>OX387404.1:2177684-5082796 GCA_947563765.1 Anarsia innoxiella | reverse complement strand
ATATAATTTATAGTAATGAACGGACTGTTGTTAAATTGTTTCCATGTGATGATTTATGAAAAATGTATAAGTTTATGCAATATGAAAAGATGAATTGCGCTAAATGTAATCTACACAAACGATGAAAATAAACGTTAGCACAACAAAGTAGGAGAATGAAGGCTACTTAATGGGATCTGATTTATATTCTCGTGAAGTTTAGCAGTCGGGCGGTCTCCGAACTAGCCAACACAAAATTAGAAGCGACTCAAATGAAAATAAATGAGATCGGCAGTCCGGTACCCCACAGAATTCGCTGCAGCCTGCCCTACTTCATGATCCTTGTTAATAATGAATTGTACTGTAAATTTAAATTTTATCTCTGTGTGGCACACAATTTCACTTGACGCAAAATTGGATTGATTTAAATGAGATTTATATTTAGTAGATAAGTTAAATTTTTTGTAAACTTGTTTTACTTGAAAATATGATGTTCTTTGTAAATTCAATGATTTCATTACGTACCCATCATACGACGCTTGTTGTGTGTCTGTTGCTTCACGTATTAATGTTACAGTATCACAAAACATCCCTCGTTCGCTTAACAATAAAGGTCAGGTATTGACTCTCCATATGATTGATATAGACAATGATCGATGAATTTTAAAAACAAGCGTCCTCGATGGCGACGAGTAAAATATTTTCCGAGTTACTTTTCAGCAGGAATCAAGTAAATAATGAACGAGCTTCAAACGTCATCGGATGAAACAATACTCATATTATTTTATCCAGTGGTTTTTTTATGAGTATGGCATATTCATTCTATTATAAATCTACCCTAGATGTTTAAAATTTGTACCAGACCTTTAAAACTGCATTTTACTATCTAGATATGCCACAATCGTATTGAAATAAAACTTGTAGCAATTTAATTGTAACGTAACGCAACTCACGTTGTAAAGAATTTAAAGCCCCAAGTCTAAACCCATTAAGTCCTTTTTACGGTTATACCTTATGCCGATACAACAGTACTTTAAAGGATATAATGTTTAAGCTAAATAAGCTCTTGAGTTATGTTTTTCTTGAGATTTGTTGTTTGAGGTATTTAAGTTGAAAGCCGTACTATTTTCACAGAATACCTACCTATTAGTAAGTACAAGTCTATTTTTACGAGCTTCGACGGTTATAAGTTTTCAATTACTTACCAGAAGATGAAAACTGTACCTACTTACTTTAATACTTACTTACCTTAATAATAGGTTTTTACCTATGAAATTGCCGTTTTACAGTACTGGCCATTTCAATTAAAAATATTTTTTGTTCAGCTAAGAATTCTAATTTCAAATTAATTTCATTTTAAAAATATGGAATTCTTTTTCCAAAAACAGTCATTTGTTTATTGGTAAGTGTTACATTTTCATTGCATTTCAATCATTTTCGTCAACATGGATACGTTAAGAATTCGAGTAATTATATGGAATATGAGTTCCGTCGTGGCAGCAACGCGGCACAAGCGGCTCGCAACATCAACGACGTGTACGGAGCTAACACTACAAACCAACGAACCACTAGTTATTGGTTTGCTCGCTTCCGTTCTGGAAATTTCGACCTGAAAAATGAACCCCGCGGTCGTCCGAAGACTTTGGTCGATGCAGACGAATTGAAGGCGATCGTGGAAGCTGATGATACTCAATCTACGGCTGAATTAGCAGCAGCTTTCGACGTTAGCATCAAAACAATATTGGTCCATTTGCGTCAAATTGGCAAGGTAAAAAAGCTTGACAAATGGGTGCCCCACGAACTCAATGATCGCCAGCGCCAAGTACGCGTCGAGACGTGCCGTGCATTGCTCAACAGACACACAAATGAAGGAATTTTGAACCGCATTGTCACCTGTGATGAAAAATGGATTCTGTTTGATAACCGTAAGCGCTCAGCAAGTTAGTTGGATCCTGGTTCAGCACCTAAACAATGTCCTAAACGAAAACTTACCCCTAAAAAGGCGATGGTTACTGTTTGGTGGTCTAACACCGGTGTGATTCATCACAGCTTCTTACCAAATGGGGAGAGTATTACTGCAGATGTGTAATGTGAAGAATTGAACACAATGATGGAGAAGCTGGCACGTCTCCGACCAGCATTGGTCAATCGCTCGTCTCCGCTGCTCCTGCACGACAACGCGCGACCTCATACCGCACAAATGACGGTCTCTAAGTTGCAAGAACTGGGGTTGGAAGCTCTCCCTCATCCACCGTACTCACCGGACCTTGCCCCTACAGACTACTACTTTTTCCAGAATTTGGATAACTTCTGACTGGAAAAAAATTCAATAACCAAGAGGCAGTTCAAAACGCCTTTGAAGAATTTGTTGCATCTCGTCCAGCTGATTTCTTTAAGAAGGGCATTAATAAACTGCCACTGCGTTGGCAAAGATGCATTGATTGTATGGGTAATTACTTCACTTAATACAAATAAAAATTATATGAAAAAAAATCGTTTGAATTTTTTCATACAAAACGGCAATTTCATAGGTAAAGACCTAATATTTGTCCCTGTGATTTGTCCTCAAAAAAATGCCTTTTATAAAATTATGATATAAGCTGGTCTTTGTCAAAGATTTGACAATATAGGATTGTTTCGTCTGAAAGTCCCATCGCTAAGCGGCTTTTATTCAAGGTCGTGAGTGAGACTACAATAGGAACGCTCGCACCGACTTTCAGTCAACTTTCTAACTACTTATCATCTTATCTGTACGGTTCATGGAACACGTCACCTTAGGAAACTGCTTTTACAAAAAGTACATAACCTGTATTTTTATACTAAAGAGGGCTTTAAAAATATGCTGGAAATCATTTTATGAATAAATATGTATGATGCTTATTCTGAGCACAGATCTTTCGTTTAGCAAACATCTCATTTAAATAGATAGGTAGGTACATAAACAATGGAAGAACAATCCGAAACAAAATTCATGAAAATATCTGAATCCCACGTGAAATGCGATGAAACGTTTCGTTTAAGGAAGTTGGAGTGAGTGGAATGTGAAATTGCTACGAGTGTTTATTTGTTACTTTCCGCCCTGCTACGGTCTGCTACGAGGCGGTGGCGGCGTAGCCGTAGCGGTTTGCTACGAGCGTAACTCATATCTACTCTACCGCTTTAGAATTTGTAAAATCGTATTTTTTTGTGTAAATATTAAATTAGTGTCAATGAAATAATTACAAAGCACTCCTTTCTATTTGTTTGTGTAGGTAAATACCTAGTACTTACATAATATAAATAATCCCATAGAAAAAGTAAAATAACTAGCGCTTTTAAAATAAGATTTAAATATATTTTTTTGCTAAAAGATAATTTTTAGATACGATTATATTATATTGAATGTAAAATATTTGAAAGTTACCGATCTGTAGCAGATTAAGGTGAAACAGGCGGACGTAGATGCCGGAAGATCAATACCGAGGGTACAAAGCGGCGTCATTTGGAAATGGTTACCTGGCTACCCTGAGATTATCCTAAGACCCTTGATTTAAGAAATCATGAAAGGGATTCCGCTTTCTCTGAATCGCTTTCAACAATTTATTCAAAAATATAATATTGGAAAGTGTAGTGAGATACCAATTAGCTAACGTTATCGTTCATAAATATTTTGGTGTCTTATAAGGGTATGGTAAAAAATCTTCTCATCTTACGGTTCTCCTCTCATCCCGTGTGTCGTTAAGAAACGTCACCTCGAAGAATCACGGCAACAAAACTTGTACCCAGCTTAATAAACATTGACCCGTCTCGTCGTCGTCATTACTCGTACCTTCTGGTACCTCCTTATTCAATTATGGTTTCATACTCGTACTATCTACAGATACTTGCCGGAAAATAAGTTGAACAAATATCAATTTCAATAATATTTTGGCAATAGGTTCAGTTACATCAATAACAATCATTTATTCTCGATTTGTTACCAAGGCAGCATGAAATGGAATGAATAATTTGAAGTGAAAGCAATAATAAATGTTTCCGGTCGAGTATTCGCTTTGGGAAAAATATCACGGAGAGCATTTTGAATGGTCCAATTTGTGTTTTTGATCTCAGGTTGCGGTGAAGTTGGGCGATGGGCCGAGAATATTAGAATTCAGGGCGACACGGTGCGGTCGGCGGGCGGCGAGAAAGCCAACGGGCGATTCACAGCGTGCGACACGACACGATGCATGGTAAGTTCTATATTGCGGCCCAACAGTCAGTTAGTACTTACTCATCAATAATAAATCTATTTAATTAAAAACGTACAGAGAAAGTGATGTACACATTCTCTGATACACCTTCCATTAACGTATAAAAATATTTATGAATTCAATAATATTTTATTTAGTATTATTTCGTGGTATTACATTTAAGTACCTACCTACACGATTTTTAGTGAATATTTGTATTTTCTTCAAAGCGCAATCTACTCCTTCACTAGAGAGTAACTCAAGAAGCAATCGACATCCGCCAACACTATTGGAACTTATTGGGTAAACATCTTTCTGTAATAAGAGTTACGATCCAGTCACAAAATTGTTTACTTTATCGGTTCTGAGAACACGTAATTTGTTTTGACGTCGCTAATACTTTGTTATTCTTGATATTACTTTTATTTATAATCATGATCGTGACTTTCAAATAGGTACCTAGGTGTAAATAGGTGTTACTTTCAATTTTAAACATAAGAGTAGGTAGCAAATATAAAGTAGCCACTTATGTACCTACTTACTTAAATTACTGTAGAAAAAAAGAAATTAAAATAACAAGTACCTACCTAACTCTTTAGGCTTTTAAATGTTTAATCGCATACAAATAAACATTACAAACACCTTCATACAATATCAATCGTAAATGAATGTTTACATAAGTCGTACACGAGCTAACTGTTTTAAAGGCGAGCGCCGCGCCGCGTGTGCCCGGTTGCCTAAAGCTACTTCCAAGTGTTTACTTGAGAGAGTTGATCGACTTGCGTAAACACCTCTCGTCGTTATAGTTTATGTTTCGTCTATTTCTCGCCCTCGACTCTCGGCTCTGAGAAAGATGGAAAATCTTAAACGTTAAGTAAACATGCCATGCCTCCTTCCGTTAACGAGCGTAAATGCGATGTCAGCGTTTAGAAATTTCGCCAGCCGCTTCTTTGTCTATAAAGGTGTTACTCAGCTGTATTTTTCACCAAGAAAAAGTATTTCATTTACGGTTCCTACTTTTGTATACATATTAAGATAAGGAAAAAGTATTGAGCTTAAATAAAAAAAAAAGTTAAAGGCATCTGAGGGGAAACCACCATTAGAATTAATAGATTTAAACATTATTACCTAGATACCTACCAGAATAATAAATATAACTTACAAGTAATACTCGTTGTAACTGCTTCAGTAAGTAGGTATATGTGACTGTGGAATCACAATAAAGCTATTGAGCTCAAATATAAAACTAAATATAAAGCGTTTTATCGCATTTCTAAAAGAATAAAATCGTGACGGCTGGAGGATGAAGCCGTGACTTTTTGTTATTAAATCAAACGAGGAGAGAGCAAGATCGTTGAGTGTCCCATTCATAAGGTACTAATATACGTTGAACTGTGACCCTCCGCCGGTGGGAACTTAAAAGAGGTTAATCCGTCAAGTGGAAAATTATATCAGCTTCGTGGTTCGCTACTTTGATTAAAGTACAAAAAGTCATCGCCAAAATCAAATCGCGTAGTAGGTTCCTTTTTTAACATACTGGTGTTGTAGTACCTATACTCGTACATTACTGAATTGCTAAATACGTAACTACCTTATTGCACGGTTGTAGGGCACAGTAGTTCAGTTCAATAAAAAGTAAAATATAAAGCAACTTAACAGGATCGCTCAAACGTTGTTAAAGTGCAAGAGTAAAGTCACTGCGAGACCGGATGTAGTCTATTTATCTGACTGAACTCTAGGAAAAAAAACAAAACTACAGACCAAACAGTCCTCTACCTTTAACAGGAAGTCATTTTCAAATTGAGTCCATTGCATACGAACATATCCACTACAGGAAATTCTCTTATTCTAAGAAGGAATACACATCTAAGTACAAACACGGTTGGTGGGAAAAACCTCGCAAATGTACCACTGTTTCCCCCCTTATGTAAGTGTAAGTTATGTTCATGATTCTATTACCGCTAAGTATTCGTATTTCCAACGAAAATAGAATTTCGCTTTTTTCCGGGTTAGAGGGAACAGTTGTTCAACTGGAATACGAATAAAAGTAAACGACATTATTTTGTTTCATTCTGAACATTACAAATAAATAGTTATTGAATACTGACTTAGGTAGGTACATTAAAAAGATTGAAAATAATTGAAATTGTGACAAGCTTTAGTCTAGAATTTTATTAGGTATCAAATAAACGTGGCTTTATCTTGAAAAGCACAGCAATCATTGTTAGTAGTTAAAACAATGTACCAGTTCATTAGTGCTGTATGGGTAAACCGCGAACTCGACTGTCCTCTTGACAGTTCGTCACTGGGAGTGTGCAATTTAGATAAAGCCATGCGAACCGCCGCCACCACCGCCCTCCCCTCACTCGACTACGACCACGAGTGGAACAAATAAAGCAGCCCCCGGGTACTTATCGGACTCGAAAATATATGTTTTAAAGAATCGGAGAAACTTTACGAAAAATCGATATCATCATAGGTCACATATCACAGTAGGTACTTACGTTAGTTTTAATTAAACCGAAATAATGACATTTACGCTTGTGGAAAACATTTTAAATAAAATAAGTAGAAATGGTAGAAATACATCCCTGTTGTAATTGTAGGTATGAACTGAAACAATTCTTTAGTTTTAAATATTTATTAAAGCCAGGAACACAACTGTTAATAACATTACAGTGTAACACGAACATCGCAGTTAAGGTAAATAACACATTCATATGCAGTATAATGAGCTTTAGCAGATTATTTACTTAGACAGAGTATAAGGTACTCGTAGAACACACCGCGTCCTCCATTCAATGAAGGAATTTAAATAACTTTTATAACTTTCACTTTAGCTATAAGGAAAAGTTTTTCACTATTGGGGATTTGATGTTCAACCAAAGCAATGTCCATATATAGGTACATATATGGACATATTTGTATAATATTGTTTATATATTATACAAATATTATAATTACAATCCATAGAAGGTTAGATAATTACATATAAGTATTTTATGATTTTCCATGATCTTATCGGTCTATATAACTACTTCATTCATTTACTTTATTTGGTAAAACTTACTATCACATTACATGTTATACTCACTTTTAAATAATTTCTTTGGATATCGTTTACACGACTATTTACGTGAATTTATTAGGAATTGATTATCATCAATTGCTAAAGATTTAAAGCAGTTTTTGTTTACGTAAGTATAAAAATGTATTTTGTATAAAAAAGAAATATATCATCGAAAGCCGTCAGCAATCAATAGATAAAAAATATTCTCTATAATTTAAATTGTTTGAATTTCTTTGTAAATAGCTTAATTTGTTAATTGACTTTTGGAATGGTCATAAGTAGTTGATGTTACCAAAAGATTAAAATCTTGTAGTGATATCTCGCTGCATTTCGTATGCAGTTAAAAAGGGTAAAGATAATGTAAAAGCTCAGCGATATGATTCAATTTCACTTCACTTCGATATGAATTACTTAGTTTATATTTGGCATTTTCAGGAAATATCCAGCAAAAACACGGAAAATAGAAAAACTTACAAGTTAATATAATATGTACGTTTCATATTTCTATTGATTAATAAATACGGCTACTAATTGTTACACCATCCATTAAGTATAATACTAACTGTTTTAAAGTAATCATTTACTAAACATCGATACGTATAATATGTATTTCCTTTACGGTAATAAGTATTCATATATTTGTATACACTATGAACGTTTTCACGTAAGTAGGTAATTATAAAAATTAGTTTACACACATTAAGCTAACGATGAAAATCAGTCGATAAAGACATTAATAAAGTGTTTTCCAATTAGAGTAATGCAATAATGCTAAGAGATAATTCAATAAATCCCTATAACTGAACCAATTTTCAAACAATACGATAAAACTTAACTCAAAGATAAAACTTTTCAACAATAATTTCTTATAATTAGAAAACGCTTTATGTAATCGTAGGTTAGTTCGACGGATGGGTGCACGGTAAAAAGCTCGTTCATTTAAAAGTACATACTAAATATAATCTTTGATAACTTTTGAAGGTGAAAACGTTTGATATTTATATGACTAGAAAAGTAGAGCTCATACAAAAGTAAAACATTGTAGGTAAATATTTTTCATTATGAAAAATAGTATTTTGACTGCATAATATTTTATGTATAAATAGTAAATAATATGTAGTTAAAAACAAGTACACGCGAGAAGAGGAAGGCAGTTTCTAAGATTCTAAATTCTACAAGGGTTAATGACTTCATAAGTAGTAGTATTGTAAGCCATTCAGCGTAAGTTGTTGGCGACACTGGTTTAGATCGAGACTAGATCAACGATATTTATAGTAATGTCGAGTCTTATAGTACTTGGTCGGGAATTCCTAAAAGAGACTAACGACTAGGGACATAAGCTCCGAGGGTGCACTATCTATACACATATAAAATTTTAAAAGTTTACAATGCACATTTCTCTCATGAATAGAAGAATTACACAGTCTTGTAGTACTTTTATACAATAATACTGTAGTGATATAATATCTCAATACGATAATAAGTATACATAATAATAAACATTTTAGTATAATTTATAACAAAATTTTGATTTAAAAATATTAAACTCTTTTCTTTTTGTAAATTATTTTAAATATTGTCGAGATTTTATGGACGTTGTGCGTAAAATTTTTAATAGTAAATAAATTTAATTCCAAAATAGATGTAAAATTACGTAAATAAGTAAATAATATAATTTACTGTTCAGCAAATCTTAATTTTTGTTTCTTGACAAAATCCATGGCGAGTTTGTCGGTCGTACGTGACTCCAGTATTTGTAGGATCGGGTGGTCTGGAAATTGTGACACAGAAATTCTACTGTGTAAGAAGATTCTCGAAGGACGATTCATCAAAAATGAAACGTTCTCAACCAAGAGGGCTCTTAAATAGGACATTTATTAAAGCTTTCGTCTACTCCCACTCACGAAGCGCGCCCTGAATCC
Organism: Anarsia innoxiella; assembly: GCA_947563765.1. Classification (NCBI taxonomy): domain Eukaryota; kingdom Metazoa; phylum Arthropoda; class Insecta; order Lepidoptera; family Gelechiidae; genus Anarsia; species Anarsia innoxiella. The sequence continues at coordinate 5,073,617 of OX387404.1, read as the reverse complement.
TAATTTAAATTCAAATTAAGCACACGTAACCCCTTTATACGCCTTTACTTTACTAGTTTTAACAGCAATATTTTTTATTGCTATTTGGCGATTTAAATTTATAGTGCTCATAATAAATGAAGGTACTTATGTGATCATGAGCTAAATAAAGTGTAATTGCAATATGAGTAGTACTTAAAAGTTTTGAGATTTAAAAACAATGGTTGGGTAAACTTACTTCTGTCATGGAGTTGCATCAGCGGCAGTTCAACGGGGCGCAGTGGGTCGGGGGGTGCATGGTTGTTGACACCAGGAATGCGAGAGAGGGCGACGTAGGCCTCACCGGCAAAGTCGTCAGCGGTGAGCACGTCACGGTCCCAAACCGACAGCGACAGCGCCGCCTGCGGGGACTTGCACGACTCCAGGGACACTGCGAACTCGAAGCACTCGTCCCATACAGGGTTCAACGTTTTCTGCAGGTAAATATACATTATTCATATCTTAGTTTCTTACTACAAATACATCACATTTTAATAATAATAAAAACTGAACGTACCTTCTGAACGTTAGTCTGTTGTTCGTGCGATTTTGGGAACAAACGTTTCGGCAACAGCTCTACTACCACAAACGGGTCGCTCAGTCCGTTTGGGTCTAGAGGAATTACATCACGAGCCGAGAGAACCTCAACACACAGCGAATCGTGATTAAAATAGACCCTGCAAAAATAATGTCGTAAAATAACTAACATACTTATTACCTATCTACTTACTTACATTTCATTTATTGAGGTCAAATGTAAAAAATATAACCTACCTTACTAAAATAGAGCCGTAAGGTGACGGCAAAGGAGTCCTAACTTGTTCCGCAAGTCGGCCAGCTAGCCAAAGTTCTAACAACTCCTCAGTGGGGGCTTGATGATACAACATCCTTTGCTCCAATCGAGACCACTCTGCATTGTGGACGTCAGACATTGGAAGGCCTACCACAAGAATACACAATATAAAGTATGGCTCATGTTTCAAAATAAGTACAACAATATAATAAGTATTAACCTTTTCCTTCTGCATGAAAGAACTCAGCCAATAAATCCAAGCCCTCCCTTAGCCTCTGATGGTAAACTCTCGGTCTCTCAGCGCCCCCTGCGTCAGCCTGTGCAGACACTTCCTTCAGCACTCCACTCCAGCATCCCGCCAAAGCACGGTTGAACACGCGTGGCAGCAACCATGTATTTAGTTGCGAAAGATGTTGATCTAGAAACTCCAGCAGAGGAGTTATAGCCTGAATATAAAAATACAAATATCAAGAGAAGTTTCAAACATTTTAGTAGGTACGTTGTTGCATATATTCATGTATTTACCTGTGGGGTTGGTAAAGTATCCGGTGACCAAGCGAGATGAAAAACCGCTTTCCGCAGTTGCGGACGCACTCGCGCGGCTAACGGCATGGCAGCACGAGCTGCGCGGGCATCCAGCGTTCCGAGAGCCCCGCGTACCAATTGACGAGCGTTTTCGTCGTTGCCGCTGGGTAGTCATTTATTTTTTAACAAAATAAACATAAGACTGGTATTACCCCCTGAGATATTTTTGCCGACTAATAGGTAAGTATTTCAGGAAGATGGTTACGAAACTACTACGCAAAAGAGCAATCCCATTTCAGGTAAGTTGCAACCTTGTTTCGTTAATGACAAGATAATTTTGTGGTTAGTGCGTTTAGTATCTACATTATTTTGATAGCAGACAGATAATATGCGTAAAAGAAGCTTTGACCATTCAGACCAGAAGAGATTTAAGAAAGATAGAAAGTAATCAGGGGAACATCAATTATCGCCATAAGATTTACGAATAATTCAACGTTAAACGGTTTCGAGATGCGCGCTCATTCTGACTGAGTTGTCAGTAAGAGTAGCAGATGTTGACACAAGTCCTTGAATCTAGAGTACTTCGACGTTGATTGAGTCGATCGTATTTACGTCAAACGCTATTAATATTACCTAACCAAAATATAGTTAATTAACAATCTGTCTAAATCAATGCTTTGAATTACTGAAAATGTATGACTAGGTAAGCAGTATCTACGTATAGATAAAGAATATGAAAATTCATGTGGCTTGTCGATAAAAATATCATATGATACTTATATATGAAATCCTATCATTGATACAAAAATACCGGAAAATAATACTCACATGGGAGACTACAAAAACTATTTGTATGATATGAAAATAAACACGAGTCGGTTGATTGAATCAAGAGCCCCGGGCGCGGGCGCACGGCGGAAGGAATCATTTTTCCTCGTTTTGCATTACAAATGTAATTTGTAATCTCGATAGCGAATGAAAATCATTAACATAAATTTTCGCCTCGAAGGGTCGCCTAGTTCTGGAGAAAAAGTAGATTTTAGTTTACTAACTAAGTAAGTAGATTCTTATTTATAAACTTTTGATATTAGAGCGTGCAAATCTTACACAACTTTCCATCTCACTACCTAATTGGAATTGTGCACCTTTCCGTGAGTAAATTTTCGGATCAATCGGCGTAACTTCAAGGCATGACTGCATTCTCTAACGAGCTCTATATTTATCATTCCAGAAAATAAGTAAGTATTGTATTTCTGCACAATGGTGCTAGTGCTAATGATTACATTTCTACACGTGTCTCTATGTGATTTAAAAAGCCGATATCTATTTTAGCTATGAGTGGGTTGTTGTTTACATAGTTCGCAAAATTTTAGCTATCAACTAAATACTATATCGTAAAATGGAGGATACTGATAGTAAAAACTGATTACTACACTCACCGAACCCATTATGGAAACTATCAGAGTTCAATGATCGTTAGTTGGAATGGGAAAAATAAGCTTTAACTTAGGTACCTACTTACTTGTTTTTTCTCAGTAATTAAAGTTGGTAAAATACGAGTATCTTTCATGAGAATAAGTAGAAATCAGGAAAATATACTTTAATGAAACAAAAAAGGTTCATAAAAATGGTAAAAATAGATCCAGCTTTTTTTACTGGTTTAACTGGAACCTTTTTGTGAGTTTTTCCGTAGAGTTCCATAGTGTAGGTTGATAAAAATTTCGATCGTTGTCTGAGAATTACTCACCTACGCCATGTTTTCCAATAGATCAAATGTTAACAATAAATATGTTTCTCGGAAAATATATCTCACAACAGACATCTGAAGTCTTTTATACAAGTACCTACGTACCCGTATGTTCACTTTTCAATTTATAAGTACGTACATTTTTACCTCGTTTCATAATATTATATCAACGATAAGCAAGCGATATTTAAGAGTATGATATATTTTAAGGTGAGCTGCGCATTTTTAATATCTCATTCACGTATTCCCTTGGAGCGAATAGATACGTCAAGAATAAAGTGTAGAGTAGAAGTGAGTGCCCGCTGAACTTACATGTGCTCGTCGTCGTACTCCGACAGCGCTCGCCTCACGTACTCCAAGTTATTCACGATCGTGCATATCTCCTCTGTCGTCTTATTTTGACCTAAGAAAAACATTCTTTTACCAATACCTATTTGCACAAGATATAAGACATGAAGACCTCAAACGAATTCATTCTCTAACTAACCAAGGGAATTGGATATCGTAATTTATTATTCTTCTTTTCAGTTAGAACATAACTTTTTCTAATCAAAATGGTATTAGTACCTATTTTTTTTTGAAGTTGTAGTGTTGGCTAACGACTGGCGTTAGAATATTTAAAAAAATGTCGCTTATTATTAACAATACTTCGTTTTTCTTTTCGGTGTAACTTTTGAAGTGTAAGCTCGTCTAAAACATAACATATTTCTCAGAATAACCGAAGCCGTAACAATTTCCGAGTCGACTGGTGGGTCGGTTCGGTTGTTTGGAACGACTCGGCGAGATCGATCCTCCAATATTTCCTTTCACTGAATGTGTCTAAAGATTTGGTATTAGGTGCTATTTAGTATATTTCAATAGTGATTTTGATATTCTGCTGCAAAGTTATAAACGCGACAGCTACTTAATTAGTTTCTTGGAACTCGAACTGCTGCTTCTACACTAATATTACCTCATTAATATAACAATAATATGTGGATGAAACTACTGAAATAGAAGCCAAGTGTTCATTGCATTAGAGTCAGTCATAGTACCTACTCACCATAGTTTTCGTAGTAGCCTTGGTCAGCAAGCGCGCCGTGTACGAGGTCAGCATAGTGGAGCGCAGTGGCGCAAGCAGCTTCGAGCAGACGCAGGCCGCCGCCGTGCGAAGCCTCCTCCAGCCCTCCGATCCCGCGCCAAACCAGCCGCATATGGTACAGACTAAATAAATAAATCTCATTAGTTCTCCCTCTTGCACGATAAATTGAAATTTAAATGAAATTTTAGGGAAACGCCTCGAAAGAGCACACACATACGCCATTAAACCACGCTTTAGCTGAAATGTTAGGTATATATTTATGTATCAATAATATTCTAGATAAAAAAAGAAGCCCATGGAAGAGTAAAAAGAAGACGTTCACTTGTAGGTAGAAAGTCAAAGGATTATTATGTTTCCACGTGCGAAAAAAATATTCGATATGATAACGAAATAAACTCACCAGCCACCCGTGTCTAAAGAAGAGGTACTGTGCTTAACAAGGTGCTCTCCTTCCACTGACCGGTCTGCAAACAACATTCTAATCAAAGACAGAAAAAACTGAACAGTAAAAGTGTCGTCGTCGTGGTCGTGGTCCTATCTCTCAAATATCCTCGAGATTTTCGCGTAGGCATTACCTACTTGCCGACTTTCTTGAAATTAGCTCCGTCTAAATAGCTATTTGTATTTAAATTTCGTAAGACGAAAATTTAACCGCAAGTTATTGCGTTTTAAACCTCCAAAATTTGCCGATAATCAAAATGTTTAATTTTTATAATAAGTTACAAAATAATTCTGATATTTAATTAAAAAATGCAACAGTGTCGTCGGAAATAAATGAATCCTATATCAGTTAGGAATCTATTATTGTCTTGACCGATAAAAGCTTTCGTGTTATGTCTCAGTTTAGATGATAATCTAAACGGACACCCGACGGCGCGGCTACGAACCTTAGCCTTTTGCCCTCCCGACAATTACGTCGTCGCCCTCTTACTTTAAAGTAACTTCTATTCATTCACCCATACGTCCTATTTCCTATGCGCGTATTCATCAAACTTACACTACAAAGCCAACAACATAGCTATTGGTTGTTTTAGGTAATTGTTTCGGAAATAGTAGGACTATAGTTTTAAGCGTTGAAAGGTTCACTTACTGTTTGCACAGAAGGTAAATAATTATCCTTTACCTGCCAATTGCTTTGTTACAAACAAAGATTTTCATTAGTGATTCTACTAGCAACAAAACGGCTATATTTGTTACACAACGTCCTTTGTACCTTTGTAATCTGTAGCTTTATACGGTTCAGGTACGCAAGCGTTTGTCTGAGTTCGAGAACATTCACATAGTTGCAAATAAATCCCGGAACTGCCATGTTACGTTACATCCGTTTAGTACAAAGTGAAATGGTTTGAAGTTCAGATTACAATAAGATAATTTTTGTGTGTTATATTTCTGGATGAATGTTGTAGTAATAAGTAGGTACTTATTACAATATCTGCATAAATAATTATAACAGAGTGGTAACAAATAAAATATTAAAGTACACGTAATCAGTAGCTAATGGTTACTTTAACTACATAGAATAAATAGCTTCTGAGTAATAGTGAAATGATAATTATGCAAAAGTTTCACCAAGAAATTTATTTATAGTCGCAACGCTTATTATTCTAATAGACTTCCCATGAATTCGGTGTTTATTTGTACCAAAAGATTTGATAAGTTGAAATTTTGTGTGGGTTTAATAATTACCAAGTTCGACAGCAGCGCGGACTCTCTGCAGCGCCATGGTCTTGGTGACGGCAAGCCATCGATCGATCAAAGGCTCAAACCACCTGCACCAAATAAGTTCACAATTGCTAATTTTGTCTATCATACACAATGAAATATTATTTATTAGCATAATATCTACAACTTACCTATCTACACGTAAACCTATATAGATTCGACCACTATTTACCTGCACGCTTAATTTCAGCATTGTTCTGTGCTAGACACTGCAACCGAATAATTTTACCATTCAGTGCGAGTGAACGAAAAAATCAATACTTAATTCTGAAAGCTTGTGAATTTCTGTTCATTTTATTTGAAAATACGGTAGTATAGTTATAGATACTGACGTATTTTCAAATACGTAGGTTTTACACCTACACTCTGAGTGGGTGGTGGTGGGTGTAGGTAAGTAAATGGTTTTATAAAAGCCTGCATTGATTGGAGCTTTGCTGGCTAACTAACACGAGCTAATTGGCTACGAAGTAAAAGTTTCGTGACCCGCGTCAACGCGTCCCGGACTATATGAACAATCCGCTTTACGAAACTCCGGGATACCTTTCAAAACATGTTAACAGTGGCCGGGTACTGGAAAAGGAATTTGTTTAACTTAACTTGCTCGTTTGTTTTATAATTAATGAATGTCGTTGTACGATGCACGTAAAGTATGGTTGTCACAGTACAAGTAATAGTTTTATTAAACATAGTAATATTTTTTTAACTCACGCATAGGCGTCGAGGAGCTGTGGCGGTGGGTCGTGTGGGTGAGCGGTAGGTGCTGGCGCTGCAGCTGCCACCAGCTCGCGCACCGCCGCTAGCACCTCAAACGGCAAGGTCTTGGCCGTCACCACGCACACTACTACCATAACAAATACTTAAGTACCTACATAAAAGTGGAAAGAACATACTGATTTATCATTTAGTGGAGTGCCATAAGGCATAAAAATGGTCAAACCTCGGAATCCAGGGCCAGTCAATGAATCTTAATATAAACCTTGAAAATATGTTTTTAATAGTATATAGAATAATGTTAAAAAAAAAAATTTCCCCGCTCTCAATTTTTTTATTTTTTTTATTAGCCTAATTCGTACCTCTGCTGGGCAAAAGCCACTCCCACGCCTCTCCAAACACTCCTATTATTAGCTGCTTCCCACCAATCGTCCCTAAATGAGCGTAGGTCGTCACTCCATCGTTTTTTGGGCCTAAAATTATTATAAACAATTATTAATTTTTTGGAGTTTTCATTGATTTATATTAGTCAAAAGTCATATTTTAAAAAGAACAACTATTACAAACTTGAAAACTTGATCTTGGATCTTTAGGGACTGCAGGTATACCGATGCACCATTCAAATACTACCTGTTTTGGTCCATTAGACTATTTTGCTTTAAACAGCGACTTAGTTTTTGCCTTTATCACTCCCTATTTCTTAGTCAGGCTGAAAAACAAACGCCCTACTAGATTACTTCTCTTAACTACTCGATTTTGTCAATTTAACCACCTTAACTCAACTTCTAAGTTTTTGAAATAATCCGACTTAGGTAAGTCTTCGATGTCTAATACCCCGAATTTGTTGTTTTTGCAATACATGTTATACCATTCTGGATTTGGAATAGCACAAGGCAGTTTTTAAAAACATTTGTTCATTAAGTACCGAGTAAATTTTTTTCGTGGCAGCTGCTCAAAGTCGAGTTATTGTTTTTGGGAGAGAATTAAAGTTAACTTTGACAGTTAATTTGTCGATGTTCCACTTTAATCATCAACGAATTATTTTCGCCATATCATAAGTAACTATCGAAGAAGCCGTTAACGTACTTTTCTTTTTAATTAATTGAATATTAATCGCTCTCTGATACAAAAACCATCAAAAAGTGGTTCTTTTTTCAACAATCACTAAAACGGGTTTAACTCGATACTCATAAGACTTTTCTATGGGCATGTAAGGCTTATTTGTGCACCTTAAGTCCATCTACCTCCGGTGTCAGTTTGCCGGCCTATTTTTGGGATGTGCGGAGATTCCTGCTCCTGAAACCGATACGTATTATTTTGTATCATTGTTTTACGTTCATCAAAGCCTAAATTAGTTAAGCTAAAAAGTAACACGACATTCATTGACTGTTAGGCGGTACGAAGTTCGGGGCCCGCCGTGAACAATACCGAACAGCTGCTGTTATCCCCTCTATTTCTCCAACCCGACCTTCATCGGTATACCTGCAGTCCCTAAAGATCCAAGATCAAGTTTTCAAGTTTGTAATAGTTGTTCTTTTTAAAATATGACTTTTGACTAATATAAATCAATGAAAACTCCAAAAAATTAATAATTGTTTATAATAATTTTAGGCCCAAAAAACGATGGAGTGACGACCTACGCTCATTTAGGGACGATTGGTGGGAAGCAGCTAATAATAGGAGTGTTTGGAGAGCCGTGGGAGTGGCTTTTGCCCAGCAGTGGGACGAATTAGGCTAAAAAAAAAAAAAAATTAAAAAAAAAATTGAGAGCGGGAAAAAATTTTTTTTTAACATTATTCTATATACTATTAAAAACATATTTTCAAGGTTTATATTAAGATTCATTGACTGGCCCTGGATTCCGAGGTATAAACCTTACGGCACTCTACTAATTATTATCATGAAGATTTGAGGAGGGTATCATTTGTAAAATAATGCTGATAAATAAACAAAGTGACTTACCTCCGTTTCCCTCTTCATCGTACATTTCTTCCTCGGCCACACCACACCAGCCTTCATTCACCCAAATCTCGACGCATTGGCGAACATCCTCCGACACCTATTTACAATATTTTATTCTAATTATTTAAAAAAAATGTATTGAAAATTAATTTCACCTATTACTTTATTACGTAAACTTTTAAAATACACCTATAAGTATTCAGACAAGTATTTAAAAAAAGGTATATTTCGCATTTAAAATACACCTGCTAAAAGTATGGATTAAACTGAAATTTCAATAGATAAAAGCGAACTGAAAGCACCCACCTAGGTTCCCAGAAGTTTTGTTTTATTTTAATATTGAATCCGAGAGCACTGGCTAAAGCTTTTACACAACCGATGCATAATTCTGGGTATTGAACATCCCTATTGATTTTATACGAGTATGTTTACCTTTGACAACTTTTATTGATTTGGTGGAATAATATTTTATCTTATTTCGTGTAGACTTATCAATGTCTTTGGCAACTGTAAATACATAACAACTGTATCTAATTAACGAACGTTGCTGAAGAACATGCCTTCAATGTTATTCATTCTGAATCTGCTACAAACTAAATGGCAATCTTGGAACGACATGAAATAATAAAATCAATTTATCATCTAGTAGAGATATTTGTAGACGTAGTGCATATGTATCGCTTAATCCCATTAAAATAGCATCTTAAGTAAGTAGGTACATCTGTTTAGTAGGGTAGATATAGCTGGAATATTATAATGCTCACCATTTTGTCTATTTGTGTGAAAACAACGTTGAAGTATGGCACATTGTTCGTCCTGAAACACATTAGCAGCATGTTATCTCTGCGAATCTTAATGTACTTAAGTTTGTACGTCTCAAAAGGCGCACATATTTCAAATGTATAAAACACGTTCCAGGCTTTAACTCAAGTTTGTAAATAGAGATTTGGTAAACAATTCGACTCACAACAATAGCATGGCAAACATATGTGGTCCATTGAAAAGGAAATCCCTTCGAAAACTTTCGAAAGAAATAAAGACTTAGAAGAGCACCATTGAGTTTATTTGGGTCGATATTTGGAAGGTCTTTTTGTATAAAATCTGCAAGGTACCTATAATTTTGCATGGTTCATAACATATGTAATACTCAAAGTTCGCAGTAATAGAGAAAAGAATAGAATAGGTATAGAATGTTTTCATCTTACTAGAAGTTGTGTAAAGAAAAATGTATAAATTTTAAGCAGCTTACGTCTCAAATAGTGGATGGTAATAGGTAAGTCCTTGCTGTAAATCTATTTGCACTAGTGTTATGAGGTTCACGAGATCCTCTCCTCGCTCCGAATCTGTGTCTTGGGCGCAAAGTGCTTCGTACCATTCCAATGAACCTTTGCGGAGGGCTCCCACAATCTCACTCCTGATAAAAATATTTTTCTTTTATTATGATGTTGAATAGCTAACACATTGTTTTACAAAACGCAAGTATAACCTACAGTAAACATTAATAAACGTGTACATGATATCAGTACCTGTTCATCGATTTCACTTGTATCTACGGGCGAAATTCGGAGACCGAATGTGTGATGTAACAGATTTTTCGATATTCGTATTTACACTGCGCTCTGTTGCGCTGAATTTTCATTGTCGATCATGCTAGCATACTTATAGATATATATCTTTCGCTCGTAAAGTATTCGATATTATCAAACAATGTATAAGATATGGGTATATTTCCGTTGAATATGAAATAGAATACATAAATAAAATATTATGTTTGATAGAGTACAATATCTAAGCGCGCTGAGCACAAACGAACAGGTACAACATTATGTAGTCCTTTACAATGTGGGCTCGTTGATGAAGCTGTCGTCGCCGGACATGCCGGTGACACAAGACAATAACTCGCTTGATATCCGAAACATTCCCCCGGTCCACCCACGTCCTCTCCTAGCACAACGATAAATTCGGACAGAGATATATCAACAAGGATTTTTAACATAGAGCGGACTATTTCGAACCCACGCTGGTAACACTTTATTTTTAGGGTAATTTCAAAATAATTATATTTCTAGGTACTCAAAATTGTAATTAATCTCAAAAAAGATTTCGATGACAAAACAAAGGCAGTAATTTAAATAAACAGTTAAATTGAATTTCTAAGTAGATTTCTAATCAGTTTACCTTATTTCCTTATTGAAAGGACAGCATCGCCAGAATGCTTTCATCTGAGACAGTTGGCTGAGACAGCGTAGGAGAAACTCCAATCTACGAAAGACAAAGTTTAATTAGCCTTATAATAAAGTATGATTGTGACATTTGGTAATATTTCTACCTGATACATACATTTAGATAGTGATATGGTTCCACCCCCCAGTTTAGCCAGACTCCTAATTAATTTGTCTTTGTCTGTCGTAGTTATTATGAACCTCTCGACTATTTACGAAATTTCAACAGAGACTGAATAATACATTTTCTGCGAACTAGTATCTAATCTAAGTTACCTATTTTTTTTTAATGTTTACTTTGTTCTCAATTATCTAGAATCTAGATTCGAGATATTCCTGAAACTTGAGCCTCACTGGATCAAAATTCATTTGAGATTTGTGATTGCGCGTCACTATAAAAAACCAATAGATAAAAACACAAAGAATACGTATATTTAAGTATTTAATCGCATTATTATTCGTTATACCACTAACTGCTAACTGTCGATCCTTAATTGTAGTTATAAATTAGGTGAAAGCGCAATTTAAGGTAAATTAATAAATTAATGACGATAAGAAAGTATCGACAAGAAATGTACTTTACCTACTCATTCCGTATTTTTTTGGTCGACAAATCAGTACGTAGAACTTGCAAAATTCTCTCATAATGAAAATATAAACATTGAATAGACCAAAAAAATGGTTCATCATATCACCAAAGTAAACGAAGGGTTTTATATAAACGTAATCCCACGAGACAAAAATAGTCACGTATGGACGCATATTTCTGTAATAAACAGTTTTACTTATCCTTTATTAATATTTACCTTGCCTGACCCAATTTCATGGAATGATTGAGGGTAATTAATGTTTTTGGCATGAGTAGTTTTCAATAAATAGTTAATAGTTAGTTGGCCGAGTAAATTATGAGGCGAGACTTATGATGTAAATAAAATACGTAAGTAATTCACGTGTTTGGTTGATTTCTGGTAGTTTTTGTATGGAATAAATAATAAGGCTTTGAAAGTTTAAAAAATTGTTTTACAAAAATAATAAACACTAACCTTGGTAACAACATTTCAAAGGCATATTAATATATAAGGCAAAAAATAGACGTACTTAGTCAAACTCTGATGGTGCAAGACGGGATACAAATCCCGATGGAGCCGGAGCTGATGCAGGGCACGCTCCACAAACTCCCCGAAGCAGTCAGCGAGCCAGCGTTCCTCGTCCCGCGAGGTGCACGCCCCTGCTTCCCCGCTGCCACTGCCGCAGCCCAACACCTCACTCGTGCACCAAGCTCTCTCCAGCTCCGTTAACAACTTGTACATGTACCTACGATAAATTCTCAAAGCTTACTAGGTACTCATGTTCCTGCAAGGCATCGTATTTTTGCATATTTTCACGCACTAACTTTTATATAAAAGTATTGAATACAAACTTGGGATCAACTGGCGCATCGCTGTTAAGCCGGCAAGCTGCGGCAAACCGTGCGATAGCGGCTTGTAGGCTGCTGAGGTCACCCTGCACCGCGTGCTGATGAAGCAAGGTCTGTGCCGCGCCACATAGCTCACCCTCCCAAGCCGCGCTACTGCGGCACTCCCCCTCCGCTTCGCCTGCTGCTTGCCCACCAGCCGTTTCTAGCTCGTGGAACAATAGGACGCCAAACAAACGCTCGTGTTGACGCACCTTAACAAAATATTAGGAGTGACTCGGTCGCCACATACATAAATGAAACTAGAACATATATATATACGGTAAAATAAAAAGATGTAAACTAAAAGCTTCCGAAACTTGTGTAGTGTAAAAAGCAGTGGTTATAACTGTGAGCGAGCGCAGTAGATACAGGGATGAATTGGATTTATTGTGTCGGTACCTAATCGCAATTTCGCTTCACTCGCTCGTTCACTTGATTACGCCGGCTAAAAGAGAAGTTCGTTCACTGAATACGTTATCGAGGCTGATTCTTTATGAAGAAAAGTTTATTCAGGAACAGAAAAACTTTTTATTAAATCATAATTGCATAAAAACTTAAATTAGGACCAGTCATTAAGATTGCATGTGTTCGAAATTTCTTTCAAGAAAATTGAAAATTTCTTGTGGAAAGTAGAGTTTATTCTGTTTTTAAACGCCTAATTTGTCTTTTTATATGTATAATCTACATCTTCTAGTATGAAATCGGAAAATAAGACAACAATATGTTAAAGACTTGTATTAGTAACAAGACAACTTATTTTGGGATATAGAACCCAGAAAAATACATATTTTGTTAAAGGCACGCGTGAATGGTTGCCGTAACTACAATATTATGTGATAATATTCGTTGAAGCGACTCCACGTCAATGCGCACGTATTGTTCTTTTGTTCATAGCTTTTTATTAGTTGCCGGCTGATAAATGATATCGCTTACAGTCTGTTAAGCATATAAACAAGCCAATAATAATGTGGTCGAAAATAACAAGGCGGTCGTTGGAGCGTGGACGACCGTCGCCCTCTTCTCTTCGACCGCCATGTCCATGACATAGCACAAAGGCAGGACTAATAGCTCGCTGCAAAAAGCCAATAAAACATTTTATGTTCGGTGCAATAGCTCTACAGATTACTAATATTACTTCGTAACGCTATAATCCCGACATGCTCATATGTGGTCTTTTTATTATCCGGCTGAGGGAACCCGCTTTCAAATTGGTATTTTCGTTCCATGGTGCCAAAACTTCCATGTTTGAGTAATTCACGTGAAATATATATTGAGGAAAGTAGGTGAAATAAATTCTAATATATAAGATACTTTCAATAACGAATGCATTCGTTTGGAAAAGTGGTCGCTTTATGCTCGTTCATTGAGTGAAAAATGTCCACGTACTTGTAGAGACACTGCTAGAATTTTCTTAGATATATTTTTACTTACTATCACTAGGTTTTGCAGATTTTTCTGGTCATAAAAATTAGCTCGTTTAGCAAACTATATAAAAAGCAATTTCTGGATTATATTGGGAGAATGTCGAAAAACTTTTTCAATATGTTTGTTCTTTGGCACATCTTATTGTATCTGCCTGAAAGTAGAAAAGGGCGCAGTGTCACCGTGTAGTATATAATGAAGTTTAGGTATTGTAGTTAGGTACCTGTTGGTAGTTATCGTCGTCGTGGCGGCCTGCCTCGCGTGCTGACAGCCACAGCCGCAGCCGAATGCGCCCCTGCACGGACGACCGCTGCGAGCGCGCGTCTAGCTTGTACCACGCTTCCACGCCCGTGGATGGTATCTCTCGGAGCGGGATGTTTATACAACCTACAATTTGTCTTTAATAATGCCTCTTTCTGTCTTTGCAAAATCCAAAAACAAAAAAAGAGCACTGCATATAACACATTTAGCGCCACGTGGGCCACAGGTTCAAAAGTGGTAACGAAAGGAGTCATAAATATTGCAGTCAGCATTGTATACCAATGTTGTAGTGATGCCGGAAATAACTATAGAGCTAGTAGAGATAAAGCGCAAGTAAACGGCAAGTCATCATTCTGCAACGCGTACCCTTCCCCGAGATGTTGCTACCTCGATCTCGCCTCGTCATTTCCACTTTGCGTCAAATCAAATACATCTACACTGCTCAGCGGCTGCTATATAAATATTGAATTCTTTCATAAATCTTATCATATCCAATTTTTCGTCGGAATCCCTCTAATCCAATTACCACAAACACAAAATGTCAGAACCGGAAAGGCAGCTTTGAAGATTTCAAGGATTATTTTCGAAAAAGGGACTGAAGCATACATTAAAGGAGACTGGTATGTTCTTTGTTTTTCTCTAGTCTGAAAACATTTTTATATTGAAAAGGAAACTTACAGAAATGTACAACTAATTGTTAAGATCATAGTAGAAAATCGGTACGCATGTACAAGCATACCGATCGATATAACATCGTATAGAATAGCCGATATATACGTATATACACTGTCAGTAACAGTAAGTATATACCCGCCAGCAAACTACCGGCTAATATCCTGATATCTGATGCTCTGTCAATACATTGTTATTAGTTTACCTTTCTATTTAGGTATATTTAAAGTTATACGCACTTAATTTAATGTAATATTAATCAATTGCTAAACGTACAAAACTTAACCACCTAACCACCATATAGAATCCCATGAGTAATATCCATTACTTTGTATTTACTACGTTTAATCAACGCTTAGCCTCTCGTGAGCTTTATATTCCAAGTTTCTGATACGGAAGTTAACTTTGGAACACACCTGTCTCGTATACAAGTTTATAGATAAATTATGTAATGAGGTTTCGGAAACAGAACTTCGCTAGTTCACAAACTACCTATATCATAAAGTAGCTAATGTGTTAAATGTAATAAAAACATGAAAAGCTCCCACTGATTTTGGTTTTGTTATGTTTTTGCTTTTGAGAAAATGTAAATAAGTACATACATTTTATATTTTATGTAAACATAACAATCATTGATCGTGTTGTTATTCCCATAAAAATCTAATAAATAACGAATTAATTAAAAGTATAATGCAAGTACTCGTTACGTAGGTATTTTTTGAACCTTTAGGGCGCCCTTGGGAATCCGTACGTGCTCCGCAACTAAGCGGTCGACGCTTCTCGTCAACAACAAAACAAACGATCTTTTGTTTTGTTTACATTTCCTTGCGCGCCCCCGTACCGTTTCATGAGCTCTGTAAGTAGCACAGGGTACACTCTCACAATAATGCATATAGAACACAATCGACACGAGGTAGGTACATAAAGTTGAATCGCGAATGCTATTGTTTAGTAGGTACCTAGTGGGTATTCTAAAAACAATTGGAAGCAGTGTTTGAAATGAGAATGAAACAATTGAATCAGGTATGTAACCACTTAATATGTAACGTATAATACTTAATACCGAAGTATGAGGTTTTATTTATTTCAATGTGACTGTACAGTTGCAACCTCCTTTCTGTGATAAACAAAGTGACGATAATACTGTTGTACTGAGCTACAAAATTATTTTGTTTCAAATCTAATTCAGTGTTGTTATTGACTGTACCCCCGCATATCTATGCACATGCATGAGTCTTTCACCAACTTTCAGGTAGGACCGTTTCGTAATTACTTATCGATTGTCTGCAACCTAGATTTTAGCGTAATTTACATGATTTTTATGGCCGCGACTTCATCATAAAAGCTTTTGGCTTTTAGCCTTATTATTTCATTACGATTAGTGATAGCTTGCAGGTCTTTTTGTTTTGTTTTACGAAGAATTTGTTAAAAAAAATAACAATTTTCCTAGCTGTATTAAGTACCTACTTACATAATAATACTTACAATTTGATAAGGAAAACGTTTTCAGTATTTTTTTGAAATAAAATTTCATAGAAGAAAAACCTTCTTTATGTAAACAAAACTTAATAATTTCGTTAACGGTTTTAGTAAAGTTGCTTGTAGTTAAAACTGAAATAAATGCTAAAATCATATAACAGCGTTATCAGAATGACTTACCGAGAAAGTCATCCTGACTGCCCTGGCGCGCACTCTGGCAGACTTGCTTGAAGAAGCGCCCGAGGCCGCGGACGCCGCGCACCTCGTTCAGCCGCGACACGGCGTCCAGCACCGAGCTCTCGTCGTCGTGGTCCCAAATGTCCAAGTGCAGCACATCCGACGATATATCATCTATGTCGCTATAACAATTTAACTAACATAACTACCTTACCGTGCACTCAACCTTAACTAACAAACTAGCCTGACCTATACATGACGCTGATAAAGTTTTCTCCAACTCGGCAAAATACAATAAGTTTCAATATATCTTCAGAAAGTAATAACTACGTCCGCTGGTGTAGTTTCTCATTTAGACGAAAACTTTAATTACACAGTTTTAAATTAATTTTGTGTTTATTAAAACTTACAATTTAAAGGTCTCATTCCATTTCGGTGAGAGCGTATGCGGTCGTACACTCGTGGCTCTTATGTATCTGGCGGGCAGCCGACCCAGGCTGTCGCGCTGTTGGCGGCCGTCGCGCCTCTTAAAGCTCAAGCGGAACCCGTGTTTGCGGCCCTCATCCTCGGACGATCGCGGCGATGCCGGCAACGACGCTGGCTGGATACCCAACATGCAGTATGGGTCACTGAACCCTAGTGTGCAAAAAAAAATCATATTAATGTTACCTTCTAATTTAAAACACACTTAAGAAATACTTAGGTATCAATCTACTTGCACGAATAACAACGTTTAAGTACATAAGTATTATCAAAAGTCATTATTTTTAAAGCTATCTAAAAATCCGCGAATAAGTCCATAGGTAGGTAAATAAATACATACATATTAGTATGTTGAACTTGGTAGAAATACATTTGTTTGTATTGAAACTCACAAATAAACATGAAAATTAACTTTTTCAGACTATTATGGGCCCTATAGGTAATTCATAACGGTTCTCACTAAGCGTATGTTTATTGGCAAAACTCGAGACAGGTTAAATTGAATACTGCTCCAAACTTCGAAACATTTCCAAACCTGTCGAAACAAAGTTCTTAACATAAAATTAGATTTGCTTTACATTATTTTGCTTATGTGTGGCACTTAAAAACGTGTGTCCAAATCTATTTGTAAAATATACTTATTTAGGTATTGATTGCTTTTCCGGTGAGCTAACGTTTATATTTGAAAGTTTACTTACTCAAAGCCCAGCCTTGGAAACAAAACTAAGTAAACCCGTCAATGTTGTTCGTATCATACTGTCTATAGAGTCTGTAATTCAATACAACCGCCGCGATGTACACATTCGTTGTTAACGAAATTTTATAAGCGATGTCACAACTGAATTATAACAAGTGAATTATATCTGCTTGTATAGACACAATCTTATAAAGTTTTCCATTTACAACGTTGAGCAAAGTTACTTATATTATAATAGAATGAAAGGGCGTATAGAAAGTATTCACATGGAATAAACTGTGACCTAAATAGCTTTTCTTGCAATTTATTTTTCACATAGAATTGAGATCCAGCAATTTTATCAAGCATGCAAACATTACAAGCATTTTCTTTTTTTCATCCAATTGATTTTGAATTTCGATATGCATTATATTACAGAATCAAGAAAAATTTCAACCATAATTAAGATATTTATATACCGAAATTGAAAATGAAGCAAGCAGTATGGGTGTGTGCCTAGAGTGAGCTTGTACGCTTAGCTGAATTTACGGGCGAGGCAGGCGGCTCCCTCCGAGTGGAAAACTTTGTAAAGATCACTCATAACATTTCACCAAGGACTTTCATTAAAGGAAAAGCAAAGCGGATTTTCATTTTTTTATTTTTAAGGAATGGAAAATAAAAAGCTTTGTTGAATATTAATCGTGATTAAAATTTTTGATCACTCAACCAACGTTCTCAATGGATTTGAAATTTGGATAGATTTTGAGTAAAAACGTACCTTCCTATTGGAAAAAAAAGTTTAAATACCTAGTTGATCCTTTCAGAGAAGACCTAATATTTGATAAGTAGGTACTGTCATTGTGAAAAATCTAGAGTACCTATACGTTACGATGTTATGGATAAATTTAGAAATTAGTTTAACGGCCGTGTGAGTGTGTGTGTGGATTATATCGTCATGTACCATGGGCTTACCGTTGGCATCCTTGGCTTCAAGCCCGTCGGCCTCGAGCACGGTAACGCCGAGCACGACGGTGGGCGGGCGCTCGCTGCCGGCGGCGCGCACCGCGCGGTGGTGCGCTTCGGCCGGCACGCGGAACGCTCGCCGTGCATACTCTATCACCTCCTCCTTGTACGCCGCGTACTGTCCGTCCGGCGCCGGAGCACCCACCGCGTTTTCGATGCAGTATAGAACCTAACAGCACCAGTTGAAACGGCTTACACTCTCGTTCATAAGTACGACCTACTTGTCTATATTTCTTTTACGCTTATAAAATTCTTTACTAGAAATGTTAATGTGACAAATTCTTTTAAATACTCATATGTTAAAAAAAACATTGCAGAAATGAAAATCGTCTGTTATTATTTCAAAATTTTTCTATTACTACCTATGCGATTTCTTATTATCTAAGCATAAGTTTTATACCTCTGTGTTATACTTAATTATAGTAAAAATTTTTTTAATTTGTATAGTATAAATATCAAATATCATATCTCAAATTTAATTTGTGTATATTTGAGTAAACATATCTCTTTACTTTAGATATTCGTCTACTAAATTCCCAAAACTTTATTTCATTGCAGAGGAAACCAAAGACATTCAGTGGAATAACTTGAAGTCTCTGTAAGATAATACTGCAGCTGACAAAAAGGCGTGACGTAATACCGTGAAGAGGAGGTAAACTTGAAATAGCTTTTATTCAAGATGAACTCGGTAACGAGAAGGGTCTGACGTGAAGAAATGTGCGCTCACCGGCGGACGACTCATGACTCGCGTGTTCCACTCTCATAAACATTACGTACGACTTCATAAACATTTTATTTAATTTCCGTGTTGGTGATAAAATACTTAAAAATTTAAAAAGGAAGTTTTGCTTTAGTTTTCATATTATCTAATTTTCAGTAGAAGAATTGATTTTTCGAGATGTAGAACTACGCTACAGGTATAAAAACAACGCATCTACAATCAATTTACAATTTAAAAACAATAGTAGGAATAAAAAAAATGCCAATGTTAACATTTCTTGCAAAAAACCTTATGCTACAACAAACGGCTACGGCGTAGCATTGTGCTACGACGAGTGGCGTTCTTGTACAAGACACCTAGACGTGTTGCTCTGAAGCTAATAACTGATAATTATTATTTTAATGAAATTCTTATATTCGAAAGTCTTTTCAAATGTCGTTTAGAATTAACTATATACCTTTTTCTAAACATAAGTACCTACTAATTGCTTAAATGACATAATACAAATAGGTAGGTACATTTATAAGTCAGAACCACGAATGTTCAATACTAAAACTAGTACATTTGCTATGATTTACTAAATAAACAGTAGGTACCTCAGTGTAAAGATGTTCGTGCTCCTTATGTGAGAGCTGCGCGGAGACGCTGGGTAGACCAAGCTCGTGTGGGGCGGGCGGCGGGCGTTCGGCACGGGCCTCTGCCAGCCGCAGCGCAGCCAACCGACGGTTCTCATGGCGCCACGACAACGCCGTGAAGTTCTCAAAATATGATCCATCTGTTTCTTGGACCCTAAGTAGAAAAATTACTACTTAAAATTCATTCTGAGTAGCTTTACAAATCTGACGCCGCGTCTAGATTGAAGGCTTTCAATGAACGGCCATAATCTAAGAAGGAAAACAGATCTTCCTTTAGATTACGTTTCGTTGAAATGGTAATTGATTTTTGTTATTCATAGACCAATGCCGTTAATTGCTTTAGATCGTCAATTGAAGTTACTTATGAATGAAACCAATTCTCGTTTTAATAACAAAGGAACGGATTTCGATTTCAAGCTATTCTTCCTGCTTTTCTTCAGGTAGGTGAAATATCACTGGTAATTTATTGATTTGATCGCTTTTCACATCGTACCACTGTGGAAATAAATAATTATAGTGGTACCTTACACGGGAAAATGCTTTTCTAATCCTTCGAGCAACAGGAACGGTAAGTACCTAAAATTTTTACATAGGTACTATAATGTCTGCACTGATACAAATTACAACTTAGTTGTGTAGGTATCTACAGGTAGGTAAAGAAAAAAAAGTTTTCTAAAAAAAACAGCATAAACACATGAACTGGCAAAATTAAATGATCTTCGCAGTTGGACTGCTTGATATACATTGTTAGCTATATTTGTAGTTGGTTAACGTTGTCATTCTCAGGGCACCCTCAATAACCTCCCATTTCCGCAACGACAAAGGGAACCATCGCAAACTTTGTTTTCTCTTGCAAATGCAATCAAGATTGGTTGCTTGTTTCAAGATACCCTTAAATCAACCCTATCTACATTTACATAAGGCAACAATTCATTCGTTTCGATATTTACTGTATTATAACTACCTTTATAAAACTTATGCTTTTTGTTTTGAATAGAATACTTAAAAACATATTTTCTCTATCGTGAGTTTCCTCCCAAAAACTGCCGATTTCACTCAGATACAGAGTATAGCAGTTAACTTCGTGAATAGCCTAAGGGTAACTTTGAGACGTCGACGCGAACAACTTAACCCTTTCCGAACTTAGTAGGCACATCACGTGCAACTCGTACATACCTAACGGTTGTTTTGTTCCATGTTGCTGAAATAAATACCGTCCGAATCCTCTCTGTTACACATAATTCACGTGCGATTCACTGCTGTTATTTATTGTCCGCTGTGAGGAGTGCCTTTAGAGCGATAATACTACAAGAGCCAAATGAGAAGGTTTAGTAACGACCGCTTGGCAGTAAACATTTGTAGGCACTTGTACGCCATTGTTTGGCTAATTAAGTTGTTTCCACGAACTACACGTACCTATCACTGTTTTTGACGACTGTCTTTCTTCACATAAACTATTTTTAGGACGATTTCATTGGGTATTTGGTTGATAAAAAAAATATAATTTATAAAGTGTACACACATGTACACAATTTTGAAACAAAACACTAAGATTTAGATTTCTTATTTTATTTTGAATCTGAGACACAATTGCCAGGTCCAGGAAATTAACGAAATAAAAAATCACTAACGTACTCACAAGCTTCTCGTAAGCCATTATGAATGGAAGTAATTGTCAGAATGTGAACATGAAATGTTTCGGAAAGCTGATACGCTTCTCACGCGAGCGACACAATGAAATGCGACACCGACCCACAACACTTCTGGCCGAGCGCACTCCAACAGTAATTTATTTAAAAATCTATTTTTCTTTCCATTTTTTATTCACCTACGCCCTTAACACATTTGTCTTTTGTTGACGTAGGTAGATGTAAGGGCGAACGTGATAAAATAAATTCTCTCCTTTTTGATCTCACATTTCTACATTTCATTTTTACACTCGCAGGGATAACATTTAATTCTTTATATGTATCTCTCTTTGTGTTAGATTTTCTTATCTACACTTCTATGGTTTTTTTGCAAAATTATTTATTGTGAACAGAATTCAGAAAAGCTAACGCTTAAAGGAGCTTTAGCCCGTGACAGTTTTAAAGCATTATGCTCCCCTTAAAGATTTATTAAGAGCTCTATAAAATGGTCATTAAGTAAATAGTGTTTGTGTAATAAGTAGGTCATCGGGCGACCTGTTGCACGTCCTTGCACGTGCCCCGCGACTCTACCTCCCCCGCAACGTTCCCTGCTCGATACCTTACCCCGTCACTGAATTCCTCTTTACTGGATATTTAAAGGCACACCCCATACCAATTCATGAAAATCAATCTCAATTTTTATATAGATACTAAGTCTTTAACAACATTTCACCTGACGCTGTCCAGCCATCTGAAGCTCTTTAATTAATTCAATTCTTGTTGGGTAATATACTTCGTTAGAGCTGGGACATGCCGTTAAATGGATAAACTCAGGCAGGCAGGACGACAGCAAATTCAATTTCCGTGCTCAGGATATGGGCTGGTAATAAGCTATTAATAGCTCCTCTTACAGATATTAGGCTTAATTATGCAAACTGTGATGTCAGCTAAGCATCTTGTCTTCAATACGCATGACGTTACGCAATATAGTTGTAAGGTACCTTTATAATAACTACTTGATTCTGAAAGTTCATACAATTTACGAAAAATAACTAGGTGATGCTCTAGTAGGTATTATTTACAACTTGGACCTTGGGAAATAGATAATTGGTGGATACAATTTGTGGTTTAATCAAATACTATATCCTCTAAATGAGCCCGGTTGATAAATGGAGTCATCTCGGGGCGCGCGCCGCCGCCGCCGCCTGCTGTTGTGCAAATCTCAGTTTGTTTATTGAACCATTACCAGAATGAAATGCTTGTCTTGATTAGGGAACCTCATTTCTACCTGTGCTTCTCGATACTAAGTCAGAAAATGTTCAATCTGAGAACGTGTAGACTAAAAATACTATACTTAGGTACCTACGTAAATTAAAAGCATTCCACATTTTTTTTATAACAACAAATTATGTACTCATATGTCAATAAATAGTCTCAAATAAGGTCAAATAAGATTCATAGTTATATGATATTGTTAGTTTAATTCAGTAATTAAGCAGGTAGGATAGACCCGAGCTTAAACTAAGCCTGTTTCCTTGCAAAGGAAAACCATACATCAAGCTTATTATTATTAGTACAAGGGAAATTAAGGATGCCTCCCACTAATACCAGAATACAGATACATACATTAGTGTTATGTGATGAATGATAGGTACTTAAACTTAAAACATTACGGCAACCTATATAATTGCGGTTTAGCCTGACCAAACAACAATAAATAACACGTAAAAACAATTTAGCTACGTACTATATGGGTAAAAATTCAGGTCAACTTTAATTACAAATATAAAGTTAAGCACACGTGCAAGTTTCTAGGAAAAAATAACTTATGTTTATATTGTGAGGAAGTTTCAAAAGCTATCGTATAAGTTATTGAGGATGTCGGGAGGTTGGGAGTGGCGCGGGCTGTGAACAGTCCGGGAGCCTCCGCTGATTTGCAATTCCCAACCAATTCCCTTCTGGAGGAAACACGTTAAATCCTTCCGAAGTTGGATTTCCTCAATAACGTTATTTGTCTTGATGGCCTTTGTTGTGGCAACGCTCCAAGTTAATTGAGACAGAGACGCAATATATTTCAATTTACACGTGTTATTAAAACCAGTACTTAAGTACTTTATTGATGTAGGTTCAGTCGAGGCTAAAGGAATGTGAACAATATAACAAAGTTCTTTCTTGGTGTCTCGTCTGAACTTTTCTTAAAAGCCGTTATTCAAATTATGCGTAAACTTTAACTCAATGCTTTTTTGTTTATTCGCTGTTTTTAAAGGAGTTATTATGTTGAACGGTCCGTGTTTGGGGAAATCTTTATCTCAAATCATTTAAGAGATCTATCAATATTCTAATGCAGTACCCAGGTCACTAGGACATGGGCGATCTAAGTATATCTATACTTACCTAGGTATATTTGTAAAGGGATCACCGACGATCGCTATCTTTGTCGGTTTCACGCGAGGCGTCCATAAATCGCACGCAACGGCTAGTACATACATACCTAGGTTTGTCAAGTTATCCAACAAGCCTTGGTTAAATTGCAGCCAATTAAAATACTTTTAGGTACTTAGAAAAAAATATCTAACTATGGGGCTAGAAAGCTCTCTCATTTCTTGTGTATTCTGTAGATACCGCAGTATAAAAACAAAAAAAGTTAAGCTGACAGGAATGCATTATCGCCATAACTCGTATATCATGTAACTCAAATGCTATTGGTACCTAG
The DNA here is from genome assembly GCA_947563765.1 of Anarsia innoxiella. Classification (NCBI taxonomy): domain Eukaryota; kingdom Metazoa; phylum Arthropoda; class Insecta; order Lepidoptera; family Gelechiidae; genus Anarsia; species Anarsia innoxiella. Next base: position 5,049,490 of record OX387404.1, on the reverse strand, counting down.
TTCAAATTCTTTCTTACCCAGATTTGATGGATCTGTCAACTTCAGGCCAAGAGAGACGTCGTTTGCAGAAAGCCATAGTAGGCTTCTCGGGCGGAGGCTGGTGTCGCGGCATACGCAGCGAGCCCCCGCGGCGCGGTGGCGTGGCCGGCACGAGGCAGTCCAGCGTGCGGCGCCGCGTGCTCAGCGCAGACGCACCCTCCGTCGGCACCACGCGGGGAAATCCTGATACAAATTGGTTATTCAATCTCAAATTATCCATTTAACCAAATTTACTGTTTTGAAAAAAAAACTAAGTGGCTATTGAAAATACTTTGTTCTATCATAGGCATTAAACAATTATCGTAAAAAAAACTTTTTAAGCCCGATTAACTGTGGAAGTGTCAATAGTAATATAATTGATTGATTACTTATTACCTACAAACCATCACGGTATATTATCTTTCTATCAATAGTTAATTTGTAAATGAAAGATTGTTCTCCCCGAGCGAGACCTACAGGTATTTTTAATAATAGGTATCAGTGTCTACAATACCTAGATTATTTTTATATCAGTGTCTACAATAATAAATTGTCTGAAATGCCGGAAAATAATTCACAAATAATTAATATAAATTTTCTGAAATTCCGAAATTGTATCCCAAGCGTTGCTTTTGGTAGAAAAGCTTGCAAACGCAAACTCACTTCAAAGCAAAGAAATGGTCTTGTTAAGTAAGTGGTAACCGTTTGAAGTATTCACGTGCATTGCTAGACAATGGTAGAGGGTAGGTTTAAGCCAGATAAGTAAGCTTGCTTTACAAATCTTTTAATCAGTCAAATTGTACTCTCAATTAAGTTATTAACGATACTAGGTGAGTCAATATGAAAAATTCATTATTTTGACAATACTCGAATAAAATAATTCATCAGAGAACATATTGTAAAGAGTTAATAATAGACCTAATTATAAGAAGGTTCATAATTCCGCCCACACACGAAAATTGTGGGCAATGAGCTCGGAACGTTTCGTCAATATTTTGATAAGCTTTCGGAATGTCAGATTAATCGAGATATAATTTCACGTTGTATAATAATAATTTATAAAATATGATACGTACATTTTTATAGTTTTATGCTATCTACACACCAAAGCCGCCGGTATGCCGCCGGGCTAAGCCAGCGGCTTTTCCTCATACGAATGGCAGCTGTCAAAAAAACCGGCGGCTTTGGTGTGTAGCAAAAGATTCTATTTGTAATACACAAGGTATTATAAATAGAATGAGGTAACAATGAAGTTTTTTCAATCCAATAGTAGGTAAGTAGGTGGTCTTGTGGTATACAAAACTCTTACCAAGCAAAATACGTAAGTTTTAAAATAGATCGGGCTCCCCAAGCTAATACTTTAAAGGTACTGAAAATGAAGATGTGCAACATTATTGGAGTGCTCGCCCTCGCCCTCCTCTAGCCAAGCATAACGTTTCGTAACGTGAATTTAGCCGCGAAGTTTAATTATCGCCTAAAAGCCTTTGAAATCTGACATCAAATAACAAAGAACACCTAATCTATGAGAAGTAAGTTGGTTTCTCGTTTTATTGTAATTAATTGGACCTGTCAAGTTTACCAAAGAAACTCCAAGTTAGGATAAATGGTCCCTTTCGGACATCTTTGTGCAAATTTTCTCTAAAACATCCGCGACTCGTTGCTATAAGTTTATGGAAAATCTTACCCAAAGGACAGCGAGTGAAGATAAACTTTAATTGTGCCTTATTAAATCGAAAGTCTTACTTTTAGGGTCCGGTATAAAAAAGTGTATTAATTCAATCAGACACATTTAACTTATTGTCAAAGTTGTAGGTACATGTATCCGAAATAAGAATACCTATGGAAACGAAATTCTACCATCCATAACAAAAGTAGTAACTACATCTAGAGAATAGTTTGATCAATTAAGTTCATTAAATGTCTCTTTTACCCAACACAACAATATCGTTTAATTAATTAATAAAAACAAGACATCCCAAAGAGGCTGTAAGGGGCCGCAGCAGGGTATCGTCCTGCACATAAACCTTCATTAGAGCCAAATTGCCCACAAACGCCGCTTCACGCAGCACTGAAGGGCACTAGAATTAGCATAGTATCATCGTCTATGATATGCCTTTTTAAAATGGTTTCAAATGCATAATACTTTTAAAAGACTAGTCAAAGACGATGTCTCACCTCTCATGGTGGCTGTGGAGGGTTGTGGCTGCTGCACCTGCGACTCCTCGGCGGAGCGGTGGCGCGGCGGGGGCGCTCGACGCGGGGACAGGGCTAGCCCCGCCACGCTGTCCGCCATACTCGTCACATACTGTCCGATAGACGACAGGAAACTCATCTTCAATCTACTCACTCACTTTTACACACTAATGTTGGCAACGCTACGGTATTCCTAACACGTAGGTATAGAATATTTTTAGTTACTAATAAAATTATTCTTGTTCACAGTAGCTACATTGCTACTGAAGTACACAATAATGACTCCGCAAGAAAGCATATCGTTGCACTTTTCTTTCACAACAGAGTACTCGCATAGCATAATAATGGGTTCAGCCGTGGAAACACTCTTTATCGTAGATCTGTAACAAAAAATAAAAACATTTAAGTATAAGGACCTACTTGTACAAACCTAAATTTTACAATATTTGATCTTATACAACCCATTCGACCCTTCTTCTAAGAAAAACCAATAATTATTTCTAATTTAAAATATTTACATGGGCGCGGCCTTGCTATAATTGCCAAGTAAGGCACAAATTGCGCTGGTAATTATACTATATTGATCACATTTACTTTCAGCCTAGGTATCTACCTGTCGTACTAGTAAAGCTTCACATCGTCTGTCATTAATAGTATATGGATTCATTAAATGTTATGAATTCATTCAGGTAGTGAATACGACCTTATAAAGTCTGTATTCACATTTTTATGTGAGCGATAAGTACCTACACAATGGGATGAGGACATACTCGTAAAGACAAGAATGTCCACTATTAAAAACGTACCTACATGAAAGACGGCTGCTCGCAATAGGTAGGTACATAATATCCACTCGGAATGTTATGGGATATCATAAGAATATCCCACAAATAACCTCATAAGTACACACAAAAATCCCGCATTTTTATTATCTTGTCCAGTCTTGTTTTTTTTATCGTAATTTAGAAGCTCTCTTGTGCCTTATAAAAGACTATTAAACTGATATTGAATAATAGTTTATCTATCCATGTGTAATGCCACGTAATGCGTATAGACAAAACGTTCTTGTATTTAACTTGTTAATGTGGCGGAGAGGTTTACTAAGACAACAAATGTAGTAATTATGATGTTGGTGGCAGTTGACAAAGAGACCCGCGTCCACTTACGGTCACCGACTCCCGTAAATCCATTAGGTGGTGAGCTGTTGTTACCACCTCTAGGCCCACTGGAAGCTCGCCGCACCTTTCCCACCCACCTACCATACCATATTGGTAACGGCCCTTGAGTCCTATCGCGCCCAGTCCACGACTCTAGATTCAAAACAATTTATATTGGACACCTGTAGGCTGTATCAAATAGTAGCAGATGTATTTACTACAGCCTCTCGACAGGTAGAGTATGCGTAAAACGTGATTAGACAGTGTCCATTACACGTCCTTTAGCATTTGTTTTTGTATAGCAACATGGAGATAATAAAAAAATATCATAAATAATATACGTTCCTGAATAACGTGTCGCTTGGCACTATTTTTACGTCCTTGTGAAATAAAGAGTATTAATTGTTGTATTTTAAATAAATATTATTTTCAACTGACGGACTAAACTTCGTAATTTCTTATGTTACCTAAAGATATTTGATTTTCATAAAAGGGTCTTCTTTTATGAAAATCAAAATTTCTGAATTTTCGTGAAACCATTGCATATTCGATATTTTGACGGGATATTTTTACTTGTGAATCTATATCATTATAATTACTCATACCTATTCCCAATGCAAAATACTTAACTTCTAGGTATTCTTAAGTTTTTTTAAGAAACTCGTAATTAATTTCTTTATTCTCTTTATTCATCTGAGCGACGGCCTCCAATTAAAACAATAGACACCATTTTGGAAACAAACAAGTGTTTCACAAAGGATCGATCTGTCACAGAAATGGAACTCTGGGTAATAGGAACCGTCGTTATACAAAGATTAAGCCTCGAATAAGCAGTGATTTGATACTATTACAGTTTATACAGATATAATTAAAACATTAGGCGCATTTATCTATCAATTTAATTGTCACGAAGTTTTACTCAAATATTTAATTATTATTTTAGAACTTCATCCCAAAAAAAACGACAACTTCAAGAAAAATATTGATATGCTGAATGCTGATACCCGTTGCCTGATTCCGCTAGCTGTTGTCTTCGTCTATATTTGCGCACTATCCATTTGTACCGGTTGCCAGGATTGGCCAGATCCGATACATAGAACAGGCCAGTTAATTAAAGTGTTCACGTCCGCCACAGACTTGGTAAATGAAGTTCCAGTGCAAATCTCGTCTGTGCCATCGCCTCTTATTCGAACCACTCACAACTTTCGATTGAATCCACAGTTTCACAGACCTCTCAAAGGAATATCGAATTCTTCGACTTGAACTAACTCCATTCTTTACTCATTATTTAATTGGCATCGCACCGGGAGTAAATTCTTACTAATTTGTTAGAAACTCCTAGAAAGTTTAATAATCTTTTGTATTAATTTCTGGCTTTCAGCTTTCCTAGTAATTATGTCACGCGGTTTTATTTTACCTTTACCTACTTTAATAAAGTGCTATAAATCTGCACTAATAGTAGCTTCCAGATGCCAGTCTCCGATTCATTCTTTATACATCAACCAAAGCTTCTTGAGATGTAAATTGATAATTTAATTTCCCTGCTGAAATAGCTTTTTGTTGGCTTTCCCGTCTTCGTAAATATGTTTGAATATTAAATAAGCAGTTTTCATCGACCAAATGTTTATTCCCTCTACATTGTATTTAAGTATTTTGAGTAGCTATTTAGGTAGATATTTACATTTTGAAGTTGATATTTATCTATCAGGGTTGCGCTAAATAACTTCTTATTTTTGTTACTCACTTTATCTAGTCTATAGACATTTTAATCTGAATAATTTAATCAATTAATGGATGAAAAAAACCACTGGAAAGAATATTCAATAAAACTTGTTCTTTCAAAATATCTTAATTCAAAAGTAAGAATATTATTAATAAAAAACACATTAAAAAAGTACCTAAAGTTAAGTTACTTCAAACTTTAAAAAACTCAAAATTACCGTGCCTAAGTAAGTTTACATATACCTACGTTCATTCCGGTTCAAGCTTTTAATGAAGTTAAATTAATCAAAATTTTGAACAAAACCAATTTGAAAATTTTAGATTTGTTTAATATCAAATATTTACCCAGTACTTCATTTTAAAAATAAGATTAGAGTTCCATCAGTAACGTGCAATCATTCATTCAGTAAGAATAAGTAAATTATTTCAGAACGAAATATCTACATCAGAAGAAGAGCTTGAGGTTGATCTCGAGGTTGAAATCACCGAAAAACTTCTGTCAAGGAAAACAATACAATCTTTACTTCAATCATAGCTAAACTGAGCGATTTGTTGGTTTCTTATTTAGAAACTTGATATTATTACAATTCGTCAAGATTTCGTTGGTGTGTACTCGCACTCATCAACTCAATTACCTACGTGAGCGAAATGCTTAAGTGTAATAAGTAGATTATACATAGGAAGAGACGCAGAGGTATCTTCAATGAATCCGAAAATTATTCTGCAGTGTTTATAAAGCTTATCAGCACTGCTGTTTAAACATGTGAATTGTAACTTGTAAGCAGGTAGCTAAATCAATAGTTGGATCTTTATGAGAATATGGGTATACGATATAGAGTTGCTTTTTACTCTAGCTAGATGAACGATAAGTATGACTAAATATTTAATTTATCTCAGGCGTATGTCTGTCTATCTATATCTACGTTGTGGGAATAATATGTACACCTATTGTCGCGAATGCAAGATTACTAGCGACCACGTCGTCTAATAAAATTATTTACCAAACTTTATCAATCTTCATGTTATAAAAGTTGTAGTTATTATTTGATACTCTTATAGGTATCTTATGGGTTCCTTTTTATTGATATCGAATATTACATATTTTAATGCACTACACGATAACAGATACATTTAAATAAAACCTCACAGCTATTTCAGGTCTCGGTACAAAAACCATCTTTTAAAAAAAATCAATCAGATTTTTCTTGCTACATTACAAACTAAAAAGAAAATAAGAAACACAGTATAAAATGCACCCAAATATAAATAGGTAAAACATTTAAAACTTACCTCGACTTCAGCGAAAAAGCTTTCAGGAGGGGTAGTCCTGTGCTATCCGTTTGCACTTAGTAAACTTCTAATATATTTTAACTCTTTGGATGATTTATTTGGTAAAATCAATGTAGTAGAGTCGATATAAGGATTGTATATGATATGCAGGAGGTGTTGCGTCGCGTGGGAGGGTGTACGTTGCGCGGGGCGCGGGGCGGGCGGCGGCGTGGCGCGCGGGCGTCGTAGCGGGCGGCTGGGCGGCGACTGCCGACTCTCCTCGCGGCTCGCAGGCTCTCGCTGCTCCTCCAACCTCGCCCGGATCCACTTCCTGTTGATCGTGTACGCGACAGGTGATTCCAATCTGTTTTTAATAGCTCACAACACTTTATAGCCTCTCACTCGTTTCATTTCAATTCTACGAAAAATTACACCTTTAAAGACTTAAAGTAAACTTGCTGTAATTATTTTTTTAGGCGCTTTTCTATTCAAGTTAGATGACTGTGAGTATCCAATTATGATTGATAGGTAAGTACCTAAGTTTTTCGGCTGTAAGTAGATACGATAAATTATAATTACATTTGAACAATAGACATCTTAGCTCGTTACATTTTAATAGATGTAAGTATAATTTTTGAATGAACATCAATTAATTAAAGCACATAGGTACTTGTGTGATTTCGATGTCATCTCTTTAATACTAGTCCATAAATTATTAGAAATCCATAGCGAGCATTATACCGATAATATACATATAGCCGTAAAGTGGCAACTTAACTTCTGTTACCTAATTACGTACCTTCTTACACTGAACTTCCTTCTTGTAATTTATTCTTAAACGAGTAGCCGTTTGTTCGGTGATTAGCAAAGTTCCTTCCTCTACTTCGACAAGCGAAGGGAAAACAGTTCAATACCTATTCTTCGTATTTTATTACTTATAGGAGTGTATAAGTGACTCCTAGTTAGGTAATATACCTTCCTACTTACTGAAGGCCTGTAATCAGTCTAGAATATTATGATATGATTTCATGATCTACGAGTAGCTTGTTTCAGGAAAAATAAGTAGATGTAAACACCTGCACACAGCCCAACCAAACTTTTATTTCCAAAGCTCTACCCTCACTGGTCACTTATAACTCGAATAAACGTCGGCCAAAGTATAATTGAGTTTTTAACTTTTTTCCATTGAGAACACTTTTCCAAATGACCTGCGAGCGTCCTCGACGACTGCTGAAACGCGGTCCGGGGTCAGTTGAATGTGAGAGAGAGTGCCCAGCGAGCCCATCCCTGATCATTATTAGCACGTTTCTCGCTCGACGGCTTCTCCGCTGATTTGTATGCAACATTGCCCGCGTCTCGTCGTCGCACGGCGACGCATCTCGCTTCTACGCTCCTAGTACCTACCTGCCTATGTAGATATCTAACCCGTGGAAATAAGCGTTACAGTCAGTTTTAACTTTAACAAAGTTACTATAATTAATTACCTTTTCCGCAACTCATAGTTTAACAATTAGGTTTGCAATTAATTTGCTTATAGTCGTTGTATACTGAATGTTCGAACAAATTAGTGCTTCGTTAGTTTCATAATTCATAGCGGGGTCGCCACCTTTAAATCATTTAATATAGGTACCTATTTAAAACAAGTATCAATAGCATGTAGCGATTTATGTCGATTTTTTACTTTTAATTAGGCGTATTTAGGCTAGTAACCTCAATTTAGATATCTCATTCGATATTCAGACGTTTTGGTCGTAAACAACCAATTGGTAGAAATTATGTCGCCAGCTACAATTGAAATAAGTGCTATAAAACAGCAAGACGTCGACAATAACAACAGTAACAATCATAATAAAGAATTATGGCAAAAGCGCTTAAACAACGCATATCAAGTTTATTACAGTTTGGTGATAAGGTTACTCAGGCCTCAGGCAACAATACAGGTTCACAAACAAGTTATATTGAATGTTATCATTATACAAGCTGTCATGATAATAGTATCGAACACAGATATCGCATGTTAACTTTTCCCACTTCACTGTGCTACATAATAGGTACAGCAAATAGGGCCTACTTTGATCTTTCGTTTTTTTTTAAACATGTGCCCATACATAACATAGGCTTCTTAAAGTTCATGTATAATAATAATAAGTACTGTATTTTATTTTATCCGATTTACGCGTATCATTTACCTATTATAAACACTTTTGTTTTTTCTATCCAGTTTGTTCAAGAATTATCTGAAAAAGTAGATATAATATCTGTTACGGAAAATGTTTGTTTGAGAGTCATAATATGGTGTCCCTTACTAAATAACCTTTTATAGGAAATTGTGGGCTTGTTCTTTATCAGGTGGCAAAGCACTAGACGTTGCCGTCGTCGGTGTGTGCGAGCCAATTAGAGTGAAGTGCACATCAATAGTGTTGAAGTGGTGATATTATCGATTGCTGGCCGGAAATGAGCGCGGCGAGGACTCGCCGTCAAACACCAATGCTGGACGCGCGATAATAGCTTGGTAACTACGCTGTTAAGAATGTTTTAAAGGTAAATGGTCGTGTAGATACTATATAAGTAAGTACGATATATAAATGAATACTATACATTTAGTAATGCGAATCAACATTGTTCTAACTTACATTTATCGTACAGATTGTTAGTCAAACCATTTAACTATATCACAGTCACTGGCATACTTTTTAAAGGCTAGCAATAACATCTTGTTATCCTCCTAGGGAATGCGGGTAAGATTTCCCATGTCGACATAACCGTGGCGGGTTTTCCTCGAGATTGTTAGCTGAGCGCCACTGGAAGAATTAAATACTTAAGTAGGTACTTGTATTATATATTCAGTAACCTATTTTAAGGTTAAAGAGAGGCGGCAGGGTAATGTACTACTGGTAGCTGGTGACTAGAAGATTGTTTATATTAAACTTCTAATAGTACCTACCTTTAAGCACATTTCTTACAAAGACATTTAACTACCCACGTCACTAGTCCGGAGGCCTTTAATATCTACTCACCTACGTAGGTAGTTATTATCGTTAGGTAGGTACGTCATTAGTTGTAAATGATTTGCAATATTAAGTAACTATTTAGCGTAAGCAAATATTTTGTGCACCTCACAGCTTGCAGCTATTACTAAGCAAAGAGATAAGTACTCGTACGGTAAGTTAATGTGTTAGTCAGTTGCTTGCTAACGAATAGGGAGACTGGAACAACACTCTGACGTCAGTGTAAACCACAAATTCCATTCGATCGTCAAATCATTTAGTTTAATGAGTAATTTTTGCTCAGTTTCCTGTTCCCACAAACACAAGCGTCAAAACCAGTCTGCCTGGTGCCTCTATCGACTTGCAGTCGCGTTTACTTAAATTAATAAAATTTTAAATGTCCTTAAAATGTCTAACATTGTAACAACTGAAGCTGGAATCACCGAAACCAATTTGGAAGATATTTCTCTTCAAACGACTTCAAGGTTTATCGAATACGAACTTAGTTCAACTGAAGTTACTGAAGCGGCGGCCTTGGGAGAGTTCCCATCTACAGAATCTGTCAATAATACCTTGGTGATCGATAATCAAGAGTTACTAGGAGAATCTCAAGTTACTTTATCGGTGTTTCAAGCATTCATTATACTTGAAATTGTTATGACAGCTTTGGAATTAATAATATCAGTTTTGGCTGCGTCCAAAGTGTCTCGATGGCGAAGAAATTACAGAAATCAAATGTTAATGCAATTAAGTGTTGTGCGTTTTTTTAAACGTGTTTTTTCTTTAGCAGAGTTTTTAAATCCTAATAAAGAAGCACCATACACAGTTATATCGTATGTGTTGATTAGTGTACAGATTTATATAGATTTTGTGATTGTAATTTTAGTCTGTTTTTTCATTAAACATATGTACAATACTCTTATTTTAGTGTTAGTGAAGACAAACAAGCACCAACTAGTGCGAGTGTTATCGTGGTCGTGGCTACTGCCGCTGCCGATCAGCGCGCTGGGCACGGCTGTCGTCGCCACTAATCTTGCCTCCTACTGGTCGGTCTACCTACTTATCTGCAGTACAGTAAGATGGCCACTTATTTTAATTGGGACTTTAACTTACATAAGAATATTATTCAAAGTTGTTCGTGATAAAATAAGAAGATTTGCGAGAAGTCTAACTACAATCACATTTTTATTGTGTTTAGTGATCAACGTCCACCTGTTCTCAAAGGATGTGGTTTGGTTATGGTGTATAAACTCACCTCTAACTCGAATCATTATTCATATTATAGGTTTTATGATGAATGTTTTAATTTTGTGTCTATACGCCGTGCTCATAATATTACATGTTAAATATAGAACACGATCTCGTCATAGTTTTCCTAATTATAGTGAGTATGTAACAAAATGCTGACATTGTTATGATATGATTATAAATAATGTTTAGAATAAGTACTAGAAATACGATTGTAATATATGTAAATAATTAATATTTCGTTTTAATCGAAATAATATGACCATTGACCAATCCTAGTAGCATGTAGGTACAGTACAACTACTCCCAGTTACAGTGGCTGTCTTAGTTATATCCAAATTCCACAATAACCTCGCCACGTTTACTCACTATTATCTATAAATAACAACATCCAAAGTAAGAGACGGAAATAAATATACCTTTATCAGTGCATTCAAGTATCTTATTAGTGTGCTCTATAAAAGTGACCTATATAAGCAAATGGAAAAAATTCTCGTAAGACGGTAGCTCTTCACGTGTATATATAAGGACCATTGAGAAACGGAGATGCTAATGTTATGTAACACTAGTTTACAAAATTCACTTTTTATCTGTTGCCGCGAATTTGAGGTTGATTAATGTTCACTTATGACTTGTTTCTGTGAAATCTACCCTCAAAATTTTTTGAGCAGCTCGTGTTACTTTGTTTTTGATTTTTGTCATGTCACCTATTGCCCACAGTACGCAGTTAAAGGAAAAGTATTTTGTAACATTTCTCTAGTCTTGAACAAAATGACCATAAGTGGCAAATTTGTGTCGATTTAAAAATGGTGAACATTCTCCTCGGTCAACAAAGTGGTTACACTAAGTTTCCCTGCTTCATATGTCTTTGGGACAGTAGAGCTAAACAAGAGCATTGGATAAGAAGAAACTGGCCCTTGAGAGAAAGTATGAAGCCTGGAAAGCAAAATATAGTCCAGAATTCATTAGTAGCTCGTGACAAAATTATCCTTCCACCATTACATATAAAACTGGGCATCATGAAACAGTTTGTTAAAGCGCTAGATAAAGACGGGAACTGCTTTTCTTACATTTGCCACAAATTTCCTCAGCTCACTATGGAAAAAATAAAAGCCGGTATTTTCGATGGCCCCCAAATTAGACAACTTACGAAAGATACTCAATTTAAAAATTCTATGACTGAGTTAGAACTAAAGGCTTGGACAGCTTTCGTCTCTGTGATGCACAATTTTCTCGGAAATAAAAAATCTGAAAATTATGTTGAACTTGTAGAAGACCTTCTGCTACAGTTAAAAAATATGGGGTGCCATATGAGCATAAAACTCCACTTCCTCCATAGTCACCTGGACAGATTTCCGGAAAATTTAGGAGATATGAGCGAAGAGCAGGGAGAGCGTATGCATCAGGACTTACGTGTCATGGAAAAGCGCTATCAGGGTTTCTGGGATACAAATATGATATCTGACTATTGTTGGTCGCTAATACGTCATTTTCCAAAGTCTACACAGCAGAGAAGAGCTTTAAAACAAAGTTTTTTAGAACTTAATGATTAATTATTTTTTTTTAATAAAGTTTTTCTTAGTAAATACATGTTTTTTTCTGTTTTATACCTACATAGCTGAAACTCAGAAACTAGAGCTGATAAAAATCTTCTACTTATATTTTTGAAAATAGCATATCATATGTAGTCAGCAACAGCTAAAATTTCTTCGGCAACAGATGTACTGTAAACTAGTGTAATAAGCAAACTCTGAAGCACGCACAGCGAGCACTCCAGCGCGACAGCTTAAAGCTCCTTAACAAAAAAGGCAATAAATCGTTCCAAGTGAAAACATTTCGTTGTTTACGTCAATCACAAAATATTCATAATACTTGTAAATTGCCTATGGTTGTTCTACATTGTATGTAACCACGGATTGAAACTTCGCATCTCGCATTATATACCGAATTGTTTAATTTTTCACGCTTATTTCATTATACTATTAGCTACTATACTATACTAATAATATTAAATACCTGCATAATAATATTAAATAACCTACGTAATAATACTATAATAACGTGCGGGTTAAAATAAAAAGAACTTAAATAAAAGTAAAACTAATTTTAATTTAGGATCACAATAAAATAAAAGGTTGAATTTCAGATCACAACAACATATTTCAGTGTTATTTATTGGTTCAACCTAAATGCAATTTAACCAACAAATCATTGAAGTGATTGATTACTTAATTTACATTGCGTAGTTTGAACTAATACAAGATAAGATATTTAAATTAACTTGACGATGGTGAAGTTAGTCAAAGTTTATTATATCAACCTAATTAGCAAATCACCCGCCCCTTGAAAACAATTAAAAACCATTTTTGCTGGTAATGCAATACTGGGATAAAAATATTAATAGATGCTAAGAAAATACCCTAAACTCTAAAAGATCACAAGAAATAAATATAAAGTAGGTACATAATTTATGAATTAACAATCACAAAACTCCCATAAATAAAGCCCTAAAATTGCATAGATAGATGAAAAAACGAAAATGTAGGCTCGGAAAGTAACAACTTTATTTACATTAAAGGGGTAGAAACTGTCTTTAACAGAAGTGAACTACTTGTTAGAATGGAATAAGGACGGAGAAGTATCGCAGCAGTAGCTGTCGCTTGCAGCCAGGAACGGCCTTAGGCGCAGGAGCACGCGCAGCGCTTCACACGCTTCTCACTCTCGAACGGGCTGGGCACGCTGCGGACTGAGCGCGGCTGCATATCTGCATTCAAACATTACATACATGTTATGGATCCAAACATTACTTAAACATATTACACAGCTATTAAAACTAGAGCTTGTCATTATTTATGAATAAATTGAATTAGCTAATCGTCAATCGACAAGTAGTCGTATTTTACTACCTATTGTTAACAAAAGAAATAAAAAATCTAATCTAAGTTTTATATTCATGTCTAGAAGGCAAAGATCTAGTATCATAATTCTATGCATAATTCCATTTCAGCAGGTATGTAAGTATGTTATGACACGTCGGGATTGTTGAACGTAGCATTGCATAAAAAAAACCAAAAATATTCGATTTCTAATCAACTGTCAATCTAAGTAGTCGAATCACCTTCTTTGTTCGTTCACCGACATCGGAACACCATCAACTTCTTATCGTCAAACAATTAGGACGGAACGTAATACAGACAGGTTATAAGAAAGGTTGAAGGTATGTCGCAATGCACTGTAGCTTTTCGATTGTTACGAGTAGTGTGTATCTACAATGGAACAAACTGCGCCATCATTTGTTATGTTATGTGCCCGAATCTAAGAAAATTCCGCTGCTATAACTTTGTCTTTCTTATCAAGAAATCGGAAGATGCAATCCCAAACAGTATTTCTAGTAATTTTATTTAATATCGAATGTTTCATTGAAGATAATATTAATATCGCAGTTAAGGCGTTTAGGCAATGATTTAGAAACAGGTAACTTACAGTGGGGCCTGGACTCTTCCATTGGCATCCCCTGCGGCAGCAGCAGAGTGCGGGGCGCGCGGGAGGCGTGCACGGCGTCGTGCGGGGCCGCGGTGGCGTCCGCACGCTGCTCCTCGCCCTGCGGCTGAATCTCCGCCTCGGCCTGAGCCTGAGCCTCGGCCTCGGCTGCAGCCGCGAGGGTGTTCACTATCGTTTTCACCTGAACAGAAAATGTCATAGCGTTATATAAATATAAAATAGGTACTTAAGTACCTATATAAAGTAGGCCATATTTCTTTTGATCACTCTATAATTATTTCAAGTGAGTATTTTAAATAAAAAAATACCTCTTGCATGTCATTGTCAATCTGTTGGTCGCGACGCTGGTCGGCGGCGGCGTCCTCGGCGGTGCGGTGGATCACGTGCAAGTCTTCGGGAGTCAGTCCCCATGGCAAGTTCATCTGGATCGGAGTGCCGTCCATCTGAATCTTCTGGATCTGACAACCGACATCTCAATACATTGTACAAATAAAAAGCTCTTTTTAACGAGTATACATACAGTGTGACTTTAAATTAGTGAATGATAGAAAAGGATATAATAAGCATGCACTTTGGGATGGAAGAGGCTCCACCGACAAGAGCTTAGCTCTTAAATAAGAAGAAGAAGAAGAAGCATGCACTCGTGATAACAAACAACTTTTACTATGGGACCAAAGTCGAAATCATTCAAGAATTTTTGTACTCCCCATACAGAATACATCAGCTGATAGTATGGGGGAACAATTTTTTTTATGATTTTGAACTTGGTTCCATAGTAAAAGTTGTTTGTTATCACGAGTGCATGCTTATCCTTTTCTATCGTTCAGTAATTAAAAGTCACCCTATATAAACTAACGTTTTTTGATTGGTGGATTCCTAGCAACTTTAAGTATAACCACGTATAACAAAAAAACCGCTCACACCGCTCGTCTATATAATATTTTTTACTGTCAATATTAAGCCAAACAAGTGGTTTTCGTTCCACCGTTCCACATAAAGCTGGCAAATATAAGACCTAAAAAATATAAATAGGCACATTTTGTAAATATACAGGGTAATTCACCTCAGGCTGTTCTAATTCCTGTGTGGGAGCAGTCTGGGGAACAAATTGGTGGAGGACTGTAGGCTGCTGGAATGAAAAACAGAAATAAATTACAGCGATGCTGTTGTCGCCGGAGCAGCGAATTTTCTTAAATGTTGAGGGACGATAAACAAATATTATTAAGTTATTTAGCTTTTCATAAAGGGATGTTTTCTTTACAGGGTTCACTTCGTACACAACAAATATTTTCATTTCATTAAACATAGGAGAAATAAAATCTATCTTGTTTGCAGTAGGTAGGTAGGTACCTACGTTCGCTTAGAATTAGTAAATCAGTGTCAATGTTACGACTTGTTACATAATTATTGTATAACCAAAGGGCATGGACTTAGCCTGTGTAAATGTAAGTATCATATCTGTTTAGAATCAATTATATAAGAACATAAACTATAAGCGTTATATTTTTCCTGTTTATAAAAAGATATATAAATATGAACGAAATATTTAATAACGCCTAACTCCCTAAAAGAGTAAAGTAAAGAGTAAAACCACATTCGAATGCTAAATATTAACAAATAGCAAGGTTCTTAACCTCCGTCGGAAAACGGTCTAGTAGCTATGGATGGATGGAAGGTATCATGTATATGTATGTATTGTACTTGTTTCACTTATATGTTAGTTATTCTAGCGAAACAAATTCTTGTAATTGTGTAATTAGCGGAATAGTTCCATATAGTAGAAGCCGTAGAAATAATTTTACATAATTGATACTTACTTTGTGACGTTGCCAATTTATTAATTTTCAGAACAATATACACATCAAAGAACAAGTTATCCTTTAGTAACAATATTTACATAATATACTTAGTTCGATCGTATATACTTATTATGTTATATACCTACGTTTTGTATATTAATTTAATGATTACGACAGTCACACCACACGATCATGCTAGGCGACCCTGAATATCGAGATATTTTCGTTTCAAACTGATTTATTTACCTACGAAATACATAGAAAAAATATTTAAAGTTATTTTGAACTATTGGCAAATGTCATTATACTGAGCTTCCGTGTTTTAGGTATACATTATTTTACAAGTGTAGTTACATCGCACTATGCTAACGGAATGTTTTTTATTTGCTCTTCAAAGTTTTTTGACTCCGAATGAGTTGGTGTTTACTCACTAACTTATTAAGGAACGAATTAAGTAGTTTAGTTTTATTAGAAATAGGTAGGTACTAGGTACCGTTTTCTTAGTTAACCGTATTATAACTCATAAACTTAGATTGTCACTAGAACATAATATGTTCTAATATGTATGTGTACATATGATCATGATGTACTGTACACGATGAATATGTTACAGACCTTAAAAGAAATGATTACGTACCTCATTCTGGTCATGGGCCGAGGGTGGTGGTGGCGGAGGGGCGAAGGGACCCACGCTGGCCATACCTTCCGGCGGGGGTGGCATGTTGTGTGGCGCTGGGATCGCGATCACGCGCTGGACGTGGATGCGCATCTCCCGTGGGACGGCCATCTGCTCCTCCGAAGAATCCCATGGCATCTATCGACGATAATAAAAACTATGTTACGTAATTAACGCACACATCTAAACTATGACTCAGTATAAGTTTATGTGTAAGTAACGGGTACATACATACTAGTAGGTATAGTAGATAAATACACGCTTTAAATATAAGTAGGTAGGTATTTTAAAATTTAAAAGATCTGCTATTTATTTATTCTTGTTTACGATGGCAATGCTGCGTCGTAGGTACTTTCTTGTCCTATTTGTATTCGAAAAAATTATGACAAGAAGTGATCAAGTTATTTTTAAAAGAAAACGAGAAACCTAGTCTAGGAATGTTGACATTTTAAAAATGTTTAAATGCAAAACACTTATTGCTAGTGATAATAAATAACCGTCAATAACTGCACGCCAACGATGATAAGTAAATTAGCATTGTAAGATCAAATTGCTAGGCAGAGAACAAAGGATAATGAAGGCTATTCGTGTCGGCTGTGAATAATGCATGCGATGTTGCGCAAACGTCGCGAGAGCACCAGCTCTCTGGGAGATGGGACCGGTGATCAGGAAGCAATGACCGCTGACACACGAGGACGCCGCGCCGCCGCCGCTACCGCCGCGTCACTACCTGATGGTCACATACTCCAAAACAAAGCCGACGAACTCTACTAAACGCGCCTTCAACAAAATACCAGATACCCGTGCCTTAATTAATACCCACTAGAGTTACACAAGTTCAATGTTAACAACAATGGGTCTATCTACTCGCAAAATGAGATAAAAATTATCCTACCGCACATATTGTAAAATAACTTTTAACAGCTCTATCAATAATACTTAAAATAGCAATAAAAGATGTTAGGGTAGATAAACAAAGGCGCCCGACGATATACAGTTTCGTTAACGAATATTAATATTCTAACGATGATGCCGTGATTAATGCGGAACGAAACAAAAACACGGAAGAAGTGACGTTCTTCGCATTGTCCATACGTCCTTGGGCAAATGTCTTTAATGCGCATTGTATACTTAGAAGTTATCGTGATGAGCCTACGAGCAGACAGCGTTCAAGCCGCGCGCCGCCGCCGCTGAGTCGCCCAGCAGATAGCCCTTTGTCAAGATAATTGCAATCATTTAGTCTTATACTCAGAACCCGTTCCAACCACTTTTTCAAGAAGATTAATTGAATTAATTACATGATTAGTTTTCTGGAAGTTGTATCGTTAGATAATAATTTGCTATCCTATCTATGGTAGAGTCGAGTTCATCGATAATCTCGAGACTGTTTTAAAATAAATAAAATTTTGTGTATTATTACTTAATGATTTATTTAAAGGAAGGAACTCTTGTTCATTACCTACATTATAATATATTCACTAAAATCTTGCGGAACAAATTGTTGCACTGATATTTCCTGCTTCCACAGCGGTTGAAATGTAGCTTTATTTGAGTTGTAATGAGAACGATTATTACTGGTAAATTTAAAAACTATAAATAATGCCAAAAGCCTTAGGGTCACTGATGTTTAAGTCGTAGGTGTTAGTAGGAAATTGGTCTCCAGCCCTCAGTTAGCACTGAATGAATATTCTGTTGCCTCGTGGCCGCTACTTCCGTTTATTTAGTACCTGTTTCCGCAATGGCCTACAACGGAAATCCGATTATATGTGACTATTACCTCTAAATATTTTTTTTTAATATAGTGGAGTTAAGTGTACCGACTCATTTAATGTATTGTTCTTTTTATTTTAATTTTCGAAACTAATTAAAAAATACATGTTATGTGATTACCTACTTACTTAAGTAGGTAACTTTTAAGTATATTTGTACAAAGTAAAAGATTTTTCAAACCAGTTTACCCACTTTCTTCGATAGAAACCTTGACTGCAATGCCATGATTTAAACATTTAAATTTACGAAAGTTATTATACTTATACTTTTCAAAGTTTGAGATGTTTGTTTTAATTAATATCTTCACATGTAACAAGTTGTTAATCACCATTATAAGACTGATCTCGGAAGGTCGTCGTCTTACTAGCTTCCTGTATTCAGATTTTCTATGTAGATATACTTATTCTGTATTTCGTCAATGACCTCGAAATTTTGATTCCGGGTATTCTTAAGAAGCCATAAGCTTTCCTTTTTACTGTGTGAAAGGTGACAGTAGTTTCAAAAACGATTAACATAGATACCTACGATAAATAGGCATTCGATGAAGAATATCTGAAATATGACTTCGGTTTGATACGATATTCCCAATACATGAGTCTTGCTCAACAATAAAAGGAAAACCAGCGTGATTATAGTGTATGTAACTATGTTTTACTTGCAACATTAAAAAGGACACAAAATATGCAACTTATAACAAATCTTGCTATGGACTAATTCCTACAAAGCTTTATAATGCAACTGTTTAAATATTATCCTTGAAGAAATCGTGTTCTGTGCCGTAAATGCGCAATTTGAGGTGGTTATAATATGTGCACCGAGCGCAAATTAAAGTTGAAGGCTTTTTAAAGTGTTTTTATAATGAATGCTCTACAAATCCTTAGTTAAGTATCAAGATCTAATTAAGTAACTATAATTTTTAACTGGAATTACTTACCAACGCGTTCAAAGTAAAAAAATATGAATGTGTTTTCGGAGCAGCAAGTCTAAATTAGAAATCGAATAAATAAAGAAAAATATTAGGTAAATGGATATAGTTAGTAAGGCTGCGGTTTTTATGGTTTATTGAGAATAGAGTGGTAAATACTAGTACATTGTAGCTCATCATTCATTAGACACGAAGTGTGATATAATCATCCCACCGCACCCGATTGATGGTCACCTTGTAATGTTGAGAACAACGTCGAGTAATGTCGGTTAATGTAAGTGGACCAAGGTTCATGAGCGTTCGTAGCCATCGGTGCATCAAATTATGCGAGTTATTGCAATGGTGTGTGCATCCATGAGCTGAGCTTACGGGAGCAGGCCCCTTCAATACCTGCACCTCCAGTATCAAGTTCAAGAACGCCACACGGACCGCGGGCACAAAAAATATGTACTTACTCAAATTGGGAACGAATGATATCGATCGCTCGCATATATAAAATGTGTGTTGAACGCGCGCGGCTCAAACACTCGGCACTCAGCGCATCATGCACGCGTATCTCGCGATTGCCCTCGCGCTCGTGGCGGCGGCAGCGCCCGCGCTTACAGACCCGCTAGCTCGGGACCGTCTAGGGTACGAGAGAGAAATTGACGCTACTAGGTATAATCAAGTCCCACTCAAATTGCAGGATTACGTGCTCAGTGATGAATTTCTAGCCGCCCAAAAAAACAGGGCCAAGCTCGTAACGAAATTCCGCCAGGATGAAGCTGTCGCGGCTGATAATGTGATTTTAGAATCTAATGTGGTTCGGATTGTGCGCCCAGCTAAGAGACTTGTGGTTCCTGGAACAGGAGACGAGCTCGTACGTCGACGCAGAGGATACAACTTGGAAAATGTGAGCGTGCCTGCGAGATACCCGTACCTCTCGGTCCCAAGCTACTATCGGCTCCGCCGCTGGGGCTAGTGCACCGACACGCCGCCGTGCTCGCATCTGCCAAATGTCAAGGCTGCGTAGGTGTTGTGGTCCTGCGCCCCTCGGTTCTCAACCCCAAGTCGCGGCCGCATCTCCCGACTCGACGTACCTACTCGTGCACACAAGCGTGTTTATCGCAATGACTGTTGTTAGTTGTTACTTATTTAATTTTAACGTGAAGTGGCTGTGATCGAAAGCTCGAACTAGCCGTTACTACAACAACGGACCGAAAGCAACGATTGACAGATTAACCCATGAGAAGTACTTTAGTTTTAAAATTTAGATAGTATATTTTTAATTAGTGCTTATGAAGGTGAAACAAAAAATTATAATATTTAATAAAATCAATTCGTTTTTGTGACCAATTCATAATTACCTCTTAGTTTTACACAAATAGAAGTAAATACCCACTTGCCAGACAATATTTATGAGCTTAGACATTATAAATGTTATATCACATAACATAAACACTTACATGAGCACGTGAAGGCTTAAAATTTAAAGGCATAATTTGCAAGGTAAGTCATAGATAACCTTAATTTCAGCGGGTATTTTAGCCATTCAAATTCATATTTTTTCCAATGAAGTTTCACTTCCGCTGTATAATGGTTAATTTTAAAATTGAATTCCTAATTTAATTATGGCAGGAAGCTGATAATAAATAGCACTGATGGATACATATTTAGCAAGTTAGTGTACAAAGTATTTAAATAGAGCCTTTGCACTGAAATTAGCAGGGCCATACTTCAAGGTGCTGCGTGTGCGCGTGCACAAGCTGCGCTTATAGAATATTACTGCAATTAGACCCTATCATGTCGTAATGAAACAATGAAATAATATATGCAAGTTTAAAATGCAGTTTGCAAGTTGGTGCAATCGGTGTCACGAAGGCTTGTTCTGAGGCACTCATGCAAGAATTTGTTATTGGTTGGTAATTATCCCAGTTATGATAGAATAATCGCGATGTTTAGACCTAAATTCCGTAACAAAATTCATTTATTAGAGACCTACTTTATTTAAATACTTGAGTACAGATATATCAGACTTATAAGAAAAGACCGCACCACGGCAGGACAAAACATCAACGAAGTATTAACTCCTTTCTGATTTTGTTTATCATTTTCATAGTTAAACAGTTTTAGTTATAAAAAAATATGAATTGTTCAACTCAAGTTACATTCATAAGTACTTAGTTGCGGACAAAATTATCCTTTATCTCTATCCACTCTAATCTAAACATAAGATTAGTCTGCTTACTGACAAAGTAGATAGGTATATCAATAAATTAATGATAGGTCAAGTTGATGTTACATGCCACATTTAAGGGTCATTTGCATATTTTTAAGTCTATTAAATTAGTAATATATAAAATATAAATAAAAGATATGGCTAGGTAGGTATATAACAATACAAATTAAATAGGTAACCTTAGAGGTGCTTAAAATATTACTTCAAGTCGACGTTTATAACATTTATTTACTCGACTACGGCAAAGCCCAAAGGATAAATATATTCGTAATTGCAATCAAAATGAAGAAAATGTGAAACCTTAAATAATTTAACTACCTATAGGTAATATAATTTACGCTTTTTTTTTAGTAACTAGTGATTTACTTTTTCGTTTGTGAAAAGTATATCAGTGTTAATATCACTGTTTATCGGAGGTAAAAGAAAAATAACGTTAGCTTTTGATTTTTTTTATTATTGCAAAAAAACATATACCTAAGTAGGAAGGTATGGTTATAATTCTATTAAATCCAACATAATCAAACATAATGTTACGGGTATCCTTGACAGTCATTATAGTCTCAAAACATTAAAAATGTATTTCTCAAAATATTACTAGGTATGTCTTAAACTTGTTTCAAGCACATCAATCGCTTCGTTCAAATGTTCTCAAAATAAAACATAACAGTTGAATATTAACCTAACCACTATTTAGAATTATGTACGACATCCAAACAACTAGCTACTTCCGCGCTAGTCCTGATTTCACCGTCCAAGGTGACCAGCTCACTCGACCAAGCAACTTTAATAACGCTCATAGCAGCAATGGCTCGTCAAAGCAAAAACTTGCCACTACAATATCTATCATTTTTTGTAACAAAACTTAATTCAAAAGGCTCACAACACGATCCGATACCTATTATAAACGAGCAGTTACCGAATAACTATCTACTGTTATCCAAAAGTTTAAATTTACGATCTTTAACGATAGGTTAATTATGTCTACCAAGTTTTTCTACCATTATACCTACCTACGCCAACAATTTGTATATAAAAAGTGATTCGAGATAATCAAAGAATCGTACCTATCTTTATCACGACAATACAGGCATCATTTATACCTTCTATTTCAATTTAAAATGTATTTAGTTTAACTTACTACCGAAATACTACACTTTAGCTTTTGAATAAGAAGTACCTAATTACCTATTTATAATATAAAAAAGTAAAGTTTTGAATGTCGAGAACATATACCTACTGTAGGTATATGTTCTCGACATTCAAAACTTTACAACAACCCGCATGTCATTGAGGGTTGAACTTGACAGTTATACATGGCCGATAACTGTATTCAAATGTAAAACACATTTACTTTAAATAACCTCGGCTTCCTCTTCTTCATTTGGAAAGTATCACGATAGGTAAGTATGGAGGTAATTATATTTCAGAGCTGATTCTCCAACGATGTAGTTGGACAGGTTGATTGCTTTCCACTGCGAACGGCTGTCATACATGTACAAAACCACCGTCAAGTACCGTTACCCATCTGTAAAAGATGAGTAATTATTTTGCCGGTCGACCTACTGACACCTAATTGTCTCATGTGTGCTTATATTTCGGGTACCGCTACTTACAAGTAACGAGTACTGACGGTACTCGATGTTTATTGGCAATCTCTAGGCCGAGCCGCCGCCGCCGCCGCCGCCGCCTGTTCAAATAAAATAATCCACCGCTATGTAAAGAAAGTTGCGCCCTCGTCTCCTCATAACACTGAATCTGGTTTACTTACTTTTTTATATTAAGTAGGTAGGTAGGTTTTTTATCACGTAGATTTCTACCAAGATTATACTTACACGTTAATTGAATCAAAAAGGTTGACTCTATTATGAGTTACATTTGGTAAATAATGAATCTAGCAATAAAAAATAACGATCTATGCCAATAAGCAATCATGGTTCAGCATCATCTGCCTGTCTAACCCATAATATACTTACATAAAAACTATAATAAAAGGAAAAGCCTACCTCAACCTTACCTTACCTTTGCCTTAAATTGCCTTTTAGCTTACCTCATTATACGTAGGAATTGAATACAAAAACCGGCCAAGTACGAGTCGGACTCGCACAGGAAGGGTTCCGTACCATTCACTTTGATATCGCGCAAATAAGGCACGTACGGAAGCCCCCCTTAATTATTATTATTATTCTATTTTTAGTATTTTTGTTATAGCGGCAACGGAAAACATCATCTGTGAAAATTTTAACGCTCTAGCTATAACGGTTCATGAGATACAGCCTGGTGAGAGACGGACGGACGGACGAACGGAAAGACAGACAGACAGACGGACAGCCAAGTCTCAGTAATAGGGTCCCGTTTTCACCTTTTGGGTACGAAACCCTAAAAAACTTATAACATTCGCAGCATTGAGAAAACGAAGTTACAAATTCTATCATACCATACCCCACGCTAATTATGATAAACTGCAAAACATCGTCAAGTCAACAACCTAAAACCTGCGTCACCTGCATGCTGAGACGAGTAAGTAAATAGATACCTACTTTCTAGTCTCGGTACCTACCCTAGTAATTAGATATACTGCAGAGTAAAACCTCAACAAACTTACACATCTCTAGATACTTGTGACACGCGTCGCTGTTCGTTAATTAGAAAATTCTTGAAATCTATTAAAGATATAATTCTATGAATATTTCAATTTAGGCATGGGTCACGGAAGCCCGCGGCCGCGTTTATTTAAGGCTTGTTTGCTGTGATCGGGCCCGTTTACATTTATTGACGCTCTCGCTCTCTCTCTCGCTCTCTCTCTCTCTCTCTAGCCCCGTGTCCAATTTCCAAATGCCTTCAATTTTACCGCACCCCTCCCGGCCACCCACTCTGCGCCGGAGCTAGGACTAAAAACAAATTCTCCTAAGAAACAAAAAGTTTGTTTTGCTACAAAATTGACTCTACATTCGGAGGGCATTAGGAGCTTAGGAATATCAAATGTCTAGCCAATATTTTCCTACATTAAAAACAATCATAATCGAGATTCCATCGCATAAAAGCAGAAACAAATAACTGCTCCACATGAGGTAAATAAAATACAATTATTTAATGAACCCACCCAAAACCGGCTCACTGGAATTGCGTAACCAAGTGCATTTTGTTCGCAGGACTCGACAAGGGCAACGACCTATCGTTCATGATTTTTGCAAATATTCACTTCGTCACAGTTTTGTTTTAATACCAGCTTTCATGTTTCATGTCATGCACTAACCCGTTTACGAAACGCCGTTACCGTGCAGAAAAATATGTTAATAATATACCTAAGAAGTTTATTGGTTCAGTACCTACTTATTACATCCCCAACTATTTTATTAATTTATCTATACCTAACAAAAACTATGACCTATTTGTTGGCAATTCAAAAACATCTGAAATACAATTTTTTACCTGTGGCTAAGCAATACAAATAATTTAAACTTGTTAAAGCTCCTTTAGAACTGAAATAATTAGCCAGCTCTTTGTCTTAACATGGAGGGCAATAACATCTAAAAACATCCACTATTAAATTCTCCCGACACGTTGTCGTCATTAACTTTTACCTTTGAGTAAATAAACTATAAAACTTTTACTAAGATAAATTATCAGAAAATAAACAATAGGTACTTTAATTATACCTAACCTATAATATTTTATTTACAGGCCTACTTACGACCCCTAAATACCTATACACAGCAGTCAAGTCAAAAATTTACAACAACTATAAATCATACTATAACCAAGTACTAATTAATATTATAATTCATCATAATTATATATCTTACCATATACATATGCAGAAGCTAACCCTTCGGTTAACTTCTTTATGTCGTAGGATTTTTCCTTCAATAGGTAAGTATAAGGCAGCACTTCACCTACCCAAACTTTCACTTTTTCACTGGGATACTTACTTACCTACCCGTTATTTTCATGAATCCAAATATACTTTGGATCTTTATCGTAGTACCTAATTCTGTTACATTTAATCTTAGAACTGAGTTCGATAAGTCAGAAAGGTATCAGTTTGGTCCACTCCTCGATATTACCCGAAAGGCAAAATCTTGTAGTAAGTTTAAATAGAAATACTTCATAATATAAGAAAGAAAAGTTTCTGCCAAAGTCTGTACAAACCAATACAAACACAAAATTAAAGTCCACTTACCGGCAGCGGGAATGGTGCAGGTCGGTGCTGCATGTGGGGCGCGAAGGGGGACATGCGGGGCTCCTGAGCAGGCGCGGGGGGCATCTGGCGTTCCGGCTGCGGCCTCAGCGGCAGCCTCACGGGACCTGACAGCGGGAATGCAAACACTTGCGACTGAGGCTCAGGGAATCCCATGGGTCTGCAACAAATATTAACTATGTTGAAATCTCATCTCTAAAACGAGTTCTTGAAATTAACTTAGGCTCATTTGAAATTCAATATTATAAAAGTCTGATTTACTTCCTCGTAATAGTTAGTAACGTTCCTTGGCTCATTTCATTCCATTGCTATTTGAGATGGTAGTAGTTGCATTCCTTGTACTTTCAAATACTAATTTATTTTTAATGAAAGTACAAGTATAAGCATAACTGAATCATTCATAAACCTAGCCAATACAGATTTAATAATTAATTACATACCTAAACTACCTACTTATTTATTATTCATTAGTCATACAAAAAAAAAATATTTCCTTATAACAATAGATAGAGTTATTAGCTCTAAAATCTTCCTGTTTTTTGTGTTTCAAGCAAATAATAAAATACCTATCTGTACTAGTAAGTTTTTCATCATATTTATAGGTATGCAAATTACACGATTGTTTGGCCGAAACTCTATAAAAAGCAGGTTCCACGCACCGCTTTTAAGATACGGAACCGTTAGTTACAGGATAACCTTTATTGTCTATCAGTTTCAAACGTCTAAATCTAGGTAAATAAAAATAAGTTATCCATATAAGTTCAAGGCCACAGAACACTTAATATCTGATATAACAGCTTCTTGTGGCATAGTTCGATTCGCATGTACCTACAGACAGACAAAAACACAAATCAAAATGTAGGTACCTATCTGTTAACTGCACACAGGTTTTAAGACTTGCCAAGCATTAAAAACTATTCAATTACACCAATTAAGGAAGTAGGTAGGTATATTTTTCAAACAGTAAGTCATTACGAAGAATAGACAAAAAATAAATGATAATAAACATCATGCAATTACCACTTTTATGCCTATTAAAAAAAAGAATAGTTTCATTATTATATGGTCAACGAGAGAATGCGTTCCTGACAGGTGGTGATTGACTTGCCGATATAACTTTCAGACGGCGCTCAATTTACGATAAAATATTTTTTTTTGTTTATTAGCCTAATTAACAAGTAAGAAGCTATAAAAACTACATTATTATGTCAAATTATAAACAATTACATGAATTTGCACTAAAAATCAATTTTAAACTTAAGAAAACAATAATTATCAAAAAAATATACTGCGCTGCTACAAGGTTTTAGCAGTCGGTCATTTTTTTAGTGATGTGACAAAAATAACAGTCAAAATTAACGAAAAGTAACTAATTAACGGTTATGTATATTAAAATAATAGTTTAAAAAATAAAACACGCTTTTAGCACGCACTAAAAATTATAAAATAATAAGGACATTTCGGACATTCGAAAGAAATCATGGAGCGTATATAAGTATGTATAAAATCTTCTCTTTTTTTAGACAAAACGCTCCACGTTTTCTTCCGAAAGCCCGAAATGTATTATAATTTTTAGTGCATGCAGTAATTTTGAGATCTTTTTTGCTTTGCTAGAACTGGCCGAAAATATGTTATCTAATCTTGTTTATGTAGCGTAGAGCGTGGCAAAATATTATACATACCTGCATACTCTCGAAAAACATAACCCTCCTTCTGATTTGGCGCAGTCGGGTAAAAATTACAAACGAGAGTAACGAACCACATTGTGATATTAATTTCTTAGGTTGCTTATTGTTTTTTTTTATATTAGGTATTTAATAAATCTTTTTAAAAGTAGGTAATAAAAAATATCAGTTACGTAAGGTTACATCACTAGTCACATGTGTCAGGAACGCATTCTCTCGTTGACCCTATAATACCTATACCTACTAACAATCTATTGTTTTAATGCCTTTATTATACGTCCATATCTATGAATACCAATCACGTTTCCCTTTCGGATGAACGTGATGGGTGACACGATACTGCATTCCACCGAAGTTACATTTAGCAAATAGATTCTGCTAATTGAATAATCTACTCAGATAGCGACAAATTATTAACTCGCCCATCGCCTAATTTTAATTCTATGATGGGCTGGTTAAGGCATGAAGAAGTCGACAAATTGACATCAAAGATGTAAGTTGTCACTTTCGTGTGAGAGTAGGCTCGTGCCCCCGTAGTGGGGACTTTTAAGGGCTGATAAGGAAAGATGTAAATTATCATACGAAAAATTCGTTTTGTAAGTATCGGTAAATAATAAGACTAACATCAAATGTGGTATAAGTAAATAGAGAATGAACTCTACCTAACAAATAATAGTTTATTATTCCCCCTTTTCTAACTAGATAGGTAGGTAAGTTAGGTTATCATCTCTGTTGCGATTCAAAAATATAAAACTCGATTGGAGAATTTGATAGTTAAAAAGGGTTTAAGATGGAAAATATTATGTAAGTAAGTAATGATATATCAAACGCAAAATACTTGCACTGTGCTCTACCACCCTTTTCTTAGATTAGAAGTAATCTCGTACTTATTGTTATGAATTATAAAAATGCGAAAATTGAGAAGTAGGTAATATTTGTGAGTAGCTTACCTAGGTTCATCGCCTCCGTGGCAGATAATGGCGATACGTTCAGCTTGAGCGCTGCGAGGAGCGAAGGCACCAAGGATGTTGAAGGGGAACCTTCTCTCCATGGGTTCATCACGACGGCGTTCCACTACGCAGTTCATGCGACCTCTGAAAACAAAACATAATTACGTCAATTCATATCCGATACAAAAATATGTCATATGAACATCATTTATAGAACCATTTAATAAAATACGAATTATTTCGTGTTTTATGATTCTAAAACTGAATTTTCAAGTAATCAGATCTACAAAGGAGAAGGCAAAATCTAGGAAAATCTTATCTTATCTAAGCGTTAGTGTCCCACTGCTGGGCAAAGGCCTCTCTGCTCTTTCTCCATGATTCTCCAATTAAATTAAATAAAACAGAATATCTTAACACGCATCGTATTAATTAATTAATTATTGATATCAATTAGGGAAGCGGCCATCGACATCAATTCATGTAGATATGGAATTAATTAAGGTAATCCTGTGACATAAATGCAGGTTCCATCACTGCACGTATCTACCCCATCCCTCGAATGCGTGACGTCAACGTAATAGATATCTATCAATACATGCCATGCATTTAGAGCTGTTCGTACGTCAATGTAAAACAAAGTTATCCGCCTATCTGAATCTGAGCACACTATTAACGACGCTTACCGATTTTCATACTTCACCTAAATGGAGTAATTTAATAACCAATAAAGTTTTGTTTACTTTTGTTGTTTTTTTTTGTTTTGTTTTGGCCAGTTAGCGTAGTCGGTAGTGAGTCTGCCTCATACGCACGGGTCGCGGGTTCGATTCCCGCCGGTTAACAAACATTTGTGTGATTCATGAGCACAAATGTTTGTTCAGTGTCTGGGTGTTATGTATTTATCTATGTATGTTTATCAGTCCCTGTTACCCATAGTACAGGATTTGCCTAGTTTGGGGTCAGGTGACCGTGTGTGAAATGTTCCCCAATATTTATATTTATTTATTTATTTTTGTTTATAATAACTAAAGAAGAAGAAATCGACATTTTGGCTCCTTGAGGGTGTTACTATCGTGTCTGAATAAAGTATTATTATCCCATTTGATCCGATCAGACAAGAATACAGTCTCCTCCACCTAATCCGCGCATTGTTATCATTATATCGGACGTTCGAGTAGGTCAATTTTCATATTTACTTCTATTCATACAATAAACATTCATATCTTTCTGCTTTACTTAGTAAAATTAAATAAAGTAAAATAAAGTAAAAAAGTTTTTTTTTTTAATAAATTTGTGGGAAGTGTTTTGGACTATACTGCATTCATCTAAAAAAACGAACTCTTAAACTAGATGTAATACCTACTGGTACCTATAATTACCTACTTAATTATTTCGGTGTTAAGGTAATAGAAAGAAACCAAAGTTAACCCTGTTAACCCCGTTATATACTCTGGTTGCCTTTCTACAAACAAGGCCGTAGAAATTGCAGTAAAAGCAAACGTGACTTAAGTGTAACAGATTACTCACTTCTGGTTATTGTTAGCAAGGAAGGCACCGGCGAGCTCGTCAAGGTCGAACTGTACTGGCAGCTTGAACAAGGGCCGGATAGCGTCCAGCTCGTCTTCTTCTTCGGCGGAACTGTCAGAGTCGGCGCTCTCGTCACTCGAGTTGCCGACTTCACTCTTCGAATTCTCATCATCGATTTTCTATGAAAGAAAAAAACAATCTATTTTATAGTTACACATAATACGACTAGAAGAAAATAATAAAGACGATATTTTGTTTATATACAAGCGATATTCAATTACTTCAGTGTACATTATAACAAGTATGAAAATCTGTCTTGTGAGAAATCAAATGTTTTCATTCAAGTTGATTCAAGATTATTTTAACGGATATTACGAATACATTACCTAAGGTGCAGCTCTATTTCGCTAATTAAACCCTTTATAGTGAAAATTTCAAAATGTATCGAGATAAAAGCCAATTTTATTCCGAGGTTATCGCAAGGGCGGATCCAGCTTTGGCGCCAGGGGGGGGTCACATATAAAGAAATTTTATTTTTTCAATTTAGAACAAGAATGAGTTGAAGTTTAGTCGTTCTGATTCGTTAAGACGATTTCGTTAAGACCGAAATCGCAACTGTGAACCGTGAAAACCTAGCAAAATCGCCGCCCTAATTTTCAAGCATTATCGAGCAAATAAGGCCGCCGGGCCGATAGCTTTAGTTTGTTTAAATGAGCAGTGGCAGCAGTGGTGCGCAGGCGGCGCTTTTTTGACGCTTGAAGTTTGCGTTACGGCGTTGTGACGATGCGAAAAAGAGCGTTTTATTGTCGTATAGTAGGTAGCCAGTTCCTCGTGACCAATAGTCCTGTATCTGTCATTGATTGTAGGAAACTGGTTGCTTTTTCGTTATCAAGAAGACATTATTCTACGACTGCGCCACTTGCCACGCCTCTGCCGCCACTGCCGATTCTTGCGTTGCGGCGTCACAACGCGGAACTATGTTTCGGCCCGTACTGGTTAGGTGCTCACAAATTATCGGACGCGTCTGTAAGTGGCGTCTTTACCATGTATAAATAAAATAATTATGTTCAATTAGTGGTTCGCCTGAGTCCTGGAACCAGCTCAGGGGGGGGGTCATGACCCCCATGACCTGACTGACCCAAGATATGACTGACCCCATGACCCCCTGGATCCGCCGTTGGGTTATCGGGACGTTGGTTTCAGCATATATAAAGGTTAAGAGTCTAAATACTATTTATTTAGATACCCGCTGCGTCGAAGTTTTGTCACATGCATATGAGACAAAACCAACTAGTCGTATTTGGATTGGGAGTTTTTGCGTTCATTCAAGACCAAAATACGGATTGTGGGGATAAAAAACATACTTCACAGCTTCAGTGACTATTTTAACACATTATAGAAATACGCTTTTGGAAACAAGTATGCGATATTTCGTTCTGTGCTGTTTGCGGTCGACAATGGCTCGGACATCCTGCGTGAACAATGCTCCAGAGCGCCATTGTTCCTCGCCCTCCGTTTGTAAATATTACCACCATTTAGATAGATGGATACCTCATCGGTCAATACAGATTATCAGGCATAGTTTACAACAACACCGGTGCAAAATAAATAAATAAGCGCCACAAAAACAAATATTTCTTATATAACTTGCTATTAGATAGATACGTTAGGTACCATCATATTTTGAAAACAAAAATCGTCTTTTTACTAGCTACTTTATAGAGGGAAATAGGTAAATTTCCACAGATGTAAATAAAGATATAACTGCTATTATACTTGCCTACTGCATAGGTAATTATTCAAATTGCCCTTGACGTAAACCATAACAATCGCAGTTACACAAACTACGCAAATCATGAAATGTCAAGAGGAAAAGAATATAAATTAATTTGTAAGTACGTATATATATACTTCGCGTAGAAAGAACTGGAAACTAATTAGTAACTAACTTCTCTTTAACATTAAGCAAATTCAAAGGACTTCCTCCGAACAGGGTAGCAATTCCGCTAAATTAAGTTAAGCGACCAAACTATAGCCAACAGATAAACATTCGACAGCAATATGTCACAAAGTTGGTATTCTCATAAGTGCCACGATTAATAGTCGATTAATAGTCGATTAGTAGTCTCTAGAGGGTTTTGTCTACGGTCAAATAGCGAAGAGAATACCGTTTGGAACTGCCACTCATGTGACATTGCGGAGTAGAATACCAATTATAGCGTAAAGTAATAAAATGTACGGCCGATCGTTGTCCACTGTCAACTTATCTGTTAAGAGAATACCAAAATGTGTCAATTCATACAATTCACATTCGGTAATTAGAAGAATACGGCCCCAGCTATAATGTTTAACAGTCAGGTTACTTATGTACAATGTACGTACCTACTAATATTAAAATAAACTGTTTCAAAAATTCAAAACCACTTAGGAGAACTTATAAAAAGAAGGTTTGGTAATAATTTTCCAAAAGTGAACGGTAATTATTTGACAGGAAGTTTTGTGAATCATGTTCAATCAATAGGTACACGTGTAGTTATTAGAATAACTAGGTAATAGATTTATGACCGTCCATCACGGGAACCGAGCGAATTATTCATGAAATGCAATTTGATAGAAAGTAACTGCGAATAGTAAGTACCTACAATTGTTTTATAAAACTGATAGGCAGTGTTTCGTAAACAAATTAATTGTTAAATTTCATAGCCCATGTTTTGTAAAGCAAGTTAACTGAATAAGTAGTACAAGCTTAAACTGAAATTATAGTACCTAAAGGATGTAGTTATTGAATATAATTTAATTTATCTAATCTCTAACAAAACGATTTCACATTTCGACCGGTAGAGCAATAAAATGGTTTTCGAATGTCTATAGTAATAAAAAATTAAATTAAATCCTGCATACTGTAAATTAATAACGATGTTGGTATGAAATATTGAATAGATGGTGGTAATAAAGATAAATAAGTTGTCGCTTTCACGGAGTGCAACGGTCGAGGGACAAGCGGACGGGGCGGCGCGGCGGCGGCGGCGGCGGCGGCGGCAGCGGCCTTTACTGGCGAGTGAAAGCTCGTGACGTCACTCTACTACTGCCTTGCTTGCACCAGCCAGCAGTGCTTCATCGCGCAAGCTAAAAGATTATATTGCACAATTCCCTAATGACTACAGGAGGTTAAAAAACTTTGGTTTTAACCTACAATAACCCCCGGAAATCCAACCTATTGTATAATAAGTATGCCGATTTAAGTAATTTCGACATTTATTTGACAACTTCCTAGTATTGTTGTCTAAACAGTGTTAGACGGCTAAGTGGGCGGGCATTATCTGGGTAATTGCCAATCATTGAACGCGATTGCTTCGGTTGTAAATCATGCATTTATTTCTCAGGCAGGTAATTAATCAAAATGCGAGGTCCTAACTACATTACTAAACCTTACTCAAAATAATTCCATTATTTATACTTATATATTGGTATTAAGTGAAAGCTAGTTTCACCAAAACAATCTCCTTAACATCATTACAGTAATTTTTTTTAGTACAAAAGACATCAACGCGTTCATTTCTAAATTAGTAAGTGCAGTTAGCATTTGATTTAATTACAGTAAAGTTGTCGTAGTTAATTTAAACTCCTTATTTATTAAGTCATTTTTCTTGTGACTTTAGATGTAGAATGTTGTTTAAAAATACAAATAAAATAAAAGACTCTACATGTACGTTCAGTGATGGTCGACAAGTGAGGTTATAGATTTTTTTATACAAGTTTTGTTAATATTTGTAAATTTAATAATCAGTAAACCTTTTCTTATTTCTCTATGTGCTAGAATTAACTAAGATCTACAATGGCACCCAAAAATATTAGAAAGGAAAACATAGTTAAAAGTAAATCCATTTCAACAAAATTATGGGATAGAGCTAAAGTATTTGCATTCCATAATGTAGGTAATCAATGTACCTATATATTAAATATTAATGTAATTCATATCAAACCCGGCGAAAGGCTCCGAAAGTTAACAATTCAATATCTCGTTCTAGTTTCTTTTAACTTTTAGCAACTACATTGTTAGCTATTAATAGAGCGTTAACTTTAATTATCTTTCCCTTAACTGGATAATAATCATAACATAGGTAATAAGTACCTGTAGTTTATCCTCGTCGATCTTAGATTCGGCGTGGTTAAGCACATCCTCTTTGGTCTGACTAGCCGGCGAGAGCGTGTGGGTCGGTGCCGGCGCCGTCGCAGCTGATGACTGCGTTGCTGCTACTGGCGGGGGAACTCCGTGGAGCGCATGCGCATTCGGCAACGGTTCTTCCTAGAAAACAATTAAAAAATAACATTAACTATGTGATTTACAACATCGATCCTAAGAATCTACCTAGTTTAAATTAATTTGATAAACACCTCTACTAACTTGGTTAGCTACGTACTTGTAACATACTTATTTCACAAAAAGTCCCAGTACTTGGTATAAAAAAGGTACATATCATCAGTAGAACGCTATATTATTTAATTCAGTTTCGTATTATTATTAGATATCATTACATAAGTATCTTTAACTGTTTTTAAACATTTAAATTTGAATCTGAAAGAACACTCCATCGTAAAACTAATTCATGGTCGGTCACTCATGAATCAATTAAAGAGCCAATTTAAGGCTGCTCGAAGAATTCAATTCTTATTTAATCCCAAGCAAAACTATCCAAAATTCTGTTTATAGATTTCACAAGCATCAAAAGTCAGGTAGTCAAGTACTAATTATTTCTATGGCAAATTGCAAGACGTTAACACAACTATTGCCGTCATCGCCGCTCACTTTAGCGCAAAAACCATCAAAGTACTCATCTCAAAATGGCGGATGGATGCCTTTGCATGTAGCTGTCTCTTACGTAACTCTGACTACGTACTTTAGCATAGAGCGGTCTATACATCTGCCTTCCTACGCCGATACTCGTACATTAAGATTCGCTATTGTTCATATTAAATACTGAATCTTTTAGAATAATCAACGTCTAACCGACAAAAACAGTCATGCAAAGCGTTGCAACGCAAACAAACTTATAGGAAAAGTGTAAGGTTACTTGTGTTACCTTGGCTTCAGTATTTTGTGTATTGTTGGTTAATTACACAGTACTTATATGAACCGTGAGACTGTACTCGCCAACTAATGCCTACCCTCAATGTACGGAATCTGTTGACTAACGCTTAGACATCTTTAATACAAAATACTTATTGAAATTCCATCCCACTTGTAACATCGAATTTTCTTGTAAATTGAGTATATGAGGGATATTTTTTATCCTAGAAAGGGTTCAAACAGGGATCCGAAAAAGTAGTGAAACGCACTTACTACTTATAAGCTAAAGTCAAAGGTTAGTCATCTTAAAAAATCTTCCCGATTGCCTTACCATGCATTGCTGTACATTAGACTGCATTTAAACGATGTTCTGAGTGGTGTCAGCTATCCAAAAGCAACGGAGCATGAAGTGTTTGCGACCGCGACTGATAGAAAACGGTGATTACGTCGCACTATTGTCGCATTATGTATATACACCCACAATACTTTTACTGGATTTACGAAACCTTTAAAACGTTTATAACCGCCGTTGCCTTTCAAAGAACATTGCGTGATAACTAGGAAATTACAGCTCTCACAGTCGTAGAAAGCAATCATCTAGCTAACTCAACATTAAACAGGAGAAACCTAGTCAGCCTACGCCGTATAAAAAAGGTATTTCGAGTGTATATGTAAGTCTCTGGCTGAACCACAAACAGAGCCCAGGTTGTTAAGTAGTGAGTGTTTTTTTATAAGTTTACTAAGGAACGATGCAACAATAGAAAACTTATTTTAGCTCAATGAGTGCACAATAGATTGTATTACAATGGTCAATGTCCCCAGTGGTAGTGCCCTGTCAACGTATGCAGCACTCGCAATCGTGTGTGAATACCGTAACGATTGATGGCAGCTATAAAATGCCAACTACATATGTCAACTTGCAAACCGCGCTAAATGTATAAATATTGAATACTAATCTTAAAATAGTGTAGACGTTTCGATAAGTCTAGCGACAAGGTTTTTTCAACAATCACGTTGATGTCACCCGAGCGTGAAAAATTAACAAGGATCTGGACTTTCGAAGCCAATAATTAAGCAGTGACAAAGCAGTGGGAGGGAAACGAGAGATGATTGCGGCGCGCGTGCACGGAAAATTGCTAACTTCCGACACAAACTAATATGCTGGTCATGTCTAAAATCAAGTTAGCTACGCAAACAGAATTTCATGTAGGTAAATATGAAAATCAACTAACCCAGCGGAGTATTGTGGTCTACAGGTAAAATAAATAAAAAATAGGTATTAAGAATCACTGTAAAGCAATATGATGAAACAATGAACTATTCAGTGAGTAGCTTATTTAATCATTCACCGTGCATTCAACGAATGAAAAGTTATCATTGTATCGCTTACCAGGCCAAGTACGTGTTAATTTTCATACCATTGGTTACGGGGAGTGATTCAAGGACTTTATGCATTTTAAATGTTTACATTCCGACTACTCGAGAGCAAAAAATATTATGATTATGACTTGAGAATTATTTATTTGTCTAGAGAACGATATTAATAGTATCATAAGAGCAACGTTAAGTTAGAAGATAGATAATACATGTTACCTAACTAAGATGTATGTATAGTATTCAAAAACATAATAATGTTACTCCTACCATCATTATTTAATAAGATGAAAGAAGCATTTTACCTATTTTACTTAAAAGACTTGATTTGACTTTTGTAGTTGACATCATCTCATCTGATTAAAATCTGCATGTGGGTTAGCCGATGACGACGCGAGACGCGACGTTCACTCAATTTATACGAAAACAAGCCATGAAAGAAACTTTGAACAGAAGATGTTTAGCATAACAAACGCTTTAAACTAGAATGTATGTTACGAACAATAAAATGGAGAGGAAAAGAAAGTTAAAAAGTTTTTTACGTCTGAAAACAATACTGATCTCTACATGGGTACATACTACTATACTAGGGAGGTACCGCAGAATGGAAAAGCAGGATTTATTGCAAGCTTTATGCAAGCGTTCTAGTGCTGGTATGAATATTCATAGTCGGCATCACAGATCGTTCCAGTCATTACTTACTTTGTAACGATTCTCTTTCCAGCGAAAATTTTAATCATAGTCATTTTCACTACAAAATAATTGACGCTGTACATTTTATCTCTACGTTACACTGCAGTTTCTAACGAGTAAGTGTAAAATTCGAAACTCATGTTGTTGTTCCTATGTGTTTGTGGAGTGGATGCACTAGCGACCTGGGTTCACTGACCTCTAGTGCCGGTCACTTTCGCCTTAGATACATAAA
Source organism: Anarsia innoxiella (assembly GCA_947563765.1). Taxonomy (NCBI): domain Eukaryota; kingdom Metazoa; phylum Arthropoda; class Insecta; order Lepidoptera; family Gelechiidae; genus Anarsia; species Anarsia innoxiella. The sequence continues at coordinate 5,012,283 of OX387404.1, read as the reverse complement.
CATAATTGCAACTGTATGCCGGTAGAGTCACAAGAAGCCTTCGTTTTATACCTACTACAAACGACCTTTGACTTGCTTCTGACACCACTCTGCCAATCTCTACCGCATAAATGGCGCAATATAGGTACCTTACGTACACGATGAATATTTGAATACTTACTACACACTTTACTGTTTGATTTATTTCTAATCTTAGGTATTTATTTAATAAATAAAAGAACCCTTATTATAATTATTAAAACGCTTACCTATACATATAGATAGAGGTATAGTAGAGTTTGAATTTTGAAACATTGATAGGTATTCAGTAGCAATTTAAAAATTAGGTTGCATTGACTACCTACTTCGTTAAGTCTATTGCAGTAGTTTGTACCTACGCACAACCTGGAACTGCCAATTGAAATGACCTTCTGCCATTTAGTGCTCTGGAAGTTGTTGTATTTTAAATGTATACCTACATATATGACAATGGCACCAACTTATAAATTTCATATAGTTACTTCTACAGCTTTGTGTAATTTATCTACCTAGTATAGGTAATACTTTGTAATCAATTATTAATTAAGAAATGAAGCGGGTAAACTAATTGGCGAATCATATTTTGATCTGAATTATAAAGCATCAGCGTCTTCTTATTCTAATCAGAAATGCAAGGTAGGTAGATGTGTGAGTGGAATAACCAAAGTGGTTAAAATGGCAGTATTGTGTAACATTTATGAAGAGATTCAAGGTGAGCAGGTCGCAGTCGCACGTCGCTCGACTCTCCGACCCTATCCTCTCCGCTCGCGGACTTTGGTGTTCCGTGCTTCGTGTGTGCGCATTCGTTACGTCCACTACCTACGTCCAGTACACGGATGGAAAACGACAGTTACATACGACATTACCTAACCAAACACTCTACACATCTACCATTAAGTTTATACCTATAGGTAGGTACTTATCTAACTTATTTAACTTGAGTTCTCATAATGTCATATACTTATAGTACTTATACATATGCATAGGATGATACTCTTGATGTCCAATATTTTTCCTTAACATAAAAAAAGCTAACAAAGAAAGACTAAATAAGTAATGAGTTGCGTCTCTTTGTGACTTCAAGGTTGCCAAGATAAATGCCGCTGTGACACAAATGGACACAAACGTGGCAATAAAGACTTGAGAACATGAATTAGTCACGACTTTTAATCGTGCTCTATTTTAACATATATTATCAAAAGTAGAGTTACTTTTAAAGTATTTATTTAACCGACAATAAAAAGCCATCTATTAAAGAAGTACCTAAATAAGTCAGTAATTTCCTACCAGTAGTACCTACTTATACCTTGATTACTAGGAGATTTCTTGAGATTTCAAAATAAATATTTAAAAATGCAGTGAGAAAATTATATTAATTAAAAACTAAGATAAAATTCAAGACACTTACGGAAAGTAGAGCGTCGTTTCCATAAGCTCTGCCTTCGAGTGCTAGCTCTTTGTCGAGCATAGCATCCAGCTGCTCGAGCTGGTGGCAAGAAGCGCGGGCTGCTACCCAGCTGGAAGCCAGGATGAATGAACCCAGGATGAAAGACGCCGCTACCACGGTAAAAGCTGCGATCCTTGCGATCTGCACTGACGATGAAGGCCTGTGCCGGTATGCCTGTAAAATACATCTCTTGTTTATTTTAAATCAATTAATAGAATCTTTAATAGGTTTTTTTTCTTACGGTAAAGTACGTTCAACCGCTATTACTTAAATCTGCTGTTTAATCTATAACAATTTTAGATGAAGAAATCGACCGCAAATTGAGATGTCAAATAATCAATTAGATTTCTTCTTTAAATAAAGTGACCTCGACGATATTCAATTAAAATAAAAGTTGTAAAGTTACAACACAAATCGTAGACTTATTTGCACTTTCTTTTCCTGGGACTGCTAGTTAAGTGGTCTATTCAATATTAATTGATGAAAGTTAGGGATTGTGTTACGAAATGCAAAAGTTAAGTAAAGAAAAGTTTATAAAAATAGTCAAAACGAAGTAGATCAACCAGTTTTTTATTTAATTACGCAACACTTTTGAAAATGCACACGAATACATAAATCACAACACAACATGTTATGAAGTAAGTAATGGTAACCATAACATAGGTACCTATCTACGCGGTAGAATTTAAATTCTGCATATAGGCAAATGTTATGGTGCAGTCCTTAACACGGTTTTGTTAATGAAATCGTGATTTACAAACACAAAATTGGTTGCAGACGCTGCAGGTATTATGTAATATTGCCTGTTGCCTAGAATTGACGGGGCTAAGACGGCGGTGACGATGGCAGCACAAACTCAGTGAAAGTGTTTCACTGTAGCCATTACTGTTAGTATTTAGCAAATCTGTCAACCATTTTAGGAAAGATAGATAAATAAAGTTTTGATAAGTACTTAGTAAAGAACTATGTGATAATAAAACATAAAATTAAATAGGTCGTAGGTACTTATTACAAAAATATGAAATTATGTAGGTATTGACTTGTGATTTCAACCTGCATGTGGCGGATACATCCTTTAATAAAGAATCTTTTAGCAGCTAGACCAATCTCCACTGTACATTCATTAAACTATTGTAACTGTTTATATCAACGGATAAATTTATTTATTTGCAGATCTTAATTGAGTGTGTACCTTTGCGTTATAATTTCCATCGATGAATGAAGATACAAGAATACCTATAGTAGAGGATAAGAGGTTCTTATCTAACACACAAAGGCATTATGTGGGGACATAAACAGTTGTTGCCTCATAATGTTACATGATTGTCATATAGAACAGGCAAAGATGCTTTCCATAGACAGGTAGAGCCTCCGCGACAAGTCACAATTGCAGACCAAACGAACTCGGGCCTTATTTATATGTACACTTAGTAGCTTGTCTGTAGTAAATTAAAACATATTCAGAATGCATATCACATCCTCAACGTCGACAGAATTCGTATAAGAAATGCTTTGTTTACCTACTACCTACACAAAATATAATCATGCACTCTACCACTGGGGTTTTTCTGGTATGATAATTTGTAGAATGAACACATACCTATATCACATTCCTATAAAATATTTTAAAAGAAGTGCAGTTCTTTAGATTAACAGGTAGTTATTGTATATGTATATGCATAGGTACATGGAAAACCCCATTCTTACGTGGTAGGGCTTGTGAAATATTCTCACAATGGACATAATTTTATGTCCAATTGTCCATTCTAGATATGTAAATTCTTGCTAGTATACATACAGGTATATCTAAGGCAAAAAAGACTAATTGGTAGCTTTAAGTACCTACCTATCGTTGTCTAGTTTAGTTTAAGTACTTACCTTACCTATCAAATAAATTGGTAGTTAAAAATCTACATTTCGAATAGGTACCAAGGTTGGTTAGACAATATTTTTTCTAAATTACAGTTTAGCGGAAAAATAATAATAAAATAGATACCTCCTACGCATATATTTAGTGTTATGTTAGGTATAATATGCAAATCACCGCGTTTGGTTCCAGTTACACACCGGTACCAACGAACGGAGAATCACGCGGCGGACCTGGCGCTAAATACGATCAGGTTTTGCGATGTAATCCGAAGATCCACGTACACTCTATCTACATAACTAGGTACCTACCTTATTTATGATATAATTTGATGTTTAGTCGTCAAAATTATTTTATAATTTCGCCTGTAAAGGAGTTATACTTATTACGTGTAGTACCTAATATTATGTTTAAATTTAGCGTAGTAGGTATTAGCAAATCTGAGTTCACATCAAGTATGACGCAATTGGTATTGTGTCTAAGATATTGTGTATACCAAGATGACTAGCTTATAAGAATATTAGTAATTGTTTTATGAACACTTCGATTTTAACACAAATCATTGTACCTGCTAAAGAAAAGAAACGAAATGTCAATCTATCTTGAATTTTCTTGAATTTATTTTCTTCTAAATCTATTCAATTTTATTTGAGCGATGATGTAAAATATACTGGAAATAAGATCCTACTGGGAACCGATTACTTAGTCGAACTAGACATTCCCGAATTTCATTCTACCGAAAACTTTCGGTCGATGTCTTTTTTGCCACATGTATTATTCGCCATATATTTAAAACATCGATAGGTCATTTGACGTAAGTATCATTTTACCGAAACACCTTTACTCGATTTTCAAAATTACCTTTTACTACTGGCCGAAGACTCTTTTGGATTTTTTTCATTTGCTAGATGATTTATTAGCCATAATTTCAGCTTACCAAAACAACATCTTGTCGAATGTATAGGTATGTTACTTGTAGGTAGGTAATTGTTTAAAACCGGTTAAGCTGAAAAAATTGCGGCAAAGCGGACGCGCGGAGGGGGGTCCGGGGGGTGGAACCCCCCGAGGGGGGGCTCAGGGGCGAAGCCCCCCGCATTGAAAAAAAACACAAACAGGCAAAGTCGAATAGGATAGGTTAGGTTAGGTTAGAACATGATTTTTGCATCCCTGATTGCTGCATGTGTGCATGCCTGCTTGCCTGCATGCTTGCCTGCATGCTTGCCTGCATGCATGCTTGCCTGCATGCTTGCCTGCATCACCTGCATGCATGCTTGCCTGCTTGACTGCATGCTTGCCTGCATGACTGCATGCTTGTCTGCTTGCCTGCATGCCTGCTTGCTTGCCTGCATGCCTGCATGCATTTTGTATGTTGCTTTACTAAACTAATAAAGGTAAGTACCTACCTTCGCCCCCCCACATAATAGGTAGGTATCTATCTGAGTGACCTAATTTATCAATATCAATATCATCAAACCCTACAAAAATTATATAGTTAATGATGAGCGGTCCTTATGGACGAAATCGACATACGACTTAGATATCTTTGTTAGTCTACTCTACAGCTCTACAAGCACTTACACTCCTAGAATTTAGTAATCTGTGCTCCTAGACATCGACTTCAGCAATGTGTTGTGCAGAATTGCGTGTTACTGTTAAGTGGCATTGGCTATGATAATAACTGCCCATGGACAATAGAACAATGAAATTCCCACACAGAGATCCGATGAGACAGGTTCTAGCACATCTTGAGTTCTCGGAAAACTTCTAATCTATCTTTTTTATTATGTAAGAATATTAATACCACTAGCCAAATAAGGAAATATCCTTAAGGCTCTTCTTTCGTACTTTTACACTAAGTTAAAATAAACTTTTCATTAAATGGAAACGTAAGTAAATGTCAAACCCTTAATTACATAAGTTGTTTTCAATCAATGCAAAATATTATCTACTTAGCAATTGCTTAGAACGAGCCACCTCATCAGAATAGTATCAGAATACCTCTACTCTTATTATACTGAAATCCGTAAGTAGGTAATTTATTGGTTTAAACTAAAGTAGGTATTATAAACCTAATTAAATAAGTTGATAGGTGTAAAGCGCGATAAATGAAAGTCCTGACATGTCTGGTTTTGGTTGGATAACCACTGGTGATCAAATGGTGACCATTCTGTAAGATGTTGATTGTCAACGTTGTTGGTTTTTAATGATAATCCGGTTTAATAAGGCTCTGGTTGAGGTTTAACTTAAGCTCAATAACATACAAGGTCCCCTACGTTGGACACAGAAGTTGTTAACTGAGTTCTTAATTTCTGGCTTAACAGAGGTCTAGTAAAGTTTATTTTTAATTTCCCGATCTGTGACCAAGTCTAGCTTATGAAATCTTGATGTTACTTTAGTAGCAACTTAGCCATTAAATTTATAATACTCTGATATTAACGATGATTTTCTCATATCAAAAATATGAATATAAATCTAAAGTGAATTCATTGTGGGCCAGTTGTTGGGTGGTCGCAAAGGTCCGTGTTTACAAACAGGCGGTTATGCGTCAGCGAAGCCGCCGCCGCCGCCGCTGCCACTCGCTCGTTGCAGCCACAACCCACAACATTACAACCGAGAGAAAGGCACTTTCGCGCATTTAATCGCACTGCGTCGTTTACTAATAATGGCCAGATAACTTCGTTTTATTCGGTAACCGTAACCATTAGGACTAGATAGGTACAAAAAAGATCTGTTCCATAGGTATAGGTAACTTTAAAATATTAGGATTGGTAGGTCAACCAAACCTTGCAAACTAAGTACCAACTACAACTTTTAAATCTAGCTACCTATAAGTAGGTATATGATTTAAATCTTAATGAGTCAACGAAAGACTTTACCTAGTTATCGTCAGTAATGTAATCAATCCGTCAGATACTTAGGTATTTTAATGGAAGATATCTACTATGGGTAGGTATATAAATAAATTCGTATAGGCAAGTATCCTGTTCATATAAACGACATTTTTGCCAGACAGCTATAGGTATCACGGACATTACGTGCCCAACTTAATGTAAAGCAAATAACGGATTCATACCGGTGGCGGCTCCGACGTGCTGTAAACTTCGGAGGGGGGGTACTCCGGCTTCATGGTAATCGTGGCCATGGAGTCCGGTTGGTGCTCCTTCTCCATGACGTAAAAATTTTCACAATAAAAAGATTAAATGTATTATAAGTTGCGCGCGCGTTGTCTGACGTTCGAAGTAGGAATGCGCGCAAAGTGAATGGTAGCCTAGTGGCGACAACGGTGGCGTAGGCACAGCGTGGTGGGGCCGGCGGTGGCCACGGCGGCGGCGGCGGCGGCGCTCACTCGCCTTCAGTAAAGATGTCATGACTGTGTGACTGGCTCGTCACCGTTTTCTTATCTATTGTCCATTAACAATGTTTAAAAAAGTTTGTAAATAAGTTAGTACATGCCCATTTTAAAAGTCAGGAAAAAAACAGACAAGTCATAAATGAAGTAACTACTTACTTAGTTCTTAATTTTATCTAATTACCACTACATAACTAAAAATTAAGAAATTAGGCCTACCTATTTTGTTTGGTTAGGGCAGGTAGGTACCTATAGATTAATTTAACGGTCGCCAGTTATTTGGTAGGTAATAAGTACCTACTTAAGTTACTTACCTACCTTACTTTTATTCTATAGAATAAGTTAGGTAACTATGTTTATTATAATCATATCACACATACCTAACAGAATACTTTATTATCTATTCTAAATTCCCTTAATTTACCTATTTCTTTTAGAACTTAATAAAGCTAAATCTTACAGCTAAGTCTAAGGTAGTTAAATGGAGTCCACAAAACACTACATGATATTAATTCATTTATAGCTACACTACACAATTCATCCACCTACCTTTCCTATATTTGTCCAATTTGGCAAATAAATCTTTCAGCTTTTTCAGCTTCTTACCACTTCCACATTTAATCCGGCACTGTAGGTAAATCGTCTGCAGGCATTTAATAAGAAGGAACCTCCAGCTGGCCTAACGGTAGGTACCTATATTTGAGAGTCCAATCAAATAAGTAGATAGCTACCGGACCTACGTATAAGTTATCCATTAAAATTAAACATCGTGGCGTCGACTTTTTTTGGAGAATGATGGTGCTCGTTATCGTTATAGACCTTTTCAGCATCTCGCTGTAAATTTAACTCGATCTTGGGTCTGCTGTGCTGTGAAGAATTAAGTATACTAGAGGCTGCCCGCGACTTCGTACGCAAAATTATGATATTTCAAAATATTATAGCCTATGTGCTTTAACCTTAAAGCACTGGCAGAGGATAGGCCTAAATGGCGAACACTCCGCCAACAAGAGTCTAACACTTAAATTAAATGATGATAGCCAATGTTTTATTCTGATACATACACTACAATATTGCCAAATTTTATCAAAACCTATTCAGTAGTTTTTGCGGGAAAGGAAACATCCTTCCATTCATCGGCACAAACATTGATATTTATAATGCTAGCTAGAGGCTGCCCGCGACTTCGTACCTATTTACTATCATATTTCGGAAAACTTACACAATATCAAATAATATAGCCTATGTGTTATTCTTAAGTGCAAGCAACAACATTTATTACAAGTTTCATCAAAATCTGTTCAGTGGTTTTTGCGTGAAAGAGTAACAAAAATCTATCCATCCATCGGCACAAACATTGATATTTATAATATTAGTGGGATAACTTGGATTTATAAGAAGATTCCATCTTAAAGTTCTGCAGACAGAAGAGGAGAAGATATTGTTCTGTAGACAAACTCTTTTACCTATAAATTCCTTGTTCCTTGTGTGGCAGATCATATGTATGGAAGAGCCACAATAAAAAAAGCATAACATTTGACGTCTCACATCACAGACAGACAGATCTGACAGATGTCAAGATTGTCAAACACCGCCTTTGTTTGTCGTTCGTCCGGAACAGACTTGGAACAGAATTCTTTCGGATTTCCATTCGAGTCGAATTAATCATCGAATTGTTTATGCTTTGCCACTAGCAATTAATATCTTAAAGACACTTTAATTTGTTAAATAAGTTTAAAATATCTACCATGGCAAATTCAGGAAAAGGCACTTTTCAACCGGTAAGCTTTTTGTTCAGAGGTTATTATGTGGTGCAGGTGTTCCATTTTTTCGAAATAATTCCATAAATTTAGATTTTCTTCAGGATTCCGATGTTCACATTTCATACGAAGATCAACAAAAAATCAATAAATTTGCTCGGCTCAATGCCAAAGTCGATGATTTTAAGGACGAGTTAAAAGTAAAGCAAAACGATATGAAGAACTTGGAAGAGGCAGTGGAAGAATTGGGTCTTGCAGATGACACTGACAAAATTCCTTACCTCATTGGAGAAGTATTTGTTTACCAATGCTTGGAAGATACCTTAGTAAGTAATTTTAACATGACTGTCTCAAACTACATTTAAGCAGATTTTGATTCACTACTACAATAAATTACTTACCTATTTATAGAAAAGAACCGATTTTTTTTAGATAGGTACCATTTATTTATACACTTACATTTACAGAAATCTCTTGAAGATGCTAAAACGAAGAAAGAAAATGAAATCAGTGAGTTAGAAGGAAAGTGTGAAGAGTTGAAATCTCAAATGAGTGAACTTAAAGCTCATTTATATGGAAAATTTGGAAGTCATATCAATTTGGAGAATGAAGAAGAATAATAACAACAGTTATCCATTGAATGGAATATAATATTTATTAGACATAGATATATCACATAACACTCATAAACCTGAAGTGATCCCCTTTGTCTAGTAAAAAAATTGATATTGCATTAAAACAACAAATACTGTTCAAACAGGAACTCAATTTAAATATAATAATACCATTCTTTTATCTGTTCTAATTTGGCCTAGGAAAATTAATGGCAACAAAATACTGTTTGAAATTTTTAAGTACGTTAAATTAGTTCAAATGTTATTAATACATTTTCTGCCTTAAAGATTTATGACACACATATTTTTATTATAAGTACGCTCCTTAGTTCAGCAATAAACAAGCCATAAAAACTGATACATGAAATTGTACTTCTTTTAAATATAGTCTCAAATTATTAACTATTTACGTATACTTAACACATGACATGACTAATGATGAAATTGGCCTTAGTAAAACTGATACACTCACATCACAACCTAATACTGGACTACATACAATGTATTAATAATATATTACTTGCATACATTTCAGTTTGCCAAATTTCTAAAATAGCATTGAAATAGAATAACAAAATAATTTGCTTTGTGTAGACATAATATACCTACTTGATCAAACATTGAAAGTATTCTGCAGCTTACGGAATGATACAAGAACATGAACAAACACTAGATATAAAAAAAAATATTTTTCCTGAAACTAATTTAAATAACTGATTAGCTAAACTCAAACCCAAAAATACCCCAAATTTTAACCTTTGATTTTTAAACAACAACAATCGACTAGGATTATATGAATTAAATAACTATATTATGATTACTGTAATACACATAACTATTTACATAAGACAATGCTGCTGTGCTATTAAAATAAACTATATGAAATATAACTAATTCTTTTAAACTGCTTTATAAGCCTCTTTTAATACGTTCAATTACAACTTTGGTAAAACTATTCACATTAAAAATACACTATCTAAAAATAAAAATAAATAGAAGTTAATGATGTTAAAATGATTTATGTCGAGAATGACAACCAATATGAAAAACTATATTTATTTTATAAATAACTAAAATATCATCACATATAGTTCACAGAAATGTTGTACCATTTATCACTTAACTCAATCTAATTAAGTTCATAACTAAAACCCTGTGAAAATTTGCTAAATAAATTACACACCTCTCTGTAGACTAGTGTGAGAGTTAGTGGAATTTGGTAGAATGTCTTCCTCGTCTGTCTCATGATCATTTGATACTCTGATGGCTTGGTACCACTGATTAGTGAGATCAGTCATTTGGCTTTTACAATCTTTAAGTTCCTGTAAAAAAAATAATAATTTAAGATCAACAGTAACCTTGAAATTAAGAAAAACTGCAAATTAATAATTTACCTGATGTGTAAATCTTCTTGTGAAGAATGGTGTTAAATATTTCATGTCCAACCGAACAAAACCTCGCAATCTCGTAGCATGGGAATAATTTACCTGTATGGAAAAAAAATCTAAATTAAGTTGCACCACATGAGGTAGGTATGCTTTAATTTAAGTAACTTTGGGTTACTTAATGTTGTTCTCCAAAAAGTAGAGCAGATGCATCAAACTCTTCACTGCATACGTACCTCTAGTTCCTCTTCAGTCATTTCTGATAGGTGTTCAGAGTCGATTGCTTGTCCCCATTCTTTAGTTTTAGACAAACTTACTTCCTTCTGTTTACGTAAAGATCTAGACCGTTTTACTTTTTTGTTGGCCTGGAATGTATCACGAAACCATTGAGTAATGTAACTTCTTATAAGTAGGTACTTCATTTTACCTTTAAATTACAATTTTAGCTTGAATTAATTTTAGCTGAATATTTACCCTTAAGAATTTTAACAAAGGCATTGTCGAACCCCCGAAAAACAACGTGGTAAACAAGACTATGATGAGAGTTGTTGTGATAATCACGTGACGAGTCTCATCAGAGAATCCTAAGTGAAGGGACAGAGCGTATGATATAGCACCTCGTAATCCTGAAAATAACGTAAAAGATACATATACACACCAAATACAGTTCATATTCAATAAAAAAAGATACAGTAAGAACTAAAAAGTAAAAGTTATTTTAAGCATGTTTCATGGTTCTATTTGTCAATTTGGATCCTTCATTAATAATTTAGTAAGTACTTTATAAACATACCACTAAACCACATTATAAACATCATTTTTTTTGTTATTTTATGTTCACGGAATTTGTTGCATAACAAGGCCAAAGGAAAGATGTTAGCAGCTCTTCCAAGCAAACACATTATTATACTCCACACTACCAGTGCAGGTTCCACTCGATGATGGAAACTGTAATCAAAAAAGACAGTGCTTGTTAGATTTAGTGTATTTATACTATAGTACTTCTTTACCCGCATCTGCACAATGTTGTTTTCTGTAATATGAATGGCAAGTACAACTTCCAACAACAGCTAATACTACTTGCATTGAACATAGCCATTAATGAATTTACTTAACAAGGAAATTAATTGGGTTTTACCTGAAAATGGCCAATCCCAAATAAGCAAAAACACAAGTCTCTGCTATAAAAGCAAGTGTCCTCATAGTCTGCTGCATAGTGACCTGAGTCACTGTAGAAAGATTAAAGTGTGTATAGTGGGACATAACAATTCCACAAAACAGTATTGCCATTATACCTGTAACATGAGAAATTATATTTTAATTCGAATTCTGTAAGTATCAAAGAGATGTAGTATTTACAGTAAATAATTACCTGAGAGATGAATACCTTCAGCTAGCACATAAGGAGCATATGTGAATACCAACATCATACCGAATTCCAAAGATGGATTCTTTCGGAGATCTACATGCTTCAACAAAAGGGCACTAACAAGGGCAAAAAGAACACCTATTCCAGCTGATGCAAAGAACATTAACCAGAAACGGTTTATAGCTGATAGGATTGCCTCACTTGTGGACATGTGGGGATCATTTGAGTCTAGTACTGCTGTTGTGAGGACAATAGCTACTGCATCATTTAGAATACTCTCTCCAAATACTAACATATTCAGGACAGGATCCACATCCAAAGCATGGAAGATAGCTACTGTAGCTACTGGATCTACAGCAGATATAAGGGACCCAAAGGCAAAAGATTCCACAAAACTTAATTTGTATACCACTTGTGCCAATCCCAACAAATATATTCCAGCTCCAATAACAAAAGCAGATATTGCAGTACCAACAATAGCAAAAAGCAGTATAGATCCAATATTTTGGAAAAAGTTACCCTTGTGCAGATTATAACCTGATTCAAATATTATAGGAGGGAGAAGGACCAAGAAGAATGCTGTTGGTGAGAAGGCTTCTTCTTTCTTCCAATTGGCGATATTTCGGATAGCTATTACATTGATAAGCATACCAATAAGAGCTCCAAGAAAAACAATTACAATACTCTCAGGTAAATACGAAAATCCAGTTTGTAACATTAGATGAATCAAGAGAATGCCAAGGGCCAGAATACAAAGTACAAAGAAAATAGCCATTGAACTATTGTGTTCATCCTCCGCAGAACTCTTTTCAGGTAGCGGAGCAGGGTCTGATGGGCTCGGTTCCGAAGCATTTGGTGGTGTTGAGGAAGCATTTATTAATAATGTTGATATGCTAGAAGTGTTATAAACACCAGTCTCATTGGGATTCTCGCTTGTTAGGCCGTTTGAATCAGACAAATTTCCCACTTCTCTGTTAACACTAGATTCACTGGAACTTGAAGTAATGTTCTGCACAACAAATCTCTTCAATCTAGATGATTCAGACAGTGCTTCGATTGAGTAGGCGTTTGAAGTATCACTAGATCCTTGAAGATCAGTGGACTTCGACTGATCTGCACAAGAAATTGTTAATAAACATGTTAATCCAATGTTTAATAGTAGCTTGCCCATTGTAGCCATGTTTGATATTTCACTTATTTTCAACAGATATTATTCTAGAACGTTTCTCAATCGAATCGATGTTTTATAGTGTAAGCGGCGACCTTGAAGAGAATTTCTGGTTTCAAACATTTCCAAACGTATCACAACTTAACCATAGTCGTTACTAAGTTTGAGACCACCATATTATAATTAATGCAAAATTTAATCAATATTATTATGTATTTTAATATACACTAATGGAAACGAAGTAATTAACAAACAAATTAATAATATACACTATCTATTCAAGTTTTGTCTATCTTTTTGACAGTTTTGACGTAGACTTGACTTGACTAACTGACTGACTGACAGACGGACGACAAATGAAATGAATGACAATAGTGCACAACTTAGTGTGCGTGTGGACGGAGTGAGCCATCAACATTTTTGCCTAGAAATATGCCTAACTTTTAGTGCAAGTTCTAAAACAATTGTGAAACTAAATATTTTAATTTGTGAAAAGATAGAACAAAAGATATGGCATTAAACATCGGCTCACTCAGTTGAGCAAGCTACCTATGAAAATTAGAGAAAGTATTAATTATTCATATAATATTTATATACCAGGATTTAGTGAAACTTTTGCTAAGTAAATCCTGAAAATTTCAGATCGCCTGGTAACGTAATAAAGTTTTCACAAATGATTTCTTCGGCTCAAAGCCAAAGCCAAAGCCAAAGCGTTTATTTGCATGAACATAGTAAATATTACATTATTGGTGGTAAGATTATAAAAAGAGCTCTTATGTTCTACTACAATCGCAGCATGCAAAAGTTAAATAATAGAATTATATTTTACAACACAAACATATAAAATAGAATTATGAAAAAATTGAATAGGTAACAAAATTAATAAAACAAGACAATTAAATATTAAATGATAACAATTACTTAAGTACTTTCACCTAATTGTGTCTTTCGTCTAGGAATTCTTTGACCGAGTAAAACATCTTTTCTAGCAACCAGTTCGTAATTTCTTTTTTGAATTTAGGCATCGAGTATTCTTTAATTTTTTTAGGCAAACTGTTAAATATTCTAGTTGCCATGCTAGGTGCGTTGTTTTTATGGATTCCAATTCTAGACTGTTGTTGGTAGAGTTCATCCCTGTAACGAGTACTTCTTATAATTACATCAGATTGCTTCTGGAAATATTCAGGGTGATTCTTAACAAATACACACAGCTGTTTTATGTACATGCAAGGCAATGGCAATACTCTAGCATACTTAAAAAGAGGCCGGCATGGTTCTAGGTAGTGTGCATTGTAGACGGCTCGTATGCATTTTTTTTGTATCAGGAATACTCTCCCGACGTCAACCGAGTTACCCCATATCAAAAGGCCATAGCTGAGTAGTGAGGAGACATGCCCGTGGTAGGCAATTAGCGCAACGTCCTTTGACGACGTACTACTGAGTTTACGGAGAGCAAATGCAAATTTATTGAGTCTATTACATAAATAGTCAATATGTGCCTTCCAGCCACAATATTCATCTATGTGTATTCCCAAAAAAATTGTTGTGTGTGTTTCGGCTATTTGTTCATCCTTGTAGGTAATGCTTAAATTAGTGGTTTCTCCTCTATTGGTTAGAAATTTTATTATTTTAGTCTTTTCTATGTTTATTTTGAGTTTATTTTTTTCTAACCAATTAGTTACTAGATTAAATGAATTCGTTATGTCCTTTTCCAGATTATTCGATTTAATTATCAAAGTTGTATCATCTGCAAACATTACGCATTTTTGACCAATACTGTTAGGTAGATCATTGGCATACAACAGAAACAGCAATGGGCCTAAAATACTACCTTGCGGAACGCCGCAGCGATTGCACTTATAGCTAGATCGATGAGAAACTAACTCATCATTTGTTACACATTGAATCTCAGTACATTGTTGTCGATTTCCGAGATAACTTGTAATCCAGTCCAATGCAACGCCACGAATCCCTTGTTTTTCGAGTTTGGATAGGAGTATGGAATGATCAACAAAGTCAAAGGCTTTACTTAGGTCTAAGAATACTGCCGCTACCGGAATTTTTTCATTAAGTGCTTCTGTTACTTCTTTTACCAAGTCAAAGCAAGCTAGTGTTGTCGACCGTCCCTTTCTAAAACCGTACTGATTAGCGCTAAATATTTGGTAGGTATTTAAGAAGGATGTGATGCGTAATAAAAAGGCTTTTTCGTATATTTTTGAAATTACAGGAATAAGTGTTATTGGTCTATAGTTTGTCATTAGAGTCTTATCACATTTTTTGTAGATCGGTTTGACAACAGATTTTTTAAGATCATTAGGAAAATGACCCTCTAGAAATGAAAGATTAATTAAATATGTTAGCGGAGGTACTATAGATGTTAAGCATGTCTTCATTGCTTTTGTGCTTATCTCGTCGACGCCTACAGAATTGCTATTCTTTAAGGTAGATATTATCTTGCGAATTTCGTTTTCATCGCAAGGCATGAGATAGATCGTGTTGTCATTCACTGGTATAGTATTAGAATATTTTTTATTATTTCCTGAGTGCGATATATTGACAAAGAAATCATTAAACAACTCTGAGATAATTGCGGGATTAGTATAAGCGACGTTCCCTTTTATGATTCTATCAATGAAGCATTGCTGCTGGTGGTTATTGCCGTTAATAATGTTCCAAGTGGCCTTAGATTTATTTTTGGCATTGAAAATTGTTTTTTTGTATTGGAGCTGTTGAGCCTTATTAATACATTTCCTCAAAATATTGGAATATGTTCTATATTGTTTTTTTTTGGTAGTTTTGTTTGATTTTCCGTAGATATAATTTAGATATAATTTCCTTTTACATACACACGATCGTCTTAGTCCTTTTGTTAACCAATTACTGTTTGTATGTTTAAATACAACTTTAATGCGTATTAATGGAAAGCATAATTTGTGAAAAAGTGATAGTAAGTCATGAAATTCCCGAAATGCAG
Organism: Anarsia innoxiella; assembly: GCA_947563765.1. Taxonomy (NCBI): domain Eukaryota; kingdom Metazoa; phylum Arthropoda; class Insecta; order Lepidoptera; family Gelechiidae; genus Anarsia; species Anarsia innoxiella. The sequence goes on along the minus strand of OX387404.1, from coordinate 4,996,335 downwards.
ATTCAGAATCAGTTTTATTGAATACTTCCGAAAAAGATAGAGAGGCTATGCAATCTTTGAATTTCTTTAAGTTATCCGAGCTATAGTCTCTTTTTTCAATGTAAAATGGTTTATGGTCTAATTTTCTTACTGAAAAAGAAATAAATTGCGCTGTTTCATGATCTGAAAGAGCAAGGGTCAGTACCTGTGATTTAATAGTTTTTATATTAGTCGCAATTTGATCTATACATGATCACTCCGTCGAAACGTTTTTTCAACCCCTCTTTCTGACGAAAATACTGAAAATTGAAACTGCTATGTAATTGTGAAAGTAAGCTAAGATAATATGAGAATTTGTGAAACACAAAACAAACCACTTACGCGGCAGGTTTTTGTATAATCATTGGTTTCATCGGCTCACTCCGTTGAAATGTTTTTCGTAAGTTAAAAATGTCAATATCTTAAGATTTCTAGCACTTTAGAAACTAAAAACTGTCTTAACTTTTAGTAAAAACTTTTCACTAAATATCCACCATACTAATGTTTGATATTCCATGTCTGGTTTAAAAGATATTCAATTGTGTTTATTCTGCATACAAACTTCAGTTTAGGGTGACCACACTGTTTTATAAAAATTGAGGACATTTTTTAAGAAAACATGTTTGTTTACTTAATCAGCCTTCTTTATTGAACTAGGTAATTCTTTATTAAACTATAAATTTAGACTTATAACTGATCATATTCTTATTAGTGTAAATGTAAGACGTAATTTAAAGTTTCAAATATTTACCTTTTTTAAATGAATTTTAAATGAAATATAACAAAGATGGAATAATTTTGAGTGAATCAATGAAAGTTGTGGCCTGGCACTACAATATTTTGAGACACATTCGTTTTCCTGTTAAAAACGCTAAATTCGTAACTCCAGATTTTTATTTGACCAAATATTTGAAACTTTAAATTACGTCTTACATTTACACTAATAAGAATATGATCAGTTATAAGTCTAAATTTATAGTTTAATAAAGAATTACCTAGTTCAATAAAGAAGGCTGATTAAGTAAACAAACTTGTTTTCTTAAAAAATATCCTCAATTTTTATAAAACAGTGTGGTCACCCTAAACTGAAGTTTGTATGCAGAATAAACACAATTGAATATCTTTTAAACCAGACATGGAATATCAAACATTAGTATGGTGGATATTTAGTGAAAAGTTTTCACTAAAAGTTAAGACAGTTTTTAGTTTCTAAAGTGCTAGAAATCTTAAGATATTGACATTTTTAACTTACGAAAAACGTTTCAACGGAGTGAGCCGATGAAACCAATGATTATACAAAAACCTGCCGCGTAAGTGGTTTGTTTTGTGTTTCACAAATTCTCATTAATTATCTTAGCTTACTTTCACAATTACATAGCAGTTTCAATTTTCAGTATTTTCGTCAGAAAGAGGGGTTGAAAAAACGTTTCGACGGAGTGAGCCGAAGAAATCATTTGTGAAAACTTTATTACGTTACCAGGCGATCTGAAATTTTCAGGATTTACTTAGCAAAAGTTTCACTAAATCCTGGTATATAAATATTATATGAATAATCAATACTTTCTCTAATTTTATAGGTAGCTTGCTCAACTGAGTGAGCCGATGTTTCATGCCATATCTTTTGTTCTATCTTTTCACAAATTAAAATATTTAGTTTCACCATTGTTTTAGAACTTTCACTAAAAGTTAGGCATATTTCTAGGAAAAAATTTTGATGGCTCACTCCGTCCACACGCACACCACAACTTATCGTTCGTTTCCTTTGAGTATAGAATATAGTGTGCGTGTGGACGGAGTGAGCCATCAAAATTTTTGCCTAGAAATATGCCTAACTTTTAGTGCAAGTTCTAAAACAATTGTAAAACTAAATATTTTAATTTGTGAAAATATAGAACAAAATATATGGCATTAAACATCGGCTCACTCAGTTGAGCAAGCTACCTATGAAAATTAGAGAAAGTATTAATTATTCATATAATATTTATATACCAGGATTTAGTGAAACTTTTGCTAAGTAAATCCTGAAAATTTCAGATCGCCTGGTAACGTAATAAAGTTTTCACAAATGATTTCTTCGGCTCACTCCGTCGAAACGTTTTTTCAACCCCTATTTCTGACGAAAATACTGAAAATTGAAACTGCTTTGTAATTGTGAAAGTAAGCTAAGATAATATGAGAATTTGTGAAACACAAAACAAACCACTAACGCGGCAGGTTTTTGTATAATCATTGGTTTCATCGGCTCACTCCGTTGAAATGTTTTTCGTAAGTTAAAAATGTCAATATCTTAAGATTTCTAGCACTATAGAAACTAAAAACTGTCTTAACTTTTAGTGAAAACTTTTCACTAAATATCCACCATACTAATGTTTTATATTCCATGTCTGGTTTAAAAGATATTCAATTGTGTTTATTCTGCATACAAACTTCAGTTTAGGGTGACCACACTGTTTTATAAAAATTGAGGACATTTTTTAAGAAAACAAGTTTGTTTACTTAATCAGCCTTCTTTATTGAACTAGGTAATTCTTTATTAAACTATAAATTTAGACTTATAACTGATCATATTCTTATTAGTGTATTTTTATCTATACTTGTAATAAACTGTAAACTGCTTGATCTACCACTTTGAAATTCTACGGATAGGTTATTAATTAATGTTTTCTAAGTACGAATTATTTCCATGGTCGGATGGACGGGGTTTGTATGGAAGTGCTATTGAACTATGTAAAGTATACGGTAATCTACGCGAACGAAGTCGCGGGCACAGCTAGTCTATTATATTTACGTTGCTAGGTAGGTAATGGTTTTGTTCTTGAATATAGTTTAGGAAGTAATTTTGTAAAAATAGGACTGAAAAATAAAAGCAAAATATGTAAGTATTGTCTGCGTTATTTATTTATCCATACTAATATTTATAAATGCAAAAGTTCTGTCTTTCTTTCGGAATATTCTTTCTGTCTGTCTATCTCTGTACAAAAAATTAAATTATAATCAAATAAACAGCTTAAGTATTAATTTATTTATATTCTCGTCTCTTGACCATCTAGCCATCCTGCTTCAGAGTTGAAGTAGTTTTTAAATAATTCTCTGGTCATGAAAGCTTCGTTTGTGGCATTTCCACCCTGTAAAGGAAGATGGCGAAGTATATCTCCACTTTCATTTGCCACTTCTTTAATTCTGATTTCATGTAAATATGTACCATTGTCATGTTTCTTTATAAAATTATGTAGGATTAATGTTGAAAGAATCATATGGTCTACATTTTCTGGCTTAGCTTGAATTGTTCTAAAATATATCCGAAATTTTTGAGCAAGTAATCCAAAGGCATTTTCTACGATTCTTCTGGCTCGCGATAATCGATAATTAAATATCCTTTTAGACACATCTAAATTTCGTCCTGGATAAGGTCGCATCATATAGGGTTTTAATGGGAATGCCTCATCTGCGACAATTACATAGTTAGTTGGTGTATCTGTGCCTGGTAATGGTCCAGCTGTTGGTACAGATAAAGTACCTCGTTCCAATGCCTTGAATAAATTGCTATTGGCAAATATGCCACCATCACTGTTCTTACCATATGAACCCACACTGACAGCAATAAAATTGTAATTAGCGTCTACAAGTGCTAACAAGACGATTGAATAGGTTTTCTTGTAGTTAAAGTACATGGAGCCGCTATTGGCAGGGGCCTGTATAGTAACGTGTTTTCCATCTATTGCTCCCAAACAATTAGGAAAATTCCAGTTAGTATAAAAGTTATTAGCAATGGATAGCCACATTTCTGTTGTTGGTCTTGGTAACATTTCTTCCATCAAAGTCTCCACTATTATTTTGCAGGTTTCATTAACAATTTCATGTACTGTGGTGTGTCCTAAACGGAAACTGAATGATATTGTTTTAAATGTGTCCCCTGTTGCCAAAAATCTGAAATAGAATAAATATATATATTAGGGTTAATATAAAATTATAATTTACAGGATAATTTTTATAAGAATACATTAGTATTTTAATTTAATACATTATGTTATATAGATTATTGTGATATTTTAGTATGAATGAAACGGGTATTTTTGTTTCAGGTCAAATATGTAAAGCAAGATGGTCGAATATAAGGGACAACTTTAGAAAGAGTCTTCAAAAGAATGATACTAAAAGTGGTCAAGGTCGCAAGTCAATAAAGCCATATAAATACCATGAGCAACTAAATTTTTTGCTAAATTTTTTTGAGGACAGAAGTAACATTGAAAATGTCAATGATGATGATGATAGAACACAAAATGATGAATCTAATACTCCGGAACCTCCACTGCCGACTCAAGTCACGTCGCCCGCTTCTGAATCCCATTCGCTAACATATTCGCCGACTCCATCACTAGCTTCTCAACATTCTCAAGCTTCAGCAAGAAGTCGTAGTGGATATAAAGGACGCAAGGAGAATAAAGATTCTGCACCAACAGCTTCATCAGTAGTTATGGATTATTTGATTCGCCAAAATGAGCATCCGGTTGACATGTTTTTGGCCTCTCTTGCTCCAACATTAAAAGAACTGCATCCTTGTGATTTATTTGATGCTAAATCAGAAATTTTTGCGATTGTACAAAAATATGAATCAAAACTATTGAGAAACAAATTTCCAAGGCTTATGTGTGAATCAAGCACCATTACAAGACAAAATAGGTCTTTGGAAACTGTTGTGGTGGAAGATTTTGGAAGCGCCATTACGGGCCAAGGCGGGTCTAATGTGACTAACATAGAAACTGTTGTGGTGCAAGATCGTGGAAGCGCCAATACGAGCCAAGGCGGATCTAATGTGACTAACTTGGAAACTGTTGTGGCGGAAGATTATGGAAGAGTCATTACGAGCCAAGACGGGTCTAACGCGAACTATGACACTGTTGTGGTGGGCAATAATGTAGATAACATTATACTCGTCAAAGATGCCGATAACAAATACACGGTTCAGGGGATTCAGGAGTACTACAATTCCTTCAAACAATAATTAACCTATCTAAGTTAATATAAAAAAATTTGATTATAATTTGTTGTTTAATTGACACATACCTCAAACAGACTGCCAGACGTTCCCTTGGTGGTATAGCTTTTCTCCAATGAGTATCTTGTTTTCTTAACTTTTCAGTAAGTTTAGATAAAAGTATGTCGAAACAATGTTTTGACATCCTGAAGTACTCAAAAAATTTTGATTCATCATCTATCAGATGTTTATATAGGGTAGCGAACTCTCCCTCTTCTTCTCTTTTCCTCCACGCGTTATGAACCCATTGCCTTCTTCTCTCATAAATTTCTTCGTCTTCATCTAATAATAAGGCAATCGCTGCTAACTGTGATCTTGAATATCGAGGCATGTTACAAGCACGTGAAGCTGCTATAAAGTACTAAAAATCACTGCAGACATCGAATACGGTACTGACATGTATGAATAGCACGTCACGGCACTGTACGGTACGGTACTGTCGGCACTGTGCCGGCACTGTTGTGTGCGGATCGGCCTTAAGATATTGACATTTTTAACTTACGAAAAACGTTTCAACGGAGTGAGCCGATGAAACCAATGATTATACAAAAACCTGCCGCGTTAGTGGTTTGTTTTGTGTTTCATTAATTCTCATATTATCTTAGCTTACTTTCACAATTACAAAGCAGTTTAAATTTTCAGTATTTTCGTCAGAAATAGGGGTTGAAAAAACGTTTCGACGGAGTGAGCCGAAGAAATCATTTGTGAAAACTTTATTACGTTACCAGGCGATCTGAAATTTTCAGGATTTACTTAGCAAAAGTTTCACTAAATCCTGGTATATAAATATTATATGGATAATTAATACTTTCTCTAATTTTCATAGGTAGCTTGCTCAACTGAGTGAGCCGATGTTTAATGCCATATCTTTTGTTCTATCTTTTCACAAATTAAAATATTTAGTTTCACAATTGTTTTAGAACTTGCACTAAAAGTTAGGCATATTTCTAGGCAAAAATTTTGATGGCTCACTCCGTCCACACGCACACTAGAATATAATATAAGAAGGTGCCACATTTTTTTTTTCATTTACAAATGAGTTTATGACAGCGTGCCAAAGTTGGCGCAAATTTTTCATAGTTTTCTTGGTAAATGACCTGTCAAACGATAAGAAATTCCATACAAAAAGGTAGCCATTTTGCGCCAGACCAGGCACCCAGATCCAGACGGTATAGGACTTCCTTATTTATTCTATACTCAAAGCTTTTTCCACAAAGGAAGTAGTGTTGCCTAGTGTGGCCGATTGAAACATAACTTTGGACCAGAGTATTATGCCTTTGAGCCAATGCCTTGAGCCATATTTTTTTTACAAACGACCAATACGGTTTGTTTGATGTTTCTTCCTTCTTTAAAAAAGCAAATTCGCAAGAATACGTGTGTTATAGATATAATTATAATAATTATTAAAAAGAACAAAATAAATAAATACTAAGCAAATCTTGCGATGGTGTCTGATTTAAGCTTTTTGATCAAGATAAGAAAAAATTGCGCTGCGCAATTTGCGTATATAGAAAAGCATCTGTCGTAGGTATTCTGTCAGTCAACCAACATATCTGGCCAAATTAAAATAACTTGCGGAGTTGCGGATTTTTGTGGCAACAATTGGATCTCTCTTTTACACACATTGTTAAAACCATACAACTAGCGCTCAATTAAAATTTACTGTTTTACTTTAGAGACATTTTCAGTAAGTCGGTTGTTAATTCTAGCTCCGTCGGTGGACTTTATTTTTGTAGTGGAATAGAACAGAAATTAGTACAATGGATTCAGCTTTACGTGAACAAGTAATGATAAATCAATTTGTGTTAGCGGCGGGATGTGCAAGAGAACAAGCAAAACAATTACTTCAAGCAGCACACTGGCAATTTGAGGTATATTTCCAATATATGTAAACAAACAGTAATCATGAAATGGCTGCTACATATTTTGTGTTTTGCAATAGCCTTGGATCGTACGTAATATGCTCATGTCCCTTTCTGTCTTGCTTGATTACGGGGCTGTTGTATGAGACGCAGTATTAATATATTACTACTTATCAGCAAATTGAGGCAAATCCCAGGGAACATAAGTATTGTTATTTATTTACCTTGTTAATCAACAATTTGTCTACGCCGCACAATTGGGATACCTGTCGACAATGACATAACTACTTACTGTGTCCTTTTAATAATGTACCTATACTTCTAGAGTTCACTTACCAATATTTTTATTATGATATCAAAATAAATACAATCTACTACATCTTTTGTATGATGTTTATATGATATATTATTTTATGATGTAGGTAGGTACCATCATAATAATAATATAATGAAGAGCACTTATTATCTTACTTTCAATACCTACTTAAATTATATCCATATTTATTGTGACATCCTTTTTTCTATATTCACAAGCATTTCAAATGAATATATCAAATTCCAAATGCTAACTTTTATGAAAATAACTTAAAAAACCTGTTAATAAAAAAAAAAGCATTATGACTGTTTACCACAAAATAGAGTTGTCATGAATGAGACCTGAAACAATTAAATTGTATCATATCAACCAATTACTTTAATATTGTAATTCATTTATCAGTAAATTAAATATGTCAGGTACATAATTAAATTATAATAGTACAAATTCACTTTGCATAATACATATATAAGCATGTATTAAGATAATTAACATTTAAATATAAGCTTTAAATTTAAAGGTCCATAATTTTCTTTGTGTATATTCATTATTTAATTGGAATTTCTACTGAGCAATTTAAAAGTTGTATACCTACTATGTTTTTTTATTTCCGACTGATTAGTTGGATAGAGGATAGAGATATCAAATTCAAATTATTTATTTGCACACCATAGGTATTTTATAGCACACTATCTGCATACCTACACAAAACATCAGTTTTTATGTAAAATCACACCTTTATTGTTAACTTTTGGTCAATTTCGGTGTAAGTAATGAAATAATACGTAGTAACTATTTAGATAGGTTGCAGTTTTGAACACCACTGTGAATCATGTCTTTGCTTTTAATAGGTATCTATAATTTCCTTGCAGATAGTGAGTTGTTACAGTTATATTACACATCTGAATGGATGCTATTTTATTTTTTTACAGACTGCGCTCTCAATATTCTTTCAAGAAGTGGCTTTACCATCTGGAGCTAATGGAATTGCTGCGCCTCACTATCGGCAGGTATGTTATATTTACTTACACTGCTGCCGAGACATACAACATTCTATTATTGGCAAGATATTTGGGTACCAGCAGAAAGTCGAACTTAGGTGTTTTGTTATCTAGAACTAGGGTATTCCAGGGATTTCGGTTGGTGAGTCTCATGATATCTAGAATAAGAAATAAGACATTATCCAAACTACCTCCAAGAATGCTAATGTCCTTATATGTATATGTTTCACTGTGCTCTTGTTATTTTCAGCAATTGATGACGCCGTGCAACACCCCGGCAACTCCACCGAACTTCCCCGACGCGCTGGCGGCGTTCTCGCGGCTGTCGACGGGCAGCCCGAGCGGCGGCGGCGCGGCGCCCGTCCCCAGCGCCGCCCCGCCCGTGTCGCCGCTCGCCACTCACCCCCCGCCGCCACTTCCCACGCAGATGCAAGTCAACACATTCGCTGGCTCTTCTAACACGCAGACTAACTATTCGCCGCTGTCCTGCACAACTGCAGTAAGTATACTTACATACTTGCTTCCTTACCTTTATTCTAAAAACCTATAGAGTATACCCACAGATAACTAAATAGTTACTAACGTTCCTAGCTATGGCATCCATATTTTGTATACTTTCGCTTTAATACGGATAATGGACATAGTTGTTAACTGGAATCTAAATCAAGCAAGTGCACGAAAAAAGAATATAGTATAGGTTCACGTGCCATGCCGTGCGAGTTTTCAGACAAGCGCGCGGCGACAGCCTTTTGTCATTAGTATCCCGGAGATATGGCCGAACGGTAGGTATTTATCGCGCGACCATAAGCGAGTGATGAAGGCCTGGTATAACAGTTTTGCGTAAGTCATGGGCTACCGAAAAGCCCCCGTTTTTGTTCTCTAGCTATGAGACTTCAAACCAATGAACTTTTTATTTCATGTAGGATCAATCATTAATGCAGTTTTATTACAGAAAGTAAATTACTTAATTTAATATCGCTACTGTAAGTGAATCATAAATCGATAGCGAGATAACCGTCAGTTTTGCGCTTGTAATCCAGGGTCATTTAATCAGAGCTCCTGTAGGTAACGTAAAATTTTACATATAGATACTTAGTTGAAGAGACTCGGGCTTTGAAGATAGATTTATAAGTAGATACCTAAAAATCTTATTAGGAGTTATACAAGACGTAAAACACATTTCCTAACTATGACATTAAGTAGATATGTGTTTGTTAGTTGATTAAAATTGCTTACAGACAATCAATAAACACAAATTAATAACTGGGAGAGAAACATTTGTTAAGTTAATTAGGCCTAACAAACGATAACCCAGGTAACCTAACCACATTTACGCGATCAGTTTTGTTACTACAGTTGTAATGTCATATCAATTTTGGCCGTTTTGACTGCCTTATCGCACTAAGAATCAATCATCACACTCAAGTATTGTCGTTTACCGCCTGTTGAAATAATACCGCCACGTGTGATGTTTAGGCTATCACCAGGTATAATATTTATTCAATATTTATTCTTTTTTTGCAGGTATGCAGTGAACACATGCCAAGATAAATTAACAGAAATATTTTAGTAGCATCTATAATTTATTTTTCTAATGGTGCGCAATGTGAACTGTGGAATTGTGTCTGGGAACGTATTTACTTTGTGAACACCCCTCAGCACGTCGAGTTGCTGGACAATAGCGGGGTGCTGTAGTTCATCATGTTATATTAATTACCTACCTATACAAAATATCCTAACGTACGTATTAATACACAAATGTTTTCGGATAAAATGCACAATAACGCCCACGTGGGCTGTAGGTATTTACGTTTTTCATAATGCAATCTAAATTTAAACTGTGATTCTAGTTTTTGGTATCAGTAAGACAAGATGGAATCATAAATTATATTAAGATATTATATTTTATAGGCAAAAACGATTCTGAAATCAATATTATTTAATAAGTTTTACTCCCTCTTTATTTTTCTTGACAAGAACAAAACTTAATTTGTGTGTTAACTTACGTACACGATAAAAGACCGTGTTGCTATCAAGGTTGAACAGAACAAACTTGTGAAACATTACATTACGTAATACTCATTTCAGCGACTTATGAAGTTGTTTGAAGTACATTATAGTAAAATATTCAGTGGCGAAGTTTGTATACGTGTACATGCAGCTTTATTGCACTATCATTATTTCCAGTGATGGAAACTGCAACATAATATTTGTAATTCTTACTTAGATGTTTATTTGTAGTTACAACTTAGATGACTGGCTGGAGTGAAAGATTCACGCATTAATTAATTGTAATTAGATTTACTGACGTAATTATAATTTGTTTTGTTGACGTTTAGCAATGAATGTTAAAATAAAAGTAATTACGTCTTTGTATTAACTGTAAAACTTCTTCATGATGTACCTTTAAACTTAACAGTTGTGCTCAAAATGATTATAAATTAAAAATAAGAGAAACTTAACTAGAAAATTCAACTGCAATTTGTGTATTGTATCTGACTTTCAAGTAGTTTTTCCTAAAGCTATTTATAATTGTTAAAATGTATATAAAATGAGTACCTGTCACTTCATTTTCATTATATCTAGTAGTTAAAACATGAAGTTAAGCGATTAATTACATTTGCATCATTTGAGTAATGAATGAAATAACTTTGTACAGCATAAATAAAATATAATAAGAAATAATTACGAGTTTCTTTAGAATCCGCAGCAATCCATTCCAAGTGTCGGTACTTATACACTAAGTTTAATAAGCCAAAAGACAGCATTAATAACCTACCTTTTCTAGCCTTTGTTCCCAACACAGGTTCCCAACTGAAAGGCCTCTCTCCTCAACCGCCCGCCATGACTTTTGGTCCCGAGTTACTTGTTACTTCCGCCAATGTGTCTACCTTTTTTTTCCGTGTTCTGCCGCCGCCGCCGCGACGCCGTTTGGCAGTTGTAGCCATTGGTTGATTTTACTTTTAGCCCATAAGTCATCTGGCATGCGGCAGACGCTCAGGCAGACGTGATCAGTCCAATCCCATTTGAGTCTGGCAGCTGTCTTTGGCAAAAACAGTAGGTAGGTACCTACACCTACCTTTTCAAGTACTTACCTATTTTTTTTTTCAAAGAATCAGTAGGTACCTACCTAGGTATTAAAAAATAGATTAAAATTAAATTGAACAATTGACACGTTAGATAGGGAGACTCCAATATGTCCTTTGGAAAGAGTTTTGCAGTCTCAATAGCAGTACGGTCGAGTGTCGCAGTATTTGTACGCTCCCTCATCCTAGCTAGCTCCTACACCTGTAGGTAGGTACCTGTAACAGAATCTGTTAGCACGGCTCTTTCTATTCGTGTTTTAGAGCGGTGCCTTATTTTAATAGTAAACAATACATCAGATGCATTCCCGAACAGTGGGATAAAAAGGATAATAAAAAAAGTGTGTAGCTAGGGGGGAGATAACATGAGGGCTATGAACATTGCATGTTTGATGGTAAAGGTGCTCCCACACTGCATTTTTATACTCGAATCTCTTTTTTTAAATTGTTTACAAACATTTTATAACATGCAATTTGGGAGCACCATAAGTTGTGTTCATTTTTTTTGTCACAGGAGCACTGGTCTCTCAATTTATACAAAATAATTAACATTCTCTGTAAACTTGTACCAAAGACTAATAATATGCTACCACTTGAAATAAAAGTCGTGTTGATTGAAAATTTGTACTGAATTCAGTTCAAAACTCATTTACTTTTTCTAGTGAACGAAGTTACTTTTCCTTTCCCTTCCTGGAAGGAAATTTATAATTCTGCACCAAATAATGGATTGCTTGTAAGTACATTACGCTACGGTATATAACGCAATGTACATTGTAAAGACGCCACTTACAGACGCGTCCGATAATTTGTGAGCACCTAACCAGTAGGTATGGGCCGAAACATATTTCCGCGTTGTGAATCGGCAGAGGCGTGGCGAGCGGCGCAGTCGTGTTTAAGAACGAAAAAGCAATCAGTTTCCTACAATCAAAGACAGATACACGACTATTGGTGGATAATCAACAATCAAAAATCGCGAGGAACTGGCTACCTACACGTACCATACGACAATAAAACGCTCTTTTCCGCAACGTCACAACGCCGCCGTAACGCAAACTTCTAGCTTCAAAAAAGCGCCGCCAGCGCACCACTGTTGCTACTGCCGATTTAAACAAATTAAAGCCCCTGGCCCGGCGGCCTTATTTGCTCGAAAATGCTTGGAAAGTAGGGCGCCGGCCTGCGGCTGGCGATTTTGTTGTGTTCCACCATTCGCAGTTGCGGTTTCTGCCTTAACGCGTAGCAAGACATACCTATCCTCCATCGGAATCGGAACAACTAAACTTCAACTCATTCTTGTTCTAAGTTGCAAAAATAAAATTTCTTTATGTGACCCCCTCCTGGCGCCAAAGCTGGATCCGCCCTTGGCTAAATGCGATAGGTATTCACACTTCTTAAAGTTAAACAACACCACATTTTCAACTACTGTATTTAAAAAGAATTTATTTAATGACAATTATCTACATTTACCACTTATAAGATTCATCTTCAACACTTCACCTTTTGAGATAGCATTAATTTTATGTATTACAGAATCATAGTTTTGGATATGTCTTATTACAAAATTAAATATGAAAGAAAACATTTCACAGGATTTCTATTATGTAAGTATGTACCCGTGATAATATGATATAATAATATCCCTCAGTAAATAAATATTAATAGGAATAATACAATTTTATGTGCTGTTGCAATTTCAACAATACATACAAAATTGCAAGAATTTACTACAAAATACACACTATTACATACTTATCATTGTTGTTGGACCACATCATATTAATATAAACATAATTTAAATATACATCATTTCAGCCATTGATGACATCTTCTTGGGTATGTGAACTAATGTTTCAAAATAGCTAGCCAACTCATCAATTGTGACATCGCATGGTGGGTTGAGGGCTTGTTGAGAACAAGAACCCGCCTGACTTGCTCCGGGAATTGTTTCCCTAGGAATCTGTACACTTGAAGGATTGGCTTTCCACCATTGATTTCCGTCCACTGACTCCCTTGTAGATGGTGTTCGTTCCTGGTTATCGGATGATATCCTCAACTGATTACAATTATCTACAAGGGCACACAAACTAAGACTTTCAGAATTTATAATTGTTACCTTTTTATCTAATACTTGATATTCATCACTTACTCTACTGTTTTGGCTATTTATTTTGAGCAACTTTAAAACTGGCTCTTTGAGAATTTTACTGTGTTTCTTTTTACAGATTTGTAGGGCTTTATTTTTCTTTTGCATTGTACAGCCACATTTACTAGATTGTTGACATTGTTTTGTAAAAAAACTTTTTCTTTGATTTGATAGAGATGCAGGAACGAAGGGGTTTTCTTCTTTGACATTTTTGTTCGGTTTCACAGGTTGTATTTCTAATTTTCTCATTTCAACACCCAAAGCTATATCATCTTTAGCCATGGTAATTTATTCTGAAATATAAAGAAATAATTATTTTAAATTATATAAAAGTGAAAAGATAGTCCTAGCTAACAAAGTTTCTAGATTTACTAGTCTGGGAATATAAAAAGAGGAAAACGACTTTTATACTTCAAAGCAGACTTTTTCACCACAAATAAAAAGTGTTGAGAATAAAAAAATAATTTTGTCCTTCATTATCAAAGATGCAGAATGCTCCTCATATCAGTTTCACAGAACAAGATACTAATCACCCCTCTGTAGGCGTCAGGGGTTAAAAAACAATAGGGACATATTTGCCCTTTGGTAAGTCCTATTGCAATGGTAACGGTACAGCAAAGTACTGGAAATAATAGTACAGCAATGGTAGGTATATCGGTAAAAAAGCTTACCAGAGAAGTGAGTAGTAGTAGCATGAAGAAAATTTGTGTTAGATACTAGCAATGCATGCATAATTCATTTGCATTTCAAGATCATTTATTTTACTTTACCAAACTATTTTCAATGTAGAAAAAAGAAGGAGGTCTTAGTGAAACTTATATTTTTAAAAGGTTCCTCTTAATCTTGAATTTGTTGATTTTCATCTAAAAGATACGTATACAAACCATTATTATAGAAGCACACACACACGATAATTCGGTTCGCCCAAATCTGTTCTTGGAAAACGAATAATAATTACAGAAAAGTATTACTGTTATTCCTAGGTAATATTAATATAAAGTTGTAAATGTAAAAACATCACAATTCACTCTCACAAATAGTTGATTGAAATTGATGCGTCATAACAAAACGAGCCTCCATCATACCATAGACCAAAGAGTTTTGCGTACCACAGACAATCACAAAGTCCAAAAATCCAACCAAAACTCTAATGGCCATTGGCCACTCTACACATGGGCCAATGAATGAACTATAATATAAAAATTTTACCTTGAAATAAAATTTGTATTATTTCCCAAAGTTGTCCAAAGTCCATTATGAGAATACATCACCTTCTTGCTTACTTGTGGCGCTAGTTCACAAGTGTTACGCCAAACAAAGACCGTTCCCGCGCTTTCTGCTGTCCCCATCTGTCAAATTTTTTCTAAGGCGCCATCTTTAGAGCGAGTTTATGTCATTGTTACTCATAATAAGGGCAAGATCTGGTATTATACACATATGTGCACCAGGCAGCCATTATTTGGACTTTGGACAACTTTGGGAAATAATACAAATTTTATTTCAAGGTAAAATTTTTATATTATTTGCCCGTTAAGTTGTCCAAAGTCCATTATGAGAGAATGTTTGTTATCGACTGGTGCCTTAGAAATAGATGTAAAAGAAATATAGAGACGTAATAATGTGAATGTATTAGATATTTTATGTAAAGGTAATTAAGATGAAATTATTAAGAAAAACAGTGTTATATCTGAAACTTTTTTAATTTTAAGTTTTTAATTAAAAAACAACATTTAAAGTAGGTATTAGTATTAGTACAATACTTTGTTAAATGAAAGTAAATGAAAATATGAATTAAAAATCATGAATCTATTTTAAGAACATGAAAACAAATCCCCAAGAGATTTCTCCATTGAAACATCTTCAGTGGGATCTTGGATTGTTTTTCTGTAATAATTCCTGAAGGTTGATTCATGTCGCCAATTAGCTTTGGCTAATATCTCGTTAATCGGGTATTTCTCCACCCAATTTAACGAAGAGACAGCAGAACGAAAACTTCCTGCAGATGCCTTTATTCCTGCTTCTGTAAGTAATTTCTTAACCCAGTTGCCAATCATAGTGGGTGTGGCTGGTTTAACCTGGCCTCTAGTAGAAATAAACAAATGTGTCAATGGACCTCTTCTTTCAACTGATACTTTTTGTAGATGACGGAGCCAAAATACTGGATCTATTCTTTCTTCTGAAGCAGATGAAAGAGTCCAACTCGACTGTTGAAAAGTACCTGAATCTGTCTTTGAACCAAAAACTGGATGTAAAGTTATGGTGGAGTTTCCATCAATCATGTGGTCAGGGTCACAATGTAGCAGAGTGAGGTCATGCACTCTCCGACCAGAAGTTAAGAGAAGAAGAGCAGCGGTTCGTCGAGATACATCATACAGACTGTTCAGTTGGGGAGAAGTATCTTTTAGATGTTTAATTATGATTCTTGCATCCCATATAGGTGGTTTAGACAATACTGGCTTTGATACTGAGATCGCTCTTAAAATATGTTTTACCAGAGGGTCTGAAGAAATATTTACTCCGATAATAGGTTCACAAGCCATTGCTATAACAGATTTATGTACTAAGATAGTACGAAAAGCTAGATTTCCTTTTAGGCATAAGTTTGCTAAATATCTAGCTACATCTCGAGGTTGAGGCGTATGTTCATTTAGTTTATTTTCAGAACACCAGGTAACCCATCGCTTCCAGATTGGCATATATGTTTTTAGAGTGGATGAACGCCAAGAGGTTTGTAAAAGCTCCTTTTCTTTGTCTGACCAGTCTTTTGTTATGGAGCTCCACCCAAAACTAGCCAGGCTTCCAGTTGCAGGAGGTTGACTTGACCTGGGGGACGACCTGTCGACGTGTCCACAAGATTCTGTTCCAAATGGGGTATTTTCATAGGTTGCGTTAGAGCCCTGTTTCTGAGATCTGCCATCCAGAATGGTTTGTTCCAGTTGGGTGCTATTAATATGTAGCGACCCTTGGCACTGTTTAGGTACTGTAGAATCCGCGGTATTAGACTCGGCGGTGGAAATAGCCAGGCTAGGTTGAATTGCCAAGGCCTGCTGAATGCGTTGTGAAAAGAGGCGTTCCAGTCTTGCGAGTCTAGAGATGCGTATACTGGAACAACATGAGCTGTTTTTGACGCAAACAGATCTATGTCTGGCAGTCCCCACTTCTCGAAAACGGAGTCTGCAGCTGGAGGTAGAAGGTGCCACTCGGAGCCGGCGCGATTGCGCGAGAGTCGATCGGCCTCCGTGTTGTACAGGCCTGGAAGGTGATGAGGGCGTAGTACGATGTTGAGGCTGTCGCATAGGTCTAGCAGCTCTTTCGTTAGGTCTAGAAGGGGTTGAGTTCTCGTTCCGCCTTCGTTCTTTACATATGCCACTACTGTGCGATTGTCGCTTTGCAATACTACAATTGAATTTTGGAGCGTCGATGCTGCGTCTGTTATGGCGGATATTACTGCATACAACTCCTTGAGGTTGCAATGCCATTTTAGTTGATGTGGCTGCCAATGTCCTTGAAGTAAAGCATCGTTCACCTGTGCCCCCCATTGTACATCTGAAGCGTCTGTGGTGACATAATTCATTATCTTTTCTGGATGAAATATAAGCGTTGCCAGAGGTACATTTGTTTGCCACCACATTAGGTCCAATCTCACGTCCATGGGAAACTGTATGCTTTTCTTGGGATGTCGTCGTAAAAGATTGCAGTGTCGTTGTAGTGAGCGGCAGTGCAGCCTTCCCCGGTGGGTGATGAAGGCTGCAAAATTTAGAAACCCTAAGAGGCTTTGCGCCTGCTTGAGGGTCCAACTGCCTTTGTCTAAGTGGCTCTGTAATTTTATTTGGACCTTTTTTAATTTATCCTGTGGTAGATTCTTCAAATTGGCTGCTGTGTTCCACTGAATTCCCAAAAACTCTATAACTTGAGTGGGTTCTAAGACTGATTTCTCAAAATTAATGCACCAACCAAGTTTAAGTAAAAAGTTAACAGTAATATTTATATGATGTACAAGATCCTCTCTTGATTGATTAACTATAAGGAAGTCATCTAAATATACAATCAAACGTATACCTTGCATACGTAATTGTTCAGCAACCCAGTTAGTAACTGAAGCAAACATTTTTGGAGCAGCAGATAAACCGAAAGGCATACATGTCATTTGCAGAAGATGATTATTATAACTAATACGAAGAAAGCAACAATGTGTTTTACTAATGGGTAAGTGATAATACGCTTGACTAAGGTCAAGTTTTGCCATCCAGTCATCAGGTTGAAGAAATTTTGGCATTTGGTTGTGATTAAATAAGTGGAATGGCATTATTTTAATATAATTATTTAAGGATTTTAAATTAAATATCAGTCTATTTTTACCATTGTTTTTCTGAATTAAAAATAAGGGTGAAATATAACTAGGGGATGGTTCTGCAGGTTCTAAAACACCACAATCTAAAAGTTGTTTTATCTCTAAAGACATCTCCAATGAAACTGGAGTTTGAAATTTCTTCATAACATCCATTGATGGAAAGATTAAGGGAGGCTTTTGGAAAAAGGGGATTCTAGCCGCAGAAACTATTGACAAGATGGAATTAGGGGGATTGAAGCTTTGCCAGTGACATAAAAAATTCTTTAAACAGCCCCCTGAGAATTTATTATTTATAGTAGTTTCTGTAATAAGGTTTGTGCCCTCTTGTAGATTCATTTTGCCCCCCCCTCTTCCTTGAGTTGTATTTAGGCTGGGATGTCTTACCTTTAGATTCTTTCTTTTCAGGCTTGGATTTGTTTGTAGGGGTTGATGAAGCTTTTCGAAAGGATTGACTAGACTCGTGAGATGTGGAGGCATTATTATTGTAATTATTGTAACTCGGACGAGCTGAAGTGTGAGGTTTAAAATGTTTGATTAGTTTGTCAACACCACCAATCTTTGAGATGTAAGCTGCTAAGAGTGTGGCATTAAACATATATTCCTCTGAGGGAGGAATCTTTTCCAAGTCCTCCTTTATGTATTTGTCTTTTATGCATTTCAAGACGGCTCCTCTCCGTGATTCTAGTACCTCTGCTCTTTTACCGCAAACTATTTGTAATATATCCTGTGATGTGGTTTTATAGGTAGAGTTGTCGTCGAATAGAGATTTTAGCTTTTCACATAATGTTGTCGCAGTGAGTAATGAGTCTGGCTTAGAAGCCCAGTCTACTAAGTTCTTAAGGGCTGCATTGTGATTTTCATTCTGAGTCAGAATAGCATTGGACAATGCTGCAAAACTACGTTCTGATTGAAGAGAGCGTGTTGACAATACTGAAGGTTCCTCCAAGCGTCTTAATTCCTCATTCAATTTTAAATCAGTGAAGCAAGGATAGGCTAAGTATTTTTTCTGGGTATCCACATACCTCACAGAATTCCATTCTGAAGTGTTGAATCTTTGAAGTGCGCACAAACTTTGTATTTTTTCTGTTTGAGCTTTCGACATGCTAGGTTCTTTGACTATGGTACTCAAACTTGGAGATAGAAATGACATGTCCGGTGGACGCAAAAACTCAGTAAAGTTAGGTGAAAATTTCTGTTTCATTAAATTATCTATATGATTAAAAAGTTTGTTAGATAACTGCTCAAACCTGTCATCCTCCTGAGACGCGCGGTATGCAGGTGAGCGGCTGCGAACACAGTAGCGGTCCGACCGATGACGGCGAGAGCGGTAGCGCTCGCGACTTCTCGGACGACTGCGCCTATGACCATGCGATGAGCTGCTGCGACTTCTTGATGAGCTTTGCCCGCGGCTTGAGGAAGTGTTTCGCTCAGCCATCTTCGAGCTACGATTTGCTCGATCCGATGATTGGCTACATACACGGTTTGTATGCGAGCAGCAACTAGCATCACGTTCACTCCACTTATCTTTGCGATCACCATCTCCCGGGCGCGGGGAACACTTTCGCGAACGACGCGGCTTAACCGGCGGCGGCGGCGTGGGTGCCGGTGTAACTTCAAAACCGTCGTTGGATGATACACTCGAACATTCGATGTTCTCCTTGAGTTCGTTCATTATTGTAGGCGTAACACTACACTTTTCCGTTAATTCCAATAAGGAATTCACAATACTTAACAGTGAAAAGTAATTTAGAAGAAAAAACGTGCACAAGTTTGCAAGAACTTGACGTAACAATGACATAAACTCGCTCTAAAGATGGCGCCTTAGAAAAAAATTTGACAGATGGGGACAGCAGAAAGCGCGGGAACGGTCTTTGTTTGGCGTAACACTTGTGAACTAGCGCCACAAGTAAGCAAGAAGGTGATGTATTCTCATAATGGACTTTGGACAACTTAACGGGCAAATAATAAAAGCAAAGCATTTTATTTTTCTAAAGCAGACGTGACGTACGAAATACCACTCGCCTCCACTTAACGTAGACAGGTAAAAGTTTTATGAGCTACCTATATTTACAAGCAAGTGGCGGTATATGAATAAAGCGCAAAGTCTTTTAAAGAGTCTATGTTTAAAGTATATAGACGTCTAAAGTCAAGTCCACGGTGTCGGGTAGTTGTCGGCCTCGGAACAATAGTTGTCGGCAATGTTGTCAGGCGGGCCCACGGCCCACGTCGTCGGGCCGCAGGCCGCGGGCCGATTCCCTCCCGCCATCGCGCCATCGCTCTTCTGTCAAGCAGTGCTTTTCACGAAAGAAGTCCCCCGGATATTTTTGGAACTAAATTTGACAGGTCTATTTTCCCTATTTTCTGACCTTTTCCCTGATAGTAGGTAGAAAACCCCCTTACTTATCTTAATAAAAATACACTTTTTATATAACAGAAATAGCTAAGTAGACATTTTTATCAAAATTTAATTCAAATTCAAATTCAAATTCTTTATTTTGCACACCATAGGTTTTACAAGATGTTATTACATTATTTAACAGTACCTTTTATGGACCCTGATTAGGGCACGGCAATTACAATCTTAACATAACTTAAATCTAATATATTACTTATCTATGGCTAGGTATCATGTTTAGTATTTTCTATACATAATTATCTAAGTAGTACATAGTTATTTAGAACTTATTATTACATAATATCTATGAGATCTTATTATCACTCTCTCTTTTTCTTCTTATTATATCTATAGTTTATTTTAAGTAGGAGTTTATTTATTATTTATTTATTACAATTTTATCTTCTAAATATTCCTTTAAGCTGTAGTAAGATTTAGACAGTAGGAGGGATCTGAGTTTTTTGAAGAAAATGTTATTTTTAGATTCATTTTTTAATATTTGTGGCAGTTTGTTATATATTTTTATTGTCATTAAGTAGGGGCTAGTTGAGTATAGTTGTAGTGTAGAGGTGGGTTGAATCAATCTATCTTTGTGTCTTAAATTGTATTTTGTGGGAACTTCGCTTCGCGTTAGGTAGAGTTGAGGGTTATTACGGACAAATTTACATGTTTCAAAGATATATAGGCTAGGTAGGGTAAGTATTTTTAGTTGTTTAAAATAAGGTTTGCAGCTTTCTGTTTGTTCTATATTAACAAGTATTCTTATAAGTTTCTTTTGCAGAGTAAATATTGCTGGGGCTCCTGTACTATTTCCCCAAAGAATTAGGCCATAATTAATCCAAGCAAAAGAATACGCATAGTAAACTATTACGGCAGTTTTCAAGTTAGTTGTTTTTTTATTTCTGATAATGCATAAGTGAAGCGGGATATTTTGCTACTTAGTTTTTCTGTATGTTTTTTCCAGTTTAAATGTGAGTCGATTTCTATTCCCAGTAGGTTAAAGCTATTTACTGTCTCTAGTTGGATATTTTTATATGTAAAGGTGAAGTTAAGTGGGGTTTTTTGTCGCGGGTGAAATATCATAATTTTGGTTTTATTATAGTTTATTTCCAAGTTGTGGCTGGTCATCCAATCGGTTAATCGATTCATAGTAGAGTTGAGCTTATTATTCAAATGTTCGCTGTTATGAGATGGGATTAATATTGATATATCGTCTGCAAATAAAACACTATAATCTTCTGTAATTTTGGGGACGTCGTTAATGTAAATTAAAAACAGCAGACATCCGAGAACGCTGCCTTGGGGAATCGATGAATTTATGGTCTTACTATTTGATTTTATATTTTCTAAGTTATTAGTTTGTTCATTAAATTGGTTAATTTCGACATATTGTACCCTATCTCTTAAATAAGAAGTGAACCACTGATATGCTGTACCACGAATACCAATTCCATATAATTTATCAAGGAGTATGTTATGTTGTACTTTGTCATAGGCTTTTGACATGTCTAGGAATATACCAACTGCATATTGTTTATTATTTATAATTGAAAGAGCTTCTTGGATGTATTTGTAGACGGCAATAGTTGTACTTCTTTTTTTACGGAAACCATTTTGGGAATCGTTGAATATCTTGTACTTTTCGCAAAACGAGTAAACGCGCACACACATGGCCTTTTCAAATATTTTGGAGATTGTAGATAGCATGACAATAGGACGGTAGTTAGTTGGATCTGTTTTAGATTGTTTCTTGTGGATGGGTCTTATAATAGCTTTTTTTAGTAAATCTGGAAAAACACCTGTATCGAATGACTGGTTTATTAAAGTAGTTAAGGGGAAAGCTAGTTCGTCTGCGCATTGTCTTATTAGTGTAGGTGGTAGCTCGTCTTCTCCATAGCTATTTTTATTTTTGAGGTTTTTTATTATTTTATGTATTTCTTGGTAGTTTACCGGTGCTAGAAACATTGTATTTTCTGTGGAATTAGATACAGTATTAATTTCTGATTCTGTGTCCAAATCTGACGAGGGGATTTTTTCCTCACTAATTTTTGTAAAATATTCAATAAATATATTTGCAATTTCCTTTGGCTCTGAAACTTCTCTATTATTTATTTTTAGACATATATTTTTGGATAGTTTATTTACTTTTTTATTTGTTCTTTCTTTTATTATACTCCACATAGTTTTTATTTTATTATTTGACATTTTTAATTTGTTTATGTAGTTTAATTTTTTTGCAGTAGTTACTGACTTTTTAAGTACTTTTTCATATTTTTTATAATGTGACCTAAATATTTCGCTTTTAGTTTGTAAGGATAGTATTTTTAGTAATCTTTTATTTCGGGAAGACAATTTGATTCCGGTTGTAAGCCAATGCTTTTTATGATTTGATTTTAATTTAATGATTTTTTTGGGTATGTTTTCGTTTAATATGTTAGTTAGTATGTTTTGGAATGTTTCATAGTTTTCGTTTACACTTTTATAAGGTAATAAAATATTTTGCCAATTTATAGTTTTCAATTTGATCCTAAATTTATTGATATTAATGTCATCGTAAAATCTTTTTCTATTCAGATAGGTATTTTTAATTGTTGGAAGGTTTATATCAATTTGAATACTTGTTCCCTTGTGATCTGAAAAACCTAGGTCTTCTACTTTGAACGAGTTATTTTTGTCTGAAAAGTTGGTGAATATAAGATCTAGGCATGAAAGATGATGAGTACACTCATTTATGTGTTGGGTGAGGTTGTGTTCTAGCATGAGGTTTAATAATTCGTTACTTTCTATATTATTCTTCAAAACATCTATATTGAAGTCTCCGCCTAATATGATATTCCGGTTAGAGTATTTGTTTGTTATATATCTTAAAATAAGTTTTAGTTGTGTAAAAAATGTATCTTTCTCTCTACCATTCCAATACATTGCTAACAAGAGTATATTTTCGTTGGGTAATTCTGTTGCACACACTTCTAGTACGTATTCGATCGACATGTTTGTTATATCATTTCTATCTATACATTTAAATTGCTCCTGTAGTAGTATGCATACTCCACCGCCTCTTCTGTTTTTTCTGCAAAAGGATGATGCTATTTGATAGTTATTTATGTTTATCAAATCGAGTTTGCCTTGATTTAGCCAGGATTCCGAAATACAAACTGCTTGGTAGGTAGGGCTCTCTTCGAGAAATGCTTCTAGAATATGTAGTTTATTATTGAGGCTTTGTATGTTTTGAAAAAGTATATTACAGCGTTGATCTTTGGTCACGAAAAGTTTTATTTTCAGGGTTGTTGGTATTATATCTTGGTGCGTGGTTCTGTGTAGTATTATTTGTCTTGTCGTCTTCGAGTTTGTGTTGTTTTCCATCTATGAATAGTTTGTTGTTACGTATGATTGCATGTCTTCCGTGTTGTCTTGCATTGTATAGGATTTCATGCATTTTCTTCCTTTCTTTTCGCCCTGCTTCGTCTAGGTATTCGCTCAGTTGTAGTCCGGTATTTTTCAAAAAAGCACTATTTTGCAGAAGGTATTTGGTCATTGTCTTGCTAGTTAATTCTATTGTTACAGGACGGCGGCGGTTTCCTTTCTTCCCTACACGAAACAGGTCGTCTATGTAGCCTGTCAAATCTTCGTTATATAGATCATAGAAAATGTTCAATATACGATTGTAAAGGCTGTTGTTATCTTCATCAAATATTTCGTCGAGGCCATACAAGACTATTTTTTTGCAGCTGTTGTGGGCAACGAGATTTTTGTCGTGAATTATGGTAGTATTTTCGATCTTGGTTGAAAGTTGTTGTATTTGTTTTTCTAGAGCTTTCTTTTCGTCTTCTAGGTATTGTATTTTTGTGTTCATAGTATTCAAGTCAGTTTTTATTATATCTTGGTCGGATTTAAAAATTTGTATTTCTTGTAAGAATTCGTTCTTTAATTGTTTCATTGCTTGAGATATTTTATCTTCAATTGTGTATGTTATTTCTCTCACTATTTGGTGTTTTATTGCGTCAAGCTTGGAATCAAGTTTTTCGTCCAGGACATCTGCAAGTTCTTTCATATTACATGTAAGCGTCGATGTTGTTGGTGGGGCGTTTAAAATGTCTGAATGTTGGTTCTGTGTATCCCCTAAATGGCTCTGCTCGGAGTCAGAGTCCGAGTTTACAACGGAGTGAATGCTTCGCGCTGGTGTGTTGTCATTTTTGCGCCTTCTTGTAACGTTGTTGCATTCTTGACATTGCCAATTTGTACTGTAAATTTAAACCAACCTACTCATGGAATGACCAGAACAGTCGAAATATGCAGGAAATAATATTATTTAATAATTTACAAATTAAATAAACACAATATAGGTAGATGTTGTACTCATAAATGGCAACATTATCAATCAATTTTGACATGAAATACAGCGCCGCGGCTAGGGGACTTCTTTAGTAAAAAGTCGAAAAGGACTCTAACCTTATTTGACAGTGTTGCCTAGAGTAAAATTGGAAATGAAACAAATTGTAGTAATAATTATAATAGTCAAAAATATCTAATGCCATTCAGATCTAATATGGCAGGCAACATAGTCGTTATTTCTGTCAAGTTTTCTTTAGAGCTCCAAGTAAGTGGCTCCTCCAACCAACCAATCCCATTATTGAAATAATTTCTCTGGACTATAGAGTTCTGCCTGCCTGCCCACCCACCCACTGTTTGTTCGCTTTGCTTGCTGTGTGTTGTATATAAGTTAGCAAATGAAATAGTGGTAATTTAAAATCTTCCTCCGTCGTCCGTCAGTAGAATTCAAAGCGCTCAATAAATTAATGGTTATAATAATTGTATTGATTTAGTTTAATTGTAATTCGTAGGGATCCGGCATCTAAACGTTTGTGCGTACTGTACTGCAGTCGTCTTATCTGTATTGATTTTCACGTAATCATATAATGGAACCAAATCCTGTAATTATCGCCGCTACGGCAAAGCACACAGCATCAGTAAGTAGCAAAAATTACTTTTCTTACATGTTGATTCCCTAATTTATTAAATAATACCTAAGTATATGTTTACCTAATTGTTTTAATATGTTTGCAGCTTATATTTTTGCATGGTCTTGGAGATACAGGGTTAGTACGAAAAAAAATAGTGGTTTCCTATGTTAGAGTAAGAAATTAAAATCTAATGTAAAATTATATTGCAGCCATGGGTGGGCGAGCACAATAGCAGCAATCAGAGGTCCTCATGTAAAAGTCATCTGCCCAACTGCTGCAACCATACCAGTCACACTCAATGCAGGATTTCGTATGCCATCTTGGTTTGATCTAAGGACCCTAGATGCAACTGCTCCTGAAGATGAAGAAGGAATTGTCAGAGCAACCAGTCTTGTTCATGCTTTGATTGCTGATGAGATCAAAGTAAGTTCTGATAGATAACATTGTTTTGTTACCTATCTCTTTTTAAACATGTAAACTATTGTAAACATATCCATTTACACATTTTTTAAAATGTAAATACTGATTTATTCATAAACATAATGATTCCATCAATATTCATTATAATTCTGCTGTATAAATTTAAATTTGTGTACATAGATTCATATTTAATGTTGTTTGAATATTTCAGGCTGGAATTCCTGCAAATAGAGTGCTATTGGGTGGCTTCTCCCAAGGAGGAGCATTGGCCCTCCATGCTGCATTGACATATACCCAACCTCTTGCTGGTGTTATTGCTCTGTCTTGTTGGCTGCCCAGGCATGCACACTTCCCTGATGAAGTTAAGGCACCTTTGACTTTGCCAGTAAGTTTTATAATATAAGCTATAACTTTGACTGTATTATAATATTCACATACCCCTACAAAACAAGTTTTAAGATAGTTCGACCTTTGTTCGTTTAGTTTGATGTGGATAATGTTGGATAATGTTTAAAGTAATATTAATTGATGACACCTTGACATAAGTGCCTCTATGTTTCTTATAAACAGCCTCTATAAACTTAAAACTAAACTTATTAACTTAACATAAACTTACTCTTTCTGCCAAACCATATATATGGTAGAAAGTGGGGGGAAGTGAGAGATCTCAGGCACAGATTACCTAATATGTAGTTACTATGTAACAGATACTTCACTCAGAAGAAAATATCCAATACCTACTGCTTTAACAGTGCGCAATAGCCCAACTGTCACGTCAGAAACCACTGCATGCTAAAATGTGCCTAAATACTCAAGCGTATAGTTGACATTGCTTCGCACCCCACGAATCCGTAAAAATCGCGGGGCTGCCTCTTCGATAAAATTAAATTAACTAAACGTTTTTTGACTAATTTATTGAGAACTATGAATATGTTCCGACTTATATGGGGCAGTTTAAAATTATATCGTTTTTAATATATTTATTTTTAACCTGTTTTTATTTTTAATTTTTAATGCTTTTTTATCTTTCTGAATTCTCGGTTATTATTGTTTTTAATTAAAAAAACGTAATTATTAAAAAATATAAACATTCAAAACAAACAAAAAAACGAATGGATCTATCAAAATTTGAACAACGTGCGAGCGCTTCGCTTTGACAACCGCACTTCGCTTGGTCCGCAAGCGGCCCGCTGAGCGGTAGGTATTTATAGCGCGCAAGTACATAGAGTGACGGAGGCCTGTCTCAGGTTAGTAGGTGGGTGAAAACTTTAAGAAAATGTTTGGTCTTAAGATTGTAGTTGTATTTTTCTCTACACACTTCACTTATCTTTTTTAGGCTTTTGCAAGTATGTATTTATCATCACGTAGTGGAACAATTCAAAATAACTTAAAACAATAAATCCTATGTGTTCTTTTATTGTGCAGGCTACAAAACTGTATTTCATTAAATGTGCTCATTGTTAATTCAGTGTAATGAAAAAAGCAACAAACATCAGTCCATCCAATTATACTTATTTACATCCATTAGCAATCAATAAGATTATATTTTAGTAGATTTTTAGCGTTCCATACCCAAAGGTGAAAACAAGACCCTATTACTGAGACTCGGCTGTCTGTCTTTCTGTCTGTCACCATGCTGTATCTCATGAAACATTAGAGCTAGAGTATTGAAATTTTCACAAATGATTTAATTCCGTTGCCGCTATGACAGTAAATACTAAAAATACGATAATTATAATAATTAAGGGACAGACAATAAACGTAATTTTTTGCCCAAATTCAATAGTAAATGACACAGAACCCTTCCTGCGCGAGTCTGACTCGCACTTGGTCGGTTTTTTAAATAGCAAAAGTCCCTCTTATATTATTTTTTAAATAACTGTTTTGTCCCTTTGTTCTGCCTCATATAAATAGGTAGCTCATATAAAACATTACCTACAACTGCCTACAAGTACGTACATTGTTTACATTAACTTTACAGTGACAGGAAGAGAAGGTCATTTGCATGAAACATTTAACATTTCTAATGAATTTTCTTCGATTGAATCGGTAAATAAAAGAGTGACATAAGCAATATTATAATAGCTGCCTTTGTGTATGTTATGACTTTCAAGAGTATCCTTAGTACAAATACAGAAAGCTTTTTAGATAGGTATCTATTAAAGTGAATCCTTAAAACTAAATAAAAAGGATGTTTATTATCAACGTCGTAGTTCAAAGGTTTGGGCGAGCGACACTTTCGTTTCTTCTCCTTATTTATTCGCTGACTTCCTCGGTAGTTTGCCGGTGTGTAAATCGAAGTACTTATGTAATAATAATAAGGTTAAACGATGCCAACCCGACTCACTCGTTCGTTGTGTGGCCTGCGATGATCCTAAATGTAATTGATTGTTTCTTTTAATCAGATATTCCAAGCCCATGGCGATTGTGATCCTGTTGTGCCGTTTAAATGGGGTCAAATGACGGCATCTTTTCTGAAGACGTTTATGAAGAACATCGACTTCACTACATACCAGGGTCTCTCGCATAGCTCTTCCGAGGCAGAACTTAAAGACATGAGAGTTTTTATAGAAAAAAACTTGTCGCCACAGTGAAAATCTGAGTAACTCTTCAAAAATATCGTAAGAAGTTATAGACTTCATTTTATTTTGTAAGTATGAAAGCCACTCTTGAGTAACTATCGATTTATTTAAATTATGAATTTAGCTACCTTAGCAGGTAGTATTGATCCCACTACTGGTCTTGTTACTAATTTTCCTACAGCTACTATGGTGACTGTTGTGGTGTCATCTTATGATATAGGAGTCATTGAACATTGTAAATTGTTTCTTGGTTGGTAAGGATAAATAGATACCTATTAAAGTTCATTATTAATTTACTCTGTTTGTTTTATTGTTGTGTTTTTTTGTTTTTTATAATTACAATTTCACTGCTAGGAAAACCCTCTTCAAGCTTCAATCGAAGCAGTAGGTATAATCCAATGGACTTACTATCAATGAGATGAGACTGAAATTGAAAAGCATGAGTAGAGCAAAAGAAGTTACAAAAGAAGTCTTAATTTAGGTAAGTACTCATATGTCCTTCGATCGATTTATTAGACCTACAGAAGTAGGACTTGAAAACCTAGGGGGAAAAGGTATTCTGCCATAACTACACGAATGTGAGCACAACCCGATGCTATGGCAAGGCCTTACCATATTATGTATACCTATTTTAAAAATCCGCATTTTGGTTACAGACTTGATAAAGTATATGAAACAAAAAGATACGCACTATACGACAGTTTCATGCTTACCACGTGCTAGAACGCGTGTTTTTAATTAAGTTAAAGTTGGGCTGTTATCTCTGCCGGCGCTCGGGGCGGACGGGGAGGGAAGTAACTCCTCGTGATTTCTGAATGATAATTATATAAATTATTATGGAAAATAGGGTCGAACTTTTGGGGACGGTAGGTAGGT
The DNA here is from genome assembly GCA_947563765.1 of Anarsia innoxiella. Classification (NCBI taxonomy): domain Eukaryota; kingdom Metazoa; phylum Arthropoda; class Insecta; order Lepidoptera; family Gelechiidae; genus Anarsia; species Anarsia innoxiella. Next base: position 4,967,295 of record OX387404.1, on the reverse strand, counting down.
ATAATATTCTTATCTAAATAGTTTTATTATACAACTATTTTAAATAGATACTTAAAGTGAGTAAGGTACATTATGGTGTCGCCAGTTTCTGCAGGATTTTATCACAGGTGGGTGTACGAGTAGTAGGTAAGTACAAAATAAGGTGGATATGTTAAAATATAGTAGATACAGGCAGTCAGTTACAAAAATTAATAGTTTACGCAATAGTGTCTCTAAATGATTGACTTTTGAAATGTAAAAAGTAGGCACTTGTAGTCTAAAGCAAACCTGCCATTAAAAAATCGCTTTTAGCTCTTTGAATAAAGCACCTCCTGTGCTAGGCTTTATGTGCACTCGGTTGTACTTGCTCAGATCTATTAGTTTAATTTAGTTTTATTAGGTACCTAGTAGATTGTAGACGTAGATCGCACTTTTCATAGCATTTCGTAAGTAAACATTTCGAATTACATTATATTTAGCCAATATTCTAACTAAACTGTCGTACTCGCTACAATCAATTTCTCGCAAATTTCTTAAATATTTGGCTTAAAATTATCTGCTACCAGGCTCTTGCTATCCTTAATAATAATAAAAAAAACAAATGTCAATGTCAGAATTAAGAAATCTGGCTGGATTGCAAGTGGTGTGTTTATGTTTGTCTATATTTTTAACACGTTTTAACGATAATTTACATAAAAAAGGAAGCTTGGTGTAAGATAAACAGTTAATTATTTGGTTCTTATTCACGTAAAATCACTGTATCTATTTTATGTCGAACAACTTGAATCAGTGTAGTTCACTAACTTAGGTTATTATTGCAGAGCCAGCAATAATGAATAACAATGGTAATATTATTGATGATGAACCAGCTAGTAAAAAACGTCGAACATGCAGCACCTCTAAAGAATGTAAGTTGCAGATCATTACAAATAGGTACTCAGTGACCCCAATTGTACTCATTACCAAAATAGATTTTTATCTATCTACCCTTAAGATTTGTAAATCTTAGTCAAATCATTTTTCAGGTGAGCCAATAGCAAATAGCAAAATTAATGCAGATGACTCAGTATCTCACAAGAATAGAGTGAAGAAACATATACCGAGATTTCGGTTGAAAACTACAGGAGAGAATGCTTCTTTATCTGTCTCTTCAACAGAAAGAGTACCGTTGATGTTAACAGATATTCAACATCTTCTGTTGCACTCATTATTAGGAAATCTTAATCTCTCACAGTCTCCACGATGGTATGTATTAGATAAATGTGGTAAAATTACTCAAACTACTTGTATTGTCCTGGAGGGAGTCTCTATAGAACATTGGAAAAATCACCGAGACAAATTTCCTAAAATAAGCAAAATATTTAACAATAATGTTGAAGTCATAACACCATCTGCTTATAGTGGGTCTTTAGTGCAAGAATTAGCTCTGGTCCCTCTATCTGAGGTTGAGAAAGAAAGTATTATAGTGAAATACGGCAGTATGAATCTGGCCCTAGAGGCCAGAAAAGACTTGATGGTCATGATGAAAGCCGTGTTTCCCATTAGTGATGATGCGTCCAACAACAGAATTATAGCTACTGAAGATAAATTTCCAAGAACATTGCTGATGCTTTCAGCATGGCAACTCGTGGAAGAAAACTTTCCTGTTCCTTTAAAAGGAAAACTCAAGGAAGCTTATTCAGAGTACTTAATGACCAAAGATAAGTACGCACCAGTATCAGCTCAGTCTCCAATGTTTGGACTAGACTGTGAAATGTGTATTACTAACGCGGGCTCAGAGCTGACTCGAGTGTCCATTGTAAATGAAAAGCATGAAATAATTTATGAATCTTTAGTGAAACCATACAATGAGATAACAGACTACCTAACAAGATATTCGGGTATGACCCACACTCTGTTGAGTAACGTCACAAAGAGACTTGAAAATGTGCAAAGTGATATAAAAGAATTACTGCCAGCAGATGCCATCTTAGTTGGCCAATCTCTCAATATAGATTTGCATGCTCTAAAGATGATGCACCCTTATGTAATAGACACAAGTCTTATATACAATTTTACTGGTGAAAGAACACGTAAACCAAAGCTCAAAACATTAGCAAAGGAATTCCTAAACTTGGATATACAATCTGGAAAAAATGGTCATTGCTCAGTGGAAGATTCAATTACATCTCTCAAGCTAGTGCAGTTGAAACTTAGTAAAACTATGGAATTTGGAGATGCAGTGCATACAAATAGACAACAATATAAAGAGAATATAGTGAATAAACTGGAAAAGTCCCCGCAGATAGCTCTTTCAATTTTCAATCACATGATTGAACAAAAGAAAACATCATTAGTGATGGGATGTGATGATATAACTGGTGATTATCATTCGTATTTATCACAAGCAAAAGAAAGTGTAAGTTATCAGTTTAAGAAAGGAAAACCAAAGAAGGTAAAGTTGAGGACAGTTGAAGCACCTGATGAGGTATTTTCTAAACTACCAGAAGCAGTAAGAGACTATAATTTTATATTGGTACACTTAAAACCGAGTATTAGTAGTGAAAATGAATGTGAACAAATGGAGACAATAAATAATTGGCTAGAGACAGCTTGGGACAGCATGTTGCAGTCTGCACTATGTGTGATAGTATTTAGTGGCACTGATGTGGACAATGGAGTGGGATTAATTAAAGTTAAAGGTTCTTTATCTTGTTAATAATATAAGATAATCTAACTGTTTAAATAAAATTACTTATAAATTTTATTCATTGGGAGAAGTTTATGTTAATCTTGGTAAAACAACATTTTCAATATGAATACTTGGGTAGATTATAGAATTCCCAGTTCTGGGTAAGGAAGGGTCCTAGTAAGATGTCCAAGATTCAAAGTGACATCATAGCTCATTTAACTATCGTCTTGGTCACAATTTCATTGTTGACTTAGTTGGTTTAAAGATTAAGCTAGCAACAGACGTTAATTTTAAAATCATCCACACAATATTTTATTGCTAACAATAAAATCAGTCATATATTATCTATATCATATGTTAGATGTTGCTGGAAATTTAACAAACTTTGATGGTGTTGATAGTTTATTTAGAAAGTGCATAAATTTGTCCGGTGATGGGGTCGACGGCGAGTGACGGCGGTAACTCCGCGGCGATGTCAGCGAGCGCCTCCCAGCGCGTCGCGCGGCTGCTTTGCGACTGGCTGGGACTACTCGCTTCCCCCGTGTCAGCATCCTCACTGTAAAAGAAAGTAAGTAGGTATAGTTTTATTAAATAAACCGAGTTTTTTTTAATGGATAAGTAGATATATCCATGTATGAAAGCGCACTTTCCGGGCTTTTTTTCTATAAAACTTACCCCTCATTGTCCTGTTTTACATCGTGCTGTTTCTCATCGCTTTCTTCCATTTTCTCCGCTTTAACGCTCACATCCTTGTTAGTAGATTTCGTCTCGCTTTGGTAAATCTCTGAAGTATTAGTATTCTCTACATACAACTCCACCACCTTTTCCACAACTTCTTCAAGAGTTGATAGCTTTTCTTCGGATTGTTTACTGCTGAGCATGGTGTCCATTTTTTCTATATCATTATCATTTTCCGGTATAAATCCATTTGTATGGGAAACTGAAATTGGTAAAATAAGGTTTCAATCTAGCCACTCGTAGTTATCTAAACAGGCTAGGCTCTATCTATAAAGTAGCTACCTACTTAGTTCACATACGATACGGAAAACGATCATACTGATTTTATCGCGATTGTAGATAGGTACTTTAATATTTTGAAGTTTATTAGAAGTCTGCTTGACTTAATTCTTAAATCGATAAAACTTGCACGATCGAGAGTTGAAGAACCTCGCTAAACGAAACGTCGTCGTAGGTAACAGATCTATTGAACTTCTCAACATTTCTTTTTAAACCTAAAGGAAACCCGACCTGCCCCGCCAAGATCGTGTTTCGAGTTTTTTGTCTCAGGCAGCTCATTATTGTTTTAATTAATTATTAAAGAGTAAAGACAAAAGAGGCATTTTGCACATTATAGTAATTACTTAACCATTATGAACAAACACAACATTACAATTCGTGAAAATTTATTGAAATGAAAACTGCGATTTATTGAATTAACTTTTGCAATACGTCCTAGTTTCTTTAATCGAGGGATTTCCTTCTTTTTTGATTGCTTGGGGAGCTGTGAGCTTTATTGTGGTAAAGTTAAAGTATATTTAACTTATTTATTATTTAAAATATTTTTGGTCGCTCCTGTACTTAGGTACCTGCTCTATCAAACCCTAACTTTGATTATTTATATTAGGTACTAATCTACTACAGCAGCTTTAGTAGTTATTTTAAAATTACCTTTTTCATCGTCCAGATTTTTTATATCTTGTAGTGGTTTATTATTTCTATCTAAATTTGTTGAATCGCCTAAAGTATCACACGTAGGAAGCACCTGAATTCCATTTAGTTCCGCTTCTTTTTCGTCTTCATCTTTGTCCACCACCATCGGCTCTGTCTTGTCTGCTTCCTCCAATGATTTAAGATCTTTCTCTGAAAAACGTTATTATAATTTGTTTATTATCTACCAGAAAATAATGACAATAACTGTAATAAAATAAGATAGGTAGGTAATTAATCTTTTTTTTTTTTTAATTTATCGTGAAACAAATTACAGTAGAGAGAAAGAATTTCATAATTCCGGAATTTACATAATATTCCGTTTACAATATCGTTTGGTCGGTTTCGGCAAGGTTTATGAGCTACCTACGCGTTACCTTGAACCTTGCATTTCGCTTTTTCTTAAGCTCAAAAATTAATTTTAACCCCCTGTTTAATAAATAAGGAGGTGCAAGAAAGCAAAAACTACCATTCACGTATCTAAGTGCAAGGTTTCTTTATTTTTAAATCGGTAACGAATATGCCGATAAAAATGTACCTACCTATTGCACGAATGTAGGTAACGTAATTTTGGCACAAAAAGTAAAGATGTAGCAACAGGCAGCCCTTTAAAATTAACACGACTTACACGACGAATCGATATAACAAGAATTGCCACATTTAGATAAATAGGTACTATTGCACACAAAGGTAGGTTAGATATTACTAAAGAATAGCCTGACTGTACCTAACCGCCAGCTGCCTGATTATAATATTAATTGAGAAATTATGGCTGAGTATTTTATTGTTTTAGCTACAACAGCTTAATTTAACGTGTAGGTCATGCTACGAATAACTTATACGGTACTTTTAAATACATAAAAGTACATACAATTGGATTGGTCACCTCAAATGGTATTTCTTTACTCTAATAAAACACTGTTTATCTATTAAGAAAAAAGTCGTCAATAGAAGGTAATTAAGTTTTCAGTTATTAAATAAAGTATTGGGTTAAAATTTAAAAGATAAATATACCTGAATGAGCTATCGAAGGTGCCATGTTGGGAGCGCTGCTGGTGCAGCCCATGTTTCAAATCTGTTCAAGGAGTTGCCATAAGTCTGTTTACGATATCGTGTTAGAAAAGACCGTAGCGTGAACAAGCAGGTGTCCGGCTGTTAGCGTCTCGTCCAGCCGGCCGCACCACCTTAGCCCGACTGCCCGCTACCTGAGATCGTATCATGCCCACTAAACTACCTATTATGGGAGGAGGGAGACCACTCAACTGACCTCGCACCCCCATCGCGTTTTTCCAATTAAACCGACGTAGTAGGTACATTCCTCTACGTTGACGCGCATTGTTTAAAGACCTTTCTTCCTTCCAACTGAATTTCAATGCTAAGGCTTTTAAGGTTGCTCACTGCCTACGAACAAAGAACAAAATATCGTTTCACACGACACGTTTTCTTGAAAGCTGTTATAATATAAGTACCTACCTAATCGTAATATTTTTTTAACGCCGCCGGATTGCTTTTCTTGAACCTGTGCCTCCATTTCAGGCAACACAGGTCGAAAAGAGACTAGGATACACGACCTATAACCACGTCGCATTTATCATTAAGTATCTCTATTTCGTCGTCTATAACGTCGTGTCGTATCAGGAAGTGAAATTGATGGCAGAAGAAAGGCAAAGATGGCATTTACTCTACCGACAAGAGCCTGGCTCTTAAATAAATGATGTTGATCTCTATTTCATTTTCTACTTACCTACCTTCTTCTTAATTTAGTAAACAAAATATGTTTATCACCCTCTTTATTAAAAGAGACGAATGATTAGAGACTTACCGAAATTCGACTGTAGAGTAAATTGTTGTTTACCTACTCTACTATAAATAGCATAGGTATTTAAAATTTAAAATTATCTGAAGAATAGTCAGAACAGAAATGAATTTGTTGATTATTTACATTCCGTCGGTTTTATGTGCGTCATACAAATATAAGTCGGTACAAACCCATATTTAAATAAAGCTTAACATATAAGAGTTATAAATATAACAGTTCTTAATAGTTCACGCAATATGAGGGAGGTACTTACTTGCTAAATAAATTATGCTGGTCCGCCCAGCGGGTGTCGGCGAGTGGCTGCTGCTCTCTGCCTGTTCATGACCACCCCTTCTAGGTCACAATTTTAAAAATAGTCGTTTTTTAAATTCTATTATTTTGTTACAATATCTAATGAAAACCCAATTACTTATGGGCAACGACAGGGACTTATATAGTACCTACCACACAATAAACCACTACCACTACCAATTTATGCTTTTCTATGTGCATACATTATTATGTATGAACATAGAAACTCTATTGAGTCACGGGCTTTTATTTCAAACGTTCGAGGATTTTAAATTTAGCAAAAGTCACGCAACGTTCTCAACTCGAGTCATTGATCTTCGAGGACGGTGAACTTCTGTACCTTCAATAGGTACCTATTTGAAGATCAGACTTTCGTGAATAATTCGTATTTCACTAAAGCTGCCTTTGAACTTAGGTACTTACAATATTCTTTTCACTTTATCCGCCAATATATCATCATTGAAGATTCACACAGAAGGTCTCACTTTTAAAACTCGAAATTCAAATTAAAGTTTATCACGATTTGAGAGTTCTGAAACATTGCTCCTTCGCATGCGAGTTGCGATAGAGCACTAATTGTTACATGCACTTTACCAGCTGTAGAATAGTAACATCACATTACCTTGGACGTTACGATTTTTCACTGATAGGGAGGTACTTTAGGTAAAAGGCCCCGAGTCACTAAGCAGGTGGTACTTATACTCCAAAGATTTATACAAACATTTATTTCAGCGCTTTTACCTACCTAGCAAAATGTTATAATGACCTAAAAACGTGTTAACAATCCTATGAATGCCGCATTATAAATAAAGCCTTCACGACATTTATTTATCGGATCCCAAATCAATGGCTTTATAGCCAACAACCTGTTAAGTCCACACGCACAGCACAATTTACTTAAGTTTGTGCCTAATTGACGATTGTTTTTAGCTTAAGATGTAAAGGGTTTTTGACCTAACTGAATAGATTTCTAATTTCTATTTTGTTAAATGCAGCATATAAAATAGAAATAGTTTCAAGCAAAGGTAGATAAGGTATCGATATCTAACGTAAGTTTAGCCAGCAACCCGAAATTAGTAAAAATCTATGTATACCTATGAAAATTACCTATATTGTTCCTAATGAAAGAAAATAACGAAGTAGCAGGCGTTAGTATATTTTTAAATATTATTTAATAAGCAAAAAATGAATGAAATGAAGTCAAGGAATCAATAATTATCACGAGTCACATAAATCGATGATGTGTTATTCTCGGGCGCAGGGACACGGGCCTGCTTTAGCCACAACCAAATCGCCGCTTAGAGCAATAGCGTCGATCTCCACTGCAGCTTCAATAGGTAATTTGGCTACCTCAAACGTGGCTCGGGCACCAGAATGTTTTGGGAAAACTGTAAAAAGCACACCTTTCTCTATAGGGCATAAGGGCCAATATGATCTATTAGATAATTAAAACTTAGCTACTTAAACACGTTATGTCTGAGTCCACCCATTAAGCCTCTATAAGTCTGTCCATAAATCCATGTTTCAAATACGTGTAGGTATAACTATATTATATTATAATAATAACATTTATAACCAAACGATCGGTAGATCACGTATAATTGATTAGAGAATCAATAAATGTAGGTAGTAGATAATGTAATGTTGTTAAACAAAATGTTCTCTTACATTCTGTGTAGACCTGGTTAACAATTTCAAAATCGTTCATATCGCCGATGTGAATAGTTGTTTTGATGACAGATCGAAGAGATGCTCCACCCGCCTCTAGAACGTGCTTTAAGTTTTCAAGCATCTGTTTGGTTTGTGCCTCCGCCCCGCCACAAACCAGCTGCCCTTCACTATCTCTGCCCAAAAGCCCAGACACATATAAGGTCTTGTCTGCTAGGACGGCTTGACTGGAAATCGATACAGTGTTATTAGAAATCTGTTATCGTCACGCATCCGCATTTAAGATACCAGATCCAGTTGAATCAACACGTTTATTCGTTATTTTAAAAGATCCTTCATTTTGAAATGCATAATAATAGTGAGGTGAGGATCATCACCTACTTATCACGCATTAGATAACAGGTACCTTATGAAATAATAATAATTATTTTAAGTAGTGCTGTTCTTGTAAGTATTATGTTCTCATACGATAATAAATCAAAATAGAACATTATAGCATTCATAAATAAATTTATTTTCTTTAAAATGCAAATACCATAGGTTACAATCAAGTGAAAGAACTTAATTTTAAGTAGGTACTTTAATTGGTAAAAGAACGAAACAAAGGAAAACAATCAACTTTTTATGTTTCACGTAACAACAGCGTGACGAATGCTTTCAGAGCCATTAATGTATTTTTTACATAATTCCACTCGGTATTAATGTGAGCATGGACAGGGGCCGGCTTCTGAAATGACAAGATCTCCACTAAGCGCAATAGCTTCAATCTCCACAGCCGCGTTCAATGGCAGCTTGCCCACCTGAAAGGTAGCGCGCGCGGGGAAATCTTTGTTAAAATCTGAAAATAATTAAGATACCTTTAAAGGTAGGTGTAAAGGATGCAATATAGATTGATAAAAGGCATATAAAATTAAGATTATTTTGTTAGGTACCTTTATCTAACAATTCGTCGTAGATAAGCATTATTTTGATTTAGGTAAGTACCTACGTCAACCCTTACCTACTTATGTGCCTGTACTACAGGACTACGGGCAAGTACCTACTTAACCTAACCTATGTTAGGGAAATACTGTTTGACTCAAAAAAAAAATAGAAAAAAAGGTTCTCTTACATTCTTGATAAACTTGATTAACAGCTTTAAAATCTTGTATATCTCCAAGTAGGATTGTTGTCTTCACCACAGACTCCAGCGAGGCTCCTCCTGCCTCTAGAACATGCTTCAAGTTCTCAAGAACTTGCCGCGTCTGCTCCTCGGCACCTCCACGCACCATCTGGCCATCTTTCTCCAGACCCAAAACTCCAGATACATACAGCGTCTTGTCTGCTAAGATGGCCTGACTGGAATTCGATACAGCCTAGTCTTTTTTATGTTGGTAAAAAGGAAAATACAAGTTAAAGACTTGAATGGTATCGTTAAAATAACAATAATTTTTGATAAGTACCTAGGCTTAACAAAGACGTCAAAAAAATCTTTGAATGTGATTGTTTTATGTAGTTAAACTAACATTAAGATAAGTTGTTAAATAATTATTTTACGTAATAGGTAGGTAGGTACTTATTTTTTATACTTAGAGCACCATCTTATATGTAGGCATTTTTATGTTTTACCAAACCTATATACTTAATACTTAGTTTCATACCACACATTCACGAATATTACCTACCCATAGTAAGTAGGTAGGTATCAACACAAACAGGATTCAAAGATTTTCCTATAAGTATAAAAAAAAACACAAAGCAGGTTAATAACAGGTGCACAAACAATAGGCACTTACCTACTTAGATCAAATGTTGTCGTTAGGTAATAAAGTAGGTACATTCAAAAATAAGAAAGTACCTACTTAGGTAATAGACTGAGGAAATATGCGATTAATAAAACAACTTTACTACGTAAGTTATTGTAGGATTTACATACCTGTATGGTCCCACGGGTTTATAAATTTCCGGCGAAGTAACAATGGTCTTCGTCACTTTGTGAGTAATTATGTTTTGCTTGGACATTTCGTCGACGTTTTTATTCTTGCTTAAAACTTCACCGAGTGGCGGCGCCGGCGTCTTCTTTGCAACTGCCTCAGTATCTGAACTCATGACGATACGGGGTCTAAGGTCCCTTTAAGGCTGATAAGATGATTGATAACAGCTCAGTATGGAGCACTTCTTTATACTACTTTATACTCGCTTACTGAATCAAAGGCAATTCTCAGGCCCAGTAAAAATCAGTGTTTTACTGCTCGTTATAAACACACGTTCTAAGCTGTCATTTACAATAAATCATACAATGACATCCATCCATCATCAACTTTCCATTTTCTTCTTTTTAAATTGTTTTATGTACCTATTTATATGCAAAAGGATTTATTTATGGTAACCAAGTAGGTGTTAAGTATTTAAAAACTAACTATCGAAAGAAAAACATGTAAGACTTAGGTAGTTAGGTAAGTTACTTATTTATTCATATTTCGTCCTTCATTGCACTTTAAAATTACATTTATCTGTAGGTAGGTAGTTTTGTAAGAAGTAAGTATTTATTTAGGTATTCAGTAGTAAGTAGTACCTACGTAAGTTTTGAACCGCACATAATCACAAATACCTTAAAATAAGATTAAGATCAAATAACACGCGATGCACATGCAAGTCCAGCGTTAACAAACGGTCGGTTTGTCGCTAATCGCTATTGCCTCGATCTCCAACGCTGCATTCAACGGCAGTTTTCCTACTTGGAACGTTGATCGTGCTGGGAATTCCTTTGTAAAGTCTGAAAATTCAAATTCACATCATGATATAAAGTAAATAGACAGGCACTAATAGATACATACAAAATTGCAATATTAAAATAGATAATGCTCACATTCTTGATACACCTTGTTAACGACGGGGAAGTCTTTTAAATCGTTGAGGAGGATCGTGGCTTTGACGACGGACTCCAAACTGGCCCCGCCCGCCTTCAGAACCAGATTAAGGTTGTCAAGCACTTGGCGGGTCTGCTCCTCAACGTTGTTGTCTCCCACCATCTTCCCGCAGGCGTCCAATCCGAGAACTCCCGATACGTAAAGCGTCTTGTCGACTAACACAGCTTGACTGGAATGTAGTTAGTTATATCACCAAAGTTTCATACACTTTAACTACTTTACCTATGGAGAATACCTAGTAGAGCAGAGGTACTAGTACCTACTATGTAGCTATAAAAGTATTAAGATTGTTCGGTATTTCCGTAATTAAATAACCAAAAGAAAATATAAATCAAACAATACAAACCTGTAAGGCCCAACAGGCTTATAAGTATGTGGGGATGTAATGATCACCTTTCTAATTTTGTGAGTTTGTCGGCTATTGCTGGTCGAGTCCGCAACGACGTTCGAAGAGTTTTTAACCAAAGAAAGTACGCTACCACGTACTGATTGCCACAATCCATTTTTCCACATGTTAAGAAACACAATCTATTTCTTCACTTCAAATACGACTGACCTGAAATTTTGATATTTAGATATAAATTCTCGGAGTGGCGTGTTTAAAAACATAACACGATATGTAGGTACCTATTTACTATAAGATAACCAAGAGGCCGCCGCCTTCAGTTACCGCGGGTGAGAAACTTGCTTGATGAACCCATAGGTACCCTACTTCACTTCACATCTTTCGTCGTGATAACATCGACATATCCTAAGACCCCGCCGCCGCGACGCGGTAGAAATTAAAATTACCTACTTAACTACTTAATTCTTAAAATCTGACTTACAGACTCTCCCAAAATTAGTACCTAAGTACCTACTTAACTTTCTTTTTACAATAAGTAGGTACCTAGTAAAAAGTAGCTACAAGTTTTGGGATTAGGTTGTAAGATCTTAATAAACTTTAAGTTTAAAACTTACATAAAGGTAGGTACTAATATTAATTCTAATAAATAGGGTTCTAAGAAAGTACCTAGGAAAATTAACTGAAGGTACCTACATACCTTCACAATTACCTATCTAATCAATCACTTACCTAATGCCGGATTTGACAAGGTAACTGCAATGCAAACCCAGTCAATTATGAAATTTAATCTTGTCCCAGTCCGCTGTGTTCGAAGTCCAATTTTATTTACTTACCTACTACCACTGTTTTCCATGCATACTATAGGTAGGGTAGGTAGGTACTTGTACAATCAACCAACGCCAATGAATATACGTACCTACCTAAATACCTATGTAGATATTTATAAGTCTCATCTCAATTACTTAGCTCTCATTGCTCCACTGCATCCAGCTAGACACTGCACCAATCAAATCAATGAGCAGCGACGGCATCATTGCAATGGACTTTTAACAAACCATTTGCTCGTATTTGTTATTATTTGAATAATCGCTTCCTGGCCCAACGGTTGTTCTTGGTTGGACAATGAACGACAGCTCGCTCGATTTTCGAGTCATACGAGCATTTTGCTTTCAACCGTGCGTGCGTGAGAAAACGTGGTGATTTGGTGGTGATCTTTCAAGAAGTAACGTTCGTTACCGAGTAACAGATCATGGACTCGATTTATATTTTGATCATTGGTAGGGCATGGGTTGGGCAATGATTTTAAAATTAAAATAACATTGTCATTGGGTATATTATTTAAGAAAAGTAGGTACTTAATTTTCGGGTTTATAATCGATTTTTCTTCGAACAGCATTCAAATTTTTGGACGAATTTTTTTCCGTCAACTCCAACCAATATGTCAAAACGTCAAACGAAAAATCACACCCATATCACACCACAGCTTTGACACACAGTGTCAAACGAGGTGTCAAATGATTATTGTTCAATATAACTGATATATTTTGCAGCAGTTTAAACATTCTTTGTGAGTGAAACCAAAATAATCGAAGCGTATTTCATTTAATCTAAGCACAAAACTTCCAATTATCTCTTACCAACCTCCAAATTAGTTTGGTGGCTAAAGTATATTAAATAACCTATAAATTGAAGTTTTACAACTATTATTATTATATTTCAGACAATGCAGAGAATATTCTCGGTACTACGAGCTGGAATACTTAAACCAAATAATCCTGCTGGAGCTATCAATATTTTGCCAACAATTTTTAACACTTTTCAAAATGTAATTGGCAGAGAGTTATTAATTCCAAAAACACCAATATTAAATCTAGCATGCGGTTTCAAAGTAATGGGACGTGTAAGAAGACGATGTGCATCTTGCTACTTCGTTATTAGAGATGGAAGAAGATATGTTATCTGCCCAAAACATCCTCGCCACAAACAAATGGCTATGCAACCCAAACCACACAATACCTGGATATTGACGCATGCAAGCCAAAGTAAAGTCAGACCATGGTAATATCTCAAATGTTATAATAGAAAGTAGGTATATAATAGAAATAAATGTTTATAAGTAAGTGATATTGTTTGCCTTCTTAACCCAGAGGTAGTGCGTAGTGCTATCTAGGATGCAAATTTGTAGTTTGTAAAACCGCCATTGAAAATAATGATAATTGTTGGTAAAAAAAAGAACGTTTTTGGTAAACCAACATTTAATCAATAACTATAATACATACATCAATCAGAAAAAAAAATCAATCAATCAATCATCATCAGTTCCAGATTACAATCCAGAAGTATTTTAATGTATTTTTATATAAAAGGATAAGGATCATAATTATAGAATATTACAATTCCCTCAACTTGGATAGAGGTTTAGCATATAACTCCATCACACTTCTAACCCTAGTGGTTATAAGGATGGAAAAACTTTTCAAGACTCTCACATATTATTATCACTCATTCTAGAATTACTGCTCTCACTCTGATTCTCATCTTGTACATCAAGGGAGCTGAAACAAATTATACAACCAGTTCAGTATATTGTTAAGGAAAGTTGAAGGAGAGTTGATCTTTTTAAAAGAAGCAACTAATTGTAAACAAAATACCTCAGTCTTTGAATTAAATTATTGAAACTGCTGTTCTGAGGAGAACCAGCAACAGTGTCATCATTTCCACTTTGTGTAGTATCATTTTGCCCATCTTCAATCTCCACTACATCTCCCTGATGCACAATGTTACTTTGACTATTTTCAACTTTAGCTTGTTCATTATTTGCTATTTTAATTCCAGCTATTCCTGAAATATAAGTTATTAATCAAACAGTATGTTATGTTTTCCACATCCACAATCTAATTAGATACTTAAATTACTTATCTAAAAGTGAGGCATGGATTAGTATGTAAGTATCTTGTCGGACTGTTTAATGTGTCATTGCTGGGCAAACTTCATCCTCCACATATGTATACATAGTTCATAATAAAAAATGGTATAACAAGATACCTTTAGCAGGCAAAGTAGGTGTATCTCTTCGAACTCGTCTACGCCTCGTCAGGTCTCTACTTTGCACCTGAATCATGGTGTTAAAGTCAATGCAGTAAAGAGCCCCAGCCAAAAGTAATTTGCATACTGTTTCACCTCCATTGAATGCAGCTTCCAATTCAGTGTTACTTCGTTCATCATATTTCCACCATCCTATTGATATAAATGTACAGATTATATTAAGAACTAAATTACTTTCTCCCACTACTACCACTGCCCATTAAAATGGTAGTTCTGGGGCTTAGTTTTCTGGTTTCTTTCTTTCTCTTTTATTTCCTCAAAACAAATATTTTCATTACATTATATCAGACTGAAAATCTTTTGCACAAGAAGTTATTTCTGCTTAAAAAAGGTAGAGCATAGTGATAGTGGGAAAGTTAGTGACACTATTCAACATTATAAGCGATTCTCCATGGACTCCACCAGATCTGTATTGTATTTTATAGAATATTTAATTACAAATAAATTCACACACCATTTCTACCTTCATAGTACCACTGAAACTCATTAGTTTGCGAATTTTCTTGTTCTGGTAAAATATTTTCTAACAGCACTGGGTGGTCAAGATAATCACGTGGAATTTCAGCTCTACACATAGCACATTTTTTACTCTGTATAGCTACTCCCTGAAAAAGTAAATGACTCTTTTTACATTATATGTATATCAATAGGTATAGAGCCTTAAGTTAAATAATGAAAATCTCATTGTTAAAAATGTTTTACAATAGATTCAAGTAGGTATGTGATTGCAGAAAGATAATATAAAACTTACTTTCACACAAAGAAAGCAAAAAATATGGCCACACGGGAGTTGTGTTGGATAGTTACATTTCTGTAAGCATACTGCACAATCCTGAGCATCTGGACAGAGAACAAACAATGTAAAGTAACAAAAATACTGATTAACGGAGTGTTTCTTAAATTGAATTGTGTTTTAATTTAAGTAAATATAGTCGCAACTATAATAGACGGCCCTACTTTATTTAGATTGTATGCGTGAAACATTTCGTAGCTACTTTCTGATTACCACCATCACCACTGTTAAACATCGAGAGCATGGAATTCTGTCTCCAAAAGAGCTTAATTTCTTTACCTTGATTACTTTCACTGCTCATTTTTCAAACATAAATAGGTATTGTAGGTACCACACAATATTCAGTCACTAATCAAAAGGATTTTCAAGGGACACCGTGTTCACTAACAGTAATTTAAACTTCTAGTTTTTGTTTGATGCAATCATCAATCAACTTTTCGTATTTCTCTTCTCTCTATTAATCTGTTCTGTCTGCTGTGTAATATGTTGTCTCTATTGTGCGTGGCCAACGGTGGTCAAGCAAGTCAAGTCAACCAAACCAACACCAACAAACAAAACCCGAGCGAGAACAAAACATAGTTTTATTTGACGTGTGTCAATGTCATTGAATGAATGAATCTCGGAATGAATGAAAAGATGTGTCAAATAGTGTTGTTGAAAAATCGCCGATCTATAAATCGATTCTAACTTAAATAAGTATCGATGAGTTCATGCACAATACAATACATCTTCTGCGAAAAAGAAATGTATTAATTAATATTATGTCTTGGTCTTGGATACGACTGCTATCCTCCTGTGCACGATACTAAACCAGGTCCCTGTACAAAACAACGGCGAATGGGTGAAGCGCGATGATATTAAAATATTCAGTGTACAATCCAAAGTAAATATCCTATATCCATAGGTAAAACCCGGTCACATTATCTCGAGACCTCGCTAGAATGCGCTTTCCCCGTTTTCGCCTATCCAGTACCGTGACGAGTACGTACGAGTTGCATGACGTCATCGACGCCAGGTCTCGAGATAATGTGACCGGGTTGTACAGTCAGGTTCACATCAAGTTTTATACACCTTATTTCATAGTAACATAAGTGCGATAATATAGGAACTTATAAAGATTACCCCACACTCGAATGTCCTAGTTGCATGTCGCTTATATTATGATACCATCTGAATTATCGTGATCAATTTTGTTATTACATTTATTTATTTGGTGGCTAATAAGGAGACTGTCCCATGCATGAGTGGTATGCAGATCAACCTTTACAATAATGGTTCCAATATCGCCCAATGAAATAAAATATCCCTGACTAAAGCTTTATTCGCATTTGACTTTAAACAAGCAAAGCCAAGAGAATTCAAATTTTGGATTGCTATTTGTAAGAACGCAGTCTATCACCCCTGTCTTTTATTTATATTTATTTAGCAAATGCGAATTATTATTGCCAATCTCAATGTATTTTGTAGACAAGATCTTTAAGTCAAATTAAAATAAATAAACAAATTTTATTTCATTGACCATTTATTTCCCATTTTTTTTAAAAAGGTTTAAATGACACACAAATGTAATATGGAATGAAGTGCCAAAAGAAAGTTTTATGTATAATTATTGATAATTTTATTTTCACTTAACTAATTGAATTAAGAACTGTAAAACATGATGAGTTTACTTGTCTCTTACTTTGATAAGATCATTAAGATCTAAAGCTACGCATATTTCCTTAGAATCTGTGGGTGGATTACGATCCAGAATTTCAGTAATTGGGTAGTAGTTGTCACGGTTGTCCACGTTCCACCCGGAATACTGAAATAAAAATAAATAGACAAGATTTACTAATGCTTTCAGGCAATGTATTTATTTTATTACTATAGGTAGAAGCTACTTGTGGCTTTGTACTCATCTATTGTTACATTTTGAAAATGATCTTCAAAGAAATATCTTATTCTTAATTCTTATTCTGATGTGTAAAGCTGGTTTTTGCATGAAAGAGAGACAAACATCATCACATCCATCCATCTTTTGGCATACACTTTGACATTTATAGCATTAGAGATATTAATAAATCCTACCACACAGGTGCATTTGTGTAAAATCTTCCCATCGGACTCCATGGGAATAAATTTTTGGAGTAGAGCTTTCCCATCAATTTTCCACAAGTTGAGTTCATCCAGTTTTGAAGTAACTGTGTCTCCATCCCATTTTACGTCAGATTTTAACAAAACAAAGTTTCCAGACTGCAAAGAAAAATCAATCAAAAAGATCAGTTATCTGATAATAATTTAAATGAATCTTTATTTAACAAATTACTTCTCATCACCATTTCCAAAGTTAATTAAGTAAAAAATTAAATAAAAGTAGTTACAATTGCCATATTCAATCAATTTGTAAAAAAGTTAAAGTATGTCTATAATTTTCTTACATGGAAATGCTTTGGTACATCTTTTGATTGGCTGGAATCAGATTTATTTCCATCGGAGCCGTTCTTCTCATCATCAGATCCTTCCTCTTCATCAAGGTCCCCTTCTTCATCCTCTGCTTCCTCATCATCCTCCCCTTCTCCTTCACTGTCATCTGAAGTCTCATCCTTACGTTTCTTTTTGGAATTATTTAAGGTCGCCTTAGAAGCACGCTTACGACCCGCCGCTCGTGCTGGTTGCTCGTTCTGACGAAATACACAATTAAAAGTTATTTCTTAAAAAGTCTTACAAAACAATTAAAGATGTTTTGAGTAATACCAAGTCAATTTAGCGACCACAATACCTGACCAATAACAATAATTGACGACACATTTCAAACACTTGCAATATTACAGCGTAACCTAACCTTGCTATGACGCCAACAGCATAAAGCCAGATAGAGGTTAATCCTGACTTTCGTAGGCAAACAGAGAATGACTGATTGACGGTCAAACTAGATGATTCTTGGAAAATGCAATGAAACAAACGAGAGAGTATTAGCATTTACCGAATCAGCATCCGGCATCCAATCTTCTCCAGAGTCTTGAAATTCTTCGGGATCTCCAGCTGGCTCCGATCCTTCAGAGTCATCGTCCTTTTTTAGCGATTTACGTTTGCGCATACTTAACGCTATCAACTAATTAATAAACAAGAAATAATTAGACCCACGCTATACAAATCGAAGTTTTTATCGAAAGAAACTCTCGAAAGACACACACACACTGCGAATGAATGACGAACGAAAACGAATGATGATGCGAAACCGAATGAATTAAACGAAGAAACAAACGCTAACCAATGT
The DNA here is from genome assembly GCA_947563765.1 of Anarsia innoxiella. Lineage (NCBI taxonomy): Eukaryota > Metazoa > Arthropoda > Insecta > Lepidoptera > Gelechiidae > Anarsia > Anarsia innoxiella. Next base: position 4,948,748 of record OX387404.1, on the reverse strand, counting down.
GGCCAATCAACAAATTAAAAAAAAACACAGATTAAAGATAAAATAACGGCTAGTGTTAGACTGATGTATATTTACATAAAGTAAAGTTTTGTGCAACATCTTGCTTTAAATCGATTCCTTAGGTTCCTTCATTCCCTGCGGTCTGACTGCACTAAAGAAAGAAAATGCGGGTGGATTTAATTCTGTGAGATGGATAGAGGATGGAATTTGGATGAAGTCATAAAATTCCTGTGTAAAATCCGACAATTTTAGAGTTGCCAGTAATTCACGTTTAATGCAAAGAAAAATATTTCATGTTTTGGTTGTTTGATTCCGAGGTTTGATTGCGAAAATGAGCTGCCTGTCTGTGTTTTATCTCTTTCTAACTATATAGTTATACCATGGCGCTATTTCGTCACACTTTTGAAAAATTGCCATATCAAAAAAATACTCAGAAATCAATCGTCATTGGTTACTGCGTTGTTGCTCGCAAATTTGGGGTGGGAGTGCGCTGTTTGGAAAAGCGTCGTTGTCATTGTCATATCAGCTGATTGCGTCATTGCATTAAAGACAATAACGCAAAAACAAAAAAACAAGTCGCAATATCGAATTCGGGCTCACAGTTTCAGTTTACGGAAATTACAGTGTCTATATATTTCCAAAATGAAATTCCAATACAAAGAAGAACATTCCTTTGAGAAAAGGAAGACCGAAGGCGAGAAAATACGCAGGAAGTACCCGGATCGCGTCCCCGTCATTGTTGAGAAAGCGCCGAAGGCCAGGCTCGGAGACCTCGACAAGAAGAAGTATTTAGTGCCATCCGATTTGACTGTGGGCCAGTTTTATTTCTTGATTAGAAAACGCATACATCTGCGACCCGAGGACGCGCTGTTCTTCTTTGTTAACAACGTGATTCCCCCTACATCCGCAACTATGGGCTCTTTGTATCAAGAACATCACGATGAAGACTTTTTCCTCTACATAGCATTCTCAGACGAAAACGTTTACGGACTATTCTAATTACTTATACTTAAATTCACTATTTTACTTTATCATATGTAGGAATATCTGACCATATGGTTAGTAATGTTTAGTTTTAAGCCTTAGCTTGTAAAGAATTTATGTTAAAAAGGTGATGCTTATTTTATTTGCAATTTCCATTATACAACATTGTAAATGCCATGTTGTTATGATAATATAAATAGCACTATTATGGGTAAACACATTGCATTGTTTCAAATTCATTGTTTGGTTTAGGCATTATGTAATTTTATCTTTATCAAAACAATAAACATAAAACAACAGATAATTTGTTTTATTTATAAATTCCTAACATCATCCTCTTGAAAACATTGAATTATTTAGAAATAGGAGAACCTTTAATTACCTGTAGGTATGTTTTACAAAGTGAAATCGGATTAATTAAAGAACAGGTATAAAGGTTGTTAGCTTTTGTTAGCATAGCACTATAAGCATCAATTTTATTGTTTCATGTATGGCAAATACTAATTTAGAAATAATACCTATCATTGTTATTTTGTTTAGTATTAATATTATTTATTTTATCATTATTATATTGTCAAGGTTTGGATTTAGGGGGCGCCACATATCAGCATGCGAATCTGGGGAGCTGGTGCTAGATAGGTAGAAACAGCGATTGCATTTCCTTCGATGATGTAGCGAGGTGTCCAATCCAATCCACACACGCCATTTGTTAATCCCAATATTTTGTCAAGACTTAATTTTATCGAGATTCTGACTTTTACTAATAACAAAACTAAGCTAAATGATCACTAACTCAAATACTTACCTCAAAATCATGAAAATTTTGTTCTAGACGCTAACGCTGATGGGACTTTACAATGGGCCTTATGGGTATAAGGCGGCACATTTTACGCACAGACAGCTTTGCATGCAGGTATACATATGTTTCCAAACAATAAGTCCACACGAACATGAAAGCGCAGCTTTGGTGAACCCCAATGATAGCGTGCATGGCGTTGATCTCAGATCTCAGCGTTGAGCTATGGTAGAGCAAGTCGCTTACGAAGCAAAGACCCCAATTGATGCGTAGCGTGTTCGTGGGTTACAATGGACACAATCACATAAATTTTCTTGTAAGGAAGGTTAAAAGGCGTAGCGTAGCTTCTTCGTGCCCGGCGGTGGGACAACAGCTAAATGACTTAAATAAGTAAAAAAATAATAATATAGAACTTGAGATAGCTTTTATTCAAATCTACACCAAATATATCAATAGTTTTATAATAAATGGAAATGTCTTATCTTAATACTAATTACTTAAGATTAATTAACCGCTAAATTTGAAAAAATATTGTAGCCAACATACAATCACAAATTAACTTATGGAAATTAATCAGAAAATAAAATTACAATTAAATCGGTATAATTTTCACGAATTATGTCGTAAGTTATGTTTCTTAATAATCACAGCAAGTAGACGATAAGAAGAATGCTAGTAGAACGAATTAAATCGTACACCAAGAGAGTACCTACTACTCACTATGGAATAAAGTATCGGCGGCTTCGCACTGGTTATTTATTACACATTACGAATACATACCTACTAATGAAAAATGATTTATAGTATAAAAAAATAATAAGACCTAATATTTAACGGCGCTCCTAAAATCTTGTATAATTATGTGATCTCCGTGGCGGCCTACCCCGCGACCGCATCCCTCGTCCGCGCATACCGCTCTCACTATCTGTAGAATAATAAATATAACGCGATTACAACGGAGCAGTTTTATTTCGAATTAAAAAAATAACGTAGGCCTACGCGCGCCCGGTAAACGATCAAACTGCTTGTCAAACTTTATGTGCTTGTCAAGCAATTTGATCGTGTGCGGCTTTGCTTGAAGCGTTTGTCAAGCAATCTACGCGTTTGAGCTGCTTGACGAAAATTTTGTTGATTATAGAGCGGGTACCTGCGGCGCGCATCCAGCGCGTGTGGTGCGAGTGGTGCGGCGCGGGCGGCGCGGCGGCGGGCGCGGCGCGGCGCGCGGCGGCGGGCGGCGCGCTGGCCTCCGCCTCGCGCCCCTCCTCCGCCGGCTGTACAGAAACAGCGTTGCATTAGGCCGGGCCGTGTGACGCCCGGTCGATACGAGCTAACTCACTCGAAACGCCGTTTGGCGAGTATATTTTCGTAGTAGACGTTCTTTCTCTCGTCGACTCATTATTTTAAGAATTTGCGGCTTCTTTGAGATTCCGAAGCGATATTAGCTTTCGTACGCGTAGTAGATAAGAGTCGTTACACGCTAATAGTTTGCTAAAAGAGTCGGCGTCGAGACGCATCTAATCCGTTCGTACTATGCGAGTGTAACTCTCCCCTAAGTTTGAACGAGAAACGATAAAAAAGCACTCACCTGGTGAGGAGAGGACGGCTCGCTGCCCTGCGAGCTCACCGCCGCCGCCTCTTCCTCCACGCGAGATTCTTCCCAGTCGCGGCCGTCAGAACTTTCACCTCCTAAAAAAAATAAAAACGATTCGATGAAAGATTTACGCTTCGGTCAGAAATTCGACGTCGGGCAATCGATTCGACGTCGAGCAGTAGGTAGGCGCGGGTACGCACGTGCGGCTGCGGGCGGCTGCGGCTGCGCGTGCGGCGGCGGCAGCGCGGCGGCCAGGTCGGGCAGCGTGTCGTGGTGCGACGCGGCGCCCGCCTCGCCGAACGTGAAGCGCGCGCCCGCCGCGCCCGCGCCGCCCGCCAGCGGCGACACCACCGCCTCGCCGAACCTGCAATCACAAACCACGACTCACTGACGTGCGAGCGGTGCGGCCGGCCTAGCCGTTCCCGCTCCGACGGTTCGTAGACTCGGAACGGGACGTAGGAGCGGCGTTGCGGGAATACGGCGGCGCCGCATGCGGGCCACGATTATGAGACGAATCGCAACCGTCACGGTTTTAGCGACTACTTCGTTGGTCGTCTTTGAAGGCACCGTCGTGCTCGTGGCCCGGGCTAGCGTACGGTTTATTTCGTCGCGCTGTTTTATCGCATTAAAAAGCGAGACACGTACGTAAGCTAAAACTGATAAACGACTTACCCGTCGTTGCGCCTGGGCACGTATAGAGTGGGCGTAGAAGGAACTATGCTGTCGTCGGCGTCGTCTCCACCGTTACCGCCGAGTGATAGAGCTCCGCTCGCTAAAACGCGATAAAAACTTCATCGTTTACGCCATCTTTTGTTTAAGTTCTATCTACATTATTACGATAGTTGTGATAGCACAATCGCAAGCGTAAATGATTTAATAGAAAGTGACTCAGGATCAGCAAGTAAAGGGAGTGAGTGATTTCTGCCTACCGACATGGGGAACGGACTTATCAGATAATTTTTTACGTAAGATGGTACTGACGCTCGGTGCCGCTGCTGATGGCCTCGATCTGCGGCGTGGGCGCGGGCGCGGGCTCGGAGTCGGGGCGAGCGGGCGCTCCGCCCTCGCCTTCCGCTACGCCGTCCTCCTCGCCCTCCTCGCCCTCTTCAACCTCGTCGCCCGCCTCCGGGGACTGCGCCGGCGATTCCTATACATTTACCACACGATGAAAAAGGTCTCAGAGCAAAATAGAATTGCTTTGTTATAAAAGTTCAAAGTAATTATAGGCTGATTTGAAGTAGTTAATAATAAAACAAAAGATAAAGTATAAACAGTGTAATTACACCATTTAACTGCCAGTCATAACATAATGTATGTCAAGTGCAAGAAGTAAGAGTAATCCCGTACCTGCCGCGTGCTGTTCTCGCCGTCCTCTCCGTCTTCCTCTTCCTCTCCTCCCTCTACCTCCTGCTCCTCCTCCATGTCCTCATCGTCCTCTCCTTCCTAACATCAAATTATCAAACGCTTTAAATTTATAGCGTGACACGTTCGCAAAGACGCGAAACTGTGTAATTTTATTGTTAACTTTTCACGCTTGCGTGTGTTAGCTTTTCGTGTTGAAATTCTAAGGAACATAATCTAAATATGAGACCCAATGCATGTATTTGTTTGTCATACCCTGTACATAGTCCCGCTGCACCTCTCGTCGTCTTCCTCCGAGTCTACCACGATGACCCCCTCGTCGTCTTGGTCACAACGCGACGACGTTGGCACCTGGTACTCCACTTCTACGGAACGCTCAAAACCCTATTCAAACAAAAAACAATAAACTTAAACGAACTTTGAAAGGGGTGTGAAAATTATCTACCTACGGCTTTTTTTTCGTGCTCATCGACGAGCCATAAATAGCTTTCGTCGATACAAACTAAAAGTATATTATTATTACACAACAAAATCCTGTAAAGTTTGTTGTATTTTTAGTTTATATTTGATGTAACTTTCGAAATAAAAAATCGCGTAGGGGTTTGGTTGCATGCCTCTTAATAACATTTAAAATTTATTCGTAATGCTTTAGACTAAAATTCATACTCAAATTACGATGAAAATTAATATAATGTACAGTGTAGGTGTATAAAAAGATATAAATCGGTAGATACTTGAACCCTGGTTCGTTTGGCAGCGAGTGGCCGCGGCTGCAGACGTCGCTTCTGCGGCCGCGCGTCGGGCGGAGCCGCCGACGTGCTCACGCTGCCGCCACCCGCTGGAGCTGCGCCTATAAAAGTAAACACTTATTAAACTAAATTCAAGTTTATTATGAATTTAAAAACCGGCCAAGTGCGAGTTGTACTCGCGCAGGAAGGGTTCCGTACCATTCACTATTCATATCGAGCAAAAAAAGCAAAAAATCACGTTTGTTGTATGGGAATCCCCTTAATTATTATTATTATTCTATTTTTAGTATTTGTTGTTATAGCGGCAATGGTAATAGGTACATCATCTGTGAAAATTTCAACACTCTAGCTATAACGGTTCTTGAGATACAGTCTTGAGGTGACAGACGGACAGACAGACAGACAGATAAACGGACAGGTTAGTAATAGGGTCCCGTTTTCAGCTTAAGGGTACGGAACCCTAAAAAAAAAAGGAAAATGCAGCATAAATTTGTCGATTTAAGTGATGTAGGTTACCGGGTACCGCCGACAGGGCGGCGGGCGGCGCGGCGCTGGTGACGCTGGAGGCGGGGGCGCCGCCCGCCGCGCCCGCCGACCCCGCGCCGCTCGGCTGCTCGATGCGCGGCATCACGAGCGCCACCGCCTGTGTACACGTCATCGATACATCACTACGTCGTTCCACTCTTCCAAATACGGAATTAATTAACAATAATAGATGCTTGTTCCTAAAACCCTTAATTATTTTTTTGGCGAAAATTCCATCGACTAGGTCGGCGCTCATGACGATATGGTTGTAAAGATTCTATTCAGTAAATAAACCGGTAACTTTTCTTCTTAAAATCGCTGCCTTAGACAGAAACGTCCAATCGCCGCCTCGAAATCTTATCGACGTCATGAAACACTCATTTTAACGAGCTTACTTGTTTCGGGTCCTGAGAGTGAGACGAAGGTTGAGCAGAATTGTCGCTGGAACCAGAGCTCCCCATGCCTGCTTCACTGGTGTCCATGTCCTAGACGACAACACAAAAAGCAATGAAAGTGCAGGAGACTGCGAACTTGAGAACATTAACATTAAGTGTGTGTTATTAAATCATCTCTTAACCTGTTCGCAAAGATGAGATTAGGTTATGAACCGCATCATCCGGTGTCACCGATAGTGACGTGAGATCAAAGGTTTTTTCAAAAACTCGTCTAAAGTTTACAGTTAAATAAAATGAATAAAAAATGTATGGAAACCTGCGTAGATTCTGGAGGCGCAGTTGAGGCGGCGAGAGCCGCGCGCGGCAGCGGGCGCGAGGAGGAGGCGGGCATGTACTCGGTGGTGTGCGCGTCGTGCGGCGCCGTGGGCCCCACCTGCGCCATGGGCCGGATGGACGCCAGCGGCGGCTCCCCGCCGCGCCGGCTCGGCGTCACGCTCTGTTGTGCTACACCTAACACCATCTTTATTTGCTTACGCGTACGAATTCAATTCATAATGGAGTATCACAAGGCCGTCGTTTAAAGAAAGCGTTGAGTCGGACTTGTAATACAAAAACTGCACTTACCGGCCATGGGTTTTATGTTAGCGGTCGGTGGATCTGTTGTGGTTTTCTCAGTCGTAGTCTGCTGTTTCGATGCCGATGCTTGGCTGGCTAGTTGTCGCTGTAGTAAGTTAACTTTTTGCAATAACCCTTCGACTTCACGAGTTCTTTCTGCTTGAGCTTCACTCAATTCTTTCTCTAATCTGGATAGACGGCCTTCGTATTGAGATTTGATTAACGCTAATCTAACGTCTTGCTCGTCGCGGGTACTCTGTTCGATAGTTTCAATCTTAGTCCGGGACTCGTCCAGCTCTCGAGAGAGTGAATTATTTCTTTCTGTTAATTGACAAATTTTAGATTTGGCTTGTTTAAGAACTTGTTTTGTTTTTTCCTCTTTGTCTTCTTTGTCTGACCGAAGAGATTCCAGTTCTTGCTTAAGTTTATCATTGTTCGCTTTTTCTGTTTCTAGTTGCACCTGAATTTCATTTAATTGATCTTCAACCTTCTTAGTGCTCTCGGCTAAAGCTGCCCCAGCAGCAGCCGCTTCGCCTTCAGTTTTCTTCTTTTCATCCTCGACGGATTTGACTAGCTCTTCATATTGGCTCTTATATTTTTTGGCTATTTTCCTAATTTGCATTTCTTTGTTCCTGATATCATTGAGTGCTGCATTAGTATTAGACAATTCTTCTGTTAATTTAGTGTTAGTTTCGAGTGCCGAGGCTAGTTCTGCTTTAACCTTTGTCAGTTCTTCTGTAACTCGAGTTATATCTTCTTTCATGACTGCAAGATCTTCATTCAGTCGCTTATTATCTGCTACTAATGAATTCTGTTGCCGAGACAGTAACGAATACTGCTCTTCTAATTTAGTTCGTTCAACTTTAACAGACCCAAGTTCCTCATTGAGCTTCCTCAGATTTTCTTTTTCATTGGTCAACATCTTAGCTAAAGCATCTCTTTCGTTTTGAAGTCTCTTCCAATCTTCTGGACTAGTTTTATTTGCTCGTTCAACTAAGGCGTTAACCCTTGTTCTCCATCTTGCGCAGTCTGCCTTCAAAGATGTGTTCTCAGATTGCAATGTATCATTCTTAGATGTAACATCGGCAATCCTTTCTTGCAACGGAGCAAGCTGTTCTTCCATGGATTTCAAAGATGTCGAAAGTTCTTCTACTCGAGCAGCTAGAGTGTCACGCTCCTCTCTAAGAATCCTGTTACTGTCAGTCAGTGCATTAAGGGTTTCTACCTTCCTTAGGATATCAGATTGTTTATTCACTGTAACCATACTAACTTCAGATTTCTCCCTTTCTGATGCTAAAGCTAATTTAGTATCATCCAGTTGCTTCTCCGTAATTTCTAACTGAGACTTGAGCCGCATTGATTCAGCTTGTAAGATATCAAATTTAGCCATAGCAATATCTTTTTCCTTCCTTAAGAATTTAACGATCTGGAACAGTTGATCGGAAGACTTCACTTCCTCATCAGAAATTGATATATTTACTGAAGAATCATTAGCAGATTCGTTCATACTTTCTGAACGTGATCTAGACGCATGACTTACTGATAACTGGGTACCCAAAGCCTGTATTTGGTCATGCAATAGAGTATTCTGATCATTCAAGTCCTTCAGACGTTGTGTTAGCTGTTCGTTTTCACTAGTAAGTATTTTTTGTCTTTCTTCCCAAGAAGCCTTAACATTCTCTAGTTTATCTAGAGCACTATTTTTCATCGCCACTAATTCGTTTATTTGATTTTGTGCTTTTGAAAAGTCTTCTTTCATTTGAGATAAAGTTTGGATGTCTGTAGAATGAAGAATCATTTCATGAGTATACTTTTCTTCAGCCTTCTGTACTGCTTCTGACAGGCTTGCAATTTCTCCCCGCGCTTCCGCAAGTTCTACTCGAGAACCAGAAAGATCGTCAAGAGCAGTCTTCAAGTCATCTTTAAGTTTTGCTAATTCATTTCTCAAAGCTGTATTACTATTTGAATGTTCGCCAGTACCCTGCAATGACAACTCGGTATCTAGCTCTGAGCATTTGTCTTCCAACAGTTGAACTTTTTGTATATATTCAGATAGTTTAGGCTCAGTTTCTGCTTTGTATTTTTCATACTCATCGTGTAATGCTTTTAATTCTTTTTCTGCGCCTTCCGAAATATCACAGTATTGCTTTATGTGCTCTTTGGCAACAGTCAACTGCTCTTGCAAGGACTTGATTCCACTTTCTCTGTCTGATAACTTGTTCTCTAGTTCTCTAATTCGTTTAATAGTATCAAATGATCCATCCGTGTTAGGAGACAGAGCAGCTTTCAGTTTCTTTGCCAGTTCCTCATTAGACTTATTCTTCTCAATTAAGTCTTGTCTTAGCTGTGTTATTTCTTTGCGCATTGCGTTTGCAGCATCTTTTTCTTCTTGCATACGAGATACGGCAGTCTCAGTTTGTCGTTCAAGATGAGCGGCAAGTTCCCTAAATCTGTCTTGTTCTTCCTGTAATCTGCGTCTTAACGCAGAACACTCTCTTGTGGCTTCATCTAATCTAGACTCTAGTTTGGCACGATTTTCTGCTTCTACTCTCTCCAAACTTGCTTTTATAAGTTCTAAATTCTTTAGTAGCAGGGATTGCCCTTGCCTTTCGCGGTTTAACATTTCCTTTTCGGTTTGAAGTCGTACTTCTGAATCTTTCAATAATTTACATTCCAGTTTTAAGTTTTCGAGTTGTATTTCAGAAGCAGCTAATTTACGCTGAGCATTCAAAGCTTCGTCTCTTAAATGTTGTAAAGATACTTCATGTTTGGCAATAGTGGCATTATATGCCTTATTTTTCTCTTCTAATGATGCAATTTGCTTTTTGTAAGTCGTGATATTTGTTTGCAGTATTTTAAGGCGTTCATTATTATATTCAGAGGTTGTAGCACACTTACTATTGGTTGCAGTTAATTTGGAAATTTCTTGTCTCATGTTGTCTATTTGTTCAAACAACATCCTCTCATTTGTAAGTTTTTCTTCTTTATATGTCTTAAACTCTTCCTTCAAGAGTTCCAAATGCTTTTCAGCTTCTTTATATTTGATTTCATAAGAAGATGGGTTTGCGGGGGCTGGTTTAGGAGTTTTTTCTGGTGACATTTCTGTATTGTAAGAGTCTCCTTTTTCCATGTCTACACCTTCAAGTACAGAACTTATATCATGGCGTTTTCCTTTCATTAAATCATGATACAATTTTTTAAACATGTCTCTTTGTCTAATGAGACCATTCACCATCTTCGTTTGGCGATCTTGAGCATCAGTTAATTCAGCAACTCTATTTTTCAAACTTTCTATTTTATCTTGCATTTCGCCACTTTCAAACTGTTCTTTGTTTCTTTCAAATTCTTCTTGTTTTTCTGTCAAATCTCTGACCATTCGCAAAAGTTTTTGATTGTTGGTCTGTAACTCCTGAATGTCGCTAAAGGTGACCAGCGTTTTAGATATGATACGCGATGAATCAGATGAATTTGTAGTATTTGATGTCATATTAGACGAATCGTGGTCTCCATTTGGCAATCCTGCGCGGCTTTGTTCAATTTCTTTCAATAAGAAGCATACCTGTCGACCCAAATCTGCTAATTCACCCTTAAGTCGGGAATTCTCGCGACTGTAATGGTTAGCTATCTTGGAAGTTTCACTGTAATCATCTCGAAGTCTGTTACACTCAACCACAAGAGAGTCTATTTGTTGAGTCAAGGCTGTATTACTTTCCAATGCTTCTTCATATTCAGCTTTTTGTTTTTGTAGCATTGGAGCTTTTTCTTCTAGTTCCTGAACAATTGTATTTATTGTAATGTTAAGTCTTCTGTTTTCTTCTTTTTCCTGACTCAATTCATCCGTAACTTTTACCAGCTGTGAATAGATCTGGGTCAAAGACATGCCAGATTTGAGTAATTTACTAGCAGTAGCTGCAGACGGAGCTAAATCGCTCAAAGCCATGTCTAGATTTTGAGCATTGGCTGCCTTTAATAAGTCATTAGCATGTTCTAGTTCATTCTTCAAGGACACAATAACCTCATTTTTCTTTTCTAGCAATTCTTCGTGATCCATTTCGGCTTGTTTATATTTTGTTTCTAGTTCTCCATACTTTTCTGTTGCTTCATTCAATAACTTTTGCAACTCTGCTATTCCTTCAGTTAATTCCATTGTTTTAGCTTCAGCATCATCATGCATTGATTTGAATAAATCAGCTAACTTAGTTTTTGCATCCAGTTCTTTTTTATAATTATCAGTCATTTTATTTTCAATTTCTCTTTGTTCTTGTAGGCGCTGTGTAAGATTTTCAGCACGATTGTTCAAGTTTTTCTTAACCTCATTCAACTGGGAAATTGTTTCATTGGCAGCATTAAGCTCTTCAATTTTCTCAGCCAACTGGGTCTCAAGATTAACCATTCGGCTTGTGTTATTAAGTCTCACTGTCTGCAGTTCAGAAGTGAGTCTATTAACTTCTTCTGTCAGTCCAGCAATTTGAGAGTTAAGTAAAGTCCTTTCTTGTTCAATCCTCTTTTCGCGGTATTGCAGAGCCAGTTCCTTGCTTTGTATTTCATCGTTTAAGGCGAGAGCTTCACATTTAGCATTAATAGCTGCACGAAGCTGTTGAGACAGAGCAGCTTCACTTGCTGCTAAACGTTCAAGTTCCGTATCTCGTCTTTGTAGAATACGTGTCAAGTCATTTCGTTCGTCCACTGCAGCATCACGTGCACTTTTAAAGGAAATAGCTTCATTTTCCAAACGGCTTATTGTATCTCGAGCTTTTTCCAGTTCTGCATTAAGGGCTTCGACCTGTTTGCCCAATTCTGCAACCGTCTCATCTGCAGTAAGGAGTTTTTTAGCAGCATCTTCATATTTTGCTGTAAGTTCAAGAATGGCAGCTTCAGATGTTGCAATTTTATCTCCTGCAACAAAATTGTTTGGTTGATTCAATATAAAACTGACTTTAACAATGCAGAATATAAAACTGTATTTAGTAGAATGTGAACATATATTTTACTTCCGAAATGATTAAGGAAATGTACCTATCTGAACACCTGACTTTTGGTACACAACTGTCATGTATGAGAGAATAACTAAAAATAAAAATATCTACCATAGACATAGTAGGTATAACTGGAGATTTAAAGTTAACATTATTGTTTACAATGACAAATAGTTTTTAGGGTTCTGCTAATAGGTCATAGTCCAAATTACTAAGTCTTCGCTCTCTACTCTTCGGGAACCATAAGAAATGGTTGAAAGTTCCATAGATGATGGTATTTCTGTAGCTGGCTGCCATAACAATGAATACTAAAATGGAATGTAATTTATATTCAAGTGGGTCGCGTAGGGAATGTGTCTTTTTAAGCATGTATGCCTTAGAGACATATTCTCTTGATATTAATAACAGTAATGGTGTATTTAGTCTTTTTTTAAACAATCATTCTACACAGAATTGGCATATTATTGAGATAATCAATAAATTTAATAGTAATAATAATAGGTTAGTCAGTATTGCACTATGAATGCCTTATTTCACTTATGAACTCTGACGAACAGCTGTGTGACGCAAATCATACAGATTTGGTATGTGCGGTATACATTGACTGACACAATTAACTAGTATTCATGCAAAAGCTAAATCAGTTGCTACAATACAATAGTTATAAGGCTGCCTGTTACTATGTTGTCTTCTTTATTAGTACAGTATTGTTTTTTTTTCACTTTATTATTTGCGCATTGTATTTTATTGAATTACCTACCTATCGTATCTAGGTATTCCTAAAAAATCTATCACTGAAGGCCTTATCCATATCTTTCATCCACTAAGACAGGTACCTATCATTTTTAATTCTTTTTTAACTGCTTACTTAAAGTACCTATGTAAAAAAATGTATCTGAATTACATAGCTAATGTTGGTTATTTACGACAAAGTAATCGGTACCTAGGTAGAAAGAACACGCTTGTCAAATTTCTAAAAATTTGAAGGTAGAGTGGTTAAACTTTAACAATTTATTTATATAGACTGATATAGCGTAAACAAACAAATATACTAATTAGAGGTTATTTATTGTAAGATTAATGAATACCGAAAAAAGAGTTGAAGGAAAGGCTTTGTAAGCGTTGCACAAAACACCGGTCACTCACCTATTTGTGTCTTGCTGGTTTCGTGAAGAGCTTTGGATGTTAAATACTCTTCAAATTTTTGGTCAATGTAACAATTTATTTTATTCGCGACTTGGTCGGGTATAGAAGATATTTCTGTTTCTGATAAAACATTTTCTAAATGATTTTTCCCACCGGCTTCAACGCTTGCACCTTCCATCTTTATTTGAAACCATAAACAATGAGTGAATGAAACCGATTTTTCTTTTGTGCAAATGACATAGACACCATAGACATGCATGCATAGAGTTTTTTCTTTTTTTACTTAGCCAACTAACTACGGCAAGTGTACACTATAATCTAGCCTAATCACATAATATAAACTGAGAGGGCTCTTTGAGGGCCTCTGACAGGAAGAGGACCGTTCATAGAGCTGTCTTTGGTTGGCTGTATTTTATTTTATCTTTGCCTTGCTGGTAAAATAATAATGAAAAAACAAAGTGATCAATCAAGTTAGAGGACAAATTTTTACGAAAATTTTATTTTCTTTCTTCCTTCCTTCGTTAATTTAATTAAATTAAACAAACCAATAATTCAGCAACTTTAGTGTATAATTTCTGTCGATATGATACTAGTGTTACCTTTCTATTGACAGCACCGTTACACTTTGTTATATAGAAAATAGAAATGGAGGAAGAACAATGTTTACATGAATGTGAAAGCTACATTCAAAGCCACAATATTCAATTATTATTAAAAGACTGTATTGTGCAACTTTGTGTAAATAAGCCTGAAAATCCTGTTACGTTTTTACGTCAATACTTTCAGAAATTAGAGAGGGTAAGTCCTAATGGTACTCCATTGTTAATGATAAAATTCCATGGGTAAAAATATATTAATAGATAATTCTATCTCAAGATAATCAAATCCTTATCATTGCACATCCTAGATTGTTTCTTGAGTGTTTACTAAGACAAATACCAACAAAAGAGGCTTTATTTATTAAAATTTGTCCTTGTGATGGTAATACATAATTTGCACCGAAAGCTTATAAGGAAAATGTACATAAATTAAGAAATACTCACCAAGGATTCTATTTTAGGATAAAATAAACACAGACCATGATTAATTTTTATGTGATATTTTCCTCCAATATTTGTGTATGTATAACTTCAATCAATAGTGTATATGTAAACAGTGATAAAGGATTGGAAGTTATTTACTTTCAGTTGAACTATTAAACTGCTCTTTTTACATTGCACTTATTTTGTAGTTGATTTCTGAATTACATCACTGACAAACACTGCGTGCAGAATCATTTATACATCCTACAATATTTGCATGGTACTGCTAATTGGTTTGCATATACAGCACAGTGTATGTCTATGCATGTTTCATCAGTACTGAATCTCAGAATCAAAGATTGTTCGTTATGATGAACCATCTGGTATTTTTAGTTTTACATATCATATCTAATATGCTAATAAGAATCTTCTTTACAGTTTGTTATCTACTTTTTTTGTTTCTATTAGAACATTTTCCTGTTTTATGATGAAAATAAATATTACAGCATACAACACAACCTCTTTTTATTTAATTCAAATCATTATTTAAAAAGTATATTGTGTTGATTATAGGAGCAAGTAAAAGCAGCAGCCGCAGCAGCAGCTGCTTCGGAATGTGAGGCTGATGGCGAGCTATCGCCACTTCCGCTACCGGGTGGGCAGCTGCCGCGGAGACGTGGAGCCATCAGCGCCGAGCCTGTCACCGAGGAAGATGCTACTAGTTATGTCAAAAAGGTAACCTCATTTTATTTGTGAAATTGTGAGCTATGCAGTCAAAAATATGTAAACAGGAAAAACCAATAATAGTAAAGACAACTGTAATATATAAATTTTCCAATCAATAACTTGTTAAATGCTTAATTATCAGGTAGTGCCAAAAGACTACAAAACCATGGGTGCTCTATCACGTGCGATTGCATCAAACGTACTGTTCACACATCTCGACGAGTCTGAGCGCGCCGACATGTTCGACGCAATGTTCCCAGTGCAATGCTTGCCTGGAGAAACTGTCATACGACAAGGCGACGAGGGAGACAACTTCTACATTGTTGACTCTGGTGAAGTTGAGGTAGCGTTTAAATGTACTGATTTTATTAGTATATTATATGTAATTTAAGTATTGAGTGTTTAAGTAATATTTTTGTATGGCATTCATTCTGCATACAACTTTTTATTTTTAAATTGAAACATATCAGCCATCGATGAAATCATAAGATCATCGAGAGAAAAGTTATTAACAAGGCAACATCTTCAACCCCCTCTGTATTTGAGTAAAATGTACTCTCAATTAATGTCTTAAACAAATCAATTTGAAATAAGGAGGCGTCAGTGATATTTAGGCATTTTATGAATGAATTCAGGTGCTAGTGAACGGCGAGCCAGTGACGACAATCAGCGAGGGCGGCAGCTTCGGCGAGTTGGCGCTGATCTACGGCACGCCGCGCGCCGCCACGGTCCGCGCGCGCTCGCCGCTCAAGCTGTGGGGTCTCGACCGCGACTCCTATCGCCGCATCCTTATGGGTTCCACTATACGCAAACGACGGATGTACGACGAGTTTCTTTCGCGAGTTTCCATTCTAGGCGAGTTCCCTGATATCCAATTTTCGACTATAAGTTAGTGACGGTTTTTATCAATCAATCAAATCGTTCTCTAAAGCTCGTTTCTCCCCACTGCTGGGTATAGGCCTCCCTTTTTTCGCGCCATTCACTACGGTCCTGTGCCAGTCTTAACTCATAGCGGCCCTGTCGATCTGACGACGGTTTTTATGTTTCATTAAATTAATCTTAAATGCTTTAATTGTCGTTTTCAATTGCACAAATATTGATCTTATGTTATTATTTGAATTACTTATTTATTTCAATTATATTTAGTCAGGATAGGTTTTCGTAGTTCTCTCATGTGTGTATATATATTTAATTAAGAATGTAAATATATTTTACAGAGAGCTTAGAGAAGTGGGAGCGGCTGACCGTGGCAGACGCGCTGGAGCCGGTGTCTTTCAACGACGGAGAGACAATCGTCCGCCAGGGAGAGCCCGGCAACGATTTCTACATCATCGTCGAAGGTATTCCATCTAACCGTAACGGCAGCGCGTCGAACTTCGTTTCAAACAAAATATACTTACAACAGTCGTATCGACACGTTCCTCGGGCGCGTGCATAGAGGTCCCGCCTATCGTATTCTCGACACAAACTAAGCGGTGCTAAAAAGGCTAATCAAAAGTAACGTTAATCAGTCGAGGGATCAGAACGTAGTTAGAAACGCTAATGTGGCGGTGCGTGTCAGGGA
The DNA here is from genome assembly GCA_947563765.1 of Anarsia innoxiella. Taxonomy (NCBI): domain Eukaryota; kingdom Metazoa; phylum Arthropoda; class Insecta; order Lepidoptera; family Gelechiidae; genus Anarsia; species Anarsia innoxiella. The sequence goes on along the minus strand of OX387404.1, from coordinate 4,932,297 downwards.
CGGCGGTGGTGCTGCAGCAGCGCGGCGGCGCGGGCGCGGCGCTGGAGGTGGGGCGGCTGGGCCCGTCCGACTACTTCGGCGAGATCGCGCTGCTGCTGGACCGGCCGCGCGCCGCCACCGTGCGCGCCGCCGGCCCGCTCAAGTGCGTCAAGCTCGACCGCGCCAGGTACCCGCCTCGCTGCCAGCTCGCTAGCCGGCACCCGCATATAAACACGCGCCACGGAAACTGACTATAAAACGTTTACCGTTACAGGTTCGAGAGAGTCCTGGGACTGTGCGCCGACATCCTGAAGCGCAACATCGCACAGTACAACAGTTTTGTATCGCTTTCCGTCTAACGCGGGTGTTCGTGAGGTTAAGGTACTGTTTTAGTTGAAGGTATTTTAGACTGAATGAACGATTTTATAATATAGGTACATTGACGTTCATGTATTCGTGTCGGTCGGATAGCTTCCGTTCTTTTGTGAGACCCAGGTTACCGCCGTATCTATAAACACGGTTTGTATATTTCATATTTCTGTGTTATATGCGTTTTATAAATGTTGTTTATGAACTCCCTGGAGATTTCTTTTACTTTTAATGTAAAATGTGCAGTAAGTTAATTGATATTGTTAAGGGAAGATGTCTTTTTTTGTGCTTCGAGCCATAATTCTTGGTGATAGTTGTTTAATTTCACGAGGACATCACTCAATGAGTTACACTGACCTGCATAAAAGGATTTTTTCATAAGTTATTTGTCATGGAATGCCATGAAGTCTACTTATAAGGAGTAGCTCTAGTGTACGGGATAAATTTAATTTATTCCATGAAAAAGGGGGAGTTAAATATGTTATTATTAGTGGTGGGCCGAGTACCAGTTTTACCGAGTAACCGAGTACCGAGTATTACTCGGTTTAAAGTTTACGGAGCCGAGTACTCGGCCGAGTTACTCGGTATACTTGAAGTAGGTAGAATTGCGCGCTTACAAGTTCGGGAGCAAACGGTATTTACGACCCTCCCTCCGCACCCCGCTAATCATTCGAATGAAACCAATAAACCGCAAGGTCAAGGGGGGAAAATTTTGATAAAACACTGTTTATGAAATTTTCTCCTAAATAATTATGATAATAGCAGCTTGTAACATTGCTCCAGCTAGGCAAAGTCCTAAATATTTAACAATAGAAGGAATTAGACTATGATCTACCAAGCAGATCAAGTGCTCAAGGTAGATTTATTTGCACCGAGTTCTCGGCATTTTAACCGAGTTATTCGGCCGATTACGAGTAGTGAAAAAAGTGCCGAGTACGCCGAGTACCGAGTATTAACCGAGTACTCGGCCCACCTCTAGTTATTATTAATTTATTGTTATGTGAATAATAAATAACGAGAGTATTTTTTTTTTAGTTTTTAAGTTCTTAGTATGGGAAATAATACGGTGCGGCGACAGAAAGGCGAAAGGCGCTGCTTCAAGTGATTAACTAATAAAACTTGAGCTCCCCGGTGTGAGCGCAGCGTATGCATGACGTTTCACATTTTCACATGTGTCGCGTCAATGAGTACCTAGCATACACTTAAACTCCTAGCGCACCCAGTGTACTCAATCATGTCTTCAAAAATATAAAAGGTTACTTTATATAACTTTAAACGTTTTAGCTAAATTGCTGCTCCACTTAACAGTGCTAATGTTTGGTATAAGAGTAAAGATGGGAAATTAATTGACTATACCTAATGTACCACTAACATCTATGTATATACATTTTATGTTTATGCGAAAGATAAATGTTGTTCTTATTCTGTATTTTATGATATTTAATAATAAAAAAAAGAAACTGACTTGGATGAGATTTCTTTTAATCTTTCCACTGCTTCTCACTAAATAAATTTTAAAATTGGCGCTATGTAGGTATGCTTCGGATTGTAGCTTGATTGAAGGTAATAGGTAGTTAAAAAAAAAAAGCTCTCTCTCCTTGACCAAATCTTGTGATTTTTTTAAGTTTTAAAGAAAATAGGCGGGTCCACACACAGCGAGCAGCCTCGCGAGGCAGATGTTTGGCGGCTCAAGAAAGACCTCGCTATCCTATTGAATTGGGTAGTTTTAAGGGGTAGTCAATTGTTTGCCTCGCGAGGCTGTTCGCTCTGTGTGGTTACATTTAATGAAAGCGCGCTGATAAAGACATAGCTCTAGCAATCTTCAGAAAATACCCAGAAATTTGAATGACGGCCGTTTTACCATTAACGTTTAATGTATTAATATCGTTCCTTATCAGCCCTTTAACGTCCCCACTACAGGGGTACGAGCCTACTCTCATACGAGAGTGATTAGGCCGTAATCTACCGCGCTGGCCTATACATCCTGAAAATGTATTGTAGTTCTTTATTTCACAAAGATGTTTAATTTTCGATTCTATGTACATCTACAATAAAAGAATCATTTTTCAAAAAACCGGTGCCCATGACAAAATGACAAGTTTTTTCACTTGTTTTTTTTGAAAGTATAATGACATTGAGAACAATTTCCGTCATTATTCTCATCCGGATAATAATAAAGCTGTCTATTCAGCATGATTTATTGTGTATTTTTTCCATTATCAATGAAATGAATAGTACCAACCATCGACAAGATATTTGGCGGGAAAAGAGATTGTTCAAATGACATTTGCAAGTGTCAATCAGTCAAGTTCAGTCAACCATTACATTCATTCAATTATTTAAGCCAGCGAAAATGAAACTGATTATTTTTTTTAATTTGTAGTGAAATTTGGTGCTACATTAAAGTAAATACGAGAGTATGGATTTAATTGAATCAATTAAGTCTGATAAAACATATCTGAAGTACAAATTATTAGTGAAAAAGTGGGAAAAAAACTTTAAAACTAAGCACTCCCGCACGCCTTCTAAGTTCGATATAAAGGAAGCTCCTTCAGATGTTAAGTATGCTTACAAGAAGTATTTTCAACTAAAAAGTGTGGCTCTTGAAAGTTCGTTATCAATTTGTGACTTTGATGAAGAGTCTTTGGGATCGCCAGATCCGGTCCTACAATTAGGCAACGATTCAATAGATCTTCAAGCAGAAAGCTTGCCTCAATCTGGATTATTGCTACCGGCTTTGCCTACGAGTCAAGAACTAGAAAAAATACTTTCAAATGCTGCAAAGCCAAAAGAAAGAGCAATAGAAAGTGAATCTCAAACGTCTCAGCCTAACAAAGAGGTTTCCAATGTAATTCCAGTAAATTCATTCACTGCTAATTTATCAAAAAAACTTTTCGAAACTAAGAAATTCTCTATGAGAAATCCACGAAAATCAATTTCATTATCTAAATCTCAGTCAGTTATTGAAGAAAGCTCATATAATATTGACAAAGAAAATAATGAAGATGGTTTGAATCAAACAGAATCGAGAAATTTAGACATTGACTGTTCAAATACAGAGTTATCTTTTTTTGATAATTTGAAGAATTCATGTACAATTCCTAACATTAACACAAGTGCAGGTAGTATAGTAGACTGCCTTAAAACTTCTAAGGTTCGACAATTAAATGAAGCTTGGTTGGAAAGATCTGCAGGTATAAATTATCAAGAGCATCATGTATTCGAAAAAGAGGTCAACTATAGACCTCTAACTCAAAATAACAAGTTTGGCATAACAAATATCAATCTACCTAATCTGACAGAGAAGTCCAAAGACTATGTAGAAAACAGTGAATCAGAATCAGAGGATATTGCTCTTATTAAATTGAAACCTGCACTCAAAAAAAGAAAAGTGACAAATGGTCTTACTACTAGTACATCTCCAAATATAGAAAGACACAAAGAGACAGACCAGCTCAAGACTAAACAGGCACCAAACACAAAAATATCAAACCAAGGTAAGAGAAATAAGAGAAAAGAAAGTACACAAACTAAATCAAAACAAGTAAACAATGATGAAAATCCTCCAGATTTCACAGAATATGTACCATTTGGCATAGAAGACAATATTACACCACGACACTCCAAAGTAATTGATGTATTGAAGACAGTTGATGTAGAGCAAAAACCTGACAAAAAACATAATAGCAACACAGATGTTGATAAAATGGAAAACAAAATTAGAAGTGGAACTTTAAATGAAAACTTCGTAAAAATAAATATTGAAAAAAAAGTATTTGTAAGAGGTAAAAAAGGTATCAGTTTTTCAAAATATAAAAAGCAACAATGGAAAGATAAGAAAGCTTTGCATGCCGGTATGGAATTTCCTGAATCAGGAAAAATTTCCTGTTTTAAATGTGGAGAGATAGGCCACATGGCAAGATATTGTACTGCACACAGAGGAAATTCTTTGTTACCGCTAGAAAATTATAACGAAGATGATATCCCTACATTGGAAGATATGCAAAATATTGTGTCACAAGAATCTAATAGTTTATCTCTCTCAGAGCAGTTTATCCAAACACTTTATGAACCTAGTCAGATTCCTGAATCATTTATAAAATTACTGTCAGATACACCCTGTAGTTCCAGCACCATAGATGTCAGCCCTATTTATACAAACCACCACAACGAGATACCAGCTGAACTGTATGAAGCATTGCAAAAGTTTGGTCACAACAAGTTTAGACCTGGACAAGAAGAAGCTATTATGAGAATATTATGTGGTATGTCAACATTGCTTATTTTGTCCACAGGAGGTGGTAAATCTTTATGTTATCAACTACCTGCTTACATTTACAGTCAACATTACAAGTGTATTACTCTGGTAATTTCACCTTTAGTTTCTTTGATGGAAGATCAAGTTCTTAGCATGCCAGAGTTTTTAAAAGCAGGCTGCTTACACACAAACCAACCCCCAACACAACGGCGTAAAATTATACAGTATGTAAAAGATGGGGAAATCAATATTCTTCTTATATCTCCTGAAGCCTTAATCTCAGATGGAGCCCAAGGATTTTCTGGACTCTTTAAATCACTTCCGAAAATAGCATTTGCATGCATTGACGAAGCTCACTGTGTGTCACAGTGGAGTCATAATTTTAGACCAAGCTATCTAATGATATGCCGGGTATTAAAAGATAAGTTGAATGTAAAATGCATTCTTGGGTTGACTGCCACTGCCAGCCAAACAACAATAAAAAGTGTTATAAACCACATCGATATACCGGATGGTCTAACAGGCGTTATAACAAATCCTACTTTACCAGATAATCTTCTTCTATCAGTTTCATTTGAAAAAGATAAAGACAGAGCTTTAGTAGCTCTTCTAAATTCAGAACGAATAAGTTCGTATAATTCCATTATTGTATATTGTATAAGGCGAGATGAATGTGAAAGGGTAGCAGCTATTCTAAGGTCATGTCTTCAAGAACCTGGAAAAGTTAGCATGGAAAAAAGTAACAAAAGAAAAAGGATGTCTTATATCAGTGAGGCTTATCATGCTGGCATGTCTGCTGCACAGAGGAAAAAAATTCAGAAATACTTTATGGATGGCACTATAAGAATTATTGTAGCAACTGTAGCCTTTGGAATGGGTATAAATAAATCAAACATTAGGTGTATCATACATTATGACATGCCAAGTAGCTTTGAGTCGTATGTACAAGAAGTAGGTAGAGCAGGACGAGATGGGGAAAGTGCTTACTGTCATGTGCTCTTAAACAATAGTAACAGTGATAAGAATGAACTTTTAAAACACATTCATGCTAATACTATTGACAGGCCTACTATAAGAAAATTACTTCAAAAGGTTTTTATTCCATGTGAGTGTAGTAAACAAAATCCAACCTCTAATAATACAATGACGAATCCAAATAGATGTAAGGGGCATGAGGTTGGAATTCCTATTGAAAGCACTGTAGAAGAGCTGGATCTTCCTTCAGAGAATATTGCAACACTTTTGTGCTATGTAGAGCTACACCCTAAGCAGTATATTAAAGTCTTAAATAATGCCTACACAATATGTAAAATATCATCATATGGAGGACCCCAAAAAATACTCGAAGCAGCAAAGAATTGTCCACCTCTTGCTATGGCATACTTGTTGGAAAGTAAAAAAGATCCAGATGTTATAAAAAATAATACTTTGGAGTTTCATGTTATAGAGGTTGCTGCAGCCATTGGATGGGAGAGTGGGATGACAAAATACCATCTTAAAAATTTAGAGTGGATTTTGGAAGGTGGAGCATCAAAGAGATCCCTTCTAAAAGTAGAATTTACTACACTGGGATTTAGAATTAAAGCGGCTGGAGATTTATCTCCTGCTGAACTTGATTCAATTTTAGATGAAATCCATGAATCAGTGCTCACTCAAGAAAGAACAATGTTATCTCAATTAGAAGAGAGTCATAGAGCATTTAGTAAACTTGGCAATTATTCATTAGAAAACAGTGATTTGTCTGAAAACATTCTAATCGATAAATCAAATGAATTAAAACAAACAATAAGGGATTATTTCCAAAGGCAAAATAATATAGCGTCAGGTATAACTATCGAAGAGAGGCCTTTGGATGTAGAACGTGTTGTATCAGACGTCCGAGCTTTAATTTCTGCATACAAAGACTGTTCCTTTACGGGAAGAAGTATTGCACGAATATTTCAAGGTATTTCATCGCCAAACTATCCTGCCATTGTATGGGGAAGATGCAAATTTTGGAGATCTCATATCCATGAAGATTTCTATGGACTTATGAAAATAGCAACACAACAGATTATCCAAATGAAGATGACATAAGTAATATTTTAAGCTACATTTTAGTTTAATCTAATTAATAAGTAAATCTTTCATCATTTAAGAAAATGAAATAAAAAAAAATTGCCTAAAAATGTCGTTTAACTACACCATCACAAAGCTATACAATTAGAATGCGACCCATAGCATTTTCTGATAAGTAGGTAGGTACCTACCATAAAAAAATCCTGCTAACGCGCTTATCTGTCCTTAGTATAATTTGTACAGTGTTCTTCTCTGCACGTATACATATAGGTATGAATTAGTTTTATACCTAGTAGAAAGCCCCCGTCGTCATCACACCAAATCCTGACCAACAACTTTCAAAAATTATTTTAATTTGCCATCTTCTGTTTTGAAAAATCTCTTAAACCAAATTCACCCTTAAGTCTACTATATTAAGCACATTTTGCTGTACTGTTCTTAATGTTTCAGGTTTGTTAACTACGTAATAACAATATAAAGAACAAATCGTAACAAAAAAAATGTTTAATAAAAAACGTAGGTACTTTCAACTTTTCACTATGTAACAAAATTGATATAAAAAAATCAAGCATCCAAATTCTTCGACTTAGACCTTTTTTATTGATAGGTACCTACTATAAGTATATAATATAATTAGCTTATCAATACCTACCATAACATTAAAGGATAAGTCAAACAGGCAGTCAGGTCAGGCTAATGTTTTTCAGCAATAAATAAATTAATCATATTTCATACATTGTGTTAACGACAAACTTATTTACTTATGGAACTTATTACAATGTACCTAATGAATTAACGCATTCTAAACAAGACACTGAACAGTTTTTATTAATTTGATTAATTTAAAATGGAGTTTGCATTTTCGTCAAAGTCTTCTAAGTCGACCAGTATTAACATCTAGTGTACCTATAGTGCCCTTGGGGTCGGGTGATAAAGAACTCCAGTCTGATAACTGGCAGTATTCGAATTCGTGATTACCACATACAATTCTATCTTTTAAATCAGTCTTTTTAAAAATGCACGATTTTAGAACATTATAAAAATCTACACTCACGCTGTCTATCCATTCTCTCAAATCCTGGTGTATTCTCTTTACGTTTGAATAAGAAATTTTCTGCAAAAGTAAACTCTCTTCCCTATTTGGCAGGAAGTCGATTGGTTTTACGTAGGAATAATTTTTATAAGCATTCTGCGAGCCGCTATGTATAATAGTGGCTTCTTGATGTGATAGTTCTTTACCGGAAAAATATTCTAAAGGCGTTATAAGAAACTTAGTAGATGCAATCAAATTAGACTTTTCAAACAAACCAACTTTCCAAACCCCCGGTAAAAGAGGTGCCTTTAAACTTGGTTTTATAAAATTAGTCAGATTATTTTCGTTAACATGAACACTCACAAGGTCTGCGATCACCCCTGCTGAGTCTAACCACATTACTGTTAAATTTTCAAATTTCTTATCTATAGGTGATATAAACTTATACAATAAGATAGGTTCAGACAATGGTCCTAAAATATTTGCTAAATTTCTAAATGAATTTTCTTTTTGATCATAGTCGGAACTTACTCTAAATATTTCAACATTATCTACAAATTGATTTTCTAAGTTCAAATCAAGGTGTTTTTTTGGTTTATACCAAGTTTCTATAAATACTTCTACTTCATTATGCATAATAGCTTTGTGCAATATTAAATTTCCCTTGTAAACATCTGCATAATGATATGAACTGATTTCTATTACATCTAAAGGTTCCAATACACATTCCTCTGCTTGTAATATTCTAGCATTATGACGAACTATACTACCAGCATGAGACAGGAGTGTGTCATCAGTGCTAGCAGTCAAATCATCTGTATTATAAATGCTCTGCCAATATGACTGTAAATTGTGAATCAAATGGTGATCATCATATCCTATAAATTGTTCTACTCTAGTTATAATCTCTTGATTAATTATTGGTTCAAATTTTCTTGCAAAAAATAACTGTCGATCTTGCGTGTTCTGTATTCTAGGCCAATCTTCTGTAGTAAAATCATTTGGGGAGCATCCACACCAATCTACTACATGTTTGTATTGACATTTACATCCCAACTTCCTTTTCCAATTGGTAACATGTAAGTTATTATCTACATAAGTTGAACAGAAGTGGGAATTTCTTAGAACTGTATGAAAATATGATTCAGCTGGCAGTAGGGTATGTTGAAATACTATATCCAGACCAGCTAGCAGGTTGTCTTGCTGTCCAGTCACATATTTCACAAATTCTGTGGACAACGCGATCCAATCGCTACCGCCATCTATTACAATTCCTTGAGGTAGTTTTCTTTCGCCTACACGCCACATGTGGGTCTCACACTCAATGAAAGTTTTATCTAATCCTTGCTTCTTTATGAATCTTTGTACTTCTCTTCCATGTGACTTAACAAAGTTAAGGCCTTTGTTTGCAGCTAGAAACTTTTCTAAGCTTTCTAAAGATTTGATTGGAAAATCACTTTCACTTAAGTTAATGACGAAATCCCATTTCCAGCCTAACGCAAAGAAATCTTTCATTGCAGCTAGAAGCATAGTGAGCAAAGAAGAGCCTCCCCAAATTGTAGAAAATCTATTTTTGGCTAACTTAACATTAGAAAACTTCTTTTCTAGTGCAGATAGTTTTCGATGCAGGTAATCTTGCCTCTGAAAATAAGTAGGTACTTTTATTGTATTGTATAGGTATTCATTACTTAATTTATAATTATGACAAATTTGTACTTTAATGTTTTATTCAAGGATTTGGTATGTAACTACTATGCTTATTTTTTTTTATGTTGTTAATTTACTGATGAAATAAGATTTTTCTTTGAAAGCTAATGAGCTATAGTATAACTTGCTACATTGGGATAGAACAGAAAAAAACATCAAATACTAAATTCTGTTACTGTAGGCAGAGATACAAATGTTTTACTTACAGAATCAATATGGATATAGAAATAGTGACTAGATCTGTATAAAGAATTTATGAGTCTGTGGACTTGGCGCAATGCACGCCCATTTAATGTCAGCAAGAATATTATCCTGACCGGTTTTTGATCTGAATTTGCAATCTCAGGTATTCTTGGTATAAATTCTGGAATATAATTATGTACAATTAAAAAATATATATTTTTTCAATGAAGTTTTTGTCTATTTATAATACCTACTTGCTAAGCCAGTTTCGTATATGTTCATAGTAAAATATCCTCCACAAATCTTGGATGGTTGTCCAGGACATTTCATGTCACACATGTCATCAGCAGTTTGAGCAGATGGGGGCGGAGCATTCTCACCACAAAAGCATTCAGATCTGGAAATTACAAATTACATTTTAAAAAATGAACTAAGTAGGTATTATAAGTCTGAAAGTAATACTTTCTGTCTGCATCTCTTCTTTTCACATTAGAATACCTTAGGTAGGTTGAGTTGAAATAGAGCACGCAGGTTAATGGAGAGAGAAGACTTTAAGTAAGTATATATTTTGTAATTATGTACATGTACAACATCATGGAAGGAAAAGTAGAAGGAAAACAGAAGAGGAGAAGACAACAAAAGCCTTGCATAAACAGAATCAAGTGGCGTAGACTCCACTAACAAGAGCAACGCTCTTAAATTGAATAATGATAACAGAAATTGGACATCAACTAATTTATTAGGTTTATAAAGTTTCACTTATGACAGAAACCTTGTGGTTCTCATTCTTACCCATATTGAACACCAGCATATGGAAATCCAGCTTGTACACATATATCCAAACAATTAGTTGGTGAATTTGTACTTGCATAGTTTCCATAAAAACTTGATAATAATCTTAACTTTTTTTCATCCACAAAACAGCCCAAGTGTTTACCATAAGTTGCCCATTCAGCCACACAGGTATTTCTTAAAGATTTAGGATAAAAGTTCCCATTCTGGATAAGGCAAGTTTTGTTTACAATTTGTTGCTTACAGTTTTGAGTTTTAGCACGGTGAACAGCAGAAATGGCTTCTCGGCTTTTTATATCACAGATAGGCTTAAAGTCTAACTCTTCTAGTCTTAACACTGCTACTGGCTTTGATTGAGGTTTTGCTTTTGGAAGGTAATCTTCATCATCACTCAAACTAGGATTTAACTTCCTAGCAGATACATCGTTGACTTCTTGTCTTATAAATGACTTGTGGCCAGCCCTTTTAAGTAAATTGTCATTTTCGGAGGGAAAAAAGAAAACGGCGATTGAGATTTGAGCGAAAAACGCTAATATGGCTGTTATTATTAACCACTTCCCGTACTTGTAGAATAATCTTCTAAAACTTATCGCCATTGCTAATTAAACCATTCCTTAACACAAAAAATAACATCTTCTAAAAAATTACATTTATCACTTTATTATCATATAAATTAACAAAAAAGACTAAATAAATGAACAGATTGGAATTAGACCGACCGAGCCTGGAGCCGACTATCAAAAATGATTGATTGACATGCATGACATTGACTTTGACAAGACAAGCGACAAGCAGTTAATGAACGAACATTGAACGAATGATTATACAGGTGGCCCGTCGATTGACGTCCAAAAGAAAAATTTGGATTCCAGTCGTGAGGTATCCGAATCACCCCCATGTATGTTCCGCGATTTTTTTACAGTTTCCGAGTTATGACGTATTTTCTGATTTTTTGAGATTTTTCAACAAATCACCCTAAAAAGGTTCGTAGTAAAAAAGTACAACACTTTTTCATAATTTTATTTTTGCATCAGATGCTTCATGATCCGTAATATATAAAAAAATATAGGCACTTTAGCTATCTGCCACTGTCACAGTAAAGTGCGTTTCATGAAGTTCCCCTTCCCCATAAGTTCCCAAGAAGTTCCTATGCCGCCATGTTGGCAGAATTGAAAATTTGTACACAGGCAACCCTTGATGACGTTTCGCAGTCAGTGTTGCCAACCCTATTGTTTTAACAGTAGATTTACTGTTTTTGCCTTGGCATCCCTGTTTTCTGTTTTAGATAGTATTTCTACTGTTTTAGTCGATTTATCCGAATTTAGAAATGAGTAAGTTGTTTTTTCTTCGAATTCCACTATTTGCGATATGGTCAAAAAACTGCTATGTCTGCCCCATAGCAGCGCTGCCGTAGAAAGGCTATTTTCAGCCATAAATATAATGAAAACAAAGTTAAGAAATAAAATGTCAATTAAAGGCACTTTACACACAAAGGCAGAAGTTGCAGAATGTTTTGCATTTGATGCAACTGAAGAGCGTATGAAAAAAATTAATAAAAAAATGTATGATTTTAATAAAAAAATTGATTGTGAAAATTTTGAAGAAAGTGAAATTAAGCAAGTTATGTCGGGCAGTAGATTTCATGTTATGAAATTACTATTTTACTGTTTTCTGCTGTTTTTTTATGTTTCGTTTGCTGCTTTTTGATCTCCTGAGGTTGGCAACACTGTTCGCAGTACAAATTTTCAATGCTGCCAATATGATATGGCGGCATAGGAACTATTTCATGAAACGCACACACTAAAGTTTAAAGTTCAACAATTCACTAGGTACTAACTTTGAAAACTAACAATTAAAATAATCGACGACCTTTGGACAGGTATTTTGTTATCGTTCCTTAGTTTTAATATGTATACGTATCTGAAAATCTTGGCTAAAACGAGAACGAGTGTCACGATGTCTAAGGTATTTGCATCTAGCATAAGTGCAACAAGTATGAAGAGATTAACTGGGAAAGTAGCAATTATTACAGCTTCTACAGACGGGTATGAATATCAATAATACTATTTGGTGTACGGATCAATAAATAAGCACTTAACTGTAAACGCGTGGCCATTTTTTCAGAATAGGGTTTGCCATTGCTAAGAGATTAGGTGACGAAGGAGCGAGCGTTATTATTAGCAGTAGAAAAGAAGATAATGTAAATAAAGCAGTTTCTAAATTACGTCAAGACGGAATAACTGTAGAAGGTGTGGTTTGCCATGTAGGAAATGCAGAGCAAAGAAGAAATTTGTTTAATGTTGTAAGTAAAAAACATTGGATTTATTTATTGTGAATCAATGTTCAAATTATTATAATTTGTTTGTTTTTAGGCTAAAAAAAAGTTTGGAGGCCTTGATATATTAGTCTCTAATGCTGCTGTCAATCCAGCTGTCTCACCAATTTTAGAAGTAAGTATTTCTTAAAAATATGATTTCCACATTATGATGTGCAACCACACCACAATGCTCAGGAGAATTAAAGTCCATTATAAAACAATCTTAAAAAACATATTTGATACCTATTTTAATTTCAGACTGATGAGAAAGTTTGGGACAAGATTTTTGATATCAATGTTAAAAGCTCTTGGCTTTTAGCTAAAGAAGCCTATCCAGAATTGATAAAAAGAGGGGGAGGGAACATTGTATTTATATCCTCGATTGCCGGTTATCAACCAATGGAGGTACCTAAGTAACTCATTCACACTATAATTTATACCATTGGTAGTAGGTAGTTATACATATTTTTTTTTATAAAATTATCGCCACCACAATCTACATAATAACAATGCTGTACATATATTTGTGTAATAAGAAAATTTCTCATTTTCAGCCCTTGGGTCCATATAGCGTAAGCAAAACCACATTATTAGGCTTAGGAAAAGCAATTGCCAAAGAAATTGTCCATGATAAAATAAGGGTGAACTGTGTAGCACCAGGCATTGTGGAAACTAAATTTGCTGCTGCTGTAAGTAATATTTTAAAGAACATTTAATATTTGTCATATTTTATCGAATCAATAATTAATGAAAAAATATTTAACTTTCAGATTACAGGATCTGATGATGCTAAGGAAGCTGGCCTATCCATAGTACCAATGAAAAGGTTTGGGAAAACTTCAGAGATAGCTGCAGCTGTTGCATTCTTAGTTTCAGATGATGCTAGTTACATGACTGGAGAAACTCTTGTTGTAGCTGGAGGCACTTATGCGCATCTTTAAATGATAAAAAAAAATATCAGGTCAAACAGGGAACTATTCCAGTGAATTGTGGCTTCATACTATTTTAAATTTAATTTTAAGGAAGGTTTTAAGGGAAATGTATTTATCATAATGTACAAATTTTATTTTGAAGTTTTTTATAACTTTTTGTATTTACAAATACAATTTAATGAAGTTTTTTATTGTATATTTATTTCCTCTAATAAAAGTGACATGAAAAACTTATTCATCATCATCAGAATCTAATAAATCATTTTTCTTAATACCTATAGTTCTCAGAATGTTACTTGTAGGTCCAGATGATCCTTGTTCTTCCTTTACACTTTGTCTCATGTTAACTAAAACAGACTTACTGCTTTTACATTCAGGTTGTTGATCATCACACAAAGATTCTTTCAATTCTGCATCCATGTCAGTCTCTTCTTCTGAGAAATCATCTTCCATGTCATCCTCATTCAAAGTACCATTTAAAGCAGCTTCATTTCCAGTAGTGAAATATTTCATCATATTATTCAGTGTATTCATGAATTGTTCTGAATCAAATTCAATATTGTTATCTTCAGAATCATCAGCTGTTGAAGTTTCAATGCCTTCAAAATCTGAAGATTGTTTTAAAAATTTTGACAATTCAGTTGTAATTGTATCAGAATTAAGAATGTCGCCAGTTTTTAGTTTGGATGGCTTTCCATAACGTGAGTTCAGTAAATCATTGAGCTGTTCAGGGTCTACATTAAGCCATTCATCTGTATCTTCTTCAATATCTTCATCTGACTGTTTCATTGAATTCTTTACCTCAGTAAATTCTTTTGTTTGCATAAGCTGTGTGATGGTGTTGCATATTTGTAAGTTTATGGGACATTCCATACTCAAAAAGAACTCTTTAGCTTGTTCTAATAGCAGTTTGTAATCTTTGGAGCCTTCAATATTGCGTTTAAAATAACCATTGTCTTTTAAACTTTTCATAAACTTGTTAAATTCTTTTGAAGTAAATATGTCTTGAGACAACTTATTCATAATAATTTCATATCCACACGTGATTTTCAGACCTAAAGTACTTTTCTTTTCATTTTCATTGACCTTAATATGTTTTAAATTCTTTGGAAGCCTAGAATGCATGAGCATAGCATACAGACACTTTGTGAACTTTACTTTAGTTGTTAGACAATTTTTAAAACTCACATTTTTTAGAGTTTTTGCTTCAATTATGTCATGATTGCAATATGCATTTACAATTGGGGATATAAGAGATGGTTTGATAGTCAGTAAAGTAGCGATAGCATCTGGCAAATCAACTTTAGCTCTGTGCATATTCTCATTTATTTTCTCTGGATAGCCTGCCAGTCTTTTCATTATTGCATGTTGTATTTCTGATGATATTGTTTGGGCAGGCATATCACTTATAAACTTAATTGCATCATTCACTCTCAGCTCTTTGTTTGAGTCAGCTAAGGTGGGTGGTATCAAATGGATGTGGCTCTGGTAGATAAAAACCTGAAAAGGTAATAAATAGGTAAGTGTTAAAAATGGTATTGTCATCTTAAAAACTTAGGTATAGTTAGAAAATGTAGAAATTACAACATTGTTGCTGAAAAGGATTAAGAGACCGGATTTTCTCTAAAAGACCATTGATTCTTACTCTGTTTTCTGTGGAGTCTGGATTAGCCCACGAAGGTAGTAGATCTGCTGCTTCTATAAGAAGAAACTCTCCATCATTGTCATACACTTGACCAATTAACTCATGTTGTTTTGTTATTTCTAACATGAGATAAACAATAAACCATTCATCTTCTATGTTATCTCCAAAACAAGTTACACTGATAAGATGGTCTGGTAGTTCTGAAAAATACATAATATAAAACTTAAGTAGTGCTGAACATAATTGTTAAAGGAGCACATTATTTAAAAGTTGGTAGGTACTCTTTAAATTACAACATACCATTTTTGTCATTGATTGGTACACAAAATTTAAATTCGTCTCTGTGCCAAATATATTCTGCAGATAAAGTTTTAATTATTTTATTTACAGAAACACACAATTCTTCTAGGTTATAAGAAACAGACGACATAGGAAACAGCAAACATCGTACAGAGTCCTCACTAAGAAGCTCCACGGTTTTATTATTGGACATTTTAGTAAAAAAAATACAACAGAGTTTGTTATTAAATACAGAATTCTAATTCACAGCAGAATAAATAAACAAAACAAATAGAGTCCATTTCACGAAAGAAGTAGCCAGCCGCGGCCGCGGCGCTGTATTTCATGTCAAAATTGATAATGTTGCCATTTATGAGTACAACATCTACCTATATTATGTTTATTTCATTTGTAATTTATTAAATAATATTATTTCCTGCATATTTCGAGTGTTCTAGTAATTTCATGAGTAGGTTGGTATATATTTTGATAAAAATGTCTATTTAGCTATATTTCTGTTGTGTAAAAAGTGTATTTTTATTAAGATAAGTAAGGGGTTTTCTACCTATTATCAGGGAAAAGGTCAGAAAATAGGGAAAATGGACAAAATGAAAAAAAAAAGCGAGCTTGTCAATGGCTGTCAATTAAATGTCATTCTTTTCTTTGATTATGTGTCAAAGTCCTGTGTCATGCAATGCAAGGTTGTCCTCTTACTTACATCGTAGTTTCAATTTTTCAATTATCTTATTTAATTGCAACTTACCTATTAGAGGTCAGTCTTATTTCGCTAGATATTCTAATGTCCGCGCTTGCATATATTTGTGGTTACGGATACGGATCCAATTCAGACGATAGTGATTGTGAATACGTTCCTAGAGAAAGGAAGAGGTGAGTGTATTAATTTTTATTGAACAACATGTGATGCCACTAAATAAAATCTTAGTACAAACGCATCAATTTCAATTTTAAATGTTTTATGGTAGTAGATATGCTTACAAGTCAATGTACCTATTCAGACAGAAGCTGCCTGCCCCAGACTTGAGCAAAGTCCCTGTTATTCCCAAGGATGAGCATGTAGACGACCCAAGCTTGCACGGAGGACGCAACCGCTCATTCCCACACGTTCGTGGCAATTGGGCTTCATTAATTTACATTAGATGTATGTATTGTTAGAATTAAGAATTATTAAGTAGGTAGGTACCCACCTACCTAGATTCTAATCCAAACCTTCCCTATCAAATATTTCACACTATATGTATATTTTTTTTGTTAACTAGTTTTCTGTAAGTATTATTGAGTATTTTTTAGCTTTTGGCGAAAATTATTTCAGATAGGTTGGCTTCTACATTACCAGCGTCATCTGCGATGCTAACATGTTCATTTATTACTATATCAATACATCAAAACCATTTTTTTTAGGTCCAGAAGACAATTTCCAAGAATTAGTGGAAAAATTACAATCAATCTTAATACCTTTGGATGATTCTATTGAAAAGTGTGAAGACCTCCATGTAAGCTTGTCCAAGACTCTGGTGTTAACTTATCATCTAATTACACCATTCACTACCTCTCTCCAAAGTTTACTAGTTAATTCAGAAAGGTATGTATTGTTATTTTCAGAAAAAGAAATTGACATTTAAAGCCCAATTTTATCTCAACCCTTTAAACATAAGTCTATTCTCACTTACTAATTATACTGAAGTAGGTATCTAATGTTTAAAATTGAGTATGCTTTATTGAACTATCCACATGGTAGGTATTGGCAGTTTTCATTACACATCTGTTTATCTTTATCAGTTTCAGCCTGGAATTTGACTCCATACAGATTTATTGTAACGAAGAAAAGAATAGGACTTTTATTGCTTTGAGAGCTAGTGAATCAAGTGGCAACCACCTACAAGAAGTAACTGCAAAAATTGATAAACTGCTTGTGGAGTATAATCTACCAACATTCTACGAAGTAAGTATCTAACAAAAGGTAAAAGAAAAAGTTGAGCGACTTTTACTAAATTTGAATTTTTTACAGGACCCTTCCTTTCATATGAGTGTATTGTGGCTGCACGGTGATAAGCATAAAGAACTCACAAGCATTTTACCACAGTTAAATGACATTGTATCTCAAGAAATTGCAAAGGGTTCACAGTTGGCTTTTATAGATAAAGTGCATTGTAAAATTGGTAATAAACATTACCAATATTCACTTAGCTAAGATGGCTTCATATAACCAGTATCCCAATGAAGTGGAATACAATAACAGAAGACAACAGAATGCAGCAAAGAAAGTATTTATAAACCCGAATTTTCAAAGAAATAATAGATTAGTGGCCCAAAACGGCATGATGTACATAAACCCTTATTTTCCAAAACAGAACATACTACCTAATCAGATGACCAGAATACATGTAAATCCAAACTTTGTGAAATCAAGTTTCCCTGCAGTTGGTTCTCATATGAATGGTAGCATGGAATACAATAGAAACAATATTGTGATCAACACTAGTGCACAGCATGTAGATACAATGCCAACACCACCTGAGACAGCAAATCAACCTCATTCAACTGCAAAATCTCGATATTGCATTGTGAGACAAAATAACAGTTCTACTGTGAAAAAAGACAGTACACCTGTAAAAAAAATGAGAAACACATTGAAAATCAGTAAATACAAATCAATATCTTTAGAACATGCAAAACAGAATCTTGCGACATTGAAGAATATTGACAAACCACTTCCTTCAACATCTGCTGCCCTACAGTCACAGAGTATTGGAGGTCAAAAAAAGAAAACAATTCAAACTGAGTTAGTTCAAAGTCGTTTTAAGTTCATTAAAAATATTTCAGTAAATGTTTCACCAAAACCAGATGGCAGAACGGCAGTAATCAGAAAACGGATTTCTTTAAAATGTACAAAATCAATGTTTAATAAGAAAAATTACAGCAAAAATAATATTCCATGCCCTCTTTTTAAAAAGTATGGAAAATGTTTGAGACAAGATAAGGGACACTGTGAGTTTTTACATGACAAGAAGCATGTATCCCTATGCCGAAAGTTTCTAAAGGGATTATGCCATGACAAGGATTGTTTGTTGTCACACGAAGTATCATCAATGAAAATGCCTACATGTTCCTTCTATCTGAAAGGCATGTGCACTAAGGAAGACTGTCCATATTTACATGTCAAATTAAATGCGAAAGCAAAGGTTTGTGCTGATTTCTTGAAAGGCTTCTGTGAGCGTGGTGATAAATGTCTAAACAGGCATTTGAATGTTTGTCCTCAACAAGCGACCAAAGGAACCTGCTCCAATAAACAATGCCCATATCAACACAAACCTAATAAACGATTGATTAAAGTGAAGACAAAAGTGCTGAATAAAAGTATCAATGGAAGTTCTCCAGGAGTACGAAGGATCCTAACAGAAAATTCTCAGCACAATTCTCGAGACAGAGATGCTAAAGAGAAAGATTGTAGATATTACAAAGTTGCAGACGATGGTGAAGAAACAAGTATAGAGACAATCAAGCCTACCAGATGTAAGTTAGGAGCTTTACCATCATTCATCCAATTATGATTTGTTTCCACTTGTATTGAAGGTAAGCTATTTTTGTACTGCTTTTATTGTAAAATAAATTAATTTTGAGCAAATTTATATCAATAGTTTTTAAATCCTTTATTTATAAGTTTATAAAGGTAATGTTGGTGTTATCTATTAAAAATTTTTATTAGTTAAGAAATTCTCAAATCAAAAAATGTACATATTACAACCATATTATATTTTAATCAGAAAAATAAGGTATATCGCAAAACATTACATTATAATCATGATCATAGATGAGCGATGGAATATGAATGAACCTACTTATACTGCATCACTTTAACACTTGCCTTTACCTTACAAAGTCATTTGCTTTACTTCCATAATTAATTAACTGAATAATCTTGATAAAAAGCCACTAAAATACAACAGTCATATTATTTCTTGAACCATGATGGAATCTTGCTCTTTTTTGCTGTTGATGAAGATCCTGCTGTAGGTTTTTGTGAAGTTTCGGGACCTGAATTTTCCAATTTCCGCCTAGTAGGAGCCCTGTAGAAATATTTTTTAACATAAATATTGAACATGATATTTAAATTTTCAAAAAAGTAAGCAATTCTGTAAGTACCTATATTTAGAAGCAAGCAAACTAGCAGCGTCACTGGACGTTTGTTTCCGATATATTTCATCCTTGAGATATCTGTGTGATCCATTATCATCCAACCATTTAAAATGCATATGAACACATGGCACGAACTTTGCTTCAAGTAATGTCATTTCATGGTCAAGTGTTTCCTTTATGGGTGTTGTAACTAAAAATAAATAAATAAAATATTCTTAGCTAGTTGGAATAAATACATAAATAACTGAGGCATATTTCATTAATTAAACTTACATATATCGAAAGGCCTGTTAGGTTCCCTTAAATGCTCTTTTATAAACTTAATAATATCACCAATTTTATTTGATGGAGCAAATATACCCTGAAGAATAATGCGATCTGGGAACTGTACTCTTACTACAACGTTTTTATAACTAGCAAGCCTTTGCTCTGATGTCTGAAACAAAAGCAAGAAACTTGAAATTGATTGCCTTTTTTTTGCACTGCCAATGCAATGGCTTACAAATTTACAACTCACTTGTTTTTCCATAGCCTCCCTTTTTGAAGAAGACACTAGAGGCGAATCTTCTAATTCCATGCGTCGTTGTTGTAAATCCTTATACAATTTTCGCACTTCTTCAATACTAAGTTCATAGAAGTCATCAGGTAAATCATTCATATGATCTTCAGGTAAATCGGGCTGTGTAAAAGCTACAGCTTTCTGTCCCCCCAACTATAATTACAATATCCATGTTCTAGTTATTATCAGCTATGTTAATGTGGTCTTTAGTGAAATGGATTAAAATGGGTACTTACAAAGGTAACTTCTTCTTCAATTTTGAGTCTCCTTTCTAAATGCTCTTGTGTCATAAAGGATAAAGCTGATTCAGAAGACTTAGGAGGTTCACAATTAACTTTCTCAGCAGGTTTATTTTGTACATTGCTTTGATTTATTTTTGTTATTTCCTTTTGATGATTGTCAGATGTAGGTTGTATGTTAATTCCACCACCAGCTTGTTTCTTTACATCTTTTATCAATTTGACAGGATCAAATTGCTTGACCTGTGTTTGTGGGTTAGAGGGCCCAGCTCTCTGAGTATCATCAGATTCTGTTTTTACATGTTTTGCTTCTGGACTTTCTGCTGTCTCTGGACGTCGATACACAGAAGAAACATTTGCCTGCCTGTAACATGGAATATTAGTTATTTATTATATTTTAGTAACATATCTTTGTAACTAGTTTAAGTGTTAAATTGGCTTACTTGGCTTCTTCAGCTTTGTTCAATAATCTTAATATAGCACGTCCCCCTAACAAACCTAGCTGTCTCAGAGTTTTTTCCTTTAGGGCATGTATTCCAATCACCTCTTGGCGCATGTATAAAATTGTAGGTTGTTGCAAACTTTTTAACTCTGAAGGTGCTAACATTGTTACCAAATCAAGTAAAGATGTTTGAGGAGGGAATTCGGCTGTCCTTCGTTCACCTGAAACATTTGTTTTATCTCTTGGAATCTAGGATTACAAATGTGTCTATTAACTGCTTAATATATAAATAATTACCATCTTCTAACAGAAGACCAATAGTAACATTAGTTTCTTCTATTTTCCTATCTGATTCCACCATTTCAAGGGTTGCTTTATTTGGTAGATTGGAGTACCTAACTGATATAGTTAAGTCGAGAATATGATTATGATGTTTGAGAGCATATTCTGTAGGTTGGAAACCCTGTCTTGCGCATACATCTTCTAAAACCTGAAAGTTTTTAGAGCTCAATATTAATTTAGGACCGATGTAATTGTTTTAAATAAATATATATAATAAATAGATAAATCTATCGATAGCAGTTTATGAAAAGTAGGAAAAGGGAAAAAACCGGGTCGGTGGCGTCGTCTACTAACCTGCAAAATAATAGTGTCAGGGGTGCAATGAACTTTTTGCCTCCTTCCATTGGGCATCAGAACTGTTATATCTTTGGACATGGCTCTGCAAATAATAAATAATACTACTTTATCGTGATTTTGGATTCCGTCGTAGACTAGATTTTAATTCTTGGGTAGATAATACAAGAGCACACTTACCTCGTTCAACTAGTAATTGCAGCCGCTGACATGAAACACTAAAGCTCTAACTTTAATCAATTAATTTTTACTTAACGCTGGTTCGGTAAAATTCAAGGAACAAAATTCTCAATAACAAAATCAGTTGGTTTGGATATCCAGACTGTGAGTGAATGAATTGTGATTGATGATGACAGTGTCACCATCAAAATTCCGCTTGTCATAGTCACCCGTAATCATTCACTCTTTTTCATTCGTTCGCATTTTTTTTTTGACCTGGCATACAATATGACCGATACTGGTCACATGTGGGCCAAGTTGATTCTTAATTTATCGAATTCCTAAGTTACAGGATGGTATTTAATAAAATTAATTCAGTAAAAGTTTTTTGTTTTCATAATAAGTTCTATAACTCTGCAACCATCAACTCAATAATCATCATCTAACTAGAAACAACACGCTTTAGGTGAATCTCTAAGCTATTTGTATAGGTAGGTAGGTACCATTTCCTACTAATAGATTTCATAAGCCTCGTACTAAAGTTTCTTGAGGAAGAAGATATAAACAGCACATTATTGTCCAAAAAATATATTTTATTGTAGTAGACAACACGAGGACGCGCGCACGGCGCCCAGCCCGCCCCGCACGCGCGTCCCACAACAACGCTTCGCTATCTACGTCCAGCTCTCTGTTTTAATAATTGGAATAATTTATTTAATAATTACAACACTTTTTTTATCTGTCCGTATTTTTAACATTAGGTATAACTAACTTCGTCTTGTATAACTTGGTGTAAGAACAGCCTTCAGGAATTGAAATAGGGTGGCGCAATATACGCCTCACAGCACTGTTTCCATTTCTACTCTAGTCCGCTCTCTAAAAAGGAAAAACAAACATCGTTAACGTTTTAGGTACATGTCATGAATTCCAAAATCAGTAAATAAATAGATAATATTTCAATTCGTTCCCAAAACCCACAGGTCTTCTGCTACCGGGTGTTAGTAAACATCGTTAGCATGTAGGTAGGGTAGGTTAATTTTTGGGGTGGTATAGGTAAAATACCTTGCGCGTAAATCGCCGCAAGAAAGCGGACGGTCGAGATCGGGTAGTAGATCGGCGGGCGCGTGCAGCGTGCGCGGGCGGGTGGCGTCGTGCGCCTCCCCCCCCGCCAGCAGCGCCGCCGCCGACGCCAGGCGCCGCGGCGGCGGCTGCAGCCCGTGCGCCGCCAGCGCCGCAGCCAGCTGTCGCGCGCGCGCCATTGCCGCATCTCGCTCGTGTCTTGCACGCCACAACTGCACACATTAAAATTAGTACCTACCGCACTAGAGACACATTGTTTTTGAAATGAAAGTAGTCAGTAGCAAAAGAATATACATAAGTTTGTATTAACCTGTGCTGCGCAGACAGCGGATCGACAGTGGCCTCGACCTGCAGCTCCGTAGCCACGCGCCGCCGCCTCCACGACGGCACCGTGGAATGATAGAGATTGCCCTAAAATTGAATGTGCGTGTTATTAGTAGGTACCTACTTCTCTTAGACTTCAACTGCGTATCAGTTCAGCTTATAACTAGGATTTCATACCCATAGACAGAGAGACGAGGGCACAGCAGGATCCGGCCGTGGAGGCGGCCAGGTGTTCCCGCATGTAGCGGAAGTACACGTGCTCCATGAGCAGCAGCAGTGCCGCCAGCAGGATGCCCGCCATCAGCAGCAGGAACGCCGACAGAAACTGCTCCAACGCCAGCGGATCTGACGACTTGTGTTCCTGCTTATTTGGCTTGCATGTGCCCGTCATCCAATATCTGCAGACAATGCTAACCACGTGTAGAAAACCTACTTATACAACATTGAGAAAAACCAAACTTACCTAGGTAGGTACCTTACAAGTTAGAAGAAACTCACCTACGTAACCTCTCAAGATCGCCGTTGGAGCGCAGGTCAAGTAATCGTTTATTGAACATACTGAGGTATTTTGAGTTGCGCGTGAACGCTAGGCCATAACCAGACATCGCATACCATGATCCTACGGTTAGCAGTCTGCAGTCTTCGTCCTAAGAATACAAAATATTGAGATAAATACTTACATCAAATGATTACCTCTATATTAAGAAGACGTTATTTTAGTGAAAGGAGTTTCGTAAATACCTACTTACTTGTTGATTTGTGACATTTCTTACCTGGGATACTAAATAATCAAGTACGGTGCCGTCGTAAATAAATGCATCTAATTCTCCCGTTAGTACACTCGTTACGCCTGCACTCACCGTACTACGGTTGTACCTGGAAGCATATCAATTTACTAATCGGTGTCCCAGACTGATGGAGCAGAGAAGACCGTAGGTTCTTAAAAGAATACGTTTTTAGGTACCTTTTCATATAGGCGTGCGGCTCTGTGAAATATTTGGCAAGAGTGGCATCTGTGTGCGACCAAGGTACTGTGCCGAACTTGAGCGCGGGGCGGTGCGAGAGGGGGCGGGAAATACGCGGGTCGTCGAGACCGCTCAGCTCGTGGAACTCCTCGCGCGTGATCATGAACGCGGCGAGGTTGGCCGTGTAGATGGCCAGGAACACCACGGCGAACATGGCCCACATGTTCGTCATAAATCGGGCTGTGAAGCCGCGTGGCGAGTCCACGTGAACCGATGCCTAAAAATATTTAGAATATTAATCATAATATTAGAAATTAGATATTCGTCCGAGGAATTAATGTTTTATGTTAGACTAAAGGCTGGCGGCTGCCTGCGACTTCGTACCTACGTATTTATCGTCATACATGATATCTCAAAATAATTTAGCCAATGTACCCATTTGTTATGTGTTAGCTAATATGTATATCAGAATATACAATATTAGCTACAATATTGCCAAATTTCATAAAAAAATATTCAGTGGTTTTTGTGTAAAAGAGTAACAACAATCCATCCATATCGGCTCAAACATTGACATTTATAATAATTAGATATACGTAAGTAAGAAGTAGGATTTCGTAAGGCTAAGTTTTGTTGACCAGTAAAGTACTTACTTGAAAGAGAACAGCCCACACTATCCAATACGTTCGACAAAGTGAGAATCTGTTCTGAGGCACTCGTTTTGAGTTTGACCCTGTTGAGCAATCGAAGCCGCTTGGCGACAGCCATTCGAAGAAAAATATGGAAAACGTCGCAGCTTGAATAGCGACGGCTCCAACGAGCATCCACGACGCTGTGTCGAACGGCTCCAGGAAGGCGGTAGGTGAGATAATTCCAGTCCGCTTCGCCACCACTATTGCGACACCTGTCTCCATGAATGGCACACTGAAGTCTATCACGGCTTCTCGATCCGAATTTATAATCAACGATGTTAGTACCTGCAACATCAATTATTTCGTTTTTCGATTGAAAAAAAAAAACCTACTTATGAGTTTAAATAGGTAGGTACTTAATCAATTTAGATGTCCATCAATCAATCATACCATATCAGTTTTCTTGTTAACCAAATCGGCGATGAGTCCATTCCACTTGCCATTGTGCAGCGTGCCCCAGCGGCCGTCCTCAACGCGCACCAGCTCGTACGTGAAGCCCAGCTGCTCGGCCAGCTGCGACAGCAGGTCGATACAGAACCCGCTACAGCACTGGTACAACGAGCTGTTTCTATGCGCCGTTCCTGCTTCCAGCCTGTATTATACATAAGTAATCCTTCGATGAAATCTCATGTGATTCAGTGAAGGTTCTATACTTAGAACAACTAATGTGGTCTTACTAATCTTTTATTTCCCGTTGATTAGTTCACTTTCCTAATCAGTCAACAATCGGGACATACTTATGGGATAAATATATATCTACAATACACAGGATCGATTTGAGGAACGAGTTTTCTGAAAATTCCGGTAAAATTCCCGAGCGAATAGAGAAGGCCTGAAACAAGATTAAGATATTCTTTAAGTTGACTGACCCTGCCACTTCGACCTCAGGCGCGACACGGCAAATGACCCCCCGGTCTAAAGAGCACCGGCCGCTGACGGGATCCGGCGGCGCCAGGTGGATGTACGGCGGCTCTTCCAGGAACGTGATGCGCATGTGGAACTTCTCCGGCACGCCTTGCGGCGGCGTATGTAGTCCGCCCGGCCACACGATGTCTTTGATGTCCAACCGCTCTTTAGGGAACGAGTTCCATGCGCCAATCTCCTCCCAAACCAACTGCAAAAAGATTACAATGGTTTTATTGATTACTTTTCAATATTTAAAGCGTGTAGATTATATTCTCTTTCTTCGAACAATTAGGCAAATAAACACGAACCTGCTCACCAATTCCGGGTCGCAGATTCACAATCTTAAGTTCGGCGGCCCGAAGTTCCCCGTCGGGCGTGAACTCGATGCTGGGGCGGCCCGCCTCGCCCTCGACGCTAACGTTGCGCAGGTGGCGGTAGAAGCGCTCGCCCGTGGACCACCGCGCCTCGCCCGTGCCCGCGCCGCCGCACGACAGCCGCGTGCCCAGCGGGTGCAGGACGTTCTCCGGCTCCGACACGTACGACTCAACGCCGTAAGCGAACACCTTCACCGCTGTCGCGATCTCGTTGATCAGAGATGCCGAAGATGTGTCGAAGTGCACGCCTAATAAATTCAATAATTGATGTAAGAATTTACGCACTGTTGTGAATGTGAAAAAGTCAAACCTAAAAAGAGAGCGCGTTGATGTCTTTTGCTTTAAGACGGAAAAATTTAAGAAAAGACTTAAACGCGCGCTCAGCATAAACGTGTATGGTTAAGGAGGAAACAGTTGCTCAGTCGGGTACAGTGACTCACCATCGTTTTGTAAAGAAGGAAAAGTGATACGTTCATCCCTTTTGCACTTGCGCGTGCGCATGCTAAAAGCTTCCAAAAAGTGCAAAAGAGATGAACGTATCTCTTTTCCTTCTCTACAAACAGGTGGTGAGTCACTGTACCCGACTGAGCAACTGTTTCCTCCTTAACCCTACCTATAAAATTGCACTTTTAGGTATGTAATTACGAGTATATTTGGGAAGAATTTTACATTAATTCGCGATTGCTGCTTATGTTGTTTGAGCACAATAAGTAGGTAGGTACTATACCTAATTGTAAAGTAAAGGGGGGAGATAAATACCGAGCATTCCAACTGGGAACTTGTTTGGCTGTTGCATAGAGCCGAGTACGCTCTGCGTGACGATCCAGACGAAGTTCTCGTCAGTGAGGTGCAGGTCGCCGGCCGTGGTGAGGATGTCGGCCGCCTCCTCGCGCGTCGCGTACAGCAGCATCACGCGCGCCTCGCTCGTCACCAGCTCGTTCAAGTCTGCCGGCTTTTTTACTACCACTGCGTTCAGGATAGTAAACTTGAAACGATCCTGTGACAATTATAAAAATTTTGTAGGTACATATTTATACCTAAGTAGGTAGGTACTTATTCGTACTCGTATCTTAGCGGTTCAGAGAATGGTACCTATGTGTGGTCCGGACCATTCGTAAACAGGTAGGTACTTATTTGATTTACCTACCTGAAGCGCAGATACTCTCTCGCGCACAGCCTGTATGAAGTCATCGTGACCGGCAATAGCCGAGGTGACGACACTGAACTGATGCCACTTGTACCGCTCCAGGATGGACAGCATCGCAGCAGTCTGGTGCTCGATAGACGGCGCCAGTTGAAGGCGCAAAGACGCATGTGACGCTCGCTTTTCAAGACCACTGTTGTCCGCGTTCCATGCGATTACCTTATAATCAACAAAAATAAATCAACCATTCCTATTTTTAAATGGGATCGAAAAATTAACGCTATGCTAAAGTAGCATAACCTATAGCATGCACTAATGAATGCACAAAAGAGATAGATAAAAGCTTTACCGGTATGCCAAGATATCCGGCGAGTTGTAGGAAATACTGTGCAGAGGCAGTAGAGCGCCCGTATTGTTCATGATTCATAAGATAAAGGATAGCAGACACGTTGACCGCTAAAAATTCTTTACATAGCGAGTCCAGGATAGCTGAAAGCATTATAAAAGAAATCAATAAACAGGCCTAAATAGCACGAACCTAAGAAGGTGGAGATAGTAATAGATATCTATCGTAATGCGCATACTCGACGATATGAGATAGGTACTTACACATCGGACTAGGCGTAAGCCCCTGCATAGAAAGTGTAACGTTGAGGCGCACGTGCGAGAAGAGTTTGAGTTTTCGTGGCAGTTTGGACAGGGCCGCCTTCTCAGCTTTGGTGTAGTCTCGCGCGCCGAACCTTTTGTGGGGGACGACGAGCGCGGCCGTGATGGTGGAGGGCGAGCGCGGCGGGGGCGGCGCGGGCGACGTGCGCGGGCGCCGGTAGCCGTCGCCGCCCAGCCCCACGCGCACGCCGCCGCCGCGCGCGCCCACCCCGCCGCCGCTCGCGCCGCCGCCGCCCACCTTGATCCCGCCGCCGCGCTCCGCCGCCGCCGCCGCCGCCAGCGCCCCTAGCGCAGCGAGCGCTATCAACGCTGTGTGCGCCTGCATCTCCACTATTGATGCTATAACAGAAAGGCTCTAGTAAAATCATATACCTATCGATACGATCTGAATCAACTCGGACGCGTAGAGCATGACCCGAGTTGTATTAACTTATCTAGGTAGGTATATTTAATGAAATCGAAAAGACACTTATTTCGACGGACGAATGAGTTAGGTTAGGTTAGTTAGTACCTACGAAAGCTTTCTTCTTTCAGAAAATAGGAAATAATGTATCAGTGCTTCGGCTTGCTATCGTCTATTCTGTTGCTCTGTATGGTTTTTGTTGGACTCGAAATATTTACATTATCTACTTATTTATTAATTTATTTGGTAAGTATATCATCAGATTCTGCGTTTAGAATACACACTAAGTAATTAGAATTTCCAAAAAATAAACTTGGGTATGATAGCTAATAGGTACTATGTAGGTACCTAGGTACCAACTTATTCACTACTAGGTACTTACTTTTTAGGATTACTTAGCTACCTACTAACCTATACAAAAATATATTAAGAAGGTATTACAAAAAACGCAAGAAAAGAATCTGTCAGTCAGCTGACTATGATGGTGCAGCTGCACCATGCACTTACTTCGATAAGTATTTTTATATAAAAATTCTTATGTACCTAGATAGATACCTATAATAACTAAGTACCTAAGTTAACTACCTTTATTTATACCTACACATTACTTACCTGCCTACAAGCAAAAACACCAAAAAAAAAGCAGTACCTAGAGGCACTCAACTATTTTATCTGCCTATTTACCTAAGTCCATTACCGTACAAATCTAGGCTAAAAGAAGGTATCTACTTACATATTTAAATATACATAGGTAGGTACTTAGAGTAAGCAAGTACCTAGGTACTTATTAAATAAACCTTCATAAGTAGATACTATCTACCTAAGTACTTGAAACATTTCATTACATAGAGAAACTTCTTGTTTGTGAAGATCAATAAAATTAGTGATGGATGAGCCTATTTACCTACAACTTAAATGCCCCCGGTGTCATCCGTAGATCTCTACGATCGACCGACGCGAGACGTCGTGTTTACTACCTTTTATTAAATATTCAGGAAAACTCTTGTTTGCTACGAGACTTCAAGTAAAAAAAAAAATAACCCACATCATCGTCTTGTTTAGATGTCATGAATATTGTAAAGTGAAACGGGAGAGGACATTTGGATTGGGAGAGGACGACACACCTACCTACAAGAGATCGTCAATACTTTTTAAATATTTTCATATTTACAGATATAATAAGAAAACGCCAGAATAACGTAAACGCATATTTAAAGATTGAAAAAGGACTTATTACAAATTTAAAATGATTCGCAAACTTATCTGAAATTTTAGGAATATCAAAGGAATTTCGTGTGCCTCTAGGTAGGTATGTAAGCAGTTTACCGATGTACGTACCTATAAGCGCGAAAATCGGCGGCGGTGGTTGTAGCAGCGGCGGCGGCGCGGCCTCCTTGCACCTGTCCACATACACTCAGGTGGCGGCGCGGGCCATGGGGTCGTTCTCGGACGGACAGTGGCGGGGCCCCGCGCCGCCCGCAGGGCAAACTCTGAGCCACGCGTGTTTACGTAAGCGCCACGCCCCGAGCCACGCTTCGGCGGTATGGGGCGCGGCGCAAAGCACCGCCAGTCGCCGAGCGCCGACTGACGCGCCCTCGGCCCTTGTGCGCGCCGCTGGAATCGCGCCTGCGTCAACCGCTTACAAGCTCCACGCCTCCTATTACATAATACATAATAACACGTCGTTGAGTCTTGCCGATGACCCTAGCAGCCATATCTAACTATCGAGACCGTAGCAACCACTACTTAGGTATTTACGGCGCCGTTAATTGTAACGAGCGGCGGCGAAGACGGCGGCGCTACGTGACTCTCGAAGGTTTCCATTCCAGTCCATCACATACTAAGATGGACCGAAGTCTTTCAAAATTTAAGAGGCATTGCAGACGTTTAGGCGCGTTTGCGGAGCGTACGCGTTTTTTTTCCGCTATCAAAAGCGCCCACGCGTGTTACTCGCGTAGCGTTCACGTTTTTACAGCTGATAGTCCTAGAGCCTGAGAGCCCTATCGTCCTCACGTTCGTAAAACTGAATGTTCTTCAATGTGTATACCCAACATAGGTATGCTGTAATTTAGTCTGAACTTCCTTAAATTTATACATTTTTAGATTTTTCAAAGAAATAACTAAAATGTAAGAAGATACCTAGGTACTAGATAAAAATAAGAAACTTATGTTACCTACCGCAGATTACTTAATATATTTAGGTACTACGTGTGTTAGGTACTTATTTTATTATGTTAGGGCCTTTAGACCTGCGGTTAAAGTTGAACCGCATAGGTATGAATCCGCCGATGCATGTGGACAAACGTCAGAATCGATTCAATTGCTAATAATGCGGCCCTTACATTACATACTTACCTTCACCATTTTTGATAGTTAACTATTTTATCGTATCCGCTTCAGCAAACAGTCCTTTGTAACTCCTTTGGTATTCATATAAGTTTCCTTATTCCATTGTAGGTACGAGTATTGTTCGAATAGGAAGGAAGGTAAAGGTAACAATAGAAAGAAACTAACGAACTTGTAACTTAGATATGAGCCAAATCACAAAGGACTTTAAAACGCAAAGGTACGAGTACGAGGTAGAAAGTTAGTAACAGTTTCATGTATGCCTAAGTAGGTATGTATGTACATTTAATTTATATGAAATAATAAAGACATAATATGTACTTACGTAGGATAGGTAAGTCCATCGTATAGAAATAAATTGTATAGGTATTATTAGGTATTTCATCACTTACTATCATGGTGTAAAGTCATTTTCACGAATCTATCTATATAAAGCACAGCTAGCGATTGTGAACCCGTGTTGTACCGAAAAGGCGACAAGACTGAAAGACCTAAAAAGTATGCACCAACCAAAGTACTTTTAACCAACAAAAGTCCCTTGCCCAGCAGTATGACCAAATAGCTCAGTACCAATAACGATAATAATGAACGTTCGGTAAATCATTTAATGACTGATTTAGGAAGAAAAGTCACAGTTCAAACAGAGCAAACGAGCGACAAAGGAGCATTTCATTAGTTTGTTTTTATCGCACGCTGACGACGATAACGTCGTGTTTGCTTTGAACGAAATATGTAAAACGAAGACCTCCGCCCGCCCCCGGCCCGCTCGCTCGTTCTCTGGCGGGGCGGCCTGAAATGCTCACCAAAGCCGCCGCTCTCAAGGCGAAATATCGCGAATCTCAAGCTGTCCTAAAATACGAATATGGGAATAAGAGAGAAAACCAGTTCCCTAGGCTTTTTTTTAGCATCTTATACTGAGATGATAAGATAACTTAGCTTTATAGCAGATCCTTTTTTGAAATAAAGTCTTGCCCAGCAGTGGGATTCATAGGAGTGTTTCAGTGACAAAATCCACATATACAGACAAGTATGTGATTTAACAATTTTATTCTGCCAGCTTATTCCAATTCTAATAAATTAATTAGAATTAGAAAATATTTTAGTGGTATTAAATGCAGAAATAATGGCTAAAATAATTGAAAACATAGTATCATAAAATTAAGTTACGACAAAGTAAATAAAAGAGAATGTTTGGTTTATAGCAAGTGGGGGGAGTGGTCCCTGCCTACCCCAATGGGAAAGAAGTGTGACAGATGTGCATATAAAGCAATGAATTATGAAATTAGGATATTGATCACACCAGACAAACAAGATTATGTTCATGAATACACAGAATAAACATAAAACTATGAGCTATTACATTTTAAAAAAAATATTGGAATCAATATTGTTATTACTGCCATAAATATATATTGATTGCCTAATTGACTCTGTCTGGGTTCAATTATGAAGGGCTACTGGAAGGAATTGCCAAAAATACCTAGATGTTTCAAACTGGTTGATGCTAAGTGTCTGTATCTTCAACATTATGCAGCGCAGAGGGGAGGTCAACAACTTACCAATGACTAATGAATAAGTTGGCACTGTAACCATTGCAGTACTATTGCATCATTACCATTTTAAAATGAAATACTTCTGTTAAAATTGAGTGATTGAATAAATGTAAAATCTTATGATTTCTTTGGTCTTGAGTTTGTAGTGTATATTAGTCTAAATAGATAAAAATATATCACAGATACACACAACCAAAACGTTGTACAAAAATATGCATAGGCTTGAACACAAATAGTATTAGGTAAATACTGTATTCCTAAAAAAATGTATCATAAACCATAGTAGGCTAAAACTGAATTAACAGTGCCACAATAAAATATTTCAATCAAATTCATAGAAAAATAGTTAGATGATATTATTTGAACACAACTTATGGTTTATGTTACATTCTCTAATTGTTATCAATTTACAACACAGTTAATGCATGCCAAGTGACCAAAATGCATGTCATCGCCCTAAAAGTCTCCGTACCATCAAATCTCATCTTTTCACTGTATATCACTGATATTTTGTAAATAGTCCCATTTAAAAGCCTAGACTTCAAAAACTGTCCAAACTAATAGAAATTGTTCTAAAAACGTTCATCACATCACTTCTAACATTTGTAACTCAATAAAGTTCAAAGTTCGAACACAATTTTTTATTAATATTATTAAATAATGATTACATCGGTGGTCAATATAGTTTTATCGCCGATCTCTATAAGATCTATGTGATTCACGTTCACGACTTCGCCCACGAGAACGATCCGAGGTGCGCCACAAGAACTCATCAACTGAACGCTCATATGATCTTTTATCATAAACAAGCACTGAACGTGGGTAGTCGGTCAAATCGTAGTAACGCGGTGGCGGTGGCGGAGGCGGCGGTGGGAGCCCTTCGTACGGGGAGAGGGATCCACTGAAACCAGGTGGTGGCCCGTAAGGCAATGGGGGCAGTTGATGGTGCATTGAACGCATGTATTCTGCAACATATGCCTCAGCTGCAGCAGAGCCACTGCCGCCATAGCCATCTCTACTGCGCCCAAACCATGCAGGCAGGCGGTCACGCATGTATGGAGATGGAGATCGTCTTTTGTATGAACCAGATGACGCTCTAATCCTGGGAGACATGAAAATTTTACGTCGTCCAGTCCTCGAAGATGTAGATAATCTATTTCTGAAGCTAGATCCTCTAGAAGATAGTGGTGCTCTGTATGTCCTGTAGCTCCCTCCACTTTTCATGTAGCTTTTCTTAGATGACTCTTTTGACTTTCTCAATATAGGTGTCATTTCGATTCCTTCATCTTCAGGAAACAATCTACACAACTCTTCAGCGACTTTGGGTTCAATCTCTTGGCCGTCTCTTCCAATTTTAACAGGTTTTCCTTCATTCCATGGATTATACAAATGCAGAGTGCTGCTAAAAGGCAATTCTTTGCGACAAATCCAATCTACTTTAAACACCCCATCTAGCACTTTAGCAGACAGCCCTGGCGGTAGCACCCACGACACAGGTTGCACATCACGCCGCGATTCACTGCTTAGGCGAGCGAACCCGGCAAATCTACCACTTTCTTTCACTGAAAATATCAGCAATACATTTCTTGATTCTCTATATGCTTGATTTAAATTTGCTTCATTTTGGGGAAGGGTTGACCAAACCCCTTTTGCTTTAGACAAAGTGATGTTCTCAGGATTGTTTGATTTAATTAAGAAGAATCTTGTGTCTCTGAACAAGTAGTTCAGTTTTGTCATGTAGTCATAAGTTTTCTTTTTATCATTGCTTGTTGTAATACATCTTCGTTTATTTTTGACGGGGGAACGACTCTCGGATTTGGTACGTTTACGATTAGCGCGTCTGTCCTTAGATTTAGTACTGGCTGAACTGATGCTCGGAGTACTAGAATCGCTTGAAGACGAACTGGACACTTCACTGCGAGTATCGTAATCTTTTCCCTCTTCCAATTGTTTCAATTCTTCTCCTATTTCAGCTTCCACTTCTCCGACTCCAAGATTTACGGCGTCTGTGTTGTTAGATGCCTCCATTTTCAGAACAGTATACCGCTCATGTAAACAAGTCAAATACCATATTTTTAATCACTTCGTAGCGTAAACTACAACAAAATGTAAGCCGTAATGGATGGTTAATTACAGTAATTTAAATCATAATTCAAATTATTATGTTCAAATATAATAAAATGACAAATTAATATTCGTCAAATAAAGCAAACAGATAGAGATAGAGATAGACCCGAGAGATAGACAGACAGACCATAATGACATAGATTATGCGTCCGTCCGACCATAGACTCGTAATGAATGAATGATATATAAAAATGAGTGGATCCAAAGGTGTGCGTGTGGACGGAGTGAGCCATCAAAATTTTAATATGCCTAACTTTTAGTGCAAGTTCTAAAACAATTGTGAAACTAAATATTTTAATTTGTGAAAAGATAGAACAAAAGATATGGCATTAAACATCGGCTCACTCAGTTGAGCAAGCTACCTATGAAAATTAGAGAAAGTATTCATTCACACACATCACAACACAGGATAACGTGCCTACTAGTGATGAGGAAGCTGACAGTAATATTACTAAACGTCGAACGCACCAACAATATCTGTGTACTACCTTGGAAACTCCGGATAACGTGTCTTCGGCAGCAGTAGATCTGGCTGCAGAGCTGCGTCTCTTTCGGTTAGACATAGCCTCGTTGCGTACTGAAATGCAAGGCTTCAATTCGGCTCTGTCGTCACTCACCGCTACTGTGAATCTATACAATCAGCGCATCATTGACCTTTCTGCTCGTGTTGACGCTATTGAGCAACGTCAGTCTTTAACCACAGACCACAATGATATCACCCATCTGGAGCAAACTATTGCCGATCTTAAAGAGGAAATAAATGACCGGGAACAAGATACATTGCTAACAGATCTGGACGTAACGGGGATACCGGAGGAAAAGAATGAGAGCGTCTTTCACATTGTACTCTCCGTGGCAAACAAGCTGGGTGTTGCGTTGGAGGAACGTGACATTGTAAGCGCTGAGCGTGCTGGACCTCCTCAGAAGTCTTCTGAAGATGGCGCAGTACCACGACCTAGACCGATCGCCGTGCGTTTTGTTAGCCGTACACAGCGTGACAATCTTCTTCGGGAAGCGCGCGTACGCCGAGGATCGACCACGGCTGATATGGGTCTTTCTGGAACTCCGTCAAAATTTTACATCAATGAACGACTGACGCGCAGTAATCGCCGCATTTTCTACGAAGCAAGACAAAAAGCAAAAAGTTTCGAGTGGAAATACATTTGGACCAGGGATGGAAGAATTTACGCGCGAAAAGAACATGGGTCCACTCGTCATCGATTGCGCACTAGTGCAGATTTGGAAAGGGTTTTTCGGCGATGAAAGCGTTGGTTTTGTTGATAGCATATAAACTGGCTCAGCTTTTTCCACTGCTTTTGTCAATTATTTTTTCATGTTTTGTATACATAATTGAAGCGTGTTTTTCGTCAGCGAGGATTCATTATTTTAATGTGCTCTATATAAATATCAGGTCTCGTTCCATACTAGTCGCAAAATTCTTTAATGTTTTCCCTTTTAGTCACATGTGCCTTCGTTGTAATCATTATTGTGAAGCTTTTTTGATAACTGAAGTTTTATACAAAAATGACTCGTGACAAGTTTTTCAATGTTGGTCTCTATAATCCAGGTTCTCTTGGAAGGGATCACGATGAGTTGGTGGCAACGGTTACAGAAAAATCTGTGGATATCCTAGCGGTAAACGAAACTTGGCTAAGAGCTGGCGAAGAATCTAAAGCGCCAAACATCCCCGGTTATAATATCCGTAGTTGTCCTAGGCCCATAAGCATTCGTAATGGTCGTGGAGGGGGCGTGGCATTCTATATTAGGAAAGGTCTGTATGTCCGAAAGTGTGAGCATCCTGTAACTGCCTCTGTTGAACAAATGTGGATAAGCGTTCGTATCAATAACAAAAAAATTGTCATTGGCACTGCCTATCGTCCACCATGGCTAAATGTAGATATATTTTTAACTGCTTTGACGGAATCTATCAGCTCTCTTTCCTCGTGCGATAATTTGATACTTTTGGGAGATTTCAATATTAATATGCAAGATACAGATGGCATAAACACAAGAAAACTAAAAAATCTTTTGCAGCTTTTCAAACTCCAACAAGTAATCACATCACCAACACATTTCACTGAGCATAGTTCGTCGCTCATAGATGTCGTGTGCACGGATGCTCAGGTGCGTAGCGTTGCTACTGAGGCTATTGGTAACAAATTAACCAACCATGTTTTTATAAACTGCATTTTTAATTTTAAGGGAGTAAAAATTCCTCCATGTTCTATCACTTACAGACCTATAAAAAATATTTGTATGGACTCGTTTGAATCTGATCTTAATCAAATTCCATGGTGCAATGTACTCCAACTATCCAACGTTCATCAAATGGTTACAGTTTTCAGCAATCACATTTTATGTCTGTTTGACATACATGCTCCTATTCAAACGGTAGTAATTAAAAATCACAACCTATCATACCCTTGGATTACGGACAATGTTAAGCTTATGATTAAACTGAAAAACAATGCATTCATTAGATTTAACGAAACCAAAATTTCAACTCATCGCGATTATTGCAAAGAACTCAAAAAATTTGTAATTTTAGCCATTTATAACGAAAAAAAAGCTTATTTTACACAACATATTAATCAAAATATTTCTCAACCCAAGAAATTATGGAAAAATATAAAAACTCATGCTCTGCCTCCAAAGCCTGATAGAGATATACCTTTGCATCTCCGATCACCCAATGAAATAAATGAACACTTTTTGAATCTACCTTGTCCTGAAAATTTCAGCTCTCTTAATTTCATTTTTTTCGAAACACATAAATTTAGTAGTGAATCTTTTTTCTTACGTGCAGTCACGAAAGCAGAAACATACAAAGTAATACGACAACTCACATCTAATGCCATTGGCACCGACGGGATAAGTTTGGATATTATTTTAATTTCTTTGACTCACACAATCGATATCATTACATCTCTAATCAATAAGTCTATCACATCTTCTTCTTTTCCGGATTCTTGGAAAACTGCAATTGTGCGACCGCTACCAAAAGTTGATAACCCTATCACGTATAAAGAACTTCGTCCAATAAGCATTCTGCCCTGCCTCTCCAAGGTCCTGGAAAGGGTTGTTTACAATCAGCTCGTGTATTACTTGGGATGTAATGGTATACTACCAGAATTTCAATCTGGTTTTCGTAAGGGTCGAAGTACATCGACAGCACTCCTGGAAGTAACTAGTAACGTACTTGAAGCTCAAGATTTAGGAATGGGAACAATTCTGGTTTTAATTGATTTTTCGCGAGCGTTTGATTGCATTAATATTCCCTTGTTACTATCAAAACTAGCATACTATGGACTGGATGAGAGTGCTGTTGAATGGTTTCGAAGCTATTTGTGTAATCGCAGACAATATGTTGAAATACACAATGAAGATGGCTCTTTAGCCTCTTCTACCGCAAGGGTAGTATCACGGGGTGTGCCTCAAGGTTCCATTTTGGGCCCTTTGCTTTTTATCTTGTACAGTGCTGATATTGTAAACTCGATCAAACATTGCAAGTACCACCTTTACGCGGATGATCTGCAGTTGTATCTATCGTTTAAGCTCGATGAAGTCGATGCCGCTGTAAATAAGATTAACGACGATCTAAACAACATAGTCATGTGGTCCGAAAATAACTCGCTAATCATAAATCCCGATAAGTCCAAGTTTATAATATTAGGTACTAAAACACAGGTTCTAGGCGTAACCTCTAAATCACCCAATATTGTTATCCAGGGAGCGTCCATTGAGTATGTCCACGAAGCGCGTAATCTGGGTTTGCTAATGGATGAGGAATTACGTTTTGAGAAACACATAGCTGAAATTGCGAGCAACTGCTTTTATCGTTTAAAAGTATTGTATCGTATACGCGATTTTTTGAGCACTCCACTGCGCTGCACCCTTGTAGACTCTTTGATACTTTCTAAGCTGAACTATGCTGATGTAGTGTATGGACCTCGCCTTTTACAAAGAACAAAGGCGCTTATCCAACGCGTCCAAAATGCATGCGCCAGATATTGTTTCAATATCCCCCGTAGAGGTCATGTCACTCCGTATATAAATTCGGCAAAATTGCTTAAAATGTCTTCTCGTCGGTACATTCACTTCGCTGTGCTTCTTTTTGGAGTGCTAAAAACAAAAAGACCGGAATACCTCTATAACAAACTAGTTATCTCGCAAAGGCGACGTTTGTTTCGTCTAACTGTTCCCTCTTTTAGGACGGCTGGTTTTAGGGGGAGTTTCAAGTACGCTTCCTCCAAGATATGGAATGATATCCCCCCTCCACTGCAAAAAATTAAATCATTGCAAAGCTTTAAATTAAGGTTAAAAGAGTATATTTTAGAGTTACAGCTTGCTGGAATCACTGCACACCTGATTGTCTAATTTTTTTCCCCTAAGAACCTCAAAAATTTTGTATAACTTTCTTTTCTTTACTTACCTCCATAATAAGTTAATAATAATAAAAATCGACAGGTAGACCCACCTTGGAAAGGCACATCTGACTGGAATAGGAACATAGATTAATATCGCGTTGCGTCAATTTGCATTTGCACAAAGTCTGAACAACTTTTTCACTTTTTCCTTTTATTATTTTTAGTTTGCTAGGGTTCCAGCTGAAAATCAGTTGCTGTGGCCTGGAGTCGCAGCAGTATACTGAGCTGGATGGCCCTTTCAGTATCGATCGAGACCATTTAGTGTTAAGTCTTTTAATGTACTACATAATCTGTTTTGATTGGTACTGAATAAAATATTTTCTATTCTATTCTATTCTATTCATTATTCATATAATATTTATATACCAGGATTTAGTGAAACTTTTGCTAAGTAAATCCTGAAAATTTCAGATCGCCTGGTAACGTAATAAAGTTTTCACAAATTATTTCTTCGGCTCACTCCGTCGAAACGTTTTTTCAACCCCTATTTCTGACGAAAATGCTGAAAATTGAAACTGCTACGTAATTGTAAAAGTAAGCTAAGATAATATGAGAATTTGTGAAACACAAAACAAACCACTAACGCGGCAGGTTTTTGTATAATCATTGGTTTCATCGGCTCACTCCGTTGAAACGTTTTTCGTAAGTTAAAAATGTCAATATCTTAGGATTTCTAGCACTATAGAAACTAAAAACTGTCTCAACTTTTAGTGAAAACTTTTCACTAAATATCCACCATACTAATGTTTTATATTCCATGTCTGGTTTAAAAGATATTCAATTGTGTTTATTCTGCATACCAACTTCAGTTTAGGGTGACCACACTGTTTTATAAAAATTGAGGACATTTTTTAAGAAAACAAGTTTGTTTACTTAATCAGCCTTCTTTATTGAACTAGGTAATTCTTTATTAAACTATAATACCGAGCATGATATAGACTTAAATTGACAAACAATGTAATAATAAAATATTATAAGTAGGTAGGTACCATGTAATTTTCTCTCGCTATATCCTTAACTGTGTATCGAATTTTCTAGCAGCCTGAAAAGCGTTTTAGCAAAAAAATTTTTGCCAAAAAAGAAACAACTTCAAAACGGAAACTAAAAAGTATGAAATAAATTAACTTGTACAGCAAATTTCGAGTTTATAAGTGATTAAAAGTAACATTGACAAATACATAATTATGCCTTTAAAATTTTTGAAGACGGTGCCAAGTAAAACAATAACTAGATATAGGTAATATAGGTACTTATAATCAATCTTTTTCACATCTCAAGGAAACAGGTGGCACCGTCTTCAAAACTTTTAAATACATAATTATGTATTTGTCAATGTTACTTTTAATCACTTATAAACTCGAAATTTGCTGTACAAGTTAATTTATTTCATACTTTTTAGTTTCCGTTTTGAAGTTGTTTCTTTTTTTGGCAAAAAATTTTTATTTCACATTTTTTAGTTTCCCTTGATTGTTCTTCATTTTCATTATCAGACCCCTAATAACAGTCACAACCCATTTAGATGAAAGGTCTCAATAATATAAGTTAATCAAGCCCAAACACAAAGTACTTGCTGTAAACCGTTGTCGAGTTCCGTCGACTGCATTTCCGCTCCATCATCAGGTCAACGTCAGACCCTCATTAAACATTAGGGCTTTAAAATTCTTATTATTGCATAATATTAAGAAACACACTAGTCGCGATGCAATTTTTTCGAGTGTTTCCCTCGATATCTTCAGGTTTCCACCATCAGGTCCTGGTTTCTTTACCATGGGACCACCCTTGGGATACTCCCTTTCTAACAAAAAAAGAATCATAAAAATCGGTTCATGGACGACGAAGTTGTGTGAAGAAACATAAGAAACAGACTAGTCGAAAATACAATTTTTTCGAGAGTTTCCCTCGATTTCTCCAGGATTCCATCATCAGATCCTGGTTTCCTTAGCATGGGACCACACTCGGGATACCCCCTTTCCAAAAAAAAAAAAATCATAAAAATCGGTTCATAAACGACGAAGTTTTGCGTGGACACACATAAAAAATAAAAAATAAATATACGGTCGAATTGAGAAACTCCTCCTTTTTTTTGAAGTCGTTTAATTAAAGCAATTAAAATATACTTAAAAAAAAAATTTTAATTACTTTGAATTCATTCCCGAGTCCCGGCACTATGAAATGTCCACAGCATGGTCACCCTAAACTGAAGTTTGTATGCAGAATAAACACAATTGAATATCTTTTAAACCAGACATGGAATATAAAACATTAGTATGGTGGATATTTAGTGAAAAGTTTTCACTAAAAGTTAAGACAGTTTTTAGTTTCTTTAGTGCTAGAAATCTTAAGATATTGACATTTTTAACTTATGAAAAACGTTTCAACGGAGTGAGCCGATGAAACTAATGATTATACAAAAACCTGCCGCGTTAGTGGTTTGTTTTGTGTTTCACAAATTCTCATATTATCTTAGCTTACTTTCACAATTACATAGCAGTTTCAATTTTCAGTATTTTCGTCAGAAATAGGGGTTGAAAAAACGTTTCGACGGAGTGAGCCGAAGAAATCATTTGTGAAAACTTTATTACGTTACCAGGCGATCTGAAATTTTCAGGATTTACTTTGCAAAAGTTTCACTAAATCCTGGTATATAAATATTATATGAATAATGAATACTTTCTCTAATTTTCATAGGTAGCTTGATCAACTGAGTGAGCCGATGTTTAATGCCATATCTTTTCCACACGTCCACACGCATTAAAATGTACACTCAATCAATGTAGTTACATTTCATTTAAAATTCATTTTATTTTTATTCGTTACCGAAACAAAAATGTACACTCAATCAACGTAGTTATTGGTAGCGAATCGTTAAAGGTAAATATTTGAAACTTTAAATTACGTCTTACATTTACACTAATTATTTATTTATTTATTTAAGGATATCCACAGCTTAACTATAAATAAGGTAACATAAAAATAACGTAGTAATATGTCTTCGCCAATCACGGATACCACAACTTATTTAACATGTGTGAACTCTATTTTTATTTTAACAACCAAGAAAGATAAATAAGGTACTGCCCTTTAAAAAAAAAGTACATAAATGATAAACTGAACAATAGTAGGTATCTACGTATACTATTAATAAGAATATGATCAGTTATAAGTCTAAATTTATAGTTTAATAAAGAATTACATAGTTCAATAAAGAAGGCTGATTAAGTAAACAAACTTGTTTTCTTAAAAAATGTCCTCAATTTTTATAAAACAGTGTGGTCACCCTAAACTGAAGTTTGTATGCAGAATAAACACAAAAACGTTTCGACCGAGTGAGCTGAGAAATCATTTGTAAAAACTTTATTACGTTACCAGGCGATCTGAAATTTTCAGGATTTACTTTGCAAAAGTTTTACTAAATCCTGGTATATAAATATTATATGAATAATGAATACTTTCTCTAATTTTCATAGGTAGCTTGATCAACTGAGTGAGCCGATGTTTAATGCCATATCTTTTGTTCTATCTTTTTACAAATTAAAATATTTAGTTTTACAATCGTTTTAGAACTTTTACTAAAAAGTTAGGCATATTTCTAGGCTTAAATTTAGCTGGCTCACTCGGTTCACACGCACACAAAAATATCCGGGGGGACTTCTTTCGTGAAAAGCACTCTACGTCAAACACTATCTATTCATTCACCGGAAATATCTTTTGTCACCTGATTATTTTTTCTTAACGTTGGCAAAAAGAAGGGAAACCGGAAAGCCGCCTAATGAACTTGTGATAAAATATTTAGATTAGATGAAAAATAAACTTTTTTTCTAATAAAACATTGTGTGCCTAAAGAAAGTAACTAAAATGTATTATGTGCAAAAGTATTTGGACAATGTGCCTAAATGGCAATCTTTAAAATTGAATGGTGAAATACCCAATGGACAAAAAAAAACCAACATATTCCTTTACTGCAATTATTACAGTTTTTACTCCCAAAAGGTAAGTAAGTACATAAACAATAATAATTTGTAACTTTGAATAAATAAAATTGGACACGGTATTACTCACTCATAATATTTTCTAGGTTTTAATGGCATTGTATGAAAAAAATATTGAATTTGAGCCTCTGATCGTTGATATTACGAAAGGCGAGCAATACTCTTCATGGTTTTTGGATTTAAATCCTCGTGGTGAAATCCCGGTATTGAAAGTAAACGAAGAGGTCATTCCAGACTCTACCAGAATACTGGACTACCTCGAGTCTTATTTGGATCCAAGTTTGTATAATATTGTAACAATTACTTTTATTTCATTATTAGGTAATAATAATAGCTACTAGAAATACACTTTGTACTAAATAAGCGACTTTTTTACAGAACTACCCTCCTTGGTAAATGTTTCATCTGATAGTAAAGTGATTAATAATATTAACAAATTCCGGGAGCTCATAGAAGCAATACCGTCTGGTGTGATTACTGTGGGATCATTTTATCAGCCTCAACTTTGCGGTCGACCAAAGTTACCATTTATTTTACCAGTACGGGAACTGTTAAAAAGTAAGTAATAGGTATTTCTTACTTAAATCTGAAGCCTTGAACTTACAAGACCAAATATCTTACCTATCACTGGCTTATCAAGATCAGTAAACAAACTTATCATTTTAGCTGCAGATGTAAGCAACTCAAATAACCTACGAAAACTAGCTGATGAAAACCCCAAGGCCAGAAACATTTTATTGTATAAAGCTGAAATTCAAGATCGCAAACATGAAATACTGACTCATGAAGAGGAATACACTAAAGTCCTCAATATTGTTGACCAAGTATTTGATGAGATAGAAGCGCAATTGAAGACTCAAAGTGAAGGTATGTCAATCATATAAGAAAAAAAAAACAAAATCACAATGTTTCTATAAAGACCAACAAACACCTATATTTTTTGTTTTAGGAAATTGGTTGTGCTGTGAGGCCTTTTCCATAGCAGATGTTAATCTGGCTATTCTACTCCAAAGACTATGGGAATTAGGATTTGAAGATAGATATTGGGCTAAAGGGAAACGACCCCTCTTAGAAAACTATTATGAACGTGTGAAACATCGCGATTCATTTAAAAAAACCATTCCGACACTACCGTTTCATATAAAAATGATAATAATGTCACAACCACCAGCATATGTAGGTGCTGCAGGGGTTGTCTCTATTGGTGTTGTTATTGCAACTGCTTATTTACTTAAAAAACTCATTCATTAATATG
Source organism: Anarsia innoxiella (assembly GCA_947563765.1). Classification (NCBI taxonomy): domain Eukaryota; kingdom Metazoa; phylum Arthropoda; class Insecta; order Lepidoptera; family Gelechiidae; genus Anarsia; species Anarsia innoxiella. Next base: position 4,888,304 of record OX387404.1, on the reverse strand, counting down.
TTTTAAACTAAGTACTTCATAATTTACAGACTTGAATAACATTCCAACAATCAGTATTACAAATGATTTGATTTTAAGGCATTATGTTGTGATTCATTAGCTAGGTATTTAGTTTAATAGTTTACATATTATGTATTGATTGCTTAAGTGAGAAACTAGTGAGAAAAAGAAACACATTTCAGTATTATAGCTTATGTAATGATTCCCCAAAATACTTTAACTAATCACTACTAATAAAAACAGTAAGTAAACACTCAAAAAAACAGATAATAAAAAAAAACATGTATATAATATATGTCAGTACCTATAGCATTTTACATAAATCAATCACTATGTGCTAACAAGGAACTTACAAAGAAGTAACAAACAATCTTTATTCTAATAAATAAATTATTCAAAAAAGTTAAAATGCTTATTAAATAACTGAGTTGAATGATGAAAGCACTATCATAGTGCTTATAGTGTTTTCTTTTGTGCATGAAATGTACACATTTTTTATTTCAAGGATCTCTGTATGAGTAAATAAAAATGTGTTTATCCTTGTCAACAGTATTATTATTAAAATGATAACTATCATTACCCATTCATAAAACTACCCATATTAAAATTTGAGATATAAGTAAAGCAAGAAATTTCAATCTTGTATTTTAAACAATAGGTTAGCACCACACCAGTTTTACTTATTATGAAAATATTTATGCTAAGCATTATCTGGTATCTTCACTGGTAGGCTCCACTATTTCTTCTTTCGTGTTCAAGGGCATTCCCATGAAATGTTTCCCATTTGTTGTGCTAACCCTTTTCTTTAAAGGTACAGTGGTTGATGATTTTTCTTTATTATATTTAAATAAGCCTTCACCAGGCATATTTGGATAAATGTATGGTATAGTGTACCAAACTCTATAAGTAACAAACCAAGTAAGTATGGCTATTACACCACTTATAAACTTCTCCACCATAATGTGATAATACAATATTGTTGAAACCAACATAACATCCCATAAAAGCTGCAGAAGTGCCATTGCGATTAGAAGTGCTCTTACATAGGGTGTGAAATTTTCATATGATGTTTTCAATATATTAAGTTCATCAGTGGTTATATTTTTCAAGGGATTCATATTTGCAGACTTATCATCTACACTACGGTAATATTTCTCATCTCTTATATAGTCTTTTATTCGTTCCCACCCAATAATAGCTCTGGCTTCTTCAATCATTATTAGACTTGAGTATATAAGGATGAAGCAATGTCCTGATATGTCAAATCCATTCCAAAAGTGACCATTTTTTAAACACGAACTTTTGTCATTATGCATTTTAGAATTACAGCGGCCGTATTTACTTTCGATTACGTTGAATAACGTCGTCCAGGTGTACCAGCATACTGTTGCAATTAGCAATCTTGTTAAATGTGCCGTGGCTATTAACCGCCTTTTGCCGCAACAAGTAGTATAAGCAGTTAAAAGGACATATGGCACTGTTAGAAATAATGTCCAAAACCATCCAATCTTTACGAAAAACTGGTTGAATACATTGTCGCTTCTAGAAAAATATGTCTTCGGAAAGGTTAAGACGTCAGATATCAGAGACAGTAAGAACAGAGTTCCTAAATACACTGCTATTTTTAAATTCGTATCAAAGAAAAGTAGTTTCTTACAAATGTGCACAATCATTAACACAAACACTTCCAAGATTGATGCCGCTTCTCGGATTGGTTTAGTGCCCTTGGCTTCAGACGCATCATTTGGGCCTTTGAAATTCATTCGTGTACTTTTAAAACTATTTGCCCGGCTTGTCATGGTTCCTAAATATCATTAGCTTGGTTATTTATTCGTACCTATTTCCTTTTATATTACATTACACTCGCTTGCTCGTTTTCGCAGTCGTTTTGACGTTTTTTGACTGATTGAAATTGAAGTTTGACGTCAGACTGCTTTGACAGGTAGAGCTGTCATACTTTTTTTTCTTAAATTAAGAATTGCAATTGCAATGGATCCTTAACTCAATATTTATCCTTAATCCAGTCATTATAGTAAGTTCACCTCGGAATTCGAGATACCCAGCTGTAAGTCTGTAAATAGTTGTATATTGACACCCTAAAAGCTGTCTCAAAACCTACATATGGTAGGGTGTACGCAACTATTAAATTTCAAGGTCAAAGGTCACAAAAATCGTTTTTTTGCGCTTTTCTTGTAAATATCTCATTTCCTATGGGTTTTTTGCTATTTGTATTTATTATCAATATTGTAGAATACAAAATTCTCTACAAATTTTGTTTGAAAAATTTTTTCATACGGTGAACCGTTTTCGAGATAGAGGGCGGAGAGCGCGCGGTCACAGCATCACTTCAGGTCAACCGGTGCTTCCGGTCAAAAACGCGCCATATATAGTTGATGAACTATCGATTAATCAATGATTATAAATATTTGTCAATTTTTATTAACTATTATATTATATTTTATCATTTTCTTCATGCCTTAATCTAAATCGAAATAACAAAGATAGGCTCATTAATATGCTAATTGAAAAATTACAAGCTGCAAATATTACTACTAAACAAGCCAGAGATGATGCGGATGTTCTTATTGTTGAAACTACAATTGAAGAATCAAAGTCTGAAAAATAGGACAAGATATTATTGATTTACTCGTCATTTTAATTGGGCGTACACTGTCTTACGAACAAGAAATTTTCTTTAAAAAAGTTGGGAAAGGAAAGAAAACGGAGATATACTCGACTGAAAGTTTTAATAATTATCCTCATTCCAAAATACGCCGAGGTAGACCTCGAAAAAGATGGAGTGACGATCTGGATGCATTTTCACGGGAATGGCGGGTCGCTACCGGAGACCGTGTTAAATGGAAAGTCGCGGGGGAGGCCTTTGCCCAGCAGTGGGATCTTAATGGCTAACAAAAAAAAAAGTTTTTGAGCAACTGACAAATTTGGATAAACTAGCTACAGCATTTGAGGAAGAAAATTGTTCGGCCCAGAGATTATTAGAGAGTGGAACTCAAACCTTATTGGCAGCCTATAATGCTTCGAAATCTGTGAAACGTCTCGATCATCTTCGTTATATATTATGCTTGACCTGAAGTGATCCTGTGACCGCGCGCTCTCCGCCCTCTATCTCGAAAACGGTTCACCGTATGAAAAAATTTTTCAAACAAAATTTGTAGAGAATTTTGTATTCTACAATATTGATAATAAATACAAATAGCAAAAAACCCATAGGAAATGAGATATTTACAAAAAAAGCGCAAAAAACCGATTTTTTGACCTTTGACCTTGAAATTTAATAGTTGCGTACACCCTACCATATGTAGGTTTTGAGACAACTTTTAGGGTGTCAATATACAACTATTTACAGACTTACAGCTGGGTATCTCGAATTCCGAGATTCTTACCTAATTTAAGCTTAAATGACTGGGTTACCTGGGCTACACGTGAGGTAGAGTCTGGGGGTAGAGTGCGTTTCACGAAAGAAGTCCCCCCCTTGAGTATAGAATAAATAAGGAGGTGCCACATTCTTTTTTCATATACAAATGAGTTTATGACAGCGTGCCAAGGTTGGCGCAAGTTTTTCATAGTTTTCTTGAAATATAAGAAATTCCATACAAAAGAGCCATTTTTCGCCAGACCAGGCACGCAGATCCAGACGGTATAGCACCTTATATATTATTCTATACTGAAAGATAGTAAAAAGTCCTTGACTCAAAGAGACCCCTTGACGACTATCTAAACTTTAGATCCCGATTTAGATTCTGAAGTGTAGTCAACTTTACAACTTTATATTCGACAGGTCTGTTTTCCCTATTTTCTGATCTTTTCCCTGATAGTAGGTAGAAAACCCCTTACTTATCTTAATCAAAATATACTTTTCACCCAACATCTATTTACCTATATTTCATAGGTACTTAAATAGATATTTTTATCAAAATGTACACCAACCTACTCATGGAATGACCAGGACACCCGAAGTATGCAGGTATGCAGTAGGTTGGTATACATTTTGATAAAAATATGTATCTAATTATATTTATGTTAAGTAAAAAGTACCAATTTATTAAGATACGTAAGGGGGTTTTCTACCTAATATTAGGGAATAGATCACAAGGGTGAATCTACTCAAGATTATTCTCCTCATACAAAAAAAAAAAAAAACACATTTTACCCCGAGAATGGCGTTTATTTTAAGCTAAATCTATAAACACATGAATTATATGCTATATTATATTAAAGACACGTTAAAGAATTTAATATTTTAGAAAATATTGGCATATATAAAAATTTGAGTGTTACTGAATATGACGGATGTTGCCGACAGTGACGAATGTAATGACGGAATGTTACCGACAGTGACGTTTGAGTTATATTATTGATGTAAATATTTATTCTCAAATACTTTTTTATTTGTCTTTTAACTACAACTTAATTACCGTTAACATGCAATCCATTACAAATTAGCTAAGACGGCTAGGTCAAAAGCCCACCCTGAATCGCACCTGATGCAAAAGTGGCTATGACACTAGCAGCATTCCCACACTGAATAGCGAGGAAAAAAGGTTAGTCGTGACCATTGCGCAGTAAAATTCTACGCAAGGGTCCCGACTATTATTTTTTAGGCGCTTCCCTAGTTCACGCATCAAACTCTTAGCTTCTGTACACCAAGCAAGTCCCGCTTTCCTCCACTACGACGGGAACAAAGAGGTACTTACCTCGTCTTGGAAGGGAGCATATTTAGCATACTTTTGTATGGCAGCTCCTTCTGCTGCTGCACTAGCTGCCCTACATATACAAGGCAGGTGGGACATGGCGAAGGTACTTATGCAAGTTGCATCCTAAACTAGACAGCGTCCCCTTTCCCGAGAGATGAGGATTAATCAATCAGTCCTCTTGCCATTTATGTGATTTAGGCTTGGCGGTTCCGGGGTCGCCGCTCAACCTCGTTAAGCATATTTTATAGTGACGAGGAAATCGTCTAGCTGACTTGACACAACTCAACCCTTGATGTCCCAAAGAGTCCGCAATCGTACCACAAACGTGACAATCCAACCGCAGATAAATTACTATCCTCAATGAGCTCATTGATTACAGCGCTCAAATACGGCCAGCCAGACTCTGGGCTTGATGCCGCCTCAAGCATAGCCAGATTCCTACCTACAGCCGCTTCATTAGAATCCGGCTGCTTGCTTTGTACATGTGATCGTGCCAAGAGCGCTGGACACATTTGTCCCTTGGCTGCTCAAGACACACAGTTGCCCAAACATTTAAAGCCTCCGCCGTATATAACTAATAAGAAGATTGCCACCTTGGACATGAAGTTTTTAAGCGACTCAACCGTTAACCTCGTGGGAGGAGGTTAAAACGCCGAAATATTGATATCCTGCATTCTTCTAACACCCAATCTGCCGTAGCGGATGATAACGAAGTCTGCTGTCATTGAGCCTCATTAAGTTTTACATTGAGAATCGTCTCCAATGTCACCTTGAAGTCTTCGCCGATTTTAGACATTTCATTGACATTTCATAAAAACCAAGTCGGAGACGTTCTCATATTATACACCAGTGTTGGGACATATAGGCAACTACGGAAGAGTGTTAAGGCCACATGGGCAGGCAGCTGCTTCAGATGCTGGCGCGCCCGGCAGATTATTTCGTTTTTTAAGTTAAGGCAGCTGGAATAGCATCATGAAGAATGGGAGCCTCCAGGAGTGCGGGCTGCCATTTTCTGCCGGTTCAACATTTGCAAATGATGTAGCATGCCCTGTATATGAAAAACATGCTTTTGAATGATAATCGTACATCAAAATAATTTATTGCCATCAGTCGTTTTCTATACAAATAATCATTATTGGTAACAAACGTCATTGTTTTCTACACAAATAGTCATTATTGGTGACAGATGTCATCGTCGTCAGACACAATGTTGGGAATAATGATGTTACTAACAATGACGAATTTTGGAAAAATCGCTGCTATTGGCAAAATATGTTATTAAATTATGAAACAAACATTACACGTTATCTGTTTCCCTAATAAGTTCGCCATGGTAAATAAATAAAGAGTTTACCATGCATTATATTTAAAATACAGCAAAAGAAACCAATGACGACGTGGCATGAATATCTTTGGAGAACGATATTCAATTAATTATCATTGGAAAAATTAGCGTCCGTTCACTATGACGAGTGGTGTTCGACTAAGGTACGAGGGGGCTGCGACTTTTAAGTTAGACGTGACGCTTCGGGTGCTTTCCGTTTTTTTTTTAATCATGCTAAGTAAACCAATAATGACGAATATTTTTTGAACATTGTTTGAACTAATTTTTAATTAACTTTTATAACGGCGTTGCCGCTAAAAGAAACACGATCGAACTATACGAGCGTTTATTGCAAAAGTTAACCTAATTAACAACTGAGGGCGAGAAGTAATACACGTTCAAGGAGATGCGTCCCACCAGGTGGAAGCACATTCCTATGCAGTGTATTATTCCCTAAGTCTCGATACAAACTCGATCAAGCAAGACTCAATCAAAACAAAATATGGTTTCGGGGGGTGCTCTGTGTTTCGGGGGTAACCAAAACGAGTGTACACCTCTATAGCGCGTTTCAGGATACATGTGCCGCCATCTAAGTTTTCTCTTGACGTATTAACTGTATCCCGAACATTGTCAACTAGCGCCGCCTTTATCCTCTAACTAATTAGGGTTGTTATACTTTTTAATTTAATTAACCTACTTTTTAAATTTATTTTCTTTAAAATATCTTGCCTGTTTAACGATAAATAATATATTCCTAGACAGGATTACTCTATTATTAATAATATTTTCACTATGATATAAAATATCGAAAATCATGTAAAGGCGACACCTAAAATATCATGGTTTTCTAGCGTTTTTTTCTAATAGCTTGTTTTTCTGCTATTCAATCACTGAACGGTTTTGATTACTTTTGCTTTATTTATTTAGGTAGTAGAATAACTATAAAAAGTTTTGAATTTCTTTTACAATTATGAATGATAGGGCGAGACATAAATTTTCGACCTCTTGAAGATCCACCCACCCACAAACGAGGGAAAATAGACCTGTCAAATTTAGTTCCAAAAATATCCGGGAGACTTCTTTCGTGAAAGCAGGATAGTGAATGGGTAACTTTAGCCCGACGACGCCACGCCAGCCCTTCATTTCGCTGCAATTTTTAGTCTATGTGTATTTTGTCGTCTTGTTGTTGATTTGATTGATGCGTACCTAGCGTAGCTAGCTTAGCTTCATTTCATAGTTTCATTTTGGCCGTAAATCTATAAAAGGATTGTAAATAAGAGATTGGTGTTAAGTGTATTTGCCGGCTTAATTCCGGTAATAAGTAATTAATTTCTGAAAATTCTTATATACATCCATAATTGTTTATTATCCGAAGTTCAAAATGCGAAAGATATCCAAAACTCGTGCTGACGACGATGCCGACGATGTGGTATCGTCCACAAATGGTTCGGTGATGAACGACGAACAAACAGACAATAATAAACAAACTGGTGATGCCGAGGACATTGACGATAAGAGCAAAGATTCAGATTATAACGCTGGAGAAGATGATGAGCCCATCGCTAAAATATCGAAGAAAACGAAGGGGAAAAGAGGAAGGAAGAAGAAGTCTGACAAAGTAGCCAAGGCAGATAAGAAGTCCGACTCGGAGGAAGAATACGAGGTGAAGTCATATTTCTAGTATAAATGTTATGGATTAACAGATGTACTTCATTTTCAGCATGGTTTTAATGGCGGGAAATTGATAAGTGAGGTCTGTCTTAATATTGGTTTTTTCTATAGATTTCTGTACTGTTGGAGTCACCTTTGGGTGGTGTAAGTACGGTTTGTCACCGTAAAATCTTTTATGCTTAGTTTGCGCCCTAGTTTTGGCCGCAAATATTTAACTATAATTTCAGTATTTGACCGACACTTACTCTCTATGCACGAGTCACGAGCACTCAACAACATAAACGATACTCAGCCAAGAGCCGCTGGAATATCTTTACAAAATAATATACATTTTACATCATTTTGTGACAGACTTTAACTACTCATATTAAACAATTGTATGATAAGGAACTAAATCTGAGAGCTGGCCCATACAGGTGGTCTACCCAAATATTACTACCTATTTGGGAAACTTCAAACCACCTGTAACTGTAACATGACACTCCAACCTCTTTATCATCTATATTATTTGTAGTCCAAAGAAGTGTGTATATTTTTTTATTAAATGCTTTAATATCTTTTTTTAGGTGGACAAAATTGTAGATTCCAAAAAAATTAAAGGAAAATTGCATTACTTGATTCGCTGGAAGGGATACTCTGCAGATAGTGATACTTGGGAACCAGAGGACACATTGTCTTGCCCAGATCTAATAAACAAGTTTAATGATGAGGTACTTATCTACTTCTTGCTTTTTAGGGTTCTGTACCCAAAGGGTGAAAACGGGACCCTGTTACTGAAACTCGGCTATCCGTCGTCATTAAGGGAGGCTCCTGTACAACAACCATGTTTTTTTGCCTTTTTTTTAACTCTATATCAATAATAGACATTTTTATTGGGGTATTGTTATCCTAGTGAATGATAGAGGTACCTATTGCGCGCGAGTCCGACTCGCACTTGGCCGGTTTTTTTTTATTATCTTTTATCCACATGCAGAAACATAAAAAAAAAACAGATATTCTCAGACCATGTGATCCTTAATAAAGATTGTTAGTTAAAAAGGATCTTAAAATTATGTATGAAAATGCCCTTTTGATAATATTTATTTTATTTCTACAGAAAGAAAATTCTAAAAATAGCAAAGGTAACAGCAGCAATAATACTAGCAAAAAGGGAAGAAAGAGAAAAGCAGATAAGAAAGAAAAAAAGTCAGCAAAGAGACCAAAAACAGAATGGGACAGTGAGAAGGCTGATGAAAATGCTGAATATGAGGTATAAATTAGCTAGCGACTTTGTATGCATACTTAATTTATATTTTGTCATCATACAAACAATATCTTTAAATAATATAGCCATGTTACCTGTAATGTAAATGTAATGTAACCTGCAATAATGGTAAAGTTTCACCAAAATCTAATCAGAGGTGAAATGGAAGTGAAACAAATATCCATCATAACATCTTCACATGTCTTGGTCCAAACTTTTATGTAGGTATATTTACGAGGACAACAAGAATACTTATTGAGTAAATTTTGATTGGGTCCTTATTGGTATAGGTGGAGCGCATCCTGGAGGTGCACCATAAGAAGAATGGGCAAAGGGAGTTCCTTATACATTGGAAGGGTTGGTCTACCAAATTTGATTCCTGGGAGCCTGAAAGCAATCTCAACTGCTCTGAACTCATCAAGAAGTTTATGGATAAGGTATCACAATTGCTGATGATAAGACTTTATTTTTTAATAGCTGGATCTGCGACAACACCTTGCATGAAATTAATAGCATTCTTGCTAGAATAGATTGTATATAACAAAGATTTACAAATATATTTTTTCGTAGGTCGATGCTGCGCGTACTACAGAGTCGCGGAATCTGCGTGTAGCCCGTGAGACTACGAACCGGTTCACGTTACAAGATCCGTCTTCGGGCCGGCGTCTGAGCAAGAGGCGTGGACAACGCCAAAGGTAAGTTACTTTTGTAAAGAGCCTGCCCCTGTTGTTAAACATGCATTTTGATAATAGTTTTAATGCGAAAATAATGCCAATACATGATTCATTAGTTTCAAATACGTATCAAAAAGCATTTTTTTTTGTTTCAGGGTGCGTTATGACGACGCAGAATAATTGAAATTTTACTTTATCTTTGAATTGTGTTTTACCAAACATGTTTTGGTTGGTGTCGACTGTCTTATGTAGGTTAATGGATATTTTTCAATATTTTTGTCTGTTGTGGTAATAAGATCTGACAAATACTTATGTATCAGTTCTGAGACAGTTATTTTTAAAGAGAAGCAACTAACAAAACAATCGTAAGATGAGACTGTCGGTTGTCATGCAATCCATAAGGTGTACAGATAAGTACTTACTTAAACACATACAAAAAAGTTGAAAAACACCCATAAGTTTCAGTTAATATACTTACTTAGTAAATTGATGGTCACTGAATGACACTATTAGATAAGAATAATGAACATAGTTTAACATATTAATTTGGTATATTCTGTAGATTTAATGCATCCCGTACAATTTGTTTTGAGTAATGAGTTTGAGTAATATAAAATAATATTCCGAACATGATAAAGGTTATGGGTCGTCGTTGTAATTACCTTTTTGGACCGAATTATCGTAACTTTTAATGATCATATAAATTTTTATGGGTGATGTCAAATTAATGTTGTTTTTTATTATTGGGTTTGTCAGGTTAAAATCCTTATATTCCAGACAACCAAGTATCTTATTGCGTTAACATTAGATAATCTGGTTTGCATGTATATGGCAGGTATATAAGATTTTTTTAAATGCACCATCATAGTTAAATGAAATAAAAAAGGTTTTATTATTACTGATTAATTGGGTCAAGGTTTTTGAGAGGCTGAAACTAGATTGAACAATCCGCTGGAATTCTTTGTTTAAAGGTGTTTGATATTTGAAAAGGCGAAAATAGTTTATTGGGAATAATCTATGTATATGTAGGTATACATCATATATAAATGCTACCACTACTGTAAACACCTATAGTCCAGTCAGTCAAGACAATTAATTCATTATAATTCCAAAAGTTTTCAAATTTTGATGTAAGGTCGGGAATGGTATTAAAACAAACTATAAAATTTTGCAACCTTGTCCGCAGTCCGGACATTGTTAAAATTGCAATTAAATTTATTTTTGCTGTATGGTCGTGAAAAAAATTCCAAAAGTTCTGCAAACTTGGGGAAGTTTTCGATATAATATTTCATATCACGTATTAAATTTGCAACTAATTTAAGTGTACGGAACATTTTTTGTTATTAAAAATTAATGTTTTTCTTTATTAAACTGAAGGAAAACGTTCCAAAAGTTCTGCAAATTTGACATATATATCGGAAAAATATACCGAACGGTTGTATAAATTTGCAACCTTTTACGTTGACTGGAACATGTTTATTTATAATTCTTTTTAATTCGTGGTCATTGTGTCAAGTTTGCAGAACTTCTGGAACGTTTTCATTCAGTTTAATAAAAAAAAAACATTAATTTTCAATAACAAAAAATGTTCCGTACACTTAAATTGGTTGCAAATTTAATACGTGATATGAAATATTATATCGAAAACTTCCCCAAGTTTGCAGAACTTTTGGATTTTTTTTCACGACCATACAGCAAAAATTAATTTAATTGCAATTTTAACAATGTTCCGGACTGCGGACAAGGTTGCAAAATGAGATTTATTGTCGTCCCAATGTACCATTCACTTGACCGAAGTTTGAAAACTTTTGGAATTATAGTTAAATTTTCGATTTCGAATGTCTATAATGACTGGACTACTATTTCATTGGCTTCATTGGATTCGTGCTTAGCTAAGAGATTAAATATTAACAGAATGAACAGTTTACAAAAAATATATCTTAAGTAAGTTTATTAAAGTATTGTTTTGAATGTGTTAAAAATGAAAAAAAAAAAAACTAAATTTTTAATGTCATTGTGCAATGAGGTATGATTTTGTTGTTTTGTTACAGATTTTTATATTTCGTTTAACAAAATGAAACAGTAATTTCATTTAGTGCACACGCACATCATCGTACAGTAAGTTTAGATGTGAGTTTTATATTTTATGTAATAGGTGTCACTTTCTTCAGCTATCTAAAAATAAATATGTTTTATATTTATGAAGAGGCGCCTGAAGTTGAGGTTCAACCGCCATGTTTTGCTTTGCCATTAGGCGCGTCCACTCACACAGAGCGAGCAACCTCGAAGTACAGGCGAAGCAGCTCGGTCTGTGCTTCGCGCGAGGCAGATGCTCAACCCCTGCCGAGTCGAGCGGTGTCAGTTTTTTGTCACCGAGGTACATTTAAGCGTCCAGTGTCCAGTGTGCGCAGCAAACGACCGAGGCTCGGTCGTTTGCTGCGCACACTGGACGCCCGTGTATGTTGGCGCTTTGTTCATTCATCATGAACAAAGATCAGTGCTTGAAATTGATCTCTCTGTGGTGTAAACACCTGGCACGAACTCGCAGCTGATCAAAAAGATGGCTCGGCCTTGCCGCGCGCGTTAACCTCGCTGTGTGAAATTATGCGACTGCTAGCTCTGTGTGGACGCGCTTATTGAATTTAGATTTGAAATTGGTTAAACTGTTGTGAACTTTAAACTTAGGAATAACAATATTCAAAGCTATCTAAATGTTGTATTATTAAGTCAAATGTACATCAAGTTTTACTTAAAAGTGAGGGATGATATTTTTAATAAAGCTTTATATTCATTTGGCTATTTAAGGTGTTTCCTAACTAATCAGATAATCAAGTATTTGTATCTTTTATTTATTAGGAAACATCCTCCAGTTTGTTGCATTTTGCACCTTACGAGAAAAAAAGAAAAAAACTTGTATTAGTTAAGAAATAATAGCTTTCAATTTGTGTGTTTATAATGTAATTTGCAAACAGATCATACATAAATATACCTAGGTAATTAGTTTGAAATTGAGTTTTATTTTATAAACAAATAGCAACATTTATATCGGGCTGTATTTACTAGTGAGTAGTGAGGAGTCAAAACTGGAGATATCTAAGCAACAAAATTAAATTTAAAATTAAAAAAAACCCCGATTATAAAAAGTAACAAATGAAATAAATAGTATTTTGTCAACTGAACATCGCATTATATTTAATACAAATTGATAACTTTCATACAAGCTTCATTTTGTCGTGGGACCGCATTCTATTATTTTTTTAATTTTGATATCTCATTATGATTACTTATGATAGGTATATATTTTTGCGTACCTACCTAGCTACTTAGCGGTCCCCCGACAAAATGAAGCTTGTATGAAAGTTATCAATTTGTATTAAATATAATGTGATGTTCAGTTGACAAAATACTATTTATTTTATTTATTACTTTTTATAGTCGGGGGTTTTTTAAATTTTAAATTTAATTTTTATTTCAAAGTTTTTAAACCTTTATTATAATAATTATTATAAGCTCCTCCTGTTGTCGACATTGCATTATACAAAGAATTAAACACTGATCAAAATGAATCCAAACACGACATATCTGCTGTTACATTTTTAAAGAATTGATGGAGTGCTGGAAATTCGTGCTCCATCATCAGCTCCTCGCCTGTTGTCACTATTGCATTATATTAAGAATTAAACACTGATCAAAACGAATCCAAACACGATGTATCTGCTGTTAATTTTTCAAGAATGGATGGAATGCTGGAAATTCTGACTCCATCATCAGCTCCTCATCAGTTGTCAACATTGCATTATATTAAGAATTAAACACTGATCAAAACAAATCCAAACACGATGTATCTGCTGTCAATTTTTCAAGAGTGGATGGAATGCTGGAAAGTCTGACTCCATCATCAGCTCCTCATCAGATGTCACCATTGCATTATATTAAAAATTATACACTGATCAAAATGAATCCAAACACGACATATCTGCTGTTATATTGGATCTACAACCCTACAACAGTCGTCAAAAGAGCTGACGACCTTGAAATGGCTGAACCGATTTTCATATTATATACCTAAGAACACTCCCAGGAATACCAGCTTTAATTTAAAAAAAAAACCGCATCCAAATCCGTCCACGCGTTTAGGAGCTACAGTGCCACAGACAGACAGACAGACAGACACACAGACAGACATCGACGTCAAACTTATAACACCCCTCTTTTGGCGTCGGGGGTTAATAACAGTGAACATATACAAAATAAGTAAAGGTTAGTTCTCAAATGGAACCGGACCCACGTACACATGCAATGTGTCCTCCCCCTTTTTAGGTAGGTAAGCTCAATGTCGTCTGAATCGTATACCATCCCATACTAATTTGAAACGAACAAGTATGGAAGAGTCCCTCGTACCGAAGGAACCTGCGAGCTTTGTGTTCCCTCGGTGGGTACTTAAAAAAACTCAATCTTACGTAGGTTGAGTAACCACTATGTTGGTTGGTTGACCATAAAAGTGTGTCCTTGTATACCATAAACTACGATTGTGTCATTAGAATTATTTGGCGAAAATGCGTTCCATAGATGCAAGAATCGTGTGCCGAATAACCGAAAAATGCAACGGCTTATTGATCAAGGCAAAAAAAGATATGATAATCAGTTTTTCCCCATATAAAATTAAATTAAAATCAACACGTTTGCAGTCGGTATTTTTCTTTTATTGTGTCAAGACATGAACAAATAGGTACATATCTGACTAAGTATAATACATAGTACATCAATCAATATACATACCTACATATTAAATATCGATTAAATATTTTTATCATGGCTCTTATGTACAATATAACTAATAGAAATGATCATTATGCCTTTCGTAACGCAAAACTAGAATATAAATATTTGTATTAATTTAAGATCAGCAGCACGAGGGCTTCTTATATCAACTTATGACGATAACCATAAAATAAAGAGGATGATTTTTGGTAACTTAAATAAAAAAGTAATAAGCCGTGTAGTAAACAAAAAATTATGGCTTGTTGCAATACTTATTTAAAAATCTATGTCCTTAAGTTAGCGGACAGATTCCACTAATTCTACTTATAACATTCTGGGACTTCATGTTTTTACCCAAACAAAACGTGACGATCGGAAATTCTAAGTGCCTATATTATATTTCTTATTACCGTGTCCCAGAATAAACATTAGCGCTCGCACTTTTAAAATCATCATTCAAAATACTTAGTGCACAGCCGACCGCCGTAATTCACGAGACGGCTCTCAAAAACCGGGCGGAAATCGCATTTATTACCCACTTATAGATACTTTAGGCGCGGTTTATACTGAAATGGCGTGGCGGAGGCGCGCGGCGGAAGCGTCTTGTCAAGAAAACTCTTAAAAGTATTAGAATAGAGTCGTATTTGCCGTAATTTCGTCCGCGCTCCTCGGAGCGTGCCACTCGCCCCGCGCGTTGAACGGCGCCGCCAGTTAGCGCAGACGAAATTACGGCAAATACGACTCTATCCTAATACTTTTAAGTTTTTTTGACAGGACGCTTCGCCGCGCGCCTCCGCCACGCCACTTCGGTATAAACTGCGACTTAGGAATGAACGTTCGTTTTAGGAAGTTAATTTAAGATAGATGTGCGTTAGACGAGTCCCTCGAGGTCGGGTCGCGGCGGCGCCGCCAGCAGCAGCGCGTGCGGCGGCGGCGGCGCGGCGGCGGGCGGCGGCGCGCGGCTCGGCGTCGGCGCCGCGCTCGGCGTCGCCGTGCCGCACCAACCGCACCGCGGCTCGCGCTCGCACTGCACGTGGAACGCGCGCCCGCAGTGACCGGTCCTGTCCACAAAATGAAGGATCGAATGAGCACTTTACAAATCCTATCGGTATTAAGAATGAACATGTTTCCGGTGCCTATCGTCATAATTTCTAAAAGATGTGCGAGGAAAGTAAACGGCTTACGCACATGACGGGCGGGCGGGCGTGAAGCGGCTGCGCGCAGCGAGCGCAGGGACCGCGCACGGGCAGCGCGCGCCCGGCGGCTCGAAGCGCGCGCGCCAGCGACTCGTGCGACTCCCGCCCCGCTACGCGCGCCGCACACGACCACACGCGTTTCTGACTCGCCGCGCACTCTAATAGCGTAAGTGCGACGCTAGGCGAGTGGCACGTTTTCTCCACCTGTACAGAATACGAAAGTTTATTCAAGAGCTAGACTCTGCCCGCGACCTCATACTCGTTTATCGTCATATCTTGGAAAAAAATCATGATATCTCAAAATAATATAGTCTGATTGTGTTATTCTGATATACCTATAAGCTACAATATTGCCAAATTTCATCAAAATCTATTTAATACTTTTTGAGTGAAAGAGTAACAATCGATCCATCGGCACAAATATTGACATTTATATCTAATACTAGCGGCCCGTCCCGGTTTCGCACGGGTACATACACACAAACACATACACCCTTCTTTTTTGCGTCAAGTTTAAAAAAAAAGTAAAATTATAAAGGAAGTTTGATTTTTTTTTAATGAATTTTTTATTAAATTGACTCCGAAACTACTGGTCCGATTTCAAAAATTCTTTCACCTTCGTTTCCGAGATATAGGCTGTCAAAGATAGACTAGTGGCGCCAGTATTGGTACATGAAAAATTGTGTTTTGGTGTAATTAAATGGCACATATTGTATTGAATATTGATACTAGAAGTTAAATGAAGAATCCTGGCTTATTTTAGCAACCCCCCTCCCTTCCCCCAAGATGCTCAGCCTGTAATTTTTATTGTTTTAGGTATAAATATGATGATAAATATGGTGGGAATTTAGAGTGGTTTGAAAATAAGAGTTTTTGAAGCAATCTATGTCAACTCCCAATACCTACCATCCCCCTATCTTTTATTTTGTTACTGCAACTGCTGCCCTGTATACACGCTGAAGGAGATACTGGAGGGGGGAATAGTTTTGGGAGTTGACATAGTTTTATTTTAAAAATTCTTATTTTCAAACCACTCTAAATTCCTTTAGTCATCAGGCAGTCTATGAAACCTTTATTTCGATTAATAAAGGTTTCATAGACTGCCGCCATTTTTGTCAAAAAAGGTACATACACAAGTTTAGGTAGGACATTATCTTCAAACCCCTTTGTAATTTTGTAAATGGAAAAAAGCAATCTTAACCAGTTTTGTGTCTTACCAGGTATCTAATAAGCAGTTGAGAATAATATTGCAAGATGTACCAGTTCGTGGAGCGGCAGATAGTGCGCGGCGTGCTGCAGCAGCGCGGGCGGCGCGGGCGGGCGCGCGGCGAGCAGCAGCCGCGACCACAGCGCACGCGCCGTCGCCGCCGGCACCGCGCAGCTCGCGCGCCACGCCAGCGCGCACGCCTCTGCCATCAGCTGAGCCTCAGCCTCTACCGACAAACATCTAGTCTCTATCTCAGAATGATCCGTTTCCCGAATCGGAACTTACAGAATTATTAAAAAAGAGTCTGAAATTGAGAATGGAATTATAAAATAGTAGATATTTTTTACTCACCCTCATCGTCTCCATCTTTGGCAGCCGATTGGAGATGAAGCAGAGCGTCTAATGCACCTTCAAAATCACCCGTCGCTTCGAGTGTGATTGGTTCCGCTTTTTTCAATCCCATTTCTTTCACGATGGCTAGAGCTTCTTCTGGCCTCACGACGCCGGGGTTGTTTGTCAAAAACTCTGTAACTGTACCTGGACGTATTTTACAAAGATTCCGGAAATGCGCTGTCGCGGCGTCTCCTGTGAGTCGTCCCAACTCTAGTAGATGCTCTGCAAAAGCTAAGGTCGTCTCATAGGGTAAAGATTTTATAATTTCTGTGACAGCATGTGGGAAGTGATCGATCATGATAGCCGCCGCCGCTACGGGCCTCAGTGAAACGATCTTCCCGAGGTACGGTTCAAGGAGGAGTTTATCCGCTTCGACCCTACTCCGGACGGAGTCCAGGAACTCGTCTATATCAGTGGAGGTTGGCGTATTTATAAGGAAGAACTGGTGATAGGCGTCTTCATGCCGATTGAGGAGAACGTTAATTCGAAAGAGTACGCGGGGCCGGTTGGCCGCCGTCTCTCTCGCGGCCGCCAGCTGTTCGCTGCTGGCCCGCACCCGAGTGAGCAGCGCGATCCACGCGCGGTCTGACCGCTCGTTTTCGGTCGCCGCGGCCAGTTCTTGTGCCTTCTTTATAACTTCTGGGTCCGCCGGCAACGCGCCCGAACTGAGCTGACCAGTAATGAACTCCAATACCTCTACGCGATCTCCCGGTTCCTAGTCGGAAGAAAACACCTTTTTAATTTATTGAAATAACTAGGTAAGTAAGTAGTTTCGCATTTGCAATTTCTTTCGATACCTGTGATTCTGCTAGAAACCAAAGGGTTTTTGTAATTTTTTGACGACGTTAAATTGTCTTAAAATCTTTCGAAACAGTGTTAACAGTAATAAATAAAATTATTATCACCTGTAGATCAATAGTGAAGGCGAGTAGCGCCCTAGCGACGCGGAGGCGGTTCTGCTTGCCGAGCGGGCCGGCGAAGGGCGGGTCGCGCGCGCTCTGCTCCAGCAGCCGCACCGCCGCGCCCGCCTCGTGCTCCGTCGCTACGCGCAGCGGCGACCGCCCGCCGCCCGCCTGCACCACAACCGCACTTTCACTTCACACCGTTACACCGACCCGAATATTTCAAACAAAGTCGTTTAATTTCTTATTAGAAAAGTAGTAAGTAGGTTAGTTGCTATGTAAAGGTGCGTTCAGACCATGTAACATGTTATTTAACTTGTGTTTTATAACACGTCCACACTATGTAACCTTGTTATTCAACATTGCAACATAAAATAATACTGTACACATTGGAATAACAATGCAATATAACAATGTTATATAATCATTGTCGTTTGTCGTTCTTCAGTACAATCCACAATGTCGACACGAGATCAAAGTTATATAACATTGTTGTACATAGATATCAATAACATGTTACTATACCATGTTTTATAACATTCAGTGTCCACATTATGTTATGTTACATGGTCTGTACACACCTTTAGTGTTTCATATGGAAGTTATTGCTTTACAAAGATTACATACCGAGCGCAGTGCCTAGAGTAAGGTCCCTAAATATGGACTACCATATGGTTTTCTTTAAATAAATCTCAAAATATTGAAGCTCAGTTAGTCATTTTAATTGAAATCGATCAAGAAATTAATTAGTAATAATAATATTAAGTAAAATCTTATAATGGAACGAACATTTTTAAAATTTTAATCTTTTTATAAAGTTATGCCAATTTCCACATCTCAAAAATGGTAGTTCAATTTGGACCACGGGGTTTTTAATATGGACTAGGGGTATTTAATATGGACCATTTCATATTATTTGGTAATAAATTAAACATAATTTATTAAAAATCATATAGGAACTTCAAATATTTTTGGACTAGGTAGAAGTAGGTTTATTTACGCAAACAAAATTCAGAAATAAAATTGACACCTACTAAACAAACACACCTACCGTGAGCCCACTGGTTACAAGTTTGGTATCCACTATACTCCACGAGTATCTTCAGATAAGAGACCATTAGGTACAGTAAGTATAAACATTTCGCATTACTATGGTTAATCGCTGGCATCAAAACTAGAAGAAATTATTGTTGTTCCGCCAGGTTCTTTTTATTTTGGATGGCATGTTTACTTGGTTATTTTAAAGTTCTATATTCTATCTTGGTCTACAATTTAAATTTCTTCAATCTATTGTTTTTCTCTTGGAACTTCTTTTATTCTATGCCATTTGTAAAACAAATAAGTTACGGTTTATTATATAAAAACCGCGTGGTCATAATATGGACCGGTGGTTCATATTTAGAACCTTGTCATAGGTCCATATTCAGATCCTACTACTTCTTAAATATTTTATTCGCGCAAAATATATTCTTACTAGATGGAGATATGCGTTAGACACAAAATATTATAGAACATATTAACGAATCTAAGCTAAAGATAAAAAAACGTGAAATAATAATAACAAAAACAGTAAAATCATTACAAAAACCACCAAAAAATTACATCGACCTTTGCTAAAATCACAAAATGGTTGCCGCTGATACATGCACACTGGTATTTTCGCTGTTTCCAAATGGTGGGGTAGCGAGGGGTAGGAGCATCGAATACTACCTACGTCGCCGCGATTATAGTGCCCTCTTTTGAATTATTGCAGTAGTCCATATTATGAGACTGGTCCATATTTAGAGAACTTACTCTACCTATTCTCGCTATTATGACACGGTTGTCGAATATTGTCGATACGCCTTCTTGGAACCCTTTTTGCTGAGTCTTTTAGGTGTCTGTCTACTTACCTCGTCTGAAAGTAGGGTAAGCAGCGCGTCATGCCTAGCCGCGTGCTGCGCGTGCTCGGGCAACGCGCGACCGCCGGCGCCGCGTCCCGCCAGCGCGTCGGCGGCCGCCAGAAGAAGCGCGCGGCCCGCGCACGTACATCGCGCCCCGCCACGGCACGCCGGGTCTACGTACGTGATCAATTCGCGCATTGCTCCGCTCGATCCACCTGATAGGATGAAAGAACGTTATGCGATCAGATGGCTATTTTGCAGCCCCTGACTCCCGATTAATATAAAGTTAAACACATGTACTGAGCTATTTACCTAGAGCGGCAGCTATTGCGCCTACGCCTCGCCACAATTTATTTTCTCGCGTAAATACACTAGCACGATGAGGGTCTAACGAGGTTAGTGGCAAGGAAGCCACCACGCGTTCAACCAGAGCGGGCTCAAACAAAGCTAATTTCTCGATTAACGCCTGTAAAAAAGAATAGGACACCAATAAATAATTAAGAGATAGAACTGAGAATAGAATGAGGTACTGACCTGACTGCAGTCGGGTGATGGTGGTAATTCGTTAAGGTCTCCTCTCACGGCCGCATCGCCTAAAGCTTCTATGAAAGCATTCTCTTCTGCACAATTCTCCCATAAAGTAGACCATAATTCATCACTAAAATAGGTAAATTTTTAACAAGTAGGTACTTAATAATTTACTATATTGTAATTGTACCTTGTTCTATAAATGGAATTCAAAAGCAAAGAAAAACATAGCGCAAAGGAAAGATGATGCTTACTCATGGCAATTATAAAATAAATTATACTAATTGAAAAGGTAAGCATCTAGATATAATTTACCTCAATTTATATTTAAGGCAAAGTTTGACGGTTTGATCTGCTACTTCTTTGTCGTTGAGAATGTGCGGCCTCTCCGAAAGATATATAATAAATCGATTAACAATGTTCTTAGCCTCCGGTCCTCTAGTGGAAACAAGTAGTTTTAAAGCTTGTAAGTGACGGCCTGAAGACATAAAAGCTTGCGCGCGTGCAAGGAGATCTCGTGGTTTTATGCGTAAAATTCCTTTACGACCCAATAACGATAGCGAACCCTCCGAGGTACAAATACCACCCAGCGCACTAGCTCCTGCTGCTCCCATGGCACGAGAGACACGCCCATCGGTCCACAGACCCTGCAAACAAAAGTTCATCAGAGATTCGGGGTTTGTCGAAGTTCGAACATATAAGAAACAACAAAAGTAAACTGTTACATACTTTAAAAAATGCTGATGCATAAACTGGTTCAACATAAGAGAGATCCAACGGTTTATCATAGTCTTCTCCCCATAATCTCAAATTCTCATTCACATCAAACACTGCGAGATTGCCTCCCAACCAGCCCAACCACATAGGAGAGGTTTGTAGTTCAATACGCTGCATTGGTCGGAGAGATATTGTAGTGCCTGTGATATTTACGGATAGCCACTGTAGTATTTTAGCTCGAGCACAAACTAACATTCTGTCATCAGACTCGCACCACTCTATAACGGGCAGAGTATCAGGAGGCCCTCCGAGACGTACGCCGGAAGCTCTGCCTCCCGCTACGATGATGACGCGCGATAGAGTCGCCATAGCCAAAATCCGCGCGTCACGAGCTGCCATAGCAACAACCTCTCCTCTTGCTCCAGAGAAGAGACATGATGTTCGTGCCGAGCGAACGCCTAGAGGCCGTGAAAACTTAATCAGCCACACAGATCCACCTGTATCTAAAGCAAGGCCAGAAGTGCCCGCCCAAGTAACTCTCAAAGTACCCCAAATATCACATCCTAGCGTTACTCGGCGCAGCACAGTGCCACGTACAGTTTCATATTGGCAAATGAGACCTCGAGCATATCCTGCAAGAAGTCTAGTGCTGTCTAGGTTGTAAGCTAAACACGATACCGCTCCACAATCTGTATTAGAGTCACACACCCAGCGTAGAGTTTGCTCATGAAATGATAATAGGTGACCATGAGCAGTGCCCACTGTCAATCTTCCATCATTTCCAGCACTTATGGTAGTTGCAGCACCAGCTGATGACCTTTCCTGGAAATAATATACCTATATTCCTATATTTTAATATTAATACTACGAGGAATATAATAATATAAAGTATTTCACTTTGTTTGTGCAATTTTGGAGAAACTATTTCTTATACTCCAATTTATTTTAAATAAAAGTTGACATATTGGAACCCTTGTTCAATATTAGTTAAGGGCACTGATTTAAAGAAGCAGTTAAAAATAGCAGTTTTGGTAAGTTAAAATTATAAATGACGCGTTTAATAACTATTTCAGCAGTTAAAACTAAGTAGTAAAGTAACCAAAAATGTGTACTAAAAAATAATGAAATGGATCGGTGAATAACTAATTGAGCGGGGAAAAAATTAAATGAGCGGTAAAAAATGACAATGAGCGGTTACTTGCGGGCAGTAACAAATCGGAATTTGTCGGTAAGAAATCTCATTCGAAGCAATTCTATAAACAATGAGGTGGTAACATAAAATAAAAAAAAAACAGTAATATACTTTGACCGAAGGAATTTAATAAAAAAATGAATAGTAGATATAATAGGAACTTTTATTTGAAACATAGGTACTTAAGACTTGAGCGATTAAAGACCCGATTTGGCTTTATTGATAAGATATGGATAACAACAATGCACCCGCACTCTTATTTATTACAAAAACAAATGAAAAAATCCAAAACGCAAGGTCATGCAACACGGTTAACTAGCCTGTGATCAGTAGTTTCCGATACCACGCTATAAACTCTGCCCAATGAACGAATATTTACCTCTCTCAGGCCTCCGTCACTCTATGTACTTGCGCGCTATAAATACCTACCGCTCAGCGGGCCGCATGCGGACAGTTGCGGACCAAGTGAAGCGCGGATGTCAAAGCGAAGCGCTCGCACGTTGTTCAAATTTTGATAGTTCCATTCGTTTTTTCGTTTGTTTTGAATGTTTTATAATTTTTAATAATTATGTTTTTTTAATGAAAAACATAATAATAACCGAGAATTCAGAAAGATAAAAAAACATTAAAAATTAAAAATAAAAACATGTTAATATATTAAATTAATATATTAAAAACGATACAATTTTAAACTGCCCCATATAAGTCGGAGCATAATCATAGTTCTCAATAACTTAGTCAAAAAACGTTTTGTTAATTTAATTTTATCGAAGAGGCAGCCCCGCGATTTTTACGGATTCGTGGGGTGCGAAACAATCTCAACTATACGCTTGAGTATTTAGGCACATTGTAGCATGCAATGGTTTCTGACGTGACAGTTGGGCTATTGCGCACTGTTAAAGCAGTAGGTATTGGATATTTTCTTCTGAGTGAAGTATCTGTTACGTAGTAGGTAACTATTAGGTAATCTGTGCCTCTCTTTTCAATGAATTTGAGTTCGAGTGTCACTACTCGCTAGTAACTGCTCCATTATTTTTACCGCTCATTTAGGTTTTGGACTGGTCAAATATTTTTAGAACAGACGAATTATTGTTTTTTTAGAATCACTAATGTTTCCCATAAATTTAAGTATCATATTTTTTTATTCTACACTCGGCTTCAAAAAAATCGCACGTCCGTAAAAATAGGCTTTAAGCACTGTTAATCCTTAAGACAAGCAGTTATTCGTAGCAATATTGGTATCATTTGAGAGCCCTATAAAAACTCTTTAAAAAAATATCCATTTCATTTAATTAAAGAAAAAGCTTGACACTTTAAGTAACTGTGAATGACAATGGAACTGATTCTCCTCTTCAAATTTTGTTTGTATTGTTTTGTTTTTTGGGTATAAAAGGGTCGATACAGCTTATTGGGGGATAAATTTGCTACCAACAGTGGAAGAAGACACAGAAGAATATCTTTCATCAGAAAAACGTCCTTGAAGATGGACACTACTGCTGCTGAAGCCGCCCAAGTTATCGCACTACTGCAATCAGGACTACGTCAGTGTGATGTTGCTCGGCAATTGCACTTGAGTCGCTTTTCCGTTCGAAGAGTGTACCAGCGGTTCCTGCAGACCGGTGGCTTTGTCCGAAGGCGTGGGTCTGGTAGAAATCGCTGCACTTCTGCGAGAGATGACCGATTCGTCGTATCGAAGTCTTTGAGAAATCGGTTCTCTAATGCTGTTGAGTTGCAACAGCAGCTTCAAGCAGTTCGTAGAAGGGCCGTGAGTGTCTCTACAGTTAGAAGAAGACTAAAGGAGAGAAATATTGTGGCTAGAAGACCTGCCACGGGTCCAAAATTAACCGCAGCGCATCGGCGAGCACGCCTGCAATTTGCTCGCGCCCACGTCAATTGGACCCTGGACCAATGGAGAGCTGTTCTCTTCTCAGACGAAACGAGAGTGTGCCTTTTCTGCAACGATAGACGCAAAAGAGTATACAGAAGACAATGGGAACGTTTTGCCCAAGCCTGCATCCAAGAGACGGTAGAATACGGGGGCGGTTCCTGCATGTTCTGGGGCGGCATATCTGCCGACGGCAAAACTGAACTTTCTTGCGTCTCTCGGACCGACGGTGCTCGCGGGCAAGGGTCGATGACTGCTCACCGGTACATCACAGAGATCCTGGAAGAACATGTGGTCCCCTATGCTGGATTTATTGGCGACGGGTTCACATTAATGCACGATAACGCTTGCGCGCACACTGCTGGAATTGTGCAGGGCTACCTTCAAGAGGTTGGGATCCCTGTCATGCAGTGGCCAGCGAGAAGTCCAGATCTGAACCCGATAGAGCACCTCTGGGACCAGCTGAAACGTAAGGTTAGATCCCGTAATCCCGCTCCCGCGACTCTTCAGGAGCTCCAAGACGCCGTTATTGAGGAATGGGACAGAATCCCTCAAGAAGAGGTCCTAAGGTTGGTGCGATCCATGAGGGAGCGCATGGAAGACGTCATTAGGGTTAGGGGGGGTAACACTAGGTTTTAGGTTAGTTTTAAGCAACTTTGTTTTGAAAAATTAATCAGATTTCATAAGGGTTTTTTAAGGATTTTTATTGTTTTGTAAATTTTTCTCAGTTCCAATAAAAAACATTGAATGAATTATTGTTTTTGCATTCTCTGTTTCCTTACCTTTCAAATGATACCGAACATTACCAATATTTCATAATACAAATACGATTGAAAGATGTTTAAAATAGATTTCTTAAAAGGTGCGATTTTTTTGAAGCCGAGTGTATAATTTTATTTGCCATAATATCGTCATCTATATGGTTTTATTTGCCATAAAACTCATAAGACATATTATTTCGTGACATAAGTATGTTTGCCAGAATATAACAAATGCACTAATATTTAAAAGCTATATTTACTTTAAACATAAATTATGTTACATAATGACTACATGACATAAATATATATAACCTATAACCTACAACCTACTGATGGTATCACCTACATGATAATATTTACATGATCCTGATGAACATGCAGCATGCAAGCAGGCATGCAGCAGGCATGCAGCAGGCATGCAGCATGCAAGCAGGCATGCAGCAGGCATGCAGCATGCAAGCAGGTATGCAGCATGCAATCAGGCATGCAGCATGCAAGCAAGCATGCAGCAAGCAGGGATGCAAAATCATGTTCTAACCTAACCTAACCTAGCCGTTCTGGTTGGTGTTCCTTTTTTTATTGAGGGGGGCTTCGTCCCCCGGCCCCCCCTCCGGGGCTGCGCCCCCGGACCCTGCCACCGTGTCTCGCCACCGCGCTGCCTGCTGTCGTCTAATCAATTTGTAAATTCATTCATAATAGTACCTACTACCTAACACATATTCCATATTATTTATAATAAAAAATATTATAGTCGTTTGATTTAGTACATTATGACGATTATTAGAAATAAATGTTATGGCATTCAAAAGTTATACCTTGCAATATTATGACAAAAAAATAATCGGTGAAACAATAATTATGGATTAAATAAAGTATTGCAATTAATATCAGTGCATCTAATACTTATGTTTAAAAATCATTATGTCAAACAAAAATATGGCATTTAAATTTATGGATAAAAAAAGACTCCCGTTTTTTTACTGACCATGTTTTACTGTAGCAATAATTAATGAACCATCAAAAAATTATTAGTTAAGTACCCGTATAGTGAGACAAACAAACAGCATGAAACCTAACACCACAGGGCCACATGTAGATTAATAAAGAATTTGGTAAGAAAGTAGTTGTAAAGAAAAATTATACAAAAAATTGTCTGATGGCATTAAAAATTTAATTCAAATTTGTAGGTTGGATTGTCAGGTTAAGGACGGCTAATCTTAATTTTGCGTAAAATAAAATGAAAGCTAACTTGCGCCTGTAGAAGTTGTTGGGAAACAGCTTGCAAGAAGTCCGCTTGCAGTGCGGAGCAAATGGTTGGTTCTTCCACTTTGAGCGGTCGCTTCTCCTCGATTCCGTCGTCTGCCGCCAATAGAACCTCGGCGAGAGTTGGAGCTTCACTGGCCGGTAATGCATATTCTATTTCATCCAGCTATCAATTTGGATAAAGTATTTATTTTTTGTATTCATATTTGATTATATTGAAATCTCGTAATGTACCTACTTATTCCATAGTATTTAGTATGAATTTACCTCTTCGATATCCAAGTAAGGGAAGCTTTCTACCGACTCTAGATCAGAATCTAATAATGACTGCACTGAAGGGGTTTTAAGCAAATCCATTATATAGACTTTAAAAAACTGATGCTATATTATCTAATAATCTCCAAATTTCATGTTGACTTTACATAAACTTAAAATAATAAAGCAAAAACACCCCTTAATTATTTTCTTTGATATGACAGTACAGTCAGTTCAGTTGCCAAAATACAAACTTTGACAAAACTTAATTATTGAAATGAATCTTATGCACTTCTAATAAGAACCATTGAAAAAAGGTACATAGGAGATAAAGCTGACATTTGATGTCAAACTGACGTGAATGTTTTTTTTTTACATAGGTATTTAAAGCACAGACGTGAAGCTTAGCATTCCTTTTTTTTTCAATACTCAATACAATACGCTCAATACGTTGCGTTGGTAGAATAATGATTTATTGCATTCTGATGTGCATAAAAAACTATATCGTTTCTTAATAAGATCTCTGAACACTACTATAACTTCAATACGACGATGCGACGACCCCTTGCAGTCATAAATACTTAATCATTTACAATAGGTATTATTACATGCTTATTTCGAGAGAAAATAGTCTTTAGTTTCAAATATAACCGGGGGACTTCTTTCAGACAAAGATGACTTCTTTCGAAACGTGCGTTGCGTGAAACAAAGCGTGAAACGTGAAACCAGGTGAAACCTCGGGGTGAAACCAATGAAATGAAACAGACTCTACTCTATGGTTGCTGGTTGGTGGTTGGTTGGTTTCTTGTTGATTTGATTGATCCGCTCCGCCTGCCGTGCCCCCCCGGCCCGCCCGCCATTAATGCCAAGATTGCCAAGTGTTTGCTTGCTTGCTGGTGATTTTTGGTGTTCTTACTTCTTTGTTGAATGATGGATACATAACTGAAAATCTTGTGTGCTATAAATGGTCTACATAAACATTTCCTTTGAATTTAAGGTAGGCATTGCTTTTAAGAAATCGGAATTAATAGCAGTGATTGAAGAAAATGTTCACGTGAGTAAAGCCAGGAGATTTTAGCCAAGACAACTAGTAAGTCGCCATTTTGTGTCAAGGTAATAATTTTGGCAAGATTTGATTTTGAGTTAGTCATCATGGCAGAAAATACGCCAAAAGAACCTCCTTTGCAAACAATGAGTGGGTTGCCGCCTAATCATAATCCTTGGATGTACGGTGCGTATCCTCCACCATACAACGGGTACCATGGAGGCATGTACCCTCATTATTACAATCCATATTTTAATAATATGGGTAAAAATGGAGGATTTAACAATAATGCGCAATTTCAACAAAATATGGAATCAAAGCCAGATTTTGGTCATCCGCCACTTTCAAGGCCGCCACTACCACCTGCACCTTTGTTAGGAATGTCTCCTCTAGATACAAGTCGTCCTTTTTTCAATCAGGCACCTATTCGATTTAATCTTAATCAACGAAAGAATACTCCGTTACCGTTAAATGAAAACCCCCTACTGGGAAATAACGGTGGCGCAAAGAAAAAACGTAAGAAGGGTAATAATAAGAACGAAGGTATTACATTGCCGCCTTTGCCAGATCATCCTCCGCCACTACCACCGTGTCCACCGCCAGATATTCCCAAACCGCCGCCTCCTCCCCCTCTGGATATCCCTCTTCCTCCTCCCATTGCTACAGAAGATATTCCAGAGCCACCAGAAGATCCCAAGGACAGTAACAGTAATCAAGAAAATGAACCAGTACTGCAACCTGAAGTTGTGAATACTCTAAGCTCAACAAACTTCTTGAAATGTTCTTCTATTTCAAGTTCAGCTGGGTCTTGGCCCGAGAGCTTAGAAAGATACATTAAAAGATGTTATGAAAAGTGTAAAACTGGTTTTGATCGAGATCAAATAGATATATGTTTAAAGGGTAGGATTACTGCTGCTGCAAATAAGGATGAAATTTGGACGAGAAATTGGGATGAAGAACCTATTCCAAGTGTGTATAGTGAACGCAATAACTTGGCAGTGAAGCCCGTTCGTGGTACTTTAGCTCTTTATCAGAAAAATGAACCCCAAATTGAGTCAAAAAAAGGTGGTACTGCTGGTAGAGGATTTCCTTATAGAAGTCCACAAAGGAGACGAAGACAACATTCTAGATCCCGTTCAAGGAGCCCAACTAGGAAACGACAGAGGTATTTTAAAATTATATCAATATGTGCTGTAATCTCCTCATAGTGTAAGTATATTTTTGCTTAAACTTTATCTTGTTTACAGCTCGTCATCCACATCAAGTGATGATATTGAAGACAGGAAAAATGTTAAGGGTAAAAACCGACAAAAGGTTAAAGATAGATTGTCACTGGATCAAAAGAAAACAGAAAAAAATTCTAAAAATAAAAAGAAAGCTTATAATCAATTTATTGTTGAAGATATTCAAGGTAATGCAGAAAAACTACAGAAGAGGGCTGAGAGGTTTGGACCACCTCCTATACCCTCTATAGCCAGCTCTGTCAAAGCTGGTAGTAACAGGCCAGAGCCTTGTTTAAAGAGGCCTATCATACAAGACACCGAAGGAGATTACGAGTTGAATAACATGCATATTGTTGGAACTTGCTCAGATATTGAAAAATCATTCCTTAGATTGACTAAGGCACCAGAAGCCTGTGAAGTGCGACCAGTCATTGTTTTAAAGAATTCTTTGAAAAATGTTAAGGAAAGATGGATAGAAAAGCAAGATTACAGATATGCTTGTGATCAATTAAAATCAATACGGCAGGACTTAACAGTAAGTTATAGTGATATTTCAATTTATAATAAAACAGTATAAGCATATTTGTTAATGCAATTAACAACCCTTTTTTGTTTTTAGGTACAGGGCGTAAGGGATAACTTTACTATAGAAGTGTATGAAACACATGCACGCATAGCTCTTGAAAAAGGAGATCATGAAGAGTTTAATCAGTGTCAAACTCAACTCAAAATGTTGTACTCAGAATTGCCAGGCTGTACAACAAATGCATCAGAATTTACAGCATACAGGATATTATACTACATATTTACCAAGAATACTTTAGGTATGTTATTGTTGCATCTATACATATATTACATAATAATTTTTTTTTTTTTTTTTTTCTCATATTTTCATATTCT
Source organism: Anarsia innoxiella (assembly GCA_947563765.1). NCBI lineage: Eukaryota > Metazoa > Arthropoda > Insecta > Lepidoptera > Gelechiidae > Anarsia > Anarsia innoxiella. Next base: position 4,858,566 of record OX387404.1, on the reverse strand, counting down.
AACCGCGATCAGTGCAAGCACTATAAGCGGCTTTACTGCAAGTATAAATATGACGTTCGAGATGGCTCCCCCAGCGGAGAGCTCTTCTCTCAATTAGTTATATTTTATGTTGGTGGAATTAGTGTCTTGTAGAGAGGTTGGCAATGTGCTGCCTTTTTAGTCTTTGTTGGTACACAGGTGGTTCTGAAAGTACAGTGGCTAGTGGGTTCACGTGGCGTCTAATTCTTCTATGGTATCGTCTGGATAACTCTACTATATCTTCCTTTATGGTGTTCATCTGTAGGTACTCGTGCATTTCCGACGTTTTTATAAAATAGGGCGCATCTAAGATTGTGCGAAATAAGCCATTTTGATAACGCTGTAGTATCTCGATATTGGAGTTACTGGCCGTTCCCCAGAGCTCTATTCCATAACTCCAAACTGGTTTAAGTATGGTCTTGTAAATTAACAGCTTGTTGGTCAATGACAGTCTGGATTCTCTCCCCAGTAGCCATTGTAGTGATCTAGTGCGAGCATGGAGTTCGTCCCTCTTCTTTCGTATGTGCTCTCGCCAGGTCTGTCTTCGGTCAAGATGCAGGCCCAGGTAGCGGACTACTTCGCTGTGAGGTAGTGTTTCTTGGCCAAGCTTCACTGGAGGGCAGTTGCCGGTTCTTAAGGAAAAAGTAATGTGGACAGATTTCGACGCACTGGCTTTGATTTTCCACTTCTGGAGCCAGTTAGTAATACGGTCAAGGTGTTCTTGAAGAAGTGTCGATGCTACAGTAGGATTCTTATTACTACTGAGCACAGCTGTATCATCAGCAAATGTGGCAGTGAGTACATGCTGAGAATGTGGTAGATCTGCAGTAAATAATGTGTACAGTACTGGCCCCAGTACCGATCCCTGAGGAACTCCGGCCTGTATGTCGTAGAACTGTGAGTAGGATTCATTAACATTCACTCGAAATATTCTGCTCTTCAAGTAGGACTCCAATAGTGTGTAATATGATAATCACATAATAATATGATAATCAAAGATTCTGATTGATATTTTATCTTGAGTTTTGTTTTTTTTTTTCAGATCTGATCACAATTTTCCAGTTTCTTTCAAAAGAGGACAGGAATAACGAATGTATTAGACATGCCCTCCAAACACGATGTGCTTGGGCAACTGGAAATCTGCACAGATTCTTCTTACTGTATAGAAATGCACCTCTCATGGCTGGATACCTGATGGACTGGATTGTGGAAAGAGAGCGAAAAGCATACCTCAAATACCTTTTCAAGTCGTACGTCAACCCTTCTTTCGTACTAAAATGTATTAATGTGGTACTATTGATCTCAAAACTTATCATGTACTTTACAATGTCTAGTTATTTTGATTACATTTTAATTTAATTTTCGCGAATGAAAGGATGATCAGTAGAACCATATTAATCACTTAACATATTTGCTATGTGAATTTGCATGTGCCATTTAACTTTTCCATTTAGCCCAATAGATGTTTATTATCTCCTTTGTACAGTCTAAAGAAGATGATTTCCTGTAAACGTGGTAAACATCTCAAGTTATTATACTTACGTAGATTAGACACTCATATCTTGGTCTTATCAGCTAGCCATTAAAATCAATAGCCCAATAGGTCCAGAATATTACTCAAGGGGGGCTCTCATACAACAAACGTGTTTTTTTTTCGCTCGATATCTATATTGGCTAATGGTAGACATTATTATTAGGGTATTGCTAACCTAGCGAATGGTACGGACGGAACCCTACGTGCGCGAATTCGACTCGCACTTGGCCGGTTTTTTATTTAAAACTTGTTCTCAAGCAAAAAAATTAAATTTTTGTAGGTACCTAATTGAGTCAACTCGAAAATTGCAATCAGTAAGGCCAAACATTTGCAGATTTTGAATAACTGGGTTATTGAGAGGCTTCCACCCTTCAGTGGGAGCTTATAGGGCCTATATTATAGGCTTTAAAATAAAACTGGTGTGATTCAAAAAAATTATGTTCCATTTTTTTATTCAGCTACATTTTCTGAGTTTTCTCTTTAGTGTACTTATTTAATATGCATGATCTGGGTATGTGAAGGTGCATCAATTCATTTATTTATAACTGTTGTCATGGCTTTTAAACTTTTACCTTAAATATTTAAATGGGGTACAAGGCGAAAAGTACACTACCTCATGCACAACCTACCTCTCATAGATTTCTCCATTGCATCTATCATTGACTTATTCCCATCTTACAACCTAGACTTCCACTCTGGGTGGTTTGGAAGTTTTTTTTTCCATTTTCCAACCTGATATTTTTGTACAGTCGTGTGCATAGGCGTTCGGGTTTTTGAATTGAAGTTTCTTTTAAGATCTTTTTCTTTTAGGAGCAAATTATTGTATAATTATTGCACATTTAACAAAAAGATTTCTTGTTGATGATCACACGTTTAAAAACGAATAACAGAATTATAAAGATCTGAAAAATATTGCAGGGCAATCGAATTTATTAAATGGTTTGATACCACCTCGTCATTTTCTGACCCATATTTAGTTATTGTTTTCAAATTTTGAATAGTTGTGATATGGTTAATTCGTGATATGGTTAAAACTCGAGAACGGCTGGGCCGATTGAGCTGATTTTGGTTTTTTTAATGTTTGTCGTAGTCCGGGGTAAATTCGGGGGGTTAATCCCCCCGAATTTATAATTAAAAAAATTAATAATAATGGGGTAAATCGAGAAAAATTCGAATAATTGCCGGGAAAGCCCTAAAAACAGACCTTTACTTTTTCCCATACAAATGTTTTCTTACTACAATGTAGAGTCAATTTGAACTTTATTCCTACACAATAAAGTTCATTCTAAGGCGGGACAAAGCTCGCCGGGACAGCTAGTTTAAGATAAATTTATTAAAACATGCAACTATAACTTAATTATTTTCTATAAGATGTTTTATTTTGTACATAATGAAATGGCGTTTAATGTTAGGTTCGAAGATGGGAATAAGTCTATCATTTTGTACAAACTCATACTTAATTTACTGCCTTTATCTTTAATAAGATGGAAAAAAGTTTGAAAAGCAACGTCATACATTTTGTTCATGCTAATATAGCATGGTGATTTAAAAACTACTTTAATTTTTACAGGTTTAATACCAGCTTAGCTGGTGATGTTCTACTAATGTTGTTTTTATGTGTTCAGATACAGGCAGACAATACCAGTGGATTTCATCGCTCGGGAGCTGGCGTTTGAGTCGAGTTCGAAAGCCTTAGACTTCTTAAATAAGTTTAAAATTACTTATGCTGGCAGCGATCAGACTCAAATAGATTGCAAGGCCAGCTTCCCAGCTGTAGCAAATATATAACATCATCTGGTTTATCCTCGTCTTATCGTATCAGTTCATATTTGCGTGGTCATGTAAGCTCCACCGAGTCGCAGGGTTCAACAGTTCCAAGTTGTATTCCTGCTGCATCATATTGATAATGCCTTAATTTTGATCAGCTTTAATAGGATGAGGCAGCTTATACGCATAACACTCCAGCATTTAAGCGTACCCAGCTGAGCAGAAGATCAAGATCATCACCAAACTATGGCCACAATCACGCAGAGAAGACGAAAATGGGATTAAGTGTCGAAAATGAACTTTGCTACAGTAATACAGTGACTTTTAAAAAGAAAAGTGTTACTAAATGGACTTTTAAGTGTTGTCTAGTTTTTCTGTGAAATTAATTACTTACCCTGTAAATATTGTTGATTTTAACTATTATTATATAGGTACTTAAGCCTAGGTTTTTATTGTAGTAAAAGTAAAATAATGTAATCGTAATTGTATCAATATTTAATTAAATCTTTTAGTACATATACATACATACATGCTAATATTGTTTTATTTTTAGTTACCTACTACACTTTTGGTTGAGCAACCAACAGAATGCATGCAACACAACAAAAAAAATCGAAATAAATTCTTTTATTTTGAGATTCCATAAAATACTTAAACATTACGTTATTTACCAAATATACAAATACATAATAATTAGGTATCCTTATCTATCATTAAGGCCTAGTTAGTCAGATCAAACTGACTGTAAACCGTCGATGTGAGCGAGCGTTACGCAGTTTGTTATATTTTCATACAAATTCACTTATTTGTTCACATAAAACGTTATTACCTCGGGTTATTACGTAGTTATTTTTACGCTATGCGTAGACGCTGACATTCGGCGGCATAGTACGTCACTCAGTCAGTTTTGTCTGAATTTGGCCGAAAATACCTACTTTCAATACATACAGCTTGTTGGCAAATTATTAACACTAGTTATGTTCATTAACATGTTGACTGCAATGAGTAACAACAGTGAGATCAAAATAATATTGGTCTCTGTGGCCCTGAGTGATACCAATAAGATCTTAGGAATACAATTTGTATTGTGGTAGGTGTATCTATGGGTGAATGGATTAATTTATGTAGAGTTCGGTATGGCTGGCACTAATAGCAGCCAACATGTTAACTTCTTTACACAAACATGCAGTGTTTGTCTTCAGGGTCTCTAGGGTTAGGTAAGCATTTGTTTAAAATACCTATGTGAAAATTCTAAAAAACTTATTTTAATATTAAAGGTTGTTAAGTTAGGGACTGTTCTTATAGGAAGTCAATGCTCTGTGTAAACCAAACTTTAATTTTAATATTTGGTCTGTATGCTGCATAATAAGTATTGTACCAATAAGTAGACCAAATGAAATTAAATTTCAGAAATGTGGTAGACACACTTTACCTGCAAACAACTCTGATATAACTGTAATCCATAAAGATAGGACGAATAATATGTATGAGATGCCAACTTGGTGGCTGTTTGGTAGTTGATAAGGCTGGCCTCCTATGTCATCAACGTGGAATCCCATAGGGAATATCACAGCAGCAAGGCAGAAAACAACCACTGAAATAAAATAAAATTTGATAAAACTATTACCTATTCAAACTAACTTAAAATTAGTAATTTATAAGAATATTGCCTACTTGCAGCAAATCCCACCCAGCGAGCGTATGGGATTACGTTCCTATCAAAGTGACTGGATGCAAGTAATATAATTGTAGTTGTTATACAGATGCAGCCAATAAATATACAGATGAGTGCTAGCAGCCACTCTGGCTGTAAGTCGGGTGTAAAGCATACTTGAGGTCGATTATACAGTGTAATACACGACCACATTAATCCGAGCCGTGTGTCACCTGGAAGGGAATACTGCAGCATTAATATTTTGTTTGACGTAGTATGGGGACATGTAAAGTTATTATAGGTACTTTCTTATATCATTACCTAATGCAACAAGTCAAAAGATATTATATTGTGGAAAATTTACCTCCGACATCTGTAATAATCCAATCTGGCATTGCAAGGCTGACAATTGCAAATACATCTGCGGCCATGAAAAGAGTTCCCGATATAACAGTTAATTTATCCATTTCAAATAATATTTTTTGTTTAATGGAACAGTTAATGAATATCTCCAGTGTCCACGTTTTGTTTTATTTACATTATAATAACATTTAGAGTAAACAAGTTTGCCATGCCATGCCATAACCATGTGTGTGTGTGTGTGAGTGAGTGAGTGAACCTCGAGTGAACATCATAAATGACGTCTTCTGTCAGTCAGTCATCTTTTTTTTTCTATTTTGGCAATAATGCGAATGGCTATATATATTCTGCCACAGTTTATTATATTTATCATTGTCTAGACATGGACGGACATAATTCTAGTGGTACGTCCACGTCGTCGCCGCCGCCGCTGCTACGAATGAGAGGGCACACCAGTATAGTGGACTTAATTAATTAATTATTTGCTTTTGATAAATATCTAATTACCTAATTAGAAATTAAAGGAGCAAAATTTTTGCCAAAAAAGAAACAACTTCAAAAGGGAAACTAAAAAGTATGAAATAAATGAACTTCTACAGAAAATTTCGAGTTTATAAGTGATTAAAAGAAACTTAAACAATTAAATAATTATGTCTTAAAAATTTTTGAAGACGGTGCCAAGTAAAACAATAATTAGATATAGGTACTTATGATCAATCTTTTTCACATCTCAAGAAAACAGGTGGCACCGTCTTCAAAAATTTTAAAGACATAATTATTTAATTGTTTATGTTTCTTTCTTATAAACTCGAAATTTTCTGTAGAAGTTAATTTATTTCATACTTTTTAGTTTCCGTTTTGAAGTTGTTTCTTTTTTGGCAAAAATTTTTATTTCACATTTTTTAGTTTCCCTTGACTGTCCTTCATTTTCATTATCAGACCCCTAATTACAGTCACAACCCATTAACGCCCGTTATTAATAACCTATCCTGATCCGTTTTTTACCAAATCGAGATTGAAAAAACAAAACACAATTGTGTTCTTGACATGTTTTGGTACACAAGTGACAATTGTGTTTTGTTTTTTCAATCTCGATTTGGTAAAAACGGATCAGGATAGGTTATTAATAACGGGCGTTAGATGAAAGGTCTCAATAATATAAGTTAATCAAGCCCAAACACAAAGTACTTGCTGTAAACCGTTGTCAAGTTCCCTCGACTGTAATAAGGACAATCTTCAGAAAATGTTAAATGTCATTAACATTTTTAGTTATATGTATATCCTGTGTGAAAATGTATTTGTAGTTAAGTTGTAGTTCTATATTTCACAAAGGTATATGACTATTCTGTGTATCTACTTGCATCTACCTACAATCATATCATGGCGCATAACAAGATGACAAGTTTTTCGAAAAGCATAATGACGATGAGAATATTTTTCATCATTGTTCTCATCCCTACTCATTTAAACTACTAAGCTTAGGTAGTAAGTACGTTTACGTGATGTTTACTTGTGATGATTACCAACTTAAAAAAATAAACACGAATTAATGATTTTCTTTTACAGGTGTTTATTCAAAAGTTAATAAGCATGCTCGAAATCCATTTTCCTGGCCATTTTCGTCGACAAAAGAGTCAGCTTAAATCTAAATAAATTGGAAGTGGGTACTGCTTGTACCCACCTACTTACAAATTAATTTAAGTAAGTACCAGTAGGTAGGTATCTGTTTTGTTTTGAGCGTGTGGCATTTATGCGGAAGCCGGTGGCGGGGCTTGTACGGTGTTGGTCGTTGCCGTTGATGCCGAGTCATCTGGCTCATCAATTTGTAGCCAGGGCATCCTACGCTGCAGTTCTTGTCTGAAAAAAAAAGAACGTTTACCTAGGTATCTCAAACAAATAAACTAAGTATATTTTAACGGTTTTCATATTGATAAGGTGCTATTACTATTATGTCGGTTATACCTACTTGTCTCAAACTTACCTGTATTTTGGATGACTTATGGCATAGACCCAGGGATCTATACATGCTACAGCTTTACATGCCACAGCTGGGATCATTGTTACCTGTAATTTTAATAAAAGAAAGAATGAAGTCCTTAAAACTGAATACCTTACTCACACACTTGACTCTAAACTTTCAGTGATCCACGCTCCATTAAACTAAGGTACCTACTTTAGGCCTACTTACTCTAGAGTCTAGAGTACCTATGTATCGTCTAGAGTCTAGAGTCTAGACGATATAGTAAACTATAATAGACTGATGACTTTATACTTAAGTATTTAGTTACTTATATTGCCTTTGAGTGAGGTCGACCTTTTTGTTAACGTTTTTATTTGTTTTATGTTATCTACCCCTGGAGTAAGAAGCGACTGGTCCCCGAATGCACCAATGAGAGACATGACTCCGTAGGGAGTCCAGGAGGCGACGAACAGGAAGCATACGGTGAGTGCCGCCTTCGCTATTCGTATCTCCGCTGATTCAGCGCCGGCATTTTGGTTTGCTCTCAATGATTCTACATTCATCTTCTTGGCTTGCTCTCTAAAAATGATAATCATCATTACAGAAGTTACTTTACTTTACTTACTAATATTATAATTATGTCAATGTTTGTGCCGATATGTATGAATGGATGAACGGATGGATGTTTGTTACTCTTTCACGCAAAAACTACTGAATATATTTTGATTAAACTTATTATTAGATAGGCAATATTTTAGCTTAGATATTTATTATCAGAATAACACATAGGCAATATTATTTTATGTAGATAATTGCGTTAATTTTCCAAGATATGACAATAAATGTGTACGAAGTCGCGGGCAGCCTCTTGTAAATAAATAAATAAATTAATCCTTTTACAATCAGCTGCAGATCATGTTAATTAGGGCTGATACATATTTTTTAACCCCTTTAAGCCTATTGTGCAATTGGAGGTTAACCTAATCGAGGTGGACTAGTTACCTGAGTGCGGCTTCATGTGCAAACACCTGTTTAACTATGCCACTGTAGAAGTAAATGATCAGGCTCATAGGGAAAACGTAGCTGCAAGTGAAGATGCAGGCCACGAATAATTTTGTATCGAAAGTGTTGGTTAAGTAGTCAAACGAGCAGGAAGTAAGGTAGCCCTCTGTAAAATTAAGCGAATAGGATTATAGGATAGAAAATCAAACCGTAAATATGAACATATCAATAATAATTTGACCGGAGGCAAAAAAAAAATATTACCTGGAACATATCGTCCCCAAACCTTAAAAAGTGGCATCACCGCCCACGGTGTAGAGTAAATCCACGTAAACGCTATCATCAGCAGAACCTTTCCGCGAGACAGTCGGCCGTCGAGCGGTCGCGTTATAGTTGAGTGCCTGAGACAAAGTTATGAGTTATCTTAAAACTGGTTGTATTTATATAAGTACCTCGAATAAGTACTTACGAAGTTAAGAAGTTATTAAGCTTTTTATAGATTAGAACGAAGATTAAAATGCAGGCCTTGCGCCAATCTAGGACCCTTGTCAGGCGGTTAGAGTAATGAAATGTATCCAATGGTTTTTTACCTGTCAAAAGCAATACAAGCATTTGTCGTACTAGCCCCGATTCCACTGTAGGCACCCATTAAGCCGAATATCTGGCAGCCAAGCGCGCCGGTAGCGAAGCCGTGCATAATACTATTATAAATAAAGATCGGTGCCTTGGCCATCATGATGAAGTCATTAATCGCCAGGTTGAGGATGAGAAGGTTGCTTGGAGTCCGCAAACTTTTTGTTCTGTGAACGTAAAACAGTAGGTACCTAGGTTATAATGAAATAGGGAGGTATGGCCAATGAAGAATAAGTACAGTAAATAGGACCTTAGATAGCTTCAACAGCATCGCCTCTGGGCTTTTAAATAATAAAATACAATGCTAACCTTTGCGCCACAGGTAAGTAAGTACTTACAAAAATTATGAAAGAGCATTCAATACTAACGTCGTGAAAATAAGGATAACGAGTCCATTGCCGATCAAAGCAAGAGCAGTGAAGAAGGTGTAGAGTAAAGCGAGCGCGGTGTGCGCGCTGACCGGCGGTGCCGTGTACTTCAGCCAGTGTTCCGGCACTGAAGCCAGGTCCTCATCGATCAGGCCCGCCCCCAGCAGCTCCTCGCCAGGAACATTTGATCTGTGCATTGAATACGTTTTAAATAGCATGTAGACATTAAAAATACGTACGTAAGTAATTAAAAATTTACCTACCTTAGGGGAGAAAAATGGGCACCATAACTGAAGGTTTCCGTTTCATTTTCCATTTTGTTTTGTCAAATTGTAATGAGCAGTCCTCGGTAGTGAGTGTCACCCCCTGACTGACTGCTAGAGAACTTATCTCAGCTCTTCGTTTTATATCACTGGTTAGCGCTAACAAGATTTCGCGGATAATCCGAGCCAACACCTTTGATAGGATTAGTAGAGGCTTTCGTTAGCCGTTGCCAACTGTGATTTCTGATTATCGAAGCATTTCTGATACCTGTGTTTACTTTTTAATGAAATCAAACATAGATCTTACCTCCTACTTAGTTAGTGAGTGAATTGGATTGTGTTTTGGAAAAGAAGCCATGTACGAGTAGGTACCTACATAGGAAGTGAGGTAGAGCTACCGACTTAGGTACTTGCTAAAATGACATCAAATATTAAGTTGTATCTATTATTAAGTACTTAAATGAAACTAATAAATCATAACCAACAGTTTTAATAGACGACACAACAACCATTTGGATCGAGTACACATGGTTAGATAGGTAGGTAATTTTTACATCTAATTTCTATGATTCATTCGAACTACAATTTTTATAAAACATTTATAAGTTTGTATAAAAGGAGTTACTAATATGTTGCATAAAAGTGATTGTCCGATTTTGGTATTGCATAACCACTTTTCGCAGACGTATCATATCGCCGAACTTCTTTTCGCATAATTTTGTTATCAATACGTACATTTCGCATAATTTTCTATGGCAGAATAATATTTTCACCGAACTTTTTTTGAACTAATTTTAAATGGCATAATAATAATTTCGGCGAAAACTCTATTTGATGTTATTCTATTGTTATAAGTTATTGATTTGCTTTCCCAGTTTTTTTATGATTACACATTTCAGAACCTACTTGTCTATATTAATTCCAGTTTATTAATTTCTTGATTTTCTTGACTTTAAATCTTGACTACAGGATTAGGTAGGTACTTTCTTGGTGTCAAAATCATGAAAATGTAAATAAGCTTACAAACAAGCAACATGCAAGCATGCAAACAAGCAAGCATCAGCATGCAAGCAAGCAAGCAAGCAAGCAAGCAAGCAAGCAAGCAGCATGCAAGCAAGCAAGCAGCATGCAAGCAAGCAAGCAGCATGCAAGCAAGCAAGCAGCATGCAAGCAAGCAAGCAGCATGCAAGCATGCAAGCAGCATGCAAGCAAGCAAGCAGCATGCAAGCAAGCAAGCAGCATGCAAGCAAGCAAGCAAGCAAGCAGCATGCAAGCAAGCAAGCAGCATGCAAGCAAGCAGCATGCAAGCAAGCAAGCAGCATGCAAGCATCAGCATGCAAGCAAGCAAGCATGCACCATGCAAGCAAGCAGGGATGCAAAAATCATGTTCTAACCTAACCTAACCTATCCTATTGGGGTTGGCTGGGAGTTTTTTTTCCTCAGCGGGGGGCTTCGCGATTATTACGAATTCTAAAAGATTATTATGCCACATTAAATTCTGCCAAATGAAGTTCGGCATACTAAATATATGCAATATCATATTCTGCCAAATTGTTATTATGATTGCTGACTGTTATGGAAAGTATATATTTATGCAAAATTATCATTCGATTATAAAAAAATATGCGATATTTGTTATGCAAAGTGTATTTCGAACAATCAATATTATGCAAGATAAGGGGAACCCGTATAAAAGTGTTAAATACGAATTGGCGGATCAGTCCAAAATTGACGATTCAATATTTCGTCGAGGTTTCGATTTATAACATTTAGATGAACTTGCTTAGGTAAAGAAATACATGTATGTATAATTACTAAATACTTTTACATTTTCAACAAACCATTCTCCCGTCAATATCAATTCTTGTTTGCAATTCCATCAATGTTTTTAAGATTTAAGAAAGACCTGAGAGGATATTCTAGTCCCTTATGCTATGACTGCTTTGGTACATTAATCATAAGTACCCACACAAGTTGCAGAGCTCGTAGCGAGCCTCGCAGTCAGGTTGAAGTTGGAGGGGCAAATAGAAATAGATTAAGTCCTCATATAGATACGTACCTATACTTATACATATTTAGATACCTATGTCAACAAAACAAAAAATAGATATTTTTATAAATTCGCGGTTATTGTAAGTAGATAACTTAATCATAGTAGGCCCTAAATTAATGTAATGACATGTGGTTATATAAGTAATAACTCTAATCTAATTTGTGATGCGTACCTATTTAGTTGCCTACTTAGGTATCACATATTGAAAATCAAGAGCATTTTTTATTATCTCGCCAAAAAACCACAGCGCTTTTACCCACTACGATTTATTTGTCGTAGCTCTCGAGGTGATGCGATGCGCAATGCGCATCATTAGTGATAATTAAGTAAGGTATTGTCAACATATACCTATATATCAATCTAGTATATCACACACAAGTCATTTACATCGTAAAATATTTACTTCTAAGAAGTAATACCTACGTAAAGGTGTCATGAATCTAATATAAGTTATGAACCATAAGGTAGGTTGACATATCTGTTTACCCAATAAGATAGACCTTTAGAACGTTGTTGCCTCTAGCTAGATTACAATTAAGAACAGACAAACAGTAAAATGTGCGATACTGACAAATGTTACAATTTAGATATCATTAATGTTTTATCACATTTCTTTAAAATAACTTATTAAAAAGGTTCTTTTATTTTTATACATTGTGTCGGTAAGTAAATAAGTAGTTTACTTATGTCTAAACATGTGATAGATACTTAACTCTCAACTCAAATCTATGGAAAGATTTCTACTATGGGTGGACACATTAAATTCTGAATGAAATAAAACAGTAACTATAATTAAATTACTTAGTAAAATAAGATCATTTGTTTATTTAGCAACATTTAAGTTAAGATTTTAAAAATTCGCTTTTATCAGTCTTTTTACAATTTATTAAATTGAAAATTATTTTATTTATTGATTATTGTTTGTGGACAAATTAAAGTAACAATGACATCTAAGTTCTAGCATATTGCCTACAAGAATAAAAGTTATGAGTTGAACAATCTCAGGATTACCTACGTACCTATATGAAATACACTCCGAAACAACTAAATATTACACGTTAGTCATTAATACAATCTAGGCTAATCTCTTCAGTCATTGAATACAATCGTTTTGGCCGTTTGCGTACGTATAACAAGAGAAACTCTATGACCAACCGCGCAGACCCTAATGAACAACGTTAACATGCTAGTATACCTACATACTCTCTAAGATGGCTAAAGGACACAGCCTTCATCGTGGATCCAAACCTTTACATTTTACAATATCGTTTGCATTCAAAATTGTACATTTACAAACCTACACACTCGTTATACAAATAGTGAATCAAAAAAATAGATAATTGTCGACGTTGTTACAAAGACACATCGAAAAGTTCGCTAGGTAGTACTTATCATCTTTTCATAAGTTAATAGACAGAGGCAACCAAAAGGTTGTATATTTTTTACAAAACACTATCAACAGGGGTCTTCAGCGGGTGTTTCGCTGGCTCGAGAGCAACAGGGTTGTTCTCAGTCGTCGGGAGGTTTATCATTGACGTCGGCTTCGTCAGGAGATACTTCATCTTCTTGTTCGGGCTGCTCGATAAGTATGGAAGTGTCGTCGGTGCGCGGCGAGGGCGTGAGGTCTGCGGGCGCCGTCAACAGTCGCGGCGACACCGGCGGCGACGGCGACACGCCCCCCACTGGAGCGCTGCTGGCTCGCACTTCCCGCTCCACGCTTAGGTGCACCATCTCTACCGTATCTCTACTGTCATCTCTAGAAAACAAAGTTAGTTTTATGTTCTACTAGAGGCTCCCCCGACTTTGTACGCATTTATCTTCATATCTTGGAAAAAAAACATGATATCATAAAATAATATAGCCTATGTGTTATTCTGATGTCCAAGCTAAGGTCAAAAAAAAAGGTTGTCTGGAAGAGATCACTTTTAGTGATAAGGCCGCCTTTGCGCACAATGTTTTAGTTTTAAGTTGTATTTGTATTTCTTTGTGTGCAATAAAGAATTTCTATCTATCTAAGTTATTATTAAGTTTTATTAAAATCTGTTCAGCGGTTTTTACGTGATGAAGTAACAAACATCCATGCATGGGCCAAACATTGACATTTATTAAGATTAGGATAATCAAATAACTGGTGTAAAATGGGGGTCTATCTTAAGCATGTTTAAAACGTGTGTAGATATCTATAACTATCTACACTAATAGCCACTAAAACGATGATTAGGACAATAGATTACTGAATAGCTTCGACTTTGACTTATTATACATATTTAGGATAAAACCATAATTATAAGACCGATGAGACCAATAAACTTTAGTACCTAGTTTGATAAAATGGTTTTCTTGTAATTTGTGTTGTATCTCACCTAAGCATTACACCTCCCACGCCGTTCATATTATTTGTGCTATCTCCTAAATTAGCTGAAATATATAAAGAGAATCATTATAACCATGTTAAATAAATAGTAAGTTTGTAGATAAGAACTTATTAAGTAGTTAAATTGAGAACTCTTCTAGACTAACGAGATCATCCGCGCTATCGACACCGTTATATGATTAGTTATCGTTAAGTTACGTACTGCTAGAAGCAGCCACACTCGCCTAGTTAAACGATAGATCCTTATTCATATGTGATAATAATATCTACTAACGGTGTTGTGAGTCGTCATGCAAGCGCTGCTGTCGTGCGAGCGGTCGGCGGCGCGTGTTGTCCCGCACCCGCAGCGTGACACCGGCGCACGCGCCGCTACCGTGAAGGTCCAGTGCTAACGATGACTGCGACCCGCATTCCGACTCCGCCGCACTAGCACTGTTTCCAGACAAGCTCTATTACTAAGGTGCAAGTTCTTCTATCTGTCAAATACACCACATACATATCCGTCACGCCTCTCTCCCATTGGAGTAGGCAGAGAGCACTTCCTTCTTCATCTGTCAAATATTTTAACTTAAGTACCTAGTCAATGAAGAGCTTTCTATCGTTGCTGTAATGCAGATCACTTTTTGCCTCTTAAAGACTTAATTATGTAGATACACGCGTAGATGCTGTTTAGACATGCGACTGACAGTTTGAGATGTGTTCTAAATGCCGCCTAAATCTGACTCTGCTTTTCGTCGTTCCTCCTTCTTATAAGAAAATAGATATTAATATAGTATCTAAGAATATGAAATTCCTACCTACATAGGAGAAAAAATAATGGAAGCAGGTAAGGGAAGGGACAGATAGCATATGAAAATGTGTGAAGTACCTGACAGCTGACTGAGGAGGCTCATCTACGGAGAGTGCGTAGCGTCGTAGCGGGCGGCGTAGCGCGCTCACCGGTAGAGCGGCGCGTGCGGTCCCGCTGCGCAGGTCCGGCGCCGAGCCGAACCGCGCGCGCCCCTTCACTTTCTCACCAGTTCTGTGCCACACACACTCACTGCCCTATCGCTCCAAGAGGCTTGCGCCCTTATTGTGTCGCAGAACGTAGATGCAACAACATCTCGAGGTGGTTCATATGCGAGTACTTATGTAGGTATATTACAAGGGTCTTAATACCTAACTACGTGCGATGATCATGGATACTCTGATTTTATAGTTTATCGACGGCAAAGCCAGGGTAATGCTTAACTACAGGATACAAAAATTGGGAAAGCTATTCAAAATATAAAAATATTTTAGCGAGTCACATCGTTTACATCTAGATTGTGTTAGGTACTTTCAGTTGTAAATATTTATTCGTCTTCAAAATAGCCTTATGGTATATTAACTGGCTTCATTAAATGAAATAAGATTGCTAATACATTAGGTACATCATAAAATAAGCATGAATACAAAGTTGTTTATAGTAGGTAAATAAAAGCTGTAAGAGCTATCTTGGCATTGTACCTGTTAGTTGCGTGTGGCGTTCTGTGTCTGTGCATGATTGGTGCGAGAGGCAAAGCGTGTGGCAGCGGGAGGACGTGCGGCAGCCGGTATACGCCGAGCTGGTCAAGGCGCGCGGGCGCAGCGCACGGCGGCCCGCGGCGGGGGATCGGCCTCGGGATGGCTTGCGGCCGAGCTGGGGTTACCTTGGCAGCGCTGTCTCGTGCTTCAAATGTCATCACACACGCTGCTACTACAATGAAACCTGCAAAAAACAATACAGCTATTTAACGATTACGATTAAAATGATATTATTTATAGGTCGCGCCACGTAAAATGAACCCTAGCTGACAGCTGCGCATTAGACGATTTTTGAGTCTGACGTTTAACATTTGTTTTAAAATGCCATCGCGCAAAAATTGTTTAATTACAGTCATGGTTTTACGCACAAACAAAGGAAAGAAAAATATTATTAGTAGTATTATTAGGGTGGAATATAAATTTAAAAAAAATACACAACTACCAATCAATATTGGATTTAGTTTAAAATGTGTAAGAATGTAAAAAAATATTAGAAAATTAAAAAAAAAAAACATTGTTCTTTCATAAAGTCTTCATGGGTGGCGCGAAAACCAGACGAGGACGCGGTGTTGATGCCAGAAGTGCCCATTTTATTATTATCGTTGTCGTCACTTTCATAACATTTTGAATCAGAATCATCATCCCCTACGTTTAGTCTATAAGTCAACATACGTAACCGCGTGCGAAAGACTCTCTCAAGAATGAAACGATAAATAGCCCTAAGTAGTACTTTCGAGCGTAAGTGTACCCATGCGCGAACATGTGACTGTCATTTGTTTCTTAAAGTTCTTTTTACGTGGCGCGACCTATAGCTATTTTTTATTAAAAAGTAGACTCAAATTAAAGAAGTAAAGTAAGGACAGGTATAAAGAATATGGCCTACCTCCAAAGCCCATAACGATAGGTCCGGCATAGGATAGATTATTGAGATGGAACCCTCGTGCTTCATCTTTGACCGATATTGTAGCGTTACCCCTTATCTCCTGCGCTACTGACAGCGTGTCTGCGTAGTATCCTGAAATAATGTATTCGCAGGGATTTATTAGAATAAGTAAACACAACAGAATACGTCATTTGATACGTAATTTAATATTTTTAATCAAATGTTTTTAAAGATTTTGTATACTTTTCGATGGTCTGTCTGTAATATTTAAAGATTGCTAATACCGAAAGGAGGTTTAATAGATCTCTTGGATTTAAAATGTTACCTATTGAATTGAATTTTTATTAGAGCTACGTTTACATTTTCAGTAAGCTTCGCAATTACAAAGCTATCACGCCGCTGCCGTACGTGCAGTTTCATCAACACGTGCCGCCGGAAATGGCAAGCCGGAAGTGTCAGCGCCGGAACACACCGACAGGAAACCTTCTCCCCCTTCACCCCGCACCCTCTCCGCGTACATCTGTTGTCATTGCTTTTAATGACGTTTGTGGGTCGGTAAATATGAGTTGTATTGTGTTATTTTCTTCTATCAACTTTAATTGTACCTACACTTATGCCCTGCGCCGTATTGAAAGCCTTGAAGCTTACATTGAAATCGAGGAATAATAGAAATCTTAAAAGAACAGCAACAGTGTGAACTGCCAAACTAAACCAAGAGACGCCTTAAAGTTTAGCTATTGAGCTTTTTACTGTGTCAGTTCGCTTTTGTAGTGAACTAGTTTAGAAGCGATTGCTTGTAGCTTTCATGGTAGGTATTCCTCTTTTTACAGAGTATTGAGAGTGGTTTTTTTTTGTAAAAAGTGCATATGTTACGGGTAATGTGATAATGCGGGCAGTTTGCATAATGCCCGGGCATTATGAATAATGCCCAGCTGTATCGGGCAATGTGATTAATTATTATCAAAACTGTGTTATTTATCACATTGCCCGGGCATTATTAATAATGCCCAAAGACCATTGTGCAATTTGATAATAATAGTCCGTTAACTTGATAATTGTAAGTTGCGATAATTCTAAAGTCGCCAAATTTTTGAAACGTTGTCAGAGACATATTACCTAGTGGACAATTTTTTTTATAAATTTTAGGTCATTGGTTTAAGTAGAATTTAGGTTTTTGCATTTTTAGCAACTAAGATTATTGAAGTAGAGTAGAAAAATAATTTGGCATCTCATAATTATGTTATGTTATTTATTAAGTAGGTACTTAAACACAATTAAGTTTTTAGAAACTTTACGTATGTGCTGCATAGGTAACTAAAGGAAAAAATGCTCATAATTTCGGCATTATAAGATTTTTTTAAGTTTATAATTTTAATAAAAAAATGAGAATGAGAATGAAAATGAAACACTTTGGACGGGTCATTTTTTAAAGTTAATGCTAGATTCGCAAGAGTGCCCCCAGAGAACCTAGCAAAGAAACTCTATTGGGTTGCTCTTGTCAAATTAAATTTTACAAATTCTTATGCTGAAAAGCAGAAACAAACATTAAAATTTACATTTTAATAGAGCTCAAATCAATAAACAAATAATAAAAAAATTGCCCCTGCAATATCCAGAACAAGTTATAGGTAAGTAAATGGGAAGCTGAAAAGTGAAAGGCTTAGCTTGATAGAATCCACATAGGTACATGACCGGCCATCACAGCAGCACCTTTACACAGGTCTCAACGCATGTGCCAGCCATCAACCCTTTCCACATATTTTAGGGAAGTAGTATTTTAGGGATTTAGGAAGTATTTTAGGGAAACCAGCGCATGTCACCCTTTGACCAATCAGAGTCCGGAATGGCCTAACCTAAACTAAAACCCAACTTAACCTATGAAGAAATGATGAGAATTTTAAGTTTCATAATACCTACACATTTGTTTGACTTTCAGTTAGGTTTAGGTGAGATAAGGTTTCATTGTAAAATAAAAAAGTACTGAAACAAGTTTATTATCACTCTGCCCAATAGGTAACGGGCATTATGCATAATGCCCGGGCAATTTGATTAATCGCATAGTATTTATCACATTGCCCGTAACACATATAAGAATGTTCGAGGCAAAGGATTCAACTTTACATATCTAGGTATATATTTGAAGCGATTACACTAGAGTGCATTTGTATAGTATACTACATTATTTATATTTATAATATATTTATAATATATTTATAATAATGAGCAAGTAATTGAATTACTGGTAGGTATAATTATATTAAAATAATGTATTAAATATTAAATATATAAAAAAATCATCCATTTGCTGGAAAGACCGATAAAGTTTCTTTTAATTTTTGACAATGGCAGAGTCATTCACCTTTTTGTTGAAGCTGGTTAATGTGTTTTAATACCAACCTATAACAGCCATGGCAGCTCCGAGCAGCATCAGCAGGAGCCCCGCAGACAATGCTCTACACGCGTGCCACAGACATTGCGAACTCATCTTCCCCTTCACCACCTGCAACATTAAATCCAATTCAATTTTACTTGTCTCAAGCAGCACTAACGCGCCAATTTTTAAATTATCATTTTGAAACGAGTTCTTGTACTTAGTCTTTTTTGTACAACTTTACTGTTGTGTCTACTGATTTCTTAGAGAAGGACATAAAATTAAAGATCCATTTGACTCGTAGCTGACACTTTTATAAAATCAGAAGAAGACTGCGAAATATTTCATGGATTATAAATTTTAACACCCTTCTCTTCGTTCTGTTCTACGTTTGTCTAAGTAAGTATAATAAAATCAACCATGACCTGATAGACTGTAACTACAAAACTAGCATTTTTAGGACCTAACCCACTAATGTATATGAGTAAGCAAGAGTGATTGTTTATAGGCTCTGTATCTGTAAGTAGATAAAATTTATCAAATGGAATGACGACATGGTTTAAGAAATTCAAATAAAATGTAAAATTTTATAAGATAAGCTAAAACCAGGACAAAGCTGAGTAGATTCGACAAGTTTAGATGGCGGGAAATAATAAGACCTAATAAGGCTTTCAATTTCATTCAGCCGTCACTCAATGAGATGATAATAGTTTTAATGTATTCGCGGGAGTTGCGTGCGCAACAAGTCCTCAACTCAACAAGTCTCCAGGTTCAGCGATCACATTCGGTCAAACTCCAGAGTGGGCCATCTTTGATATTTAACTCGGAGCGTCTAAGAGCGAAAGAGTTGACATGAGTTAAACCTATGAGATGATTAGTTATGTTTTGGTGATGCATTGAATGTAGAGGATACCTGGACGTTCCAGGTGGCCCCGGAGGCGGGGTGCGCCCGGCGCAGCGGCCCCGTGACGCTCCGCGCTCGCCTCATTGCGACTGCCGCGCGTTGCTTGGCGTCGACTCCACGGCTGCGCGCGCACGCAGCCTCTTTGCTCCAGGCCACCTACATACAACACGACCAACCATACCAGAACTATGACATCTTACCTCTAACTGAACTCCTTTGGCATCCGCTTTATTATGCTCGCTACAGAAAGATAAGTAAAGGGTCTCTTTTGAGTGGTTTGCAGAAATATTTGCTAATGAAATCGAAGTATGACCTTACGAAACTGCTACCGTGAAAGTACCTTGACAAAAGTCATCGATTACTTCGATTAACAACAGTAACGTCGCGTTTTATTTATTTTAATATGATTGGAGACTTTGTTATATTGACAAGTTTTAGTACTTACCTAATTTATACCATGTCATTACCTACATATAGTAGTAGTATAGCCATACCGAGTTAATCCGTTTAATGAATTTCATTTCAACTATTCAATTTAAATTAAATTGCATCTGTGGTACTATCAGTACAGGCTTCATATCAACAATAGAAGAGCAGGTTGAATCGTGCATGTAACTGGGTCATGCAGCGGGTTAACATCTGCAACGTATAACTAATAAATTCCAATTTGGCGTAAGATGCAGGATTTGGGCATCAACCTCAGCAAAATTGTTCTTAACTAATGTTTAAAAACATTTTCAGCGATTTATTTTTAAACATACATTAATCATAGGTACTTTATATTTTTATACTCTTTTCTGTCTGATTTTTGTGTAATATTGATAAAGAATTGGTTCAGAGCATAAATAGCGTTAAGTTGTTTTTTTTTGGGTAATCTTGTTTCTGCCATAACAATAGGGTATTTGACTATATTCAAAATATACAACAAAATGAGGCCATCCTAAAAGATTATATTATAAAGAAATATATTTCACTTTATTTTGATGTAAAACATGTTTATTTTTAACAAAATAAAATAAACAAATTGTAATATTTTTAAAATTTTTATCTGGAACACGAACGGCCTGTTATTTGTTGACATTCTGGTGACGTCACACGCAAGTAAACAGCTGTCATAATAGTGCGCTTTGTTCGTGTTTTTCGTGTTTGTTTACTCGCATGTGACGTCACGCGTGACATGTGACCAGCGCCATTACAGAAACAGTGTTATTCGCGGGTTTTATTAAATTTGAATTTCAACATTGATTTTTCATCATTAAAATATTAAATATTTCGGAAATATCAATTTAGGTAATTATTATCATATAAACATTAATTTAAAATTATTTTCCAAATGTTGTCAAATAGCCTATTAAAACTATATAGATTTTGTCATTTTAAAAACTAATTGCAATTAAATCCTTGGAATCAACAATCAATATGCAATTTAATCAGAGAATTTAATAAAATGCTAACGTAGCGTTCTTGTAGCGCTATGTCTACGAGAATGCTACGAAAGTGCTACGACCAGCTACGATACACTACGCCGCGCCGTACTACGAGGACTAATAAAATAATGAAATGTGTTGTTTATGGATTTCGAATGTAAGTAATTAAAAAATGACCCGTCTTATGTGATGTCAAACTCGTCCTACAAGATTAAATAAATAAATTTTCATTTCATTTCATTTCAAAAATTAAATTTTCTATTCGATTTAAATTATTATAACAGTTAATAACACCAATGGGCTTCTAAACAAACATCAGACCAAAGATGTCAATTTCTTCATTCATTTTTCTATACAATGGTAAGATTTGGGATGGAGCTACATGAATTATTATAATAATCAGATATTTTATGACAGTATACTATGTTTAGGTTATTATATTGGTTATAAAGAAAATTGAAGTCGATTGTAATGGTTATTAGCCATCAAATATATGTATTTTGTAATGAAACAATCGATTTGTCGTAGTAGCATATTTGTCGGACCGAATCCGGTTATTGTTTATTATTATCGTTCGATAACAAAGGCTCTACGATTATTATAAATGACAGTCGGAAATAATGGCTGTTTCATCGTAGTCTTGAATCCAATTTCCTCGTGATGTACCTACGTTGAGTAGTTAATTGATGGTTGACGATTCTGCATCTGAAAGATGTGTCCGGCGGCGGGTCGGCAGCTGCGGCGAAGTCGGAGGAGGGCGGGGCGGGGCGTGGGGAGTCACGTGGAGCTCGGGGCGCCGGCGCGGCCCGGGCGGCCGGGCTCAGCGGCCGGGCTAGCGGCATTCCCCCGTCGGCAGCGTCCGAGCCATGCGCGCCTCACCGCCGCACCGAGCGCCGGCCACGGCCAGCCAACCCGCGCGCTTTCGGCTCCCGAGCGAGCGTAGCAGCGTCGCCGCTGAGCGCCGCTAGCGGCCGCTGAGCACGGTGGAGGGCCGGCGGGGGTCGCGCAGGTGCGGCCCGGAGGCGCGGGCACGCCGTGGCGCGTTCCCCACCTCGTCGCGCCCATGGAGCCGCCCTGGGAGCTCGAGCTGGAGCTGCGGAGGCACATCGAGACCTGCGCCTGTACGTGCGACCACATGGGCTACGGGAATTACATGGACTACCAGGTGGCGCCGGCGGCGCATGCCTGCCTGTGCCGCGCGATCACCTCGCCGCACGCCCACGTACGTGAGATTGTCCGCGCTCCAGCCCCGCATCCCGCCCGCATGACCCGCACCGGTCCGCTAGGGATCGTCCTGTGCTCATTTGTTTGTAGTGCTCACATGTCATTCGCACACACCGTCGTCGTCCGTCCTTGCATTTATACATACTTACTTCTATCTCTGCTCTTATAGATTAGACTTTCACACGCGACTTTGTCTGCGTGGACTACTTATCATTTCGTGGGAATTTAAAATTTCAATTAAAGTCACAATCATTGTACTTTCACATTAGAAACATTTAACATTTGGAAGACTAATAATATGTAAATACTGTGTAAATAGTTTCACTTGATTATCTTGGATACAAGCTTGTTTATTAAATTGTCAGTGGCATGGCTCACTTTATTCTTGCACGATGTTTGTGATTCTTTTTCAAAGTTGATGGTGTGGAAAAATTTTGGATTAAAAATGTTAGATTCCTATCGCATCTTTTATTTAAAACAAAAAAATGATTACTTAAATACACCTCAAGCCACCAACATGATATACTTAGAGAATGAGTCCGTAGGCATGTAAGTAGTTGTATTTGGGCAAGCATCGGCACGGGGCGGCACACTTAACGTAGGCGTCCCGCTCGACCCACAACAGGACCGCGCTCATCCATACTGAGCTGTTTGGCATTCGTCGACTCCTATTGTCGTATTTATAATGCATGAGCCCACTGCTTTCCCTGCCGTTCATCCGGCTTTGATTGTACGGTGTCTTTTAAATTAGAACGTATGAGCTTATCAATGTTATTAGTGTGTGGTTTCCACTGCTATTTTTTTGTTTGTATGTTATTGTCTCATTTCGTAGTAAATCGCAACCTATTTAATGTCAATCAGTGATATTTTCCACTTTTTATACTATGAGAAAAAGTAGAAAGTCTTGACTTTTTCTTAATTTTTTACCATCAAATTGATTGTTTTTTATAAATCGAATTAAGTTAATATCGTCATTTTTGGTAAGAGCTTACATACTTTTCTTCGGTAGTAGGTACTTAGTAGGCAGTACTAGATATGCCCATAATTTTTCCACGTTAAAAAAGTTATAACAATTTTACTGCACAGTACATTACGTAGATCGGCTATAAAATGTAACGTATATGAGGTTTCAGTCCGCCAGGACAACCTCTCCCTTTACATCTCAATTCAGCCGGCACTCAATTTTATAGCACTAAAAGGATTTACCGACAACTCGTTCACGTCGTATCTCTGATCGGTGACATCGTGCTCTCACGTTTTGTGGTGATTTACGAATCTTTTGTTTCATACAGTGAAGTCTGATTGTTAAACATCAATTTAATAAAAATGATGAAATGTAATTTTGATAAGTAAGTACATCATGCTACTCGTACCTACATTAAGCATAGGTAGGTATAAATATAAACCCTGTTAGATTTTCTTTCTTCTAATTGATTGAAGAACACAACACTTCATTTAACACTTAATAACGAATCTTTTTTCATTCGTTTATTTAGTACTAAATAAAAGTAGTTTTCCATGATACAAAAAATAGACGTGGAACGTAAAAAAGGTACATTTTTATCATATCGATATGACGAGTTGAAATGTTTTCATCGCTGTCGAAGAGGTCCCGTTCAATATCCTGTCGGTGTCACCGATTTCCTTGTCAAAAATTGAATATATCGTTGCCTGCGATCTCTTTATGTTCCTGTTGTAGTGTCAACCCTCAAAACTCCAACTAGACTCCAACACACCCTTCCATATAAACTTCAAGATTAAATACGAACATTCAATGTATGTAGGTACGTTTACATTACTGTTTATTGTGCGAGGTATTCACGTTTGTTTGGTTCATATCTATTTAACTTAGTTGCGTATTAAACCAAACATTTGTTTTTGATGTAAGTTTCCTCCTGACCTGACACAGCGATTCGGTCTTGTCTTCTTTACAGTAAGCTTTCTATTAAATTTAGATACTTACTTAATTATGTACGATTATGTGTACCTACATATATATTTTATCTATCTTAAAATCGTGTTTTAAAAATGTATTCCCATTTGCCTTTGGTCTCGTCATTTTACAATGAGTATCTCGCAAATATCTAGTTTGATGTACCCTATAAGTAATATAAAAAATAATCGTCCTCATTCCAGAAACGTGATTCCTGTGCTTAGATTTCGTGAAAGTCGTTACATTGAAACGTATATTTAATTCAGGTGGCTTGCCATCGCGTCTGCACCGACGACACGCTATATAAAATACAAGGAGCGGCCTATTATTTGCCGACGTTGACTGTCTTGAGTTGTAAATGGAGATTTTATTCTGTCCTCTTAGTGTAGGTATCGCAATAATAAAAGCCTCCCTTTATGCTACTTGTTATGCTTTGTTATTATAGGTACATGAGGTACATATTAATCGTTTTCATTTACAAACTTATTTAACGTATATTTTCAGAAGGTTTTTATTTGATTTGTTTGGGATCGCACTACCTACCTTCCATCAGGTATCTACTCGTAATTACTAGATATTTTGATTTTATTAGAGGTATTATGTGTATTAGAGCGGTAGGCTCGTGCCCCTGTAGTGGGGACGTTGAGAGCTGATGATGACGATAAATGAAACTGTGCTCTCTGTCTAACTCTCATACCTACCCATTGAACCTACCTTTACATTGCCAGTATTAAAACATAAAATCATAAGTAGTTTTGATGCTAAAAACCTACATTCAAATTCTTAAAATATTTTTCCGAGTAGGTAATAATAACGGTGAGCACTAGGCTGTCTAGTCGAATGCAAAGGTTTTATCCATGGGTTTTATTAGATTTTATCTTCTGAGCACATAATCTTGTTTGTTTTTCTGAAAATGTCCTTCCTTGTTTGAGAAAGAAATGGGGATGGGTAAGCAGGTGTCTGCTTAATGCTTAGATAAAAACTTTTGACGATAAGAATTAGTTAGTAGTAGAGTTCCTGAGGCACAATTCACATAGATAACAGTTGCTTGGTACGCTAGCTGAGATTAACTGTAGTTATATCTTTTGCTTCCACTTTAGAACTATATTTGAAACGTAAATGTTTTTGAATACGCAAATAACAATAGCACCGTTTATATATTGTTTTTGTTCATCCGTCATGACATGAGAGAAATCGAGCAAAAAGAAGGTGTAGGTGACTAAAATACGTATTGAAGATTGAGTTAGACTTAAAACAGAGAAGTTAAGTAGGTAAGTATTTGTTTTTTTTAGGCTCCTTTATATTACATTGCGTTGGATTTAATTAACCCATATATTACATTGCATGTTATTGCTTCTTGTACTTACAGCTTTACGTAGGTATATATGTTACGGGCAATGTGATTAATGCGGGTAGTATGCATAATGCCCGGGCATTATGAATAATGCCCAGCTGTATCGGGCAATGTGATTAATTACTATCAATAAAGCGCTATTTATCACATTGCCCGGGCATTATGAATAATGCCCAAAGACCATTGGGCAATTTGATAATAATAGTCCGTTAACTTGATAATTGTAGGTTGCGATAATTCTAAAGTCGCCAAATTTTTGAAATGTTGTCAGACATATTAGTGGACAATTTTTTTTGAAATTTTAGGTCATTGCTTTAGGTAGAATTTAGGTTTTTGTATTTTTAGCAACTAAGGTTATTGAAGTAGAGTAGAAAAATAATTTGGCATCTCGTATGTTATGTAATTAAGTACCTCAATACAATTAGGTTTTTAAAAACTTTACGTATGTGCTGCATACTGAAAGGAAAAAATTCTTGTAATTTCGGCATTATAGGAAATTTTTAAGTTTCTAGTTTTAATGAAGATGACGTAAAACGTTCTTCTTATGACCTACCCTACTCAATCTTTCTGTAAAAGGTTAGAAAATTTAACCTAGTGCCTTTTTAATAATTAGGTACCTTTTTTGTTAGTATTAGGGATACTACTTTTTTTAAATTATGCAATTTCATAATAGAAGTGTAAAAACAACTGTACCAAAAATTTGAACTCAACTTTAAAGCAACAAACCGGTGGCGGCGCAGGGGGCGTACGTAAATTTGGGACTAAGCAAATGTCCAAAGTTTATAAAAACTTGAAAATGAAAATTCTTTTAATCCTGTAGGTTAGGTTTGACAACACTTTGGACGGGTCATTTTTAAAGTTAATGCTAGATTCGCAAGAGTGCCCCCAGAGAAGAACCTAGCAAGAAACTCTGTTGGGTTGCTCTTTTCAATTTAAGTTTTCCAAATTCTTAGGCATAAACACAGAAACAAACATGAAAATTTACATTTCAAAGCTTATCAATAAACAAATAATAAAAAATTTGCTCCTGCAATATCCAGAACAAGGTATAGGTAAGTAAATGGGAAGCTGGAAAGTGAAAGGCTTAGCTTGATAGAATCCGCATAGGTACATGACCGGCCATCACAGCAGCACCTTCACACAGGTCTCAACGCATGTGCCAGCCATCAACCCTTTCCACATATTTTAGGGAAGTAGTATTTCAGGGAAACCAGCGCATATCACCCTTTGACCAATCAGAGTCCGGAATGGCCTAACCTAAACTAAAACCCAACTTAACCTATGAAGAAATGATGAGAATTTTAAGTTTTATAATACCTACACATTTATTTGACTTTCAGTTAGGTTTAGGTGAGATAAGGTTTCATTGTAAAATAAAAAAAGTACTGAAACAAGTTTATTATCACTCTGCCCAATAGGTGACGGGCATTATGCATAATGCCCGGGCAATTTGATTAATTGCATAGTATTTATCACATTGCCCGTAACATATACATAGTTTTAACAGCAGTAGATGTTTTCTTAAGTCTGATGACGACATTCTCTCACTATACCTATAACTTTGATGTTGCAACAATAATTGTGATCCACCGAAGTTACGTTCACAATATTCACTAGAAGCTCTAATTAATTCATTATTTGGGCGCTTTGCCCTTTGAGAAAGCTAATAAAACGTTCCCCCAGCGTAATACTCCGCAGTCACCGCAGGGGTCACAATAACAAAGGGACATCATCATTATAGTCGAAGTGGTTGTTTTTGGGCACTTAACACGCAGATAGTGGTGATAGTTGACGTTGACTGCCATCTTTGCAGGCTGTTTTGTGGTACCTACCTATACATATACGAGTATACTAATTAGCTGCATTTTGATGGTAGGTCATTGATATCAAGTATAATGTATCAAGTTTTTACCTCTACGGCGCAGCGGCGTACATAATGGGAAGGGGAAATCGTAGCGCTAGCTTTCAGGATTGTGATCCAAACCTTCTTATGTAGGTACATATAAAACAAAGTACCGGAAACAGTCGTTAAAAACGTTAAATTTAAGAGCGTTAAATTGGGCATTTTTAGCTTTGTTAGTAGGTTGGTAACTACTTATACAATGCATGGTAGATATCAAAGAGTGATAGAATAAGTGGGTTTACCAACACATCAAGGATAAATAAGACTATGCTAAGTTTATGTGTACTTGAATTAATAGGTATCTACTTATAAAAAAGTGCTTATGCGATTTAGAAGTGTAAGTATTTCTCTGCTGTTAATCAAGGGCCCGTATTATCAACGCCTGAAATAGGCAGAGGTCCATTCCATATCGAGATATCGATCTGAGCTATCTTTGTGAAACGTTTAAGTCGTAGCTCAGTGAGGGCATTCTGGCGCGGCGGTGGTGACTGCTTTTGGCCGTCTAATTTAAAGGGATTGACCTAGTTAAAAAATCCGGTCAACCGAAAAGGTGTAACCAAAGCGCACCCGCTGCATTAGTGCAACAGAGCGTACGTTACCAAAATAACAACGTCACTTAATATTTATAGACCGTGTGGACGTTGAACACTTTCTGCTTTAAAAAATTAATCGTTTTCCGCGTGAACATAAAGCCTTTGATGATTTTATTACGGCAATTAGTAAAAACAACGTAAAATACTTCATTTAGGACCTTATCTAATTATAGGTATAGGTCGCGCCACGTAAAATGAACGCTAGCTGACAGATGCGCATAAGACGATTTTTGAGTCTGACGTTTAAGATTTGTTTTAAAATACCATCGCGCACAAAAGTGTTTAATTACAGTCATGATTTTACGCACAAAGGAAAGAAAAATATTATTAGTAGTATTAGTAAGGTGGAATATAAATAAAAAAAAATACACAACCTACCAATCAATATTTTATTTAGTGTAAAATGTGTAAAAATGTACAAAATGTTCGAAAAAAAAAAAAAAACATTGTTCTTCCATTAAGTTTTCATGGGTGGTGCGAAAACCAGATGAGGACGCGGTGTTGATGCCAGAAGTGGCCATTTTATTATCATCCTTGTCGTCACTTTCATAACCTTTGGAATCAGAATCATTATCCCCTACGTACCTATAGCCTATAAGTCAACATACGTAACCGCGTGCGAAGGACTCTTTCAAGAATGAAACGATAAATAGCCCTAGTACTTTCGAGCGTAAGTGTACCTATGCGCGAACACGTGATTTTCATTTGTTTCTAAAGTTCTTTTTACGTGGCGCGACCTAAATATATTAGGTGTTAGTAAAAGTAAAAGTGGGTAACTTATCTACCTAGGTACTTTCCTTCTGTTAAACAAACAAACCGTATCTACGCGTAGGTACGTACTTTTCTTTGCTCTACAGCTTATTAGAAATATCTAAATCTTATTGTCCGCGTCTATAGGAACATTTTTACATAAGGTAGCATAAAGAACAACCCGAACATGGAAATGCGATCTTCCAATTCCATTATATCTGGCGTGATTCAGAGCATTAATCGAAGTTCGGTCCATGGAGCATCGAGGTCTGCGTAGAGCTGCGGAGCCTGTGCGGACGGCTGGCTAAGGTAACAATGGGGGCGCAAATTTCACGCAACATTTATGCCTGCCGTGGGGGCGGCTAGCGACCGTGAGCGCCCGCGTGCCCGCGCAATGTTGCTACCTACAATCATCTGTTTGCTTGCATATGTATAGAAAAAATAGATACCATTAACAATATGGTAGAAGTTATAAAATTTTAATCTTATTTTCTAAATTCCGATTGTCGCCGCCGTAGCGGAGTTTTTTAATGATAGCTATGATGAAAAAAACCCTTAGGTATAATAAAACAATTCGATAGATAATAAAAAGAAAAGGTTTAAAAAGGTTTAAAAAAAAAAAACCTTCAGCGATTTAAACTTAAAGAAGTGAATTAGCGGGACCGGTGAACGCTGGTAACCCTGCCCCGGTGTCTGGCTTGCAGCGAATCGATGCAGCTCCGCCCCCGCTCAGCGGGATGTTTTCACAACTTTCGTTGCCGCCGTCTCCAGTGGTCGCGGCCTTCACTAACTTCCACGGACCAGGATATCGTAAATTAAATCCTAACTGCACCTTTATGTATTGCGGACAAAATTATGTTTTTTTTTCCGTAGTGAATTAGGTTGGCGGAGACGCGTGATTGGATTGGAATACGTATTATGATATAATACGAATTTGCGAAATCGGTTTGAAATTTATATTGTACCTACGTAGTTTAGCAATGCTTCGGGAAAACTAAACTTAAATGAGTAGGTACGTAGGTACTTACCTTACATACCTGCTTACTTAGGTAACAGTAAACACAAGATTGTTAGTTTTCGCTACCTACATGTAAGAGTATGAGATAGTAATTTGCGTCTCAATCATGTCGATCGTACTTGACAAAGCCAGTGTGTTTGATCAAAGATCGCATTAGCATACAGTCGTCAAGGGGATGGCCGCACTAAACAAGATTGGGCTCTGACATCGACATGTAGATTACCTCTACTGCTATTAGCCAGGCGCCCATAACAACTTATTCAAAATTATCGAAAATAATTTCAAATAATTCAATTTTTTAGGTACCTATCTAAACAATTACTATAAATAAACGTTATCCTTAGATTTAAATAAGTTGAAGATAACCTGACATCTCAAGCTGTTCTTAACAGGATGAACAAAATTAATTATAATGTATCTATCCCATAGTTACATTAGTATCTAGGTGATATTACAAGCTCAATTAAATTGTTATTAATTTATTAAAAACTGCACTAAACAGCCAAATCGAATTCTAATCTTACTAGTTGTCTGATAAAACCGGATTCAAAGGGCAAAAAGTCTGTCTATTCTTTAGGAAGGCTTGTTTAAAATTAAACAACTTTTTGATCAAAAATAAGTCTGCTTTCGAGAACATTTATTAACTGTATGCGTCCAGCCGTTTGGGAATTAGGGAGTTGCTGCGGCTGGCCGAGTACCTACACGAGGAGTCTCGTACTCACATCACGTCACGAGCTGTAGAGCAGCAGGTTATAATGTGTCCGAAACGAGACCTCAGACCGACTTATTTATTGCTCGCAATTACAACGAAGACGCTAAAAGCTCCTTAGTTATAAAGGAAACAAGAAACGCTTAATGACCTATTTAGGTCAGGCCCCACAAAACAGAACAGTTGCACGATATGTTTGCTTTCTAGTTACCTTATACTTAGGTCCTTTTATTTGATTATAAATAAGTATGGTACGTTAATATCTTTTTTTAGTAGACTGATTGATAGATAGTTTAACATTATCGTATTTATGAGTACATTGGCGTATTTAGTGTAATTCTGGACTGCAACCGTCTAAAACCCAGACCACGAGAGGTTGGTTATCATATCAAGCTGATGAAAGGTAATGTGCTCTACAAATACTCAAGTAGATAGGTACTTCAAAAGCACTTAAATAGAACATTTATGTTTTGTGTTTATTTACTATTATTGCTTAAAATTCTATTTAATTATCGTTTAGTTACTTTACAAGTGTAGGTATAATAACTGCAAAATATGAGGGCAATTTTACGAGCCAGACTGAAATCCCGGCGACTAGAGGCCTTCGCGCCCGTTCTCCCTGCACGAGTAAAATGGGTCAGAGGCCATTCAGGCTCGCCCTCCTCGCCGCCCACCCCCCGACATCTCCCATACTGTGCTGTGTGTGCCCCTTGCATAATTGAACACGCGGAAAATTATTGTCACGCCTGCGACGACGACGTCTGCTACTCTGGTGCTCTGAGCGTCGTTTATGATCCCGTGAGCCTCGTTACTTATCACTTAAACTGACATCACAAATTACTTGAGGGTTTCTCTTGAACTATCTTACAAATATAAGTTTTTGTAGGGTAAGCCCTATAGTTTATGTCGTATACGTCGGTAGTTTACAGTTTGTATTGTTATACTACTATGCGGTGGTGTTACTTATTCTTAAAAAGAAAAGACAGTCAAGTATTTCTCATTACTTACTCTTTTGAGCAGACAATAGATAACAAGGCACATGAAATTCCTTATTTATTACCTAACATAAATGTGTCAGTCATTTAAATCCATTGTTATTAAGCGCCGCGCGTCTGCGAGATTATGTTTAATCAGGAAAGATGGCGCCCCGGATCAAAGTATACGATAACATATACTACATACCTACTATGTACCTAGATTGAATCTAGTAGATTCCTTTTCACAACAGAAGGCCCACGGATAATTTTGAAACTAGATTCGACAGGTCTATTTTACCTATTTATTATCCTCCCTATTTATTCCCTATATAAAAATGTTTATTTAACTGTATTTCTGTTTTGTAAAAACTATATTTTATGTGCATAAATATGGGGTGTTCTACCTACTTTCAGGGAAAAGACTAATCTTTTATATTTTTATGTACTTACATAAAAATATATTTTTTACAAAACAGAAATATAGTTAAATAACATTTTTATCAAAATTTATACCAATCTGTTCATGGTATGACGGACACACGAAATGTGAAGGAAATAGTATTATTTGATAAATTACAAATATAATATAGGTAAATTTTGTACTCATAAATGGCAACATTATCAAATTATTACACGCTATACAGCTCCGCCGCGTCTGGGGCGGGGAACTTCTTTCGTGAAAAGGACTTTACACATATAAGTACTTTAAGGGTTTCTCAGAAAGCATGTTAATTCAATACTTAAATGTAGGTATACTTTAACATAAGATTATGAGAAAAAAAACCTATTACAAAAAACGTAGGTAATTTAGTTATATTATATCATATTACTCGTAGTCGTGTAAAGTAATTTCTCCTAATTAGCAGGTATAAATACTTAGTTTGGGATGACAATGAAGCTTATTTGTATATGTTACCGGAAATGTACCTATGTAATCCGTCATTATATACAATTCCTATGAAATGTATGTTATTCCTAAAATGTGTGAATTAAATTATACTTTATACATTTCCTAGGAAATCTATACATTTCCTAAATAGCAATCGGAAATGTAAAACATTTGAGATAGATATTGATGGTTAGGTTAGGTTTCAATCCCAGGGTTCCCCCAGTATGCCTGGGAAGATCGCCGCGGAGTTTTAGTGGGTATCTATACCTCTCGTCTTGGAAAGGGAGTCCCACATAACCGTCATGCCTGGCCCCACGGGGGTAGCGATATGCGTAACACATTTCCCTGTGTTAAAAAAAGGTTAGGTTATGTTATTATTCATATTTTAACAACGTGTTTTATATTATAGCAGAAATCATTTTTGTCTACATTTCCTAATACGATATTAGAATTATATACAATTCCGAGGAAATGTACACATTTCCTAGGATATCTATGCATTAAATAGTTTTCAAACAATATTTTATACATTTCCTAAACAGCATCGGAATTGTACACATTTCCTAGGATTTGTATTCAATTTCTTGATTTCATACATTTCCGGTAACATATATACCTAAGTAGGTACTACATATATTAAAATTAAATTAACGTATCGTTTCAAATTGTTGCAGGCAGCAGTACCAGAGGGCATGACATTTCCGGGGCCGCTGCCAGATGTGGCGGAGCGTTGCGGGCGCTGGGCACCTGACTCTCTGTCGGCGTCGGCGTCCGGCAGCTCGGACGAGAAGCCAATGCCTCGGAGGCCGCGCTGGCGTATAGCACTCGCCGCACTGGTCGTACTGGCTGCGCTGGGAGCGGCGCTGGCGCTGCCCCTGGCTCTCGGCGGCGGAGGCCGCGCCACCCCTGAGCAGCGGCTCACTACCATACGTCGTATGCTACGAGACTCTCCACTGGTGGATGGTCACAACGATTTAGCATGGAACGTGCGGAAGTTCTTACACAATAAAATCGGTGATTTCAATCTTAGTGCTGGTCTTGAAGGTCTCGAGCCGTGGGCAAAGTCGCGCTGGTCGCATACAGATATCCCGCGGCTCAGGCTAGGTCAAGTAGGCGCTCAGTTTTGGTCCGCATACGTACCTTGTGGCGCGAGAGATCGGGACGCTGTGCAACTTGCTCTCGAACAGATGGACGTTATTAAGCGAATAGTGGAAATGAACGGGGCTCATCTAGCTTTGGTAACTGATGCAGCGGAATTGTTAGAAGCTCATCGCGACGGCCGGATAGCATCTTTAATAGGCGTCGAGGGTGGACATGCTCTTGGAGATTCTTTGGCGGTGCTTAGAGCTTTCTATCAACTTGGTGCACGTTATCTTACAGTAACACACACGTGCGATAATCGGTGGGCGCGCGCCGCGGGTACCAGCGGTGGGCTCACTGAATTTGGACGGGCTGTGGTGCGGGAAATGAACCGGCTCGGAATGATAGTTGATCTGTCACATGCCGGAGAAGAGACGGCGCGTGATGCGCTAGAGACGTCGCAAGCACCTGTTGTATTTTCACATTCGGGAGCAGCAGCACTATGTAACTCGAGTAGAAACGTGCCAGATGAGCTTCTTCGTATGATCGCCGCCAATGGAGGTGTGGTAATGATCAACTTTTATGCTAAATTGGTGACTTGCGGTGAAAGAGCTACCGTTGAAGACGTAGTAGCACATATAAACCATGTAAGACGTGTGGCTGGAGTGGAACACGTTGGACTTGGCGCGGGCTACGACGGCATAGACGCGCCCCCCGAAGGGCTCGAGGACGTGTCGCGGTACCCGCACCTGCTGGCGGAGCTGCTGCGCGACCCAGAGTGGAGCGAGGAGGACGTGCGCAA
The DNA here is from genome assembly GCA_947563765.1 of Anarsia innoxiella. Taxonomy (NCBI): domain Eukaryota; kingdom Metazoa; phylum Arthropoda; class Insecta; order Lepidoptera; family Gelechiidae; genus Anarsia; species Anarsia innoxiella. Next base: position 4,824,218 of record OX387404.1, on the reverse strand, counting down.
ACTAGCGGGAATGAACGTGGTGCGCGTGCTACAGCACGTGGAGCGCGTACGCGACCAGTGGCGGCGGGCCGCCGTGCTGCCGGGTGAGGAATCGGCGGGCGCGCGCCGCGGCGATTGCGTGTATGGGCCCGCGTGACGCAGGCTGCGCGCCGCGCGCTCCCGCGGCCCTCCTCGTACTGCTCAATATTGACACTTGTTGATCGTAGTTATACATGTATATTAGTGTCCAAATGTGATTTAGCAATTAAATAATCTCTACCTGACCTGATGCACAAATGTTTAGCTAAGGAGCCGCGCGCGCTGGGCGCTTCGTCGCGCGTCGGTTCGCAATGGTCTGCCCGCTAAACTCTTCTCCATCCATGCACACGACTTCGTTGACGAAAGCCCAATGCGTTCTGCGAAATGAGTATATTATAATATTTGAGCCATAATGATATAAAAAGGATAATGTGTTTATAGAAAAATAAATATTCTTTATTTATAATATCATTGTTTCTTTCGTACATAACATTAGGTATCTACCTACCTTAAATTTATTTTTCCATACTGTTCGGAACACAAAATAAAAAATATTTTTTTATAACTAGTTAGGTAGGTAAGTAGCTCCGCGTCTCACACGCATTGAATCAGCATAAAAACGGTTCTCATAAAATTCAACATAAACCTTTTGTAAAACATAAATTAAAGGCAATTAGTACAAAGGAAGTCGTATTATTCATCATCGAAACAATTGTCACCCTATAATAGGTAATGTTAATAGTTTTTATATGGATAGCTAGGTAGTAGAGTGCTTTTCACGAAACAAGTCCCCCGGATATTTTTGGAACTAAATTTGACAGGTCTATTTTCCCTATTTTCTGACCTTTTCCCTGATAGTAGGTAGAAAACCCCTTACTTATCTTAATAAAAATACACTTTTTACATAACAGAAATATTCGCTACGTGCACGACAGTAGCGCCACCTAGCATGCGCAACTTTCCGGGATTATGCCAAATAATAACATATCAGTATTTTATTGCTTTCTAATAAATATAGTAAATAAAAGATAAATAGAAAGACGACAAGTGGTAATTTTAGAGGAATTTGTTAAAACAGTGCATAAAATAATACGAGCCCACATCATTCGTCAAACATCGGTGACATTAACGCCCTATGTAACGAGTTTAAACGTAAGTACTCTGATAACCTTAAATAAGTAATTTTCAAACTGTCTCAAGGAAATGATAAAAGTTTATCATAGTAAATATTTTTTGACTCTTTATGCACTTGAAGGTCACGACGGTTCTCTTTCCGCACAGACTCTAGTATTTTATGATAGGTAACGTACCTACTTTAATTAACAATTATAATTTATTTATTACAGATCAATGATTCTCGTGTTGTCACTGGGGTAAAATGCAATTGTGTTTATAACCAGAGCTTTACTTTGTCACGCCTTAGAATGAAGTTTTTTGTGTAGGAATAAAGTTCAAATTGACTCTACATTTTAGTAAGAAAACATTTGTATGAGAAAAAGAAAAGGTCTATTTTAGGGCTTTCCCGGCAATTATTCGAATTTTTCTCACCGTTTAGACCTACCCTGGACTACGACAAACATTTTAAAACCAAAATCAGCTCAATCGGCCCAGCCGTTCTCGAGTTTTAATCAAACTAACGAACAACAATTCATTTTTATTTATTTACATTGACTTTACTTTCCCGGATTGTTGCGCATTTCTACCACGGCAAGCGCTGCGATCGCTTGACTATACCCCCACCATGTACTTCGCACATAGCGAATAGCTAAGTAGACAATTTTATCAAAATATATACCAACCTACTCATGGAATGACCAGAACAGTGGAGATATGCTGGAAATAATATTATTTAATAAATTAGAAATGAAATAAACATAATATAGGTAGATGTTGTACTCATAAATGGCAACATTATCAATTTCGACATGAAATACAGCGCCGCGGCTAGGGGACTTCTTTCGTGAAAAGGACTCTACTAACAAGAAGCAACACCGTTGTCAACAAAGCTTCATACCTACCTATCGCATATACCTACTTATTACCTAGGCACCTTTACTTGGGTACCTAAGTTCTAGACGAGTTACAGACATGGGTGTACCGGGGTGGGGGGCAGCTGCCCCCCTGGAAATCCCGCAGAACCTGTATGAATTTATTTAGCTACCCTACGAAGCAAGACAAAACTGTTCAGATCCGACCTAAAAATCTGATTTGCACCCCCCTTCCCCTAAGCCTGAAGCTGGGTACTTACGACCATTATTATAGACTTACATACCTACTGAGAGCCTTTTACTTACCTTCATCACGGCGGCAAGGCGTTATTAGAATCACGGAGGGCGGCGGCGGCGCGGCGCGGCGGTTTCGGCGGCATCGTCGTCGTCGTCATTAATTGCGCCAAGCAAGACACAATTGAACCTATTCGTATGCACAAAAGGTATGCACCTACCGAACTAAAGTAGGTTCCTTCCTACGTACTTCCTACCTGTATAAATAATGTTAAAAGGAAGGTACCTAGGTATCTCTCTCCAAATCAAATGTGATCTTATCCTAACCAATCTAAAATAGATATTTGTAGGTATACATACTCAATACTCATTAGTCAATACTTAGATAATCATTTATTGCACTCCACAGGTTTTTACAGATCTTACATGTATACAAAAAGTAAGTAGGTACCAAATGTGTATCTTCAAAAATACTCATTAATTACTATAATAAATTGTTTGTTTGATTTTATTTAACGATCCGATGTACATAAAGGGTTTGTTTAATAAATACTCTAAGGTTTTCGAAATACTTTAGCTCTTAAAATTATAATCCTTTTATTAAAACACGTAAACGTTCGCAACAGACTGACTTTATTTTAAATATTTGACACCTTTACAACTTAGTAGATGACGCTACTGGTATAGTGAAATCATAGAGAAATAATAACATGACATTTTGATACCTACATATACCAAAACCCCCACTTATCAAAATAAACAAAACATAGGTATAAATCAAGAAATTACAGGGTAACAATACCAAGCATCTTCATAAACCTATAATGTTTAACATGACATAGACCTTTAGTCAGCAAATCAGCAGGCATCTCTTCAGTAGGAGTATATTTAATTTTAACTAAATTATCTTTAACTACATCTCTAATAAAGTGATAACGCACGTCAATGTGTTTTGACCTGTTATGACTCTGGTGACTAGATGCTAGCTTCAATGCACTTTGGTTATCACAATGTAAATCTATTACATACATACTTCCAGTAATTTCATGCATTAAACTTCTTAAATATACAGCCTCCCTTGAAGCTTCAGACAGTGCAGTGTACTCAGACTCAGTACTAGAAAGACTGACTGTCTTTTGTTTCCTACTCTGCCATGAAACAGCTGATCCTGACATCATGAAACAAAATCCAGTATAGGATTTTCTATCTAGAGCATCAGAAGCCCAATCACTATCTACAAAACCTTGTAAATCCATACCATTATTAGTATACTTGAGACAATAGTTTTTAGTACATTGTAAGTATCTCAATATCCTTTTGGCATAATTATAACAATTCATATCATAACAATTATTAAACTGGCTAAAGTAACTAACAGAAAAAGCTATATCAGGCCTTGTTAACACTGCTAGATACATTAAACTGCCTATAAGTTTCTGGTAAGGAACATTAGGTAAATCAGTAGACTTTTCAATATTTAACTTTGGTTCAATAGGAGTTCTTTGCATTTTACAGTCAGACATCTGAAACTTGGAAACTAGTTTTTCAATATATTGCTCTTGATCAACAGTAATCATATTCTTATCTTTACTGATATTCACTCTCATACCAAGATATTGTCTTACTGGACCTAAATCTTTCAACTTGAATTCTGAGCTCAATACAGTTTTCAACTTTTCCGTTTCAGTCTCATCATTTGAATAAATCAAAAAATCATCTACATACAATCCAATGATAATTCTAATATTACCATTAGTTTTTGCAAACAAACATGGTTCATATTGACTGTTGTTAAAACCTATTTTACAAAGACAATCTTTTACCCGCTCATACCACGCTAGAGACGACTGCTTTAAACCGTAAATAGCCCGTTTTAATCTCAACACTTTTCCCCCACTTTTGTTTGCAAAACCTTCAGGTATAGTCATATATATTTTTTCTTTTAAAAAACCATTTAAAAAAGCTGTAGTTACATCTAAATGTGTTATACTCATACCCATTTTAACACTTAAAGCAAACAATAATCTAAGAGTAGAATGACGAATCACAGGTGCATAAGTATCTGTATAGTCTACACCAGGCTTCTGCGTAAAGCCTTTTGCCACGAGTCTGGCTCTATACTGCACTTTATTGTCCACCTCATACTTTTTCTTAAACACCCATCGACACTTCACTATAGACACATTACCTGGATTTTCAACAAGCTCCCACGCATCATTGTCCTTGAACGACTGTAGCTCTTCAGCCATGGCACGCCTCCACTGCTCCTTCTCCGGCCCCTCCAGAACATCTGAGAATGTGATTTCCTCCGTTTCTGGAACAGTACTGGTAACACACATGTTGCTGAAACCATACCTTTGAGGTGGTCTTCTCTGACGTTTCGGTCTCACTTCTGGCTCTTGTTCTTCAATTAATGCGTCATCCACATCAGCGTATACTGAAGAATCTGAAGAGGTTTCTGGTTCTTCCTCTATATCTGTATTGGGTTCCCCCACTGAAACATTGCTCTCCTCCTTCTCACTGTCTTGTGGTGTCTCTTGACTCTCCTGTGAAGTACTCACACTGCCTTGTGATATCTCTTCGTCTGGTACCCAAATAGCCTCTTCACTGGTCTCCTTGTCACCTGTCTCATCCTCCATTACAATAACATCTCTGCTAGTGATGATGGTTTTCTTGGTTGGGTTATACAATCTGTAACCTTTCACGTTCTCACCATATCCAACTAAGATATGCTGTGTAGCCTTCTTGTCCCACTTGAGACGTTTCTCCTTTGGAACATGTACCATTGCTTTACTTCCGAACAATTTAATGTGACTGAGATCGGGTTTTGTTCCATACCACATTTCGTATGGGGTCTTTGGTACTCCTGATACAATGGATCTATTTTTCAGATATACAGCAGTATTTGCCGCTTCTGCCCAAAATCTCTTGTCCAACTTTGCATCGTATAATAAACATTTACCCTTTTCTACCACTGTACGATTGGCTCTCTCACATATTCCATTCTGTTCTGGAGTGTAACTATTAGTTTTTTGATGTATGATTCCATGTTGTTTTAAATAATTCTGGAATTCATGGTTACAATACTCCAATCCATTGTCGGTGTGTAAGATCTTTATTTTCTTATCTTGCTGTGTCTCAATCATTGATTTAAATTCCTTGAATTTACTTAAAGCTTCACTTTTCTGCTTAAGAAAATAAATGAAAGTCATTCGACTATAATCGTCAATGAACAATAAAAAGTACCTACTTCCATTTAGAGAATTAACCTCCATTGGTCCACACAAATCACTGTGTATCCGTTGACATGTCTCAGTGCTTCTAGTGCCTACATGAGAAAATGGTAGTCTCATTTGTTTGCCTTCACAACATGTTGTACATTGCATTTTAGTTATGTCAAAAGCTCTTTCATATGACAATCCATCTACCAAACCATTTCTCATTTTATTCATATCTTGACTGTTGATATGAGCTAGTCTTCTGTGCCATAGATTTCCAGTTACTGCAGGTGCTGCCAACAAACAACTTGGCTCCTGCAACTTCAACTTATAAACACCATCAGTTAAGTCTGCTGTAGCAACCAACGTCCCGTTGCTATCATAAATACTGCAATGTTTTTCTCGGAACTCAACATTGTTGCCATTCTTGATTAACTCGCTAACTGATAATAAATTCGTTGTCAAACTAGGCACACATAGCACATTCTTCACAGTAATATAGCAATTTAGATCCGAAACAATATTTACATCGCCGGTACAATCGACTATCACTTTTGATTCGTTAGCAACAACGATTTCTGGTAAAGGCGACGGCGTTTCATTCATGTTTGTAATCCAATCTTTGTTAACGGTCATATGTGCACTCGCACCACTGTCAACGTACCAATCCGTCTTGTTAAACTTCCCATTTATAAATACTACGTTAAATACGCATTTTTCGGCGTTTTTCTTTAATAGTGGACACTGATTCCGATAATGACCGCTGTTTTTACACTTAAAACAAGTAATTTCCTTTGTTGTTGTTGTATCTGTCAATGTCACTGTTTTCTTTGACAATTGCGAACCGGTATTTTTTTTGGTCTTGGTATTGCCAGGGCTATATTTATTTCTTACCGCAAATGCAGCGCCACTGACACCTGGCAGTTCGGCAACTTCCATGTCAAGTAACTTTGACTTAATGACATCAGCAGTTATCGGAATACCCGAATGTTCTATTGCCATAATCATTGGAGAAAAACGATCTGACAAACCTGCTAATAATAATGATCCCAACCATTCATCGGTTATTGTAAATCCTGTGCCATTTAACCTTTGCGCTGTTTCAACCATTTGCGTCACGTAGATAGCCATTGATTCACAGTTATCTAGTCTGATCGATATCAAATGTCGAAGTAAGGTTATTTTTCTCGAAAAACCTGAGTCATCGTACATGGTCTTCAATTTTGACCATAATTCTGCCGAGCTCGTAGTATTCTTAATATGCACGTACAATGCTGGATCAATCGTCAATATCAGCTTTGCCTTCGTTTTGGCGTCTTCTGCTGGCTTTACTTCAAATCCGATCGGTGGCTTGATGTAACTGTCTGTCCCATCCAACACCAATAAGTTTTCGGCCGCAAAACACCACTCATCATAGTTCTCCCTGCCTTTTAACTTAGGCACACTGGCAATATAGTTCGTAGTCATGTTTCCGCGAATTTACGTGAACATTTATCTATTTTAACTTTTAAAATAACTGACAAATTAGGAACAATGCCCATAACCTATTAAAACACGTAAACGTTCGCAACAGACTGACTTTATTTTAAATATTTGACACCTTTACAACTTAGTAGATGACGCTACTGGTATAGTGAAATCATAGAGAAATAATAACATGACATTTTGATACCTACATATACCAAAACCTTTGAAATCTTAGTTTGAAATAAAATTATTTGTGGATTAACTTTTTATAAATATTTTTTGCTAAAATGGCTGAACTATCTTTTATCCATTGTCAACGAATAAAAAAAACAACTGTCAATGTCATTGATACTGTCGTTTGCTGTCATCGAACGCACTGTCATTTCATTGTCTGTCATTCGTAATTTTCTGTGATTGTCTTCTATAAAGCATTTTAATTTAATTCGTGAAGAAAGCTCAATATTTGTAAAGGAGCTCTACACTTTTATGTTATTTCTAATATAATTTATCATTTCTGTGAAAATCGACGTGTTGTTTCCGTTTTGTTTTTTTTGAGTAAATTGTTAAATTTATAGCTGATTGTGGTTTTGAAGGTAAGTTTGTATCTTATTAGACTTTTACGTAAATAATCCATTGGGTATTCGTGAACCTTGAGGCCTTTTGCACGTACGTTTCAAATATCCTCTCATATTGCATGCAGCGTTGAATTGTGACAAGGATGGATTCTAAACAAGGTTGGTTATCTACCAACAATTTACAAAGTAGTGCTAATCACAATAGCCCAGTAGTCAATACGTCGCTCGTGACCACTTGTTCTCCTTCCTAATAGTATTCAGTAGACTGTTGTTTGTGCCATTAATTTTCATTTAATATGCATTATTGATATTGCATGACATTAGTTTGTCAAAACATAGAAATATTGTTATGCTTAATAACATTGGACACAGATACAGCACTTATTTTCTATTAAATGTAACAAATTGCAAGCTTTTGACAGAGTACTTATTCAAAACTATTTTTTTTTTAGATACATCTGTATCACTATGATTCTACTTTGAAACAATAAAGTAATATTTAAAATTGTTATTTTTAGACACATTTAATGAAACTGTGTCATCACTACTAGAAAGAAAAGTAAGAGGCTGGTTGAGTGGAGTAATAGACGATATGAGACGAAGTAGTCCGGTGCAGCAGTGGCTAGACTCCTTGCCTGCTGAAGGTCCCAACGACAATGACCATCCTGAACCTCCGCATGAGGTTACTGAAAAGAAATCAGAAGAAAGCAAATCTGAGGCTACTGTCACTGAAAATACAGTTATTGAGCCATCTGATAAAACTATAATCGAACAAGCAGACAGTTTCCACAGTGGGAATAACTTGGAAATTCATGCAGCTAAAGAGTTGTCTAAGAGAAAATCTTCAGACAGTGGAGTGTTGATTTGCACTCCAAGGGCAGCCTCCACAAAGAAATTACATCGTGATCAATCCATCCAGTCTGAGGGCTGTGCACCAAAGTTTAAAAACCCATTATTGAGAGACCATTCTCTACAGGTAGAGTTTTAAAAACTATGTTATTTGTTCAGTGTGCTTCAAAAATAGAATTTTCATGCTATTCAATGAATTCCGTTTCTATTTATTTATTCAATGATTCAAACTCCAAAGATATCACTGCCTTACACATTACTATATTTGTATGTACAACAGTCTGATGCCAGTGGATCAAGTGGAAGTTCTGTGTTGAATGTGCTGGGCGCCAGGAAAGTGGATGCAGAATCTGTGTTACTAGCGTTAGGATTTGGGCCAAGTGAAAAACAACAGAAACTACAACGTATACCTGATAGATTTTTAGTTCCATCAAAGGTGAGTAATATGCATTGGCATATTCCAGGCATAATAATTGACTGTCTGGAAACTTGCTTCCAGAAACAATTTAATTCATATAATAGATGGATTTAAGAATTTTAGTTAATTAGGATATTATTTTTCAGCTTAAAGGTATAAGCACAGAGAAGTTCATTAAAGATGAGCAGCATTCAATGCGTATGCACGATTGTGGTGTATTTGGGTACAGGGGGCTTACTGGTAAGTTATTACATATCTGGCTTTAAAATGCTGCAACATACAATATTTTTTATCAAGGGTTTATTTATGTTGGGGATATACATAACTGATTAACACATATGAAAGATAACTAATGAATTCACAAGCTTACTCATAAGTATTTCACATAACTGACGTGGTTACCATTCACAATCAAAATACAGTATTTAATATTAACAATGTAAATACAATTAAACTACATAATAGTAGCGTTTTCCCCCCGAAGGGTAGAAAACGCTTATTTAGGTTTCAGCCGTTCGGCTTGATCCACCTTGAGACTACGCATGCATCCTCTGACGTCATAACACCTTGAAGTTAGCTCTTTTCATAGATAGTGGCGCCACCTATTGTTCGCAAAGTGGTGCAACTTCACTCTAGTCAAGTGTCTCATTCAGCGCGGATGGTTTATTTGTCAGTACAATTTGCAAGCCGGCAAGGCACTGAAAATTATGGTGGATCAAGCCGAACGGCTGAAACCTAAATAAGCGTTTTCTACCCTTCGGGGGGAAAACGCTACTATTTAGGTGTTCGAGCCTAAAGGCTTGATCCACCTTGAGACGTGTTTCTTATCTGCCGGCGCTGAATGAGCGTACTGTGATTATTAGTAGTTAGAGTTTATGATAGTAATGAGAATAAAATACATAGTTAATATGTTTAAACATTAATCATTTATTATAAAATTAAAAAATCACTTCAAAAAAAAAACAGAACAAAAATTAATACTTCTGGTACTTAATTATAGTGACCTCTGAACAATCACTGGAAAAATAACAAAAACAATACTTCTAATACTTAATTACTTAGTGACTTCAAGCTAAAAATAAAAAACAATCAAAATACTTCTTAGTCTTAATTGTAGGAACTTAAGTTATCACTAAAAAATACTTCTTAAGCTTAATATTAGGTAGGTACTTTGCATAATATCACAATTTAAATAGAAATAATAAATCAGTCAATTGGGACAAAGTTATCTGAAAGGTTGGTTCCTATTTGGTTTGGAAGTTTAGGGCTTATTGTTCTTAAATAATGATTGAAGAACGTCTTAGCTGTTTGCCAATTGCCCTTTTTCATAATATCTTCTATATTCGTATATCCACGTAGCCAGTTATTGGAAGCTACAGCCGCCCGCAGCTGCCTGGAGAGGCGCTGATGTTGGCCTCTTTGAACAAAGTGCGTATCCAGCCCGCAATTACCGTTCTCGAGGCAGGCGCTACCTTGCCTCGAGTTGTTATGAAGAGATTAGTTATTCCTTTATTTTTTCTTCTCCTTTCTGATATTTCCAGGAGGCGTTTGGTCCAGGTGATGAGATCCAAGTTTCTTACAGGGTTGACTGTAAACTCCCATCCTGATTGTATGTATGAATTGGTATCTGTTTTCGAACCGAATTTAGGCCACAATTTCATGCTGTTGTTTGTTATTTCGAAAAAGTCGTTACGTGTATCTAACAGTGTTAGATCATGGATTCGTCTGCCAGTTGCTAGAAGTAGCAACATGGATAAATGTCGACTCACGTGAAAAATACTATTCTCATTGAATTTGTAGTGTGTAAGCCAGTCGGTAAGTTTCGTTACGTTCCAAGTGGGTTTACAAGGTCTTTGTCTACCTTCTAAGTTAATACCTTTAAGCATATGTTTTACAACAGGGTGCGCACCAATTGAAACAGTAACATTTGGGTTCGTGAAAGTACATACTACTGATTTATGTAGTGCTATAGTGTTGGGTGCCAGTTTCAATTTAGTATGTAAGTATCCGAGGTAGCGTGCCAAATCAACTGGTTTTGGTTCTTTCACTGATACGTCTTCTTTTAAAGCCCATGCGACCCACTTTTCCCAAGCAGGTCGGTACGTTTTAATGCTGGATTTTCGCCAAGAGTTCTGTATTACTTGTCTGAGTTCTGGAGGCCAGGGATCAACGAGATCGGACCAGCCCGTATACGCCATACCTGCAAAATCATGTCGTCTACTCCCCGTGGAGGTTTTTGTGTTCGTAAGTCTGTCAGGTGAATTCGCAGGTTGTGCAAGCGGAGGGGTTCGGCTGTTGATCTGCTTTCCAGCATCGGTTTCCAGAATGCATTTGTCCATTCCGGTGCCACGAATAGGTAAATTCCCGTGCACTTGTTGAGATGACGAAGTATTCTTGGTATCAAGGCTGGTGGAGGAAAAATCCAACCTAGTTCGTAATGCCATGGTCGGCTGAAAGCGTCCGTGTAGAGACTGTTCTGATCTGAGGCATCTTCTGTCACATAGTTTGTTACAACCGCAGATCTTTTTGACGCAAAAAGGTCTACTTGTGGAGTTCCAAATTTTTGGAAGATTTGGGACAGAGCTGCTGCGCTTAAGTGCCATTCCGGTAGGGCATTTTGTCTCGACAGACTGTCCGCGATGCCGTTCAGTTTTCCTGGAAGGTATCTGGCAGTTATATTGATGTTTAGTTGTGCAGCTAGGTGCAGTATTTTCGAAGCTGTTCTCAGTAAGACAGCTGACCTCGTCCCCCCCTGCTTGTTGATATATGCTATGGTTGTTCGATTGTCGGATTGAAAGACGATCGACTTCCCCTTCAGGAATTTTCTCTCTTTCTTGAGAACTTCGAAGAGCGCCCAGAGCTCCTTTTGGTTGGAATGCCAAGCCTTTTGTTGGTCGTTCCATCCGCCTACTAGTTTCTTGCTGTTCATCAGTGCTCCCCACCCCGTGTCTGCTGCATCTGTTGTTATGAATGCTGACACCGGAGTTCGGTGAATGGGAGAGGACTTGTTCAGGTTTTGTACCCACCATAAAAGATCTTGTCTGGCTGCTTGATCGATAGTTACTGTTTTGCGTCGATCCGATTTTGGTAGGAGTCTTGACGATCTCTGAATGTTGCGGCAATGCAGACGGCCGAGGGGTATTACTTCTGAAGCGAAGTTCAATTTCCCTGCTATACTTTTTGCATCCCACCAGTTCCAGCGTCCGAGATTCAGGAGCTTCATGATATGTTTTTGGAATGACTCTATTTTGTCCTTTGGGAGGTACTTTAGATTTCTCTCTGTATCCCAGATCACTCCCAAGTATTCGACGCAACGTGTTGGTGAAGTGATTGATTTCGAGTGGTTCACACACCAACCCAGTTGCTTCAAAAGTTCTATCGCGAAGCTTCCTTGTTCTGATAGGGTCTCGGGATCTTGGTGCATCAGCAGGAAATCGTCTAGATATACAATTACTCTTAGTTGTTTCTCCCTTAGGTACTGTGCCAACCAATTTGTGATCTTCGCAAAGGCTGACGGAGCGCTCGCGAGACCGAAGGGGAGACAAGTCATGTGGAAGAACGACTGATCGTGTTCGAAGGTAAGGTAGCGTTGATGTGCCTGAGTGACAGGGATATGGTAATATGCCTGAGATATGTCTATTTTTAGCATGTAATCTTTCTCCCACAGGTGGTTTATAGTAAAGAGGTTCGGTAAGTGAAATCTTGGAGTGCTCACAAAGTTGTTGAGGTTCTTTAAATTTATTATTAGTCTGTAATCTCCATTCGGTTTCTTCCTCAGAAATATAGGGGAAATAAATCCTCTTGAGTATTTTAGCGGGATAGCTGCTTTTGATTTTAACAATTCCAATATCTGATTTAACATTACGTTGTTGGGTTGTCGGGACAAAACTTTTGAATGGAGATTTGTATTTAGCTTCTTTATAGGTGGTTTTCGAAAGAAAGGTATTCTGTAATTTTGAATCATTGATAGAATTGTAGGAGGAGCCCCGATACTTTCCCACACATGAGTATAACGGGTAAGTTGTCCCGCTCGAAATGAGTCAGAATTTTTTGCCGTTCTGTTTGTTCGGTCGCTTGTTGGAAGTGTTTGAGTTACTGTATTGGGGCTTGGTGGTCTTCCTGCTATCTTTGCGTACGTATCCACGAAATGACTCTTTGTTACCGTTGGTTTTTCTATTACTGTGAAAGGATTTAGACGGTATGGTTTGTTTGGTTTTTGTTGATTTCCTGCTTTTAGGAGGAAACATCTTATGTGATCCTCCCTGATCTTTCACTACTTCACTTAAGGCCTTCTCGGAGAATAAATGCGTATCCGAGCGGTGGAATGTCATGGAGAATTTCGTTCAGTGTTTTATTAGGAGCTCTGTATAGTTGTCTTCTCTGCTGGATTATTTCAGACCTCTTTCCACATGTGAACTGGAGTAGAGCATCCGATGTCTTTTTAAATTTTGAGTCAGGTCCTAGCAGCTCCTTATTTACTTGATTTTTAAGTTCTGGACTTAAATTTTGGCAACCTTCTTCGAACTGTTTTCGTTGCAGTAACAGACCGTGACTTAAGGCTGCGAGGGTGCTATCTACACGTTCGAGAATCGACACACTATGCCAGAAAGGGGTGGCGAGTGCAATATGGCTGTTGACTTTAAGCGACGTAAACACAGGCGTTGCTACAAACATTTTCTGGACATCAGCATAGCGTATGTTTTTCCAAGAGTCTTCGCCTAACCGTTGGCATATTGAGCCTTGTTTGGCAGGCTCAGGATCAGCTTTGGCAATTTTCGCTTGAGATTCTACTGATGGCGAGAAGTTTATCTTAATATCATTTGATTGGCATTGAGAATGTTGTTGTAACTCCAGCAACTTTCGTTGAGCATCAGCTATTTGGGTTCTGAGCGTCTCTTCTTTGCTTAGAAGGCTTTCCTTATCCTCTTCAGCAACGTTAGGTTCGACAGGTGCCCAGATATTCGGAGGGAATGCGTCAGATTCTTCTTCATCGGCTTCTTCGCCCTGGCAGTCATCGAAGTGTGTGCTATCAGGAAATGATATGTTAAGATCTTCTGTAGTGTTGTTAGCCGGACCCTGTTCTAGTCTCTTTTCCATTTTAGTAATCTTTTCGTCTTGATTTTGACTGAGTTGTACAATATGTTCGAACATTCTATTATGTCGTGTTTGTTGTTCCAGTAGAAGGGAGAGCATTTCTTCACTCCTTGCTGATAAACCCGCTGGAGGAGGGCATTGTCGCTTAGGGGACTCTATCTGTATCGGTGATGACATCTTCCTCTTCTGACGCGTAGGTGGTGAATGTGGTGAAGGAGAACGCTCGGTGGAAGTGCTAGTTCGATTCTTTCCATGGAGATGTTCAGAAGCTCTATGCCTTGACAGGATTTGAGGTTTTAGCCGTAGCACGTTATCCATAAAAACATTGTGAGATTTGGAGTGTATCTGCTCCATAATGTTGTGAGGTGAGAACAACAAAGTTCGGCCAAAAGACCAGCTTAATAGACGTCGTTTCAAATCTCTGAAAGATCTCTCAGAAGCTTTCAATGTGTCAGGGTAGAATGCTCGAATAAGCTCTACTGTGGGTAGTGCGAATCCAATCTTTTTCTCAGTTTCAGGTGAGATACTGTCGCCGAATAGTTTTTTGAACTCGTAGTTGTTGACTTCCCAGTTTTCCCAGTCTGGAGGGTAGTATTTTCGAACAAGATCTACCACAGCGTAAAAGCTGCGTCTTTCTGCTTCTGGGACGGAACAAGCCAGTTCCCCCATGGTCGTGTTCTTAGAACAGGATGCAGTATTTTCCATTATTCTGAAATGAAATAAAATTATGTCAAAATTTGCAATTGATTTTACACGTCGTATCAACGTGTCGTACCAAAATGTCGTATGAAAATGTCGTATCAAGTGTTGTATCAACATGTATGAAATGTCGTATCACATGTCGTATGAGCATGTTGTATCAACTGAGTGACATGAGTCGTATTGAGTACTTTCATATTGTAGTTTAACAATAATACGACATATCAGGCGCAATGCGCCAATGTAACTCCTCCGTCATTAATGTGACGTATGGTGATACGGCGTTGTACCAACGCATCGTATTTTGGTAGTGGGTAGTCGTAAACCCGCGCACGTGGCACAAGGCGCACTGCATTTGTTGGCTCAAGGGCGCAAAAACGACTTTCATGCGAAAGGTTATCGCAATAGAGTAGATATTCACTATTAAACTGTAATTTTTTGTAAAATTTTACTCACCGAAAATTTTTGCGTGTTGCTTCGTCAGAATGCAAAAGCGTACTGACAAATAAACCATCCGCGCTGAATGAGACACTTGACTAGAGTGAAGTTGCACCACTTTGCGAACAATAGGTGGCGCCACTATCTATGAAAAGAGCTAACTTCAAGGTGTTATGACGTCAGAGGATGCATGCGTAGTCTCAAGGTGGATCAAGCCTTTAGGCTCGAACACCTAAATGTATAATTATTTAAGTGCCTAATTTAACAACTAATATAAAAATGTATTTGAAATATCATAAACCTGCATTTCAAACTTTTCAAAATTATAACTAACATTTGTTTTGGGTCTGGTGGAGATATTATAACAATTAGGTAGGTCTAACACTATATTTACTAACAACAGAGCACTGCACGCCCGTATGCCGTTTCATGAAACCGGTTTCAGGCGGGTGTCATAGGTCCTATCAAGTCCCTGATATTGCTGTACAGTAAGTACCTACAATATCCACTTAACCTTTGTTTTAATTGTATACTTTATTTTCTTATGTAATGTATGCTTCAGCTGGCTTACTCCTATGGTGTTGTTTTTGGTTTCAAATGTTTTTCTAGGTTTATTTCTGCAGAGTCGTCGTTTTCCCTAAATTCTAGTAGTAGGTACCTATGAAAATAAAATGAAAATGAATTCAGTAGGACATAATAGGTACCTATTATGTCCTACTGAATATATTCATTAGTTTTCTGTTAATAATGAATTACGTTTAAAAAATATGCTCCAAGCAGAAGTCGAGAAGTAGTTTTCACAACCTAAAAAAATAATAACAGATGTTCAGAAGGTTGCAAAATACTTATGACACCACACTATAGAGTCCATTAATTTGCAGGGAATCCTCATGTTCCACCGTCAACAATTGTAGCTAAGATAATGGACTGTATACTGCAAGGTGAGGTTTGCCGGGAGGAGGCTCTCATGAAGGCGCGCCACTCTATCGCCGACATGCGCACACCAGCCATACGTGCGCGTCTCGCGTCCACATCGCGACTTCATCACAATTAATAATGCAAACTGGATTTTTTTCGGCTGTTCTCTTCTCGTACAAAGCTGATATGAATATCGTGATCTTCTGTTTATTTCACATTATTAGGTGTAAAATCAACATAGTACCAAAAAAAAAAAGACTAGGTACGTAAAAAAACACGCGCGTCCTAGCTTTTCTGGAAGAATATTAATATTGTGAAAATCTTTTCAATAAGTGTAAGTATCATTGTGTAACAACAGTTAGGCAGGACCGACTTATTAACAATTATGCGATTTTTGCTACTTGACGTCTTATGTATTTACAGTAGTAAGATTAAGACATTTCTAGAACCGAATTATTGCTAATTCTACTGTATGACATTCGAAAATAAGTTATTATTTCTAGACTTTATTCTTTTGCTCATCTTCTTATAAAAAATAATATCTAATTTAAAATATATGTACGTTTACTATTTAAATAACGCGTCTGGCTAGATAAGTATTATAGAAAATATTTTTCCAAAATATTCATATAGGAACAAAGAAGTTATATTATTTAGAATATAATGTTTGGCTGTAACAATTAGTTTACCCGTGACGTTCACGATTTCAATTCAACGTTTTAGAAGAAGTCTTCCGAGATGTTTCAACTCTGTAGCCATCTATGGTTGCCCTCGTGCGCACTATTCTCCTATTTAGAATACCTAGCTAGATTTTATATTTCCGAAGGAGGATTTATGAGCTTACATTTGACTTGATAATGATGTCTAATACTAAAGGAATAGGTATAACAAGACTGATTTTCTTCAGATATGGCAAATATGTAATTAATATACCTATCTATTCATGAATTTATATCTCGCAAACTAATCATCTCATGTAGTGCATGCATGGTCGTGGTGTTAAACAGTAATGCTATCGAAAAGATAGAACATCAACTAAAATACACCTAAGTGGTATCATAAAAGTTTTTGTATGACGGGTCGTCATTGATTATAATAGGTAAGAATGTACCGGTTGCCGCCATTTTATTTCGCTAATTACTGTAATCAACACACGGCTATATGTAGGTACTAGTATACCAAATTAAGCAAATTCAAATGCAAAATAGTACGTTGTTTGGTAGGTATAATGTCTGACAGAAACTCAAAATTTAACCCTGAGTTGAAACAGGTAATTTTGTTTAGTGGGTATATTGAATACGATTTTACTTTTAAAACAAGAATTTTAAATGTACCGAATGGTAAAAACCTAAAAAGTTATTCAAACTGTATCCAAACAGGTGAGTTTTATGGTACCTATCTTCCTAAATCAATTCTCAATTTTTAAGTCTTGAAATCCTAACATTCAAGAAGTGAGTAGATAATTATTAATGTATGGTAACGATATAAACAATGATCTTAGTGTAGGTATGTCAATGTTTTTTGTTTCTATTTTGTTGTTACTTTGTGTTAAGATTGTTATTAGCATATATTTTATTATTTACTGGTAATAAAATATACGCTTTAAACTTTAAACTGTTGAATCTGTAAATAGATCTATTGTTTGTTAAGATATACTTCTACGGCTGTGTGTGGCTTTTATCCTTCGTTATAATGATACAAGATTAATAAAATAAAGTAGGTAAGATTATAGAGAAACGTATTTTCAAAGATCTGATTTTAAATATCTTAATATAAGAGAATATTACAATCTATAAATGTCAAATGATCAGATCTGAAATAAAATTCAAAGATTTTAAACTAATTTCTACTAAATCAGACTTGACTCTTCATATCGATTTTACTATTTGATAGTAGTTAAGTATCTACTTACTTAGAGTAATTTAAAGAATGTGCCACTAGAATATAATTCGAGATTCCAATTAAATAACTCTATGTAAAACTTTTGGAGTATAAATAAAGATTTATTATTATAATAAACTATTTACACGTGGAGTGGTCTGATACATCATACATCTTGAATGTTTGCTGTGTGTGCCTTATGTACTGTTGCAGGCAAGTGGCAATATTGGAACTTATGTACGAATTTGATAATTTTAATAAATGCGTTATATTTATTATATTTCATGAAAGACAGCACAATTTTGATTTCGAAACATACATAATAACTTTTTGTTTAATAAAGTAATAGACAATATTATGATTTGTAATACCCAAGTTAAAAACACCTGTGACCTATTTGTGTAGATATGTTTGAATTTTGCTCATAAAAATGTTATGTTTGTTGCTCATTAAAAATACTAATTTAATCATTTTTGTGTGATAGAGAATAAAGGTGAAATGGTATTGAGTGGGAATCAAATTATGTACCTACCTATGAGGTGATGTTTAGAATAAATAAGTTAAAAATTAATACATATCGTTTTAATTTAATTTTGAATCTTTAAATACTTAGTTATTTACAATAACATCTAATTAGAACTAATAATACGTCTGCTCATTAAACCAGCCTCCGAACTTTTCTTTGCGAATGCAGTATTTTCTAAATTCATCGAAGGCTAACATGAACACAGGGAAAGGTAGAGCAAGAAACCACCTAAAACGTGTAAAAAACATATTAATTAACTTTTCTCTTCGACTTCTTTGTAACTTGAATAATTTATGCAAAGTTTGTGAATACTACCATCGCAACCGCAGCGGGTAAGTGCGAAAGAACGTGTTGACTCCGGGTACATAACAAATGAAGCACGCAAGGCACAGCTCAAACACAAGACCCATATTCAAAATATTATTTTTCATTCCTGAAAGTTTTATTTATGAAAGTTAAGTAGCGTCGCTTGCATTATTTTGCTTGTAATTGTAAACGAATAAGATTATGTTTCTAGTTGTTGGTTTAAATAGGTGAATAGGTACTTACATACAAAGTTCCTTTACATACAGGTAGGTATATTAGATATCTAATTTAGGTAATTAATATTTAGTTACGTTTAGTGTACCTAGTAGATAAGCAAATACCAGAAAAGGTAAATATTTATGTTTAGGAACAGACTACTTTCCTACGAGAATTTTTATAAAATATCTCACCAACTTGGAACAGCGAGTTGTATCGCGTCTTGCAAATGATGCCGTTCATCATCTGCGTGATGACGACCGCCACGAAGTAGGTAGCTTGGCAGGCGCGCTCCAACTCTTTGCGGTCTGTGTACGTCCACTCCTGACCCAAGGAATCTTGCAGGTCGCTCACTGCTTCGTTGTCCCATCGTCTTCTTATGCCTTCGGAGCAATAAGTTCCCTTTTATATACAGACACCACCAGGCTTTGGGTTGTTGTCTAATGTCTGAAAGCCCTCGGTAGCAAGAATAGAATTATACGATAGACATGTCAAATGACACACCTGATCTGCTGAATGTATCAGTAGGTACCTACCAAATAAGATCCCAGGGTAAAATCCATGTTCGGCCATGACGATGAAGTAGGCAAACATTCCGGCTGCAAATTCAATGAGTCCGATGTGACCGTACACGAGTCTAATCATGCGCGAGGAGACGAGAGGGTCCTCGATGCGCGGCGGTCGGGCCATTACGTCAGATTCTGCTCGCTCGTGTGCTAGAGCCACTGCAGGCCACATGTCCGTACCCAAATCCACACACAGAATTGTCATTACACCTGCGTATCAATTATATCTTATTCGTAATTTACTTTTAGGTAGATCGTCTTCCTAAATCATACAGAACGGAAATACTTAGATAGGTACCTACCTACAGTCGTTCTTAACCCTTCATGGTTAAAGTTTCTACAGGAAAAGAAAGTAACTGACTAAATCGAGAGACGTTTAGCTTTGACGGTCAGTGTACGTGCAAATCTTCTCACACAATTTTTTAATCTCCCAGGTAGGTAAGTTCATAATAACTGGAGCACAGTCTTACCTTTACTTAAAAGTAAATACCTATACGCTCACCTAAGGGTAAAGGTATTGAAAACAGTATGAACATCAAGACGGGAATTATTTCAGGGACATTAGATATCAAGATGTAGCAGACAGATTTCTTTAGGTTGTCGAATATCTTGCGTCCCTCTTCTATGCCAGTGACGATGGTTGCAAAGTTGTCGTCCATAAGAATTATATCCGCTGTCTGCTTTGAGACCTGATTAAACATAATCCGACTTGACATTTACAAAACACTCTTGAAGATATTTTGCAACCTAGATTGCAAAGTACCTATCTATGTTGACACTAGCAGCTAGTACCTAACAGAAATTCTTAGTTTTTTCCGGTGATAGTCAATACCAAAAGATGTTACATTATGTGTAGGTTTTAGATATTTTGCGTGTAGGTAATGTAAAAAAAACATTGTCTAACTTATTTTTTTATTTTATTTAAGTACCTACCTGCTTACCTATCTATTCACTTGAGAAGTTCTTATGTAGAGTTATGATTATGAATTAGGGCTAGCTACGTACATACAGGTACCTAAACGTGCCTAAACTCGGAATAACAAAACACGTGTAGGTGCCTTAAAGCTAATTTAAAAAGGAACCTTAAAATAGATCCGGATGATGACGTCAATTTATAGGTAGGTATTATACCTAAGTACTCTGGGTGGGTCGGCAGGTTTTTAAAGGGGTATCTTAAATTAAGTGTGAAGGGGACTTAATAACCACAATGGTTAGGTACAGCTCCAATTTAGGTAGTAGGTACTTTGAAAAGAAAATAAACTGAGTTTACCTTTAAATAACGCAATTCCCATTAAACCTGTTATAAGTATCTAGGTATAATTGTTTTGCGCGTAGCTATGTAAAGTAGGTAAGTCGGCGTCACTGAACCTAGTGTATTGTTTAAATTATGCTTTATTAATTGGATACACAAGCTAGAGTGTGTCTGTTTGTAGATACATACTTGTGATCCTGTAATGCCCATTGAGATGCCAATGTCCGCTCTGCGTAGCGCGGGGGCATCGTTGACTCCATCTCCTGTTACCGCCACCACTCCTCCTTGTCTCTGACAAGCCTCTACTATTTGCAGTTTTTGCGTGGGAGACGTTCGGGCAAACACTAGCAAAAAAAAATCTGTGTTTTATTATTGTTTTTTAAATAAGTACTCTATAATAATGGCGCCTACTATTAAAATTCACTATACAAAAAAATCATTATTTTCTCATTATTATAATTCTGTAGGTATCAATTGTTAACCTTCTTACGTGTCGTAGGTAAGTATTAGAGATGCGCCGAATATTCGTTTACTATTCGGTATTCGGCATATTCGGCACCTCAACCGAATATTCGTTTAAAATGACCATTTATTCGTTTATTTTGTTTAGTAATAATTTGCTTGATAAAACAAGATATTAACCTCATATTAAATGATTTTGAACCAAGGAGCAGTCAATCTTATATCCTCATTTTCACATCTAGGTATTACAAGAATTATTAGGAGGTGATAAAATAAAGATAAGTTAATAAGTGACACTCAAAGATAGAATTTAGAAACCTAGACATTCTGCGGTGGTACCCCAGTTGGTAGAACGCTTGCCTCGAACTCCGAGGGCGCGGGTTCGAATCCTGGTGCGGGCACGTACCTCTGAGTTTATTTCTCATGTACGGATCAATTTATTCGATTACCACTTGCTGACGGTGAAGGAAAACATCGTGAGGAAACCTGCATACACCAGAGAAGAAATTCGAAGGTGTATGTGAAATCCACCAACACGCACTTGGCCAGCGTGGTGGATTACGGCCTAATCACTCTCTGTATGAGAGTAGGCTCGTGCCCCTCGATGGGGACATATATGGGCTGCTATAGATATAGATATAGACATTCTGCTCTATCTAGTGACAGTCAAAGGCGCTTTTCTTTATAAACTTTACCTATTTGTTGTATCAAAATTAGTGTGAAAGAACAACCGAATAGTTCGGCCGAACTATTCGATTCGGTAGGGTTTCAAACCGAATAGTATTCGGTATTCGTTATTCGGCAAAACCCATATTCGGCGCATCTCTAGTAAGTATAACCTATCGTATCATTACATTAGCGTCGTCGTCGGCTCTGTTGTCTTGAGACTTAAGTATTTTCGTAAATACTTATACCCCATTTTTAATTACCTAACCTTCTAAGTACTTATAGGAAATTAAATGTAGAGTAGGTAAGTTTTCGTGTTGTTCTTAGCTAACCTACCGATTTCATAATGTTTTTCGAGAGTCCAGTAGAGTAAGTCAGGAGTCATGTTTCGGAGGTCCGTGCCGGTGACCACGTGGCACTGGTTTGTTGTGGCGATACCCACTTCGCCAGCAATGGCCCGCGCTGTGGACGGGTGGTCGCCCGTCACCATCATGACGCGAACTCCTGCTGCGCGCACTCTCTGGATTGCTTTTAGTACCTTTCAGGTTAACACGTTTCGTCATTTATCATACAGTGTAATATACTACAGGTATAATAACATACAACTCATATTTTTCGAATTTGGGTTGTTAAACACAGTTTCTTTCTTAAACATTAATTGTGATGTTTATCTAATGATGGAATACTACCTCTTCCCTAGGTGGATCCATCAATCCCATGAGACCAAGAAAACGCAAGTTGTCTATAGGAAAATTTATGTCTTCGGTATCGAAATTATAGTTCAACGGATATTTGCTTGGATCAAGCGATAGATCGGCGAAAGATAATATTCTCTCTCCTAGAACAAATAAGGATGGTACTTATATTACACCTAGGTACGACCTAGGTAGATACTTGTCTCCCGATTTTGTATGAGTTTTTGCCAGAGCCGCGTCACGATCATATAATAAATTAAGTATACCCACTTAAATTATCATTGTTATCAAACGGTATCGTATCGGTATTGGTGGCATGGCGGCGCTGCACAAGTGATGCAAACAAAATCAATTACCTATTATAGGTACCTACCAAAGTGTAAAGACGCAATCTAGCTAAAGTTATCTCAAGTACCTAACTAGGCATTTATTTACATATCATATCTATGAAAAATAATAATAATGATAACTACGGGTACTAACATTACAACGCACAATAGCAATAGCATGGAAATAAGTTGGTATAAAGACAATAGGTAGGTACCTAAGTACTCATCAATGTATAATACAACATAACAAGTAGGTACATAACTAACCAGTGTTCGCAAGCATTTCTACAGCATTATCAATAGCGTTCTTCATTTCCTTTGTAAGGGGTACAGTTTTCTTATCGAAGGTGATTGTAGAACTGCGAGCTATCAAACTCTCAGGAGCTCCCTTCATCATTAATACGTACCTCGATGTCGCAGAATCGAGGTGGACACTCACCTTACAACAGAAGACAATGAAATAATGATGCAGCGTTTCATTAATTACCTTCCTACATGTTTTATGTTACTTTAGGCACGTTTCATAAGTAAATACTACAACGGTTCGCGATAATCTCGGTCCCGTTATGTAGGTAGAGCTCACGTAGAGCCTTATCTTACGTCATACCTACTTACTTGATACTTATTAACAGAGTTGAAGGGTATTTCTGCAACTTTCGGATATTTGGCTCTGATGGCCATAGGGTCATCGAACTGTCGTAAGAAATTCAAAATTGCCGATTCCGATGCGTCTCCGCGGACACCGCCGCTGGTTTTCAATACTGCAGTGCTACATAATGATCCGCATATTTTCAAAGCGGTTATTGCTGAAATAAAGTACCTTGTACTGAGCAACGGGTTATTCTAATAGGTTCAAGAGGATTCATACTGCAAGTATCTATATAGACGATTTGTGCTTGGCTATTACTTAGGTACTATCAGGGCACACACCGAATTATTTTTGATTAACTAAGTAACTAAATAAAAACTTAGTTTTACCTGGATTATTCATCTGAACATCTGAAACAATACATAGGTAGGTACTTTGTTACAATGCTGTTTCAGTACGATTCTAGAATGGGTATCCTAGTAATGATATTCTTCAAATAACCTAAGTAAACAAATGATCGTAGTAATTTATTAGTAGGTAGGTACTTACTTGAAAAATCTGGATCGGAAACTGCATAATTTTTATTCCAACACCAGATATGGCGAACTATCATCTTATTTTCAGTAAGTGTTCCAGTTTTGTCTGAACATATGGTTGTGCAGGCTCCTAGGGCTTCGATAGCTTCCAAGTTCTTAACGAGGCAGTTTTTCTTTACCATACGTTGTGCAGTTAGTGTTAACGATGCAGTTACAGTAGGTTGCAGACCTTGAAAGAGGTTTTTTTTCACCGTCACATTACGATACCTATTCTACCGAAAAGAACACATCAAATTCATATCTTTATTTTCCTGAAAAAGCTTACCCTCAGGAATGTTAGCAACAATAATTCCGATAACGAAGATAGTGGTTTGCATGAATGGGTATCCGAGTGCGAGAGACGCACTGGCTATGAAGAAGCCTAGACTCAGGGCCCATATGGAGATGCAGCGCATGAAGCGATGGATTTCCCGTGACAATGGCGAGGGCGCAGGTTGAAGACGCGCTGCCAGACCCGCCACGCGGCCTAGCGCGGTCAGATCTCCGCAGCAAAGCACAACGCCTGCATATCAACAAGTAGGTAAACAGATATCTTTATACGCCTTCTAAAACTTGGGGTGTGGTAGGTAACAAATACCTTCTTACAACTATAAATGCAGAAGATTATCAGAATACATGGACGTGACCTACTATGTACATAGTATATGTAACCCAGGTGCACCTACGCCTACGCACGTTTGTTGCAGCGTAAGTAGGTAGTTTACAGTTTACACTGCTTCTAGATCATAGCGTTTCTTTAAATATTATGAACAGGTACCTACATTACAAAATAGGAACTTTAGAGATTTGGTCTGTACCTACCTTTCGCCCATCCTTCAACACATTGTGTAGAGAAAAATGCAACATTTGGAGATTCTAACAAGTTTGCAGTCCCGTCCGTATTTCCACGAGACACTGCGACGCTTTCACCGGTTAGTGAAGAGTTATCCACCTACGTTATTAACACAATGAATAGGTACCTTAGTACCTAAGCGTTTGCTTGGAATAAGTATCTACCTATTCAGCAGTAATTAATTATGATTGTGAAGAACCTACTAATTTTTCAATACCTTTGATATACCTACCTACTTACTCAAATAGGTGGGTAGGTATCTAGATGTATCTTTCCGATGGTTGTAAGTAAGTATAATAGGATTTTACCAATTTTCACACCTGCGCTAGGTAGGTACGTAAAGTTCGTGATAAACTAAGTAATCGCTATAATAATGAAGGACACACGCAGCTATCTAAGTTACAGAATCAAATAACTAAGTACGCATTCTAAACAAAGTTAATAATGAACGTGCTTTAAATCCTTTGCTATCAATAATGCGTATGTCAGCAGGAACCACGTCGCCAGCCGTCACAATAACGATATCGCCTTTCACTAAGTTACTGACAGGAGTTTCCGTGTTCAATACTCCATTTCGAATACATTGCGCGTACGTCGGTATCATGCTGTTAAAAATCTTCATTATCTGTGTAGCATAGCGAGTAATCGAATTAGGAACGAGGAGATTAGAGAGAAATAAAGAATCACGTGGTAAAGTAAATTGCTCTTAGAGTCAATAGTCGATGGGTCGATGGGGCAGCTAAATCATCGAGCTGGGACCGCTCCTGAAGAAGTTATGACACGTAAGTGCACACAGTGGAGAAATTAAGAGATTACTCAGTCCATAATAATCTTAATAGAACTAATTTGTGCATGAATTATGTAAGTATTGAGGATGAGTAGGTACCTTCGAACTTTTGAAATTCTGAAAAAAGCTGAACAGTCCACAAAGAACGTCAACAATAATGAGCACACATCCCAAGTACAAATTATCATAGCTCGGATCCGATTTCGTTGAGGATTCTATGAAAAAAGCTACTAAGCAGAGCAGTGCTCCCAGCCATATCAGAATGGAGAAACCTGCAAACGTATTCCGTTGCAATGTAAAGTATCTTTTTAGCACCTCTGTATTGAACTACTATTTTATTCAATCGTATCGAGGTCGAAAACTTAGCGGCAGTCATTGCCCTGCCTCTGTATGAGATGTTGAACGATTGTCTCACGAAAACAGTCAGTGTATGAAAATATGAGTAAATTAATTCCAAATTCGAATTCACCTGTGCATAACGATTTGATGAGTAACCGAGGCCAGCCAAACTGCGTCGCCGGCGTGAGAGTGTTATGTCCGTAATATCGTAGCAACAATTCTGCTTTTAAAGTAGTCAATCCATTTTTGGGATCCGTATCAAGCAGCACGTATAACTCCTCTGTGAGAGAAATCACTTTGATGACACAGTAGGTATTCTAAATTGGTGCCTTATCTATTTAAATGGGGACTGGGGATGAATAAAATGTCAGTTAAAACTTAAAGCTTTATCTTACCTCTATCTTTGATCTCCTAAACATTATAATTTTATATAAAGCTTTCTTTCTCAAATTATAGCAGGTACCTACAGTATAATAATGTACTCACTTAACGGAATAAGGTGCGCGTCAGTTTGGATCTCCTGTTTGAGTACACTTAGCCTTGTGTTACTCAGAACCTTAGACCCCAGTTTCCTAGGGTTATTTGGTCGGAACAAATCCGAGATTGAAGACAAACTTGAAGATTTAGATCTCATTTTGTAATCAATATTATCCAGTCGTTTTCCAATATTAGTATCTTAATTTCTTGATATTTCCAACAGTCTTTCTAATGACAGTTGGATTTACGAACCAAGTGTCTAGATAATAGAAAGAAATCTGGTTGGCTGTTTTTAAAATGTTTTGCAGATAATGGTTTGTTTCTTTGGTAAATAAATATTTATGAGCTCAGTATATGAGATATAAAATAAGAAGATATCTGTTAAAACGACACAACAATAAGTAAATTAAACTATAATGAAAATATTGAGACCAATCACTGTAGGATTTAAATAAAAGTTTTATGTACCCCATCATGATATATTGTAAGTATTACTTAAACCTATTAAACTGTATTGTTTATACAACTATTTACATTGCTCCTGTATTTCAGTCTTCCCTGAATAAAAGCACCTGTCACCATCATTCAATATTTTATACATAGTTTACAATTTGCTCCTCATGCTCCAGATTTTGTGAAGTTCCTGCATCTCTATTTCATTAATTCTCACAAGGTCATCTTGTATATTTTTTCTAATTAAACTTTTTGTTACCCTCATTGGTAGTTGTGGGAAGTTTGACACTTGCATTATCTTATCCCACACCTTGTTTTGTAATTCCTCAGGCTTGTAAATATAGTTAACAAAGCCGCATGAAAGAGCTTCTTGTGCTGTCAATTTTTTACTATAAAGAAGCATTTCTATTGCCTAAAAGAAAAAAGAACAATGAAACAAATCATGTAAGTAGTTAAGAAATATCAAATCTTGATAAGATGCCTATTATAAATTTATTAAAATAAGTTATGATATTAAGAATATAAAATTTAATAAATCACCTTTCTCTCTCCCATTAGTCTTGGAAATGTCAATGTTGAGCATCCTTCAGCCGTGATACCCAAAGTTGTAAATGGAGTATGAAAAAAGGCCTGCAATAAATTCATCGATACATAAATATGAGGAAATAACTATGCAAAATAAAATTGATCTATAGGTAATTATTACAGTATTGAATCACACCATCATAAAGACTTACATTTTCAGAAGCAAACACTAAATCACAGAGTGCCAGTGTAGTTGCTGCTATTCCAATAGCAGGTCCATTTACAATAGCCACCAAAATTTTAGGGAATGTAATAAATGCATGAATGAAGTCCTTTAGAACATTGAGTATGTTAACTTCTGCTGGATATTGCATTGCAGCTTTGAAATCATTGCCACTGCTGTAATAGTCTCCAGTACCTGTCAGTACTAATAGCGATACTTCATCGTCTTTAGCAGCTGCATTTAGTACTTCAGTAATTCGCAAATACATGTCTAGGTCTATAGCATTCTTCTTCTTAGGTTTGTTGTATCGCACAATTTTTATGTTTTCTTCACTTGTCACAATTACTGTTTCCATGTTGATCAATTATATTATCCTCGTCTTCGTCTGGCACTGACAATTTTAATCGGTTATGTTTTTTACAGTTCTGTTCTTATCTTATCGTTTGATGTATGTAGTTCAAAGTCCTTATCAAAATAAATAAATAGGTGTCTCAGTACGATAAATACGTCGAACAAACACACAGAAGAAAAAGCTAGGAAACAGAAACAACAAACAACCATTGGTTTAGTTTGGTCCACTTATTTTTTGATTAATTATTATAATCAAAGTTTTTTAGTGCGTGCGTGCAAGTTTGACTTGACAGACAGACAGGTGACAAAGAATGATTGAAAAGGAAAAGTGAGTGAATGATTGCACGTGCTACTGGCAAATACCCAAAAGCATTCTGCCAAATATATCTCAGTGGATTCTTGCGCACATTTTTGTAATTTTCAGACTCAGAATAAAATACTAACTTGATACAAACATTACTAAAATGATACTGACGTCATAGTTTAACATCTCAATTTAGTCCAAAAAACTAAAAACCTCTTTGTTGACCAATTAGTCAGTTAATGTTTCCGAACGTGTGGTGTAGGACTCTGAATGTCATTTGAATGTCAAAATAATACGTCAGTGAATGAAGCAAATTCACTCAAACATTTTCCGGCTTGCATTGCCTAGAATTTTTGAGATTATTTTTTGCAAATAGGTATGCTTAAAATTATTCAGAATATAAAAATACACAATATAAGTTGTTACAGCAGAGCTGTGTTTTATAAATCTTTTAAATCACTACCTCAAAAGAGAAGTATTAACACAACAATGTTCAAGTCTTCAGTATTTAACCTTAAAGAAGCTACAAAAACTCAAGTGCAAGAGTTTTTAGATTCCTTTGACACAGTTTTAACGGACTGCGACGGTAAGTGTTGATAAATATATTTTTTTTTATTGATAGTAATGAATTTCACATCAAGAGTAAGTTTAAAGTTTGATAAACTTTTATATGATCATTTCAGGTGTTTTGTGGATTGACAACAATGCATTACCAGGATCAGCGGATGCAATGAACTACTTCCGTAAATTAGGAAAAAGAATATTTTATGTGACTAATAATTCCACAAAAATTCGTAGTGAATTTGCAGCCAAAGCTCAACAACTGGGTTTCATTGCCAGTCCGGTACAATATTTCAATTTAGTTTAATTATTTCAGTTGTCTTCGTTGTATCTATTGGAAGACTTATCTAGTTCTATAATATTACAGGAGGAGATCCTTTCTACAGCATACTTAGCTGCACATTACCTCAAAGGTATTGGGTTTACAAAGAAAGTTTATCTAATTGGATCTAATGGTATTGGAGATGAGTTAAAAGCAGTTGGCATTAGGCATGTGGGAATTGGTGTAAGTCTTGTATTTAATTCTTAAAAAGATTACATAATTCAGTGGTTTATATGTGTAATATTAAAATTTATCATGGAAGCTCAGTGAGTTTGATAAAAAAATGTTAATCAGTAAAATGTTTTTTCAGCCGGACAATGTAAAGGCAGATTTTAAAAACATGAAACCCGAAGAATTAGATCTGGAAGTAGGTGCTGTGGTGGTTGGCTTTGATGAGCATGTCAGTTACCCAAAATTCATGAAAGCAGCATCTTATCTGTCTAAGGATGAGTGTCTTTTTATAGCAACAAATACTGACGAGCGGTTTCCCAAGGCTGGTTCCATTGTGGTACCGGGTACTGGCACTCTGGTGCGAGCTGTAGAGACATGCTCGGAGAGGAAAGCTTTAGTGCTCGGAAAGCCTCATGCTTATGTGAGAAAATATTTAGAAACCTGTGGCTTTGATCCTGCTCGGACACTCATGATTGGAGACAGGTAAGTTTGACTTGTTCAATACTTTTATTCAGTCACTAATGTAGTCTAGTTTTAAAGGCAGCGTACCTAAATGTTCTTAGGCTGATGGGCATATGAAAAGTTAAGTCTTCCTTTTTGTTTCAATATTATTTACTTCATTTAGACAGTGCCTAGAAATGAAGGATGCTACAAAGCAAATGTTTTTTTTTCAGATGCAATACAGATATTGAACTGGGAGTAAGATGTGGTTTCCAAACATTGTTAGTTCTCTCTGGAGTAACATCATCAAAAGATTTGGAGAGAATCCGCAGCGAGAAGTCTCCTCCCTTGCCTGATGTAGTGTTACCTACATTAGGTGACATCCTATCTCTGACATCCTTATAGTATAACTCAGTTGTTTGCCATGCAACAATAGTAGAAATTCTTAGGTCAATTCAACAAGTCATATTGTGATAATCGTAAGTGTAAACTGTTTATTTTAATATTTTGTTGATACTATTTTGTTCAATGCACTTTATTTTTGTGACAATTTTTTAATATTATTTATAACTTGATTTTACACACATTGACACCTGTGATCCGATAGAAAGATGTAGGTACTAAAGTGCTTACAGCAAACTTGCCTATTTGTAAGCAAAGACTTCACTTATAATAATTATAACTCATTTTAAATGCGTACCTGTTCTTTTTTCACTGTATAATTTATTGTTAGCTTAATCACAATTTTTTGTTACTCTCCTCTCCAGCCTTCTTTTATTAATGAATTATACTGCATGTTGACATAGTTAATATATCGTGTTGTTTCATTAAATAAATTGTTACCATAACAATTGTAGAAGGCTTTAAATAAAATCAGCTAAGTTTGTATTACGTAAGTTTAATATTTATTATTTGTTAAATAAAGGTTTGAGCAACCCCTATTGCTTATGCTTTTCAAAATATAAGAGCTACTCATTTGCCTTTGTAGGTAGGTATATAGGGTGACTTTAAATTAGTGAACGATAGAAAAGGGGGTGCATGTACTGATCATAACAAACAACTTTCCCAAAGAAACTTTTTCTTTTCAGCCCTTTTTTTCTTTGTTATTAAAAAATAAAAAAACGGTGTAACTGCCGGCCGTTGCTAAGTAACGGCCGCGCGCTGCCGCCCGCGCCGAGCGACATAGCCTTCAGCCCGCGCCGCGCCCCACTCCGCTCCGCGTGTTTCGCGCTGTTGTAGCTACATACCTACCGAAATTAAGTTCACCTAACTCTTTGTCTTCCTTCCTATCGACGCTACTTTTGATGAATAAAAATGCGAAGTAACCTGCTCTTGTGACCTCTCTCTATCATTAACGAGTGGTAGAAAACTCGTACCTAAGTACGAGCAGGTACCTACCTACGTACGTAAGACTGGCGTGATTCAAATTTCGAATCAACTAAAGTATTTACAATGATTGAAATGTAATAATCAACTTATTTACAGTTTTGATTTACCTAGGTACTTACCTACAGTACCTAGTTGTTGAAAGTGTCCACCTGCTACGTCTAGGTATACGCACAAACTGGCCCGGCTAAGGATATGGCGTTCGACGCGTTCCTTGTAGCACCACCGTAAAGTCACTTTTCACAATTTGAAAACTACTTTCGATCTTCATTTTTAATTCGTTGGCAGTATTAACTGGTCCGTCGCGGTACAGCAAGTCCACAGAAAAAAAAACACGTCGTCGGTACACACCCAACGAGTGCGCAGGGGAGACTGCGTGCGTAACGTAATAAATAAAAACATTTACTTAAGTACCTACTGATAGTGTTGACAAAAAGTCAAAATGAATGAAAGAGTGATTATCAATCAGTAGCTAAAATATCTTTATTTTAACTTATTATAACCCTTTACTGCATGAAAATGTATCGAATTTTATTTAAATCTCTTGATTAATTGACTAATTAGATTCAATTTTAATGAAAAAGCAATTTTCAATACTAAACATTGCATTTTAAATAGCGCGCGTGCGGCGGTATAAGTAGTTCATGTGCGCGTCCGTCTCTACTTCTTTCTCGCTCAATCGGGACACGGGTCGTCCTCGTCTATGCGAAAACAATTGGTAGGTAGTGTCGGGATAAGGAAGTGAATTTGTAGTGTAAACAAGTGAATTTAGTGAAATTTTGTTGCCAAAGAGATAGAAAACAAAACATTCGACTGACCAACGCCCCGGGAACCCCTTGATCTGTGTTTAATTAGTGTACCTAGGTAGATACACCTACCTCAGTGAAAAGTGAATCTAGGGCTCCATCGTTACAAGTTTGCAACGCATTATTTGGTTGGAGTATTATTATTACAAGTTGGACACTTTCAACAAATGCTGTAAGTAAGTAAATAAGCTGACTTTTAAAGAGTTTATTCCAATTTTTTAGACACGCCGCCGCCAGTGCCAGCCTATCTTCCTGCTGACTTACCTTATGTACCTACTACTCGTTGAACCGCTGCTGCTGGCTGTCTCAGCTGGCTTCTTGGCGGCGGCGCGGCGGCGGGGTCGATCCAATACCTTGTTATTTACCTATTTACTTGTTTTGAATTGTATTTAGATTATGATTACTTGACTAAGTAGGTAGGTATGCGGTTGTTAGTCTAAAACCTAGAAAGTTGTGATGAAAAAGTCGGAATCAGAATCCGTATGTGTGATCGAGAGTAGGTAGGTACTTTCGATGAAATGATTTTATTTGTTAACAGTTAGGTAGGTAGTTAATAGTTAATAGGTAGGTACTAGAAACACCAAAAACGCGGGGCGCGGTTCGCGGCGGCGGCGGCCCGCTGCGCTACGATCAGATGTTTGAGCGCTCAGCTGATCGTAGCGCGTGGCTCGGTGCGTCCGCATTTACACCGTTTTTGTATTATATTTTGAACATCGTAAAAAAGTGCTCAAAAAAATAAGTTTCTTTGGGAAAGTTGTTTGTTATGATCAGTACATGCACCCCCTTTTCTATCGTTCACTAATTTGAAGTCACCCTATATAGATGATTCCTATATATTTAAAATCCTACAATGATTTTTTAATTCTCTACAAGTACCTACATACCTAAATATTGAATAAAAACTGGATACTTATACTTAAGTGGTCTCTGCCTACCCCAATGGGAGAGAGGCGTGACTGATATGTATGTATGTACTTAAATGAATCTCATCAAATAGATTTGAGATAGAAATCGGGGCCATTCATTTCATAGAGGCCGTGATATCTGTGGTAAGGTAGGTACATATAAAATATGCTAACCGTCTGGCTGCCAGGAATAGGAAGTAGAGAGAACGGGATGCGTAGAGCAAGCAATAGGAGGTGGCGGCGCGCGGTGTAGTAGAGCGCATGCGCCAACAACCGCCGCGCTCAATCTCCCGCGTTTTGTTAACACTCGGTATACGCTTACACTCGCTTGTTTCGCGCCAGTATCAGTGCAAACGCCAGATACGCGCACGTATTTGCTGCCTCGTCGGCTTATGTGATCTCATACAGAAACTCATATCCCAACATTTGATGTGAGTTTATATTTTACTATTTTATATTTCTTCATCGGTGTTTTTCTAACATTAGTGATTTATTTATAGCTTCTTACTAGCGGGGTTAATGGGTATAGAAACAGAACAGGGATGGATATGGATGAAACCTCGAGATGTACCTACTTAAAAATATTTTGGAAACATTGTGGCATTTTAGCAGACATTATCACAAACTAAATATCGTAAATATAGGTTTTTAGTTTAATTAAATTCTATCGTTTAAACTTGTAGGCATGCAATTTCTAGATAACTACCTAAAATGTTTTTTAAGGACGAAACAAAGAATTTGTTAGGGTGTATCACGTCGTGCCTTACCCTACGTCGCTCCCGCTCCCGCCCGCCCTTCCCCATTCCGATATCGGTTGGACCGACCTTCCCCGCAATTTGACTTCCTTTGCTAATGCTTCTATTATTATTTAAGTCATTTAGCACCAATATAACTTTTTCAAACGAAAGCACCAGATTGTATCACTCGAGATGGAAATAAACATGATGTCACCTTAGAAAACAGATAGGTTAGTGCCTACGTAAGTACTTACTTCCTACCTACTACTTTCTATTTCGTAAGAAATATATTTACGTTTAAAAAGTATGTAGTATCTACTTTTAAAAAATATGTTTCATTCTCCTATTCACTCACTTAAGTTATTTAAGAATTAATATTGATAATGTAATTTTAAAGTGTTCTGATAACACGATATCGCAACGTTAAACAACAGAAAAATAAGTAGGTACCGACCTACCTAGGTACAATATGCAATATATTGATATGATAGATAACGCTACTGTCAGACTGTCACGGTGCTTGCACTGACCTTCAATAATAATAACAGTACTCGATCCTAATCCTTAAAATAGTTCTAATCTGTAACTTTATCAAAACAAACATTTCACGCCAATGTCGCTAGATACCTATAGATATACACGTACCTATCCTTTAATGTTATTATAGGAACGAAGAACTTAATTCAAAACAAAAACATTTTAAATATAATTCTCATAATAAAATTCGTACCTAGGTACATACGGCATTATAATCATAATCATATAGGTAGGTACGAAAGCAAAAACAAAGTTATCGTAGGTAGGTTCCTGTTGCCTGAAAACCTTTTAGGTGAAGAAAAAGTCAACTTACTGTCATGATAACTTTATTTATAGGTAGTTAGAGTTTATGATTTATTTATTTAAAAACTTTAACTCGCGCTCTAGATACTTACCTAAATATAACGCAGCCATGAATGAATTGAATCTTCGCTTATGAGTAGGTACTTAGTAAATAATGTACTTTTGTATACGAGTAACTTTGACAGTGCTGATTACGCAGCCATTCTCGCAAGGGAAAGTTAACAGTGCAATAAACCCCGCTATAGAAACTAGTAAAACCGATAACATTTGTCTAGTTTTTCACACGCCATCACACTTTCCAGATTTCCCTCCATTTGTAGTGAGCCATAATTTTTCAAACCTTTCGCTTGTAATGTTTTAACTATATTTATACTTTAATAGTTGAGTGGAAATCCCATCGTCAGACCGATTTATCAAAACTAGAACGATGGGCCATGGTATTGATAGCTACAATAATAATTGTATTTTCATCAGTAGAAATGGTAGTTGAGCTTGACTCGGTCTTCTATCTGAGTAACTTTTAGATCGCAACTCGCAAGTCAAAATCCCGAATTAGTGCAGTTAAGTCGTAATTAGACTATTTTGCAATAAATTATTTGAATTAAGTACCTACCTACTATGAGCTGCTCGCAACTTCGTACACAATTATCATGATATCTTGCAAAATAATCAAGATAACCTACCTATCTTAAAATAATACAGCGCATGTGTTATTCTGATGTATAAATTAAACTATTGCAAAGCACCCTTATAACCTGTTTGTTAGTTTTTCCGTGAAAGGGTAACAAACGTCGTGACATCATTTATGGATGTATGTATACGGGTGTATGCATGAATATCCATCCTTACTTCCATACCGGCGTGATCGGCACAAACATTGACATTTATAGGTAGGTACCTACCTAATGAATACTAACTAATGATGAGTAGAATTATGTCTTCTTCATTGTTATAAACAAATTGACAAAATCAGGGTCTGAGATGAGAAAGCGCTTTTCTGCGCAAAAGTAGGTAACTTACCTTCTCATTTTGTGTGCTTACCTATAGAGTAGGTATAGTTAACCGGTACTTGTTGGTTTGGCTGTGCTTTTACGAGCTATTGTTTCTAGTTGGTTTTGTTTTTATTTATATTTGCAGCTCTTTTAACTTGTTATACAAGTACCGAGTAGGTACTGTAGATACTCACTCGTAAATACTTTTTAAGTAACTACAACAAAGTACCTAGGTTCCGTTAACCTGAGTGCAAACAGTTATTAGATAGATGCCTAAATAATTAGTGTACGTAGTAGTTAGTAGGAGTAAGTACCTACTCCTAAATTAAAGAAATAGATTCCGAGTAACATCACAACATTCACATACTTAATGCCATATCTTCGCTACCACTTCGTAATGAAGGTTAATGCTACTTAGTACCTAACTAATAAAGTTCTAATAAGTTTTAGCATCAAAATAACAGTCTTCATAAACTTCGTATTCAATCATTATCTAAAAATATATTTTCATATGAAATAGGTAGATACATTGCGAATGCTGCACACGTATTGGCGCTGCCATTGTATCTACCATTTTCGTAGTGAGTGACCTACCTACATAGAGACGATTACGCACTACGCCATGTTGCGTGCACCACTCTGTCCAATTTATAACAACCCATTAATTTTAATTACAATACTAATGTCCATTTATCACTATGTAGGTATCTACATTACTTTATCAGTAGTTCTATTTTTATTCAGTACCTATAGATGCAGCTCTAGATCGGGAATTGGGGCGGAAGAGAAGAAAGGCGCCTTAGCCCAGCAGTCAGATATTATTATCGGTTAAATAAATAGATACAACAAAGTAAAACCTACATATACTGTTATGAAAAGTGAAACTGTACAAACACCAACCTTAAGT
Organism: Anarsia innoxiella; assembly: GCA_947563765.1. Taxonomy (NCBI): domain Eukaryota; kingdom Metazoa; phylum Arthropoda; class Insecta; order Lepidoptera; family Gelechiidae; genus Anarsia; species Anarsia innoxiella. The sequence continues at coordinate 4,787,859 of OX387404.1, read as the reverse complement.
AAGTAGTAAGTACTATAGGTATATACTTAAGTTTCTAGTAAAAATCATTTAAGTAGATTTATGAATTCTGAAATCTTTATTTGAAATAGCGTTATTTTTTCCATATTTAAATACTTATTAAGAAAGATGAAGGAATTAAGTAGGTAGATAACTTTAGTCATTACAACACCGGCTAGTTCTATTGAAATATTTTTGTCAACTGAAATACATTATTTCAGTATACGAGACGGAATATTAAAGCATCCATGAGTCATAGCCGAGGAAGGTAGGTAGCTATAAGTATAATGCGAGTGGTGACGCAGAATGACGTCATCCATGGAGTGGGTCACGCGCTGTATCCCATTCTATAAAAACATCGCGACCAAAATGATAACACGCCTTTCCGCCGTCAAACCCTAATTTACGAGTAGCGTTTCGCAATTGGTAAAGTGATTTGTGCGACTATATTTTATGCAACTTAATCGAAAGCATGGGCGCACGGGGTATGATGCTACGTTCCACCCCTTTCGATAGATTGGGTTGAAGCGAGGAAGAAAAATTTTAGGTTCTAGGTGTCAGTTCATATCTTAGTAATTGATTAGTTTAATTTTATTTAAATCTCAATTTACTCACTAATTTAGTAGGTATTTTCAGTGAGCACTTAAATGAGTTTTAGGAATCGAAACACCTGCTATGTGATTGACTTATTAAACCATTCTGTACAGACATAGTATCCACGTATAATACCTACACTAAAACTGATCTGAAATTCTTATTCAATGATCATTGTTAAGTTAGGTACGTGGGATCGTATTAATAAATGCATTATGCAAGTAACACGAGGAATAAGTATATTGCACTCAAAATTAAAAATGAGAAACACTCTAAAACTTAAAACCGTAGTAAAATGTGAAGACAGTTTTATCAATAAGAGGAATTTCATTCTGGCTACCTACGGTAGGAGCAGTAGAGAAATAATAAATAAATAATTTATTGTTAGGTACTTAGGTCTCATATTGTTTTCAGAAGGGCTGCAATTAATAATTCGTCGAAAAGTGGCACCGGGAGGGTGGTGCTAATAGTGCAACGTCCGATATTGCATAAATATGGGCCATTGTGAACTAGGTCGGGCAAGGTACCGCGGCATCGATCCGATGAATGTTTGCTATAAATCGGTGCTTACAAACTAAAGGGAAATTATTAAGTTGTTTGTTTTTACTAATGAATTGATAAACAAAAGTATTTATTTTCTATGTTTCATCTGCCTTTCGTATTTGTTTTACCCAATTTTTCTTGACACATTCACCGAATTAGATTTCGTTGTGTTTTGATAGTGAAGGTAAATAGGCTAGCACTAGGTTACCCCGCCAATTGTATTTATTACCTAGGTATACCTAAAACTGTAACATAAATGTTAACTGAAGCAAGTCACGCTACTTAACTGATAGACACGTTAGTTCTATAGTACCTGCAGGTATCCTTAGAACTGCTAAAAGAAATGATTTAACTTTTCTTACCCTTGAAAGCAACAATGGAAATAGACTACGCAGTGCGACTTTTACCTTTTCGAAGTGAATTTACATTTTAACGTGTTATTAATTTACATATTAGGTAATGCTGAATATTTTTGCCCGTTAGTCTGTACTTCGTATAATAATAAAGTAAAATAAGGAGATTTTAATAATATAGCTGAATTTGCGTGGGTTGCTCCTACGTCTGTCTAACTAATAGATACTTATGAAGGCATTATCTATCAATCATAGATTGTAGTCAACGTAACGTCGCCATCGAGATAATAAACTAGGTGGTTAATAGCTATCTAAACATAGGCACATTATAAGTATTTGCATTCGCTACTGCGTGATTCATTGACATCAGGACACCGCAATAAATAGTGGCAACCTTCATCCGTAGGTCAGATCATTTAGTCTAGATGTAGCTGTAGGTGCGTGGCTGGCACCAGGCACCCACAGAGTCAGTGGAGGTGTACGTAATAGGGTATTGTCTGTTACCACTTTGTTACTTATAACTCAAAAGCCACCTCCGCATTCGTTAACATGATAAATGAACTACTTCATATTGTTTTCAGGATTATAGTCTCAAGGCTGAAGGAGTTGCCCAAATCGGTGTTTGATGTCATTACCTAGTTTGTAAGTGCCAGACAGATTTCGTGATTTAAAATGACGCGATATAGGAAGAACACTGATCAGTTTTTATCACTACACTTAAATAAATTGATATAATGATACAGTAGAAGAAAATGATTTCAGCATAGTAAAATTTTTTTTTTGTCACCTTTTCGTTATGTATTTATATATATATGCAACTTAATTGCAATTACCGAGTGGAATTCGAATTAGAAACCTATTTACACGTTGAGATGATATATAGCCACAAGTAAGAAAAGATACTTTAAAAATTCGAAGGTATTAGTCAATGGGGATGATGACTAGGTACATTAAAAAAACACATTTTTTACCTGATCAAATACATAAATAAATAAATACAAAGATACAGAGCATCAAAGTTACGGAGTGGGGGGTATTGACGTCACTCCTCGGTTAAAATCGTACTGAGGCGTGACGTCACGAGCAACTTTAACCCAGTATATCATTGTCATTTTTAGTTTAAGAGAAAAAAGAAAAAATACGTATCGAATATTTTAAAATAATCGATGTGATGGACTAAAAAAAATTTTTAGTCATCATGGCCATTGTTTAAATCAATGATTTTATTTAAATAACCTAAATTAGTTAGTAGATACCAACTCTTGGATGCGAAGATATCATGACAACTTAATCTACTCGTTAATAAAACTTGGTTTCCTTGGCTGTCTGTTAAATTTAAGTTTGCAATCTCAGTTGATGTTTACACCGACTGTTTGGTTTGAATAGTTATCCAGCAAGGTCGGTGATGTAATTGCCGCTTTTAGCGTCTAAACGTGATTCGTAGCGGATCCCAAACAATATTACCGGTGCGGTAGATAGGTACCTACTAGACGAGCGCATTTTGTTATTTTCGCATGACATCATACAAGGTTTTCAATTATAAATGAACTTTTTTGCCTTGACATTAGTAGGTAACAAATTGACTCTCGTAATATCTCTCATGAGACTTAACACGTCAATCTAGAACCTCATATTACTCGCACACCTTACCCAATCATCCTACTTTCCTAAGGACATATTAGTCAGTAATATCTGGGTGAATAGATGATGTAACGATGAACGTAGAACTTTCACGCAAAAATCACTGAACAGATTTAAACTTTACTTACCTACCTACAATTTTGACGCTTATACATCAGAATAACACATAAGGCTACATTATTCTAAGATGATACCTACGTAAATTTCAAGATATGAGGATAACATTAAATGCCAACAAAGTTGCGGGCAGCCTTTGTAATATTATAAGGATATAAATAGATAGGTATTAGGTATTACCGGTTATTTTCATCGTGATGTACCTAGCTGTGATTTTATTGATCAAGGAAATATTTCATTTTAAATGTACCTACTATGTTATCGTTTAAAATCTCTTTAGAAAATCGTTTTAATATTCCAGAATACATAAGTAAAGATGTCAGAAGAAGCGAAGCCAGTGGATGCGGTTGAACAAGTGACACAGGAGGTGAAGGACGTAAAACTGGAAAACGGAGCCGCGCCGGGGGCAGCCAACGGAACTCCCGCGAAAAGCGACGACTTTACCGCAGTGCCCTTCAAGGTACGCAACTTCTTCTGTCACTTGTTTTCCATCAGACTAGATACAAAGAAACACGGATGGGTGCAAAGTGACCTAGTAATGTAATTTTTTTTATTCGTTTATAATTCGAAATAGAGGTAACTAAATGCGCACCTAGCTTATAAAACGAGGTAGAACGAAGAAATACAACTTGGTTGGTACGTATACATTTTTCCGATAAGGAAACCTTCAAACTTTAGTGCTCGGCACCAGTTTGTACACTAAGACATTGCAACATTGTATTAGGCGTGTTACGGTCGCGGTCGCTAAGTCAAAATGCCAACATTGCATGCACATAACCCTGCGCTCTTTAGATTACTTATTAGCTGGCGGATGCATAACAAACTAGCTGTCAATATAGGTTCATAGGGACTAAATAGTCGAATACTAGAACTAATGACACGATATTAACTTTCAAGGACGCATTCAAAGCCTTCTCCAAATTCGGCGATCCCAAATCCGATGGCAAGCTGATCACGTTGTCTCAGAGCGATAAATGGATGAAACAAGCAAAAGTCATCGACGGCAAGAAGATCACAACCACAGACACCGCCATCCACTTTAAAAAATTAAAATCATTGAAAGTCGGAGTCGACGACTATCAGAAATTCCTCGATGATCTCGCGAAAAGCAAAAAGGTGGAGCTGGATGAAATTAAGAAGAAGCTCACTACTTGCGGACAACCCGGAGTTTCTTCGCATGTAAGTCTTTGTTACTTCATTTGCAGATAAATAATAGCTATCGGCGCTAACGGACTGATACTTACCTAATTTATATTCTACCTTTACCAATCAACTGTTTACTAACTACATATATAAATGGTAAACCAAATTAAATCTGACCCTATTAATTAACACCTGTCTAATTTGAAAATTGATAACAATATTACAAAAAGCGGTACTCATAACAGCACCACTCTGTGGTTTTTTATTGATAGATCGTCTCATGTGTAAAAGACACATTCTTGATATATTATCTGAATCTAGTTCTATTTATTATTCTTGTTTTCAAAGCGTTCAAACATATTTTACGGGTGATGTCGCTGACCACCTGTTAGTTGATAGTTCCCACGTGCTTAAAGTACGTTAATATTGACGACTTTGTTTGAGTATCATGCATGAAGTGCTTTTATCAGTGTATTTGTTGTAGGTGACGAAGTCGGCAGCAGCGGCCGCGGCGGTAGACCGGCTGACAGACACAAGCAAGTACACTGGCTCACACAAGCAGCGTTTCGACGAGACCGGCAAGGGCAAAGGCATCTCCGGCAGGAAGGACGTCGTGGACGGCTCCGGCTACGTCACCGGCTACCAGCACAAAGACTCTTACAATAAATCCCATTAACCGCGTTGAGACGCGATTATTTCTCTTCCACTATCATTTGTGTATCGCTGAAGTTCCTCGCTTTAGCACTGTATCACGAATAGTGGTATGTAATACTGTATAACTGTTATGTAGCATGATACAATCGAGACGACATCAATGCCTAAGTAAACAAATCCTGTTAATAATAATTTAGTACATTTGCTGTGTGAATAGCAACATTCTATTTAAACGAGTAAGATCTTCGTAGATTTGTGTCTTGTATATTTTGTTTTAAGTACTCGGTACTTGTTTATTATCGCAATTAACGTGGGAGCTTTGCATGTTGTGCGGTATTTACATTCCTTCTACTTATGTACTTTTGAAGAAAAATATTTTACTATTACACTTAGTAATTAAGGTCCAATTCAATATTTTTACATTAGTATTTTTACGAAACTAAGTATCGTAATAGGTGTCTTTTAGTTTCGCAGTTTGATATATATTCGTCTAGTCACTGTATGAGAAAGTTTTCTTAAGTATCAGTGAAGATACACACCCTGACAACATAATAATGATATTACCTACAAGCCGTATAACTTGGCGTTACTGAACATCTATGTACGAATATAAACAGTACAAAATACCGTAAAGTACAATGGTAAATTAAGATTAAGTATATTATTTCTATTTGAGCGTAACATGTTTCCAACGTCGTTATCGACAAACTCGACTATAAGAAATCAACAACCTACCAATGATGTTCTCCCGTGTCCTCCATTATTCTTTGTAAGTTAATTTATTAATTGTATGACAAGACCTAATTTGACGTTCCATAAAGTATAAGTCAATGTTTATATTACAATTAATGTAGAGTTTGACATGCTATATTAATTTATATTTATCGCTGTAAATAACAACAATCAGCTTTCACAAAATTTTACTTGTACATTGCCTATATTAAAATAATCTATTGAAGTGATGTCTTGAGTTTCTTTTCTACGTTTGACCAACCCACTGTGAAAAGGAACCCCAAAATATATTAAGTAGTTGTAATATTAATTTATGTAATACAAATAATTTTCAATTTAAACACGTGTTTTCTTTGAATCTATATTAAAACTCATATATCCGTAGTTACATTTTATTTGACTTAAAGCTATAAATACACGTGTAAAGCCCTAACTTGTTAAGAAAATTAATAATAAATGATACATGATATAATAATCTAAAGTACTGATAATTTTACACAAAGTTTAAAATATTCTAAATCAATACATTTTACATACTTATAACGTTTTAGTTTTGACTATAAAATAGCACAGCAGGCTTATTAAAGGAAAAGTAAAGCATAAAATAATTTCTGCTAGCGTTTTTCTACAATAAAATAATAAATACAATTTCAGGGTCGCAAAATATGGGCCAGACGAATTTATTTATCATAAAACCGGATTTTCCCGGGCATCGTCACAGGTTTAAGACAGACTAAGTACTATTTGTTAATAAAATACTTATCACTCAAACTATTGTCTGGTGTTCATATGTAAGCAAACAAAGTTTCTATTGTATGTGTCGCTTTAAACTTTGGAGTCAAGTAATTAATCTACACCTAAACCTGTGGATTTCATAGTAAAAGTAAGGGAGATATTGTATTATTTCTATGGAATAGCGCATTAGGGAAAATTATAAGTTTTGTATATCGCGTTACCGTGATAATTTTGTTTATTTATTCACTTACTCCCACTGAAGTAAAGAGAACTTTGGGATAAGTGTCGCCACGGAAATTTGATGTCAAATGACCTGGCAAGTAGCATATATTCATCAAACATATTGGCGTAACACTGATTACTGAAGTTAATACCTAATAATTAATTTTGTTATGTATATATTGCTTTTCACTATAAAATTTATGATACTTTTAACTGATCAAGTCAAGGTTATTCATTTAATTTTGACTACTATTCAAAAAGAAACCTTAGGACAATTTTTTACGATTAGAATTTGTTATTAAACTTATCGAACAAACATTAGCTTCAAATTACAATAGAAAAAAGTAATGTGGTCTTAAATATAAACATTTACTTTCTTTACATAAAATGTGTCAAATATTTCAAACAACTTTGAAGAAACAATAAGATTTCATATCACTCGTCATCGAAACATTCCAGTCACGTATTATAAAAGTTATTAAGGAGTTATGTCTATGGGAGTTACCAGACCAATCGAGTGGACTTATCCATCCACCATCGACCGTTTGTTCCGGTAAAACCGAAAGACTACGATTGATGTTTTGTTTTAGATATATTATCCGAGTTACGTTAAGTCGATTAAAATTTCAAACAAATTTACAAAAGTACGTACTCAGAGAAACATAGAAAGGAACCGTATGTTAGCATAGTTCTTAAACTCTCGGTATTTGATATACTCGTCAGTAATGGACTGACGAGATTACTGACGAGTAATTGACTTGGTATGTGTGGGCACGTCAGACGTCAAATCAGAAACAAATAAACCAGGAAATCAGGTTCCTTTAAAAATAATGGTAGAAAGCGATAAATAACTCAAAACCAAATAGGTAAAAATTAATAAACACAACAATATTTCTTAAAACAATAACAAGAACTAAACAAGTCACCCTGTTTTTCGTGTAACACTCAGTTCTGGGGTTCTAAAAGTAATCTCAAACAAAATGTTTTTCTCAACCATGTATAGTTATTATACCTTTAATTAAATAATTATTAATGGTTTTATCTATCGGTACAGTTCTGACAATCAGATCATCACAGTTACTTTAATTATTCCCGATTTTCGGTTCTTTTTATGTAATGTATTGAGAAATAGGTGTCTGACCACTGATGATTACTTGGAAATATAATATTATAATAAATAAATATATTATTGTCGATCAAACCACAAACTCCCAATATTTATTCATCGCAATAAAAGAGAATGAGTGTTTCCCTACCTACAAGAAGTAGGGAAAAATCTCCACTAATTGTGATGATGCTGTAGTAGTAGATATTGTTTTATGTTATAAAACTATCATAACGTAATAATGCTATATGGAATTGAGAAATCTTTATATTTCCTAGTCATATCACAAAATCTAATATCAATATATTTTTACATGGGTCCATCAATTACACTTACTTTCATAGCAAAGTAATAGACGGCGCGACCAGCGAGAATGAGAGCCAGAAGAAATGCGCCGACATAAGCGACGTACACGCCGCCGCCGTGGGTCTTAGCCGCCGACAGGGTGCCGAGGGTGACGCCCAGAGCGATCGCGAACAGTATAATGGCCAACACGGCAAAAATCGTACCTCTGACTCTGGCCATCCGCGGTCCCACTGATGACACTTTCCTACAATGCGGGCAACGCACTGGCGAATTCTTCAACAGCTGGTACTGTAGACAAACATAACTTAGGTTATTGAACTGCATCTTATCTAAATAATCTAGCTAGCAGTTAGCCCAGTTTGACTATTTGTATGTCATGTCATTACTAATATTGCCTTTAAATCTTCTAAACACCATGTTACTAATGGTCAGTGACTCATAAATAAATTCTAGATTAAGAACTGGCATATGTGATTAAAACTTGAACAACCTTCCAATAATAATTGTTGTTATGCAACATCATCAAGATATATTATACTTTGTTTGTATATGTATGTATGTATGCATGCAGATAGCGTTAATGAAAGAACATATAGTGCGGACTGGTCCAATTTAATCTCAATTCCTATTGATATACTGAACTTGAATCTTAAAATAAAGATTGTGTCCACAAAAATTAAAATTTAAAAAAATCATATTAGGCTTTCGTCTATAAAACAACATCGTTAAGGTTTAGAAACACCAAAAACTGCACATCTATATAAATTGATAAAAAATAATTATATTAAACACACTCCACTGGGTCCACTATAGCTTCACACATAGTGCTGCACTTACCAAAAATGTGTCCTGACAATGAGCACAGATAACTCTGCACATGCCAGGTAAGGTGGGCACGGGTGGCGTGACAGGAGAGGGGGCCAGGTTGATGATCCTCTTGCAGTCGGCGCGGGGGCATGCAATACGTTGTGATGATGATTTGCAGATAAGAAGGCAGTTGCATGGACAGCGTACATATTTCTTGCCTGGCGGTGCATTCCTTATGGGCTGTAAATTATATTCACATATTGCTAAATAATTGGGTATCAGAATTCTTTTTGATAACACATTAAATGTATATCATTGGATTCTAATTGCCCCATACGAATATAATGAATTTTTCAAATTCATATATAGGAACACCAATGTTTTAACATTTATAAGTATTAATGTGTAGAACTGACCACATGTATATACCACACTCCACAAAAGATATTAAAATGAATCAAATCAAAATTAGTGAGTATTTCGTAGCACTATCTTAGCACCATACCAATAACCATATCTATCTATGAACCTATAGTTTTATAATTAGCTTATAATTATAATCTTACCGTGGCTTCGTTGCATTCAGAACATTTAACAACATGTTGTTCCCTCTTTCCTGAAATATCTATCATAGCCTGGCAGACGCGGCATGTCACCATTGGGAGCCCAGCCTGCTGGTACGGCGGAGGCAACTCATCAGGTCCGATGGGGGATGAATTTACTTCTTCTGTGGGGACAAAACATTCATGCTAGCAAGCAAACGATACACGTTTACGTTAATAATTATGAGAAAGTAAGTTGCGTAATGACAAGTTTCTGATGCGTACATATCAGTTCGGTTCTAAATTGCTTTGTTTAGCAACAAGAAAACAGCGAAATGGGTTTTGGTTGAATCATCAGCTGTCAAAATTCAATTTTGTAGTCCTTACCATCTTTCAAAAGGGGCTGAACTTCACTTTGTCCATCACCCATGGTGAGATTGAAATGTAAGCCAATAATGTAATGTAAGCAAATAATTAATTTTAATGGATTCAAATTATACGACGAAAAATTAGTCAACACTCAATCAAAGAGCCCGAGACAGATCCAATTTTTTTTTTTTGCTTTTGATACCAGTAACCAACCGGGCCAAAATGGTAGAACCGTAAACCGCGCAAGCCGCAACTCAAAATAATGTTTTGATTCATTCTACAAAAAAATTACAACAAAAATACATCAAAATTTGTTGTTAGTAAAAGCTAACTAGTAAAAATATACAAGTAGAATAAAGTATTGAAAACCATGGAAAATCAGGATATTCAATATAAAATTATCTTTAAACATTCCTAGTCTGGTCACACTCGTATTCAATAATAGTTTGTAAAGGCAGCTAGAATTAGATCATGAGCACCTAGCTAGACTGGACAAAAATTACAAAAACAAGAATTTAAAAGCAATGAACGACCAGTTTTTTTCTTATTTAGAATGCTCCTTTTACATGTCAGTTTTCACATTGTTCTCAACTATGTTCTCACTGTTGGATTTTATAGAAATATCTCTTAAATACCTATCTCCATAAAACTTTGATGAACTGCGACTTGCGACAGAATTTTGACATTTGACATTGACGTTTGTTTGTCTTGCTTGCTTACATGTATTTGCGACTGGTCATGTGTTTTGTGCAGTTTTGATTAATTAAAATATTCGAATTTCTATATTTTATGTACAATGGCGAGTAAAGTACATAGAGTACGATTTTATAATCCGAAACCGCGACCAATAAATTGTGTTTCATTCAATAAAACAAATAACCTTACGGCTCTTGCTAGGTTAGTTTTCAAATACCAACACTTCGGTGTAAATAATAACTTATAATGGTTATTTTGAATTATTTAAATTTGCGATTTCAGAGACGATGCATCAATTGAAATTTGGGATTTAAAGCGGGCTCCCTACATGGTAAGGTTTATACCTGGCGTGGAAAATGCATCCGTTGAAGCTCTCGGCTGGTGTGGTGACAGACTCCTGTCTACTGGGATTACTGGTTCCCTCATTGAATGGGACATTACCAAACTCCAACAGAAAAAGATTGTATTACTAACAGGGTATGCTGCATGGTGTCTAGATGTGAACAATTCAGATACATTAGTTGCCGTAGGCACAGAACAGGGATACATCAATCTATACTCTGTTGATAATGATGATATTGTTTACAATAAGCTATTTGACAAGCAAGACGGACGAATTATGTGCTGCAAGTTCAGCAAAAGTGGAAATGTTCTAGTGACAGGTAAATGGAGTGGATGAAACTTGGAATTAATTTTTGGATACCTATAGACTGAATAAATTATTTCTATATCTTATTGAAACAATGCATGTTTATAGGGTCAATAGATACAATTCGAGTGTGGAATGTAGAAACTGGTCATGCAATGAACCGCATATCAGTCAGTCGTCGGCAAAAGGAAGTCATAGTTTGGTGCGTGACCTTACTTTCTGACAACACTATAGTCTCAGGCGATAGCTACGGAAGACTCACATTCTGGGATAGTACAGTAGGAGAACAGGTAAATTTTTAAACAAATAAAACTATATAATAAAACAATCTATAAAAACAAAAAACTAAACTATATTTAAATAAAAACAACTAAAACTAAACTATATTATTTAAGGTATTTTGTTTCTCTTGGTTTCACAGGTTTACCCAGTACCTCAAAGAGAACAAATTGTTATTTTTTTAAAAGATTAATCACCATTTCAAGTTGCCAATACTAGATTTCTATTGTTGCAAATCTGTTTTATATTATCATTAATTTTGCCTAACCGATTTGTCTCTTATTTTTAGATAGAGTCCTATACCACACATAAAGCAGATATACTGTCCATAGCAGTGTCAGATGATGAGAAAAGTATATACTGTAGTGGAATTGACCCCATCATATCACACTTCATTAAAGTAGACACAGCAAAGGGAGAGCAAACAAACAGCCATTGGGTGAAACATGTCCAAAGACATATTCATGAACATGATGTCAGGTAAATAGTCTTGAATTATATATTTTTTATATTGCATGTTTCATTTGTTTCTTTGGAACATAAAACATGGATTTAAGGTATCCACTCTGTAAATCCAGGTTTTTTAATTGTTTTCTTGCATTATTCTTTAATTTCCATATCAGTATTAAATAGAGAGAAACAGAGTGGTTTCTTAGTAATCTAAGAAGACGATGAATTCTGAGAAAAAGATGGATATTGAGAATTATTAACTTTATTTCCTTTATACAAACATCTATCTGGCTACGTTTACATTTTACAGAGCATTGTTGATGAATGGCAATAAGCTTGTCTCAGCAGGCATTGATGGCTACCTGACATTTTCGAGTTACCCTCCCAAGTGGGTAATGAGAATACCTCCAATGATGCCAGCACCTAGATCTTTTGTCTGTCCAGCAAAGAAGCTTTTATTATTGAGGTGAGCAAAAACTAGCTGACATTCATAATAGGAATAAGAATTCATTTATAAGAAGAAGAGCAGTGGGTTTTTGGCAATTTTTACCTGTTAAAACTTTTACAACAGCAAGTGACTGTTCTTATGCCATAGTTTTAACAATATTTTTACATTTTTAACATTTCAGGTACAGCAACCATTTAGAAGTTTGGAAGTTAGGTTCCTATGCAACCAGTGATGTAGGAGATGTCATGTTATCAGAAGTCAACATTGTAAATAATTCAGAGGAGAAACAAACTAACCACATTGAACAAGATTCAACATTAACACAAATCAAAAAATTCGCAAAAAAGAGTGTAAATCAAAGTTTGAAATTAACGGAAAACCCTTTGAAATTAACATCAATTAAAGCAAAACATAAAAAGCAAATTCAATGTTGTGCTTTCTCACCGAGCGGGGAGTTCATAGTGTATTCTACAGATAGTGATTTAAGAATGTTAAAGTTGGACACTGTGAGTACATTTCTATTTTGTTATTTATCTGAGATTATTTCTATGCTATTTATTTACAATTCAACTGAAATTTCAGGGCGACCAAGACGACGAAGATCAGACAAACATTTCTCTATCTAAAATTCTAATAACGGGGCTTCCGAATACTTGCGATCGTGTGGCGTTTACCGAAGACTCCCGGACGATGTTGGCTTATTGCGACGGCACATTGTATGTCCTACACGTAGATCCTGAAGCTGGTGCTACTGTTACTCAAACTATAACAGGGAACAAAGGTAATCTTTGGAAACTAGATTGTTTTTAAAATTTTAATTTTTCGTTTGTCTTTCTTAAGATTAACTTTGATCTTCTCCTTGTTGCAGTGTTAAAAACTACTTCAATAATACATCTGATAGTTTCCAAAAAGACTCGTTCAGGTGTTACGTACGTAATACTGGCTGACTCTAAAGGGGTGATTGAAGTTCTAGTAGACAGGAAGAAGAAGTTCGTACACCATATCACGCTACCCAAATATCACTGCGTGCCGGCCGCTATGACAGTGGACGACAAAAAAGAGACGCTTATTATCTTGTATGCTGATCAGACTGTAAGTTTATATGTTATTCCATTAGATATTACTTATGAAGCCCATTCTGTGTACTCAATCTATAAAATCATTGTAGATATTAGAGTACGACCTAGAGAACAAGAAGGTGTCGGATTGGCCGGGTCAGAGCCTGCCGCAGCAATGGCTAGAGCGGACGACCGCCGTGCAGTCTGTGTCCATTCACCCAAGGAAGAACGCACTCGTGTGCCAAGACGAAACCTCGCTGTGGATTCTGAATAGAAGCACGCAGGTTTGAAGTTTATACCTACTTTAATATATCGTAATTTTCAAAGGCTTAAGTAGTTTTACGTTCACAGATACAGGTAGGTATTCTTTGCCCAAGTGATGGTTACTGTATGTACCTATTAATCAGGGACTGTATTTATGCAATTAATATATACGATTCTTGTCATTATACTCAACTTCCTCCATTATACTTTTTCAGAACGAAGACATCGAACCTATCGCGAAAAAAAGGAATTCTCATTCAAAACATCTTGGATTCAATGTTATTCCTATTAAGGTGAGATTTTAATATAAGTAACTGATTAATTACGTACGACACGAATTTCTGTATTTTTTAAATAGTTTGCAAGTAGCCCATGCAGGTCAACCTTTAAACATTTGCGAAATAAATGAGGTGCCGCAAATATAATTCTTAACATAAATACTGTAAGCACCTAAGCGAATCTGCGTCACACAATTTTAAATGTAAATAAGCTAATTTATAAAGTGGATTAATTGTAAGTAAGTATAACAACTTAGCTTACAAACCAGTCATCCACAACTCCTGAAAAATGTCCACAAAACGACTTGTTGCAAAGTGACTTGCTGCATCTAACATTTCTGCGCTTTTTGTATTTCACTAAGTTGTAAAAAATACTAAATTAAAATCTGTCTCCAGTACATGGCGGGTTTCCATTGGATCGACGACGACGAGGCAGTGATTCTAGAAGTGCTACCTGAAAACATCGTATCGCAACTACCCGCGCCCACGCAGGTCAACCGGTGGACTTAAATGTAAATAAAATTACATCTTTTAAAACCTTATTGTATTATTTTACTTCATTGTACAAAGTACGTAACTTCATAAACATTCTAGCTAGAGTACCTAAGTAGTGTTTGCCTGTATTTATCAAAAGCTATACTTATCTTGGTATTTAGTCAATTTGTGGAGGTTCCTAGTTTGATTTTTTATGTATTTAAGAATAGTCAACTGGGTGATTTGGTAAAATGCAACGAAGAGTAGGTAACCGAGATGTCAGTAAGTATATTATCCTATTTACAAAATAGTAAATCAAATTCAGTCCAACTTGAAGTGGGAGTATTGTTGATATTATCCAGAAATAACCTTAGCGGCTCCCGCTGTTGCTATTCGGTTTCACTTAACCCAATTACTTCTTGAGTGAGTCATTGTCGTACTTAGACTAATGGAAGTGTGCCTAATTATAATGTATGGCAGTGTCCAAAGCGTGGAACTGCGAGACGGCGAGACTCACCGGCCGCGACCACAACTCGTCGCCCACCTCCCCCCGCGCCGACGGCAACTTGTACGATATAGGGTCGCCTTCCACTGACCTGAAAGGTTTACAATAACTGCATATTTCAAGATTGCTTTCTTTGAGCCGGTTTTTGGATAATTTCATAACGTTACATTTTATCCTCTTTCTTTTTACTTTGGAAACAAAATAGCGACAGGTATCAATACACTTTCTTTCATATTATTGTTATGAACATGTCACAGGAGAAAAGCACTTCCGATGATCCTTTCTTACCCAAGAAAGACCATAGTTTGTTTATAAGGGTCGTAGATCTGTCCTGGCGGGAGCGGCGGGCGCGTGGGGTAGTCTCGGGCCGTCTTCACCAGTCGGTCATACCGCTCCAGCGGACACTTCACTCGACGTCCGATCATACCTGTACCAGATCATTTCTATACTTTACTTTTGACACTTTTTCGAGACTTAAAGCTTCGCACTTTTTAGAGTTATCATTGCAATTTTATAAAATAACGTCCTATTGTTTTTTCCCCTTGATTGTCTTTCCTATCGTTTTTTTTATTAAAGAAGATATACGAGTACCAGAAGATGTTAGGGGAAGTGAATTGGGCGAGGGATCCACTTCGACATCGTAGTGTTTAGGCTCCGGCTGACAGTTCACCGCGCGAACTGCGGAGCGGTACTCCTCCAGAGTAAAACCTTAGGAAAAAAAAAATAACTTGTTACAAAAGGTGATATCTCTACATTTGTCACAAATATACTTAGATTTAATCAACTTAACAATGAATCATCTCCAGGCTGCTAGATAGATACCTAGTTTGATAGCTTCTTCTTCTTGTATCTCCCGTATTTGGCTGTAAAAGCTCCAACGTTCAGGCCATAGACGAGCTGCATCCTGGTTTTTACGGTTCACTGTTGCTCTGCACAAAGTAATATAATATATATACAATTACTAATTTTTAAATCATATAACGTACAGCACGTAACTAGTACCTAATGCTATCGACGATAAAGGGTCACACATTCCCTATTGACTAGCTTTATAAATGCAATAGTAGCTTAACTGTTGGTTTTTGATATGAGGACATCTTACACAGCCAAAGTTTCAGGAATATAATGCGTAAATAAAGACTTTCGATAAAAATAAGTAACGAAATGACTTCGGAGAAAGGATGAATAAATGTTTAGTTTCTTTAAGTAAGTGCCTTTCAAAAGGTTTTTTTACTTACAAGATTCCCTCAGCTTTTACCGGGTCGATGGAAGGTTCCTTGCGTACACGGATTAGAGCGGCTGGGGCAGGCGCCGAGTCTCCCATTCTGCTTTAATGTTGTTTTAACTTGCGTCACAACTTTTTATTTAAAATTCGAAACGCGTTAAATGTTTTACCATCAGACCTGTAGTGTGTGGTGATGTAGCTAAGTTACTATCGATTTATTTGTTGCACATTTCCATAGCAAATGAATCGTTTGTTCGAAGGGAGATTGCACGGCGGCGGCGCTGCCAACTTAAATAAGTACTTGAACCTTTTATAAATTCAACTGTCTACGTAAATATTCAGCCTGGGAAAGAACATCTATCTGTCTATGTATAAGTAGATACTTATTAGAAAGTGTGATTTGAGCCAGACATAAGGTTAGACTAATATGTAGGCATTACAAATTCAAAGTTGGGTGAGACGACGCCGAGTACCCAGTAGTGACGAGTGACGACACAGACAGACGGCATATAAACTTTTCCAATCAAGTTTATTTAGCGTCCATCGTAATTTAGCTGGCAATTAAGTGTAGACAATTAGGACACAATAATATTTAAATATAGGTAGGAAAGGTAGGTAAGGTAATGTAGTGTAGGTCCCTTTCAAATCAATCTAAGCAAAACAGGACAGACTGTAGGTAGGTTTTTATGAGAATGCAGGAATTAATTTGCTTTAATGAAAAATAATTTAATAAAAAATTCAGTACCAAAACCGAAACCTTCTTCATTCGAAAAGCCGTGTGACTAGGACAGTTTTCTTTAATTAAAAGTACCTACTTAATTAACTAATTTACTTACTATCAGTTTTACAAAAAAAAACATTTGATAAAACTTCAAAAGAAAACGACTGCTACTCTACTGTAACTTTGCTCTTTTCCAATCTCTAATTATTTCGTAATTAAATAAAAGTCCCTATCAAGTAATAAAATCCATTAGTTTTAGAAGAATACGGTTTTTTTTCGAGACTCAGACTGCTCAGACATTAACATACAGCATAAAGCCTACGTACTACCCACGCAGATGCGGGGTGGATTCAGTCTAGACTAGACTGAAAGTATACCTAAAGGGCGACGGAAGGGCAGACGACGGCGTACCACTTGTTTCTATTACGATTGACACGTTCGTCGTGCTAACTTTTACTTATACGTACATTAATTAACTCCGCTTTGTTTAGGTAGGTTAGTAATAGAAAATTATAGAAAACATTTTTTTTTTTATTTATCATATTTAATTATTGGATTTATCAAAAAGTAAAACGTACCTACCTACCGTACATTTGGTCCAAAATGATGAAACATCATATATCTCAAAGTATAACAATCGAAGTCAGCTGTAACTTTTATCGCTATGTATTTTTTGTGAGGAGAACATTTAGCATTGTAAGTCTTAATCGTTTTCGAATTGGAAATTTATTTAAGAGATGTATTGTTTGAAATGTAGGCTGAAGTTTGTCTGCGCCGCGCCGCTCTCTGCGTCTAGACTGGAACGACCGGGTCGACGGAAGGGCAAACCGTTGCAGGAAAACGGTCACGTGAGCGACGCAAAATTCTCCCACTTATATTTACAAACACTAATTTATCTTGTTTTATTCATATTAGTGCTTGAACCAGACTCCGGCCTTGATATCTAGCTTTAATGGTACAAGGTCTTTGATGATGTCCTCAGATGCGTATATTATACGGATTTCCTATCATACACAACCACAATTAAACCTGCGGCCCATTTCACATTTGGCGATAACTAGACATATTGAGTCGGTATAAATAAACATATTGAGTTATTTTATGAGGTAGCTTAGACACTACTTGCATTAGTTAGGTAAGAGAACAGCATCAGTCAGAGTGGAATTTGTACCGGGAATGTAAGATCAAAGTCCAGTATGTTGAGGTGTGTTATCAAAGAGAGTATTCAGTAACATCATTTATAAACAAACTTCAATTGTATCGGATACGGTGACCCAGACAATGTTATCTTATACTTACGTAGAGTTTACAGCGACCTATACTCTCTGAAGACTAATTAATTTTAATCCACTAGCTTGGGCATAGATTTAATAAAGGGACTTATCTACTTAGAGTGCGTTGTTAAAATAACTAGGTATTCGAAACTTGTGTCATGTTAGTCGTACTATTGTATAAAGGACGGTAATGGCACAAGTTTTATTATTTTTGGTTTTACGTATATAGCAGGACTTCCCAACTATGTATATTCTTATCAACGTCAGCCTAAACAACCTACTTATATGTGGTCATATGGTCGTTACTTATCTATCACTAAGTAGTATAATAATGTATCTATATAACTACTTACTTGCCTCATTACTAGTTTTATACAAGGAATCGTTATTTTTTGTTACCGTCGAGGTAACTTTCATTACAGCAAGGGAAAGTTAGCAATATAATTTACTGCTTAGTGCGAAATTACTTACATGCGATATGTTACTTATTCTACTAACGGTAAATCTTTTCGTTTATAGATTTTTAAAATTTAATTCTTTTTGTGTAGTAAGCCGAATTGGTAAGCTAAGGCTAGTCGATATCGATTACACCCACCACATTTTTCATGTTTTTTATTTACTCTTCCGTGGAATGAGAATTACTTACTTACAGTTCTCTTACGATTACGTCGCGTACCTATACTGCGAAGCCATCGACATATTGCGTCGGTTGTTTCAAAGTTCGGGGGTTACACTTATAGAATATTATGTAATCACAACTTCTTTGTACAAAAAACCTCTGGTATTTAAGACTAGATTTTATGAGTAGTGCTGTAGAGATATCTGTTTGACCTATTTCCTGGCACGTGCCGCTGACTGTATCGACGCATGCGGGTCGCAACCCTCCGCCTACGCGTCTAGACGCACTATAGGTACCCTGCGCTCGCATTACTAGCTAGGTACAGACCTAGCGCGCTATGCTTTGCCCCGCCGCCTTTGAAATTTATATTAAAGAAATTCTTAAGAAACTCCGCGCCAAGTAGGTACTTACGTCTTTGTACTTTTATCAAATCGAAAGCCCTTTATTTGGCTTGTTTATTTTTATTTTGTAGCTTTCTTAGAATTTGCTGGCTCTTTATCACGTCTGATTGTTTGTTTCAATAAAGAATGAGTGGTAATTGTTCTCTCCCTTAGATATTCATAAATATTATTGAATGTAAAAATTGCGGAAATAACTTTGTCTGAGTATTTGTCTTATTTACTTTTTACACTGCTCCGCGATTTGGATGAATACATGATCTAACTAAAGAGATAAAAGACCAAAATACCACTTATTCAAGTCTTACTAATAAGTATACTTAATACTTATACTTACTTTATACTTATTACTTATACTTATTTAACTCTATCAAAATCAGTTTCAAAATTATAAAAACAAATGCTTGCTCGTGACTATCAGTTGTTATATTTCTTATACCTATCCTTAGACGACCTAATAAAAAGTTAAATTGACCACATTATTACAGGTATTATTAGTTGATAGGGGTGCGTTCCAGCGAGGAGCGGGGTGCGGGGTGGGCGGCTGTCTAGACTTACCCTGCCGCCCGCGCCAATTCCCGCCCTGATGCCTGCATGGCTTATACCTCTAATATAAGTAATACACACGACACCAATTAATAAAACCAACTAGCCCTGAAAAGGCTTTGCATATTGAAATATATTTTTACATACAAAAAAATTTTACTCAGCTTTACAAACAAAACAAATAATGTAGCCAGACAGTAATTTGTAGGTACTACGTATACAAAATCTGTTAGACGGCTACCTGCACGAAGCACTCAAATTATACATTTAGATCTGGCTCCCAATTCCTGAGTAAATTATATTGTGGAGGTTCTGCCAGAACAGTGCCTGAGTGGTCATCATCCTTTCAGGTGACCTTTTTGTTCTTTTTTCGGAATCTGCATCCTTAATAGAGTAAATGGCTTCAAATATTCTAAAGTAACTTTTATTCGCTCTACCAGTATGCTCGCAATTCAGAATCATTAGTAGGTATCTACTTATAGGTGTACTTAATAGTTTTTTTTTTATTAGAAACAGGGATTTATAATAAGATAAAGTAGAAAGTTTGCATTTCTTGGAAACCTTTGTCCGCGCATTTTCCCATCAACTAGTGCGTAGGTATTTTCTGTTACTCTTATTGCTATCTATGCTGTGCTATCTAGAAAGAAACATGTTTTCCATCAAATTGTTAAGAAATAGTGCTGTGGTTTGTATTAATTACAGTAAGTAAACCATTAAGAATTCCCAAAAATTGCAAACCTCATACGTAGTTTAGCGTTCCTACATAAACAATTATACACAATTTAAGTTGTCGGTAGACCGTGTCGGCGTCTATTGTTTAATTCACGACACCCGTCTCTTTAATATCTAATGTGCTTTAACGTTTTCTGCCTCTTGATTTTATACGTAGTCGTAGGTAAACGTTTAAATACTTATGTAAAAAACAAGGCACTAAAAATTTGATTTTTATTTCGTCATGATAGATTTCTGATCTCATTAGATTTGCCATCCTTTCATATCAGAGTAGCAGATTTTATGAACATTAAATTCTTTTGAAGTTACTTATTAATTTCCATACTCAAACAAATCAACATGTCTAGATTGTTGACGCAAAGTTATTTAAAGGTTCTTGTGGAGACTCTAGAGAGACTAGTTCGAGTTGTTTATCTTCTAACTAAATTAGTTTGGAATTTGAAATTAAATTAATTAAGTCTGCCACTAAAATATTGTTAAATATAAACTTGTTTGATAAAAATAATACAAGTGTGTCAAATGTCCTATCCTAAAAATCTTCTAATCACCCGTTTTTCCTTATACTATAATCATAAAATCACTAAATCTGTAAATATGTTTTTAAAAGAATTGTTTTGGCAGACTCTAACGTCATGTTCTTGTTTCTTGACGTAAATAAATACTAGTGATCTGTGAAATGACGCCACTCTCAGCCTTTGCGTATTCCCCGCGTGCAGCGTAGCGCGCACTGCTACTGTACGCGGTCGTTGGAATGTTTCGTGTATTTGCGATGCATTTGAAAGGCAACAGAGGCCTTCGTCTCACCTCCAGACGCTCGGCACGCTTCGTTTGTTGTCCTCATCTCTGTCTAGACTAGACAAATAGATCACGCCTCATTTTATATCACATTGTTAACTCTACACAAAAAAAGATGAATGATGACTAGGCTACAACCATAAGTCGAAGTGATAATTTATTAGTCAATACGCCTTAATGCTTTTTCCGTGACTGACAACTTATTTTTATAAAGCTTTATGATCTTTGTGTCTGTGTTCTACACAGTTATGAGTATTATATACCTACTATTTAAAACTTAACTTTGTTGACGCTAGGTGTGGCAAATGATAAATTTATTCTACTCAAATACGCAGTCTTAACAGCGAAGGTAAATATCGTTCGTAGTATACTGCAATGCCATATAATTTCTTATTAACTATAAATACAAAATGAATGATACTATTTTTTAATTACTCTCTCTAAAGCTTCATAATGCTCGTACCTAATAAATCTGTTATACCTAGGTACCTACACAGATTAGTTGCCTTGCAAGTGTTGTCTGCAAAGCCTCATTCGAGTCACCTCCCGCCGCCGCACGCGCCCGCTCTCCTTTCGTCTAGAGTCTAGACGAATTGCATTATGGAAATGTACATAACTAGTACTCAGACTATCACTTCAATTCAAAAGATTGCTTCACAAAACAATAACTACAGTACTTTGTTGAACAGCTTTCCCTCTAGACAAAATTACATCAAGTATCTCAGATTCCATCCAAATTCTTATCCAAACTTTGTACGTGTCGTTTTTATTACGAAACGCTCTCAGTGTCAAACAAAGTCAATCTTTTTTATCAGTCCCAGACAGTTTTTATTTCAAATTGACCGTTTGAAGTCCGCAAAGCAACATTGTGGCTTTATACTGGTCAATTTTCTCGTATTTTAAACCATTGGACCTCAAGCAAGTAGGTAGGTACCTAATTCTAATTTCATATTGGGCATCTAAAGGTGTTAAGGGTCAATTGTTTAAAAGTAGATGCATCTTGGCATTTGAGTATCTGCAAAGCTCGTACCTATGTTCTACAATTATTTTCTATAATGTAGGTACCTACTATCTGCTAAACATTTTGATGTTCGTTGTATTTGTTTATTTTGGTGATTTTATCGCAAAAGTCGTGACGAGTCGCAGCCAAGGTCCAAGTGCAGGCGGGCTTGCTATTTACTGCAGACTAGACAATAGACGGTGAATAAACTGTTAAAACGTTCGTTGGGTACTTAAGTATCTACCTACCTTCGCTATATTATGCTCATGAACTTTATAATAATAAATAACATTCCTAACCAATGTGTAAGAATTGCCCAAACGTAGTGGAATATGTTTTCATAACATGACTAAATTGCCGATAGACGGGTCTCGTTCGTGTCATTGAGTTGTTTAGAAAACAAAGAGCGGCGTCGCTACGGACAGTCAATGAGACAATTTGGGTAATATTCCATAATAAGAGGTCGCGCCAGAGTCGGGAGGGAGCGCGACCCCACGCGTAGCCCGCCGCCGTCCTATTTCGTGTGTGCGGCGTGGCAGATTGTCGTAATCGTGCGCAGACGTCGACGAGTCAACCGTTAGTTACGGCTGCTCCACTTTAAACCTCATCCATTTTAATTTAACAAAAGTGCCGGCCGATAGTGCGGAGGAAGGACTCATTTCCGCCGCTCGACCGCGGCCTATAGCCCGCTGCTGCCACCACCGCCCATACCGTGTCGGCGGCGGCCATGCCATTTCGGTTCTTGAAATTCAGTCCATCAGTGTTTTGTTTTACTGCGTAGAGTACTCCACATTCAAAATTGCCAAAGATAATTGCAAAAAATACTCAGCAATTTCTATGATTGGATATATGTATTAATACTTTACACCTAAAGCCATAGCCCCAAATTCGTCTTTGAACTACGTTTACAATGATGGCTGCTGGATTACTCTGCATCTAACATTCGTTATGCTATGATGAACCTTGTTACACTATAGTAGGAATCGTAAAATAAAGCTAACTGCGATATGTAGGTATAATGATATGGTATTGATATCGACGGTATTGGTATAGCATAGCGAAGGGCACCGGAGCGAGTGACGTAAATAGAAATAAAGTGACAGTATCATAAAAAGGCCGCCGCGCCGCCGCCGCCGCCCTTCGCCGCCTGAAATGGAAGTGTCAGCCCTCATCACGTCTGTCGGATGTGGGGTTTAAGGGAAAATTCGATTATTTTATACATTTTGAATAAACAGCCGGTAAATGTTACTTAGAAACTATCTATTACGATATGATATGAATTATTTGGAACCTTCCTTTGTAGAAGTGTACGTATCTACACAATTCTTCTTTGTCTTGTATTTTTTATCCATTTTATGTATACTTATTGTTACCGTTATCTTCAATTTCTGTACTCTCTATCATGTTTATTTGAATCTTTAAACACGAGTTCAGTCAGTTTGTAATTGATTAATGTAGAAAAAGTTACAAAATTAGGTTCCAGGTACGTGGGAGAGTCATCGTATCGTATGTAATGTAGGTATTATTGTCTCAACACCTAGCCGAGTACAGCAACGACGGGCAGACGCGATAAAAGCTCATTTCAGCCGTCTAATTGTTATTGGATGTGTGCTTACATAACTACGTACTCGATGCTCGAGTCATTTTCCCGCCTCTTCTTGGAACAACAGGGTTTACAAACGTACTTAAAACATCATCAGATATTTGAGATATTAATTACTTTTCTTTAATCATTTATTGTAAGTATTTAGCTAAACATAAAACTCTTAGATAGATTTTTGAAAAGCTTTGAATTAAAATAAGTAACAAAATCTTTTCATCGTAAAATAAATTTTAATTGAATGGTTTTCTCTGAATATTATGTATTTTTAATGACAGAACAATGCTTACTACGGTTTTTCTTTTATACACAATAGATCTAGACTGGTGAGAGTTTGGCAGCCCTGACGTGTATTACACAATGCCGCCAGTGACGTCACTTAATAGCATCTCGTCTGAGCTGCCGACGTCGGACAGTCTGCTCGGACTCGGTGCGGTCGTATCGGGTGCGCGCTGCGATTTGAGATTCGCCACCCTCCTGTTCGCACTGTCATCTTCCACTGCACGCCAGAGTGGGAGGTGATAATGGATTAGTTTTGGCTAGAAACGATGCCAGCCCGCCCTTCACGCTGCATTCATGACTGTAATGGTCGGTCACTACGTACATAAAAACGTGTTCACGTGTCCAGGAAATGATATGATTGTTAGTCGTGGTGTGGTTTGGCGATAAACCACATTTTCCGCCTGAACGTTATCGCAGAGGCGGCGACGACGCAGCGGCTTTCTTTTCTTCCTGCATAACTTGGTCATTTAATCGTAACATTTACAAGTTATACCTACTTTGTATACTTGTGTCCGGCATATTTTGAATAAAACACAAAAGCTACTTATTTCCAGACAGATCTACGATCCTAAGTTGTCACTAGATTTACCTATACTTACTCACTCTTTTTCTTCCTAGCGTTAAAAATACTTTTTATGTAGTCTAAGTTTCATAAGCGGAATTATAAAAATTCAATAGACCTCTTTGTCGTTTAAAAATTAAACTCGAATTCCAGACCCCATGTTTGTGTTAGGTTTAAGTAATTGTAAGCTTGAATTAATTATCTAATATCAGTAAATAAGTTACTGTTGACTTGCCAATGTACTCGTAAGTTGATACTATATAAGTATAGTCTGTATTGCAAGGTGGAATTATAAGGCAAAGGCGATGCAGGGGCTTTGCGGGCGCGGGGCAGGCGCGGCCTTAACCTTGAACGCCGCCGTC
Organism: Anarsia innoxiella; assembly: GCA_947563765.1. NCBI lineage: Eukaryota > Metazoa > Arthropoda > Insecta > Lepidoptera > Gelechiidae > Anarsia > Anarsia innoxiella. The sequence goes on along the minus strand of OX387404.1, from coordinate 4,762,782 downwards.
TGACCCCGGTGTCCCTTCTCCCTTCAGGGGGAAAACCGCCCCCCTCTGCCACGCAACACCCGACACCCCTTCCCGTCTCGCCGTGCTATAAATGAGGCTTAGGGGGTGTTAAATATACACTAACAGTCGCCAAATTATTTTTTTAAATCTTCTCCTCATCTTCTGGATAATGTAAAATCCTTTCAAATTAAATATGATTAAAATCTTAAAAATATCAATTAAGTTTAAATCGCTGTCGTCAATCCATTATTTTATCTCTCAACTCTTATAAAGTCCAAGTCAATTTTATTCTGATTTGTGGTAACAGATATAAGCAAGGTATTCCGTGTAGAGTCGATAGGTGAGTAGGTACCTACTTACCACGTACTTATTCATTAAACCTACTTATTCTTCTTTATCAGCCCATATATGTCCTCACCGAGGGGCACGAGCCTACTCTCATACAGAGAGTGATTAGGCGATTAGTGAGTGATTATTATTAAAATATTAAAACAAAGTACTTATTCAAAATTACTTTATATTGTCAAAATATTTAGGTAGTGATTACATAATAACAAACACGGGTTATAAATAGATATATTTAAAGAAATATTAAGAGATCTAATGACTGAAATTAATATAAGTTGAAAAAAGTCGTTGATACACACTTGAGGATATATCAATGTCTAGACTCAAGTGTTTACCGGCGTGTCTGGAGTTGGAACTGGCTTCGTGGACTGTTCGAGAGTGGACAACAGGAAACAAGTTTTCTTATTTGTTTAGTCTTAAGATACAACAATGTACTTGCAGACGAACCCAGAAAACTTTTGACTGGAAATGTCTCATAAGTTAAATAAGATGTTTTACTTTGATACAGATCCAGTGAGCCTCTCGTGTTCAACTGCTGGACAAAGGCATCCCCCCTTGCTCCCCAATGTCCACACGCCTCGTGATTTTCGTGAGTCAAGGGACCCTGCTAATGAAACTAAACTTTTCATATACTATGTATTTTTCTTAGTTTTTCCGACCATGTATTTTGGGGAAAGCTGTTCAGTGTCATGGGCACATTTCGTATCTTTTTTGTAAGATTACTATAAAGAAGTATATAACCACCCCATTTCCTTGCCTTTTTCCATTTTATGCTGTCTCTCAGGTTTGATTAGATCATTACTGGCGGTTGTTTTATGTCATGTAGAGTTGTATCTCTTCTAGTAGTTTTATAAAGAGGTGGTGTTCGCTGAACGTGTAGCTATGGGTGTCGGGCTGGTCGCTTCTCATTATGTGACGCGAGCTGCAAGCTGCTGTCACCTGCACGCCTCCTTTGTGCTGTCCCCGCGCGGATAGGTTTACATTACCAGTTTACCGTCTACCTAGCCAGACCAGACGACTAGATTATTCAGTTTAAGACGCTCCCTATGACTTCAATTATAAATAGCTACTTACTATCTATGTATATTACAGTCGGTTTGGTATATTCGAATGGTTTTTGGTCTAAGATAACTTGACCTCCCTTTTTAAACATTTGAGTAATTTTATAACCCGACTGTTACCGTCAAAATGTTTTAGGTATTAAAGTAGGTAACTAAATATTTTATATTTTTGAAAGAATACTTTTTCTGGAATTCAGTTAAAATATTTAGAATATCTTTGCTATGCTCATTAAATGGAATATCAGGATTGTTCAACTTTAACATTTGCAAATAGAAATGGTAACAAATTGTTCGTTGTACATATAAAGGTATTAGGTAGGTAAGGTAAGGAAAACCAAAGTTTTTTTTGTTAGGTACTGGTAACTTTCTAAAACTTATCTTAAGTAGGGTAGCTAGGTCTATTCAGGGTTCTCATCTTACTTCGATCCTCACTTTAGCTAGGATCACCCACTATCAAACCTTCCTACTAGTAGGTATTAGCACAGAATATCAAACAGTAAGTAACTAATAGGTACATTCTGCGAATGTTAAGTTGACCTTAATTTGTATGGCGTATCAAATTCGCGACAGTGATTCAGTGGATGATGTATGATGGTGAGGTGAGCGATGTGGACGGCGGCAGCGGGCGTGACCGTGCGCCCTCCAGACGCTGCGGCGCGGCTGCAAGGTCACCTGCCCTGCATCGAAGCACTCGCACCACACCTTAACTTAGGTTAGGCCCAACTTTTGTTATCTAATAAAACTGAAACAGTTTTACTTTACAAGGAGACAGAAGAACAGTACTTCCACCAAAAATGTCCACTTTCTCAGTAACATACTTGCATCAAGTAACAACAATTAACAAAGGCTTCAGGGTCCGGGTAGTATAGGCATAACTTTCACATTTGTATTATGTTACAATATTATGGTTCTGTGTATTTTCTATACTTAGGTACTTAGAAATTATAGATCTAAAAGAATTCCTATCTTAAAATCATCATAAAAATCGTAGTGAGTCGTAGAGTGTAGAGTAGAGTGAGTAATGGTGTTTAGTCCGACTCTAAACGAGTGTCCTCTAGTCATGTGGACATGACTATACCTATGTCACCCATCCAACCAACGACTTTCCTTCACCATGTCCCCATTGTGACCTACACAAAACATACGACCTTTAGACTATCTTTAATCGATGTTACGTGACAAATTCGACCTACTGAGTCACAAGAAAAGTAGGTATACCTACGATACAAAAAAAATTCAGCTTCTTTTTTTGTAGCGTTAAAAACATAATACCTATAGGGTAAGTTTATTACAATTTAGAAGAAAAAAGCCTTAGAGTATAGATTTGTAACTTTTGCTGACATAGATGATTTACGAAATTGAGTGTCAAATCAACCACTTAGTATTCCTTTTAAACATCATAATATCGTACGTAGAACATACGGTGACATAGAAGAGGGGTATATTTAATTTATTTATGTATTAGTTACTAGGAGAGAGCTGATCTTACTTGTGGATAGGTAAACATAAAATATCTTAAGTTTAAATCTTCAGTTATTTAGAACAGGTATCAAGTTTGGAAAATAGGGTGATCGACCCGGCACGCCCGAGCCGCCGCCGATTACCGATTCAGCACTCCTCAATAAAACTGAATAGGTATTGTGCGCGGACGCATACAAAAGTGTCGTTCGTTACTTATTGTGAATTAAATTCGCGAATCGAGGGTTCAAGGAGGCGTTGACATCAATTTGCAATAATGACCGCTGCTGGGCCCTCAAGGGCGGATCCAGCTTTGGCGCCAGGGGGGGTCACATAAAAAGAAATTGTATTTTTTCAACTTAGAACAAGAACGAGTAGAATTTTAGTCGTTCCGATTCCGATTGAAAATATGTCTTGCTAGACGTTAAGGCCGAAATCGCAACTGTAAACAGTGAAAATATAACAAAATCGCCTAATTTTTGGTCTAATTTTGGCCTAATTTTCGAGCATTTTCGAGCAAATAAGGCCGCCGGGCCGATAGCTTTAATTTGTATAAAACGGCAGTGGCAGCAGTGCGCAGGCGGCGCTTTTTTGAAGCTTGAAGTTTGCGTTACGGCGTTGTGACGTTGCTAAAAAGAGCGGTTTATTGTCGTATGGTAGGTAGCCAGTTCCTGGTGATATTTGACTGTGGATTTATCCACCAATATTCGTGTATCTGTCATTGACTTTAGGTAACTGATTGCTTTTTCGTAATCAAGAAGTTATTATTCTGTTTTTTTTAAAACACGACTGCGCCGCTCGCCACGCCTCTGCCGCCAGTTCTTTTCCGCCAATTCTTGCGTTGCGGCGTCACAAGGCGGAAACATGTTTCGGCCCGTACTGCTTAGGTGGTCACAAATTATCGGACGCGTCTGAAAGAGGCGTCTTTAGAATGTATAAATAAAATAATTATGTTCAATTACTGGTTCATCTGAGTCCTGGAACCAGCTCAGGGGGGGGTCATGACCCCCATGACCCCCCCCTGGATCCGCCGTTGTGGGCCCTTGCAATTTTTACGCCATCTAAGACGTCTCTTAAAGTTATTTTTGTCAGTGGGCGTACACAACTGTTTACCTTTACTACCGATAATGCAGGCATAAGTAATTAGATTAGGTTGGTAATTAAACGTTTTGTTGATAAAGATTAAAGTTACCTTCATGCAATAAGATACGGTCCTAGTTTGTTTGATATAGCCACAAGTCTCAGTGAAAATGTTTTTTCCATAAACCTCTCAGTCCAATATTATACTTATCTAGTAAGTAGGTAGGTATTCTTTGGTGGACGCAAAAGTGAGGTATTTTATACTAATTTACATAAAAATAAAACTAGCATGCCGAGCTCGTGTTTAAATGTGCATACGAGATGGATGTATGCAGTCAACCTTAATATAACCTTCAGAATATAATATCAGATTTTCCTGCGCCGGTTGGACATGTAAGTCAAATGCGTCATTAAAATGCAGCATCACGGTGTCGGGTGTCGGGAGCGGCGCGGCGGCGGCGTGCGGGGGCGGCGGTGCAGGGTGCATGCACCGTCTGGCTGCGGCGGCGGCGGCAAGGGCGTCGGGGCGCTGCAGCTTGCCCTTGGCGCCACCGCAGCGCACCCCGACCACCGCTGCCCTCGGACCTCCATTCTCGTCGATCGCTAACTTACTCCTTGCTAAGCTTCTTCAGTTACAATATGTACCAACTCTTACAATATAACCAAAAAAATACATCTTTCCTTTAGTTACTCTCAAATGTTACTGTGAATGTAAGAATTTATATATGTAGTCTTATAATCAAAGTCTCTACATTTCAACACATAGATTGTCCATATTTTGAGTTGATATGTCAGTAGGTATGTATCTGTGGTATACGATGCATCTCTTTATTTGAACCACGTGTGGTTTAGGCATGGTCCCTAATCCGTATTTGTTAGTTATATGAATGCAGTATCAGTCAGTATGCACATTTTGTATCGCAGCGGGACAGAGGTCACCCGGCGGACGGTGGCGGCGGCGGCGGCTGCGACGGGCGTGGCACCAACACAACCGCTCACTTCGGACATTTTTTGTGCTCATTGCAACCTCGCAGACAATCATAATGAGATTAAGGATTAAAAAAATAGAAACAAGTTGTATATTAAAGTTGCCACCGTACTGCGAGGGAAAACATTCCAAATTGGTGACAACGTTCAAGCATCTACTGGTTACTTTATATTGGTAATTTGCTTCTGCCAAGGCTGGTGCATGCAACTCGTTTGCAACATCATCCTTAGCTTCGAATATTTAACGATACCTAGCAATACGCCACATCGAGACTGGCCTACTTACTTGCACCTACTTATTATACTAAGTTATTGCCTATCTCCGTGCATTTTATAGATAATAATTACCCAATATGTTTTCAAGTAGGTACTAAGTCCTATCACTTGCTAAAAGTTACTCAATTAAAAAAGTGGTTCCTTTAATTTGCTTGTAAATCCCTGAAATGTAATGAGCGTGCGTGACTCAACAATTAAAAACGCCTTTGTCGAAGAGACTTCATAAATAAAGTCAATGTACCTGCAACTTATTGTTCTTACTTAGAGTACATAAAAGCTGATTCATTGGAAGGAATCGTGTCATTTAAGGGGGCATTTGAAGGTGTCTGCGAATAAGAGAGGAACTCCATTGCTTTTTGTACCACTTTTGCAGCCTTTTGCTGTCCAGGTACATAGCTTCTTTATTCAAATACCTGAAATATATTTTAATGAAAGCTTAATACATAGAATCAAATGCAACATTTAGCGTTATTTTTCAGTAGGTATAATCCTAATCAATCAATCCTAATCAGACGGTAAGGAAGGTTTAAAAAAAAATCTTAGCTGTTTTTGCAAATGAGTTAGATACCTAATTTTTGTTTAATATACTAAACTTTACTAGATACTTACTTCTTTCTTATTTTATCTAAACGGTGATTTATTCAATAGCCGACCAGCGCAGCCGAGGGCGGGTATCAGGTCGGCCTAGGCCCGATTGTTCCGGTGACATGGCTAGTGTTTTAGCCTGCATCCGGCCATCCAGTCGCTCTCTCCGTGTTTTCACGCTGCGATGCCCGAACAGGACTTCTGTCTTACTGTTTCGCCGACGCACTTCCTTTTCGAGACAGTTTTTATGGCCTACGTATAGTTTTGTATTGGTACTACGCGGTCAATAGACGTGCTTGTCCACGACTTAGCCATAAACATTCACAATATAAACCTACTTTTTTCGACTCATGCATTATGTATTTAGGTATATAGATATACCTACATACTACCCATGCCATGTCTGCTTAGGTTTGATCGTAAAGTTTTATGATAAGTAGGTTCATACATAGGATACCTAGCAGTTTGGTATTAATTGAGATCATTTTAATGTTGTCCTTTGTTAATACAGAGATACAATTAGATATTTATCTAAGTTTATGCCGTACACATAATTACTCAAACATCAAAAGAATAAGTATACTTACCTATTTGTTTTCTCTTACAAAACATTTACCTACCTAGTTTTTATACTTAGGCAGTATAAAAACTAGATAGATCAACATACCTAATAGTTTACAAAATGTAGGTACCAAGATGTAGTCGGTAGGGTGATGGTGATTTGCGAAATCCGCAAAGATGTGTGTCGTGCAATGTTGCAAGAGATTTTGTAAGTGGTGGAGTAACCGGTGGCCAGGCGTATTGCGGGGGGCGGGGGGCGGAGAGCGGGTGGTGCATTGTACATCGCGGTGCATCGAATGCATTGCCCCGCAGTGCACTGTACCTACCCACCCCACACACTGACAACTCTTTCTGCTGACAGAGAAACAAAGGAACAACTTGGAAATTCATTTCAGACAGCTAAATGCGTTGTCCATTGTTCGTTTTAAATTCAACGGATAACGTAATTTGAATCTCATATTTTTCGTTGCAACATTATCATTCTGCATTATTTTCTGGCTTTACTTCTCTGACTACGGTTAGGTAGAAAACGAACGAATTTGAATTTCCAACTACAAAATAAAATTGGTCTCGGTGCACATCAATTCAATGTTCTCGAATAATCCGTGCATTGACGTCACGAATGCACCCATAATCTCGAAGTTGGTACTTCGACATGCGCTCATTTGCAATATGCATCGGTTGAAACGCGGCGAACAAGCGCTGACCTCGCGGTGACCCTGCCTGCATGCAATTGCTACGACGATAATCGAAATAATAAAAAATGTAGTTTTGTTTCCAAGTAAGTAGACGTCCATGTAAGTTGTATGTTCTTTTTCTACTCTCTCAGCTCTTAAGACCTCACTGATAGATACTATAAGATATATTTGATTTGAGCTAGACAAAGGTTTTTTCAGGACTTGTGAACGTTTCATAAAACTTCATTGGAGTGAAGGGGAGAGTTCTACCAGATTGATAGTGGATATAATAGTTGCAAGCAGTTCAATAATATGTACTAAGTACTATATAAGTAGATATAAAGACTGTAGGTAGATGTGATTACAGTGCCGACGACGCTGTCAGCCGCCGCCCGCCACTAAGTGCAGTTACTTACCGCCGCCACGTGAAATGAATTCCAGAGCCACTTGGCAGTCTCTGAGCGGGCAGCCTTCAAATGCATTCGGTGTACGGTATCCAGGAATAAAGACGATAATCTCACGTCTCCTGCTATCATTAAAAGTCTTACTTGTTTCTTTATCTATGTTTTACTTTACTATTTACATATCGTCATTCAAGTCATTTCATAACATGGTGCATAAAAAAATGCCAAAGTAGACTTTTACTCACCTGTCCCTGCGTTAGGTTATATCTACGTAAATACGTTATCTACGTACGTCGCTTTTTTAGTTATGTTATGTGTAAAGGACTAAGTACTATTACTTTCACTGTCATAGTAGATAGGTATATACGAGAAATACTCATATACCTACTAATGCAACTGATGCCTTAGTTATTATCCCATTCCTATTGATGTCTTCTTAAATAATCCCCTACAGCTACAATCATATTTACTGAATGTATATGTATGTGTTTGTGAATGTGGTAGGTATCTTTGTCAAATAGGCAAACAAACTAAAAGCTCATGTATGATTTAGAAACAAGTCACGGCAGCTGAGGAGAGCAGCGGGGCGCGCAAGAGGTGCGGGGCTCGGTGGCATTTCGGCCTTCCTGAAGAGCCTTCAGGCGGCGCGACGGCCTGTCTAGAGTCTAGACGTCTGCGGGCCGCCGCCGCGTGCCGCGACCACGACGACACTGCGCACTGCAAACAGGTTCGTGCTGTTTCGTAAACCAAATGGCATTCACAATCAATCACAATGCCTACCTACGTATGCTTTAAATTTGACTCTATGTATAATAAGTACTTCTCTTTCTCCCATTCCATCGTACTCTTAGTTAGCACTAGGTACTCGTCCTTATCAATAAATTCATCTACTAAAGTAGGTATCTATAGCTTTCCTGAATGATGTCTTAAGGAAAGGTCAATAAGAAAAAATATTTTTACAAAACAGAAATAACTAACTAACCTAGGTAGGTAAATATTTTATACCCAACAAGTCCCAGCTGTGATGATGATGAAATAGAAAAGTAATACTATCAGTTGTTTAGTTTAAGTCTTTCTTGCACATTCTGAATGCAAAGTGGAACAAATAAGCGGAACAAGCGTTACATTCCGTGCCGGTGCGTGATTCTCAGCACGTAAGACGGTGTGTCGTGTGTCGTAGCGTGTCTGGTGGCTCCTATGGTGACGCATCAATAAATCCGCGGCAAGGTCGCGGGCCGGCCGCGAGACGGGACTAGTTGCTCTAAAGCTAAACGAAGACTTCGTTTCAGATCTAAAAACTAGCGAATAGCGCCAGCAGTGGTAATTTTCCATGTGACTTTCTTTTATTTGCCGTTACCTTTCATAACCTTGGAGCAATGTGAGCAGTGTTCGAATCTTGGTATAAACCAACACTAAGGTGAACCTTAGTACATACCTAACAAACCTCTATCAAACAACTCAGTGCTAATTCACACGCAGGACTATACACTTTGTTATCGTTTTACTTATTTATTGTAAATAGTTTACGCAAAAGATTAGAAGTGCATTTAGCTGCATCATCTATCAAATTTTCAGATGCATTATTTGCAATAAAAATGCTACACATTACTGCGTCCAATAACTAGTACCCATATATTACTACCCATAATTGTAAAAAATCATCAACGTCGATAAATACATATAGGTAAGTAACGTAGACATAGTTTGTAATCATCATGAATAATAATCGGCCAGTATCAGTAGGTACCTAATTAATAAATTTATCAAGAAGTGTGAAGACAATGTCTTATCTGATCATCAATTTAAAATGGGCAATAAGTTAATAGATGGATCGTGCATGATAGTGAAATGTAAGATTACTTTAATGTTTATGGTAGGGTTTAGGGTGAATGAATTAATGTGAAAGAAACAGAACTAAAAGGTACCCAATGAACGCACCTTTGCTATTCGTCTATCTATTCTATTGTGTACTTGAACGTAGGCACTAGCTGATAATAAATTAAGTGTCGCATTTCAGTCTAGACAGTTAATTAAATGTCGGCTAGTCGGTGTGCCTTAATAGCCTAGAAATAAGTCTGAGATGTTATCAAAGACAACTTTCCTCAGGTGGACGATAGTAAATAAACCAATGACAAGTTCGATTCGTGGCAACGGTGCGGTAGTGTCGAGATATTCCTTAGCCAGGTACCTATTGGTAAAGCAAATGTTAACTTATAACGTAAAATACAGACAATGACTAAATTGGATTTCCACAATTACATGAAAATGAATTTTCCAAGTACAGACAGGAAGAGATAGTGATTGCGATTATCTAGTCTCGCTTATTAGACTGAATACATCGGGCGAACGATAGAGCGTTTATCTATGAGCGGTGTGTGATGTTATCACTATCAGGAACCTACATTGCCGTGATACGCAGCGCCCTAGTCTGTCTGGGCAAATGTTTGCCGTCACGCTGTCGACACCCTCCCTGATAAGTCTGACAAGTATACGGCGGACGGACGATCACAGTCCCAGACCATATTTCATACTAATTAATTACCTTCTTTTATGGCTAACGTTGAAAGAAATAATCTAATGTTATTACGAAATTTTCCTGTCGAAAAATAGAAAATCATAGAAATGCAGTTACTTCCTTATCTGGTCGAAGCAGACATAGATAAATAACAAAGATAAGAATGGAAATACCTATCTGCCGGCAATGAGATTACCTGAACGTTACATAAGTTACAGATGAAAATCCAATAGAACTCCAATTAACTTCCTTCGCTTCCATCGACCTCGGTATCGCGCTTGCGCTGTTTAGCAGCGTCATTCATTCATAACCTGGACTGAATAGGATATCTAAGTAATATTATAGGATAACACCTACAACTATGGTGCTCAACATATCCTGGTATAAATCATACAAATTAGGGACGCAGTGTTACAAATTCAATGTCTATTCGCATAAAACTTTCAGTGTATGTCATATATAAGTGATAGATAGTATAAAATTTGACTTATTATATAATAGTTATGTTAAACTTTATGGCTAATTCCTTTATCTTTCATCAAGAAACACATCTTTACCAGAGTAGGGTAACAGGGTTTGGCAAAGATATTGTTTTGTAGACAAAAGATTGTGAAGAGCAAGTATATAATATGTAGGCAGAAAGTAATGGAGAGTTGTGAATAGTTGGTGTAGTGTCGGTGATCGGGTCTGGGGCCGGTGGGGCGGAATTCGACTGAAGAGCCTTCAGGTGTCGCGCCGCACGTCTAGACGTCTGGCGCCTACCATGTGTCGCAAACCGCACTACTTCGCTCTTCCCACGATACTACCTATATTTTTTCATATCAATCACATGCCTATTGATAAGTTCGAAATTAAAATAAGCAATTTTATCTTTATAAAAGTAAGACCATTTAATCCGAACACCTGGTTAAAAAAATGAGTATAATAATGTATTATACTTACTACTTGAGTATATTAACTTGCTAAAAAAAATATATCGAAATGCTCTCTATCGAAAATCTCCATTAAATTTGAGGGTGTTAAGTTCGTTCGTGGTGTTAAGCTACGCGTTTGTATAGATTTATCTATACAATTTTAGTATACGTACATATTTAAGAAGGAACCTGGCCTTGCCTTCTCAGACAGCGATAATAGCAGTGAATGACCTCCTGACATCCGAAATGGTTTCCACGTTATTGCTTAGCTATTATTCGATCTCGGGAGGTTGAAGCCCGGCCTTGGCTTTAGGACGACAAGGGATAGGCCCTGAGCCTGAAATAAGGTTAAAAGCGCGGGATATTTTACTTATTTATACAAAAATATAATCATAGGTTTAAAGTAACTGAATACCTACTCGTATTATTTATATTCACAGCTATTAAATTATTCTTTGCGTAAACATTTAATGTTTCAAACAAGTTACATAGGATTGTCCATCCATGAATATACATCCAGCCAGATAGAAATACATGATCACAAAGCTTTTGATTTCAGATAAGTATCTATATTGGGATGAGCAAGGTATTCAAACTTTATTTACTGTTTCTGAAAAGGAGAGTTATTCCCCTTAATCGTGATACAGTTGTTTATCAGAGATCGCCTAGAGTTTATAATTGTTTCCACTACGTAAGTACGTGTACGTACGCACATTTTTCTCAGGCGACCAAGCGTATAGTCTAGACTAAACTAGGTAGCTGATAAAGCTGTCGAAGTGCATACAGTGTTAAAACTGCATTGCGATGAAAATTCAATTATTTTTTACTAATGATTTTACACTTGAGTGAGGACTAATGGAGTTAAGTTGTAGTGTATTGTGTATTTATTGGTGTTCACTCACGCCATATTGATTGCGTGAAAGTTATCCAGCTACTAATTCCTTTTCGTGTATCTAACATATATCTAATTAATCATTTAGTGCTGGTCGTAAGTAGGTACTCGGTATTAAGTTTATGTTAAATCCTTAAAAATCGGAAAAACTTACCTGTGATCGTATATTGTAAAAAATACCTAGTTTGGTTAATAATTAAAAAATGAATTAGTGTGGTAACGTGTCGGAGAAGTCGGAGTAAACAGAAATGATGCATGATATGAAATTGCCGAAACACTTACACATTAATACTAGCTACCAAATTGTTCCGCCTCTTCTTCAATTTCAAAACAATAATAAGCAAATAATTAAGTGAATGACAAACCATGTCTAACGATCCTTTTTTCTTCTAGAAATAATTGGTTATTCGGTTCTTCCCTATTTGGCTGGATTGGATTTATATTAAATAAGAGATAAATAAAGTTTCCTGTAAAAATTTTACTTACTTACTAAATTCAGTAGCTGTAATATCATTTCAGAAGGTGTCGTCCTTTTGATTTTCGATAATGCGAGTGTCAGATATTTATTTATTTATTTACTAAACCTAGTAAATTATAAGCGCTACAGTTCTCCAGTCTAGTAGTATTCTGCAACTGGGGAAAGATAAAGCTATTTCAGATATACGAGTACCTAAAGAAAATATATTAGAAAATGTAAAGCACTTAGGCGACTTTGTACCAAATGAACATCAAATAAATGGCTTCAACTAAGCGAGACTAATTGCTATTTGACTTAACAAATCTGACTTGGGCCAAAAATTATGAATATATGGTCTTTATATTGAAAGTTCCAGTTTATTATGAGCTTAAGTTATATGAGATCTGTTCATATAGCTATGTCTCTACCGTATGTTTTTTGTTTTCAATTAATTTAATCCGAGCTGTACATGGAACTGTTTATGTTATACCAGTTTGGTTTTTCCGGTGAGAACGTACTGTCCATAATAATAACATGGTGGTTGATAAAACACGAATACCCGGCGTTGAGCTGAGTGAGGTAGCTCTTGTTATAGTATTAACCCATCATACAGTCGATTTACTTTTTAAATGATTTAATTTAACCTACATTCGGCCCTATTCGCCAAGTTTGTTTCAGTATAGTAAACAGTACGATTACGACATACGTAAGCGATCAAAGGGAATCTTTCGGCTCAGCGATTTGCAACATAAATGCTCAATGAGTACGTGGAGCCATGTGCCGCGATTGCCACGCTCGTAACACGAGCTCAAATCGTAAGGCGATTACCGAACGAGAGTTCACTGAGCCAAAAAAATAATTACCCTTTTAATACCTACAACATAAGTAGGTATTATTTAATTGTGTTATTTACACCTTTAGATATAAATATCGTACGTAGAATACTTTTTAGTGTAAAGTATCGTTAAAGAATGGATGCAGTTTTTAATACCTTACGCCTACTCAAACGCAACGATTAAAAAAGCTCTACAAAATTGCACGTCGACTTAACGAGTAAAATCCCTTTCCCTTTAATTATTCGACGGCAAACACAAGTTAGCTCGAGGGAGTTGGCTGGCTCGCCAGACACTTCGCTCGTCTGGCTAGTTATTGCCTCTGCCAGCGGACACTTTGGCACTTTGCATTGGACTCTACCTACCTACTTACTCTACTGCACGAACATTCGGATATAAAAGGAATTCAAGGGCTATACTCATCGACGGTGCCTGGATTCTTAATGAGTTTCTGCATTTTCAATTCGCGTAGTGTACGAGTACTATGGTCCCCGTGTTTTCTATCAGTCAACGCGTCTATTTGTGGGACGCGGTAATGGCGACTTAGCGTAGGCAGTTGTTTGTTTGCACTGTGATGATTTGTAAACGAGAGCTGCTTATACTGTGACACCAAACAATACCTATCTCCCATTCACGCAAAATGAATGTTTTTTCGTTTTTTTGGCCGCGTTTAATTGTTTCCATTTAAATAGACTTATACCTATTAGAGTTGATCAGGTTTTAAAGAGTACCCATGACTATGACCGGTTGTTCTGGGATGATGAGGGTCCGATATGGCATGGAAAGGCAGGGCCAATGGGCCTGTAGGCCGGAGCGGGGTGACCGTGGCGTGCCGGTGCCATATTCGGTCAGTGCACATTGTTGTTTACCGACGCGGTATCGCGAGGCCGCGTGACGTAGCGTCTAGACGGCGCCCGCACCTCGCGCGCGCGCCTCCCTCCCGCGCGGCCATGCACTGTTTCGATCACCGGTTATCTTTTAAACGGTAATGCTGCAATAGCGGTGCACAGCGATAGGTACATTGTGGCTACGAAAATCTGGCTCTCTCTATAGGCACTCGTTGCTATTGGCGACATTCCTAAAAAATTTCAGACGAAGTAGGTACCTTCCCATTACAACAGTTGTATTTAGATACAAAATTATTATCATTTTGCTGGCAACGTTTTACAATATATTGCATTTAAGTGTATCTAAGTCAACTTTGTTTATTAAGTATATTGATTGACTTATCTAAAACATAACAACTTCTTTCCTACTCTACATTTGTTGTTTTGACGGGCCCTGATTAAACGACGTAAATGTCTGTGGATCCGGCTGAATGCGGATGTTCTTTCATGAAATAGAATTCTTATATAGGCTGTGATTAGGACGCATTGTAATTTTATTTACATTCTCCAAATATGTAGAATACTGAAGGGCCGGAACAGAACATAAGTGAGTGAATTCTAAAAGCATTTAATTAACCTAATTATCGTACCATTATACGACGACGACGTGAGTAAAAATCTGTTAGCGAAAGCGGCGGCGGCGGCTGTACCTACTCGTATGGGGCGTTTGGCCGCTGCCGGAAACTCGTCGGGCAAGACAAGATCACCTTTATTAATTAACAGTCGCGACGCTAATTGCTAGTTTATCTACTACAGCGCTATTAATATCAACTGCGAAACATAGTTAACATGTTGTTGCATGGATCTTTGCGAATAATTATTTGCTAATGAGCTATACTATAGATATCGTGATTAAAAACATCATAAATTATTACGATAATAATATAAAACGGTTCTATTTATTTTGTTAAGTGTTGTTTCTTAACTTTAAAGTTGCTCACTCTGCTGAGTTTGAAAATAATTCAGGATTCTGCTTAGTGCAGTTTTTAAAATATGCCTTCAATGTTTTGTTTTGTGACATAAGCAAGTACTTATGTAGAATTCGAAGAAATGTTTTCAACATACCTATTCATGTTTTTAAGTCAGTGTTAATTCTTGCTTAGATCAGAAGGTACTTACTACCTGTTATTGTGATTCCACAACGAATGACCTAGCTAGACAGCTATCACGACTGTCTGTCTGGCGGGTAATTGTCTGAACAATTAACTCGATCTGCGTAAACTGTAACTGAGAATGGGGACGCGATGCAAATTACTTCAACAGACCTACTGTTTGGTTTATCTAGGCTTAAAAATAAACTTACATTTGGTTCGTTTTGGTTTTACTCCTTAATCTAAAGACCTGAAACGAATTGTTCTAACTCAAACATTATACTTTATTACTTACTTTATTATAATTTTTTACTTTATTTTACTTTTTTTATTATTTTTTTTAGTATTTAGATACGTTTAAATAGTTACACAAATATAAAATTTTAACAGTTGCTATTGATTCCACGTTAAATTGTACGTAACTAGGTAAGTATCTTACTAGATACCGTCATATTGAAACGGCCATTCGTGGAATTAAATTGCTTTATCAAATCTATAAGACACATAGTTTATGTATCATCGTATTAAATCAACATTATTATCGCAATGAAATGAATTCGCGTGAAGTCTTATCGACACGTCTGGATGGATGAAATGTGTAATAATTGAGTCGGCACTTGTTTGCGTTCATTGCACCAACAAGCCGTCACTATTCCGTTGTTTGACTTAGGTTACGTTGGTATACGGTGCACTCGTACCACTCTGAGATACATTAGGGTCAATGCCTTTACTTCTACAGCTTTGGCTGCCTTCGAATAATATTGGAAATTTTAATCTAACTAAATAACTGCATTAGTTTCATTTTTTACAAAAGCAAGCATACGAACGTAGAGAGGGTAGTGGGTACCTACTTAATTTTATTCCTGTTATATAAAAATAAACGATCATAATATATCCTATCACACAAACAACTAAAGGCAGATAACATTATCATCTTATTATCTAAGCTTATGTTCTATATAGAGAAATATAAAAATTTGCATAGAAACGCGAAAATCGCGGGCAGAGAGCTACCGTGCACTTTGTGCCTAGGTTAGCCTATGTAATCTAATGTCTAGCCGACCATGGAGTCGACACAATGGACAATCAACTAACAAATTATAGCCAACATTGTATCGAAGTTACCAACACGGGCGTCGGTTCATTATGAGTTCAAGGTTTCATGATGACGCCTTCAGCTGCCGCCGACAGTCGCCGAGTGTTTTCACATGTTAACTATAAAATAGCCCGCCACGTGATGATCTAGCATCTGCCTTGCAACATTGCATTACATGTTTCATAACTGCGCACATGAATTACTCGCATACCTATATAATTTTACTTTCTACAAGTTCGTAGCTAAGCTACTAAAGATCAAAAGAATGGACTTTAAAGCCTTAAAAAAACCACCCAAATTATAATAACAATAACATGAAATATATGTCTGCTAAAAGCGCTAAACTACATTCCAATAATTACCTTACCAGATTACAAGCAAAATAAGAATTTTCCTGAAATCAGATTCAATTTATAAAGAAAATTATGTACTTATTTAAACATTTCGGACATCGACATACACTTATCTAAGAGCTCTTTAATCGCAAACGACTGGACACATTATTTAACTTTTAATATTTTCAAATAAACGTACTTGTTAACACAAAATATTTATAGTAGGTAACTATAGGTACCTAGTAGGATCAAGAATGATTGTAGACATGCGTTTATATAAGGTAAAGTAAGCAGGTTATGCTCGTAAAGCATTCGTCATGTGCGTCACGTTCTAATAATTATGAGTAGTTAAGCAATCTCAGCAACTTGAGTTAAGTGCATTTGGCACAATTCCGCTCGGTCAGGGGGCGAAGTGCGCGCTTGTGCTGATTTCATTATAAGGTATGGCGGAAACATTGCGCCTGAACGGCCCGCGTCGGAAAAGATTGCGCCGCCGCAGACGCCAGGCGGCTACCGAAATTTAGGTTAGGTGTTTTTTCAGCGGCGGCGACGCAGACGCAGGTCGGATCGCCCCGCTGGAAGCCGCCGCGAGGTCGATGCGCCGGGGCCCCGCCCACCCCCGCGACCAGTTCTGCTACAAGGTGCAGCGGCCGCAGCCACCAGCCCTACATATCTACCTACCACCTGCCAGACACTAAGCGAGTATAACATATGGACTTGCTCCGAACTTTGCTACATTGACTCTCAAAGAGGAACAGGAAAGCGGGTTTTGTAACTCTTTGAGAATGTTGCCAAAAATAAGCTCTATCGCCACCAGACTACAGCTCAAAATCTTCTACCTAGACATGTTGGGATCTACTAGGTGTGGTAAAATGGTATTTAGTAGGTAAATAAAGATTAATTAAATGGATCAAGAGTAAATTTACAGAAATCCAAAAATATTTACCCCAAAGAAAGTAACTTAAGGGAGCTCAAAGCATCACACTACTATGTGGTTTCTATTCTCAAGGAAACTGCATTCGGAAAAACAAATGCAATTCATTTCTAAACTATAACTGTGACATATTGCAACTTTCTTATCACGACAACTAGGTACTTAGATATATTCGGTTTCATTCCTCAATTCCTAAATTGTTGCCTAGGTTTTCTATACCTACCTCTTTGAAAGCTAGTATTTTGTTTTTTGCGACCGAGATCGTCTGGAGATAGACGTGTATGAATGGCAAGTCTAGACGTGCCATCCGTCGTGGATTAGCGACAGGGCCGGACACTTAAATTCAAAACCTTCTTTATTACCATAAAGATAGAAAATCACCGAATAGCACCGAATATCACTTTTACTTAGATTATTCAATGTCAAAGTAAAAAATATATCTTTCGTATAGCAACTTAGGAAACTCTCACTAACAAATGGCATGATTCCTTCCATGTATATACCAACAACGTTCCAATTAATAGATACGTGTACAATGAAATACGAGAAAGCCTAGAAATTAATTAAATAATACGAGTATGCAGTTATTAGATCTTCATTGCGTCTACTTATTTATATCACTAAGATTTAGGTAAGTAAGATTTAGTTATGAGACAAGAATCTAAGCGTTAAATCAAATAATATAATTAATCAGCACAGTACGGCACTGGCTCCCCATAATATGCACTGACAAATACTTACCGACTCACTTTTTTAATGTGCACTGAATAATGGATTGCAAAAATGTCAATCATTAATTCAATAGGTTTGTTGTTTCTGTCTGCGTGTCATTATATTGTGTAACTAGACGACTTCGCTTATCTAGATTTACGTTAGAAGAGCATTATGAGTCATTATCTACATCCATATCATTGTCAATTATTTCGTCATTTACCATATCTTTGTTCTCTTTATAATCTGTGTCTTAAATAACTATGAAACCGATCATGATGGTCTAGAGCCGGGAACAATAGGTGAAGTGATGATATTCCGCGTGTGCCGTGAGAAAGCCACCGTGACTAACAATGATGACGAGAAAAATACTTAGCCATTCAAACTAGGACGTAAAAACTAATAATATAACTCGGTTCTCCTCCAAAATCGCCTGAAAAATAGCAAATATAAACTAATGTTAAGTGCGTATCAGACTCGGATGAGACCATAGATAGGTTTCGTACCATCCTCTTTTTAATGACAAGAAAAACCACGTTTCTTAAATGAAAAATAACATAAATATAAATATTCTATTATATATTTTGATTCATAACGCTGGACCTGAAAATTCTGGAAAAGAATGAACGAAATTCCAAGAGTGCTAATTCTACGAACAACATTAGTAGGTAGGTACGCTGTTCAAGTGGTCTAAGTATATAATGAAGTATTGCCTTGTATTTTATTATTTATTTCTTAGAAAAGTAACAATGTTAGTTCTAGAAGAATCATATTTAGCCGTGAAATTGGGCACTATAAAATATTAACAATGTGAATTATAAAACAAATACCAGTACAAGTGTAATTAACTTACTTAAAACAGTAGGTGCACAATAATTGATTATGTTACATTTACATTGGTGTGATCAGTAAATAAGTATAAATGTTACCCACACTACTGGTTAGGTATAGTAACGTCATTAGACCATACGAGGAAAAACACAGCAAGCTCATAGCAGGATATAATAAATAGCGTATATGTAACGAGCAGCAAGTTTGCAGTGTCGCGTCACTAAGCGGGGCGCGTCTAGACAGACCGCAGACGAATTTTTAATAGGAGCGAAGTGCGGCCATGACTGTTAGCACGAGGAGACTTACCACCCACCGATCCACCGTCATATCGACGGATACGGAAAAATACACCACAGTATGTATCATCGTGCTTATCTATTATCGCTGGCGGCAGCGGCTTATTCAACCACGCTGCACGATTCAAAAAGTAATACCCAAAATAGTTTCGTTTGTTTTATATTAGGAAGGTAATTTGCGGAGTAACATTATTTTTATATAAATGATCTATATGCCGATTGTATTTTCTAATAAAATTCAACACAGCACGCAGCAAGATAAGTAGCAGTCAAAGTATGATGATGATCGCAATTATGGGATAGTAGGCATAGAATGATGCTATTGTCAGTGTGTCCTCCTGTCTCTACTTATTGCTTTCATTTCCCAGCTTCCCCTTTAACTGAACAATACCCACGCACCATAGGAAGCTTGGGTGCTACCAGTACTTATACAGGAATTATTGTTTATTTCATTTTTGTACATTTATATGTTGAAATAAATTGGATGTCAAAAAAGTCCATTTTTATAAAAAAGTTTATCATAATATTTTGTTAAACAGATTAAACAATCTGGTTAAATAGGAACACATGTACGAGGCCGCGATTACGCCACTGCTGTCTGGCCGCTCATTAAAACATTTTAGACTAGGTACCCAAGTCTGTATCCGAAACGGCCGCCGAACAGACTCTACCTCTATAATACCAGAAACTGTCCATGCACAATAACGTTCACTAGCGTCTCTATCAGCCCTCACTCCAACCACACTCCAACATGATATAACACAAGCTAGTTGCTTAGTCATTGAAGAAATTGATTCAAGCAAACTCCTAGATAGGTTTAATGAGCTTTTTCCCATGTAAGAACTTAAATAAATCATAACTAATAAAAAAAACTAGTTCTATTGTTGTTTTATTATTTATTTAAAAACTGTGTGGGTGGGGGAAGTACGGTTGACGAGCCTATACCTACGCCGTGCCGCCGGACCGGACAAACGAGAAACGTAGATTCATGTAAACAATCAATCTTTTTGCGCATTTAAATCTGGACAACAAACTGAAACTGTTCAATGAACACGGTCTTCACAATTTTATTTAGGTGGCGTTTGTTTAGTCTGCTATGTGGATATATCTACGCCCGTTCTCATAAATAAGATAGATATTTTTAGAGCTTGTACGTACACGCATTTTATTCCACTGGATCATGGATGGTCACTATGGTCACCCAGGTGTAAAATTGTCTCATAACTGATTAGCTATACTCGTAATTGTATAATGGGTATAGTATGATGTTAAACTGTTTGGCATTGTATCAGTTTGGTATTCGAGGGAAGAGTAGACGTAAACAATGATGCCACGAGCGAGACTGAGACTAAACACAAATAAATGATCGTTGAGAAATTAACATTTTATTTTGCCCGTATCTATCTCAAACCGAGAATATGCAATGTAGGATATAAATATATTTCTCGAAGGGTTCTTAAAACGTTGATGTACTTCATGAATATGTTATTAGGTTCTATTCTCTTGGTGGCGGTGGTTCAAGTGATGCCTTCACTGTTCCCCGCGCGAATAGCTTATATTCTAAAACGGACATCGCGACCGACATTACAAAAATCATTTGAAAGGAATTTATTGCATTGCGCGTGAAATGATGCGAAGTTCAAAATATGATCTATTGTAATAGCAGCGGAGAAAGCCTGCCTATTTACCAATCGCGTTTCTAGACCATGACAGTATGTCTAGACTTTCCAGGAGGTCGCATCATAGCTTTCACATGTCTATCCGTCTCGCCTAAATGCCTCCCCGAAACACAAACTCATTCGGTGGACGTGACGTAATTTATAAGTAATCATCGTCTGGCTATTTCTGACTCGTGAGGTCGACACCGACCCTCGATGACGAAACTTTTACTTTGAACACAAACTTACTTAATAAATAGCAAGTCGCAAGTGAATAAATATCCACAATACGGCTGCGGCACAAAAAAATATGAGTACCTATATTATTAGTTATATCAACGACTCTACATAAACGTCGCGTCGCTCGTATATAAGTAGAGTGATTTATGAAGAGTTCGTTTAAACTTTCTATCTTAATTACATTTTATTACTTAAATTTTCGCTAATTTCGACACACAGCTATAATTTTTTTCATAAAAATGAAATAAGTTTTTGGCAGACGTAACCCTTAAATAGGCATTTAAAGGTTGGCCTATCAAAAAAAATATTGTATAGTTTTTTAGTTTGTTAAGTGGTTGCATCTCGTCACACACAGTAAGTCCCGGTCCTATAACTGCTCGAGTCGAACGCTCGAATCGAACGTCTCCCTCATGAAGTGAACGGAAAGATAGCATTTCTCCACAACAGCATTTCGTGCATTGTGACATTTTACCAACTCTTAAATAAATAACAAATATCTGCCTTTCCATACAATTTCATCTACTTATAGAGTACAGTCTTATTTGAGTGTAGTTTAATGTCAACCCCTCCTGTTAATAAAATCAAGTTTTCACGTGACAGCCTCCGACTGCCCCGCCGCCGCCGCCGCGTAGCCAACCTCGCCTGCAATGTAGTGGTGCATCAACGTGTCTTATTTATTATGTCGCCGGACGGGGAGGTGACTCGCGTCGCAAACTGGCAAAGCCGGCCCGCGACTAATCTCACATTCCCTGCTTCGCTTCAACCTTTTTGCACGTCTGCGATGCAGCCTGCAACGACAGAGTTATCCGGCGCTTGTTTACAGACGCTCCGCTTCGTCCACGATTTATTGAAAAATTAAAAAAGATGAGCTATCGGAGCTTTGATCTCACATGCAAAGGCTTTATCGATTGGAAATTTTCATTTTAAGTAGATGTGCAGAACTAGGGAAGTATTACAACATATCGATAATAATTACAATATCGGTTAGTAATAAGTACAAAGTTTTAAAAAGTAGATAAATCTTCACATGCTTACCTCTTTCTGGTAAAAGAGATTATATTTCTTTTTATAGTAATGGATATAAGATTAATTAGAAGTAATGGGCCAAAACTTCAATGTTCGTTATTGTTTTCGTAGGGTGTTTAGTAAATGCATTAATAAGTTTATGTGAGGATCATGCGGTTGTAGAGGTCGGAGGGGCAGCGGCGGCGGCGGAGGCAGGTGGCCGCAGCCGGGTGCAGAGAAAGGCGCGGGGTGCAGCCGGCCGGCGGTGCGGGGGGACGGGGGGTGTCTAGACAGGCCGCAGACGCACGGAGTATGGAGGCTGTGCGCCACGCACACCACTGCACATGCACCACCCGATTTCTCTCCAACATATACACTGCAGTCTACCTTCTACAGAGAATATATGTATGTACCTAATGGACGTTGCATTTCGAGTCCTCCAAATGCCCTCTTAAAATACATATTACAAAGGGACGTTAGAAGGTGAACATATTTCAGAAAATATTTGCAAGACTGTTAATGCGATTCTAGTGAATTACAGAATCAATAATGTTCAAAGTCAAAGTCGTACCTAGGTATTCACCTTTAACTTTGCTTCAATGTTAATGTGTACAACGCAATTGATTCTCAATACCTAATAAAATAAAGCAGACAGAAACAAAAAAAAGGTTGGTGAGTGGACAGGTAGATAGGTCGAGAAACACTGCACATTGCTAGGTATAAAATGTCAGTGATTCGTCAACAAGGTCGATGCAGTCGGGCTGGGTCGGGTGGCCGGTCTCAGACATAAAAAATAAAATAAAGCTTCGTGACTTCCTGCTCGGCGCCTCGGTGGAACTCTGCAACTTGATACACTCTGTCGGTACGCAACATTGGTGAAATATCCGTTCCGTCAAGGTTCCATTTCATGACGATCCCACGCTTATGCTGAACATCCTTCTTACGTCTCTACATACGAGTTTCAAACA
The DNA here is from genome assembly GCA_947563765.1 of Anarsia innoxiella. Lineage (NCBI taxonomy): Eukaryota > Metazoa > Arthropoda > Insecta > Lepidoptera > Gelechiidae > Anarsia > Anarsia innoxiella. Next base: position 4,739,682 of record OX387404.1, on the reverse strand, counting down.
ACAAAGTTTAGCTGCACCCATTAGCTATACTTACATGAAACTTTCCCTACTAACTTATTTGTTCCTTGTCTGAGAACCTTATATTTTCCCGGCAGAATCTAAACGGCAAATTATTGCAGTGTTTTTGATAGCCCATACATAATGTTATCTATCAATGGTGTAGATTTGGTCCACAGGACACCCTGAATTTGCTTGTTACCTTTATGTGGAACTCCACTCCAAATAAACCGAAATTTATCTTCACGTTAGGATAAAAGAGTTCGATAACAAGAAGACTAATACAAAGTCTGAAGTTTCCTAAAACAGTAGAGCCTTAACATTCTCTTGAAACTACGCGTAACTCTTTAAATCCTATCTCAACCAGGTACCAATCACAGTTACCCGTTCCAGACTTTTCAATTGCGATTGAACACAGAATAAAATAACAAATAATACAAAATCGTCTGGAGAACAAAGCAAAGTACCTACCTACCGTGCTGCGATAAGCTGAGCCGGGGTCGTCGCCCGCGACCACCGCGACAACAGATAGCTTCATTTAATTCTTTTACACTACATATTACGTACTGCACTGTGTATACTCTCTCCTATAACAATAAGACGCTTTCAACACATTTATAACTAATCATATCTGTATCTCTTCGTAAATCAATAAGCAATTCTTTAAACTAAAATAAGTGCAGTTACTGATATGTACAAACAAACAACAATACCGCCACTGTTATTGTCTTGTTATCTTATCAACATTGTCTCAAATAATAATATACTAGCTGGAGTAATAAAATCGAATGCGAGTAATTATGGAATGAAGTGTCGAGCAGGATTGTCTGTAATGTAGTTTCCGCGTTCTTCGTAATTTCTGCATCCTTGACTCTGTACGTAGGTACATCGAGTTTTCAAAAACTTTGATAGATACGTAAGATATTTGTTATCATAATTGCTTCTTGAGAGAACTTTATTTATATTGATTCAGTGATGCAATAATTTATACAAAATAGTCATAAAAGGTACCTTCTTTGTCCTACGTCCTTTCTTACTTATTTTAATATAATTTGAATACTAAGATAACTAAACTTTACTCACGTCACCGTTTTTATTGTTTACACAATTAGTACATTGATACATAAAAAAATACACAGCTGAAGATCGTAATAAGTATGACAAACATTTACTTGTTTCAGCGCTCAAATGTTCTACCTTTCTGTCCCATACAAAAGACATCAACGCGCTCGCACTCCATGCCAACCTTTAAGCTTAAACAGTAAAGGTGCTATTCTTACTAATTTATAGGTGATATACATAACGAAAGCTTTCCAGTACTAATGAAAATATAGTTTTTATAGTAAACTAGCTTTTGCCCGCGACTTCGTCCGCATAAGATTTTTTGTTTTCTCCCGGCTGTAAGTCCCCCTGCAACAATGTCCCACCTCAATTCAGTTTTCTGCCTACTTCCTACCCCCTAAGTACGATGACGTGATCATTTTGATCTTATATCCGTTTTTAGGTAATCATCTATTACCTTACTAAATTTCATCAAAATCCGTTCAGCCGTTTAGGCATGATAGAGCAAAACTCCCAGCAAAAACCATAAAAAAATCACTAACACAATTCAGTTTTCTGCCTACTTCCTACCCCCTAAGTACGATGACGTGATCATTTTGATCTTATATCCGTTTTTAGGTAACCATCTATTACCTTACTAAATTTCATCAAAATCCGTTCAGCCGTTTAGGCAGAGTTACTTTCGCATTTATAATATTAGTATGGATAGTATGGATTAGTATGGATTTAGTATTAAGTGCCTAAATATAAAGTTTCATGGTTTTATCTTTGAATAATGACGATCTCCCATACTAACTTTCATCCCTTATTACCACCCCCTTAAGGCCTTTTTTTCTCAAAATAAAAAAATAAAACATAGCCTGCGACCTTTCCTAGGCTTTAGTCGAACTCTGTAACAGATTTTATGAAAATAAGTTCCGGAGTTAGGTGTGGAAGCGTAACTTTGATAGGACTTCCATACGAACTTTCATCCCTTATTTCACGTCTATACAGGTAGATATTTCCAAAAAGCTAGAACAAATATTTATTTATTTAGTACTAAGTACCTAAATATAAAGTTTCATGGTTTTATCTTCGAATAATGACGATCTCCCATACTAACTTTCATCCCTTATTACCACCCCCTTAAGCCTTTTTTCGCGACAAAATATAGCCTATGTCCTTTCTCAAGGTCTAGACAACCTCTCTACCAAATTTCATTGAAATCGGTTCAGTAGTTTAGGCGTGAAAGCGTAACAGACAGACAGACAGACAGACAGATAGACAGACAGACAGAGTTACTTTCGCATTTATAATATTAGTATGGAAGTATGGATATTCATTGTTTATTAAATGATAAAGTTAAGGAGTATACAGGGTGTAACAGTAAGGGTATATAAAGCCGAAACACAGCGATAGTCCTCATGAAACTGAACAACTTTCCCCAAGGCACATGGGTCGTAACTCGAAAAAAAATTTTGGATCGCCCATACTTACTCGATCAGCTGATCGGGCATTTTGTATGGGGAGGCGAAATTTTTTTTTCGAGTTACGACCCATGTTCCTTGGGAAAAGTTGTTCAGTTTCATGAGGACTATCGCTGTGTTTCGGCTTTATATACCCTTTCTGTTACACCCTGTATATGAAAAAATACGTAGGTAATATTTTGGTAATACATATATTCTTGTAAATGAATTTATCAATATCATTGAGTGAGAATTAAAATATGAAAACAATCGATTGAGTATTGTTTGGATACATCAAATATAGTTTTTCATATAGTAGGTAAGTAAGTAGGTAGGTATATAAAGTTAAAACTGGTTTAGATAGTATGTTATTTTTATTTAAAAAGCAACATAACTAAACGGGATTGTTGGCGCAAATAACAAGCGTAGAGAACACACATCGTAAATAAAATGACAATTTGTAAATTGCAAAATGTAATTGCAGACGCTGGTGACGGTGAGGCGGCGACGAGCGTTGGCGATGGCTGGTCGCGCGGAGAGCGGCGGCGGCGCGGCGCAGCGGCGGTGGCGGCGGGGCTCTAATGAAAATTTAAAGTAACCGGTGCAGTGCTAGCGTACTGGTACAATCTACAGGACATCAGCGAACTGAACTGCTTTTATAGCTGTATAGGTTAGTACCTGTGTACCTGAGGTACTAGTGCCTGAGGAATTGTTTATAAGTAATTACTAACTTTAGAACCAATGTATATGAGTACTTTAGTAAAGTAGGAACCTAGATAAAGTATTTGTCTCAAAATGAATTGAAATTATAGATACCTAAGTTGGAAGGTGCTCCTCTAAATGTAATGAAGGGTGGAATGTACCTATGGGTAACATCCTGATCGCTTTTGAGTTAGAGTAGCAGGCTGGAGGCTGCTGAGCGTGTGTACTCCGCCCTCCGTACACTGACCCTCCCGCGGCCGAGTGCAGCTTGCACTCTGCAACTTGATGCACATGCTCTTTTTGGACACCTACCTACTCGCAAACTACCAGTTACGTACTACAGATTTTTACAGGACTTATCAAACAAAATTTAAAATTAGCACGTTTCTACATTTAAAATTTCATGATTCTACGAAGATGATAATTAAATATTACATACTTATGAACAAAACTTAAGTTTTAAAAACATTCTCAATATTTCTTTAGGTTACCCTTACCGCTAATAAGCAGACTACTTAAACCTGTGTAAACCTGTGTGCGTCTCAAGTCATTCAGTCAAGAAATGAAAAATCCGTCTTTAATGCAACATTAAACATCTGAAGAGGTAGGAAAGAATACATCAATAATTTCTTAATTTTTAAGTAGGTATCCGTAGTTGGGTTTTAGTTTTAGGTACAGTTTTTTTATTACACTTTAAGTTGTTGAATGATAAGATCCCTAAAACGGGGGTAATGACTTCAATACGAGTATGAGTATGTTCTGTACTGATGAAGTGGTAGTATTTTGTCGTAACTGGTGTTCTATTTAATTCAGTGAACGCGCGAAGGTAGGTTACAATCTTGCGAAATGTGCAACGAACTAGGAGCACAGAATATTTATACAGGTGGAACATCCCGACGTATGAGAGTTCAACGTAATGTCAAACACCTATCTATATCAGAAATAATTTTACATCTAAATATAAACCGTGCATAAGAATTCACAACACAGCGAGCGCGAGACAGTGAGATAGTGCGAGACTCTGTTTCCTTGCCAATAGCTCCGACATTGTATCTATTGACACGGGCCAGCAACGCGTTTTCCGAGGCCTATTTTAAACGGAAAAATTTTAAGTGCACGTATAGTGAAGGATTTCAAATCTAGGACCAGAGTTCTAAGCGCAGTGATCGCCGAGTGGGACCATGGCAGCCATAGAGTGCCGGCGTGGGTGCAGGTGGCCGCTCTGCCGCCGTACATATCGCATCACAGCCCGCCCGCAATTTCGCGTAAAATTGGCAGCGTGAGGCGGGCGGGCGACGGCAGCGGCGCGGAGCGTCGCTCCCGAAATAGTGTTCGGGCGCGGTCGTGCGCTCTCGGGAGCGGCGCCCCAGTCGCCGTGTGGCCGCGCGCGCGCACCCGCGTCGCTACGCCAGCCTTCCCGACGCCGCTCGAATACCCGGGTGAGGGAGCTCACCGGTGCACGAGTGGACGAGGTGCGCGTATTTCGGTCGCGAGAAGGCCCCGGGCCGCGTCGGGCGCGCTGCCCGCGCGCTGGCCGCCGTGCTCTGGTGGTGGTGCGTGGCGCTGCTGCGGCTGGTCGCGCTCTGCGCGCCGTCCCCCGGCCCGCCCCCCCGGCCAGGCGCGCCGCCGCCGCCCCCCGCCCGCGCCGCAGAAGATGCGCCGGCCGCGCCGGCAGCCGCCGCCTGCGCGAGCGCGCTCGCCAACACCACCGAGCCAGCCGCGCCGTCCGCGGCGCCGCCCCCGCCTCCCTCACACGCGCACACAGGTCAGTCGATCCCCTACCCGCTATGACTCCTGCGACTGCACTGGGCTTGGAATCACAACAACAACACCGATTTGAAATAAGTACAAAACACTACTGAAAATATTGCGTCTAATAAAATCACTCGCTACCGATACCCTAGACACAGTTATCAGACATCAGCTTCTAATCTAACATAGGTTTCACATTTGACTTATCTTGAAAAGCCGAAGACAGCCACCACCTACAGTCCTAAGTCAGTATCGAACCTAGTTTCTATGATAACAAATTAAAATTGATACTTACTTAGTTTACTATCTTCAAGATAAGATTTGGAAAATGTATAAACCTTTTCATTTCATGATCATGAATGGTCTAAATCATAACTATAAGAAAATGAGTAAATAACTATGTATTTATTAGTAGTCGTTAAAGAGTGTAGTAAATAAATACCTATACCTATACCTATTGCATACTAGAGATCGTTAAACGACACTAATTTTACATACATACCTACCTACTTTTGCAAGTCAATAAGCGACTTACGTCATATGAGTTCCGATTACACATGTAAATATTCGTACAGTTCCGTGGTGTCGGAGATTAAAGCCCGCGCTTGCGGAAAATCAATACGGATTTCGGCGGCGACGACGGCGGCGGCGGCTTGCTTCAACACGACGTCCTCGTCACCGATCTCGAGGATCGCGACTTGCTTCTAGATGCCGAACAAAAGACTTTGACAGTGGACAATTAACATTATTCAAACAAAGAAATTATGTGTTAGAGATGGTTGAATGTTGTAAGTGGCTGTTTGTGGTAGTAGGCAGGCGGGGTGAACGCGGGCGGCGCCGACGGGGCGCGCGGATGTGGGTTATCAGAGCGAAGGTTCCGCTCAGCCAACCCTCGCCCTGTCGCCGCCGCCAGCCGCGCCACCCCCGCGCAGATACGCACCACGGTGCGATATAATACTTACTTACGACCTCTACATCTCAGCACAGATAATTACGAGATGTCTTATGCTTCCGAGACCTGTAGATAATTTTGTTATTATTAAGTATACAGGTCAAAGCAGTAATTAAGTATAGATAAATGAGATAATATGTAAGAGACGAGAAGTGGACAGCCAATGATTCAATTTGCTAATTGGACTGTATTTAATGAGACTGAATGTAACCGACTGATAAAAAAAACATTGTGTAATATTTGGCTTGCTTTTAATAATGTAGTAAATATCACGTTTATTTAATAGTAAAAAATTACACATAAAAATTATCTTATCTATAAGTATAAGGCACTGTTAAAAAGGAACATACAAACCTTGCCAGCACTGAAAAAATCAGTCAGATTGCGCAACGGAAATTACTAAATAAAAAAGCGTTTCACAAAAATTCAGTTCGCACATGTTGGTTTTAATACTTTTATTATAGGTTTTCAGCTCTTATTTATTACCTACTGGTAAAAATAAGGGATATTATCCCTAAATAAAATGGTCACCAATACCTATCTGAATAAAAGAAGTTAGATGCCTAATACTTTAACTACCAAACTATTGTCAATATTTCTTTGAAGTAGGTCCTAAATAGTATATGTATTTGTCCACGTATTGCATAAAATAGTTTTTGTTGTTAAGTGAATAATATGTATTGTTACGTAGTTTTACGTAAATGGGTATACTAATATAAATAAACCAACCTGTTTAGTTTATTAGGCTGAGCTGACAGTTATATCATGAGGCGAATAAGTTTTATTTATGTTACTATTAATTTTGCAGTAATGTTAGCGTTTTTTGAATATAACTCTAGGAAGCAGGATTCTATATACGTAGGTTGGTCTATGTTAAAGGCCCTGTCGTGTAGGATGGGCTGGAGGGTGTGGGGGGAGAGGAGGTTTGTTATGGCGGCGGCAGAAAGCGCCCAGTGGCACGTGTAAGAGCGGCCTTGAGACGCAGGTCGACGAACGCACGCCGCCACCGCACCGCCATGCGTAACCAGACGCGGCCGCAGCCATGTCACCCCAGGGACACCCAACACATCATACTCTTATGATTCCTCAAAGCACTATTTCGCCTCTCCATCGATTTCCAATCAAAGCAATCTGGATTGCCGAATATCAAATAAGATCCCAAAAGTTAGACATCAGATACCTAGGTATGTAAAGTTTCGCAAAATGTAAATATAGTCATTCGTGCATAAAACATAGTTCTACGCGCCGTACGTCGCCTGAATTCGAATTCTAAAGTGAGGTAAGTGTTTTAAAGGAATTATGTATAGGTACATAAATCGGCGCTAAAGGTGGACATGCGTCACATAATAGATCGTCGGGGTCACCGCAACAAAAATGTTCTATGTATATGAGCAGGCTCAGTGTGGGGAACTATTGACTAGCAAAATTGAAATGTAAATATTCGTCTCGGTCGAGCCAGTAAATGCATAATGTGACATTAGTAACAAAATAGGCATTGCAAACCAAACTCTTCGACTTGACCACCGCGGGTAACATCGAATAAAGATCATCTAGCTAATCTAACACGGCATCAGCACAATTACCGAATTTAATCAATTTAGTTACACGGTAACATCAATCTTTCGGCATGCAAAACATGAAACTTGAGAGCAATTTCTACAAATTTCTCCTGAATAAATAAAATATCCTGATCAGAAATCACCCTTTGTGGTAAGTACATACCTGCTGACTGATGACTACGTATAATAAGTAGATACGTAATTTCGGTTTAGTACTTAAGTTTTAGCATTCGTTAGTATTTTTTTATGATTTATCTTCACATGTTTACTGTAGAGTAGTACTAAGAATGAGTAGGTACTGATAAACTAGAGAGGAACCTTTTGAGCTAGAGGGTAGCTAAAAGTTAGCGTGTGAACCTTCGTTTGCAATTGTGATTTGAAAATAGGTAAACAGCAATGTATTAAGCTATCTACCTAATAGCTAAGAGAGAGAATAAGTAATTCTAGTGCTCGTGCACTTGAGTTGATAGTAACATGTCGGTAGTCGCGAGAACAGGCTGTTATCAGCACGGAAAGGGCGGCCGGGGTGCCGCGCGCGGGGGGGAACTGGGTCGCGGGGCCGTCGCCCGCGCCCAGCCTCAGCCGACGACCTCCGACCACTACCCTCTCATTCCGCGTTCCAACTCCAAAACCGATAAAACTCCAAACTAAATTTACTTTTACACCATATTTTTCGAAAAGTACCTATTATACCTACCTAAGAAATCAGTAGAATATAACAAAATTGGAACCAGTTTCATTTAGGTACATACAACTGTACAACGCATGTCTTCCTTTTGAGTAGCAGAACCTCTAGCTGGTGCGGCTGGACAGGAGATGTTGTACCTATCAAAGCCTCATTTAGCAAAGTGATTCGGCTACATCTACTCAGATAAGGTAGTGACAAGTTTCTATCCCAATATTGCGAATAAAGTCAGGAAACCCGAAGAAATCACAAATAGCCGTGATTTGGATATTCGTTACTTACGAATACTTAGCAGCTTTCACACATCATAAACCACGTTGGTTGTTGGGTTAAACCTTATTAAGCGAAACAGCCTGAAAATTGTATCTAAGATATTCATAAAGGAACTAGACTTTACAAATAGGTGTCACCTGCTGGAAATCATGGCAAACTATGTTTTGACTCGTTTGACACTTTATATGTCCGGCTATCCGGTATCGAAATGTCAAATGTTGGAGTGGTAAACTTTGCGGACAGTCGGCTATCGGACGTGCGGGAGCAGCTTGCACCGCCGCCGCCGCGCCGCACGCGCTCGAAATAACCCGCGAAACACGACGAAAACAATCGAGACCGCGCTTGCGCCCTCACGCATGCACAAAAATTACGGGAAAATATGCACGCAAGAGCAAACTCTCCGTGTGACGCACGGTGAAAGTGCCAGTATACAGGTACTTGCAGGCCAAAGCTGGCGTTCCAGTTTGCCTAGTGATTCACGCGGCCATCGTCCCAGAATGACCGCCGTCACCCGCTGCATTCCCGACGCATGCCGCCACCGCCGCCAGCTGCCGGCATTACGCCGCGACGCGCCCACTCCCTTGTACTCGGCGCCCACAGGTGGTGCAACCGCTTACAATGTATCCCTATCAAATATACTATCACTATCACTAAGGCACATTAAAAAAAACGTAATGTAAGTCAACAAGGTTTAGCAGCAGGAATAAAAGAATCTTCAACCAGAATTTAGTCCTGCTACTTTATTTACATCAAGTGCAAATTAATCACCAAATCCTTCTACCGCGCGTCTAACTACAATGTTGTGGTAGGCGAGAGGATGTTTTGTTGCTGGATCGAAATAGCCGCAGTCATTCTCTGGCGCGCCTTATTATTTACAAAACTTCACTCTACCTACCTAAATACGTCCTTAGAAGCATTTATTACTTAGCTTTGTAACTTTACTGTACATTAAAATTTTGAATTCCATCCCTTATTATTAATACCTATTAAAAATGGCTGTCAAAGATCCGATTCCGAAGAGATTCCGAAGAAGAAGCTCTTGAAATTTTGGAACTTTTACCTAGAGTTCATTAATCCAATCAACAACCTCAATCAACATTAGTTTGTTGGAAGATGAAATTTATTTATTTTTATTTATTTATGTCCAAGTTCCTGGGCCTAGGTCCAAGGCATTAATTGTGGTCAAGAAACTTTTTTTTTACGAGAATTGCAGGATTGACTCCATGAAAAGGCTGAACCTGTTGCTTTCATAGACAATGGCGATTATTTGTGAATATAATTGCTAGCTGCACTCTTCACGAGAGCCGGTACTCCATGTTGACTGCTTATTTATAGGCGTGCAGCCGGCGCATCGGCACTACCTATTCGACGTTGACAAACAACTTGCACGATGCAACGCCGACTACCGCCTCCACAACTACTACTAAGTCATTCTTTATCATCCATCCTTTATTCAATAGCTGCTGTTTGTCAGCTAACACAGACCCTTTCGATGAATCCATATATAGATAAAGCCTGCTCTTGCTCTTTAGCTATCGTTTCGAACATCTATTATACTTATAAATTGATTATTACAATGGATGGCAAGGAATATTTGTGCTACCACTTAGGTCACCACCGCACCGCTTACAAACAAGAAATCCTTATGAATGTAATTTAGAAGTAAATAGCTCTCAAATTAGCTAACTTGAGTAAATTTGTACGCCAGAGCAAGGTGACTTGAGATAAACAACGCGACAGAACACAGGCAATATGTATAATTTACAACTCGACAACAGTTGAAAAAGGCAGAAATGTCAATGTCAGAGATCTTCCAAGAATGGTTGATCGAGTCGACAACGAGGGTCATACCTCCTCATGAAGTGCGGTCAAACAAAATATTAAGTTCTTAGCGCCGCAGTCAGGATACTCGTCAATTTAGTTCAATTTATGTTGGTCCAGCCGCCGGCTGCCGCGCCGCCGCCGACGCCGTGGCGCGTCCACTGCACGGAAGCGCGTCACGCACGTATAATACATACACTTGTCTGTCACCTTTATTGAGTGCTTACGTTTTCCCTCAGTTGATCTTAATATCAAGGTAAACTTAAGAAAACAACTACCTATCTATGTATCTTAGCTATCATTATTCATTAAATAATAAAAATAACATAAAATGTAAACGAACAATAACAAGAAATACTAGTAATACGCTAAGTAGGTGATACCGTAGGGTAGAAATAAATTAATCATCTCACTTTGCAATCACAGCAGTTTAGGAAAGAATAAAACCAGAACTTGGTCTCTTCCACTTTTAAGACTTACAACAAAACTGCTATGCTGAGCTGGTTTCACTTAGTTGTTTTCTTTATTTCAATTTAAAATAATAAATTTAGTAATGCAAGAGGTGATGATTTTATAAAATCGTTGTAATTATGAATTAAGCAGGCGCGGCCTAAAGGACGGCAGCGGCGGCGGCGACGTCCGGCGTCTAGGGCGCGTCGCAGCCCGCGGCCTACGCGTTCACCTTCCTAATTACTCGCCGTCTAGACAGACTGCGAAGTAGCCCGTAAACCTCTAGCATTCCCAACCCCATCACACCCCTTTGCTGTACTCCACGCGTAATTTACCAAATCTCTACTTAATACGTACCTACATCAAAACTAACATCTATTTTCCGATTGTATTGTATTCAATAATGCAATCTATAATTGAATTGCTTCTGCGAATATATTAAGCAAAACCATATTTATAGTTCATACGAGTTCCTTCTTATTTCATTTAATGGCGTGTATGTAGAGGCTAACCTCCCATTTACGATAACTTCCTTAAACGACGTTATTTTCTCTGAGGTATAAATACTTATACCTATACTTATTCTTTCACATAGCAATGATAGTTTTATGATAGCTCTGACACATAGTCCAAACTCCATATTCTTTTTATCTGGTTAAGTAGGTATCTCATACAGTAATAGATATGAGTATCATATCTAAGATATACGTAAGTACCGTAATTTAAAAAATCTTTTTTTACATAAAGTCGAATAACAATAAAAGTTATCGAGGATTACCTTGGAAATAACACTACACAATTACGCATTAATACTTATATTTCTGGTCAACAAACAACTTTTACGTAGTAGTTTAGTACCTAGTTTTATTTAAATTTAAATATCTCAGAGGGAATCACGGCAATCATTTTGATGTTCCTCTTGTACTTTATGGAAAACTGCTTAATTTCAACTCAACAAAATATTCTTGTAAATAGGTATAGGTATACCCTTGTCAAAGTTTCCATTAATTACTAACCTAAGTACTTAAAACGTTCTTCTTTTAATTGGAGTTATCGTATTTGCCAGTTAAACTAATTAAATCATTCTACTATTTTGATAAATAAGACGCGTGCCACTAACGATATGCGTGATACGCGATAGACTGTAGAATGACTCTATCCTCTCATTCTCATGATAACAAAATTCCTCACACACAAGTTTCTATCGAATTAGCTACCTATTCCTTATTATTCGATGGTTTGTAAGCTTGTGTACTTTTACAATCTTAATGACATCACAATCATCAGAACACAAAGTAAGTAGATAGGTATGTAAACAATTTAGTGACAACCAGTTACTAAAATAAATTCTACGCCCATTCTCAGATTTATATTATTACGAGTAAGTAGGTACCATCAGCTATAGGTAAAACCAAAACCCAAATATTTACTTATTTAAAGGTGATATTCCACTTATCGAATATCTTTGTCCAACTTTGCTGACAATATTTAATAAATGTAATATCACCTTTACTTAAGGTTAGCGTTAATCAAAACAAACGTTTGGTATTTTTGTAATAAATACCTATTGTGTGAGCAATAGATACCCTACCTTCTTATAAAGTTGACTCGCGAATCAGTGGCGGCGGTGGTGGCGGCGGCGGTGATGGCAGCAGCGGCGCGAGTCCGCAGGTAAAGCAGCGGAGGGCTAGCTCGCCACGTGGCCAGGTACCGCCAGCTGGAGAAGTTATTTCGGTGATCGGCGGCAGGCCCCGGCAGACCGACACCAGACGTCGCCGCCGCCCCCGCTCTCCTCCTAACCGCTATTAATAGCAGCACTGTGCATTCTTGGGCGAACGATGTCGAATTTTTGTCGAGTACGCGCGACCACATGCCGTTTGTTTTGGCCTCCGTTGGCACGCCGATAACCTTTCTCCATGGCCGCCTTCGACGCCATGACGCTGTAACCCACTGCACCAGCACGCGATGCAGGCGACATCGCGATCTCATTCTTACGGTGGCCGAACCACACGTGAGGGCACATATCTCGAATTGCGTACGATGAATGAATCGACGTGTTACTCAATAATTACTTAAACAAACATAACGGTCCTTGTAGAAATCAATGGCATGGTCTGTTACTTTTATTTTCCAGTACAACGTTCAAAACACCATAGTTAGTCACGTTATCATAGTACCTAGTAACACCACGGAGTAACACCATCGCGTCCGTAGGATCTACAAATCTTGACTTGTACGTATACAGTTAATTATTACAGTTATTACATAAAACTACTTCTGGTCTACATTTGGGTAAAAACTTAATTCAATAAAAGATAACAAAATGATTTTGGAGGTGTTTTAATGAAGTAACTTACTCGTAAGTGTAGTAGGTACCTTTTTGGAGGACGGTTATTCCATACAAAGACAGTTTCCACAACGAACGATTTACAATCTAGATTTTATCAATAAAACCATAATTTTAATTACATATCAATAAATGTTAATAACATATACCTAATGAAATAGGAGTGTCTTAACAATAATGCAAAAAAAAATGTTTAGAAAAAGCAAATAAAGCTTGAAGAACGTGTAGTGTATTTAATGCGCTTGCTTTCCATCTTGTCGAGCAAGATTATTCTGATTAAGGTTCGCTAAATTTAGCTCGACCACGCAAACAAACTCCTTATAAAAATAGAATCGCGCATAATGCACAAGACTCTAGCGCACCAACTGTACCTATAGGTGTTCTGCTGTGCTATGAATACAGTTGTTAGTAGGTACTCCGTTGAAGATAGTTTATGAGATTATAACTTTGTATTTAAACATATGAAAGTCAAAGTCGATACCTAAAGTAACAAAAATGACGCGCCTTTCTAGTTACTCGCGTACCTAACATCTAATACCTACCGTGGAAGTTGAATAACCTTAAGCACGTGTGTGGAGCAATGTTATTTTCCTTCTATCCCGTTTTGCATAAAGTATGCAAATAATTTTAATAAAAATACAATTGAAGGTCAACACACCTGGTTTAAGATGATAATACCTAGGTACATATATGTCTGAATCAATTCGTCATATCTTGAAATAACATTAAATGTAGATAGTAGTTTTATGATTACTTCGTTAGTTTATTGTTCTCTTTTAGTTACAATTTTAACAGTGACGAAGTAACCTTACTCTGATTAAATACTTAGTAACTACTCTGGTACCTATCATATATTTATTTTACTATTTGTTATTCACTTATTACCTATCTATAGTACCTATGTGAAGTTGTCATTAGAAGAAGTGTTATGCAAACTTCACAGTCAATCCCAAACAGTATACTAAAGGACCCCTTGTGTACGGTTCTACTATAAGGTAGATTGATCTTGAATATTTTTTGTCCAATGGGAACAATCGAGATAGGTATGACTTCAATCTTAACATGTCGGATTAGTTGTACAATTGATTGCTGGCGCCATACAAAATATAAATAGGTGCAATGGTGCAATCTGGTGATAATCAACTAAAAAAACAGACAGATCATATAATTTTCGAGGTAAATAAGGCAAGCCAAAGTTTTAGTGTTAATTAATTATTTGTAGTCGACGTTTATTCGGAGTACAAGTTTTCTCATTGTCCAATCAAAGAAGTTAGTTGATTAGTTGATTGTTGTTAGTTAGTTAGTTAGTTAGTTGTTTTTAGTTAGTTGAAGTTAGTACCTAACTGGGTCTACTCGTAGTTATCTAGAGAGAGGCAGTTTTAACGGCTAATAGTGATAGAAATCAGTTAGGATATTTCTTCTTATCTTGGTTCAGCAATCTAACGCGTCTATTGTTAGGCAAGTGACATTGACCTTTCCACTTCAGTTTTCAGTAGCGAGTAACTTACTTCCCGTGTTAATACCTAGACACAGGCTAGAAACAAACGTTTGCTATTTTAAACACAACTTTTGATAAGACTTCATTTGGCTTTGCGTATTTGTGAAAAAAATACAATTTACCAAACATATATTTAAAATTATACTTATTCATGTGATATTATGTGTTTATGTTAAGTACCTACACTTGTTGAGAATAGTACTTAGTTAATAGGTGCTACCATTGAGAATAGGCTTTTTGCGAACTCGTAATTACCTAATACCTGCCTTGCAAAATTCCTTTGATGAATGATGATTTTGTCGCGCCTCTTCCATCAACTTCTTTAGTGAAATGGAGTACGATTGGTTTTCCAGAGTGGTGGTGGGCAGGCGCATGCGTGGGCGCCGCCGTGTTGCTGTGCGCAGCGGGCGCGCTGGCCCGCCCGCACCTGCGCCGCCGCCACGCCGCCGCCGCCGCCGCTGCCGCCAACCCAGTGAGTCTTTCTACCACCTCAACCAGCACCTCTAATGCTGTCTAACTTTGTAGTACAATCACTCCTTATCCATGCAGCATGGAAAGCAAAGACTTTTTTTGTTTTCGACATTTAATTCGAAATATCAAAGGCAGTCACGTCAAATAACACCTTCTTGCCCGCGCGGTATTGCCCATAAGTACCGCAACCATAACGAAAAGTGTCTTAAATAAGAGGGTATACAAATCCTTTGCATCCTCATGGGTAAAATTACCAACATTCTCTTTCCTTCTACGTAAGTATAAAAGTAGGTGTGAAAACAAACGTTCCTAAACTAGGTACCCAGACAAATAAGTATCTATATTCACTAAAATCTTTAAGATGGGTACCTAGTAATAAATTATTATTATGCGACGTAATAATAAATGATTACCTACGTCGTCGCACAGATTAGCAATTAACACACAATCAAATTAATAAACCAGAAAGGTTCTCAAATCGAATCACTGTCAAGTGAAAATCTATTATTTGTGTATGCAAGGCATGTAATATTTATGCTGCAGTGACCACAACACAACCGCTGCAAGCATATACATCATTACCTTTTAAACTTATAGCATACCTGAGTATATCTAAGCGGGTCTAGATTACCAATCGCCCAACTTAGCCTCGCGGGGCAAGTTTTCAATCTTCTCTATATACTTCCACGCGTATTTTTGTAAAATATGCACGCACTAAACCTACGCCTGCCGCCGCCGCCGCTGCAATAGAACTAGCGGAAAGCCTCACTATTTTAGTTAGTTTCATGTGTCCTTAATAAGTACAATGTTTAATGGATAAATGAGCTAAATGTGTTTTACTGCGGATATACATTTCAATATTACCGATCCACAAATTACGTATCAGTCTGATAAAAACGGATTGGAAAATCATGTTTTTCCGTCAAGTGAAAATCGAAACAACCTATTTCATTTGTTCTATAAATTAATGTAAATATTTATAATGGCAATGGAATATAACACAAATGTAGAGTAATAGATTAATTGCTGCAACATTTCGTGGCATAAATAAGGCTGTTTGTTTGCGTTTCTCCTTGAGTCTTACACGTGCAGGACATAATTGCGTAGGCGATGTAATCAATCACAAACTCTGACGCCTCCATCTGTTCAGTGACAGCGCGGTGGCCCGTACTCTGCTCTAAGGACCCAGACACTAACTTTGTCGATTTTACCTCTTAATATCGGCTATGTATCTACAGTCCCAATCTTTAAACGTGCGGAGACCGGTCAATTTATCAGTATCATTAAAATGACAACAATTTGAATCACTCAACTTTACTTTGCTACTCTTACTACTCGTATAGTCTGTTACCGATTCATTGAGTAAAAGTAACATAACTCTAAAAAATACTAAATCTTCATGAATTACCTAGGTACTAGAATAAATACATACATTTGTTTATGGCGATAGGCATTAGAAGAGTTAATTTTCGAAACTTTCTGTGTACGAACATTTGTTTTGAACTAAGTAGATAAGTTTCATTAGATTTCGTAACATTCGTAACTAATAAGAATGACCTAAGATAGGATAGATAGTTGATCTGTGATCTGTCTCGTTTTATTTATTGATTTGTTTGAATAAACATTAAACAGTCTCAAAATCGGTATCTGGTGCCTGAATAAGCCTATTTGTACATTAATTCATAGGTAAATGTATCTCAACTTAATCATTCTTACCTATACTTAAATTAGGGCATATTATACCTTATTTAACTATATTATATGCAATTAATGTAGCAAAAACTTTGCAACACACTTTGTTTTTCAAAATCGTGCCCTACAAAAGTTTTTGCAGAACGTCAATAGAAAAGACATCAACGCGGTACGCGCTTGCGCATGAAAGTCGACTTAAAGTAGGTACGCGAAGTAAACTCGCTGCATTTGCATTTAATTGAAGGACAATGACTGAATTGAGTTATTGTTATTAGTTATAAATGTTTTCTATCTAAATCTTGAATCTAGAAAATTATGAAAGAGAATTTTTGTATAAACCTCTAACTATCCAATGCTAATTTTATGGAATAAGTTCAGATATTTATTACTTTTATTTTGTTTATTGTTGATTTCAAAATATTTTGATAATAAAATTGATCTCCCTATGATGATTAAAATTTATTGAATAAAAACTTAATATATGTATTACGTAGGTAAGTAATATCAATATGGTAGAGACGATTTCATCCTATCAAGTTTCGGACACTACCTACCTACATTATTAGCATGACGACGCGACATGCTGATCATTCGTTAATCAAAAGATTGAAACAATTTAGGTAATGTTATTATTCCGAAGAGACGCCGATTAAGCAAAAAAAAAATTCTACAAGTACTTAGGTAGGTAGGCATTAATTTCCGAAGTACCTACGAAGTAAGTTCGATTAACTTTTTCTCGTTTGTAAATAGAAATGCATGAAAAAATACTCCTTTTTAATACTAATATTACTGTAACATCCCCATTTTTTATAACAATTGTAGAATTGACCCACGAAAGTATTATTTATTTGAACATTAGTGATGTGACGTTTGCATATTTATCGATTTTTAACCTATTTTAAGTATTATTAAGCGATGTTCATGCTCAAATGTGAGGACGCTAAATTATTTCGGCTTTGAAGAAGTCTAAAATTTTGGAATATTAAAGTATGCTTAAATACTTACTTATCTCTCTCATAGCTTATCACAACACCTGTCTTACAAATTAATTTGTATGGCAAGTGAAAATTGTTTAGTGCCGCGATTACAGGTGTATTTTATAGTAACTGAATGCATTTTATAACGACTGAACCTGTTTACTTAGCTAAATATTTATTTCTATTTGATAAAGCTTTCAAATGTTATTGGCTTATGTTCGTTTATAAGTAGGTACCGTAAGACTACGACTACACAGCTCAATCATTGAGCAATGCCAACCGTCTCGTCTCGCGAGCCGACAAACGCGTCATCGTTCACTATTACAATTATAGGTGCGCATATATAAACGAACACAGCAGTAATCGAGCTGAATTTTCATGTGTGTCCGCCATGTGTCGATACACATGCGCTACGCTCACTATCATTAGTTAAACGCACACATGTTTATGAAATCGTATCATCATACTCACCGATTGAGCACACAAGCGTAACGAGACGGATTGTTTTGTGTTTGTGTGCCTCGGCGCGCTGGTGTGCGAGACGACATCGGGGCAGCCGGTGCACCGCACCGCACCCACCCGCGCGCGCCCCGCGCCCCGCTACGCGACTGCGAACACCGCGCCGCGTCCGCGTCATTGAACAACAAGACTCGCTCGATGGCAGGCGTCTTCCTGCCAATATGAAAAAAAGAGTAATAACCAACTCTATCACAAAAAACGCGATAGTGGAATTTATATGTTATCATTATTTTATAAATAATTTATTTTTATAGTGTTATTGCAATGAAAAAACATATTTTTATTTATTAGTGAATGATAGTCAAATTATTGAAAAATCGTATTACGGTTGTTGTAATCTCCGTATAGTGCCCTGTGATTGTTTTATTTTAAATGTTAAATCTTCTGCAACTAAAATTGCAAATGACAGTGTCAGTGTGGTTTCAACAATTGGAATCTATAAGTGATCTAATGATCGATTTGTGACTCGATTAAAAGTGCCATCAATATTCCAACAAGCGGACAACACTATCTGTTATCCATAGGTGGAAAACTGGAAAACCTACAAGAATTGCAGACACTGTTTCGAATAGTAAGTAGAGTAAGAAAACATAAATAAAAAACTTAAAGCTATCA
This sequence comes from Anarsia innoxiella, assembly GCA_947563765.1. Taxonomy (NCBI): domain Eukaryota; kingdom Metazoa; phylum Arthropoda; class Insecta; order Lepidoptera; family Gelechiidae; genus Anarsia; species Anarsia innoxiella. The sequence goes on along the minus strand of OX387404.1, from coordinate 4,720,865 downwards.
TCGTAAGTGTCGTAGTATGGTTTGGTATCGATCACAATACGTTGTAGATAGAAAATAAAGGAAATAATATTGATGAATGTGGGTGAGGCGAAGAGAATGTGTTGTGGTGGCGGAGTGTCGAAGTGGAGGCGAGTTGAACCGAGAGTTCGGCACTCGGGCGGCCGCGAGACGGCGGCGGCGGCGGCGGCGACGGCGGGAGCGTGCCAAGTGATAAGAGGCGCGCCGATAGCGACGTCACACCCAGACGTTGTTTGTGTGAATTTAAATAAATTTTCATGACAGACAGTTCCGTAATCACTTCTCGCCTTATATATGAATATATCACAGTCGTGACCTGCCAGCTCTAAAGTGCGAGTTAAACTCATGATACAAATATCTGTATGTTGAAGTCAAGAAGTATTCGCCTACGTAGGTACCTATCTATCACAATAACTTTCATTAAACCAGTCAATGAGTTAACCTTGTTATTTAGACTATTAGTTAACTTATTTTTGTAAAAATCACTAAACATTATAGGATAGGTAATTAACCCGCCACTTTATATCTACTACTTGCAATTCTCTCCTGCACATTGTAGTGCATTACTAAAATACTCGTCCAAAACAAACTTTACCTACACGGCAAGGACACAAAAACATTACATTGCAAAGCAAGGTTAACAATTAAGTAGCAACAGGCAGCCTTCCTTCTAGAGAGCAATATCTTCCAGGCAACCTTAAGCCTCCTTCTAATAAGTAATCGAATAGCACCAATCTTCTTACCTAGGCACCTAATGCTTAAAATTAAAACATACTTATCTACTGATACCAAGTTACCTAGGTTGGCTCAAGTTCAAAATATTAAGATTTGGGTTTACGGCTGATATATTGTCTTTAAATTAATTATAGGCTACCTATCCCTTTAACTCGTAGGTGATTGATTAGATTAGCCAACCACTACCTCTATTTGAATTAAACTTTTAAAGGTAGCTTACGTGAGTACATGCTGCATACATGTAGCAAACAAAACTACTAGCTAACTCTGTATTATTATGTATTCTGTGACTCTACATAGCTCTACCTATTCCTAAGTCATTCGTAAACAAATTGATACAGTTATTGGAGTGCTTAAAGTTAAAATATAAATGTTAATTCTTACAAAACAACAAGGTACCTTCTACCATTACCCAATATGCATTTTATATCAATTAAGACTGTATTATTTACCTGCTAGTTTATGTTACAAATAGTCTTACAGATACCTTACCCACTATCCCTTTAGAAACACAAAATGTTCATAAGTACCCTACAACAGTATAGTGCAGTGTCTAGAACACACCTACAATTCTTGATAAAAATAAGAAAATAACATGCAATTTGGAATACCGACATAGGTTCCTATTTATAATTACCTATTTAAAAAGATGTAACCACATTAGGAAAAAGCCCCTATTAAATATATCTAAACCTCGATATATTTGGAATTATTCATTGCACTCTACTTTCTCCTTTTTCTTTGAAATGTAGGTATGCTTAAGTATGCCAGTTAATCTTCAAAAGATGTTTTAAAAATAATCTTGTCTAAGTATTCGCGTGAATTTCCACTTAGCTTTCTACTTATCTGCTAACATTCACATTTATTATATTAAATAGAGATATCAACAATCTAATTTATCTTCTTCGCGAATTTATCCGCTGGTACCTTTATAGTCTGTTGAAACAACTACTGATATTCGTATAGCCAACGATAGTAGCATGAATAAATAATCACATAAAAAGAACAACCTACTTATAAGTAATTGTAGGTACATATCAAATTGGTAGGTATACATTCTCGTACATTTGTATCTACTACTAAATGCGATTTGAGATAATATGATGGATGAGTTAATGTACAGTCTGAGTATTTTTATTCATTTAGGTTTTTTTTCTTTTAATAGATACCTACGAGTACATAGGACATATCTGTCACGCCACTTTCCCATAGGATAGGCCCAGGCAGAGATTACTTCCATCCACTTGCTACGATACAAACATTCCTCTTTCGCTTCATCGACATTCATCAGTGACTTCATACCTACATACATGCACGTCGGTTTAGAGTACTCTTGACTTACCTACTTTCTTTTAATGTTTTCAATTAAAGCATTGAATAGGAGAGCAATGAAGAAATATAAATACCTTCTTACAATGTTATAATTATGTCACGGTAGCGACATTATGCTACATACAAGTAGTGCTTGTTAAATTCATGAATAATATAAAACTGAATGTAAACTACACTGATGCTCAGCAGTAGAAACCAAACATCATTATAATGCATATAAAACTTACTTTGTTCACCCACCCACCTTCCTGAAAACGTTCTTTAACTCGAACTGATTGAAAAAACAACTTTATACTAAGGTGTTTGTTTATTCTGAATTCTACTTAAATGATTCTATGTATAACCAAAAAGTTATAAATCTTAGTTATAACTCTAACGCTTGTTGTTCACGAGGAACAATTCCTACTGAATCAAAGGGTACGGTGAAAGATTTTCATCCCTATGAATTTAATTTAAGCACTCAAAACATGTGACCACATAGAGTTAACGTTACCGAGTACCAGGACCACATAATTGAGAGTAGTGTGTTGTGACTTGCAGATGCTCTCGGTACAAGTGCCGGGGTGCGCTGGCATGGAGCGGCTGGGCGCGCCGGGGGGGCCGCGCCTACGACACGATCACAGACATCACCATTCTGCATTGTAAGTAAACAACTGCGTAGAAAGTGGTACTAGTTTTACCTGCGTTCTTGTAGGCTGGAAGCTAGTAACTTAACCTCAGCATGTTTTTGAACTTTTTCTAACACTGGCGCCGATATGGACGACATCACAAACATAAGTCGATATGTTACTCCTATTTCAATAACACCCCATTTTCACTCGAATCTCCGATAAGCCACTAAACTACGCGGCTTATTACTAGGACCTGTGCCAGGACGCTTTAGACTCTTAGAAAGCCCATGTTTATGTCCCATGTCCTGGTTTTGTTTGCGATTGTTGTAATACCAATGGAAGACCTCGTATTACGAGTACCTAACTGCAATTTTTATGATCTCTTTTGAAAACATAGCTACCTATCTATCTAGACTAGAGACTGAAATAATAAATAACTTTGTTTAAATTTTAACGTACTTCATCAATGTACAGTACCGTGCGCCGTGCAGTGTGTACCTATTCTATTCTAATATATACCTACACGCTAATACATACTCGTAAGAAAGTACGATTTAATATTGTTTACATTAAATAGGTATTTTCATTTAAACACAAAATATTCAGCTGGTGTTATGCCATCCGTTTGTTCAAGTCTATAAAAACGATGTAATAACAAACGCCAATCTTTAACTGTATTCCAAGTCGTTATCAGGTAGACAATACACCTAACTGATAAACGAATTTCACTGATAACAAAGTATCATGGAGATTTCCGACCTGCTCTAACTTAATGCTCTGCAAGATCATAATTTCTAAAGATTTATTATCATTTTTTAATGTCTTATAATTATATTTCATATTCTATATATAAATCAGCCTTAGGTAGGTACTGAAAACAAAACATATTGACTTATATGTATACAGGCTATTGTTGGCCCTCGTTATCGTACCAACCTGTAATCGGATTTAATACGTACTTTAAATCAGCAGTATTAATATTAATGACAGCCTGTTCAGCATTCATTTACCTCCGTAATGCTAAGTTACTGTTATAAGGAGGTAAAAGTATATTTAAATACAATGACTTCTTAACATAGAGTGTTGACTAAACACTGAAATGAATTTGGTTTACTTTCAGAAACGAATACTCTAATACTATACCTAAAGTTATAGCTCTATAAGAGTTATACCTAGTAGAGTAATATCAAGTTTAGCTCTGTGGTTTTTATCTTGATCATTATTTTGCTTTTTACTTATGATAATTGTAAAAGCAAATTACTGTCATAAATTCTAGTCCAATAACTCAATGACTGACTCTGTATTACGTTATTTTCAGGGAATGGGAAAAGCAGAGACTACAGGCCATGGTGCAAGCGCGGTTGCAGGAGATGGTGGAACAGGAGACGCGCGCGCGGTCCGCCGCCGCGGCCGAGCGGCTCGGCTTGCCGCCCAGCATACAGCTGCCCGACGGCGAGTACGGACAGGACGCGCATCTGCAGTTGCGGGCACCTTATCAGGTTGGAATACTTACATACTCCTCCGGACTACAACGCAGATCATTAGTAAGTTGTACACCTGAGACAAAAGAAAGTACCTATTAAATGCGTAGAGGTAGGTAGGTATACCATATCGTATTGCCTATTCCTTTCCGCGAAGTACAGTCGAGAGCAGATCAACCTAACAACTAATATCGCCCTTATATCTCAAAGAAATAAGGCGCCATTGTGTAAAGCTTGATATGCCCTCGACTGTACACTATTTCGAATCTCGGAATCATGAAGCGCCGCCGTGTTAACTTCAGCATCCTCGACTAGTCGACCAATCTTACGTAACCTACTAACATTTAAATAATCCATAAAGCGACATAACGGAACCCTGCTATGAGCACCTCTATGAGAAATAAACCCAGTGAATAATGTCATCGTTTTGAAATTCCAGCAAGACGAGCTGACGAGAACCAACGTGCAGCCTCCACCGAACAAAAGCGTGACCGATGTGCCCGAGTGGGCCGGAGTAGTGGACACGGGCGCGCGGCGCGGCGGCGGCAAGAAGGATGGGCTGCTGCAGAAGGCCACGCGCTGGTGGGTGCGCATGGGCGCGCGCGCGCCGGCGCCCCTGCTGCCGGTGAGCGCGGCCGCCAGCGCGCCGCCCTGCGTCATGGTGCCGCCCACGGCGCCGGGCGCGCCGGGACAGCCGCCCTGCGTCATGGTCCCGCGGCGCGCGCAGCCCGACCCGCCGCCCGACGCGTGACGCCGCCGCGAGCCGAGCCGAGCCGAGCCTCTACCATATCACGCTTACATTCCATTATCGGGACGATCAGACTCGCCGGAGTGCACGCGCGTCCCGGAGTATTATAGACTTGGTATTTATTTATTTGGGACTCGCGCCAGCGCCGGCGACACGCGTGACGAGCGCGAGCTCTGTGATATGTGCGACGGGTCGTGTAGCAGCGGAGCCGACGCCGGAGCCGGCCGGCGCGCGCCGCCGGGCTCGCCGCCGCCGCGACCGTTGCTAGTCTTCATATTTTAATCGGTTTAGACGTAATGGTAATTGTTTCTATTGAAGATTATGAAATGAGACGAGGTTCCACTGCCCGCTAATTGTGTTAAAGGTGTGTATGGCGTTACGAGTGTGCGTCCGTGTTCCTCGCACTGTCTTTGAGTTTCGCAAAAACTAAGACTGAAATAAAATAAAAGATATAACACTATAAAGTCTACTTTGAAGTATGTTGTCTTAGGTAAAATTATTTCAAATAGAAACAATTAAAAGTATATAATATTTAATGAATTTTCGATTGTAGCCTTCGATGATATTGTATATTATGGAAAGGGTCAGTCAATAGTGAGCTGATATGTCTTGCTGTGTACAGTGTCATGTTTAAGTAACCTATTTTAAAGTTTAATTTCTATCCAGCAGCATTAATCTGTGTTTAAACAACTTTTATATTTATTTGTTACGATATAAAAGAATGCATATCAGTACAGTAATCGCAAGGAAGTATAATTTACAAAGCATAGTTTCTATTTTATTGTAAATATTGTCTCTAATTTAATATTAGATTAATGATGGCTGAATGCCAAAATCCGTGGGTCTTTTTCAATTGAGTGTTTGCTACATTCCATATTTATGTTGAAATATTTTCAATACTTCTTACTGTATAGCTGCTTGGGGCCGGTCCGGCTGAGCCACCTCCACCGTTCGCATACGTTTACTTGCACCGCTGACGCGCGTCCGCTCGTCGCTGTCTCTGTGTAGCGGCGGCGGCGGCGCGGGGCGTCTTGCTGACAATAATACACTAGTGAGTTATGTACAACAGATGAATAGAAATCTCATTAGCGTATAGACATTGTTTGAATTTTAAGAATATTGGTTGAATTAGTTTTAAATTAGATATTTATTATTTAATAATATTAGGCCGGTGACTCATACCCTGCAATACGACATGAATGTTCAGTTGTAGGTATGTAGATAGGTAGGTAAAATTAAAGTTCAGAAAATGTGCAGGATGTGTGTGACCGGAGAAAGAACAAATATTACATATTGTTAGCCGTGTGGAGACACTAAATGGTTAGAGTGCACGATACTACACACAATATGAGGACTGTTTTAAAAGGAAACTAAAGCGATATAAATTCCGAAGATTTTGAATTATGATTTTGTTTTATTTGTATAGAACTAGATTGTGATAACATTACTATCCTAATGAACATAGATTGTAGTGTCTTGACGCGGCTAATTGCTCAACTCGACTGAAAAGCGCCATTCATTGTTAAAGCTATTTAAACTACTTAATTACATCGAGTGAATATTATGTTTATGAAGTATTGTACTACGTATAAGACAATCTGAAGTGTGCCCAGCCAATGTGGTAAACGACGTACATATGCGTTAAATGCCTTCTAGTGTAACATTTTATTACATGACTGGCAAATAATAGATGCGTGTGTTTATATAATGTATTTATATTCCATTATACCTAATGGTTTATCAGAATTCATAATCTGAACAAAAATATTCAATCACACTTAAGTTAAGAATTATTATTTTTAGCAGCTAGTTCAGTATTTCCCTTTTGTTGTTTGTCACTATAAAACGAGTATGAAGTGGTCAATCATGTAGGTAGTTCTTTTATGATTCAAATCATCAATTTACTCTGAACTATTAATGTGGCACGTTTCCATTGCAATATTAATACTGCAATGAAGTTATGTACTTAGATAAACAAGTAGTTTATTTTCATTCGAGGTCAGGCTAGGCATTGTAATTTTGTGAGATGCACCATACTGCCACAGCTTCGAATCAATACCTCACAAGAATGGATCTGTGCTACATTTTAGAATACTTGAACACAATCTCAATGAGTTATGGTTAATTTATTTTGGAAATGAACATGTCCGCTTGTAGTACCTTATTAATTATTATGATAAGTTTCATTACATACTTACATTTACTGAGAGCTAGCAATCCTTGTACAGAATGCTAATAAAATATAAAAGTTGTTTAAAATAGTGTCACAGAATAGATATATAATCTAGATATCAAACAATATTCCATTTGTCATATTAATAAGTAAAGCAGAAGCCAATGTTTAATAATTAAAAAAACTGCATTAAATTATGACCTACCAATAATAAAGTTTGTTTCTTTATAAGATCCTTCGAAACAAAAGTAAGACGAGTGCCTATTTCAATTAGTTGTCAGTCGTATGCTATGGTTATTAAAAGTGTTTATACGTCTGTGTACTGAACCATTGAACCATTATTGTTTTGTTGTAAAGAAAGATTGTATGGGAGTAGGTAGCCTCCGTAACTCAGTGGTGAGAGCGTGTGCTTTAAAGGTGCTTTGCATCGCGGCGCGGCGGTGGTGTCCTAAAGTGGTCGAGGGAACCGTCTTATCAGAGGAGCATTTTTGCAACTGGTTGCATGCATGTCACACTAATAGGTATGTCACCTCTTTAGTTCAATTAACTTGTTACCAGCTTAGCAGAGCTACGTACGGTCATTACAGGAGGCATGTATGAGTACGAGTAGGTACCTAACTAAAGTAGTAAATGACTAAACACATGCCGCAGCCATCGTTCCTACCCCGATTTATAAGCAGATTCTAAAACCTAGAAACAAAATAGCTTTACTAAAAAATAATATTTCAGTACCCACCTACTCATCCACTCTTTGAGAAGACGTCCAGTATTCATTTGTTCCCACAAGTGGGCAAAGACATCCCCGCATTCTTACGTCTTCACTCTTCCCCTATCCCCGGCAATTAGCTACCTTATTATCAACGAACAGTACCTACAAGAGATCCTACTTTTATATTATTTTGAGTAGTTTGCCACTTAGGTCGACATTGTAAAATGTTTAAATAATGCCTGTACCACACTTTCTAGAACAATAGGTACTGAAAGGAACCTATTTTGAAAAAAGTACAGTCAAACGTCCTTCAAGCTTAACTGCGGGGGGCTGCGAGTGAATTTGCCACTAGGGCCTAGGGGCGCTAGTTCTAGTGAGATTTCCACTGCAAATTACAGCAGCTTTCATACGTCTGTGGAGATTTCACGCAAAATGTATTAGGATTCTGTGTACATCTGCACTACATTAATAAAATCATTTTTTTAATACGTGCGTATAACAAGATGACAAGTTCTTCAAAAGCATAATGATGATGAGAATATTTTTGTCATTATTCTCAACCGGAGAATGTCATATTTTTTTTTATCTTATTTTTTATATTGTCTAACATTTTTCAAGATTTTTTAATGTTGGCGCCAAAGCAATGAATGAGATCGACTGAATGGAGTGAGTCATAAAGCGAAGCGACCCCACAAAAATGGCGGGCGGGCAGTGAGTGGAAATCCGTAAACAAAATAGTAAACAAACGTTTTGTGTCCAATAACTTCTTATTAATAATACACATATTCAGGCATCAAGACTTTATCATAAGAAGAAAGGTCTCAGCGAATAATGCAGATTTATATTGATTGGTGAGAGAGATGAAAAACGTTGCTAACAATAATTTGGCTTAATTGAGAGGTTAGATTAGACGAATAGACTAGGGATGTGAAAAAATAATCGATTTTAACATTAATCGATTATTATTTTAAAATAATCGATTTTTATTAATCGATTCGCGTACCAAAAATAATCGATTTTTTATTAATCGATTTGTTTTGAAAGTCGATTTTTTTCTGATCGATTTTTTATGTGAGTTAAAAATTGTTAAGTGATCTATAAAATATTTCGAGATATTCAATATTAAAGAATTTCGTGGAAAACTAATTTAAGAGTTGGCAACACAATATGCAAATGTGTGACATTTGTTGTGTCTTGTCGGTAAAACAGTTCAACAGTATGACATGGTGTTTGATGCTACTGGCGGAGGGAGCCACTCTCATACAATGACTGTCTAAAATGATGTCTTTAGTATAGCTGCGTCGTTGGTTCCAATTTTTGCCACCAGCATTGAGATCCTTGTCAGGCTGAATTATTTTTTTGAATCGTGCGAGGGTAAGTTTAAGATTAAAAGCTGGAAATATTGTCCGCAAAACGAGAAATCGTATCTTAGGTAAAAGATGCCCAAACTATTATTTCTCCAATGCCTGCCCACGGATTTTTGGCAATAAGGTTAATTTTATCTAAGTTCATTTAGTAGCGCTAAAAACGCGCGACAAGTAAAAATAAGAGTCACGCTGCAGTCACTCCAATTTCCAATGTGAAGGGTTCCGTTTTGTAGAGCAGTAGAAATACCTTAATAAAAGTTATGTAAAAAATCGATTATTTGAAAAAATCGATTATTTTTTGTAAAAAAATCGATTTTATTAAAATCGATTTTCATATTGATTGAATAACATCGATTTTTACATAATCGATTATTTAAGTATAAAGTCACATCCCTAGAATAGACTAGTGTTGCCGCTCGATAGGCCAATATCGATAGCCTATCGATAGGTCGAAAAACATGTACCCGAAACTGTACCCGAATGTACCCGATCGATACTATCGATAGTATCGATTGTGCTTTCGCTGCAATAGTATCGGTTAACAGCAATACTATATAGTTTCGATCGCTGCCGATCAATGAACTATCGATAGAATTGCTCTCCAATATTGAATATACAATCGATAGTATCGATAGTTTTGCACAATCGAGTTATCATTTTTTTCATCATCAATTTAGATTCGAAATTGCTGGCCAACTGACTGACCATACTTACTTTATATTCGTCCGTCATACACTTATATGTGATCATGTCATATATTCTACCACCCATTATGCCTGCTTTCTGAATGCAATACTATCGAAAAAATTATCACTATCGATTGTGCAAAACTATCGAAACTATCGATTTTTCGGCAACGCTAGCACAGACTACAAATAGGGCTGCCATACTTCCGGATGTCCCCGGATTTGTCATAGTTGAAGGGCGTCCGGAAAAAAATAATAATGTAAATGTTTGTGCCGACCGATAAATGGACGGATGTTTGTTACTCTTTCACGCAAAAACGACTGAACAGATTTTGATGTAGTTTGGCAATATTATAGCTAGCACATCAGAAAAACACATACAAAGGCTATATTATTTTACGACATCATGATTTTTTCCAAGATATGACGATAAATGCGTACGAAGCCTCTCGAGTCTAGTATTATAGAAATAGCTAAACCATTATCGCATTTAATCCATGAATAAAAATTCTCGGATGAAATTACTGTATTCTGTTCATTGTCTTGGCAACATTTTGTTATGGATTGTCATGTTTCCATTCATTCAATGACGTTTTATCTTTCCTTTTACGTCAATGTCATCCATCTCAGTCACGCACGTTTCGTTCGTGTTCGTTCGTGTCGTGAGTCCGGTTGAGTGTATTGAAACCTTATTTGAAACATTGAAACGAAAATATTTTGTTTTGAAGAAAGATTTTCTAGAGGAAGAAAGTATTGGGTTTGTGTTTTCGTGCGGAAAATATTGTGTTTCCCAAGATAAATAGGTATCTACGGTTGGTAAGTATTATTTCCTTTTATATTGCAAGTCCCTTTACTTTATTTGTTCAAAATAAGTACCATTTCTTGTTAATTTGCAGAATACTTATTTGAAAGAATGGGACCACCGAAAAAACTAAAGAAATATGATTCTAAAGCTGGAAGCGACAGATCAGGTAAGTTTGTTGTTGTTGTTATTGTTGCTTGCATAATAAATAACCAAAGTTATAATAGGTAACTATAATAAAAACTTAATAAAAAAAAAATAATCAAAGTTTATTAGTAAATTTGTGTATTTAATTTATTATTTTGTACAAACCCAAGTTACCCAACTGTGTTATACTACTTAATACCCTTACAGGCAAAAAGAAAAAAGCTGAAACAGAGGAAATGACTATAGACCTGGTAGATGATGATAACAGTGAGAATGTTGGTGTGCCGGGAGCAGCGATGCAGGACGCAGAGAAAAATGACCAAGTCCCTGAAGATGAATTTGGAGCCAAAGATTACAGGTAGCCTTATGAAACTGTCTTTAGGACACATCTTTTTATTTGACACAATAATAGGGAGAATTGGGAAGGTAAAAATTGATATAAGTAAGTCATAAAATTTTCACCATATAATAATCATGCATCATGTGGTGGTTGTTATATTAAATTAAAATGTTTGATAAACATCTAAATATATTTTGGTACTATTTCACAGAAGTCAAATGACTCTAAAGGCAGATAATGCAAGTCGTCCACTGTGGGTAGCTCCAAACGGTCACATCTTTTTGGAAGCTTTCTCTCCAGTCTACAAACATGCACATGACTTCTTGATTGCAATAGCAGAACCAGTTTGCAGGTATTCTTACACTTAGATACCTATTAGTTTTTAAATGTATTTTTTGTAGTCAACAATTTATATTAATTATTATAATAATTGGGAGTTGTTCATTTGTTTTATGAATTTACAGACCCCAGCATATCCACGAGTATAAGCTAACAGCATACAGTTTGTACGCGGCCGTGTCTGTGGGACTACAAACCAATGACATCGTAGAGTACTTGCAGAGGTTAAGTAAATGTGCTGTACCTGCTGGCATCATAGAGTTCATTCAACTCTGCACACTGTCTTACGGGAAAGTCAAACTGGTACTTAAACATAATAGGTAAGAAAATTATCTAAGATAAATATGGTTGACTGTTATTTAAGCATTTATATAAACTACTTGACATTCTACTTGCTTTTGTTTCGATTATTTAACTTTTATTAACTGGATTCATTTAGTGTTCTCTACTGCAAAATGAAACTATTCTACTACATTATAACCCGTTTAACAAGAAGCTTATTACCTACTTTAAAATCAAACTTAAATTACACGAAATTAATATTTGTTTAAAGGTATTTAGTAGAAAGTAAACATGTGGAGGTGCTACAGAAACTGTTGAAAGACCCAGTAATCCAACAGTGCCGTTTGCGACGTGACGGCGATGATGAACTAATGGCGTCTGCGTTGCCGAGCAAACCTTCCACGTCTACTGCTAAGCCAGGTTAAATTTAATTAAGTTTAATTGTAGTTCTTGTCTGGGTATGGTTGTATTTCTGAACTTCAAAAAGAAGTTATCAAGTTTGGTGGGTATAGAAATCATAATGTGGTGACACAGGAATACTAGGCAGGAGAGAAAAATTGTTATTTCCTGCAATGTTTTTTCATATGAAGTAAACTTGCGTATGAAATTATATAACATAAGGGCTACATAGTAAAACATGATATTAATCTAGGTGAAGACAAACCAGCAGCCCCAAGTGGCGCAGTGCCAGAAGACATCAGTCAGTTTTACCAGCAGCTCGACAAGGATGACGAAGAAGATGAAACCACTGAGATTGCTGCTAACACTGCCGTGGCATTCGAAGTAGATCCTGACAAAATTGAGGTGCTTTACCAAAAATCTATTTAATTTTAAGTATTTCGTCCATTGGCGTACATAATTTATAGAACAGTATTTAGTTTTTTACTGAAAAGTGTTGTTAACAGCTATTTAATATAAGTGTAATAATTTGGTACTCTTTGTCATCAGCAATTTGATCAATTCGCAGGTAATACAAAAACGGTGTATTGAGCTTGAACACCCATTGCTGGCTGAATACGATTTCCGGAACGACACAATCAATCCAGATATCAACATCGACCTTAAACCGACGGCGGTGCTGCGTCCATATCAGGAGAAAAGCTTGAGAAAGATGTTCGGCAACGGTCGTGCTAGGTCGGGAGTGATCGTGCTCCCGTGCGGCGCGGGGAAATCTCTCGTGGGCGTGACTGCGGTGTGCACGGTGCGGAAACGGGCGCTCGTGCTGTGTAACTCCGGCGTGTCCGTGGAACAGTGGAAGCAACAGTTCAAGTGCTGGTCGACCGCCGACGACAGCATGATTTGCAGGTAATACGACGTGCATCATTGAATTAATTATTTACTATGTAAAATAAAGTTTCACTACACTACTACAATTTACCAATATAAAAAGATCACTTTATGCTTGAAAGCTGCCTAATAACGATACCAAGATTAAAACGTGAATTATTTGTACCTTTCAATTGTACAAATACACGGGAAGACGGTATATTTCCTCATCTTGAATTTTTCTTCCGAATTCAATTGTTAACATTTTATGAAAACACGCGTTAGCTTAATTTGGAATTAAACAACAGATTCACATCAGAAGCAAAAGACAAGCCGATGGGCGCGGGCATCCTGATCACGACGTACTCTATGATAACGCACGGCCAGCGGCGCTCGTGGGAGGCGGAGCAGACCATGAAGTGGCTGCAGGCGCAGGAGTGGGGGCTCGTCGTGCTCGACGAGGTGCACACTATACCCGCCAAGATGTTCCGGCGGGTGCTCACCATCGTGCACTCGCATAGCAAACTTGGTGAGGGAATCTTTTCATTTTGATAAGGCTCTCAAATTGCTATTCTAACGAAACATTTTTTAAGAATTTAGAGCAAAACACTGTTTTTAATTTAGTTGTTAGCATTAAAATACCTTTTGTCATATTTTTTCCAATCTAAGTCCTATTTTACGAAAATCCTAATGCAAATAATAAATAATTGTTAGGTCTAACGGCGACGCTGCTACGAGAGGACGACAAGATCGCGGATTTAAACTTCCTGATCGGTCCGAAGCTATACGAAGCGAACTGGCTGGAGCTGCAGGCGGCCGGGTACATCGCGCGCGTGCAGTGCGCCGAGGTCTGGTGCCCCATGACGCCAGAGTTCTATCGCGAGTATCTTATACAGAAGTGAGTTGATTAAATCACTACTTTGTTACCCGCGAATAGGGACGAGAATAGCACATGTTGGTGACATCAATTCATATTCCACGTAAGGGAAAGCTTAGCACTATTTATCTCATTTCTTGTCTTGTTTTTATAATAAGAGGCTTATTGTTCTTTTCTTGATAATTCAATGAAACAGGATTTACGTTGTAAGAATCACTTTTCACATATATATTTTTTTCAGAATTCTGATCTTGATTATTGTTTCCAGGATCAACAAGAAAATGTTGCTTTACGTAATGAACCCGTCGAAGTTCCGAGCGTGCCAGTTTTTAGTTCGCTACCACGAGAAACGCGGCGACAAAACCATTGTATTCTCAGACAATGTGTTTGCGCTGCGACACTACGCCGTCAAAATGAACAAACCGTACATCTACGGGCCCACGTCACAGAGCGAAAGGATACAGATCTTACAGAACTTCAAGTTTAACCCCAAAGTGAATACGATATTCGTGAGCAAAGTAGCCGACACGAGTTTTGATTTACCCGAAGCGAATGTTTTGATTCAAATATCGTCACACGGTGGTTCTCGGCGGCAGGAGGCGCAAAGATTAGGTTCGTTGGCATTCTTTGAGCTAGTACTCGCTCAAACGTAAATTCCTTTTAAAGGCCAGTAGAAATAGTTACATTATATTATTATCAGGTCGTATTCTTCGAGCGAAGAAAGGCGCCATAGCGGAGGAGTACAACGCGTTCTTCTACACGTTGGTGTCGCAAGATACGTTGGAGATGGCATACAGTAGGAAGAGACAACGGTTTCTTGTCAATCAGGGGTACAGCTATAAGGTACCATACACGAGAATCTAAAATAATCAGTCGTCCGTCAAATATCCCGTATATGTGATAATTCATTTAAAATTTTCAGGTTATCACGGAATTGAAGGGAATGGATCAAGAGCCCGATTTATTCTACGGGACCCGCGAGGAACAAGGCATGCTGTTGCAACAAGTTAGTATTTTAATACCTAGATAATTTCAAACTACCTTTACTTAATGAAATATTTCGTCACATTTTAACAAATATGAATCGGGAAACTCGATGATAACGGTGGTGCGAGTAGTGTAATGAACGCGTTCGTGGCGGCAGGTGCTGGCGGCGTCGGAGACGGAGTGCGAGGAGGAGCGCGAGGGCGGCGCGGGCGGCGCGCGGCGCGCGGCGGGCAGCGCGGCGTCGCTAGCCGGCGCCGACGACGCGCTCTATCTCGAGCGGCGCGCGCGCAGCGACGCCAACAAACACCCGCTCTTCAAGAAGTTCCGCTACTAGGCCTCCACCTGCGCCGCCGTTCAGGTGACCCGCTACTTGACGGTTTCCTTTCTTCCTTCCTACTTTACGTTGAAAGCCGTATTATGCTAGCGAATTCGAAGTGCTGCGAGTTTGCACGGCTTGCGCTTGCATGAATTCGATTCGCGAGTTTTACGGCGTATTGAATTGATAAAGGTTAGCCTGTTATAGCCTTACATAAAATTGTCTCAATACCTACATACTCTTATTTGTTTCAGGTTTATCAAAAATCCAAATGCCCGAGTTGCGTTATAAATAAAAACATATTACTTTATAACATTTTTTTTCTTATCCTGAAACCTTTTATCCTAACACCTATGAATGAATGCCCAGCCTAATGAAGGGCTGATTCGATGATATTGCGGCGGCGCCGCCTTCATACGCCCTTCGGAAACCTTGACTATTTATAGTTACTACTACCTATTGTATTCTAAAATATTGTTAATTTTTCTTTCAGTAAACAAGAAGATGAGAAAGGAGTTCCCGAATGGGCGATTATCGAGCTCCAGGGTCTCGTCCAGATGAAGAAAGAAGGTGTGATTGGACCCACTGTAGCGGGAGACCTACATTTCTTCAATAGGAACCGTCACCCGGTCCTGATCCTCGGCCACCACGTCCTCAACGGCAAGGAAACCAAACTAGAGCAACCTATGGCCGTCCTCGAAAAGATCACCAAAGATGACAAAACAGAATATAAAGTGAAAGCTGTTGTTAAAAAGAAATTGTTATTCAAATCCAGACCTAAACCTATTATTTCAAATGTTGCTGAGAAATTGTGATTATTGATTAAATATTAAATAGTTATATTCTTTTACTACAGGCTTTTTCAATTGGTCACGAATTTTTAGGGTACCTTGACGCGGAGAAATGAGGAAATATTATACCAATAATTATATTATGTAAATTTCCAGAGCGAAAATTTTCTGTGCAATTCTATTGGTAAACATTCAAGGCGCCCTTTTTCTAGGAAATAATCTACACAGGCATCTTAATACATACATATTGTTTATTGTTTCATAAAGTACTTCACAATGTGAGATATGACATATTTTGCGTAATACATTTATCTATCTGTGACTTAAAACTACTTAACCCAAAAAACCGCATTTATTCTTTCTTTACAATTTAATTCCATAACATAAATATTGCTTACCTGCTAGCTTTTGGATTGTAATAATTATTTCGATAAACATTGAATGCCCGGATCGTCAGTTTTTAAGCTCAAAACAGTTCAATACATACAAACACACGTAAGTGAATTAATGCGTCTTTAGACTCGTGTTTCCGTCATACATTTTGAAACGGGTGTGCAAACTACTACTGTGATATTCTGCGGGAATAAGTAGTTAGTACAATATTTTGGCAGTACGAAAATCTCTATCTGCATGCTCTATATATCTCACCTTCTTGAGCTCAATTGCAAAAGTTGAGGAAACCGACTTTAACAGGACATATGAAAATATTGATTGAAATTATTAACCTAGTACCAATTTAGCTCCATTTTATACAATACAATCAAGTAAAATTTTAATACATTTACACTTTAATTTTCAGCGTTCTCCAAAGAGTAACACACGATACATATCGTTCCTATCTGTGTGATCTAGGTACTTTTTCCGCGCTATATTTTTCATTGCATAGACAAGGAAATAAATACATTTTGTACTAATCGGCCAAAATGAAAAACTGTGATTTTATTTAATTATGCAAAGTTATAGGTAATTTATTTTGGTTGCCTAGTCAGAGTCTGCATTATCAGCAATAAAAAATAGCAAGTTTTTTATTACTTCTGGTAGGTTAGCAAAATGAACTTATTTTCCACAGACAATTTGCACTAATTTCGATCCGTTTAACGTTAAACAACAGGAAAGGAAAATCCTATAATTTATGATGTAAGAATTTGAAAGGCACTTTCTTTTGAAAGAATAATAAACTAAGACAGAAAATAGAACTAAACTTAAATTGTAAATTAACTTATAGAAGAATTACATTACAACTAACATAAACTCTAATAATCCAGTGGAAATGAAATAAGAACTACAGAAAGACTGTAGGTAGAGTACAATACAGTATTTACTGCTGGGAGGTAAGGTATATTCAGATAATCAAAGCGAAAACTAATTTCACAAACTACAACACTTACTAGAAATGGAAACAAATCATTGTCTAGTAATCTGATCGAAAAATACACTTTTTCCTTGATTAACTTTAGCCAAATATCCAAAATTCGCTACGTTTCGGTCTTTCATATTATTTTTTAATACCTTCCTATTTTAAAATACAGACTACTAAACAAATTCATTCATTTGTATTCGTTCCATTTCAGATAAGATGTATACTTTGGCTAGAAATAGAACTGATACTCAAAGCTAAATTATAAACTCTTAAACAACTAAACAAACACGTAAACAATTGAATCTATAACATAACATAAATCTACAACTGATTTAACAATCCCATTCTTTAAAAACTGCATTAATTATTTAATATTTAATGCTGGCTAGTCAATAGAACTACCAGGGCACATATTTGTATAACAAATATTTTTTGTAGAATATGAATAAATCCCAAAAATAAAACTTTTATTTTTCCGTCTGACCTACCAGTGTTGTGAATAACAATTGCTCTATAAATTTAGATAACCGTTATGAGTCTTAGCTAGACCATAGGTACGGTCTGTGTGGACTCTCGCCAGGCGAGTTAGTTTCACGTGGGTTGCACCTTAAGCTTTGACCGCATTAGTTTACATTGAAGTATCGGATACACGACATCAAAATAGTAGCAAGAGTTGGCTAACACAAACACAGGTTATTGCAGTTTTTAAAGAATGCTCCCAATTTTGCTTAAATTTTATGTAATTTATGAATGAATTTACTAATCCCCGGCATTCGAGACAAAAAGAACCAAATAAATCAACCATATTCATGGCTTTCAAAGGCACACTAGTCAACGAATTAACGCTTGAAATTAAAATGATATTAAATAACATGTCAATTGTTAAGAAGAATAAATGAGAAAATAGTTTCTTCTTCATTAAAATTGCATATGTCCGGTTTCGTTTAGGGTCATATAATACCGATACCGAAACATAATCCAACAAGTGCAGTCTAGAACACCAAATAAAATTCAGAACTGCAAATTCTTCGACGAATACATCCTAACAATTGAATTAAAAACATATTACATCAAATTACTGCTTGCTAATAATTGCACCGTAAATAGATAGAAATCCGACTGATTACATTTAAGAAACATTAGTTATGTGACGTGTCTTTAATTAGTTCCTATAATCGTGGCTTTTTCATGCGCCAACACTTAGAATGTGGGGGTTCACAGTTTAACGGTGGAGCGCAGGATGTCCTGACCTTCAACGGAGGTCCAGTACTCTACGAGCAAGTCGCGCTCCTTTTCGAGGCCAATAAGGAATGTGGTTTCGAAGTCATTGCTCTTCTTCAGATTCAACAGCTGTTTCTTTAGAAGCGTATTCTGCAACAATAAGTTATACAAATTGTAATGTTTCGAAGGAATGTTTTTATTAATTAGATTTAAGTTGTCAATACAAGGTTATCTTATCGATGTGGGTTACGACCTAATACAGCGTTCAAAACAGACAAATGACAAAATTCATTAATTGAGTGCAGACAATACTTCTAATGTGGACATTTTATATCATATTGCTTTCTACTGTATGTACTTTTGCAAGTACTACGACCGCTAATGAAAGTGAAGAATCAGAATTGTATTATTTTGGTTTGGTGAGTACCTATTATAAACCTAACAAGAAATGTACAGCTGTGTATGATTTACATGATAAGTTTCATGATTTGTATGAATAAAGATGAAACAGTGCAATGGATCATTGCAGGAGGAGAGTGAGCGCAGCCTGCCAGCGTGCGGGGTCCGGCAGGCGTGCTCGGCACTGGTGCGGCGGGAGTGGCGCGCGCCGGCGCTGGTGCGCCTGTGCCGCTGCGCGCGCCGCTCGCGCTGCGACACCCCCGCGCCCTCGCACTCGCGGATACCCATCAACAACAGGGACTACTTCCAGGTGCACTAATATCAATGAAATATAATAGTCTACCTACAATGTTCACAAATCCCTGCTGGTATTAAGTAATAATTAACTGATCAACATTAAAATCTCTTCCAGTTCTGCCGTAGTACAACAGATTGGCCGATATGTAGCTTTAGAGAAACCCCTCTCACCGTGGAGACAAAATATGACCGAATGAACCCTGATGAACTTGAAGAACTACACCACCAAAACACGCAGCTCGTTCCCCCGAAAATAACTTTTAAATGCAAATGTCCGGAACCGAATTATTGGAAGTTAAATTCGACCGCAGAATCCGTAACCACTCAAGTTTACCAATGCACGTCTTTGCCACCTTGTAAGACCGGTGAATTTTGTGGCAATGTAAACTACGATTTAAATGCGTTATACCAATCGTGTTTGTGTCCTAAACATCATATTTGTGTGCACAATGGTGGCATTACACATCGTCATATATCTGAATTGTTATACCGTGGCAAAGGCTGGAGGGCTTACTGTCGACCTACTGACGAGTTTAGTTACGAAGACTATTATGAATAAGTGTGTTACCTGTGTGGGTGGCGCTGCAAGATCTTTGGCAACAACACGCGCCTGTTCGGTACACATGCTCGGTAGAGTCCGGCTCAACAAGCCTCCTTTCAGTGCTTCCGTGGCGGAGAGTCGACGATCAAACAATATCAAATCATTTATCTGTAAAAAACACATTTAATTAAGAAAAAGTGAAGTAAATAATTGTTAAGTAGGTGTCACGTTATTAACGCATAACTAACCAAAGATGATGATAATCTGGTGCACCGAGATGTAAGCGTTGCTACGCCAGGTAGAGGCAAAGTAGTACTCAGTGTAAAGGTTGAGTGTTCGGAGGCTAGAGCCACGTCGCTAGTGGCCATCAACGCAAGCCCGACGCCCGCACACTCGCCCCACACGCAGCTTACTAACAACTTGCTGTGCTTTTCCATGGAACACAAGAGGGACCTGTAAAAACATTATAAGTAGGTAATCAGTTTTAGCATTTATTATAAATTCATCTTTGTATTTTTTTTATAACACACCACATTATGTATTGTTTTATATGCAATTAAATAAAGAAATAAGTTAAAATACAATTTTGTTAAATACTAAATAATACCTGACAGATTCAGCAATTTCGTGAGCATAATTGGTTCTAATTTCCATATTGTCACAAAGAAGAGGTCTCAAATCCAACTCGGAACATAATGTGCCACATTCAGATGTTATAAGTGTAACAGATACATCTTTTCGTTTATCCACAAATAATAAAGCTTGTTCCAACTCCCTCAATACCTGCAATGAATTTTTGTTGTAATTATGTTTTAATGATCTATTAAACTAATGATAACATAATACATTATATGAATAAACTCACATCACTATTAGAGGCGAACCCTGTATTCTCAATACATATTTCAGCTAGTCTATTATCAAATTGGACTGAAACATGTTTAGCTTTCTCTGCATTCTCCGAGACAGTAATTTCTCGTTCTACAGAAACATTTTTTGAACTCTTTCTTTGCTTCGGAGGCTTGTGAGGCTTATTGCTGTCCTTCTTCCTCTTGTTTAAGGCAAGAGATAACTTTGTATTCAACTTTTCTTTAATAGACAAACAGTCATCCTTATTGATTATTTCATTACTGCTATCAGGCATAAATATATCAGTGCTTTCCTCAAATGTTTCATTGGTCCTACCAGTAGAAGGAGCGGGCGGGCGAGCGCCGCCAGCTGTTTCGACATCGCTCAGGCGACGCGGACTCATACACGCGCTGGAATAGGAGCTTGAGGAGTGCCGCCGATAGATGATTGAATCATCTGCACTATGAGTTTCAAAGTCCTCACAAGCTAATGGTGATTTCACCAAACTACTTATTGACGACCTCGGTTTCCCACCTAATATTTTCTTAGCCTCACCTTCCTCCTTTATCTCCTTTTTTCGCTCTCTAAATTTCATCTCCTTCCCATCTGGTGTTGAGCTTTGTATTTTCTTAATAAATTCAGCTTTAGTCCTCATGTTTTTCTTGCCTTTGGGTGCTTCTGGAGTTAGCTGGTAGATCATATTGACAGCACCTTCATCCATCAGCAGCTTGTCAACTTCAGTCAATCTCCTGTTTTGTTTACTGTTGCTTTTGGGAGTAGGTTTCTTCCATTGTAACTTAGAGGTAGGTGATTTGGATTTAGCTCTTTGAGGTGTTTGCTGAGAATCTGCTTTACTCTTTTTAATTGGAGGCTGTTCTTTTTCAGAATGTGTATCCTTACTCTTGATAACATTTTTGCCTTTAGTAAATGTATCTGGATTGTCAGGATCAAATATAACTTTTTTCTTTATAACTCTGCCTAACCTTCTCTGTGGCTGGCTTTCATCACCACTTTTACTTTGTGTTGCAGCCTGTCCCTCTCCAGAAACTTCTGTTGATGACTGAGCAGAACCTTCATTGCTTTCAGATTCCTGTGATTTCAAAAGATTATCAGTTGTTTTGGCTACACTTTCAGTATCTTCTAGCTGGTTCGATTGATCTGCCTCTGGAGGCTCATCATCGTCCCAATCTTTTACTAGAACATTAACTATACTATCATTATCTTTTTTCTCTGCATTGTTACTATTTACTTCAGATTCAGAAACTACTTCTGGCTCATTACTAACCTCTGCAGGTTTCTCATTATCCCTATCTACTTGCACATTTTCCGATTCTTTGTATTCTGTCTTTACTTTTCTTTTTCTAGGTGTTCTTTCTCCAGCATGGCTTTCACGGCCACTTCTCTTTGTTTTTTTCAATCTTGATAGCTGGTCCATTGCTATCTTAGCTTCTATCATCTTTTTAGTCTTAGCATCAGTCTGTAACATGTCAACAACTTCATTACTATGTGCAGTTTCATCATTCCCTTCCAAGATGTCTAATAGTTCCTCCTTATTAAAAACCTCCTCCCTGTCAGTGCCATTATTGTTATCTACATTGTCGGTAGTGTCCGATGAGCGCAGAGCTTCACTCAGTTCAATCCCTTGACCCAGATCACTAAGAATGTTATTAGCATTGTTTTGTACATCATCCTTGATGTCTCTTGGATCAGGAATACAATCATTGTCACTTTTCTCGACAAGTATTTCCGTTCTTAGTGTAACTGTATCAATGGACGTCTCAGTGCTATCTACTACAGTGGATCCTTCTATAGTTACCTCATTACACATAATAGCCTCTGGAGTGTCAGCAATCCCTTCTTCTATCACTTCTTGAGATTTAGTTTCATTCAGTAAGCTTTCAACTGCGGCATTGGACTCCATGGTTGATAACAACTCTTCGTCGGGAGGTAGCGCCGCAGAGTTGTCCGGTACCGCGGCATCTTTGGTGCTGCTGACAGACAGCTCATCGTTCGGTGGTATTTGAGTGGCGTCGTACGTATCCATATTTATATCAGCAGTCCCGACAGAGTAGACCGCGTCACCCGCATCCACCATCGACGTCGATTCGGCAACACCGTTTGATGTATGGCACAAATCGTTGTCTGCCAACAGCATAGATTCCTCATCATTTGCAACATTCACTTTTACACTCTCAACAACACAAGGTGCTGCAGGTTCTTCTATAGCTTCCATTTTAGTCTAAATCTTATGTTATTACACTTAACTACAGATAACCTAAGTAAAAACAAACCAAATAAACAGAAAATAAAGTATTAATGTACTTGTTACGAAATTAGCTTACATTATTATATTTACTAAAGTATGATTTTAATAATTTACTAATGAATTTCACTAGAAAAATTGGAATTTTACACGAAAAAGAGTCACAGCACAGCGTTCTACTTTTTCTCGCGTCCATTAAATTAAATAAAGGTACCTATACATTGTATTGTATTGTATGCTTCGGTTGATAAATGAATGAACGATAGACGTGTGGCGCGAACAGATCATAATTTATATGTTAACTTGCAAATTAATTACATTATAATGCAATATAATAGAAATATGTAAAATATAATTAATTTATCTATAATTTTTTTAGAAGACAAAATCTTAAAAAATGCCGCATGGATGTGGTAGTGTATGCAAAATTGCTCCATCAAATAATCATGTCGACCCAGCCCTATATAGAGTCTGTCAATGTCAATCAGTGATCGATCAGTCAGTTTTTAGTTTGACTTTGACTGACTGACTGACACACTTCACTTGCCTCGCTCGTACTAATCAAGAGTACCACTATTATTTGTTTTATTTATTAATTATCGTAAATAATCGAGGTTTCCATTTTATTGTGGTTAAGAGGTAGTTATCGGGGTTTGGATTAAGGCATCAGCAATGAATATATTACCCAAAAAAAGGTAAGTAGGTATCCAAATTAATTTTAACTTTAATTAAAATTTTGTTGGTTGATTTAATATTTAGTCGTCAGATCAAAGTCAAAAAGGGATATTTGTCTGAAAAAACACTCACAAGTTTGTTTTTATTTGTTCACAGATGGCATGTGAGGACCAAAGAGAACATAGCAAGAGTAAGAAAGGATGAAGCAGAAGCTGCGGAAAAGGAAAGACAAGAGAGACTAAGAATTGAGAATGCTGACCGAGAAGCACGACTTAATGTCCTGAAACAAAAGAGCAAAGAGAGACTTGAAAATTATGCCAGTGATATAAATGAGCCTGTACAATCACAAACCGATATACAAAGCCATATAAACTTGTTTGATGATCTTGATCATGCTGTTAAAACAACAAATAAAGAACATGATAAGGAAGTAAAGGACAAAAAGGAAGAATATGAAAAGAAAATAGGATATCTCACTTATCTAGGACAAGACACTAATGAAGCTTTGAAGAAGAAAAACTGGTATGAAGTTCCCCCAGAATCATCGAGATTTTCCAGATCAAGTGATATAAAAGATACCTATGATAAGTTAGTTCTGAAAGACAAAGATGGGAAACCAAAGGCTAAAGAGATTGATGAGAAAGATGGCGAAGTTTCCTGGAAAGCTAAACAACGCCTTGACCCACTTAATGCATTTAGAAAGTATTGCCCACAAAAAATTATAGTACCACCCAAAACTACATCCCTGGAACCTAAAGGCACTAAACCCAGTGATAGCTTTAAACACAAAAGTAAGAAGAAGAAACATAAAAAAGATAAAGCAGACAAAGATAAAATGTTGCAAAAATTGCGGGAAGCACGACTTAAGAGAGAAATGCAGGAAAAATGTAGAACAGAGCTATTTTTAACCGGACTCAACGGCCCAAAACCCAAAAATGATGAAGAAACAACTACTAGAATCAAGCCTAAATATAATTCTCAGTTTAATCCCGAACTTGCCAGACAAAACTACAAATAATAGTATTAATACACATCATTTAACATGTTATTTTCCATATTTTAATATTTATTGAATATCTTAAGTGTAAATAAATATGATAAAACATACTTAGGTACTTATATCTAAATAAAGTACTTCATTTCTGCAATTTGTGTGTTAATAACACAAGGGGTAGTTTATCCTCTAACTTATCAAATGGAATGTTGAAAGTTTCACTAAATAATTCAAGTATTCTCACAATATATGTTCCTTCACTTGATGCTTCTGCAATTCTTGCCCTGAAAAGAAATAAAAACAATGAAATATGCACCTATGAACTTGATAGGATTGAAAAAAAAATCTGCTCCCATTTCTCTAAAAGTGTAAAAGTGTAAAGTGTAAAAGCTCTAGCTTATAATAGGTTCACAATACTCACTTTGTGGCTGTTATATGTTTTACATAGCTGCACAGAAAATTAATGAATGTATCCATATTTTCCGTCCGAGTTTGATGAATTAGGGTGTAAATGCCAACAATCAGTGGAAACCCATCTATGTTTTCACCAGCTTTTCTTGTTATGATGTCTCCTAAAACATGTTTTTTTTTGTTAAGTAATTCAACATAATCTTGAAAATGTCACATAATATTCTGTAAATATGATATTCTTTACAGACCTGTGGTATAACACATTTGCAGTTTAGGTAACTGTGAAATTAAGAGCAATGCCATAATTCTTCCTATATCTGCATTCATCAACTCAGTCGCATTTTTAACGTAAATCTTTTCAAAGGGCTCGTATATACCACATCTAACTAAATATTCTTCTAAATGGTGTAAAAGAGCTGACGACACTTTCGGCTTTCCTTCAGATGCTGATGATAGTTTCAACTCGTTTATTAAAGCTCTAGAAACGAAAATGTAAATGTTAAGAGCTATCAATGCAAAAAAAAAACTTGCTTATAAGAGTAAATAAATTGTATGCTTACTCATTCATTGTTCTCAAAGAAGCCTCCAATTGCGCGGAATCAAATTTGCAAGTAGTGTTCAGCTGATAAGCAATATGTCGTCTAATCAATTGCAATGTCCCTATTACAACTATTGCCTCAGACAGCTGTTGCATATTTTTTTGATGTTTCGCAACTATTTGTTCAACATCTTTCATTTCCACATTTTGCCCACTTACTATTTTGTCCACTCCACTCCTGAATATGTTTTGTACGTTCTGTAACTGGTTCTTTATCATGAAAGCATACAAAGTGTCGAGGCCATGGATACCGACCACACCAACGGCGTCATTTAGTTTCGCAAATGTTTTAGTCGTGACTGTCTCATTTTGTGTTTTTACGTCGAACCAGGCTGTGCAAATGTTGAGATAAGTGCAGGTCCTGAAATAATTTCGAATTAAGTACTTGGACATTCTGTGCTAACTTGTCAATAGTTCGCTCTCAAAATAAGCTCTCATTTTGCCTAAAGGCGGCTGCACTACAGCTAAACAATTGCAGTTTTTAATCTCAAGCTTTTCGCGGTGGTAGTGATTAATCGCACGCGGGAAAAACCATAGAGCGGCCTCAGCATTACCTGGCATCTGTGAGCTGAGCTATTTGTCGAGCGAGGCTCCCCATGAACCCAGCCGATGGACTATAAAGTTCTACCCCTTTTCTTATACTTATTTCCTTAGAGACACTTTCGTTAATGATGTTTGATACCTAAAAATAAGATGACAAGTTTATGCAAATTCAACATTGGAACTTTTTTATTTATTGATTTGAAAATGTTTACCTGTTTTTGCCAAATTCTTAAACCATGTATATTTATATAATCTTGAATGTATTCTAGAGATCTTTTATATCCATCCATGCTGTCTGCTAACTTTTGTAAAAGTGGCATCAATGTGTTTATAGTAACTGGCTTTTTCTGTTGTGGTTCCAAAAACTCCACAAACTTTTTACTTATATGCTTATCCAGTTCTTTTAGCAAACCCTTCTCTAATAGTTCAGCAGGGTCTACTCTTATTACGCCCACAAGTGTAGATCTCATGTCCAAAATACCTGAAACATATTTCAATAATTAAGTTATTCCATTTTACAAGAATTCATTTCAAAATAGTCACTAGTGTTACCGGTAGTAAAAGTTGATGCAGAATGAGTCAATCTAGCAACTTCCATTCTGTGCTCCAATTGTGCATAGTCTCTCAATTTCTCCTTATCTAATCTTGTTGGCACTTCTTTTATAGTCCAAGTTTGAAGTTCAATTATTTTCTCAACAATGCTGAAAACCATCTCAGGAATTATCTGAAGTACTTTTTGGATATATTTTATTAATTCATTGCTGTAGTATTGTGAGACTGAAACCAAGTCATCGCTATGAGCTTGGTTGATCCTGAGTAACGGTATCTCCATAGCACTTGCGAGTTTCAGAAATAGAGCTCTTAGTCTGCTGGTAACAGCTGGATTCTCTTTAATACTGTCCTGCATAAGCTTGGTATATAAATCAATAGTGCACCACGCGTAACTAACATCAGCTATAGTCTCCAAAGTCACCAAGGATTCCTCTTTCAAAGAAGCAGTTCTAAGAAGATTTTTCAAAGCATCTTTACTCTCAGAAAGAAATTGAACTATAGTAGAAGTGCTTTTTATTCCATGAAATTCTTCAACTTCGTCTAAAGCTTGTATAAGTTGTGTGATTTTTTTTATAGACTTGCTTGTGATTGGCTGGTTCAGAGAAGAGATTTGTTTTGCAATGTTATCAAACCAAATTTTTAATTGTTCATTTTCTTCAATTTTTGTAACTGGTTTTGCCCCCGAAAATAATTCTGAGAGACTATTTATACCTTCTAAAGCAAGAGCTTTATTTAAATCCCAGGCATTCTCCTTATTTTCCAATAACTTGTTAAGTATTTCCCTTATTTTCAGTTCTAACTCTGCTGTGCTAATGAGCAGCTCTAGTAACTTGGAAGGATCGTAATTTGAGTCTTTTACAACTACATCTCTTAACTGTTTGCTCTTTTTATTATTGTCAAAGAATATAACATCACAGTTATGAAGTAACAGCCATCTTATTACAAGATTTGAGCTCAGCAGTAAATTCAAAATTTTGTTAATGTTGTCCATTACAAAATCATCTGTTAAAGTACCTTCTTTCAGTAAGTGGTGTATTTTATTAATGAGCACTGCCACTGAGCTGCCTCTCTTTGAAAATATTTCTTTAACTGATTTGGTATTGCATGTGTTAGAAAGTGCTTGTTTTGCTGCTTTAAAATTCTCCCAGTAATCAACCAAGTTTAGTGTGAGTCCCATATAAATTGGTACAATCCAGTTTGAGGGGAAAAACTTGTCTGCAATTTCTCTCATTTTGGATGTGTCTGTGTGTAAATAGTGAGGTGTGAAGAAAAGGCAGACGACCAACATTGTGGCTTGAGTGGCAAGAGCTGAAGCTTGATGTTCTGGTATTGTGTACACAGCAAGCTGGTTATAAATATCTTCAGATCTTAATTTTCCAACTATTTTGTCTATGAATTCTGGGCGAATGTGGACGCGGCTGTAATTTTGAGACAATAAGTTATATATTTCTAGTTGAAATAATAATAAAAAAAAACAAAACTTATAAATACCTAAAAAATTCAACTGGATAATCAGTTGGGCGCTTTCCATGTTGCTGATCATATCCAGTGTCTCTCAGTAGCTTACAGACATCATCAACATTAGATTGAGACTGATTTGTACTGTAGCGGTAGAAAGCTACCAAGAGCCTTTCTCTAACTGGCCCCGATATAAATAGATCACATATCAAGAGCATGGCTCCATATAGATATAAAGATTCACACTGTAAATGTAAACAATCTAGATTCAAAATCTCTTTTAAGATGAAGTTTATTGTACTATTGAGTTTGCAATCAATCTGTGTGAAATTAAAATATTTTCATATTTAGGATCTTACCAAAAGTTGTTTGCCTTCCACATCTCTCAAAATACTTTCCATACTTTGCTGAATGAAGGCTCCATCGTTTAACTGATCAACGAATGAATTTAAGTCTACAATGTATTGATATATGTTCTCAAAAAGTAAATAAAATCTGCATATTAATTCCAAGTACTTCTCTTTCAAATCATCATCCAAATCTTGAAGTTTCTGAAAATATATTGATGTAAGGAAACCAAGTGGTAAAACAATTATACTCACCAAATAATAAGATTTTATTTTACCGGATTACAGCTTATTTTCTTCTCTTGTGCATCTGCGATTTTAAAATAACTAAAATCGAGTATAACATCTTGGTATTTTTGCTGAAGTTCCTTCGTATCAAGCCTGTAATTCCATAAATTATTAATTAGTCAACGTAAGTTTCCAACATTTTATGTGCTTACTTTCAAAGAACTTACAAATAAACTGCAGGTCTATGATCTTTCAATCTCAGTATTTCGGCAATTATAGCATTACCGTGGGATATTAATTTAAGCAAGTTTTGGGCACAGAGATTATCTTCTGCCATAAAAAGCTTCATTTTAAAAATTATCACGTTACGCGTAGGGGGTGGATAACTATTATTTAAATATTTAATTGGTTTTGATGAAATCAAAACAAATCCGAAAGTTGTCCGAAAGAATGAATGATTTGTAATTTTTCTTTTGTCAATCGTGGATTCTGATATTCTATTCATTCATTCGTTTAAGGCCCTTCTTCACTGCTCCGGTAAATTATCGGTCAATCGTTTTATTAAAAAAAAGTGCTATTAAAAGGAACTTCCGATTGTTTTCGCTAGAGCCACTCTAGCTTGATCTGTCAGTGTCAGGGGTGTCACAGCACAGTGTGTCAGTGTCAGTCAGTCAGTGCGACGATTTGAAATAGTTAAGTCGTGCTCGCAGTCCTTTTAATTCTAATTAATAATCTGCTGCAAGATTTTATTTTAAAATCAAAATCTATCGAGTTTCATTTTAGCTGAATTCGCAAAAATAACGTACTGTTCAAAAACCTGTAGGTAGGCAATAAGGTAATGAATGACGGCGATATGTATGGCAGAGTGTAGCACTTTGTAAATTTATTTCGAAAATCTCATAAATAATGCGAATAATATATAATTAGTGCATCAATTGACGAAAGACACCATGCCTTCTTCATTATTCAGTTATGAGACCCTGGTGCACGCTTTGGCTGGAGCCACGGTATGTAAAATTGTAAATTCAACTAAAAGTACATATTTATAATTTAATTACTTACTGTATGATTATGTGAACAAAGTTTTTCCTCTTTTAGGGTAGCGTGGTTGGTATGACAGTGTTTTATCCGCTGGACACATTGCGATCCAGACAACAAGGTAGGAATCAGGTTCATTACAACTAAATAGTCAAGTAAATTAATCTTTTACATCCCAGAAAAAAAAGAACAACAGAAAATCTATTCTGTCTGGATTTATAATGGGTCAGTGAGATGTGAGAGGTTAAGATTAAATACAAACTTGAGCGCATCTTTTTATTTTACAGTGGAGGACTCGAAAAAATTACAAGGTTCATCTTGGGAGGTTCTTCTGAAGCTAGCAAATGAAGAAGGCATTGAGTCACTGTACCGTGGTTTGGCTCCGGTCTTGCAATCCCTCTCTGTATCTAATTTTGTTTATTTTTATACTTTTCATGCTCTAAGACGAAATCTTACTAAGGAATCTGGGGCATTAAAGGATCTGATGATTGGAATTGTAGCTGGTAGCATAAATGTCCTTATTACTTCTCCTCTGTGGGTGGTTAACACTAGGATGAAGCTGGAGAAGAATTCATATGACAATTTAATTTCTGGCCTTTTTTATCTGTACAAGAAGGAAGGTGCGAAAGGCTTGTGGTCAGGAACCTTGCCTTCCTTGTTGCTGGTATCCAACCCAGCCATACAGTTTATGGTGTATGAATCATTTAAGAGGAACATGGTTTCCAAAGGAAGCTTTAATACTTACTCAGCATTTCTCCTGGGTGCTTTTGCCAAAGCAGTAGCTACTACACTGACCTACCCCCTTCAATTGGTGCAGTCTCGTCTTCGTGCTGGTACTGGCTTAAAGCAATTACACAAAGATGTAAAATCAAAGCCACAGATATTGTTCCGTGGGCTGGAAGCTAAACTACTGCAGACAGTGATGACAGCTGCCCTTATGTTCCTCATCTATGAGAAATTGGTGCGTTTAGTTTTAACCATAATGAGGGTGAGGGCCACTAAACATTAACAACAGATACTCAACATTTAGTAATAATTTCCTATGAGTTATTTGACTAATTTGCATAGAGTAGGTTTAGTGTGGGTAAATAATAACAAACAAAAAAAAGGTGGAAGGATGTGTAGCTTAGATTAATTGTTATTTGATTATTTAATACTTATTGTAATAAGCTTCATTATTTACGTAAGTAGTTTTTATTCCCATGTTAAGTAAGTACAAAATGCGTTATGCCATGACACAACATGACAAGATTGTTTATTGCCAACCCCTCAGCAGTAATGATAAAATACAAGAGACCCAGTTTTTTAGTAGTGAAATAAGCTTATGATATGTGCATGGGTTGTAGAGTCCTTACAACCTTTTATTCTTAGAAATTAACTGAAACTTAAGTATAAAGACAAAATTGAATAATGCCACAGTATATTCCGAACGTATTTGTGGTGTCTTCCATTAATATTTTTATTTTAAATTGCTAAAAGAAACAAATAGTGATATCTCTACAACATGCGCGCATATTTAATTTTTTTTCCATTGCTATTTAGGTAGAATGTGTTTTTTGTGGCTGGGTAAACCGGCTATTACGTAGGGTTGTGGTAATAAATTCCAAAGATTTTTTGGTGTTACAGTATTTAATAAAATAAGATTTGTTTAACGATTGCATTTTATTTAATTATTAAAAGTTGGATTCAGACTTAACCTTATTAATTCACGATTGCATGCTTGATATTCGCCACCTTCATATCTTCGGTGGTTCTAATCATCACCGCCGTATATTCCTTTATTAGGTTATTCAGGTCATCGTAAATCTGAAATAACAAATCGATCATTAATTGTTACGTCGTCCATTAAAAAACAAACAGAAAACAACGCTTTTGCTGCTGACCGACTAATAATTTATGACGATTATGATAAGCGCGTGCGATGGACTCGCCTGGTGCGTCCTACCCGCTCATATTACGACCGCTACCTCAAAACGGGGGCACACTCCTATGGACTCGAAGTTCTTTCTCAACAGACAAAAGGCATGTAAAAGCAGTAGAAGTGAAATTACCTCCTTGGAAGGCGGGTGGTCGAGATGGTGCTGCAGCTCGAGCAGGATTAGGTCGGCCAGCGCGAGCGGCGCGTGCGCGGGCGCGGCGGGGCAGTGCGGCAGCAGCGTGCGAAGCTTGGCCCGCAGCGCGCCCGCGCACGCCGCGCCCGCCTCCAGCGCGCGCCCGCCCCGCAGCAGCGCGCGGATGCAGCCCGCAGCGTCTACCTCCTGCACGGTCGTTACTAATATTACTTTTGATACTTAATAAATCGCATCGAACATATTTGTATGGATCTAGGTATAATAAAAAAAACGGTATCAATTAGACTCAACATCCCCTATTCGAGCTAGTATGGAGAAAAAAAAGTTGGCGGCCACTGGTGAAACTTACGTCAATTGATGGAGAAAAATATTATAAAACGATAGTATTTTGGACAAAAGTCGGTTGGATGCTCTTTGATCTGTAGATAATGAGCAATCATCATCGTAAGTAAATTAATTAAAATATTTTCACTTTTCACGTTTATAATTATATCTTTTTATATCACTTGATTAGTCTTATCCATAGATTAGCCACAACCTCTCTGTATAAAAGAGCTTATGTTTAGTTGAAGGTCAGTGATCGACAAAAGACTCTTCAAGGTAACAATATTTTTATCAAGGTTTGTAATCTTTTAAGCATGTTTAAAGAAAAATTGTCGAGATTTGGCTACACGGTTTACACAAAAGAAGTGACCGCGTCCAGTGTAAACTTAAGGTTATTTACTCACTTAAATCCGGCAAACGAATGACGCGCGCGCATTCAAATAACCTTTGACTTGACACAAACATGCTAAGGACATCTTGTGCATACATCGATGTACTTTGTACGTACACACCGCATAGCCAGCGAGCGAGTCAAGCGGGGGTCATTGTTTCAACTCTTTACCTACTCCGCAAAGTACCGAGCAAATAACTTTTGTGCCTAATATTAAACCGGTATGTAGGATTTGTACTATTAATTCTATTTAACAAACAATGCTTCATTTACATACGTCACCTTTAGAATTTTGAATATCGAATAATGTTGTGTGTATAAAATTAATGCATTTATTAAAGTTAACCGATCAAATAGATACCTCAATTAAATCGGGGACTTGTTACGGAAAGGCCGAGAGTCAGGAGTACCCTAAACCGACGAGCATGTATGAGGCGATTGATGAATGTGGATGAAGCTAAAGAAGTATGTTTATTTCGTAGCAAGTGGAAGGAAGTGGTCTATGCCTACCCCAATGGGAGAGAGGTATGCATGTATTAAAGTTAACAACTTGGTAAATTGAATGTCCGGGCAAAGAAAACAAAAGCTCTTGAAATGTCCTGTTGATTCATGAAAAGAAGAGATCTATCGATTTAAGGGTTTATCCACTAACAGTACATAAACTTACAAAATCTAAAATAAAAATCGTTAAATAAAAATTATGGCCTTTACGAGTACTTTGTCTCCCCTCCGAATTATGTGACATCACTTACCATAAATCTCAAAAGGAACCAGCGAGGAAGGAACTGGTCGGTGCTGAGCACTCTCTTGGTAACTGCCAGAAGGGTTTCAGCATCGGCCTCTTTTAGCTTCGGGTACAGGTCATCGAAGTCTATATTTTCACTCCCTACAACATAAATATTTGGCAAATCAACACTATTTTTTTTTAATATAATTTTATGTGGCACCATTCTACAGAATGCGCTGACATCTGAAGGTCGCCATTTATTTTTCGAAGTAGGTTTTTATTTTCGGGTGTATTAAGTAAAGTAGCAATGTTCATACCAAGTAACGCCCGCTGCACAGGGTCTATGGAGTCGGGATCTTCTTCGCGAAGTTCTGCTGCTAGTTCCTCGGGACCAATGACCTGAGTAACAAAAAATCTAATGCGTATAGGTTTTCTATACCGACACGTGACTTGTACCTACCTATGGCATGTAGTTGAAAGAGGCGTAAAATATTTCTAACAGTTTTTAGCCGTAACGTTCCAAGATATAGACAGTTGCAACGTTAACGAAGAGGACGTAAACTTTTACACTGCTCATGGATAAACCGGGTGAGTCGTTGCGTTTCATGCACGCACTTTTTTAAGTAATGGTCCCACCCAGTCTGTTTTCGCCTCACATATCAAAGCACCTTCATAGGCTCATTAAGCGTTAATAATAGTAAACTAGTAATTTATGTTTGCAAGTGGGTAAAGCAATGGGGTAAAGTCCAGTGGCCAAAAAGAGTAGAAACTAAGAAGTGGCAGCACTGTAGTGTCGTCCCGTATTTGTTAGAACGATTTGAAAGGGACAACGCTACAGTGTTGCTAGTTTTTAATTTCTACTCTTTTTGGCTAGTCTATATGATGGAGTAGGTAACCTGCAGCTGGTCCCGAGCCGGTCGCGCGAGGAAGGCGTGATGCGGTTTGGCGAGTCGCAGACAGGTGATGGCGGCCGCCAGCCAGCGCCGCCGCGCGCCGCCCGCCGCGCCGCCCTCCGCGCGCTCCGCCGCACACCGCGCCGCGCGCTCGTACATCACCGCCGCCGCTGGGAACACCACACATTAGCTTTGGCCATGAGGTATCGTGTGATTTATCGAAAGTGAAATATGAGTGGATACCTAAACCCTTGTTGTGTTCATGGACTATAGGTTCTGAACTAGCGAACCGCACCATACGTGTTAATGTGCGGTTGCCGATACCGCGTGATTCCTTTTATTATATCGAGGAAAACGAAACGAAAGTGAATTGAAGACTAGATGAAAAAAAAAATTCAATAACAACATGACGCGAGAAAAAAATACACACTAACCTTTTCTATAATGATGCCTCGAAATATGCAGCGCGTAAAGGAAGTCGTAGTAGGGATTGTGTCCGTGCGCGTCGTGCAACTTAGCTCGTGCGGCCGCCGCGCGTTCCGCGTCGTTGGCTAGCGGCCCGCAGTGCACGAGAGCTCCTAGCTGCTTGCGAGATGCTATGGGAAACAAGATAGAAAAGACAATAAAATAAACATGGGCTTCGTTATCACCTTGTTATCCTTGTTATTATATGTTAGAGCACTTCATCACATTATGGCTAGGACTCACTAGGCGAGTCCACTGGGCACACATGTTAACATGTAACGCCTTGACATAGATCAGTGAAGAAAATTTAACAAATAACATTTTCATATTTATTTCACGGAAACTGTAATATAAAACCGACAAATGAGACATGATGTACATAGTTTACCTAGCGTAGTAAGCAGCGTGGCGGCGGCGGCTTGTCGCGCGTGCGGCGCCGGGCTGGCGGCGGCGGCGGACAGCGCGCGCTCCACGCGCCCGCCAGACAGGTGCCACTTGAATACCACCCACTGGAACATCGCCTGGGGGGGACTACGGTTTTACTACCGCTCATGTAAAGCTCAACGCTTCTTTGACAAGGTTGAGTACACTTTCTAACGAAACCAAATAACCATAAATCAATGGTATTGTAACCATTGTCAGTACATTAGAGAGTCTCAGTAATAAACAAAAGAATAAATAGGTATATTTACCAAATTGGGATCATCCTTGTCAGCGATACTGATGGCAGTCTCAGCGAGACGGACTACACACGCACCCGCGTCGTGAATCTCAAATAACTTTATCACCTGAGAAACAAAAATTATCACATAAATGAAATCGTATTGTAAAGTTTAGATTAATATAAATCGCCGTTATTGCCGTACAAGTACAAAAAAAGCGCGAACACGCTAGGCGAGTCCAACACGCACACATGTATGGAACGTCGATTCAACTATTTAATTCTTTACAGCGAAATAGTTAAATTAAACCAACCTTCATATAATATAGTACGAGAGCCTGGTGTTGCGTGAGGCGCGCGTCGGGAGCCGCGACGAGTTGTCTCAAGAACGGCTCAGTGCTGACTCCTTTAGCGGCTTTACAGAACGCCGTGTATGCTGCTTCGGGCTCTTCAAGGTCAAGCAGTGCTAGCCCGAGGATGAAATGACCTGCAAAGTTTGATCTAGGTGTGAGTTGAATTCGTTCCCAATATTCAAAGACAGATAGCTACCCGAAAACGGTAGTACTCAACTGACACGTAAGTATCACTTTTGACTTATCCCTCAGAAGAATCCCATAAATTTTTGACACCGGTAGGCCTATAGGGACGAAAAAGACTAAGATAGATAACTATTTCTATCTCCAGTAGGGCAAAACCAGAGATAGATAGAATGTTGGGAATGGCCGTAATTATTTACAAGGAAATGAACACCTAAAGAGGCCATATTGTTTACTTTGATAAAAATATATGTATCATTGATCTTAGGGATGGCGGTGCATAGCTGGAACAAAGCCTCTCCTTCCCCATAGTACCCGTATTACTCATACAACAGTTGAGAAACATTTCTTACGTGAGCAAGCGTTCCACTCGCACCAGGGCTCCAGCATAGCGACGTAGCTCTGCACTAACCGCGGCTGGTTGATACTGGCCAACCACCAGCCAAACTCGAAACCGCCGCTCACTGCCCATCTACGTACTTTGTTAAGGAAACCACAAATCTTGCATTTATGTAAAACAAAGAGTTTTCCTTATTACAAACTCGTGATTAGCCGACACGTGTGAGATTTGTTTATTTTACATAAAGTTGCAAAAAAAGACATTCCTTGAAAAAGATATTAATTTTATGTAACTGGATATAGTTATTACTTATGTTACTCATGTACCTGAATTTTTATAATAACTTTCATTTTTTTACTATTTGTCCCCTTTTACGTTACAACCGAACTCCTCTTACTTTCCAAAAGGATACAATTGATGAGCAATATGGTAGGCCAGTAAAGGTAAAGCGTCCCTGGCCCTGGTGGGCGCCCTTGCAGCCGCTAGATGCGCCCGCGCACGTCGTCCGCCCGCCGCGCGCGCGTACTCCTGCACCACACTGCCGCCCCACGAGCCCCACGCACCCTCCGTCACGCCGTGCGGCTCCGCGCCTAGTGCGCTAAGTTTTAGTCTGAACGCTTCCGATGTGCTGGCAGAACTGGAAAACATATACCCCCTTATACCAAACGCGTTTTAAAGATAGTTCTAGGACTAATGAAATTTTTTGACGTTTTTTCTATAGCCGAAACGTCATTTATCAGAGTTTATTGTAGTCTAGAATTTCTAGGACTATATATAAAACTCGTTTTGTAATAAGGGGGTATGTCCCGGAAATTTTAAAGGATCCTTTTTATCCCGTAAAAATGAGTTTTACGATCAAGAAGTAATAAAGTGGGCTTACGGTCGCTGCGTAGTGGCGGCCCGCAGCCACAGCAGCGCGCGGTAGGCCTGCCAGTGCACGGCGCAGTGGCCCGCGCCCGGCACGCCGCCCGCGCCGCGACTCGCGCCCAGCGCCGCCAGCGCGCCGCGCACCACGCGGGATCTACACCATAACAATATTTATTTCATCTACTTTATATATTATTATCATCTCTGAAGACGTCGCTCTATCGGTAGCGTTGAACTACATTGAAGAGAGATACTCTAAGTGAGTCCTTGATTGTCTATGATGGACTCGCCTAGCGTGTTCTAGTCTCTAATATTTTTATAATAAGTGTCTATCTCAAAAATATATATAAGATTTGGTGAACAAATAGATTACTATTCCGCGATACTTACATATGATTAACAATTAAGCTCAGGCGCTTACCTCATCTCAGCCATTTGACGAATTGCCTCGGTGATCACAGATACACCCAAATCGCTAGCGAATAGACTTTCATATTCACTAAAATCTTCAGCTGGAGAAAACATAGATATGAAAACATATTACAATAGTTTAAGAATTTTTTAGCAGAATATTTAGTTTTATCATAGAATATACCTTTGGAAGCATCAATCTCAGGCACGTCTAGTCTGAGCGCGTCGTTGAGTTCGAGGACAGCATTTTGCAGGTCGTGTATCGGTTCCAGAATGGACGACAACTCGTCTATTTGTTGCGGCGTTAGGGCCTAAGAAACAAAAGAATCGAAGTCTCGGTGTTCGTGTCCAAAGCGTTCAAACTTACATTCAATTAAATAAACCGATTTTAGTCAACGGTTAACGAATGAAACGTTATTTTTCATACTTATCTTCGAGTGAACTATTTTATTGGCAGACTTTTTTATATAGTCGTGCAGCATAAAAGACCTCCCATACTAGCGTCTTACGAGCGTCGTCGTCGTACCAAGGCAAGGAAGGAAGTACGTCGAAGCCGTGGTGATATCACCGTGACGTTAGTACGACGAGACAAGAGAGACGCTAGTGTGGGGTGTCTAAGTAGACGTGAGTAGGTAGATACCGGCGCGTGCTGGTCGTGCTGCGGCGGCGCGAGCAGCAGATGCAGCAGCCGCGGCAGCAGGCGGTGCTGCGGCGCGGCGGCGGCGAAGAGGCGGCGCTCCAGCTCGTCGGCGCCGGCCGCGCCGCGCTCCCACGCCGCGCCCGCCACCACCACGCGCGCCGCGTGTCCGGACAGCTCGCCGCCCTCTGCAATCACATACGACTCATATAAACAGTAAGAAAAAAGAAAGGAAAAAAAAGAAAGAAAGGAAGGAACGAAAGGAAGGATAGGTTCTAAAATTGTCTTTCCTCTCCCTGTTGGTTAAGGATATTGGAGCATCTAATCCTTAAAATGTTTATATAGTCTACATCGGGCACAGAATAGTACATTCAGTTCAGAAATTAGCTTCCAGTGTTCTTAACTTTCGCGAACACGAGTCATTTTTTGTATTCTAGGTCTGTATGACCCATACGCTGTTCATTATTAACCCACGATAACAAGCATCTACGCAGTGGACTCGCCTAGCGAGTTCTCGTCGTTTTGAAGCAGTTAAAAATTAACTTTTTATTTTAATCTAAATAAAATTGCATACTGAGAGGCAGATCACAGTAATCTCAAATGAATTGAAACACCTATACCCCGTTATTACAAAACGAGTTTTATGCATAGTTCCAGGACTAACTCAGATAAATGACGTTTCGGCTATAGATAAAACATCATAAAATGACATAGAACTATCTTTAAAACTCGTTTTGTAATAACGGGGATAGTGTATACCTGTGTTTCGCAATAAAGTTATTTGTATTTGTACCATTATCGAACTATTAACACCCTTGTATCGGAGGAGTACTCACCCACACCGCCGTCAATCCACGAAGAGTCCGGAGACAGCATCATCTTCTCCAGCGGTTCCAACTCCCTGATCAGAGATATACCAGCGCGACGCACTACTGCACACCACCATCCACTTTCCACGTCAGCACCCTGGAATTTTTTTTCAAACATTGCTGTTTTGATAAAATCGACCTTAAGAGCCGGCGCAGATCTGACGGAGCGCAGGGCAGAGCATTTTAGATTGTCATAATATTATCGACATTGTTTTCATTAGAATAAGGTTCAAAGTCAGTTGACACAAACAATTCCCAGAAGCATAGAAGCGACTACGCCCGAATTTTGTGTCAACTGATTTTTTATATTATTCCAATGACAATAATCTGCGCTGCGCTCCGTCAAGTATGCGCCGGCCCTATTACTTCGTTTTTAAGGCGTACACTTTTTCACTCGGTACAACTATAATAGAAGCTATTCGGTATAGAAAATCGTGGAGAAGAAGGAGGAGAGGCCTTTGCTCAGCAGTGCTACAGTGACGGCTGGATAAGATAAGCCAACATAATTTGACTTTTTACCCGACTGCGCCAGAAGGAGGGTTATGTTTTTTTCCATCGAAATTACCAGAGCAATTAAAACCACAACTAAGAATGCTAGAGATGAAATGAATTTCTTACATGGGAAGAAACCATGAGACCGAGTGGTTTCTGCAATCCTTCCATGTACTGCATACACCAACTGTACAGTTCCGACCAGCATCTGAAACATTTTTATTATCCTGTCATGTCAACACCATTACAGTTGTTTTATTAGTTTAAGCAGTTTATAAGATGCTAGTAGTAGAGATGAAATCTTCGCCAAAGGTAACGTGATTTTTGGTCAAATTGGTCTCCAAATGACAGTATTAGCTGTACTGTAAGTAAACAAGTCCTAAGAAGGCAGTTATCCTACTTACATTATAAATGTCAATGTTTGTGCCAATGGATTTTGTTCCTCTTTCACGCAAAAACTAATGAACAGATTTTGATGAAACTTGGCAATATTGTAGCTTATACATCAGGATAACACATAGGCTATATAATTTTAACATAGCATGTTTTTTTTAAATATCTATGCGTCTAGTTTGGTAACATTAAATTTTATAATAAGTTATAACAAATTAAACTTGCCTTCTTGTTTGTTGTGCCCTTGCAGAGCGTCACATGTAACATATTATGACTTTGTAACACCTTACTCAACTTGTGACTTGCAATAAACAAATTCTAATTACTTGTGCATAAGATGCGAGTGGTCGGTAGCGGCGGCCCTAGCGGCGAGGTGCCTCAGCCGCGCCTGCACGGCGCTCACCGCCGCCTCGCCGAGGTCGCTCTCCGCACTCACTACGCCCGCGCCCACTTCATTGCTACCCCATGTGCGGCGGTAGATCTGAAACAGGAAATATTTATTAATTAAAACTATAAACCTGGCATCAACGACTGCTGTTACGAGTTTTTACTATGAGTAGAGGAAAATAAAATTAACATTAGAAACAATCTTTTTTTTTTTAAACTTTTTTGTCGAGGATTCAACCACACAACATCACACCACAAGTGGTTAAGCCAGCCTCATGGGAGCATTCAATTTTAAGTCAGGTTACAAAACTTGGTTTATGCACTATCTCTGACGCAGTTCAGCTGGGCAATATCACCGCTCCTCACGCCCATAAGAAGCAATCTTACAAAGATAAAACCAAAGTATACTCACCATTAGAGCCTTATTAACGAGCGCAGGTGGGAATAACCCGGGTGCGAGAAGTCGATCTCGGTATTGCGCATGCGTGGCGAGTTGCGGCAGCGCCGGCGCAGACTCGCGGCCCATCACCGCGCGCCACCATACTTCTGCGCCTAGTGCACTACCTATACACACGAAATAATTGTATACAAGAATACATATCAAAATCTATCGTTTTGTTTATTTCATTGAAGATAACTAAATAACTTACTTGTGATAATAGTATCCCCATCAGGCAAACTCCATAAAGCCCATACAACATTATTGCCATCTCCATAACCTATTTTGTAGTCAATGAGATCCAACTGAAACAATTCATTTACAATACATCATAAAAAAATCTACATTTAAAGCAAATGTACAGAGAAATTGGAGTTTCGTTGAAACTGTTGGAGTATCATTTAAAATTGGTTATACGTAGGTAACACTATAAGTTTTGCGTAACTTAAAAAAACAACATGTTTTAACAGAAATACTGTGTTTATAGCTTTTCAATATACTTTTCCTTACATTTTAAACACTTTTTCATGTGATCGAACCATTTTTTAAAACAGGAGGACCACCGATCTGAAGGCATGTTTTCTACGTACTGATTGAACGCTATTACTGCCTCTTCGGAATTTTTAAAAGCGAAACCTCACATATTTTTCTTTATTTTGGGAGAAATATAAAAACTACAGTGTGCTAGGTTGGGGCTAAATGAATGGTTGACGAATTGTACATTTTCGGAAGATAAGATTGACTTTGTTTTGTTGGCCTTTCGAGAAGAAGCGTTGTCATGATGTAGGAGCATGCGGCTTTTCGGTCGCCTTTCGCGAACCCTTTCTAACACCCTAGGTAAACGAATGGTAGAATACCATTCGAAATAATTGCTCTTTTGATCTTCAAGTGAAATTTTCCAGGTGGGACTCGTATCTAAGAAAAAAAAACGCGATATCGTAAAGAAGAAACGTTTACAAACGTTTCTCGCCTGCCTCTCTTTTATTGGCCTGTTCTCATTTTCAAACACCCATACACAAGATTGTTGTTTGTTTTCCAGTTTCAAGACAATAAATCCACGTTTCGTCTCCTATTACAATGTCATAAACAGCATTAGAACGTCCGTGGTCATACTTCATTAGCATCTGAGAGCACCATTTCACGCGAGCCCGCTTCTGCTCCGCTGTCAATTCATGAGGGATCCAACGATAACAAAGTTCCTAAACTCAAAAAATCTTCTTGTAATTTTTTTAATTTTGTGTCATAGCAATCCCCAATAGTCCTCAAATTGTCCCATAAATAATCCGCGGGTTTTCTTCAATTAGTCTCTTAACAGTAGCCACATTATTTTCGTTGACGGCAGTTGAAGGCCGCCCTACACAAAATTCGTCATAAGAAGAAACTCGACCTCTCTCAAATTTAGCATACCATCTCCTCACGGTGCTTTCCTCCCAAACTTTTGGGAGGGAAACAAGGTGTTTCCCTCCCAAAAGTATTTTGAAGACGAGCAGCACAGTCTTGCGGAGAGAGAGAACTTTAAAATCATAAAAAATCATCGCTCTAAAATCCTTTCGACTTAAATCTAATTTCGATGCGTACGTAGAACTTTAATGCGTGATAAAAAACAATTGACAAATGATATCGCGCCAATTTTTTTTGTGATTACTTGGAAGGTTGTAACGTTTCAAAAAATATAGCATTCAACATTAAAATCGTTCCGATTAGCTAGAAGTGCAAAACTTATAGTGCTCCCCATGTACTATTAATAATACTAACCTGTGGTCCAAAAATACAGCAAATATGAGAAAACTTAATAGCGCCGGCGCCACCGTCGACCATCTTCATGACTACGAACTCGCACTCGTTGGGAAAGGACAAGTAAGCGACTAGGATCACGCTGCCGTCGGGACCGCGCGCCTTTTGCAACATGTGACCGTGGGCTGGAACGGAAAGATACTTCACTCTACTTCTAAGTAACTAATACAGGATAGTACCAGCCATTGCATTGCTTTTGTAATAATCTATTAGTACGGACATGTTTCGGTACTCTACCAACATTAGCACGGCCCCACGTAAGTACTGTGTGTTCTCCACTTTACTAGTTATTTTTTCTGTATGTTTTATCATGCGGAAAAGGAGGTAGTTGAGATAAGAAAATACAGCGCAAGTCGTTTTAAATTTAGGCATTATGCGAAATGTAACGACCACAATCTATTTATGGCAGTCATTCCATAACTCAGGCACTATAACACTTATATGTGAAAGAATTTTAGAACTCAATACATTGATATAGTTCATAGAGTTCAAATAGCTTAAAATTAGTAAAT
The DNA here is from genome assembly GCA_947563765.1 of Anarsia innoxiella. Taxonomy (NCBI): domain Eukaryota; kingdom Metazoa; phylum Arthropoda; class Insecta; order Lepidoptera; family Gelechiidae; genus Anarsia; species Anarsia innoxiella. The sequence continues at coordinate 4,677,874 of OX387404.1, read as the reverse complement.
TACACCAGCTAAAGCAAACAGTCTATCTTAACTAGTCGCACAATAATTAACTCACGCGGTGGTTTCGGCCTAGTAAGAGTCTGCGAGAGCGGCGCAGACACGGCGGCAGGCGCGCCGGCTTCATCAAACGACCACGCTCTGAGGCAAGTGTCTCCACACACGGCTACGGCCAAACCGCTAGTGAGCACCACGCCGTACGTTTCTACGCCATCTGAAGAGCTTTTGCCTCTGTTGATGAAGAAAGACAAATAGTTTATAAATGTGTTATCCCCGAAGTTTATATTTCACTGTATTGTTTAATAGGTTGGTCAAAGAGTAGTTGCCTGCAAAGCTACTTGTTAGACCAAGTTATACCTGCATCAATGTTGGCCAGATGAGGCACAATAGCTTGTCATGGATGGTCAATACAAAGCTTATCATAAGTGCTGAGAGGTATTATTAATAGTCTGCATTCTGCATAATTATTTTCACCTTAAATAAATATTACGGGACTTGTTGAAATAAACGACACACAATTTTTATAACATACCTCAAAGCCCCAGTGATGCCAGAAAGAAACCGTGGCACAGTAGACTCTCTCTTCAATAAGGTAGTAACAGCAGATCCAGCCACTGGTAGTTTGACAAGCAACAAGGCGCCGTCGCCGCCGTGGCCGAACGCCAACGCAAACACAGCCTCGCCATTGTCGCGGAGCAATGACGCACATGTGTGAGCTACCCCACTTGCTGGTATTGACATAATCATAATAAATCACTTAGACAAAGACAGCAATAAACAGGAACTATATTAAGCTGTTGAATCATCTATAGGATTCAGCTATAGGATGTCTACTGTTGGACATAGGCCTCCCTTAAAGATTTCAACTTGTGTTTGTCTTCAGTCTTCACCATCTGTCCATCCTGTTGGTTGTTGGCTTGCTTTGTATAACAGACATGTATTGGAAAACTGTTAGTAATTAAACATATAATTCTATGTTCTATTATCTTACATTTAGGTGAGTTTTACCACAAATAAATTAGAGATGAATATACTAACTTGCATTAGAATACTGGTTGAGGATATGATAATGAGTTGGATTATTTATAGCACTGGTATCATGAAATATTGATGGGGATGTAGTGCTGATTGATCCAAATGTAGCCTGAAAACAAATTAGTCATTTGATTATATTATTATTACTATCATTTTACACAAGAGATTGTAAAGTCAGGGTCCACATTTGGTACTTTAAGTTTATTTATGAGATCTATTTAAATCCTGTGGAGTGCAGTAAACGATTGAGTATTTTATTTAGTAAAATAAAATGACTCATTTGAATCAGACCTACCTTTTTATCTAAAATATCAGGATGTGGGAAAATAAGTCTATGGACTGAAGACACTGTAGCAGCTAGTATAATAACTTGTTGAGAGGCAGGTCTTTCGTACACTGTCATGTTATTCAACGGAGGGGTCCCTGGTGCCACTTTACACCTCAGGTTACATGATGAGAGGTTCACATCCAATGACGCTTCACATAGTTCAATAGCATCTGAAGTTGTTTGCCTGAAACATATGTTTTTAAGTTGTTGATGTTATCTACTGATCACTGGGTTGTCTAGTAGCATGAAATAAACACAGTACACAAAAAATACATCAGAATACATGTACTATTACAATAATGGAATGCTATCTAGTTAAGCCAAACTAGATAAGCCCTCAAAACAAAAAAGGAACAAAATGTTATTAATTATAGATACTTCAAGGATCTACACTTACCAGTAAATGAAACGGTTCCTTGTATTAGCTTTTTTTGAGTCCTCGTACCAATATCCTCCAGCTTTTTGTGGCAATTTGATGTCTTGTAAAGTACTGTGGGTACCACCTAAAAGTACAGCTTTAATCAATTTGGCTTACTTACAAAACTTGACTACATTTTGTAAGGACAAAATGTACCCAATAATATGTTCTCTACAAATGATTCAAACGTACCAGTATTCAATACAACTTCCTTCCATTTCTCTGGAATATTATGATTTGGAGTTATTTCTCTAAAAGCAACCGGTATAGCATCAACAAACTCCATTCTGAATATATTTAACCAGGGTCAAAGTAAGAATTTTTAAATGCCGATAACAATATGATACAAAGCAATTAATCAAGGATCGCATAAAAATAAGAATTCATTTAAATAATCAACAGTTTTGTATGTTTTTTTAGGTTATTTATTTTCGGCGGCCTTCCTTCAGTAAAGTGAGAGAATGAATGAATTGAAGACTGAGTGAATGACAATCCCTTCAAAACGTCATAGGGATGTGCATTCAATCATACTATGAACCGGTAATTTAAACGAATACGATAAAACCGGTTTATGACTGGTAACCCTGAGCCGTGAAGTTTGTGGCAAAAACGTTTACTATCAAGCTGTTAATAAAAACTAAAACTATCAATGAAAACTCAATGCTATCCAGCCAAAAGAAGTGGAATTTTTGTTCCAAATTCATATTGTCCATCTCCCTTATTTTGTCGATAGATTACTTGTGATAGACAAAGAAACAGTAATTTGACGTCAGAAAAGACAGACTTTTTAAATCAGTCGATAATTACACTGAAACGGCTAACGCGAGATTTCCAATTTCTTTCGCAAAATAAATTTTAATATTCTTTACATGGTGCTAAGAAGTAAAATAAAAAAAATTAAATGTGGTAAAACAAAAGTGATGATGGTGTTTTTAAGTCCTGTGAAAATCATATAGGTATGTGTATACTTCATCGATTTTTTACCTACTATTCATTCAGGACATTATATTATTTTGCTTTTTGATAAGATTCTTTTTATTTGTTAGACAGAAACGATATTTACCAAGTAAAATCGTTTCGATTCTTGTAATTTCATTCATAAAATGTTGTGTAAATAGTGTTAATGCATGTTTATTAAGTATGAGGATGTCCAAAGAAAAAGTGCCAGCCTTTTCCAAAGCTTTCAGGCATAAAGCATGCTTATTTTATAGGTATTAGAATATAAAGCAAAAAATGTCTTGTTTCTACCACGGACCCACTATTTCAATTCATGTAGATTTATGTAACTGAATTGTTTAAAATGATTCAATACTAACATAAAAGATGACCACAATTCAAAGGCTGGCTGGATGTATTTTATTTTTAGCTTTATTACTGTTAATAAGAAACGTAATATATGTATACATATACCTCTTCATAACTAAAAGACATTGTTAATTAATATGTATTGGTCCAAAGAAATTAACTTTTGTAATATTTTAAATTCTCTGTTTAGGTCCCACCATACATGACCCACTTATGGTATCCTAACCTACACAATATTTATTTCATATAAGTAATAACCTAAACATAAAACTCAAAATGACTTGGATTTTTCAGATTTTATATTGTAAAAGGAGTATTTTTATACGTTGTTGGTCTTACCTACAGCTGTAAAATTTTTCAAACATTGTGGTCATTTACAATCTATGAAAATAGAATTACGAAACTTCAAGTCACTTTTTCAAAACCCTTTTAATTACTTCTTACACTTAAAGGTTTACTAAATGTGTCCTCTTGTAAATGTTCCATAAGACCCATAATTTCGTAAGGTTTGCTGAGTTTAATTAATGGATGAACTAACTATAATCTCTTGTTACTCTAATTAATTAATGAATTAACATTTCTGGCAGATTTCTATTAAGAGACAAAGTAACATTAAAGAAGTGTTTTTCCAGCGTGGTGGCGGGTTGCGAGCAGACAGCGGGCGGCGCGGCGGGGTCCGGCGGGCGCGGAGCGGACACCATCCGGCGCGTCAAGGTGAAGATGTCGTCGGTGTCGGCGCAAGGCGTGGTGGAGCGCGCGTCGGCTGAGCTCTCGCGCCGCATCACGGGGCTGGGGCTTCGGGGCCGCAAACGCTCGCCAGGCGTCGTGGAGCGCGTGGCCAATGCTCTGTGCGGGCCCGCGTCCTCTGCCGCAGCGCCGCGAGTGCCGCGTCGCCGCCGGCCCTCGCCCCGTCCGCTCGTCTGGTCCCAGTACATCATGGAGGACAGATTCCTCGAAAAATTCTTCCTGTATTTTAACGCGAGCGAGAGACGCACGCTCGCCCAGGTGTGCACGAAATGGCGCGACGTGCTGTACTCGACACCGCGCTGGTGGTCGGGGCTGGTGGCCGTGCTGGATTGCCGCGAGATCCGCGCTACGACCGGCTGCTGCACACAGAGGTTCTACAACTCTTTAGTTAGGAGGGGTATTCGGGGGGTGGTTTTAGTTTCGGCGACTGATGATGACATTAATGAATTTATTAGACAGTTTCCCTTATCAGCTCACCACATTCATGCTATAAGCTTAAAGGGATGCACTATAACCGATAGGGGTCTGGAGGCTATTTTGGATCATTTACAGGTCAGTCCTCTTTTTTAACATAATAACACCATTCTTCAATTTCAAAACCATCTGCATTAGGTACATTGTTATCTTCCCTTTTTAGGTTCTGTTTGAGCTAGAACTAACTGGATGCAATGAAATAACAGAGGCTGGTTTGTGGGCATGTCTAACTCCACGAATTGTCTCACTCACGCTTACTGACTGCATTAACATTGCTGACGAGGCCGTAAGTATTCATCATGGAAGGTATTTGGTAGACTCGAAGGGTATGCATTTTGAAATGACTGTATTATGTAGGTGGGCGCGGTGGCTCAGCTGCTGCCGTCGTTGTATGAGTTCTCTCTGCAAGCGTATCACGTGACGGACGCGGCTCTTGGCTACTTCTCTCCGAAGCAGAGCGCTTCTCTCAGCGTGTTGCGATTGCATAGTTGCTGGGAACTCACCAACCATGGAGTTGTTAACATAGGTAAGTACGACATTCATGGCACATAAAACGTTATTCACGTTTCTATCATTATCCTCTAATCTTACTCGCAAAGGTTACCGCATTACAAATACAAAACACTTTAAATTCAGTAGGTTTAAAGCAGTTTAAGTACCTGCTACCTACCTAGCACTATAAGATTCTGAATTCATAATAGGATAATGCGTTTATTTGTCGCCTGAGACCCTACACGCCTCACGTGTCGGCCCGTTCACGACAAGTGACAGTATTTAGGTCAACAACTTGTTTGTGCTGTGAAGAACGTATGCTAAAATAGATCGTTTCTTTCGTGTAGATATCTAACTTTTAGATACACAAACAATGTGTATTTTATAGTAATAATACCAATAATGTTTATTCAACTGTTTTACATTGTTTTGTTCAAATAGGTAGCATATGAGACATAAATACTCTTAGATATGGGTGTGTGGTCTTCGATATTTTATACTTAGGTATTATCCGTATTATTGTTTTACGTTTTCCACCTATATATTTCAACTAATACCAAGGACTTCTCATCCGTGCGCTATTAACGACGCAATTTTGTAACCTGACCACTAACCGTATGTATGCCAAAAAATTTCATATTTCATCGGAAATATTCTATTGTGAGAAGTCCAGATGGTAAATAAAAAGTCATTGTTTTCACCTGTTATAACCAAAAATATAAACGTTATGCCCTCCAGTGCACTCCCTGCCAAACCTGACAGTGCTGTCCCTGAGCGGCTGCAGTAAAGTGACAGATGAAGGAGTGGAACTACTGGCTGAGAACCTCCCGCGCCTACGCAGCCTCGACCTCAGCTGGTGTCCGCGTGTCACTGATAATGCGCTAGAGTATATCGCCTGTGATCTTAATCACCTTGAGGAGTTGACTTTGGATCGGTTAGTATGATAGTTTTGGCTTTATTTAGTCAATGTAGATACGTACAGTAAGACTAGAATAATAAGTTACATCAGAAGCTGTACCTATACGTTCTTCTTTGAGTTGATTTAACATATTTGGAGCTGGAGTCTGGGATGCCTCCCATTGCTCGACGATTATTTAGTGGACTAAACGGGCAATGATACTTTTTTAACCAGTGTGTTACGTGTACATAAGATAAAGTACTGTCTTATTAACGTATTTTATGATTTTAAAAACATTCAGACGCAAAGCACACGAATAAAAGACCCTTTTAATTACAAATGCATGTTAATGTTTTCTCCCCAGCTGTGTGCACATAACAGACATAGGCGTGGGCTACATCAGCACGATGCAATCACTCGTGGCGCTGTTCCTACGATGGTGCTCGCAACTGCGCGACTTTGGAGTACAACACCTCTGCGGCATGCGGTCGCTGCAAATGCTTTCTTTAGCAGGTGAGTATTTTGTTTACATACGTATCGTCACGCTTCTTTACCTTCGGGTTAGACAGAGACTACTTCCCTCCACTTGCTACAATCAAAACACACTTCTTTCTCTTCATCCACAATCATCGATCGGCTCATACGTGCATGTCGCTTTACACTACTCCTGACAGCGCCTTGTTGATTTTCAAGTATAGAGACAACACGTTTCGTACTAGCGTTCGTGTGTGAGATCAATTAAAAATATTGTCTGATACAGGATGCCCGCTACTGACATCAGGCGGCCTTTCAAGTCTCATCCAACTGCGACAACTTCGTGAATTGGAGCTCACAAATTGCCCTGGAGCTTCTCCCGAACTCTTCGACTATTTGCATGAACATTTGCCCAGATGCGTCATCATAGAGTAAGGTATGTGTTCCTTACGTAATACTGTAAAGCCAACAGAACATTATGATTAATTTGATTGAACAGACCATTATGATCCATCATCTATTTGTTCGGTTCGGGGCTTACTTGGTCTGGAAAATGAGCCCTTAAGACTGGAAAGATAACAGGCCGCTAAGAAATCGAACTATGCTGTATGTATCCTTCGAAATGTTATGATTTGTGGAGGAGATTTGTTCCGTATTCGCCTTCCTTCATTTCACTACTCGTATATGGTTACACTTCTTGAAAATACTGTTTGATTATTCAGTATTTGGATTTATATAAATTTTTATTGTCAGAACATAAGCGTTACTATCGTCGCTCTTTTCTTTTCCAGTAAACTTTTTTCAATAATTGTTTGCTGGCTATTTATAGCCGTTGGCATTGAGTTAATCATGTCATATAAGCGTATGTATCTGTATGAATAGATAAATAATTATGTTTGTGAAAATCGTGATGGATTATATTTTGATTAGAAAGTTGACCGGTAGAATAGAATGTTCCCATCAATGTTGCGTGTAAACTTTTTAGTAGAGTATAAAGAGTAGTTGTTCTTCTAATCGTTTACATTAACAGTAATTTAAAGGAATGTTTTTGCTACAACTCCAATATTGCATTTCCTATTATTTTTATCTCGAATTTTTTAATGATATTTTAAATAATTTATTTAGTTTTAATATTGTCATAATAATTTTGTAAAGGAATTTAGTAAATGTTTGCTCAAATAATTTGATATGTCGTTTCGGGAACAGTGTTTAAGATTTATGAAGATGTATTTATATATTTTATTGATTGATGTGCGAGATTGGATACTTTTTGCTATGAATGGTGTGTGTTCGTATTGATTTTTAATTTCAGTAAGTTACGGACCGCCTCCACGCCTCTCACTAGAGAATCAGCGACTATGTTATATTTATTATGTCATACACTCTCTAATCATTCACTGGTCCATTCTACTCACGGGGCGATACGAATTATAATAGACCCGATTTTCTCGGTCGTAGAGGCGGCCCCTAATCGAATATGTCTTTGTAGAGAAAAAGCAAAAACTATTGTTTGATCTAGTAACTTTTGACTTGATAATGCAACTAAAACGTAAGTATTCCTCGAATATGAAGATGCATTTTAATCTTATGCTTATCCTTTATGTGGACACTTAGTCACGTAGGTTACCTTCATTTTTATATTTCGCCGTTTTGGTTCTTTTTAGTGTTTTTAAGTGTAGTATTATAATATAAAACTAATTCCTACTGTACTAACTAATACTAGTCGGTTTGACTTTGTGAGTATTTTATTTAAATCAAACATCGTATATAGACATAGACAGACATTTATTTATACGTATATTATGGTTGTATTTTTGGACTTGGTTTCCTAAGTTGTATTAATTTGTCTATCCTAAGACTTGAATTTAATAAGTTCCTCTTAGTATTAATTTGAATCCAGATTTATTTAGTAGAAACAATGAAATGATGCATAATAATTTTCGGAAAGCAAAAACATTCTAGTCAAATTTTTCAGTAAATAACTATAGCAGCTATTTACATCTCAATGCTGGTTGCAGGAATTAAATTATGAAATCGTTTTATGCAGCTGTATAGATATTTAACTGTTTTAAAAATAATATAGAAAGTACAGCAACAAAAAAAGTTATCAGTACCTAACAATATTAGAAGTTGAAAAATCAAAATGTTTCTGCAGCTAGCTTTGCTGGGCTATCTTTGTTTGATTAAGTAGTGTATTTATTTAGGACTTAAAAAACATAATACTTAGTTTCACCTATCCCGTATTCTAGGTATTTGTATGAGTTTGTTAAAGCCGGGTCTCCATAACAAGTGACTTTATAAACTTTGAAATTTTTTGAACAATCGTTCTTCGGAAAATTTAAAATGATGTTGCAATTAATGTAGCAACTAACGGGAGAGTGTTACAAAGCTAGAGGTTGTCTTTATTGTATTTTATTTTCAAACTGAACCGTCCGAATTAGTGTTTGTGTGATGTGATCAGTGTCGTGTGTTTTCTGAAGTCTGGGCCATATTAATGTATCGGCAAAGATTCGGTATTCCTGTTTCCTCTTTATAAATTATTAAAAGAACACCGAACCTTCGCCTAATCCCAGTAAATGTGGTCCTCGCTAATAGAAACTTCTTTTAACGACCTCTTGACATGTCGTTTGATGTACCCCTGATAGCTACTAGAATTTTAAGAGTCGTAATTTCACTTCACTTCGTAGGAAAGTTGTATTTTTTCCGTTACTCTAACAAGGGATCATTAGGTAACGATGCCTTCGTAATATGCAAAGTGTGGCCAAGCTCCCATAGCTATATTTGAAGATTATAGGCAGGGCTATAGCTATCAAATACATTGAGCAGAGGTATTTCACATGTAGTAATTTTTAAGCTTGTAATAAATACAAAATACCCAGGGAAGAGTGATCGCTCTTTGTGAGAATAAAAATAAAACTTATCGCCTGTTGCTTGCAGAAAAGTTCAAGTGACGTCGTACCGTTTTCTCTTTATATTTTTGTACGGGGAGTGCAGCGGAGGTTTAATGGAGCATTAATTAGCTATGGAGACCTTTCTTGTAACTTCCGTTAACTAAATAGACTTTAAAAGAAACCTAGTTGGTCGTACGTTAATATTTACAAGGCGATCACTAATCCCCGAGTCCTTTTATGAACGTAGAATAGAAATCCTATTTACGTAAACAAAAATGGTCGATCAGTAAACTTTAGACGAGAATATGAAGCACAAGAGATATAAATTATTGTAGCAAGATAACTATGAAACTTTGTAAATAGCCAAGCTGGGGTAGAGGTGAACACTAAAAGTAAATATGCCTTCTAGATTTACATTGTATAACGTGACTGTACTTTCCATAATCTACAATTTATGAAGATGTACAAAATTCGACTCAGTTTAATTATACTTATAAAACACGAGTAGTGTTAACATTGATAACTTCAAGACAGGCACCTAATTTGATTGGACCCACATCTTTTTTTACCTTGACATAAATAAAATGTACTTTGTCATAAGTTGAATATGGATTGGTAACGTCCGTAGCAGTAATGCGCCTAATTCTAGAAGTATTTCTAAATCTAGTAAATTAATAATGTATTGATTTCGAGTTGCCTTTCACCCTTCGGAAGTATTATATCATCTATAGTGTTGCTGCAACACTCACTTCAATTCCTTCGTATACACGGAATTCGTCAATTGAAAGAGTGCAATGCTTTATTGAAAACATGGATGATATAACAACTCCCTATTATTTGTATATAATATTAGTGTATAATTAAATTTAAAGTTGTTGAAGAGATCAGACTTCTCCATCATGCGGTTGTTATGAAATCTATGCAAGCAATACACTGTTAAGACTACAATTTAACTATAAAATAAAACTAAAATATTAGTCTACTCTTTTGTGACATATTTTTCTCGGAATGAGTTATTAGTCGACGCTAAGCTTATAAAGTGTATTATAAATACTGGAAATATTTTTATACAGTTTCAAAGATCATAAAATTCAAATGTGCTGGTGTTTCTGATCGGTGTCTTTTTACTTAATAATAAATGTTTGAGATGTGTTCCTTCGGCCATTGGTTTGTAAGTTCCGTGTGACCGTGCACCCGCTAGTTTCTTTATTGGCATTGTTGTGTAATAATTACGTTCTAGTACCTATTAATTATAGTCCAATTTGTAATTACACCCGATTTGTACAATATTAAGTGAGATGTTATAGTGCAATATAGATGTACTGTTTTAATATGCTGTTTTACTTGACTACCTCACTGTGTATTCCATCAGTAGTGAAAGGATTCAATCAAGGAATGTAACTGAAACAATTGCTTCAGATTTTGTACAATTTATTGCGATAACACAGTCTTACAAACAAAAACTAGTGATGACAACAATTAAGACATTAATGCATAATGATGGTAACTTTGACTTCCTTTAGCCCATACATCACAATTTTGACTGAACTTGCATCCGATACTGAAACACAAGTTTACGAACATCTAATTTTACTATTTCATGTAAATGTTTTAATACTAGTTATATTTAGAAAAGGTAAATGTTGTCAGTAAAGAAGGAGACATGTAAGAAAAAATACCTTTCTTAGAGTATGGAAACAAAACAAAAATAGATGCACTCAGCACCAATATTACATTACTCGTAATATTAACAAAACATAAATTAACATAATAATTTTATACACATTTACATGGGAAGCCTGTAGCTCCCTCAATGTATGGCAATATGTAGAGAAACATGCTTGATTCAATAAATCTGCCTTGGTGGCAGTTGATAGCTAATGGATCAAAGAATGTTTACCAAAACAAAACTTTGACACTAAAAGTAATAAAAGGTTCCAACTTGTTCACCGCTTTAAACAAACTTGAATTTTAACGTCAGGTCAAATAACTAACATCAGTGAATCCAGCTTCCTACAGAGATTACAAAGCTGACAGTTATACTAATTTCCGACAAACAAAATGCTTCCATAAATACAATAAGTGCAATTATAATACAACTAACTCCCGTATAAATTTACATAAGAATTCCATTGAAAATAAATAAAGCTAGCGCTAGGTAGCTATATTAACTCCCGATTGAAACATAACAGTGGATTTCGTTGTAGTTTCAGTCTTGTGTTGTTTGGTCCTGCAAGTACAAAAATAAACTATTTTAATGCGTACTGCACTGTAGCTAGCTGTTCAGTACTTGACAAATGGTTTACTGACCGAATTTATACTACCAATGTATCAACATTTAATTACAAAGGCTTTTTATTGGCTGGAGCTACGACATATTGCTAAAGAATACACATACTTTACGTTTGAGCCTCCACAAATTTTTATTTCCTTCAATGAAAGTTTTTAAGACAGATAGATACACTCCAATGGTCTGTGCCAATGCTGTACTTTTGTTTTATCTTTTCGTTACACTGACGTACTAAAGGAATGACTTTCATTTCATTGTGGAATAAAAATAAATCGATGTGAATAAAATAAGAACGTGTCTATATAAAAAATAATATGACTAATTTATTATATTCATTGTCTGCTCTGTTAACTATAAAACCAATGAAACATGGTAAATGTAGCCGACAGATTTATGAAACATGATTGTACTTTTAAAAATATGACAATGTAAAGAATAGGCAGACATAAACCATGTACATAATATATGAAATGGTTCGTTCGATAGTTTGCCATTTACATACAATAAACACAGTAAATCTCGTACGTATGAAATGGTCGATTCATACCAGCGCAGAGTGGAAGCGACAATCATTTATTAACATTACCAAATTCACTCACTCCTATATTCACTAATATGTGTAATCAATCAATCACGCATGTATCTACGCTCAGTTCTTTGATATTCTTTAGTTCAGAACAAAAACGCGATCTACATTTCGGATATAGTGGATTTTGCTTTAGCCAAAGACCCTCAGCCTCGCTTCGACGCTGCGCTAGTAGGAATCGTTCGGTGGCGTATAAGTGAGAGGTACAGACGTGCGTCGCGTCAGTGGTAGTGCTGCAGGTAGGCGGTGGTGGAGGCGAGGTCGCGGCGCAGCCAGGCGGCGTTGAGGCGCACGGTCTCCAGCGCCTGCTGCAGCGTGCGCTCCGTGCCGGGCGACACGTGCGTGCGGAAGAACTCCTCGATCTCTTGCGCCGCCGCCTCCGACGCGAAGTTCTCCGTCGTTGACTTCACTAGGCGCGCTAGGTGGAAGCCGCCCTGTAACGAGTACGCTTGCTTTATACACTGCTGCCTCAGACGTACTAACGTCAAATGACATCGTGTACCAGAGGAGAGCGTCAGATATCGCCCTCCTTTACCGCGCGTGCTACTCATAAACAAAACTACAGGTGAAGTTACCGAATAAAACGTTCGGTTGAAAGTTCGCAGGGGCACAGATTGTATTAAAATTTTAACCCTCGAAAGTAAAATAGAACTTTGAAAAAAATATCTCGACTGATGATGGCAAAACTTCGTATGATAAATACCTGGTAACGATCCATAAACTGTTGCCAGTGGTCCTTGAAGAACTGCCAAGCGAGGTCGCGGCCGTTACGGCTTACAGCCACTGACGCAATCACGAACACTGTGTCCTGGGCGCGGACTTCATCCTACAATACAAAATATGATATTATAAATATTCAAAGCATAAATCTATCTAGTTACAGTCCGACTACAACTCATCGCTCGAATTCGTAAGGCAGTATTGCCAGACTAAAAAAAACACTCACCGAAAAAGCGAAATTGAGAACTTTCTTCAGTAGCTCTGTGTCCTTGACTGCCCCGAGCGCGTGCGAGATACGGTCCTTCTCTTCATGCAGGTCAGCGGCGCGGTACAGCTGCAGGAAGCGCTCGAACGTAGCCTCGTCAGCGTCGGCCAGCACCGCGCGGTAACACATAGAGCGCAGGTCTGCTGGTAGCGTCGCCTGCCCTGATATATGCTTCTCGAAACTGAAAACATACCAGAACTTTTACAAAACAATTTGCAACAACATGGAAGGGTTTGTTTAAACAAGTTTACAAAAGCGGATCATAGGCTACATATCAAATTCGAATGATCAATTCTCGAGGGTAACCATTAGTTGCAACTTTGCATAGATGACTTGCATAGATGATGAAGAAATGAATCTTACTTTCTATGATGTTCACTTACCGGCTCTTAGCTTCCCTTATAACTTCAGGATCTTCAAAGCTAACCATACGAGTGAGCACCAGACTCCTTAGTAGTGTGTCTAGATGGCTTTCCTTTTCCGCAGCGTCCCATCCTAAACGGCGAGTGACGTTCGAGAACAACTCGCGGCCGTAGTTCTTTAAAGGCTTGTCCAGCGCCGTGTGAGAGAAAGGCGCCCTCAACTTCATCAGGCAGTTGGAGAGAGACGACCATACTGTGAAATTAGTCTCGTTGCTGTACGCCTCCATCAATTTTAAAGCCTGTAAATTATAATAAGACGTTAAACTAAAGTACTGTTAGGTATTATCGCAATAATACCCTACTAACATTACAGTACTCTTGTTAATCTAGGATCGAGTGATACAGATTAAAAAGAGACAAACTAGGATGAATGGACACAGCAAACCAATCAGGGTTCAACATTTTTGGACGAATTATGACCTCATCTGTTATAAACGATCAATAAATAATAATTTATAGAAAGAAAAGATTATTAAACACTTTTATTGCTTGAAACTTTACCTCAGCAGTTTGAGTGTGTCCAGCTTGCACCATCGCGAAGCAGTCATCCAGGAGACCGAGACGATCGAGTGGAGGGAGCGAGCAGTTGCGCACCGCCGTCACTAACTGCGCCAGCATCGACGCCGGGTAGCGAGTGCGGTAGTAGCCCACCTTTAACATACGGGTTTCTTTCATACATTTCTTAGGATAGGTATTTTCGGCGAGTCTACGCGTAATCTCTTATTCTCTCTCTCGTAATTTCTTTTAGAAATGTGCTGTACCTTTTGTATAACTTTTCTTTTCTATCTCTGTGTACTTTCTTCTTACAATAAACTATTAAATAAGTAAATAAATAATCTCTGTGGACTCGCCTAGCGCTTTGTTCACCTGCCCATATGTCGGTGAAGCATGCGCGGATACGTGTCTCGACATAGAAATTTGGCAGCAACGAAAAGTTAAATAGATAATCACAAATCATAACACACTATAACTGAATATACCTAAGATATTATACTGAAAAGTTCTCTTTGTATAATCATAATACCTATTTTGTTGGCCATCCATTGTCTTGTTATAATTTATTGCAAACATTTAAATAAACTTTAATTTGTTGCCTCATTTGTAGAATTTCTTAAGATAACTTTAAATCCATATGTATACTTACCGTGCCGGGATTGAGCTTCACCCATGACTTCTCACCAACATCCTGTAAGATTACTTCCTGAGTCCTCTTCTCCAATACGGTAGATAGCGCGATCTGAATTGAAAAAAACATGTTTCACGATATTATGAGTTAACTGTGGCATATAGGACCCTAGCTATCAACTTCATAATTTATAAATATCTATATAACAAGTGGGTATTAAAACAAAAAAAACAACACAAAAACTTTACAGTCAATTCGGGTAACATTGAACGTTTTTTGAAATCTTTTCTTAAGAATTTAATTTATATATTTTTGAATTATTTTTTCTCATGAATGGTGTTCCCTGAAGCTCTTAATGTTAAATATAATAAATTTCGTATATATTCAACCAAAGTTGCCTAGCTTTGCTCTAAATGCCACATTCAAAGTTACCTTGTGTTTTGGGTAACTTTGAATCAGGTTATCCTTCGGTATGAAAACTTCATATTATTTGTATATTCTGCTTTTTGGGTAACATTGAACAAAACATAGTAAGCAGTACTCCTATACCCCCAAATTACTGCACCAAGAAAAAGCCCGGTAAACTTTAAACAAGCGACATTTGCATTTTTTTGTAATTTTCTGACAAAAACTTGATGTTCATGTAGTTTCAATCAATTACAAAAAAATATCATGAAATAAATGTTTAATTAGTTTACGCGATTTCGTTCAAAGTTACACCGTGATTCAAAGTTACCAAAATTTACTGTACTTGAATTGAATTACTTGAATTTTTATTTCTACTGCAGAGGGCGCATACGGCATGAAGTCTTCAAGTCCCTCTTGTGATAGTGTTTCACACAGCTGTTCATACAAAATATCAAATATTTTATTTTAAAATTGTTTGGCCTGTATCACAAACGGAAACACTGATAAGACACTCCAATCTGTACGGAAGTAGCAGAAAGTATGTCAGTACTTCAGATAAGGGAGATGTTGATAATATAGGATCAATATCAACCATATTGATTAACTTACCTTGCAGTGACCTTGTCACTATAAATACAACAATTACCTTCGCAGGATGCTCTTCAGTGGAGATTGTGATGGGCACCATCCAAAGTGCGTCGTCGTCTTGGCTACCATCCGCACAGAACTTATGCTGAGTCAGAGTAAGCACTCTATCACGGCCCTTTTGTTCCGATGTCACCTAAACAATTGGTTCACTACTTAATACATAAAATTCATTGTCAGTCTGAATTATTTGAATTGAAACAGCTCATTGTTTTAAAATGATATACGACAAATAAAACATTTATGATTTGTCCTTCACATAAAAGTACTGACGGTTTGTATGCAGGTGGAATATAAATAAGTTGATATGTTGAGCAGTTTAACACTCACTTGGACGACAGGGAAACCCATCTGTTTCGTCCATGTCGACATTACAGCTCCCACAGGTTTATTCGAAGCTTCTTCTAAAGCTGCCCATAGGTCCTCAGTGAAAGTGTTTTTGTACTGAAATTACAAATAACTTTCATATAAATTATACAGTATCAACTGTTGATATCAGTTACTTTTTAATCTACAAATTCAGACTTAATAGAACTTGTTTAACACTTTTAATAAAATTAACTCATTCCTACAAGACTATTATAGAAAGTAGGTATTTCTTTTTATCATTGTAAATTACCTACTTGTTTTTATCATGATTTCTGAAGCCATGGATTGTGGTTTATGGGTAAATATTTGAAATTAAATGAAATATTAAACCTAATCATCAACCTTATCTGTACTGTGATTTATACTGTAATACTTGAGTGAGTTGTTATTTAACTAGAATTACATTCTAATGTACATGGTACACACATAATAAAGTTTCTTTACAAATGGGTAATAATAAAAGATAAGTACCTATTTAGTTTACTTGCATGCGAAATAGATATCATTGCAAATGATAGCTATACCTAATTTATTTCAATTCAATATCACATCTACAAGGTGTAACTAGGATGCACTGCTGCTAATAAAAAAGTCAACCAACTTAATTTTCACACTAGTTTACATGTAATTTTTTAAAAATACCTGGTGCTTGGTGAGGTAGATATTCATGCCTTTACGGAAGTCATCATCACCAATGTATCGGTGCAACATACGAATTATAGAAGCTCCTTTGTTGTACGAAATATCATCAAAAATTTCATCAATCTCAGATGGATGTCCTACTGGTACTTCAATAGGGTGAGAGTTTTTCAGGCAATCAAGCTCTAATGCCCTGCAAATAAAATATACTTTCAGATACATATATTCAATTTGTAAGTAAAAATTAAAACACAAATACCCAGTCAAATTCACATTTGGCAAGGAGCCAATGTTTTCACTTATGCTCAACAAACAGCCAAAATTGTAAATTGCAATATCATTGTGTTCATTCTTTCTAGTTTAGATAAAAACATTTCTTTACCTGATATAAGTCTCAGTAACAAACTGGGTCCAAATGTCATATTCAGGGAATAGGTGATTCACACATAGGAACTCTACAAAAGAAGCATATCCCTCATTCAGCCAGAGATGAGTCCACCACTCCATAGTGACCAGATTACCAAACCATTGATGAGCTAGCTCATGACCAACCACCAACGCTATCCACTGCCTTCTTACTGCTGAAGTATGCTCCTCATCAACAAGCAGACAGGTTTCTCTGTAAGTCACCAGACCCCAATTTTCCATAGCTCCTGCAGAGAAGTCTGCTATAGCTATCAAATCAATTTTGGGTAATGGGTATGCTATGTCAAAGTATTCTTTATAATACGGGAGCACCCTAGCAGCTACTTCTAAAGCAAACATACCCTGCTTGCTTTTACCAACTGGAGTGTAAACACGCACAAGCACTCCATCACGAGACTTTTTCTCTATGTAATCATATTCTCCAACAACTACTGCAACTAAGTAAGTGGACATTATAGGAGTTGTATCAAACTTCAAAGTTTTCTTGTCATTATTAATTTTCTCCTCTTTAACAGGCATATTAGAAAGTGCTACTCGGTCAGCTGGCACTTCAAGTGTTATGTCGAAAGTAGCTTTAATGGCAGGCTCATCCCAACATGGGAAGCAACGGCGAGCATCTGTAGCTTCAAATTGCGTGACAGCAGCATAGCGCTCTTCGCCTGCTGGCGTGAGGTACTTGCTGCGGTACAGGCCCTTCATCTTATCGTTGATTTCACCACTGAATTCGCATAGCAGCGTAGCTTCGCCGCACGGCAGCGGCTGGTCAAATACGACGGTGGCGGTCTCGTCGGCGGAGTTGAGCCGAACCTCCGTCGGGGTCTTGGTCGCTTGTGACCCGCCATCGTTATACTGCAGCCGAACACGCGTCAACTCCAAATCCAAACAATTGAGCACTATTTCTTTGGTGCTGCTAACGATCTGAAAGTGAATGCGACTTTAGCGCGTCACATGGTAATGATAATGAGATATGTACGATTTGCAACGATGATAGTGATGAAATTTCCTCTTACCGATACTTTCACTGCCGTTTTGCCTGTAAACGTTAATTTCTCCAAGTTCGGAACGAGTTCCAAGTCGTAATGTTTGGGTATGACATCTTTTGGAAGCCTCTGAAACTGTTTGTTTTCGGGCATTGTCACTCTTTCTTTCACAATCGTAAATGTAGGACGCGCAACAGAGAAATACCGTAATGACCGAGTGACAGAGTGAACTCGCGTTGCAACCGCACCGCCGATTCGTGCCCGCGCGCGCTCTACCCCCCACTCCGAATAACGGGACTCGCTACGTAACAACTTGCAATGGCGACCGAAATGTGTAGTTCCAGACCGAAATGCAAATGAATTACGTATGCTGCGCAGCAACTGTAGCGTCATGGAAATGAGTTTTAATGACGTAGTATTAATGCAAGTGAAAGTCTACATAAAGTACGTAAAATTTTATCAAGGATAAATAATTAATTACTTTTTAGGTTATCATTAATATTTGACATAAGCTTAAGCTATGACATGAATTGACATGACATGCCATCGTGAAAGACAGCTGTTTTTTGAAAAAATCCTTATTTTAGACACGTGTAAATTATTGAAATAGAAAGTATTTAGAAATATGAGTAATTTAATCAGTCCACAAAATTATTTTACTTTACATTAAAAAAGAACATTTTAGAAAACTGTTATTATAAATGCAATGTATTTAATGGATAAAAAATTAAAAAGTATTGGACATCACCCATTATGCTAATTAAAAAGTCATATTGTCAATCCTCACGTCACTTTGGCTTAAAAGTTGTAGCTACCAGGCCATACAATTTTTAAAAAGTCACTTGTATGACGTCTGTCACTGTCAGTCATTCATTGATGAAATTCGTCTGTCGTACGTAGACTATTCCTTTTTGTAATTTTACCTATGTATTTGGATTTTTTTTGGGTTTAATAACCAAAATACAGGTTTTAGTTATAAACATGTTAGTAAAAGAGTAATCGATTCAGTTTTTCATTATTTTACAGAGTCAGAATAATGAATTTCTTACTGGGATCTGGCATTTTACTCTTACTGGGTTTGTATCGATTTTTCAACTAATGATATTGTTTCATTAAATTACGTTTGAACAAAGTATGTTATGTTTTTAGGTGTCTCTGGAGCATTTTCTTCGCGTGTACTGGAGCTAAGTGATAAATTTATTGATATTAGTGGTGAAGGGTTATGGTTCGTGAAGTTTTACGCACCTTGGTGCGCCCACTGCCGGCGACTGGAGCCGGTGTGGGCGCACGTCGCCCAGACTCTCTACAATAGCCCCATCAAAGTGGCTAAAGTTGACTGCACTCGATTTTCAGCCGTAGCAACACATTTTAAAATTAGAGCTTATCCTACTATACTTTTGTAAGTATATTTCTGTGTATTGATGTACATATTAGAAGTATTTTTGTTTAATTTACTATGTTAATTTATTCTCATCCTTCAGCATAAAGGGATCATTCCAACATGAATATGTAGGTGAAAGAGTGAAAGAAGACTTGGTCACCTATGCTCTGCGCATGTCACAATCAGCTGTACAGAAAATAACACAAGGGGACAGTATTGGGTATTTGAAAGAAAATCACCCCGTATATTATGGATATATTGGCAAACAAGAAGGACCATTATGGGTAAAGATTATTTTTATTATACATTTCTGTACAGACATAGTTGGAATTAAAGAAGAAAACTGTTTCCTATTTATAAGTCTGTGCTAAAAGTAAAGTATACCCCTGATATATTTTGAATAATATTTTTTGGTTTCAGGAAATGTTTTCTCTACATGCTGAAAAATACCAGCCCCATTCATGGTTCTATGCTATGTCCCATGAACTTGTGAAAAATGAATTGAAACCACCAAATGAGGCATCAGTCTATGTACACAAAGAAGATGAAGTTTACTTTTTTGAAGGTTTAGTCATTTTTATTTTACTGATTTTTTTAAATATCTTGTCACTTACTAAGTGTCAACTACTCATTACAGCCACTCCAGAACTATTGCAAGACAGGGAAGCTCTCAATGTAACTTTGGATAAATGGATAAATGCTGAAAGATTTGGGTCTTTCCCCAAAATCACTCGGTCTAACATCAATGAACTGATGGACACAGCTAAATATATTGTAATTGTAGTTGTATCAGAAAATAAACTTAACGAAATAACTCAGACTGAAAAAGACTTTAGAGATATGGTTGAAGGGATTGTGAAGTAAGTGCTTATACAAAGCAAAGCATAATTATCTCAAATTAATAAAAGTTATAGGTAATAAAAAACTTGAACTCAAGTAATATAATTTCCTGTATTTACAGAAAAAGGAAACGTGAACTGCATCCCCATTTCCAATTTGGTTGGATGGGTTCACCAGAGCTGGCCAATTCTATAGCTATGTCAGAGTTGACTGTACCTCATTTGTTAGTGCTCAATTCTACAACTAGCCACCATCACTTACCTGACGATGACCCCGTGCTGATGACCCCAGAAGCTGTTTCGATATTTCTTGATCAAATACATAACCAGCAAGCGCCTGTAAGTTATAACAAGTATACATATTTTAGTGCTTATTCTGTTTTACTACATTTTAATATTGTGCTTATCTATTTATTTATATGATACATAATTACAGACATTGTTGTTTTTATTCCAGGCTTATGGAGGCAATAGCTGGTTTGTAAGAATGTACAGAGGTTTTTTCGAAGCTAGGACAACATTGATTAATATGTGGAGAGGCAATCCAGTTTTGACTGCCCTGGTGTTTGGATTACCTTTGGGATTCCTTTCACTTATCTGCTACTCTGTCTGTTGTTCTGACATACTAGATGCAGATGAGGAGGAACCTCCTGGTAAGTTTTGCTTAAATCCCATTACGCTTGTAAATAAATAAAAAATCCTAATTTATTCTAAGTGACTTCACATATTTTCTATTTCAGAAACTCATGAAAAGAAGGATTAAAGCAGAAATCCTAAATGGGGCAGAGTAACTTTGGAGGGTTTACCTTATTATAATGTATCTCCATTTGTGTGCCGAAAAGAATTTGTGTATTGCATTTACAATTGTGGATAAAAAATAGTTCAAATGTTAAAGTAAGTGTAAGGTGATTGTAAATGAGCTGATAAGCCAATTGAAACATCTAGTCATCTTATTTGAACAAATATTATGGAAAGAATAATGTTATGTACGAATTTTGCTGTTGTTATTATAATTTTATTTTTATTCTATCTTTTCTAAAATATTTGTAATATTTCATGTGAACAAAGAGTACCTCTTTTGCATTTGGTAATATGGTCTATTCTTATAACTTAAGTTATGTATGAGTTATTTTATAAGCAGTAATAAAATGTGGGTGAATTGAAATAAATATAATTAAGTACTTATACTAATATTTTATTATTTTGCTTAAATATTATAAGATCTGTTTATATTTCATTTCCTTAACATTTCATCCATATAGACAGCAAATTCAAGTTGTTTTACCCTAAATTTTAGACTGTTGTACCAGTTGTAATAATTTACATTCATTGCACTTTTACTGGAACTGCTTGATGTGCAAGATGTGTTATCATGAACAGAAATATTTCTATGATGGCTGTCCCTGTTCTTATTAGTAACACATTTTTTATTATATGACCCATGCTTTTTAGAATTTGGTAACCTTTCACTTTTTACAGTAGCATCATTGACAGTGTTTTGTAAAGTATCTTCTAAATGTCTGTGGTGTGCTTCTTTATTTGGGACATAAGTTGTTTTTGTGGTAAGTTGATATTGGTTATCATCTTTATTTTGTACATAGTGTTTTTTCAATTTAGTTTCTTTTGCCCTCTTATCTTTAGCACTACAGAATTCTACCGGAAGTCCTGCGCTGCGTAAAGCATCACTCATATTTAGTGTTTCATACTCATAATTATAATATGCATTTGGTTTTTGAACATCCACTTCTTGGCTAAATTTATTGCATTCATTATTTTCATTTCTTGATTTTTTCTTATTTTCTTTTGCGGTGGAAGGCGAGACAATATTTTTATTTTCAATATCTTCATTTCTAGCATTATAAGATGGTCGTTTTTCTTTTGTTTCCTCAAGTTTGAAACACTCCATAGTTGATACTTGCATTTTTAAGTGCTGATAAGTATTAATTGCATTTGAATTGTGTTGGTAACTTTGGGCAGAGAGAAGAAGATCCTCAAATGACTCAATTTCTGGTTTTTCAAAAGATTCATTCAGACTATTAAAGCTCAATATTTGGCTGTCTACCTCATTACAATTTGTTAGAGCATTCCATATTTTTTTATAATCATCAAAAGTTTTTGAACTAGTACTTCCAGGTTCCAAATTTAAACTTTTTGAAATGCTTGATGTTTCAATACAAGAGTTTTGAACACATGCTTCATCATCCCACAAATGTTTCAAGTTTCTGGGTCCTTTAATTGTTTTTAAAATATCAATAAATTTACTTTGTTCCTTGCCTTCACTTAGTATGGTTATAGCAATTCCATGAGATCCAAATCTTCCAGCTCTTCCTATTCTATGTAAATATGTTTGCCAGTCATAGGGAGGTTCAAAGTTCACCACCAGATCGACATTTGATGCATCAATACCTCTAGCAGCTAAATCTGTGCAGATCAGTATCCTGCACTTATACTGCTGCAGTGATTTCAGAGCATCTAAGCGATTTGTCTGTTCTTGTTGTCCATACAACTGTTCTGCAGGCCATTTCTCTCTAGTTAACATTTTGTGTAATTCTGCTATTCTGGCTTGGTAGTTACAGAAGATTAAGCATTGTTTAAATGTATTGCTGGACAGTATTTTGAGTAATTCTTCAAACCGATGTTTTGTTTGTTTTACAATGTTGGCATTGTACTTTACTATGATAATGTTTTGTTCAACTCCAAGTAGAATACTGTTACTATCAGGGCGAATGTGTTGCACACTCTGTACATACTGTTGGATTGTTGGCATAATGCTCTCTGGGTATGTTGCACTACTCATAATTACTTGTTTTTGTTTAGGCAACATCGAAAAAATATAGTTTATATCCAATAAAAAACCTTTTCCCAACAGTTTATCAGCTTCATCCAGGACAAAAAGTCTTACAGCAGATGTTTGGATATATTTCTCCTGTATCAACTGCTTCAATCGCCCTGGACTGCCCACAACAATGTGAACATCTTTATTTTTAAATTTTGCTATGTCTTCATGCACCGGTAATCCACCCATCACTACTTCGACTTTTAAACCTGAAACAAAATTATTACTTAAAATTCAATCAAATTCTTAGGTTTTTAATATCAAGTATGAGTTATCAAACTTGAAAATTAATTTATATTAAGTAATTTAGTGTAAAACACATTCAATCAAGATACCTCGGTAGCTTGATCCAATTAGCTGAATTACATCACAAATTTGTGCAGCAATTTCTCTTGTCGGTGCTAGGATAACAGCCTGAAGTCCTTTATTAAGATTTAGTTTTTCCAATGCTATTACCGTAAACACGGCAGTTTTTCCGGTGCCGGACTTTGCTTCTAGAAGTAGATCTGTAAAATAGATAATACCCATAGAGGTGGGATTTCACTCATAAGTTCACAATACCCTAGTTTTAGTGCTAGTACATTTACTTTCAAAGTATAATATAAGACTTCTGGTATCTTCAATGTCCGGTTGAGCTTACCAAATCCACATTTCCCCAAAGGTATCCCATGTAATTGAATTGGAGATGGTCTGCAAAATCCTGAACTTTTTAGGCCTTCAAGAGTATCTGAAGTGAGGAGCATAGAATCGAATGTCACACTTTGAGATATTCGAATATCTTCTGTTCTTTCCGGTTCATTAATACTATGAGCTAACACCATTATGGATGGTTAAATCATGAAAAAACAACGGAATATATTTGGTGTTTATTTTAAATTATAGGTTAGGTCCGGAAGATCCAAAATGACAGTTATTCAGTTGATTGATTTGACAGTTACATTTTAAAAGTTTTCCATCTGAAGATAAGCTGAAGATTGATATGAAGCATCTGTGAGAAGCGATTGTTAGGTATCAGTCAATGATTTTTTATACATAAATAATATCATTGTTATCAGTCAAAAAATGTAAGAAGGTAAAATGTCTGTGAAGTAGGTTGATTTTTAACTCAAGTTTAACACTGAAAAAATCGAAATGCAAGCTCTGACTCACTCAGAAAGATATAGCGACGAATAGCTGGCTAGCTTTCCTTTAATATAAAGTAGCCAAATCTCGTTTAAATAAACGCTAGTTAAAAACTCTGAAATTTCAAGGCTGCGGTTCACTTAAATATCTCATTTTAGAGCTAAAGCTCCATTTCGTCTATTTTTTTAGCGACACACAGAAAAAAAGGATGCGGAATATACATATAGTGTAGCATAGGCTTAACAACGGATTGATAATAAGACAGTGTGATTGACAGCTAGTACAGTGGTTTATGGTGGGTTAGAAGTGCTTTTCACGAAAGAAGTCCCCCGGATATTTTTGGAACTAAATTTGACAGGTCTATTTTCCCTATTTTCTGACCTTTTCCCTGATAGTAGGTAGAAAACCCCTTACTTATCTTAATAAAAATACACTTTTTACATAACAGAAATATAGCTAAGTAGACAATTTTATCAAAATATATACCAACCTACTCGTGGAATGACCAAAACAGTCAAAATATGCAGGAAATAATATTATTTAATAAATAACAAATGAAACAAACATAATATAGGTAGATGTTGTACTCAAAAATGGCAACATTATCAATTTTGACATCAAATACAGCGCCGCGACTAGGGGACTTCTTTAGTGAAAAGGACTCTATCTTTTATTGCATTGACGTTTGATTGAGTTGAAATGCTGTTCGGAAATTCGGAAATTGCTGTCGCTTCGTTCGTTGTTTGACATTATAATTTTTATACGATCTTTCCTTATTCAATAATTACTGAGCAATAAATTTACATTTATTACCAAATTCTCAGTATAATTTTATATTAAGCGTGAATTTTAATACGTAAAAAGTAAAATATTTCTTATAGCCCTACTTTTCTAATATAGGTTACATGTTTCTAAACGAATTTATTTTGTGAAATGGCGAAATTGTGATTCTTGATCTTGAATCAATCTATTTTATGTTCGATAATTACAGTTTTATAACTAAAATAATGTCTTTTTTGAACTCTCCTTTTGATATTTATTATAATGTTTTTTGAGAATATGAATGTGTAGAATAAATTCTATTACACTATGATATCCGAGACTAATTGAGGTAATTTTGTCAGTGTTGGTTTTCCTAGCAAAGCTTCAAAATTAAAGAATATCTTGCAAGGTGAGTATTAAATAAAATAAATTAATCTGTTCATCTTAGTTTTTCGATAATATAAGTATGTTGCTATTGGTCAGTAGGATTCCAATCAATTTACTATGTAGGTCATGAAATTGGTAAATAATGTACCTACAGATGTCGTAGGTAGGCACAGTCGTAAAATCATCAGTACTTACATCTGTAATTTATAATGTGAACTACTTAATTATCAGACTTTGTTTATCAGAAGCTTACTACAGCAACAACAACTAAAATATGATATTGCTACCCACTCCACAGAAACTGCATGTTTATGCATATCTAGGATACTAAACCTTTTATTATAATATTTAAATTTCAGACGGTAGCTATGAATAATTGTGGCTCAGGGATAGGAGGTGGAGCAGTGACTGCAGGGGGTGGGGCATATGATGCAAAGATTGCTGGACTGTATGACTTGTTGGATACTCTCGGCTCCGGACACTTTGCTGTAGTAAAATTGGCAAGACATGTATTTACTGGTGAAAAAGTAGCAGTCAAAGTTATAGACAAAAGTAAATTAGATGATGTCTCCAAATCACACTTATTTCAGGAGGTATGTTATTGTTTTATTTATTGTTTAGTTGTGAAGTATTTGTAAGTTTCACACTAACATTGACACATATTTTTTACATTCAGGTCCGCTGTATGAAGTTGGTGCAACATCCAAATGTAGTCAGATTGTATGAGGTGATTGACACCCAAACAAAACTATATTTAATATTAGAATTAGGTGATGGTGGAGATTTATATGACTATATTATGAGACATGAATCTGGTCTCTCAGAATCTCTAGCACGTGATTACTTTCGCCAAATAGTTCGTGCGATCTCATACTGCCACAGGTATATTCCTCTTTAATAAATCTTATTTTGTGTCAATATTCTTATCTTCTTTTTCACTGAATCTGCAATTCTTCTATTATGTTCCAGGTTACATGTTGTACATCGTGATCTGAAACCTGAGAATGTTGTTTTTTTTGAAAAGTTAGGTGTAGTAAAATTGACTGACTTTGGTTTTAGTAATAAATTCTGTCCTGGTCAAAAATTAGAAACTTCTTGTGGTTCCTTGGCATATTCAGCTCCTGAGATTCTGTTAGGTGACTCTTACGATGCACCTGCAGTGGATGTATGGTCTCTCGGAGTTATTCTTTACATGTTAGTGTGTGGACAAGCACCATTCCAAGAGGCGAATGACAGTGAAACACTTACAATGATTATGGATTGTAAATATACTATTCCTCCGCATATATCAAATTCTTGTAAACGGTAAGTCAACAATTATAAAATTTTGTATTAAAAAATGTTCATAACTTCAATAATCTTATCTATTTTAGGCTTATAGGAAGAATGTTAGTTAGACAACCAGAGAAACGTGCTTCTTTATCCGAAATCGCAACAGACCCATGGGTTACCGCCGGCGAAGGAATCGCGGTCGAAGACTTCGATACACCTCTAGTAGCCAAAGAACAATTGTCCGAGGAAGACAGAACAGCTATCGTCCAAAGGATGGTTAACGGTGCGATCGCAAGCAAGGAAGAAATTTTAGAGAGTTTAGAGAAAAATGAATATAATCACATCACTGCTACTTACTATTTATTGGCAGAAAGAAAACTGAGATCGAAAAGGTAAGTAGGTATATAAAGAATCGGTGAGACGACCTCACTTTAGTATGTTTGTTTGTTTTATGTTGAGTAATGTGTCTTATAACGTCAGACAAGAGGAGCGCGCGACAGCTCGTCGGCCCGAGGCGCTGAGCGTGCCCCGCGCCGGCGCCGCCACCGCGCGCTCGCTGCTGGCGCCGCCGCCGCACCCCGCCGCGCCACGCACGCCGCAGGACTTGCCGCCGGTAAACGTACGCTCCACACCGCGCATGTCGTTGGTATGATAAAAGTTGCGTTCGATCACCCGTCTTATTTTGTAGCGATCGCGGAAATGCAGTATAGTTCGAGAGGAGGAGGACGACGAGGAGAGCGCCGTCCCCGCGGGCGGCAGCGGGAGGTGCGGGGACGCGCGGCGCGGGTCGCGCTCCGAGGGCCGCCTGCACGTCGCCGCGCGCGCCGCGCCCGCTCCGCCGCCGCCGCGCGCGCTCCAGCTCGCCGACAACCTCACTCGGGTGCGTACTCCGCCTCGTTCAACGTTCGAGTCCGCTCTTTCGACGTTTTACTGACGAATGTCGTCGCAGGTGAACCTGTCGGAGAGCACCGCGAGCGGCGGGAGCGCCGGCGCGCCGCCCGCGCTGCGGCTGAGGACGGACTGCCGGCGGCGACGTCCGCGCGCCGGGTCCTGCTCCTCCTCGGACCTCTCGGACGACGACTCCGAGAAGAAGAAGCGCGCGGCCGACGCGACGGACGTGCCGCCGGAGCGCGCCCGCCGCGACTCGCACGACGACTCCAGCGACAGCCAGGAACGCGGAGCGGGCACCGGCGCTAGATCCTCCCGAGGCGCCTCCATCGAGGTCGGTCGATCGCTATCCGTCGCCTCCGAAGGCGAATCGTGATTCGTTCGACCGAGGAAGCTAAACGCGCGTTACCCCCTCAGGTGAGCCGGACGGCGTGCGCGAGCGGCACGAGCGGCGGCGGCGCGGGCGGCAGCGGCGGGGGCGCGGGCGGGGACGCGCGCGGCGGCGGCGCGGGCGGCGGGCGGCGGCGCCGGGCCGCGCGGAAGGAGAACCGCCTGCGGGAGTCGCGCTCGCTGAACCGCATCGCCGAGGTGAGTAGGGCTACACGGCCGGCGCCACGACGACGGGGCGGCGGCCGTGAGCTGACGGCTGCGTGTGTGCAGGTGGAGGAGGCGGCGGCGGCGCGCTGGGCGGGCGGCGGGCTGGTGGCGCTGTGCGGGCGGCCGCTGCTGCGGCTGCTGGCGGCGGCGCGCCACCAGCCCAGCGCCAGGCGCCTGCACGGCCTGTGCTAGTGCACTCGTGCGGGAATGCTGTGTCGCAGTCTTATACGTAACTAGGTTCGTCTAATACGCCTATCGTTTATGGTTGAAGCGATTAGAATCGATCGCGAGCCGGGTTCGCCTGAAGATGTCGGCGACTTTAAGGTGCGATGTTTTTTGTTAAGAACGTCGCACCACGTAAATGAGTATTTTCTAAAAATGATTCATCGAACTTCGGTGTTCCGTTGATTAGAGAAAGCGAACCGATGCTTCGATGAATCGTGTCGACTGCACTAGTGCTGAAATGCTTCGAATGAATCTATTGACAGTGCCGCGTGGGCCACCAAATAATAAACTTGTAGTCGTATTTATTAAACTGTTACGGTGATGATGGTCCCGACGTGATAAACTTTAGCCCCAGGTTAATGAAAATCTTAAGCAATAACCGGTGCCGTATTTTTATCTTTGAAATAAGTTAATGAATGTTCGCTCGGCTTTGCGGCTGCGATCATCATCATCAGATATATCCGTTGAATATTTTCAATAAGCATTGGATTAACAACATTTTAAGATCTTCTAAAAATTATTACACTACATTTTCCCGCAAGTTCCCCTTTGTGGAAACTTTTCTTTAAGAAAATTCATTTTTGCCGGGTAAAAACTACCTAAGTATTTGACTTTACGACTTAAAACGTGTTATAAAGAATTTCGTTCAGCAGATAATGCATAAAAAGTAATCCATATACTTAAAGAAAGAGTTTAATTTCGCATTTATAATATTAGTATGGATGGATGTGAAAACATGAAGAAGGTCGTCAAGACACTTTTTGAAATGCGTAATGCAAACATAGCTGCCGACTTGTGCTTACTTCTGACTTCTGTAATGAGAAAGGAATACCCAGACCTTAGATTCAATAATTTACAAATGATCTTAAAATGATGTTTATATCTGCATACACATAGGTAAACAGGGTGGGTTTTATTGTGAACACTTTTGAAGGTATACCTATCAGAATTAATCAACCTTAGAAATTATGTTTGATTTGTTGACTCACATTAAAATTAACTTGTGGGATGCTCCAAGAGTCATTTACATAAGATCGTTCTTGTTACGATTGAACTGAATACTAGAAGAACGTGGATGAGACACTAGCCAGTTACTTGAAAGGTCGTTAGAGATAACACTCTATTAAAGAGCCATTAAACCTGTAGCTGACACCGTCGTTGTCAAAAAAATTAAGAAGACAGCATGTTGTGTAGGTAATGGATAAATAACTAAAGGCCTTTTAAGCAACGGGACGACTACCTGTTACCTTTAGTAGATGATTACTTGATCTAACATTTTGTACCTACGAGTTTTGCATATTCGACTTAAAAACAATAAGCTTTTCTTTTACCATCTATAAATCACCTGTAAGGCTAAATAGGAATAAAAATCATCCAAATAACAGGTTCAAGATAAGTTCCTTTTCTTAATCGTGTTCTGGCTGATTTAGAACGTTTCTGACTGAGAGAAATAGATACTATAACTTCATAAAGTGTATTTGTTGTGACAGGAACCTAAGAATTTTCGCATTTTTCTAAATGTTAGTTGTATAAGACAGGCCGTTTTTGTTCGTCCACTGCTCGTCCGTTGTATCCCTATTTCTGTGCCGCCGCCGTTAACGGGGTGTCGTGTCGTGACGAGGCGGTGACGGTTAAAAAACGGCCGAGCTGACATTCAAAGGCGAAAATTAGGCTTATACCAATTTGCATAATTTTCATCTCTGAATATCAGTGTAGACATTGCTTGTTTGATGTGTCGATTATGTAAGTTGTATTATACGCAACTTTAAAATGGGAATGTTAAATATAATGTTGTGTATTGAAGTATCTATGTACATAAATAACTTGTTGTAAATAAATAGTTTATCTTCTAATACACATGAATTACATTATTGAGTACATTATGAACTTTTCTAATGAAAAAAAAAGAGCGGTTAGCAACAGTGTTTCTAAGTATACAAAGGTTTGATTGAGAATTTATTTGGTGCTTTGATTTTGCAATAAAATAACAAGACCAAAGATTTTTAAATTGTGTATTGTATTTAACCACTGTTTGGTGCCAACCTAAGATAAGAACAGAATCATGAACATTGTTATGTTTATTATTCCTGCCTGCTTCGAGTGAGGTACTTCTCAATAATATTGGTGCTTGTTATTTTGTCCACGGAAGTGTCGCATTACTAACATATTTCGAAATTTTAATTTTCTGTGGTAGGACCAACCTATTAAATGTACCTATTGTCAACAAACATATACTTATGTTAAAATCTGATATCCATGCTATGATGTTTCTATTATAACGTTGGAAACCAATATATGTATTGACGTTTTTATCTGTAAGGCCATCGTCTACGTTAATGGACGTTATGCGCATCACGCTTTCGTACAATCCCTGCATTTTGCTAGAAATAATCACTATATGACCTTATACGATAACGAAGATGCAAGATTCTCTTTGAAATTGACAATTCACGAAAGAGTGCCACCCGTGAACGATATGCCTTATTCGCAACATTCTGTACTAATTTGGCAGGTTTACAATGAAATGTAGAGTTTAAATTAAAAGCTTGTGAATAGTTAATATGAATTCATCATAATTGTGAGTAGAAAATAGTTTGGGAGTATTGTACATGGCGAGAATGAAGAAGGTAAATGTTGCATATTACTTGGTTGTTGTCTTATGAGCATTTGTTATCAATTTTGTGTTCAGTTATAAATTGTAATAAGGCGCGGCTATATCAGATAACATTTTAGCTAACTGATAGTTAAATTCAAAATATCTCAATAATAGATATACTGAAACTGTTAGCAGCTGCATCAATTTATTTAGTAGGATTATACTTCAGCAAGTTATTAATAAATTCTTGTTTTGACTTTATAAATCTAATATTGTCGCGCTAAATAGGTGTGAATTTTTGATTGATTAGTGAAATTAACTATTACCTGTATATAAAACGTTAATCATAAACTGTTACTGTATGTATGTATAGCATTCGCAATGACTTCGTTGTTATCTTCTACGAAAAAGTATAAAGATCGGGTGGGGCCCGGTACTGCATTTAAAGGACGACTGTCGGAATTGCATCCAAATAAACTTGATCCATAAGTTATGCTTACAAATCAAAAACAGCGTAATTATGCCCCCGCCAGACCTTATAATTTTTCCCATTGGCAAAAAAAGCAGTTAGGAACCTCATTTACACAGTTGCGATGGCTAATATACCAATATATTTTTAAAACAATATGTTCACTATCTTTTTTTTTACATAATCTTTTATGTCCTTCCAGAAACTGAGTGATAATAGTAAAATGTTTAAGTCAGTGCAATATAGGTAAATCTGAGAGCTTTGTAATTTGTACATTTATATATTTACATTTGTAAGATCAAAGTACATCCGATTTATAGAGGATAGCTTTATAGCATTTTAAACTGATATAACTATGTACCTGGTAGCCATCTGTATTTGGCATTAATTAAGCTTATGCAAGTCATCTGGAACTTGTAGTGAACAACCTGTATGTCTTTAAAATAATAACTTGTATACCTGATTTGAGATTCGGACTTAAGTGTCGTCTTGCCAAGATGTCTGAAGTAGAAATTATAACTTACTTTCAGTATTGTGTGTACATTTTATTTAAAACATGTTGTATCAGATAGAGGTTTCTATGGACAAATATGTAGCACTATAATACTTGCATATTTTTTTAAGTTTGAATGTGTCTCAAATAAATGTAAAATGTATTATTTTTTTATTTTTTTTTGGTATTACCTATCCATATATGGAGTACTTATTTGGAAAACATGTCGGAGCTACAGAGAATACTGGAATGTAAAGAGCAGTCCCTACAGTGGTTAGTAAATTGTGAAAAAATGTAATGTTGTGGAGACTATTTCTTCCTCTAACAGCTACCTATCTTTACTAAAAAAGATTAATTAAGTCTTGTGTGATCACCGCATAAATAAAAATCGAAATACGACAGTATTATTTGATTTAATTACCTTTGCTAGTTATACATTGGTAAAAATATTAATGCTATGAAACAATTTGACTTAGCATTTGGTTTGTGGTTAATGGGAGCTAAATGTATGAGGACAGCTGAAACCACGCCGCTCCCGCCTGCGGCATTATATGCATTGTTCAAGTTTGAAACTAAATATTCAAATATGTTGCAAAGCCTTATAAAGAACCAGTAGTACTTTATCTTATGTGCCTAAGAAATAAAAATTTCCTAAAATATTTTACACTTGATCATGTTAACTATAAGAAAATTAAGCAATGTTATCTCGCAGTATAAGATAAAATCAATTTAATTCCATACAAATAAAGAGATAAACCAACAAATTTATAAGTGGTACGAGATAGATATCTAAATAATGTGCCTATAATCATAAACAACTTGAGAGTAGGTGTTTGTTAAAAGTGCAAGATTACACACATAAATGCAGTTGTTTACAAGTACTGGCATCTCATCACTTACCTAAAATCAAATGTCGGTAAAACTAGCCTTAATTATACCAAAAGCAAGTTTAACTTTTTCAAAGGCCACAATAATTTAGGTAATATGGTAAATAAATGGATGTTACCTTCAAGTGGGTACCAACAGCAGTTTATGATTCTTACATATTACAAATTCACCCAATCTACTTTAAAGTCAGAAACACCTTTAAATAGAGTAAGTAAATGCATTATGAAATTGAAGGAAATGTTTGTACAAGTACAACAGAATAGCAACATTACAGGTAGACTAAACAAGGAACTACTAAGAAATGGTAGAGTAATTGGATTTGAGGAATAACAGTATCTGGTTAGACTAAGTATTAACTTAGTTCTTCAAGATTGGGATTTCAGTAGATTGGGGTAGATTGAGACATGTTTAGCAGAGGGAATTTAAAAAGTGCTTCCCTCAGGGGGCTGCGAGAGCTTCATGTTTTCCTTCAATGTCATGAGACGTCTCAGTTCCTGCAGAACTGTCTTTATAGTGTAATCACGTTGCCATCGAGCAAGAATCGGGACTTGCCTATTATCCACCTGTTGAGAAAACACCATATGTTATATTCAGTTGTTGCATAACAAACAATACCATATAATTTCCAATTTTCCATCTATAGAGCAAATAGATGAAAAAAAATCTATACCCGAAAAAGAAATTTTTTTTCTTCTTTTTTTGAAGATAAAGTTATGAATTATCTAATAAATGAAAGTAGTGTTGTTCTTTTTTCTTCATGAAACATATCCAAGTCTAAAGGATCCTACTTTAAAGAGACTAAACTGTCACTGAAAGTCACTTACAAGTCCAGTCTGACTGTTCACACAGTTCATGTTGATCCTAGAGATAAATCGAGCAGTGGGGGGCTCATCTGGGTACCGGGTTCCACACTCAATTTTAAGAGAATACATTCTATTTTCATAGGGAGTCTGGAAAAATCATCACAAAATTATTTCTATCCATATTTATGGCATAAAAGAGAATTTAATAAATTTTAATAAAGATGGTGTCAATAATATATTACCCTAGGGGGGCCAATGATCATGCCAGTCCAGTGAGTAAGAGTCATGTCATCGTCGCTTTCCAAGCCCCAAGATATTGTGCCATCACCCACTCCCTTTTGGCCTTGCTCAAGTTCTTCTAGAAGACGAAAGTTCCGGGGAACAACTGCAAAAACATTTCAAGTTTTAAGAAGATTATAACATTAGTTATGAGTGTTGTTTTTGAAATTAAGACAAAAAATCCAAACAGTGAAAAATAAATGAAATCTTACCAACGCCTGATGACGGATTCGCCATGATCAGTTTCACCCGGCGCGCACTATCGAAAAGACTACCTTGTTCGGAATCCTAGAAGGTCGGCATTTACCGTATAGATTAGATGCAGGAATTTATTAACCCGCGAGTTAAGTATGGATTATTCGGCTAAAGCAAATTATTTCCATCTATTTCTTAAATTCCTTTACGAGCAGGTTAGCAATTTTTTTGCTGACTTTGACAAGTGTTTGTCATTCATTCATTGCCTCAAAATTATGCTAAGAAACTATTGTCTATGATTGGTGCCCAAAATAACTCAAACTTTGTACTCACAGCATGCAAATAAGTGCCCAAAAAGCATCAAAACTTTTACAAAATCAAATTCAAGCTATTACTAATTTACTACTGATTATAAAAGTAACAAATGCTTGTATGATAAATTGGCACTTTAGAAGTCTGGCGTCAATTTGAAAATTGGCTCGTGAATAGAGTACTTTAGTAGGCATTTTTTTTGATTGTGTGTTTGTTTCAATTTATCTATGGTTTTAATTGAATCAATCGTTCAGTGCAATCAATTCAGTCAGTCAGTCTTTCTTTTGTCTTTTGTCTATGAAAGAACATCGCGGGTTGTCGTGGAGGCTAGCTACATTTTTCATTTTCTGTATCCATTATTTTGAAATACACATGGTTACGAAAGATTTCGTGGATATTTGTTCCATGGGCATTAATGAAAACGGTTTTTAAGCTTATTAAATGATGTGTGGTGCAGTGTTGTGATATGGTGATAGAGCAGTTTTGGAGGTAAAATGCCCGCTTCCATTTGCGACCCAGTATCAAGCGCACTGCGTTTATCTCTTACTGCAGATGATTCTCAAAGTTCGTCGTTACTGGACAGTAGATTGTATTCTTCGGCCAAAAGTTCTCTTTTATCGAAGATAGAATTCGAAGAGTCTGGTGATTATCAAAGTAATGTTCTCGATGGATTGAAATCTAAGTACGTGGTGATTCGACCTAAAAAACCAGTGCTCGACACCAAACTGCTGAAAAAAGAAAGCATTTCGGGCAACCAGACAACAGGTATGTGCGGACAAAACAAATAAATTTCAGTCTTTGCGTGTTTTTTGTAATGTGCGTCTGTATTATGCATGCATGATAAGGCCTGACTTAGAGGTTATAATTCTGAATGCCGTCAATATTTATCATTGGTATCGTGTGCGGAAGAACGTCAAGTAGTGATGTTATTTTATTCTCGTTCTATAATTACAACATTGTTTTAGAATTTTATTGTGGATTTATTTTGCAGATGCCAATAAAAATGTGGAAGAAGGATTACCAAAGCCAAAACGTGTGTTGTTTCCTCTTGAGAAAGTCCAGTTGGGATGGCAGAGTGCTTGGGCCGTGGGTGCTGGCATGCAGAATGTTGGCAATACCTGCTACTTGAACTCCACTTTGCAAGCACTTTTCCATGTTCCTGCTCTTGCAAACTGGCTTGTTTCTGAAATGGCTCATGCTGAGAAATGTAACCAGCAAGGTGAGTTGATTCAAATTTCATATTGTTGTAGCTTGCATGTAAAGTAAGTAAGTATTGAAAAAGGGAAACTTCAATCAATCAATAGTTAGATACTTATGAATCAGCTTCACTATGTTTATCTCATTAGTAAGCTAAACTTGTTTGAACATCTGACAACACTATTACTTTACTACTGATTTTTATGTTTCCAGAAGCATGTGTCATATGTGGAATGCGTGCAACATTAATGGCAACTCAGAAAAGTGGAGGTGCTTCTATAAAACCATGGCAGGTTTACTCTAAGTTGCGCCTTATTTGTCGCCATCTAACACCTGGGCGGCAGGAAGATGCTCATGAATTCTTGAGGTACATATTCACTTACTTTTAAAAACTTATTTTTATTCAGTAATATAAATAGTTGAACAAAGTTTGTTTAAATTACATCTTTAATTGATACTGTATTTAAGTAGAATTTGGACTTAAATATCCTTCTCTTTCAGGTACCTTGTGGAAGCTATGGAAAAATGTTACTTGTCCCGTATCTTAAACTCTGAAAAGATGGATCAATACAGTAAAGAGACAACTCCACTCAATCAGATTTTGGGTGGATATTTGCGTTCAACAGTGAGGTGTTTGGCTTGTCATCATCTTTCTACCACATACCAACACTTCCAGGTATAGTCATAACTGTGTATGAAATTATGAAAACCATTTCCTACTGTGGAGTGGAGTATATTTGATTGATGTACTTTAACCTAAAAGTACTTATTAAGTTTTTATTTCACAGGATTTATTGTTGGACATCAGAAAGCATTCAACTTTAGATGAAGCTCTTGACTCATTCTTTTCTAGGGAAAGACTAGAAGATTTAGGATACAAATGTGAAGCATGCAATAAAAAGGTATGTTATTTTGCTGATTGATTAGTGGCAATCATAGTTTAAAACCTCAATTTTGTAGTTATTTATAGACAAGGATAGATCATTAAACCATAGTCAGTTTTTATTATCATAGGCTATATCATTTATGAAATAAAAGTTTAAATATGGAGAATGACCTTCACAAAAGCACAGCTAAAAGTTTTTTGGTGTTTAAGGTGTCAGCAACAAAGCAATTCTTTGTGGAGCGAGCACCTATGGTCCTGTGTATTGCTCTGAAAAGGTTTTCGCTGGCTGGAGGCAAACTATCCAAACATGTGCAGTTTCGCAAGAAGTTATCACTTAGCAAATACATGTACAACAAAAACACCCACCAACAACTTGTAAGTTTTTATTATTATTACAATTTGATAATCAAAATTTTGCTTTTAAATTAATTTCAAAATTTATTATTTACAGTCCTACAAGTTGGTAAGCATGGTTACACATTTGGGCCCGTCCCAAAATTGTGGACATTATACAGCAATAGGGCAAGTTCCTAATGGACACTACTATCAGTTCGATGACAGTTGCGTGCGCCTGCTCCCTTTGTCGGCAGTTCTAGGAACTAACGCCTACATTATGTTCTTTGAGAAAGACAACTCAATAGAAGATAGTTCTGTCCCCACCGCTTCTTCGTTTACTGATGTATATGGACCAATACCAGACATCTTCCTCAATAAGGAAAAGGACTCTTTTAAATTTACATTTTGTCGAGGCGACGACAGGAAACCACTACCTAACAGCACATCGACAGAAGGACCGAAACCGGAAACGAAACCTATCATTTTAAATAGCACACTAAGCAAACCTTCAGACTCTAATACTAACTCGGAACCTTGGGTAGTCAAACAGAACGGCGAAGTAGAGAAAGTTGCACCGAAAATTCTCAACGGCATCGAAAAGTCATACAAAGTCGACGACGACAAGAAAATAAGTTTCGTCATTAAAAGGCCTAATGGAGAGGACGCTTTGAAACCAAAACTATCTAAGAGTGACTCTGACATTAGATTGCTCGTCACGAATCACACTAGAGTTCCAGAAAAGTCCGCATCGACAAGCAAACTCGTCAAACATAAATCTCCTCTAGAGAAATTGGAGGAGCAAATGAACAGGGGTGATGCTCACTCACAAAGAAATGGAAACTCAACCTCAAAGCTGGTGCCTTACGATTCGGAGTCGAGTGGAGACGAACGTAGCGACCGGCTCGGCGACGAGCGGAGGAGAGATGGCTCCAAAGACGACGGCCGCAAACCGAAACCGAGTCGATGCGAGTCCGAGCAGAGCCTCGTCGTCACAACGAAAAACACACCTGCGTGGACCGTCTCCAACGAAAAGTGCGGCCCTCTATTGAGTCCTAGCTTGAACGGCATCACTAATATCAAAAAGTAAGTGTCGGCTATCGCCATTTAAACTTATATTTTATAATTATATGGAACTGCGTTACATCGTCGACTTTAAATTTCAGACTAAAGGAGAAGGAAGAAAGGCGAAGCAACGAACCGAGCCCTAACACAAGCGTGAGCAGTATGTCACCGTTGAGCGACCGCAGTGAGCCAGCTGCCGCTCCACCAGCTGCCGCCACTCCGCTGGAGACGGCGCGGCATCTGCAGGGACTCTCGCACCGCGGCTACGGCGCGCCCGTCTCTACCTGGAACGGGACTCACAGCACTATGTCGCGGCAGGTATGTTTCGATATATCATATGTGTGACATGTAATCAGTAAAGGCATATGTCATCTAACGTTACCAATATTGTGTCAGGTGTTTGAGGAGAGGCGTGACGAACGTAAGCGTGCCCTAGAGGCGTCGGACGAGATGGACCGCGGCCGCATCAAGAAGGTGAAGGTGTTTCATCACTACAACCGGTTTGCCGGTAACAGGCCGCACTACAATCCTTTCCAGGTGAGAATTTTGTCAAAAAACTCGTTAATGGTTATTGTTTGCTTGCTAGCGGTATTGTACAAAATATTTAGCAATAAAAATAAATGTAGATGACTCTTTCTTTAGTAATTCACAATAAAGGTAATTATTCTAAATTCTTGTTTTTACAGGAAAAACAGAACAAGCCGCATTGGGTTTCAAACAGCTTCAAGTACCGGAACGAGCGCCGACCTCCGCATCATTTCAACAAGCATCACAATAAGTACAAGAGATTCAACAACAGGTAAGGGTAGACGGTTTTCTTACATTCTGCCATGTGAATGTGACTTAAAAGACAATGCTAAGATATATTTGTTGCAGGTACAACAATGGGCACCACTACCCGCGACATCATTGACCCCGGTCGGTCGGTGACTGCTTTATTGTGTAATTAAAAAGTATATGGACTTAAATTCTTAGTTAAATTAAGCCTTTACTAGTGGGTACCGACCTTACAGTCAAGAATGTTCATCGAAATTCTGCTGTTGCCAGTTCAGAATAGTGAGTAGACAGATAATTATGATGTTCTATATAAAATATGTACTGCCAGTCAGCCTTTATAAACGCAATTAAAGTAAATATTTTATCTACCTATAATATAGTATAGTATAGCCTAAAAATTCCTCGTCCTATTAACAAATTATTCCATTTGTAGATAAATAACCATATTGTACGAAAAATTGCCCACGTATTTATATTTACCGTGAGTGAAACAATGATTTACTATGAATACAGCTCAATTTAGTTATTATTTTGATTTGACTTGGCTCTTGATTATTCAAAACAAATGACTGCAAATAATTTAGAGTACCTAGTTATAAAAATGTTGTTTGTTTTATTTAAGTTCGCAAACTCGTAGCGAGTCTGTTACCTTAAGATAAATATTTTTTATTTCTTTTTAGAAATAATTTAAGAAGTAGTTCTAATAGTTTATAATATTTTGCGAACTATTTGACCTACAAGTTATGTTAGTTAATTGCATGTTGTATTGGATTTCTACTAAGGCATCATGTAATTTTGAACTCTGTCACTCCGCGATACACTTGATCTGTATCACACGTTGTCTTGGAGTAAATCTGGTTTTGAGCCCGTGTAGTGTCCATTTGTTGAAAACTGTCCTACTGACTGCAAGTTCATGTGATAAGATTATATAAATTCTACGGGTTACGAAACATTAGACTGTCGTTAACGGTCAATCGATATTTTTATTGTTTTGGCACTCTGACTTTGATTGTAAATAAATTAAAAATTGGATATTCAGCGTTAATACATACCGTCAGTTTTCACTAAGTCATTTACGTGGTTGTTTTCATGGGTACCTATACCTATAAACAATATTTGTAAATTAAGTTATGCATAGGATACTTGCCCTGCGTCTTACTTTATTTATTAAAACACAACACTTCTTTCATAGTGGGTGCAGGGTGCGGCTATTTTATCTTACTATCTAAATAAGGAAGTATCTGTGGGTGTGTATAATACGAGTTTCATTCGTCACTTATTCAATTAATTCCTCGTTGTTTATGTAGAGTAGAAACAGATTTATAGGTTGAACTTTGGGTAAACATTAATTTTAACTAAACCACAGTCTATGTTTTTTTTATTTATTTAATCATGTATCTAAATTGAGTTTTAGTTACCGATAGTCCGTCAGCTTGTGATATTTGATAGTGATTTACGATTATACTGATTGCATTTCCAAGTCGGAGTATAAATATTTTTTACGCATTTTCTAATTATGGACTAATATTTGGAAGGGCTGTGGGTCGACATATACATTTAGCCTACCTATGGTACACGTATTCGTTTATACAGGGGTTAAATATTTTTACTTTATCCGACTGTGGTCTATGAAGTGATTTTTCTGATAAAATTATCTCTTAAAATATTTTTCCATAATTAGAAAAAACAATATAACAGAATGTGAACTTCTATCCATTGTATTGGTTGCCTCGCATTTATTTATCAACAAACGGTTATTTGCTGATGGAGGTAAACTAAAA
Source organism: Anarsia innoxiella (assembly GCA_947563765.1). Classification (NCBI taxonomy): domain Eukaryota; kingdom Metazoa; phylum Arthropoda; class Insecta; order Lepidoptera; family Gelechiidae; genus Anarsia; species Anarsia innoxiella. Next base: position 4,637,556 of record OX387404.1, on the reverse strand, counting down.
GAAATAAAGAGCAATATAAAGATGATTAGGAGAAACTGTAATGTAACCTATGCTAATTCAATGGCCTTAGAAGTAAACACGTTTTAAATGTCGAAACAGGCATGATGAATGTATATCGTGTTTATATTTTTGTAATCGCTAATAAATACATGTCATATTGACGACTTACTCGGTCCTATTCAGACTACAATGGTGCTTGATGAAAGTGAAAACAACAGAACACCACACACCTACGTCTGTTGTTACTGAAATGAGAAACAGATACCGTTCTGGTCTGAATAGGTCCGTTCGTTACCGTTGCACATTGCGCTGGAGTTTGCCCTTGCTGTGCAAAGCTAACAAATAAATAGCACGATATTAAAATATAACGATGTTATTGGACCTTTGCCAATATTTCTAGAAAATTTTACTCGTAAGAAATACGTAAATGTAATGTTTTATCGATATTAAATTTCCTAAAAAAATATAGTCCGCGGATCAGTATTAATTTAAAAACAGACGAAACACTTCCCTGTTGATGACATGATTAAATAACTACAAGCTTGATTAGGCTAGCAAAAGATTCGATATTAACTTTTAAGACTTCTAAAATGTATGTACCGGTGTCAATATGTTAAGTTCGAATTAACTAGTGAAGTGTGAAACTATAGGCAATATTTAATTTATTTTGTTGAGTAGACCTTGTAACTGAGAGATAAGGTTTGATTGAAACCAGTACATAAGTATCAAGAACTCTTAAGACCTAATATCGATTTAAGATAATGATTTAACCTCGACTTATAGGAATTTAATTTAATAGTAAGACATTTGTAAGTAAACGTGGATAATACACTATGTAACATCCACTGAAACGAATAAATAAGCAAAAGACCCTAACTACCAGAAAATTTTGTTTTATTTCTATTCTTACTAATTCAGGCAGGATGCAATTAAAACAACAGAGTTAACAAAATACATTTACTGGTCATAAAAAATAAGCATACTATTTTATGTATTGTACAAGCTTATTATAAAAAGTAGGTAACAACTACTGGTTTGAATGACGTTGAGATTGAGATCTACGTAGTACAAAACAGCATTTTTTCTAGATGTCGTGTTTTAGCAAATTCACAAGTTAAAATGCCGAATAATTACGCTGTTCTGTAGATACAGGAACAATAGATACGTGCAGATGCACGCAAATGCTATTCCGTACGTAGCAAGTCCAACCCAGTAGATGCCTGAAATCGTCGCATCGCTTAAATCACAATATTAGGTAAATGTAGATATTATTATTTCTTTCTTCTTATTGTACATTACTACGATAAGTGAAGATTTAATTTTTTTATCTAACTGGCATTAACCATCCTTCGGAGGACTAAAGGGACGAGTACAGCGATTGGTTGAGTCTTATTAGCGAAGACCAGACCATAACTCTTACACTTTTAGCTACATTTAAGTTATTTGGCCAAAAAATGTAATTTTAATTACAATACGAAAAAAAATCAGTCTTACGTAGCTCATAACCATAACATGTTTAGAACATCAGTAAAAAAACACCAGTAGTCTATAAAATTTATCATGACTAATTATAGAGAGCTCTTTTGTTGTGTACAGACTGGTGAAACATATCATGCAATGAAACAAATTGTAACAATTTATCATAGTGTCCAGGCTTGCAGCGAGTTTGCAACGAAAGGTGTTCATGTTACATTTCACGTTACGTTTCACCAGTACACACCTTTTTCCTGTTGACATATTTATTAGGCAGATGAGGCGTTCGATAAGTGCCTGGAAATCTAACATCTACAACGAAATATGGTGTACTGTGTGCACCACATCATGTACACCACTATCACAACATTTTTGTTGCCTTCCCTACACTATTTTCTGTAGTCTCCTGAATAATATCGCTGCTGTATAGTGTTGCTTTAGATCATTTGTTATTATTTTTCGAGTACGTTATGCACTTTAGTATGTCGCTGTGATCTATTTTGCCAGCAGAAGGGCCTTGACAAAATTTATTAGGTAACGTTCTGTAGTGGTTTCTTTTCTGTGCATCTTCGACTAAAGTTCGCCACTGGTAATTTGCCTGCGAAAAGAAATTATAATGTTACTAATATTTCTATGCGAAAGTATTTGCGATACCGCTGTGTCAACACGGTTCCAATGCAAATTCTATAGAGTGACTGAAATCGCAATCCCCAGTAAATGCAACGCTCTTTTCTTTTCGGTATACTTACTCATGTTATATATCGAATTTATGAAACGCTATAAGTACTCACGAGCATAGCGTGTGTGTTGAGACAGACGAGCAGCGCGAGTCGCGCGCGCGTGAGCATGACGTTCATGCGGCCGGCGTCGGCGAGGAAGCCCAGCCCGTGCGAGCGCGCCAGCGACGCCACCACCACGTCCCGCTCCTGGCCTTGGAAGCTATCCACCGTGTTCACCTCGATCGCCGCCTCCGATCTAAGGGATTTTATATAATGATAAATATTTTATTTCTCTTTTGTGTACTTTCAGGTAAAGTTATGCAGCTTTTTACGGCAACGAGATAAATCCAACCTTCGCCACTAAGAGAAAAATGTTTGTCAGTACATAGGCCGCGCTATTTTACCGCGGATACGCGTACTTTCCCATTAGCCTTTACAGTGAGGGCAACTATAAAGACGTAAGTCATTCATAATTATACTCACGGCTCTTGTAAAAGTTTGAGGTTTCTCTTGATGAGTTCCTTGTGCGCGTTGTATGGCGTGATGACGGCGAGACTGAGTCCCAGCGCGCGCAGCTCCGCGCTAAGTGCCAGCACTAACCGCGCCACGCCCCACGCTTCCATCTCGTTCGCTCCCGATGATCCTGCCAATAGTAAAAGACAGTCGGATAGAGTGCGTGGACAAACTCTAATTCGTATTGTTTCTTTTCCACAGCACAGAACGACACAACTCACCGTAGAATTCAGTGAGTATCAAAAAAGTTAGATAGTACGTAGTCATCGCCATAATCAATTTCAGACCGTCCACCGCTAGACAAGATTTCCAGTAGTTTGGGTTGAATGCGGCTGGCATCCTCCGTACGTGGATCTTCCTTCATAAGTCTTACCTTGTCCCTTATCCCCGCTAGCGATGCTGACGATAGAGTAGGGCGGTACGGAGAGCTGCGGCGGTCGCGGCGGCGGCTGGTGCGAGACGAGGCCGGCGTAGAAGGCGCGGTTGGGGTAGTCGGCGATGTCGCGCTGCATGCGGTACTGCCGGCTCAGCAGCACCACCGGGCTCTCGCTCCAGCCCTCCGCGCAACTAGCCAAGCGGGAGAACAAGCTCTCGCCTAGGCCGTGCTTTTTTGCACGCTGGGATATTAAGAAGTCGTTAGCTTTGTAGTTTGATATTCACAGATCTGTGCCAAATTATATTAAAACGAGTACAATAGAATACCTGCGAGCAGATAAACCCGGGAAGCTGCTGCGGGTCCCCAATAAGGGTGAGTTTGGTGACGTCGAGTGTGAGCGGGATTAGTGTCTCGGGCTCGATCGCCTGGCCCGCCTCGTCCACGATGCATAACGCGATGCGGCGACGGAGACTGGTAGTTTACAAACAAAAAAATAAAAAATTGTGTTAATCTAATAAATAAAAAATCTGTAAAAAAGACGACAGGGAAGATAGGTTTAGCTAATCCCTTTGCTACATCTGAGCATGTTCCAGATACAAGAATAAAAAGCAACAATTTATTTACCCGCGCATTTTGTGGTTGTGTGCGCTGGCGAGGGTGGTGACGACGATGTCGGCGCCCTCGATGATGCGGCGCTCGGCCGCCGGGATCTGCGCCGACAGGCTCTCCTCACTCGCACCGCTGCCGCCGCCGGAACGTAGCTACAATAACACCAACCAATTAATTACACAGGACTACATGCTCAAATAATAATAGGACTATTGTATACTGGTAGAGAGCTTTACCAAAGCTATCCTATTGAGTAGCTGCGTGACCCTGCCCTTGCAGTACGCGGCCCGCACGGGATCTTTCGCGTCATGTTCCTGCGTCTTCCACATGTTCACTTTGGCTTGGAGGTGGGAAATCTGTCGGAAATGAAAATGAATGATGATTAGGAGGTACCTTACCGGGAGATTTACGAATTTTGTCTTTCTCAAAACATAATGAATATATGTTTTTCTTTTTGCGAAGCATAATGATGTTGCGCCAGTCGCACAGACCCTTGAATAGGCTGATAAAGTTCAAGTAAATGTTGGTAGTGTAGATACCTCTTCGGAGAGTCCCGCATGCGTCGGCTCGGCGGCTTGCCTGGCGGCGGCGTCGCGCTGCGCGAGTTGCTGCGAGCTGATGACGTGCGCGCGCGGGTGCATCGCCTCCGCGCGGCCCACGCGCACCATGCGGAAACGTTCCGCTACAACACATCAATTACTTGCTATTTATACACGTGCTAGCCAAAAAAACAAACATATGGTTTTTCTGTGCCTATTCAACAAAGTGACCCTTACCATATCGCTGAACCACTTTCTGAGGGTTTTTCTCTTCAAGTACTTTTGAAGTTTAAAAGGAAATGGTCTGAAATTAATTCACAATGGCTAACGTACTAACCTGTTGGTAGTTTCTGTCGAATGTCAAGCAACCTAATAACTAGTTCATCCACGGCCGCGTTACTTGTTGCGCATATCAATATCTTGCCCCTGTTCTGTTGTCTTCGGCCGTGGCTGTCGTAGAAATACGTCATTACTATAGCACAAATCACACTCGATTTCCCTGCAACCAAAAAAATTATTCCAATCGAATAGTATCAGGTACGTCAGTATTGTATACTATCGAATTAAGTAAACTCTAGTAAATATCAAATCATATTCCCATAGGAAGCTATCCTCTGTCCAACACTCTGTACTAACTTGTCGACGGAATACAAAAGAGATAAGAATAAGCAGTCCTTTCTGCATTTCATATCACTTGAATCTCGAATATATTTTCAAGGGTGGTCCCAAGTTCTCCGCCTCCTATATCTAGTTGTATACCTGTTCCGGGCGGCCCCTGCACCATCTGAATGCACGGCTTGTCTCCGAGAGCCGCCGAAACTGACGACGTTACCGCCGCTTGCTGACTCGGGTTTAGAGTCTTTGTCCACTGGAAATTTAACATCTTTTATTTAAATTCTTTGTCTGTTAGAATATTACAAGCGATGAGAAGGCAATAGGGTCTCAAAGCAAGCAGGCGAGGGTATAATTTTCGGTGCAAAAGATTGTTCCCGAACAAGGAAGATAGTCTCAGTAAATTGCCACTCGCTCTATGCCCAACTAATTGCATGTTTCAAAATACTCACTTGGAATTGCGGGTTATTTGCAGGGTTGAATTCGTTTTTAACAAAGTGCCGCGGTTCCGGCCTCAAAATCGCCTCGCTCAGCGGCGAGCCAGCCAAGTGCTCCATAGCCTCAAAGAGCATCAACTCTTTCTGAATGTACGCCAGACTTACGCCTACCATCAACTCGCCCGGTTTTAAAGATTTCATTTTGTCCGTGTAACATGAATGTAGCGATATGCAGAAGAATGAATGAATATTATCTGGAAGGATGCGATTTATAAGAACAGAATAATTTAACTATTTAATAGGTTAAAGTATGTTTATATTTAATTACTTACTTGGAGGTGATGGAAGACATCTTACATTGTGAACATAGAAAAATCTTTGATTCCTTGACTGCTCTCCGCCAAATGTGACTAGTATTATTTCACCCATTCTTGGAACAGTTTTAATTTCTGAATTTGGCACAGAGACTAAAATTATAAAATATATTTTTTATTAAATTCATGGAGTAGGATTTGAACTAAAATTTTCTGTAAATAAAAAGAAATACTTACTATTGACACTAACATTAAAGAGTTCAAAACAACGATCCTGCGTAGGAACTGGCGGTAAAGATGCAATTCTCATTTGAATGCTCTTAGTTTGTCCACGTACTCTCATATACCCTTGGGATAAACATTCCCATATTTCCATTAGCAGGAGGTCACCAACTAACCTGGAATTTGTCAATTTTTAAATACTTACTTAGTTTTATGTGAAATACACATAGATAAAAGCCAATAAATGAGATGTCTATTCTATTTACTTACTGAACATACTGCTGGTGGTTATTGAATGAATGTAGGATAGTCAATGGCAAACTATTATGTCCTAAAATAGGTGGTGGATCTACATTATTCAATTGTTCTTCCAGCCAATGTGGGTTCCATCTCAGAATTTTCATCAACGTAATTTTTTCCAGAGAGAATACTGGCGCCTGCCGGACGTCGACTAAGCTCATTTTAACCAAACTTGTTTTCTTCATATTATTTCCTTCTTCGATCTCAAATATATGCACTGAAGGTGGCGCGTCCGAAAATCGAACTGTTTTTTTCCGTTTGTTGGGTGGTAATGGTTCTACTTTTGAGAATGGTTTCCCAGATTTCTCAATTTCAGAAACCTTCAAACTTTTTATATTAGAAACTTTCGATTTATTATGTGAAGATATACTAGAAGGGGCATTTTCAGTGTTTGTAACTGGATTAGTATCTTTGTTTGTTATTCTAGATGAACGTTTTTTCTTGTTTGTTATGTCTTCTACAGGATGTGAAGCAGTAGTTTCTGATTCATCTTTAGGTTTTTTATGTTCATTTCTTTCTTTATCTTGCTTTTTTTTCCGAGGGCTTTCTCTTCTTTTAATTGGTTGTACTACCCCTTGTACGACATCCGTCAGGAAGGCTCCGCGATTTGTATTACTTACTTTCATAATAGTGGTACTTTTGTCCTTTGTGCTGCTATTTGTATTGTCATCTATTTTTGGACTTTCTTTTTCCTTAATTGCAATTTCTTTTAATTTCTTTTTACGTTCTTCCTTCTGTGAATTTGATATATTGATTTTAGAGGATGTGTGTTTCTTATCTTTTTTTTCCTTGCTACGTTTGGAAGAAGAACTCTTCTGTTTACCTGAAAACAGGAAAAAAGATTTATTGATATAAACATATAATAAAGTATAAAAATGGACCTTATGTTCAAATAAAACTTACTATCAATTTGTTTTATTTTTGTTGATTGAATTTGAGGCTCAATCATTTGTGTCATTTTAATTTTTTCAATTTGTGGCTGTAAACCAGAGGTTGGTATTGTTTTTATTAGACTTTGCGAAGGTTTTCCATCTACAACATCGCCAATATCTTTATCTTTGCGTTTACATGTTTCAAGTGCTTCTTTTTTTCTCTCGAGAGATATCATATCTTCCATAAAGTCTTGATCTGACTCATCCATTTGTTCATGACTTAAATTGTTTTGTTTTGCACTTTCAATGTGTTGTTCATGTTCTTCAGGAGGGTGGGATGGTATTGAGATTAAGTCATCTATGAATTCATCATCATTTTCTCCAAAATCTTCTATTTGACTGTATGAGCTTTCGTCATTTTCTGCTTTACTGACCCTTGATGCTTTTGTAAATGGTTTACCTGGGGAACTTTGTGACAGTCTGATAAGCCATTGCACAGACTCATCATCACTTTCACTGTCAATCTCTATAAGCTCATCATCATCATAACTTTGATACTCTTGTTTTACTTTGAACGCATCATATTCTAAATCATCTGTTTCAGATTTAATAAGCTCTTGTTTAATGGATTTCTGTGGTTCTTCGTAGAGAGATTCCAGTTTTGGCTTTTTACTGACAGTTTCATGTTTGTTAATAGGTTCATTATCACTGTCTGATAATATGTTGATGATGTTGTCATCTAGAATGCATTTTTCAGTTTTGGGTGCATTTTCTGTAAGTTTCCGCTTGGCTGAAGGTTTTGTAATGAGTACGGGAGACTGTGGTCTTGATTGCTGTTTTTGAGGTGATGGTTTTTTGTCAGAGGAAACAGCATGCCCATAGTAACTGCCGTCTATTGCAGCCACTACTTCTTCTATATCATTGATTTCTTTATCTCTTTTGATTTTTATTTTACTTTCTTCTCTACTTAGTTTAAACATAAATTTTTCACGATCATTAATACTTGCCACCGGTGCCCCTTTAGTCCACCCTATACCTATAATATCTGAATCCTTTAATGTATATGGAATGTTTGGAGCTATTTTATTAAGTCCTACATAAATGCCATTGGAACTCTGTAAAATGGAAAGTAATTGTGGAGATAAATAACAAACAAGTAAAATATGAAAACAAACAACTTTGCACAATAAAGCCCAGGAAAGGAGTTCTTCAAACATGATAGTCACTATTTTTCCTGGATGCTCTGTGAATACTGTGTACCTACATTATACTATACACGTCTGGATATATTCCCTTCTCTGTCTATTACTTCAGATTAGACAAAGCTGAAAATAATACTTGACGTGTAAAATGTTTTACTTGATAGTGGCTATAAACATGAATTCTACTAATAGGAAATACAACACTTTGTTGCCCAAGTTTTCGGGACTCAATAAACAATAATTTTGCCTGGACGTACATATTTATCGTTGGGAAGCAATGGTTAAATGAACCAATTGTAAATAAATAAACTATAATCATTGTTTACTTACCTTCAGATCCGTTATAAGAACTTTTGTGTCTTGAACATCAAAAACACAATGATTTCTGGACACTACGATACTGTGTAAAGATATAGTATTATTAAATCCTCTGCCTAGAGTGACTTCCGTTCCCTCCGTAAATGTATATTCCTCGTTTTCATGTCCTATGCGACTTAATTTCCACCTGGCCATTTTAAAAGGTTATGTTATTTGAACTCTTATTTTTGCTATAATTAAATATTCACACACACAAAACGATTCATTTCAAAGCTGTTCCTATCGTTAAAACTAAATGAACAATAGTTATTAAATTAAACAGCTGAAAATAAACACAAAGAAATACGTTACTCAATACATTCAACTTAACTGACTGATCATGACTGACAGTTATTTATTTGCTTTGAGTATAGAATATACAAGGAGGTGCCATACCGTCTGGATCTGCGTGTCTGGTCTGGCGCAAAATGGCTACCTTTTTGTATGGAATTTCTTATAGTTTGACAGGATATCTACCAATCAATCAATTCTTGGTAATATGGCGGTCCTTGGTCATCTACCAAGAAAACTATGAAAGAAAACTATGCGCCAACCTTGGCACGCTGTCATAAACTCATTTGTAAGTATGAAAAAAAAAATGGGGTCACGCCTTTCTATTCTCTCACGATTCTCGCGATTCTCTCATCTCTCATTGTTGTGAAATGTCAAAATTGTCAAACAAAATAACCAATGAGAAAGAATATAAGGAGTGGCACCATTTTTTATCACATACAAATGTGTTTATGACAGCGTGCCAAGGTTGGCGCAAGTTTTTCATAGTTTTCTTGGCAGATTCTGTAGGTAGAGTGCTTTTCACGAAAGAAGTCCCCCGGATATTTTTGGAACTAAATTTGACAGGTCTATTTTCCCTATTTTCTGACCTTTTCCCTGATAGTAGGTAGAAAACCCCTTACTTATCTTAATAAAAATACACTTTTTACTTAACAGAAATATAGCTAAGTAGACAATTTTATTCGAGTCCTTTTCACGAAAGAAGTCCCCTAGCCGCGGCGCTGTATTTCATGTCAAAATTGATGTACAAATTCATACTTATCAAACTACAACTAATCATACAACCCCCCCCTGGACGTTCCCGGTGGAAAGGTGCCCATGACGCTCGCCGCGTTTCCACGGTATTATTTTGTTTTTCATAATTTAATTTGCAATAATTTCACATGTCATAATGTTCTACAGTCATAAAGTTCATATGCTATATTATTATTTATACTAACAACGATGGACATAATGGTTCAGTAGTCATAATTAACATTAGCCATAGTATTATGTTTCATAAACAACAAGGGCCATAATTATAATTTTCTATAACTATTAAATACATAATCTACAGATGACATATTATAATTATGCCATCGTGTGCGTATTATTATACTAGATGAGATGAATGTACTTACAATACAAAAAAACCTGACGTGACAGAGGGGGTCCGGGGGCGGAGCCCCCGAGGGGGGGCTCGGGGGGCGAAGCCCCCCGCAGAGAAAAAACAAAATACCAGGCAACCCCGATAGGATAGGTTAGGTTAGGTTAGAACATGATTTTTGCATCCCTGCTTGCTTGCATGCTGCATGCTTGCCTGAATGCTGCATGCTTGCTTGCATGCTGCATGTTTGCTTGCATGTTGCACGCTGGCATGCATGCTGCACGCTTGCTTGCATGCTGCATGCTTGCTTGCATGCTGCATGTTTGCTTGCATGTTGCACGCTGGCATGCATGCTGCACGCTTGCTTGCATGCTGCATGCTTGCTTGCATGCTGCATGCTTGCTTGCATGCTGCATGCTTGCTTGCATGCTGCATGCTTGCTTGCATGCTGCATGCTTGCTTGCATGCTGCATGCTTGCTTGCATGCTGCATGTTTGCTTGCATGCTGCATGCTTGCTTACCTGCTGCATGCTTGCTTGCTTGCTGGCATGCATTGCATGCTGCTTGCTTTACCTGCTAGAGTAATAAATAGGTCAAATAAAACAGAGATTGACTAATCAAATCAAATATGTAATAAAAGAAATATAAATAGGCGGTTAGAAGTTTTACAATAAGCTCAAATTTGAGGCTAAAGCTCTTAAGAATTCGCATCTATTTCTTTAAATAGCTTCTTTAATTAAAATTATCTCATTTGTATTGTATGTAATGTAAAATTATTTATTATGAAGATTATGTCTTTCTATTAGTTATGAATATTAAAGTTATTGCAAATAATTTTATTGCTTTCGTTAGTTATGGCACCTAAATCATTATGTCAAATAAAATTATGGCTAATGAAATTATAGCCAATGAAATTATTGCAAATTAAGTTATGTCAAACATTAGTAAACCCGTTTCCACGTTGAATGGCGATGGCCAACCTTTGCACCAAGAACGAAGGGGGTCACCTGTTCTGTCGCTCAGTCTTTTACCTAACTCCTTCACAAAAGCCCTACACTCACCACTCCAACTGCCCATAGTCTCCACAGCCAACGGAACGAACTCATAAAGCAGTTCTAGAGACGCGTACTTCAATCTCTTTCTGCAGCCGGCGTCATCCGCGGCGGCTGACGGCGGTGGATGGTGCGACTCAGGTGGCTGGTGGCGAGCGTGCAGACGCATGTTGCGTCCCAAATAAGACACTTGCCGTTCCTCCACGGCACCAAAGTCAGCCCGTCCGGTCTCTTCCCATCAGATCTTGGTCTTGGCTGCAGGTACCGTGCACTTAAAGGACAATAGGTCCTTTTAATTTAATAAAAACGTATTAAAATTGGCTAGAAGCCTTAGTTAAATGAATCAAACCTTAGTTAAGTTAACAATATAAATTGAATAGGTAAGTATATTAAGCTCGGCGCTTTATAGCTGCGTCCAGAGTTTCAAAATTAATCAAAGTGAGTGATACCTTTTTTTTAAAATAGGTAATTCGATATACGCCTGATCATGAATTTATGTCTTTTAAAAAATACAAAATCACTAACGAAATATTCATAGCAACTCGAGTTTCTGCGAGTGTGACTGTTAACCAGTGGAACAAGTAATTTTCAGTCTTACTTGATTGTACCTACAAGTGAAACTATCGGAGTCGAGGAACTAACTATTCGACTACTTACGTATTTCAATGCAAATTAGTGCTACTTACTATTCCGATATCCATTTGGTATTCGGTGAACTCTACATAGTAGTACAGATAGGTAGTAGATTGCGCATAGATTTCAGATTACCATAACAAGTACCTAGGTACCTACCTACTAACTTTGTGCTGGTAACTTGTAACAAGTTAATGAACTTCGATGTTAATCATAATTTGTTTTGCTTACTTATCTACCTACTAGGTAGGTACTTCTATTTATGTTGTTAACAATCAAGGCCACATAGGTAAGTTCGTTTTAATAGATAATGCCTATACCTACCTACTTACTTAAGTACCTAGGTATTTACTTTTCCGTGGTATTTATTTACCTACTTTTAATCTTATCTTACTTCCTGTGCAACCTATTCAAATTAACTCTTTTCTATAATAAAGGTCAATGTTAGCTCAATAAAGTTAGGTAGGTACGTTACTTTTACTAGAAATAATAACCCTATAATTACGTCAGTTACTTATTCTGTAGTCGCTCACGAAGGCCCTCTGTGCCATTACTGGGGTAGGACAACAACATAACTTATTCTGGGTGACTTAATATGACTTATGACTACTCTCATACGACAGTGATTACTGTGATTAGGCAGTAAAAATAAATAAATCCAATATCGTTTTTTTAAGTAAGTAGGAAGGAACTTATGTATTGACAAGCAACCCACAACAAAATGTAAGTTCAAAAGCAGGCCAGTGTCTAGTGTCTCGAGATTTCAAACTTGATAAACTTTTGATAAGTGACAGCCGAAGAAAGAAGTGTTTGTTTGCGTTGCGCAGAGAAAGCTCTGGGCGGGCGGGGTTTGAGGGCGGGCGCGGGACGTGGGCTGGTGGGCGCAAATAGCGGCAGCGCGCAGTCGGCAGTCTCGGCCAGTCCGCGCCCGCGCGCTTCTCTCGCCGCGCCCTGCCCGCCCGACGCGCTCAGCGCCGGCTCCGCATTCAGCCGCTTCGATCGCGCGCTCCGAGGGCCCCTGCCCGCGGCGCGACAATTCCTTTCTATCTCAGCACTGTACCGAATCCAACTGCCCAAAACTTCGAAACCTCATACAGGTTTCATTCCAACCGCTGAGGTTCCATCATCATCCAGATTTCCAGGAGAATTGGTAACCGAACAATCGGCGGGAACACGTGGCTCTTCAATCGATAGCGGAGATACCCCTCCTCGACTTTCTTTCCTCCTCAAGGTCACGCGGGGAGGTAAACATCTCTTTCATTCACCATTGTTCAGCAATAAAATCCTGTAATAGAGGAAGCTCAAAGGTGTTTTTAAGAAGTCCGAATAACATTAACTCGAAACTTGAATACTTGAATTCATATTAAACTCGTTAAAATCTGTGATAGTTAACCGGATAGATACATAGACCTGTAGAATTCGAGAATTAAAAGCTTGGGTGAGATACGAACTGATTGCCTGAAGATATACCCAAGTCGCGTTTGCATCGATTTGTGAAGTGCATGACATCCAGTGACCCATTTTCGTAACTTCAACATTCGGCAGCTCACCACAGTTTGGCAATAGGTAGGTGGGACAATTTCGCTATTCTCTTTGAAGATTATTTTGAGACTGTGTCACACACAATGACACTCACGAAACAGTTGAATATAAAGCACCTAAGTCTGTTCTTTTTCTTAAATTTAAATAAACTTGCATAATTATCATCTATCTATAGCTATACGTACTTCCTAAAAGCAAGCATAGCTGTTAAAGGTTGGGTAAGGTAAGGGGTTGCACGGTAGGTATATTGGGATTGGCAATATTTTCCTGTTTCTCTTCACTGTGACAATGCAAAGAATTTTATTTGACTGCGTGTTTGCCAAATGAATCATTCGGAAAAGCTTGGTTGCTAACTGAGGTTGATTTGCTAAATAATTAAATTCTTGAACAAATCTTTTAGTTTTATCCACAGATAAGAAAACACTAGTTTTATCATATCACCTTAGGTACCGGGGTAATGGCTAATATAAGTACCTGCTTATAGTAGATTGATAGAATAGAAGTTATCAAGTTCTTTATCTATTGGTATAAAATCATGCGTTTCCTTTCAAAGCTATTGAAGAGGCTTCTCGGAAGTATTAGTCCGCTCAGCGATTAGGGTAGCAGGCTAGGGTGGTCTATGTGGACGATCAAACAAACACACGTCGTTGAACAAATACCTCCGACTACGCTCCCCGTTGTTTGCTTGATAGTTGCGTGCCACAATTTCTACACCAACGATTTTGCCTCCCGTAGGTACGCGAGTGATATAGCTACCATCAATTTCGTTGGCTATTGCTATCGAAAGCTACATTTTTTAATCTCTTGAAGGACCTACTTCTAGATTTATTTGTATCAAGATCGTACAATCTAATATTCCCTAAATACTTACATAATATCTAGAAAAGTAGGTACATAAAATGCAATATTATGCCACTAGATAATTAAGAAATATGCAAAATTGCGTACTGAGTTACTAATATGTTGCATAAAAATAATTGTCCGATTTTGGTATTGCATAACAACTTTTCGCAGACGTATCATATCGCACTATCTAACTAAAGAAAGGACTAACATGGTAAAAACTATGAAAACAAACAAGGACTATTTATCTAAAAGCATTTAAAGTAATGGACTGAGAAAAGTTAAAGGTTTCTTTGAAAAGACATCAACGACCTTACATTAGGAGTAGATCGGCGCTACACTTAACTATATTTAGAACCTATTAAAGCGATGTATCCCATTATGTTTCTATCTAAAGAATTGTCAATAATAAGTACCATTCAATTGCCATAATTGTGGTCTCTGCCTACCTCGATGGGAAGAAGACGTGCGTAACAGATATGTATGTACTTATCAACTTGTCAACAATAAACAACGCCATATACTATTTTTAAATGACCCTTATTCCATATTGATTAAGCTTTACGCTGTAGGTACCCATGTCAGATCACAGAGCGCTAAAGGCTGGGCGGGTCATACATAATGTAATGGATATCGACTAGCGTGCAACTTTGTACCTACTACTCCAATATTGATCCAACGTCTTACGAAGAACCTGCTGCTATTGATTCGTTGATTACTTGACCTACTGAACACAACTACCAAATATGATAATTTGTTACTGTCTTTGTTTATAATGGTATAGTTTTCCACCTTGAGAAAGATATGGTACAATAAGGATAAGCATTTTTTTATTAGCCTGTTATATGCCACTGCTGGGCAAAGGCCTTCTCCGCATCCTTCCATCTAATTACAGCAAATTATATTATAAGGCGCATGACAAGTTATTTCTACCGTTTACAATGTACCACAGAAGGATATAAGTAGGTACTACAAGAATATACATTTTATGAACGTACAAGGAGGGCATCAAGTATCTATCTGCCTATTTAAGCTAAGTATATAACTTACGAAATAAATCTACATAGTATTCAAATTGCTTGAATAAGATTGGATTGATTTATGAACCAAAAGACGTCTTCGTTAATATCTTTTAGTTAAATTTTCTTTCATAAGTAATATGATTACCTACATACCTCCAAAAATATAAGTTGCTTCATAATAAGATTTTGTTTATTTCATAACTAGGATTAAGAGGTTACGTAGGTAAATATGGATCGTGGAATAGCGGCGTTTAGGCGGCTCCATTCAAGCGGACGCTCTCTGGAGGGCGGCCAACAAAGCAGCCGTGACCGGGAAGGCTTTAAATCAAGAGAATTACTTATTTAAACAGAATATCGATAGTCGTTCTTTAAATAGATTGGCCGTTTATCAATTTCCAAATACGGAGTCGTTATCATTGCTTAGTTTAAATTCGAAATGAAATTAAGAAGCGAGAAAACAAAACCTTGACGATATTGCTACAAGCGCTTCAGAATATTTTAAAACATTTTCCTTTATTTAGTAAGAGTGATTACTACTTAATCTCGAGATTTAAGTAGATAGCTAAATGTGAATTAAGCTCGACTGTTATTATCTGGTAAGTTTAAATATATATACGTACCTATAGCATAGAATGTTGACCCCATGAAAAAATAATGCTTTGTAACGGCTTGCTGGGAAAGAATTTTAATTTCGCGCAAGATTAAACAAATTCCAACAAAGCTAGAGTGTTGCCTATCTAAATGCGAAATTAAATCCGTAAACAGCAGCGAATTAAATGTCAGGACACACATGGCCTTTCCACATTTGGCGGCGCTCCAGCCTCCGTGATTCGGTGACCCGGTTCATCCCCTCTTCCAACCCGCCGCCGCAGGAATTCTTTTCCAAATTACGAAAAACATTTCAGCATATTTTCCCCACTACAATTTTATGTATTGAAACAGGTATCTAGGTATGTAAGAGTTATAGAAATATATGAGGGGTAGTTTAGAGCACAATGAATATATTATTTCAACGCTTATAATAAGTAGGTATTGTTTCGTTCTTTCTATTGTTTTATTGACACTGTGGGTTATTAAAACAAAACAAAATACGTCGGTACTTGATAAACTTCTAATAAACTAGTGAAAATATAATGTAAAGGGTAAAATGGGTTGATTATCTGGCACAGTGCACAAACAATAGCGGATGTTCAGCTTGGATGAGCGCGTAATCGTCGAAAACCGGCTCGGAATCGTTGGATCGGTACTTAATTAAGTTTCCATTGAATGAATAGCGGATGATACAGTGTTAGACACTCGGGAGGTTAATTAGCGAGCTCACGATAAGTGTTCGTCAGTGGATATTGATCGCGCGGCGAGAACAAAGGACAGGCGGTGTTTCGGGTGGCCCACGCTTTTGCTGCCCTGCGTTACCGCCCAGCCGATACACCTCACTTCATAAAAAAAAAACAATAAAATGCTGTCATACGAATTGATAATCGTCAAATTAAGCACTTGATTAGCTAAATTACCCCAAGAAATCACTTCCGTATGTGGAATACGAAAATTATCTATAAAATTGAGTTGGTGAACATTGGGCAATTAAATTACCTATCACCAGCTAAAAGTTTTTATGGCGTCGTAGTAAAATAAACATATTTATAACCTCGGAGTAGTAAATATTATGACTTAATTTTAGCGAAAAGTTTTAACCGGTTTATTTATCTTACATTCTTTAAACGTTTTTTGAGCATACATTATGAACACGTGGGTAGGCGGGTAAGTAAGAAGCACTTACCTAAATGTATAAGCACTACTGGATCTATAGGTTTTAGTGCTTACGTAGGCCGTAACATTTTACCTTCAGATTACAAAGGTGAAAGCTTTCCTACAGTAATTCCCGGTGACAAGCATTGTGAACATGTTACAGGTCCATTATAACCCCATCAGAATCTCATCGACGACTACTATAATGGCGTTAGCGAACACCCGCCCCGCGCCCCTCTATCCCACCCACGACCGCACCGACCGTGTTTTACGCCGGCAAAGTTTATTATTCTTAATTTGCTCACCTTTCATCAAGTAATGGTAATAAACCGCTGGAAAAATAAATACTCAGAAACGTGCAAAGCTTTGAGCAAATATGCTAGATACTACTACTAGCTATGTTTGCTTATTAATTTTATTATATTTTGATAAAGTAATAGTTACAGTAGGTTCTTTACCAATGTTGCGCTGTGATTGCAAACATAATATTATTAGATGTAATAGATTTAATGTTATAATATAATGCATGAAATTTAACAGCGGTCTACTGATTTTATTGTTTTGTTGGCACAAAAGTGATAAGTCGTTCAATGTTTTATCATTATATACTTATAATCGCTTATGTATTTGACTAAGGATTTAAATATCTAGACTGTAAATGCCCCATCAAATAGGAAAATAATAGTCGGTGTGGTCGAATGCGCCATCTTGTTAGCATTCCACTTACAGCGGTGCCAAGTAGAAAGCCAGGCCAGGGTTGAATTTAGTCACGTATCTGTACGTACCTAGTTGTCCAATAAATGATTTTTTAAGTTATGTTATTGCTCAATTATATCAATAGTCGCATTGCATTTAGATTTAGCTGTAGCTTTTAGTAGGTCTTTGTTATTATCTCCTATAGAAAAGTGTTCAAAAACCGTAAAAGTGTCCAAATATTTAAGTCCTACAAGAAACACAATCCTAGTTGGAAACCGTCAGTGATTCAAAATTCAAAACTAAGTTCAATTATAAGTATTTAACGCTTACTGCCTACTCAATGACTATGCTGTTAACGTTTAAAATGTCCTACCTACCTTTTTATAACATTATAGGTAGGTATATGTAAATTCAATTATATTTTCACAGCAAGATATTTTTTCCAAATGCGTAAAGTATGTAAGTAGGTAAGTAGGTATAACATCTAGTGATGTGATTCAGCATTAAATATGTATTTGATTCAAGTCAATTTGTAGCTGTTTGCCCCATTCGCGCTGTCAAGGTTATTTTTTAATTCCATTTGATTGAGGAAGTCCGATCTCTATTTATATCTGAGAGATTAAAATACCACCATCCTTTAAGATTTAGCTGCTCTGAGATGTTATTCATTTTTATTAATAACTTTTATTGGAGCACAGCGTTGTACAAAGTATAGTTTGATAAGTCTTACTAAGTAGCTATTTTAATAGATAGATCAAAATGTCAAACTCTACCAGCGTTTGTGAGTTGGGAGTGTTGTTTCGACCGTGAGCGTCACATGCCACATGTGAGCCATATGATAGCACCACGGACATAACTGAAAATAGCTACATCTTGTAATGTGTTGTTTCAGAACATAAGTAATAATAATTTTTGACTATCGATACGCACTTATATTTATGTTTATACGTATATGTTCATAGACGACTATAAAGCGAGCTATGATGTACTCAATGTAACATTATCGTGGCGTTTACAATACAGATAGTATATCATATCTACGTTTACGTTATGAAGAGGACACGATCTTTTTCATATTAGCCATTGTAGAGATAACGAGTGCAGATAGGCGAGCTCTCTAGCTATCGGACTATTCAGTTGATACGATAGCTCTAGCTAGGTACTTTCCTTGTAAAAAGAATACAGTACTTAACCGTATCTATAGACCTTTCATAATTCGAGGAATTAAAATTTGAATAATATTCGTTTTAAATGCAAGTTAGTGGTTTGAATTAGTTATCTTCAAGATAATGATAATAATTTATAACTTTGTAAGTATATACCTATACGATGTTACCTGCTTAATCTATTCGTGCAATAAGATATTAAATAAATAATAAAAATCACATAAGTACAAGTATTTTATAAAGTTTATATTGAACTGACAACCAGTAGTGCTGGAGACTTGTTTTATTATGATTGATGATGGGGTTTTTATTTATTTTTTGTGGTCCGACGTGTTATCGACAGTAAGAGGATCATCTATTTTATTAACCATTCGTTTGAAAAAGCAATAATACTAAAGGCATTTAAGTGGATACTTGTGTATGTGTTCGGGCGAAGACTTTTCTTGTCTCCAAGGCAAGTGTGAAGCACAGAGCCAATACATACCAAAATAATTCACAAAGAAACATTGTGAGTACTTAAATACATTTTGAAGGATGCACTGACCCAGTTTAAAGGGCCTTCGCAGATGTTTTACGTAGATATCAGCGAATCGAAGCAATTTATTACTTCCCTGACCTTTTGAAGTTTCACTAAGATCGAAAGACTACTTACCTATTTGCTACCTACTTTATCTAGTCTATGAAATGAGTTATTTTCACTTTAGAGATTTTTCACAAGAGATACCTATTTTTTTTATGATGTAGTCATTAGTATCTAAGTATTAGCTATATAAAATTAGCCAAACAAAAACGAAAGCTGTGACTAGGTATCGGAGACAGGCGGGCTGCGATCTCATCTCACCTAGTTGGCATAGAGGGTTGGCAGCGGCAGTGCCACCGCCGCCCGTGTCACTGCCTCCGGTTATTTCCGAACCTTACGTCATAAATTCTGTATTAAGCCTATAGCTCAAAATAGCACGCTGCACTACACTGCTCGCTACGTGCATAATTTAGTCTAAGCCGACGCTGCTCGCTCAGCAATGAATGTTAGATTAGATAGCGATGTTAAAATAGACTGTCAACTCGGATGCAGTTACGCTAGGGCATGTAGTGTGGTGCACTTGGCTCGACGCGCACGTTGCGTCACGGACAGTTGTCACTGTACTAATTGAAGAGCTCCCGAAATACTAGATCATGACGTCATCGCAGCTGTAAAATTTTCAACTTTATCACACTATGGGTAAGAGTAAGTCGTAATAAAATACTGTATTTTAAAACAACATTAAAATATCTACGAAATGACATCCTTCCGTATCAACAAATTGCCAACGTAACTGTTTGTGGAGAGTTTTTGTAAAGAGATTGTAAATACTAAAAGTGGCCGCACTTCATTATACTTTCAAATATGTAGGTACAGTGCCGGGCCCGGTCCGACTATTGGGAGTTGACGCAGAAGTCGATAAAAATAATGGCTATCAATATTGCAACATAGATTAGATTACTTTAAAAGTTCTATAAAACCGTTTAAGAAGACGACTTAAGACTATCAAACGTTAATATCATTAAAATAAGTACACTCATAACTGAAAAAATCACAAATTGAATTCTTACCTAATATATTGTCGTTTTGGGTAAAAAAATAATGAAATATGAATTATATTTCATAGTAATTCCACAACCCTAGTTTCATCTAAGTCCCGCAAAAGTCCGGTAAGCCGTGAGCTCTGCCGGAAAGCAACATTAGTCGCTCATGCATAATTACACGAACAAAGGAAAGCTTTTCTCTTTGCACGCTTTTTGTTCACAAACGGGCTTTTATTAAGAAAAGAAAGGCTGTGCCACCGTATTTCATAAGATTCCGTTATTTATTTCCCCGAGGCAGATATTTTCGAGCTAGATTAAAAATGTTTGCTTAATTTTATTAGACGGCTGGGATAAATAAGGCTCGAAAGATTTATGATTTATTTAAGCTCTAAATGAATAGAATCTGTATTAAGCTTGCTATTAAATTAAATTACAAGAAGAGCAAGTTTCAAAATAAAACGGCACAAAGATTTCCATTGGATTTTCTAGAGAGTAGTGGAAAGCGCCGTTTAAAGGCAAGTTGAAATACTCTTGTTACGTCGCTATACAAGTGAAAGCCACAGGAGTGCCCGCGGGGAATTGAAAAACCTGTGTCGTCACACCGAGGGATGAATATAGCACCACCTACACACGAGAAGTGTTTCTATTTTTAGAACTTAGTGCAAAACTAAAATAGCGCGGTTTCAAAGTAATGATTAAGTAATACGAAAATGATTAAGTATTTTTATTAAAATGTGTAAATAAACTGACAAAAACTTCTGTAAAAGTGAAACTCGATAGGTTACTTTTTCATTGCCGCGATGTAAACAAATATTAGGAACAAGGTAAAGTAGTTAGTTTAACGGAAGGTTTTCCTGAATGCAACCCTGAATGAGAGAGCAGCGGGACGTTGCGGCTGAGCAAATACAAAAAAGTTTCCGTTCCACATCGGAGTGGAGCTCGCAGCTGGCCGCCTGCCAGTCTTACAGCTGCGCTATACTCTGCTCCAATCCAATACATCGCTAACTTCCAAACTAATCCTTTTCGAACAGCTTATATTTTCTCCCACTAGCTTAATGCATTTTCTTAAGTTTATAGACTCTGGACTTTACAGATTGAGGTCACACAAGTTATCCGTGCTACGGCTACGGCGTAGCAGGTTGCTACGACATTTTTGCCTTGCGCTATTTTCAAGCAAAAGTTCAAATGATTTATTGAGTTTTTCTATTCTTGTTTATAGTATATAAAACAATTAGAATTAAATAAAAAAGATAACTAATTAATAGATATGACTCAAGTATAGTATCAGTTTGTTTCGTTCCGGCGACGGTGGTACTTCCTTGACTTGGCGTTTGATTTGAGAAAATAAACACAGCTAAATTATGGCTTTTAAATAAAATGGGGTAATGTTCATTAACAACTTTACCTATTGTTACGGAAAATTTATGTTTTAAACAACTTTTACTGAGTTTTATATCAACTAGTGTAGTAATGTAAGTATGAAATGGATCAAAGAGCTCTATAAATCACTTTTCATAACCTTTCATTTTACATATTTTGAAAACATATAGCATAAAACTTGATGTTCCGTTTTGACGTCACTGTGCACTTCCCAAATATAGGTAATCTAATAAAAAGGTGAATTCCTAATAGGGTAATAAGTTCTCTGGGTTTATCGTTTGTTTTTTCTGCGATCCTGTATGTTTATTATACGCAATAACACTTTATTATTCCTATCTCTTAAAAAGTACAGCTATTACTGTAGGTTTTTACTGTACAGTTACATGTAACATCATATACAATTTCAAATATGATTCACGCGAGGATCCGTGTAATTACGGGGCGCTCTTAGGGCCAATTATGGGCCAGTAATGGGCCGGGTAGCGCGGTTGGGCCGGGCGGTGGCTACCGGCCCATGCCACTCTCAGGTAAAGGGAAATTATACGTCATGCCACGTTCGAGTTGACTTTATTCTATCTGAAATTATTATTATTACAGCTGAGTGCTTGAAAAAATGATTCACTATTCTTAGAATCTTAATCCGAAGGATCAACCATTCAAACCATCCAAACAAAAATAGGCTTTCAAACAAATTCTTTGACAGATTGCATTAAAAAACTTATGTGTTCACTATGACCTTGCTTCTACGAACTGTTCTACATTTGAGTCAGACATTTTTTTAAAGAAATTAGCTAAATCATTTTGTCGGTTATGGATGTTTTGTCGATAAGGGATAAAGATGTAAGACAAAAAAAATGATGCGTGTTATAGTGGTATTACCTATATAGTAGTTACATTGCTCTCTTAATTATCTTCATCTAAACCAGTTCAGTAGTAAACTATATAATTGACAATAAAATTAACTGAAGCAAATAACAAGTATCTTTCAACTCCAAGAATACCTCTTATAAACTTTAGTATGGGCCCAAACCTTAATTCGTTTTATTTACATTTTATTATTCTGTGGTGATTCCCAGATTTTATTAGCTGTGAACATAAATGAATCATTTCCAGCGGAATTATATTTAGATTGACTGACCGAATAATGTTTATGTATTGCGAATATTGATTTAGCATTATATTTACTCGCTAGTATCCGGACGCTGCGGCTGCCATCGCTATTTATAGATATAATAGATTGTCCCATTCTGACATTTGCTCTAACATTCTTCTACTCATCAACCATTGTATCTTTAAAAATTTGCGACGAAAAAATATTTTCCGGTTGTCGATTTGTTGGCTCATTGTGTGAAACAATAAATACCAACAAGTTTAGTGCTGTCAATAAAGTTTTAGTGCATAAACAATGCCGGTAGCGAGGCATTTATCTCATCTGCGCAGAATACGGGATAATTATGATGTGTATAGCGATAAAGCTGCTAATTCCTGGCAGTGGAGCGCGACGGGAGCGTGTGGTTCCCGCGATAAATCCACGTTTAATGACCGCAGTCCATCTTACTCACACCGAAGTCCGTCGCGCTCAGGTACACGTACCTATACGTCTACAAGTATTCCAGTACATCGAACTGCTAACATTCTTTCCCGCGATCACAATGAACTTTAACAAAACATTTACCTCATTTAACGTATCGTAAGGATTTCTACTTCTATACTATGTGGGTATGGAAAGGCTACATAATTAAACTAGCATTTGCGCAAGTTAACTCGTGTGATGGCCTTCTGTAGATAATACCTGAGTAAGTAGGTGGAGGTGTATGGGCGGCGAGCAGCTATATATAAGTCAGTTGAATTGTGGTTGAAATTATACCCTTTCCCACTTCAGCTTTTGACATTTTAGGTATAAATGTTTGAATTCCAAAGGCCATTGAGTAGAATTTAGTGGTTTAAATTTAGCGCGGTAATTAATAGATAATATATTTAACTTTACTTATTACGAAAACGATCAGGCTCACTAGATCCTGAAATGTATTATATCTACTGGTTGCCTTGGCAAATAAGGATTACGAATAACACTCTTGAAAAGTTTTTTTTCAAATAGACAAAATTCAATACGAGTACTCGTAACTACCTAGTTATATACCTCCTAAATTGAACAGATTTCCCAAATGAAGATCCAAAAGTAATGCGTTTGCTAAATAAATGGTACAAGTTAGTAAGTGTGGAAATGTCACATCACATTCAATATGTCGGTAATCTTCATGTAGGTAGAACAAAAGGAAACTTATTACGGCCCTCGGTCTGCTCTCTCAGCTCGTAATTAAATGTCACTAACAAACGAGACGTTATGGGAACGCTTGACTATTCAACAGGAATATAGACCATTTACAATTAATGATTATACTTAATTACGATAGCATATAAATAGTCCCGTTTCTTTTTTTATTGAAAAGTTGATGCAGTAGGTACTTTTGTCTGAACGTCGATGGAAAATAAACGCAGTAAAATTTTTAGTAAGAGATCTATTATTTACGAAATATTTTAATTATTCTAGAAAATAGTAAAGTGTAATCGAGTTGGATAGGAACGCAAGTAGGACAATTATTCCAAAACTTGGAGTGTCCGCGGTGACACGGTGTCCACGTCAAACGCTGGGTGCGAAATAGTTTGCATCACGCAACCCGGATGTGGGGAGCCATAGTATAATCCAACGGTGTCGGTGGGCTGGGATACCGTGACCAAAGCACATTCCAACGCGTTTATTATTACAAAACGACCAATTGATCAGTTTTTCTATCTTTAGCGACTAGTGCTTCATTTGGGTAATCAAACTCTGCAAATTAAATATTTGCTGTTTGTATCCGAAATCTATGTTGATATATGACACATTTTTAGCGCTTAAAAGAAGATGGATTTCGGGAGTATTTCTGTAAACGACTTTGTCAACAAACTCCAAAACAGCTGATTATTACAAAACTATATCAAGCCAATACGTAGTTTATATTTAGAAGACATTCACACTGACCGTCGTAAAGATGTTATAAATGTTTACGGCAGCGAAGGTCGCCCTATTAGCGGGGATTAACCGCTCTCGGTTAAATTAGTGCGAGTGAGCGGAAGTGCCAAGCATCTCATTGGAACTCATTATCGATAAGTACTTCAATTATTTCAACAACTTTAGGCAACTTCAAATGACAGTGTTTAATACGAATTTCAAATCTATCATCCGAATGAAGACCGATAATTAAGTTTATTATAATTAACGAAGGCTATCAACATTTTGCGTATTGTACATATTACAAAACCCGTACTTAAAGTATATTCAATAACAGATTTATTATCTGCAGTCTGTCGTCGCGTCCCGCAATCGCCGTCAAATGAATTATGTTTACAAAGAACTTGAGGGTGTCAGCTGCCTTTGATCCCGGCTCAGTACACTTTAAAGGTTCTTACACGACGGCAAACATTCTTCTCGTCTTGAGGGAAATAAAGGTATAAAGTGTTTTATTATCTGCTAACTCCCAGACGGCTTTCCGAGAAATGTCACGGCCTACATATCGAAATAGAGCTTCATATCCGTAAAGATTAAAGGGAATAGATAGCGTCATACATGGCTAGAGTTGAGGCGGCTTTTAGAGACGACTTAATTAAGTAAATACTTACTTACCTTCTACTAAAATAATATGAAAATAACTTCAAATGGCTAATAATAAAAGAAACTAAAAAAGACTAATCGTAGTTACTATATATAATTTTACATGTTTATGTTCTGTTTTAAAAATTGGTTTGTTTTGTAAATAGCGATTATCGACGTGGTGGAAGCTGATGTTGATCATAAATCTCGCTAACAATTAGTTCCGTGATTTGTGTCCAATGTTTTGCATTTCACTTAAACGGTCTTCTATGTTTACCATTTATCTTTACGTAGGTACTTGTACTCGTATAAGTACTTCATTTGTTTTGCAAATCAGTTGTCGAAATGAGTTCTCCGAATGCATTAAAGTTAAATTGATTTAAAGATGAGATCTTAGAAGGCCGTTGTTATTTAATATTACCATAAACATTATGAGAATAAGTGATGGGTTCTGACTATACTTTAATGGTGTTTTCAATGCCTTCAATTTGAATCGCAAACCAATCATATAATTTTCTGCGACTGCTGTCTGTTTTATTTGATGCAGCTTTTCTAAATAAAGCAGTTTTCTTTATCAATGTAAGTTCGGACGCAGATAAACAGTTTTTATTGTTTGCAATAAAAGCGCTTTTTGTTGGGTAGTATAAAAATTCCCGTATCAAGGAATGGGCACGCGCACCGCAGTCCGCAGCATATCGGCTGGTTGCCAATGCGCCGTAAATCGGCGGATGGCTCGTAACTCGCCATTATTGATGTCCATTAACTGCGACACTTTATGGCGGACGGAGGTGACTCGCTCGCGCTTCGTGCGTACCTATGTATCCGCTGCATGGTGTTACAAGCCCAAGATCACTTGCCACAAATCATTTTTTTTTCTTAGCCTATTTCGTTACACTGCTGGGCAAAAGCCTCTCCCATGCCTCACCAAACAGTCCTGTTATTAGCTGCATCCCGCCAATCTTCCCTGAATGAGCGTAGGTCGTCACTCCATCGTTTTTTGGGCCTACCTCGGCGACGTTGGCCGTCTGGCACCCAATTTGTGGCTATTCTCGCCCAGCGCTTGATCAAGGTTTAAAAGTTACGGACGAGGTTTGACGTGGATGCTGTTTGATGGAACACCAGATTACGAAATGTAATAATTAGTTACCATAATTTCCCCATTATTTTTATATGCAATGCATTAACTACGTTTTAACGTTTATACTTTATGTTTGTTTACATAATCGAGTGGCTAGGAACGCGGGACGCGAGAAAATGTGGCAATTTAATTAACACACATATCTGGCATCTTTCAGCTATCCGAGATCAGTTAGTAAAGCTAACGATGTTGACACCTGTCACGTTTCCTGTGATTTGGATCTTTTACTTTTCATTTCTGTCAGAAACAAGTAGTTAATTAGTGAAAAAATACACGATAAGTAACTAGAAAAAAGGATGAAACTAAAAACATGGACCAAAAATACTTATTGATAGTACAAAAACTATTATGATACTGAGAGCAAATAAAGAATACAACAAATGAACATGTAGAATAGCATATCTAGACTTCGAGCCTGTATACGTAATCATATTTCCATATATAAAAGACATAAAAAACTCGAGGCTACAAGTCACGTAGGTATTAGTGATAAGCGTACGGATATAATCGTAGGTTAGTGATGTATTCGCCATTGATATTGATGCCCAGTCCTTCCCAGTCCAGAAGCTTGAATACATCTTCCAACGCAGCTGTGAATAGTTTAGGTGAGATAACATCTCCCTGTCTCACTCCACGCTGCAGTTGGATAGGTTTCGAGTCCTGATCCTGGAGCCGGACTGTCATAGTGGCGTTTTTGTACAAACACTTAAGCACCTCGATATATCGATAGTCGATTTGGCATCGCTGGAGAGACTGCAGCACCTGAGTACATCACTAACCTACGATTTGCAGATGATATCGTAGTCATGGCTGAAACCCTGGAAGACCTCGGCAAAATGCTCGATGACCTCAGCAGACCTCTCAACAAGTGGATCTTAAAATGAACACGGAGAAGACGAAAATTATGCCGAACTCTCATATCGCACCCACTCCAGTAAGAGTTGAAAGCTCTGCGCTCGAAGTTGTTGACCAGTACGTATACCTAGGACAAACAGTCCAGTTAGGTAGGTCCAACTTTGAGAAGGAGGTGTCTCGACGAATCCAGCTCGGCTGGGCAGCGTTCGAGAAGCTACGGAACATTTTCTCGTCCAAAATACCGCAGTGTCTCAAGACGAAAGTCTTTAATCAGTGCGTGTTGCCAGTGATGACCTATGGCACAGAAACGTGGTCCTTAACAGTGGGCCTCATAAGAAGGCTCAAGGTCACCCAAAGGGCGATGGAGAGAGCTATGCTCGGAGTTTCTCTGCGTGATCACATCAGAAATGATGAGATCCGCAGAAGAACCAAGGTCATTGACATAGCTCGAAGAATCGCAAACCTTAAGTGGCAGTGGGCGGGGCACATTGCTCGTAGAACCGATGGACGATGGGGCAGAAATGTTCTCGTGTGGCGACCACGCACCGGACGACGCAGTGTGGGAAGGCCTCCAACAAGGTGGACTGACGACTTGGTTAAAGTCGTGGGAAACCGTTGGATGTGGGCAGCGCAAGACCGGTCGTCGTGGAGATCCTTGGGAGGCTTTTGTCCAGCAGTGGACGTCCATAGGCTGACATGATGTACGGATGTAAATATTTTCTATTAATGAAATAACATGTCAACAAAAAGCCGATAGTGGGTAATTGTAAATAAAAACTACGATAAAGCACAATTTAAAAGAATTGTTACTCGTAAGTGATAAAATGTATGTTCTCGCAATAATTTCCGAAGTATCTTGTTGTATATCGCAACAGGCGGGCACGTGCGGTGGCGCCAGCGCATCCGACAGCTGCGCCGCCGAAATATCCACTCGGCTTATATTAGTTCCCACGTAGAGCATCTTCACAGCACTATCAGTGATGTAACTGCGATTGGTTATGTGACGTCATCATTTCTAAAATGAATACAACACTGGGATAGCAGTAGCACTGTTAGACACTGGAAGCATGAATTCGATTAGAAACGAAATCCAAACTATGTGCATAAGTACCTACTTATTGATTATTGATGGAATAGGAATTTATTACAAAAAGAAACCAAAGTTTAAATAAAAAGATAATTTGAGTTTAGGTGAGTATTGTATGGGAACAGTGATATAAGAAGAAATATTTGATCTTACATCTGGTATCATAACATAAGTAATCGACCCCATCACTAGCGCTGCGTAATATCGTAGTACAGCCATCGCTAATGGCGATCTAGTCGGCATCGAGATGGGTCAATGTCTCGAGCTGGATGTGGGACGAGCTATTCGTGCCAGTCGTGCCGCCGTTGCGCCGGGAACATTCTGATGGATGGCTTCGGAAACAACACAAGGTCACCTCACAAACCTTCCGGTCACATCACACCACACTTTGTTATCTTTTTCATTCCCCTGCCACACTTTTTATGTACTTACTCGCTTTTATCTTGAGTTAGGGTTGTTTAAACATTGGCATTCGGGACTAAGTATTTGGCGCAACTTCCAACCATGATGAAATCTGCCCTCAAAACCGAGATAACGCAAAACAGAATGCATCGAATACATTCGTAATCGATAATGACATGAAACAGTGATATACTGTAAAGTATGGGCGTTAAGATGTCCTTAATTCCCAATCTGACGCAATGCGGAGCTTTTCGTCTGGAAGTCGTCAAGGGATTAGCGTTTAGAGTATCATCGACATACGCGGGCCATGACGAAAGAGTTAATATTAAACTGATACGTATGATATGCGGTAGCCCTGTATCAAGGCGAGGACGAAAATACTCGTCTTGACCTACGTCGGCGCCGCACGCCGCATGCGTCTCCACGTTATTTTGGAAGCGCGAACACTTCCTGCGTTGCGTGTGTCACTGGTCACTGGACGCGCCAACGTGTCGATGGCCTCTTCATTCTATCTCTCGCGATTTTTTTGTCGTTATTGAAATATATTCTGTGTATCTACAAAATATTATCACATGACAAGTCATTTGTAATGTCATTCCTCGTTATAAGTTGTAGCAAGCAAGAGTCATCGGAGTCATATTTTTCCGTTTGTTTTTCCTCCGTATCTCAAGATTTGGTTTGGCATCCTCGCCAATGTTAAGTGTTTTCGTGTCAAAATCCTATTAGATCTCATTTAGAGATCAGGTACTTCAAGTTGTCAAGCCCCAAATAGTATGTGCTTTATGTCGAGTATTATGGGCGCTAGCTTATAGGCAGCAAGCACGCGATGCGATACGAAAGTGCGCTTTGAGCGTTTACACTTTTGATGATGTATTTGCAGACGATTGGTTGAATGATATTGTCGAGACGTCTGCTATGAAAACCAAGATTGCTTGCAAGAATGAGGCAATCAGAAGCGAGAATCAACAGTTAGTTATTAAAAATATAGCTTAATTAGCGTGTTGTAGAGCCTATAACCTGTTGAGGCGAGGCCGCAGTAGACAAATGGCCCTTGTGACTGTGGCGTAGGCTTCTAGCGACACGGAGGGAAGTTCCGAGCGAGCCCGTCGCCGCCCGCCGCCCGCACGCGATACACTTTATGCATCGTAAATCCACCCCCAGGACGGCACGATCCGGCCGCCTGGATCGTTACAAGCGACGTTATTTAGCTGAGTACCCGTATTTTGTAATATTAAAGCACTTTGTTCTCGTTTTCGCTAAGTTGGAGATTTTTATAGTGCGTAAACAAAAGTTACGGTTTACGACAGCGGTGCAAAGAGAAAGTGGCGCGGTCGATATAATGGTTTGATTGACCTATTGGTATAGAATCGTTACTATACTTAGTACTCCTATTTCATGAAGGTATTGGTTGCTATTATTGTACTCAACGTTATGTAAAATGTGGAATCAATGTTTGTTTATGTTAGTTTGATTAGCTTAAAAGCTTTCGGAAACAACAAAGTTGTTTACACTTAAATGTTTTGGCATTATGAATGAAAATATGTAGAGCGGATATATCGAGCAATAAGTATGGGACACGTAGCGAGATAAACGGGAAGAGCCCGGCCGCTGCTGCCAACAACAAGAGCACTCGCGCTAAAAGTGGCCGCCACGTCACGCGGGAGCCGCGGGTCGTACCACCACTGTCACTCGGCGCGTACGCATTGCACAAACACGCGGTAATTTCTTAATTACTCGCATATCTACCGTGTCATGTCACCGTCTTTATGTTTACTCAGTTGGGAGCAGCCAAAATTAATACAAACCAATGTTTTGATGCCATTCCAAGAAAATAGTCATAAGTAAATATTTTATTTTCCGCATGTTATTGACGAATATTTTCTTGACTTTTGCTAAAAGCATCTTGGCTTTTGTTAAATATAAATATTATAATACGCTTCAATTTTTCACATGTTGACCGGGGATATTATGCGTACTTTGTGTAGATAGCATATACCTACTACTTTTTTTCTTCATCTTACAAAGTTTTTATGTGTTAAGTATCTTATATTCGTACAAGGAGTGTGAGCGCTACTACAAATAATTTCACCCCATACAAGCGTCGGACATTGATCGCCCTGTCGGCGGCGTCGTCGGCGTCGTGTTGTCTGAATTTTCGTACAATTTATTCGATGCCGATGGCACCGCGCCGTAAAGGGACAGATAAACAAAGCCGTAATTGCCGTCATTAGTCGGCAGCCACTCGCTCTAATTCGGCTCACTTTAATGGATCGGAAAATTTATTCTATCGTCCGTTGAATTTTTGACGTGGATCACATCAAATCAACATAAAACGAGAGTAGCTTCGTCAAAGTTAAAGCTTTCATGTCAGCGTCAATATAATATCAATAGGATTTATGACAAACATTAAAGTCGAGTTTATTTGGCATATACGATCAATTGGCCATAATCAATGATCTGAAATAATAACAGCTTAGAGAACAAAGGAATATGACTAGCGTTATTTACATATTACTTTAACGATAACTCGAGATTTTATATAATTTACATGAAACAAAGTAATATTTCAAACCATTTTTGAAGAGTGATAAAAGAGATGGACTAACCTACCCAAAAGTTGTAGAACAAAGCCACTTTCCTTTGCGTCATCTTTTCGGATTGTAGCGAAACTGTGACGTAAGTTATTTATGGGCATTGCATAAGGAGCAGGCAGGTCCCTCTTCACAAACAAGTCTATTTCTTATTTACAGTAATAGGATTTCTCAACATAAATATAAACATTGCGTAAATTTATACGTATAGACTTTAATCACGAGAAAAATATTGATAATCACCATTAGATCTTAATAAATATCTACGTTATACCTATATGAGACGTAGGTACCTTTACAATATATTGATCGTCGGTTACTTTTTCGAAAGAGAGTTTTAATAGGTTTATTGTCGGCGGTAATTGCGGGCGCCATTAATGTCCGTTCGATTTAGAATCCTGAAACATGAGCTTGTAATTGGTGTTCGATCGCGTTCATTATACTCCGTCATTACGGTGCAGATATTTAATAGCTTTAATAGTAAAATGATCACGTTCTTGCTCATAAAACCTTTAGAATTCGCATTATAATTGGTATTCGCAAACAAGGTTATGAATCCATTAAAACTACTCCTTAATTGTTACGCGACATTAACATTAATTAGTAATTTATGTCATTAGTTGTTAGTTCGTAATTGGTAACGAGTTCTACGTTCGCAAATAGCTTTGCCATTTTATATTCGGCAAAAATGTCAATTAATTAGGTCCAAAGAATTGTGAAAATTGTTTTTTTTTATAGTAATCTATACACTATTCGAATTAAATTTGTATTCTCAGTCTTGTGGGAATAAGTATTTACCTAATTTATGAGAAAAACATTTCTTTTACAAACATTAAAAACACGCCATGTTTGTGTCTGATAATTTTAGAAAGGGGTTATAAGAGTTCTTTGAGTTTTAAGGACGTTGTTAAGAAACAATTTATATCGAATTTTATAGTTATCTACCTATTAATTTGTTAAAACCTTGGCTCTCTGTGGTTGGTGTTATAAGCTCAGGTATGAGGTAACGCTTCTTTAAAAGGTTATTAGTTGTAGTGGGCGGGGCCGGCATGGGGGGAGGTAGAAAAAGTGAGGGGGGCGATGTGGCGCCGGCGCTGAAAGGTTCAACCGATGCTTTATTCATGCACACGTGCGTCCGATTCAATTACCTGCAGCTCAACTTATAATCTAGGGCTGGCGAAATTATTGATAACTTATAAGGATAAAACATATTTATGTGTCTACCTATTTTGGTAGTTTAATAAATACCGTCTATTTTCATATGGATAAGCAAACATGCGCGCTCTAACCCTGATAGCGCATCGATAACTATCTTTCCAACGCAAAGAAACTCATGTAACCGTTAATTGCTTCGAAACACAAATAAAAAACGAAAAAAGATTTTCATTCCTAGCAGCGGAAGTTGTTGGAAATCCATTGACTGTTACATCGAAAAAAGAAGATAATAACTAATCCAATCAGGTTTGCTTGCCAACCCTGGATTACATTAGAGGTGACTCCCGTAGTCCCGTAGCAAGTTGCTACGTGCTACGAACGGCTACGAGAAGGCTACAGTTCGTAGCAGCCTGTAGTTAAGTGCCTAATATTTTTTAATTTGATTTTTTTCATAGTGTTTTATAATGTAAGTACCTATTTTTTTATATAAGTATATAGTAATAAAGTAACGTAAAACAACCGCTGTTGTCGTTAGTGTTATTAAAT
Source organism: Anarsia innoxiella (assembly GCA_947563765.1). NCBI lineage: Eukaryota > Metazoa > Arthropoda > Insecta > Lepidoptera > Gelechiidae > Anarsia > Anarsia innoxiella. The sequence continues at coordinate 4,604,585 of OX387404.1, read as the reverse complement.
ATGACCTTGGCGATATGGTGAAAAGGAATATTCTAAGCAAAATTATATTGGCCATTATATTTTATAGCATTTCAACGCAAAATGTTGCTACATTTTCGAGACAAATTACAATATGGCGTGAAGCCAACTTTGTAATATGATGATTCAGCAAAATAGTTTTATTTGGGTAAGGTTCGGGAAACAAGTTAAGTGAAAGTAAATTTGTAGAATCAAAAAGCGTTGGAGTAGGTTTGTTATTGCTCAAATTAACATGCAATTTGGCAGAATAAGTATACATTTTCGAATAGCAAAATTCATAAGGGTGTAATCTTAATTCAGTAACTACCTTTAAAGCATAGAAATAGTGATTTTAATATATTTTTTCTGTCGTGTAAACTCTATTTTGTGTTAACGTAATTTTTGAGCAATAAAGACGTCCTAAGCTGATAAATTAGCAAGTAGGTACTAAAATTATGATATATATTTATGCAGTAAAACATTTACCGAGCTATTGTTTGTGAAGGTATAAGCTTAGAAACTGTTAGAATATTCCAGCGAGCAGACAGAGAGCGTCCCTCTCACAGTTTATTTGTATAAGATGATACCCTCGTTCCACTGTTTGTGAATAATTGAAAACTTTGTTTTGTCCCGCACTTTGAATGCTTGCCGCAACATCGCTGCGGCTTTGGCCTTACACTTTACATCCTTTCACACATCAACCACGAACCCGGCAAATGTTAAACAAACAAACTAACTTACAAGTTTGTTGTAACCACATTTTGTAATTATGAAGTTTATTGTTAAATAAAATGTATTTCGTGACGACGGTGGTATCTTATTAAACTGCACTATACCTCTAAAAGGAGTGTTTTGATATTTCCAAGTTTAATATACCTACGCTGAGTTGTTTCAGAAAGGAACAGCTTTAAATCCCAAGGACCTTTTCTCTTTTACAATTTATTTTCAGGTATTTTTTGCTAGTCATGAAAAACTCACAAATGCGAGAGCAGCATATTTATTTTCCTTTGTTCTTACTCTCGAGACCTTCGTACGTACGTTAGGTAAGGAAGGGAGCTCTTTGTTTAGTAGTAAGTTAAATAAAATAATCTTAGATGTTTGGGTTTTTACATTACAAATTACAACCAAATCAATAAGAGGTTGATAATTATAATAATTATATAAATTTTTATTTATCTAGGTACAAAGGCACCCTTGTGAATTGTCAATACATTACTTGATTCTATGAGTGTACAACCAGGTTGCAACAAGGCCATAACACCTTTTAACTAGCTTGTATAGTGCCGAACCCAGTTACCCGAACGAGTTAATGTTGTTATCGTAACATAGTAAACACGTTTGACAAAACACCTAGCACTTTAGCTTTATGTAAAACTGATATCGTAGCGTGAGCCAAACGACACCCACTTGTAGCGTGCTTCCGTGACATCGTCTTATTTAGGTGTCAGAAGATATTTGGTAGGAATTTAAACCACAAAACTATAAAAAATGTCGCTGTGTCTATTAATCATCTGCTTAAGGCGAAGATGATATTTCATCACGAGATTAAGATTTGTAAACATGAGCGTTCCGAAAAAAGCTAAAGAAAATTCCGCGCGGAACAATCCGCGGTCAGTCAAGAGAGTACGACGCTTCACGCGATCCAGCTGAAAGTTGTAGCAAATTAGTACCTGGTAATAGCCTTTTTGCAGAACTACAGAAGGCAAAAGTTGATGAGAAAAGTTTGCGAAGTGTTAGATTATTTGCAGGGTAACCCGTGCCGTGATCAATACACCGCGCGCCCTTCACCCGCCAGCCTATTTAGCTATTCTGTAGCGATCTTTCTCTCTCGTACATTTTATGCGCCGCGTGTACGGGTTTTGGGCAAGCTTCCTATTAGATAATGGATGGATAAAACGGTTAGTGGTTAGTTCGTTATTCTCAACGAGAACTCGAATTGATGAACTCTAGTAAAGTATTGCATAAATTTATCTCACAATTCACTTCACTTTGATAACGAAGAGAATATTATTAAATATTGGAAATAAGGAAAAGGAAAAGCTAAAGAACAATGACAAATATTTTAATAGGTAACAAGATAAATCCTTCAATATTATTACAAGTAGCTCTTCCAATATCAACCCAATATTGGACATCGGGGTTTTGTAGATTACGTCATTGCTCGCGAAAACAACTCGAGTCGGCGACTTGAAGGATCGCTTACCATCGCTCGTAAATAACTTCTGTTTGTTCCCAACTCTGTCTTTAAGGAACTGCTCCAAACTTGAAGCATTTGTATGCCGAACTCAAAGGATTTATGTTATCTGTCTCAAACTCTTTATTCGAAAGGGGTGAATAAGAACTTTCTACACATAACTATTGTTACTGTATATCTGATTTAGAAATTCCTTTGTCTAAATGTTACTTGGGATTTTTATCGTTCATATGTGATTTTATGCGTCATTAATTCTGTATATTTTTTTCCTTATTCCTTGCGGTACGTAAGGGAGGTTGCATAACAAGGGGTTGACTGTGGGGGTGTTTACGTGAGGCTTTAGCGGCGGCGGCGCGATTTGACGCCAGCCTGAGAGCAGACGGAGTGGCGACATGTAATGAGTTAGCTTGTTATCATGGACCCAGATTATTAGAGGGAGCTCACAAACGTTTTATGAATTTAGAATTATAGGTTACACTACTAGTCAATTTACTTATACAAACACATTAACATACAGCAACATAGCTGACTTTTAGTCTAAACCGAAGATTTTTTTAAATAACTATTTAATAAAGCCTAAAATCTCTTTGAAAAAGATGCAAAGAAAATTCAAAATTGGTGTAAATTGTCATAATTCGCTGCGAAAAATGTTAATCGCAATTTGTGGTAACCCTACTCACAACTCGACCTAAATTATTCCTATGGGAATATAGGTTAAATATGCTATGAGACGTGGAAATAAGGCAATTTAGAACTCTGTTGGAGCGTTTCGGAGTCTGCTTATCTAATGAGTACATTGTTATAACATGTAGGTAATAAACGTCACGTATAACCATGTATTCGTTGATCTTTGCGAAACGTTGTGAGAAAATGCTTCAAATTATAATAATAATGTGCATATACCTACAAACTTGTTGTATGCACTTATTGAGGGTGTGACTCATGTTTGTCGTTAGAACGTCCCCATTTGTTGAAGAGATAACTTTAAAGAAACGAAGGTAAATAACCACATTTGATATTTATTCGTTCTTTAACGAGACAGAAGATAAGTTTACGAGCGGCCCGGAAACAGAGCCAGAAGCTCGGAGGTACCTATTGCGTGTCCGGAACGCGTGTCGTGCAACTACTTTTCTTTGTCGCAGTTCGTTCCTTCACTCTTGGTTTATGTCTTTCATTATTTATACGAGCGTAAATTCGCATAGAGACGGAATGAAAGGTCAAGACTTTGGTGCGTCAAGACCTCACGGACTTACCTACTTTAATTAGAAACTAACTTTGTTCTTAGAACAAGATTTACCAAAAAAATAAAACTGTCAAATAAAAAACAATAAACTTCTGTTTTAATTCTTAACTTCGTTGACTCAAGTAGAGTGGCTCGACAAGATTGTTTATTAATGAGGCAATGAGTATTACAATTGGGTGTAGGTATATATACCTACATATGTATGTACCTAGAGTAGATAAATCAATACTTATCTAAAATATGAAATCTACGCAATATGTTGAGTGAAATAAGCCGCCCGTTCAAAGTCACGACATCATATATTCAATTATGTTACGTTCGTATTTCGATAGAGCATCATCCATCATACCTATATCAAGTGAATTTCGTCGTCAACAAATGAATAGCAGCACATCTACTGGTATACGTTGATAAGGGAAAGTCATTCATGCCTTGACAGTGATCGATATAAGTGAAGACACATAGGTAGACTCTTTGGATGGGAGTTTCGGAAAAAGTTTCAATGAATTGCTTGTCTAACGAATTGATATATTGTTATGTTATCAGCCCATATATGTCCCCACCGAGGGGCACGAGCCTACTCTCATACAGAGAGTGATTAGGCCGTAATCCACCACGCTGGCCAAGTGCGGGTTGTAACACAAAAATAACTTCTCTGGTGCATACACAAGAGAAGAAATTCGAAGATGTATGTGAAATTGATATATTACTAAGACTTATTAAAGGCTTAAAGTAAATTAAATCAAGGCTTTACTGTAGCTAGAGTGACTTTCGTTAGTAAATAATAAAACACAACGTCGTTAGTATTTTAAAAAGATATGTAGGAACCTAAGTTACATTCGATCTGCAATATTTTCGAGTCATACTTATTTTTTGTGTTACAAGTTGAAGTAGGTATCTATCTACCTATACCTAGACTTGTAGTATTACTGGTTTTTGATGCAACGAATGCTTCTATTATTAGATTAGGGTCGATCTGGCGAAGGCTTGATAAGCCCGCGGGGCGCGCCACGCGACTACCAATCGATCGCACCACGCTTCCCCCTCTTTATGGGGTGATATTTTTTATTTATCTCTTCAATAGTTAATCGTCTATTTCTACCCTAAAGCTACGTTTCTACATTTTGTTATTTCCAAAAATAATCACCATTTTAGTATAGGTATTAGGCACTATACCAAAATATTAATACACGGTGATTTTTATAAAAGAATCATTTAGAATTTGTTTGCGAAAGTAAAAGATTAACATAAACAATGCTCCTCAGAAACAATGGAGAATATGGAAATCTAGTTAATTTTGTAGAAGAATACCTATAATAGTCGTGTAAAGAAACGTCGCGCTCGCGTAACGGATATCGCTGGTTATTCGCCAATAAAACCACCCTGTGCGTATGCTATATCCTATTTACCCTTGTTCCCATATTTTGCTAGTTTTGTGACGAATCTCAACGGAAAACGAGGGAAGGCTGTACATTCTCGTACAATTTTCTCTTTGTGCAACTACGTGGGTCACAAATAACGACAATAAAACGCCTCCTGTGTCAGACTGAATATTTGAAGGAATAAAAAATATGTACTGATTGCACACAAGAATGTATCTTTGTTTTTTTGTTGTTGATGCGTGGTCTTCCTTCATCATGATTTTAAATAGAAAGTAAGAAAAATATGGAATCAGAAGACATTCCTTCGTAGTAATATACTGAGATGTTCGCCGAAACAATAAACGTTATTGTTACGTAATAGGTACGAGTATCTAAAGATCGGAGCCTTGCAGCATCGATTTTACCAGAACGACACAGTTTGAGTGGCCGGGTTATAGCGGTCATTAAATTAATTAGGTACGAATTAGGCCACGAGGATGAAATTGCATATAAATTGCTTAATGATAAAAAAAAACTAAACACTCGTGGTTAAAACAAATTTGTAAAGAAAGGCGCTGGTACGCTGGTAGGAGCATTTTACAATCTTGAAATCAGTGCCTGAAAAAGAACTGTACCTAGAAAGTGTTCTCTTTCACCTGGATGATGTAAAAACGTCCTGACAGAACAGAAACTACTTAGCTTTTTTTAGTTTGTTTAGATGTTTGTTTCATTGTAGGTAGAAACGACCTACATTATAGGTACGACAACTTACTTATTCGTTGAGAGAAACAAATTCAACGGACTCCCCGTACCGTTGAGTTACAAGTTATACGTGCTTTTAACGTGAACTGTCTCCTGCCATACCTTTAACGCCCGTTATTAATAACCTATCCTGATCCGTTTTTACCAAATCGAGATTGAAAAAACAAAACACAATTGTCACTTGTGTACCAAAAACATGTCAAGAACACAATTGTGTTTTGTTTTTTCAATCTCGATTTGGTAAAAAACGGATCGGATAGGTTATTAATAACGGGCGTTAATCTATTCGACATCACATCAAATTATTGTATAACTAGCTTTACCCACTTTGATATAACTACCTAGAGTAGAGTCCCAGAGTTTCTTACTACTTTTGACATATGTTCCTAGCATATGGAATAAAAAAAAATATTTCTTTCTTTTCAGACTATTGGTGAGAAGCGTGAGAAACATCGAGAAGGATGGGGTGGCGGCGCCCGGCGCCATGAGCTAGCGGTATGGTGGGCGAGGGGGCGGGCCGCGGCGCCGCGCGCTGGAACGTGGGCGACTCGCCCCCGCGCGCGCCCATGGGCTTCGCGGCGCCCGCGCAGGATGCGCCGCTCGACCGCGGCCTTGCGCCGGCGCCGCCGCTCGCCGCAGATGCGCTGCAGCGGGCGCACTCCAGGTAACAATCTATTCCGAAACTCATTAATTCATTATGGTAAACTTTCGAAAATAGGAATAGCCTCTAGATTTCATAAGCAAAAATATTAACCAAAAATTGGGGTGTGGTCGTTTGCAGGTCGATGTCGTCGCTCCCTCCGGAGCCGTTTATGATGCTGCGCGCGAAGGCGCTCAGCAAGCGTGTCATCATCAACGTGGGCGGCGTGCGACACGAAGTGCTGTGGCGCACGCTGGAGCGTCTGCCGCACACACGTCTCGGTCGGCTCCGGGACTGCAACACTCACGAGGCCATCACCGAAATATGTGACGACTATTCACTGCAGGATAACGAATACTTCTTCGATAGGTGTGTTGCTTGTAACAAGCCCTTACCCGCTCCGTTATTACGCAAGTTATCTGAATAACTGAGTTTTGCTTTCCAGGCATCCTAAAAGTTTCAGTTCCATCCTCAACTTCTATCGGACTGGAAAATTGCATCTGGTAGATGAAATGTGCGTGCTGGCGTTCAGTGATGATCTCGAGTACTGGGGAGTGGACGAGTTGTACCTGGAGTCGTGTTGCCAGCACAAGTACCACCAGCGGAAGGAACACGTGCACGAGGAGATGAGGAAAGAGGCTGAAAGTTTGCGGCAGCGGGAGGAGGAGGAATTCGGACAAGGCACTTGCGCGCAGTACCAGAAGTGGCTCTGGGACCTTCTGGAGAAACCCAACACCAGTCTCGCAGCTAGGGTAAAGTATTATAGATTTGTAATCAAAACGATGTCGACGTATAATCTTCCTAACCGTACCACTCTAGCAAAGCTGCCAGGATAACTATTAGTGTTAAAGGTATCTCTGATTATGTTACCTAGATGCTTTTGTCAGTTGTGACTTCCGCAAACGTAGGTTCGATAACACAAAGTGCACAAAATAGCTCCGTAGAACCTGTTGACTGCAGATAATGCAACACGTAGATTTGTTCACTTTTCTGTACCTGTTACTTTTAGAATTTGAAATTCACATTTTTGTTAAGAAATCATTTGAGGCAGGTACACTACACATTACTATCTACACATAATAAAATATATAATTTTGTATGTTTTGCACTATCATGTGTTAACTAACAATATTTGCAATGTTATTCTTATTCTAAAACATTTTTTCTTCATAATACACTTTATAATGATTGTAAGATAATTGCACTACGTGTTTCCATGTAACAAACTGCAGCTTATTTTGTGACTTCTTAATACTATTTGTACTCGTATTGTACGTGTTAATTATGTAGTATCTAGTTACACGATTCCTGTCTAACCAGCAACTTGATTATTCAGGCAATAGGCTTATTGTCATGTGTATCTATACGTAGATGTACTATTGTTACGTAGTAGGTAAAGGTTGTGTCTGTGGTGCATGAATAACATCTATTTACACTGGCTCCTCCTTCTTGATGTTGTCCTGGTTCTGTACTCGTAGCTCGTCTGTAATTGAATGTGGTGTTGTGTTCGGATGTTGTATCGTGATACGAACTATGCCATGTGATCGCTTTTGTCGAAATTGCCTAAAGTATCAACCAAAGCACAATTCATTAATTCCAGCGATTACTTCGAATTCTTATAATTTTTCATCGATTAATTTTTTCGACAACAGCGGTGCGACCAAATGCCTATGTAAGTATAGTTTTTAATATTGCTCCGGATTGTTATCCGTGTTTTATGCTTTGAGTATACAACTATTTATATGTATAAGTATTTTGTTAATTTTATATATTTATCTAAGTATGTTTTATAAGTATTTACCTATTTACGCAAACTTATTTTTTCTTACAAATAATATGCATTATTATCTTTTTACTTATATCAACGTATTAACTCATTTAAACACGATAACTTGTTAAAAGTATCTATACAAGTCTGTACAAGAAGTGGTTTATTCACGTACCAGGTATTACGATACCACCATCACTAGTAGATGGAAATTATCTTTGCGAATTAATGTTGACTGAGCTACCCAGGTACCTGTACAGAAATCTTCAGAAACATAGGTTCCAGCATTTGGTCCGGACGCTATATTTTTTATATATTTACATATATGCTTAATATATTATTTTAAAATTAAAATTAATTAACTAGCACTTTAATGTCAAACTAAGTATAAGTAGTTGTTTCACCATCAGACGTTATGTAGGGACGTGGATTTCCCGTGCCTGGACATAACGCGTTGTCTATACAACTAATTTTTATATGTCAATGTTCACAGCCGCGTCGAACGTTCCCCGAAGGGTGAACCTTCATAAAACAAAGCTTAATTGTTGTCGCAAATTTGCAAATATGGGATGGGTGTACGCGATATGACCAACCGCTGCCGACGGCGCTCGAGGCCCGCGTGCGGGGTGGCACGGGACGGCGCGCGCCCTGCGCACTCGGCGTGCGGAGTGCGCGGCCGCGCCCGCGCCGCCTCCCACCACGGCTGGGCGCCGCTCGCCGGCGAACCCACCCCACTCTCCCGCCTTCCTCCTCCCTTCCAGTAGCGACCAGCTCCTCAAAGAACCCACAGCGCTTTCGCTTCGTGGTATTAATCCGACTAACCGAGCGATGCAGGCTCTGGACGGACGCGCGTGTCGCCGCTGCCGCTGCGAATTCCGCGCTTACGCACGTCCGTTCATCCTAACTGTAATATTAACTACTTATCTACACCTTGACCACACAACACTACTAACATTACTTACTTAATTACACGTATAGATGTTATTTTTACACCAAAATTTATAGCTAAGACATATATGACATAAGATATTGGCTGTTTACCTGCTGTAAATACATATTCTAACTACATGATATACAAATATTGTAGGCTACCATTGTACAAATATAGCTACGTACTTAGGGTACGTAGTTTACCTATGTATAGACACTGACTACTCGTACTGAGCGAACACACACGGCACAGATTGGTTGGTAGGTCCGTTTGTTGACGGTGCGCCGAGCCGAGGGCCGGGGCTCACTGCAGGTGACTGCTTGCAGGTGATCGCGGTGATATCGATCCTCTTCATCGTGCTGTCCACGATAGGGCTCACTCTCAACACCATACCCCAGATGCAAGTGTACGACGAGAAAGGCACGCCCATGGATAACCCACAGCTGGCCATGATCGAGGCCGTGTGCATTACATGGTTCACTCTAGAATACGTGCTACGGTTCAGTGCTTCGCCGGATAAGTGGAAATTCTTCAAGGGTGGACTCAATGTGATAGACTTGCTGGCAATATTGCCTTATTTCGTATCTCTTTTCCTGCTCGAAACGAATAAGAACGCGACGGACCAGTTTCAAGATGTGCGCAGAGTTGTTCAAATCTTCCGTATCATGCGAATATTGCGTATCCTTAAACTCGCTCGCCATTCAACCGGGCTGCAGTCGCTCGGGTTCACGCTCAGAAACTCGTACAAGGAGCTCGGCCTGCTCATGCTGTTCCTTGCGATGGGAGTGCTCATATTCTCCTCTCTGGCCTACTTCGCGGAAAAGGAGGAGCCGGGAACTAAATTCATTTCCATTCCGGAAACGTTCTGGTGGGCCGGCATCACCATGACCACAGTCGGATACGGTGACATTTACCCCACGACCCCGTTGGGCAAGGTCATCGGCTCAGTATGCTGTATTTGCGGCGTGTTGGTAATTGCGTTACCCATCCCCATTATTGTCAACAATTTCGCCGAGTTTTACAAGAACCAGATGCGGCGCGAGAAGGCGCTTAAGCGGCGCGAGGCGCTCGAGCGCGCCAAACGCGAGGGCTCCATCGTGTCCTTCCACCACATCAACCTGCGGGACGCCTTCGCCAAGAGCATGGACCTCATCGATGTAATCGTCGACACAGGTCAGTGGCAAGCGCTCCGTTTGCTTGTGCTTTTCCATGTCATGCGTCTCTGCTCGTTTCGTCTCTTGCAATCTGTTTCACCCATTTGATGCACGCATGCCTTTGTGCTCATCCATTATTTATTATTTGTGTGTAATAAATGTTGATTGACCGCACGTCGCATCGTATGGCTCCGGACTCGCAGACATCTTCAACCAAATCAGAGCAGTTCACGTTACATCGCAGCTACAGCTATTTTCACTGGTTGTTTCGACGGGGCGCACTCAGAGTGTTTTATTCCTTGTCTTCAGGTGACAAGTGCGTCCTCATTGAGGCGAGAGACGACGCCAGATGAGCCTTGGCACTATCGCACGGGCGTCCCTCGACCCCTTAATTTAAGCCCGTACCTCGGGGTCGGGCTCGCGTCGCGACTTGCGCGTAGTTTGCGATGTGCGACGAAGACACTATTATCTAAGGTCGATTACACTGTCAGCGTAAGCCTAACGCTTCTAGAACTAACTCTTCCTTTTCTGTGAACTGTCCGCTGTGTGCATCCGGAGGACGCTGGATCTCTTTGACTCTTCATGTGGAATGTGTGTTGTGTAGTTCATGTTACTTATTTGTTGTTGTTTTATAAATGTTGTTCAGTTCTATCTACTCGAGAGATTATAACTTAACTGTATAAAAAAACGTTATGAAACGATTGGTTACTGGATATGTGCCGGGGTGCTGGTGATGGCGAGGCTACTTACGGTGGTGTGTGTCTCCAGGACACAACCTGTCGCAGGCGGACGCTACTAGTCTGGAGGGCGAGGCGCCGCCAACCACCGGCTGTTACAAGCAGTACGAGCACGCCATGGCCAATAAGATACCGCAGAGTACCGACCCCAGCCAGGTAAGGACCGCACTACAGCGCTGGGTGCGTCCACTCTACAACGGTGAGATGTCTTCATCTAATACCTACTAGGTACCCCACTTTTGCCACTTTAGATATTTAGATGGCACGCCGACTTTTATACTTGAGTGCCAATGTTTAAGTCACTTAACTATCTATGTTATTTTCATAACTTTAATGCCAAAGTACCTATTATACTTCTACTTATTTCTCGTTAATATACCTACTACCTAAGTGCTTGCAACTAGTCTACGAACTGAGTATCAAATGATTTTAAGTAGCGCACGGACTCTCATTTGGACGCACCCGTTTCAATGAGTAGCACTTTAAGCTTGCTGTTAACACGCCAGTCGCAGTTTCAGAGCAGCCCTCAGAAAGAGCGGCGGTACTCGACCGAGGGCCCGGACTCGCCAGAGAAACGCTTGCTCATAAACCCTGAGCCGACACCAGTAAGCCATCGATAAATCTCTGCTAACACTTGCTGCCGTACCAACAACGTATAATCACATGAATCAATAACCAGTGCCTGTATGTTATATCTACACGTAATAAAAACTTTGCACAAACTATCTACCAATAGAAAACTAAAACTGTAAGATTGTAGAGGCCATGTTATGCTATGTACCTACTCACAATAGTCAATAGTTTGACATCGTCTAGTTTCGAAAAAGACATCAGCTGTACAGGATGTCTTCGCTTTTACACTATAATCAAAGAAAAAAGTAACTTTGCACTAGTAGACAGAACATGTAATGTAGCCATCGCGAGGCATAGCTGATGGTGCTGTGTAGTCGCTTCTTAACAATGTAGGTACTAGTATACAACTCCGTATAACCACTAATGATTTCTCTTTTTCTAGGAAAAGAAGATGGCTGACAAACAGCTTGACTTGGATCAGCTGCCTTCTGAGTTTGAATGTTGTTTTTGCACGTTCAAGGTACTAATATCTTAGTAACATGAAACTCCCCCTAATTCTTAGTAAATTTTATGCCTAACAAGGTAATTGTTTATTAGAATAAATATACTTATAATAATTATAATCAAATAATAAATTAATATCCAGTCTGTAACTGTTACATATTACCTGACAGATTTGTACGGTATGTATAAAATTAATAATAATGTACGGTGTAGTAGTATTTATCCATAATTATAATACGTTAGATTCTGTGTTATTTTACTGAATATAATAGAATGTTACCGTTCTTTCTTTTGTATTTGTTGTACCAAGGTACGAAATAAACATTAAATAAATAATAATGTGTGGTTGGTTCGGTGTAGGGGTACAAGGAGTTCATAGACGCAGAGCAGCTGATGCCAATGTCGACGTCGGACCTGCGGCAGCCGGTGTGCGTGGAGCTGGCGTGCTTGCAGCGACACACCGCGCCTCGCGCGCTGCCCGAGGCCACACCCAACAGCCTCGACAGTCCTGGTAAGACTCCGCCGTTCTTAACAACGAGCAAATGTAAACGATTTCATTATTACAGGTCTAAAAAGTTTGTCTTACTGATCTACGCCGAAAACATTTTCCCAACTTATTATAAGAACTATTTACCTACTTCATTATTTACGGAGAAGTTTATATTGTTTACATTTGCTCGTTACTAATGAGGTTTGGCTTAACTTGTATTGTTGATCACTTTATGCAAAGAGTTAATCCTGTAGAGCTGTCCCCTGTACTTTTTGAAGTTCCGTTTTTATGTCTCTTCACTACCTGAATCACTATTTTCCGTCGTAAGCACTCCTCGGGCGGCACGATACACACGTCCCAGTGATGCGCGACTCCAAGTGCGTGTTATGTCTTACATTGCAGATACATTTGCATCATGCCTTACGCACCCTTTTCCTTCAGAGGGAGACATCGCATGCGAGAACGACTCTTCAAACTTGTATGTGAACCCTCTGGACGCTAGCGGGAGTGCGGGCAGCGGAGGTGCGGCGGGGGGAGTGTCGGAGTTCGGGGGGGTGCGCAAGAGCGCGTCCGGGGACGGGAGCGTGTTGTGTGCGACAGGTTCGCAGGGGGACGCCTCGCCGCGGGGCTCGCGCGCCAGTCTGGCGGCGCTGGCGTCGGCCGGCCGCGCGCTGGACGCGTCCAGGACCAGTCTGCAGCAGCAGGACGAAGCGCCCGTAGCGGCCGACGACACCAAGCCTAAACATAGGAAAGCGCGCTTCCAACAAGTAAGTGGCGTCGCCTACCCGATGACTCCAATGAGCACCACAAATCTCTTAATCTCATTCGAGTGCGACGATGCGGTCTAATTCGTCCACTTAAAGGGTAGTGAGCGAACCGTAATCGTACTGATATCATTAATTAATTAGGTGGATATTTTCTGTTGTTTGCCACTTCACTGTTCACGTTGGTTTATTTGTTGCACGAAGTATTGATATTGCATGCCTCTATATGTTAAACCAGTGCGTGTGCTGTGTGAGATGTGATGTAACAAGGTGCCGTTTCGCAGGAGTGGTCGGAGGAGGAGAAGAGGCCGCCCAGAGGGATTGCGACGAGGATCATCAACCATCACATCCTGTTTGGTAATTAAATAACTAATACTATCCCATACATTCACGTAACAATCAATTAGCATTTCTTTTGCGAAAACAATTCATAAAAGCAAATTAACTATTTAATTTTGCTTTCAATAATTTAGTAGAAAGAATAGACTGTAGCAGTGTTGTTCACTTCTTTTAGGGACTAAGTAGTAATGTTCCATGTTCCAGGTAAGAACGGCAACAAGCGCGGCGGCGGGTGGCCGCTGGAGGGCGAGTCCCGCGCGCGCTCCATTCTCAAGAACAAGGAGGCGCGCGGCACCGACAGCGAACTGCTGCTGCAGGACTCTGCCTCGCTCGGCGCTAATGTACGTTGAATATGTCTCTACCACATGCTTAAAAGTCGAATTCGAGGTTTGCCTTAAACACCGAATTTCTTCCTTAGAAGGATGACAAACGACTGGCTGGAGACGGCGCCTTTGACCCGTAATACTACTAGATAAAATGAATGTGTTGTTCACAGGGTGATTCAGGCAGCGAGTCATCCCCGATTAGACTGAAAGACTTCAACAAGAGCCAGAACCACAAAGGAGGCGCCCCGGAGCGGGACAGCGTAGCGACGTAGAGCCATCTACATTCGCGCTCTAGACGCTACTACTCAAACTTACATAAATCGCAATAACGTTATTAAATTATTGAATAATTTTAACATATCATTGGGCGATTGTGACTGCTTGTTGAATAGATGATTTCATTTCGTAGAGGTATAAATATTGTAAAAAATAAGTATATTACGTAAATGTAATAAAATAACAGTTCATTCCAATCGAAAAGTTGAAATACCTAAGTATTTGTTAAGTTTTTTTACGTGCAATTATTAATTGCTAATTCTAATTTAAGCTATATAGTTTGTACAGCATAGTTGATGAAAAAGAAGCAATTATTAAAATTAAAGATTTTCTGAAATTGTTCCGGGTTTGTTTTCATTAAACATCAAGGCGCTACAATAAAAGGTGTCTTGGTAGTAACAATGATATTTATTTGGAAGCTAAATTCTTTTCCATTATTTATACTAAAAGTGTAGAAATATAACATAAATTTTACATTTATTTAACACGCATAGGAACGTTAATAATAAAAAGGTGAAGTATTCAATACAAAAGCCTCGTCAATAATAATTAAAAACTCATACTTAGTAAATTAATGTCCAATCCTCAAAAACGAATATTGGAATACAGAAAATTTGTCCTCAAATATCATGAAAATATCACAATTTTATAATGACACGGCTATTTACGAAATAATTTCGTAGCGTGATACATGAAGTAATGATTTGTTGTGGTCCAACATAATACTTACTGTCTTACAATTACTAAAAATAATTTAATACTTATCAACACATCGATATAATGAAAACGCAAAGAAGAAATATGAAATACTTTGGTTTACAACGTGTTACAATTACATACATATCTACAAGGCTTAGTGCACAAATAAATTATTGCTGTTCCGTGCCGCCAAATCAAAAACGCATTGTTAATTTAATTATAATCTAAGTGTACAAATTGAAATAATTTGCTCAGACTATACGACTTCTTCATAAGTTTTCTGATAAAAGTTGAATAAAATACTATTTAATTTATTCACAAACTACTTGTATCTGAACACACAGGCACCTTACTTATATTTCTTGGCAGTAACATGGCACGAATACTATCTACAAGATATATCTGTAACGCTCAATGCCTTCTAATTGTATTTCTATATACACGATGAAACGCATCATTGCCAACACACAAGAGACTGTCGCAAATATGTATCAATAACTAAATTTTCTATTGAGTTTTAAGGTTTTGTTTTTGGAATCATATTTTTCAGAGGCCATGTGTATGGAATGAATGTCACAAACCATAAATAATATGAACGGGAACTGTTATGATGCTTCCACACTGCATGTTATAAAATGTTTGTAAACATTTTATAACGTGCGGTGTGGGAGCACCATAGAGCAACCTCTAAAATTAAGTCTAAACATTTTCACAGAAGACAGTCTCTAATATGTTTTCAATACACGCCCATGTTACTTATTACTGCAAACTTTTCAATGAATATTCACATAACTTGAAATGTACAATAATTAAATTTAAAGCTCCGAGTATAAAAATTATCACAAATAACTTTGTCAGTAATGTTATTGCCAAGTTCACGTCACGATACGAGACTTCGAGAGTTAGTTCAAGGAGTATTTCCACAAGAAATGTTCAATATTAGAGTAAAAATATACATAGAGATATGAAAATAACACTTTGATCGCAAGGGTCACGCTACAAGGCATCGACAGCTTACCCTGAATGACTTGACTATATTCCAATCAATTACCTTGTAAGTGCACGCGCATAGGTAAATGAATCATTATAATTGTATTCTTATAGATAGGTTGTCACATTCACCGCATCGCTACGTTTCGTAGCAAATTCTGGAAAAGTAGTACAAATGTGAAATCTTAATGTTTAGAGTGTTAAATGCAGTTATAATACGGCTTAGTACGAAGGGTTAAAAAGTTAAAATAAAAAGTAATCCGACTGCACACTCTCAAAACAAACGGCATACCATTACATTAGTGTCACTCTATCTGGTGCCGTTAGTTCCACTCTACTTCCAATTCTAGCGTATTTTATGTTCGCCGCGTTAACGTTTGAAATTCTAGACAATTCGTCACATCTTGCTCTCAAAACTAAGGAAAATTTGGATAGGGAATACGTAGACGTAAAGCAAAGTGATTAGCACGTGAATAGACTTGTAATGTAGATAGATGAATTTAGAATTAAATAGTTTCCCTATTTATATCGTCATGGTTCTTATATCAACAGGCACATTATTTATGTATATCACTAAACACTGATTAGCCTTTCTCTACATAAAGGCAGAACACATCACATTCTATGCTTATAATAAAAATTGAATATAAATCTATTTGTGATTAAAACGAGAAGAGGCAACCTTTGTTAGTCCATTAGAACATTCAATTTAATTAATAACCAGGAAAAATAACTGGATTTTCAATATGCAGTGTGGAAATCAAGGCGTTGTACTTTCGCGGGGAAGTGGCTGTGTAGTATTTTTAAAACAGATTTGTTTTTACTACATTACTTGAGTTTTTCACGGGATTTTCTAGTAATTCAAATATTCGATACAAGTAGTAAGTTTATAGATAAATGTAGATATTTCCACCTCTCCGCGGAACGACAGCGCCTCTAATTACCACCTTTACGAATATAACCCAACAGAACATAAATGGGTTGCGTTTGATGGCGTCTCTGATTTATTCTTATACGTGTTTTTATAAGAATAGCGAAAAAATGTAAGGTATAAAGTTTTGACTAACCATGTGAGTCGTCGCCGTGATCAGGAGGGGCGATGTTTAGCTGAAATGCGACCCCGCTGCTTCCCACGGAACTTTTCTGCTCGACCTAATTACGTACCCAACATTCATTACTAAGCGTATTATAGCACTTTATTGCGACCGCTCTTGCGGTATGAAAGCAGCATAGGTAGGTGACACGTGACGTCGACTATGCTATTGAATGTAATGTAAGTAAACCACTCTACACCCGTGCTACTCCCATACCACTGAAGCGGACTCAATTGAAAGTCACAACTGTTTATTTAGGCACTATCTTAATTCAATTTACAAACATTTACGCGAATGAATTCTATTTTATAAAATGATTGACCTAACTTCACCTCAAATCACTGCATTAGTGTTAGACCTGTCAAACAGTAGTTCCAATGTTTATTAATAATACAAAAAAAAACTATGTAGTTCAGTTTCGAAATTATAAGTAGTTGGAAATACATATCGACCAATGTTAGACCAACAGCAGTCACGCTTTGCAAATATCTACTAATTATTAATTAACCAATTCTTTGTAACGTGATTTAATCAATTACTTTTAACCTTTGTTACAATCTAGGTACACATCTTAGAGAAAATCGTACATCATAAATCATACCTTGAGATACCCTACGCCTAGAGTTTACAAGACTGGATTTATACTCAATTTTATTTAGCATTGGACGAAAACTGGCAAAAATATATTTTTTAAAGTACTTACACAGTTTCTCAAGAAATTAGTTAACATTTGTCCAAAGATACATAAAATAGAGTAAAGACGTATAGATCGAGATTGTAAGTGTAGTACATTCGAGCGAAGTGTGTAGAGATAGCGTAGACTACCTGTGCCAGGCGATGGTGAGCGCGGTGCGCAGTTTGCCCCACAGCCAGGGGTACAGGCCGCCGCCGCGCCACGCCGCGCGCGCCACGAACTTCACGTAGTCGTACAGGCCCCACGGCGCGTGTCCACCGTTCACGTAGTACACGTATGTGAACCCGTCTTTGCAACGACCCTTTATCGAATAGTAGTACGGCAGGAATGAGTGCAGTCGAAACCTGAAACGTACGATGGACTTATATAAGTTTCATATTATTGAAAGAACAAAAAAGAAACTGATAAGTCTTACTTAATAAATGAAACTAATACAAATAACAAATTGCATTAGGTATCACTGACCAAAGTCAGGTAAATAGGGAGCCGAACAGTTAGATAGAAGTTGTGTAAGAATTCATAATTTTAATATAAACAGAACATATTAAAACGATTCATATAAATGAAAACAAGACAAGATAAATACTCGTAAGTAGCAGAGAAGAATCAGCCTTTGTAAATGGCAAGTTTGTTATCAATATTTGTAATGTAATGGAATGGCATGGAATGTGGCGTGTGTATTTAGATTAGCGAGGTAAAGGGGCCATGTCATGTGCAAACCGTATAAGTATTGCTGACGTGACGAGAGCATAATGTGATTTAAGCTAATATATAGTATGACTTTATAATTAGCACTTAGGTAAGGGTTATGACATATAAAACTTTTTTAAACATATGAGCTCAAAAAACAGTTTGTAGAGTGGCTAATATTAAATAAAACTACGATTACACGTCACGTTAACGTAAAAGTGCATGCATCAATTTACTATAATAACAATCTATTACTTTTATTGTGTTTTTTAAATGCCGTACCTAAAGTAACTGTAACATACCCGTTTTCTTTATCAATCATGTTCAAAGAAAAGATAAGATAACAAATTGAATTGCAATTCTTTAAAAGAAGCCGACGAATAGGGTTACTATCGACGACAAATGAACTTGCTCTAAAGGTGGGTTAAAAGAGAAACAATCCTATCCTACTAATATTATAAACGTCAATGTTTGTACTGATGATGGATGGATGAATGAATGTTTGTTACTTTTTCACGTAAAAACTACTGAACAGATTTTGATGAAATTTGGCAATAATGTAGCTAAAATATCAGATTATCGCATAAGCTATATTATTTTGAGATATATCATGATTTTCTTTCAAGATATGACGATAAATGAGTACGAAGTCACGGCCAGCCTCTAGTGTGTTAAATTTTCAATAAAATGCAAGCAATCATACCTTCTCTGCTCATAGAAGAGGATGGCTTCAGAATTGGTGGTGAGTACGTGCAGGAATATGGCTTTGACCCTGTGTTCGTGCGGCGGCTGCGGCACGGGGCCCGACAGGTGGTTGATGAGGACGTCTAGCAGCATAGTCGCCACGCCCGACCGCCGGTACGAGCGAGCTACACCTACGAGTGAACATTCAATTCAAGTGGGTTCTTTATTGTATACCCTAATATTGGACTTTCAATGTATTTATGCAAGTCATGCCAGCAGTAATGCAAAGGGCAAAGCTAAGGCGACCTCAAACTGCTGCTGACGACGGATAACATAAGAAATCTGTAGTATAGTAGCCATTTTGAAGTGAACATTTCACTTATTTGCCATTTCATAAGTCTATTTAGCTAAAAATATATTCTAAAGCCATGCTCCCAGTACAATACAAATGGCTTAATTAAATATTCACTGTACATAATTAAGTCTTTTTGTTTGCATTATAAACTAATTAATATATTTACAGGCAGTAAATTGACTACAACTAGAATTGCAATAGGTAAATGGTTATTTTTCATAATTACATTCTAATTAGCAATTGTTTGATATAACCATTTTTAAATGATCTTTTTAACTAGTAACAAATAAATAAATGAATGGTAGTACTCACCTAAAGATAGTATGTACGCCACTAAAGTGTCTTTTGATGCAAACCATCTTGATAATATTCCTCTATCTTCTGCATTAAGTTTTAAATAAGGTTTAATTTCAGCTACAATGAGCCCGATGATCTGAGACTTGTAAACCGCAGCCAGGGCAAAGAATCTGTTGGACGATGTGATGTCTTCGTACCATGACTGAGGGTATTCAATCGGGAACCAATCTCTACATAGAGACCTCACCTTTAAATAAAAAAAATGGAGGTTTTTAATAAGAAGTTATAACTTGGAGTTTTTTCATGATATTGATATTTTAAAATGTTTTATTTTTTTATACCTAGCAGTATGGCTCATAAAAGTAAATAGTAAGAATGTTAAGTTTACAAAAAACTTTTAAAGTGCAACAACCTCATTATAAACTTCTGATAAGTATAAAAAAAAATCCTATTTGGCATTTAAAAGCCCGAAATTTTGTTTCACAAAACAGTGAGTGCAGTTGATCTACTCGATTGCTTGCATTTGGAATCTTTCCAAGTAATTTCAGAGTACCAAGATACAACTGGCAACTATCATAATAAATAACAAGACAAAAGCTTGCACTGACTAAATACAAGATTAAATGTGGAATGTCCTTGTTTTGTGCATCATGTAAACTGCTAAATAGAGTTCACTCACCTCTTCC
Source organism: Anarsia innoxiella (assembly GCA_947563765.1). NCBI lineage: Eukaryota > Metazoa > Arthropoda > Insecta > Lepidoptera > Gelechiidae > Anarsia > Anarsia innoxiella. The sequence goes on along the minus strand of OX387404.1, from coordinate 4,584,337 downwards.
AAATCATCAGGGCACAAGAAACGAAGCTGTATGTCTTTGAGAGAGCATTTTGCTTCTTTAGACTTCTCAATAATAACTTGGAAGCCTTCAGAGAGATACCTGCAATTCATATTACTCTTAAAACAAAAACATCTCACCAATTAAGGATAACACATTGTTAACAATTTTCTATTCATTCCCACACCTTTAGTTTCCCACATTTCATAATTCATACCTCAATAAAGCTATAGCTATGACTCAATAAAACAGTTAGTAATATACGTGCTGTTTTTACCTTGGTGGTTTTATAGCCGTTTACCGAATGAACATCTATTTTTAATAAATTCAAATTATTAATAGTTGTTGCTATGTTCGCTTCTTGTGTAATGAGAACACTATATTCAATTGATCAATTTAAACCAATTATAAAGTTCAGCGAAGACAATACATGGACCAAAACAATTACCAATCTTGATGAATTGGAACTCAATAACGCAACACGATAATACTATGTTCGTAAAACTTACCAGCTGAACCCAGCCATTCGGTAATTTGGCCATTAATACTAGTCCACTAAACACTCCCTACTGACGAATCTGATAACATTGCAAGATTCATTAAATCCATGCAATTGTTAAAAAATAATCTACAATCAGGACGATAACAATCCCCATGTCCTCTCGTAAATTAGTAACCACAGATAGTAAATAAAATTTGACTGACATTGACAGGAACTACACATTGGTTGGCCAATGACAATTGCAATGTTGCCATAGCTAAAAGTAACCGTTATAGCTGTTACGAAATGGTTACAATTCTGTTTTGTTTATTTAAACATAGATGGCAGTACTGCCGAGCCTAAATCGCGCTAACGAAAAAGAAATGGAATATATCTTTGAGGTAAGTACCTACCACCTAATTTTCTCAATATATTTAGAAGTAAATACCTATTTAGCTTATTATCAAATACAGTAAGTAAATGACCCTAAGCCGGACGCTGTTGAAAAATAGGTTTTGGCGTGGATTTATAACAATCGGTAAACCGCAAACGCTCCTCTATCTCAGGTGCATAAGGTCAAAATAGCATGCGGAACGTTGGTAATTAAGCAGTAAGGTAGCCTATATAAGTAAGTAGATAGAATGGGTAGATAGGCACCCATTCTTCCACACATGTTAACAGGGCTGAAGAGTAGGGATTTGATTTCTGTGCGATGTTCACCAGACGCGGCGGTGTCGACTTACACCCAACGGTATCTGCCATCTCGGCGGCCGGAGACGAGATTTCACACGAGCTGTCGCTGCAGCCACTTGACTTCAAGCTGATCTGCTTCCTTTTATTGCATACTTGCCTACCTACCTATAGATAGACATACACTTGTTTCTAGGACGTCAATAAATAATCGGTCCATACCAAAAAAAATAATAAATAAGCGACGGATCTGCAAATTACAGCGTGTAATTGAGCCTTCTACCCCCGCCCCAGCCCCAGTAATTAATATCTTATGTGTTGACGTACAAAAAGTGGAGTATTGGGTGTCGGTCGGTGCTTGTGTAACGCGAGCCCAGGCTGCGCACGCGCCGCCCGCCTCATTGCCTCTCAATCTTAATAACGCAACCACCGATGCACCATTACCAATTCATAAACAGCTTTTTGTACTAATTTTCGTTTTGAGAAACCAAATATCCGAGAATTGGACCAATTTGTAAAGACCACACGCTTCGATACGGTTAAGATGCAAGGTTGAAGCGTAGGATAGTAATATTAATATTTTAAATGGCTTGTGCTATAAAAATGAAGTGGATACCTACCTAATGCTTACATAATATGAACTATTTATCGAGTTTATTAGGTAAGTAATGCTGCTTCAATGGGGGAGAGGCGTAATGATATTGATTGATTGATTAAGCAAAGTAGATACCTATACCTACATCTATTGGATCTTCATAAAGAAGATACGTAGGTACCTACATCTTTTCAATGATAATAAAAATTGATTATCGAGAAATTACTAGAAATGATTCTTCATGTTTTCTTATCAGGCAGCGGCACATCACAGCAGCAGATGGGCTATACATACATACTCCGGTTATACGCCACGATTGGCCTCATTAGGGGATACGATGTCGCGAAAATGTAAGAGTGATAAGATACAGGGTGGAACAAGGGGGGTCTGTGCAGTGACCGCCGGAAACCCGCGGCGGGGTCGGGGTGATACACAGGATAACGGTTCCAAGAAGCTGCGATGATGTTCGCGTAATAAGATACTAAGTAGGTACCTACTCGTACGTACCTACTCGTAGTACCTACCTCCATCATATATGTATGTGGCCGACTCTCCCGCGTGTAGGTAAGCCAAACATAAAAGTCATGTGAGATATTTAAATAACTTTATTATAGAATAACATTATCTTGATACAATTTACAACTATTTAATCACAATAATTAACTTAACGTCTAGTAAAGTTTTCACTATTTAACATTTTCTTAGTTTTAACTTAACTTACATTTTTCTTACTTACTACCGTTTAACTTTGGAACCTGAGGAATTGTATGCATCAACAGAAACAAATTATTTAAAAAATCGTTTAATATTGTTTACATAAGGATACTTAACTAACTAAAAGAGAAAATAGGACATAGGAATTAACCCTTGGTAATGAATGATGGAAGGTATAGGTATATTAATGTATCAAAGGAATACATATATCATGATAGATGAACATTTTGTAAATTTATCTACCGGTGGTCTAGTCTAATAAACTAAAATATAGTTATGTGTTGTGAGCTTGTTTCAATTAACCACTAAGTAGGTACCAATATTTGATGGGCTATGTTAACGCTATTGTAATACTTATTGTTCACAATTAAACGACAAATACTAAAAAGTACTTATCTAGTTGTGGACAAAAGTCAACATGAAATCGCAGTGAGAGCTCTAAAAGATATGTCCTATAAAATCATAACGATCACCATCTTGACATATGAGACGTACTTATTATATCTATAAACAACTTAGCAATGATATCTGTATAGCTACTTCCCTGATTAAACGCACGTGCGCTAGAGCAGGATTCTCCAACCATGTGCTGATATTTACAATTATAGATAATCAAACCATATTTGACCCATTTTCAATAAAAAGGGGAAGTTTTTATAATTCAATTTTATATTATAACTAACTGTTATGAATTGTAATTTTTAGTTTTGTAGTATCAGAGAGATCTTGCAATTTAATTGTTTTCTGTAAAATTAACATCGAGAACCAATGGAGTGCACTGCCACATGGAAGTGTTATTTAAAGTTAAGGATGTCCCGGGTAGTGCTGCCAATCTCCACACGAGGGGTGTAGGTGTGAGGGAACCGGCGCGTAGAGCGGGGGCGCGTGGTGGGTGAGACTGGGAGGGTATCGCGGCTGCAGCTCGTGGTAGTCCGGCATCGGCACTGGCTTCAAGTACTGGTCCAACTCAGCGCCGTCGGGCGGGCCGTCCGCCAGGAGCGCGCCGTCCACCTCTATCCTAGAGAAGTCTATCTGGCGGTCTATGCGTTCCGGGGATGGCTCTCGCTTGAGCCGAGCCGTAGATGCTGGCGGGGGCTTGCGTCGGCGTGGCTGGTATTTGTAGTCGGGGTACTCACGCTTGTGCTGTGTTCGTAGTATGTCTGCCCTTTTCACGAATGGAAGCTTCTCGTCCTCGCTTAAGCTCCTAGAAATAAAACTAAGTTTAAGAAAACAAAACAGATCAATCCCTAAATGAACACTGTAGGTACATATAAAGACAATTTTCGAGTTTTAGGCGTCTTATTCGTAACAACACTGGGCTACGTTGCCTACATTTACTCATTCGCAGGTCACTTTTTGGCTCGTCTATCCATAGAAGCCTAATTATATTTATTCGTAACATGCAAGCAAGTAAAAGGCTTTAACATTTGATACTGACTGCCATTAAGAATACGACACTACTCAAATACTACGAGTATCATCGTCGGATCCAATGCTAGTGGAATAAATCGCTGAATCACTGTGGAATGTGCAGTTTTTGTGTGTGGCGCGTAGCGGCGGCGATACTATCGCGGACTATTTCCAGATGCGATGCTAATGTGGCGTGAGCTTATGAGCTGCAACTTGTAATGTTCTCTCAAGTCTATGCGAAGGGTCAGAGAGGTCACTGAGATGTGAATATTGCAATTAGTTGCGATTGTAACGTGTGCGGGTCTATTTGGTTTGTTTTTTTCTATTGGTGTTTAACTTAAAAACCTTTTTAATTCATCTTTCTTCAGTAATATAATTCTCAAGTTCCTTAGTAACATCCTCGATATCAAAGCGCCTAGATATTATTTTGTGTTATTGTGCAATTCAATCAATTCACTAAAGCATTCTCTTTTTTTTCTGTTGTACATTTTATACTTGTATTATAACACGTTTGTAACTGTCTACAAGATATTCCCGAGCCGATGAGTCTTTTCCTCAACCAATCCTTCACATGTTGACGAGTGTAGTAACAATGTGTGGACATTTTTTTTAGAATCGCGACATTAGATGTTTATGAGATGGGCAGTGACCGTAATACGGCGTCTGGACGCTCGTCTGCCGACTGCCGCAGTATAATTAGTGCTCCTCCAGATAATTTATATGCGTCTGCGACTTGGAAAAATCTAACATCTGATCTCGTTAATTATCTGCCACTTCCTAGGACTACTTCGTAAAAAAATATTATTCAGACTTCTGAAAATATCATAATTCCAAGTCCGACTCTACATTTTGGAAGCTTGGTTTGGAATAGAAGTAATAAAAAAACGGTTGTAATTTTTCTAGAATTTTCTATAAAAACTAATTTTTTTACACATAAATCTACTGCAGTAGGGCCAGTAGGTATTACTGCCATATTTTCTATCGTTAGACATAATATGAAAGGTATACAAGGTATCGGCCAGAAGGAAGATACTTATTGACGTTTCGAGATATAGTCGTACTTAATCTATTTTTTTTAAATTAAAATTGCACAATACAAAACAATAACTGGCATCCACCCTTCGCATGATGCAATATACTGTACATCGACTTTCATAGATAATATCAGTTGCAAGTCCACGAGACCTTTAACCTTGCTAATCTACGATCGGTCCATTGGACGCATACGATGACAGTCTGAGAGCAGCGACCAATCAACTGCCGGCAATCAGCCTCTCTTCACCGACTGTTTTCTTTGATGATTCGAGAGTTTACTCCGCGATCCACGTCATTCTCATGTCATAACATTGAAGTAGAGCGACCTGCGCCTGCGACTAGATTGTGGGTGGTCAAGAGAAACGCAACGAATCTTAGATATGCGTTTTTGGTTGTAGTTGTAGTTTTGTAGCAAAATTGTGAAATATTATTTGTATCAAAAAGATTTAATTTATAACTTACACATCGTTTACGTATTCAACAATTTTAAACTTTATAGAATATTCGGTCAAAGCTCGATGACTCAAAGTGCGACGTGACGCGACAACGGCGAAACATGGTTACTCATCTAGATTATAACGATGTCGGTTTCTCTATCAATGCGAATCGATTTCAACAAATTTTCAATCTGAGCGGGGCCCGAATTGGTGCGGTCCGGGCCAGACAGTTAGAGATGTTATCGGGGCAGTTAGCGGTGATAGCATTTTAATGAGTAAACAATCGATGCACGCCGCGCCGCTGGGTGCCGCACGCGCACTCTACAACTCTCCTCCCCCTCTCCTCTCTTCCGCTTTCACGGCCCTCTTTGCTACAATACACTCTTGACATTTCAACTACCAAACTATCGATAGCTTGTGACAATTGTTTTACCCACTTATTTTCTACACAGTCTTCCGAAGAGCTACTTCATTAAGAGGCACTTTTCCTACCTCCACTCTACATTCGCGATTACTCGTATTATAAAAGATATAAAAGGAGAAAGATTATCCGCACAAAGACCGTCACGTACCTACAATAGGATAGGAAGGTTTCTCTAAAAGTTTTCATCTCGAGCATCAGTGAGCTACTTCTTGTGAGGGGCCGTTCAAGTATTACGTAAGCACTATTGGGGGGCGGGGGGGTCTTTGCTTTGCTTATTTTGGATGACATGGGGGGTAGGGGAGTCTAGATGATGATTACGTCATCGGTAGTTATTTACTTTTTTACACGAATGGCAACCCTCACATTGTCTTTGCTTGAAAACGAAACGCATTTTCGGGGATTCCCGCAAATAATGCATACGTTTAGGCACTCGCTTTAGAACCGAGTATTTTTTTATTTTTAAAATTATAATTATAATATTTAAAAAAAACAATATATTAATTGAAAAATGTTTACGTAAGCATGGGGGAGGGGGTAAGAGCTTTGCTTACTTTTGCTGACAAGGGGGATGGGGAGGTAAATAATTGTAATAAATCTGCTTACGTAATACTTGAACGGCCCCTGACCCATTTGCAAGAATTATGATTATTTTTAAGTAACAAAACTTTTGCTATTATGCCGTAATAATACTCACTTCCACATGGAGCCGAGTGACTTGCTGAGCTCGGCGTTGTGTAGCTGAGGCCTCTGCTCGGACAGCCGCCGCCGCATCGCCTGCGCGAACACCATGAACGCATTCATCGGCCGCTTCACGTGGGCTCGGCGCATGCAACCGCCGCCTCTGAGGACAAAATTATACGTAGGTAGTTAGTATTTTGTAGGTATTTGGTTATGGTGCATACTATGCTGTCCTCTTATCTCTACATTTTCGAACTTCCATATAAGTGGTAGCTAGGAAGGTATACAATAAGTACCTACTAAAACATAAGTAGTTTTTAATTGGCAAATGTAAAGATATGAATAGAATAAACGCAGAGATGGATGCCTAAATTCGGAAGTATTCGACTATTGGAATTCTTAAGGCAAAAAACAATGGCGTGTGAAGGTACCTACACCTATTTCTCTCTATTGAGTTTTGTTATTACAGTCGACTTTAACAAACACAGACGGTATTACGACTAGAATTGGTTAGAGTGGTAAATAGTTGAAGATTTGGCCCGCGGCCTGGGGCACGCAGCCGAAACAAAAAGCTAATGTTGACATGAACAATCTGAAATGCGCACTTGAGCGGCGCGCACCGACGCTGCTCAAATTGGTTTAGCTTTCGGCGCGCGCGCGATAATTATTAGGTAACCAAACCCATCAGGGGACGACTATAAACAAAATAAGTTACGAGTCAGTTACGTACCCCTTTATGTGCCGCAACAAGTAGCAGAGGCAGGGTGGAGGCCAAGTGACGGAGCCGCGGCAGGCATCACGTCATTTTACGCTCGTAAACCACTCTTATTTTACTACTTTTTTATTTTCTAGTGCCGTTCGGGTTTCCTCGCGATCTGAATGCTGACAATAAATTATACTTTTTTAAACACTGACACGCCACTAAAAGTCGATCGATTTCTAACGGATTACTCTCGGGAAGCAATATGAGCTGGAATAATTACCTTCTAGTTCGGCGAACGCGAGCGGTTTCCTTGTTTATTAGTGGGAACCAGTTCTTGAAACGAAATGTTTTAGGAGAATTTTATTACGACATTTCGAACTTGATTTCAAATAAATGCCGTGAAGTTTCTATTGTTAATAAAATCAGTATAGATAGGTAGGTATAAACTAGTAGTCGTAACTAGAGACATTCGTTGGTATCGTATGTTCAGTTTTTGTAGGGCGCAAGTCGAGACCTACCGCGCGTTGCGGCCATCTGGTTAGTAACATTGCAGACTCTGACAATCTCAGATATACCCACTCCACTCTGATTGCTCGGTTGCCCGCAGCCCGCAGCCACCACTTAGTACTTTGCTATTATGTTCTACGAGTGTAAGCAATATTAATATCATTAGATTTGTTCATTATCTTCTGGATTAGACATAAATTTAACAGTTCAACGAATTAGCTCGTGATAGCTGAAAAATAATATAAAAATGTAATATTTAGCCCCACATTCGTGGATCTCAAATGTAGTATGTTCTAGGAATGTGATAGAGATGCTTATTGGAATGGAGTTTAAATAATTACTTAGGTACAAATAATTTAACCGAAGGGAATAGGTATCCATATGTTCAGTTTTTAGCTAAACAATATTTATAAAACAATTTTAAAGAGCAATTGTGAAGGGTTTAGTGATGGATGTATGTTGAATGTCGTAGCGCTGGACGACAAAAAGTTTTATAGGCGCGCCACGGATGATTTACAGCCGATTTCACAGTCGAGCCGGCTACATCTGTGTTGTAATGATGTTAAACCATGTACTACTAATTTTGATGTTCGTAGTCTGTTTATGTACGTGCCGCCTTATTTTTAAGCACTCATCTACGAGTATCGTTCAAGGGCAATAGGCCGATTATTTTTTGTAATAAAACAGCAACGGAAGAGATGTAACATCATAGTTAATTAGTCACAAGAATCCAAGTTAATTCGCTACATAATATGTAATTAAACTTTGATTTTGAATCTAGAGTAGAAATCAAAAGTCAGTAGCTATTTTTTGTTGGTAGTAGGTAGGTACTTGATTATGAAATCTGTGAATGCTTTAAGTGGAGTTTGAAATGTGACTGCTACGCATTTGGGGCACGTGTTTATTTCCTCTTTGAAAACAAGCTGATAAGCTCGTTTCAGTTTACAATTGAGTTACGATGCTTTGCTTACTAATGTTACGAAGTTTTAAATAAAATAACTTCAGAAAGAATTTGTTAGGTAAGCAAGTTACTAATATAGAGGTACCTACTGATATTATTAAAATAGTGTCATTGAAAATTTTCTATAATGAAAGCAGAATAAACAATCACTAAAGATTTCATTAGTTACAATTCTGTATTATAAGGACTTTGTAGAACTTATTTATTATTAACCTATTACAGATACATATGTACTTAATCCGTTGTCCAATTAAGCCTTTTCGACCTTTTACAATTGTAAAGCATAAACTATCTATAAAGCGCAGGCCTGTATATGTATAGGTAATCTAACGTAATTCAAAACCAAAGACTTCAAAAAGTTGCAAGAACAAAAATAATCGAATTAGATTTTTGTAAATAGGTGTTAAAACACGCGTCAAGTTTGCGGCGACAGCAATATTTCATGGCACGGGCGACACGGGCGTGCGGCTCGGGTCGGGTACAATCTGACCCTTTGTTTTGGCAACTATCGCATGAGGAACTGCTCCATACATCAACTTTTTTGACAAGGTGGCTAGATTAATTTCTATTAACTCTAACACCATTGTACGCACTATTTAGGTAGGTACTTACAAGAGCCTTGAACTTAACAAGAATGTTATGTTACATAAAGTATAACAACTAGTTTGTTTTAAGCAAAACAAATCATAAAGGTATTAAATACCTACTAGTTTAGAATCAGAACGATTAGTAGTCAGTAATCGAAAACTGCCATGCAAATCTTATTCTAAGATTTAAGTGATAAGGTAAGTTTCTTTCTTTACTTATTAACTTAAAATTGAGATTTTGCATATTAATTATTTTAATGTAATAATATTAGTAGTAGTAATTATGCATTACATAGCCTCTTATAAGTATGTATATGACCTATATGTTTACATTTACAGTGTTCGAATATTCAGTCAATTTTTAAGTAGCAACTTAGATAGGTTTAGCAATATGCTAGAGTCTAGATACAGGGTGTAACGCGGAGGCCATTGGCTGAGGAAGTCATAAAGCTGTGCTAGCTGTCATCTGCGCGCCCGCCCACGCTATTTCTGCCTTTCAGTGCGCACGCGCCGCCGCCCCGCGCTGCACTATGCCTACGCTGCATAAATTAGCTAAACGCCACATTACTGGCGCTAAACATTTTAAGTTTTCTTAAGTTTGCTTGGGCTTTGATGTTTAAGTTCGAGGACATTGTGTACCTACTAACAGGATAGGGAAATAAGTAATGGTGGAGGACACCGTATAGTGTCTCCCACTACTTTTAAAAACAGTATGAACTGACCGTAAATTGATTGAGAAAACGAATAGAAATAATTCCACATTCGTAATAGTTGTGATCATTTGAATCTATCGTCGTGGCCACCATGCCTTTGTATTAACTAAGTATTATGTAGGTAGAGGTAGTATTAAGACCATATTAATCAAATCCATGAAACTTTTCAACAAACAAAGTAGTGTTTATATAAAACTTTAATGTGGTATGTGAGTTTAGTGAAGGGTAGTAAATCTGCTCCGAAGTACAGAGCCGGGTGAAGGAGCCCCCAACCGTTATCTTTACTGCTATGTTACTACGCTATAAACAATTAATGGTCTTGTAAACGGTAGCTGTCGATTTCTTTACGCCAGAGATGGAATCAGGACAGAAGAAAAATATTTATAAAATCAATGTTTAACTATCCTAGTAGGTATACGCTAGTACCTTCACACATGTCTCCTATGTCAAATAGTGTGGGCATCCAACTTAAATTTTATTCAGTGTAAAGTAATACCTGACTGATCAGTCAGATTATATTGAAATACTCATTAGCGAACTCTTTGTGATTCTATTATTTATAAATAAATATAAAATGTATTAAACTCACGTAATACGAACAGCTTAGTATTCAGGATTTCTTTCAGTCACAATACAAAGAACAATCATCACAAAACACTCTGAGTACAGCCCTGGTAGTGGTTATGTCAAAATAGCACTTGACCGAGGTTTATCAACGAAAGTGATTATCACCAATCTACAGTTATTTAGACACTGGCACCTGGCGCGAAGTCCTGGGAAAATAAAGTTCAAGCTAGAAGGGTTAGCTGCAAGAAGGGTGGATTTGGAAGCTATCAATTTTATTATCATGTTACGGAATTCATGGCACGATTGATTACGGATAGAATTTTCCCACATGAGAGCTGAAATAGTTGTAAGAGGGCTCAAAGGAGCGATAAAGAAACTGTTGGTTTACTTATCAAAAGATTAAGTAGGTAGGTACCTAAGTACCTATACTTTTATAATCACTCTAGAATGCATTAATTTCAGTTCTGATGGAAAAATCTAGATAAAAAAAAAAACTGCAAAACTTAACACTAAGTGATAAAAGTAAATAAATACAATTTTACAATAAAATTACCTAACATTTTATTAGTAAAGAGGAGTTCGATAAAGGCGGGGCCTGCTGCGCTATATTTTATTGATAAACCAGTCGGGTTCTGCGAATCCGATCTCATTCTGGACGGCCCGGAAGTCCGACGAGTTTGTTACAGCATTTTATATTTCATTTGCTAATGAAATCGCGGGTTACATTGAAGCAGAGCTATTTCAATCACACGTTCAACACAATTTTGTTGCCAATAGTACCTACTTATCTAAGTTTTGGGTGTAAAAGGCCTAAAGATTTATTTTTGAATGGATGTCTCCTGACCATCTCAACACGAAACCTTGAAGCCAGACATTTAGAGGTACAATTTAATAGCGTTTTAATAAGCAAGTCCTTGACTTACATCGAGCTGTTCAATTAGTGTGGGGTGGCAGCGCGATGCATGGGAACGCATCTGTGTCCACATTACCACTGATAACACGCACTCCAAGTGATAAATGGACTTGTACCTATAGGTAAACCAACCTATACCTTAGGTACTAATCCTTGTGTACTGTGTCCAAGGAAAATAGTCCGATACTCTATGGTGGAGGGGAACGTGGTGGGGAAACTGTTAAGTAGTTACAACTATTTGTTTGGTAAAGTGGCGTGAAGTGTCTGAATCTAGATATAACGCAAACTCTAAGTACGTACCTAAGTAGTCACTGTAATCGCTGTGTGTTTAATGTAAGTATGCAATAAGTAGTATTAGGTAAAGCGGAACATACCTATATATTTTAATATCATTTAATAGGTACTTATCTATACAATCTTTGTCATTAGTTACTTTTACCCTTTGCTTGTACCAAACTTTCTGTCTTCCTTACTCAAGTTTTTCTAGACGAAGTTGTTATTTGTAGCAGTGCACACCCATGTTAGTACAGAGTTGCTATTTCTAACAGCAAGAAGAGTTACGATGACTAGATATTTAAAAGTAGGTACAAGTATGCATAAATACCGATGGAAACTTATACAGTATCGCGAATAATGTTTAGCGCATGGAAGCGTTCCAAATAAGTAGGCATGCGGTAATGAAGAGTGGTGCTAAGAGAGCGCATTACCGCCAGCCCGCTAACTCACGCGCAGCCCGCCGCCGCTGGCTCCAAGATTACACTCTGTCAATATTTAGACCAAACACCTGAAATACCTAGCGCGAAGTCCATGCTCTAGGAAAACTCGTTGCAATATGTTTTTCGTACAATGATAGAGCTTATTGGCTCTAGATTAAAGTAGTACCTACGTTTGAAGAGGAAAGAAATGACTTCTTATATATAATACTTGTAAAGGTCATGGAGCCTATGTGTAGGTTCTAGAATATATGTACTTATGTACCTACCTAATCAGTCTTTATCTAAAATCTCACTTTAAATATTTTGTCTCTATCATTGTTATTCATATGACGTGTTAATAAAGATAATGCAAACAACAAATTGCATTTGTATGTACAGGATTAGAGTTCAAATGTCATGTGCGCGTACGCAGCCTATCCAAACAGGGGCACAAGTTCCGCCGGCACCTGTGTCGGGTGATCGGGTCGTGTTTGCGCCCCCACTTACGGTGCAGGCTCCAACCGCTGGGCAAACGCGCTGTTTGCCTCCACCGGTGCGCCCGCGCAGGCGAGGAAGCCCTAATCTGACGGCTCTTTTGAAAACTTTAAAACTCAAACGGTAGATGAGTCCTGCAAATAAGCAAGAAGGGTAATCGTTGCGAGTCATAAAAGTTGAAATAAAAAAATTGAGTTTGAAAAGGTGTTAGATACCTACCATACATAAGTTTGATTACCTATCTGAAGCGAAGACTAGGTAAAAATTAAATTAACTTCAAGACTGTTTCCTTTACGGTTTAGATACGATTATGAAGAATGACGTCATGATAATACGATAAAGCCTTTTAAAAAAAATACCAATTTTGACATAAAAACGCAAAGAAGACGAAATTACTGTTAACTTGGTAAAAAATATTTGAAGTAAAGTGGGGCTGGGGACTCCCCCAGCTTTGATAAGCCTCTCCGACGCCCTCGCGTGTGTTTGCGCTGACTATCGCACTGCGGAAATAAAACCAAGAGTATACAAACATCCTCACCTCGCGAGCTAGGGTAGGAGGTGACGAAAATTACGTGAGAATACGAAGAGACGGAAGTGAAAAAGCTAATGAGTAAAACTGGTAGGTATTACCATGTCTTGCTAGTAGGTAGGTCAGATACGCATACCTAATAAGAAGGCAACAGCTCCAAAGCATAATTTAAGGTAGGTGTTAGATATAAACTTTCCCAAAAGATTAAAATTATGCTTGAATTAAAGGAACTTCTTAGAACCGTACCATATCTCGGTCCCAAATATTAGATACCGCGTTAAATAAGGCGTCAAAATACGAAAAGTTTTGTCGTAGGTAACTTCAAAGATAACTTATCATCGAATTCACTTTTAGTATATTCCTACCTTATGGAATTTCGATATCTACGACATCATTCAAATCAAATGACCTTGTTATATTTACTTTAGTGACTCCTTTACCGCCGAGGTAATCTCACTTGGCATATTTTGAAGATTTTGTCCCTAACTAAGTACCTATAAAAATGGCAAATATCTAAACAGGCACACTGCGCTTTCTTCACGACATTTCTATAAGATTTTCACATAATATCACATAGTACCTAATCGAGGAATTTTAGAAAAAAACATTGACATAATATTAGAAGAATTTAGAAGATTCAAGTCAAGCGCATAGAGTAGCTCCACTTGATGTCTTAACTAAGGGATGTATAAGTAAACAAGTACCAACTTACATAATACCAAGCATGTAGGTAAGTAATTTGTCAAGGAAAAGACCGTTCGGTCTGGATGATAGAGATGTGACGAACCGCCTGATAGGAAATTAATGAACAAGGGGCTGATAAGGATTCAATTAGTGCGCGGTCGCGTGTCGTTTTTATGAAGAAGCACCGATGACCCGACAGGTCAAATAATGCTATAAATTGCCAACTCCACTACTCATATTATCTTCGAGCTGACTACTCATTAATTTGAAGTTAATGAGCTTTCTTTTGGAATTGTTTATTGGATAATTGAGATACTTAGATAAAATTGTTACCCAAATGCGCTGCTCTGAAAATAAACAGACTTAAGTTTGAATCCTTAATGCCCGCAATGGCTTTCCATTCACAAGATATATTAGTCATTTTAAGAACATTAAGCGCCAATAAAAAGTGCGATACTTTACATTTTACATATTGATGTCCACTTCCAATTAAAAAAAAAACTCTATTCTGTTCATCCGTTTTGGAGTTGCCATACACCCATATCTATCAATGTGGTTATGTAAAACTTTATTGAACCAATAAATGAATATATTTTACTTACATACTACATTGGTAATAGGAAATGCGCTGCTGTAATATGGAGTGGACTCCGCCATCCTCTTTATAAGTTATGCTATCGCGATATTATGCTATTAAGAATTTATCTATAGCTAATTACGGAATAATTTCTTGTTATTTGGGGTCACTTTTGCAATAAACCTTTAAGATAACAAGTAATGGGTATATACTTAGCATGTTTTCAGTTTATCTTATTTGCAGAAAACAGTAATTCTTTATGCAGCGGCGTTACATATTAAGTTTGAAATTAAATATTGGTAACTTCTTCGCATTCTGTAATAAACTTTTATTATTTTTATGTCAAATTGCATTTTATTTCCCTCCATTGTAAAAAAGAAAGTTAAAATTGTTTTTAATTGTCACATTCGTAATTTTATATGTAGGTGTACATTGTAAATCTAATGCCGATTGTTAATAAACCATATTCATTTATGAGTATGGGACGGGATGAAGTTTTCAGGATAGACGAAAGCAGTAGAGCATGGACTCTTCTGGTACATACATAGGTGCACTATTTTACAAATAAAATGTAAATTTTTGTATACTTAAACAAATTAATTACAATCAGTGGGTATAGGTATCTATCTATAACCAATAGGTTGTAGATTGGTAGATAACTAATGAATGAGATATGCCCGAGCCCCTGTAGTGGGGACGTAAAAAGGGCTGATAACTAAATTACCTACTGATAGGTAAGTGAGTGAGGTAAGTACACTGGCATTTGAAGTTGTACCTTCTACGATTTGTAGTATCGTAAAGTCGAATCATTTTTTTCGGGACACAAGAAAGGTAGGTAAGTAAAAACTTAATCAACTTTTTGCCTACCTGCCGTGTTCATTTGACTACCTCTAATTTTGCAAGTATAATTAACATGATACAATTATTATAAAGTAAATAGAAAGTAGGTAAGTAGACGAAAATCAAAATCAAATGTCAAAAACAAATACATAGGCACTATTTGTACTAACTTAATCCTAAGTAAGTAGGTACTAAAATCTTTTCTTCTCCACCCATAAACTTACCTAGCAGATTTTGTTGATAGCGTTCAATCACAAGTTTTTGCCTACAAAGAGCTTTTGTTGCGCTTTCTAAGAAATACTTTCATAGAAGAAGGCTTTTTTACACCATGATTCTTTTATCAAGAACAGAGGTTCAAGTAGAAAATTTAATGGCTGAATTAGGACAATTTTCAATGAATTTAATTTAAGTTTTGATCTTTAGGTAGGTTACCTTCTTACTTACGATTTAGTTTTGTCTACCTACTAAAGTAGGTACTGAACAACATCCACCAAATCCTATCAACATTTTAAAATCAAAAGCTGGATACTTCCCCGGATAACAGGAAGTGAAATGAAACAACTAGAAATAAACAAACAACTCACTTGGAAGGCTGCGGCACGATGGTTTCATAGTTGAAGCTCTGGAGCAGCTTCCCCACGGCTTCGTCGATTCCCACCTTGTCACACGTTCTATGCTCCTCCCAGCTCATTGTCACACTCACTAGACATAAAAGTTCGAGTTGTGGTATTCGAATTGTGCAGTTCGTAGTATTTAGTACGTTGGAGCGTATTAACGGGTCGTCCGCGCGTGTGATCGACTCGCGCGCACGGAGTATAAAGAGCCCCTTATGCTCCCGACCAACTATAAATGTGCGTTCGACAGAAGGGGCCAACCGCTTTGATACTGCGCTAGCATTTGTTTATTTCTCGATTACATTTTTGATTTTTTAATGCGGATTAATAATACTTATCTGTAAAATTGGTTACGAAGATTTCATACGAGTAATTAGGTAGAGTTCTAGAATAAGAATGGTAGAGTTTTATTTACCTACGTAAGTTCCAAAAAGGTAGGTATTTTTGAAAATTAATTTAGTTAGGTAACCTAATTGAAGACTTTAATTGACCTAATTATAAATTATAAATGTTAATTAAAGATAATTTAACTTAATTCAAAACTTCTTTATTTTATTTAAAAAGTGATTTGCATTGAACCTAACGTACTTACAATGAAAATTCAATTTTATCTAGGAACACTTTAAATCATTAGAATAGCTTACAAGCATTAAATCAAAACGTACCGTAGACCCGCCGCCGTTGAATTTTCCGAGTTTTCCCCGCGGCGAGTGCAGTGGGCGGTGCGCGGGCGCACGCTAGCGCCGCCTCGCTGCGCCATTGGCTCGCTGTCCGCTCTGACGTCACGCGCCCAGTCTCGGACCTACTGGAGAGATATTACTCGTGCGTGACAGATTAGTCTTCATGGATACCTAAATGGCTATGTATCTACATGTTTTTTATATTTATATCTACCATATACTGGGATTGTACGAGTACATTAGCCACCTAAATTTAGTGACATTCTTAAGTTAGATAATTAGTAACCTAGGGTTGGGTGTGACTAGGTATCTACCTATAATGTGGATAGTTGAATCCTAGTATACTGACTTGCACATGCACCTATCATACATAACTAGCTACACCACTTATCTGCCTACATTCGCAGATGGGAATCTACTTAGCCATTGTTACATAGGTAGGTAGTACCTACTTACTTAGTCCCTTTAAACAGTTGGTCATTTACCAACCTACTTAGGTATCAAGCACCTACCTACATTCGTAAGACACATCCCCTCTAATTAGGCTATTTTAGCAAGCACCTTCATTAATAGTAAGTGTAATGGATCAACTGAGCTTTTAAAGCTTAGATAGCGTTCGATGGAATGTCCAGAAAAACACGAAATGCATAGGTATTTGAAGATACCGACGAAATTATCGCGCGCGCGCAATTAGTTGCTTTTTATAAGCCTCCACTGGTCAATTAGCACGATCTAATTCATTGTGCCCACTTCGCGCTACTCGCACGCTAATTGAGCTGTCAAGGTACGACCTGCCCGGTGGTTCTGTATGATACCATGATTGATTTGTTCTTAGAAGCTTTTAACTATTTAAAATGTTGTCTCTAATAAGTGAATATGCTGTACGAATGCCGCTGCCGTGTACAGCAATGTGTAGGTAGGTACATATGTTATGCCATGCCGCCGGTAAGTAGGTGCCTAAACGGTTCCAGGTCTAGGACTTTTCTACCAACTTACTTTCAATCTATGCAGCAAAGACGGATCTATCACTAAGATGAAAATTGATTTGGCAGAGAAGCAAAAAGGATAACTGTAGAAATTCCTAATTTAAAATACTAATAAAGTTCTATGAAGTTTACACTAAAATGTCTTTGGAAGTATAAGTCTTTAATTTTATTATTAAGCGTTGCTACTGACATCTAGTTGCGTTATATAGAATTTAATCGATGTCGTTATTTACAAGTAACCGTTTCGTAACCGTTACTTTTGTAAGTAGCAACACCGAAGTTGCATGCGTTTTTTTTCAAACGAGTTTAGACTTTAAGAACCATTTAGAGAACATTTTTTCTCTGTTTTTATATGAAGTTATTAGTGTTTTTTCGCTTTTTCAAAACATTATGACTGTATAGCGTACTAAATAGACGGACGAGTCACAGTCACTGTCTGTCACCTGTCACTGTCACATCAACCAACCAAATGCGTTCGCTTGCTTTTTTTGCTTGTTTGCTGCGGTGTTGATCGATCTAAACTAATTATTTTTCAACTAAAGTAAATTTAATAACTTAAGAATAAGTTACAGAATGTATTAAATATTTGTAAGTACGTAAATTAATAAGCTAAACCAGAATCTAGTCAACGCCACATCATGAAAATCGCAGTGGAAGGTTGTGCTCACGGTGAGCTTGAAAAAATTTACGAATGCATTGAAACTTTGCAAGCCAGAGAAGGAATAAAGGTTGATTTGCTGATCTGCTGCGGCGACTTCCAAGCCGTACGCAATGGAAGTGACTTACAGGCCATGGCTGTCTCGGACAAGTATAAACAAATGTGCTCATTTTACAAGTAAGATCGATCATTCTTTCCGGCTATTTGGTTTCAAGTATATTCAATTTACTATAAGTTATATAAAATTGTTTACAGATACTACAGCGGCGAAAGGCGTGCTCCAATATTAACAATTTTTATTGGTGGTAACCATGAAGCTTCTAATTATTTGCAAGAACTCCCGTATGGAGGCTGGGTGGCGCCAAATATATACTATTTGGGGAGAGCAGGGGTTATCCAAATTGGAAACTTGAGGATTGGCGGTAATTTGTTATTACAAATCAAAAATATGAAGTAACAAATACTAGAATATTGATATGAAGACAAATCTAGCTAAAGCTTAAAGACTTGCATGAGAGCATTTTCTCACTTGTTTGTTCTGTTTGTGTAAACAAAGTATTAGTTATGAGTAAATAAGAGTAGTAATTTATTTTGCAGGTTTATCTGGAATTTTCAAACCTCATCATTACTTACAAGGACTATGGGAAAGTCCACCATATGATGCTAACTCTTTGCGATCAGTCTATCACATAAGATCTTTGGATGTGTTCCGGTTGAGTCAGCTCAAAGAGAAAGTTCATGTTATGTTATCGCATGATTGGCCTCAAGGGATCACTGAGTATGGTGATGTAGATAGGTTACTCGAAAGGAAACCTTTTTTTAAGTAAGTTAAGGTTTAGAATCATATTGATAGAGCACATAATTCTCCATCAGCTTGATTAGTATTTTGTTTAAAACTTGTATTGATTTAAAGAAATAATAATTTTTCTTTTTTCAGAGAAGACATAGAGTCAGGAAAACTAGGCAGTGCCCCAGCAAGACAGTTACTTAAAGAGTTGAAACCTGATTACTGGTTTGCAGCACATTTACATTGTCAGTTTGCTGGCATTGTGAAACATGAAGACGGAGAAACCAAGTTCTTAGCTCTTGATAAATGTTTGCCCAGAAGAAGACATTTACAAATACTAGACTTACCTTCACATTTTGATGGTGATAAGACCTTGAAGTATGATGCAGAGTGGTTGGCCATCTTGAAGATTACAAACCATCTTTTAACAGTTAAAAATGTGGACTGTCATATGCCTGGCCCTGGTGGAGATGACAGGTATAAATACTTTGTTTAAAATTTTCACTCCTGAGTGAATATTTTGTAAGACATTGGTTTAGCTTACACACAGATTTTAACTTATAATAATTTGGAATTTCAGATACATATTCACACCAACAGAGGAGGAAAAGGCAGCAGTACTTAAATTAATGGGAGACATGACAATTAAAAATGAATTTACAAGAACTGCACCAGTATACCAAGCAAAGATGCCTAAACGCGCCCCAGTTGATGCGTTTATAAACCCACAGACCACAACTTTGTGTGAGAAGTTGGGAATAGATGACCCATTACATGTTGTGTTGGCTAGATCGGGACGAACAATGAAAAAGCCACAAGAAAGTGGTCCTGTAATCCAAGAATCACCACTTACATCTCCCACACCTGTCACAGAAGAGAAAATATCTGTGCCTCAAGTTAGCTTCTCTCCAATGAAAACAAAATTGTCACTGCCCGCACCCATCACACCTGGCGAAAATGATACTGACATTTCTGACAGAGTCTGCATTTTATCACCTGAAAGTAAATCACTGTTGTCAGAAAGTGCCTGTAGTACTACAGTTGAATGTCCTACTCCGATGTCTGCGGGGCCTAAGAAGACGTTCAAAAGACGAAACCTGGCTATGTACACTCTTGGTGCAGATGATAGTGTGAGTACATCAGGCTCTCTAGTAGACTCTGACAGTCCCAAGACAAATAAATTACCCAGAGACATCACAAATGAATAGGAAAGTTTTCTTTAGTTATTAAGCATAATTTAATTATGGATATCATATTGACAAGACAATTATTTTAAGACAAGAAAATGTAATTATTTTGAAATGGACTTTGTTGAAATGGACTTTGTAAAAATTATTTAAGTAAGTAACAGAACTCTATTATTTTGATAGGGTACCTTTATTTAGAAAAATAAATTGATGTGCAATGCAGTCTCATATTTTTAATTTAAAGGATTTTAATTTACACACACACACACACAATAGGCACTTTTTTCTTAATCTCAGAATTTATTACTTAATATGACTTAATAAATGTTCTTTCAATTTCGGCATATTTGCTGGCATGTAGCTACACTGGTTACATTTTAGTGGAGTCGCTAATAATGCTTTATGTTCTTCTTGAGAAATCTTTTTTATACTTCCCTTTTCCTCTAATTCTTGTATTATATCTGAAAGAACATAAAAGTATTTCACTTAAATTGTCTATAAAGAACAGTATAAACTCATTTTGTTTGTCTTACTTACTCACCAGTGAAAGTTATGAAATTTTTAGTAGTGAAGCTGTTCCAATGTTGCTTGGTTTTCAGACAAGGTGAGATCATGTCTGTGCTAATAACATGCATGTGGAGGAGCTGCATACTAGGTATCGCATGGAATCCGGCTCTCAAAGTATACCCTGTGTGTTCAGATTTCAGTTCCTCGTATAACCTCTCGAATTCCTTCAAAAGATTTATGTGAGTTTTATTGAGTTTAAATAAACTATTGAGAGTATTATCCTTTGGTAGAATTAGATAGTGTACTTTAGCTTTAGGATATTTATCATGAACCACAACAGCAGTTTCACTTTGTTTCACTATGTTGGAAGGATCTTTCACTGTTTCCACCAGACCCAAGCTCCAGTGTTTTTGTTTCTTTGTATTTAACTGTTGCGAAGCCATTTTGCTCATGTTACTTTAAAAAATATAGCTAATGTTTTTGTTATTTAATTGCCAGAAGCCCGGCAAAATCAGCTGGTTGCTCAGAACAATGGTTGTTTATTTTTTGACGTCGATTGAGCTGTCAAAGTGACAGCCATTTTCTCATAAATTTATCGGGCTTAGCAAACGAAATGTGTACATACTGCCAATTTCGTCTGAAAAAAGGAGTAAAACCACAACTTAATCTTGTTTTTAGGGTAAAACATTGGATAAAGTGATTTGAGCCATTTCAGTCCTTTTTAGGGTTCCGTACTCAAAGGCTGAAAACGGGACCCTATTACTGAGACTTGGCTGTCCGTCTGTCTGTCTGTCCGTCCGTCCGTCCGTCTGTCAACAGGCTGTATCTCATGAGCCGTTATACCTAGAGCGTTGAAATTTTCACAAATGATGTATTACCGTTGCCGCTATAACAACAAATACTAAAAATAGAATAATAAGAATAATTAAGGGGGGCTCCCATACAACAAACGTGATTTTTTTTCCTTTTTTGCTCGATATCAATAGTGAATAGTATGGAACCCCTCATGCGCGAGTCCGACTCGCACTTGGCCAGTTTTTATACAACAATACGAATGAAATTAAACTAAAATAAGGGTAAAATGAAATAGAAGTGAATGTCTATAAAGATAATTTATTTATCATTTTAAAATCATAATTAAAGTAATTTCTAATCTCAATGGCTAATCCATAAGGCGATAGTCATGACTGAAAAAGTTTTGGAAGCTATTTTATAAATAACTACTTAAGATTTTTCAGTCATAAGTTCAATAATTTATCTGTAATAAATAAATAAGTAGAAAATAATTTATGAAATGTAGAGGTAACCTAATTAAAGACGTCTTACTTAACTAATTTAATCGAACCTATCTATCAAGAATTTCATTAAATAAGTATTATAAAGTTGGAAAGTACCTGCACTTTGCGCAAATTGATTAATGTGCATTTACAATAGTGCAACAAATCATTATTTTTTCTTTAGAGTTCTTTATCCTTGCCTGCTTAATTTAAATCAATAAATCAAGTTAAATTGATACAAAATGGTAAGAAACCAGTAAACGAGATAAAGTATTAAGGTAGTTAATTTTTTTTTTTGTATTTAAACGTTTCTCTTACAAATTGTGGAGACTGTGATTAAAGTGCACCAATTAAGAAAAAAAGTTAAATAAATGCTACATAGGTACTAAGATTGCAAAGTCATCATTGCACGGTGGGGCGGCCTGTGTAGCCGGTGTCTGGGAGCGAGTGGTGCGCTAGCTCCCTGAGGATCTGCTCGAAGCCTTTCCCTCCAGGTGCTTGCAAGCTGTTGTGCTTCAGCATCGTCGAGTTCAGCTTCGTTGCTAGGTAACACATCTGAAAGAAGGAGATGAGAGATTATAGGACCTGGTTTATGGTAAAGTAAGAAATAAAGCTTCAGACGTAACGATATGTTATGGATAACTTTAAAAGACTTTGAAGTAAATAGAAACACTTCTACTACAAGCATAAACGCTGGCTTCCAAAATAGGTTTAAGTAGTTACTTATAGTATAAAACTGGTACGCAACTCAACATTGCAACTCTATTTATAGAGGGTGTTGATGGGTGGTCCTCCCCTTAGACGATTTTTTTTTCAAATGGGGTAGGTATGTACTTAATCGGCGTCACAGTCTCCTCATCCATAATTTAGTTAGATTATAAGATAAGTAACGATCCCAGTTTATGATAGCTCTTCAACACTCACCAATAAAGCAGACATAAACAAAAGCGCGCCTAGAGTAACAGCCACCATCATAGAGGTAGCGCAAGTCCCTTCGAGGGGCGTCCGATGGAACAGTTCCCCAGGCATCACTACTGTATACTCTAAGTTCTCTTTGAACCTCGTGAAGGGTGTCGAGTTGTTGTCGGCGACTAAGGCCGCACTCGTGATGTTATGTGTATGTGATGCGTCTGGTAGCGATCTTCGTCGGCGGCCATGACCTGAAAGAGGTGGAGCATGTAACATTTTGCAGAGAAGAACGTTTTCGGCTAGTAAAACTTTAGTAGAAAAGAGAGAGTAGACGGTTCTAGTTATGAAAATTTCGATTAATTTTCTATTATCTTAACATCCAACATTTTAATTAGAATAAGTCGGAGAAGGTAGAAGTCATAGAAATCTACCTGAAGGTTCGAACAAGTCCAAACAATAATCAGGTTGGCAGTCAGCAGCATCCATGCAGGCTTTGATTTGCGAATGTATCCAGAGCGTGGAGCGCTCCTTCATCGAGGCGAGGAGGAAAGCTTCGAAATCGAGGAAGACCTCGTTATGACGCTCGCGGTACCTTGCTGGCTGGTGCGGGATGATTGAGGCGAAGTCACGGTTGCGGCAACTGGAATTTATAGTGGAGTTGTTATTACGAGATTACTTATTTTGCAATTTAGTTTCAGCTCGCGACGACGACGCCCATTATTTATGGCTTTTAATCATTCATCAGTGTATAGTTTCATTATATAGGCAACCGTACAGCCAAGCTAGATATTGATAAAGTTTTTTTAACGTACCCATCTTTAACGAGCAGTACCGCACCAGGAGCGTGCGGCCGGTCAGGGTCGGGAGACACCGCTACCTCCAGCAGTTTGATGTGACGCCACGCCGAGTCCGGGTTGATGCGTGCGCGCAGTTGCAGCTTCGTTCCTATTGGAACAGCCTGCATACGTACACACAGGTTAGTACTTATACTCACACTTCAGTTTTTGTATGTACCCCTTTAAGTTATAACGGTAATACAAAGAATAAACATTTCGGTCAAGATTGTCAATTTTCAGGAACTTCACCACTAAGTTCTATTTTTAGTGTGTACCTACCTATTACAAAATTTAAAAAGTATCTTCTATTAGATTAAGCTTAATTTATAGTTACGTCATTGTCACTTGATTTACCTACTTACGATTCAGTTGTTATACTAATATAATTGAAGACTTTGATGTAATAAATGGTTTCTAACAAACGAACTGTCGCGACAAATGAAATAACATCATCAAAAGGATAACGTACAGCAGTTACCTGGTCAACAGGTAGATCGACGGAGTGGTTGGTGTGTCTGGAGACTGGTGGGGCCTCCTTGTACAGCGCCACCTCGTACTCGAGCCGCCCTGGGGTCTCCTCCACGACCCCCGACACGCGGGCGCCATGAGGGCTGTGGACATTCCTGCTTTACTCATCGATCGTGCTCTAGGTTAGTTTCATTCACATTTTGTTATTTATAAAAAAAAGTTCGAAAGTAACCCGACTACGGAAAACAGCAATCTTAAAAGTAAGAAACAAGATATAGTTCTTGTCTTCCTACCTACCCCTTGAATACTTATACAAAGACGAATCGATGTTCAAAGTATCTGTGGTCGCATGCCACTGTGCTTTGTTTAATTAGCGTGCAAAGTCAAAAACTGTATTAAGTAGGTACTTATTGTGTGATTTTGTTAGTGTTATAAGTAGGTACTCCTTAACAGAAAAGAATTTAGCGACTCTTAAATCTGCTTAAGTCTAACTTTAATTAAGTATCTAAGCAACTTTGTAACTTACAAGCTTCCAGCGAACCCGGCAGCCTTGTTCTCGATGATTGTGGGTTCGGGCGGCTTGCACATGATGATCAGCTCCTGATCTGACTGCATCACCACCCCCGGAAACTGCGGGAACCACACCCGCACGTGCACGAAGCCCTGCGACATATTTCATCGTTTATATTTAATTTCTCTGAAACTCAACTAAAGGGAGCTATTAGACAAATTTTGTTAACGCATATTGTGGGTTTACCCCTCCCACGCATTGTTAACTATGTTTCGATTTGTCAATTGATTATGCAAAAAATTCATAATTTGATCGTTTTAAAGATTAATTTTAAAATTATTCAGATGTAGGTATTAATTAATTTAAAAAATAGACGTCCTATTAAAATTGACTTAGTTGAATAATATGTGTGTAATAAAACAGCGCTTCTAAACTAGCTTACTTAGCTTAGTGCGTATTACTAATGTCGAAGTGTTTAAGGAGATACAATCATCCGTCTCTATTACAAGTAATAATTGCTTGTGAACCAGCAGTTATTAGAGTATTACGCTAATTGAACACCTCATGAATCTACGTCGGCAGCTTTTCATTAGGAGTTATATCCGCGTACCTAGTTCTTATTGACTTCGACAGTTTCCTCTCACCTAAATAGCTTTGTTCAGTCTTTTGCTCAGTCGGTTTATAAAATAGATGAGAGTCGCGGTGTACCGTGTTACGTCCCCATACTGTTAGTAACGGCAGCTGTTATTATCTGTCGATGACAACGCCTATGTACACGCAGTAACGAGAACAATTTTGAGAAATTCTGCGGTATTATATTGCGTGGCACACCGACACCTCACAGCCGAATCACTTACGATGAATAGCTGAATACACAATGACTATAAGGCGCCGCCGTTATAATTGGTCTTAGTTACCTTTAGTTTTTTCCAATCTACTAGTTGTAACGAATCGCTCCATTGTTTTGTATTCATTTCATTCTTGAACTCACTTTTTCTTTTGACTTTTTATCAACTTACACGTAGACAACATCTTGTAATTCATTTCATGTGTTCTGTGGTTAATGGTTTATTATTACGTCATGCTTGCATTTCCCGTAACAATTACATACTGCATTGTATCTCCTCAAGTAAAGTAATATTATATCGTTTTATCAAAGTTTTCTCACATTATAACCGTCGTTTGGTAAGCTATATATGACTGGAACGTCTGAGAAATAGGCGATAAGATTTGAAAAATTATTACCTTAAAGATGTTATCTAGCAAGGAAAGCATTAAGACTCTATATAGAATGATATCTCAAATGCGTAATAGTCGTCTGCTGTTAGAGAATGTATTACGACTTGGTGTGATGTCTAATACCGTGGTGAGAAGCTACACGCATTAGATCCCGATGGATGGTTAGAAACAATGCCAGGGATACCGCGTGAGGTGTCAACAAACTGGTAACGACCACACTTAGCCACCAAAGTGTACCACAAGATGTTGCAATTGACATCTAGTTTACAATCGTTCTTTGAGTGAAAATACATCCACAAACACCGGACACACTTATCTTTAGTTTCTCTGTATTGTTTATAAACTAACGGGGACCTAACAATATATTGTTAAAGTTCTATTGGAAAACAATAATAACTTGTTCGTGCATTTATCTTTTTAAACGTAGCCTAGGTACTTACATGTTGAATTTGTTAGTTAGAAATTTATAAGAACCTTTTTTTGTAGGTTATAAGAAACCTTATGCCACCGGCCTCACTCGTTAATTAGAAGTCGGCAGGGAAAGTTACTTACATTTCGTTTTAACACCCCACATCTTGTAAAGTCTGTGATTCGTAATCTGTAGAGGAGTCCCGTAGGATCTTCAGGCTCTGGCCTGATCTGGCAGATGGGGTCAACGACCGGGTCGGTTGCCCGGTCGTCGGCAAACAGCGGCGCTCCTCGGAACCCTTCCGGTTTCCTTAGAAGAGCTGTCACTGAATCACGAATGCCGGAACCTCCACTCGCAAACGTGCACTGGATGTCGGTCACTGAAACAAAAGAAAGATAAGATAGATTATAAATAGGATAAGTTTAAAATAGGTTATCTTTTAGGATTTAAAGTTTGATTTCTTCGATAATATTAATCCAGGCTCCATTAACAGATTATATTCAAAATGTTATGGATCGCTAAGCGGAATTAAACCTCAAAAGTTGAAAGAGTCCTCCTTAAAACAAGAACTATAATTTTATTTGGAATAACAGTATTTATTCCTTAAGTAGATAGGTAGTTTGAGACAGTTGTGACCTGCAAATTCTGA
Organism: Anarsia innoxiella; assembly: GCA_947563765.1. NCBI lineage: Eukaryota > Metazoa > Arthropoda > Insecta > Lepidoptera > Gelechiidae > Anarsia > Anarsia innoxiella. The sequence continues at coordinate 4,557,388 of OX387404.1, read as the reverse complement.
GTAAGTGGAGCGTAATTCCGCTTGAGAAGTTTCTGATTGACTCAATGATAGCCGTTGAAGATACCTAAACTAACTGGGTATTATAGAACACGGAGAAAAGTTTTTTTATTGAAAATAAAACTCCATTTTATATAAGTAGTCAATAAAGATATGGTAATTGTTGTGAACGCTCATCGTAAACGCAGCGAATCATGTATCATTTATCAGATAATTAAAACGGTATAATTATTTTATCATACTTATATAATTATAATGATATTAGTTATTAAAACCTACGTAGGTATATTTTTTCATTATTGTATAAAGTAGGGCGCAGCTTTTCTCTTTGTAATATACGGTTATCTACCGTTCAACCGTTTATTTGGGTCCAACGAGTAAATTATTTACACCCGTATTTACTTTCTGTTGGAAGACAAATTGTGAATGCTCCACTTGCAAATTCGGTAAAATAAAAAACTGTTTCTTGTGAATGTCAGATCTGACGTGAGATTATCTCCTAATTTCATGGATGCTCGTTTAACCTCCGACTTTCTTTGGTTAATTCGAAACGTTAAGCTTTTTACGCGTAGCTTAAGCGACGTAAATAGTTGTTTATTTCTCGTCATTACCGACTTAAAGTAGGATAAGTAGCGTTAGTTACATTTTTTTAAGTTTCCACGTTTGGTGTCAAATTTTTATTGCGACAATTTTTAAGATTCTTTCATTAGTCATCAACCTGAGAACTTTTTACAAGAAAGGCTAATTAAACTCAATATGTTGACATCTAGACGCATATTTATTGTAAAGCTTAGTCATGTTATTTAGTGTTCAAATGAGACGTCGTTTAGCCGGTTGCAGTTGCAATACTAAAGCACAGCAGCCTGGCTTATCACGAGGACCGTTAAAGACGTTAAGCTCAATATATTGTTGCAAACAAACTGCCTTCGTGCGTCTTAGATAGTATTTAGAACAGGGAATAGAGCGGCTGCGTCGTGCCGTCCCGCGTCTTACTTACCTACCTAGCTTTTATATTGAATATCACGCGTGAATTTAAATGTCAATGTTAATAGTGGTGAAGCGAAGCGAGGTGAGATTTCATATTTATTTTAATAAATGTGAAAGTTTTACTACGTGTGATAGCGTTTGCTATATGAATGTTTTTTCTTGTTTTGCCTCCGATAAATTACTCTATGTACGCATACTTATAAATGCAACTACTTACCGTCATAGTCTTGCGCGAGCGTCGTCCGTACCTGCAACAAAGAGCATTCAAATTTAAAGGAAGGAACTGCACCATACAATTAAACACCTCTCAACTTATTTCAATGTCCGTCTTCTATTGTTGATTCTAACTAGTTTCGAAAGACATGCTTTATTCTATTCTACATAGTTCCACATATGGCGAATATTTGATAGAGTGATTGGCGTACAGCGGCAATTAGGGAATTTATTTATAGTAGGCAGATATGCGAAATGCGTCAAATTTTTTTTACATTATTTTTAAGATAGCTACAACACTTTTTATGTACCTTACATAACTTTGGCTTATTGTTCTAAAATTGTGATTTACTTAATATACGAGTAGGTAGGTAGGTACCAGGTAGGTAGGTAGGTGACCTCATGAAGGGTTAAATTGACTGTCTCTAAGAATTTTATAATAAACTATAAGTAATTTAGATTTTTTTTGTGCTCTAATCAACGCAACCTAAGAAACAATACTACGTGTTCCTTTAAAAAAAAAGTTAAGCGCTTCATAATGTAGACAAGAGTATCAAGTAAACTAAGTACTTACATAGTTTGATTTGTGGAAGTCGACTATTTGAATGATCTTTTTTGTGGAACTTATAGATAGTATGGATAATGGGTGGAATCAATTTAATGTCAGTCGTGACTACTGACCGCAGACGAACTGTCGCGATTATCTCAGATATCTCCAGATATGGAACGATTTTTTTGCTCTATTACACACTACCTATATTTTACGTGACACTTTATTTTAACCTCCTAAGACCCACTGTACTTTTTAAAGTACATTATATACAAACTATTTTAAACTCTATGTGTTAAACTTTTTTGAACAAAGAATACTCTTTTTCTATTTATTTGACATTTTATTGATACACTTGACGTATTACTCCAAATCATTTTTACAAAATTGATTATTCATTGTATCAAGCATAGAGAAATTAATCACTACGTGTATCAAGGGTATATAAGTAAGAAATAATAATGGCAAATTGTAAATCATGCGGGAACACCGATCACACCCGACGATCATCTACAAAATGTTTAAATTATTTACCACCTATAAGAAAACGACAATTGACTACACATGATGATTCTACCAAATTGGAAGTTTATGTTGTTAAACGAGGACTCAATTCTGTGTTATGTCCATTGTTAGACCCATTAGAGAAAACTAAACTTTTGTCAGAAATACGTAGAGATGTACGGGATTTATCGAGAATTTTTATAGAGTTAGGTGTATTTGTAAATTATTGCATGAAAAAGTCAATGGATCAGAAATTCGATAAACCCGATATATTAAATTATGTCTACGCATTAAAAGGAAAGGGTCCTCATGCGAGTAAATATCGAGAAATTTCTAATAAAACTTATGATGGAAAATTGAGAAGTTTTATAATACAAGAATTAGCAAAAACTTACGAAACTATACTACATACAAATATAGAGATTCACGCATATTCAAGATTGTGTCGTTACTTTAACGTTAAACGAAACGATTCTCGTATTTATGATGCATTTTACAAGAAACAGTTTTTAGAAAATGACAAAATATCTGATGTATGTAAATTGATCAATGTAGATACTTGTAAGAAATCGTGGTGGCAAACTATACCCATTTGGATAAAAATTCAAAACGAGTTAAATGAACGCGAAAATTGTAAATCGTTCAATTTATTCCCACAACCTAGACACGGATTGAAACATGTCATGTATTCATCTAGAGGATGGCATGAACTTTTACGTAGAGTGGTTCCGAATAAAATTACAAGTGAATGGAGGAAAATCGAAAATCATTTAAATGAATTGTCGAAACCCTGGTTGGTTGATATTAAAAATTTTGGATGTTGTATACAAACGGATGGGGTTAGTGTTAGTTTATCCATTAATAGATATGTAAAGAAGAAGCCTAAATCAGAAGAACCACCAAAGAAACGTTTGAAAATAAACAACAATAAAGTTTACAACAAAACTATAGCGGTAGATCCCGGTTCTAAAATACCTTTGGCTACGTGTAGTGACAATTTAAAATTTAAACGCATTACAAAAAAATGGATACGATCCCATACTTTGGAATGGAAGCGTGATCGTATACGCGATCGTGTATTGAAAGATGCTCTTAAAGCTGAAACAGAAGTTCGCGAAAGTATTCAAAGAGAAAAAGATATTATATTGACATCTAAATCTACAAAACATGTAAAGGAGTACACTGTATTTAGATTACAATGTTTAGATATAATGCAAAAACCTTACGAGGATCATAGAAAGTTAACGAGATTAAAATTTGACAAATATATACGTACCGGTAAAACTGAAGAGAAAATTATAAAAGAAGTTTTTGATGGAGGGGGTGAAACAATTAAAATATTATATGGTGCAGGATCAAGTTTCATGAATAACGCTCAATTTTCAGGGCGTAAATTTAAACATGATTCGTTGTTAAAACGATTACGACAACGAAAAACTATAGTTGATATAGTAGATGAGCATTACACATCACAGGCTTGTTCAACTTGTAATGAGAAAACAGGAAAGTTTCATAAAATTAACATGAACTATCGTTTCCGCTGCGGGGTTTGTCCAAACTGCAACAGCGAATTCGATAGGGACTACAATGCTGCAAAAAATATATTGATCAATTACAAAAGGTCTACCATATGTAGGCCATGATATTCTTGTTATTGAATATCGTAACTTCCTAAATAATAGCAATGACTCATGTGCAATAGGGTTGAATATCACAATTCAACATATTGTAGCGTGGGTCTTAGGAGGTTAATCGAAGTACCATTATCTAGTTTAAATTACCTTTTGAAACAAAAGAATATCCGAGAAGTTATATTTGAGAATTAAAGTTTATAAAAAACTTGCATCTTGACATTTAGGTCATGGACACTGTAAGATCGTAACGCGTTGATGTCTTTTGTATGGAGGAGTCGAGTATAGCTCATATTATAAGTTTCTATGAATTATTTAACTTTTTATTCTTTAATAACGACTCTTTTGTTACTTTAAATTATATTTTTATTGTGAAGTAAATATTTTTGAAAGTCTACGATAGGAATAAGATAATTTGAAAGCTTTCTTTAAGTTTAGTTCCAATAGTTTTAAATTAACTCTTTTCATTTCGTAATAGATACTTGCAAGTGCAAGTAAGTACTTAAATAATACTTATGTTTCATCTGAGTAGTGGTTATAAAATACGTTTATTTTATTTTGTAAAGAAACCGCATTTGTACAAGCTAATAAAATGCCTCGTAAATATAAAGTCATTAACCCTGTTTAAACTGAAGCCTTCAGGGAAAGTAATGAGTGGTTTGAAGCAGTGAAAGTGTTGTATTTACTTTAAACACACATTTCGTTTTTGGGTTAATTTACCCTGATATTATTGCAGGTTTGTTGGATGTAATGGAACATTTTGTTTTCGATATTAATTCGCCCGTAACGCGCGGTTGATAAATAGCAAATAGAATATGAGATATGTAAGTTAATTATGTAGTTGTATTTGCCATTCATAAAGTCTCGATATTACGATTCTTTTCCCAGTTTGATAAATGATAGTAACACAAAGGGAAAAAGGGCGAAGGATAGACTTTTATATGGTTTCTTATTAGACAAGGAAACATTCGCTCTGCCTAGCTCATAGTAAAACCGTAAAACTGTGTCAAGTCAACCGCCCATCTAGCCTACCTATGTTGTAATTATAGATTTATGTGACAGTTATAGGTAGGTAGGTAATTGTGGTTCAGTACAAATGAAGCGAACCATATATTATTGCGCTGGTGACCGAGGCGGCCGGTCGCCGGTCGCTGCGACTGAAAGTAAGTCGCCTTTACCACGCTCCGACTACGGCGTGTACTCGCGACCGCTTAAAGAACATCGCCGCTTTAGTACGCAAGATTAATGTATGCGGTCGAATTAGAAAAGCAAATTATTGCGGTTTTTCTTAAAAGTTGCGTTTAGGATATAGAGTCTTGTTGAATTTTCTTGCATGTAGGGTTTCAATTGCTAGAAATGTATACTAATCTTGCTCAAATCTATTTTAGATTACATCTTTTGTGTTACATCTATAGTGGTGTATTAAATCTAAACTATGCACTTTAATATTTGGGAATCAGGAAATTTATCAGTTTTCTATTAGCTTTTCATATAAAATAATTATTGTTACTAAACAAAATAAGAACGTAATAATAAAAAGAGAAATTATGATGTTAAAATGCTTTGTTATTTTTATTGCATATCTTAAACTGAACTTTATCTATAGGTACTAATGAATATTTTATTACTTATTCATGTGATAATAAAACATTGTAAAACTTTCATAGCTACATGGTGAATAAACACTTTCCTAACGATAAAACTAGTAATTGCAGTTATATTGTGCGCCTGCGCATTGTTGGAGCTCCTTACTCGTGCGGAAACAATGATAGTGCATGGAAGCTTCGTCCGACGCCCGCCAACTTTACCGTAGACCGTAGATGCTTGTATGTTAATCCACGTAGACGGATAAACGGTTTTTTGCTAAACGGTGCCCTGATTATTGGGCGTGAAGCTTCTTCTTTCAAAAAATCCGAATGATTTAACCTTACCTACCTATTCCGTTTACTCTGAACAAAGAGCTTCCATTTAAAAACATGTCTCAGAGAAAGTTTTTCTAAGACCCGGTACAAGCTTAGATTTTCCTGTAATTTAGGTTAAAATACTTGCTCAGAATTTACTTTCTTTGGCGTGCTACACATTTTATTCGATCCGGCACATTTAGTTTGACAGTAAAAAAAAACAAGTGACAACTACGATAACAAGTAAAGCTGTACCGAATGAGCCGCGACGAATTAGTCAGCACGCCAAGTACACCGAAATAATACCTGACCCTTTCCTTGTGCTTCTTTATTTGTTCAGTATGTTTTTTAAATAAAATCAACATGACGATAGAAACAACGATGAGCTTTTCATATTACTTACTTCTTATGTAGTCCAATTATTTTAGTAAAACTATTTCCATAGAGCAGTAACTATCTAGTAACAGTATTTAGGCACCCCGTATCCCAATATCTTTGGTCTAAGGTCTAAGTTGAAAAGATGCCTATGAAGTTGATGTAGTATGCAATCGACTGTGAAGAAAAATCGATTCAATAAAAAAACCGACGTGTTATTTATTGACGTTTTCTTGTACGCGAAAATTATAAGCAATTTTGACTTTCAGTTTAACTAGGACATTCAAATCTTTTATTGAAAATGGAACAAATGTAAAAAGTAACATAAGTGGCCTAATTACCTTATTAAATGCCGAAAATTATTACGTTGTTGTATACTAAGAAGGCGATGACACAGAATCATATAGCATTAAAGTGGGCTTTTGTAGACAACGGACATTTTATACGCACTTCTTAAACTACGCAATGGAATGATGACTTTGCAAATACTTACCGTGAGATTTCGCAGCTTAATTTAAATTTTATATTATTCAAATTATTTATTAGGGTTGTTTACATCAAGATGGGAACTTATACAGTCAATTAGTTGTTTAGTTTTAAACGTTCGTATAAGATAATTGTAGAAAAAGTTTTTGCGATCACTTTGAGGGCAAAAGCCTCTTTATTTGTAAAAAACCCAAAACATTGAATTTCTAAAATGTTATTGATTGTGTTTCTCTTCAATAAATGCGTCGTACTCTTAAGGGTAGCTCTTATAAGTAGTTAACTAATTTCGCGCCGATCAGATCTATGCATATTTATCTGAAATACAGCTCTGTTACAAGTTTTTAATATATGCAGAAAGCTTAATTGCATATTTTCTAGATTTCAGATATGTAGCGCAAAAGTGACCTCAATAGAAGCCGCATCATTAGAAAGCATAGGTACTTTAAGACAGATGCATAAAACGATGACATTGCAAATGTCGCCGTGAGAGACTGCCTGGAACCCGTTTAAACTCGGTAACCATTCTAATTTATCATTAAAAAGCTTGAAATTAATCGATTTCAGTTCAATTTCCGGTTCAACAAGTAGTTATTGTTGATCCGCGCGTTGTAGTTTTTCATTTATTTTTATGCGAAAATGTACGCCTGCGCTTATTTAGTTCACGGAAGATAGTTGTTAGTGGTAATCTTTAACAAACCGAAAAAGAGGATAAAGTCAAAATTGTAACATCAGTCGTATGGTTTTTAAATAACATTTGAATATACCTCTAGTTAAATTACCTACTAGTTCTAAATTGCATGATTTTGAGCTCGTTTAGCAATAAAGTAGCAATTAAACTTTTATTAAAGTTATACCTACTTATGGTTCATGGAAAGAATTTACATCATGATATACCTAAAAAGCATAGATTTATAAAAGGTAAGCATGCCAATTACCTCATTTCATATTTCAATATTTCCCTTTGAATGACAAGATAAAATTAAAAGCAACTTCCGTTTATTTAAGTATATGCCAAATCTAACAATTGACAACAGGTAGTTTTGTAATCCAGATAGTTTACTTCAGCTTCCAGTAAATATACCTACGAGTATGTCAACATCGACGCTCCCGTACCATTCAATCTAAGTCGGTATTCATTTAATTTCGGTACCGAGTCATTTATAAATCAGTTGCAGATATACAACTATGAATCACTCGTAAATCGTCTACCGGCAGTTAGTTGTAGGCGCCTTGAACATGAAGATACACTTTGTCCCACGCCCAGCCTTCCCAGGCGATTTGGCTAATTATCAGGTAATTGTTCCGGAAGACTCTCCTAGAGCGATAAGCTAGAAAATCTCCTTGTTTTAAACACGGTGCCCCCGCATTTAATTTAAGCTAATTGTGTAATTCTGTTGTAAGAATAATGGCTTCATAAGTTGATTAGTTTGTTTGCTCTCAAAGTAATAGTTGGATAAGTTTAAAGGAAATTATGCGGAAGCATGTATGAATAATTGTAGTTGGGTAGTTCAAGAAACTTGTTACGAAAACGGTGAGAGAGATAATTACGTATTTAACTTATAAAGATAACTAATAAAAGAGATGTGTATTTATTACTTTAAATAGAAGTAAAAAAGGTTTCTGAACTTCTTTGTGGTGGGTACCTACCTATACCTACCATAATTTAACTGAATCAAATATTCGCATCTTAAGCAAAAATATGATACTTTTGTGAAGTTAACAAAAGTTTATTTTATATTAGGTATGAATATGGCAATAGTGTGGCCAAAATCATCGCGTGCAGAAAACCGAAGCTCGAGCCACGGCAACGGCTGCGACGGACGCTGAAGCGCGCGTGCGCCGGCGCCGATTGTAACGCTAACGTTACTCATATTATCGGTGCATATTGAGCGATCGTGCGGTGATTTGCCCGGATCAATGATTTCTTTATTACCGCAAATGATCACTAATTCCCCCTACGTTACGCTTTAACGTATCATGAGACGTCAGCGCTGTTATTTATAAATACTTGCACCAGACACCAGAATCAGGTGAAAAGAACAATGACTGTCAAGAATTTTCCACGGTACTTAGTATATAGGAGAAAATGCCCCAAATTGACTACCCGAAGCACTTCTGTGCGCTTAACACAGATCACTGAGGCGTGAAATTTAATTTTGTAAATGGTTCTGATTTCGTGTTGCGTCTGCGCATCAAACTAGCGGCTAGCGGGTCGGCGCCATGGACCGCCATGGCTTTTACTTTGATGGCTGTCATTACGCTGAATGTCGAACAACCCTTCCATAATATCAGCATCTCTTACAAGGAAATAATGCAGGACCTATTAGACTTTAGATACTGAACCAATTTTACGAGTATCAAGTTGAAACTGAGACACCATATCTTTAAATTTTCTATGTACCTTCCATCCTATTCAACATGATCGTATTTTTATGTTCAAAATATTTTGTTCTCTGTCAAAGACCGTTAGATACTCTTGTCTTGATTACTACATTGCAAGCAAATGCATAATTTCGCCGTTGTTTTGGGTGATTATGAATTGTAAATAAAGCCGGTATGCCATAAGTTTATCGTTATAGTAGAGTAGAGCATATACCTAAGTATGTAGGTACCTATTTACTTACCTATTTACTACAATTGCATGTAAGTATATCTTAAATAAGTATGTGTTGCATTTTATGTACCTATGTCACATGAGTAACCTATACACAAGGAGCAGTTTCGCATTGAAAATATTCGAATCAAAATTATTGAGTTACCTATTTATTAGTTCTGGACTTCTGGGGTGTCATTGAACAATAGAGAATGCATTTGCTATTGCGGATTTGGGTTTAGATCCAACACCGGGTAAGAGGAATGTAAGTTAAGTAGTACATTCAAATACTTATTTAAATTATTGAAAAAATAAAGATGTTACCAATAGCATCAGCAATACGAGCGCATACTCTCCGGCGCTCGTCATGCTTGCGGAGTGGTGCCGCACTCAACCGCGGAGCAACCGTTAATGTTGTCTGCCCCGATTACTGCACTGATGCTCGTAAACCCTCAACTCTACTACAAACAGTACGTAAACAACATTCACTATTTATTTATAAAATTCTTAAATATTTTTCACTGCCACAGAAGTACAACTGGCTGAATGCGGATGGTATCGGGCGAAGATTTGCGAGTCGGCGGCGGCTGCGAATTCCCGCGGCAGCGGACGGCGCGTGGTGTGCGGTAGCGAGGTAGCGCGTGCGCAGAGACGGAGTGGCGAGAGCGGCGTGGTGCGCTGGCGACGTCTCGAGACGGGACTGCGCGGTGGCGCGCTCGGTTAGCGCGCTTGATGATGGTGGAACAGTTAACCATTGCTGGGGAGGGTACCACCTGTTCTGTACTTTATCGTTCTCACGACACGATCACCGATCCGCTGCGCTGGCCGATGATCGTGATCTACATAGTTGATTGGCATCGGATTAGGGGGAATTGGGTTCGATAGTTCGCGGATGCGATCCGTACCGTGACATTCGCGGTGAAATCGCGGGGTTCGGCCGTTTGAGTGGCAGCCGCTGGCCGCGCTGCGCCGGCGCCGCGATCGGGTCAGCGATGTTATGTTTGGGTCGCAATCTTTCCATCGGCCGCGGGCCACAGGAACGATCGCACGATAAGATAGCTAAATAGCTTTATTTTTGATCTCACTCATTGAGAGTATTCAGAGTATCAATTCGAGTCGGTATCAGAACCGCTATAGAAAGTCAATCATCTTCAGAGATGTACACTGATAATTTTCTTATTTATCTACATTAATTGAGTGCTTTTTGTTCTTGATTGCGCCTAATGGCGATACGGGGGCGGGCGGTGTACTTGTTTACCGAGATGTGCGTGTTCAGCCAAGCACTTCATGTCAGAAAAATCTTCAATTACTTTTAGATCTAACTGTAAGAACTAGCTACTGGGGTATATCGCAATGATTTAATTCGGGCAACCTAAATAGTAAATCAGTGTGGTGGTAAAGTGTGGCGGGTAATGATCGGCAGCTGTTGGAGCAGGTGCGGCGGCGACCGCGACCGCCGGCGCGTGACTGTGACCCAACCTGCCCTTCTTTGCTTAACTAGCGTCTCCAGAACCACTTTGCTTTACAAACGCAACATCTTTGCTATTTATTGCAACTTACTAGTTTACAGGATGTTTTAAAATGAAGCACCTAAGGATGTCAAAATTCTGCAAGTCTTTTTATGATGAAAAGGAAACAGCATGTATTCTGACCTGACCTGATGCACTAGATGCACTGGTAGTTAGGATATGAGGCGGGTGGTTCAATTTTTAATAGCATTCTGTTTAACTGTTGTATGTTAGAAAGGCACCAGAAAGAAGTAAATAGGTATGCTCAAATTATCCCCGATCAATCGATACTTACTTGAATAAGTTTAGCTATAAGGTATATCTAGTCGTTTTTGTCTGTCTTCTCTCGTTAACTGTTATTACGATTAAAGTCAAGCTTTGTAGGGAAAGTTTTTGTATTATTATTATAAAAAAAAACATCTTGTTTACAGTTGGTATCTGAAGAAAAAGTTGGATGAAAATGCTTATGTCACACAGGTAAGTTGTGGTACCTACTTATCTACCTAGCTACAATATCTTTAATGCTCTGAAACGGTATTCACATCTAGTTATAGAAAAGGTAGATACAATTAATTATTTAGATTATATTATCTATTTAGTCTTACTTCCACGCAAAACGTCATGAAAAATCAAAGTACTTACCTACTGTTTGTTTATGTGTTCATAGTTCCTAAACAAAGTGGTTTAAAGATAAACGTATACCTACTCCAGGTACAGGAACTAAAACTATGATTACAACAATGTAAGTTTTATCAAAAGCTATTTCAAAGTACAGTTAAAAACAGTTCATATTGGCGTCTAAACGCAACGTTAATTAGGTACTAAAATGAGCCCTTATGCGTATGCTGTCATTATGTTCTCACTTTACTAACTTAATTTAAAAAGATAATCCTTTGGATATGAAATTTATGCATTAAAATAAACATAAACAAACAAACATAACAAACAACAAAACAAAACATTGGTAACTGTTTTATGACCTTTGCGGTTACATTACAACAAGTTATTTACTTGTATCTTTTACGTTTAAGTATCTATTTTGAAGTGGAGACAATGTGACGTAGACGAGGAGACATGCTGCGATGGACAGCGTCACGGAAGTCAGTGGACATCTTCTGCGGTCAATTTAGCAGTCACCGCTCCGGACATGTGTCAGCCTCAAACACAGCCCCTTCATTGTATTTGCATAAACTGATGGATTTTCTTAGACCGGAACACACTTTGCTTGGAAAATGATTCAGTGTTTTCCTTTCTCTCGTATAATCTACTACCATTTAAGTACACATTAGTACTTTACTATAATTTTACAACAATTGCTTCTCAGAAAGGGAAAGTTAAGCTTTGTAACGTACCTATTTCTAACTATTAATTTTCGAGCCAGAAACATTGTGTTCAGATGTGGGAAGTTTGTGTGATCAGATTATCACACGTTATTGATTCGGAGGCTTGATGTATCGATTAATAGGTTAGTTAAACGTTCTTGTATCATTAACGTGGGAATTGGGAGTCCGGAAGACATGAGATCAGGGTCGCGTTCACAGAATTCTTCATTTCAAGAAAAACGCTTCGCTTGTGCGGCAAACTTTCTTAGGTAGGTAGGCCTAATAAGATGGTAGATCACGAAATAGAGTTTACTAAGAGTTTGCTTGTTTACTAAATATCTCTATTTATTCCTGTAGGCGAAAGAGGTGTGTTTGGATCGTAGCAAGTGGAAGGAAGTGGTCTCTGCCTACCCCAATGGGAGAAAGGCGTGACGGATTTGTATGTATGTATTCCTATAGGTGTAATAATTGCGTCGAAGTCTTAAAAGAGGATGTAGGTGCCTTCATAGACGCTTCTACAAATACTTAACTGCCTTCCTGCTATCACATTCCATTATCGCCTCGGGGCAAAGGAATGAGTGATCCATGTCCAATAAACATTAACACTTTGCAATTAACAAAGAGGAAATTATTCCTATTGGCAAAAGAATTTAGTTTCGTTCTGTCTGACAGAGGTTAATACAGAGTCGTATTCCGTTTGATCTCTCCCTAATTTAAGTACTTTAAACATGAACTCTATTATCTTTTTTTAATATAGGTAAAGCAAAAGTAGATTGTTTAATATTTAACTCGATTGCCAATATTCGCTAAGATAAGACACGTTGTTGTAATGGCATTTATAGAAAAAAATACCTAAGTATCTAAAAGTAGCGAAGTAAAATTGCGAGGAGATGACAGTTTAAGAACAAAGGTTCAAATACTTTATGTGAATAATAGATAGATAGTCTTAAATCTCGTAGGTATACTTAATTTTGAGTTTAGCTCAACCTAACGCCATCCCTGTACTTAAGCAATAAATTAAACGAGTAGAAGAGAGAAATGCGACCTCGCGGCGTAAGAAGCTGTGGTTGTAACGTTGAACTAATTCTGTTTAGCTATCAGTTTAAGGCCTTAATGTTCTTTTAATGGCTCCAATGACTACCAATTAGTAGCCTACTACTTCTTAGTACTCTATAACTTTCTATTAAGTTAAATACAAATTATTCAGGCTTTACAATGCTTAGAGGTATGTACCTAAGTACATTTTGCAGATAGTTTCTAATGATTTCTTTACTTATGAAACGTCTATTTATTTAAGTAGATACTACTTATATCTATTTTTGAAAATCATTTTAAGATTTTTAGTTTACAGGATACTAAAATTCTGGGTTCTTGGTTTTTTAAAAGTATTTTACAGTTAGTTATAGCGACGCCTTTGCATTTCATAAAAGCAACGCAGCATTGTCTGAAGAGTCTCTTTTTATGGGGAATACAGCATTTGTAGGTACCTATCTAAAAACTGATTTAACAAAAAGAATACTTTATTGTTGAAAATAAGTTATTTTGTACCTACTACTAGTACTCCTACTTCTATAGATAGGTTCCTAATGGTCAAACTGATGTTCGTCGGACTAATTCCATCCTAGAAAGGAAGAGAGTCCGTACTCGCCACTAAGCGCAGTGCTTTAAGCTGGCATGCGCGTGCGTCTGTTTTTGCTGCCATTATCTCGCGCTGCAAATCGAATGCTATGATTGATGAGCGCGGACTGCGGCGGGCCTTCCGCGTGCTATCGTGACACAATAAAACTGTTTGCAGGGATGTACTGAGTCTGAACTATAGGCCTGTTCTAGATTATTGCTAGCATTTATAGCCGTGCCATTTAATCATCATTTTCTTCGATCCCACGATTTAAAGTTTGGACTTCTAGCAAGTTTTCCCCAGGTACTACGTGACATATTGGGTCCCCCCGAAGGTAATATCCTACATTAAGGCAGTAGCTTTACAGAATGAATAACGATTATTTTTATAAAAAACTTTATTAGGATAATTAATAGGTATCTAACGTAGAAACAAAATTGGAATAGACTTGATTGAAAGATGAATCCTCTATTAAACCATTGATTACACCCCTGTTGTGCTGAACAAGTGTGAGCTTAAAGTGAGAGACGTACGCGTGCAACGAAATCGATGTAAACAGTAAACGTGCAGCCCGTTACGCAATACCCGACCGGTAATGTGCATGGAAAACAGTAAAACCGCCATAATACCTACATTGTCACACTCATACCAGCTCGAACCTTTTAAATTGTCTATTTCTTGGAGTGATTAAGATCTCTATTCTCTATTCAAAAAGTAGGTAATTGGCTAATTGGCTAAATCTCAAAAAAAAGTTAATTTTCTACGTTAAAAAAATATTTGGCAAATGCAAACTGCGGATAAAAGTAATTACCTACCTACTACCGATCTATCAAACTGATTTTAAACGATATACTACGTATGTAGCACAAACAAAAGAATGTTTATATTAAACTTTTCGCACACTATTTGGGTTGCTCTTCTAAATTATGTCATTTTAACGGGTTCCGAAATATTCTTAACCAAAAGATTGTGCTTTTCCGGAATAAACCGAAAAGTTATTCGTGGACCGCGGAAACAGTTTCAATAACGGCTTGTTCGGTTCACACGGCCATCCTCCACGGATGACCGCCGCGCGTTTCGACCTCACTAATCTTAATTTCAGACTGCTACAAAATAGGACAGAACCATAGGCCGGAACAAGCGGGCAACTAGTACGGCGAAAATTTGAATAATGACGAGCTAGCGGAATTGTTCTTTTAACGCTACGGTGCTTGCACCAGGCGATGTCATATGACGAGAGGTATTTTCTTCAGTCGCTTTTTGTTAGAACATGTTGTTCCTCTCAACAAATATATATCTACCTATTCGTTCAACCCACAGGTAGCTGCAATAGTGTCTACTTCCTCTATCCAATTTCATAGATATGCTTACTTACAACTGATTCTTCAAAATACTTGCCTACATTTTTCGCAGATGACTAACAAAAGTACTTACCTACTTACGTAACTTAAGCAACTTGCTTGCGTAGGACGAAGCAAAAGTATCTAGGTAAGTACCTATTTGTTTCGATGAAGTTAGGTAGGTAGTTATTACATTGTGCAATTTCATTTCATATTACTCTGCAGGCTGTTATCGGCGAGCGTTCCTGCTAATGGTCTGTCAGAATGTGGAGCATGCGGGACATAATGCTACGGCTGAGCTGCGACAATACCGCGGGCGCCGCCTCCGCGATTACCGGGTACCGGCCGACGGGCAACCAGCTGCTTAGCTGCCTGCACCCACTACTTAACCTAATGCCTGTGCCTCACGAACTCCTCACGCCTCATCACTAGCTTCCCCATAACCATTTGTGCGTGTATATGCTCTACTAGGTAGATTGGTTGTGCTCTCTTTGACATGCAGGGCCGGCACCGGTCGCTTCCATTAAAACTATATTATTAAATAAATTATTATCACCTATTTAGTATAAAACTAATACTCCACCAATTACAGTCTGTCCCCGAAACTAACCCGCTGTGAAAGGGACGTAACGGTGCCTGTCTTATTTGCTGATCGATCGATACAATACTGATTGAGAGGTCACAATTATACGCTAATAATTCGGTAAAATCAAAGTTAATTACAATACCAGCGGTACCATCGCTTAGCCACACCACAGCTATTCTTTAACTCATCTTCTTTTGTTTTGATTTTGTAAACCCATTAAGCCTATAGTTAGGTAATTTCTAGGTCTAGGTATTACAAAGATATTTTGAAAAGAAAACCCTTGAATTTGTATAGTCTATCTCTATCTATCTATCTACTTGTATTTTAATTGTAATCCTGTGACAACAAACGCTTCATTTATTTTTCTTAATGTGAGTGATCGCCCATGTAAAATAAATAGGTACTAAGTAAACCATGTTTGCTTGCAATAAAGAGGGCAAATAAAGTTAACATTGTGAGAGGGCTACGGTGTGCCGACGTGACTGATAGCTTCTACGATAGTAGCAATCGTGTAAGTAGGTATAAACTCATTCAAATATCCATGTGTTTTATGCTTATCTTGTGTAACGGTGTTTATTTATGACTGTGTGTGACTCATTTAAATCGTTTGCTAGTTATACTAACTTCTTCCTCACTGTTAGCTACTACTAACTATATTATGGTATTCTGTGCTGTTAGTAGTATGTACTTATCGACTCCTCTCAATTTTTTGATTGAAAACCCAAAATTCACACATAATTCTAGATTGATATAAAAAGTCCTACAAATTCACACTATGCCTAAGTACTGAGTTTAAATTAACGCGAATTTTTAGTGGGTAGGTATTTAGTATTTAGGTAATTATTACGAAGGAAAGTAGGTACAAAGTTTACAAGTAATTTTTTCGAAATTTAATAAGGACACGAAAAAAGAGATAGAATTTTAAGTAGATACTTTATATAAAACTTTTTAATTTATTTATTTTCTAAACGTGTATTCTGTTTTTGAACGAAAAATTAACTGTCAACAGCAGTGTTGCTACAACAAACAGTTTTGCGCTAGGTTGGCTAATATATAACAATTGAAAAACTACCTATGAATTTTTATTTTGAATGTAATTTTTTTTTATTTATTTGTACCAAAAAAAAGATAAAAAATAGTTATAAACATTTTTATCTCCTATTATTCTTAAATATCGAGAACTGTTTAAACTCATTAAAAAAAACAAAAGAATTTTGATTAAATTGTGATAACATGCTGGTAACATCAAAATGTCTGACGTTGAGACTTTTTCTGCTTTTGACGTTGACACATTATTTTGACGTGAAACGTGAATGTTTTCCGTAGGCAGTGCGACATAATTTTAATTTACATTACTTTACTTCATTTGACGTAATGTTGTCGGTGATAAACATGTGGAATATATAAAAAGAGTTCACCGCTTTAAAAATAAATTATTTTGGTCATAACATGCATTAAATTATGTGTCCCAAATAGTACTTACAATCATAAACTTTTACTTAAAAATTTAGTTAATCAAGATGATCGAAGGATACGGTGCGGTTACCCAGGCCCTGCTGGGAACTCTTCTGACGTGGGGACTCACAGCGTTGGGCGCCGGCTGTGTGTTTTTTATCAGAGGAAAGCATGTACGTTCACCTTCTCTCACTTAGTTTGTCTCTTGAAATCTTTTAACTAAGTAATGGGTTTTTATTATTAACTTTATTTATTTGATTTAAGTCAGCACGTGCGCTATTTTAATAGTTTTTAAGTTTATAACATTTTTATCAGTTTAATAGAAAAATGTGATGGTTTAGCATACTTATAAAGATTGAGATCTAATTTGTTTATATACGGAAACATCACGGTTCACCTTTTTATAATGTTTTTCAGAGGAAATTATTAGATGTATCACTGGGGTTTGCTGCTGGTGTAATGACAGCTGCATCATACTGGTCTCTTCTTGAGCCCGCCATACAACTATGTAAAGAGTCTGGTATTTATGGAGCCGAGGGGCAGTTTGCCTTCCTGCCTGTTGCAGTAGGATTCCTGTTTGGAGCTGTCTTTGTCTTTGGCACAGACAAGTTCTTAGATTACCTAGGAATCAATTCAACAAATATGATGATGTGTAAGTATCATTTTTGGGTGCTTTATTGCCTTCATATTTTTTGATGAGTTTTAAATTTTTAACCACTGATAAGGGTTGCATACAATTTTGTTGTTTTGTTTTGTAAGTAATATAAAAATAAAAAAGAATGGCATAGTTTATTTTTAGAGATAGTTGTTTGGTTTGCCCAAAATAATTTTGAACTAGTTTTTGAAAGTTGATTAGATAATCATATGCAGTACATATTATTGCATATCAAAAATAAAAATCTCACACTATAAAAGAAATAGCATGTCTTTAATATTAAAAATGTTTGTACTGATGGATGGATGTGAGGATGTTTGTTTACTCTTTCAAGTAAAAACTCCTAAGTAGAGTTTAATGAAACTTTTGAATGTTATAGCTTGTACATCAGATTTACACAAAGCTACTTTATTTCAAGATATTATATAAGTCTTTTAAGATATGACTTTCCAACTTATTAATGTAGCACCTTCATAAATAAGTTTTTTCATAAATTACAGAATACATAAAATTGTATTCAATGTTATTGTAAAATATGATCTGCTTGGTAGATGAAGCTGTTTATTATAACAATGGTTTGAAAATAAAACCATTATAGTCCTACAATCTTCAAGGTTTGTTGTGGAATTATTGGAATACATTTAGAAGTTATGAAATATTTACATAATTTGCTACAATGCATTCATTTCATATTACAATTTCTTTTTGTTTTTATCAAGTCCATAACATAACAATAGTCAGTTTTTGTATACTTTTACTTGAAATAGTTACTTTGGATTGACCAATTCATACTTAACACTTTAAATAATTATGTAATAGGAATGATGGTTGGTCTATTGTATGTTATATTTAAAGACAAATGCTTTGATAACATTTGTGATAAAGTGACAAAAACAGTTTAGGTAGTACAGGATATTTTTTGCTCAATTTCATGTTTTGTAGTGTGAGTTGTTCTAGCTGTTACTATTTTGCAAGAGCTGCTTATTAATGCTCATCACAATTCCATTTAGCATATAAAATTGTTTTCCTATAATACCTATTCAAATTCATAGATGGAATAGTAGAAGTGCAAAATGACAGGCAGCTCAATAAGTATATTCCACATTATATTCTATTCAACATCAAGCTGTGAACTAAACTATAATCAAAGCAATTGAGTCACAGGAAATGAAGATTTTATACAATATTTCAGACAACGGCGTAGTTTCTAGTTATTGTACAGATCTGGTATTAAAGTGTCTGAAAACAGAGGTAGTGAGAATCATATTTCATTAGGTATTTGAGTAAAGTAGCGCAATCAGGCCGTTTTTAACAAATATTGTGCTATTATAAAATTTTATTTCTATTTACTTTAACTAATAAATCCAACTGTAAATGTACCTCTACATACAGTAGTTTGAGATTCAAGGTACATTTAAAATACAGCAATAGAATTTATCTTTTTAGTTTAAATGTCTATTTATTACATTTACTTAATTTGACAAGGAAATGTAAGTTATTTACTTAATGATTGTCATTATGTTATTGAGAGATCTTACAGCGAGCAAAGTTGTAAAGATAGTTCTCATATGATTAAAAGCAACAGAATATAAAAGATTCGTATCTTATCTCCCAGACTTAACGATAGCTACTTGGTGATACAAGGATGTATTATCATTTCTATTAAAGTAATGCATTATATTAATTTGCTTTGACTTAAATGATCCGCATGTAGTTGAAGAACTAATAAATAACGTCAACAGAGACTGCTTGTAGGTCGCGCATGATTTCATGCTATTTTATGTTATCAACATAAAGTTCTATACATTGATATGGTGTTCGTATTGACTTGGCCTATACATTTATTTTTATCAGAAACAATGTGTTTTACTTTGATAAAATACTTTCTAATTTTAGTTAAAAATTTGTTTTAATGCCCCAATAATGTCTGTATTTTAATAGATACTCTATCTGAATAACGCGACCCAAACTACAATAGTTTAGTTTTTTTAAATAAGTACCTACCTACACGCAACAACCACACCTTTCTGATGGCGCATTTACATGAGTCGGTTAGACCGTATTCGGCTGCAGTCACCAACTATTCGTTTGGCCGTATTCGTAAGCGTTTCGGTTAAACCGAATACGGCCGCCGCCTTCCGTGACCGACCTAATTTAAATGCGCAATGAGGATATTTGAGTAATTGGTACACATCCATTGCATTCTCTCGATGATTATCTTTAAACATCAAAAGTATTATATTCTACCACTAGCAGCCACACATTGCTATCGAGTGACACTTATTTCTTTATTGAACATTGTTGCGTCTTCTTCCGATTTTAGACAATGACAGTTTCAGCTAGGTATTAGTTAAATACTTATGTTAACTTTCGTAACCATATGGTAATCAACTATTAATTTTGTTCATCAACTTTTATACTAAGGATAATACGTCAATATTTCCAGCAATGACAAAGAGCAACGAATCCAAAGAGAAGCTAGAAGACTTGGAGATGATGACGGCGCTGAACAAACGGCCGTCGAACCCCACGTCGGTGGTGACGGTGGACGGCCCCGCGCCCGCCGGCTTCGTCGACTTCATTACCAACCAGCACACGGCACAGCGGCGCCGGCATCATCACTCGCATCACTCGCTGGTATGACTTGCAATCTTTACTACTTCTGTGGTATGCGTGACAAAGGAATCTACGTTGACTATCGATCTGAGTGAATCTGCTATGCTATCCCAGCTATTAATTGTTTCTAATAAATTTAATTATGTTTATGTTATGAATGCCGTAGTATTGTTTTGTGAATGAACGACACGAAGATTTAACTAGCTTAAAATTTACAAAATTGAGACAAAGTCGTTTTTTTTCTATATTTCTATCATAGAGTTACTAACATACATAAATGATTTTCAACTAGCTCACCCTTCCTTTTAAGGTTTGTTATAATATCTGCGTAAACTAATGAGTAGATTCACATGCATATCTGTGTCTCAAAATTATTATGCTTTAAGTTATGTTTGTATGTGCTCACTTGCATTGAATAACCCATATTTTCCCATATTGAATAACAATTAGGAAAACACTCAGTGTGAAAAATTAATGTACATTTTATAATTAGTACCTATGTTGTAAATTGAGACTACCTTGAAATGCAGGTACCTATTTCAATCAAATAATAACTGAAATTGCAGAGAACTGGCGAAAACGGAGAGGGTGATCGTCGCGAGAGCGTGGCTCAGTCGTTGGCAGCGCGACAGTCGCAGTGGAAGCGGATCATGCTGTTAGTGGTGGCCATCACCGTGCATAACATCCCCGAGGGGCTCGCCGTGGGCGTGTCTTTCGGCGCCGCGGCCTCTTCCACCGCAGCCTCTTTCCACAGTGCCAGGTCAGTCCATACAAGTAAATCCTGGCGATAGCTTTTTTATTGTTTGCCATATTTCGTAAAATTTTGTAACTACTATTACTACACGAATCACAGAAAAGTGCCCTGATACCTAGGTACCTTACGTGAGTTCATATCATCGGAAACGACATATTTGTAGCCAGCCGCCATCTAAAAGTTTCATCTTGAATTACATTTAAGAGCTAGGTACCTACCAGACTTTACTGTAGCACAACTGCCATCTGTGAAATGCTCATAGAACTAACATCGATAGCACAAAATCTACATACGCGCACGCGCATGTTAAATTCAAACTTTGTTCAAAGATGTCGTTAGTGGGAAGATTTCAAAAATGTTAATAATAGTTTTTTTCTTAATTTGCTTTATTAACGACTGCAAAGGTATTAGATTACATCATATCCTGCGTGGGAAACCTATAAAAATGTATTTTATGTATGCCGAACGTAATTTCGCATCAATTTACCTATTTAAGCTTTACGATTATAACTTCACATTGTGCTCACAGTTAGCGGTCACTTAAAATTTCGCAGAAGAGCAAGGTACCTCTTCATTTCGCAAAAAAATATCACATAACGCATACACCATACAATGACAATCTTGTATTTGATGTCGGTTGTAAGAAATCGTGTTCAATAAGGAAATTGATTAGATTGTAAGGGCGAGTAGGTATACGTGTGTCGTGTGAGCTGGCGGCCATTTTGTTACGTCAGGAAGAAACGCGAGGCACCGTTGGAGCGGCGGTGCTGCAGGAATTTCATTGATAACTCGCGGGCGCGAGCGGGATGTAGCTAGCGCGACCTGCACTAGCCGCTGTGCTTGGATTCCGCACTTCAACGTCTCCTATACACATATTTTAACAATTTAGAAGGACCTATTACGATCTTGTAAAAAAAAATACTATTTAGGTAAGTACTTACCTATTTTAAACTATTCTTATTCAAGTTTCTCTTATATGAAGCTATTATTAGGCACATTACTCACCAGCTCACTTACTGTCTGCACGACATTCTACATTTAACGATATATAAATATCCGTTTTTTTTTAAATAAAAGCCGTAGAAAATTGTCATGTGTCGTCCCATCGAATGTTTGGCATGAGCCGTCACACGCCTACTTACCTTGTTGGCATACTCTTGAATCCGGCTACAAAAGTATTTCATTATGAAACGTTTAACTGCGTTGTCTCAGTTCTACTTTAATTCCAATTCTTTTTTTACCTCTTTTTTGTGAAGTACTCTAGATGAGACGACCTCATCTAGAGTCCTCATTAACGTTGTCGTAACCTGTTGTGTAGTAATACCTGAACCTCACTAAGCTGTTCGTGAACGTTGAAGGGAAGTGCGATTTATGAGCGGGGGTAAGTATAGCCGTGTAGCGAAATAAGTGTATTTGTGAGGACGGTTCATTTGTAGTTGGTTTAAGTCGAGCCAAATCGCGTGGCGGGCCTCGGGGCGTTGACCCGCGCCGGCGCAGACGTTGCCGTCACCGCCGCCAGTGAAACTATTTCACTGAAAAATCCGCCGGCGCGCCATATCATTGAAGGCAACCTTGGCGATTTGTCGCGTCGTCTGTACGCGTGGGTGCCACCCGACATATTCATAACCGTTAAATATTGGCACCTCTTACTGATGTACACAAGTCTTCCAACTCTACATTCACATCTCAAACCAAATCCGAGCTTGGTTGCCGCAAGTACTTACTGACATGAATTCAAAGTTATGTGGCGCCCCTTTATTCTTATCCCACGTTAATCTAATTTTATCATGTTTCAATTGGCTATAAATTAATAGGTATGTAATCAATTAAGTAACAGAAATAAATGCTTAACTCTATATCATATAGAATATTCAGTTCAGAAAGTATGTGATTGACTATGTACAATGAAATGGTACAAATACTTGCTTACTCCATTTTGATACAATTTATTATTTTAATTCATAGCTAGGCAAAGTATTTCCATTAGCTATACTTGAGTAGGTAGGTACTTATAAATAAAAAAATAAAATGCATGAGACGATCTTGCAATATTTTACCAAATCATATTACAACAAGAGTTTCAGTTAAGATTCAGCAATTTCATAGTTCATTACTTTCATTTCGATGTAAATCGGTTGGTCCGCCTTTGTATGCTAAATTAAGCACTTTTGTAATCACTTTTTTATGCAATGAACCAATATGTTGATGTCTGAATTAGACCAGTAGTGTAGATAAATTGCAGAACTAACAAACAATGATGACGATTATTTGTAATCAATCTACCAAATAATGATGAAACTGACTGAATAATAAGCTATAATTGAAATTCGTAATATTAATAAGTAATTGATTCCGATAAAATTCGAGATAATGTGGAAACTACTTTAGAATTTTTTTTAAGAACAAACTCATAGAAATATGTTGTGATGACCATATTTCATCATTAAACTCAACGCCAGCCAGACAAAACACAAAATCGTGTATGATGTATCATGTAGGCATTTAATCTTCAACATTTATTTTTTGGGACTAATGTTGGGTTCGGACTGCATTCGTCCTCTGAGATGAATCTTTCTGTAGGCTACAATAGTTTGACGGCGCCAGAACCTGTTGAATCTATTAGCTTCTCTGATACGTCTTAGTGAGCTTTCCAATGTATCGCAATTAAAGGTAAACCTTAATTTAGTTAGGGATGCAGGCAGGTATAGATGACAGTATTTTCCACAACTCTTGATGAAAAAAAAAATCATTTGGATCTGCATGGACTCGACATTTGTTGTCTCTGTTATTTTGTTATCATTTCGCCGACTAGGTACTACTACACTTTTTCTTGAAAAAGTATCCATACCAAGTTGAATAATGATTTGCAGATATAAGAGAGTTTTGTTTTGGCACGCGGCTCGCGGCACGGTTCTCGACGGTGGCGGCGGGCGGCCAGTGGCCCTCTCCAGGTAATGGCCGTCCTAACGAGATAACACTCAACAATCCCTTTGTTCCCGCTTGTTATGCAGATTGCCTTGCGCTTATTATACAAGTAATTACCACCTTTCCTGGCGAACGAAGGTATTTTATTTAATTACGAAGCAATCATTGCGATTCTGATAGATACTCGTAACATATTAAATATTAATGTCCTTCCTTGTAAATGTAAGTCTTCATTATTATGAAATAATCTTTATCGCGATGCGATGGATTGTTTTTTACCATCATTTCACATAACACGTATTGAAGGAGGCCATCGATCTAGAAAATAAGTTCGTTTTTGCAAGTTTCTACGTAAGAAACTAATAGAAGTATTCCCAATCATCATTATGAATGCTAAGGTTCCCAATTCAGATTCATCTTTCTCTGCTCTTGTTCGCACATTTTTTGCGCAAATCCTAATCATCAACTGCGGAGGAGATATTTTATTTTGAGTGATTTCTTCCAAAACGGTCAATAATAACAGTATGTTTTGTTCAGCACCCCTAATTACAGGTTAGCAGTTCCGATATTTTTCATAAGCGAAATAAGTTGCAGCGGGCATCATTACGATGGTAGGCGATAAGGCGGGCGATTCAAGTTCGTAGTTAGGTGGTGCCTGAGCGGAGAGCGTGGAGCTTGTTGCTTGTAAGTATGGTGGTGCGGTGCGGCAGAGACCGAGGAGGAGTGGGGCGCGGGTCGCGGGTGGCGCCCGTGCATAATGGGAGTCGGTAACCGCTTTGTGCCCGCCGCTGTTATTATGCAGATTAACACCGCCGGGAATTTGTTCAAATATCGTAACAAGCGCTCCTCCCGGCGCCGGCGCCGCTCGCGTTGCTGTAATTTACGATTCGAGCCTCGGGAATGTGTCGGCGTTCGCTTCTTCTACAGATTTTAAGGCTGTTTTGTTGAGTTTTAAATTACGCCCTGCCAGATACGTATACCACGCTTGCTATGAAATTAAGATTTTAGTTTATTATCTTCAGCTCGATCGTTTAGGTTTTATTTATTGTACAGACGAAGTCAGACTGTTGTGTCGCTCGAAGATTTCAATTTTCCTTGTGTCTCCACATAATGCCCTTAAAAGATGTATAGTTCATCATTATCGCTGTCTAGTAATAAAAAGCAGCTTTCCGTCGATCAAGAATTGCATGTAATCGGTTATAGGTATTTTTTAAGGTTTCGTACCAAAAGGTAAAAAACGGAACTCTATTAGACTTCCCTGGCCGTCCGTCCGTCCATCACCGAGCTGTAGGTAAATTATGAAAATTGGAAGTGGTAGGTATCCCATATACAAATGTTCTTTTTGCCGTTTTTTGCTCGATATTAATAGCGATAATTGGCATTTTCCAAGAATATGTAGCTCTACATTAACTTGAAAAATAAATACAATAGTAAAACAAACATGTTTTTTGACGTTTTGGTAAGCATAGGTGTCCGAAACCCTCCTCAGTGTCCGAGTCCGACTCGCAATTGGCTAGCTTTTATATAAGCATTGCGTTTGCTTCTATCTAGCTTGTCGTACTTTGCAAACTTTCATATTATCAAATAGCCGCGACTAGTGTAAGGTACGTACGTATTCTAGGTACCTTAAGCATGAGAAGTGGAATAAATATGTAGTGAGCGGTTGTGTGTAGAGAGGGTCGAGGCGGCGGTGCGGGGTGAGGGGCGTTCGCGCGAGTCCGGCCGCATTCCTGCGGAGCCTCCGACCTCCCTACGCCGCCGCCGCCGCTTCTGCCGCTTTCCCTGCAGGATGGAATGCTATCTCTACCTAAACACACAATCAACCTCGCAATTTATAAACTGCTACAGTTTTGCATGTCGTTTACCCACTGGTACTCTCTTGTGAAGGCTCTATGTGCCTTCAGAGACGCACGTGAATTCTACTCCGTGGCAGATTAAAAATTTTCGATTGGTGTCTTGGATTGACTTTGTGAATAATATGAATCAATGTGTGCAGAATTGATAGTATTATGAATTTAAGAGAAATATTGTAAGAGGCGCTCTGTGTCGTACAGTATCGCCAAGCTTTGACATGTGCTTCCAGAATGCGCGCGCTTCCGTCGTCGCCCGCGCCTGCGTCGTACGTTGCACTTGTTTTTACGCACGCGCGCGCGCCCTGGTGCATGACCCCATTGGAATGTACCACGTGCACTAGCCGATGGAATGCGCAACTGTTTGCTTTTTAATTTTTTTCTACCACAAACAATACCTTTTCATACTATTTCATAACGAATTCTTTTCCAACTCGATACTTTCTAAAACGGTCGCTCTGTGTTAGATAGCTACTATTGACATTTTTGTTTTGTAACAATGAACATGTTTTAATACGGCAATTAGCATATCATTTATTGCTTTATTGTAATAATTATTTTCCTAATATTACATAAACCCGTCAACGTTTATTTTAGTCCATTTATTATCTACTTATACGTTTGTGTGGTACATAGACGATGCAAGGCGGTGTTGAGTAATAGTATAGGCCTGAGAAGTATAATGCATTCAAGTGTAGTCCCGCGGATCCTTTACGTCACTTACGTCGCCCGAAATAGAGAAGTTCAGTAAACGATGGCCGCGCTCGTAAACGAAGAAACAAGGCGGAAGCAGCGCGGCGACGCCGGAAAGCGCACTTCCGGAAGATGTGTCCGCAATCCGGCGCTTCTAGATGGGCTTTTACGATTTCCTGTCCGCTCGAGCCGCGGCGCCCGTCGTACGCACTATCACCTGAAACATTTAAACTAGTACCTATTGGACGGAATGTTGTAGTCACCGTTAAATAAAACACTCATTTTAATTTTACTAATATTATAAGACATCTAGATGCGGCGGTATATAAGTAACTGCACTGCGTCTTATATAACATATACACAATCTTTTATTCTAACAATTACTTGCTCGTTGCGTGGATTTCTGACTGCGTCATGAGGGCGGCACTCGCGTCATAGCAATCTAATTGCCTGTTATACTACGTGTTATAGTTTTAATTACATCAATGAGTCTGAAAAGGCTATTATTTATAACGTTCGTAACTGCTTTACTTTCATTTCAGTTTAACACAATTAATACTGAATCTTGTTTGCTATGATCAAGAAAAGTTAAACGTAATTCAGGTAGATAAAAAATCATTCCCATAAATGTGATTGATTCTCGGCTGTTGAGTAGATAAGGAAACCAAACCAAAATTTGTTGTAGGAGTATTAAGTCAGTGCGCTTTACACATCGTGATTCTCGTTATATGCACATTTTTTCATAGTAATGTATGAGTAAACTACGTGAATATTCAACATTGCGAGTAAATCTGTAGCCGTGGTAGGTAGCGCTGCCGCCGCCCTTGGCACGTTTGGTAATATGAATGGATGAGTAATGGTATAGGCGCGAGCGACTGTAATGGCCTGCATACTGGCAAGAAGCCTGTGCACTCTTGCCGCGAGCATTTTATTAACTTGTCATTTGTATTCAAGTGCGATTACATTCTAGGCCGGATTCTTTACAAGGCGCATAGCGAAGCGTATTTGTTCTAGCATTTTTTTTTTCTAACGGTCAGCTGATAAAAGAACAAAAAAAAGGCTTTTCGGAAACCTAGGGCTTTGTAGAGAGATAATGTAAAAATTGTGTATGATGGTGACGGCGGCGCCTGTAGGTATCACCCTGCGACTACGTCCGCCGCCGCCGCGTGGGCGTAATGACGTGTTCCATTCATACAATTCACCTGTTCAATGTGCGATGACAATCCCGACACTATCACACTAAACTTTGCTAGTATTTATAGGTACAAAAAATTTCGAATCAGTGATGACTTTTCTCAATTCTCAGGTCTTTGCCATTTTCCTATTTTGTTAAGTAAACAAATTGCATTGTTTTCGTTCGTTTCCTACGTTTTTCTATTCTTAGCAAAACTCATCAATATTCTTACTAAATTGTAAAGTAATTTATACTCCACACGAAATCATTAGTAGGTACCATTACTAGATAAGTTGTGGCGTACCTATGACTACGAATGACTAAGTTGAAAGGCTCGCGACGTATGCATGCATTTGCCGAAGGAAATCCGTGACACGGCGCCTTTGCACGTAGGTACTAGTTATTTGTCAGAAACGGTAATGTCGCGAGGAGTATTGCTCAGCTATGATATCACGCTAATTTGCATCAGTGATGTGATCACTAAAGGGCGCCTTTGTACATTGCCATATATGGTCTGCAAATGCTTTTTGTTGACTTAGTAAGTGGTCTCTATTTTTGTCTTGAACTTGAATTACTTTTCGGCACAAATAAAAATAAATAATTTTTGATCTTATATTAAAGTTTTGTAAGACTCGGTTTTATATACCTAATCGACACTATTATTTGGATGTGAGTCATGCTTTGGCTACCCATGATCCTCTAAAAAGACGAAACATCCTGGTTGTTCGACCTTAATTTTTATTTAGATTGTGTCTGTGTTTACATTTTATTGTGACATTTTTGGCTCAAACCCAAATCGCGATACTAAACAAAATTTTGAACACATTCATTTTGTTACAAATTACACATTAAACTCGTATTAACGCGGCTTCCTGAAGTAATGTAGATATACGTCGTCTAAGTAATTAGGTACCTAATCTCTTGGATGAGAGAGGATCACATGATGTTAGTTGTGCTTATTGATAGTCCTCTGTCTGAGCTCGAATGTTCAGTAGAGGCAGAACAGAGAGCAACGTCCTGTTTTTTGGACGCGTCGTGGCGAACCTTTGGTCTCGCACCTTAGAAATAGCTACTTCGAAGAAAGTTTCATTATGTACTTTGGTGTATATTTAGATTTCTCGCTATTGTAATGCAGTGGGCAAGTCTAGCTGTAAACCTAGTGTACTGGGAAGACAATGCCCTTTGATCATCTAAATGTAATTTAGGTCTTTTGCAAAAAAATATGTCTTAGAAACTTGTTTGTCTGGTCTTCAATTTCGTGTTTAAAATATTTAAAAAGTCTGATATAATCCATTAGTTAGTACATAGCGAGAGGTTGAATGATGGTAACCTGTTTTAAGGTAGCTGTGGGTCGGAGCGTCGTGCCTAAACCACATTCCATGCAGTTCATAATAAGAACTTCGTACTCGGAATGTCTACAGCTAGAAAGGTGGCCTCTTGGTACAGATACTTTGCTAGATGTTATACTCTTTGAAGAGTGGGGAGTATAAACAACATTCTTAAAATGTTATGGCCTTTGCCTATTGGGTAGAGCAGGTAGTGGTAAATTAACGATTTTATGGAAAATTTGGAATGAGCGGTAATTGATGTTTCCATAGGTTGATCCTTATATGGTGAGCGGGCATGCGTGCGGTCCGGACACACACAAAGAAGTAACGGTAACGCACCGTGCCACCTGACTCGACAAACAACCTGTGTTTCTCACAGGAAACCGGCAATCGATCAAATCACACCGCTCCAGTATGCAAACAGACGCATCGGTAGATACGGCGCCGAAACGACTTGGTAGCGAACGAGACGTCGCTATACAGCAAAGCGCACGCCAGTTGGAACGCAGCAAGTCCGGCATCAAATCCGTGCGCGTGCGCTTACGAATTGCATTCCCATAGAGGGTAACGGCGCTCAGTCTCCTTTCTCGTTCCTACTAAAGGTTTTCTAGCGGCCTCTCGTTCATACAACATGAATGGAGGCGCCATGGAATGCGGTCGCGTGACGTGTGCGGCGCCGCCGACTTCGATCTCGATGCACTTCACCCTAGGACTAGATACTTCTATGTGTTCCTCACGGATTCTTTTAGAAGACAGTACCAACATTTGCTTTTCCAATTTTCTTGTCATTAATAAATTTAGGAGTCTAGACTGGAAATGCCTATTTGTTTGCCACAAAACTCGTAATTAAATTATAAAAAGCAGATTTTGAGGAACAGGGTTATTTCCTGCTTCTCATTATTGTAATCGCCGCTGAAAAAATTTGAGAGGTGAAAGAACCGCCTGGGAAAATTTCCGATGAAGTGGAAGAGGACGATGGTGCGAGTTGGTTGGCTAGCCTCAAGGAGCGGGGCTTCGAGGTTGACGGACCACTTACCAGAACCGGTCCGTGGGAGCCTTCCACTTCCCCACAAACAAGCAGAACTTCTCCTCTAGAATATATCACAACGAGAATTAATTTTATTTCGAATAATTTCAATAAATTCCAACATATAATTAACATTTACTGGATTCTTGAATGTTGATCGTTTGATTAGTCATTTTAATGACGCTTTTTTACAGTTAGTGATCCGAATGCGGTGTAAATTTTGTTTGGCAATCGGACAGTTGGTCGTTATTGATGCCTCTCATCTGTCCCGCGGCGAGCTGTAATGTCCTGCCCGTCAGAGCCGCCGTTGCCGCCGCCGCCGCCCCCGCCTCCGCTACCGCTCCTCTTAGGAATTCGTCGGCTCTCGTGTAATCTTTTACGCTTTCCAATGTTGATTATTAATTGCTCTCTCATTCAATAGATATTACATTCCGATCATTCATCTCATCTCTTTAAATACTTATAATTTATTTTACTATTATATCATATTTTATGGTGAGCTTAGGTATGCAACTATTTACGACTTTTCTTTCTTTATACCTCAGATTTTTCTTAATTGAATAAGTACTTCTATCTTTATTTCGTGCGAAAAAATATCTTTTCGTAACGGTTTCGTAATATGACATTGTAGATAAAAGAAGTTTTATTTTCGTTATTTCCGATTTTGCGAAAGAAACTGCCTGTATAATGATAACTACTTGTATCGTAGAGACAATTTCAATTGCTTGTTATGCGCAACTCTTCGTGCAGTTAATATTTCATGTAGAAGTCCAGAAGTAATGAATAACTAAATGTCATAGTCAGGGCATTACCGATTTCTAGCGCTGCAAAAGATTTGTTGAGCGCACTAGAAGACCACCAGACGAGATGACTTGACTTGACTTCGCCTCAATCTGTTTGCCTGCTTCCTCTTGAACGTTTCTACTTCAAGACCTGCTCACTTCTTGGTCATTTGTTCTTTTATATAATATGTCATGGATTTTGTTATACTGGGGACAGTCACTTTCGTGTGTCGTTTCGGGTTCATCAATTGTCCTGTCTTACATTCACTTGTAAATATACAATTAAATAGTCTTGGGTCTGACCTGTTCACCCGTATAAGTTTCATACATACATATCTGTCATGCTTTTTCCACATCATGGTAAGTAGAGACCATTTCCCTCCACCATCTTTTAACCTTATTAAAACAAGGCAGCACCAGCCCAAGCACTGTACCTGCAGACCTGGCAGACCCCCAAGAAAATGTCTATAATATTTTTTTCCTTCCACTTTTCGCTTCAATTCTTATTAGCAAATATTCTCGCCAGTTCCAAGCTTGACAACCAATGAAACTTCAAATTAACCTCAACGATCAAACCAAATCTAGTCGAAAATTCCTGAAAAGCAAGACAATATGAATAAATGGATTTGTTGAACTTTTTGTTCGTTTACATACCTATACTTAGGCTTTACTTTACCGTGTGGTATTTTCTGATTGTTGATGGTACGACAATAAGAACCGCGACTTTTACTTTTTTCTCTTAGTACTATGTTCATCTTCTGGAATTATTTTGAGTTGCATAACTTCTAGTTCGTTATAAATAGAGGTCTTTATCAGTCGAAATTAAAACCTAAATGGGCCTATTACATACTGTATGTGTTATGTTAATCAAATTGGAGCTTGGAGAGCGCGGAGGTGTCGCGACGGCGGCGGCGGTGGTGCAGAGGCTGACGCGGGCCGTGCTGTAGCCTCCCAGCGGAGCCCCGCTGTCTGGCACCGAGCCCTCCCCCGCCGCGCCGCGCCCCGCCGCCGTCGCCGCGCCTAGCGCAACCACCTCGCATTGCCATTGCCACTTCATCTACCACCACTACCGTAGATACATCACTATATACTCATGCAAGTAACCTACTTCAAGCGCTGGAATTCCGGATACAGCTCTCCTTCGTTACATTACGACAACGCTGTACGACGGCATACATAGTCTTTGTTCCTCTGAAATCATCTAAATGTATCAGATGTGCACTTATAACAGCAGTGTCAGCAGTCTACAGGCAAAACACTACCTATTTGAATTTCATTTTCATAAGTTTTATTCTATTGTATGTAGGTAGGTATATCATAATTAGGTTGCTTTTATATTCTTGGTTCACTGTACATTATCAAAAATACAATGGATAACTAAAATCATAGAGTTCAATCACGATTTAAAACATACCTAGGTACATGTTTAATATTGAATTATCAGTCCAATGTTGTAGCTTCATCACTTCTCTTTCGTATCACAAACGCTATGAATGTATTAATTAGACGGGGAAGTGAATGCGAAGTAACATGTGTTGTTCACATTTAATCCTCCATGCGCTGCGGACATGTCTGTCCTCTACGACTTTTTCAGATGGCAACATACTTAGGTACTCGGTGTGAAGCAACGTTCGATACGCAGCTCTTTTTTATTTGAAATTTAAATTTATTTTAATTATTATACTCTTTTAGCGTCTCGATACTTCTCCATATGGATTATCGATTCTATTTGCGAACATTTGTTCGGATCGTCGCTACTTCTGATTAGTAGTCGGAGTAGATGATTGTTATGAAATTAGATCAGGCATTTTTGATGTTCTGACTTAAATAAGATGTGCGTTTGAGTGGATTGCGCATATTATTGAAAGGCTCTAATTGAACAAGTGTAGTGAGGAGGGGGAGCGGCCTCGAGACCGGCGCGTAGGTCCGATTGCGACAACATCTGCGGCCGCGGGTTGTGCAAGTGCTGATGGAAATTCCGGTGTCGCAGTATCGAAGGCATAAGTAGCGAGTGGCTAGGGTCCTGCGCATGCGGCGCTAGTGTGAGGCCACGGCATGAATGGAGGTGCGCAGCGATATGTAGGTCACGGTATCTTCAATGGGCCGTCGGCAGGGCCCCGCGTCGCCGCCGCATGCGCCCTCATCGCTCTGTGAAAGTTGCCACTAAGTACTTTCGCGACACTCGCATTATAGAACCCAACAATTTACACTCTAGCGCTCGAAAATTGAGTCACTTTTTGATTGGTGCTTTGGTACATTCACATCCGCCTCGGCGTGTCGTGCGTGCCACGGCGAGACGGCCGCGAGCGCTCTACAGCGCGGGTGCATACGGTCGGGTTCCGCTCGCTGCGCTAAAATTTTGGCTGCGACCGGCACCGTATGCTTGCGCTTAGGAATTCACTTCCGGGTAGGTCGGAAAGTGAAATGGCCTCGTCTGTGATGTAATTGGAATTCGGATGTATCCGGAGTCAGCGTTACTCCGTTCACTTATAAAATTTCTATAGGTATCCGTTGACATAAAAGGCTGCCTGCCGCCGCTGTCGTTTCTATGACACAGAAATAGTTTAAGCGATGGACCGTAAGATGAGTTTTTGTTGCCACTTACCTGTGCAACTTGTAGCTTTCATTTTAAGTACGAACGACCTTTACTTCATACTTATTACTATTTAGACAACGATTGTTTAATAATGCCCTATGCGTTTAAGGTGCGAGTACAAGTCTTTAAGGAATTAGCTAGTCACCCGAGACTTTATTATTTGCCTCATCTAGTCGATTCAATCCCACTGTTGGGCAAACGCCTCTCTCCTTACACTACATGACTTCTGGTCATGAGCCACCTTTGTCCTATGTACCTTAAGAGTTATCATAGCAATAATTACATATTTAAACAAATAACTGCTGCAATTGAGGTGATAAAAATCTGATATATTTATGAGCAACTGCTGCAACTTATCTAAAAATGGAACATGAAAATTTCCAAAACTGAAAGAGTCGACACGCGTGAGGCAGTCAGTTGTGATAATAAATGATTTACTGTATCGTAAAATGCTATATGTAGGTAATTTAATTAAATATAATAATAATTATTAGGTACTTATTCATAAAGTGGAAATTTGGACATGTACAAACACTTTTCTTTAAAACCGTTATAGTACAATTTGTCTGGCGGCCACTTCTGAAGAAAGAAATCTGCAAATACACAACGGCAGTGAAGCATTTTCAACGTATTGTTAGTAGGTGATCTTTGTCATATTGAATGCTTGCTCTTATTTTTAAAGAACATAACATCACCATTTCGGTCACTATCAGTGTCGTAAAATCAATTTGATGTCGTTACACACAGGAATGTTTTCCTGTTAACGATCAAGCGTTCTACAAAAAGCTTTATGAGCCTTCCATTCTCGTTATGATGTTAAAACAAAACCTGAATTTATATTTCGTCGAATTTCCGACCGAACAGCGGCTTTTTTCAAAAGTGTGAATGTGCCGAATGGAAGCGATGTATAGTTGCCCTAACTGATCAGCGCGCGCAGCTTTCACCGAGCTCAAAGGCTCCGCGCTGTCGTGCATGTTTATTAACTTAACCATCTTAACAGGAATTCACAGTTTTCCTTAACATTGCTATTAGGAGGTACAACTCATACACTCGGATCTCAAAACACGGACATAGAACACGTTTCCCGAGAAATTGCTACATCGTTCTACTGAACAACGTCAAGCCATCAAGTAGGTAGCTTTGTGACTTTCAAAATATGTAGACAGCCTTTAAAGTAGAACAAATAGATATGGAATTCGGTTTGAGTTATTACGATAGGGTAGAATACAATGTGTGTAAGCTAACGGACTTGTATGAAATGGATTACAGCTGACTGGCTGACCCTCAATTATGTGGCGAGCAATCGTTGTGATAGCTCGAAACTGTCCATTATGCAAAAAACGCGCTATTACGTCATTACGTAATGTAACCTTTAGCGGGACTAGTTTAGTGTAACGGTGACGGAGGCTGTACAGTTAGCCGCATTCCTCGCGCGCTCACGGTATTGCCAAGGGAGGGTGCAGGTGCAGGGGGGCGCATAGCGGCATCCCCGCGCGCATCTCCCCCGCTGCCGCTTTTCTATGCACTCCACTTGCAATGTTGTAGACTCGTCTTACTACATACCTACATAGGTATAATGTCGGAATTCCGTTTTCTTAGGCGTGCTGCTCTATGTTGGTCAGATCTTAAACTGTATCTAACTTAGTAAGAAGGTATTATTCTGAAAACCATCAGCTTGTTTCATTTCCTTTATAAAAAAATAATAATAGGTATTCGACGTTCACAGATATTCACAAAATATCTTATCAATTTATCTACTTACATGATAATCTTTTAAGTAACTGTAAGCTTACTTGAGTAACAATCGGTAAACTAATTAATTACATACACTAAAGCTTATTTTTCCCGTAGATTTCAACTTTTGTTAAGTGTGTTAGTTGACAGTAACAAGTGTTGGAAGTAGTGAAGTGTGGAGTTTAAGAGCTGAGGGCGTAGGCGGCGCCCGCCCCTGCGCGCGTGTGTAAACACCAGCCCGTGCCGTCGCATTCACCTGCATCTTGTTTATTCACACACATTCATCCTAACTTGCCAGTGTTGTCAGCTACCCACACCGTAATTAGTTCTTAGCTACTGTCACTCAACTAGTAGAATTCCAGGTGTTTCTACTTCATAGATGCCCAATGCTCTTGTTTTTTAAGGGCTCTCGTATAATGAGATCTCTTTTGATGAGTAGATGTGTGTTAATACGCAGATTTTCGTTGTTATAGAAATAAAAGAGTACAAACCATTTTGGATTCTTCATGCATAGTCAGTCAGCCACAATAAAATTAAGTGTATGCCCGTAAAAAGCTTTTAACCAGTGCGAATATGCACTGGTTCGTCTTTTGTAATGTGTGCGCAGGCGGTCTCAATAAATGGTGATAATCGTCACCGGTGACCAGCTTTCTTCGTGTACACGCTTCTACTAACAAACTTCAATACTTTGTCATTTATTATATTAGTAACATGTGTTTCTTCTTCCAACAAATTTTTTTTTTCTTGTTATCAGGAACCTGGCCATAGGTATCGGCATCCAGAACTTCCCAGAAGGGTTGGCAGTTAGCTTACCTCTACAGGCAGCCGGCTTCTCCGTGTGGAGAGCGTTCTGGTAAGTTTGCATGTACTTATCTACTTAAACCAAATGACTCTTTTGTATTCCAATAGCCTTGTTTTTTAATAATTTTAATTCCATTCGGAGGTTGGTGAAATAAATGCCAAAGGCTGAAACGGATCTGTGGTTGTTAGCAGCATAGTTGCGCGTATTCGTGTATGTAGTTGGAATGGTAGTTAGATCGTGCGCGGCTAGAGAATGCGCCCGCGCCGGCCGCGGCACTCGTCGTTAGGCCGGATGCCAACGCAGCTAGACTGGCCGACCCCATTCCTGTTCAGGCTAATTCATTTAGCGACTGCCGGACCGGGCGAACCGAACCGAACCCACTTATACTTTGCTCTTTCATCGCTCTTACAGGGGCCGGATTCTACTAATTACCAAATGACAAATGGTGTCTCTCTAGAATGTGAATTGTAAGATTTTACACGTCATTTTGGTATTCTGTTAAGAGATAAGTTGACAGTGGACAACTATCGGCCTTACATTTAATTACTTTACGCTTTAATCGGTATTCTACTCCGCAATGTCACATAAGTGGCAGTTCCAAACTGTATTCTCTTCGCTATTTGACAGTAGTTCTCTAATGGCATTTCGTTCGGTCGTTCGTTCGTTCTGTCGTTCAGTCGTTCGGTCACCCAAACACTATTTCGGTGTTTTTTCAAAAATTAACGTGCAATTTATGCAAAAATTGCATTTAAATCTTATAGAAATAAATATTCTGTATTTTAAAGTATGTCTAAGCTTATTCTAGCTCGAAAAAATCAATCAATCGGTTGATCAATTTCTTCGAACAATAATTTTATTAAATATTGGCAACATCGACAACTAAATTCTTCGTCAAGGACAAACGAAAGACAAAGCCCTCTAGAGACTATTAATCGTGGCACTTAAGAGAATACCAAATTTGTGACCTATTACTGTAGAATGTTAATCTGTTGGCTATAGTTTGGTCGCTTAACTTAATTTAGCGGAATTGGTACCCTGTTCCTTTAATACATCTGCTATGCATGTCTTTAAAAGTGAAGATCTCAAAATATTTACCCAAATTGTGATGCGCATATTACGTTTAGCTCAACGGCTTCATCTAAAGTGTTCCACCGTATAGAAATTTCTCCTACGTCTTTGAGTAGGTATAATGTAGTTTGGGTGGTATGCAAGCACGTAGTCGTACGAGTTATTAACGTTACCAAATAGGTAAAAGTTGTAAATAGTCGCATTCCTCGGTGTTCTTGGAATCGCCATGGCGCCGCTCGGACGGTACGCGAGCCGACAGCGCCGTTCAGAGTTACTAAACCCAACTCACGTCCCTAACCATGGATATGCCTCAATTTCCTTATATTGCGATTTCATATTTTACATTACGTGGACACGATGCAGACAATATTTCAAATATTAAGAAGTTTTGTAATAAGTAAGTTACCTTTTAATCTGAAAATGTATAGGTATCTAATTCTATTATTGAACAGATCTGAAAAGCTGTGTGAATCTATCTCCCAACTAACGTCAAACTTTGAGTAATTCAATCAGCCAGATATTCTGAGATAAAATAGACCAATTTTCAACTTTTCACATGATCTGGCATCGTAAAAGCCAAGATGATTTTGATTCGTGCCGATATTAGGACTGGTTCGTTGCGATGTGGCACCTTTACTTGGTTCGTAGCTCATATTGAGAACCGGCAGCGGCGGAGCAAGAATGCGCGCGAGTGGGAATCCTAGCCGGGCGAGGAGGTCGGGAATGCGCGCACGCCGAACGACGACCCCGCTACCCTACGCCTGTGTTGCGCTTCGCCCGCACTCACCCCTGTAAAAATGTCCTCTTAATCATAAAGGCTATAAAAACTGTAGATGTTTAACAGAACCCTGCAATGCCTTCGCGTTCCTAAAAGCAAATACTAAATATTTCATATGCATTCCATATGATGGGTTTATTTATCAGAAAAATTGGTAGCTAGAAAAGCTTTTGAAAATAACGATGAAGAATTAACTTTGAAGAGTTTAAAGCAGCCACGCGCAAATCAAACCAACTCATAGATACTCGTATCTATCACTATAAAGTTGGAAAATGTTCTGGACGCTACACTTCCACCAGCATAATGAGTACCTAAACTTAGAGTTAGGTATAAACTTATATTTACAAATTGAAAAGCCTGACAAATCCTTTCAAGATTTACTTTACTGAATGTCGCGTGAAGAGGTTGTCTAAGTGTTATATAAACAAAGGGGATTCAAAATGTGTTTAAAAAATAAAGAAAATCCAGCGCTTTGATGAGACTGTCATCACCACTAACGGATAGCAGATTTCGCCCACTAAACTTTGGAAACTTATAACCGACTTGAAACTAGAAGAAGTGCTTAAAGTTTTTGAACGTTAATCAGACTATAACAGTAACTATTTGCATCCAAGTCGAGTCATCCCTTTCTCTCTTCTCCTTTGGATAAACAAAGAAACTTTTTATTTATTTATTTATTGGTTCTCCAACAGATTTATAACTTAGATTATAGATATTATCGTACAATTATGGTAAAGCAAAGATGTAGATCCAATTATAGGTGAACACAGCATGCGTAAGTAATATTGTCAGTTATCGCTTAAATTACAAGAAGTAAGTATATTGTTATAGAGGTAACTTAAATAGGAACCTACATATTTATTCAGATGCTTTTGTTATTTTGATTCTTTCGTATGTTATGTTGTGTCATATTGAAAAGTTTAACATAAGAATTTACAAGCAGTTAAATACTTTTTCACTTTTTTATCGTTACCTAATGTTTGAGCAAGGTTATATATTAGTATCATTCCGCTGTATTGCATGTACTGTGGGCATATGTTATAGTTACGTATTAGTAGTAGGGAGTATGTGTTGCGGAATGCAAGGAGCGAGGAATGCAGCCAGGGCAAGAAGTGCCCTCGCCTGACCGCCCCGCGCGCCCGCCCGGCCGCCTCCCTGGAAACGCCGCGCCACATTGCCAATGTGCCTGCTTTCTGTATTCAATACATATAAATTGATTTATTTCATATCATCCACATTAAGCATAGGTACCTACCTATGCTTAATGTGTAAACTAAGTAGTTTATCGCTGATTATATACGATATAATCTAGGCCTCCGTCATTTAATAATTACGACCCGCGGAAATCCTGAAACTGCAGAAGATCGTCAAATATTTATCCGTCGCGTATCTAAAATGCTATCATGATAGATCCCTTCTCTTGGCATTATGTTGCCGCTACACGAATACTTTATACGATGAATTATGTATGACTTAGATGAATCGCCTCTATCCAATAGATTGGTAGTTGTCGTAACTAATAAGTTTCGTGTCATTTACTAAAGCATAAAGTCCACATTAGCTTTTTGTTCCACGATATGACATAATCAGATCAAGCCGTGTGGTGATCCATTGTCGTAGACAATATGTCTGCCCGACGTTTCTCACCGAATGTTCAATGACTCATAGCGATGTAATATGCTTAGGTAAATTAAGCTTTCGCATCATATAGATAGGTGCCTGTCTAGCTCGCTAATCTATACTGGTTTAGTCCGATTAATTTTAATAAGTAGTGAAAATTTTTGTCATTAAATTGTATGATTTCCTATTTTGAAATATACCATCACGTGTCTAGAACTTAGATATATTCGTTTAGTACTTGCTGTATACATATTCTATAGCATTTTATATTCTAGGTACCTACAGGTAACTAAGAAGCTAACCACTATTTGCTAGTGCATTAATTAATGAAAAACTTATTTCGGCGACGTAGCGGCTGCGTTGACGAGATTCGAGGGCGCGGCGGCGGCGGCGCGGCTCCGGGCGGCGCGCGCGGCTCGGGCTGAGAGGCCGGTGTGCGGTCACCTAACCATTGCTAAGTGGACCCGAGAAAGTCGTCTATTTCGAAATTTTAGCGTTGCGTGTCGGGTGTGCTATGTGTCGCTGCGGTGCCGCGGAGTCTGGTGCATAGCGGCGAGAGGCCGGCTGCGGCGGCGGCGCGCTGTCTGCGCGAGGTTCCGGAGCGCACCCGTCCGACCAGTCGCCGCGCACCGCCCGTTGCCCGCCTCGGGCGATCGGCCTTCACAGTTAAATAATTAAATCGAGAGAGTGACGCCGCAGCCGCCGACGTCGCAGCGGGCCCCGAAGAAGCAGTCGCGGAAGGCCCGGCCAGCCTTGGTGGCGCTGATCTGCGCAATGGAGGCCGGTTTCGTGTGCGCATATTGCGTCTCAGCCGCACCTAGTCTTTCCGAAGTTTGGACCGCCTTCCTAGCTGTTCTATTGCCAGACTGTTAGATCG
Organism: Anarsia innoxiella; assembly: GCA_947563765.1. Classification (NCBI taxonomy): domain Eukaryota; kingdom Metazoa; phylum Arthropoda; class Insecta; order Lepidoptera; family Gelechiidae; genus Anarsia; species Anarsia innoxiella. The sequence continues at coordinate 4,517,043 of OX387404.1, read as the reverse complement.
GTAACGCCTTACTCGGTAGAATTTTGTTTAATTGACCAGTTACAACCGAGATCGAATCAATCTTTTGTCTTAAATTTGAATATTTAAATAGCTTAGCTATACTTAAATATCAACCAGAGTAAAGTTGTATTAAACCTAAATATATTAAAATGATTGGTTATTCGATGTTCGAATATCGACACATATAAACTATCGGATGCAGGCTAGTGTCATTAGTAAATGAAGCATCGTGATTGTCACTTAAGGGCCAGGACAGATTAAAATAAGGGCGGTACAGGCCCACAAATTACCTACATCAAAACTACCTACTGGAATTGGTTTATTGTAATCACAATTATAAATACTGATAAAGGCTGACTGGACTAAAAAAGTACCTAAGTATCTACTTGGTTCTTCATTTTGGATTAATTAAAACTTGAATGTTTAATTCGTCTGACTGATAATTTGTTGTGTATAACACATATTATAATAGGAAGAGATTTGTCTCTAATATGTCATAAAACAGTACACATGTTAATTAATTAACTTTTTATGCTGATATTAGTGAATGGAACAATCCAATGTCAAAAGAACCAGTTCGTATTGTAGCTGATTTATTTTTACCTACAATTACTGAGATTAACTATAATGCATAATTGATTTAAATCCCCAGCATTTCTGAATATATGTTAAATACAATTACGATAAGTCGACAAGCAAAACAGTCAATTGCTAAAAAACTTGTATTTATACAGGGTGTCCCATAAATAGGCCGACAAACTGACACAGGAGGTAGATGGACTTAAGGTGCATCAAATAAGCCTAACATGCCCATAGAAAAGTGTTATGAGTATTGAGTTAGACCCGTTTTAGTGATTTTTGAAAAAATAACCACTTTTTGATGGTTTTTGTATCAGAGAGCGATTAATATTCAATTAATAAAAAGAAAAGTACGTTAACGGCTTCTTCGATAGTTACTTATGATGTAGCGAAAATAATTAGTCGATTAAAGTGGAACATGGACAAATTAACTGTCAAAGGTAACTTTAATTCTCTCCCAAAAACAATAAACTCGACTTTGAGCAGCCGCCACGAAAAAAAAATACTCGGAACTTAATGAACAAATGTTTTTAAAAACTGCCTTGTGCTATTCTAAATCTAAAATGGTATAACATGTACCTATTGCAAAAACAACAAATTCGGGGTATTAGAAATCGAAAACTTACCTAAGTCGGATTTATTTCAAAAACTTAGAAGTTGAGTTAAGGTGGTTAAATTGATAAACTCGAGTAGTTAAGAGAAGTAATCTAGCAGAGCGTCTGTTTTCAGCCTGACTAAGTAATAGGGAGTGATAAAGGCAAAAACTCAGTCGCTGTTTGAACCAAAATATTGTCTAATGGTCCAAAACAGGTAGTATTTGAATGGTGCCAGATTAGACAAGGGTTTGGTGGAAACATGTGGCAATCAATTAGGGGATATTAAAAACGGTTTATCATGAACGCATCTTAGTATTTTTTAGGGTTCCGTTTTCATACTTTGGGTACTTACTAAGGCTCGGTCTGTCCATCCGTCTATCTCATGAACCGTTATAGCTAGAGCGTTGCAATTTTCACAAATGATGTAATTACCATTGTTGGTATTACAAAAATGCTAAAAATAGAATAATGATAATAATTAAGGGGGGCTCCCATACAACAAATGCGATAAATTTGCTCGATATTAGTAATGGCTATTAAGACACTTGAAATATTTACAGAATACTCAAATGAATGATACGGAACGTATTGCGCGCGAGTCAGACTCGCACTTGGCCGGATTTTTTCACAAAACAGTGCTTTAATTGTCTGCTCCTGAATATTATGCACAAGTGTCATCTGAATATCGGCAAATAGTATTCGAAGCTGCTCAAGAGCTCAAGCTTAAGCACGTCCCTATGTTCCCACCAAACCCATGTCTAATCTGGTACCATTCAAATACTACCTGTTTTGGACCATTAGACAATATTTTGGTTCAAACAGCCACTGAGTTTTTGCCTTTATCACTCCCTATTACTTAGTCAGGCTGAAAACAGACGCTCTGCTAGATTACTTCTCTTAACTACTCGAGTTTATCAATTTAACCACCTTAACTCAACTTCTAAGTTTTTGAAATAATCCGAATTAGGTAAGTTTTCGATGTCTAATACCCCGAATTTGTTGTTTTTGCAATAGGTACATGTTATACCATTTTGGATTTAGAATAGCACAAGGCAGTTTTTAAAAACATTTGTTCATTAAGTTCCGAGTATTTTTTTTTCGTGGCGGCTGCTCAAAGTCGAGTTTATTGTTTTTGGGAGAGAATTAAAGTTACCTTTGACAGTTAATTTGTCCATGTTCCACTTTAATCAACTAATTATTTTCGCTACATCATAAGTAACTATCGAAGAAGCCGTTAACGTACTTTTCTTTTTAATTAATTGAATGTTAATCGCTCTGATACAAAAACCATCAAAAAGTGGTTCTTTTTTCAAAAATCACTAAAACGGGTCTAACTCAATATACTCATAACACTTTTCTATGGGCGTGTTAAGCTTATTTGATGCACCTTAAGTCCATCTACCTCCGGTGTCAGTTTATCAGCCTATTTATGGGACACCCTGTATACAAGTAGTTTATTTCATCAAAAAAAGTGTTAGCGTCTGCTTGGTTTGGTTATACTGTACCGTTTACTATAATAGACTTTTCTGCAATACGCCGTGAAAGTTTCTACAGCATAAGTTATCTGGCTACCTTATAAAGTAATTTCAGTTTATACCGTCTGTAATAAGTAAGTACCTACTAAGTACAAAAGCTCTACAAAGAAAACCAAGAACACTAAAACCTAAGTAACCCAAAAGAAAGACGATTCGGTTTTAAACCAATGGAATAAACCTTGGTATTTAAACATTTTATTTAAATTCAAGGTAGTTATTGAGTGACAGACATCCTGTTTTATGGGTTGTCGGTAGCCCAACAGTCGGACGGTTCGCCGAATCGGTGGATACTGTCGCAAATTGCCGCTTTCGCCACCCGCTGAATAATGCATGCGCGCGATAAGTCGATAACATAACATCACGCCGCAGCCGCGCCGCCCGCCGCGCCCCGCAGCTTAGACTCCACCGCCTCTTACGCACTAGCAACTACCCGCAGGGGCAGTTCGACTTTAGATTTTTATATACTCGTACAATTCGCAAGCTCAGCAGCATAGTGCTTAGTTTGATTTCAAATATCTAACTGCCCCGCGTCTGAATAGTGCGTGAGAGTCGTAACATATTAGGTACACTTCCATATACAAATGGTGTCCCATAATTCCTTTACTTTTGGCAGAAGCCTATTATATCTATCGATAATGAATAATCTGTAGAGCCATCTCGCTGTCAATCAATTTAATGGTTCTTTTTTTATCACTGAAACTTTCAGATAAATCCTAATATCAACTGTTGATCTCTGTCCTATACTACTTGTAAGTAATTTTAGATTTAATCCAACTATACATGCGGTATAAAATATTAATATTGAAAGCGTTGATATTATTTTTCGAAATATTGCATAACATACCTATATCATTGGCTAGTTTTAGGATAGGAAAATGAAGTTGTAAAGAGTAATGAAGATGGTAAGTAGCAGCAAAGCAATTGGCTGCGGCGGCGGTATGCGCATGTTCAGGCTATCGAGGCATGTTAGGCGGCAGTCGTCGTGTGGGGTGGCCCTGACGGCGTTTCCCACAGCGGCGACTCCTCGACCAGTTCGTCGGAATGTGGTCGCGGCACCGGCCCGCACTTTCACCAAAACAATTCGTTAGCGGCCTCTTTCGGCATCGCACCACACCCCCCACCCCGCAACCCGCACACGTGAAAATTAACAACACACTGATACTTGACTCCGTGATTGGTATTTCGGACACGGGCCCTTTAAAGTTCCGCGCCGCTGAAACCGGCGTTTGTCCAAACACAGATCTTGCGCTGCTGCATCGTTCGTTAAAAGGCTCATAACTTTGTGGTGGGTTGCAGTAAACATGATTTATTATATGATCATGTTCCTAAGGGCTTAAATATTTCATCTAATTTTGTATTTCTCGAGGAGTTTATGATGTCCCGAACTGAAGTCATTTGTTCGCTGAATTTAAACATTGCAGCTTAGTCTGTCTGCATATTTGTGTAAATGGTTGTCAGCATAAGTAGATACCTACACACGCTTGTGAATAGATTACTTGTGTTGTGCACATCCGGAATGTTATGTAAGAAGTTGAAGCAACTGATGAAGTTCTTTACAATTCTTAATATCGACAGTAACACATTCTCAACGAATGGAGTTCACGATTCCTTACTTAAAAGTGGCATGGAAGCGATTAATATGATATTCAACAAGAATATTAATTCAAATCTCGAGAAATGCGGTTTTGGTGATAAACCCTTCCATATATTTAGGTATTATTTTGTGATAAATTAATTTCTATGTATTTTCTGCCGAATAGCATATTAAATAGATACCTACCAACCTATGTTATCTGAATATGGACGTTATAGTAAATGTAAGTGTTGTTATTGAAGGTATGGGCAACTATCGGGGATGGTGGAGCCAGTGTTCGGTGTCCTGGGAGCGGTGGCGGTGGCAGCCGCGCAACCCGCTCTGCCCTACGCGCTGGCATTCGCTGCCGGCGCCATGATATATGTCGTTGCTGACGACATCATCCCAGAGGCCAATGCTTCGTGAGTACAATCTTTTAATAATACAATCTAACCGTCATTCATACAGAGCGAACAAACACGAAACATTGTTAGGGTTCAAGTTAGGAACCCGTGTTTGCCCAGCTGTCAAGTCAAAAATTATTGTTATAATTTTGACATTGATTAACATTGCAAACAGATACACTGAAAAATCAGTAAAAATCAACCTAACATGAATTCAAACAAGTCTGCAATAATTTTGATGGATTTTCTTTTACAAACATGTACCATTCCTACCTTACCTTACCAAATTAATTAGGTATAGGTTTTTATATTGTGGTCAGGTGTTATTAGATTCTTGTCTTAAACATTAGAATTTAAACAAAAATCTAAAATTGTATTCGATTCGGTAGAATCATAAAGTCCACTTTATACCTATGTAAAAGTAAATTTGCAGAAATAGCTCAAGTAACGTTACTGTTTCTATTAACCTGAAGAGACATTTTATAGAACGTAAATACGCAGTGTTTTTTTTTTAACTGTTATGTATCAAATCTAAAAATTTGAACTAAATTCCAACAAAGAAGATGTTGGGCTGATCTCCGGTTTCCCCTTGGAATTAGGATAGACAGAGTACAATTAAGAGTGCTGGCCTTGAGATTGACCTCAAAAGAAGCAAAGGACGCGCGGGCTTTGTTCTGACCCTTGCGAGACGCAGCCCCCGGCCGCCGGCGGCCGCGCCTTTGACAGCTTAGCGAGCCGATAACGTCGTCGCCCTCTATTTGCGCATCTTTAAACCACTTACTTACACAATATGGCCATTTTCGTTACTATGCAGATCTTCGCCTATTGACGGACAAATTGTCGAGTAGATAAAATCTAAATGTATTTATACCGTGACGCAGTAATCATTGAATTTGACACAAACAAGGTACCCACGCTTGTATTCGGGTATTCGCTGGGTAGCCGCTAACTTGTGTAGTAATCGGATTGACGAGGGTTATGTGCCGGCGGCGGCGACGTCCCTGATTGTCGATTCATATTCCCGTCATTATTATTTCGACAGATTTAGATTTGACGCATGACTGTTAACCGTCAATAGGTCGGGCTCCTCGTTATTACCCGACACAAAGGTGAAGTTTCGTGGACACTTCCCCTTAGCGACAGCCCTGTCTTGTGCGAACAATGGTTCGGACCGGTCGAGTTTCTTTCCTGGCCTCCAGGAGAGGGTCAGTCCACCAACATTTTGTTGTGTGCTAAACAAGATCTACAAATTGGTTTCAGAGTTTGGTTTTCGGCAGACGATGTTTTGCTTTTTCTTATACCAACTGTTAGTTAAGGTATTAATTGATGCAAGAATTTATAGAAAACGCCAAGGGCAGTGTTGCACCTGGCAATAGAACCAACGCCGTTTTTATAATGAGTTTGCCCTTACAGATGGCACTTAAAGTTACCGCATGTAAACGAAAACTAATTAGAGAGTGTAGCCACAGCCAGCAGCGTGGGTACAACACGCCTGACACTCCCTTGCGAAGCACGCGCCTGCATCGCTTAGCACGATTAACGTGGTTATAATATTAAACATGTTCCTAGTCGAACACAATCTACTTATTGCCAGACTTTTTTATAAAATTAAACTGTGAAATTCCTTACATAAAATATCACAAATCGATTGTTGCATATTATCTATCTTATCGATTGTCGCTGCAAACTCCAAACCTCAATATCTACACTCAATTAATTGCACATTAAAGGTTGGATATAGCTAGATGTAACCAATATATCTAGGAAGCTAGACGATATTTGCAGATACAATAAGCCGCGATGCAAGCGACACGTGAAAATGTAGCCGCGCGGCGTCGCGACGCAAATACCCCGCCCAAAATAGCGGCGCGCCGTCTGACACCCCGGATGTGCCACCGCCGTCTCGCCGCGGCGGCCCTGTGCCTATGCTCCTTCACAATAGCCTCTACATTATCACAGCCTGCTTACAGTCCTTAATTCATCATTTCAGATCTACCTTAACCTATTTTATAGCCCATTGTTTACAACTCGCCTCCACACTATTATTGCAATAGTATACTCGCAAACATTTAGTTCATCAGTCAATTAAAATATCGTATACTCCTGCTACTGTAACGGAAATGAAGATATGAAATGGTAGTGAGTAGGTAGTTCCTATAAAACGCAAACCCTATTCTGCTTAGGTACGCGTGTAATCCTATGAAATTGTAAACACTATTCTCACACGAGAACGAATTACTGTTGGCATGTGAACTAGTCCAAACATAAGTACGTATTTGTTCACCTGAAACCTAGGGTTCGTTGTAATAAAAAATAATTGCAACTGCACAATTACAATATTGTACCCACAATATTTCGATTCTATTCAACTTATAGCAGATGGGCTTAAATACTTAGTTGGTAATTCGAAATTAATATTTTTCAAGATTAACCTAATGCATTAAAGTTTTATTGTTGAACTTGTAATTAGGAACTTTAGGATGACGGCAACGTATCATGATCATGTCATACATTCAAATTCAACAACCTAATGACGACAATGTTGTTGTTTGAATTTAGAGAAGGAGGGCGCACATTTAATGTAATAAAACTACAAAGGCCTTCTTTGGGGTATAGGTAGTCTTATCCGGGAAACTGTAGGTACGAAAGGAATTTTAAAAATCAAAGAAAGTAAATAAAATATTCTTATTAGACCCGTGTTAGTCCCCAACTTTTATCCTTTGTTGTAATGGAAAGTTTAGGTTCGCGCGCAATGGTCTTGGCAGCGAGTGTGCGTCCTCCGCGCTGCGTCGCCGGGAGAGAGCAGCGATGGCGGCTGCGGCGCAAGCGCAGGCATTCTGGAGTAAATCGGTGCGCATGAGCCGTGCGTGGGATTGTCACCGTCTCGCCACTGTCAATAATAATAAATATGCACAAAATAACGCGTTTGTACTGGGATAAGGCCGGTGACGCCGCTCTTGTTTGTCTATGCACTTACGTCACCGTCTGGGAATCCGGCGCGCCGGCCAATACTCCCTGACCTACCTCCAGATAGCGCATGCGTAACCCGGGTGCATTTCACCACTCTCCATATCCGTATCCCATGATACGATTGATGCTCCTTGGCGTTGTCCATCGAAATACAAAAAATAAATATCGCTCATGCTGAGCAAAATAACCTCTACGTATAAGTTGGTAACTTGACGCTAGCTCGACGCGACCGTTATTCAATTGGCTGATTCAGACTTCTAAGTAGAATCTCTAGCCAGAGATATTTTTTGAAACGCAGAGGTAAAGATCATTTAGATTTCAACATTGTCTTTTACGAGTATTAAGTACTTAAAATTCTGATATCGAACAGAGCTGCTATATTGCCCATAAAATGTTATTGATGTCTTATATCGATTCAGATTTTGGGATTTTTGACGAATAATAGCTAATTTAGTTTCATCAAGGTGTGTTATAAACCGTGATCGATTTGAAGGCGTGATGTCAGTGAGTAGGTGCGCGCCAAATGTCCTGCGGGGATCCCGGCGCGTGACCAGAATACCCGCGCGAGGAGCGAGCCGCTCACTGGTCGGCCCTCCTCGTTACGCACCGGATGTCAAACCTAGTCAAAACTGCTGTGGGAAGAATAATTAGTAAACTTACTCCATACAAGCGAGGCTCCTTCAAGCCCTTGTGCTTTACCAATCTTCTTATACCCCACTGCGCACTGATACATTCGCCATGCTACTCGTGTTGGTAACAACATACGACACCACTACTTAATTATAATATAATTAATATTTATGCGTATGTTTATAAGTATACCCGCAACATAACGACTACAACGTTACGACTAAGAGAAATTGCTTATGTCATATTAAATCATTATCTTGTTCAGCTTAATGGCTAAGTAGTTTGTAAATGGTTTTATACTTGGAACACAAAAACTATAATTGATTGTATAATTGTTAAATTGTTTGTTTTCCGCATCAAAAGACACGAAAGCTTTGTTCTTGTGTTACGGTGACGACGGAAAGGTGAAAGTTAATCCACGTCTCAATCATCTTTCATATGCATTCATTACTTTTCTTTGTCGTTTCTGATTCGTGTTAATTGACCATAAATTGTTTGGGAACTCGACAGGTGGGTCAATTCAGTTACTTTAACATTCCGAGTTAAACGATTTAACTTTAAAATTACATAGTAGAAGAGCTAGTTACCAATAGTACTTACCAATTAAGTAAAAGAGACGTCGTTTTATTCTATAGGTCACAACACTACCTGTAAATACCTACGTATATCAATAGAAGTTCACTTAGCTACTTAAAATCAGTTGCTACTCTTGATTATTTAATAACGCAAATTAATACTTCGTTACTAATCGTCATAAATTTTACATACTCTACCGATTTCAGGCATTGAGTCGTAACGTAACGTATATCACCTAAATCAATGCAAATCTTACATGTTTTCTCTTTATTCTTTCACTGTTTTTCCCTGATACGCTCACCGACGTGAAACAGTAAAAAAATAAGTGACACGTATTTTGTTAAAGTGTTAAGCTAGGCGCCGCCGACGTCGTAAATTATAGTCTGTATAAATAACCATTTAGTTTTCCAATGAATACTGGTACAATGCATAACAACGTGTAAGTGAGTACGAGGAATCGTATTAATGTAACGGCAGTAGTTCCAGCTAACGAATTCAAAGCAGACATCAATGACCATTGTATTTTTTATGTTCTAATGCGTGAGACGCCGTCACCGGCCTTCCCGATATCATAATTTTGTTCCCTATTTTATATTCAAATATCGTGAGCTTGTTATTTCTCAATGACGCACATTGAGTAGTATTCTAACACAACAGTTTATAACGGATCTATGTTGAATTGGTCTTATTGTAATTAAACTAGCTACCAGACTTCATAAAACTTGTCTGTAATTGAATTCAGTAGTGCCATTTCTTCTGTTTGCGATGTCAATCAAACAATTTTATATAGTGTAGGTAGACTCTACCATAGGTTTCTTCTTCTCATTTTCAGAACTTGATCTATCTGTAACACTTGAATTTTAAGAAAGAATTCCACTAACACATAAGTTTGTCTTCACATTTTCATCCTAATTTCAAGGGTGCTGCTGCTTTAAGTGAAGTTTTCGTTTAGGAAAGTTTGTTTTTGTTTATACAGTGGCAACGGAAAGTTGGCGACGTGGGGTTGCATCATCGGCTTCATGGTGATGATGTGTCTCGATGTGGGTCTGGGGTAACCTGCCCTCTCCACCGCTCCACAGCTCCACCGCTCCATCGTGCCTTGATGCCTTCCAATACGACACTCGCTTGCCCTACCTGATTTATTACTTACGGATGCTCTTCACTAGCCAATACCCAAAAAACTTAAAATAGTCTTGAATATTGAGTTTGATTGTAATGTAACCCGCAATCTTATGGCTGTGCTGTTTCAAAGTTTTTAAACGTATGATGAGACTTAGAATCTTATTAAATAAAACCTTGTTTGATTATTTGACGCCTCGAATGTTGTTGGATACTTACTACCGATTTAATTGATTAAACTAGGTTTGATAGTTGAGCAGCTATGTGTTTTAAAACATTATTACGCTTCATTTTAACTGAAATTGAATTAAAATTTTGTGAAATTATAACTACTTTCGGGAAATTTTCAAACTTAGGTACACACACTCGCCATTAATATGTAATGCTAGTAAATGCAAAGCCAAACTCGTAATACCTAACAATATTTTAGAAACATTTGTAAATAATGTAAATAAAATCATGGGTTTTTGCAAAATGTAACATTTTGTTACCCATTTATACTACCCTTCATATTATGTTAGTCCGTATAATTATTTAAATGCGTCAAACCAGGCGGCTCTGCTAATACACTTCTTTCAGATTATATTGCGTCTGAAATAAGGACGTCGTCTGTTTGTCAGCTTAATTTACTTACGGTACAGTACTTATATTTAGATAATTGATTGACATTTACGTAAAACGCGTAAATACCAACATAAAAAAATTTAGTACTTCCTGTCAATATTCAAGTTATATTAAATTTATATTCAAGAAATGTCTAGATAGACAATGTACTCATTTATATTTTTTCGGGTTACACAGCACCTAAGCTCCAAATAGTACTTTAGTATGATCCCTATTATTTAGTAAGTTTTGTTCGTGCAGTGGTCACACGCTAGTGTTATTCGAGACTATGAAAATGTAAGTAAACAATAATAATAGTTGTAAGTAATTTAGCATTTCGTATTGCTTGACAAATCGCAATTTTATGTAAAGTTAGTTCTAGGCAAACAATTAAAAGACAATATTTTGTGCTTTGTCAAGCAATGATCCCAATATTTTAAGCGTTTGTGTTAAAGATATGTATGATGATTGATGATATTATTATACATATGACCATATATTTCGTTTTGCATCCTGCGTTTGCAGTTATTATATTTACTTACATAGGAGTGCAATTTTGGAACGACGGTTTAATGTTGCTTCTTTCAGGCTGTTAGTTTTGGGCACTATCTTAATATCTCGGTATATCGATACCGAATTGAATGCAGTGATTCATATACTATACCTAGTCTTTTATTCTCGAAACATGTTCTGAGAAAAATTGATCCTTCGTTGATACTAAACTGCTCTGAGAGTAGGTTGCGTTCTTAAAATATTTTAGTTGTTATTTGAAAAGTAAGTGCAAACAGTATTTATTGATTAATTTATAGATATGTACATTATCGCTCAAATTTTAATAAATGAAGAGAGTAAAATATCATCTAAACGCCTTTTGTCCACTGCCGCGTAATTTCATAGATGGTTGAATACTTGGTATGTAGTCCACATTGAAAAGGACATAATATTCACTTATACATTCTTCACTAAATATTCATCTGCTGATAATGTATTTACCAGTTTTATAATAATAATAATAATAAGGCTTTATTTGCAGGCAGAACCCATAATACAAAATACAAATACAACAATAGTTATGAATAATATATAAGAATAATGTTAGAAATTAACTTATGAAAATCAGCTTTGGGCATTAAAGCTAAATTAGAAATATTGTAGAGCTCTATATAACTCTACATAATTGAAAGTTTTCGGGCTTAGCAGACTACAAAATCTGTACAATACATATAGGGAGTGATTTTAAACGTCATGAAGTTACGCGCCCTTTGAAGTTGACTTTAGGTTGACCTAAGTATTCAAATAAGATTATTCAATTCTTTAATTCCTGTTTTACGATTTAAACTAAATTTTTGTTTGAAATTCTTTGAAATATCCAGTGATATCTAGCAATAATAATGCCATCAATTAATACTAAATTGCGGTAAGATTAATAAATAAGAAAATGTTGATATTGTTATAAAATTTCTTTGTATTTTCCGTGTTACATTGTCCTTAGGGATTTTTCATTTTAAAAGTTTTATAAAACTGGCTATTTCGTGTAACCACCATCGAATGTTAAATTGGCCTTACGATTGAAAAACGAGCACAAACTTGAAAGTTATGGAATTCTTTAATTTTAAACTATACTATGTTTTTTATTATACTTTTTAAATTTAGCAATATGGTTATTTAACTAAACACTTGCCGATCCCCAAAATTCCTTCCTTCCTAAACGAACCCTGAATTAAAATTATTTTTCCGAATCATTTTTTTCACGCCTAAATAGGCTTTGGGTAATTAAATTATATTAATGCATAACTTATAAAATAATATTGAGAAAAGAACGGAAAATGTTTTTTAACTAAGTATAAAGTATCGAAATACTTACTATTTACTGGCAATTTACAACTTTTCGATAAACCATAAATTGAACTTTATTGTGTGCTTGTTACTCTTTATCTCAGTTCCGAGAATTTATTAATTTATAACAGGAAACATTGAGAACTCATAGCTTTATAATAAGTATAGGGACACTGACACATAGAATATACTTATACATATACATTCTACTACTTTTGTCAAAAATAATACGAAAAATAACTTCACTGTAATATGACCCTAACAAGACCGCAAACGTAACAAGGGTAAACATCAAAATAAATATGTGCCTGGCCAATAAGTGTTTTTTTTTATTAAATTCAATTACAAAATAAAATTCAATTTTATTAACTTCAACTAATTTACAAAACTTTAAACCTACTACTAATTATATTAATATTTTCTGAGTCCTACCTGATGATATAAGAAAGTCGCGTGTTCGTATAGATAGGTAGTGTGAGGTCGGCGGTAGGCTGAGAGGGCTGAGAGAGTAAGGCAGCGGGCGGGGGAGGCGGCAGGAATGCCGTCAGTTACAAATCGCATTAGAAAAATCGCCCAAAGGGCGCGCGGCGCTACCCGGTCGTTGCCCCGGGTGCACCCGACGACCGAGACGTGCGCCCGCGCATCATGCAACCAACACCCGAATTGTGACGCGTTAACTCCTCGAGTTATGAATACTACTACTTATGTATAAACTCGTACCATGAAGCGCCTTCAATGTAGGAAAGTTCGTGATATTCAAGTTGTGCAGTTTGGGACGCGATTACTACGAGTAAGGTAAGTAAGCAGAGTCGATTACTTTACTCAAATACTCACCTAACGATTCATTCTGTTATGAAAAATGTATTGCAGGTAAGTATCTGTATTTTATTATACCTATCGTTGAATAATGCTTGGTTTTTTTTACTAAGTTGTGGATATTCATATAATAAACTAGAGGCTGCCCGCGACTTCGTACGCTTTTATTGCCATATATTAAAAAAAAACATGATATTGTAAAATAATATAGCCTATATGTTATTCTGATGTCCAAGCTAAGTTATTGTAAAATATCATTAAAATCTGTTCAGTGGTTTTTCCGTGATGAAGTAACAAACATCTATCCATCCATCGGCACAAACATTCACATTTATAATATTATTAGAATAAGTCACGGAAAATTGGATAATTATAACGAGACTTTTCGAAAACCTTCCCTAATATATTATTTAACTTTCTGTTTTATTGAATCTGAGATATTTGTTTGGTTTCAATCAATGCGGCATGTGTCCACCTTTTGAAAACATCATCGTTGTTTTGTATCCGTCATTGTCACTTAATATTCGGATATGAAGCTACGATTCGGCTATGATGCACTCGATCGATGGTGTAATGTGATGCAGCAGCGGCCTTATTTCCATTCATTCGGTGTTTGTTGACAATCGGGCGGGGTGAGGGCGCGCGGGACGGGGCCGGCTGCAGTCGGCGGCGTGCGCCCGCGCCCCGCGCACGCCACGCCGCTGCACCGCGCACTGCACCCGCGCCGCCCCCGCTACCATTACCGTTCAACAAAACAGTGCTACCAATGTCATGGCAGATTGCTCATCATCTGGAATTTGCTCACCATGGTGCGCCATGTTTACATTTTCTACTGCGCACCATGATGGACTGACAACATTGTTTACGTACCGCGAGCCGGGAAAAACATGTAAGTTATGCATGTCTTTTGCTATGCATGAGTTTTATAATTCAGATTACCTTTCAATGGGTGACGTGTTGAGGAGTAGTGAGCTGGAATGAAGACAGATATCTGATTCAGAATAGAGATATAAGTATTTCGGGTGTGCAAGAGCCTAGTGATAGTAACAATCCGATAAGTAATGTCGTCCGTTGCGTTATGGTAAGGATGCACGTGCTGATTGCATTGTGTTACGGCACTGAACTTTGCACCGTTGTATCAGAGTTGCAAGTAGCGCGCGGGATGCATGCGCCGGCGCAGGGTGGGTAAGTTGCAATTTGCGGTGTTCAGACGTCGTCGGCGGTAGAGCGGGGGGAAGTGGGCCGAGGGTTCCGCACACCTGCCCGTCATGCCGTATTTGCGCGAACACTTGGTTTGTATTTCGTTTGATGGTATTCAAATGTGATCATCTTCATTATCCCTTTAAGATGTTACCGCAGGTTAGCAACTTTTCATAACTTTCTACATTACATAGGTGTCGAAAAGGAATGAATGACACGTTCAAAATAAAAGAATCAGTGGCTTTTCGGGAACCTTCCTTCTTTATGAAAAGTTTTACAATTCAATTACCATAAATGAGCCCTCATCCTTACACTTCTTATTGGGGGACCCAAGCTAGCGGGTTCATTGATTCATTTCACTGATCTAATAATAAAAAATTACAGAAATTTAATCACGAGTCATACAAAACAAATCATTGAAATACCTACCTTCCTTTTTTGGTTCTAGTATTTTTTTATTTAAAAATCTTTTTCATGTCGGATAACTTTCACCAATAACCCAAAGTATAGGAACAAAGTAGATCTGCTTATGAATAAATAATGAAACCACGTTATGGAATTGATTCTTAAGATTTACCCTAAGTATCAATTGATGTCAAAAGAAAAGGATTCTTGTAGATACTTTCCTTGAAGAGATTATATATGTAGATTAATGGGCAAGTAACTATTGTAGTCAGGTGTTTGACACCCCGTCAAGTACATTACCTACTTACTGTGTGCTCGGGTGTCGACCTCGAACGGGATCTTGGACACGCGCAGTCGTGGTAAATGATCATTGATCACTCACGATTTCCCTAACTGACGTTACTTTTTACCTATGAGTCCAACCTGTAGACGCTTTTCACCCCGTAAAGTAAATTATACTTTGTCTAATGCCGATTCGATACTTCGTCAATTTATTTAAAGTACTTGCCTTGCCATGTGTCTTAATAGAGGCCTTGATAACCAGAGTTGCAACTTCCTGTTTTCATATTGCAAAAATGTGGTGTTCATAGGAATTTTCTCAGTACCCATTTCATTTAATGGACTTTCTAAAACATTTAACTAGTAATAACCAACTCGTGTCTATATGTACAAAGGCTCTACTTTACATATAGGTATGTGTATTACTTATTCTACCAACAAGACGTACGTGCAGGGGCCCCGCAGTTGCGCTAAAAACTATTAGAGGTGATAATCAAATACGCAACATGTCTCTGAGTCTATGTCTGTACCTACTCCTATGTCTGCTCTGTCTAGTTAGGTATACGTACATACATACAGTGGATGTATGTATAGGTATCTAACTCTCGTGTGTTAAGTTTAAAAGTTGACTTTAAAAACAAGCGTGTTTTCCGCTTTGAAAATTTGATGTTTTGGCCTGTCTCGTTCTATGTGTAAGCTATGCTATAGATACTTGAGTTTTTATGCATGATCATCCTTCAAAGAGTCGCCTTTTACATATACGTAAGGTATGGCCTATTCCCAAAATGCTACATATACAATACATATAATTTTTGTGATTTTTATATTACCTAAGTACTTATAATCATATTGTGTGAATAACGTGGTAGATAGGTATATATATATCTATCAACCTAGCACACAAAACTAAAATAAAATGGTAGGCATCGTAAGCGTTTGTACATAAACTTATTAGCTTTAACAATTACATTAAAGCAACACTCACATTATGTGATGGATGATGTTTTGTTATTTTTAAGTTTCAACAATCTAATTTGTCCCGCCCGAGTTTTTGTTAGCAGTTATAAATTTTGGTTTTTCAAATACATTGCTAGGTGTTTAAACGATCAAATGAATGCGTCTGAATACGCGCGGAAATGTTTAGCGAAGCGTCTAAAAACAGCTCTCCTCAGTTAGCCACATTAGCGTTGACGATGTAGCGGCCGTGACGCAAGCAGTGACGTCACACGGCGCGAGCGTGGCTTCGTCGGACGATGAGCTAAATTGAGGCTCCAAT
The DNA here is from genome assembly GCA_947563765.1 of Anarsia innoxiella. NCBI lineage: Eukaryota > Metazoa > Arthropoda > Insecta > Lepidoptera > Gelechiidae > Anarsia > Anarsia innoxiella. Next base: position 4,500,646 of record OX387404.1, on the reverse strand, counting down.
GAGAACTCATCGTACGGTACATAACTAGACGTAGGTACCATATATTCTAAACCTATCAGAAGAGAGAAAGCTATTAATCTTAAAATTTTACTAGTAATATTATGAACTTTAAATATTATATTAAATTTGCCGCCACGAGCCAAGTTATAACTTAAAACAAGCAGTTAGTAACCAAACAATGCATCGTCATCGATGACGACACGAGCACATAGCGCGGGCGCAGACTGTTGCCACAGCGAGCTCCGCCAATAAACATTCTCTGCACAAATAATTCACCTGAACACAAAACAATGAACAAATTCGAACCATTATTGTTTCAGAGTATAACAATAGCCAAGACGACAGTCTGATGTAAATCACTGACTACCTAGTTAGTTTCAGAAATCGCATATTTAATGCAATCGCGCAAATGAACTACCTATACTCATACCTAGTTACAGTATTAGTTGGGTTAATGTGACTCTATCTTGATCAACAGGTAGATTAAATAATCAAAATAAGTTTAATTCTATGAGTAAAACCTGAGTAAGTATTTAATGTATAGGTGCATAGGTATATTTTTTCCAAATAGGTAATTCCGGGGGAGATGGCCGTACGGGAGAGATGGCCAAGTCAAAAAAGTCCAATAAACGCATGTTAGATGGTGCTGCTTATGCTTTAACTTGCTTCGAATTGTGCGTCCGAATACCGGCAAGCAAAAAAAATAGCGAAAATAAAAAGAAAAGTAAGTAAAATCTACCTCTTTTGTTTTTAACTAGTGTGAAAATAAAATTGTGAGTTTACAATACATGATGTATTTGTGAAGTTTCCATCAAATTCAGAGTTTTTTATGTTTTTTCGAGACTAGTTATCAGTCGGTCTAAAATATAACTTTAAAATAAAGACAATAAATCACAGGTATTGGTACTTCTTTGACGTGGATATCTCTCCTGAAAAAAAAGGGAGAGATGGCCACATTTCGTGTTACTATGAGAAATTTTTTCGAAAATTCTTAGATAGTAGTAAAGATGAAAAAAGTCAGTTTTTGCGAGTCTTCAGATGAAAAGGGTGGGCGAAAAGAAGATAAGCGTGTTGAGTGCGTTGATAATCATTGTGAAACTTGCATTGCCGAAGACTGGCTTCACTGCAAAATCAATCAACTGTGGGTGCACGAAAATTTTACATAATTCGATAATATGTGTTCAAAGTGTGGGAATGGGAAGAAAAAGAAACTTAAGAACAGAAGATAAGTACTCGGTAAAAAATGTAAAGGCCAGATTGAGTACTGGCTATCTCTCCCGTACCACTAAGGCCATCTCTCCCGGGCACTACGGGAGAGATGGCCAGTTGCGTTTTTTTTTATTTGTCATTTTTAAGTATGATTTTATTAGAAATGACTCGTTTTGTTTTAATAAATGTGCAGATTAATGTCCAAAGTTTCATTAAAAGCTATAATTGCAAATTTACATCCATGTAGTTTTATTTGCACAAGGCTTTAAAAAAACTATGGCCAACTACCCCGGACTTCCCATATACATTTAGGCCACTTGGACTCTACACTTGGTTTCACGAAAATATTAATTATAGTTTTGCTCCAATTTATAAATTTCTCGGTTAAAAGTTACCCAAAAAATATGAGCCGACTGATAAAGTTGCCCGTAACATGTACATTAATACATTTTTATGACTCTATGATCTCTACATGACTAAATTCGTATCGTCGGATAGGTACTTTTTATCGTGACCATTATGTGTAAAAGCAATGGCGTCCTAGATATGTATGGCTGGGTATTGCATTGATACTAGTGGGCGCATACTTACTACCTAAGATGCTGGTTGAATTAAATGGTTTGGTCGTCCGATCTATTAGCGAGTGTGGCTTGGAGTTACGAGGCGATAATGAGGAATGCAAGGGTGACGTCACACAGCGCGAAGTAACGCGGGGTGCGGGGGCAGCGGCGGCGGCGCGGCGGCGCGGGCGCGGGACACCGACGACGGAGCCGCGCGCCCGTTCATTGTAGTTTTTCGATTATTGTTTAATTAGGGCGAAGCGGCGGCGGAGCGGCGGCCAGGGACTACAAACTCGCGGCCCGCAGCCCGCATTACCTTAACATCACTTTTTACTAGTTAACATTATTTTTTCACTGAAACATTTAAATTAAAATGCTTATGAGGATGTTGATAAACATAATTTGTGCGTTACCTCACATATTACAACCATAGGTACATATCCGTCACTCCTGTTTCTCATCGAGCTAGCACACATTAAATTTGTCATAAATAATAAGTAGGCACTCTATTATATTATATCTAACTAATTATATCTACCTAATACCTATGTATTAAATTGTTTTTGTCTTAACATTTTTTTCTTAATAAAATCATCAAACGCAATCCATTTTTAGGTCTCAAATATAACTAAATAATACAGTTTTTTATGATAAATTTAATGAATCAGTACATGTCTGTCTATTAATTGGTAGTTTATTGATCCAAGCCAGTTGGTAAAGTAAGGAACATTACTTACTTACCTACATACAACAAAACGAATATCCACAAAAAAATACTATATCGTTCTTAGAGACCAACAGCGAATGGTTATTTTACATCACAATAACAAAATTGCTTCAAAAATTGGCAACGGGAAAATGTGGTTACGGTGCAGACAGTGAATCGGTTGGTCTTGGCTGGCGCGCTATCTGCGTTCGGCGACCGCGCCGGGGGCCCGCGGGGTTGCGCTGCGGCGCGCGGAAAGAGCGCGTAAAAAGGCGAGCGGCGACCGCGCGCGGATCCGCCGCCGCCGCACGCGAGGTCGACGCCCCGACGACGCCCGCGGGGCCCACCGAAACCGACCCTTTACCTCCACTTTGCTCCCATTTTACCCCCAAATCTAGAAAAAACTTTTATACCTACCTAATGATTATTAAAATTATACAGCCTAACTCTACATTACATATTAAACGGACTTTTTGATTGAATCTTGGCAATCGAAACTTATTCGTCAGCTTTTACCAAGTTCTTTTTTTGACATCTGGTTGATGATAAAATCTTCGAAAATTACGTTATTCTTGCTCTTTGTTCCCTGAAATGTAACAATTGGTTTTGATTAAGTTTATATTTACTCGTCATACAGCTTACCTGCTTACCTAAATGAATGGATGATTTTGTTTTTTTTCTCTTTGTAACTGCTTTAAAAATAAAAATGAAGGAAAATCAATTTTATTGGAGATTGGTGGTGGCGTTGTTTGTGCTGTAGTGAATGTACGTACACGATGATGTCGCTAAGTCGCGTCGAGTACAAAATCCGATGGCTATATTTAGGATACTCCGTCTAGTCTCAAGGTGAGTGGCGGCGGCGCGGCGCGGCGGCGGTGTCAGGCGCAGTAGCTGCAACCGCTGCCGTCTGCTGCGGCTACCTTCAGATTCTTCTTTCATTCCACTGCGATACAGATAGGTACTAGTTAGGTATACCTACTGCGTATGAATTAGGTTGGTAACACCTAGTTCAAGCTGGAAGATAGTTTTACGACACGCCTACTGCATGCGATCACAAGATCGACGGCGCACCACCTAAACACAGTAAAAGGACTATTATTGCCTAGCCAACGAGCTTTGCCCACGCAATCACATGATTTTCATGTTTGTGGTACATCAAAGAGAACTCGTGATGATTTACGTGCCCTGATCACAATGGAAGATGATTTATTTGCGCCTGAAAAAAAATCTTATCCAATATAGGTAGACTTCTTCAGAAATCTGATTGAATTAGTTGTCTTGAGCGGATATTCAAGACTAAAGGGTGGTAGTGTGACGTGAGTGGCAATAGCAAGCAATGAGCGAATGGACTGGACGTGCGCGTTCATCGGTAGTATCCGGGCCAATGCCAGCCATACCTAAACTAGAAAAGTATTGTCCTCGATGTGCCGAGCGATAACCACACGCCGTCTTACAGTTAATTGCAACTCTAGCTTAAGTCGTTAGAGTCGGTTTTCAATCGGTAGCGGAGAGTGGAGGTTGCGCGTCGTGAGATATGTGAAGTCGCGGCATGCGGGTCGCGCGGCGTTCTCACGCTTTGAATATTCCTGCTCCCGGCGCCCCGCGCGCCCCGTCGCCCGCCCTGCCTCGCACCGTCATCGGCCCTTCAATGACGTCCCCTGACTCCCACTACAACAATCCCGCCACTAATTGAATGAACCTCACTAAGTCTGTTTACATCCGCGCTAACAATCTTCATTGCCATGACACAACTAAAAGTACCTAACATCAAATAACACAAACTTTCCCAAGGATGTACAATTTTCCTTCAGATTTCACGAATCACCGACCATTTGCATATTTGCAAAGTTCTTAAACAAAAAGTACCTACCGAAGCATAGATACTTACATAGTACGTATAATCTTAGACAGTATTTTATACTAATAAAGGAAGTGTTAATTATAGTTGATGTTAATTTGCTAGGTACCTTATCGTGTTGGTTTGTTGATGATTAACTATTGTGTTAGATACACATATTTAGTTTAAATCGCTGGACTCTTATTCGTTATATGTAACTATTATACTTAATATTATGCGGTGCCTAGATATACTTACGTATTGTTATCTTAGTTCGATGCGCAAAGTTGCACAAAAAATAAATTAATATGCGAAGAATCGTACGTAAATAAAGACAGACAGAACGTCGTTCTTAAGAGATGAATGAAAAATTGTGTACATAATTTAAATTTGTCTGGCGAAAAAACTACTTATCAATACTCGTGGCGGCGGCGGCGCGAGCGCGACGGCGACGGCGGCGGCGGCGTCATGGCGCCTTCCCAAACCTGCCTAAAACAAGCAAAGTTTCCTAAAATATTATCGTTTAACAACTTAACAGCTTAAAGACAAATCGATGATAATTTTTCTAATGGCCAGTATTAGTTTTTGAAGACGTTGCAATGAATCGCGCGGTTCTCCCACGGTGTTAAGACGCCGCTATGCTAGTATTACTCATCCTTGCCTTACATTTCCAAAATCGAATCTTTTGTGCGGGAGTCGGTTCCGTGAGAACGGAATAGTTATGTTACCCGCTACCGCGACACTACGTGCTCGAGATTACTCATACCTACTTTACAGACACAAACAACTAATCAAAGAGCTAAGGCGAATGACCAAGTTTTATCATATAGTCGAGTTTCAATGAGACAAAATAATAGGTCCTGAATATTAGACTTATGTTCAAAAGTATAAATGACCTAAATATTGTCTCAATTAAACCCTACCGTGAACGTTCAAGTACCACCATTCCACCAAGTAGGAATGGAAAGCTGTGAGAAACTTAATATCAATGTGCTTTGCAAATACAATGAATAGGTCCTTAGGTACTTATAAGCACTGAATCTGACTGATTATTATAACCTCAGTAACATGAACAAAATTATCTTTGTTACACTGAAAACAAACTTACGAAAAGCTTCCCGCTGGAGTAATCTTGAATTTAAATAATGCCAACATACCTACTTACATAGGTAATCCTGATGACATCGATAGCTAAATTATTCTTTGATTTTGAAGTGTTTAGTTAATGGCGTCCGTATTAAATATTGATACGGATACATTGCTCTATGCGGATACGCACGAAGATTGAAATGTTGACATACTGACGCGAAGTCGTGCATACCAACGCGTGAGGTCATATTTAAAGATTTCGGTTTAACTAGAACTTACTCGCAGCTCCTGGAACTGATAACATACGGGAACTGGAACGAGGTTTGGAAACACGCGTGGCATTCACGAAACAAACAACTTTCTTGTTAGACATAGGTATGCTGTTAAGTAGGTAGGTATATAGAATTTAAAATTAGTAGAATCTGACCTCTTTTAAGATCTAGGGAATAAGGCATGCCCTTGATGTAAGAACTACAGATTACAGCATTTACAGCTAGTTTAAGATTAGCTGGCTAGTTAAGTACAATTTTAGTTAAGTAATATATTCTGTCCATCGTTAGCCAAGTGCTAAAACTTTTGTACCCATGTTATTTGCGAAGGTCTCCTTTTGTGTACCTACATGAATATACCATCTATATATTCGTATATTCGTACTTGTAGCACGAGATAAGTTTGATTTACACCGATCAATAAAATGGATTAAGCAGACTCTAGTCGATATAAATTTCAAGTTTTTTCATAGATTCGCGTGTTAATCGTCCTGTAGGCTGAACAATACCGGGCAAACCGGGAAATCTATAAATTATTGCGAAACGGAAATTCCTGAAAGAAGTTTTTAAATCATGTTACCTATATTCCTTCCTGTTATAATCTTTGCGTTATTTAATTAAAATTTACTTAAATGGATAACTTATTTATAGTAACTACTAACACAATGATTTCATTATTCTTGTAAAAACAGAGACGATGAGTCGGTATTTTTAATAAAAGCCATTAAAAATTCCTTCTAACAAGAAAGGAGTAAGTCACTTTGCTTGACCTAAGCTATCTTCAATTATCTTGGTAGGTTTGCCGCTGCAATAACGTCTCAAAAACTTACGATAGGTAAATACATATTTCTACCGCAGCATCGCAAAAGAGAGGTCTGTTTTTCGGATGAGTTCCTACACTATGTTTTCTTGAAAGGCTTTTCTTCTTACCAGGCCTTTTATCGTCTGGGTTGGAGGCGGATGTTTTACCAACTACTTATGTTACCACCTCTTATTAGGCTATCATGTGCCCAAATACTTGTATCAACATCTCTACATGATAGAATAGGATCACTAACGACCACACCACTTGACCGTCCATGTTTTCCTTATCTGATTTTCAGTGATTAAAACAAAATTGTATCCGTGATTACGTTTGATTACGCTGTCAATAATAGGCACGAGTCACCCAAGAACTTGCAACAAATAAAGATTCTTTATGAATAGAGATAAAACGCTAACTGGCAGGTAAAGCAGCTCCAATTAAACATGTAAATCGTGGTAAATGGTAATGTAACGGAACAAACCGACCTGTACCATCTTACTGCGCGCGCGCACTTGTCCTAATTCCGTACCAAATTAATGCGCAGAGACTGATATGGTGTGTAATGAACACACCATTATCATTCATTCGTTAGATGTAACAAAAAATAATAGGCTAATTTATTTGCTACTAACTTACTTTATTGGTAGGGTTCTGTTCATAGCTTACCTACCTACATGCTTCTTTCATACATTTATTGTTAAAAAAGTAAGAAAGACTGTGTGCACCACGAGGTGCACCATAACCCAATACCTACTCTACTTAAAATACTTACTTACCTACTTCATTCATTCACTATTTTTGTGGGTAAGTACTTACTTAGGTAGGTAAGTTGATTTTTAATTCTCATATTCTCCGCTTTTTTTAAATTTATTTTTAATAAATTGGCTTATTATGAGCTTTATTTATAAGTTAATCATTTGAAATTGTAGTTAATTTGCTGTATTGTGAAAAAGCGGTTTGCAGCGGCCGCTATAGCCGGCCTACGGTGGTGGTGGTTGTAGTGCGGGCGGGCGGCGACGCACATATTTTTAACGCAGGGGCCGCCGCGCTCACGCTCACCTTTCCATCTATTCCTAGCCGACTTATTTATAAACTTTTGTCTAGATTACTTTCCTTCCGTCTGCTTATTAGTGGATGATTGAGATGCGTCGCAGGGGGCGCTGCCTGAAATACATCGCGGTGATATTTCCGGTGGGGCGTGACGTCGTCGCCCTCGCCCACGTGCTGCATCCCTTCGATGTTTGCTTTCTCATTAATCTTTCTCCTGATATCGAGATGCATTTCTTAATTACAAAATGTGTATACATATATACCTACATGTTATAATATTTTCAGCGTCTGAGTTAAGAAATCTCAAATGACTGTGCGTATACCGATACATACTTACCACATAAAGTAAGCACTCATACTCATTTTATCTATGAAAAGAAATCACGTCGACGAACCTGGGAAAGCGAGATTCGTAACTTTGACACAGCCTAGATACGGAGCTGCGATAACGATAAGAGATTATTAATATCTCCAGGCGCCATCGCCATCTGAAAAATCTCATGGTTGTATGTAACATTTGATTGCAATACCCAGTAACAGCACTCGGAAAGCAAATAATCCTCATTTCCTGTTGTTTGAGTGCCATATGGAGAGCATTACCCCCGCCGCCCCGCCGCCAACCCTATCGGATGAATACAACATGTAGTGGCCTCACATCTGGCAAGTCGGAACTGCTAGCTCATCTGTCAGTGCCCATCTCCTGGCCCCACTCGCACTTCACACAACACATTTGACCCAAAACGAAGTTTATTTTTTGTTATTTTAATGAGGGTATTTAAACTTAACGTGTTTGTGAATGGAGCCTGGACGTGTCCTTGTGAGCTGTGAATGATTTCTATGAATGACCGCGTGTGGACCCAGAAGCGCCGGCTCCGGTCGGCATGTGGCGCTAGTGCCTCTTCCTGTCAGACGTACCTAATCTCAACTGAACAGCTCATTAACACAATTTTTTATAAGAGAAGGTACTATCTGAAGGATGAGAATAATGTTGTATCCGTCGTATCAGCGGTTACCTACTCTTTATGTGAACCACACGCCCATAACGCAGTCGGGTGGCTTTTAGTTAGAGTAATCTTGTAACACCCTGGGTGACTTAGAACGCATTGGCACCACATTTGGTTGATCCTCACGTAAAGTTAACACTTTAAAAGCTCTCCGCGGCACCCTCACCCTCCACCGCATCTGAACTATAAATAAATGTCTTTATTTAGCTGTTATGATATGCATCTATGGGGTGAAAGCGTACGGAACATAGGGTGATTGACAGATATGTGTTTTCGAAACTAACACCAGTTGTAAATAATGCTAAAGAAATCGTGAACTCTACTCAAGTATGTACCTAAATAGTGCGATTCAGGATATCCTGAGAAAGAAGCACATTTCATAGGAGCAGAGTATGAAGCTAAAGTATGCGATAAGCAAGCGACCAGGTCCCTGTCCGGGAGCGTCGGTGGCGGTGGCAGCGGTGGCGGCGGCGGGCAACTGGTTCTAACCTAATGTCGTGTGGAATGCAGCGCGGTGCAGCGGGCGGCGGCGGTGGGCGCGGGCGCATCGGCCGGTGTTGTCGCAAGTGGCCGCCGCACTTGTCGGCGCGTTTGACTGCCGGAGATATTCGGCGCGGTAACGGGCCGCGGCCTTCCTGGAATCGGTTACCTGTCGCATTCCTCCGCTGGCCGGCGCAGCGCACCGCGCCGCCCGCGCCGCCGCCCGCGCCTGTGCATAGCAATGCAGCTCCACTCTAATCTTGCCCGAGGCACGATATTTAGCCACTCGCTCGTTTCGCGAGGATGCGCCAGCAACCACATCACTTTTATAACATGACCAATTGACATAATATAAGCCTTGTTTTATGGTCAACAAAAATCGTTATCAACCAAGTTGATGAAACGGAGGCGCCTTGCAAAATGTAAGTCTTTAATATTTCATGTCTTTCAAAATGAAATCCTAACATCAAGAGGAGAGATTAAGTCATTGAAGCTAAATCAGGAATGACATTTTTGATTCGTCTTAACTTACCTAAAGTGAGTGCTAGTTAACACAATTGTACCCATTCATAAATTTCCAAATTGTTTAAAAGTATATACTTAGATCATAACATTTATAATAATAGTAGTAGCACTTACCTATTCATAGAAATGATTAAATTACTTAGGTAACTATTTAAATCATATTTTCTTGATTATCTCACACTGCGAAATTTTAATTTTGTATGGCTGACCGGGCATTCAAAGTTAAAAGTAGGTAAGGTAACCTAACGTGGTATTTCCTATTAAATATTTATAATTATGATATTTAGACACTAATGTAGTGAATGTTGCGCCTTAATTACCTTCGGATTAAGCGGCCAAAGTAGAGTAATAAACAGTCCATAAAATACAGAGAGCATACGCCGACGAATAAAAAAGTTTATCACTTTTGTTTAATTGTCTAGTAGATACTATAAATGATTTGAGTTTCATAACCGAAAGGCCCAAATGTGACGACGGCAATTTGTCAGATTTTTGTTGGAAAGTAATGATAAAAATGAAAAAATAGTAAATATTTGCCGTCGCCGTCGGTAGAGACCTATTAGGTACTTAATCTCCCTGGACTCTTCCTGCACAATAATATGATAATGCTTAATAGCAAAATGTGCCTAAATATTGAATAATTAATCACCGCAGCAGCTTCGTGATTGCAATACACATTTTTAAAATAGTAATTTCAAGCGATTCATTAAAGATTGATAACCTCGTTGGTGGGCGCGCACACGCACGCCGCCGCCGCTGTGTCGCTACCCGCGCGCACACTACCACGCTTCGCTGCCGTTCACATTTTCTACCTTATAATCCACGCTGCAAGTCACTGATTGCACTCAATCAATACTCAGTACGCAATGCACAGCGTAACAAACCTATTCAATACAAAAAATCCTGCAAAATTTATATTTATCTGGCAAAAATTGGTGTGTGTGAGTTTCTTGTCCATACAGTAACGTTCATACGTCGTGTGCGCACATATCTTGTGGATGTGTGTGTTCGAAAAGGCCGAAATGAGAGCTTTGCGTGTAAATGTGGTACTTGCTTAGTTTTCTCCGAGGAAAAAGTGACTTTTCAGTAAGGATATGTAAATAGGGTGACATAGAATGTGTAATTTGGCAGGACAGTTAGCGATTAGAATTGTGGTGTGGGTGTGGAGGCGTGTCTGCATGGCGTGTAACGGCACCCTCGCGGCCCCAAGTAGGTAGCGCGCGCCGCCGCCGCCGACGTCGATTAGGGAAAATAGAACTGTACCAGTGCCTGCACTACCTACTTCCATTGTTCAAATTAGACGTTCTTTGTGAAACGGCGAAATTTGTGAATTGATTTGCTTGACGTTAGTTTACGATTACGTATCTAAGTAATACTTATTTTTACAGAAATAGTTATAAGTGCTTTCATTTTATGCAATATCTAAGTATCTTTCGCGTACTTTTAAAGAAGTACTTATCCCAAAATAAAGAAATATTTAATGACTAAGATACCTTCGTAGGTAGCTACTTAAATAAGCTACAATATTCAACTTGCAGCCTGAAAGTTACAATACCTATTAAACACGTGGTTTCGCCGCACGAAACATAACGTGTCGCTAAACGTGTGATCCATTCGCCTAATGCTCAGCCATCTCATACTTAAAATATCTGCTAAATTGACTAAAAAAAAATAATCGTATAGGTAGATAATATTTATATAACGTGCACAAGATCTTAAATATTCGATCATTTTAATCTAAAAATACAATTACTTAAACCAAAAGCAAAAAGAATTAAAAGTAGTTTATATTTTAACGAATAATAATAATAATAAATGTATTTATCTTATAATTACGTTATGTAAGTAGGTAGATAGATACTTATTTTTCGCCCAAGTATAGGTAATAGGTAATTTATATTTAAAATATTGAAGTAAGTACCTAGGTACAAGACAAATATCTATTAAAGACAATGTTGTCACCTAATCCTGCGTCCATTTCATACGCAAATATATTTAAGTTGAGCAAATACTAGGAGAGTAACGGTACCAGAATAGGGCTCGCAGAGAGGGTATAAAAAATGTTGTAGGCATTGTAGTACCTACTCGCGATACATCAGTGTGAGTAAGTAGGCGGGGTGAATATCACCGATCATTAGGTAGATATATTTTCTAGGCGGCAATCTCGCTGCCTATCTTTTATCTTGGTTTTTATCGAACTGCTATTGTATACCTACTGATAGGAATCAGATATTATTTTAAACGAGATTAAGTATTTTTTTAAATCTACATTTGCGTAAATAAACACTTAGTACCTTCCTATCCTAATGAAGAAACCAGATATGAAACGAAATAATTAGACTAGGGTAGCTTATTAAACTTACGTAAATTGTTAATGTTAAAAAAGCTCTCGAAAAAGGCATATTTTCAAATACCTAACCTTTAATCAAGTAAAGTAAAAGATAATTAATTAATTTACTTACACATAAAACAATAAATTATAAAGCGCCAACAGCAACATCTAGTGGTTGAACTGTGCCAAAATATTGTAAGAGTGATGATAAACTTACTTTATTAGTATTTCGCAGTTTGAATAATAGAGCGCGTTCAAAAACAATTTAAAGCGAGGAGAGGACGATAAGGAAAAATGCTAGTTTCAGCTTTTGTAATGGAGATACTATAGCATTACTATGTCTAGAAATAATTCCACAAAACACGACGTCAGCGGCGTAGTGGCGCGTACTCATGGAATAGGTATTTGTAGGTAGTTCGCACCTCATTACCTGGAACTGCCTCCACGTGCAAGCACTAGGTTACCTAACAGTGAGTATCGTTTTCCTCTACGCTCACTACCTGCATGCTCCACGGGGACTTACCGCATTTTCCAAACAACAACGTTTATAATAATAAAAGTACTTCAAAACTTGATATTTCCGAAAAAAGCTTAAATAAATTGGAATGAAGATCTCAAGCAGTAAGTTCAATAGATATTAAGTGAATGTAGAGTTTGGCAGTTTGTTAAAAATTGCTCCCATTATTCACAAAATCTTTATCACTCGCTTTGTTTCATTAAAATAAACAAAAACTAATTAATATTTACTCAATAACTAGTAAGTATAAGTAACAAAAGCCAGTCGAATCGGGTGATCCTTGAAATCGTGTTGCGTCAATATTTTACGCAGTTCTGATTTCTATTGCGCAAAATACTAAGATATCAAAGTGCAAATGGAGTAAATAAACCGTTTTAACAAACCGAGTCAATAAATATTTTATTAACACCTAGCGATTTTGAACTTCGAACAAAAGACTTCAACGGGTGTCATTTTTTTCACACCATTTTGATTAATAGTTGTGAAATGAATTTTATAATTATGGCAAACTGTCTAATGAATAAAATGTTCTAAACTTTACTTTATTGTATTAAAGCGTCCCTCTCTAATAATTATGAGTTAAATCTTAACTTATTGTGAAAAAGCTACTGCTAGATACAAGCTACCTAAGGTGCCTTACTTTAAAAGAGGTTATTTTTGTATTGTCAAGCTAGTTGCGCCACTGTCGACGCCAGGCTTGGTTATTCCCACTTTATCAGCGCGCATTCTTTAGTTTAAAAAACAAACTGCATACAAAGGAGCTATGGGTAACTACGTTCTTAAAAAAACTGTTAACAAATACCTAGAGTTTTATTCCAATAGGTAGGAACGCGAATATTTAGTATGGGTTCCTAATATTTGAAGAACAGGCTATCCAAAATGAATTAATATTGCCTTTCAATATTTAATTGATTGTCAAAATGCTTACTAAGTCTATAATATAATTGACGTAAACATAAAAGCAAACTAAATTATAATAAATACCTAATAAATTAATACAAGTTTCGTTAGAGAGTCGGTGTCACTAGGAATGGTTTTGGTTATCGCGGCGTGCGACGCACGTGTGCTCGCTCTATTTCCTGCGCCCGCGCACCCTCCACAGGACCGAGGACAACAATAAAAGTCTCGCTTAATTACCACACTAGCAATTAACATACACTCCTATGTACGTTAAAAGGTATCGCTTCCCAATGTCGAGCTTTAAAACGTCTTTAATTGCCAAATAGCGGAAGCGCCGCCGTTTCCAAGAATTCTTTGTTATTACTCTTTGTTCCCGCAGGTACCTTCGTGCTTACTACGGACTAATTCCAATTACAACACAGTATTTTCGACCTTATCAGTTATTTATAGAGTACAAAAATAAAAATACAGTTAGATATACATTGGTGTAAACTTTGGCTTACACCAATACTCCTAAAATAATAAATGTTTTTGTTTTTCTTAAGTACTTACTTATTTATTAATATATATTAAAGTATCTATCGTATATTAAAAAAAATATATTTGGAAAGGAATGAAGATCTCATTCAATCCCAAAACAAAGACTCCTTCTCGTGAAGAGGAGAGAAAGAAACCAGTAGGTAACTATCAATAATCCTTTTTCAGACATCACGGACCATATTTTGGCTTGACTCTGAAAAAGTAGATTCTTTTCGCCATTTTATGAAAGATATAGGATTAAAATATAATACATATATTTTTAAGTAAGTTCATATAAATAATAAACAATGTAGATGTCTGTATCTACTTATAGGGAGGTTAAAAAAGACGCGGCCGACGTAGCAATCAAAATTAGTTGAGCACCTGCGGAAACGTCTACAAGGGGCCGCAACCCCCGCCCCGCGCGTTTTACTGACTTAAGGTCATCGACCCCACAACCCCTTTAATGTCTTACGGAAAAAAAATTAAACAAAATAACTAGGGTAATTCCGGGGGAGATGGCCGTACGGGAGAGATGGCCAAGTCAAAAAAGTCCAATAAACGCATGTTAGATGGTGCTGCTTATGCTTTAACTTGCTTCGAATTGTGCGTCCGAATACCGGCAAGCAAAAAAAATAGCGAAAATAAAAAGAAAAGTAAGTAAAATCTACCTCTTTTGTTTTTAACTAGTGTGAAAATAAAATTGTGAGTTTACAATACATGATGTGTTTGTGAAGTTTCCATCAAATTCAGAGTTTTTATGTTTTTTCGAGACTAGTTATAAGTCGGTCTAAAATATAACTTTAAAATAAAGACAATAAATCACAGGTATTGGTACTTCTTTGACGTGGATATCTCTCCTGAAAAAAAAGGGACAGATGGCCACATTTCGTGTTACTATGAGAAAATTTTTCGAAAATTCTTAGATAGTAGTAAAGATGAAAAAAGTCAGTTTTTGCGAGTCTTCAGATGAAAAGGGTGGGCGAAAAGAAGATAAGCGTGTTGAGTGCGTTGATAATCATTGTGAAACTTGCTTTGTCGAAGACTGGCTTCACTGCAAAGTCAATCAACTGCGGGTGCACGAAAATTTTACATAATTCGATAATATGTGTTCAAAGTGTGGGCAGGGGAAGAAAAAGAAACTTAAGAACAGAAGATAAGTACTCGGTAAAAAATATAAAGGCCAGATTGAGTACTGGCTATCTCTCCCGTACCACTAAGGCCATCTCTCCCGGGCACTACGGGAGAGATGGCCAGTTGCGTTTTTTTTTATTTCTCATTTTTAAGTATGATTTTATTAGAAATGACTTTTTTTGTTTTAATACATGTGTAGATAAATGTCCAAAGTTTCATTAAAAGCTATAATTGCAACTTACGTCCATGTAGTTTTATTTGCACAAGGCTTTAAAAAAACTATGGCCAACTACCCCGGACTTCCCATACTTAAATATGCATCCATTTAAACCTACATATTGACTGAATACTGAAATAATTGTTGGTATAAGAAAATATACTTATATTTTGGTTTTTATTATAGGGTCAACGAGAGAATGCGTTCCTGACACATGTGACTAGTGATGTAACCTTACGTACCTGATATTTTTTATTACCTACTAGAAATTAATATCACAATGTGGTTCGTTATTCTCGTTTGCAATTTTTACCCGACTGCGCCAAATCAGAAGGAGAGTTATGTTTTTCGAGAGTAGGTATGTATGTATGTATAATATTTTAGCACGCTCTACACTACATAAACAAGATTAGATAACATATTTTCGGCCAGTTCTAGCAAAAAAAAAAAACAGATTTCGAAAATAACTGCACGCACTAAAAATAATAATACATTTCGGGCTTTCGTGGAGCGTTTTGTCCAAAAAGAGAAAGGATTATACATACTTATAAACGCTCCACGATTTCTTTCGAATGTCCAAAATATCCTTATAATTTTTACGGCATGCTAAAAGCGCGTTTTTTATTTTTTAAAACTATTAATTTGATAGACATAGCCGTTAATCGTTACTTTTCGTTAATTTTGACCGCTATTTTTGTCACATCACTAAAAAAATTAATGGCTGCCAAAACCTTGTAGCAGCGCAGTAGGTATATTTTTTGATAATTATTGTTTTCTTAACTTTAATTGTAATTCGAAGTGCAAATTTACCGTGATTGTTCATAATTTGACATAATAATGTAGTTTTTATAGCTTGTTACTTGTTAATTGGGCGAATAGACCAAAACATTTTTTTATCGTAAATTGAGAGCCGCCTCAAAGTTATATCGGCAAGTCAATCACCACCTGTCAGGAACGCATTCTCTCGTTGACCCTATAATAAATAGATTACTTTAGGTGATCATAAAATACTTACTAAGTACTTATCAACTTTAATAAAAAATCCGATAATCATGTGCGAATAAATGATATTGAATATTTTAACTAAAAACACTCCTTTTCATTATTGTGTTTTAATTTTTAAAATTTTAATACCTACATTGGACTCATAACATAACCGACTGTTAAGATACAAAATGTTTCTTCAGAGGTAGAATCTCGTGTTAAAAAAAAGCAGTGTAGGTACCTAAAAGTAATTAATATTTTGATTCAGAGAACTCAGACGGGTTTGTTTCTTCCACAAACCGTCTATTAGTTTGACACGTTTTTGTTCCCGAAATACTTGGAACCCAAGGGTTTGTCTATCTCGTCGACCTACCGCAATGTACAGTAACTAACCACAATGCTTATATTATTATTTATAAAATAAATAGTTTAATTTACTGTATGCACTGAACTGAGATATAAAAATATTAAATAATCACGAAATTGACTAATTTACAAATTTTAATTTATATAGGTAGAAAAGCTAAAGAATCAACTAAATTAAATATTTTTTATAAAATGTATCTAAGTAGTAGTAAGTAGCTCTCGTATTATACTTAAGTCTGTTGTTAGTTCCTATTAAAATAACACGCATTCAGATATTTCTTTTGACTTTTTCTCTTTTTTTTTTTTTGGTTTACTTAATAGATAGATAAATAGACATATTATGAAAGGTTTAAGTAGTTAAAGTTATGTATGAGTAACTGATCGAAACTGTAAGTAGCGCGTTGCATAGCGCCGCCGCCGCCGAGCCGGGTGGTGGTGGCCAGGCGCATAGACAGGAAGGATCGCGCTGCCTTTCGGCCGCACTTTCACACCTGTCCCACCCTCCGACACATAAACAATCTAAAAACCATTATAAAAAACACTTCATTTTGCCTTTTTCTTGACTTATAATTTTTTTCCTAATCCGTTCCGTTGCACAATTTTGAAAATATTTAAACGACTAGATTAGTTTCACTTTTCGCGAATATTTTTAATTTAAAAATAAAATACAAATGTTTGTTATGAATTTTGGCTAATATTCGCATACTTCAGTGCTACCCGACAGGCGAAGTTGACGTCATATTCGCGGAGAGGCCGGAAAATTTCCTTTAATTTTCCCAAGAAATTGTAACAATCTGCCTGCTTTTTTAGTACATAAAATTGATATTTATGCTTGCGCCTGTAAGTTGAATGTAAAATCTTTGAGATAAAATATAATTTGTGTGGATACAGAGTCGAGTCGCATCAGGGGCGCCGCTGCACCACCCGCGCCCGCGACGCTTGGGCGGGACCCCGCGCTGCTCTTGTTGCTTCCAAAATATACAAATAATTTTACTAGTTACACTTGCAAATTATTTGACAGATAATATTTTACCTAAACAGAATATAAAAAATATATTTGCTTGTCCCTATTGCCTAATCAACCCCTTCAAATAATGTCAATTTTTTGAAAGCAATTTCTCAAACATCCAAACTAAGACATTTATCAAATGTATTTCATTGAAAAGCGCAATTCAAGACGATTTTAAAGATACCAATTTTTTTAATAATTTGTTATTATTAATATTGGAAAAATTAAAGGAATGTATAGGGTCGGCAAGAGGAGTGTAAATTTTTGTGAATTTTTTTTCCTATGTTCCGAAAGTGTGATTAGAACAAAAGTGATTGTTTCGGGGGCGGGTGGTGTGCGCGTCGGTTAGTACACCCTAAAATTGCACAAAATGGAAACGTTTTTGGTAAGAAAAGTATGTTTTAGTGATGCGAATTGTCGTGGTAGTGTGCGGTGTGCGCGCGAGGCGATTGGCCCGCGCGCCCCCGCTCGGCCTCCCGCCGCCCGCCATACCTACCGCGCGCACACGTCACGCACACACATAACCTCACACCACACGCACACACTTACACCAATACACATCATTAATACATTTTATATTATTTTATAATAAGTATTTAATTTTCTTTTGTTTTTAATTGTACTCTTTTTTAAATAAAATATAGCTACACTATTTATTTATATTACTTACTTAATTGGTAGATAATAAATATTTACCTAACATTTAAAATAAATATTTTTTATACTTAAACCTAGTTATTTTTATCTCATATGTATCTACTTTAATTAATAAGCTTATATATCACAGCACAGTATACAAGTAATTAAAAGGTATCTACTATCTAGCATCTAATATTTATAAAACAAATAAATACTAATATATTTTTTTAAAATTTGAAAAGTTTAACATAATCACTACTTACCTAAGTGAGAACATACAGTTCTTGCTTAGATTTAAACTTTGTTTTTATGGTAAGTACCTTTACTTACTTATTTGTGTTTACTGTATTTAGGTAACTAAAGAATTTACTTGTTTACCAAAACAGTAGGTAAGTGAATTAGCTACATTGTACCTAATGACTAAGTATATATTTAATTGTACTTTTACAAGCTAACAAGAAGTATAAAGGCTGTTTTCAACAACTAACTCCTAACGTAAGGGGGACCCCTAACGACCCCTTAGCAGTACCTACAACAGACAACGTCTGTCAAAGTAGTGTCAATGTAGTTGCATGGCTAAGGGGTCCCTTACGTTAGGAGTTACTTGGTGAAAACTGGTATTATGTAACAAAAATTAAGTACTTACCTGCCTGCCTGCTTGGATACCTTATGTATTTACAAGTCATTTTAAAAGTTTGTTGTTACTTCTCTAATCAATCTTGTTTACAAGTAGATGAAAAGGTACTCAAGTAACTTAATGCATTTAATTTTCAGCATTCAGCTGCTGTAACATTCTGAAATTCTTTGTGTAGCTAGTTAGGGAAAATGAGCTCCTTTCAGTATATGAAAGTAAATTAGCTGTCAGTTGAAATTATATACGTTAGATACGCATCTATAGTTGCTCCACTATTTTTATTTGAGATATTTTTGTGGATGATATCCACCATTCACAAAATATTCGGAATTTTACATCAGAATAGGTATTTAATGTAAAGTAGGATACGCATGACAACGAGAGCTGCGAATATCTTAGATACCACTTATTTTACTTCCAAACGTAGACCGCGAAAGACCAACTTTTCACATCTAAGAGACAGCAATCTAATGTCCACTAGTTTGGGACCCCATCGTCACAGACATTTACATAAGCATATGAAGCTATTAAACTAGCATTCCTGTAGCAGTGGAGGTATAGGAAGTTTAGTTTTACAAGTTTAGTCACTCTTCTTTTTCTCAGCATATAGCTGCCTATTGCTGAGCATAGGTCTCTACAATTTGTTTCCAACGCGACCGGTACAATACAACCTGCACCCAACGAGACCCCGCGAATTTTGCTAGATGGTCAGTCACTTCACTCCCCTATGATTAATTTATGTACGCACATGTTGACCGGAAGACAAGATAAAGACATGTTATGTAATTTCATCTGAAACAAGAACCTGTAAACACCCATTGCCCGATTATCAAATGTTATATGTAAAAACACACTTGGAAATAGTATGTTTAATAAGTAATCACATTTAATAGCATTTAGGTCCTACCAAGTAGGTATTATAGTAAGCTCTTGGTGACGGTAGTGGTTTACTTCCATCAATGTTTGTTTAAAAACATGCTTATTACCCACATTTCTGGAGGAAATAAGTCAAGACTTTGACACATGAACATATAAACAGATTCTCTTCATTGTCCGCTATTTTCTATAACTTAAACAGAGTTCCACAACTTTCTTGTATAAGGATGTGTCATAAAGATTCAGTATTTTTCATTATTTATTTGTGTGATGCACTTATACCTCCTTTACCTTATTAGCGTATGATCATATCATAAGCATCATAAATACTTATTTTGTTAATCCAGTATTAGGTACCTATGTATCTAAGTGTTGAGCTGTTATTGTATAGCAGTTTATAACGAATGTTGTGGGTATTCGTCATCGGTCTTTTAGCCTTAAGCTTGTGATGATTAAGTTGTAAATCTAAATGATTTCGTTTGCAGGAAGGTATAGGTACTATGCTTGAGCATTCCTAAATGAATAAATAGGAATTTGCCAGACGCACGTTCTATGTGACATGCTATTGATGGTCTGAATAATAAATTCTATTGATATCGGCTATAGTCTTAGCATCGATCATCATTTTGGATAAGTAATGAGATCATGCTGCAGCAGTGCTGCATGTTGTACCAATATACTTAAAAGAGTTTAAACAAACTTGGGCACGTTAACGTTGTACAATACTCAAATCTTTAGTGTACCTAAAATATAGACAAAGATATATGGGACGAGAGGTCAGCGCCATGAACCTCGTGTAACCGACTTGTAACTAACACCAATATTTTGCAAACGGAACCGTGTCGCCGCGAGACGCTCGGGTTTTCCTTTGATTTTCTCAAAGAACGGCGTCACAGTTTCGCACCTGCGCACACAGCGAAGCCGCTTGCGCAGCTGTCACTACGTCATCAAGTAATTCAATTATTGTAATCGATTAATTGCAAACTGTCTGTCTGGCGCCCCGCTTCGGTTTCTAGAGCACGGATCGGGGGCCCAACCTCGTTCAGCTGCAACCTTCACCCGCCACCCGCCGCCGCACACATGGAACTCCCAGAATTACGCCACAGCCGACCTAGGATGACGATCCTTGACCACTTTCTTACAATTACTAGTTTGAACCGCTTTGTTTGTTGTCGTAACTGCAATATCCAAGGTATTCAGATACAGGCTGTACAAAAACGAACAATAGACCTATTGGTGGGTGAAGTCACCCAAGTGAAATCAACCAAGTTCATATCAATAATGAATTCTTTAAGAAGTAGGTACAAAGAAGATATTAATTTTCAGATTAGAGTTATTATTAACAAATTGAAGTGCGCTCGTTGTTTTGTAAGTTTGAAGTTTTCCCGCCTCTGGCAATACCTAAATATCCAGGGAATTAACGTCTTAGCCATTCTTAGTTTAAATACAGGTATTTTTGAAACCAAATGAGTACTTAACAAATATCAAATCAGCATTTCACAGTGAATTTAAATATGTAGGTACCTAGGTATGTATGTACATACCTATATTTTTACGCCCTGTACAGAAAAGTATCTACTTGTATAGAACATTTTGCGGCTTACATTAAGTATCGTCTACCATCGTGGACTTTAGATAGTTTAAGTATATAATACATTTAATATCTATACTTACCTACTTAAATTTTGCATTCTTAACTTCGGCAATGTGAATAACTTACCATTCTATTTCTTTTGTTACAGTAAAAAATTGGTACTTCCTTCATCATAACTTGGGAGTTGGAACCTATGTGGGTAAGTGAACATACATTCTACGTATACTAATATTAGGTGAAAATGCTTCCGTTATACAGCCATTAGATAGTAAGAAACAATTGTCCCCATTTTTCTGTTCCCATTTTAATTTTTTATTTGTAATTAGTACGTTGTCGGTTGATTAGTACCTACCAAAAATCCATATGTGTTCGGTAATTATGCGTAGTGGAAATAGGTCGCGATAAGTGCGCCGCGCGCGCACTGTCGCTCGCGCCATTGTTTCACGTAACCTCGCGCAGCCGAATTACACTCGCGACTCGCGGCCACACTTGCCTCTCCGCCGCGCTCTATTAGTTTTTATATCTCTCCAAAACTCCGTTATAATTTGAGGTTTTTGTTACTTTTATATGGTGAAGATACTCTACTCTTACGTTTTCTAAATAAATACACAATGTGAGGCAAATTAAACAGAATTGGTATAAGTAGGTAAAATGATGGCCCGTTTTATTTAACAAGATTACCAGTTCCTTCACATGTTTAACCGGTAGAATTTTGAAAACAACTAGTATCAATTTGTCTTCACGTAAATACCTAAATAATAGGTACCCAAATTATGTAGTAAGTTTGTTAGGAAAAAATCTATCGACAGGAAAATGCCGTAATAATTTAGTAGGTATAAGTTTTTTTTTTATGTAGATACAAAAATATAACCCATTGATAGTATAGGTTAAAAAGTGACTGAGATGACACAAATTGATTTATTATCATCGGAAATGTGACGAAATAGCGGCAGCACGTTTCTCAATAAGTCCTTATCTATCTGCCATTAACGTCAATCCCATCAAGATGTTTGACTCGAACAACAAACTGCTTGCGTCAATATTTTAGTTACAAGTGTCCCTTCCGGTCGTAAAATCTTAATTAGCTTCTGATATAGTCTAAAATGGGGCAAAGTCGAGCGTTTGCTTACACAGGAAGCCCGCTATGCGTTATCAATACCTAAAGGTACATTTTAAATAACTCGTATATGCAAAGGTTGTAAATAACCAAAGATTATCTAAACATTGTAAAATGTGGTCTCCCCCCACTAAAGGTGTCTCTTATCAATAAAATATTTTAAAAGCCCCCCATATCCTCAATAAGCCTAGTTTGGCTGTCCGGCTTCCTTTGTCGAAGGTGACCCGATGCGTCTCGAGGCGTGAAGGTTTTTCAACTACCTAATTAATATACAAACACATTTTTGCAACGACTTTTACATAAACGTTTTAGTTAAAATTCAATCCACAGGCTTAGTTAGGTGTTAACATTATAATTGTTTTCTTATAGGTACGAGTATCTACTCAATTTAGGATTTCTCTTCAGTAAAAATCTGTATATAGGGTTATTTTAAATTAGTGAACGATAGAAAAGGATATGCATGTACTCGTGATAACAAACAACTTTTACTATGGGACCAACGTCGAAATAATTAAAAAAAAATTGTTCCCCCATACTATCAGCTGATGCATTTTGTATGGGGAGTTCAATTTTTTTTGATAGATTTCGAACTTGGTCCCATAGTAAAAGTTGTTTGTTATCACGAGTACATGCATATCCCTTTCTATCGCTTACTAATTTAAAGTCACCATATAAGTATAAAGAATGGGTAGCAAAAACCGTGGTATGACGGTATGAAATGGTTGACTTCATTCAAAATCCTTAAACATATATTAATATAGTATTGATCAATAGCGTAGAGTCCTGTTCGACCATGGAATCTATTTTACCCATCCCATTAACGGTCAGATGGTCTTCCGAAAACAAATAAGTAAACATAAATAATTATACTTACTTACTTATTTCAACTTTTCCTGCATTTAACCGCGCGACGCAAATGTACATTTATGTACGTACGTAAGTTTTATATGTACCTAATTCACTTATTTTAACTTTTGATTTAAACTTGACTACACCACATCCGGCCCTTGTAAATATTGTTAGTCCATTAGAAACAAAACGCGAGCTAGTAATAAAAAATACATCAAAATATCAAGTAACGGCCACCGGGCATGTAGTGCGCTGTGAGTAGTGGTAGCGGGAAGGCAAGACGGCAACGCCACACATCAAAGCAGTATCGACATCCGGTGCAGGCGGAGGTTATCGGGCGACCTCCGAAATTCCTGGCAATTAGCTGTGCGCGCGCCGACCCTTTCCTCCGCTGCCGGGCCACTTCCGGCCGTCCCTGCACACCTTCGCCTCAGCAAACATCACTTATCAGTCACTACCAGATTGTATACGGCGTCTCAGAAAAAAATGACGAATGGTTTCGGTTTACGGTAATTTAGAGGCCAAATTATAGGATATCTTCATAAAAAAATATTCCTGAATTGGATGCGGAGTATTGTTAAAAAAAGTAAAAGTTAGATCGCAGCACACGACATTGAGTCCCTTGCGTAAACTGCAAACCCTCAAATAAGGATGAAACCTTCCAAATTACTGAAGTTAAAAAACGACAGTAACATACAAATAGGTAATAATGCAGGTACCTATACGTTTATGTGATACTCTTGGCTAATTTCATATCCTTTTTCATAGCTTTCAAAATCTATTCAGGTCGGTCTTGCAAGATAATAACTGTAAATCAAGTTGACAGTTATAATTGCGGAGCCCTTTTTCAGTGCTAGATTGGCAATGATTATGTGACGCTATAACTACAATTAGACCCTAAACAGTGGTTCATAGCGAGGCGCTTCCTGTATATCATCAGATAAGTACCTACTCGTTTCTTCTTTGCAATTTAAATTTATGAACCTATTTGACGGAACATAAAATTGTTATTTTACTGTGGTTGTAAAGACAACTACATGCCCCAACTTTCATTCATTTTTAATTAGAAATCTAACAGTTATAACTCATTTCAAATGTCACGTAGGTACTTTGGTGTGTAGGTACATCGACTATCGTTCATAAATATAATAAAATTGTGATCGTCTTGATGGCATTATCTGAGTACAAGAGTAGGTACTGGCCACTAAATAAATACGTAGAACATGAATGAACGTTTGGTCGGCTCAGAGCGAGCGAGCACTTCCGGCGGGTAATAAGGACACCACGCGATACCAACCGATACAATTTCGAAACGGGAGAGTCTAAGGAGGTCACCGGATAAGATTACGGTTAACTGCGTAAACAAACCGTTTACATTGATAACTCGTTAGCATTTTCTGCAATGGCGCCTATGACGTCCTACAATTGACGGACTTTGATATTGATAAGACTTGTGCAAAATATCGGGAATAATAACGGTCCTGTCATGTTTTTCAACAAACTAGCAAAATCTTAGCTTACATAAACAAGCAAAAAATATTACCTGTAGGTAATCACTTACGGGACCTAAGTATTCAAAAACTAAAAAAACTATACAAAGGATATTTTGTTTTGTAGAAACGTTTTTATAAAATTTCCGACCAAATAGTTCTTCTAGGAACTAAGGCAGTCTTTTCCAGTAGGCAAGTGATTCCCGGCCATTATATCCTATTTAAAAAAGCTGAAAATGCATATTTGAACTCTGCTTCTGATGTTGTGAATTCACCGATTGGGAATCCTCAAGTCACTGTGACGCGGCTGAACCTGTGAACGCTACATTCCAGTGTTGTAAGCATGACACTGGTGGCGTTTTCATTCCGGACCAATTGAATTCAAACGCATCTGGTAGAGATTTCGGCTTCCATTTAAATGAACGTCCAGTAACTGAATATACTTTCAAATGAATGACATTCGTTTCCTTAACTACCGACATTAAAAGAGCCAATGCTCCCACTCTGATAACACTTTATTCGAACATTCTGGGGCTTATCAGTAGGTACTCTGTTACTAAATAATTCCATAAGTACAATTTTTATCTTCAAGACATTCGGAAAAGTTGTAAATCTTGTGAAATCGGTTCTAAATTACTTATTAAAAACATTTTTCTTTTTTGATTGAATGTAAGTATTATTAAATGTAAAAATTGCAAAATTAGTGAACTTGGACCAATTTTCAAATGTTACTACCTATAGGTAATTGATAAATTATAAGGTAGAGCTGAGACAAGAGAAAAATGGTAACATTTCAAGTGTCGGAGTGCCTACAGAGTAAGTCTGTTTTATCTAAATCCATATAATCAAACATACCTACTTACTTATTATGTCCATATATCATCATTTGAATTGTTACGCAGTAGCAGGGCATATCAATTCGGATTGCTCCGTGTTGTAATTTAGATTGTATGTAGTCGCCCAAAGAATCAATTTAGAACTACAACATCAGGTTCAAATTGTCGTATGCATGCAGCGCGGTCATTCTACAAGTAAATAATGCCTATGACACTTATCTGAATTCATCAAGTTTTGCACAACATAAAGAAACTGTTATTTTGGTCCAACATAAAGATGACGCATCTCCACCGATGAATGATAATGTTCCCGGAATGACGGATACACTTGTAGGTACCATGCATGAGCGTGAAAACAACACCAACGACATATTTTGTCAGATGATTCACGATACAATAACTTCAAAAGTCATAGGTCGATCCTGTGAACTTCATTAAGTAATTGCGGAAATAATTTCCATATATGTGTCATGATTTTGCATGACCGATGTTCGATGAATCAATGTAGTGTATCAGTTCTATGAAACAAACAATTCAATGACTCATTTACTATGATTATTCAAATATGTGATAAAATTAAAATCATAACCTACCTAGATATCACATAAGTAAGTATAAAGGTAGATTATCTTCTTAGTAAGTATAAAGGTAGATTATTCTTCCTTCTCCCACGCTCGCCTGGCCGAAATTCACAACCTTTCCCTTTATAATTCAGATAATTCTCCTTTCAATGGAAAACTCATTTCAGAAACAAAGATGGATTTCTTAAGAAAATTCTAAATAAATCATTCATAAATAAATAGGTAAGCACTAGTTTTTAAATTTTTTTATAGCTTAAAAGATACCTATGAGTAGACGACATTCACTTTTCATTTGTCTCTATGTGACTATACTATAGTGAGTGTTATCATGTTTACTACCACGCCATTACTGAATGAAATGGCTCATTTGTTCATTATCTGGTGCAATAAGCACAAACACAAACAAATGCATCTCGTCTCTTAGTAAAAGTGATTGAGGGCGCAGGTTGATGAAGTATTTGGAGGATTGACGTCCAGCGCGCGGATTGGGACGCCATCATCGTTTATCGGGCGCCTGCAATCCGCGCTGACCCCGCGATATCCTCGATCTATATTACCCCGCGCACCTCGCTACCCCTATCAGATGACAGGCTAATGTGAGCTCTCTCGACACGATCTTAGGGACTAGATTGCAGTATCTGAGCTATGGCCACGAACATGAATGGGCCGGCTTGTGAATGAGCGGACTATGTCCCGCGGGCGATAAGCTATCGTCGCCGAGGCCAGCTGACGGTCCATGTTGACAAACCCTGTTCCACTTTCATTCTGCCCGCGTCGCCTTAGCCTTATCAATCGAACGTCGTAGCTCTGTACCAGTCTTATACCTATCAATATGCTTTACGAGAAGGGTCTCATTTTATAGATTAGAAAACCCTAAGTCAGGTATCTGTAGTCAATTCATAATTGATATTTCCTTCATCTACACATATTGGGACATTAATATCGCAACATAATTTACTTCTTCATACTTCGTAAGTAACTACCTAAATACGCCTTGGTTCCTAAACAAAACTTAAGATTCCAGAACTGTCCAGAAGGCAAGTTCCACCTGCTATCCTGTTGTTGCGTTGCAATGTGCTACATGTGCTATGACCATATGTGTACATCCCTTTCATTCGCAATAAATTCTCTTTAGACACATATTAAAGAACTAAACGTGTGCATGCACTCAATATGAAGATATTATCCATTTCCTACGTAGGTAATTATAATTTAATAATCACCCAGAGCTCGCGCGCACGATCCACTCGCATGATTATTTACTTTATTTGGCCTATTTAATGTCAAAGCCACTCAATATCTACATCAGAATATAGTTCAACTTTTTACTGGTTAAAATGTAATTTGTGGTTCCGTAATTGGCAGTTTTAACTCAACGTAATTAATAGGTATTAGAAATATAGATATTATTTGAAACTATATACCTACCTGCTTATCTATATAATAATATACTTAATGCAGTACTTCGAGACAGTTTTAATGTCTAATTTTATTAATTAATATTAGTATTTTGTTTTATAAACATAGCATTTACTATTTTAAATTCAGTCATTCAATTCAGTATTAACAGGTACATATTCAGTATTTCATGTAAATGTCACCAATAGACTTATCTAAGGCAAGGTAAAGTCTTTATAAAAGATCCTGGTAATCAGTTACCAGCAACAACAAGGCTGCGTCATTATTTATCCGAATTCCTTTAAGGTTGGGGTTCGTGGAGAACCCTAAACAAGCAGTAATTGCAACGGGTGGAGCATTCTCGCGCGATCTAACAAGCTGCCGGCTGTGCAGGCGCACCTGCCGCGCGCACGCGCCGACGCCCCGCGCCCCCGCCGCCTTCGCCCGGACCCTGCAAGCTGCTTGCCAAGGGAACGTTCACGAGCGACGTAAAACCCGACCTCATCACCAACAAAAGCCTACTTAATTTTAATAAGAAAATCTGCAAAATATACGGCTGATTAATTAACATTATTTTTTATAAAATGAGATTCATAACGTATATTACAAATACCTACCTGTAATTAGAAATCATTATTTACCTAAAATCATCAAGATATTTATGATAACATCCTAAATACGCTTTTTCATAGCAAAATTTAGGTTAGCTAGAGATGTTTCTGCAACGAAAATGTTTGAAT
The DNA here is from genome assembly GCA_947563765.1 of Anarsia innoxiella. Classification (NCBI taxonomy): domain Eukaryota; kingdom Metazoa; phylum Arthropoda; class Insecta; order Lepidoptera; family Gelechiidae; genus Anarsia; species Anarsia innoxiella. The sequence goes on along the minus strand of OX387404.1, from coordinate 4,472,380 downwards.
CTTCTGAATATAAACGCAGTCAATAATCAAAGTCTAGACAAATCGTTATTAGAAAGTTTGAATTGTCTTTAGGGAGTAATTAAATTCGAATAAAAAAAACTTAGTTCGGTTCTCATTTAAAAACTGTACTTATAAGCAATTATAACAATAGGGAATGTTTTCCTCTTAGCATACGTTAAACAAATAACTTAGGTAAGTTTACCTCTCTATATATTCGTCATATTTAATTAACGATAACTGGTGCTGATCGTAGTCCATAGTAACCGAAGTAAAGTACGAGGTTCAGAGAAGCGTGGTTTATAAAGGGATCCTTCTCTTTACAATGTAGCTGAGGAGCTCCACGTCTAAGGAATGCGTATATTGATATTGCAGTAAATACCTTCGCAGTGTCGGTGTCAATGCACGCCAACAGAGATAAATACCTGTAATTACTGTTTACACACCGATAAACTGCAAGCCAGCTTTCTTAAGGTATTTAGCATCTCCTTGTAGACTGCAGCAAACATGCATAGCTTTGATGAAATATTTCAGATAAATATTTTTTTTCAAAACTGAACTCTAGTTTAACAGTTAGTAAAGTAGATACTGAAAAACAACAATTAATTCTATTTGATTGTTGAAGTAAAGTAACCAAGAGGGTAGAGCTAGAAAAGGAATTCGATGTATGACGCGCAAATCAATTTTCATTCACAATGATACAATTGAGGAGGTGATCGAATGATCAAGCAGTTGTTAATTCACGGAAGCATCCGCATTCTTCGACATGTTCTCGATGGCCGGGAGGCAGCTCTATGACTCATTTGCGACATTGCAGCAAGTAGGCAACAGGTCCACAATAATTAACATTCCAGTAAACTCTGAGTGACACTTCATCTATCGCGTTCGCTAACAACGCCGCCGCCGCAGCCATACTGAATGTCATTAAATCAGAATCGAGTCGATCATCTGTGATTCCTCCTTATTCTGATTCATCGATACGGAAATATTTGGAATTCTATCAATTAATCAACAAATTCCTTGGATTCAATTAACACCTTCCATTTCACGCGTCTGATGCCCACGCGGAACCATTGAGTCGCGTGATTTTATAAATGAAAATTGTCTTTGCGACTCTACCTTTAATCTTCATACAACTCAAACGAGCTCTTCATCAACTTATGTATCCAAAGTAGAAGTAGACTCTTCGACGTTTATATGAGAGCGGTAACGTGTGGCGATCTATTCTTAACTTCTTCATATGGAAAATAATTAAATCACTCAATACACTACGGCACTCTTCGCTATTCTTATATCATGTTTAAACCCTGGGAACTGCATTTGGATACACTCTTTTAGAGCTTAGCTTGCAAGAATCTATCAATACTTATGCACAAAGGAACTATATGACAAGTATCTATGGACTACACGTGTCGGTTTGTCTTATAACGTAAACATAAACATCATATTGCCCCGATAATATTGCACTCTACATACTTACAGTGCATGATTGGGTGAGTCATTTGTTTGAGGGTCGTCAGCAGAAACCAGTTATGAAGAACAAGTAATTCACAGCATTATGATTGTTAAATGAACATTAACATCAGAACCCTTCTGGTTTGGTTGTAGGAAATGCAGTTTAAGTGCGATTGATAGAGGCTGTCGGGTAAAGACTAACAAACGGAACTAATCAGACCCAGGCCTTTATTTGCTTCAAGAATTGGAGAAAATCTGGTAAGAACTGGAATTGCCTCTTGAAATTGAGAATGAAGAACTAGACAAAGATTATTTTGAACAAAGTCATTTTTGCACATAACACATAGGTACCCGCAAATATATGTAGTAAATGCAGCCCTTAATTCAATGCCACGTATAACCAGTCATTTCGGTTACAATTCGCTCCCGTTTTGAAGGTAATTGAGCATAGAAGATTAAATTGAATTGGAACGACGACGGTTTTCAATAAACATGTAAATTTTAATACGAGGACCAACGTGGGTTTCTCGGAAAAATATGGAGAAACTTACGGTATACTTACATGTTGAACAAATTGCAGAATTTATTTAGTTTGCTCAAAGGAAAGTTTATGTAACTATTAGAGCCGAATTTCAAACTCATACTTAATGTTTGGGACCTAGTAGGATGTAGCAGTACCTACTTCTTCAGCTAGATTATGCATTTCAAGTGATCTTCTAACCTACTCGTAATTGGAGTTTGGTCAACACCTGTTAGAGTTAGTTGTAGTGGAGCCCTGTAAGTACGTATCTTGGAGTGGCGCGGCGGCAGCGCACGCGCAGGCATGCGTACGTGCTGCCTTCCCCCGCGGACCCGGCCTGCCCCCCGGCGCCGCTCACCATTCATCGGAATGCAGGGCCAGTACTTCGGTACACCTCATTATCAATAGCAACCGTTTAGCCTTATTTGGATTTTACTTAAGTCGAAAGCCCTTAATAGTACAGGTGGCCGTGTACATGACTCATGCAGAATGCTTCTACAAGTCAAGTTATTCAACAAACATAATCATTTTATTTTCATATCAATGAAACTTAGCAGTACCTACATTTTGCAATTATTTGGACTGTACTCGTCGATTGATATAAACATTTGCAGATTGCCAAGCGAAGCAAAAAGTTAACGTCAGATCGTATCAAGGAGACTTAATCGCTGACAGAGGAAATTCTAAGGTGGCGATAACTGTACCGACTAGAGCTTAGCTCTTTAACATATGATGATGATGAGATAGCCAATCTCAATATTGCAGTAGTCATAGTGCAAAGTATCTTGCAAATACATATATCTGCTTTTATCTAGTCGTTTCATAGTGGTGTCTTAGCTCCATATCTCTGGAGATCTTAGCTCCATACATTTGACATCTGCAGCAAATTTTAGGTATCTACTCACTTCCTTCGGGTGTTGCGTACCCTACTCTACTCAAAGTTAGGTATGTGTTGGAAACTCTGTCCTGAATAAGAATGCAACGATAGCCTGTTCCCAGTATACCGCAGAAAAACACGGTGAAGGGATTTTGTGCAAGGCAATTCACGATCGCGAAAGTGTAATAAGTGGTAGGTGCCAGTTCATAAAAACAGATCATCAACAAGCTATTAAAATGAAGATTGGTGAAAGGAAGGCAACCTATAAAAATTGTTGTAAGTAGTAAATCAATTACATAGGTATAGAGACTCTCCCAATTTTGGATCGTTTCTTTCGCTACTTAGCCATTCCCAATATCCTCTGGTCTTACATTACTTAAGATATAAAAATAACTATCTTTTAATTTTTAGTCCCTAGTAGTTGATTGAGGCTTATAGAAAGTAGGATGGAAGAAAAGTCAATAGCTCTTATTGCTATCAAATCAACAAACATTGACAAGATCTCAACAACATATCGTACGCTTGACAGTAACAGTAGCATTGTCTTTAATATAACTTAAACAATTGAGTGGTCGCATCGAGCGTTGCGTTAAACGACTCAATAAAGCTAAATGCATACATTGCTGCGTGGTTCAGCGGCGAGCAAAGTTCAGTGCAGCTAAGATAGGTGTGTAAAGCAAATGAGGGTAGTTAGCGAGTGTGATGGCGGCGGGGCGGCGGTAGGGCTCCGGCTAGAGGCACGCTCGGAATGCACGGCCCTCGGCGCCGGTTTACAAATAGAAGGGCCGCTAGCACGGACTGCACGTGTAATACATTGCCGCGATTAATCTGTTAGTGCCGATGGCTGAGCCTAAGAGCCTTTCGTCCTCCGTTACCCTGAACTTTGTTAAATCTACAGATCGTGACAGTCATTACGTGATTTTTATAATGTGCTTCTTGGGATGTGTGAACTAGTGAAGTGATATGTTAATTTGATATATTCAATTTGCAATTGATAAATCCCAACTGTGACTACGAACTACTTAAAGCCGAATAAGTGCACTATAAAGATTTACGCAAGTAAGTAGAAAGGATACTGTGGATCATTGCAATGTAATTGATTCAATTTGTTGAGTTTAGAGCGGGAAGGGCCGCCTGTGTATGACATCTCGGAGGGTGTTTTGTCGGTAGTAAGAAAGCGCATGCGTTCGCTGACCCCGGGCGTCACGGGCGTCACGGCTGAGGAAAGACCGCGCCGCGCCCGCGCCGTCTGTCCTCACAGACCTGGCTCCCCACAATCCCGGCATACGCTGTTACTTCACTAATCTAAACACCATTTGAATCTCAAATTATATTTTTATTAGGTAGCTCGGTAGTATCACTTTAAGCGAGCCAAGTCAAGTGCTTATAATTTGATAGACTAGATAAGATATATTTAAGACTTAAATTAGACACTTTGCCAATCACGGGTTCTAGGAAAGCCTAGAAAACAGAATACGGTCCTACGGTACCGTATTAAGTACTAACATTTCACTATACGTCCGTCCGCTTATAAGGGTTTGTGAATCACATTAACCGTACAAAAAAAATTCACGGTTTAATTCTGTTGTCGCTATAACAACAAATAGATACTAAAACGAAACAAAAATTGATATTTTAGAAGGTTCTCATACAATAAACGCTTTGCGGTTATGAATTACGGCTACAGGTGAATACTTAAAAACTTATTCATGTATTATTTTGTACTAATGATATAGGTAAATTTCAAAATAAACAATTACTTATACTAAATTAAATTAGATACAATAAACGTATTTTTTGTGATTATTTTTGGTAGATATGAAAAAAATCGCAACATCAAAAAAAGTATACCTATATAAAGTATACTAGTATACTACTAGTATACTTATTGAATTTTAAAGTAAACAAATTAAAGTAAAATAGATACTATTTATTTTACTTCAAAAATATTTAACTTTAAAAATAATTTTGACCAAAGAAACAAACATTTTAACTGCATTACCTAAGTATTTAGCAATAGGTACCTAGGTGATTTTATCCCGGGTTCAACACTCTTCCACCTTTTCAATTTGGTAAATAGGTAACAACTTGACAACAATTGTTCAAAATTGTATATTAAAATTATTCTACGACAACTACTAGATATAATGTACGCTAGCGGCCATATTTGAGCCGCCGCCGCCATATTGAAATCGCCATTTTGGATCTGCCATTCTCATAGATACTTTAAAAGGCTAGTTTTGTTTTTGTACAACAATGAACATACATTTTCTTTTATAACTGATTGCTATGTAAATACTAAGTTAAGGATTATTTATTTTTAATGAATTTTCAACAAATAAAAAGTATTAAAGCATATTTTATGATTGTTTAAATTAGCGCAGGTATCAAAATTTCTTTGTGTGATGGTAAAGTTTCGAAGTGGTCTTTTATCTAGCTAGGGAGTTAAAGAGGGAGACTAAGATTAGATATGTGCAGGCGCAGCCCTACTCGCGATAACACTGCCGGATTCCAACACGATTTACACGCCCCACATGTATTAATATAGGTTAGATATAGGTATTTTATTTATCCTACGATATTGACGAAAATAATTATTTCTAATAATCAAATATTTTATGACAGATTTCAATTATTTTTCTCAGTTTAAAGAGGGTGAATCTTAATACATTTAGGTATTTGTTTTTTATTTTCATTTGGAAGTATAAAAGCTGTTGTCAGGAAATACCTATACTTAATACATATTTTAATGCTTAGTATATTTAAAAAGTTGAATTAAATGTAATTAACCTGTTTTAAATTGAATTAAATTTTTATAAAATCTACTTTATTTAAAAATAGTTCAAACTGCGACGATTTTTTTTTTGTATATATTTCCTCACTTTAACTAATGTTTTAATTAATTTATTATTTACAAAGACCTATAAATATTTTCATCGCCTATTATTTTTTTAGAAAATGAACGACGAGGCAGTTCTAAATGTGGGTAGACGAAAAGAGGGGCAGAGCGCGAGGCGCAATTCTATCGGCGCGTATGGCAACACTAATACGCATTTTCAAAATATTTTTACGGTTTCTATCTTCAGAGTAAACATGCGCCTATATGATTTTAACAAAAATATATATAAAATCCATTAATAACAGCAATTTAAAACCATTTTCTATGTGCCACATTAGATCTTCATTTGCGACAAGAAAATTTAGTTTTATTTGCAAAAAAAAAGATTTATAATTATTTTTTGCAGTAACAATCACTTGTGTCGCATTTTATAAAGTAGTCCTGTCACATCTAAATAAGTTTAAAAAATATATCTTTCTTTTATATATGGATTTAAGCGTTTTTTTCTGTATATCTCATATCTTTCTGGTGTACTTATATTTTATTTTGGTAAAAATACAACAGAGTTAGTCAAAAATTGACAAATATTTATGAAACTAATAAAATATATTAAAATATTTTGAATTCAAATTAAGTATCTATATAGTTTTTTACTAATTTGATAGGTACTTATAAATTTATCTTCATATATTTTTGGTGGGAGACAATTTAGATTCTCTATAGTAAATATTTAATCTCAATATTGTTTATTATACCCAGTTAAAAATAATAAAATGTATTCAAAATTATTGCAAATTAACAAAAAAAACTGTAAACGGTTAAAGGAAATTTAAAAAAAAAACATGAAACTAATATATTAATATTTGTATTAGTATTATGGCGTTGTGTTATTGTATCTTAATAAATAAAATTAAGTAGTAGTTTTTTTATTAAGAATTTTTTTATGAAATTCACCGAAATTATTAACATTTATTTTAATACCTATATTATCTAGGTTCATACCTAGATAATATACCTAGATATATATTATCTAGGTTCATACCTAGATAATAATGTAGGTGTCTGTAATTGTTGTAAATCCTATAGGTATTTTAATTACACTTTAGGTAGTTTTTAAAACACTAAAAATCATGATGGATGATATAAGTAGGTAAATAATTTTCTGTTATTGCTCTTCTAATAATTACCTAGATCAAGTTATATTAAGTTTGCTTCCTGACGACTTATATCGACCTAAGAACGAAAGCATTTTTTATTGTTAAATGCCATTATTTTTTGAATTTGTCATAGGACTTATTAATTGATGTAGATTTTGTATTAACATGGCTAATTACTTATGATTGATGATAGAAATAAAAGAATATCCCAGAGTAACTTCAAATAAGTTTTATATAGGTTCAGAAAATTAAAGTTATAAGTACTTTAGATATTATTTAAAAGATTTTGGATATTGATTAGAGATTTTTAATGAAGTTAGTGCTAAGTAAAAAAATAAAATGTGAATATTTAGATATTTTGTTTATTTTTGAATAATTCTGTCTTGTGATTTTAACAATTCTGTCATTTAAGATTTGTAAAATTCAATAAGTTGATAGTTCTTATCACCCTTTTAGTTGAGTCTTTTAAATTTCTTATTAACATTCTTGACATTGTTGTTTACCTTAATTTCATGTTTTTCGTGGTTCTTTATTACAAGTTTTTATATCAAATCATACAAAATAGTTTTTTTATAATTTGTACTAAATACAGGGAAAGCTGAATTGTCATTGATGATATGCTATATTACTTTAAATTGGGATATTGTAAATTGGCTGTGCAGAGCACCACGTGGCTGATATCGCGCTCGAAACAACGACATAACATGCCAGTTTCCTGAAAAAATTGTCAAAAAGAGTACACCGTCGTTGACGGCGGCGGCTAGCAGCGAGCAATTCGCGAGGCTTTGCGCGCATGTGTGACGACTGGCACTCGTTGAGCTCGACGCGCGTTCGTGTGCGGCAAGTGAAGGTCGAATATTTTGTCCCTACTCCTCGGTCTATTGGTGTTCACGAGTCAGCGTTGTGATAATGAGGTGCCGTGGTCCCGCTCGCTCTGGCTATGACGGCCATAAGAGAAAAGGGACGGCCGGAGGTGTGCGCGTGCGCCGGAGCCTCCGCCGGCGCCGGCGCGGCCTGCCCTCATCAGTCTCCTCGCGGCGGGGAAGCAGATCGCGTGTGCTGCTCCGCGTTACGTCGCTCCGCACTCTGCGGGCTTAGTCTACCTCGCGTCGCACACCGAATATTTTTAGATAACAGCAAGAATAATTTATTCGCAAGTTAGTGATCGGTCGCAGTACGACGGATATCGGTAGCGGCAAATGCGGGTTTGCAGGCACTGCACAATGCGACGGTGGCGATCGCACGCAGGCCGCCACTAGTGGTGGCGACGACGACGTCCCGATAGGTAAGCTGCGCACTTCCTGCGCGCGCGCCGCCATGTTCGGTTTCGTCGGAACGTCACTTCCTGCGAGACCGGAACCAATGCGAGCAGCAGGCCGCGGCTGCGACAACAAGCAGCAGGAGCCCTCGGCGACGACGGTGCACGTGCCGTCGGCTCCGCTAGGCCCGCGAGCGCGCCAGGTCAATGAGCGACGGATGGCTCTCGATTCATAAAATGTCGGTCGTTCCATTCACGCCGCGGTGCGATGCTACGCCGACCGCTCACTCGTGACCCTCGCGTCTTCGAATATTCATGTCTCCTCGATAACATCGTGACCTCTGACATCTTTCCGTATTATCAAAATGTTTAGTGAGCGACGCTAACAGAAGCCGGACTTCGTGCTATGTGCTGGAAGTATAAGTGTCGGTTCGCCGCTGTTTGATATCCGTTTTTGACTGTGATAAAATAAATGTGAATAGTGTTACAATTGTGTTAAACGGTCGGAATCATTGGAATGTTACGGCGAGTAGCGTAAGATAAGATATATTACTCTAAAATGTTTGCACACTTTCTACTTTTAACCACTTTTTAATTTCTGATATTAATTTTTGACAATAAGTATTTTTTTCTAATAATATACATTTTTGACGAATCGAGCAATTTGAAATTTATACCTACTTAAATATAAATAAATGCAGTTTAAAATTTGATTCCCTGCTAAAAAGGTGCCGTAAAAGCAGAAACGGTTTTCGTTTTATATTATCTGTCATTTACCTATCAGTAAAATAGAGAAATTAATAAGTGAGTGTGAATGATGTTTTGTGGGTAGTTCGATGTAACAATGGTGCGCGGTGGCGGCGTCGGACCGTGACGCCGCCGTCGCTCCTCGCTCGGCACTCTTCATCTCTCAACTCTCTCCTCATGTTTACCTCTGTCACTTTTCGCGCACTATTCTCACAATCGCAATTAATTCAACATTCTATACTAACTTGTAGCTGGTTTTCTTTACTGAATTAACACTTTCGTGAAGTTATTTTATAAAAACAATTACTTATTATGTTTTATTAATTGAAACAAAAAAAACTATGTTGCTAGTACGGGAGACATTATTTTTAATAACAAAAAAATTAATAAGTGAAAAATAATTAATTAAACTCCTACAATATTTGACCATTAAAATTACATAATATTTTCTTTACTTGCGTGAATATTTTTACTTAATAGTTAAGTATGTTATTTTTGGAAGATTTGATCTATCTTAATACTTGGTATCAAAACGTTATAGAAATAATCACCCGTCTTCGGAAAAAAATAATATACTTATATATTTTCTATAATATACCTATGCATTGATTCAATTTATGATTTTTGGTTAAGATGTAAAAAAAAATCAGCATTTTATCAAAATAATCACAAACAATTTATTTGTCTACAAGTTATTTTATTATTAAATGAAGGTGGATTTGTACTCATTAAGTACTTGAATGTTTTTATTTGGTAGCAGAGAGCCATACAAAGATAACTTCGTCGTCGGTTACATTTTTGTTACTTATGTTTTTTTATTTTATTTAACGCATATTATAATTTAGTTTGACTTTCTAGGTCATTTATTTACTTTTGCTGTTAAGGAAGTATTTTTATTAATTGCTTTCGCTTAAAAATTTGGCTAGTTGGTTTGGTATGTTGTGTGTTTTGGTAGGTAGCATCTATTGGTTGGATATGCGAGTTGTCGGGCATACTTTAGCTCCTAGATTAAATGCGTAATGACAGATGAGTCAGGTGAACACGACGTCAGCACACGTGTGCGTCCACCGCCTGACTCACAGCATCTCGCCGTGACGTAGCACGACTCTTGCATGCCCTTAATGCCTAATACTCCCAACTCACTTAGCTCGTTAATAACTGTCCATATTTCATCCATTCCTAATTCGAAAAAGAATGTGAATGACACATTCATTTGGCGACGCCTACTAACTGCTGCTCTCGGAGTGCGTGGTGCGCCTCCGCTTCCGGCACAATACACGCGGCGTGGGCACACATTTCATAAGCATTTCCTTCGCCAGTTTCCTCCCCGCTCGCACAAGGGAACGACCACGCTTCACACGAAGCCGGCTTCGCTACGAGCCGATATAATTGCAACACATTGCTCGGCATGTAGGACGACCCCAGTGCGATATGCAAATGTCACATTGCTAAATTGGTCAACTTCATTGTGTCCCCAGTTATGAGTGCGACCGTTTCGACATTCAGAACATGCATTCAACTGGCGACTGCGGCGTCCCGCATTATCTCCGCTAGAAACCTCAAACTGATCGTCGATTTCCGGCGAGCGAGTCTGAGCCAGCAGCGGCTCGGTCGGTGCGCTATGTACTCGCATCCCCACGATAAGCCGCTAAGGGTCGCTCTACAAAAAGCGATCATTACAAAAGATATAAAGACTGCACCGGCGCCGAACCTTCCCAGAACTGGGGCCATTCTTATTTCGCGCTCCTGCCTTTATTCATGGTCTTTTTTGTACAGTTTTGGTCTTTTTTTTGTGACGGGAGCGGTTCGCTTGTGAGAGTTTCAAGGAAATGGCTTATTAGGTTTCGTATAGGACGGAGCTTATCTCGGGAGTGCGATCGCCGCGGGCCTGGGAACGCGCGGGCACCGTTACGTGGCCACAGCGCCGCGCCGCATACCAGTCGACCATTACATGTCATCGCTGATGTCGTGCGTCTCACGTCACACTCTATTCATAGAATTGATAGCGTTTCTACACATAATGTTTCTATGCGATAAAGAAATAACAGTTTGTCTGTTTAATCGTGAGCTTTTGTAAAAGTAATGTGATTTTCACAACATCTATAGATAAATTTGTACAGGTCTCTTTCATGAAAATAAATATTCTTAGAATTTAAAATATGAGGCACTAAGCTTAAATGACTAATCAAAAGAGATTGATTCGATTGGAAACTTTAAACACTTAATTCATTTAGCGGCACTTTTGTTTGTTACAAAAACTTGGGTTAAGAGGTACCTACTTGCTCATTAATACCAGTTAACATTAGAAGTCATCATAGTTTTAATAAATTCGTTTAAGAGTTAGGTCTTCAACAGTTTCTGTCACTCACGTTGAGTCACCAAAATTGTTTTATATTTAAAATGGTTGTTACCAACTCGGTATTTCAAAGCAATTTGTATTGCCAAGATAACACAGACTGTCGCTATACTCGCACTGAAATATTCTAGGCTTTTTTTTCGAATTACTTTTTTCTTGAGAATAACAACATCATAGTCTTATGCGAAAGGTTGCATGTAAAAAAAGAAAGTACTTGAATCGAATTAACCAATACTTACTTAATCTAAGTAGCAATTCTTCTTAATTTTACATCAAAGATAACTTTATTTCGTTAGGTACATAATTCAGAACTTTTAAGGCTGTAATTCATATTTTGAGTTAATTGGTAAAGCAGTGGCTTACCCACGGGAAAATAATTAATTACAGACGTAACACAATATTTTTCGCGCAACAAATAAAAAATGTCGCAATAAACAGTATTCTCACAGATTGTCTGACTCCGCTATTCTTAGAGACTGAGAAATTTATGTCCAGATAAGCCATTTAAGTGTTTAACTTAGGTTGTGAGTTTTCAATTTTTTTATACCTTCATGCCTTTGTGCATTTTTAATAGTAGGAATGTGTTGTTAGTAAGTTTTTGCGTAGCGATTTTATAAGTAATAGATGATTTTGCAATTGATCAATGAATAGTAATTAATTTAGGAATTGTCTCTTACTTTCTAGGAGATGTCGAGAGAAGAACGCTAGATTCGAGCACCGCAGCTGAAAGGGGGTGCCTTGAAGACAGTTTACTGCTGGTATGTACAAGTCATTTATTTTTACTTCAATCCTGTTGTTTATTTAAATGAACATTTCAGTTTAAAAGAGAAACTTACCATTTTAATCGTAAAAAAGTTATTATTGAATAGGTATTCAAGACTGTGTCACACACTGAACAAGGTTTTCAATCTTTAAACAGTCATAAAGAAATCATTACCCACTTAGTAAAGATGGGTTAGAATGCTTGTTGAGTAACGTCTCGTTCTCACGCATTAGGGTACTGCAATGCAACGGCAACATAAGTGGACGTCAGTTAACGCGTTGGTATAGGGTACCATAATACTATTCCAGTTGTTTAGGTGCGTACTCAGGTCACGGGCCCTTATTGAGGGCAAAGGGAAGTTATAAATCTGTCGGCGCGAACAATGGTGCGATAAGGTGCACCTTGCGCCTGCGCCGATAGTGCCCCGCTCCCCGCCCAGCCCGCACCACGACCTCACACCCGAAACATTTTGCCATACGTTATGGCAAAATATGTTACATGCATGAACCTGTTATCCTCTTCGTAATGTAACAAATTGTAGGTATCACACACGATGGGAGCCAACAAAGATAGGCACTAAGTAGTATAATACAAAGCAATTTCTTCCAACTTCCTACTCAAGGATGCAGAATGATGTCTTTTTGAAAAAGGTGAGAAAGAGGTACGCAGATGCATAAAAGAAACCGTTATTGGCTGGCTGTTTTATTTGCTGGCAACATGGAAATTGACGCAGTTTTATATACTTACTATGCAAATATGCGTGAAGAAACGACGATGACGAGTCGCGTCAGCTTCAAGTATGAGTAGATATATGATATACCTAATCATTCGGCATCAAATTATTGTCCGTAGCTCAGTTGGCGACAGAGGTGAGGGAAAACAGAGGTCGGCGTACAAACCTTATCGGTCATTGACCTTCGCACCTAAACCGAGCCTCACATCTCGTTCGTGCGCACACACATACTGTACCTACAAAATTTCAAGGCCCACAGAACGACGCTTGCCAATATTTTCAAGAGAATCCGCACCTAAGTTCTAAAATAGAAGTTGAGAAATAGAATACATAGCTATCGGTCTTCTAACTAATAGCAACTGTTGCATGTCAGCGAATACCTCTTTGTTGGGAAATTGAGTGTACCGCACTTCCCGTGCGCGGTGAGCGCATAGCTCGACTGAAGCAGTGGGACTTCCCCGGGTGGTGGCGCAAATTAAATGAACTCGTGCTTATGTATGAGGTACACAGTACGTGAAACTCAAGAAAAATCTTATGCATAAGCAACAAACGCCGACCTTGTGTAACAGTCGGACTACGAAACATGTATGTCATACATATTTGGCTCGGAGGGTCGAGGTTGCCTCGAAACGATTTGTAATGTGGAGTAGAGTGGGGCCTGGACGTCAGGTAGGCGCCAGCGAGGCCTTGACCCGTTTCCCGCCGCCGCCGCCCGCCGCCCGCGCACACAATGGACTATTCCGCGACATCCGACCTGACACCCGACGACACCTGCGCCCGCGCGCCCCGCTGCACCTCCGTTCACATCTAATACTTCTCTACAATCATATTGCTTTGTATATCTTGTAAGTTTCACATCCATTTCAAAAACATTCAAACCATTTTATTATATAGTGCAAGATAAACTTTGAAAAATGTTTGTCCTATAGTAACAGTTCACTACACCCAACCCTTACACCTAAATCTCTATTATAACCTAAGAGATAGGTTATAATATCATTATCGCTTAGGCACTAATGAGGGTAAACCATCAACACCTTAATTGTTGACAATATCATGTCCGTCAATGTGACAAGATGTTGATTTAAATGCAGGTTACAGTGCACTCAATCAGAAGTTACCTGTGGTTACAAGTCTATTGTAATTGCTTTGGACAATAACCGAAATAATCGTGGCGCGATAAACTCGGTCATGTTAATATGTAATTAGAGGCGCCGCCGCCGCCGCCGCCGCCGCCGCTGACGTATCTACTCAGGGTTGTCGCTGGTGGATTTTGCATTCTACTATCAGTGTCAGTTATATAGTTATTTAATAAATAGTTTTCGGCATTTAAAAATTTAGAATTTTCTCTTAGTTATTGTTTTGTTTAAAAATTAACTTTCCTCTTAGCACTCTACTCTGTAACTACCAAAACCTATAATTTGCAATGAAGATTCGAACAATGCCGTTGAAAACACGAAGAAATACGTATTTGTGAGAAATAAGTGTGTTACTTAGAAAGAAAGCAACCCTGACAACTTTGTTACCAACAAAATTCGGAGGGCGGCGCGGGTCGGGGGCCGCGCATGCGATGCGTTGAATAAAACATGCACGCACGCCGCCGCGCCCCGGCGCCAGCGACGTCGCCGAACAATAGCCGTATCTAGGTCCAGCGACACCGTAACCACCTCTTGTGACACTTAAAACATAAGCTAAATCCGCACATTGCGTAAACGTTACTTATACATTGAAGCAGACGTCTCCACTACTGAAACTATTGTAAACGTACCAATAATGGTAATGGCATTCGCAAATAGTTTGTGAATAAAATCTGAGTATCGTATACGTCTACTTAATGCGCTTACTTCAGATGAAGATTATGGTCATTGAGTTATCGTCATATTCATGTAATGGCGAATATTACAATGCCTTTCTAGGGCAAAAAGTGATCATACCTATATTTAGAACAAACAAAAAAGTAGGTATTATTTCAAAGCGAATAATGATCGTTCCTGAAGAAGTACTTTACTTTACACGTGCTAGCACTATCAAACTTCAAAAATGTGCGTGCCCTTTTGCATAGTTGCATGAGAAATGTAAAATTGGTTTATTTGTTGTAAACGACACTTCGCCGGTCATATGATACCTATGCCGCGAGGAATGTCTATTCTGTGTAAATAAATGCAAGTAGGTGCGCATTGCTAGAGAATGTGAAGTGTCTGCAAGATTGTGTTGTGAAAGCACTCGCGCCGCCGCTCGCCACTCGACGGTCCAAGGAAACAATTAACTAGGTATTACTTTTGTTTCTCAATCAACTTTAGTAGGATATGTCTTAATTGCAAGTGTTTATGTTTTACAACGTGCAGTCCGACTTTTCAGATCAAAACCTTCAGTAGTTTAAATTTCATATAATTATCCATACAAATATAGTAAAAAAGTACGGAGGTATTCTGTGATTCTATGACTAGATCTTTAATTGAAGACTCGAGCAACATCTCCGTAGCAAAATCGTAGCGTACTACGGAACAGCTACGAGATAATATACCCTTTGCAATAAAAGCAAAAGATAATTTGTTGTTCTTCGACTGCAGGTATTAGCGGATGCATTTACATGAAATGAACGCATCGTGTCTAAAAACAATATTCGAACATACGAGTTACATCGTGTCGTATTGCGCAAAGCGTATGTAATACGCTCCGGCCACGCTGCGGCTATTTATTGTCGCATTGGTTCCAACAACTCCCAAAAACTCTGATATTTTTTTATTGACTTTTAGTTTTTATTGACTGGTACTACACAAACAGACTACACAAGACTAATAGACGGCATGTTTTTTTCTATAATAATTGTTCGAAATACCTGTCCACACCACCTAGTCTATCGGTACCTACTATAAGTCAAGCAATGTAAAGCACCGTAATTAAATTGCTTCGTGTTTCTATATTATTTAATGATTACACGGGAAACGAATACTTTAAAGAGCGACAATGAGGCACGCGAGCGCGAGCGCACGGCGATGACGCAGCGCACTCATTAATCCCAGCGCAGTAATTGAATACGCAACAAGTTTCCGATGCGATGTGCACGCACCCGACGTATTTCGGTAATTGCCCTCAGATGGTATCGCGCACCATACTACTTATTAATTATGAGCCACAGAGCCGCGCATTTATTGACCTTATCTCCGGTGAGGCTTGCGCTTTCTTTACCTGCTTATTCGTTAATGAGAAAGGTGTGCGACAGCGGAACGGGCCGCGTTGGGAACTACTAGTTGCTATACTTTATACTTTTAAATCGTTCTAGTTTGCATTTCCCCTGAACGTGTTATGGGAGTACCTTACTCCAAATTTTAAGTGCCGTCTGATTTATATGATTCATTGCACCGCACAATCTCTTTTGAGAAAGAGATTTCGAAATGAAAGTGGGGCTAAATCTACCAACCTAATCAGCAAGATCTGCTAATTTATGGTAAAGGTTGAATAAGTGGCGATAGAACTAAGCTGCATTTTCTTCCCCTTCTTCGCAGTAGGTATGCATGGTCCGCTGCGTCCGAACTCTCGTAGTGAAATCCCTTGTTGGAGGTGAAGGGCGTTCGTAGCCGACAACGTCAGCGTCCGTCGCGCGTCATCGCGCGCGATTTCTACGGCATGACGTCGACAGCAGCGCTCACCTAACTCTCAATTTAGGTTCAACTTGCCTTCTTTCGATTTCATAAGATGATCTAGTATATATCAGGAAACATTTTAACTGCTACATATTTTAATAGTTAGATCCATTCCTTTACTACGATTTTGTAGAGTAGTTAACTCATACGTTCAACCCACAGCAATTCGGCAGGTTCCATATCTAGGTATATTAGTGAATGAAGTAGCAGTGAGAAGTGGTCAAAGTACAATGACCCGTCCGGTGCGAGCGGGGTAGCAGCAGCAGGCCGGGTGGCGCCACGACTCGCGTTACATCACGCGGTCGGCAAGGCGAGCCGCGCGGCCGGACGCATCCGCGCGCCCTGCACTTATTAATAGCAGCGGTGGCGGTCCCTTAAGAAGGCGCAGCGTTTCCGGGCTGGAAGTGTGTCGCTTCCGCCGCAAGCGGTCGTTGACGCGCATGCATTGTCGCACATTCCCCGCCGGCGTCGCCGACGACGTTTTTAAATAGAGAAGCGATTACTAGCGTCTGGCTGCGGCGGCGGCGCCGGGCTCATGACCGCGCGAAAGTGCAGCGCCCGCAGCGTCACGGGCTATTTGCGACCGCCCGCGCCGAGCGCTGCCCGCGCGCGCTCTCTGCGACCACTTGCTGCTCGCTCTCGCAATTCGCACCCTCGATCCCCGTACAGGTTCAACTCTTTTAACATGACAATCGACAACTACGAGTTACACTTTGGTTTTACACATATTTTATTGAAATAGAAACCTACATAACCAGCAAACTTTCTCGTCATTTTGAAACAGTCGTCAACTTCAAATTTCAAAAAACATTAACGCGTTGATGTCTTTTGTATGACATATTTTAATTGTCTAAAAAACAGAAGTACTTCTAAGCAGACAAAATAAGATACCTACTCATGTATGATTTAAGTATAAAAATCTGCACATTCTGAAAAGAGGATCGAAGTGTTAGGTCGCTAGTCGCCTCGTCTTAGGTCGCGGCTGAATAAATTCGGAGGGAGGCGCGCTGGAATGCGGGAGGCGGGAGTGGCGGGGTCGGGCGGCGGCGGCGGCGGGCGCGCGGGGGGCGGCGTGCGACTGGCGCGCGCGGCGCTGTCCCACGGTCGGGCGGCCCCGCACCCCGCGCACCGGCCACTTTCTTTCGCGCCATAAAGGTCGTTTCAAATATTTCGGAATGCTGTTTGGTGACATTTCACCGGCGAAGGGGGCGGGGAGCATATGTAGCCCGCGTCTGTCACTCGGTCGCATGCCGCTGCTGCTGCCGGAGCCTCCTGCTCTCTTCGGTACGATGCCATCGTTGTCTCGGCTTTGGCTGACCTCTAAGATTCATCAGAATACCTTCCACGACTAGAATCTGGCTAGAGCCAATGAACGATTAGCTTTGCCATTTTGAACAATAATCGACCTGCGGCCGACGTCGGATGGAGTCTGTTAGAGTACGAAGAAGACTCGAATTATCGGTCCGCTTTCCACGCTCATGTGTGAACTAAGTTTCTCCAATTAATAGATTCGTTCCAACAGCAAACAGCATGCCGGAGAAAGCAGTGTCGACCGGCAAGGGTCAACGTCCGGTACGATTTTCTGTGCAGCGTCTTTAAATTTTAAAACCCCCGTTCGTTTTCCAATTTCGGGAAGGCTCGGAGCCGGCGGCAGGCTGCAGCAGAGTCGCGCGCCGCTATGAATGGAATGCGGTGGCGGGAGGTTGCGCAAGCACGGCGTGCGGCGCGGCGCGGAATGCGCGAGCGGCGGCGGGGGCGGGGGGCGCTGCAGCCTGCGCTGCATCTCGCGGCCATTCACGCCGCGCCGCTGTGTGGTCGGCGAAATAAGTCACCGTTAGAGCCGCGGAATGCTTGCTCTATCTCTATATAGGTACTTGCGGCCGGTCCGCTCGCTCCCACTTTACGACATACCACGCTGGAGCGCGAGATAAATGCAGATAACGTTTGAGATCTCAATCCAAGATGATATTAATGTGCTCTTTATTTGTCTAGCATGCTTTTCTGAATTTTGATGATTCAATTCTCGTAAGCCTAGATGTAGGTAGGTACGAGTTCATAAGTCGAGTAGGTACGTAGTGCCGAATTCAAACCGCTTTCCAGGCAATTACCGATCAGTTACGGAATCTGGTAAATCTCGTTGTTCAATACGTATAACAACGGTTTAAACCGAAATCATAAAAGAATCTAACTTATCAACGGACAATGTAAGTTCAACGCCCAGTATGATGGTGGTACCTACCTATTTATATACTTTTTTACTACTTACTCATAATTCTAGTTTTTGAATGATTTTCAGAACAAAATATAAATCTCAGGATTATCAAAACAAGGGATAGGCAGAATAGGATCTAAGAAGGTAATAAGATCTAAGGGTAGATATAATTTAAATAAATCGGGCTACGTGTACGCATTCACTGCATCCTCGCGAACGGAAACAGTTTCTGCGGAACCACCGCTGCCTATGTCTTATGACACGTAAAGAAAAAGATCGTGGAGAATAATGGTGAGTGTAGGCGGTGCGCGGGCGCTAGTCGCACTATCAATAGTTGGCGCGTCACCCGCCCTACATACTTGCGGCGGCGGCAGCGTCGGCGGCGGCCAGGAGCGCATTTCGTCACCTCACGCGCTAAATTCCGTTTTTAAGCTCATTGTTCCCGTCTACCGCCGCGACCGTTCCGGCATCGCCGGCGCCTACGCCGCTCGCACACATGTTTAAAACACTCACAACACCGCTATGTCGCAAATCCCGCATTTATTCTTCGCGCGATCTAATTCCATGAACATCGTCTTTCTGTTCAAACTGTGCCAATGTGGTGCCGACACAATTTGTAATCAGTGACGACTGCTATAAAGTAAGTAGGCGGGACTTAGACGACGCATATGTCATTATCACAAGTGTAAACACGCTTCGCGATAAAAGTAACACATTTGCGCTATTTCCCATAGTTGTCAGCAATTAGAACAGCGTTTGTGGGTACGGGCGCGGGCGCAGGGCGACACGTGTGGCCCACATCCAGCGGGCCGCCGGACATGACGTCACGCACACCTGCGCTCTCCCGCCCCTACGATCCACCACCCCATGCTAACTCCTGCGCAAACTCTAATAATTGCGTTCTCTTTAAAACGGTCTTTACGTTTTCTTCATCCTTTATCAGACCTTAGCTAAATAGAATATAGATCTTCGGTTATAAAACCGATATTTTATGAGTATAGCTTGCTCGGAGCGCTTTGTCCATTGTGTTGATAGAGCTATTGGCGTTGATTTAGTGAAGTAATTGGATGGCGCCGAGGCTGCCTCCCGCGCAACAAGGCCGGGCGCGGGCTGCGCACCGCGGGCGCACCATTTGTGGCCAGCGCGGGCGCACTCGCTAGCCTAATTAGCGCAGAGTACGCAGTGTGGGTGAACCCGCATAGCGCCCGCGCCTAGCCGATCGCCCTGCCAACGCCTTCCTTTATTACCATTTTAGTCGATCAAAGTAAACGCAATAATTGTCCAAATGAGCTCTAATGAATTTGTTAATGCGCGCCATGTGCGGTTTGGGTGAACTCTGAACATCGGCCCCCACTTTAGACATCAAGACAATCGTAAAAATTTAGACTTTATTAATCCATTGAGGTTTAAATTTTGCTGATACCTACAAGATGCACATTGCACATAGATTAAGATGATGATGAGATGATGAGGTATATGATGTTGAGCAGCATGCGAATTTTGTATCTCCACAAAAGTAGCTACAAGAACCCTGCATCAGACAATAATGAGAAAACTTTGTGTTACAGATGGCGAACAATTAGAGGGAGGCAGTATTAGCTATAGAGCTGACGGAGTTCATAGTGGTGGCTCTGAGTCAGCATGATGTCATACGCTGTAGCACGCTAATGGGAGCGTCCCGGCGCGTCACGTCCCATCCTGCGAATGTTTCTCCCAATCGAGCGATGACAAATCCATTCATACGCCATCGCGCTAACTAGTGTGTGTACAATTCTTAGGATTCCTGCGTCATTAACGGTCAGCTAACTGGCCTAACTAACAGAGCAGAATTCCATGAAAATATGATATTTATAAAGCAATATCCTTATGACTTACATGTAGTCTACTTTGTAAAACTATTTATAATTTGATACTTAGCATTACGTATTAAGGTATTTGTATGTATCATCTATGTCTTCTACAAGAACAAGCTATGAAAACATGAAGATTATGGATAAGAGAAAATGAAGAGCTCCAGTTTGAAGAATGAAGTAAAAAGGAATTACGAAACTGGTTTTCATAATGATTTGACAGATTGTTTATTATTCTGAGATCATTGTGAAAGCTGATTTTGTTCCTGAATCGACTGTAAACTGAATCTGCGAACGGCGAAGAAGATCACAAGAGGAAACAATCATCTTACAGCATCAAGCATTGTTCATGTCGACTCGCCTACAAAAATATTTCTGTTTTTTTAAAATATTTTTTTGTTATTAGGCAATATTTTGCTTTAACTAAAATGTATTAGTTTTTTTTGAAGAGAAAAAGTTTGTTTCAGGTACCTACTTACTATCTACCCTTTAATAATTTATTCTAAAAACTAAATCAGTGTCAATAATCGTTTTTAGCACGAAGTCTCTATACTTTAATTGATTTTGAGTTTACGTTATGTATGTGTTACCGGAAATGTATGAAATGAAGAAATGTATAGGTACAAATCCTAGGAAATGTGTACAGTTCTGATGCTATTTAGGAAATGTATAAAATATTGTTTGAAAATCT
Organism: Anarsia innoxiella; assembly: GCA_947563765.1. NCBI lineage: Eukaryota > Metazoa > Arthropoda > Insecta > Lepidoptera > Gelechiidae > Anarsia > Anarsia innoxiella. The sequence continues at coordinate 4,451,281 of OX387404.1, read as the reverse complement.
AATATGATATAACCTAATATTTGTTTACCATAATATAACTTGTCCTATCAATTACAATTTTTGTCATTGGTCAATTAGGGTTATCACAGACCTATTTTCTGGGTTGTCATAAAAAAAAATAACCTAAACCTAACCTTTTGGTGTCGGTTTGCCTACATTTAGGCCTGTCAATACCACCTATTTGTCACCTACCTATTTTCTGGGTTGTCATAAAAAAAAACCTGAACCTAAATTATCCGAGCAGTTTAGGTGGTGATTTCAAATTTTCTGTTTTAATATAACAAATTTTAATACTGATTTTGTAAGTTATGCTTATGACATAGGAAATTAGTTCACATTAACATTAGGATAAATATTTGTTAGGTTAAGCTTTACATTAGGGCAAGTGTTTATTAGGACAAATTAACTTAGTACAACTGTAGGATGACAAATAGTCTTAGGACAAATGATATTAGGGAAGTCAAAGGGCACCCTATTCTAATACGATATTAGAATTATATACAATTCCGAGGAAATTTACACATTTCCTAGGATATCTATGCATTAAATAGAATTTCAAACAATACTTTATACATTTCCTACATAGCATCAGAATTATACACATTTCCTAGGATTTGTATACAATTTCTTCATTTCATATATTTCCGGTAACATATGTAGGTACTGATTGATTGATATATATGTGATATATCTATTGGGTATGGATGGCCGTATGTCGATATTTGTTGGTAACCTAAAGATACGATTTTGCAGGGATTTTAAGATAGTTGTAAGTAAGTCTGAAGATGCTAGACGTTTAGGTATACCTATCTAAGAGGGCAAAACGAAAGTGATTCAGTAGATGCCGAAAGTATATAGGTAGGTCGGTACCTGCAAAACAGGTAAAGCAATACCTACCGGATAGCCATGGTGGCAACGCCATACGGCTAGATAAAATTTGCCACGAGTGCGAAAAATTGTGGTTATCAAAAACGAATCCAACTCATGGTATTTCAAAATAAAACATTTGAACATCCCATTTTTCAGTTTTTCAGATAGGAATTTGTAGCACATTTTCGATGAAAGAATATCAGTTTAACATGATTATTTGGAGAACATTCTAGAAAATCAGTGTAGATAGTGACGAAACTTATTTTCGCGCACTTTTAATACCTTGATGATTGAAAAGAATAGATACCTACCTAATTCAGAAGGCAGTAGGTACTATTTAGCATTAAGCAAATCACAATCTACCGAAAGATACACAATATTATGTACTTATGTTATTTGTCGATACCAATATCGGGCGTTACGCAGATAAGTAGTTAATCTACTTGATTGATAGCGAGATTGTTAACTAGATTATTAGGCAACACCTACCCAGTCTATTTATCTAATGTTAAGTAGATAGATGGCTAAGATTATTGGCCTGAAGACCATGACAAAGGTTGTCTTGTTGTTTTGATACCTCTAAGGAATCTGTGAGTCCCGAAGAAGAACTTAAATGACAATGCTTGAAATAGCAAAGAGTTAGTACTCGTATTGGTCAGACATCTAGGTTCATACCTATCCTAGCTGCAAATCTAAGTTTCAGAAGCAGAAAGGTACCTATAACTATGTTATTTTGTACGTAGATATTATATAGAAAATAATCTATTAATGAACAAAAGTAACTATGTTTTAACGCTTCAAACCTTTCTATTCATCTGCAGCAAATTAAAGTTATCCTTCGTATAGCTGGAATCTACGTGTAAGTATCCAGCAAATTAAAGTTATCCTTCGTCTAGCTAGAATCTACGTGTATCTTTTTCGTAAAATTAGTTTTACAATGAATTAATTAAACGCTAAGAGATTTAAATTGCCTGCGCTATATTTCAAATTATCTATCTCATCTTAGAACTTACTCTATCACCAAAAAAAATCGTCCCACCTTAATTAGGTAGGGCCCTTTCTTCGGTGTAGGTAGACTAAATTTCCTCTAGCTTTAATATAAATAACTAATTTAAAATAATTTAGATTTTATGTATCTAGTTCTTTATACCTAGGTCACAGAAGTAGGCACTTAAGTAAACACTGAAAACTTTGAATTTTTTTAAAATGAGATATAGACAACAAAAGGCAATTTAAACAACTCTATCGTTATTGTTATCTTAGCGCCTGTCTAAGTAAACAATAAAAAGCTATATTATCGTCAATTTTAATTTTCTTCATTCTTTACCTAGCAACGGACATAACATGAATACCTACAAATAAGTAAATAGGTAGGTACTTGTAAACAACCTTTAACTGAATGCAGGTATCTGTTTATGGCAGAGAAAATAAAGACAATATGGTCTATAATACATATAATAAAAAAACAACAAACAATTAATCTTTAAATAATTATTTGTTTAAATTAGGATCTAGCCAGATAATGGTTCTTTTCCTTATAAATATGCACGTGGTGCTTGCAAGTATTACACACTTAGGTATACCTACAGGCCTATCACACCCTTATTGTTCTTAACTCGTTGTAAAATGCAACAAATAAAAGCAGCGTTAGTGCAAGAGCAAAGGACTTAGCACTTCAGGTTTGGACCACATCCACACGCAACAAAAGGAATTAATCCATTTCAGTTTTCTTCTCTATCGCTCATAACGGCTGTTTACGCTAAATACTTATACAAAAAGGGTGACCGACGGAACTGCTGCGATTTTGTGCGGGTACCTAAGTGTAGTCTAGGTAAGTAAGTAGGTAGGTACTTACTTAGTTTACTAATTCTTACTACATTTGCCAGTCATGTGTAGTGTGTATGTAAAAATTAAGTAAGACCCAACAGTGAATTCTTTAAAGGGTGAAGTGAATAATAAATTCTTATTTATCTAATTGTTTTAGGGACCGTCTACAGATAAATTTTATCAGACAGATATTTTATACCTTTCTCTGTCTAAAACGTCATGCTTTATGAAATAGACATAGGTTTATCTGTCAGTTAAATGTTATCCTGTAAATGGTGAAACGGTCCCTAAGTGTAGCTTCGTTATAAACAACTTATAAGAAGGTAGGTACCTAACTGTTGAATATTTTCATAAAATTCCAGTTAGCTTGGTAGGGTATCTATAGGTAGGCTACCTACTTATTTTTGGAAGTTTATATTGGTACACAAAAGTGATTGATCAAAGTTTATTTGAAGGCGCTGAGCTTGAATCCGCTGCTCAATGTTTTGAACAGTTTTTGGTAAACATTGAACGAAATGAATGAAATATTCCTTTGATTTGTCAGCAAAATCATTCGATTTGAACAAAACGTTCGTTCAATTTTTGTTCAAAACATGAGCAGCGTTAATGAGCAGCCTTAATACATCAAATTATGTGTGCGTGTGGACGGAGTGAGCCATCAAAATTTTTGCCTGGAAATATGCCTAACTTTTAGTGCAAGTTCTAAAACAATTGTGAAACTAAATATTTTAATTTGTGAAAAGATAGAACAAAAGATATGGCATTAAACATCGGCTCACTCAGCTGAGAAAGCTACCTATGAAAATGAGAGAAAGTATTAATTATTCATATAATGTTTATATACCAGGATTTAGTGAAACTTTTGCTAAGTAAATCCTGAAAATTTCAGATCGCCTGGTAACGTAATAAAGTTTTCACAAATGATTTCTTCGGCTCACTCCGTCGAAACGTTTTTTCAACCCCTATTTCTGACGAAAATACTGAAAATTGAAACTGCTATGTAATTGTGAAAGTAAGCTAAGATAATATGAGAATTTGTGAAACACAAAACAAACCACTAACGCGGCAGGTTTTTGTATAATCATTGGTTTCATCGGCTCACTCCGTTGAAACGTTTTTCGTAAGTTAAAAATGTCAATATCTTAAGATTTCTAGCACTAAAGAAACTAAAAACTGTCTTAACTTTTAGTGAAAACTTTTCACTAAATATCCACCATACTAATGTTTTATATTCCATGTCTGGTTTAAAAGATATTCAATTGTGTTTATTCTGCATACAAACTTCAGTTTAGGGTGACCATGCTGTTGACATTTCATAGTGTCGGGACTCGGGAATGAATTCAAAGTAATTAAAATGTATTTTTTAAGTATATTTTAATTGCTTTAATTGCTAAAACGCTTTTCAGGCTGCTAGAAAATTCGATACACAGTTAAGGATATAGCGAGAGAAAATTACATGGTACCTACCTACTTATAATATTTTATTATTACATTGTTTGTCAATTTAAGTCTATATCATGCTCGGTATTATAGTTTAATAAAGAATTACCTAGTTCAATAAAGAAGGCTGATTAAGTAAACAAACTTGTTTTCTTAAAAAATGTCCTCAATTTTTATAAAACAGTGTGGTCACCCTAAACTGAAGTTCGTATGCAGAATAAACACAATTGAATATCTTTTAAACCAGACATGGAATATAAAACATTAGTATGGTGGATATTTAGTGAAAAGTTTTCACTAAAAGTTAAGACAGTTTTTAGTTTCTTTAGTGCTAGAAATCTTAAGATATTGACATTTTTAACTTACGAAAAACGTTTCAACGGAGTGAGCCGATGAAACCAATGATTATACAAAAACCTGCCGCGTTAGTGGTTTGTTTTGTGTTTCACAAATTCTCATATTATCTTAGCTTACTTTCACAATTACATAGCAGTTTCAATTTTCAGTATTTTCGTCAGAAATAGGGGTTGAAAAAACGTTTCGACGGAGTGAGCCGAAGAAATCATTTGTGAAAACTTTATTACGTTACCAGGCGATCTGAAATTTTCAGGATTTACTTAGCAAAAGTTTCACTAAATCCTGGTATATAAATATTATATGAATAATCAATACTTTCTCTAATTTTCATAGGTAGCTTGCTCAACTGAGTGAGCCGATGTTTAATGCCATATCTTTTGTTCTATCTTTTCACAAATTAAAATATTTAGTTTCACAATTGTTTTAGAACTTGCACTAAAAGTTAGGCATATTTCCAGGCAAAAATTTTGCTGGCTCACTCCGTCCACACGCACACCAAATTATAATAACTTTATTCAATAAAAATCCAAGTAAACTACCTACTTCAAAACTAGAAAACGATTTATTTCTTAAAATTCAAATAAAACCTGTGAATAAAACTAGATTTCTCAAAACTAGGCTGTATACCTTCGTTTTATTTGGTAAATCCCTAGAAGATAAATACTTGACAGTGACAGCTGACAGCTGCTGACTGACATTGACATAACATGTGTGTGTGATTTTGAGGTTATCTCTTTTCGGTGTCCGTCCGGCTAAAGTTTTCATAAAATAAGAAAGCAATAAGTGAAAATTAGCGAACATAAATAAATAAAAGTTAACTTTATGCAGTGTTAATAAAAATAACCAAGATATCGAGTTTTTGAATAGAACAATGCTATCTTAACGTGATCAAGTTAACAACAATAATAAACAGGATGGAGGTTTCTCAATTCGATGCCACTTTAGGTGGCACGGAAAACCTTCCGTTTTCAGCAAATAGTTTAAAATTTGCTGCTTCGAGAAGTATAGAAATAGCGGCCATGACTGAAAGTATCCTGAGACCAAGTAATACGAAGCTGATATTTCAGTCTCTCCCAGTTCACATGCGGCGACGTGTTATGAGCCACAATTGCAAGCGATTGCCGAAGAAACTACGCGGGGGACATCTAGAACAACTAAAAAAAAGTGGATTGCCTCCTAAACAAAAACGTCCTTCTAGAAAATACAGAAGACGTCCTGGCAATTTGTTAGAGGAATATAATAGACGACAGAAACAAAACATTTGGCTTGAAACACATATATGGCATGCAAAGAGATTCCACATGATTAATAGGTGGGGCCACAGGCTTGCTTATGCTCCATGTGACAAAGCATTCCGAGCTTGTTACCGAGCTACATCAGCACATTGTCTTTTACAAGATATCTCATACCACACCTCTATAGAATTATCTGGTGATATTGATAGTATAAGAAGTATGTTCACTCAAATAACCAACTCATCATGTGGTCTAGGAATTTGTGCCAAAGCTTATACAAATGGGAACAGGGAAGGAGAAATACATTTATACAAACCAGGCTCCTTTCCTTATGAATATCTGGGAAAAGTTTCCTTTATGTGGGTGTCTTCAGAATCAAATGCTCATTGTAAACTAATGATGTTTGTTCATCCCTCACAACTTGCTGAAATAGAAACCGTATTGAAAGAATCACTATCACACATAAGCTCTGATAACACAAGTGATATAATTCCTGAGAAGAGAAGAAAAGTCATGGTTGGCACTGATCAAGTGAAAATTAAAGTCCTCTCTGGTTTCAACAGATTTCGTTTGACAGGCCCTAACAGCCATGCAGTATTAGCAAATAGTCTGAAATGTGTAGGAAATAATGAGCAAGTAAAGATGAGTGAATGGGCACATGATTTGAAACAAAATAGTCTACAACTCAAAGAGAAGCAAAATTACTGGCAGGACATTTCAACAGCAAGTTCACCATCACAACTACCAACAAGATTGATTTTAGGATTAATTGTGCACGATCCTCGACTAAGCCGTCCTTCAAAAAGGACAAAAGCAAAATCCATAACAGATTCCCAAGTAGATAGCAACGCTCTCACTAAGTTCCCTCTTTCTGTCTCAACATCACCTCTGTGGGATACAAGTGTTCATGAAAAATTAAAGAAAAACATGATGACTAACGGGCAATTTATACAACACATTACCAAAACACAAATGGTGCCAGGTGAAGTGTTTTTAGAAGATCCAAAAGTACAAAGTGTTCCTGTTTTATTGATACAGAGACCAGGGTCACAAGATCCTGTTTATAAAAAGTTAGGTAAGTGTAGCAGCCAGTTGCAAAAAACAATCTTTCACCCACAACTATTTGAGTATTCTTATCACATATTACATCATTTTGTTTTCCAGGCTATGGCAGCGGATGGGACATAATAACACCTCCTGGCTATGGGCTACCATTTTGGCAAACATTAATAATGTTTGGTGGTAGATCAGGAGGTCTCAGGGAAACTGAAAGCTTAGCATTTGAAATGGGGGAGTGTTCCATGGCACCAGACTCACAATCTGGACAAGAAGAAGAGAAGAGAATAGAATCAGAGTTAAGAGAGAGATACTTCAGACTGCCACCAAATAAAAGAGTGAACTACACTAAACTAGGTGTAAACAGTCCTTTCATTTGTCCTTGGAAAGTGTTACTGAAAGATTGGAACGGAAAAACAATTGAAAACTTCTTTGTATTGCGGGATAGAAAGCTTTTGGAAGAAATACAGGTATTATTCAAATTAATAAATATGTTTACAGCCAGTTGTTTTAAGGTTAATCTCACATATGTAAAATTCTTTCTCCAGGATTGTGTTACACGAAAGACAAACATTCCTCAAATAAACAATGCTGATGACTGCTTAGTAGCAGTTTACCTTCATATAAAAGGCAAAGGCAGCTTGAAAAGGCACGCAATAATTTGTTTACCTCAACGAGATGATATAAATAATATCAAGAAAGTGTATGAGTGTCATCATGAGGACCCTAGAGAGAAGTTAAGAAAGGAAATGAAATTGCAACACATTGAAGAGGTGAAACGGCAGAGACGAAGAAGAATTAAAATGAAAAAAACTGGCACACAGGTAAAATAACTTTTAAATAAGTACATAAAATAAATAATAATTATGTTATTTGTAAAATTTAATTGTCAAGTCAGTCGATATAACGTAACTAAACTCAGTAACCTAATTGACTTTTCAATTTTTTTACACAATGTGGTTTGAAAGATGTGTGTATATAATTATGTGTAATAGAAGTAAGAAGTAAACGAAGTTGCGGGCATGGACTTGTTTAATCATAGTCATATCATTTATTGCTTAATCTAATCTATCTATCTTCTATCTTTTTAATCTTTGTAGTATTGTTACAGTTATCCTCTAAAAATCGTAGAAGAGCAACACATGAACCATCAGAATACGTGAAGAATATGAGAGAGCTTTGGCTACCTTCAAACGTACAAACTGTTCGCCATACCGCGTCTAGACAAATCATAGGATACCTGAGTCAAGGCGCGTTTAGTTTCTCAGAAGCGCAAAGCTGCGGTGTGGGTTATATCCCGTACAATGCTTTAGCCACTTTACTCAAACAAAATCAGAATGAAGTACTAGTTCGCAACACGTCTTCCAGAAAATACAGACTTGCAAATATCCAAATAATTAAATCAGTTTAGTATGTACGGGAAGTGGTAGAATAAATAATAAAGAATATAATTAAAAATAATGAATTTATTTCTTTGCTCATGAACATTGAACACTCTTACATAATCTATTCAGAAAAACCTAGAGCAGGTCTCGCTCACTTTGTGACAAGCAACGTCCAATCCACACTTCTGTGCTTTCAAAAAAGTAGATGAAATTGATATAATCAATGAAAAACGTATATGTTTAGATTAAGATACATGAACATCGCAGTCTACAAGTAATTACAAATAATGAAGCTTACTGATAATCCCTTTTGGTTTCAGAGTCAACTTTAAAACTACTTATAACATCACAAAGAACTTAAATGCCTTATTTGTACAACATCTTGCAATTGTAGGCCGTTGGTACCAGAGATTGTGACCTGCTAGCGTGCTGTACTACTCCAACAACTGGCGAATTCCAACGTACTATCTCACTCTCACTTGTTGTGATGCGACAGTTATATCGATACTATATCTTAGATCGTTTCCTAGCTATAGCATCTTCGACCGCCTTCAACTGTTTAAGTAATTCTTCTCTCCTCGAGACGGATTTCTTCGCGCCCGGACCACCGCTCAGTGGTGATGTCGCTCCACGCTTCTTACTCGATTCTGAGGAAATGCAATTGAACCTAAGTACTCTACGACGTATATTTCATTCTATAATGTTTATAAAGAAGCATGTATTAGCATTCCTCAGCTATGTTATTGTAGAGCCAGCAATATTTTAATTACTTTGTAAAGCTCATTGAACATAAGAAGTAGCTCATAAGGATCTTGAGCACAGAAAAGCTATTCCTGAAATACTTGAGAAGAATAACAATTTTATTAACGCAGAAAGCAGTTTGTAAGTTTTGGGATCTTTTTCCGTAATCCCATGTTTCATTTATTCATGTTCAAATTCGAAATATAACCAAGCTACTTCGCACTAAACAGGCTATTGCTTGGATAACTATCTTATTGCCTTTTTGAGAGCTTGTACTGTAATTTAACACACAGCTATGTAGGAATTAAGAATAATAAGTTACCTTTATCACTAGAAGTCTCCTTTTTATTGGGTATAGTCACAGCCGCCGCCACCGCGCTCTTAGCATTCAACCTGCGAATACACTTCATTACAACTTGCTGTTTACATTTGAATAGATTAATATTAGTTTTCTTTACACCGCATGTTATTTACAATGACTTTTAGTTCACTTTTACACTCAGACACACGCTTACTTTTAATCACACAATACAAAAGACACGCAAAAACAAAAAAAATATAAATTCGTGCATGTTCAAAATAGGTTACGCAACCACGCAACATAAACGAAAGCTAATACAGCATTAATAATATAATATTATGCCAAAATATAAGTGCAATACGTCACAGAACAGACAAGTGCAAATGTAGGTAGTTAAATATCATTCTAATATAAACCCTTCGTGCATTAAAATAAGGTGCAATTATGTAAATATTTCGATATAAAATATCCATGTTCAGATGGCTAGCAAGTGAAATATAAAGAAGTAATTCATTCTACTCTTTTTCACTTTGGCACCTTCCTTCGCATCACCTTCCGTACGTAACCGCCAAACACAAATTTTTAATATGTGTTAAATAGTCCCACGATAAAAAAAACAAAACACGAACCAAATAAATTAGCAAAGCATACAACAGAAACTGAGAATCTGTCACAAATGGTATTAAAACCGAGACATGCAATGTGATGTACAAACCTGGGTCGTGCCGCAGCGTTGAGTAGTCTCGCGTGTCTCGCTCGCCGCGCGCCCGAGCTGCCCGATGTCGACGACGATCGAGACTCGCTCTCCGACTCGCTTGACGATGATGACGATTCTGTTTAACAAAACTTACTTACTTACTTACTTGTCCTTTAGTCAATTCCAATATATACGAAATGTGATTGGAAGACTTGTGGTTGTGCAATTTAAAAAAAATAATTAGCGAACAAAACGTCGGTTGCATGTGGTACGATAAGTAGGTAACCCCCTTTTGGATCATCTCTAATCATTTAAAATGAACTTACTACCACTATAGAAAACGAAAAAGTTGACGGAATGTTTGGTCTTTATCTTTAACATCGAAGTAAATCAAAGTTGAAGCACTACTAACCTGAACCAGACCCAGACGAGGACGATCTCGAGTATTTCTTCCTGTCTCGGTTGCGGCTGGGTACTTTACCGCGTCCGTACGGGTCCGTTTCATCCTGACAGCAAACGTTATTTGATCAAAACAAATTCTGGATGTGGATATGCGTGAAAAGAAAACATCTGATCGTTTTCGATCTGGGGAACATACTGGCAGAACTTGCGACAGATTTCTCTCTCATCGAAGAAAGTTGCCGGTGGGGGCGCATCGCTTGCGCGCTCTTGTGAGATACGAAGAACGTGGTATGGTATGCAATGCATTGCCCGACAATAGTGTTTCATAATAGTTCAATAGGACGTCATTTGACTTATGATTTCGTTTATATTCTGTTCTATTGTTGATAAAGCAAAACATTGTTATGCTAGGTTCTTCTCTGGGGGAAACTGCACCTTGCGAATCTAGCGCTAGCTTTAAAAAAAATTACCTTTATAATAATGTAACGGTTTCAAGAGCATTTTTTGTGCCTATGAAATAAATATATTTTTGACTTTGACTTTGACTTTTTTTACCTTGTGCCTTGCGAGTGTCTGATGCGGCGGCGGCGGGTTGGCGGCGAGCTGGCGGGCGGCGGCGGGGGAGGGCGCGCGGCGGCGCGGCGCGGGCGGGTTCATGGCGGTGGCGCGCGCCGACGCCAGCCGACGCTCGCGGACTATCACCGACGGCGACAGTCTGGCGGGGCAGCTACATATTATACCTGCCTCTTGCGAACTAGGTATACCCAAGTTTACGGAGACGCAGCGTATCAAGCGTTTTTGAAGACTTTAAAAGCCTGAAGTTATTGCAAATGATCGCGACGCGTTCGCACATTGCAAACTCCCAAAGAAAACACTAAAACGATCTCGTATTACGATATTTGAAACTATCGCCCGACGCGCTACATATCTGCGTCTTCGTAAACCAAGCCTTGGCACAAACGTGTAACTCCTTTTCAATTATGACTGCTTCGTCTGAGCTTAAGTAGCTGCTGAAAACAGTGACAGAGAAAAGTTACACGTATGTGTGTGGTGTGACTCAGAGCAGAAGCATAAGCGGATATCCGATACTGCTTCTTTTGATGTTAGTTTTGTTGCGAACATTTCTGAAGGGTTCGTATTATACACCTTTAATTACCATATTCCAGAGTTATTTAGCATACTTGCGAAACCAGCATAGTATTTTCTTAATTAATCAAACGAATTATTTATTCGTTTTAAGCAAAATGTTTTGATAGGTTAGGAATGGTTAATTATAAATATTAGGTAAGTAATAAAAAAAAATGTGAATCAAGCAATATACGTTTACTTGAAACAATATATAAATAAAATGAAAATAAGCAGATGTAAATTTAGAAACCATTAAAGAAGAGAACCAAGCAGATGAGACTATATCTCAAAGATACAGTTTAATAAAGAAGTCAGCCAGTGAAACGAAGTCTTGGCAAAGAAATGTAGACTATCGAGCCAATAAATACATTGCGTTAGTAAATGTTAGATGCGAGCACCCAATCGCTGATAACGCGGCTTGGGATTCGAGATCGAAGAGTTAGTGGTAAATAGACGGATGGAGAACAAAGAGAAGTAGACTTACCTCTGCCTGGAGGAAGAAGAGGCTCTTCTCTTGCGTCGAGCGCCGGGCGAGCGCGAACTGCGCGAACTGGAATTTGAAGAGCTGCGGGGTCAGCGGGACGACAGCGGGGCGGGGCGGACGCACGCACACATCACTCGGACACACAGCGCACGCGGACGTAACAGCGACGTCCGCGTACGACCACACAACGTACGTATACGTGCCAAAAACGTATGCACGAATGTATTCAACCAACGTGTAAGAATATTTACATGTAATGCGGACACAGCGTACACGAGTCCGTTGTGTACGTACACACATCATCCAATCACGCAGTGGCGTATGAGTACACATGCACGTGTTAATGAAATGAGTATGTCAGAGACCGAAATCCAAAACACCGAATGTTATTGTGACGAATGAGAAACCCACGGCCAAGGAGGGGGGGAGAAAAAGCGAAGGAGAAATAAAATTGATTAACAATTGGAATAAAAATTAAAATATATTGCATTTCATATATTATGATCGTCAAAAAATAAGTAAATTAAACATGTGGGTAAAATGTTATGGGTGCAAAAAACCTGAACAAATTAAATCGGTAACTTTATAAATACCTACATATACTTAAACATATGCTGTTCAATTTAAACAATTCAAATGGCTAAAGTTCCTAGGAGTCTGGATCAAAAGATATTATAGCACCTATAATGATATACATATAAACAAATAGATTAGACATAATCAGGCCTGTTCGCTCAGCAAAAGTTAAAACAATTTAAAATACTTGTAAAACATGGGGCTTTCTTTTAAGTTCAGAACAGATATATGTTACCTATTTTACTTTTTGAATTAAACTGTGGAATATTAGCTGTAAAGCCATACAAATCAAGGACCGGTACGTGAAAGCGCTCATACAAATTCTTGATACCGGACTGATCTGGCCCTTCGGCGCACATCTACCCTGACATAGAACAGGCCTGAGTATATCCAAGTGAATAAAAGGTTGACGTACCTGGAGGAAGAGTATGAGTCGTCGGAGGAGGGCGGCCTGCGGCGGCGCGCGGCGGGCTCGGCGCGCATCCAGGGGTCGGCCCAGTCCTCCGGCCGCTCCCGCCCGCCGCGCTCCTCCCGCGCCGCGCGCCGCTCCGTCTCCGCGCGCTGCACGATCACCTCGCGGGACGAACGCACGCGCCGCTGGGGGGGAGGTGTTACCTTCATTACTTTAGTGTCGACGCAAACAAGCCACCGGTGGCTATCGCGCGCTACCGCCACAATGTCAGAAGCAAGTTTCGAGCGAGCACGACTGTAGCGAGTGGCCGCCACCGGCTACACGTGTGCGGCGCCGCCATACAATTCATATGAAAAAGAGTGTTAGGTCGCCGTCGCCGGCCACCGGTGGCTATGGTCGGTGGCCCGTTTGCGCCGAGCCTTACTGGTTCACAAGAACGACTAGATGCATTTCGATGTCGACCTACTTCTACTGTTTAAATTAAACACAAAATAAGAAGCCTTTTAATATATCTCACCTTATGGTACGGCATCTCTTCCGCCATAACCGCGGCCCTCTCGTCGTAATGCGGCGGTCGGTCGTACACTCTCTCGCGCTCGTAGACGCGCTCCCGTTCATAGAACCGCTCGCGTCCTTCGTCCATCGGCGGCCGCGGGAAGCCAGGCCGACCGCGGTACATTGGACCGTATGCTCTGGAAAATGCGAACAATAGCTCTTTTTTATTGATACATTTGATGTCCACACACCTTTGGGTAACTTCGTCTTCCAGCGCGCATGTGTGTGATACGCATCGAATTACTTTTTCCACTATAAGTCTTACATTGACACTTAAGTTCACTTACCCTTACAATATATTTTCAGCTTTATAATTTTGTTATTCATATAAGTTTCTTTGACCTGAAAGCGACATTCCTATTGCTAAACAAATGTAGCAGTATAAACCCAGCTGTAGTACGGTACCTGTACATGTCGGGGTCGCGATGCGGCGGCACGTCGTGGTGGTGCGGCGGCGAGGCGCCGACGGCGGCGGCGGCGTACGCCAGCTCCGCGTCGGGGTCGTGCACCACGCCGCCCACAGACAGGTGCAGCTTCTTCTCTTCGAAGTCCATGTCTTGCTCCTTGCGCTTGTTCGCTATTCGGAGCATCTGTAGGTTTCACGTTTGTTATTACATTCACCCCGTGACAATTACAGTTTTAAGGGGCTAGACAAGTGACATAAAAATCTTGATTATTTCGATTGTTCCGATGTCATCAATTAAATACAAACCATACGACTGAACTAGACTAATATTAATAAAGTTGAATACTATAAAATTAGACGGTACATTAAACTACTAGTAATTCTGTCATAATCACCTCCTTAGCAGTCCTAAGGCCGCGCTCCCAAGCGGACTCCGGCGGCGCAGTTTCTCTAGGCGGCGGGTACGAGCCGCTGGCCGGCACGCCGCGGACCACGTCGAACATATTGTAGTTGCCCTTGTCTGTCACGCCTGGATGCAGAAATCTACGAACGAGGCGGAAGATTTGATAATCCTACCTTTTTCATTAATTGTAGTAGTGCTCCAGCACGTTGTTAGCGAGTCAAGCAAATAGCATTTCCCCTATTCGCAAAGTTGGAGATGTCGTATAATTGATTTGCTTGTATTATCTCAACAAACAAAAGGCTTAACCAAGGGATGCTTCTTCCATGAAACGTTTGTAATCTATATTTGCCTGAAAATTGGTAAGGAGGTAGGTAGAGCCAGGAGAAGGACATAGAATACCTTTTCTTCCTTTAAAAAAACAGCTCATTTACTGCCTTTTAAGCGGAACAAAGTTCGCCAGAGCAGCTAGTATAATATAAAATTCAAAGAAGCAATATCTACCTGCAACTGACGCCCCAAGTACAAGCACCTCTGGAGAAGAACCTACACACAGGCCTCGGTTCGCTCTCTTCCGGACGCCGCTCTGCCTCATCAGACACCTCGCCTTCTTCTAGGGACGACCCGCGGGACCTCTTGCCTGCCTTTACGTCTTCACCTGGTTTACGGAAAGGTGGTTGCTAAACTGTACGCTCAAATAAGCCAATTTTACGCCTTGAGAAAACCAGTCGCATAAAAGCGGTTACGCACTACATCCGAACCGAGAAATTTAGTTAAGAAGTTCTCGAACTACATATCATGGATTGATTGAATACGAATCGGATGTAGTGCGTAACCGGTATAAAACTTGTAAATATGTATTTTTTCTGCAAGTTTGTCTGGGGCGCAAAAGTTAGTCATTTTCAATTTGGTCTGTATCTGAACGCTAATAAATAACTTTTAAATCCATATTATCCACATGCGCTTTTAACACTGCCTCGTGAGGAGAATGCGTAGTCCGACGAATGTAAGTTTAGCCTTACCCTTTTCATCCCCTTGTCCTTCCGGTTCCCCATTGGACTGATCTCTGGGCTTAGGATCGACACATTCACCTTCCTCCGCCTCGAAGTCAAGCTGCTCTTCGCCATCTTCAGTATTACTTGTCTTTTCTTGAGGTACCTTATGTAACAGAAAATATATTTAGTTTCGTAGACGACTAGTGGGTACGAAAAGCAGAATTTGGATACTTTATGTCAGTTTTATGTTTCTTTAGAGCAGTGGTTTCCAAAATGGGCGATAATGTTGGCTTAAAGGGTTCCAGTAAGACCCAGAAAAAAATAGGGGCATTTGGGAGCCTCTGCTTTAAAGTGAACATCTAGAGCTCACACACATAGAGGACAAATTTCAATTAGTATATAAAGAAATATTACCTTTTCCAACTTCGGAGCATCAACCTTCCCTCCATCTGATTTAGGTGATGACTGTGTGCTGGTTCCATTTAGTTTTAATTCTTGTTTCTTGTCTGGCGATGACCGTGGTGGTGATTTTGGCTGAAAGTATAGTCAATATAAGTTTCTTCTGGACTTTATGATGCAAAATGATTTCACTTCACTTTGCATCAACTTCAGTAGAATTGGTCAATCCTGGAGCTGTATAGAACTAGATTGCAAGCGAGTAAAAGGCCTTTGCCTAGCAGGACAAAATATAGTCTAGCCATATTGCAAACCGATATGGCTAGCTAAACTTTATTTTGTCATATGTATACAGTTCATTACTCTTTAATTTAAAATAGCACAAACCTTGCTATCCTTAGTGTCCTCAGCCCCTGAATCTAAATCTGAAACATCAGATAAGTCCTCATGGCTTATATTGAGATCTTTTCCATCTGGCTTATCACTTGCTTCTGATTTGCCTCTAGACTTTCTGTCTTCTTGATCTGATTCCATTTCTCCTATAACAAATAAAATAGAATTCATAGAAACATATTAAAAGAAAGGTGGAGATTATTTTGAGTGTGAGTTTTGTACTTTATTCAATACTAGCTGTACCCGCGACTTCGTCCGCGTGGAATACTGAGTTTGGCGGCGCTCGCGTCGCGTTTGCTTAACCTGCGCTATTGAAATCAAAAGTAGCCTATGTCCTTTCTCAGGCTATAGCCTATCTGTGTGCCAAATTTCGTTTTAATCGGTTCAGCCGTTTGAGCGTGAAAGCGAGACAAACAGACAGACAGAGTTACTTTCGCATTTATAATATTAGTATGGATCATCATATTTGGATTTTTATGACATACAGATTTAAAGTCTAACCTTCAGAAATTTCTTCAGTAGCAGTATCCTTATTGCTAGATCTCTTGTTATAAGATGAGCTTCTGCTTCTACTAGACCGACTTGAGTCTGACCTACTCCGTCTTGGAGCTGCCACCATCTTCTGTTCAGCTTTAGTGTGCCTCCTCCATGGTTCAGAGGAACCCCATTCATCTTTCTTTTTATCTGATGACCTATTAATAGGCGACGATTGTAAGGAATTGCGATCTGGTGAAGGACTTGGGGAACGGGAAGCTTGCCCTCGATTACTCGGTGAAGCTTGAGAGGCAGAGTCGGGAGAAGCTGGCCGTGATCTCTGATCAGGTGAACCAGGTGCTGATCTAGCTGAACTAGACGGACTTTGTGGTGTCTTAGGACCCTCGCCTCCAGGGCCTGACGAATACTGTTCGACTTGATCCGGAGAGCCAATATCACTTGGAGACTTTGGACCCTCTGGAGATTTAGGGCCAACAGGAGATGTTGGCATTGAATTTTCAGGAGAGTTAATATCTGAATGTGCTCCACTCAAGTTATCAGGGGAATGTGGGGCCTTGTTAGATTGAGGTGATCTAGCTGAAGACTGGGACTGACTCTCTGGGGATGGGGAGCGAGGGCCTTCAGATCTTGGGGACTGTGGAGGGGATGCTGGTGGTGAAGCCGGTGGAGATCTGGGTGGGGATCTAGGTGGAGACCGTGGGGGAGATTTCTGGTTCTTTTTGGAAGTCTCACTTCTCTCAGAAGAAGAGCTCCTACTGGAACTGCTACTACTGGATGAAGATTTATTATCTCCTGAACCATCATGTGAGTCTTCCGAATCCATTCCTGAAAATAGATGATTAACATTGATGAGGTTGCTTTATACTGTCAAACACCCAGCCCTTAAAGCACTTTTTATAATAACTTGATGTTGTCCACATTTTCAAAAACGGATTTTGTTAGTTTTCCACACATTATCAACAACACTTACACTCGGTAAATTAAAATATTGTTAAAGGCACGTATTTACGATCATTTGTTAAGGGCGTGCCTCAAATTTTTAACAATAAAATCGTGGCATTTCTGCCAAGCAGGTGAGGGCTCAGCCTCTTTATAGAGTAGCGAAAAAACTTAATACGATCTGTTTAATTAATTATTACATGATCTAGGGCGAGTTCACCTGTAATGCTACTTTTTGATGTATATTGAAGACACGTCCAGCCTTACCTTGAAGACGACGCCTCGATGGCAGTAACGATGGCACTTGGTAACACTTTTCATATTTTATAGACTTTCAACTTTGATATTCACAACACAAACTAAACTTAGGTCTGTCACATATACTTGTGAACAACTTTTTCAACTTTTGTAAACGATAAACTGACGAAAACTTATTAAAATCAACACTACTTCAACATGGCTGTGATACAAGAGGATATATGAACATAATAAATAATCACTTCCAATATTTCCGTAGGGTTACCTTAGGCCCTTACCTTAACTTAGATGAATAAGACGGTAATTATCTTGAGGTTTTTAATAATTATATTAAAAAATCCTGTTAATTTGCGCCGCAACAAGCTTTTCTCGTCATCGCACGATGTCAATAGCATAGACTAAAGATAAAAAAAAAAACAAATTGATCATAGACCTGGGAGCATAGACAAAGCAAACTCATAGAGTATGTTGCCAGAACAGAAAGCTTACCATTCACGAACTGATAAATTGGCCCGATTTCTTTAATGCGTTAACCTATTTATTGACATTTTAGATAAAATATTTATGTATTCGTTTGTTAAGAGTTCAGTTTATCTTCAACCATCTTGCGTTTTGTAAATATATAGGTACATTTTTGAAATATAAATCAAATAATCAAATCCACAACAGGAATCGATCTTTCGTTTAGTCACTCACTTGTGTCACACAACTCACTTTTGTGTGCACAACACTAAACAAAACAAATTTTCGCGCCAAAATAAATTGCTTGTTTTACTAAAGTTTTATTTGCAAAATAAAATAATGATGGACCAAGCTCTTGATGACAATATTTCTGAAAATGATGAAGAGGAGAGCTTTTTTCAAGATGTGGATATATTACAAAAGCACGGAATCAATGTAGCTGACATAAAAAAGCTAAAAGGAGCAGGTATTTGTACGATAAAGGGTATTCAGATGTCAACAAAGAAAAAACTATGCAATATAAAAGGATTCTCTGAAACGAAAGTAGAAAAAATAAAGGAAGCCTGCCAAAAAGTGGTCTCACTCGGATTTATGACCGCCTTGGAAGTAAGCGACCGTCGTAAACAAGTTTTTAAAATCAGCACTGGGAGTGCAGAATTAGAGTAAGTTAATCCTAATTAATCCATTACAAGACAAGAACTTTATTACAATATCATCACTCACTAAATGGAGGTTAAAGACTGCCTTGCTTAGATGAGTGTTAAGTAGGTACTTCCCAACTTATATACCTACCTAAATGTTCCTATGTGTGCTAGATTATGTACCTACAGATTAACTAAATGGATGGTCTATTATTTCAGTAAACTATTAGCGGGTGGTATCGAATCTATGGCTATAACCGAAGTTTTCGGTGAGTTCCGTACGGGCAAGACGCAGCTTTCTCACACCCTCTGCGTCACCACTCAGATACCCACTTCCAGCGGATACCACGGTGGAAAAGTCATGTTTCTTGATACTGAACACACATTGTATCCTTTTCAAAACATCTATAGGCTATAGATAAGTACCTATATAATTCTATGGTTCTAGCCCTCATCTAGCCAGATATTTCTAGGCTGAGTAGATCTTCTCTTTCTTTTATTCTCTTTCTGGCTTTTTGGAAGGCGTCTAACTTAAAACAAAAGACGACAATGTTTTGATTGGTAGATAGATGTTTGAGATTGGTAGATAGTTCACCTTTAACTGAAAGTTACAGCAGCTTTTCATACCTATGTCTGTGGTTTACCTATAGTAACTAGCTAAAAAGAGACTGGATTCTTAGTTTCAGTTTTTGTGGTTACCTATAAGTACCTAGGCACGTTGCTTATACAATGTATAGCATGTACCGATATCATACATCATAATTTACTTATTTCCTATCGACAATATAATTCAGCCGACCTGACCGATTGAGGCCCATTGCAGATAGGTTTAACTTGGACCAAAACGGGGTGTTAGATAACGTACTTTACGCAAGAGCATACACCTCTGAGCATCAGGTAATGTAATTGACGTCAAAATCTATTTACCTATTAAATAATAAAAATACATACTACGAAAGGCGATCTAAGCAAAGGGTAGATTGGGACTCAAGTCTACAACACTTCGATCGATATTTCCCCTCATTTTCTTACCTTTTTCTTCCTTTTTTTCTTGTCTTTGTTCTACTCTACTAATCCTTTTTTCCGTAACAATAGGCGGAGTTACTAGATTTCGTAGCTGCAAAATTCCATGAGGAGGCTGGTGTCTTCAAGCTGCTCATCATTGACTCTATAATGGCACTCTTTCGCGTCGATTTCTCCGGTCGCGGAGAGTTGGCAGATCGGCAACAGAAACTGGCACAAGTTTTGTCTAGATTGCAAAAGGTACAATTCTCTCATACGCTATCAGTAATTTTTAACTAAGTACCCACTTTCATAGGACAAGTGTTGGCAGTGTTCCTCTCTTTGATTTCACAGGCAAATTAATTAACCTTCTGAATCGATCTATTAAGTAAGCACAATTTCAGCTTAAATAAAACCCTTTCCAAACTTTTCAACACATCAATTTATTTACCCTAATACCAAAGTCGTAATGTTAATCAAGACCTATTTAGGTACTTCTCTAGTTGGATAGCATAGAAGAGAATTTTATTGTTAATATTTTGATTAAATATCTTTAAATTAATATAAATAAAGCGTGATTTACTTAGAGTTCAAGATCAAAGTACCTAAGGTGACTGAGATAAATTGTATGTATCCGGCTTTGTTCGACTATAACAAGGTTCTTGACTCTATTAGAATAAACTACGCTGGCATCTTAATCTTGCCTACGTTCGCTTACACGACCTAAATACGTGGTCGGCCACTCATTTCAGATTTCTGAAGAGTACAACGTAGCAGTTTTCATAACAAATCAAATGACTTCCGATCCTGGAGCCACACTGTCGTTCCAAGCAGATCCAAAGAAGCCTATTGGTGGTAATATTCTAGCTCATGCATCTACAACAAGAATCTCACTGCGCAAAGGTCGTGGCGAAAACCGCATTGCGAAAATTTACGATTCTCCTGATTTACCGGAAAGTGAAGCTACATTCTCTATTACGAGCGGGGGTGTAGCTGATGCCAAAGATTAATAAAAGTTCTTATTACATTTAGATAGTGGTTTTATTTCACAGACAGTCCATATTTTATCAATTACTTACTTATAAGTTATTGACCTATCTATAGAAATGCTGAGGTAAGAATTATGTAGATAGATACATGATAAGAAGCACATGATATGATAACCCCTAGAAGTTGTGAATGAGAGAGTTGTCGGGATACCAAAGTCCATATAACCCGCTTAGTGCTGTAAAATGGTTTTAGATTTACACAATATTCGAAAATACTTATTTAACTTTTTACCAAGGTAAATAAATAGGTACCTACAAAATAAAAAGTAGGTACCTATCTAATATAGTTTATAGCTACCTAATATAATTAATAATTATATACTTACGATAGCTTTTTTACCTTTATTGTTTAGGTTTTTGCCGGTTTTTTAACTTAAAGTTACTAGGTAGTTAACAGCATGATCAGAAAGAATATAAAATACGATTTCACCATCCTATTGAAACCGCTTAGAAGAGGCTTTAGGTATAAACTATACTATACTTATACCTAAGTACGGCAGGTAAGTATCGAGGTACCTGGGAGTCTTTTTTTATCCATAAATTTAAATGCCATATTTTTGTTTGACATAATGATTTTTAAACATAAGTATTAGATGCACTAATATTAATTGCAATACTTTATTTAATCCATAATTATTGTTTCACCGATTATTTTTTTGTCATAATATTGCAAGGTATAACTTTTGAATGCCATAACATTTATTTCTAATAATCGTCATATGTACTAAATCAAACGACTATAATATTTTTTATTATAAATAATATGGAATATGTGTTAGTGTAGTGTTAGGTAGTAGGTACTGTTATGAATGAATTTACAAATTGATTAGACGACAGCAGGCAGCGCGGTGGCGAGACACGGCGGTAGGGGGGTCCGGGGGCGCAGCCCCCGAGGGGGGGCTCGGGGGGCGAAGCCCCCCGCAATAGAAAACTGAACACCAACCAGAACGGCTAGGATAGGTTAGGTTAGGTTAGAACATGATTTTGCATCCCTGCTTGCTGCATGCTTGCTTGCATGCTGCATGCCTGCATGCATGCTGCATGCTGCATGCCTGCTGTATGCCTGCTGCATGCCTGCTTGCATGCTGCATGCCTGCTTGCATGCTGCATGCCTGCTTGCATGCTGCATGCCTGCTGCATGCCTGCTGCATGCCTGCTGCATGCCTGCTGCATGCCTGCATGCATGCTGCATGTTCATCAGGATCATGTAAATATTATCATGTAGGTGATACCATCAGTAGGTTGTAGGTTGTAGGTTATAGGTTATACATATATGTATATTTATGTCATGTAGTCATTATGTTTAAAGTAAATATAGCTTTTAAATATTAGTGCATTTGTTATATTCTGGCAAACATACTTATGTCACGAAATAATATGTCTTATGAGTTTTATGGCAAATAAAACCATATAGATGACGATATTATGGCAAATAAAATAATAGAATAAAAAAATATGATACTTAAATTTATGGGAAACATTAGTGATTCGAGGTAGGCTACCGAGCAAAAACAAATTTTTGGCAATATTCGGATATTTGCCGATCTGTAAAAGGCCATGCCGTCGCAGCCAAAGTGGCGTGACTTGAATTAACCAATTAAATCGGTGCGCTGTTGATTAGATAAATAATTTGTAGTTTGTACCACTTTAGTAAGTAGGTAGCTGGCGGCTGGCGCTACGAATGATAGCAATGTGTTTGCCTACCTATAGATTGGTAAAGTAGGTACCAGTAGGGTTTCGGATCTTTAAAATAAACCTTTCTTTTTCCTGAAACTCATTATTTTTAACGAGAGATTTAAACTAAGAGCGCGCGAATATTTTCAAATTTACGAAATTTTTGTGGAATAATTTTTTCTTTCGCTCGCTCGTTCGCCACTGTTCGTTCACTCTCCTTGGATGGAATGAATGATAAAATTATCCATGACGTCATTGCTGTTCGTCAATAAATTCATTCGTTCAATCAATCAATCAGTCAGTCAATGGAACTGTCAAAGAAAAGTCGTGAGTTTGGTGGGTGAAAGAAATTCAATTTATTTCGATTAATTTATTTTTTTAAATAACTTGCAACGTATTTAATAAACTTACCAAATTATTTCTGAATAATATTGTTATATTTACATTTGGAATATGAGTGATAATAAAGAGGAGAAAAAGGAAGTTCGTGTGTGGTGTGATGGATGGTGAGTAGATTTTATGGTATTTTGAGCTGTTATTGCCTCTATTAATACCATTGAGTGTAAAAAACAACTTGCCTTTTTTACTAGACTAATGCGCAGAAGTTATAAATGTATTGCTTTCGATTCTGCTCATTAGCCGCAACAACGCAACCTGAAAATCCGTGATAGAAATTAGGAACATGACGTCCGGCGTCAAGGTTCCCTTCAGCCCGTAGCACTTATTTTCTCACTGTTTTTACAAAGATTATTATTTCAAATAATAGTTATTTCTCTGCAGCTTCTAATAAGAATACTTCTCAATTTAATCTGATGCAATGTCAATATAAATAAACTAACAGGGCTTGGGGATGAGTATTCAGTTTTTTTAAATAATCAATAAAATGTAATAGAACTTATTACTTAACTGAAAAATTTGCTACTACTTTAAACATATTCATTGATTTATTTTGGTCTTATGTTTTTAGTTCTGTTCATTCAATTATAGTCCATAGAATAAACAAACAAACTAATTCATAAAAACTAAATTAAATGACTGATGTTTTGTTCTAGTTATGACATGGTACATTTTGGCCATGCTAACTCATTACGACAGGCAAAAGCTCTTGGTGATGTATTAATAGTGGGAGTCCATACAGATGAAGAAATTGCTAAACATAAGGGACCCCCAGTATTTACTCAAGAAGAACGGTATAAAATGGTCCGAGCTATTAAATGGGTGGATCAGGTTGTTGAAGGAGCCCCATATGTCACCACACTGGAGACTTTAGATAAATATCAGTGTGATTTTTGTGTACATGGAGGTGAGGAAACTTATACCATTGTTGCTATTTGGTTTTAAATAATTACTGGTTACTTATACATTTTATTATTGAATATAATTGTGTAAAATTCTACTTTGTGAGAGAAGCTTACTTTGAAAGAAGATCAAGGTTAAATGTTATGAGTCATACACAGATTTAGATTGATATACAAAGTTGTTTTTCCTTCCCTACTTTTCAGCACTTCCAATACAGATATACATATTTAAGTTCAGAGTTACAATGTTTTCACTTTAAAACTTGTGAAATGAAATAAGCTATTTTTTTATCTCTTTGCTGTATGATCAATCTAGTAAATTAAATATTAATCTTCTATTTTAATTAAATTTAAGATATAAAAAGTTTTTAATTATATCTTCATTACTTACTTTTCTTGTTCAGATGATATAACAGTGACTGCAGACGGAATTGACACATATCATTTGGTGAAAAAAGCAGGGAGATACAAGTATGTATTATATTCATATTACTATATTTATTTCTGGTTGATAAAAGGAATTTGATTCATTATTAAATAATTTTTCAGAGAGGTACAACGGACAGCTGGAGTTTCAACCACAGATCTTGTTGGAAGGATGTTACTACTTACCAGAGAACATTTCAAGTAATGTTTCATTCTTGTCATAACTTCTTTACACGTCAATTAATAGCTAATTAATTTCTTCCATTCCAAGCTATAAAATTAGATTTATGTGTCTGCTGAGAATTATGTATGAGGCGAATGTATTTTTAAAAGAGACCATATTTTGTTACCTATTTTATTTTCAATTTCAAACCAAAAACTAGTCTAATAATTTTATTTTACGAAAATATAAAAAAAAATCGTCTCCAATACATTATGCGAAATCAGACCTGTTTATACATATAGATGATAGTTAAAACACATTGTTCTTTGCGTCTAAAATACAAGTAGGTTGGTTGATTGGTTTGCTTGAAGTTGGATCTGAGGAGGCAGGGCTAGGCCAGGACAGACCGCATGGATTCATTATCCAAAAATAGTTTATCAGCTATTTGATAAGGGAAAACCAAAACCTTTTATGTTACTTTGTTACCCTTATCTGCCATGTTTCATGGTTTTAACTAGTTTTTATCAGTTACAAATGCAACTACATATTTGAGAAATCATTTCACAAAAAAGCTTTATTTATTTGTTTGAAACAGCAGCGTTTATGATAATGCTTCTGTAGACCGGGACTTAAGGCGTGATATAATTTCCAGGAGAGGTGACAAAGAATATTCAGTGGCATTGGAACATTCATCTAACTTGGGCACGGATTCGACAGCACGGTCGCCTTACACGGGCTGCTCACAATTCCTGCCCACCACACAGAAGATTATACAGTTCAGCAGTGGCCTTTCACCCAAACCTACTGATAGGGTAAGTATATTGCGTGGCCTATATTCACGATTTCTTTATCTCTAGACACTGTATATCGGCATATCGAAAGCAGTTTATAATGTACGAAGTATTTAATGTTCATTTTGTCACACCCTCGCCTGATGCAGCTATATTGGGTGTTTGTAAACAAAGATTACCTACCTACACGTGTCGTTATATGACGCGTGTGCATACATACATATCCGTCTCGCCTCTCTCCCATTGGGGTAGGCAGAGACCACTTCCTTCTACTTGCTACGATCGCGTGCATATTCCATTTAAAGCTTAAAGTTGACTTAATAATAAATGTTATTTGTCTTTATAAATGTGTAGGACTTTTTTATTGCGAATGTATTCGTGAGAAAATAACGTAGGAAAATTCCCAGGCGCACTTCCTATAAATAGATTGATTTTAATGCGTCGATGATGGCAAAGTGATGCGATGGAGCATTCTTTATCATCACTCATTAGACACACGTTATTATTTTAAAGAGGTAAAGATCGCTACATTGAAATGATTGGTATTTCAATATTTAAATAAGTAAAACAAACTTGTACCTATTTATATTGTTGCTATTTCGAATGTTTTAAAAAAAGATACAAACAACCCACCCGCCTTCTCATTGAATAAATTCATTTCTTTGCAAACTTGACCTCGGCGACATAATATTTTCTATTAAATATCTTGTTTTATTTTTATTTAGCAGTAGAAGTTTAACTATAATAAAGTATCTAAATATGGAAGTAGCTAGGCAGTGCATCGAAGCACGTCGACCTCGTCTTATCCTTGAACTTCGTTCCGTATGTTTTTTCTTTATTTTATTTATGATAATATGATATATATAATAATACCTATTTTTTATTTTAACGAACTATAGGTACACTTAATTATAGCGTGCTTGATATCCGGAAGCTTATGAAAATTAAAGGCATAGATCGTGCGTTAAATTACACATAAGTACGATCACTTATAGGTACTTCTAAATTAATGATATATTAAAATAGCATTAAAGCGTCTGCTGCAGTAAAATCTTCATAAACGTGTATTATTTCACGGCCATGCTTTTTAGTGTCAATTCGTGTTTATTGTATTCAAACATTTCTGAAGAATTGCGACGTTACATGATTTAAAACTCAAATAGTGTGCCTTATCTGTTAAAACGTTAAAATCACCAAAAGGCGTGTCCTTCCATGAATTAGACTTAGGTCATCATCATCGTTTAATTAACAAGAGAAGACTTACAAATCCGTAATTGGTAGATATTATTAATGAATCAGAGGTATCGGTAAGAGATGGACCGTTGGACAGAAACGCTCCGTTTGTGTATTAGGAAAATATTACCTTTAAATGGATGTTATCGGACGTTGCAGATCGTTAATAAGTAGCATTGTATTACCTACTTCATTTATCATTAGAATTAATTTATTTATTAATAAGTTTAGATGTAACATAAAATACAACATGCGAAAGTGATATGTTTGGATTGTAATAAGTCGAAGAAGATAGTCGGAAGGATTTATAGATAAGTAAGTAGGTAAAAGAAAGTTCTCGTTTTGGATATCTTTAACTATAAGTACCTACTGCATAAGATCGAT
The DNA here is from genome assembly GCA_947563765.1 of Anarsia innoxiella. Classification (NCBI taxonomy): domain Eukaryota; kingdom Metazoa; phylum Arthropoda; class Insecta; order Lepidoptera; family Gelechiidae; genus Anarsia; species Anarsia innoxiella. Next base: position 4,424,410 of record OX387404.1, on the reverse strand, counting down.
ACGCTAATGTGAGTAATAAAATCAAAACGATTCGATTTCGTGAAGTAGTAAAACCGTTTATTTCTAGTCTTTATCGCGAGTTGCAGTCGGTTAGTACTCATATGTGCCCGATATTGTTTAAAGACCTTATCTAAAATAGAACGGGTTATTTTGACGGTTTCATTGTGAGTTCACTGGTAAGTATCACTTTACTTCCTCTTTTAGTACCATAATAGGGCTGTTAGTTGTTACGCAATACCGCCAGTTTATCTATATGCGTGGATATGTTATTATTATTAGTTATAAGTTGCTGTAGCTATTGTAAAAATATATTATTTAAATTGCACAACTGATGATCTACCTAATAAATAAATAGAGTTCATTTAATCTTTCACATCCCAGAAAAAAGAACAATAGAAAATCTGTTGTGTCTGGGTTTATAATGGGTCAGTGGGATGTGAGATTTTAATAAAGTAAAACGGTTGCTGAACTATTACATTACAAGTTTATGTTACTTATATGAATTTGCCGAAAACACCGAAAATGCAAACAGCTATCTTCAATTAACTTAATTATAGGAAATGAACAATATCTATCTTATTATTTTAATAACATGTTTCCACGATATTGTAGGTACCCTTGAACTAAGATATTCAAGTTCGTTGTATTACATGAATAAATTATAATGTACAAAGGTATTAAGGATTATCATGGAGCAAAGATCACTTTCAATTTTAATAGGGTAACTTGTTTTAAATAAATTGGTACCTACTATAGGTTTCTAAAAATATGTTAATGTAGTTAGTAATATCAGTAATATTATGTCAAACGCGTATTAACGTAAGAACTCAGTTATTCAGAAACTCAGCAATTTTTTAATAATAGCAGATCATTGAAATACAAAGAATAAATAGATATTAGGTAGTATTAGAAGTGATTTACGTAATTATTACTGTAATTGTATAATGATTGGTGTGTTAAACTCGTTTCAGTATATAAATATATTCATTAGGTATTACGAATATTTCGTCAATAAATTAAATATTCAAATCAAACAAAAACTATTCTCTAAGTTATTACCTGTTATTTTGAAATAATGTTATCAAATCACGTTTAATTATGCATAGAGTGACTTTTGAATTCAATCGGTTACCTACAAGTTGTAGGCTACAACTGATTTGAATGATGCACAATTCTTTAAGAATTGTACTCGTAAGACAACGATTTTGTTAACAAGTCAGTGAACCAAAGTCCTTTGAAGGTAACGACCAGGAGGCTAATTTTGATCTTGTTGTCACTCGGCGCGCTGGTTGCAATAGACCACTAGTGGCTCTAAGAGTTACTAATAGTGGCCTCGGTGTGAGCTTCAAAGCTAGGGATCGGCCATTAAGGTCTCACAAAATTTTGATTTTATAAACACGTCACACTATTTTTATACATTAATTAATATTCTTCCACATACTGCCACAAGACTAAATAGTGGACAGTTCCCTAGCTTAAGTAATTTCATTAGATATACAGTCTCCGCCTTTATAAATCTTGTTATCAATCGTAATTACAGGTGGTGTACGTAGCGGGCGCGTTTGACCTGTTCCACGTGGGTCATTTAGATTTCTTGGAGGCAGCGCACGCGCAGGGCGACTTCCTCATCGTGGGTCTGCACACTGACCTTGAAGTGAACCGGTACAAAGGCTCCAACTACCCTATCATGAATCTACACGAACGTGTGCTCTCTGTCTTAGCTTGCAAGGTGAGATTGTAGTACCTATTTTTTTAATAAGCCTATTTTATCCCACTGCTGGACAAAAGCCTCTTCCACTCTTCTCTCCAGAATCCTGCCAATGGCTGCTTCCCGATAATCTTCCCTAAACGTGCGTAGGTCGTTTGGCCATTATTCTAAGTAGTCAGTTTTTCTGACAAGTTTCACCAACGATCCTGTCTCTATCTTTCGGCTCCCAGGAAAAACAACATAAGCAGCTTACTATGATGAATGAGACAATTCTATAATATTGTCTTTTAATTTTACTGACATTTTCTTATAACGCATTAATTGTATTTTGATGGAATAGCCGTGCTGTAGTGTTCATCAGCCCTTTAAACGTGGGGCAGTTAAAGGGCTGATAAGAAAGGATAACGAAGCATGATGAATAAGTGATTAACACTGGTTAAATTAAAAGTATAAGAGCGCGTTATCTTAGCCTTGTCCTTATGGGTGCGTATTATCTATGGCAATTTTATTTTATCCAATATGTATCGCAGTGAATGAGTCAATGTTTAATCATTCAATATCTCTTTATCAGTGATCTCAATATATTATGAATATAAATGCCATGACAAATGTAACCAATGACTAGGTTTTGTTTTGGATGCCTTCTTCACTTACTTACTTTTTGTTTATCGAATAATGTGATACTAGAAGTGTAAAGATTAAATGAGATCGTTTATACAGTACTCAAGCGACACGAAAGTGTGTGCTATGCTTACGTCACTTGACGTGACGCAGAGTATCGATTAGGATTAGTCGCGAGTCGCGAGCATCAGCCGAGCTATCTCCGACCCTTACGATACAAGCACTTATACTGACCAAACTCTACTCAACAGTGCTCGAAAGTTTTTAAGTTCGCATCAATGTAACGTACTTATGTGTATAAGTAACTAGAGGCTGCCCACGACTTCGTAACCATTTATCGGCATATTTTGAAAAAAAATCATGATGTCTCAAAATAATCTATGTGTTATTTTGATTATATAGGCTACCTACAATATTGCCAAATTTCATCGAAATCTATTCAGTAGTTTTTGCGTAAAAGAGTAACAAACACAGATCCATCCATCCATCAGCACAAACATTGACTTGACATTAATACTATTAATGTGATTTAGTATTTAAGTGTAGCATTCTAGTAAGAATATTGTAATGTGATTGCAGTACGTGCACGAGGTAGTGATCGGCGCGCCGTACAACGTGACGGCGGAGCTGATGGACCACTTCAAGGTGCGCGTGGTGTGCCACGGCGCCACGCCCGTCGCCAACGCCGCCGACGGCGCCGACCCATACCTCGTGCCCAAGAAACGGGGCTGCTTTAAGGTAAATATTAATTCAAATTAGGAATCGGGTGCCCATAGTTTGTTATTGTGTGTGCTAATATTTGACGGTTTTTTAAGCTCCTACACACTTCAAATCAAAGTAACGGACGCGATTTTTGACTAGAAGTAGTAGTTTCGATGGCAGTCAATGGAATGCTACAAAGTAGGAATATATTATTACATGTAGGTACACGAGTAACATGACCTCGTAGCGTTAGTCATTGCAAAACGTTGTATCCCTGATAAAGCTCGTTATAACTGTAACGATAACACAGTGAATTGTATTTTAATAATTTACAGATTTTAAACTCTGGCAACACCATGACAACAGAAGATATTGTGCAACGAATAATCCAACACCGGCTAGAGTTTGAAGATCGAAACAACCGCAAGGAGCAAAAAGAGATAGAAGTCGTTAAAGTGGCGCAGAAACAGCAGTATCTCAAGCAAAATGGCGACTGCGCCATCGAGACCGCCAGCTAAGTCAGCCGATACCAAAAAATACATTAGATTCAATGTGCTATCTAGTTGATAACTATTAATTCATAGGATTCATAAGCTTATTATATTTTAGTGAAAAAAGCAATATTAGGTGATGCAATTTTTAGTTTATTTGGAGACTTACAGAAAAAAGGTTTATTTATTTATTGCTATAACATTTTTGTAAAGAGATCTAATGATATCATTTTTCCTTGATTTGGATATCTTTTTATAATATACTTAGTCGAGGCAAGGATAAAAAAAACTGTATAGACTTCCTAAGTTTTAGAAATTTCATTGGCACCTTTAATTTCGGACTCATCAGAAATACTGTCCTGAGATTAATCATTTCAAGTCAGTAATATTACGGTAATAGAAATCCATATGGTCATAAAATAAAAACGGCCTCTTCAACTTATTGGAACATTTTATTAGCATCTCTACATCAAAAGTTATAAAGCAACAGTGGTAAGGTACATTCGAAATCAATTAACTTATAAAATACCTCTTTAATCCATTGTTTCAATACTTGGGCATTCCAGTGTTTATCTAATTAGTATTTATTTTATTCGGCGTTTTACAATAAAGAGACTTTACAGCATTTCAGTAGATCTGGACTTCGTAAATATAGCGCATCTGTGCCCCACGGCAAACATACATACCTACATATACTGTATTAACTAATCTGCAGCGCTACCTTGCGCATTGTGACAATTGGCGCCTTGCGCATCTGTCTGTCTCTATCTAAAGTCCTCATGTGAGAGAGACAGAATTGTAATGAACGCTAAAATCACAGCGAGCATGTTAGCCCTGCCGATAGTAGTACGACTAGAAAAATTATACCTATTTAAAATAGTGCAAGCTAGAATGTTTCTAGATGAATACTAGCTTCAATATTGTGCCTAATCGTCTAATGTTACTTTGTATGTAAATTAATTTGATAAGTTACCAGGATATTGACAACATATTTAAGTGGTTTAAAAACAAAAAAAATCGCATTTAATGACACAAATTATCAATACTTGCTAAGTTTTTTTTTTCTAACTGGCAGTTTGATTTGAATCTTACTTCCTCTTATAGGAGCTTGTTTTTTCGATGAGCGCACATTTGCGTGGACACAAGTTCGATTTTCACACATTAGTGTGCGCCCGCTCAAAATGCATGTCGAGAACACGTTAGGCGAGTTCAATGCGTATTTGGAATCAGCTGTACGGTATTTATGCAGCGAAGGAGTTAAAATGTTGTTTAATTAAATAAGATACCATTTATTCCAGTTGATTTGTGTAATGGTTAGACTATGGCTTATAAGACGCTATTATAGGTTGGTAGAAAACCCTATAATGAGAATAATACTGTAATATTGCGAATGTTTAAGCGGAAGCTAATATGGATTTTAAAGAAAAATGAGAAAGGTTCTAGAGTAGGTTTTATGCAGCTTGCATGAAAAACTAAATAAAAGTATACCTTCTAGTAACTTTCTTAATACTTACTGCGCGTGTTAAGGTTTAGTGTCGTCTAACTAATGAATTAACTGGGACAAACCTATGATTGCGCCTTAAATAGGATTGGGAGGGACACAGGGCATTATTAAAATAATTTGTTGAGATTATTTGAGTCGCTAGTTAAATTATATGTAAATATTAATTTATTTTATCGTTGTTACGCATACTTAAAGAGAACTGTGTTTTTAATTCATATTATTTACATGTAGTATAAACAAACATAATATAATTTATGGAATCGTGGTTGCAAGATACCAATGTACAAAAAGTGTAATCTATATCTACCTACATATTAGATACCTACCTAAGTACTTCTATCATTATGTAATCCTACTATTAATTTATGAAAATTGTAATGTAATAACATAATAAATTGGCTTATAAAATAAATTAGCAATTATTATACTTAATATTTAGTTTTATTTTGGTAGTTTTTAAATTGACGACTAACTTGAGCTAACTTTTCAAAAAAAGCACTACATAAAATAATGAATAAATATTAATGTTGATTTCATGTTTGCCAAACGATCATGATTTATATTCTCTTGGGATCTCTGGGCAATCACAACAACCCAATGGCAATTAACCGCCAAAAGACCTCGCGGCAGACCACGGAAAAGGTGGCGGCATGAACTGGACACCTTCACGATCGACTGGGCAGAGGCGGCTCAGGATAGGGAATCGTTGAGAGGGAGGAGTGAAGCCTTTGCCAGCAGTGGGACACCGATGGATAGATAAGAATAATAAGATGTCTTATTGGATTGTAGCGTAGGATTTGAGGGTTGAGGAAGCGAGTGTGTGTGTTAATAAGTTGGTCATTTTTGGTTTTGCATCTTCATATAATATCATTCATACTTTTTTGTAATGGCTTTATGTACATCTCGTCATTGCCAGAGAGCTGATTGATAAAAGAAAAAGATCGGAATATTGTCTATGGATTTCCACAAAATGCGCCGATTTATCAGGCTGTGTATGGCAGAGCTTTATTTTGTGGTTGACTGCGTATGAATTAAAATCTGGCAACACTTTAGTACTTTACAAAAAAAATCAAAATGGCAGAAAATTTTCAAGCGACGATGTACATATTTATTTCTATGTTTGTGCGTTAATTTGTAATAAGTGACGTGGTGTAACGGAATTTTCTTGATTTTGGACTGAATACCTAAATAACTGTAATATATTTTGTAAAAGTGCTTTTGAATTGGATTGAACGTTAAAATTTCAAAACAAAGGTAAGTTTTGGCCGCCCACTATTCAATCTGCTTCGTTTTTGTCATTTTTTTGCGTTATTACTGTTGTCACTATGTCACATGTAGCGAAAATTAGCTAAATAAATATTAAAGTGATGTATGTGATACCTACCTGCTCCCGTAATATAGCGAATGCATTACAAATGTCTCGCTGCAAATAGTGAGCTCAGCTGCCATGGATTTCGTTCGGTAACCAGACACTACGCATTAGTAAGTTATTATTAACTTGTTGATCGATCGTTGAGAACACTAATCGAGGGTCATATTGTTTTGACGTTTTCATATCTATTCGAAGGGTCTCTGGTACTTTACTATCTTGTTATGACCACTCTTTCTTTGACGGGAATTCCATCATTCATTCCACTACTATTCTTACTAAAAACTTGTTGTACCATTTCCATGGCATTCTTACAATATATCGGGCCATAATACGTGAAATCTACCATCTATCAGTGTAGAACTAACATCCGCTGCAGTATTGTTTTACATATCGAATGTTTATTTATGATCTTTGAATCATAAAGCGTGTTGTTAGCGAGAACAACATTAAAAATTAAAATTAAAAACAATAACAAAGCTTAAGTCCCTTTACTTGTACTTTTACTACAAATCCTATTAGAAAAAGTATGAAATCTTGTTTTCTAATCATAACTGCATACCTACCAACAATACATCCTCTCAAACATTATAATAACAGTTGGCAATGTTCAATACTGTAGACTGTAAACAATACTTATAACTTTTACTTTATTACAATTTACTTTAACTACCTATATATAATAATTATTATTATTCAAATAAAAAAACATTCATAACAAGAAAGTAAATCGGGATTCAAACATTTAGTTATAATTTATACACCTAATTATGAAGGGTTATTTTAGGTGGATACGGATAGATTCAATTGTTTGCTCAGTTAATGTCGAGTTTTTCCAAAGTCCAAATTTTATTAATAAGTAATTACTACAAACCTTGTCTTTGCCAGTTAGCAATAGTTGAGTTAACTCAACCTCAACTCTACTTTCTCTTTAATTAATTAAAGAAAAATTTCTCGCAGTTTTGTTAGTTACCTTCATTTTTAAATCCCTGATTTTTGGGAATTAGTTATAAAATTAGCCTCTAGTAATAAATGCTTATCAACATAATAGCTCTGTAATAACTTATAAAAATTGTGGTTTTCATTGTAAATAAAAAGTAAATAAAAAGTAACAGTATTGTCCCACAACTGATAATTTTATTACTACCCCGTAATTACTAATCACACAGGAAAAAAATATGGACAATGTTTTAAATTGTACATTTAAATATGATTAATGCTTAACAGTTTTAGTTTTGTAGCTGTAAAGAAAAGTTCATTGAATTACACAATTATCCTATGCTGGAACCTGGTTAGTGCCATGTTGATTAGCTTGAAAGTTATTGAATAATTTTCGTTTGTTAAATATGTTTACGTAATCACTTAAAATCACGTAAAAATCATGTGTTTTTAAGTATTAATGTGTTTTTAAGTATTAATCACTTAAAATCACGTAAAAATCATGTGTTTTTAAGTATTAATCACTTAAAATCACGTAAAAATCATGTGTTTTTAAGTGATGTCTTTAAAAGCATTGTATTTACGGCATATAATCTAATCAAAGGCAAAGATTATCGTGCTAAGGCTTCGCGGCTTGTCGTTGTTGGTGTTTGCGCGGAAAAGCACGTAGGCTTGCGGGGTAGCAAAGAGCCTGTATATGCGCGGGCGCCGCGGGCCGTCCGAGCCATGAGTCACGGAAGCTGAAAATAACTCGGGAATGGGCGCCGCCTATCGGCCGGGGCGGGCGGAGTCGGTAAAGCTCAGTGGCAGCCGTGACGCCGCCGCCTCAGGAGCGGACGAGCAGCGCGAGCTCGAGCGTGAGCCAAGTCGTGGCGCCTGCACAGCTCCCGGCGGTGTAGCGCGGCGCCGGCGCGGGATGCGCCGCCATGCCGGTGCGACACCGCGAACTCGGCGACGAGCTCGCACCCCCCGTGCCCAAACGCTGCAAACACTGCGACGGTACGACAATACCAACTTACCACCTCGCTACTTACACCAAGCCTTTTCGTATGATAAGATAACAAGTATTCGTTTATTTGCCTTATGAGCGTATCCTGTCGCTCAGATACCGCTCAGATACTGAAAGAGGTTTAGAAACCTTAACTCTGACAGCAACTGCGATAGAGATACTTACACACGTTTATCTAACCACTTTAGTTTATGACTAAAACTGATATTGTCTTTGCGAGCTTATCGCATATTGTTTCCTTATAACTCCAAGAATTACTGTCCGTTAATACCATACCTTTTTTGTTGGAATCTAATGCTTATTGTTTGTTGGAAGATAAAGAGCTTGATTTTGTGTTTAGAATTTTCATTGCACTCAAGTCTATGAATTTGAATTTTTGTTGATTTAAATTATTATAAACATTTTTAACTGCCGTCTGTGAGAGAAGTGCTATAATCTCTTCACTAATAGACAGATGTAAGGCCATTTATAATTGAATTCGATTTTGCCTGTTGGGTTAAAATCTTAAATTAATGACTTAGGGTTAAAAATTAATGACTGGACTTTAATATAATTTCTTGATTTGGAATCTCATTTTTGTAACGTTGAAAACCAATGATTCTTCATTGAGAATAATTCCTTTAGAGTAGCTGTACTATTGTAATGTATTGTAATTTCCCGTCAAAGCCTTATTTGTTTTCGTGAGAATAAATATTCTATACAGCACTGTGTGTGCAAGCAAAGTACCAAACTACTATCTACTACGTTTTATCCCTACTACTCTTTAATGGCATGAATGAAGCATTCTTTTACTTATGAATTGCTCTCACTTCCACAGTCTACTTAGCGGAAGCTTAGAGCTACGTGAGAGTTTCTCACAAAGTATAATCAAAATGCTAATATAGTTCCAAATGAGTTTTCATTTACCGCTTTAAAAACAAGGAAAAATGCATCCGTTCTTAGTCACCGGGACTAAGTAATATGTGTCACGGAACGCCAGGAATGGAAACTGCATATAAATAGTGACCGAATGGTCTGGAGTGGAACGCCTTATGTAACTGGCAGCTCATAAACAAATATGCGTCGGGTTCCATACATTAACGGAGCGATGTTTCACGTTTACAATTTGGGCGTGTCTTTCTTATCCTAAGTACATTCTAAAATGTCTTCTATTTATCTGATAATTATCGCAAATTGATTGTTTTACTTACACACGTTTTTGTGTGTTATTTTGGTTTGATTACTGTATTTAAGTACCTAAATAGGTAACACACAATAGTCTTATTTATCGCTAAATACATACGATTTGTTATTTTAGTAGTGTACGTGATGCTTATTTGAAAAACATTCGGGTCCAAGACGAAATATATATGGAAGCTGAATCCAAAAACAACATCTATATTTCCTAATTGCAGTAATTGATTCGTAAAAGTCTTGCGGATGAATCCAGGTAAGTATAAGTAGATATTTGTTCTAAAAAGGTAAACCCATAGAACGAAAGGAAACTGGCTTTTAAGGTAGTTTATTGTGGTCTTTAAAGAAGGCGGTTTATTATGGCGAAATTTCAATTGTTGTGACAGGTGGACACGTCTGCTTCGTCTGAAGCAAGCAGCGCGACGGGCGTTAATTCGTTCAGACTGTCTAGACACACTGACATACTCCATCGTAATATTATTTTCTCATTAACGATATTAACGATACAACATTATGCAGTCGTATCAACAATCTAGGTAGTTTTGTATGACTCAAAATAGAATTATCTTTCCATGTAGGTACTTCTAATTGAGACCAGTTGTTAGGCTAGTAGTTCCATTATGAATTGTGTTAATAAAAAGGTATTTATCACTAGGTACCGGTACTTGTCTTGATATAATCAACACATCTCATGCTTAAATAGAATGATACTCTTATAAGCGATATTGCTAAAACAAATATTCTACGCGTATAAGAAACAGAGTGTATTGTGTAGTGTCCAAATTTTTTCTCTGCTCTTTTAGTTTTCGATACTTTTGTTTCCTTGTCAAATCATCCATATATTTGATTCACACTTTGTTCGTGCCTATCATCGTGTTAAAATAGATCGAATACTTATTGTATGTAATAACAAACAAGACAAAGTATCTGAATGAATTGAATTTCATACTACATATTGCCCTGCCAAGTTGTCAGTTTTCAATTTAAAGTGTAAACCACTGTCTCAGTTCCTCTTATATCTTGACCTAATTCGATTAACTATTTATTTATATCGTATTGGTCTGTCAACAACTAGTTTTATCTAGTAGGATTCCAATCACATATTTCCTGTAATTGTCTCTTAATGCACCTTCAAAGTCTTGATATTTGTGTGATGTTAGTAGGTACTTTATAAGATTTGACGCAGTTATCCTGTTTATATCGTAACCACGTTTATGAGTTCTAAGAAGACGAGCAATGTTTTCTTTGGTATTGTATCTACATGCGTGGGAGTGCCCGTTTTCATAAAGTTCCACTTTTAAAAGGATTTTGTGTTCACTATAATTAACCCTGCAACTGCCTAAATGCATGACTAAATCCAGCATGTTTTTTTTCATGATTCAACGTTAATTTGTTGAGAGTTTAAAAGTGTGCTTCTTTCTACTATAAACAATCTTAGTAATTATTATTAAGATATAATACTGTTGATCAGTGTGCCCCATGTCATACCTACTTATTTTATCCAAATTGTCAATTTGCCCGCCCAGACTAATGAGCACGAATAGAAAACTGGGACAAACATAAAAACACATTGTTTTTGCGAGTAGTACACGCCCACATGCGCACGCGCATCCTCGGACAAGTTGTGGTCAAGAAAAATTGTTGCCAGGAGCTCTATATTTTTAAAAGCTCGGATATAATGAAATCTGTTTGGACAATTTGACTTGTCTGGCAGAGTGCCTTATAAACTGATAAGTTTTAATTCAACTTGACTTGGGAAACATCCATAATTATTAACTGCAAGCAATTTGAACATTCTATTACTAAATATGCGCTAGAAAACATAAATCCATCGCATAGATTCGAGCTAACGTCATGTTATTTTTCGGGTCATAAATAGCACTGTGACTATGACAACATTTCCACGGGTTTGATGGCGGTTCAAAAATAAAAGTCGTGAATTTCCAACCAAGAAATGGTTCTATTTATGCACTGGGCGTCGGCGTTTCGGTTGTATTGTAGGTGTTGGTAATTCTGTCGCACGTAGGAATGGAATGTTTGTTTGAGGAATCACAAACAAAGTCATAATTATTCAAAGAAGTACTCGCGTACATTGTGCGGTGGTACGGGAAATGTTATGAAACGGGATAATCTGTACGAGTTTCGTGTATAGGTTATTGGCAGAGGAATTGGTCTTGTGACTGGTTTGTTATCCTATCGTAGATGGGATATGTCTTTGGTGGACCGCGGCCGCAACCGCAACATCGTTGTTGTTGTTTTTATCTTCGGGGGTTTATGGCTAGAGTGGGTTTCTTCCGGTTAATACAAGTAATATAATTTTGTTGACACCTCTTCTGGGTTTGCTTCCTTCGGTACCTACTTATATTCTTCTTGTCACTGAATGCATAAGAGTCTAGTGGTTATTTAAATAAGTAGAGTCCATTTTGTTTATATGTATTTTTACAACTATTTGTATTTACTAACCGCAAGTTGTACAAAGGTCAAAAAACGTGTAAGTAAAGAGTTTTATCGATGTGTTGTGTATTGAAACTGAAAACATTGGGATAAAATGTTTTGTTTGTGTATTGTGCCTTCGACTTTGTCAGAGACAGCATTCGACAGTTTATGGGTGGCAGTTAAATATACCCGTCTCGGTTTGTCGTCACAAATAGAATTTTGGCACTGACTGTCTCTGGTTGTGTAATTCACTATAAACCACTTGTGTATTTAGACTATCTGTTCTGTGTAACAATACAAACATCAATAGACACTTTTATGCAGCTACTCCATAAAATGTTTGCAATAACGCCTCATTGCAATAACTGTATGTTATTTTCGGTAGTGTTGTGACTATAAGTTAACACGACTTCATCGCTGTTTTCACCTGAACATCCAATTGCTTATAAAACAAAATCGAGCGAAATATCGTGACCAAAGAGCAAAATCTAGATAAATGTTTCTTTCTGCTTTGAACTTTCTATATAAAATGTTCAACTGCCATAAACATAGTTTTAAAAATTTGAGGGAGTAATTAGCATCGGGCCCGTCCTCGTTCTTATTTCCCACCTTGACCTCGTTGGTTTACGGCTCACATTATCCGGTTTTATTCTATTCTCCGACGCATCTTTTAAAAATACTAACCACCTGTGAACATATCGAATCTGTTATCCCAATTAAAATACTATACCGTATTGTTATTGGTTTGTAAACGTCGATTTATTCTGTAATGGGTGTTCTTGAAAGTAATGAAAATAACCGTGTTTTACGCCGGTACAGGAGTCCTGAAGCGCGCCTAAAGGCCGCCGTGGTTTACTGTCAAATGCATTACCAATAATGACAGGAACTTATAACCGGGCGAGTATGTTGGCTCTCGAACGCATATTATGATTAACGCCGGGGTGTCGTCGAACGCGATTAGCGCAAGGTGCGACCATACGAACCATATTACCGTTATCTGCCGACAGTATCTTGGACCCGTGTCAACTGGACGCTGATGAACCACTTTCAATTTCTAATTAAGCTTTATCGACTTTACATTCCATGGTATTTCTAAAATGTTCCGTCTACTACATCTTCAAATTGATACTTATATTCTCATTTTGTTACTAGATACGAATGAGTTCTAAACAAACATTAGAAATAGGACGGGGTTATATTGTGACATCCTATTTTACGTGTGGACATATCGCGGTCGCTTTCAAAACAGTTCTCTGGAATAATTTGAAATTTCAACATGATACATTTTCCCGTTAACGTTGTTGTGGAATTTTAAGGATTTTCCAGTTTTATTTTCAATCTGTTTGTTTACTGACGCCTGTGGAGCGTATTTACTCTGGCACAGATCATTTCTTACATCGACATCTTCATTAATCGTAATGTAGACATTATGTACACGGTATGGATGGCAGCAGTTAGTAGTTTTTATGGGTATTTATGCTATTTAAACTGGCGCGATGGTGATTACTCTATATGTTTGTGGAATCTGTTCGTGCGTGTAGGAGGTTGTTATGCGGCGTTTCATGAGACAACCCGCCCAAATTAATGTGTTACGCGGCATCCAGTGTTAAGCACTCCAAATATATTCGAGAATAAAGAGCGCTACGCCCTACGATCAGTCGCGGCCACTATTCCGATTTGTCTATCCGGTCCGTGTCACCAGTAAACTAGGAGTTATAATTCTTGTCGTATTTATACCCTGTAGCATTTTATTATCGTCAGTTTTAAGCTTTATAGCCGCTCTTCGAACCGCTCACTGGTATTTGGTTAACTGAGTGTGATATTTTTTCAATCCAGTAGGTTTAGTAACATTAGACGAATATAGCACCAAAACAGTTGTTCTTTTCACGTTTGCTACTCTGAAAGCTCCATAACAGTAAATATTTATGAAGTGAAGTCTTCGGTTATCGTTGTTTATAACTTAATTTTATTTAGTTCATACAGACAGAAAGCGTTCATTGTTAGATTGTTAACCAACGGCAAAATTAATAATTAATACAAAGAGGTATGTGGTTGTTCAATCGGAGATGTGCGCCAACGCTGCAGTTGCGGAACATTTCTATTATGTTTCCGCGCCGCGACCCTGGGCTTTGGCGAAAATAACTTTTTCATACAATATTTAATTTCGTTGGCTCTGTTCTACACATGCAGTTCAAGTTAAATAAACATTTAAATATTGGTTCCAAAAGATTCGCGTTAGTCAAATCTGTTTGATGGCTCATCAACGTCTGTTCATCTGTCTCGTACGCAGCCCCGCACACGGAACTATTCATCTAATTTGCTTTAAGTCAGCCTCAGCCACATACTTTTTTATCGCTAAGTAGATTTGAGTTGAAGATGATATTTGCCTCCAGATGTTATGATATTAGCAGGGCCATGGCCTAATAATTACTTACATTTAGCAAAATGTCCAATGCTAAATGGAAGCTTACATACTAGGTCGGTAATAATCCTAGTTTTGGCAAACTTATATCTATCGACAGTCACATCAGAGCTGTAACTCATGCAAGGGGATAATTTTGCGTGGAAATAGACACTGCGAAATGCTGCCAATCTGCTGCCGACGACAGCGGCATGCGACTCGTTGACTTACATGCATCTGAATCAAACCACTCTTGCTGGCGGAAAAGTTACTGCTGTCGATCTTACACTTACTATTTCACCACCTCATTTATAAAATATTTTATATTTACTGCCACTTTTGAAATGTCATTTTAAATAATTATTTGTGTACTGTTCACAAGTTACGAGCATACGATAAACATTTTAAGTTTGTGTGATGAAAGCCGGCATTTTGTAGCACATTGATATTATTTTAGAGTAACACCTGATTCAATTAAATTACGAATAGGCGCACATTACGTATATTCCCTCAGTTATGAAATATGGAGTGCAGCTGCGGGGGCTCCAGTTCATTCTAGACATGTTAATTCTGTTTAGGTGACTCAGTACGAATGTCATGCCAACTTGCGTAACATTACGCCCATTCATGGCGTATAGCCGCCAAAAAGAAACTTGGATGCCTCGGGAGCTCGACTCACCTAACCGGAGTGCAGTTTATTTGAGGAGTTGAGTGAGGCACGTGGCGGCGGAAATGCCGAGTTTGTTTAGCTTGCAAATTTATTTCGGTCTGCAGAGAGGTGTCATCTGGGGGCGTCATCCTCTGCCGCAGTCCGCTGCGGCTGCAGCACGCGCCGCGCTTGCCATGGCAGCCGGTTAATGCGTTTGGCGCTTGTTGTCGCGAATTTCGTAACAGTTTAAATGGTCGCCTGCTGATGGAAATACAGGCCATAAGTGTTTGCGAAATAGAAATCACATTTATTTTGCGTATTTAATGGACATATTACCCGACTGAGGCCGAAACTGGCTCGTAGGCATGTCATCTGGGTCATCTTTCGTTAAAATTATTCTGGTGCTATATAAAAGTGACATAGGTAGACACGTATATGATTTATTCACAACTATGTAAGAAGATTATACGATAGAAATAACAGTATAGCGCACCTGCTACCCATCTCGTCCAAGATCAACAAGGCATTAAGAGAGGGTATAATGTTGGCGCAACATATTGCTGATTAATATGCCTCTAATGTTACCTGTAAACGATGCCAAACACCATGAGTAATTAAAACTTTACAATTAGTTACATGAGACAATAAATTAGTCACGTTGTTTCCAAATCGTGCATAACCTAATGGGCCAGGTAGCGTCACCGACACAGATCTATTTGCCGTAGTTACAACTTGCATGTTTTGATGCGTGTGTCGGAGTTCATGCGCGTGGATATGTACGAGTATTGCCGAACAAAATGCCAACTTGGGTCGCGAAATGCACATTAGTTAGGCCGACGACGATCGCGTTCCTTGGTACACCGCCAGAACGACCGATCCTTTTGGCTTGTCGATACGCTGGTCGTAACGCACCGTCGGCGAAAATAATGTCAGTTCAGAGATTAACGAACTTCAGCCGTCTGACCTATTAAACAGGTGCAGGTAAAACCCGAAATAGATACATTCTCTTTGTTTTACGAAACAAAACACAATGTCGAACTTGACCTCCTAGATATAATATTTCATATTTGATCTCAAAACCTGCGCATGGTCAATATGTTTAACCACTTGCCCTAATAAAATATGAGTCTTCTTTTTAAGAGGAATTTAGCAATTTATAACCCAGCTTTTATAATAAAGTGTAGAATTTACTCGTTAACTTTAAGTTACAGTTACATTTTCCATATTAATTGAATGTGCTCCAAATGCATTTCACGGTAATATCAATAAATTAGATTTGATATTCAAATGTAGATGTAGAGACCTGCTAAAGCAATGTGTTAATTAAGTGGATGTCGTAAATTAAACATAGTGCCTAGTTTAGCAATCTATTTCATGGTTATATTTCTCAGCACAAACGATATCATCGGCTGTTTGTTATGCGGTAACAATACCCGTGGGCGGAACACATTGATGCCGTCAAGCTTGTTTACCGAGATTTGTCTATTTGCGCGCTTCCCAATTACAGCTTTTTGACGACTACCCACAACTGGCGCCAACCTCTTCAAACTTTTTGCCAGACCGCAATCGTTGGTGATTAATTACCGAATTCTATTTCAATACCTCCTAATTAACATTTAAATTCATCGAACCTTTGAAGCGAGCCATATATTTGAGTTAGTTACAGTGTTGCACTAACCGTTATCGCTAAATAGGTGTGGTTTAGCATAAGTTGTAGCGTTCCGGCGTCTCGTGTTTACATTATCGTAAACATATTTCCGTGCGGGTAGAGCCATGTTCTAATGCTGTTTTCTTCGGTGGTCGCCAGTACTAATTGTTTATTTTATATTTTCAGGTAATTAACCTTCACGTTCCTCCATTCTGGACAACTAAATGTTTGGCAAATCCACAATATTTCGGTGAGTTCGGGGACAAACACAACATCAGATAATTAGTTGCGCAAAGCAAATCCCTACTGTTTGTCTCATTTCCATCTTATTTGTTAACGGTACGCACAGTTTTATAAAAGTAATTAAATTATAACTACAATAATATATTATTACTCCAAAGGTTGTCTGGAAGAGATCACTTTTAGTGATATGGCCGCCTTTGCGCACAATGTTTTAGTTTTATGTTTTATTTGTATTTCTTTGTGTGCAATAAAGAATTTCTATCTATCTATAAATACCGACAGCCAACTTGATTCGATCAGCTGAATACAATGTTTATATTTGTAATTGAATTGTTTGATAACTGATAATACATCTGTGATGCCAATGACTGTAGACTTCATCGTGATATATCGAAACATTACTTTTTATAGCAGAAATATTTACGAGACAAGTGTAATATGGTATCTTTAGAAGATAATTAGATTATTGTAAATCTAATAATCTTCTAAAGATACCATATTATGAAATTGAACTAGGTATGAAAAGATTAAGTATACCCGCCCCCGCCTAGTTCAATAAAATATTCTTAATTTTTAATAAGTCGAAAATGTAGTAGGTAAGTTTTAAAAGTATTTCAAGTCATTATTTCGTGTTCGTCAGTGTAGCTAAGTTCCGGAAAACGCAGTACCTCGCAGGATGTTGCGAGAGCACGTGTTTCGAAATTCAGTAAGAACTGTTGTGGTTTCTTTTATCGCAAATGAAATATTCTAAGTGCCTTTTTTCTACGAATTTAAATTAGATTAGGTATGAATGACACGGTTTGCAACAAACAGGAGTATCTAACTATAAATAGACGATTTATCTCGCCCAAAATACAGAATTTCCAAAAGGTTTTTATATTCAATTAACATTAAAATACTTTGACAATCTCTGTATACCTACTATAAAATTCCACATGTTTTGTAGGCTATTTTATGTACAATATTAATTAGAAGAAGTGGCAGCGGCGCGGCGCGAACTTGTTCTGTTGCTGCAGTAACGGTGCCGAGGCTGTTACTCGCGCGCATTGCTCACTTTTTACCTACATTTAAGAGAAATTCCCTATCTAAAAAAAATATCTTCTAAGGTTTTAATAAGTTATTCAGTTAATTGATCTCAGGTTTTCATTACTGTAACTTAAATGAAAGGATTGAGAAAATTTCGCACTGACCACGCTTTGATTGTGACGTCGGTAGTAAACCGCACTCTGAGTAATGTGAAATTCTTCGCCAGTTCTTTTGGCAAACCATCGATATAAAAAGCTGCTGTCCCCTGAAGTTTTATTTCCGCACGTGATTATGTGTTTTAAAATACCCCGTCGCCGTATACTTTACTAATAAAATGTAATACCGGTGTTAAAAATCTACGATTCAATTTTTTGTGAGCGGACGGCATATTTTGTGGCGGCTTGTTTTTCGCGTCACAGAAATAGACTCGTCCACTTCTTTGCTAAATAATAAGAAAAAAGCTCCGGATTGGCCGTGTACGAAATGACCATCCTCATCAATCAGCTGCTTGGAGCTAGTCCAAGATTTTTCCACGTTTAGGTTTCGTAGTTTCGTTCAATATTTCAACTAGATCGTGTCACCCTCCTCCCATGTTTGCTGCTGCTATGCAACCCACTCCAACTTTTATTTATTCACAATCAAATTGTCACATTAGGTGCAGCTGAAAATGCGAACATGATAAAATATATTTCTCGATTTCTTTTAGAAAAATTAATGATTTCTTTTTTCCCTTTCTCTAGATGATCTTCCATAAACAAACGAGACATCAGAGACACTCATTGCTAATCTATAAAAATAATGGCTCTATTCAATAAAATCACATTATCATGAGGATAGATTCAATAACAATTTGTCAGTGGTTCCATTATTATTACACCGTCCAAACTGTTACACAGACCTCTCAATTTTGTTACGACTAGATAAACAATTGTCTGTCTGGGTGACTATTATTTTGAACGTGCTGCTATTTCTGTCATTGTTGACAGACGGTAATGGTATTTCTGTACTTTCGTTCTCGTGAAAAGTTCTCAGAGACAGTCGGAATGAAGTGTTCACGACACCTTTACGCAATTTCTGTCTCACGCCTTGAAGCTTGCCAAGGGGATACGTCATATGCATCGCCATCATAACTGCCAAGGGAGAGTGCTTCCAGTCACTTGAGGTTTAGGTACATTCTGCTTTGACAGTATAGCAAACATACGTTTAGCAAAAATGAATAGCGCAAATGACGGCAGGTATAATGACCTAGTTAATTACTAGGTAATCACGATGTTTTACTGTAATTTGAGTTTATTATGTTGATGGGTGACAATTCATTTGTAATATCGCATTGACATACTTGCAGAACTCCTTAGTTTTAAATTTTGGTAAATCATATTTCCTAGCCAAGCAAAATGTTTAATTTTAGCGCTTATTCTTTGAAGCTCCGTATTTACTTTTAGCGTCAAAGCTTTTGGACAAAAAGTGGACAGTTTCGTGATATGGCACAACATATGTCTCTTAATATTTTCTGGGCGGTTTCTTCCTAGTTAGTCGGCCGTTGAACTTATGCTCCTTATTTAGATATAGGAGTGGAGACGACCGACGCAATCGGGCCGCCCCGGCTCTGCGAAATACGAATGATCGCTTCCGCAATCTATGCCGAATCCATCCATGATTCTCAGCCACCACAGATTAGAAGCATGGTGTTAGTAAAGCGGGATTTTAATCAATAAGTCCAACGGGAAATCCATTTTAGTGGCCTGCTGTTAAATTAATTGATGTTCCCAGAAAGACCGATACCTATTAAGTATAAGTGCTACTTTCACTTGTCCCGGTGTCGGTGAAGACGTGAAGTTGTAAGGACATATGGTAACAGTGAGTAAAGTGAATATAACCTACATGCCCGGGTGTTGCTATTAGAGAGCTCGACAGTGGCATGTGTCGCAAAAGTCGCGACAGCAGTCCTCGGCTTAGGTTTAGTTCAGAAATAGACCACGGAAGCGTCCGACCGACCCGTTTGGTATTTGTTCAACGTTGACCTAAAACAGAGCTGGCTTTGCTCGTTTGTTATTCGCGTGGCCGACTAGCCCGCCATCATACTTGGATTATGGCCGAACGGAATTATCTGTTTCTCCCTGATTTATGGCTCCCCTTGATTTATCATTCTTGTCTTTTTGCGGTACCGTATTGTTAATGTACCTACTTTGTCTTGTGTTGTCTCGATAAAATGGTCGCTATTTGCCTAAGGCCGCCCCACTTACAATGTTTTCCGGTCACAAGCATCGTGCAAATATTTGTTATTGGTGGTCAATAATCAGGACAAAAAAAGTTTTTACAAGACCGTGCATGATATTTTCCGTCAATTGTGGCGTGGTCTCGTTACGCGGCACGGTGCCAGGCGCGGATCGCACGTGGTACAAGACGGATGAATGGGAGGCAGCGGCAGCACGTGCGGCCGACCCGTCATCCACCGCGCCACTGCCATCGACTGCAACTTCGAAACTCACTACATCAGCTTCCCAATTCTCCTGTCACTCTTACTGACGGACTAGACGTACATTACTAAGAATTACTATCCCGCGCATGTCGTACTAGAATACTAAACAGCATGACCTATTGTTTATGCACGGAGGAACGCACTATTTGTCAGTTGCCGACATAACGACTAATCTCCCATTTCCAATTTTATTTTATGTGCGCTTGTTAAAAATACAAGTAAATCAGATAATAAAAATATTTTGCGGTCATCGCTCTATGATTAATACGGACCGGGCCTCATTAGCAATTTGACTAGAATTTAGATTTAGTAAAAAATATGACAATTAATAAATGTGAAATAATTTCTTTGATATTGGACAGTGAAAATGACACTTCGGTGTTACCAAACACAGATTGACAGATTGGAAAGCTTGAAACGTTGTTTCAGCGTTTCAAGCTCCACTGTGAGACAATTTACAAGTGTTTTAGTTAATTGGCCACTCCGAGTTCCGCTCGGCTGCCAATGTCTATAAATCCAGATTAATCAGTGGAAATGATTGTCTCTGCCGCTATTACCGTCGCTCGTCAAGGATGCGCGCAGGTTTATAAAGCTTCAGTATTATGTTTTACTGTAAACAGCTGTTCTGCTTTAAATTGACATAAATCGTTTACGTATACTACTATATTTACGTCACGCTCATTGTACCTACTCTCGAAATTCTGATATCCAGAAGAATATCCATGATGAAAATCATCTCATATTTTATAGACTACTTCTAAATTGCTTACGTACAGACGCATTTCGGAATGCATGTAGCATTCCAAATCTCAAAGAATACATCATGCATTTTTAGATGTTATTATGATTTATGTTTAGAGATTTGCGTCAGAGTTTAGAATCATGTATTTTCAGTGTACCTACCTACTGTAGGTAATATTTTGTACCGTAATGTGGCTAAGTGAAAGAATTCTGACGGGGCGGCGGCCGCTGTGGTCGTTGTGCGGAAAGAAATTAATACCTCGGAGACTCGTTAGTTCGGCGACCGATCAAAATGCCTCCGGCGTGGAATCGCTGCACCACCGGCATCGTCTGCGCACGCGATTATAACACCTGCCACTTTGTACACAAAACTAGTTCATCATACTTTATTTTACGGTATTCATTTCTAGTCATGAAATACAAATCAGTAGGTACTAGTAATACTTACTTCGATGTGTTCGAGAACATTTAATTACAAGGACAGGCTTTAGGAATTTTGTTTATGGTATTTTACCTTGTTATTTTATAAATCTAACTTAAGAATATATAATGTTTTGGCATCTAGCTAATATTAAGGAAGTAGCACTTAAAAAGTCTTTTACGAGTGATTGGTGGCAATGAAATAGTAAATTGAAAAAGTGCGAGGGCGTGACTTGCGTACGCTATAATTTTCGCAAATATTTTAATCGCAGTGTGGAAATATTTACACATTAACCTCCTGAACGACTAAAATTGTCCCTCCAATATTACGCAACAATTTTTTCAGGGTTATTTCCATCTCCTTAGGTAGATATACCTACATATGAATCTGCCCTGATATTTATATTTATAAAAATGAATGAAAATGATTTCAGTTACAGTACAGGCTTCAGTCGAAGTGCTCTCTTGATTTTTATTGGTACTTTTATTTGAGAACAGATAAATGTTTCCAACTTTTTCTTTTGTTATGTAATGTGACTTTTATTTAGATTTATTTTAAAAGAATTAACATTGTTAGCATTTCATTCACTATAACAATAGTTATATATTTGTGGACAGCCAGCTGCAATTACAATACCTACGATATATTTTTGTAATTCTGGCAACGTTTTAAGTTCTCAGCAGCGCAACAGCTTTGACAAAATGTTCACACAATTTGTTCTTGTAGTCATGTCATATAAAATACTGCAAACGAGCGACCGACCGATGATAATTCTTTTTTTATACAATTACTAATAATATTTCATTTACCTATCTATCAATTTTCCCGATGGGTACAGAGTTGCCATTTGAAAAGGACGTGGGTGCGTTTGTTGCGCAACGGGCAGCTATCACACACAATGTATGCGCGCTTATTTTATGAGTGCGGTAGAAGTGCGCAATTTTGCGTGTTTTTACAGCTGCAGCTCGGCAATTCGGTATAGGCCCAGACTAGGTGTAGCTCTAACTGTGCTCGGACGATAAACAGACGGCCGTTGCCGACCCGCTGAAAACATCCTTTTACGTCATCGGCCCGCTATGGTTTCTGCTTCAACTCGTGCACGCTGTTATTTTGGTGTCTTAAATACTCTAATAAGGAATTCCTTTACATCATGGAAATTTAGTAAATCTAAGGATTTCGGTTTTTTAACCTACATTGGCACAATTCGTTTCTTCAAAGGTTCTGCAATGGTTAAATTGTAAATGAAACAGAGCAATGTTTCACGGTTAAATAAAAAGTCATTAAACTGTTCATAAATCCATTTCAATAAATCATTGTTTGTAGTGAAGGGTCGTACAAGTTGTACGGTACAACAAGACATTTTCCTGAGTTCGACTCACGCGCAGGTTATCGTTATCTCGCGGCGCGGGCGTCCATCGGCAGCTTGCGAAGGAAACGTTTGGCGATTCATTCAACGGCTTACGAAAGTCAATTGAGTTAGATCCGAATTTAGCCTAGTGCGGTAAGCCAAATACGCGTTGTGCAAGCAAGCTCCCGTTCGAGCAGAATCTATGCGGGTATATCTATTGCCCTATTCTGATGTTTGTATCATTTCGTTACGATTGACCGCACGCCTCTTGTTGACGTTTTCGGGTCACGCTCTTACGTTTTATTTTACGAGGATTTCAAGTAGCTACCTACCTGTTTTACTGCGGTATCATTCACTCAGAATTTCCTTTTTTAAACTAGTGCTTTTTATTATTTGAAAAGAAACAATTTATAGAAAATTCTATGACATGCTGCCTGTACTTAAAAATCGATATCATTCTTTGTCTAAGATAAATGAACTACAATTAATAGGTACACGACCAATTTGTCACATTCCGTTGCGGTCGCCGCCGCGTCTAACATTGCGACCGAGTGTAAAATGCAAATATCCCGCGTATTATAAATATCTTTAATATATCATGCTTTTAGGTCTTTTCACACGCATTTCAAATGTTAACGGAAATATTTGTAGTAATTGGGCCGGCTTGGTTTCAAAAATTCAAATATTATATTAACAAGTTAGAGAGACATTTTATTATTTTAATTTTCCCTAAATATAGTAATGGAGCATAAGACAAGAGCCACTTTTCTATTAAGATTTAGAAACGGCCTCTTGAATTGAGCTTACGAACGAAAAAATATTCAGCTTTTTATCTTTGATGCAATACGCAGCGGTTTGAGATAAACATCGCTGGATTGTTGATTTTTGCCAAATGCGCGTCTAATCCATCCAAACAATGACTCACGCTGAGTGGAAGATTCATACTCTCTTTCAACAGTTAGCCTTGTTGCTATATGTAAGCTTCACTAGTTAATCGTGCGTGACGTCAAAATCAGTTTTTAATAATTTATGTACACAAGGAAATTGGTATTATGTCGATCAAAGGCATTCTATAGATTAAATAAATCAGTGTATTAGAATCGATATTTAAATGCCATTTTTCTATATCTGTTATTTATTCTTCAAAAGGTAAAAACACTTGAGCCTTATTAGTAACATTTTAGGCATCTCGCCAATGGGATGTTTGGTAGAAAGGCATTGGGCAGACGATCAGAGAGTCCTGACGTCCTGAGTGACAGGTGTGGCGGAAAATGCGTGTCTTAGCGGAACCGGGTCACTTGCTACTTCGTCACCACTCCCGGGATGCGGCCCACAAATCATATTTAGCTTTTCACTAAGGGAATTGTGACTATTTTGTTTGTCTTGGAATAAACTAGACGCCTTAATGAAAGCGAGCACCTGATACATGACACATCTGGACGTGACCCACATTTTTTTTCAAACGAAGCTCTCCTATTATCTTTTTTTCCTTTTCAATGTTTTTGCCTTCCAGCCAACTACTAAATTCAAAACGTTGAACGACATGTTCACAATGAAGTTTTTTGATCTTATACCTAAAGGGAAAGATTTCTATATCAGTTTACCTATAAATTGCTAACACTTACCGGCGGTTTATTTACATTTGTCTGATATTAAACGTGAGCTAAAGCCATAGTCTAAAACGGAATTTAATTAATTCGTCCCTTATAATTATCATTCGTTAGATAACGTCATCAACCAGGTTGTAAACAATCCTGCGCGTGGGCAGAGCAGGTGGCGGCGCCTACGCAGGCAGTGCCGTGTGCACACTTGACGTCACCGTCGCAGCCTCCTTTTACCTCGGCTCTGCGGAACTCTTACCTACGACCCAGGAAAGTTCAACTTCCAAAAAAAACAATAGTTTAGTATTTAAATAAGTATTAATTATCTTGAAAATTATCGAATACCATTTCTAGCATGTTTTCATTATTTGATTAATGTCAAATAGAATGATAACGCGTGTTTAATGTAGCGAGAAAGATATAAAATGAGTTGGTTCACATGTGGCCGGCGGTGACTCCCGCGCCGCGTCTCCTCTACGATGACATCTTGATTGATGTGTTACGCGCATGCGACCACCTCGCCCGCCTTTCTATTTTGTCGTATTTTTCTGTCAACCGCGATACGCGTCTGACTTCAGAATGCAAAGCCTTGACCTACATTACAAACAATAGTAAGCAATTTAAATAAAAAAAAAAAACAAATAGTATTAATCTAATATATAATTTATCTGTTAAAATATGTTGGAAAATATTCTACAAACAAAATATTCTACTCGTATTTATTAGCCGATTGACTAAGTGACCGAGTGACGTTGTATATGCCTAAGTTGTGATACTTGTGATACAACGCGTGTAGGTGGCGGCGACACGGGACAATTCAGTGCCGATGACTACCGCTCCACAGACAAACAAGCGAGAGGAAGTATAGATATACTCGGTTCGCATATGCGATCGAAACGAGCAGGTACTTTCTTACGTCCGTTGCATGATCGAGACAAGGCCGCTGGCCGCTACACTTGCAGAAATACTGCGACTTGGCAAATTCAACGAGCTATTTCAATGATTCAGATTGTCTTAGTGGCTTTTTGATGACACGATTTGTCATATTGTCTTTAAATAATCTCGCAATATATCTATTTCTAACTAAGATTCTTACAAATTTTGTTACATTTGACGTCCCCTATCTTCGGTATTGACTGCGAACTATCTTCAAACACATTGCCGTCGTCGCTTTGATAAGTTCATCAGATTTACCTCTAGCCACTAATTACCGTTTCAGCGGTGGTAACCCAGTTTTGGATGAAATGAGCTCGCGTTCAAGACAGTTTCACTCATTTCTAAATTTAATAACAGATAGATCATTAGCCTGCTGCAAACAGAAATAACATGAAAATTATATTTTACCTATTTGTGTGTCGGTTAAACTTACAACCGATGTTTTATATAATATTTGCCACAGAGTTACGTTCGAGTATTTGCGTTTGTACCTACCTCATAGCTTTGTTTCATTTGTGGGGATAGTTATCCCGAAAATGTTTAAGGTCTTTAAATATCGGTTTCATCGATGAAATCCGAATATGTAATTTCAGCGGCTTATGATGTACATCTGCCATCATAAATTCCAACAAACTTCGTAATGAGTCAGCACACGCACGTGCGCCAGTTTGTTTACGAATTGTGTTCTGTAATAACTACGTAAAGATGCGTAATGGTAGCAACTTAGTTCCCGTGTAAAGCTCAGTAACTACATGATTAGCTCAAGGTATCCTCAAGGCTACACTCGTAACACTATTTTGGCTATTTGCATCTAAAAGCCTAGCCATAAATTTATGACGCGATAAAGTTGCATCGACAATGTTTCGCGAATCATAGTTATGAAGTTTTTGAAGTCTGCATTTGTTTACCCAACTTTTAGTTTTTTTATACATAACTCACAGGAGCGGACAGATGTTTTATTTATTATTCCCCCTCGTATTTTCAGCTTTATTTTACGCGTTTTAGACATTACGTAATACGTCGTATCTTTCCGCGCGGTTGGAAACAGTGAAAACATCTTTATTCTTACAGCTATGGTGTGTGAAGGTTTTATTTATCCAAGTTTAGCTTTTAGTGTTTGATTTGTGTTCAGATGTTCTAAGAAAATAAAATGGAGTTCTGTTGCACATTATGGTAATGGTTCGCGCTTAGAATAAATTGCAAAATGCTCTCGGCTTATTGCATCGGAGAGTAAGGAACGCGCCTTAGCACACGCACGTAAACACGTTCAAGGGCATGTAACAATTGAATCAAGCCATCGATGTATTATGCCATCGCGGTGCGCTGCTAACCTCGCCCAATATCCAGCCGCGCCCACTTATTCACTCTGTACGCACTTCCTATTTCCCATCAGATTGTCGTAGTGCTTGCCACTTATCTGGGTGTTTTTCTAAATCGAAATATTTGTGGATTTTCTGTACGCACTTCCTATTTCCCATCAGATTGTCGTAGTGCTTGCCACTTATCTGGGTGTTTTTCTAAATCGAAATATTTGTGGATTTGCCATTTTTTATGTTCGTTTATATCGGATTTTGTTTAGGTCAATCTGGATTAATTTCTTGAGATTGTACATGGCTATTTGCGATAGATTTTTTTTAGTAATAACGGTTCTAATTGTTTTTGGTGTAGAGAGCCGTTCATCGTGCGGCGGAGGCGGTGGGTCGGAGGGGTCAGAAGGGCGCGCGTCGTGGCGCGTGACGCTAGACCACGACCTCGTGGAGACGCTGAGCGCCATCTACCCCGAGTGGTTCAAGCCGCAACACCGACGCGACCCAAGCCGCGCCGCCTCGCCGGCCTCGCCACCTTCTCCCGGCGAGCCTTGTACGCCGCAGACGCCGCCCTCGGACGATACCTTCAGGTACATTACATATACCAACAACAAAACTTAGTCTGACTGTTAATGCCCAAAAGTTCCGTCTGGCTAATTGATTCGTACATAGAGACAGGCTGCCAGCCTATTATCTAAGTAGATAGAGTACATAAAATCTATTTCCCTGAGACGCTTAAGAGTAAAGCAACTGGAATATTCTGTTTTTCTACATTATAATTAAGGTATCCTATGCCCTACCTAGGTCAACATATCCTCTGTACAACATATCCGAGTAGTGTGACAAGTTATATGATGGTGTGTGTTGCAGTTCGGGCGCCGAAGAAATGGCGGGGCGGCAAGCGGGCAGCAGCGGCGCCAGCGAGCCGCCGAGCTCGCCTCGCGTTTCCCCGCCCAAGGTCATCGTCGACGACAGCCCACTACAACCAGCCATGGGAAAACACAAAGAATGTATGTACCTACTCAAGTAGTCATAGTCCAACTAAACAAACCTTCTCAAACTTCCAAAATTGTTACAATTCCCTTATTACTTACTTCACAATTCTGGAATTATAGTAAAGCGGGTAATCAAATCTAAAAGATGTCCAGTGTACAGATATAAGTGTTTGTAGATAAATACCAGCAGTAGTATACGGTGTAAGGGCACGAGTCATATTATAGGCCACTGTTAGTCAATAAAAAATCAACTGCTTCATATTTTATAGTCTAACAATTGACATGAATTCAAAGATGCAGCCTGTTTACTAAATGACGTATGCTTTGAAGTACATTCGGTATGTGGGTCGATCTTCATTCATAAATTTTCCGATAAATTCCTTCCTGTTACAGCGGGTACTTTAAACCGACTTGCAGAGATTCGTTACTTTATTTTCATGTTCTAATAATATCCCAGTACGTAAATGTCAGCCTGTGATGATACCGTGTCGATTTAAGACGATTAACTAAATGTCAGTCTGGTCAGATGTACAGTAGCTGTCCATTTGAAAGAGTATGATCTTTTTTTAATCAACTTGTCTAGTGTCTGTGTTGAAATAGAAGTTGGTTCTCTGTTTGGCATTATATTTTTTAGGACAAACATTCAACTACAGCTGCATCTTAAACCTAAATTGATCCTAAACCTGATCTGAAATCTCAGAACAAAGTAGTAATAGTTATTGTGCAATAAAGATAAATAATCCCGGTTTTTATAAATATAAATTAATTACACTTTCACTGACGCATTTTTTTTTAGATTTCTATCAATTGCAAGCAGAACATTAAAAAGATTTAAAGTGCTACTGAAAACTGTCTCACGGCTAGATAGAAAAAAGAATTCTACGAAATGAGATGGATGACTGTCCTCATTTCAAAGTAAAACTAATTATATTTACAAAACAAACCGACGACTTTCTCTGTTTTGAATCGGAATGTTAGGCAGCAGTTGCTGTTATTGGGTTTGATTTAACAACATATCATAAAATGTACCAATATTTACGAGCAGGTAAACAGTAGTCATTTACGCGAAATCTGCGGTCCGATGTCTGTTGTTCTCGCTACGAAATTACAACGTGTACGCTCTATTCTATCAGATTATAGTAAACTCATTTGTTGTACTAGGATCAGATATGTGTAACACATATTTAACGGTTCTATGAATAAAACCTTTACGATATGTTAACAATCACCAAAACATCTTATTTCTACTGTAAAGACTGTGTTTGTGAACCAAGAAGTTAGTATATGGTAATGAAATTATGAACCGGAATGAAATAATGTAAAGAATTAATGTGAATGAATGAGCTCTCGCGCGTGCGAACTGGGACAATGTAAGCTAGACAACTATGGGAAATAATACTTGGTTCACTAAGGTAGAAATTAACTTTCACCTTTTTGGTACAACCTTTTAATGAGAATGAGTCTTGATACATTTTCTTCGTTGTTGAAAATAAAAATGACTTTAATGTATTTATTCCTCAAGTAGATGTGTCTGTCTGTCTACATTAAGAACTAAAAGCAAAAGTGGCCATTGACCTATGTTAGCCTTGAAAGGCCGTCGGCTAGCATACCTTAGTAATTGTGTATTAGGTATGCTTGGTCTGGCGTGGGCCCGCATCAGCATGCTCGCCCAGTACGCGCTTCCGGTGCTTTACTCCACGCTTCTTGTCCGTCCGCGGCTCGCGAATAAACAAACTCCCTATACGCAGCTTTTGTCAGCACGCCTTCTAACGTGTCAAATACAAAGCTCTCCAGAAAAACACCAACATCCTGCATATTAAATGTGTTTTGCTTGTTGCTATCGCCATTAAGTGTTTCTATAAATTAACCTAGATGTTTTTGAGTCCTTCACTATCCCGGTCTCGAGTCTTTGAAGTGACTATACATATAATCGAGTGTAGGTGTTCAAATAAAATGTTTTCATTAAAAATTTGACGTGCGTTTTGATAATTTTCTTTGTTATTTTATAGTGCTAGAATAACGTTACTAGAAATACGTTATAATTAGCTGTCTAGATTAAAATGTAAATCATAAGCGTTCATAAACCATAACCGTAAAACGAAATAAAGCGAGAATGGAGCGATACTGAGGCGCCCAGTAACCCACAATATTCGGCCCAGTGGTAGTGAATGTTTCGTCTGTAATACGGTCGCGGCATAACACTAGTTTCCTTGTGCAGTGTTTATTTATGTTGGCTTCAGGCCAGCGTTGTCCGCTCGTTTATACGCAAACAAGAATATAGCGCTTTTCGCCTACGCTCATCTGCCTCTTTATCGACACAATCGACAGCATCGATCGACGTATCGATCGCGTCGTCCTATTACCCGATCGATACGCTACGTCAAAGTTCGTCACCTGGCGTCATAACACCGTATTCTTTGAGGCGCGCCAGCTATTCAATCACCACTTATTGTTGTATGCAAAAGGCGATCGGTAAAACACTGGCATTTTAATCGAAATGTCCCCACTGGACGCTCGATTTAGTAGGTAGCTAGCAACTAAAATATTATACAATTAAATTATAAGAAAACATACTCATTATTCTGAATCCTATAGTTGTTAGTAAGTAAGTAAGTAACAGAAATTAATGAGATTTATTTTGTTATACAGCGTTGAAGGTGAAGCTGATGATGAGACGGCCGATCAACCAGCTTGTGGCGCAAGGAATAATGCCGCGTAAGTAATAAACATAGTGGTTTAGTTCGGGACGATGTTATATCAGTGGCCGGTAGCGAAATGTGATTCGAAGCAGAGCAATTAGCAGTGCAGTGACGAATCGCGGGGAGGCGCCGCGCCCGCTCCCGCCGCTCGCAGCTCGCGTCTAGCGCGTGGGAGAAGGAATTTTATTTACGATCTGAACGCCACCGCTAATGAGCATTTCTAACTTGCCAATACTAGATAAATAATCCGTTCAGTTTAAAGTCGACGCCAAGTTTCTAACACTTAACCTTAAATCTATTTTATTAGCTGCTGCCATAAAAAATATTTTCTCTTTGAACGAGTCGTAAATTAATAACTGTATGTCCACAAATCCATAAAGTTTCCGTTTCATAAGTATAATTTTACACGTGAAGGAAATACGGAGTTGTATTGTTACGCCAGATTTATTGATTGTAATTAAACGAAATATAGAATAGTTGAGTGTGACTAATATGTTTGACCTGATTCTGTATTACTTCTGACAACCTGAGCTCACGTATAAACGAGACACAAATGTGGGGTTCAGATGATTTATTCAGTTCGCATTTATTTAAATTGTGATGTTGGTATGCTTACAGCGTTGAAGACGCCACCCGCGTATTTTGAACAATGCAAGCAACTGGAGAGAGCAAAAACCGGAGATTTGCTGAAGGCAAAGATCCAAAGGCGACCAGATCGCCAGGAACTAGAACGAAGACATATTTTGGAGCAGGTATAAACAAATAAAGTCCACGACTGATGTTGTCCAAAAATTCAAAATTCAAAATTCAAAAATAATTTATTCGTAGGTAACATTAAATTTACACTTGAATTCGTCACAAAGTAAAAAATAAAATAAAATAAAAAACATAATAATGAATTTAAAGAACCAAAAAAAGAAAAACATTAAAGGAGGGAAGCTACGCTGACTTCGGAAGGCAGATTCCCCAGAGAAGAAGCCAGCAAGAAACTCTAGAGGTTGCTCTTTTTAAAAATATTGTTTACAATCATTTGTTTACAAAGAACAACTTATGTATTATAATCGTGTGGAGCTAGAACATTAACACACCATGCCCTATTGTCATTAATAAAATCGTTAAAACTATAATACGCTCTTTGTAAAAGAGTCCTCTTGATACAACGTTTAAACTTAGTTTCCGTTAAAATTAGTACATTATCAGGCAGTTTGTTGTAAAACCGTATACAGTTCCCTTCAAATGAATTATTGATCTTAGCTAGTCTACTACCAGGCAAAACAAGTTTATTATTATTTCTAGTATTAAATTTATGTACATCACTATTTTTCTTAAATTGTCGTTAAGGCACATCTGTTAGCTTTTGCTTGCCCGCTTTCATTTGAACAATAAGTGTACACATGTACTAAAAAGTATAGAACTTTTATTTTAAATAGACAGACAAAATATGAAAACACTTCAAATGTTAATTTCAAAATATCAATTGTTTAAGTAACGATAAATATGATGTATGACTTGCAGGAAAGCCATGTAGACCCGAGCCTGGCTGAGAGGCAACGTATGTTGAAGAAGGCTCGGTTGGCCGACCAGTTGAACGACCAGCTGTCCCACCGGCCGGGTCCGCTCGAGCTCATCAAGAAGAACATACTACACACCGAGGAGACTATAGAAACGGCCGTCAAGAGCGGCGTGCTCGCGTTCAAAGCTACAAGCGAAGGCGCATCGGGCCGACCGCAACATCCCTCTTCTTACTGCGGACCGCCAGATGAGGTATAGTGGCAATTTTGTCCTAATCTTATATCAAAATGTTGAATTAGAAGTAGCAGAAATTACGATCGGTCACGAGATTATTTTAATCGACCGTTACTCGGTTAATTGTTACATCGGCGCTGACTTATGTTGTGTGTGTAGGTGTCTCCGTCGCCGTCGCCGCCGTCCACGCTGTCGCCGGCAAGCGTGGCGTCGCCGCCGCAGCACCCCGCGCCCGGCAAGGACAAGAACCGCAAGAAGAGCAAACAGAAACAGCAACCTAAGGCCCGCTTCAAGTTCCACGAGTATAAAGGTGAGAGCGATTTCTAGTATTTGAAATTCGAGACGCGATCGATTACGTATCGGCTCAGTGACGATGCAGCCAATGAACCGTTTTAAAAACTTTTATCACTTCATAGAAACGTGTACGTTGCAGGTCCTCCGAATGCACAGAAAGCATCTCCGCCGGCCGGCAGCGAGGAAGAGACGCCATACGAGCTGCTGCTGCAGCAGCAACAGCTCCTCCTGCAGCTCATGCTGCCGGCGTCGCCCGCCGCGTCCGTGGCGTCGGTGGCGTCGGTGGCGTCGGCCGCGTCCGACTGCTCCGACCACTACCCGCCGCCGCCGCCGCCGCCGCCGCCCGCGCCGCTCTCGCGCTTCGAGGACATGAAGGTACGGACATACGCCCACCCACAATCATTTATATATTTTTACAACTTCAAACTTTATACTCCGACCGCTTAATTGATTCGTTCCCATCGACCTGCAGGTATCGGATCTCCGCGCCGAGTGTAAGCGACGCAACCTCCGCGTGTCGGGACCGAAGCCGCAGCTCATCGACCGGTTGCGACCGTTCCTCGCCGAAAAACCGGAGGAACCACCTCGCTCGCCCGCGTCCGTCGCGTCCTCCGTCGCCTCCGTCGCATCCGTCGCGTCCGTCGCGTCGCCCGACCCCAAGATGGAGGAGCCCGAGGATATCGTACAGTCGCAGCGGCGACAGATCGAGGAGCTCGAGCGGAAGCTGGAGGCGAGTCGACAGCAGCTGGAGTCGGTGCGGCGCGAGGCGGCGGGCGCGGCGGCCAGCGACCAGTCGCGGCGGCTGCTGCAGGCGCACATCTGCGTGTCGCAGCTGCGCGCGCAGCTAGACGCGCTGCAGCAGCCCGCCGCCGCTGCGCCGCTGCCCGCGCTGCCCGCGCTGCCGACGCTACCCGCGCCGCAGCGCTACGTCATCGCGGCGTCGGACGCGGCCCCGGAGCGGCTGGTGCGGCTGTTCACCGTCACGCCGCCCGCCACCGCCGACGCGACTGCCGACGCCGCGCCCAAACCCAACCCCGCCTACATCCTCAACGGCGTCAAGGTGGTGCCCATCGCCATCCTGCCGACGCACTACGAGCCGGAGCGCGCTGCGCCGCCGCCCGCACCCGTCGCCGCGCCGCCGCCGCTGCTCGACCGCACCGAGGACAGCCAGATCATGGACGACGTGCTCGAGATCCTCGTGGAGAACGGCGAGCTGCCGCCGTCGGCGGTGACGGAACCGGCCGAGCCGACTCTGGACACGTACCTGCCGGAGACGGAGGCGTTCTCCCCGGCCGACGTGCTGGGCGACACGCATCTGCGGGATTCGCTCGCGGCCGACGAGCTTCAGCGGGAGCTCGACGATATCCAGCACGAGATCATGACGCACGCGGCCGGGGAGGGGCGGGACGCGGAGCGGCTGCAGACCGACATCGAGGCGGACCTCGGCGTGGACCTGCTCGCCGACGACGAGTTCCACGACTTCGGCGGCTCCGACCCCACCTCGGACCACGACGACTTCTTCCGCAGTCTGCTCGGCGGCGAGCGCGACGACCGCGCCGGGGAGCACGTGGCGATGGACATCGGCGACGACCCGCCCGAGAGGATGAGCATGACGCCGCTCACCAACGGCGACATCCTCGACCAGAATCGGCCTGGCTTCGAGGACATGGATGACCTCTCGCTGCCGTCGTTCCAGAACGAGGACACGCGGCACAGCACCTTCGGGGGCTACGACGAGCGGCCGTGCGAGTTCGACATCAAAGACTTCGTGACGGAGCTAGGCCCGGCCATGACGGTGGACGGCGACGGCTACGACTACATGGACACGGAGTTCATCCCCAACCACTTCGGGCGCGGCCACGTGCCGCAGTGCGACCCGCTGCTGGGCGGTGCAGTGCCGCGCGCGGCGCCGCGTCCGCAGCGCAAGCACTACTCGTGGGACCGCATCGAGTTCGACGCCACCTGACCCCGCCGCGCCCGCTGCAGCTAAGCCGGTGCAATGTGACGGACGGTACGAGCTCGGCGCGCATTGACACTGAGTGTTGGCGTCGACGACGGACTACGTTTATACGATATTTGGTACTTAATAGGTTGATACGATTGTCTGTGTCGCTAGTTATTAATATATGTAGTTAAATTTAAGTGAGTGCTTAGCGCGCCGCCACCACGCGAAAATACTTGGCTCACGTATTGTAACGAATCATTTTATTGACTATTTATAGGCGTGTCTACTTATGTATATATTGAAGTTATTATTTTAAAATACTCAACATAGTTGTGGATTTCTGCATTCCGCCCGATGACTAAAACTTAGGGGAAAATTATCGTAAGAATTGTTGTTTTTGTTGAGACATGACCCGTCGATCGGCGAGATACCTAGTCACGTACCCGCGTAAGTGAATTGCGAACATACACTCTCGGTTGATGTGTCGGATGCTTAAGTCCGCTGTTAATCGTTCCTTTTGAGGGCGGCTTTTTTCCCAAATTTTAAGTGACATTCCAGTCTTGTTGAAGTGCACAATGTGGCATTCGTGGAGCATGTGTGTCTAGCCGTTTCTTATACGTAAATCCATTAGTCGGCATTACGCGTGTCGCCGCTGCAAGGCATGAAGTGCATTCTTCACAAGCCATCGTCATGGGTGGGACCAGCTCGGGAACAATATTAGATTCATTTAGGTAATTTAGGGAACCGGCTCCTCACGCACGAACGATTATGCACACGCTCCAAACCCACTTACTGTTGTCTAAACTTGTATTTACCCTGATTTCGTTTAAGTAGTGTTATAACAGCTTAATTTAATGTTTAACAGCCTTAATAATTATGATTTCTTCCTATGACCATTGTATAAACAAAACATTCTCGAAAATGTATCATTCCAATGTGTTGTCTAAAGTGTAGGATAGGTGCATTGTTATTAAGTTTCGACTTTGGTGTCTTATCGAGTAATATGAATGAAACATATCTTGAGCGAGAGCAACTCGCGGTTTGTTTGCATAATCGTTCGTGACTTATTTATTTAAATGTCACTTCAGTGTACCTTCTGATTTTGTATTCAGTTGTATTCATTGCAATGAATGAGCGTTTCCACTTAAGTGTAATAGATTCGTTAGTAAAAGGTACGTCCTACTAAATTAGTAAAGTCGGAATATCATTTATAAGAACGTATTGCCATTATTTGCATTTATATAAATATAATTGTTGATTACCTGTCACGACAACGAATAGAGTTCTACTTTACTGCCGTTGAAGTGCCAATGCTACTTTACATTTGTGTTTGAGTGGCCTCGATGCACCTTACAAATCTTACATAATAATTTAA
The DNA here is from genome assembly GCA_947563765.1 of Anarsia innoxiella. Lineage (NCBI taxonomy): Eukaryota > Metazoa > Arthropoda > Insecta > Lepidoptera > Gelechiidae > Anarsia > Anarsia innoxiella. The sequence goes on along the minus strand of OX387404.1, from coordinate 4,388,604 downwards.
CATTTATGTTTTTGATTGTAAACTACAGTAATAAATGAGCCAAACTCCTATAAATTATGATTGTGGCTATATGGTCTGATCTAAGATAAAGTATGGTGGTTATGTGATTGGTACTTTAGAAAAGAAGCGTTTTTTAAAGTCCACTCATATATGGAATGGTGCTATTTGCGTAAGTTATGGTGAATTATTTAATGAAGAAATATTTTAACGTTATTATAACCTAATGAATTACAAAAAGAATTTAACTGCGTGACTCATAAATATAGAAGAAAATTAATCAACTAATATCCATCCTTAGGTTATAAAAGTATAATTTCCTTGCGATCGGCCAAACGGCCGCTGCGTTGTTTCCGAACAGCAAATTATCATTGTGTCTGCTTTTTTAGTGTGTAAACTAAGTAATATTCCATTGTCTAAGTAAATTATGTAAACCTTTATTCTAGATTTAATATTTAAACGTATTCTATTGCTCATTATCCCAAATTTACTCATTCTAGCTAAATATTCGAGTCAACTTTCCATAAAACAATATTTAACAGGCCTAGTGTGTTATCATAACTTCGTATTTTTATCGAGAGTTTAGTTTAAATGTGTTTAACGAGATACTAAGTGAGATTAATGTTTTGAGAAATAGCGTATTTACTGCATATTTGTTATGGTCTTATGATTGTTGTAATTATTTTAGGAGAGTTTTAATATTTGTTTTATATCTAGATTTACATGTGAAGTGATAAATTGTGCTGACTTAAATACGTCATAGCTCTCTGCAAAGTAATTATTTATACTTGCATATTATCTAGCTAATAAATGGCTTCTTATTTATTTATCTCACATCTATTTAATACTTTAGTTATGTAATACATGTACCTATTTTCGCTGATGGATCGATTATTTTGGTAGTACCTAACCTTAGATTTTGCGAAGGCTACAAGCCTAGAAAGCAGAGCCAAGTATTGATCGATATGATGTGATAGATTACCACGAGAGTCGGTATATGTAGAATAATTGGATAGTTTTTTACCTTGCCCTGTAATGAAGCCTTGTAAATATTACCAAGCCTTTATTAGCTTAAGGAAAGAATGTTGAAATAAAAAAAGTAAATAAAATAATTGTTTTATTTATATTTCTCAGTAGTGTACACCCCTCTGGCTCGTCAGCCCATTCTTAGGGAATTTCAGACGGACAGACAACAAATCAAACACTTTCAGACAGTTTACACAGGCCTTTTATAATGGATATTTTCCTGCATTGATAACTGCTAGGATCTGGAGATATCTAGGAACCACGCTAGGAACTGTAGTATAGTTTAGAATTAAATATAATATAGACAGGAGATATGCTACATTTTTAAATATCCTATTTATTTAATTTAAGTGCTAGTTTATCACAGATATATTGCAGACATATAAACATTTATAGACAAAACGGTTAAATTAAAACTCATCGGGAAACAAATGCGCAAAGCAAGCACAGCTCTAGTGAGTGTGCGTGTGAACCAGCTAAAAATAAGGCTAGAAATATGCTTTAGGGCGCGTTCCCACTATGTCGTAACGACTAATTTATCGTTCGACGACTGTCGTCTCTACATGTTCCCATTATAACTATTGTTTTGACAAAGTGTCGTCACTGCAAAAATGTCGTAGACGACAGTAAATTGTGTCGTTCTAAATGTGAACACCTCCATTTAAACATATAAGCCACGACACTTAAAACTACACGATTATCTGTCGTCACGACATAGTGGGAACGCGCCCTAACTTTTAGTAAAAGTTCTAAAACAATTGTAAAACTAAATATTTTAATTTGTAAAAAGATAGAACAAAAGATATGGCATTAAACATCGGCTCACTCAGTTGATCAAGCTACCTATGAAAATTAGAGAAACTATTAATTATTCATATAATATTTATATACCAGGATTTAAAAAAACTTTTGCTAAGTAAATCCTGAAAATTTCAGATCGCCTGGTAACGTAATAAAATTTTTACAAATGATTTCTTCAGCTCACTCGGTCGAAACGTTTTTTCAACCCCTTTAATAAAATTAAATACTGAAATTTGAAACTGCTACGTAATTGTAAAAGTAAGCTAAGATAATATGAGAATTTGTGAAACACAAAACAAACGCGGCAGGTTTTTGTATAATCATTGGTTTCATCGGCTCACTCCGTTGACACGTTTTTCGTAAGATAAAAATGACAATATCTTAAGATTTCTAGCACTATAGAAACTAAAAACTGTCTTAACTTTTAGTAAAAACTTTTAACTAAATATCCACCATGCTAATGTTTTATATTCCACGTCTGGTTTAAAAGATATTCAATTGTGTTTATTCTGCATACAAACTTCAGTTTAGGGTGATCGATCACACTGTTTTATAAAAATTGAGGACATTTTTTAAGAAAACAAGTTTCTTTACTTATCAGCCTTCTTTATTGAACTAGGTAATTCTTTATTAAACTATAATACCGAGCATAATATAGACTTAAATTGACAAACAATGTAAAAAATACTTATTCAGTAGCCTAATGAGGAACGCTAGTTCCTCGAAGTCTAGAAGCGTAAACTCAAACATTACCAGCAGGCCTAACCAATAACTACATTGATTGAGTGTACATTTTTGTTTCGGTAACAAATAATAATAAAATGAATTTTAAATGAAATATAACAAAGATGGAATAATTTTGAATGAATTAATGAAAGCTGTGGCCTGGCACTACAATATTTTGAGACACATTCGTTTTGCTGTTATAAACGCTAAATTCGTAACTCCAGATTTTTATTTGACCATGATAGTTTCTTTTGTATTTTATTAAAACAGCAGCGGAATATCATAAGGTTTTGTTTGTCAATTTGATTCAGTACTTTTTTACGCATAAAATGGTACCAAAATCGTAACTATATCTCAGTAATCAGACATACCAAACCAAAAAACCGTTTGAAACTTTAGAGCCCTTTTTCTCAACTTTGATGATGTTAGGGTTGATACATAAACGCTTAACACCGTCCAAATATTATAAGTAGGTAGGTAGGTACCATGTTATTTTCTCTCGTTATATCCTTAACTGTGTATCGAATTTTCTAGCAGCCTGAAAAGCGTTTTAGCAATTAAAGCAATTAAAATATACTTAAAAAATACATTTTAATTACTTTGAATTCATTCCCGAGTCCCAGCACTATGAAATGTCAACAGCATGGTCACCCTAAACTGAAGTTTGTATGCAGAATAAACACAATTGAATATCTTTTAAACCAGACATGGAATATAAAACATTAGTATGGTGGATATTTAGTAAATATTTTTGGAACTAAATTTGACAGGTCTATTTTCCCTATTTTCTGACCTTGTCCCTGATAGTAGGTAGAAAACCCCTTACTTATCTTAATAAAAATACACTTTTTACATAACAGAAATATAGCTAAGTAGACAATTTTATCAAAATATATACCAACCTACTCATGGAATGACCAGAACAGTCAAAATATGCAGGAAATAATATTATTTAATAAATTACAAATGAAATAAACATGATATAGGTAGATGTTGTACTCATAAATGGCAACATTATCAATTTTGACGTGAAATACAGCGCCGCAGCTAGGGAGGGGAGGGGACTTCTTTCGTGAAAAGGACTCTACGTAGCTGCAGTCTCAATTTTCAGTATTTTCGTCAGAAATAGGGGTTGTAAAAACGTTTCGACCGAGTGAGCTGAAGAAATCATTTGTAAAAACTTTATTACGTTACCAGGCGATCTGAAATTTTCAGGATTTACTTAGCAAAAGTTTTACTAAATCCTAAATATTATAATATGAATAATTAATAGTTTCTCTAATTTTCATAGGTAGCTTGATCAACTGAGTGAGCCGATGTTTAATGCCATATCTTTTGTTCTATCTTTTTACAAATTAAAATATTTAGTTTTACAATTGTTTTAGAACTTTTACTAAAAGTTAAGCATATTTCTAGCCTTATTTTTAGCTGGCTCACTCGGTGCACACGCACACCTCTAGTGATTGCTGGGTAAATGAATGAATGAATAAATGTATTGACAAAATGTCTTCTCTAGTGATTGCTGGGTAAATGAATGAATGAATAAATGTATTGACAAAATGTCTTGGTCATGAATTTACTTGACTGACCTGTCATGTCAATCGATAAAATAAAATAAAACAATTAATGGGAAATATTTAATTGAATTTGTGTGCGGTAGTTTATGTGGTTCATAATTTGTGCTTCGATAGGTGGAAATTATTATTTGTAGTGACGACCTTATTTGTGAGAATACGAATAAAGCAACGGATAAACTGCTCGAAAGTATCAAATCTTGAATGTCCTTTTAGGTTTGTCCAGAGTCATCAGTTATGATATTAGGTGAATCACTTCTGTTCTTTGTAGCCTTGATCGATACCGCTGCTATATTATTTGTCTTAGTTTACTACATAATAACATTGTCGGATCTAGAGTGCGACTATTTAAACGCCCAAGAGTGCTGTGATAAGTTGAACAACTGGTTGTTTCCAAAATATATAGCCCAAGTGTTCTTAACGATACTTTTACTGTCACATGGTAGGGTATCCTTGTTTCTAATTAACCTGCCTATGTTCATATGGCAGACATTTGAGTTCTTTACAGTACCTCGTGGAAATCTAGGGGCATATGATCCGGCAGAGATCCACAATCGAGGCCAGCTTAAGAAACATTTGAAACATGTGTTATTGCATGTTGTATTTTATCTTGTATGTTTCTTCTTGTACCTTTACTCCATCATAATTGCTTTGCTGAAAGGGGACCCATTAACATCTGGAGTTGGAGAAGATGGAATAGTTGAAGTAGAAACAGTTGGACCTCCAGTTGGCGGGTTTCATTATAAAATATAAACAATGGCAAGTCCTTTACGACGACGACGGTCAGCTTTCCCGTTTGTAGACTGTGATTCAGATGAAGAACCATGTACAGATCCCTGTGTCAAACTGGAGCTACCTGAACATCTTGCTGCATTCATCCAGAAGAGAGAGCTTACGAGAGATATTAAACCTATCACTTGTGATGGCAATTTAGTTGAGAAGGTGTTCTCCAACTACATAATTGCTAAGAAAATATTAAGCAATCTGTGTTGGAGAGACAAATTCTTGAGTAAGCTTGTGTGCACAACGTGGTGCTCTGCAGTTAATGCTCTAACACGGGAACACTTGACTCCTGTAGATTTTGTGTATGATGTACTGAGAGACCCGATGCCTGACAGCAATACTTTCAGGAAGTCTGAGAATTTCCACAGTGAACCACTGGCTGTGTTTACATTTGTCAACTCTACAGCTCTGCACACAGCTCTCTCTTGTAAAAATATATCTCCATGTCTATGTAACCCGCCTTGCCCAGAAAAAGGGCATTGTTGTGAGTATTCTTGAACTTTTGCATAGCTTTTAAACAGACCATAATTATTAATACTAAATAATTTAACTTTTAAAATCTTTATTTTAGTAATGGATGTAATACAGCAACAAGTGAGTGCACCTAAAGACTGCATGTTGTCAGTGGTAGCATGTTCCCTGACCTATATGCCCCTGCCGGTGTCTGACACTGACAAACATGCCCTGGCTCATCCAACACGAAATGATCCCTTCTACTGTGGGATCTGCATTCCTGTCATCCCAAATGTTCAATTTCATGCAATCAATATCAAGCAAAGGTTGAAAAATACAATGAATTTGCAAAAAGACTTCTATGATGTTATCAATACTCTATCTCAAGATCAAATCATAAAAGGTGTCCTGGTTTTTGTTACTGATAAATACATTTTACAAACAGTTGAAGATATAATGCTGCTCAATTACTTCAAGGAAGTGTAAGTTTTATTTAGTTTCTCTAGTTTTTCCATACAGGGAAAACCCACGTGTTTTTTGAATATGAAATATAAATTACCAGAGGCTGCCTGTGACCTCGTACGTACCTACGCATTTACCGTCATATCTTAGATAATGACACAATATCTTAATTAATATAGCCTATCTATGTGTTATTCTGATGTATGTACTTATAAGCTACAAAATTGTGAAAGTTTCTTAAAATCTGTGCAGTGGTTTTGGCGTGACATTTACAATATATAATATATAGGAATATAATTTTTATGTTTCAGGCAACCAGAGGTTCCTTACGCTCTCGGAGGCTGTATAATAGAAGAAACAATATCTGGCAACAAAGATATGGACACTTTAATTGAAAGGATAAATTCCAAAGTCGATTTTGTAAGCGAAAACCTGATTTCTATTGGAATATTTACATTACCAAAGACTGGATTTAGTGAAGGACAAGGAGACAAGTGCAACTTTGATATGTTTTCATTAGTTATTGAATCATCTGAGTGGACTAAGCAAAAAATACAACAAGCAATCAATGAGGTAAGTTTAATTGCATTTATAATATCGTTAGGCAATCATATTACGAGTTTGTTTGGGATCTAAAATCAGCAATTTTTCGATAAGTAAGAATCGTTTTAGAATTCATATTAGATTCTTTTATTATGTAAGGATAGTAATGTACCTTATGATAAGGATAAAAATAAACAAATTTAAAAATTTTGAAAAATACCCACGACGGTAATTTAATCGATAAAGAATAAAATAACTAAAAAAACCCTCGACCGAGGAATATCCGTCGGGGGCTGCCTTTAAACCAGCTAAAGTTTTTCAACTCGTAGTGACGCGAATACAATTAAGTATTGATGTTTAACGATTACATAAAATACATTTATGAGTATTATTTAATGTTGAAATTTCTTGTAGAAAAGGCAGCCCCCGACGGATATTCCTCGGTCGAGGGTTTTTTGAGTTATTTTATTCTTTATCGATTAAATTACCGTCGTGGGTATTTTTCCAAATTTGTTTATTTTTATTTCAGACTTTTTAGAGAGCATATACGGCTTATAATTTAATGCATTAAGCTTCCCTACCATAAACACATTTCTGAAAACGGAATTGTAATCCGATATTTCGTTTTGATTATATTGCAACATTGTTTTGCACTAATATTGTGGCGCCCCCTAGTGAGTTACAGCAATGACACCTGTTTAAGAACATGCATCTATCAAACACAAACTCGTTATTGAAAACCGCATCAAAATCGGATCATTACTTTAGAAGATAGGGGGGAACAATAACTTTGCACAAACGCACACACAAACAAACATCTCTCACCCCAAACGCATATACCTGCTCCTTTCCGTCGTGTCTAATAAATAAGTTAAAGATACTTCTTTAAACTTAGTGCCTCTTTCAACACCTGCTGATAAAATTTAACTGACAGATAAACCTATGTCTAGGTATAAAATATCTGTCAGATAAATTTTATCTGTAGGTACATGGTGAAACGGGCACTTAGAGTACTGGCAGGGTAAGATCGCCTCGCCTTCAATTATTTTCCGAAGTTATAGTTCATACTAAATAATATTCTTTATTTTCAGTTTGCGAAGAATGTACCTAATTTCGAGTATAGCGTCGCATTGAAATTGTCTTGCGTGGGCCGAGACAGAAAGCATTTACTTGAACAAGACTATTTCCGCGCCGCCTTTCCGCAGACTCCCTTACTCGGTTGCTATGGAAACGGGGAACTTGGGCTGAACCACCCGCACCGCGCACCCTCCGTCGACCCTACATACCGGAACAAGAGACATAAAGGCGATCTAGGCAAGCACGGAATTATGTATTCTTACTCAACAGTTTTCGTATACATTGGCTGGGGAAAAATTTCAAATGCCGATCCCGACACGCCTAAAAAATCTAATTAACTTAGATAGGTATTAAATAAGTTTGTAATTACCCAAAGTAATCTTAGAATTAAGACAGGACATTGATGTTTTAAAGGTGAAAATATTTGTTACTTAAGTACATACCTACTGTAGTGTATCTTATATTATATATTAATGCTTCTAGTTAAATAAGTACTGAGCTTCATGGAATTAAATAAGTATGTTCATAACTAAAATAATATATCAATAATAATAATAGCAAAAAAAGGTAAGCCAGCTTCTTACGATGCGCAAATTACGTTTCGAAATATTTGTCCTTTATTTCAAAGGTAACAGGGTATTTTTTTGCAATTAAAGTTTCCGTAAATATGCAACTATTTTTACAGAAAATAAAGTCTTATGTGTTTTCATAGGAAACACTAATCATTAGCTGCCCTGGAAATGATATTTCGTAACGGACCGCTTCACATTAGTTACCATAATTAAGTGCATAAACATAATACATATTAGCATATAATTATTTTATTTAGATACACACTCATATTTTATTCATCCACCACTTACAAAAATACTTAAAATTAACTTGGGAAACCTTATATAATACACACTGTTTATAAAAAACTAGTTTGTTTTATTCCACTTTCTAATGCATATTTATGGGAATTTGCAATCTTAAAATAAATAAATAGATGTAAGTAGTATGTAAAGATGTTGTTTTTGAATAGTAGATTAGATATGGTACCTGCTTTTGGTCTGCATTATCTCAGATAGTAATTTAACGATTTATTTTTAGAACTCCTAACTGGCTATTCGTATGTTAAACTCTACAAAGACGCTCTCAATTCTATAAATTCTATGTTCATTGTCTCATGTACAAGAAAGCTAACGTCGAGACTATCTACAGCTTCTAGCAACATAAGTATGAAACATCCGTTTGTGATATTGTGTCGGCGTGACTGTGGTGGGAAGTGGGACCGCGAACCAATAAGAATATTGGAATTGCTTTACATCTCCAATGGTGGGTAACGTTTATGTTTATTGTTCTAGCCTAGAAATATAGTAACTTTGCCCTGCTTTTGAAATCTAGAGCTATAGAGCACAACAATATTTATGGTATTGCCATTGTGCGAGTACATTAAAAGTTTAGTGTTGGGAATTATAGGGTGTAAACTTCTTTAGTACTGCCAGCTGCAGCGTAGCGTAGTTTTAGTGTATGCCTGGATGATGGAATCAAATGAATTATCCTTAGAGATAGTTAAAAATGCTAGTTTTTTTAAGTATTCAGATACTCGATTAGGTTTTTTCATTTAAGGAAATCTTTCCTGTTATCAAAATTTGCAAGTTAGGTTTGACGCATCTGAAAGGAGGTACCTACGTAAAAACGCGAAAGCAAAAAAAGATTCAGAAATACCTGTTGTTATGAACAAAGTAATATTAAAGTGAGCGTGCCCACCCATCTAGTAACGAAGAGTTAGCTAGCGTAAAAGTTCAGGAAAAGGCAATCGCGGAGAAAGGAAGCTGTAATCGATCAAACTTTATGATGGCCATTTCACTTCCGATCCATACTGTATTTATCGCGAGATTGTTGTACCTAATTGATGACTTTAAGAGCTTTGGCTTTACCATCGGAGGAAAGTGGAGAGATGTAGCCGAGCGTAGAGTGGTCTCTGGTAATAAATGCATTCGTACGATGAGAGCTCTCTTATGTCGCAGCGAGGAATGGCGAGGATTAAACTTTCTCTGAAGCTTTACGATTGTCGTTAATGTCCCGTGGCGACGTTTTACGACAAGTGATAACAATCATTTAGCCATAAAAAATCGTTACCACTCGAGGCTTCTGTTAAGTTGGATAATTTAAGAATTTATTATTTTTCCGGTTTATCCACGAAGACGTTTTGCTTCATGGAACTCTGGGCCAGTCAAGGAGATTATTAGGTGTCAAAAACGACCCACTTCAATTCACGGGAAATGAGTTCACACTGCTTGACCTCTATAATGACACGAACATTCTTTAAAGAATTACTAATGTATGGTAGAAGTATTAACTTACCCCTTACGTATTTCCTACTTACACTTTTATACCCGTTGATTACTTGCCGTTTTTCTCAATATTTCAACATTTCCCTGAATTTACAAAAGCTGCTAAGGAAATTTAAGATCTTTTAGTTACCGGCTTAGTTAACACCATAACAACTTTTATGGTTTTGTTCTCTATCCTAGAATAGGCAGGGTAACACAGTTTGTAAGGTTTATGAAGATTATTACGCAGAATGAGGCAGGCACAGCTAGTGTTTAGAGGCAATTTATATCAGTAACTACGTGTAATACTTACTTTTATTTATTAAGTGCGATGTGTTCTAAGTAATGCAAATACCCGCAGTATAAGGATTTGCGATGTTTAAGGTTAATGACGATTATTCTAGAGCAGTGCTTCTTGACGTCGCGTTGTAGTGCCAAGAGAAACTCATAGGTATTAAGAAACATACCTTTAATATTACATCTCTTAATTATGGGTCTCGGGGACATTGGATTATTTAAGCTGTTGTTGAACTACTGACGACTGCGTTTGAAAATATGGTAGCCTCACAGCTCTGAGGGTTTAATTTAGTTTGAAACCTTATTGTCATTTTTTAAGAAATCTTCATTTCACAAATAACTTCTTTTCCAAGAGATAGGTGCATTTTGAAATACTCAGAGGTTTTTAATTATAGCTAGTCCGCCGAAGTAGGATAGGATTGGAATTGTTTTCTACGTTTTACCAACAAAAAAAAGTAGGAACTAATTAGGTAGGTATAATACGAATAGATATTTCTAAAGTTTTTACGTATTCTTTTACCTTAGGGCAATGAACTGTAACCCACTCTTAAGGTAACAGACAGAGCAAAATGATTTTTGTAATCAAAGGGGCTAGAAAATTTGCCTGTCTATCATCATCTTCAGGTTCAAACGGTGTGGGTAGAGCGCTAGACTCGCTCCAGGCGAAAACTTTAATGCTTAAATAATAACCAAATAAGTTAGATAGATAAAGCTATCCCACCAGAGATAATTCAAATTTAAATAGAATCAGTCACAATTACAGGCTCGGTAATTTATAATGACAGGCCTCCGTTACGCCGACTATGTTTACTATTTCAGGCGCAATTAGACCGAAAAATATTAATTTTCTCGCGGAATTGTAATCTTTGGGGCGAATCCGGCGCAGACAACGGTTTTATGAACAATAACCAGCAGATGATCTGATAATTTGTCGTTATAGATCGGTTGGCGGGGTTGCGTGCGCGCTGCGGTCGTGGTGCGCTGTGTCGTGAGTCGTGTACTAATTATTTAGTATCTCACTATGTTCTCCTACCACGTGTAAATTTAATACTTACCTACGTATGTTATTATTGCTCATATCATTTATCATAGGTAGTCGTGCGACTCGATCTAGATTTATCACCGAAATGACACGTTTCTGCAAAAATACCTATCTAAAACTTTATTTTTGATTTGGCGTGGTCGTGATTGTTTAATGTAATAAACGTACTTACCTATTAAAAATAATATAAAACTGCTGTAATGTTATTACCGAGTAAAAACGTTATCTTTTACATAATACAGTTCTAACTTTATTTAACGAATAAAAACAAAGTTCTATCAATTCATACGCATTGTCTCGATACGCCTTGCTTATCTCTACTCCTGAAGGAGCAGTATTTGCAAGTGGCGAGTGACGAGTGGTGGAGCAAGTAGCTTGAGCCAGTGCTACGGCGGCAGTGCTAGTATTGAAGCACATGGGTTCGACACCGCACGCTCGCCGCCCGCGTCTTTTGACCGTCGCGTCTACGATATCGCGGTAGAAAGTCGCGTGTATCATATCGTAAAAAGCTTTTAACTTTTTTAAATATTTTAGTAAAATTTATTTGAATTAAAAGTGAAAAAATATTATGTTTTTTTAGTACCTAATGTTTAGGTTCTTTTAAAAGTATTTAAAAGATTTTTAAAAATATTTTTTTACATAATACAAAAGTAAATAATTTTACAATTTTAGATGACTTATATTCTTTTGTAAGTTGCCATTGGCTATCTTTATAGGCAAATTGGATTGAATTACAGTAACTGGAAATAAAGCAAAAGCGTGTTAAAGCAGTGACTTTCATGACATTTATTAATTTGCAAGTGCGCTGGGACATTTGCATATTGCGTGAGTAATTTACCTAGTAAATTGTAGTACTTAGTATTATAATTATAATTTCTTGATTGGTTTAATTAAAACATTAAATGCATCAATAATCTGTGTAACTTTCAAATAATGTTGATGTTTATTTATACTGATACTTCTTGAAGGCGTTTTAGTTGGGCTCGATAAGAGTGGAGTAGCAGGAATAAAGTGTAATTAAGTTTTTATGGTAATCGTTTGCGATCCTAGCGATCAGTGAATTGAATTATAATTCAGTGGGGCGCGTCACGCGAGTATCCCAGGCCTGGGACACACGCTATTCAGCCTAACAATCTCAATAAAGATCATAATGAAATAAGAGTTAGCATTATTGAGTTACATAAATGACTGACCTAATTCATAGAATTATTTGAAAATCAACTTTGTAGTAGGTACTTAGCTGTTGTGATTAATCGTCTTATATCGTTTTTTTTTCACTCCTGTAGTAGCTTCACAATTTATAAATGTAGAGTTATTTAGGTAAAGAGCAACAAAATATCTGGCTCCGCATCCAACACTTAAAAATAAAGTGTTAACTGGATGATTTATTAGAAAACCACAAAATAAACAGGATGTTTAGAAAAGCATATAAATCGAAAACGCAAAATTTTATGGCATTTGAAAATTTTGGCATTAGTTTAATTTTAATCTTCAGATCCGTATCTGATATCTTTCAGATTTATATTGATATCCGTTTTTTTTTTAAATTTTGTGTCGTATTGTTTGTTAAGTTAAAGGTTCGTGTACGTACCTCGCTCGTGTGTTTCAGTCCGCAGAATCTGCGTCGTTTCTCCGCTAATCACTGTTATCTCCTCCAGATCGGTGTTTAGAGCGTTAACTTTGCGTAAATAATTGCTATTTTCATTACATCTGTTACCTTTTGTTTACAACATAGCCATAGGTAGGTACTTGATTTAGTTTACGTGGAACTTTGAATCCGCTAGGAATGCAAATATCATCCAAGGGACAATAGACTATATTTCACGCAACTGCTTCAAGCGTTCCGCATACAATCCTGATCCGTATAAGTAGTAGTGGACTAGATGCGTTGAATGATAGTCCGATTGTAAGGGCATTTGTGTAAATGCAAAAGCATAGAGCGCATGGTCAGTTGCATTTCTATATCTGGCGCATTTTATGAGTCGCTTGTTTAAATAAAGGTAAATGAGGATTTGAAAAAGGCGAGCTAACAAAGTCTTTGGATTTATGCCCTTTATTTACTTCCACTTACTTCGACGTCTATCTTGTCTAACTCGTAGGCGTATTCGTAGCTAAGATGAGTCTACATACTAATAAATTACATATCTACGCCAAGTGAAAGCATATCATTAGATTGCATTCGCGTATTCACTTACCAGTAGATATTCGCAAATGAGAAATATAAGAATTTTGGCCAGTGTATATTAAGATGTAATGAACGATAATTTGATAAGACCGGACAGCGGCCGGATCACACCGGCAGCGTGTGCACGCGTTCACTTTCACCCAATACGAGATTCACCGACTAATCCATACATCAAAATATCTTTGTGCAAACCCAAACATATCATATGAAATATTTATTAAGATAACATTTCCTTATAGAAAGTTATGTAAGTGTTATTGTCTAATTCCTATAATTACATAGATATTCAGTATGATTATAAATTAGGCTAGGTATTAGTAAGTTTTTAATAACTAAATATTTGGAATACTAGAATGCTATATTTGCAGGAAGAACATCGTAAGCGCTAATGACTGCCTACTTCGTGTGGCATCTGTTTTTGTTATAGATTCCGACCTTCTTGTATAAACCGAATTTTTGTATTAACTTTCTTCAATTATAAAAAGAGAGTTAATCTAAGTGTTAAAAGCTTTTTTTTCAAAAGTTTTGTATATCAGCAGGTTGTTACAGTGAAGATGGTTATGACTTACAAATATTTTAACAAGCAATATTAGCAGTGTCAGACTATAAACATTTTAGTGCACGAAACATTGCAAGTGGCCATTAAGTGAACTGTGCAATTTGTTAACTTGTTTACTCTTATTTATACAACTTTCATGAAACTGTGGCAGTGATACTCCGACAAACGTTTGAGATCAAGTGAAAGTTAAGAATTTCCTGCATTTAGTGTGGGAGAGTCCGAGTGTACAAAGAGCTGAGACAATGGACCACCTGTTCCGGCAGCGGCGGATCAGCGTGCCTAAGAGGTAAGCATTGCCCATAACCATTCATGTCCCCTATACCTTAATTTAATAGCCATAGTTCTCAGTCTAGACTCGACATCAACGGTGTCCATATTACCCTCAACACAAAACACACGCCACTTACACATAAAAATGAATTGTTACCGTGATCAACTTCACAACCTACATATCGGCAAAAATTCGGCACACGAACAAATCCGACCGACGTATAATTACGTAGGTAATTGACTGGAAATTGAGAAGCTATTATAGCAAATTAATAACAATAGTAATATGATTTGGAGTTGCGGGTTTATGTCATTCAAAAGTTGGGTCCGTTCATCGTGTGCCCTGGGCCATAGCTCGCATCGACCTACATCCGTCTCTGCGCTAATTTGCTATTCAGATCACACTACTCGTGATTTGTAAGTTGTTTGCAAGTGTCAGTTTTCTGCAGATAAACTCGCCTCCGCTGTGAGACAAAGCCTACGGATACAAATATGGCCATCATTAGTGTCCGTTAGTATTATTGTACTCGTAAATGCAGCAAGATGCCATCATTGAAGTCTGGTTTTTATGAATGTGGCTTTGTATAAGCCAACAAGGATTTTAATGAATAGCAAATACCTACCTACTTGTGTACAAATTTTGAGTTCTTTATGGCGCTTTGAAAACTTGTAAAAGTAAAAAGAGGAAAAGCAATTGGCCACACTGGATTAGAAAGTAATTTTCTCGGAAAAACTTTCGCAAATAGGTAAATAAAATCCGACAAGCGTTTTCCGGGCGGACGCGCACGGCTGCATTAATCCGAATAGGTAGGTAATCGATAAAAATCCGAGATGATAGTTACTTCCGCCGATGCATTTCTCGTGTAGATATATTACAAATGTGGCGCGATTTCCTCGGGGTGAACGGCCCCGCTGAGCAGGCGCGCGCTTTTTGTCAAAGATCTCGCAGCGCATTGTTGCTTTGCCTACAATGGGGCTGTGATATTGACTGTGATGTCAATGTACTCACACGCAAAGATGCGTTTACTAATTAAAATTCTTTAACAAATGGTCATGGTAAAGTGCTCCAAAATGTATTAAAACTCTCAGCCTTTTAAAATTCCAAAAAAACTTGAATCAAGTACATAGACTATTTTAATGAGTTACTATTCTAGGATGTTCTTATTATATGTAATTTAATGCCCTTTGCGCCCAGTGCTATGATTACCTATGCTGTGACAAACAATAAAAATTATAATAGACATGTTTTCCGTGACAATTATACTTACGTGTACCTATCCCACAACCTACTCGTAGTTTTACGACTATCTTGATACTGTCAACTATCAACTCAACTACATCAACCTCCAATATTTCCGGTAAACAAGCTTCTTCATGTTATCCATATTCATTTTCTTGTGTGAGCAGAATTATAGCAATTATCTCATAGACATCTACGGTACATGTAATTACTATAGTTATTATCATTAAACTTTCATGTTTCTACGAATAAGTTCTTCAGATCCCCTATTAATTGCCTGTTCCTCCCGTTTCTTTGACCATGTTCTTTGTTGGCATTGTTACGTTGCTCATTGCTCACTCATTGTACTTTGTTTTATCTAATTAAAACAATGATATTGACGGAAGTTGTTGTAACTGTATTCAATTGAGACACGTTAATGTCATAATTAGCAGATTTCTCTCGCTTTGTAAAATTTAACGACAAAGATGATTGTTACCTAATGATGCTATAACACGACAAGATGTTTTACAGAGGTAAACCCGATAAATGGAAAACAAGCTGAAAAGTGGCGACTGTATACACATTATAGTCGCTTTATTTTAAATACTTGATGTAAATTTTTAAATATTTTAAAACTCTTTCAAAGTGTTGGTAATTTATACTTAGTATTTTATGATCTCGAGCTAGATTGCAAACGGATATTCAAAGTGGGTTCAGGAAGCGTTTATTTGCCAGCGTAAATTACGAGCGTAGCCGAGTAGATATTGGATCTGAATAACAATAAAGAAATTAACGTCAATCAATACTTTGTGAAAACTACCTATATGTGTTGATGTGTGCCAAATAAATAAATAAAGGAAAATGTTTCGCTGAGAAATTTTGTTTACGCTCCAATTGACGAGATGAGCTATTTACACAGATACCAGATAAGATGCGACGCAGACTGCCATCGCCGTCGGTGATTTGAAGTGGATAACAGAAAACACCTCAACGGATCATCACTTTCCCTAGTCCGGTAACGTGTTACGAAGTTTTAATGTGAAATTATGAGCGAGTGCCGTAACTGGCGCCCGCCGCGCTTTTTTTAGCACTCAAATACATTCGTTATTGTAATCCATCGGCATACATTAAACTAAATACCAATTCTGCATAATTTTACGATCGTTGTATAATTTTTGCTATCTTCCTGGTGCACAAAAGGAGCATTAGAAATTGTCCAAGCTATGACGCATGTTTTGGCGAAAGTTGTTGCATAAAATATAAGTAGGTAATATTAGGTTGACTATAAAATGGATTTTGCAGATTAGCCTTCTCTACTCGTGCATGGTCACTTATCATCGGAGAGTTTGATTTCTATAGTATCTGAAATATAGGTAATAATGCAATTGCAAGTAATGTAGGTAGTGGCATATTTATTTGAAGTGGCAATCTCATCGGACCGTTGCTTTCCAAGGTTTGATTACCGCCGCGGTGAGCAGGGTCTAGGCCGCCCGCCCCACGCCGCCGCCGCCGCCGTCATCAGCCATCGTGGACAGTTACAGCCACGCTTCACTTCCTACCCTCGTGCAGGTGCCGTCTTTCCATAATTACGAATAACTGCGTCAACACATTCATCATTATCTCTCTAGTCGATTAATTGCGATCGTTATCATTTATTCCCTGCTTGGTAAATGAGCTCAGTAAATGGCATGCGAAATTGTTTTAGTTATACCACTTTGAAGTAATTTTGCATGAATGAATGATCGCGCTGGACAATTGAATGTAAAAATAATGAAGCGTTTATTTTGAATATGCATATTAAATACACATTTGTTAGCGGAATCAGAAAGCGTGTTTCACGAATTTTTGCAATGGTTGTAGAGTGACAGCTGAGCCGTATACAATCGTAGACAATACAAGTTTTCCGGCATTATCATGTATAAGTGGAAAGGAGCACTCATTGTATTTCTTTGATGCTGTTTATGTGGGGAAGGATTATTCTTTTGTATCGGACGAAACTTTTCAAGTGTGCATCACAATGAGTCTAGTTTTGTAATTCAAGCAGTACATGGTTAACTTAACTTTAACAAAAGAATCAATGTGAAATTCGTGTGTTAGGATTGCGAAGTGCAATTCCCGATCTTTGGTTTTATTGAGATAGTAGATAGTCTATGTGTTTTTTTATTAAGAAGTCCGAAAATTGAGTAACAGTTAGATAATTAGGTTTTGTCGGGGTCAGTACATGATTGAGTTTTTGTTGGCGCGGGCCGGTTACCGTTGGTAGCTAGTAACATACGAGCATCGCGGCTCGCAGTCTCACAATTGTATTGCGTTTTCTGTAAAACTCGGCTAATGGGTCGACATCTCTTTTTATTTGTAGCAGAGTAACAACTTCCGTTCCGTACATAAATACATTGCTCAAGTATCTGATTTTTTGTCTTTATACCCAAAGTAGATATTTGCTAACTACATAAAAAAGAAGCAAGTATACGAATCAGCCTTATAAGGAAAGAACTGGGTGGTTAGTGTAATTTGGGACATATACATTTACATGCTTTGTTTTTATAATGCGGAAATTAATCACACAAGTACAAGGACCTGTTTAATATTAACTTAAAATTCAGATGCCGCTTTTTGTAACTGAAGTTGTTGAGATAATTTAATAATTACTTAGAGTGTTTCCAATGAAGTCAGCTTTTTGCTGTAGGTGGGTGGTTGTAAAAGTACCTATTCGTTCAAGTTGAAATAAATTAGGTTGTTTATGTATACTCGTAAATACGAAAATTATGACTAGAGATAGTTATAGTTATAAAATTTTAGGTTGTAAAACGGAATTAATTTATTACTGCTTTAAGAAACCTATCTCTAAGTATGGAAATGAAATGAAATGAAGATTTAGATTTGATATAAAATACGATTATCCCGGTCAAAGTGGAGACTTTCGTACAAAACGTACGTGAAAGCCCATTCTTTGATACGCAAATGATGGAATTGCTATAAACGTTCCACTTTAGGCGTTTGGGAATCTGCTCACGCAGGCTGCCGTGACCTCGGGCCGCGGGACGAGCGACCACTTTCCACCACTACACGTTACTAACCGCTCCAACCATCAAATTCACTCGATTTAACTTCAATCGATGAAAGTAGATTGCTTCTTTAAACATTCGATAAGGTATTTAAAGCTTTTGAACTGGAAAGTGCCAGTTTTGTTAGAGCATGGCGGAGAAAGTCCGTTGTGTTAATGTATCGGAAAATTGGAACCTAGTTTCTCAACTTATTGAATATAGCGGTTTCTGAGTTATTGGACTAAAATGAGAGGAGTTATTCTTGGCGTTATAAAATAAAATATGTGTCATCTCTTATAAACAGCATCTCTTGTATAGGTACACACATATATCGATAAGGAAACTAAGACTAGTAAACAGTGTTGACATGTGAAGAGTGCAATGCTCCATAACCACAAATCACAACTAGGCCTTGATTTCTAAAGTCGTTGTTCCACATACGCTGTTCTTGGTAGCTAATGAATGAGCTTCTTTATCTCAATGTCACGCAACTGCCGATGACACCCCAAGGTACTTCAGGCTATAATACTGACACATATCCAAGATAACTGCAACACAATGGCACGCGGCGGAAACCGCAAAACTCAGATTGTGCGGGTCGCGCTTGGTTTTTTAAAACAACGGAGTAGAGTAGCGTTTTGCAAATCAAGGTGTATGGCAATAGCGTTTGTGTAACCGCAATGGTCTCAGGGTTTATTCTGACGTCTGCGATGCACTTCAACGTAAGGTAGTAAATGGTGAGACTTTCTTAGATATGTTGTGATAGTTATTGTTTATTGTCCAACATACTAGATAGCTAAGAAGGGAACAGATGAGTTTCTCGAAAAAAAGTTTAAAAGTAAAGGTTATAAAAGACATAAGTACTCGTTACATTCTGATACACTAAAATTAGGAATTCCGGATTTCGACAAAAATATAATAACTTAGCTTGTGTTAGTAAAGTCGTTTAAGCTTAAAATGGTCAGACAGTTCCTCATTCTAGTTCCAGCTCACACTTTTAGTATCTAATTACTGCACTCTTTCACACGAGACCGACCTTCAAAGCCAATATACACTCTATGGGATTAGAAACTAAGTTTAGAATCCAGTGCATGGGAATCAGACCGCATATTTATGTGCGTGCAGTGCAACGGAAGGTTGCAATATTACAATTTTGCAACCAACAAACAATTAGATATATCCTAATGTTAAATACTTCTGTACTGATAACATGTCATTACTTACTTTTATGAATGTGTACATAAGTAATTAGGTACCGTATTTACTCAGTTTCGCTCGTTATTCTTTGAAATTGCGTTTCTTTTTACGATTAATATTTACCTATTTATAAATATTTTTCTCATTTTATGTGTTACAGAGCTAATTTCAAAGTAAATAAAAGAAAACGTCAATTTTTAAACACAATTTCTGAAATTAGGTACTTACATTTTAAATTTCTGTAAAATGGAATCGCGTTGATGTCTTTTGTATGGGGTCGTATCATAATTGGCTCATTCTCTCATTTCGCGCCAAAAGATGGTATTCTCTCAAAAAGTGATTTTTTATTGAAAGACTGTAATTTTATTTTAAAATCGGAATAAGGACTATAAATTTATTATTTATCACTTTAAGGCACCTCTCTTCTATTATTATTTTATATAAAAACAAGGTGCCTGGTAATGACATAAGAGATGGTAATGAAATCTGCAAGGAGGGTAATGATAACCGATGGAAAGGAAATGATAATATCGTGGATGGTAATAAAACTAGAAGATGGTAATGAGAATCAAAAATGTTTTTATTAAATGAAATGTCAAAAATCAACATTTAGGTACATAATGAACTTATGCGGAAAAACAAATATTCGAAAATTATTTATTACTAAAAACAAAATAAAAGTAAATCACAAATGGCAATTTTCACTCAAAAAAGCCTCGAATAAAAACACAAAAGTTTTACTTTTTCATGATTAGGTAAGTATTAGAAAATAAACTTAACTTTTATTCTTCATTAGGATACCAATTATAATGATTTATTTAAAAAAATCGCAAACAATGTAACAGTTTACTTAAAAAATCGTCATCTATCAAAAATTAACATAAAATTCAAAAACACTTTAACAAATCACACAATTAAATCAGTCAAAGTTCTTATTGTATGAACCTATTTAACGTATTTATTATCTATTATTATTATCTTATAATATTATAATCATAATTATATATGAGGAACTTTTTATGTCAAAATTTGAGACAAGACTAGATTTATCTGTAATTGAGATCAGGTAGATTATTAAAAAAGTACTGGCCTCTTCTGTTAATTACAGGCTGTTGCAAAGTACAGAAAATACGTGACTCGTCGATAGAATCCTCATCTGCTACAGTAGGCCACGAAAATGAATTTGATCTTCCGGATGATTTTTTCAAGAAAATTGTTGTACATGTGCCATTAGTACACTCCGTAATTTTACCAATATAGGCATATAGTTTGGATTTAATTTGATATTGAACAATCACCCAGTCGCCTATTTTGTGATCTTGATGATGAATGTTATTAAGATTTACATTTTCTTTATTAAAATCATTCTCATTATCTTTTTTTTCCTGATTTTCGTCACCAAACTTCTTTTCTTCATAATTGTCAACGTTGTCAGTTTCCATGGGGATTACATTTTCTGGTACACTTTGCGATACAGTGTTAGTTAAAAATTTTTTGAACTCTTCTTGACCACGCTGATTAAATACTCTCGACTTGTTCTTGTAAAAACTATAACGCTGCCAATCGAATGCTACATTAGATAAGATTGTAACTTTTGGAGAGTTATTTCGAGACGACTGTGGTGTTGAAATTTGACTGTCGTTTAGGAAAACCTGGTCATCTATTTCATTTAGAAGTGTTGTATCGTCAATGCTACTGATATTATTGCGGATGGTTGGAGAGTCAATATTCAACGATGTGTCATGACCAGTCCTTTGTGAAACAGGGGCTTCATTTAATGGTAAACTGTTTGTTTGTAGATCAACGATCGAATTACAGGTAGTACCGTCGATCACATGCGGACTTAAGATCATGTTCGTATTGTTGTTTATTACTTCGACTTCACGATCTACATCTAGCACCGAGTCTGATCCAGTTTGTGATATTGAGGCCATCGTTTCATTATCATAAGTTGAGCAAGTTGTCCGGCTATCGATTGCAATGCTTAGGACTCCCAAGTGTTTTTGATGACTGCAGGGTATGTAACTGCTCTGGCAGGTAAAACAACTTAACTTCCGAAAAGCGACTGTGTGGGGCAGAGATGAACACCACAAAACCTGTAAAAAAAGAAAAAGAAATCAATATTTAATTACAACCTTAACAGTCAACAGAAAAAAAAGTATTTTAGATAAACACCTGGTGCACGTTCATAGTTCCTTTAAATGGGGGAATGTTTTGTGGAAATTTAGTGTTTAGAATGGAATCCTCCTCTATTATATCAATCTTTACGTTTTTTACGTTCTGACTGACTATTGCCACAAATTCTTCGAAAGATCCGACATCTCCCCCATGTTTCACAAAATTGTCTGCTGTGCGTTTCACTACTGCTGCTATTCCATCTGCGGCTCCCTTACCGTGCCCAGCCTCCAGATAATTCCATGTTATTCTTTCAATACTGGATACTTGCTGTTTAAGTTTGGTAATCATGTAAAATATGTATTTATTACGATACTGGCTTGTTGGTGAATCAGATAAAAAGTTAATCACTTTGAGGCTGGGAGCCAGATCTTTAGCCATCTCCAGTACTGGGTTTAGATGTGCCCAAACCGATGCAGCGTCATGTTGAACACATTTACTCATTGTGCAAAATGATTGCGTACAGATACGTTTTTTTTCAGAGTTGTAGTAATACAGAATACCCGTGTGAAGTGATACTTGACCCCTACTCCCACCAAAGTGAAATGACTGAATTTCAGTATTATGTTTCAAGCAGTAATTTTCGCTAAAATCTATATGAATTAAGACTTCGTCCTCTCGCATATTTTCTTTAAGTTCCTTAATTGACGAATATTGCACTGATATATTGAGGGCATGAACTAAGAATTTAGGCAGAATCGACTCTTCTAAGTTTATTATAATATTTCGCGGGTAGTCTTCCATCTTCTTTTTGATTGTAATTGTAGTTATCTTCTCTTTGCCATCTTTTGCTTTGTATGTCTGCTTATCTGTAGTCCACTGGTAGTAAGTAATTTTGTCATCGTTGCTAAATTCTTTGTATTCCAAAACTCTATTTGAACATTGTTGACACTTCCTTCCTAAACATTTTTCGTTGGTTCTATCACAACAAATAGCTCTTAGAACTTCAGTACCTGAACCTTCTTTGGTAATAGCTGCTTTTTTCAAAGCTCCCATCACAAGATCTAGATTTGTGTGCAATTTGCATCCGCATGTATCTCTGGAGTTTGGTGTCACAATCCAAGAAGGCCTGTACCTACAAAAAGTTGAGTAACCAATTTTGAATTCTTCTTTGCAAAATTTTTCATATAAATTTCCCATGCTATCTCTTAAATATCGTTTTTGTTTTTTAACACCATGGCTCTTCACAAATTCTTTTTTTCCAGGTGCTACTGAACTGTTGGCATCATCCTCAAGAAAATCTCTGATTTTATGCAAAAGCCCATTGACTTTTGTTGGTTTCTCTGACTTCTTTTTATAAGCAAACGGTAATTTCCCAAGCACTCTATATCTTTTCAGTTGACTCCCGTCTTTGATAACTTGCGTTACAAAATTATTTTTCTTCTTTTTATTTAATGTTTGGTACTCTTGCTTCAGGCTTTTTGAAAGCGATTCACCGAAAAGTAATTTTTTCTTTATTTCATCTACTTTTTCACAATTTATTCCCTTTAAAACATCGTTTACTCTTTTTTCTACCGAGTCTTCAACGTTGTTCATTTCTTTTTCTTCAGTATGTTCCTGTACCTTGTCTCGTTTTAATTCTTTTATCTCATTTCTCAATTTATTCATTTCTGATTTCAATTGTTTTACTGTTTTCATATGTCTGTAGCGCAATCGCCTTATTATCAGTTTGGCATTAAAAGGTTGACGGGTTTGTGGTTTTTGATTTCCCAAGTGAAGTGGGTCATCTAAGTGCGGTTGCGCTACATCATCTACATTTTCAGCTTCACTCGGAGGTGGTGAATTTTCTACAAGAATTTTTTCGATCTTCTGGCGTTCTTTTTTGTTTCGTAAATATTTCATGCTGTTTTTTTTCCATTTCTTCCTTTGTTCTCTTTGAGCTCTTGGTGTCATATCTTTTATACTACATATTTTTTTCTTTTCCTTCCTGAGTAAGTATCTTTTTCGTTCCTTTTCCTTTTGTAATGCATATAGTTCTGGGTCATTTTTTATTGTATTGTATTTTTCCTTCTTTCTTTGTCTATCTTTCGCTAATTTTTCTTCTTTTGATAACTTTTTCTTTGGTTTAGTCATTATATTATCTAAAAAACAATACAAAATATTTTTAAGCATTAAATTAGTCAGAAATCTATCTATATAAATAACGGTTGAACCGATTTAGTTGATTTTTGCAGTAACTTGTTATAAAATAAATGTAGGTACCTATTTAAGAATTTAAGCCTCAAGAACTAGAATTTTAAATTTTATATGAAATACAAAACATTTACTTATTCCTATTTGCGCATATATTATAAATATCTCATTACCTTCCGAATGTTAGATTACCATCCAAGACATTTTCATTACCTTCCAAAATATATCATTACCTTCCGTCTAAAATTTGGAAGGAAAAGAAGGTAATGAAATGGACATGAATGAAGTTTTCGCGGTTTTTGTAACAAAATACCTTAACAAACTGACCTTGAATTTTCAAAATAACCTGACATTAGGGCATTGCAAGAACACATGATAATAAATATTAATTGAAAATATACATTCAATACTTACTGCGTAACACGACGGATGGTAAATAATCCTAATCGGTGACAAACACTAACTGCACACGAGAGAACCTTTATAATTTTTTTTACGCCTTGCACGCATGCGCCCAGCTAGATGATCCGGGAACGACTGACCAATAGGCAGCGTTTTTAACGGTGGTGCCGCAAATCGAAGCAATAGGGTTGTGTATTCCTTGTCGAATATAATTCGCGCAGGTAATGAGCACAAGTACGTTGACAAACGTTCATGTATGAATATTTCCACTTACACATAACGTTAGACAAAACTATTCTGTATTTGTAATTATGTTTAAATATCTGTTCTATATATTAAATTACTTTTTGTTTGTGACGGTTAATATAGATGTAAATTACATTTGAATATCGACTTTCAACATTTTACGCAGAGATGAATGAAATAATAGTATGTTTTTTTTTCATAATTGAAATAATTTCCATTACGAGAGCCCTATTTACTAATGCAACATTTTATTAAATCTTCTGTGGATAGTTTTGCATAAAAACCATTCCTTAAAAATTTGTATTTTTCTTGAAATTTGAAAAAATATACTTTTTGCTCGAAATGAGAGAATGAACCAACTAGCGTATGGGAATCTACCTTCATTTAGCAGTTAGCTATCTTAAAGATATTCACATTGTAGTTGTGTCGCATTTCCGTGATTCGTAATTTGTTGGTGTCGAAACAAAGTTGTAACTTCAGCAACAAATCGCGAGGTGCTTTTAGATATGTGGTCTTAACACCAAGCTGGTTGCCAATATCGCCTATGAAAAAGGCGATTTTAAACCTGTGTTTTATCGTAGCACAGCGAGCAGCCTCAATAAAAAACAAGTAGGTACTTAAATACTGAAGAGTCTCTGTCGGCTTTTAAATAAAAAAGTATTTTTTGTATTTATTTATAACAGCGACGTAAAAGTGCCGCCAAGTCAGTCCAACATCCATCTTGAATTCATTCATGTCTTCTAACCAACATCGGTCAGTATTTTTTTTCTCTCACTGATTTTTAAATGGCAAAATCTTTTATTTATTTGCACTTTAACTAAATTTTAAAGCGTATAGTAAGATTATACCTTCTGTTGCCCAATGACTTGGACAAAGAAGTACATAAACATTTGAATCTGATAAAAACACACGAGCGCTCTGTTCCCATCAATTAATTCGAAAAAAAATCAGTTGTCTTTTAAATAAATAATAGACACGGTTCGTCAAAAACTAATACTTGTTTAAAATAAGCTAATAATTAAATTATGTAAAACCAGTTTCAGTTAATGTTAAATATTTATAAACTCGTGTTTTTCGTGTGAACTGAATAAAATGGGATTCTAAACGAGGCATTGTATGCAAACCTTTGCAAGTTAAATCCTTGATGGTAGATGTACTCAATACATAGCTCAATTGACACACCTATACTTATATATTTTTTACATGTTTTGTACATTGGCATTACGGGGATAGGTACTTATTTCCGATGATAAAATTCCGCAAAGTACATCAAACTATATACAACCTATTAAAGAAAGTCTTTATTATATGTATACGACTAAAATAACTGCCCTATTAGTATAAATGCTCTTTTTATGCTTTTCCAATTAAGAAAAGTACACACAATAAAAATACACAGATACATTTTTATTACACGCTGTCGAGAACTCTAAACATCAATAAATTTTATTTATTCATAACTATTATCGTTTATGCATCGTAATTTAAAATATTCAATTAGTACATCCATTCACTTAGGTTTTTTTTAATAAGATAATTTTCTTAATATTTTACACATTTTTAACTTTCCTTGTGTCTAAAAAATAAAGAAACGGTTTCTCCACAATCGATGTTTGCTACGTAAAGAACGTTCTACAAATCTAGTAGAGTCGACGAGTGGATTAATGCGTTAGTTAGTAATGCAGATCAAGGTGTCGCCATTAGTGGGTGTTGCCAGGGTGGCGGACAGTGCCAGTAGACTTTCATCGGCGCAGGGTCTTGCCCACTCAATGCACATCCTTGATCTGCGGTGGCGCCGACTGTAATCTTATCGATAATAACCTCATTCATCAATTATCAGCGATAACTTCTTAATTTTGAATCCAGAAAATATCTTATGTTTTTTTTTTTTAATCTCATTTATTTTATAAGCCATACATCTAATGATTAAGTCGGCTTAAAAATAAATAACAATGTGTCTTAACAGTTATTGATACAAAATTCGGTTCTTAACGACAGTGATTGATGCATGAATCTTATAAAATGTTCACTATAATCAGCAGTGAACCCCGAGCTCAAGATCCGGTGCACAAAGAAGAGGAGCTCCCCCGCAGAGCACTGAGTTTCTGTTAAGAAAGCCAACCTTGGTTCTTCATTGATTTTACACTCCAGAACTAGGTGGAGAAGGTCCTCTTCCCTGTGACACCGTTCACAATCTGGGTCATCTCGTTTCTTCATTACGTAATTGAATTTATTAAGTGGAATGTGGTAAGTTCGGGTTCGGAAGCAAATAACCAAATTCTTCCTGCTGAAACTTAATGAGGTAAACCAAGGAACACGTGGAGGTTCGTTAACAATAGATTTGTACCAGATTCCTTTGATTTTGGAGCAGTCATTGAAGTAGGATTTAAATTTAATGTGATTGTCCATTTTAACTTTTGAAAGGTGATCAGTATAGTGTGGTGTCGTGTCAAGCGGAATACCGTTCTTAAGAGCGTCGGATGCAAGAGAGTCTGCTACCTCATTACCCCGGACGCCAACGTGAGAAGGGATCCATTGTAAACGAACTTGAACTCCGTTACGTATCAATCTATGGATACATTTAATAATGGAGTAAGCTTCGTTTCTACCTACACTGCCACCCCTAGCACTTCCCAGCAAGTGTTGTAAACTGCTCTTCGAGTCAGTTAAAATTACGATTTTTCGGTATGTTGTCGACTCCACGTAATGCATTGCTTCCATAATTGCTACAAGTTCGACTCCCATTATTGGCATACATAGACTTTCAATAAGAAATTTCGCTCCAAAATCTGCAGATTCATCATAAAACGCGCAACTAGATCCGTATTTTGTTTTGGACCCATCAGTGAAAATACGAGCGTAATCCATATACTGAACGTCCATCATATCTTCAGTAAGTTTCTTAAGGTCGTAGGTAGGTAATTGAGCTTTGTGTTCAATGGTATTAATAGAGTGAAATATAATTTGGTCCCAATGGAGGGTTTTAGAAGAATGCGGAAGCGAAAATTGGGGCAAAATTTCAAATTTTGACATAGGTAAGTTAGAATACTTTCTAAAACTTTCAAGTAATAGTGGAAATTGTTTCTTGCGCCAATATCTTGTGATTGAATTCAATGTGTCATCTAAAATTTCTAGTTTCGTTCTTACGTAATCAGATGTTCTAGAGGAAAGTTTCAGAAAGTATTTATCACTTAAATAGGTTCTTCTAAGATTTAAGGGTGGGATACACAGTTCACTTTCCATTGTAAAAATTGGGGTGTCACGAATAAAGCTTCCACAAAGGCGAAGACATTGATTTTGGATTACATCCAACCTTTGAAGTAATTTGGGGTTAGCGTTACCGAAAATTATACAACCATAATCGAGACGAGATCGCACCAGTGCTAAGTAAAGTCTTTTTAAGTGAATTGGATGGACACCCCACTTTGAACTAACTAATGCGCTAAGAATGTTAACGTATGTAGTACATTTTTGAGCAGTTTCTGACACATGTCGATTCCAGTTCAAGCGGCAGTCCACCCAAACACCCAAAAACTTGGTACAATTAATGACCTCGATTTCGATGTCATTAATTCTTATATTAATAGCAGGAACTTTGTATTTTCTAGTAAAAACACAAAGTTTAGTTTTTGAGTGAGATAAATCTAATCCAATTTCTTTCAGCATCGATGTAAAAATATTTAGACTTGATTGAATCACATTAACACAAACATCAATATCTTGATTACTGTAATATAAAGCGAAATCATCGGCATATTGTGAAACCTTAACTGAATTAACGAGTGAGTTGCATAACTTAATAGTAACTATGTTAAATAAAATAGGTGACATGGGGTCACCTTGAGCTAGACCTTGTCTGGTGATTCGTGAAATTTCCTTACCATCTCGTAGCAAATAAACCAAAACTCTTTCTTTTAAAAATTCCCTAATGTATCTACATAAGAATGGATCCACATCAAATTCGACTAAAGCGTTTATAAGAGGGTCAATAGCAACATTGTTGTAAGCGTTACTTATGTCTCCGAAAGCACATAAAACGTAATCCTTTTTTATGAACGCTGTTTCAGTGTCTATAATAAACCTACTAAGATTATCTTGACATGAACGACCACGACGAAAGCCCAAAGTGCAATCATTGAATAATTTATTGCTCTCGAAGTGGTGCTCGAGCCGTCGAGTTATCATTAAATTAAAGGTCTTACAAAGGCAGTTAATAAGAGAAATAGGACGAAACTTAATATTATCAGAATTTCTTTTAGGTATAGCTATAAGTTTGATCCTACGCCATTGTTCCGGTAATTCACCTTTTTTGTAAATTGTATTAAATATGTGCAAGATAAATTCTTTTGCATTATCAGGCAAGTTACTAATCATAGAATAAGTTATAGAATCTAAACCAGCTGAAGTGTCTACTCTTTTGAGAGACAAGTTAAGTTCGGTAAGTGTAAATAAATTTAAATTGGAAAAATTGCTGTTACAATCAAGGGGCTGTAAAGAGACAGAGTCAGGACTAAGTTCTGTTACAAATGAAATTGCGGAACTTTCTGGCAGGTACTCTCTAGGACTTCGGTAACCTTTAAGCCATCTAAGTTTCTTCCAAACCTCACTACCAACTGTATTGCAGTCAATGCTGTCACAAAACCTGTGCCAAGAATTCCTTTTAGCGAGTTTTATTAATTTTCTGGCAATAATGACCTTTTCTCTATAAATTAAATAATTTTCAACTGTGCGTGATTTTCTAAATTGTTTAAGAGCCAGTCTTCTCTCTGCTACAGCTTTTGATAATTCGGGATTCCACCAGGGTTTTGGCCTAAATTTATTAGGGTTAGTACCGATCTTGATAAAAGGAATGTTTTTATTTGCGCTTTCTTCGATTATTTCTATGAATTTATCGTAATTGCCTTGCACATCATCACCGAAAACTAATCCTTCACATGCAGCACCTATGTTTTGTCTATAATCTACCCAGTTAGCTTTTTTGATATTACGTTTTAATTCTGAACAATTTTGACTACTGTCTAAAGTCTTAATAGAGATAATAAGATGATCACTGCCTAAAGACTCGTTGGAGACCTTCCAGTCAAAATCAAGAGAAAGGTCAGCACTGCAGAAAGAAATATCAGGCGATGTACAAACTACACTATCATTCAACTTGGCGCAGCGGGTAAAATCTCCATTGTTAAGAAATACGTAGTTTTGGTCTGAACTAGTATCTGCCAACAATCTGCCCCTTGTGTCAGTTGTGTATGACCATGCTGTGTGATGTGCATTGAAGTCTCCAACGATTAAAGTTTTCTCAGAAAAGTAGCTGAACAACTCGCGGTAGTCCCCGACACTTACTGTGACATCTGAAGGTGAGTAGACACCTATGATATGTTGAAGTTTATTGCAGTTGAGGACCTCAATGTATAAAGCGTCAATATTATCATAATTTCTTGGAAGATTTTTAACAATACAATTAATAGATAGATGGACCAGAATGGCTAAGCCCCCATAACCATCTGCTCGGTCTTTTCTGAATATAGAATAATTTACTAATCTAATTTGAGTATCGCATTTGAGCCAGGTTTCGCTGAGGATGCAAATGTGAACTCTTTCTTTACAAAGGTATGAATCCAAATCACTTAATTTTGGTAGAAGACTTTGACAATTCCATTGTACTATATTGAGTCTAAAACTAGTAGTAGCCAGGATAGGTTTTAAAAAAAAAAAAAAAAGTTGCAGGTACCTAATTAAAAAAAAAAAAAAAAAAAATAGACAAAAGAAAAATAGATTTGTAAGTACCTACCTAAAAAAAACCTAAGTATTTATTTTTTTAAGTTTACCCTGCGAGATAAGACCTTTAATTTACTAACAATACGCGAAATCCTGTTTTTAACACTACGACTCGAGATGTGAGGAATCATGTCAGTCAACATTTCAATCAAACCAGCAATGTTGTCAGTGTAATCGTAGGTGATATCCGATATGTCCTTAACGCCATATGTGTCTGTAAGATATTTATGAACTTGTTCTCCAGAAAGTGGGTACATTTTAGTTGATTTTGTAATGAAGCTGTCCAGGTTTTCCAAATTAATAGATTCTAGATCACTGTGAGATGATTTCTTGGGTTTCTTTCCTCTCATAGGTTTGTAATTGTCATCTGAGCCGGACGAGCAATCGAAATCCTCCTCACTGTCAACACGGGATAGATCAGAGTCATTTATTATTTCGGAATCCATCAAATCATTGGAAGTTGAAGGGTCGGTGGGTGGGTGCGGTCGCTTGAAAACTTGCGATTCAGTTGTATTATTATCCTGTGAGATTATGTCGTTGATATTATCTAGGCATTTAGACGCTACATGGCCATCTTTTTTGCAAATAAAACAAGTCATGGTGTCAGAAGAAAAATATATCCAGTAACTTGTGTCTTCAAAATCGATAGTAATTTTTTCTGGTAGCCGGGTAAAATCCTCAGGGGTTACGTAAACTTGTCTACGGAAGCTTAGAATGTGGTTGTAACCAGTTTCATTTAAACCAGCACGTAGAAAAGAAATAGGTGACTGTGGAGTGATATTCATTTCTCGCATTTTTTTTTCTATTTCAGTGTGCGGTATTACGGGGCAAACGTTGGATATGATGATTCGTTTATTTCTGCTAATGAGCGGTCGGATAGGTAGTTTTTGATTTTGTATGGTGACGTATTTATCTATCATTTCGTCGGCAAGTTCCTTTGAGGAAACGTAGATACAAATTCTGTTGTTCGATATTCTTGAAAGAAAACGAATTTGTTGTGGCTGAATTATTTTTCCTAGTGCATGAGCGTATTCTTTAATTTGAACGTTTTCAAGGGCATCGATAACGATTGCTTGGTCTTTCTTTGGGAATGTGGTGGTTTGTGTCACAGTAGCGTAACTGGGGTTGTTGACTAACGTTTGGGGGTTCATTTTGTTTCTGTAGTCAGAAACTTGTTCCTGTAGTCAGAAACGAAGGTTTTTGCGACGTTTTAGCTCACGTAAAACACCAAAAGTCCGATTCCATTATTAACTTTAAACAAAGTGGGTAGGAAATTGACACTCGTGAAAAAAATTCACTATCGCGCGCGGGAAACGACCACTCTCGGTGACAGTTCAGCCGGCACTGAAATATCTTATGTTCAGTTTTATTAAAACCATTTGTGTTTAAATTGTGCATTTAAACTTTAACGCTAATAATTAAGTCATAAAAACACTAAATTGACATATGGGCATGGAAAAGCATGAACGAGTTAAATCTATCGCAAAAAAGTAACTTTGTTTATTATAATCGCTGCACCTCATAATAACATTTTAACATAATCGTGGCTAGAGACGCGTCTCAACAAAAATAAAATTTCTGCACGAGAGAACCCGCGGGCTGTCGTTAGTCGGATTAAAATAGATTAAATTGCTATATAATCAATAGCTTGGAACAGAGTCCATGGATAATTCATGATGCTTTTATGAGCAAAAAATATCAATCGATCACTAATCATAGGCTGTGTACATTTATAAATTGAACTTTGAAAAAAGTCATTAATGTTCTCTGTTAACCTACTTTTAATATAGTAAATCAATCACACAGAGCACGTTGATATTTACAACATTGATTAATTTTGAATTATAAGTATCTTGTTGAATTGTGAGAGCTTTTTTTTTTCAAGCCAAATATCAAAGCTACAATTATTAATAAGTTTCGCTGTTTATTAATAATTTGATAAGTCGTCTGTCTACAATAACACGCTTAGATAATAGCTAATACTCTTGTATAATTATGGGGTACGTCATGTAATACGTGACAGCTGACTAATAAGCTAAACGCTGATCAAAAAAAAACGCTGGTTGTTGATCCCGTCAGTTAGTTGACGTCGACTTTGTTATGACTGAAGTGTTTAGTTTCGCACTTCGTCTGTCGGGTGTCAGCTATGTCACTGCCAGAAGCCGCAAAAAAGGTAATGGAACGAGTCATGTGCTCCGTGTGCTCTCGATTAAATAACCTCACGTTACATTAAGGTAATACACGGTGGTTTACTTTAGAATCTGGTCTAGACCGTCTACTTTTTAAGAGTATATAAGGAGAGTCGATGTGTTGAAAGATACCTTTATTAGAAAAAGAGCAACGAACTCCGCTTAACAAGATAGGTACTAGATACCTAACTTCATTTCTTCATACCTTCATGATCATGTTCTTTATACCATGTCCATTCATATTAATCCTACCTAACTTCATTTCTAAACACTTTAAAGGTTTCTTTTCTGTATAAGTTACAAAAAATAAGCATTTTTGTATCTTAACTGAATAACATAAGAACGATCTAGTAACTCGTACGATTGTCTCTTACAAAGGATAG
Organism: Anarsia innoxiella; assembly: GCA_947563765.1. Classification (NCBI taxonomy): domain Eukaryota; kingdom Metazoa; phylum Arthropoda; class Insecta; order Lepidoptera; family Gelechiidae; genus Anarsia; species Anarsia innoxiella. The sequence continues at coordinate 4,355,725 of OX387404.1, read as the reverse complement.
AATTATTTTCCCATAATAATTTAAGTGTCGAATGACAAAAGTATTCAGAGGTACGTCATTAAACAGAAAGTAATTAATCCTTCACACGGCCCAAACAAGTGTTTCTTGGTAAACTTAGACAAAAAATATCTAATGATGATTTATTTAGTAATATTTCTTAACCAATGATCATGACAGTACAATGATTCATTTGAAAAAGCTATTAAGTAGCACTTATCTTGATTAATGCTTATACAGTGAGGTACAAACTCCTTGAATGTAAGTAGATACACTCTTGACTAGTTCCTAATCTAATGATCACTTTGAATGAAAGACGAACTTAACAATTATTTGCATGAGTTATAATGGCAGTGGTGTTTGAAAATATTTAAAGTACCTAGATATATAACATAGATCTTTGCATTTTTAATGATTGAAATAAAGTACCTTCGGTTTTATACAGAAAGTTAAACCAGTTTATTAAATAGTTTTAAAGTACTTATTCTCTTATCTTGACACAATCGAAGTGAAATTCTTTTTAAAACTGTCGCATTTTTTCTCGCCGCTGACTCGTCTCCATACATCTGCACGATAAATGATTACTGACTTACTTACACAGTTTTCACATTCACCTTATTATTGAAGTACGAAACCGTTGGCGCTGAAAAAACAAACAAACACGCATGAAGGCGCGGCGACGACACACGGCGGCGGCGGCGGCGGGCCACGGCTATAAAAAACCAGCCGCCTCCAAACAGAAATAGCTTGATTAATTTAAGCACTTATACCGGCGTTATTGAGTGTACGGAGATATGAAGATATCAGCTAGACAATTTACAATTGATTGGATTCCGATTGGCTGTTAATTTGTTTTGCTGCCGTAACAATCACATGAGTCCACGTACGAAAAAACTATAACCGTGAACATGAAAGTATCAGCCGCCAAAAAACCCTAGAACCGTTACACAAATATATCTAAAGAATAAAGAGTAGGATTGATAACAGTTACTTTCAGAAAAAAATATGTTTGAGAGCTCTATAGCGGATAGTTTCCTGTACAATCTATCAGTGTCGAAGTCATTAAAAATCCTTAGGAGATAAGTGCCAATTAAAGTTTGTTTACTTCGATCTACAATGTATACCTATACTATTACTAGAATATTGTTGACAACGTTATTCTCACACGTAACAAAACTATTTTATAACCTTATATATCGTAAATGACCAAAAGTACAATTAAAATGATTACAATTCAATTTATCTACTTTTTCCTCACTAGTGAAAATCATGCACTTGTATAGTCACAAGTAGGTACCTACTCGCTGCTGCGGCGTCCCAAAAAGCGTGCACATAATTGCTCGGAAATAGCGTTTTAACAATCTAACCAACATCTATTTTCAAATTGTGAACTTGAATTGTGCTAATGTTACTCTGATCATAATTTTGTTTAGATTAAATCTTTTGTTATTACGAGCATTCATCACTGCATGGGGAATGCAAATCAAACTGTCAGTTCAAATTATACACTGATTAGTAAATTGTGTTTTCAAAGAAAAATATGAACATAATGTGTTTTACAAGACGTGTTTTCTAACGGTTTCCGGATGTTGTATAGAAGTAGATGGAATATAATAGAGTAGCACTACTCTGATGAGTTGATGTCAGACAAAGCAATGATGTCAACGAGGCTCTCATGCGAGCATGTTTATTGCACATCGTATGTGAATCCGTTGCGAATTCTTTCCATTTGCATTATTGCATACGGGAGGAATGACAAGTACTAATTGAATTGCACTAGCTTCGTGCTATTTATTTGAAAGCTTACGCCTATAGCGTTTGGATCGGAATGCGAGTGCAATTTACGAATTCAATTTTCAGAGACATGTTTATAACATAAAAAGTAGTAACGTAACGACATTGTTTTAAAAAATGAAAATAGATTTTTAAAAAGCAAGTAATTAAAGTATAAGCATAGGTATTCGTGTAGAGCTGACTCTACCGACATTTTGCCTTCTTTCAATTTCGTCGTGGTAGGAACCGCGCGGCTTGTGGTGCGATAATTGCTAGGGGCTAACGTGGAACTGTTATCTTGGCAATAAATGTTTGACCAATGAAACATTACCATAAGCTCCATAAACTTGCTATTTTAATGATACATTTAAGTACAGTATTTGCATTGAAATTTTGTTTTTGCAGATATTTTATTAATTATTATTTCTAATAAGAATACTTAAATGAATTTATATTTAGGTACCTATTAGCTTTTTGCATAATTGCCGTAAGAAGTTTTTACGATGTAAAATATATAAAAGCCTACTCTTCCAAGTAGTAAGAATTTCTGTAAGTTCATAATATAAATTCTAACTACATAACGCTTTCAAACAAAAGGTAATTATTTACGCAGCTTCCGAGTTTATCGGGGTTACTTACATTCACTTACAGCCAAAAATACACGTAACTTGTTGAATGCTTTGCAAATATATCCAACATTAGATAAATGATGGATATGGCATTTCAAAATTGCCTTTCCTTTTTGCAAGTCACTTCAATATTGCACAATAGTAAAAAGGCGTTAAATTTATCTACAGATGAAAGCTAATATTTGCAATGCATCGAAGAGCTTGAATTATGTGTTGACTACACTTTTTGCTATTTCATTTGAGGAAAAAATAATATTGAAATTATAATAATATTGTAGGTAGTTACAATATCGGTTCACGAAAGTATTGAGTGAGACGGCATTAGAACTAAATTTTGAGAATGTTTTGACTTTCATTTAATGTAATAAGTAGGTAGGGGTTATTCACTTTCAATTTTACATTATTTATGCCTAGAATCTTAACAATAATGATTTAATAACAGCTAGTTAATATATCGTTAAGTGTGTTTGAAAATAAGCACTAATGTAGAGAAACTTTATTAACATATTGATTACTATTATTCGGTTTTACTGAGAGCAATACAGTCCATAGACAGCTTACTAATTACCAGCAAACCAGATAGGTAATTTAGTGTTTCTCGCAAACTCACAAGTAGGTTTACAAGCATTTTACGTAACTGACAAGTGTGACGGCGTGTTTACCTCTTCACTGAAGATGAGTGGAAAAGTAAAAGTGGTCAGATTAGAAGGCCCACAATAGAGCGATCATAAACTGTGCCGTGGGCCACCGGTCCCACGCAGAAAGTGAGAGGACACATGTGATCACGAGATCGAACGATTAACAAACGGTGAAAGAATTTGAGAAGAGCACATTCGCAACTCGCTATCTTCACAATACCATGTTACGTTGGATAATTAGTGTTTCTAATTTCGCAAGTTATTTTTGTAACAAGTGAATAAGATATGGATTTTATTAAAGTTGGTTCATGCCCCTGTAGTGGGGACGAGACTAGACTAATAATGGTCTATCTACACACATCCGAGCCGTGTCCGGGATGTGTCAGGGAACAAATATAATTCCATACATTTTCTATGGATTCGTTGTCATGACGACGTAAGTTTTGCCTCCTGACTGTGTGTAGGCAGTCCTTAAAATCGTTATTTATTATTCGGTCGATTTGGATATATATATAGGTAATAATTTAAAAGTATTTTAACTTACGCAAGAAATAATCATAAGACAACGCCAATTACCTTCATAATTTATCCTATAATTGGTAACATCCTTAGAAACTTGTTCACCATTAATCACGAATGAAATTAAAAATAGTTACGGAAACATCATCCGTACGATAGTTGTTAGAAAGCTGTACCTTATTTACCCCAGTTTTAGAAAAGATCGTTAAAGTCCATCAAACTTCATGCTGTCTTCTTCTTATTTATGACAACGATAGGGTCAGCTATAGGGTAACTATTTATTAATCTATGCTATAGGTTTAATGCGGAGTTAACTCTGTCGACGGGCCTTTTCTAATTCGCTGTTAAAGTTGACGGTTTTAATGTGGACCATCTCATAAATCTCACACAACTAGTAATTTTATTATGAAAATTATGTAAACTCCTCTACACTTCCCGTGATCCAGTTGTTAATTCTATAAATTATAACATTCGTGTTTTAGAATGGATCAATTAGTGAAGCCGATTTCTATGGAGTTATTTATGTTAATAACTTTATTGGCAGTTATCGAGGAAATAAAATTAAATATGAAGAAATGTAACACGTTTGATATCGTCGACTTGTTAACTGTTACCGATCTAATTTATTTATTGCATTGGATCGGCGTGTGAAAGCTTTTTATTTTACTAAATAAATGTGTACTCTCTGTTAGATAAAAAAAAAGACACTTTTAAACTATTCCTTTGCATAATACCTGCAATGAGTAGTTACGAGTACATTGTATAAAACGAAGAAAAACATAAATACAGCGAATTTTTTTAATACCTAGTACGTATTTACCCATAAAATATTACGAGTAAGACTCGAATAAACCTACTTGTCTAATCGTTCCCTAATCAGGATTTTTATAAATTTTTATGAGGTATTCTTTGACTGTTTACACAGGTATGTTTTGTGGGTTCAAACTTTTTGCTATTTGATAATTGCTCATTGTTATTGTCACTTTATATCTCGTGTGAACCATGGAAGCTCATTTGAATAAGTTGTGTAATACAATCGGTATAGAGTCCTTCGTTGACGGCCAATGCCAAACTCAATGAAAATACTTCGTTTGTTAACGTTATCTTGAGTAAAAAATGTATCCTTATTGTCTTTTAAGGATAGTATTTTGCTTCACTTGGATAAACAGATAACGTATAATGAGGTGTTGAAAATCCTATTTTTAGTAAGATAGGAAGTAAAGTCGTAGTTTATTTTTTTGATACTCGCTTATAAAAAGTATCAGCAGATTGATACTTTGTGAGATCCCTATAATACTCTCAGACAAGTACTCGTGCTTGACAGCATGACATTTGACCTAAGTTTACTTGCAATATTGCGAACAAATGAGTCTGTCTCGGTTTTCTTGAGTTATACGAGTGGGCCTTTTCACCCTTGTAAAATGGGCGAAGAAGTATGTTCTAAATAGGTATATATGATATTTTATTTATATAATTCATGTGCGTTCGTGCGACGCACTCGTGACAGACGACGCGTTAAGATGCGGCACGCGCCGATCCATATCGGCCGGAATGCTCTTGTACCACACACTAGTAGCCGATTGAGCGATTTAAATGATCACACAAAATAAATATATGAAAAATGTCGTTTAAAACCTGACAACATTGTGGAATACAGTCGCTCCAGTTAACGGACCGGTTTTGCGGTTTTGTCTTGTGAGTGACTTTATTAAGTTCTTGACATGTTAGTTTCATGTGAATACATTTTTATGTGGCCACTGTACGTTTAAATGGTGCTATAGAGTGGGTCATAGTGACCAGATGACCCGTCGGACGGTCCATCCAACACGCGTGATGCTCCGCCACGATTTCTCGTGCTCCTTCCGATCCCACTCTCACAATAATTCCGCTATAGACAATAAAAAAGTTTTTATTGCAGCCATTAGCTCGACTCTGACCTTACACTCGATGCTTTTGCCATGTTTCGCTAATGACGGTTTAAAAGTTCATGCCGCTCTTGTTTCGTAATTGAATTTAAGATGATTCCTAACTGGACATAGGGCAATTTAATGGGTTATTTGTAAAAGGAGGTCAATCGGCTGCCAATTCGTCGATAATTGTTACATTTTTTTTGGTGTAATAAAAAGAAAACGTGCCGATTCGGTATCGGCATTAGACAGTAGACACCGAACGTCAGGAATGCGCGAACTGAAATTAGTTGCTTTCTCCCCTTCTCTCTTAATTGCATTAAATTATACAAAGACCTAACAGACGGCAGAAAGTGTAATGAATACGAAAACAATTTCCGCGTTACTATCTCACTGAAATCACTGCACAATATCTCACTGCGACCCACGCACACTGTCATACGATAAACCAAGTCAAGTACAAAGTTAGAATATTAAAGGTAATAGGGGGTATTTGTTTAGGCGAGTGCAGACTGCGGCCGGTTGTATCAGAAAGTGCATCTGGATGGAAAGCTGGTTAGCCCGGCTGCACCCAACTTTCCAATAGCGACTGTTCTCAGCTAACATCTAGGTAATATACTCGTGACTTGTTGCATTAATCAGAGCTTTCTAAATAAATCTGCCGTATTAAAGAATTTCGTTTTACTAAAAGTGTTTTTCGAATTTTTTTTTGCTGTAAGTATATGGTAAATTCATCAAGTTTTATGTACTAGATCGATTTTCGATTACGTACATCACGATTCATGTTAACGACCACTGGTAAATTTTTACAGTTGCACTAGATATGAAGTTCTATTACGGGCTCTATTAAAACGTTGACAGATTTATTATTATTAAATTAAACGCTTTAGTGAATGTGAAACTGTAAAATAACTCATTGATAGATCTAGTATTATTCTATTGCTTACGATCTTTATGTTTGATTATCTTTAAAGTAAGAAAATGCATTCTGATATAAAATCTACGAAACTAAACATAGAAACCTGCTCCCACACAGGACCTGAAAGCATATGAATGGATGATGCACTGCCTTCCTTGCCTTGAATTATAAAGATTTTTCTGACCAGATGATATGTTGACAATTTAATAATTTATTCTAAATATAAAAGGCGATTCATGATGTCTTTGTTTAAACTAATGCAGAGCAGTATTGTACTAGCAAATGCCGAGCAAGTTCAAGTACTCGAGTACACGAAGCCAACCAAATAAAACGGTACCGCCCTATGCACAGAGTGAAATGTCATGTCATGTGGCTGTGGATGTAGTCGCCTTTGTTTGTTCGATGATGGAAACCGCTAATGTGTTTAAGTACTTACAAATTAGAACGGACCCACTTTATAAGCGTACTCTGTCTGTTGTGGAAAACTACACGCTCCATTGGCTTAATGCCCTCTCTACGCTTTCTAAGAGTTAATTTTATTCTGTTATCTATAAGGAGCTCCTTGAATTAAACAAGACTTTGAATTTTGTAGTGTCTTTGAACAAAATAGGATTTTAATTAATTCATGATCTGTATTTCCCATTAACAACACGGTCTAGTTCCTAAATTCCATAAATTATTTAATAAAATCCAATGTTTCATGTGAATCATAACATAATTCTTCAAAACCTATCGAGTTGCAAAATCTAAGCCACGTTTTAGAGACGTAAATTCGCGTAAAAGAATTCATATATCTAGGTACTCACCTAAACAAAGTTGTTTTATTTTCATTTGATTTCGAAGAAAGACCTGGCAAAAAATGTAAAATAGTAGCATATTAAAACGGATCGCGAATCATAGAGACAATTAGTGGAATAGAATGCCTGTTTGCATATAGTTAGCATATCGCTCTCGTTTCAGATTTTATTGCCCGGCTGTTTGCTTTAAAAATTTAATTTTCATTTTTAAATCGTAATAACTGTACTATAAAGAGTGTTAGGAGGTTAAAGTGGTAATTTAAAATGACTGCTTGAAAGTACCTTGTAAATACTAAAAAGCATATTTTCTATTTAACTACTTTCAGTCCATACCTATCTAGGTTTATTTATCTACCAAAGTACACCGACAAGCATTTATTGCAAAATTGTTTGGTCACCTAATTATCTAGTCTTGTATTAATTAGAAAATTTAGTTTAAATAGGGGTTTGGATTTACTTGTTAATTATTAGGGATAATAATTATTAATAAATAACGAATTTCATTATTAAGTTGAAAAGCAATAATTGCTTTTCAACTTAATAATGAAATTCGTTCATATAGCATGTCAAATACGTAAACATATTCTTAGAACAAAACGTGACGGAAGCACAACAATGTATTTAAATGTGGCAAAAGAGCCGCCGCCGCCGCCGTTGTCGTCGCCGCTAGTAGAAAATGAGTTCGTCTTTCTTGTCACATTGCCCTTGCTCGGTTTATTTATTCGGAGCGTATTCCGCGCGCATTACTCTACGTCTCCGTCCACATATCGCGTGTCCAACAACCGCCGACTTGACAGAGATATTCGCATGATAAAGTCCACAAACATCTAAATAGTCTCGGGCTCATGTTAAAAACATATCTATTTGTGCCTGCCTTTGTATATTACTTTTTGTTTTTAGAGTGACTCGAATAAATAGCTCGCAGGATGGTTAATGTTTTGTGTGGTCTGTTTGGCTTTCCGCCAGGAAGCGGTCTGAGTTAAGTTGTGAAGTCTGAGTTGCGAGTAATACCTATATTACTTACTACTTATCTTACACTAAAAAAACAAAATGTGCCATACATTTCGTTTTTTACATAAAACAAATCGTACCATAAACAAATCTTATGGTCATAAAACTGTAGGAAGTCACATATAACGAAGAACACATCATCTAAGTATCTCGTTATAACATCGAATGGAAAGAGCCAATAAACGTGTGATTCGATTACATAAAGGTTATTTGATTGGAATATCTATTGCCTTATAACAAAGGTTATTTATTCCTCAAGCTTACAATGGATGGTCTATGCAATATTTGTGATTATTCGGTGATTTGAACGTCGGAGCACGCGTTAACTAAATGTCGCGGTTTCCTTTTAACAAGCAACTTTCTATTTATTTAGTTTCATGAGGACTATCGCTGTGTTTTGGCATTATACCCCCTTTCTGTTACACCCTGTATACTTTCATATACTTAAAATAATACATAAAATAATAAGTTACATTAATACCTATATTATATTAAAGTGGCATATTTTAATATGCTATTTTTATAGGTAGAAACTCTTATAGAATACAAAAGTGAAATTATTAGGTATACCTACCTACTTTATAGGCTTAAAATATGGTTTTATTATATCGATAATAGAAAAAGAACTTTAATGAAACTTTAGAGGAGATTTAGTGGGCGTCTTAACGCAAAGTCGTATATGGTAACACGCCTTCTCATAGGAGAGAACAATTGACCTTTATACTCCATTACCTTCAAGTATGGAAACGTATGGAAATTAGATAAGAGATTCTATAAAAGAGTTCCCGAGGCGATGCCTTTTATAATGCCATAAGTGAAATGAAAGTGGTCTTTAGTCTTTATAAAGATTATGACCTCGCCCATTTCTTAAAATGAAAGAAAGATTAAGTAAGCACTCTTAAGACTATAGTGTTAATTATATTATCTAAGTAGATTGATGTGCAATTTCCCAACTTAAATATTGAAGAGTTCATCTTTACATGATAAGATTATTTGAGCTAGCTATCCTCTATAAATGATAATTTCTTTATGACTAGATTGGAAAAAAGACGGATATTACTAAAAGCATAGCGGAATGATGATTGTAGTTGCAGCGCCATTTACGATTATTTGAATTTCATCTGCCTAATAACTAAATTTCCTGTTCGCCTTTCATGTAATAGCTTACAAGAGTATTATAATTTTATGTACCAATTGAAACGTTTTATTATAGTAGTGTAACAATAATAGAGCACAGTAGCTCTGTAATTTACTGTACTCATGAACCGGTACCTTTATGGAATGTTATACGGGGAACTGTTAAAATTAAACTTCGCTTTTTTATTGACTGGATAATGGTTGGTCAGAACTTCTACTGTACAGTTTAGGTACTTGCAACTGTGTGTATTTTCTTATGGGCGCCATACATCTTCAGTTTTTCCTTTCGATTTAGCTGTGTAGTTTGAACTGTATAGTTCTATCAGTTTTATCGAGTGTCCCTACTCAAAACTGCACAGTTTAATCATAATGATTTTTGTAACTTGTGTGGCGCCCATTATACATTATGCCTATTAATGTTAAACAATTTGTTGACAGGACGACGGAGCTAGTGGCCCTGATAGCGGTGTCATGTACTTTGTTCCTGTTCCTTCACACGCGGGATCTCAGCACCAAACTCAAGCGCATGCAGCGGCTCAACGATGACGTCACAGCCTTCAACCACCTCACTGGCAGTTAGTATACCTTATATCTTTAAAAACTTGCAAATTTAGATTACCTACTTTGTCTAAAATGATTCCTATAAACAGTAAACCTCTGTGAATATCTTCATTTATACTTTATAAGAAAGCTTTTAACTTTCTTGTTTCTTCATAATAAGAAAGTTAAAGCTCAATTTCAGATTTTACAACAGATTTCTTAATTTGATTACTATTTTATTAACATTTACTTGCCAATAATCTAGAAAGTACAACCTTATCTATGTACTGGACGATAAAACCTCAATAATTCTATGATCGTAACATAACGCTCATTATGCACGAAGATCGTGAAACACGATGTAATTATCCAGATAACAGTTACAAACATGATGTTGGAAAAAAAAAACAATTAGCACTCAAAAATTACACAGTGCATTTTAGCCGGCGCTGACAGCGTGAAATGAGGAACACAGTCTAAAACATATTAATTAGATAGTCCGGTTTGTTTGTCCGTCCGCATACGATCCACGGTCCGGTATCGAAATAATTGGCTCAGTGAGACATTGTGAGACACGCGACAGTCGACTGATGAATGCACCGCGATTAGGTTCACGTAGGAATTTATTCTCTAAGTAGTGCATATATTTTGAACTTGTTTGCTATAAGTACTTGAATAGGTTAAAAACTACCTTTTTGAAGCTATAATAATTTTGCTAAATGACCACGAAGAACTTACATCTAGATCAAATGAAAGAGGGGATAGAAGTTGTGTCGTATCAGGTACTCAAAAGGACGGCAGAAAATAGAACAGAGTGGCGTAGACTCCACCGACAAGAGCGAAGCTCTTAAATTTAATGATGATGAGGAAATAAAAAATATTAGAAAAAAAAAAAGTAAGTAATAGAAACAAAATCAAATGCTTTTCCATGGTACAAGAAATGACTAAACTTTGATTTCCAACTGCTGACAAAGTGCGTCTTGTTCACAGTTGGAACCTCGCGTCATCTTCAATTAATTCCACATCAGCTCCCCGCGGAGCCGCGACACTGCGAGCGAGTGCAGCCTGCACTAGCGGCTCGGGATCGCATCCAAACTTTCACTATCACGAAAAAATAATTTCATGGTGTGTGCGTTCAGTGACTCGCGATACCGTTCACTGGTTCTCTGTTTTTATCCGGGCCCTGGGAAACGCGGTTTCGAATCCATTTAATTCGATCACTGCTTTTCTTACCGGCCGTTCTATGCCAATGACTCTTTGTAAATAAATTGATGTCTCGGTTTTACAAGACGTGCATTTTGCGAACAAACTGTGGGAAAACGGTTTCACACTTGTTTTTTAGGATAAAAGAGTGTGACAAATATCGGCAGTGCGCTAGAGCTTGATTTAACCACATAACATGTAACACGGAATTACAGTTATTTACGTTATAATTCGTATGTTGCCAACATACAGCGGTAAACGTACATGCTAATAGCACCGCAGAGTAATAAGGTTTGGTGGTGAGTGAGCGTGTCATCGCGGCGGCGGCGGCGGCGGCGGCGGTAGTTCGCGTCCACTGGACTGCGGCTGCGCACGATCGTCGCGCCATTTCCTTATTGAGTGCTCTCGATTGCACCTGATTGGACACGGTTGGGGAAGTCATGTACATACTGGGCAATGCTATCTAATCTATAAAATTGGCATTATTATCCTTGCAGTCTGCACTAAAAGCTATCGTAAGAAATTACACGCCTTTGTCCCACTACATCTATTTACGCGCGCTTTTAATTTAAGTTGCGAATAAAATTTACGATCTAATTATTGTATTTTTAAATTACATTATGGACAGGTTTATTAGAAATCTTACCTACGTGTTGAGTTATTAAATTAAGTATTAACAAATTTTATAGCTGGATATACTTATTATCCTATAAACATTGCAATTATAGGCGGTCAGGCGGCGAGGTCTGGTCTGGTAGTTAAGTGAGATTCACCAAGATTCGTTGTTATGCCTACATTCCAGAACACCAATATTAAACAAAATTCTATGAATATTATTAATATTATTTATAATTTAGGTCTTCTAAAATTTTCAATTGTTTTTCAAATAGTAGCTTAAAAGTAAGAAATAAGTACCTGTTTCGACAGACTTTTATAAATAAATTAGTAATGAAGAAAATAAAACAAAATTCAGACAAATCGGCATTTCTCAAAAAGATCATCCGATATAGTACAGTTAGAGTACAGTCTAGGGTATCATAAAATGCTGTATGATATCAGCTTAAAAGTTTGCAGTTTACCGTCGCTTTAGCTCTGCAAGGAACACGCTAGCCGTCAAACGGTCGCTACCCTATCATCGTGTTGCATAACTCACGCCATTATCTTAATGAACTAGGCCGCGGTTGACCATATACTGGGCTGTGAACTAAAACACCGTAATATTACATGCTTCGTGGACTTTATAATACATATCTTGGCGAAAGAAAGCATTATTTTTAATCTTTGTTTGAACGAATGTAGTTTCTGTTTTACGATAAGTTTTATACTATCATTATTATAAGTATTAGGTAAGTATGTAGGTTTTTTTACTAGCTACATAGTAATAAAATTAAATCACGCAATTTGTACATAAAATAGCGCATTATCACGTTGTTGTAATAAAAAAGTTATGAGAACATAAACGTCATATATTCAAAAATATTTTTATTTACGTTTGATTGCATATTTTGTTTAGAAAAAAGGAAAAAGTCTATCTTAAGATAGAGCCAAGTTATACTGTCAATAAAATGGAGGAAGTAGGTACTTAAGGTTCTCGCCATAGAGGTTAATATTCTGAAATATCGCAGAAACGTGTGTTTACATTTGCCAATTCGTGTGGCGTAATTACGTATCGGTAATCTCATAACTGGCTATTAGAGTTATAGCCGCTGTGTGCGGTCGTATTACTGCTAGTAACTATTAAGAATATATTTTTTGCAAGTTGTAATAGAGATTAAATTGCATTTGATCATAATCGACCTTTTTAACAACTATAATTTATTTATATCGTAGCATTTAGTACGCTTTAACTGGATATGAACTACGACAACAGTACTAATTATAAAACTACTTTCAGTGCAAAATAGATAAATGTTAAAACAACTCTCAATTCTTTATTAAATCGGAAGTCACAAAGTATAGGGTACAATAGTGCAATATGATAGGTTAACGATAGTACAATATGATAGGTTAACCTACCATACCAACGAAATGTAACACAAACTTATTTTAAAACAATCCCAAAGTTTTATCTCTTTTAAATGTACCTATTTTAAAATGTTCAATGTGCCTGTTTGAAACCACTCTAAGAGGAAAACAAGAGACGGCCTAATTCGTTGGTTTAATTTTACCTATCTTTATAGCGATAGGCACTTCGTGGCTCGCGGAGGCGTTTTATACGACCACTTGCGCGCGCGCCGTTTCCCGTTACTTACTTGCAGTGATCGCGCCTGATTATGATTTATACTTAATACCTATTACCTTTTTATGGAACTATGCAAGGGTATACTATTATTGTACTGTTGATACATTATTTACTTAATTTTATGAGCACATAGGTTGTCCTTCGGGTAATAAATAGGTAAATTAACTTACTTTACTAACCTAGTTTATATTAGTCTCGCCATGATTGTTAACTATAGGGTGGGTCACTCGTATTCGTAAATCAACTACGTATAAGTATAGTCCACCAAATTAATTTTAAAAAGAGAATAGCGACAGACATAAACGTTTGCCGTTCGGTTACTTGTTTAATTACAAGCTTTTATTCAGCCTGGATTATAACCCGTTTTCATAAAGGTAATAAAGATATATGGCTAAATATATAGTTTCTTGACTTTAAATGCACAGAAAGCAAGATGCATTTGTTAGTGTCCGCCCGCCATAGGACTAGACTTAGTATCAAAGAGGGCAATAAAGCCTTTGAGTACGAAAGACGATCGTACGTTATGTTCGAGGCAGAATCTGCGGGCGGAACATGAGACTACGCCGCCAACTCGAATTTACTGAATTATTGCAAGTACATAAACACTATTTCAAACCTTTTGTGAATTTCGTTTTCATTGTTTAAGAATTTCCAAATCCGACGTTTTAGCATTGTATAAATAGAACGAGCTCTCGGTAGTTTCTGATCTAACTTACAGTTAGATGGATAAAAACTTAGGTTCTGAATAGCTTCTCATGTGCTTTGAACACCTGCTTATTTGTGTAACTGTCACTAGGGACACTTTGGCAGGTATAGGATTAGGAAGTTTCCCTAAAACTAGAGTAACTTTACTTATTTTGAATGGCTGATTTATTCATCTAACTGTAAATTAGGTCTGATACTTCCCGGATCTCATTCTAAACGTTTTAGCATAACGCATCCATAAATTGTAAAGAAATTATAAATAACAAAACTGATATTCAATTATTCTTATTCATAGAATAAAGATGCTAAATGAGTCGAAGACGTTGATAACAAAAGCGCAACTGAATTCATGAATTAACAGTCAACTTTTTAGTTAGAAAGTTCGATACGCACGGACGGACGCATTAATTTTGTGATTTTGAAGCAACAAACGTACTAAAAAGTTCTTACTGTAGTACAGTCAGATAAAAATAAACACAACTAACAACGGTCAACGACTAATGACAACATAGGAACTTAATTCGTTTTACGACATATTCATATTGCATACGTTACACAAATTGAAGGTGGTAATAAAACAAAGAAAATCTAATTACTATCGTAAAATAACAGATGTACATCATCTAGGAAGTATTACATAAGTGTAGTCACCGCGATTCCTGTCCCTTTGACATTTGTGTAGCTGTAAGTGGCGTATTGTCCGGGAAAGGGCGGCGGTCGTCGACTGCCCCCCCTGCTCCCCCTAACACCCCTCTAGACCCGGAACTCGTGACGGACCGGCCCATTGTACCCGCACTGCCCAGCCCGGCCCCGTATGGAGCTATTTCAATACGATATTGAACACGCTACATTTGGTAATGATTGAAGATGTGGGTTTGTTACATTGCTTGATATACTAGTGGCGTAGAAAATGTATATTAATGTGGAGAGAGAATGAAGTGGGATGATTCAAATCAAAGATTCAAATTGATATTTTATAGCGCATAATGTCTTTTGTGTTATGATAGTGGGCAGAAGGAAGCCGTTTCCCGGCATAATAAGTGCTATTTTAATTCAAATTCGTATTAGAAACGACCGTTTTATTGACATTGTTATGTACGTACTGGAAATCTATTAAATTAATTCAAAGCAAAATGTCATAGCTGCTAGTGAAAAGACAAGTCATGCAATGCATATTCCTTATCTCTAATTTTATTCAAGACACATGGCTATGAATATGTATGCAATTAATAAATAAGCCGGGAAATTGTAAGACGCGAGCGCGTTGATGTCTTTTATAAGCAGCTCGGTAGTGTCACACTTTCTTTGTTTATAAATCAACGTAGGTATAGTTTAGCTGAAATAATAGCTGTAAAAAGGAGATAAGATAAATTTTTTTATTATGCTAATCTTTATCAATTTATATTATGCATTATCGATTTTAAGATAAGAGTCACGTTCGCGTAACAGTTAATAAATTATAACAGACTAGTGACTGCCAGCGACTTCGTACGCATTTATCGTCATATCTTGGGAAAAAATCATGATATCCCAAGATAATATAGCCTTTGTGTTATTCTGATGCCCAAGCTATGTTATTGTAAAATTTCATTAAAATCTGTTCAGTGGTTTTTACGTGATGAAGTAACAAACATCCATACATCGGCACAAACATTGACATTTATAATATTATTAGGATATTAGGATTTGATTTCTAGTTATCACAGTTCCATATTATAAATGAAACTAATATTTTTATTGCCTTAACACATTTGTGGGTCAATAAAAACATAAACCACGTGTGACACTAGTATATTATGCAACAAGTGTTTATGGTGAATGATGTTCGTCTGCATCTAGTTATAATCAGCAGTATGGCGTTACGTTGAAGCTTTCTATTTACATAACAGCCCAGTATTTGTATCGTACCGAATTGTCCGCGTTCCGATTTATTCCGCACGATAACATGACATGAAATCAAAGGCCGGTATACTTCGAATACTTAGTGCAGCTTTTGTACGTGTGCTTACCGAAGTGACTCGGTAAAATTCTACTTTCCTACTTAAATGCAAAGGTTTGGATATTTGTGATTGTATTTAGTTGTGTGTTTGTTATTCAATTAAAGGACAGATTTTAATGATATTTGACGCTGAATAGTTTAACTAATGAAGAAACTACAGTTACTTGTTCATTTTTATTTAAATTAACAACTAAATTACAGCTAATAATAATACAGCTAATTTTATTGACCTTTTTTACAGCTTTATGTAAGTAATACAAATAGGTGTTGCTATACCAGTTTTACGTTAGGTACTATAAAACGATACACAGATATAAGAAGATAACCATACGCACAATGTCATACTGCGCGTATACACGCACATGCTGTGCACGAGTTACGCATATGCACAACACAGCATGTTTCATTACTCATTCAGTATGCATCGGCCTTTAATGATCGTGAACGATGGAGCCGCTTCCACAATCCCATATCCATATACTCTCACGCGATCAACTTCCTTAGCACTTTTTATCAGCATTTCTCTATAGACGTAGCACCTACTTCTTTTTAATTTTCCCTAGTTTTTAATTTTAACTCAATAGCTATAAGAGCTCAATCAATTAGATTTGAAACGCTTCAAATACCTCCACGGTTTCCCTTATCTAAGCAAATGCAATGATATCTAAGTTCAATGCATGTTTTATCGAGATACAAATACTATATCATCGAAAACGAATGCAGCTCTTTTCATCACAAAGACGTATGATTTATACGTTCCCATCGATTAACTTATACGAAATTTAATATTTGAATGAATTACCGGCCCATAAGTAGGTTTATTACGCCAAAACGTGCTTTGAAAACCTGTTTAACTTTTCCCTGACACTATGAAAGTTTGTACACATTTACGGTTCAACCCTACGTTCAATCGCTTCATGGATTTGACGTTTAAAGGCGCGTATTCATTGGTGAAAGGAGAGGAAAGATGCTGGGTCACCTGATACGACACGACGACTTTGTAAAAAACATCTTGGAAGGAAAAGTAGAAGGAAAACGGAAGAGAAGACCACGAAGAACTTACATAGATCAAATGAAAGAGGGGATAGAAGTTGTGTCCTATCAGGTACTCAAAAGGACGGCAGAAAACAGAGCAGAGTGGCGTAGACTCCACCGACAAGAGCAAAGCTCTTAAATTTAATGATGATGATTCATTAGCAAACTGTAACTGTGCACTAAAACTAAAAAAACATAGGATATGTGTAGGCAGCGGTTCATGAACTATTAGGAAACAACGTACTTGCTATGATTTTTTGGTTACAGATCATATAACCGTTACGGTTACAGCTTGCTAATGAGTACACGCCTTGATACGTTAAGCGCAAACTGCACTAAGCATAATCTGCTGTTTAAACGCAGAAACGGTTCAACTGCTAATTCGTAAAGGCCCTTATAAACCCGCAGTGTGAGAAGAAATTATGATTGGCACTAAACTGTTTGAAATAAGCAGCTTCATTCGCTTTTATAGCAACATTAACATCTTGAAGAAATATAATATATTCTTTCAGCAGTAGGGATTTATTTCTTAAAGTCTCTTTGTTAATTATGAGAACATGTCTGTAACCTGATTTACAGCTTTCCTTAGAGTCGATGGTCAAGTGCGATGATTTATGCACCTTGTCAAATGATGTTAATTTTTTTACAAACCCACATTCCTAAATTAGAACATATTTTTGGATTGAATTCGTACTTAAATGTTTTCTTATAAAATAGAAACTAGCACGAATATGAATAACTGGCCCATCTTATGATTTATGCCGCTCTCAGAACAGCATGGTTTCTATGGAATTTAAAACAACCAAACAGTATATGTACATAAATAAAACTATTAGGTAGGTATCAATTCTAATGATGAAAACATATTTCTATTCCTAGACTAGCTAGATTGAAAATAAAAAAAGTGGAGATTTACAATATAAACATAGATATAAGAAACCATGTTCCAAGTAATATTGTTGAAAGTCACAATGATGGCGGGCGCGGCTGTGAAATTGCAAAGCTAAAGCGTAGCCGCGGGACGTACTGGGGCAATAAACTAAATCGTTCCGGATTTAACGTTTTCCCGTGAGCATTACCGCGCGGAATAGCGTGCGCGCGCGCATAGATCGCAGTCACGATCAACCTACACTGTTTGGAACTTGCATTGTCATTGCCACTTGAAAGGGAAGTCAATTATTTGTTTTTTTTTTGTCTTCATAAAAAATAGGTGAGAATATTTCTTCGTCGTAGTATGTCATTTTGTAAGTGCATCTAACATAATTAGTCGGAACTAAAATAAAGTTACAATAAACCCAAACAACAAACAACAACTAGACAAATGACTTCTCTATAGATGACTTTGAAAAACTCTCAAACTACTCTCGGCTTGGAATAGTTCAGGCTCTTTTATAAAGACTATAAAGTTAAGAGCATCATTCTGCTTAAACTTGAAATACACAGCATCCATAGAGCAGTTAACGTTAAAGGCCAAGCGTCTAATGTCATTACCATCGGGCTTCTCGGTAAAGCGCTGCCAGGGCCATCGGGCTAACCTCACAACCACGTGCTTATGGTAAACATTTCGCTTCCTAGAATTTATTTAACCCCCTGTTATTTACCACGAACACGAAGAAAGCAGTAAACTAAGCAAATACGTGATTCAAAACGATACAGCCGCACGATTGTCTGACAAATGATAGATTTGGCGTGAAATCCAAATCGTGCGACGGCTTTTAAACAAGTCGTTTTTTTTTTTTAATTTGCACATGGCTTATAACTAAAAATATGAATTTTATGTGGAATGACAAATTAAATATTACTTATGAATATTTTATACTTAACTTTTACTTTTTGCACTATCTACCTACTAGGCGAGACTTCGCTTACAAATAAAAGTAAATTTAGAAATTTCGTAAAAATACAATGGTTTCAACAGGTATCTACCTAGATCCATTTATTTATATACAAAAATAAAATATGAAATTCATAACTTTTCTCAACATACCTAATTATTAGACAGGTAGGTACTCTCAGAGAAGAATCCAGCACAAACGTCCAACCTTGCCTATACCAATTAATAAACGCACATAAACATTTCTTCGGTGTGATTTAAATATAGTACATATATAACAATCGTAAGGTTAGGAACTTGGGAGCATGGGAGGCAGCGGCATTCCTGGCTCTGATTGTAAAACACACAGAGTGGGTCGAACTGCCTTGTAGCTCGTTAGCGCGCTGTGTTTCCTAACCTATCGAACTTGTTACTCTAGCGGAAATATATCAACAGCACAATTAGATTTTGAAGTCCTTTAATTAACTTTTAACAGAGAAAAACCATGCTCACAAATCATAATTATTCAACTGTGTAACTGTTTTAAATCTAACAATAATAGCAAGCGTAATTCTTTGACAGGTTCCTAAACCTATCAAATGTCAATATTAATAACTTAAATGTTTACTCTTTTCCGATGGATGAATGAATGTGAGCATCCTCACGTTTTTTTTTCCATTTGTCCCTGTCCTTAATCTTAATCGTACTTAACCATCCAACCGTTTGTCATCCTCATAGACTGAGAATCCATTATAATGTCATTACGTTAACGCGTGTTGAACGGTTTTTACATGGCTGTCACAAAAACCTTCCCGTAATATTATCTTAATATACGATAAGAGAATTACATAGATTTTTTATACCATTCCCATTATTTCAACTAGCGGAATACAAACTGAGATTGAAAAACTGCAATTTACGTGGACAAGGACATTCTATTTATGTTTTTTTACTTAAGCCTATGGTTCTTTAATGTTCGCGGTAACTCAAGCATTTGGAGGAAAACGTTGTAATAACAATGTATTATCCATTGTGACGAGAAAAACGGACAATGCGAGAGGCGAGTACCTACATAGGGCATATTTAATTACGAATAATCTAGACCGCTGCTGCTTCAAACAAACCTACATAATTGTGTATGTAGTTCTTGTTAAAATTCTTCACAATCATCCGCAACGGTTACTGTATTGGAGTGCAACCTAGGGTTTTATACTTTTAATTACATCACTAATTTGGACAGTTCGTGTGAACCTCGGCCGGGGAAGCGAACCAAGACATCATTCTTTCTTAACTTGTAATATTAATAATAATATTAAGAAGTGTATAAAACTTTAAAATAAATCCTTGAAGACCATCATATGTGTTTATTCTATCTAACAATACATGGCGCAGTCGAAATTGATTTGAACTTACGCGGATTAGAAGGGATTGCTAGACCGCTTAACGTGTCATACTGCGTGTTGCCGGCATTTTTACGGAAAATAATAAGGAATGGCAGAAGAAAACTCGAATAGTACGACTTTAAAAGTCGACGGCATGTGTGCGGTGGAATACAAAATGCCAGAAGGCTTGGTCATTGACGACATTGAAAATTGTTGGCCAAGATGGCAGAGATTTAAGCTAGCATTCAGAAACTTCATACTGGCGGCGGGCCTTGAAAGGTTATCCGAGGCAAGAAAAGCGGCTATATTGATTAATTGTGCAGGTCAACAGGCACAGGAACTTTACTTCAATGTGCTCCGGTGTGAAGACATAGAAAAAGATGAGAAGTTAGAAGAAGTGATCAAAATATTTTAAGCCTAAACAAAATGTAGTTATTAACAGCTACAATTTAAATAACAGATCGCAAGAAGATGGAGAATCCTTTGATGTGTTTTATACAGCCATAAGAAAACTTGCTGAGAATTGTAACTTTGGAGATTAGAAAGACAGGATGTTAAGAGACAAGATTGTCATTGGTATCCAGGACAAGAGAACACAACAGAAGCTCTTAGAAGTGAAAGACTTGACTTTAGAGAAAGCTGTGGATATCTGCCGATCTGCTGAGCTCTCCAGAGAGTTTGTGAAGAATTTAAGTAAGCTGGAGGGAGGTCCTTGCAGTACAATCTCAGAAGACAGGACAGCACGACTTTAAAAGTCTGATAAAGCTAAGTATTATAATAATAATTATAAATGAATCGTTCAAGCTTTTCAACTAATATTAATAATAATAAAATAATAAATAATAATAATTACTAATAATAATATTACTTAAATAATAATTACTAATAATAATAATAAATAATAACCCGCAGGGCAGCTTTGTGGCGAAGCTGTTGGTGATTGGCGTCACCACGGACCCGAGTTCAGAGGGCACTTTACCATCTTAGCCCTCGCCTCTTGGCTTGCCTTTATTGGCCGGCCTCGAGTGAACAGCGCAAGAGCGGAACCTATGCTCCAGGGTGGAAGTGTAAAATGTCATAACGCCGGGGGTTCTACTAGGTGTACCACCGACGTCTAACGCCCCGCAGTCTCACCTCTCCGCACCCTTAGCCACTCTAGACAATGTTGCTGCTTGTCGCACCTTGCGTGCGGCCATTTGGGTGGCCCATTCAATAAGAGTGGCAAGTCACCGTCTGCTAGATTTAAAGTTGTGAGATATTTAACATGCAGACGTCCGTTATCTCACCCCAATAGCCCGGTTATCCAGTCCACCAAATCCCATCCCCATAGCCCAAACCAACGTTCACCCTTTTCCGGCAATAGTTCTGCAGCTACCAGGGACTGTCCTCCAATGCATTTACATAGTGTGTTGGGGGATAGACCCCGGTAGGTGCATGCCATCTCACATTTTAGAATAAACGGTACTTAAAAGGGCCTCTACATGTTGGCTTCGGCCCCATGCACGCCTCCCAAATGACCGGGTCCCTATGGACCCGAGATCTTTAAAGATGTACCGACATAAATAATAATTACTAATAATAATATTAAATAATAATTACTAATACTAATATTAAATAATAATTACTAATACTAATATTAAATAATAATTACTAATAATAATATTAAATAATAATTGCTAATATTAATAATAAATAATAAGATAATAATAATAATTTACGTATGTTCTTTTGTGTTAATTAAGTTAACAAGTGATCTGAAATGTGTTAGTAAGTAAACAAGGGATAATAAGTGATTTCATTTGTAAAAGGGGATGATGTATTGGAGTGCAACACTAGGGTTTTATACTTTTAATTACATCACTAATTTGGACAGTTCGTGTGAACCTCGGCCGGGGAAGCGAACCAAGACATCATTCTTTCTTAACTTGTAATATTAATAATAATATTAAGAAGTGTATAAAACTTTAAAATAAATCCTTGAAGACCATCCTATGTGTTTATTCTATCTAACAATACAGTTACAAATAAAACAAACTTGAACGAGATTACAGCACTGACTTGGGATTGAAGATGAAACGTTATATTGAAATGAAAGTTTTATACTTTATTAGAATTTATAAGAAGATCTCTAAGACCCAGAACACACGATGAAACGCAACTGCAATGCAACTGAAAATGCTAGTTACTTTTGAGTTGCATCGAAGTTTCTGCTATAGACTTCCTTAGAAAACAAAACACGACGCAACAAGTTTGAAACGTTTCGTTTCAGTTGCGTCGTGTGTTGTTTCAGTTGCGGTGCAGTTACGTTTCACCGTGTGTTTTGGCGCTAAAAGAAAAAGATGTTAAAAAGCTAAGCGCATAAAATCTAGCACAAAAATTACATTTTCAGTTTCACACGTAGATCATGAAAATGTTAAGTGTTTTCACTTAGCGTTAAAGGTTGTTAGCCAATCGTGTATGAATCAAATTAGAAAAGAAATTATCTGGAAGCGATCGTGCAATGAAACTGTGAATAAGAACTCTGGTTGAAATTACTTGCTAATTTCAATGTAAGTAAGGGAAACCACAGGTATCGTCTGGGAACAGTAGAAGCCATAGTTCTCTTATAATCGGGGTAATCCTGCGTTTGCAATGTTGCTCCTGTGGCACGCCGCGGGCATTAGGCGCTAGACTGACGGATGCAGTGCGGTACAATCTCCTGATCTCCGATAATAGCGCTCTCACGAGGATTCCATGTAACTGCACTTTTTTGCGCCTTAAGCGCGCCGTGACGTAAATGATGACTGGATTATAAGCAGCTCGTAATTGTAGATCAAGTTTATTTTTAGCAAAGGTTTTATTTGCATTGTTGATGGTACTCGTTAATTTTAATTATATAATGATTCAGAGTGTAGGTACCTATTAGGGTATGCGCTGAGCAGATTTTATATAGGGTAAAATAGCCGGTTTTCGGCCAGTTAAGCAATATTATGACTTCGGGATGATTTATTTTAATGAAAGATTATGCTTACACTGATAAATGAAATGGTATTGTACTCAATAGACAATGCAGTTTTTAAATATGCATCTATTTTCTTTGAAAATAAGTCTTCATAAATGATAAAACACAAAACTTGAAAAGTGAGCGATTTGGCCCATTTTCGGCCACATGTTTTAGTTTTCGGCCATAAATTTAATCAGTTTTCGGCCACCGTTTCCAATTTATAAAATAGCTATTATTTACTCTATATCAAGGTGTATTTTTAATTAAAAAGGAAATCAATACAAATTAGAATTTTAATCACAGAAAATAACGATTTCTTATCATAAAATATAGGAACATTCGGTTGCATAATCAGCCTTCGAAGTGTAATTATACTTAAAAACTAAATATTTAAGAACTATAAGTCTTTTCTTCTTCATAATCTTCTCTGTCTTTATCTGTATTTATTTCAAAATAGTTATTACTTATCATAAAGTGTAGGAATATTTGGTTGCATAATCAGCCTTCGAAATGTAAGTTTACTTAAAAACTTAATATTTAAGAAAAATAAGTATATTCAGAAAATAGTTTCCTTTTCAAAATCTTCATTGTAATCTTTATTTATTTCAACTGTCTCTTCGCATATTGCTTCTTCCATCTCGCATTCATTTTCTTTATCAGTTTCTTTTATATATTCTCTTTCTTCTGTTGTTTCTTCTTTAGTTTTTTTCTCACTGTCCATGACCTGTAGGTAGTAAAAATATTTTAGAATAGGTACGTAAGTACGAATTTATTGTTAGAATTTTCAAACAAAGTTACAAAATTACCTGTAAATTTTAAGTGTCCGATAATCAACAAAAGATTTCCTGTTTCTCGGCCACCTATATGTTAGCTAGGCCGAAAAACAGTAATTAGAACTTCCGTTATCGGCCGCCAAATAATAGATAATTCATTAGCATAATTTGTCCAATACTTCTTTTTAAAGATGTGGCCGGCTGTTAACAAAATTATTCAGCTCGCAAAAATATTTTGTTTATAATAATTTTATTTTGAAAGAAGTATACAATAAATGTAGAATGTAAATAGTCAAAGATAATAGGATAAGATCTAGTTTCCGGCCGGCCGGCCGAAAACCAAAAAATAAATTCGTCATTTGATATTTTGGTTATCCGACCACCTCAAAATTATATTTTAAATAAAAGAAATCATCATTTTAAAATAGAATAACATTAAATTAATATCATATCTATCTAATAATAATGAAACCTACGTTCAAAAAACAATAAATGTGATCAAGACTTACCTTGCAAAGAGATCGCGCGCACTATTTTTTTCGTTAATTTTGCGACATGTTTTGACCTGTCAACCTTTGCGGGATCACTGACGAGACAATTGGCGTGTTATTATTATTACGCCTACGCTGTCAGAAAAATCAGACAGCTCACAGATATACCTACAGCGAGACTTGTATACTTCAGCTACTTTCATAGTATTATGTCTTATGGTATTCTTTTATGGGGTCATGCCGCTGACATCCAGGCAGTATTTGTTTTGCAGAAAAGAGCTATTCGAGCCATCTACCATCTAAATAGTCGTGATTCCCTGAGAGAACTGTTCAAAGAAATAAATATTTTGACATTTCCAAGTCAATATATATATGAGAATATAATGTTTGTAAGAAAAAATCTATCTAAATTTAAGAAGAATAGTGATGTACATAAATTTAATACTAGGAATAATAATAAACTTGTTTTGCCTGGTAGTAGACTAGCTAAGATCAATAATTCATTTGAAGGGAACTGTATACGGTTTTACAACAAACTGCCTGATAATGTACTAATTTTAACGGAAACTAAGTTTAAACGGTGTATCAAGAGGACTCTTTTACAAAGAGCGTATTATAGTATTAACGATTTTATTATTGACAATAGGGCATGGTGTGTAAATGCTCTAGCTCCACACGATCATAATATTTAAGTTGTTCTTTTGTAAACACATGATTGTAAACAATATTTTTAAAAAGAGCAACCTCTAGAGTTTCTTGCTGGCTTCTTCTCTGGGGAATCTGCCTTCCGAAGTCAGCGTAGCTTCTCTCCTTTATTGTTTTTCTCTTTTTTTTTTGGTTCTTTTAATTAATCATTAAGTATGTTTTTTTTATAATTTTTACTTTGTGACGAATTCAAGTGTAAATTTAATGTTACCTACGAATAAATAATTTTTGATTTTTTTTTTTGATTTGATTTTATGCTCCCAATTTAAACAGTAAGAGAAGACATTGCAATTATGTTGGAGGCATAGATTTTTTTATTAAGCGTATTATCACTTTCTTATTATAAGCGTAAATACTCGTAATGGCCGAAAACCAGAGAAGGCCGGTAAACCGGCTAATTTACCCTAATAGGGTTGGCACTTTATTTTCGCCTATTTTCACAAGACATAAAACGTTTCGTTCTTAGGGTCAGCTCACACCGAGACGCGACGCGACGCGACGGTACTCAAAGAGGCCAATGATTTCGCGCTGCGCCGCGCGTCGTCGCGAGATGCATCGCAACGTCGCGAGGCGCATCTTAAAATCGTAGCAGGACGACGCCTCGCTGCGCAGCGAGATGCCGCGAGGCGCAGCGGAACGTATCTACTAGCCGCGGGCGCCGCGCGGCCCCGCCCGCGCCCTCTTCTTTTTAATTTTATTTTTGTAAACTTCTTCCTCTCCCTCTTCTGCAAGAAGTCCGATTATAACAAGATCCCAGTCTATCATTATATTTTCAATCGAGCACTCGACCGAACTGCATCAATTCTAAACGAAGTCTGGACGGAAATAGTAGAGAAGTCGCCACAGCGGCCTCAGGCTGCGCCTCGCGGCGTCGCGCTGCGTCGCGCGGCACCGCGAGACGCAGCACCGCTCTTGCACGCCGCGCGTACCGGCGATGCACCGCTGCGTCACGATACGTCGCGCTACGCCGCGAGGCACCTCGAGGCGCAGTGCTGCGTGGTGCAACGTAATCTGAATTCTCACAATGTAATGTGCATCTTTTCGTGTAGTGAATAAAGTATATTCTGAGTCGCTCTATGAAAAATGTGCGCGCAGCGTCGCGCCGCGTCGCGTCTCGGTGTGAACTGACCCTTATTCTAATACTATAGGTAATTAGGTATGTACAGTTAGATTGGAAAAGTATATCTCAAAAAATGTAGTGGTTAATTATCTAACAAAATACTAAGTTTGAAAAATTTTCAAGCCTATCCTTTACCGCGAATACAAATTCAATTAACAAAAAAGAAATACAAAGTAACATAATGACTTCATTCCAATCAACACGAGTGGTAACAAAAGCAATAAATCGTTTCGCTGATACATCACTCGAGATAACAATCTGGGCGGTTTTGCTAGTTAGATAGACAGGTATAATGGAGGAATATGAAAGTATAGGTGCTACAGGATTATCGTAGCCGCGTTATGGCCCAGGAATAAATTGCGCGCATTGCGCAGGAGGTCGTACATCCTTTTCTTGATACAATCGCGTTCACCCCGCGGCTGATGGGATATAGTATATCGCAAGCGGTACTCGAATACAAATTTTATCCACCTCTCGTGGATCTAATGCTGTGATATGCACTACAACTCGTTGGGAGTTCTAACTTAAATATGTTTTCCCCTTTTCTTCTTAATATCATGATAATTATTTCATGTGAGCATATAGCAACATAAATAATTTGTTTAAACAACTCACTGAATTGATTCATCTCGTCATTAGCAGCCCTTTTACCATCGCTAATACAGAGGCACGAGTCTATTCTCATTTACGAGATGTATATCTGTCAATTAATTTATAAAGATAAACTGCACTAATTAAAAACAGTGCTAGATTTGCAAGACTCAGCGTTTTTATTTCCCAGGGCTTTAACACAGATGCATGACTTCACGTTATAAAATTACTGACAAGTTTTAATTTGTATGATAGTTAATTATGGTAACTAAGGTTTACCTGCAAGTTTATGTTGTGCTATAAAGCGCTATTTACTAATTCTTGAAATAATAAAATACCTATTCTTATATTTTTTTTAATGAAAATAGGAAAGAAAATAAAAAGTATAAATAAATAAGTAGAAAATCAATATTAAATAAATAAGTTAATAAATAAGTACATTGATTTATTTGTTGAAAATCTTGCAAAAGCGAGTTAAGGTGCCAGAAAAAAGCTAAGCCGTTAGTGTAGATCCAATTAAGGGGTAACAGCCTGTATTTAATTAAAACGCTATAAAAACCTTGTTGTAAGCATCCTGTTGACATATGATGTGTGTTTACTCGTTGGAAGTGGTCTCAAGTGGACGCTCTGCCGCATTTCCCAGGAAATTGCTTCAGAGAAAAAAGAAAATGCGAATAATTATAAAAGTTTATTTCATGAGGCCATTTGTAACCGTAAAAATGTCGTTAAGAATCGTCTGGTTTAACAGGAAGAATGCAAGAAGTCGTTTTGCAATATTACGTCCAATTTGCTAGGATATCTTTAAAAGACAAATATGGATGAAAAACTTGATACCTATATTGGTTTACGACGTATAACTTGTATTTATAAAATTATTACGTCTTTATCTATGTACTGTTGTATTGTTGAGAGTGTGATAATTAAAAATACTCGTGCGAAAATCATAGTAGAATCCAAAAGTACAATGGCATGGCGCGTAGGTATAGTGAAAATAATGGCTTAATAGTAATATCATCATAACTTATTTCTCACTCAAAGAAGGAACTGTCCGGCTAATACGCTTCTAATGATGGGTTTCTATCGCGGGAAGTGTAAAATATACTTGATTTTAGTTTTTAGACGGTTTTTAGTACATTTTGGCAAGTGTCTCTGAGTCATGGCACCTGCGGCGAAGTAGGACGAGTCGATGCGCGCGCGCCTGATCGACATCATTACGTTTCAAATGGACACCATTAGGGTAGTCACGCGACGATCATCGCTATAAGTTTATTGCTATAAATGTCTTCATTCATTCAATAACAACAATTAATAAGATAGTGTTTTTATTAATAAAATTGTAAGCCAAAATGAAAAATGCTTTAAAAATCGAAACAAAAAAATCGTTTAATAAGAATACTAGAAAAAATTACGTTGCGTGTCTATTGTCTATAGCCTACTTGTTTACATCGATTGACAGCTCACTTTCTCATTTTTTGTTCTTTTAAAATTACTACAATTAGACTGAATATACCTACGAGTATCTATGAAATTAACGACAATAGTTTATAACATATATTAGTGTTGAAATAAATCACGAGAAGGTAAGTCGAGAGCAAGTGCGTCACAACTGGAACGCCGACACCGATTTATTTTTTATCGTCTTGTCTTCGGAATCGCGCGCGCAGGAAGAAAGTCGACCATCGATTGGCGATAATAATAGATAGCTATCGATATAATTTAGCGCGCGATCATGCCGTTTAAGTATCAATTTTCATGTCAATAGATGACAGTTCGTGCTTCTGCCGAAGAGCCGCGGTCGGTGATCATGACAATGGTATTCGCGGGCCGGATGCGCCCCGCTACGCTCAGCTCTTTGTGAGCTTTTTATCCTCTTCAATATGATTACTTTACCTACAGGGTGCTATTTGCGTTTGATTCGTATCTCACTGAGCTGAGAATTGAAAAAAAGAGCAGCGAAAAACTGCAAATAAATCTTCATGTTATAGATTTGACTGATAAAACTTGTTGGCTTTAATAAAGATCGAAGTTTTTCAATCTAAAACATCCTGTAACTTTTAATATCTGGAAAATAAAAAAGTGCAATACTTTTTACTATTTCTCAGTCGCCTTTATTACTAGAAATGAAGTCGCAGTTTTTGTGTCTCTATTTGGTCCATCTTATTAGTCTACTCTAATGGTAACCAAGATAGTTTTTGTTGACTTTTTTGCTATTATTACGCAACTACTGCCGTTAATCAGCGTGACTTTAGAGCATTAATACTTTATAGCAAGTGCATGTTGCTACAGAGTAGCAATTTCAATGTAAGTAGTGTAATTTTGAATTCATTACTCAGCGCGTAATCGAAGGTGTGAATTTGTAGGTCTATAGCCGTGGGCAACGGTACGATGGTCAACGTTTTGAATGTAATTTAAATAGTAAACACGGTAAAAAAGATACAGTATACATTTAGGCTTCAGTGTAATCCTCTAGTAGGTAGGTACCCTTATAAATGCCCGAACAATAGTTGTAAATTGTAATACAATGGCTCGAATTACATTTAGTAAGCTGAGAACCTATTAACCTAACTAAACCAACATGCTACGTTAATGTAAGCTTGTTCAGCTAACGGAACAGTGCGCATTACACAGATCGGCACATTGTATCGTAATCTTTTATCTGCAGTGTGCGTACGCGCTACTTAGGGCCGTGGCCACACGGTCGGCTATTGGTACAGCACAAAAGGCCATTAGGTACCTATCTAACTTATCAAAGCCGACCATCTGCTCTCGGGGCGAAAGTCGCATTATTTTCTCTTTCCACGAGAAATGGCTCAAACTCGACAAAAGCTCACATAAATGTATCGTTTAGAGAACCAGTCGTTCCACTTACGATTTCTTTTTAAACCAATTACACGTTTTATTTACACCATAAACATTAAATCATTTTCGTTGATTTTCTTTCCTGTGGATGAGAAAACAGTTACGTTGGAATGGTGTGAATTTTTATGGAATAGAATAGGGCTTAAAACGTTTAAGAATAATTACGATTTCTTTTCGGCTATAAAACGCGTTTAGTAGAGTTTATTATAGTTTTAATAATTGAAATAGATTTTCACAAGTTTGTACCCATGCTCTCAAAAAAAAAACAAAACAACACTTCCTATATTCCTGCAAGTACAACTTCCTATACTAATACCGCTAATTGTCTCTTAATGTTCAGAAGAGTATTAAACCGATCAATTGTACTGATTTTAAGGGTCAATGTCCTGTTATAATGGTCCACATCAATTATGGGACATTCGCAAAAACAAGTCATTACAATAACTAATGGACAGCATTATCAAATCGATGCCACTAATCAGAGTTGAGACCAAGAAATAGTTTCTGATGATTTGTATACTTACGAATATTTATTTACTTTTAGTCATAGGAATTCAGCTTATACATATTCATAAGCTTTCCATGTGAACCTCAATTTGATCGATCAGTATCATGATGTTTTTATATAATTTTATGGTTAAACCTGTTTTATTAAAATAACTTTGAAGGCAGAAATCCAGGAAACTCGCTAGTGTCCTAAATCTGAAGGCAACAGCCACAGTTATGTCATCCAATATTACTGTCGTCGTCGTCGTACAGTATTACCGATTCGCGAAAGACAATTTTCTGTCGAAGAAAGGTCGCATCGTGTCGACCACTCCACGTGATTTATGAAGTCCCGGTTTGAACACATTTTACAAAAGCCAACAATTACATTTACGTTTATGGAGTAAATAACTTTAGGATCGACGGCATCTTTTGTGTGGTTTCTTTCTTAGAACGATTAGTTCTGCAGTCATTAGTCGATAAATCTAGGAATTGTCGTGACTTTTTTGCTGGCCTCTAATAGACTATCCGAAAATAATAAATTCAAATTCAAGTGTGCATTCAAAGTAACAAAAAAGGAACCGAAATAAATTTGTAAAACTACATTTCCACGAAATAATACTCGTACTAATTTTACCCTTAACTACAATATATTTAAGATGTTTTTGATAAAAAAATATTTAAAATTGTTACAGAAGAACCAACGGATCGCGTAGAAACTGGTTACAGTTCGCTAGAGACGAATAGGGTAAGTACCTTTCAAGTCTGTAATGTATGTAAATCATAGCTTATTGTGACGTAACGGCCGGTATTACCGCGCTATCATTGTTACACAAATGCTAGCCAGGTGAGCTTTGCCCATCTATAGTGTTAAACGATCCTCAAGATATCAATCTATGTTTCCATGGCTGTGATACGATTCTAATTGAAACAAAATACAGGTTGTTCCTTATACTTTGAAGCGAATTAGTATCGTATATGGTTATGAAATAAGCCGGAAGCGCCGACGTTCCCACGAATAATTTTGATGAGATGGAACAAAGGATTGATTTCAAAAAGTTATTATTTATGCAATGATTTCTAATCTGATTGAAGAAAATTGTTTTCTGTTTGTTGTATCCAATTTACAATTTACCTACTTCATAGAAATCTAAAAAGTCAGCTATGTTATTCTACTTACTTAAAAATGACCTCAAAAGTTAATTAATTATCAAAACTAAGCGATTAATCTAATTATTAATTATTTATTTATTTTAATTTCATTCTATTTTTAAAGCAGTGCTACTTGGTCACTCTGACTGTTTTATAGCATAAATATTAATGTAATTTTTCCAGGAGTCAACGAAATATGCCAACGCTGCCGGGTCAGCTCGTTCAACAAAAACAGACATAGACAATGAAATAGAGGACTCCGAAGAAGAGATACCTTCTGCTTGGGAGATGAACAACACGATGCGAGCTGACATCGACGTACTGTTCTTCAACCGCGTGCCCAAAGTCGGCAGCCAGACCTTTATGGAGATGCTTCGGAGGCTAGGAATCAAGAACGGATATTGTAAGTTGGGGGTTTTGAGTTTAAATGTTTGAAGGAAAATAAGTGTCATTTGTTTCAAAATTCGGTGCTTTGTCAGCGTTTAAAAACAAAAGTCCACTAATTCAAACGATAAATGATTCAGATAGTTTGTTGAACTCTTCATTTTAATCTATTGATACCAATTTTCAGGCAGATTTTCATATAATTTTAAGCGAGTTCTGACATCTCTCTCATTACTAAATATTTGTCTACCTTGGGCTTCTTTCGCCCCCAGCTTTCCACCGCGACACCCTGCAGCGAGTGGAGATGGTCCGGCTCGCCCCGCCGGACCAGGAGAACCTAATCCGGGAGGTCATGTCTTACCCAGCCCCCTCCAGCTACACCAAACACGTCTGCCACACTAACTTTACGAGGTTTGTATCATGTACGAGTACATAAGTATTAAATATGTAGATGTAATTGCCGTAGCCAGCGAACTCCGTACTGTTTTATAGGTGGTTGCAGACCAAGAGCCCGCGTAGTTGACGCAGTTTTCCATAGTTGTGGCATAGTTTGCAGTCTGCACACGACTAAGCTAAGCTAAAAAGTTTGGCTCTTGATCTGTAGCCGGTTTTATTGCTATACTTAAACGCTGACATTATAAAACCAATCTCGAAAAACGGAAGTTCTAAATCTATGGAACTCACAGTTATAGTGCATTGATGCATTTCCCGAGACTTTTATGTATCTAAAGATATCTTCGATACATTTCTTAGAGTATTCTTTCCATTTACAGTATTTACTTTGGTGTATCTGAGATTTTATTTGCTATTCATTCAATACTATGTCTTAGCATAGAATATACCTACTGACATGGAAAAAGTTTTTGGAATACATCCGCACCTAAACTTAATATATTTTTTACTAGCTAAAATAGTTTTAAAATATAAAATAACAAAATAAGAAACTTACTAAAGATAAAATATGTATACGAGTACTTCCGTGTAGCTACTTGTATTAGGCGTCATTTACATTCCAGTAGCATTTACTTAGTTCAATTACCCTTACTTTAGAACTTGACAATCAATATTACCCGGCGGCTATCACGAGGTTGGTTAGAGATCGCTAGACACCCATGACTAGTACAACACATGTAATGAGGATATCAACTCCCGTTTGCTGCTTTTCCGCGTGCATTTCACGTCTATATACTCGCAGGTGCAGTTAAATAAAGAATATATGTGCGTTAGACTATTTCCTTAAACTTACGCAACTGAAAATACCAACAAAAAGTAATTAAACATCATACATAAGTGAAGAACCTACCTGACCCCGTAACACCGTAATAACAAGAGTGGTCAAAGTTTGTTAAAATAAACACGACAACTGTTACCGACCGCATGGTTGTTACAAAAATCATGTCTTCTTTTTAAGGGAATCGCGTTTTTATTTACCATACTCTCGACTTGACAATGGCTTTCAAAATAAGTATCTGTTCACTTTCATAAGTCATCTTCAATATTTGGGAATATTGACTTACTTCCTACTGCAACCAAGTTAATTAAAATGAGTATTTAAAAGATTGTCGAGGTGTATTTATCACCTCACGGCCCACACATATTGCATGTAACAATGTTTAATGAGCGTAAATTAATTTGCCGTTATCTGCCATTATTTTATTACCGTCAGTAAAACTACATTAGATCTATGATCTTTTGAATGCAGTTCACATGAGTGAGTGTCGTGAAACACGAATGAAGTTCGCAGAAGACTTACGCTGTAGGTGATACAGGTATTGTAAAAATTACGTCTTTAACGGACCTGGGTACCAATTCTCTTAAATTAAGTTAAGCGACCATACTATAGCCAACAGATAAATATTCTACAGCAATAGGTCACAAATTTGGTATTCTCTTATGTGCCACGAAATAGTCTCTAGAGGGCTTTGTCATTCATTTGTCTTTGCGAATGATTTAGTTGTCGATGTTGCCAATATTTAATAAAATTATTGTTCGAAGAAATTGATCAACCGATTGATAGATTTTTTTCGACCTAGAATAAGCTTAGACATACTTTAAAATACAGAATATTTATTTCTATAAGATTTACATGCATTTTTGCATAAATTGCACGTTAATTTTCGAAAAAACACCGAAATAGTGTTTGGGTGACCGAACGACTGAACGACTGAACGACGGACGACCGAACGAAATGCCATTAGAGAACAACTGTCAAATAGCGAAGAGAATACCGTTTGGAACTCATGTGACATTGCGGAGTAGAATACCAAATAAAGCGTAAAGTAATAAAATGTACGGCCGATCGCTGTCCACTGTCAACTTATCTGTTAAGAGAATACCAAAATGTGTGAAATGACACATTACTTATTACTGAATGACAAAGCCCTCTAGAGACTACTAATCGACTATTTCGTGGCACATAAGAGAATACCAAATTTGTGACCTATTGCTGTAGAATATTTATCTGTTGGTTATAGTATGGTCGCTTAACTTAATTTAAGAGAATTGGTACCCTGACTTCCTGCAGTAACTATGACATTACAATGATAGAGCTATTTATTAATTAATGGATAACGGATATCAGCTACCTACTAAATCGTTTTTATAGTTTCCTCATACAAGTAAATGAGTCTTATTTAGAACTCACGTATATTGTAGATTTTATTGTCAATAGTTCTGTTCTACTCCCCTAAATCCCACCATAAAGTTATCACTTTCCACAATTAGTTTAAAGGTTAATTTAGCGCAACTGTTTCATTGTTGTCTCGTCATCTTTTTCACAATGAAGGGGCATTTGTAAACAAGTGCAATTGTACCGTAAATAGAGGTTATTAGTGTTCTATTTCTCAGCCACACTTGGTGTACACGCGCGGTGTAATCGAGAGAGATGCCGCCGACGCCGTACGAGCATCAATCAGAGCCGCACACTTCTATTGAAGTTTCCAGCTCCAGTGATTAATGTATCACACAGACATAATTAACTGCACATTTACATTGAGTTAGGAAGAGCCAAAGCTCTCCATTTTGATGTTTTGTGTGAGAAAAATAAAAAATTTAAAATGATGAATCGTTAGCGGCTGTTATTAACACTTACACGGGTTTACTCATGTTCATTACTTTAAATATTGGCTGTGCCTCAAATACCTATAGTTTGTTTTCTGCGCAAAAGAAACTCAAAATTAGTATTTTGAATAACCTAAAAAGATTTTAGGGTACTTACGTCTTAATTTTGAGAAAATACAATAAAATTTCTAACAAAAGTGCATCAGTTTCGTAAGTCTATATTTTCTTCACCTAATAGATACAGATGATGTACGACTAGCGTAATTGTGGATGTAATTAGATGGTGCGTCCATCGCATCGGTCCACGTGTAGCCGGCGGTTCAATTACTCTATTGTTTGTAGTCGTAACTTGTAATGGGAGCAGATATAAACCTCGTTTTGGCCGTCAGGTGTGAAACACTGCAATTAAGTGTTTTCACCACATTGATCAAATGCATCGCAGCGGTTTCATTCAATGTGAGCGGAACGGATCGATTAACTCCCTCTGGCTATCATCACACCTCGTTAACTGAAACCAATTTAATAGGTAATACTTATTGGTAGACGCCAGTTCACATTTACATTTATAACAGATTATGAAATTGATATTTTTATAGCGTGAGCCTATATGAAGGCAAACAACTCACTTACTTATTACTTAACTTATACCTATAGGGGGAGGCGGGGCACATTGATACTCGGGGTACATTGATACAGTACCTGTTTTGAAATACTGAAAAACGATACGCACACGGACACATCATTAGAACGCTCAAGGACATCCACAAGGATGATAGTTATGACGATGCTCGCCGCCTATTCGCCGTTTTGCTTTTACAGGCACAAACGTGTTTTTGGGACCGACAACTAAAATTTTAAGAGCAATGTGTTTGTGTCTCAGCTCCATATTATCAGTTGTTTTCATTGTTTTATTTTACCAAAAGTACGTTTATACTTTAATAAATGTTATTTAATATGTTTATTTAATACAATATTGATTTAAAAAATAATAAATTACTTTTTCGTGAATATAGTCCCTTGGGGCACTATGATACAGTAAAGCGCGGGGCAGAATGATACGTTTCAATCTGCCCCGTTAGTATATTAAAGTGCCCCTTTAGTGCATTAAAGTGCCCCGTTAGTATTTTAAAGTAGTCTTTAAAATCTCATTTATTATAGAAAATGGTCCGGACTTTTAAAGTTAAGCAGAGAAATGTGAAAAAATCGTTTAGGATTTCAGTTTTGTGATGTTTTTGATTATGAGTTTTAAGAAAAAGTTCCTATAATTTTGATAGAGGATTTTATTTTGTTATTTCTATATTTCACTATGCCCAATTCTGTAGTATTTTTAGGCTAATTACTGAGTAATTATGTTTAATTACATGTTTAGGATCTTGATAAATTCTAGATTTTTGATGACAATTTTATTTCCTAGCTCATTTCATTATTAGGCTGATTGTGATTATCGTTAATACGAATAATAACTAATAAATAACGTGATTTTTTCAGATACCAAGCATTATTTGCTATTTATTTGGTCAATTTAAGTAATATAACGATTTATTTTGAAAAAATATTATAATATTTACGGAAATAAAATACGCATCAAGCTGCCCCACTCTCTGTATCAAGGTGCCCCACCGGTGGGGCAGAATGATACAAAATCCATTTTTTATAAAAGTCGCCATAACTTTTTCCCTATTCGTTTCTATCAGCTTTTTTTAAACTTAATTATAAGTTAACATATCAGGCCATGCACCCGGCAAAAAAAATTATCAATTATGTTGACATTTGTGTATTAAAACGGAGTTTGAATTTTTGTGTATCAATGTGCCCCACTTCCCCCTACTACTAAATATTTTGATAAGTTAAAATAGATAAGTGTACTTATGCAACTTAGTTTGTTACATTTATTAATGTCCCATCAATCTCTTAAATATATCCTATTCTTTGACAATTGTATTTTTATAAGTATGTAGTGATCATTTTTTACCAAAAAAATCCTTCCAATTCCAGATTCGGCTACCCGAACCCGATCTACATAAATGTGGTGCGGGACCCGATTGAGCGTATCATCTCGTGGTACTACTACGTGCGCGCGCCCTGGTACTACGTGGAACGGAAGCGAGCCTTCCCTGACCTGCCGCTACCCGACCCGCAATGGCTTAAAAAGGTACTTTTTGTGTACCAATAAAAAATTCGTTCAGAAAACATGTTATCTACCAACTAACAAAAGAAGCTTGCTTTTTCTCATTATCTAGAAAGAGGACAGGTTTCGCTACACTTTTTTACTAAACTAGATAGTTTGACTAAAAACATGCATCTTTAAAATTTCATGTAAAAAGCTCATCACCTAGTTATAGTCTTCAAATCGAACTTTTTAGACGACACCCATTCCTAAAGCTTTTTCTTGAAAGTTGCATATTTCAAGCTTTTTTGAGTCAATGAAGATACACGAAATATTAAGTGCTTGTTTATTAACCGCCTGATGTGCACAAATTTATGGACAATTTCGATCGGTCACGTTCGCCGGCCGTTAACTGCGCCCGCGCAGGCAGGCCGGTGAAAAAGCGTGTAATTCGCAGAGCGCCGCGTGAGCGTACCAAATCAAGTAATTGATCGCCACAGTTTGTTTTTACACTCCACTGATATATAATTTTGAAACAAGTGTATCATTCCATCAAGATCATTTCAGATTTTTCTCGCTAAATTTGATAGCCCATTTAATTGTGCTAGATTCTAAAATCGGGACTAGGTTAATGTTTCAATCAGTCGGTAGCTGTAACTAAGTAAGCATTTCCTACATCTTCAGTTACTGGTACTAAAACTAGTCATAAAGTTTAACTGGCAGTTGATTCCATGTTAATTTCAAATTATAGGTTTTATCAGTTTGTCGTAAAAGAGACTAGTACCTACTTATTCATGTGCTTAAGGATAAATTTATGCATATATACATTTTAATTTTTTTTACATATTTACACATTTTAAATATTAATTTAAGTAGTTAACCGATATAACAAAAAGGTCATTTTATTTAATCTTATCGAATTCGGACCTAATTGTGTTTATAGCGTTGCAGTCAAATAATCCATTGTTCAATTCCGTGAGCTCATTCGGAAGCACTTTTGAATCTTCCGATCGAGTTAGCTATGAAAAGATTTTATTAATACTTTGAATGGGATCCCGTTGTTCGGAACCAATAGCTCAGTCACGTTGTACGATTGTGATGCTCAACTGACATAACTACCGACTGATCAAAGTTCACGACCATAGCCATTGCTAACAAATTATATAGAAATGAGGACGATCTTTAAAGATACCTGTGGTTTTTCTTGATGTCTCTATGAGGAAGTGAACAAATAAGTAATAAATGTTAATACCTATATGAAATGTTTAGTAAAGATATCTATTACGGTACCTATATTAATGTTTCTTGGGTATTCGAAGTTACTACCTCTACTTACGGTACCTTTAATAGAATGTGTTAAAATATACTTACTTACATATTTACTTTACTGCTATATTTTACGATTATTATACCTATCGCCCAATGGTATCTACACACAAAAGATGTCGCCGGACCGGCGCGGCGGCGGCTGCGGCGACGGCGGCGGCGTCTTATGTAATTTTCAAACATTTTTCACAAATGAAGGCCGGCGGCCTTGCCGGCGGTTTTTGGTGTGTAGATACCATAATCTATCTATTATGTATGTTAGGAATAGACTAAGGTTGTGGAGGTAATAGACTGGGAACACGAGTTTAAGTAATAATTTTTTTTGAATTTGAAACGAATTTTTCAAAACATACTGTAAGCCTAAAGAGAAATCACTGTTTTATCAATGAAATTGAGCTTAATCTTTAAATCTGGGATTCTAGAGCAATTCTTGGCTTTCTTGTTGTAAAAATGAATGTAAGTAATCGAAGCATCTTCAATATCGTCTCTTTTAACTAAGTTTTGTGATAGTAAGTAGTGTTTGAAAAAGTTACGACTAAATGAAGCCTTCATTAGAGATGAGTAGGTACCTATGGGAAAGTACCTACTTCTGAAATACTAATAAATCGGTTCCTCCCCGGGTGGGAATTTCATACTAACAATTATAAATACCAATGACTATCTTCTCCCGAATCATCAATTTAACGGTTCTAGCTAT
This sequence comes from Anarsia innoxiella, assembly GCA_947563765.1. Taxonomy (NCBI): domain Eukaryota; kingdom Metazoa; phylum Arthropoda; class Insecta; order Lepidoptera; family Gelechiidae; genus Anarsia; species Anarsia innoxiella. The sequence continues at coordinate 4,316,745 of OX387404.1, read as the reverse complement.
AATTATAAACTAAGAGTTTACTTACTTAATATTTTACGTCCGCGTCTAATCAAACACATTCCTTTGATAGTTTTTTAACAGGTTGTTTTTGAACCACCGCCTGTTTTAATTCAAAAGGCCTGAATAACATAATTAAGCCGGGAAACTGACTAAGTTGGATTCAGAAACAAGGTTGAAAAAATTACGAGTATTTTATTTTTAACTTTTCATTATAAAGTCAGTCAGTTAATTATGAGTTCTTTCCTTTTACTCGTTTTCCCACTTATGAATCCTACGGAAAGTTACTTAGGTATTTTCTAAGCGTGTAAAGTAGGCCTTTATTTCGATAAGGGGTTCAGAAACAGCCTGTATATTGTCAATTATCTCGTAGTTTAGAGCTCTATGCCGGTATCCTCTAACCGCAGGCGCACTTTGACAGCTCACACTAAGTTATTACGAGAATAAATGATAACGGCGAACTCGTGCGCACTCTCCCTTGTTAATCACTCGCCTATTGTTCACGAGCCTGATGCCAATAACTGGATATAACTGGATACGTCAATGTTTAGATTGCTAGAACTAGTAAAAAATAAATTACTTTTAGTATGGGGCCAACAAAAACTGTAACATTTTAATTAGTTGAGCAAAAAGTAGGTACGTTGGCTCAGTTGATATGTTATTGGTTTGATGTTTTCAAAATTGGTTGCACACGTGCTCATTAAAATGAAGTTTAAATATATACAGGGTATATTTCACATTAGACAAACATCAAGGTACCTACGTAATCTACCATTACAACTAAACATCTCTTCCCAAGGAACATGGAAACAAAAACATGCATGAAGCAAATTCTAACTTTCCATACAAATTGTTTGATAAGTTGATTGACGTTAATATCAGATTTTATTATTGATTAAACTTTTTGTCATACTTACTTCGGCCTTTATTTCTCAGAGGAAGGTTTGTCAGTTTCACAAACAGATCCAAGGAACGCGTTCCCTATACTTTGTGCATTAAAATATCCATCTACTACTTAACTACTTAACTAAGTATGAAAGTTTACAACCAGCGTAAGACCACCAGATCTAGATTTTAAGTACTTATGAATATCCCAGTAAAGCAGAAATAAATTGATTTTACCTATTTTGCCCAATTGATCGTAAAAGCAGTATTTACTTTACGAGTGGTATATAATTTCATATTACCTGGACTGATATCAAATACCGCTCTATAATATAGTTTATACAGCCTATTAGGATCCCGACAGTAAAGGCAAAGCTAATACTAACTCGTAATAATTATCAAACATATAAATTTACTAGCGTTTATTCATAGTAGCGTTTATTCGTAGTTATTAGAGTAGGTTTAAAGAAGTTTATAAGACTTTTGTGTTAAAACTTATGTTTTTAACTCAATAGTAGTTGCCCTTTATCTACACAAAGTTATTACTTTATTCCTGTACTTTTACTTACATAAATTAATTTAGATAATAAACAACAACCCCCTTATTACAAAACGAGGTTTAAAGATAGTCCGACGTTAGTTCGCTTTTTTTGACGTTTCGGCTATGGACAAAACGTCAAACTAAACGAACTCACGTCGGACTATCTTTAAACCACGTTTTGTAATAAGGGGGCAAAAGTCCAAGTAAGTGGAGTCCTTTTCCCAGTTCTATCTCTTTCTTGTATTAAGTGCTGTTTTATGTTTATTTTGTTTTGTTTATTATTTAGTTTTTGTACTGAAAATTACAAACTGGGAATAAATTACTTACTTACTTACTTACTTATCTACTTAATAAAATAATTGTATATTTCCAGGACTTCGAGACGTGCGTGTTAAACGGTGACCGCGAGTGTCGGTTCGTGGAGGGCGAGACGCATGAAGGTATCGGCGATCATCGCAGGCAGACGCTCTTCTTCTGCGGACATGATCCTCAGTGCACGTCAGTATTATATTCATTATTTTTAACCCTAGAAAAAAAGAGTAGGTTCTCCTATTCGACGAAAACCTCAATGTATAGTTTTTCTCAATAATTCATTAAAATTTTAGGAAACAAAACACTGTCTAAGCTTACCTTTTTAATTTAATGCCGAATAACCAAAGCATTTCACAAAGATTCGTTATAATTAAAAAAAAAACAAAAATAAACTAAATGAGCCTTTAATTAAATAAGGCGCTCGTTGATGTCTTTTGTATGGAGGAACAAAAGACTTCAACGCGCTACGAATTAATTTGCCCATAAGTACCCAATACGGTTGTCTACAGTGTATTTAATTATAACTTTTCTGTATTAACGGAAACCTACCTTGGTTCAAAGAAAAAATTTATCACAATAGATAATAAAAAGTAAGCAAAGAATTCACTCAGTTAGCGCCTTATGCAAAACACATAGCATTTAACTAATAACATTCTTTTGTTATTCTCTATTAAAAGTTTTTATTTATAATTTCAGGCCATTCAACAGTCTGGAGGCTTTGCAGCGCGCTAAGAGGGTAGTAGAGGAGCAGTACGCGGTAGTGGGTGTTCTAGAAGATATGAACTCTACCTTGTTAGCGCTAGAGCGATACGTTCCAAAATTCTTCACAGGAGCCTCCAAAATGTATTGGGGTACGTTCAAAATGTTTTTTATTTTGCAAATTGTTTTGTAAACTATTATCGCAATTCTTAGCTGATATTTTTTTATGAGACAAGTACTTAGATCCTAAAATAATAGCGCCTACTTTGTGTTGCTTAGCAAAAGAGTACGTAAGAAAATACAAATCTCTGAAATGAACTGTTTGACTTGCAATTGTAGTAAGGTTACTACTATTGCAATTTTTTCCTAATACCTACTTTTCTTTAAGGTCACTTTGCCAGTAGACAAAAGACTAATCGTTAATAAGTAAAAATAATTACTTACATGTATCGTTGTTTTATATTTACTTGGTTACTTCCAGATCAACTGAACACGTTCAACCACATAAACCGCAACATCTTCAAGCCGCCAGTGAGTGAAGCTGTCAAACAGATCGTCCGCGCGAACTTCACGCGAGAGATAGAGTTCTATGAGTTCTGCAAACAGCGACTCTACACACAACTTCGGGCACTAAGAGACCCCACTATAGTCCTACCGACGCGGAGCAGAAGTCGGAGGGAGAGAGCCTTCAAAACCCTTTAGTTAACAATGACTGATTTCAATTGCATTTATTTTGGAAAAAGTGCAAAAAGCTTTAACTTTACGTAGAGGAATTTAATTCAAAACTACGTAAACAAACGTAGTTGAGGACTTTGGATATAAGGCTGTGTTTAAACCAAACTGACTGTAAACCGCCGAAAGTGAGCGAGCGTTACGAAGTTTATTGGATTTTCATACATATTCACATAATAGCACACACGCTGACATTCAGCGGCTGATCAATATAGTATGTCACTAGGCTCCGCGGAAGCTGATTTGCTACGTAGCTGTAAGCTACACGCGTATTGTGTCAGCATAGTGTGAACGAAAAATGCCGTTTACGTTCACGTTTACTCTGGGGCTCACAGTAATCCTGCTCACATTCGGCGGCTTACAGTCAGTTTGGTTGGAAAACGGCCTAAAAGTTTGATTTTTCCAGTTGAAATTGTTATCCTCTACATGTAGTTTTAGTAATTGGTGACTACTTTAATTCCAGCTTCGCTAAGTTCATCACAGTGCATGAACAAAAGAGAGGCTTAAAACAAATTTCTATGTCAATACATTTATAAACGTTTTAATTTAATTTAGAAAGTATTAAGGATTCTCATAAAGTAATAGGAATCTTCTTACTTTATAACGAAGATATGACAATAATAATTCTCGCGTTCATATCGTGTGAATGAGAATACCAGTGAATTTAAGTACATTATTAATTGCGAATGATTTCAAAGGTGCATAATAGTAGAATAATAAGTAATTTCTATTTTTTCGTTATGACACTGTTGCTTCAGTTATGACCATCTTTTAAAATATGAAGTGCGTTATTGTTAAATGAATTTATTAATTTTAAGAGTGATAAAAGTGTAAAAAGCACATTAAAAATCTGTAGGTAAAAGTAGTAACGTCTGAATGTTTCTTTCGATTGCCTTAATTTATAGAATAGCCTCGAATTATTATTGCAAAACAATTTTTTTAGGTAGGTAAGTTATGCTTTTTATAAGAATTGACAATCGTCATAAGATTTTAATCAAATCTTTAATTTAAGGTTTGATATACCTATGTATATTGTGCAATTGAAAAATAATTTAGTTAATTTAACATTTAGTAATAAGTTAGTTAACAATTAGTCAATAACGTCATATTAGAATATTTTTGAGGTTCTTTTTATCTCTTTTTGTTTAATTTAATTTATTTAGCAAATAAAATAATAAATAATAAGTTCCCTGTTAAAATTGGACGCTAGTGTACGATAAACGTACTTATGATTGTGATAAATAAATATAAATGTACGTCGTTGTAAAAAAATTATGTTAATAATTTAATGCTATCTATTATTTAACCAGTAAATCTGATCACGTGGAAAATTATTATGTATTTTATTTTATTAGACCTTCTTACCTCCAGCTCTTAATTTATTTTGTGATGAGTAGTAAGGAAGTAAACAACAACACTCATTATTATGCACATTATTTTATTAGATAATTACCTATTAATAAAACAAGTGTCAAATGATTATAAAATTCTAAAAGTTGGAGTTTCAGTTTCTGTGTAAAATTAATATGGCCACATTTCAAGAATTCAGGTACATACAAATTAGAAAACTGTCTTAATTATTCATATATATAATTTATAATATTGCTTAGAAATAATAATAATTTAATTTCGTAATTTCTAATAGACTCGATAATTAAAATCTCAATAACCGAATCAACAACTATCAGTTCTGTAAAGGAGTAGGAATTTCAGTTATAAAAATATGTGTACATTGTAAATATATTTCCAGTTCATAACATCGATATAAGTAAAACATTTCTGAAATTCTAATTAGCATTGACTCTTAATTAATTAACATAATAAATAGGATTCGACGTGACTATTTCATTTAAAATTGCCTAACATCAGATGTTTACGATAACAACTAAGACATTCTAAATAATCATCTAATAAGGGTTGATATATTTCGTCATCACATTAGTATACAAATATTTATTATAAAGTTCATATTTGTCTACAGTTCATAGTGATTAAAATGTTTCTATCTACGTGATGCTCTTGCATTTACGACTCGACATACATCTATAACATAAGGCGAAGGTTTTGTAAAAAAATGTATTAAAATATTAATATCATTCAGAATTCATCTCTCACATTATGTACACGGAGGCCCCGCGACGCGACCGCTCTCCAACCGCTCACTGCTACACGCCACAGCTTACAACTACCGCTATACCGCTTGCGGTTACTTTTTATTGTCCACCAGGACGATACGCTACTAATTACATTACGAAACTAATTCGAAATATTAACACTAATTCGAAACTTGTCGTTGCATGGCACTCTGAACGAGTAGCTCGCTCGTTGATTTTTTATATGTACAACTAAACTACTTTTATATCACAAAAACGCTTGACAACTTTAAGCCTCAATATCGATAGGACGCCGTGCTGACCACCAGGAGCCGATCGCAGCTGGAACAGGCACAGGAATGTGACTAGCAGCGGGCGCCGCCCGGCCCGCGGGGAGCCCTCACCTATTCGCGCCCTGTCAGTAGAACGACGGGTGCCAGTCCAGCGTGGGGTGCAGCGGGCCGGGGGACACCGCCGCGCCCACCCCGCATCCCAGCGCCAGGCAGTCGAAGCAGTAGTTGGCGCCGTTGTTGTTATCCCAGAACTGCTGGCCCTTACACTGGAACCTCACCGCGATCTCCAGTCGCTGCCCTGAAGATATGCACGGCGCGTACAACACGAACTGGAAGCGATCCGAAAATCCATCGCAGGAGCCTTGCACGTACGTGGCTTGTAAATCTGTGTACGTTTTCCAGCGATTCATTGTGTAGCGAATGTGAACAGTCTTATGAAAATCTAAGTTTCGTACGCGAACAGAGCCGCAAACGGAGACGTGAACGCCATCACAGACGCGCGCGCTCTCCATGCACACATTACACGACTCTAATTTTTCAGTGAAGTCTCGTGGTAGTTGGAACAGCGGCACAAGCGTGAGAGCGCCAAGCCGCGGCGCTGCTCGCGCTGGCGGTGAGTTCTGCACGTCGCAGCCGGTGAGGTCGTCGTATGCCGATTTTGGAATCACAGGTATCTCATCCATAAACGTTTTCACGTCTGCTAAATCTAAACCGAGCACATCTGCGAAGCGAACAATTTTTTTGCGGCCAGGAGTACCCGGAGGAGTTTTCCCGGTTTTGAGAGATGAACAACGACGAACTCTCTGCGGCCTGTCGTCCTCTACGTCGTCTGGATCGTCTGCTTTTGTTTCGGCTGTTAGCAGTGTGGGTTCTATTTCGGGAGCAGGTGATACTTCTTTGTCGGCAGGAACTTCACTGGTTATTATTTCTAATGATGCATTGGTATCGTTAGGCACCTTTTCATTAGATAGTTCCTCTGCTGTGGATATTTCTGAAAGTGATGGAATTTCGCGGAGTGATAAGTTTTCCAAAGCTTCGGCGACATTGTTTTCTAAAACCTTTTCAGCTGTGAAAACTTCATCCGAGGGCTCACTTTTAGCAGATTCAAATTCGGAATCACTATCTATTGTAGAACTGTGATTGGGCGGTATACAAAGGCGATCGTTATCCGTAACGGGGGAAGGTCTGGCTATGCAGTCGAGTTCATCTTGGCTGTTTTTACGTGCGCAACCTTCAAATGTGATCGGTGAGAAGAGCTTTTTATCGGAGTGACCATGACCATTTTCCCGGGGCGCAGGCTGTAGTTTCACTGGTGAACTGTCTGTATAAAAAGCTGTCGAAAATCTGAATCCGTTTTTCTTTTTTTCAGCTTGCTGCTGGAGCATCTGTTTGGCCTGTTCTTTGAGTTCTGGATCGGACTCCACATCATAAAATGGGGGATCGGCTTCGTCAACGGGGGATCGCTCCGGGAAGGGGGCATCGAACTCATCGACGGGGCTGGAGGGACTCTCGCACTCGAGCTCGAAGTCGTAGAAGGTGTCATGTTCCCGAGCGGAGGCTCCGGGTGCGGCGCGGAGCGGGGACGCGGCGCCGGCGTCGCGGGTGAGCCAGCTGCTCTCGCAGTCGTCGTCGTGTGTAGCGCCCAGGTTGCGCAGGCGCGAGTGCAGGTCCCGCGCGAACGCCGCCGCGCGCCCCCGGCACGACATCGGCAGCAACGACGTCAGCCCACACTGCGACCCCGCGCGATCACCGCTCATCTGCGTCTGAAACAATCAACAAATTTTCCTTATTTAACTGACCTATCTCGCTCACACTGTAGATATAAAACCAATTTGTACAATGAGTTGTAGGTAACTTTATTGAGAAACGCATGTGTCATTATATTCACCTATCTCGTACGCATTTATTGAATGACTATTCGTGATAATCATGACATCGAAGTTGAATGTCAAGAGTGAACGACCTCGATAAGATAAGGGCAAATTATATGGCTTTGCTATGATCGGCACGCAGTTGCCAAGATAATGCACAAATAACTTGTTGTAAATGAAGCATCAAAAAATTAATTACTTAGTTGCTAAATATAATGAATATAAACAACAACATTATCATTTGAAAGTGACGATTTTATTTAGTTGATATAATAATTAGCTGTTGTATTAATTAAACATATGCAACGTTTCCTTCTATCTTTTCTTCTAAAGTTGATTTCAAATAAGAATTTTAAATTAAACCACCACCTATTTAATTGTCTAACTAGGAATCTATCTACAGTTTATTCCACACAAATAAGGGTAAGACAAGCCAAATAGAACGTTCTGAATAATATACTGCTCAGAGAAAATTCACGAGCCGATGGTATTTTTCAATCACATGCGCATTAGTCATTTATTATATCCGGTTCCTGCCGTATGTTGCTTTATTTATAGGTGAAGCATCCTCTGACGTCACTGCTGCTGAAAAATTTGGCACCAGTCACAGTCAAGCCCACGCCCACAACTAGGATTGCAATCTTATGACATTGGGTGTGAGAGATACTGTGCGAGTGTCTTACAATCGTCAACAAAAAAATCTAAAAGCATATTGTCAACACCAAGATAATAATGAATGATTTTATTGTCGTATAAAATATCGTAACGTAATGAATACCTGCCAATAGCTTATTTCGAAGTGGCATTGGATAGAATAGAAGGTTAATGTCCTAGAAATACTGTACTTGGAATAAATGAACAATATCTTTACCTTTAGAATATTCTTTAGAATCTTTTTTCAGTTTAGTGTCTAGATAACAATACAGAAATACTTTGCGAATTACCTAGGATATCTTTGAGCCCAAGGTGATTTCCTCCGTAAGATCTAAAGTATGTGAGAGAAAAGTTATTTTTTCCTGCAGCTGTGTCGCGTCCAGTGAAGGTCATAGAGCGACCTATTTAGGAGGTAATGACACTGCCCTGAATGCGGGACGTTCAGTGTTGACCTCGCTCCTGCAATTTGACGTAACGCAGTAAAAGAACTAGTCAGTCTCTCAGGAATCTTCTAGAATTACTCGCCGTTTGTTTATCAAATATCTGTATTGAGAATTAGGTCGTTCGAATCGCTTTTATTCCCAAACGGCAATGAGAAAGTTTCACACATTATGATATTATAATATATTATGTATTTTTCTTGAATATTTTTTTCTTGTTTTGCAAGAACAATATCCGTTTATTGTTCCTCTTAAGTGCCCAATTGGACATGCACGTCATTGTACGTTAACAAAGATTTAAATGACGTTTACGTCGTCACTTGTTATCATTAACTCAATTTAATAACCACCACCGGTCAAATGTTTTATTGTGAGTCCGAAATTGATCTAAATTAGGTCTGAACTAAATACACAGTCGCTAAATTGAACGGATCGGATCGCACGTGACGTTTTGATGTCGATATTTTTGCGCACTGAAATACAAATAATTCGAATGTCTACTGTTTTTAGGCACTCAACAATGCCATTGTTCTTGTACGTTGATGTTATGGCGAATTTGAGACACGCTACCTCACGTCCAATTTAAAATAAGCCGACGAATTTCGTACCTATAATACTTTCATCTAAGTAACCGTTTACTCGTCGGGGCTTCTCTTATATTTGTTTGGAAAACATCACTATCACGTGGCCAAATGGCGATGCCAAAAGCAATAATTAGCATTACGAAAGAGGACATTTAGTCACTGAATAGTTGGCGAGATGAGGAAGGTAGATGCTGTCTGCTATTTCATTACATGACATGACTGTAACAATTCAGAAGTGAAGGAGATAGATGTGATATAGTATAAGAGTACCTAAGTACTACGTAAAAAGGATAGATAAAGTAGTCGCTAGGTAGTCATGCAAGATTTTTTCTTGCAACGTTGCTTCTCATGATAGCCGTTTCGATTTATTCTGTGGGTGGTGTCTTTAGGGCCGCGTATTGAAATTCCCTTGATTTATAATATGATTTAAGGCCCCTCGTAGATAAATATAGTTCAATCGTCCACGGCCGCCATTATCCAATCAGAGAGCGGTCAGTGCTCCAGCCTCTTGAGCTCAACCACGCTGCAATAATGGTTAAGAAATATGCTTCGGTTAAACAGACAGACACCAATATAAAATGAAGTACCCGGTCTATGACGCAGCTGAAAACATACGACGTGAAGTGCGTCCTGTGGTATTACTATGGAGAAACTGTATGGCATGGATAATATTTGAAAGAAAGATAAATTATTGTGATATTGGTATACAAAACAGTCAAAGATATTACAAAGAAAATGTATAAAAATAATAATAGATTTTAAAGGTAAGGTACCTAACAAAAACTGATAATGTAGTAAATATTTTTGTAAACACAATCTCCTCATTAATTATATCGCTGTGAGGGACAAACAAACCCATCTTAATCTCAAGGTGAACAGTGAAAGTAACCATCATAACATTGATACCCTTTTTCACCTGACAGAAGGAAAACATTCTTCATATTTCGATTACACTATTATGTTTAGGTTTACAAAACACTTGTTTTTTTTGTGTTTTTGATAGTCAGTTTTGTAAATAATAAATTAAGTTAAAACCAAATAGGAATTACCAGAAAGAAATCTCTATACTAATTTGTTTTTTGAGGAAGACCCATACTTAATTTAAGTTACTATTTTAATTGGTTTTGTTTTTAATGGACATGTTACTCCAGTAATGTTTATTAATTTTTTTTGCGTATACTACATATTGTGTACATATTGACCAACTTATATTCTGCTGATAAAAAAGTCATTAGCCCTATCATTAGTTGTGAAGTAGCTGCAAATGTAAGTTGGCCATCTAAACGCAACGTTAGCGTAAACAAGTTGTATTATACAAAAATACTTTTACTGTTGAAAGTGCTTTTTAGTAGTGCATTTTGCGCTAACTATCCACTAAGAAATAAACTGTTAATCCTTAATTTTACTTACTATAATAGAGAAATTAGACCGTTACAAGTTTAAATTAATTAACAAATGTCTGGATTGAAAGACCTGGTTACCCTTAGTACAGGGAATCCTAGTTTGGGGACCAGGAACTATCAAAACTTTAATTCTTTTAGTATTACGAGCTGAAATCGAAGGTTTAAGACAAAAGAAACTTTGTAATTAGTATGTACTGTACAATAAAATCCTTTGTAAACTAAATTGTACATGTTGTATATCCTATGAATATAACTGTATAGGTTGCGCCACGTAAAAAGCTAGCTGACAGCTGCGCATTAGACGATTTTTGAGTCTGACGTTTAACATTTGTTCTAAAATACCATCGCGCACAAAAGTGTTTTTGGGTCACGTCAAAACCAGTTGAGGACGCGGCGTTGCTGCCAGAAGTGGCCATTTTATTATCATCGTTGTCGTCACTTTCATCATCTTTTGAATCAGAATCATCATCCCCTACTTAAGTCTATAAGTCAACATACGTAACCGCGTGCGAAAGACTTTCTTTCAAGAATAAAACGATAAATAGCCCTTAGTACTTTCGAGCGTAAGTGTACCTATGCGCGAACACATCACTTTCAATTGTTTTCAAAGTTTTTCTTACGTGGCTCGACCTATAACTATGTAGAGAAGCGGTAGGTATTACAGCTACTAAAAAGTCAGTTTCCAATCCGATTTTTAATCCAATTTCGTAAATAACAAAATTTCAATCTGCTCTCGCCATACCGGACTAAAATCTCTTATTTAATTGTTAATATATGCGATCTTTTTGATGAGATTTTCGACCTTAATTTTGTCCTTTATTTAATTCATTAATTAAAGAAAAAATTACGATACAAAATAATAAAAGGAGTAAATATTTCAGGATAATTATTTAAAACTTAAATATTGAAAGCGAAATAGAAAATTACTTAATGTTATCTAGGTCTTATAAAATACGATAAGATGTAAGTATGTTATCAAATAGCATGGAGTATTAGAACAACGACAACACTCAAGCAGATTATCATATACATATACCAGCGGTTATTGACCCCATAAGATAAGGAGAAACACTTCGATTGCACCTAAGTCTTAACTAATGACCCTCCAGTGAGTTTGCCAACTATCAGTTACACAATATCGTACGAACTTGACGAAAGCAAACAAAACAATTAAAGATACGTGAACAATCGTACGATTTGTATTTCGCTTGAAATAAGTACGTAAGCGGTTTGAATGTTGCCACGCAGACGGCACTTAGGTATTCGCCGAGAGTTAATTGGTTTAATTTAAACATCTAGCGTCTATTTGCTGTTTATTGTCAATTTTAGTAAATAGTTATCGAGACAACAATTAGTAGGTAGTGGTTGTGTTAATTAGTTGTGTTGTACTCGTAGTACTCGTAGCAAGGAACTTTTTATGACGATGCAAAGACTAGTACGATAAAATTCAATTCATTCGTCTATCTCTAGTTCATTTCAGAAATTACTGGGACTTTCTATTTTCAGGTAAGTAGATCACTGCGCGCACAATAGGTGTAGAATTTAGTAAAAAAATAATATTCATTTGCAAATACTAAAAAAAGTTATGTATACCATTTGTTCAAACAAATATTCGATATCTACATACAACCGATGTCAACAACCAGACACAAGGTAAATTCAACATCACCCGACTACAATTTGAATATCAAATAGAGGATACCGTAAAACTTGATTATAATTTGGAAAAGAAAAAACTTTAAAATGACTTTACTGACTATACTCGGAGGAACTATGAATTAATAAAAAGGTATAATACCTAAATGCTACTTATCTATGTTTATTTTTGGATAAGGTATTTTCACTAGAAAATTAATATAAACTTGTCTATAATGAACAATAATACCTATCTACATTTCATCATGTCCTTCATAACATAAATTAATATATCTACCTACTGGATGCTTATAATTTGGAGTTTATCATTTGCATTTTGCGAAAAAATTTTAAGAACTTAAAGGCCTGAAATATAAAGTAATCATGTCATTAACAACCTTATCGTAGTAGATATTTACGAATGAACTCGTTTTAATCGAAACGTCAATAAAACCTGAGATTAGTTGATCGTTGGGGACCGATACAAGCAATTAAGCCGAACATTTTAAGAAAAATATGCGCCGACAACGAGCTGTTATTTCCTTCCTAGAGGACAACTAGCGGTCGACTATATACACATAACCACAGGCTATGTGTACCGGTCGACAATATATAGGCGTGTGTATATTTAGTGAATAGAGTTGAACAACATAGCAAAGTTGGGTGGATCCGATTATCTGTAGTATAAATAAATTATTAAAACTTTAGAAATCGGTGGAAGTTTGGAAGTCTTGTTGGAGAATATGATTTTCCAAGTGATTTTCCCATCCTTTGAAATTAAAAGAAGGTGTCAAGTTGGCCTCATATTTTTGAGAGTGGTCAATAAACATAGTTTTGACCATGCTCGCTCTCAGACAAACACTGCAGTTGTTGACAAAAGCACAGAATACCTAACCGAAGATAAGAGCAAACAGCTGAGCAGCTTTTTAATAGTAAAACTAAACACCCAATACGGACAACTGTTTTTAGACTCTTTAGTCTCTAGAATAGTTTCTACTGATGCATTAGTCACATGACTTTCACTAAAGTCGCAAATAGGCGCCTGGATCCGTCCAGACGTTGGGATAGAGTATAAATATCTGCGCACACGCGTTTGGCAGCACGTCCTCCATTGTCGGTTCGCATCCAGGAAATATCGTGGACATTATAGAGAATGAGCACTTGGCTTTGGCTTTTTATGGTGCCAAAGTACTATGAAGCCAGGCTAGTAAAAATTAATGTTTTTCTATTGATGGAAGTCATGTCAATGTCAAAGTTCTGGACGTCCCCCGTTTCTCTCTCAGATTTACATTATCTCAATTCAAAGTTCTTACTACGAGTATAATTATAAAGGAACTCTTAGGTAGGTACTTATTAATTCAGTCAGTGCACCGCCTACATACACTTTTGTGTTATGAAATGTAGAGTATGTAACCTGCCGCGACCGGTTCAAAGAAAACTTACAGCTTTCTACAGCACGACATTTGGCGCTACAGATTTCCCAACAAGAATTTTTAGGACCAAATAGGGAAAGCGGAGGTAATTGGAAAATACACCTTTTTAAAGCTAAGGATTTGGAGACAATGATTTTCACACTAAGCCTCACCCAGCCCGATATACCTACGCTGTTGAAGTTCCGAATTTTGAACAACTATAACATTAATGAAGCTTTAACTATATGACCTTTTCTGCTACTAGCTGCTAACCATTAAATCCATTTCAGAAAGAAAGGAAAATATGATGGTGTTAAGTGAAGAAAATACCAAATGAATTACTAGAAACCACTCGAAATATGTTAATTGAATACATTTTCAAGTTAGTACAATGGTATATTGTTAACAGTAGTAGTAAGCTAGTAATTACCTACTTAATATTATTTAGAATTTCAAATATTGAACTGCCGAAGTGCAGTTGTCAGTCGGCTGCGGACGATGGTGACAAGACAAGTCACACACAGACGGTACCAACGTCTCACCTTTCTTTCGACGGTAGTGTTTGTAAACATTCACATGGCACGTAATGATTCTTAATACGTTTACATTTTTACTGCGATCTTACTTACTGCAACGAGGGATGGAAGCACTTCGAGTACGCCTAGGTGAAGTACATGCATTCCTAGGTATCTTTCACGGACATCAAAATGTAGTAGTAGGCATCTTTTACTTTTGAAATACCTATTCCAAAGTTTGTTTGCTACCTTAAAATGGCTCTACGTTCAATATTTATTTTTATGGCATGACTTCCGTAGTAAAACAACTCAAGTGCGTGTGTGTCTAGAGTACCTCGGCAAGGTATTGAAACCCGTTCACACAAGAAACGCAAGGGCAGACGACACTTTGAATATGAGAAACTCTTTAGCAACTGTCTCTGAAATGTAAACATAATCTTTATACCTAATTACAATAATAAGTCCTGAATTTCTTTAGAATCTGTGTTCATTACAAGTGTGAAAAGACTGCGGAAATGCAGCTTCTTTACAAGGGTATACTGTTAAATGCCTGTGTAAACTACTCGATTACTCATTTCCTTGCCTTAAATAAAAATCCCAATACCTAAGTAGGTAGAAGTATTTTTTAATGTAAATGTAAATGTTATTTACCTTTTATTCGAAAAGTATGAGTCACCTGTCACATCAATCTAATCAACTATTTAAGTATCTACATAACTTTCGAAGTTCAATGAAGTCTGTTTATTATTTCACAATGTTTATCACAAACCAACTAAAGTAAATAGGTACCTTGTTAGGCTCACGTGGCCCTGCAGGCGCAGGCGCAGGTTTTCAGGTTGCATTATCTGGCCTTTACTTTGCCCTCCTTTGGCCCCATTGATAATAAATTAGTAACATATTTTTATCAATGCTTCACTTGTTCTACATTATTATGTGTTTTTGTATATTAATCGTATCTGATATCTGTAAAGATGTTTGTCTGGTTCTGTCAGGGTTCTGTTGTTGAACTATCTTCTATTCAATTCTATTAAGAATTTTTCTTTAAGTCAGAGGACCTCGTCGTTGCCTCGACCATGCATGATGTCGGTCTTGTGACACAACTACAATGTAGCAAATGCATTAACATGTACTACTGCATAGAATGCGCATTTCTTATTGATAGAATATATTAGTAATACCTAAGTTACGTTTTCCGATGTAATACGGTTCTGTGTAAGTATGACACAAGCATTTATGTGCCTGAAATTGTTTGCTTTGTAGAAAAAATAAAAAATATTATGACACTTTCTAACTAAATGATAGCAATGAGCAAGTGTTAATATCTTGAATGATAATGTATTTTGGCGCCACTTGTTATTTAACCTTCAGCCGAGCCCACTATTTAAAGACAGTCAAACAGAGGTCAATGAACATTGCGTATGTTTCACATTGGCACTTTCTATCAATACAATATTAGACTGACTACAATTAGAAAGTGTTTGTCTGCTTGTGTTATAAAAGTGCAACTCAAAATTAATTGAAATTCAAAGTTTATGCGAGGTGTGTGTGGTTGGTCTATGCTAGTCTATGAATTGCATCAACTAGCTAGGACATTGTGAAATTATTGTGACATCATAATATTAGTCTATCTTATTGTAAGATCTTGAATCTCACATTGGTTGCAATTAGCACCACTACCTAACTTGTATATTGTATTTCTATAATGAGCATATAGGTATGTTTAAATCGCATTGATCGTAAAAGTAATAAAACATTAAAGTAATTTTATTCCACTGTTAATGGAAATATTAAATAAGTTTTTGTTTCGTTTCTTATTTATGAAAAAAGTGAAGTGCTCGGCTTAAGCTGGCTTCTCA
Source organism: Anarsia innoxiella (assembly GCA_947563765.1). Taxonomy (NCBI): domain Eukaryota; kingdom Metazoa; phylum Arthropoda; class Insecta; order Lepidoptera; family Gelechiidae; genus Anarsia; species Anarsia innoxiella. The sequence continues at coordinate 4,300,823 of OX387404.1, read as the reverse complement.
CTGCGCGTGTTAGCCCGCGCCGCGCCGCTCCACGCGCAAGGACGCGCCACGCGACACACCGCGCCACCCAACGGAAACTGGCGCGGCGCGGCGCGTGCCTTCTAGCTTCAAACCACTAAACTTCACTTTGATTCAGTCTGTTGAGAGCAGCGCACTATGTCTTGTGAGTCGAATTGCCACCTCCAGCCATGGAGCAATGCCACTGGAGAAGAAGGCATGGCTGTTGCATCAGCCGTTTTTGTCTTATTTTGTGGATATCGTATACTTAATAAAATTAACAAAAAGAAGAAGAAGAAGAGGCGTTGGTGGATGTCAACGTTCAATAAGAGCCGGTCAAGGTCATCATTGTTTGTATTTTAGGATAATTACCTACATAGGTACGTAATTTTTAAGAATCCTATCGAAATACACACGCCGCGCCGCGCGCGCCCGCGCCTACACGCGCGAGCCCGCGCCGCGCCTTTGAAGTTACCGACTTTTAGCGGATAGGTCGCGCCGCGCCGCACCTGCCCGCGCCGCGCCGCGCCTAGCTCTTCAAACTGCGCGGGGCGCGTGCGGGCGCGGCGCGGCGCGGGCTACCACGCGCAGTGAGAAGCCAGCCTAAGTTTATCTATGATTGATCAAACCATTTGCAAGTTCTTTGCATCTATTAACTGCATTCCCGAGTCCCGAGCCGATCATCCATCAATAATAAGATTACACGCATGTTATAAGACCCCTGCAAGCGCCCACTGTAAGCTGTCTTGTTCGTAATAGCAGGACATAAGTCAGTGGTGGTTACCCAACCGTTTACAGGATTTCAAACCGGCCCTACAGAGCTTGTTCGCATAAAATTGCAAGTCCAGTAAATATAGAGTGCGACTGTTGTAGTAGATTAGTTATTCATTTAGTTCCACAGAAGGGGATCGAGACTGGCGCCTTGTAATGTCACTGAGAGACTAAAGGTGCTTTATATTCAAGATGACAATTTGTAAGCAATTTACCTGATGCAATCGATTTACATTTTTGAATCACAATTAACGTATTGATATGATATAAAATAAATACTCCGCCGGATTACCGACCCTGCTAAGCATTGAATTGAATAACACCGCTTTGTCGTCTACCAAAACGGAATTTAAAACACCTTGGTGTTATATAAATATCGTTTGGATTATATTCATTTATCACCAGCCGATGACTATCCAATATTAAAGTATGTTAATCGTAGCTATACAACCTACAACTGTTTAGGTAGAAAGTGAGTTTTCTTAAAACCGATAACTTTTATTTAACTGCCCCAGTGCCTTAGTACTTATAGTATAAGTAGTGGTATTTCATTTTTCGAAATGAATAGGTATAATATTTTTTATAAATTTTTGGATTTGGAATATTTGTTTAAGTATCGTAATTTCAAAATAGACAATAGTTGTTAAACTATTGATGGAAGTTAAAAAAATATTTGAAGATTGCAGGAGTGTATTAGATTTGCCTTATTTATTAAAGTATGGTTAAATTCAGTCAGGAAATCATAAAGCCATAAATTAATTAAAGCAAAGGGCCTCTCATTAAATAAGACGCCAAGATTGAGGACAAGGTTAATGTAAATGAACTGAAGATTACTGGTGGTGGGTACCTTATCAATCAACACAGGCATCTGGCGTTCCAATGAAACTTCAAACTCGGAAGAACTCATGAGGTCTCTCTTCTGTTGTTGGCACAACTGCTCCATGTAGCGAGGGCCCTATCTCCTGCCCTGACACGATCACATATGACGTTGACAGTGTTTGTATAGTCTACATTTATTTTAATTATTAAATACACTAAATTAACACTTCGACCCGACACGATTTTCGCGTTTTTAATATAGAATTATTGAGGGTAGATTAGAACCGGCGGCGGCAGTTTATCGTATGAGTGTAGTACTCGCGACCTCCCGTGCGCAGACGCTGCGTGCGATTGAGCCGCAGCGCCGCCGCCGGCGGCGCGCCAGCGCAGCCCGGCCGCCCCGCGCTTCACTTCACCTATTTCAGACATTATCATACACTAATGTGTTACTTAATTATCTCATGTTTATGTATCGAGTATTTGTGACAATAATCCGTGGATACGACTGATAAGAGTAATTGCTCGTTTCTACATATTCCCACGTAATTAAAAATAAACTACACGTAGCAGCTGCGTGATGCGCACGCGGCGCGGGTGTGATTCGTTGGCGCCCTCGGCGCCTCTAAGAACAAGAAATCGAAGCGAGTGGAAAACCTGACGAAATTACCAATTAACCTACAAAAACATTTTTATAAAAAAATGTTAAAAGTTGAATAATGAATTCAGACAGGTTTCTTTATATAGGTACTGGGACTGAACATAACAGGGAAGCACAATAATAAATAACAGTATTTATTGGGTTACATAAAACAAGTACCAATTAAAATACGAGCTCTTCCCTTAATAGGAATATTGTAAGTCCGCGTACCAACAATAATGTCAAGAGAAAATGAAGAAAACAAGCAATTATGACGTATCCTCTTCCGGGACGATAAAATGATCTAGCTTTTGACCTAGCAATCGATTTCACATTACTTAAGAAGCAATTACTTAGATAACAACTGTACAAGACATATTACTAGTTTGTGCTGTTTCATATGTAAACACGTTTTAAAATGCTATCTAGGTACCGGTATCGAATTTGTCCTACATACATTTAGATAAACTACAAGATAATCAAGAGATACAAATACCCAAAGTGTTGAAGATCCACTACCTAAATCATTGGAAATTGCTTATTACTTTCAGAATGGACAGCTTACTGCACAAACCTGTCATGTAGGCGTCCAGTAGACTATCACAACTTTCCCAACAGTATTTATAATTCTCTAAAGTATTTTTAGCCAAGTCTGTCGACACCGAGTGCAACGCTCGCGCCGCCTTCCTATAAGGAATAACTCTATCTTGTGCAATTTATCTATGAACCTATTATACACTTAATTACCGATACCGAGTAACTTAATACGATTCGGTAACGGTGCCTTATTATTGATTAAATGGCGTTTAGTAGCGTGCTTGTAAGTATTAATTATCAATAGAAGCTGAATACTTAATTAATGTCCGCGTAATCTTGTAAACATTTATTTGTATTCCCAAATAAGATTTTAACTATAGAATAGGCGTATGCAGATCTACATACAAAAAAATGTCATAAAGACTTCCTGTCATGTCATACTTATTTCGTTCAACTACTAATACAGTCCCTTCGGTCGCTGAAACTCGCAACATTTTAATAAATGATTGAATAGTTGGCTCTCCCCAACACATCAATTTATACGAGATCCCTTTATAGCGGCAAATGTCCCATGTCAGGTTACCTTGACAATACCCTTCTATCTAATGCGTCTAGTTGGATAAAATTAGAACTGTGATTCCGTCCGACCTTTGCGTAAATTCCGCGCGTGCGTTATGAACATTGTAAATAAATAGTATAGGTACTGAGTACAATTAAAATAGTGCAATGATGAAACGCTTTTCAAAGAACATACAGATTATAAATAAGATATGACTTCAGTATGTACAAAATAGTACGAATTGAAAGAAGTAGGACTCAAAATAAGTAGTTTTATCTTTATCCGTGCTTTAATTTAAGTATCTAAATGCCTTTTTATAAAGGTTATCAGTATTACGAGTATTACGGTTTAAAAAAAAATTGAATACAAAATAATGTTTAACAAGACAAACTGGGTTATTATCTCATTAGAACGCCAATGAATAGCATTGGTTGCGTAGGCGCAGCGGGCGATGCAAGCGGAAGTGATGAACTAAAAATATTCATAGAACTTTTAAGCTCCGAACGACTTGTCGTCCCAAACTGCAACAACAATAGAACAGACGTGACGTGACGGGACAAAATAAACAACATCGGGATTAGAATCGCTTTAAATAAATCTAATGTAAAAGTACATAGGTATATCATAGCAATTTTTGAGTACTGATAAGTGTTGGATTACCGAGGACCCAGACATAATAAAGTATTAAAAACAGATAAGCAGACGCCACTTTAGCTGTAAATATGAATTTTGTATCTTAAATATTTTAGCTCCAAGGTCCATTCCTCACAATCGACTACCAGTAGGTACGTACATGGATAAAAAGGTAAAGGACATCGAAGGTAATAATTAACTGCTATAGAGGTTCTAATGAACTAGGCAATGTTATTCAAATGAAACACCTCACTGGGAGCTAGGCCTGTGCTAACCACTGGAATGTCCTAACACGAAATGCGTCTGGTTGCATTCCTAACAGGCCGTTACCCTACACCGGTAACTGAAATCTACGATATAGTCGCGAAGGGCTATCTATACTATACCTACACTTAACGCCGCCTCATTGTCCTATTTTTCAAAAAATTAAACACGTTATGTTACTCTTTCACATTTCCTTAATACTTTACCTTAATACTACCTTAATTCAATATTCGCGATAATACTCGTACACTTTGAACAGTAAATAAAACAAAGGAAAGTCAAACAGTAAAATGATAAACTGTAACAACAACCCGGCACTCCTTTCAGATATACCTAAAACCGCGCTAGCTGTGACACCGCCTTAGTAAGAATTACTTACACCTATCAACAACTTACACCTATCAAAAGAACTGAAATTCCTAAAAGATATGGGCACTATCAAAAACGTACTTAATCCACAAAAGACAGCTATCCAGATAAGACTGTATGTATGACTAATGAGAAGAAAATTCTAATTGCATACCGCTAGTCAGGATTCAAATGTTTAACACTACACTACTCTAGTACACGTTCCTCGGTCGATCAATTTGGTTGTCATTATACCGACAAAGCTACCTACGCGGACTACGACGACGGGCTACGGCTCGCGGCTGCTCGGTCCCACTCACAGTTATCTCCCTGTAATAAACTTCTACCAGACGCAAGACGATAACTCTCCCTTTAGTAATGGCACTATTGTTGCACTGTGAATGTTTATTTGTATCTTAATATGATATTTATGTAAATCTTTGATAATTCTCATAGTATATGAGTTGAGGCGGTCCAAAAGAAGAATTAATAAGGACCTACATACGTGCAGCTCGTTTCGCTTGCAACCAATTTAATTTACTTATGTTTCAAGGCTAAAAAGATTTCTCTGCTGTTATCGCTTACGTATTTTATTTTCAAAGATTGTAAGCCCACGTATCTAAAGATAAAAGGCCCGTGAACAGAATAGATTTGTTCTATCTTCTAGCGATAGGATTACCATTTTGGTAGCGTGGTATAAGTGTACTAAATCCATCTAGCGATAAACTATCGATCTACGATACTGTAATTTACTGACCTAAGCCTGAAGCAATACCGGGCTATATACAAAAAGGGGGCTATAAATAAATATCAATTCTTCTTCCAATTATCATCACAACTGCTTGAAGAAAGAGACAAAAAAACGTGTCGGTATAAATTAATAATAAACAGTTGTCAACCAATCGATTAGTATATTAAACATACAAGTTACATCATCAGTTTCCGATTGTACTCGTAAACACAACTATTAGACCCAATCAAGTTTAAAGAGAGACTCATTCTGCAGCTTTATTTCATGTTACTGAACGTATGCATCGTAAATCACATCACAATTATGAATGTACCTGCTGAAAGAAATTGCGCATCATGAAAAGGGTACCTAACCGCATACGTAAGTATTGGGGCGGGTTCGTTGAACTGTGAATAGCTCTGTTTGTCAGTGGGCGGAGCTGTGGCGTTTCCGCGACTTTCAGCGACACGCACGAAAATAACCGCCGCTCCATACTTTTGGGAACATCGGCAAAAACAAGTGCCTGTGCCAAAATTGTAGCATTTTTAGAGAAACTTGTAGATATTTGTACATCAATAAAAGTGACCACTAACAAAAGATGTCTAGTAAAATGTTTTCGTTTTTTCTTCAAGTTTGAAACTCGTAAAAGTGTCAGTAAGACTGGCCATACCAGGATTTTTAAAGTGATGTCGGTCAGGTACAATTATTACTTAAATATCTGCGTATCTTCACGCCGACGATTATTAGATACGTTTCTAAGAGACTGACAAAGTTGATAAGGAGTCACGAGATTACGTTACTATACTGCACTGGACATTGGGCACCGAGTTGCAGGATTGCGGTGCACACACATCGCTTTGGAAGCACGCAGCGTGACACGCGGCCAGCGTGACTGCTGCGGCGTCAGCTTGCATCTAGCACTACCGAATACTTGCACTTGTTGAAGGCCTTTACACAATTACAGCTTATACATAGCCTTATTATTCAATTGAATAGATAACTAAATATGTAGGTACATATACAAGGTACAAGAATTGACTGACTATTTAATGCCATTATTATAGGGCAGAAACTATCAGCCACAAAATAAACATCACGCCTGGTATTCGATAATGGCTTGCGGGTAAACAGCTCTCACGGACTGGTACTTACCAAGGTCCCATAAATTAGGTACCTTAGTACATGCTTAGTAATATTCAAGTTTACTGCTGGCTGTAAAAGTCCTCATAAGAGCATCATTATATGCTATCCATGGCGGTATCGGTTCGTCGATCATTAATTAACTCTTACAGTCTTACCGCAGACTGTTTAGACTTTTATGGAAATGGCCGCAGTTTCCATACAAGACTGCAACTATTGCAACCACGATTGCAACCCTTCTAGGGAATGTTCTATGTACCCTTGTCCCACGATTATGAGCGGATAAGAATGACATTCTAAATTTAATTTCGCGTGTCCGAAAATAGTTGGCACGAAAATAAAATTATTTGAATGCCAATGCTCAGCGCTTCAATTATATCTATTTAGGAACTTTTTTATGTAAATGTCCAATGGAATAGATATAAAAAGTTTTATCATGAAGTAAACTTGATAGCTGACAAAGACTGACTGAAAAATTTTATGTAGAACATTGAATGAGTTCCAATTCATTAAGGACAACAAAAGCCGATAGTTCCAGACATCATTTAACTTAACTCGTCCACAAAGGGCATGCGTTATCTCCCACACAATACATCTAGGTAATTATTCATTATGCTCCAGTAGGTAAATATAGGAACTTATTGAGTCCAAGGAGATAATTAAATAAAGGAAATGCGTCACGGTGAGGAGAGACTAAAGTCCTCATTAAATTCTAAAGTTCGACTGGCTCGGAAGTTGTCCTGACTTAAACCAAGATATACTGTGAAAGGGCATGTCACATCATCCCGATAGTTAATAATAAATTTTAGGTATATTATTATAACAACATCCTACCACTCTGTTAAATATCTTCTAAGCGCCTGTTGAAATGTTAACATAAAGTCTCTAGTACTGCAATGATATTCATGATTGGAAACATTCTTGCACCGCGCTCGTTAGGTAAAACGTAAATTTCACAAAGTAGCACTTGGTAAATGTATTTACAGTTTATCTAATGTACTATGTCAACAACGTGCAGTATCGTGCAATCTGCAGCTTTCTCTTAGAATAACAAGCATTATCTGTACGTGTAAATAAGTGGTTGAAATAAATGTGCGCCGGCGCAGCTAGTATGGCAGTGCACGGGAAACTCATACGGGTCACACTCGGGGCAGAAGTTGTCATCGTTGTTATTTTATTTACTATGATAGTTTATCAAACGGGACATTACTATAATCATATATAGTAAAGCTATTTGTAATAAATAACTGCAAAGACGATTACGTGTGTGTACCTCAAAAAACTAAATATTTATTTGTGCACAAATGCATCTAAAAAGTACGCAACAGTCACAAAAAAGTGTCCCCGTTTTTTTTTGTACTCGTACATTCTATTCTACCTGACGACAAGCGACGGCCGCGGTGGTGCATCGTGGCATCCAAAATATTCAAATTAAGTATCTCAAACATGTTGCTGACTAGAATTATTAAGTTTGTTTACATTTTTTTATTATTACTAAGCCATTTTATTTTAGATAAAACAGTAAACAAAAACAAGTATTTACGTATAATCATCGTGTGAGAGCGAAAATAAAAAAATAATTAATTAAAAACCACTGCCCACAATACCTACTCGAGTAAGTAAATAGATAACTCGGGTCGGCAAGTAAAAAGTTTGTTGAACGTAGGCACATATATTTTAGATTATTTCTTTGTGATAGGTAGGTATTATTAAGTCAAACTGCGAAATAAAAATCATAACAATAAAGCTGAAATGAGAAATGCCGTTCACATTGCATTTAATTAAACCTTATTTACGTTATCTTTTTTAAGTATTAAAGTTACCTCTTTTATATTTTAAGCTAAAAATCTGTGATGCTAATAAAGCAATTTAGCTAAAGGCAGATTATTAGCAAGGCGATGTCAATAATTTACCTACACGTGTGATAAACAAAGTTGATAACGGCGAATAATAAATAAACAGTGGCGAGGACGAGAGGATGAAGTAAATCATGGTAATGATGAATTATGGCGGTGTGGGGTCATATTCCGCGGTACACAAGGAGATGCAACGATCAGCCGGTAAGTAGCTGCACTCCACCACCCCTTAGACTCGTGCGCATAAGGATTGATCAACTAAGTGAAAACGGTTAGCTACTTACAAGTATCTTTTTATCTAGTTTATTCCTCTTACATTCCCATTATTCTATTTATTTACATTTTTCAAAATGTTTTTTATTCATTGGTAATATTGGAGAGGGCAAAGAGAGCTACCGAAATAAGTAAATTGGGTAAGTATCTAGAAAATTCTATTAGTTTTTTATAGTTTGATAATTTTAATATCAGATTTACTCACCCGTAAATCCATAACATCGTAAACAATAGCACAAACACAACTCCACCACGTACTTTTAACATTTACTTACAAATACAAACACCGAATACAATGTTTAATTATAAATTAATCCGCTAACGACAATTCGTGTTATATTGTATCGCGTCACAAACTATACTAACGATGGTCCTGCGCAGGACCGAGGATCTCAAGAAAGTCCCCTTCCACCCCCGTCCACACCCTTAGAGACCCTCGTATCACCACTCTATTTATACGTTGACATTATTGATATATCAGTGAGAAGGAATAATATTTATTTAATGGCGACATTATGAGGGCCACGATCTTATGATCGAGGTCGTGTATTGTATTATATTATACTTGAGTACACATTTATTCTTTCTTTGCAATTTTGAGTTAAATTATTTATTTGTTACATCATATATCAAATTCTAAGTAGTTTCACCATGATAGCGCTGAAAAATGCAAATGGTTTTTCTCGCTTAAATATTCACAAGATGAAGTATCGAAATTAATCATGTTAACTTGTAATTCAGATATATATATTTGCTTTTACACGAAAATAATTTAGATATATCTAATAATATTTCAAGTAAAAACCAACAAATTGACACCCGGTGAGTGATCCCGGGTTACACTTTTCCATAGGTAAGTATTCAATCTGAAAATAGAATTGAATTAACGGGTCAAGCTCAAATAAACTATGTAATCGTTTGTTGACAACATAATAACTAATTCGCTCTTAAAGAAGCTTCATAATATTATGAAGAGCGATGAATATGAGACACGAGTGTCGAGTTCGTTCTTACTCTCTCCTCTTATCGCTGAGAGGTTAACGATTTTCGCATGGAAAAGTACAGAGTAAATACACTTGTATGTAGCAAATAAAACAATATCATTTTATCTATAAATAGTAGGTCGTACTGCAAGACGCGCGAAGGCGGACAGTCGGACGGCGGCACCAGCATTCGATACGAACGCAAACATTTGGCACAAGTCTCTATATCAGATCGAAAGAAAACATTTTAAAAAAACATGCCGCCAGTAGTTTTAAAATGTCTTGCAACTGCAGCGGCGGCAAAAAAATCAATGCGTAATGCAAATAAATCCCCACGGAATTAAATCTTACATGAAATCTTAGCCCCGTTTCTCATTTTCTTCTCTTCCTGCTGGCGCTAGAAGGGGTAAAACGGCAAGTTTTGCATGAACTAGATTTCTAACTAGTTAACTAGTACTCTTGTCGTGAAATGTTCATAAAACATGATTTATTGCAAGTCTGTAAATTCTAGAAAATACAAATAACTATGCTTCTGGATGCTTCACGCCAGAGATGTTAATATAGTGCGCAATAAACAAAGCTACGAGTATTGTACCCTACACGTGATATGACGAACCTATTCTTGAACCATAACTAAAATAGTAAGTACCTACCATGCAAGCACAAAACGTGCACATATTTATGTTTATTTATCGCCTCATTTATGTTCTGCTTCGAGATTAAAGATAGTAGGAAAGCTTATTAACAGAACTTTCCAAGACCTTATAAAAAATAGTTACAGTTAACAACATTAAAATATTTATCCTTCTCCTTTATCCCGTACATCTTGATTTTTAAAATTAAATATTGTTTGCTTGTGCAAAGTTTGGATAACTCGAATAAGAGGAAAGAGTTGTATGCTTTCCAACAACTCGCAAACAAACTTAATGGACAACGAGAACAAATATTAGCAAAATGAGAGAAGTGTAAAGGTGTCAAGTGGTCTGATGTGTACTGAAACATCATAAATCGATAGCCGTTATCAGATCCCTGATTATATTTCACTCATTGTTAATGAGGTCGTTCTACATTGTCACTTCATGTTTATTGCTACTTACTTAACGATAGTGTTATCACAGGAATGCTGTATTCACATGATCAATAGATTAAGCTCAAAAGGAAGTCATTAACTGGCTTTTCAAGTAATTGTTGACTCTATATGGAATGACGGTTAAGTTCAAAAGGCGGCATCAATTTCTTAAAGAAAGTACCGACATAGGCACGAAATATACATCAAAGAGTGTTCGTGATCATTTCTAAATATTTTAGAATTTCACGTGGTTTCCAGCAAAAGGTGAAGATCTTTATAAGTACGTAAGTGCATGACACTGATGTCTAGACTCGTCACGTCTAGGTACTATGAGAACCCTGTTAACCTAAGTACCTAAGTGAATTATTGAGTGGCTATGAGTGTACCAAGGAAGCAGCAAAACACGAAAGTTAGTATAACTGAGGTTAAGTGAGCCGAGCCCGAACCTAAGACCTGCGGTGTACCACAAGCCGCCGCCGCCGCCCTCTACGCGCGATAACTTGACACCGGCTCCTCGCCTCCTTTACTTCTATTGTTAGAAAAACAAACAAACCTCACTTACATAATAATTAGTAATTACATAATGTTTATAATCTCAGCAGCTTCTAATTTTCTGTTCACAGATGTGTTCGACACGGAAGGAAAACTACTTACAATAAATTTTATAAAAACAGGGTCATCAGACGAAAGGGCGCAATAGGCATGAATGGTTTTGCGTACATACTTACTCTCTTTTTAACTAGATTAAACATTATTATTTACTCACAGTTCGTACTTAAATGTTCACAATAACTTTGTTTACCACATGATTTATCAAATAATATGTTGACAGTGTAATCACTAGGTACATAGGTAATTAATTGGTATAAGATCACTCTGGGTCAAGACGGTGATGTCGGGTTACATTATTTTAAGCAAAATACTCTTTATCGCAGTACTTATGTTCTATTTATGTAGATATCAACCACTCATCAGCTTTATTTTGTATGTTTTTAGTCTAAAGTTGGATATTTTTAATTGTACTGTGTAAACACAAAGTTTATGAAAAATAATGAGATACCCATTCGTTTAGTAACTCATGTACACTCTTATTGACTGATACTATATTTAAGACATACCTACCAGATTCGAGTGCGATAGTATCTACCTAAGTTGTTTGAATTGATGAGTGTATTGATATTGATTGAGATTGATATTGATGAGTGTTCAAGTGTCACCAAAACACAAGATACTTCTGCATATAGGAACTATTAAATCTTTCACTTAGCTTCTCAAGCATGTAGTCATGTAAAACATTACGGGGGGGGGGGGTATAATTAATAGAAATCCTAGTCTCGTGTTCGAGCTGTGTCGCTGATTGGTCTAACATTGCACTCGTGCGCAAGGCCCCATTTATCATCAGATGGGGCGCGGGGTTACATCCACCAAGATGTAATTTAATTGCGTGTTTCATTAACCAATACCCATACTGAACAGCGCAGGGGTCACTTACATATTAGATTATTTAAAAAGAATTTAAGGGACAATGTTTGCTTTCCATCTACTTTGCTGAGTCCATAGGACTTTTAACGTCGAATTTTCAATAGAATAAATGAAAATCGATTTATTTACCAGTAAAAGTATAATAATTTTACAGGGTGTCCCAAAAATAGGCCGACAAACTGACACCGGAGGTAGATGGACTTAAGGTGCATCAAGTAAGCCTAACATGCCCATAGAAAAGTCTTATGAGTATCGAATTAGACCCGTTTTAGTGATTTTTGAAAAAAGAACCACTTTTTGATGGTTTTTGTATCAGAGAGCGATTAATATTCAATTAATTAAAAAGAAACGTAGTTAACAGCTTCTTCGATAGTTACTTATGATATGGCGAAAATAATTCGTTGATTATTAAAGTGGAACATCGACAAATTAACTGTCAAAGTTAATTTTAATTCTCTTCCAAAAACAATAGCTCGACTTTGAGCAGCTGCCACGAAAAAAATTTACTCTGAACTTAATGCACAAATGTTTTTAAAAACTACCTTGTGCTATTCCGAATCCAGAATGGTATAACATTTATTGCAAAAACAACAAATTAGGGTATTAGACATAGAAGACTTACCTACCTCGCAAGCTCTAAGCGCATTATTCAGCGGGTTCAGAACGCCTGTATGAGGTTTATCTACAAAATTCCCCCCCGATCCCACATTTCCCCATTATTAAATCACCACGGAATCCTTAACATGGAATCAAGGAGAGTTTTACACTTTGCAAACTCTATGCACTCTATAGTGAATTTAAAGACTCCACCATATTTATACTCCAAACTGAAATGGGCAACTTACACTTACAACTCACGTAGGACGAACAGCTTCCTGTTGGTGACACCATTTCACAAAACAAGGACTTTCGAGGGAAGTTTTCGATATCAGGCATCAAAATGTTGGAATAATCTACCACCCCCTCTTAGGAAACCCATCGCGAAAACAACTTTCAAAAAACATATGCAGAGTATACTTTTGAATAAACAAAAACTACAGCCTTGATATTGAAAACTTCCAGAAATGAAATGAAGCCTAAATATTAAAAATTAACAGATAGTAGGTATTTCATTTCTAATTGTTGGCACCTCTCTATAGTTTAACAAATTTCATGTGCGAGAACTCTTTTGTTTTTTTATTATTATTTTTATTGCTTACTTTTTATTAATTTTTTTTTTTATTAGTTACTGTTGCTGTTTTATTATGTTTTTATATAGGTATATATATATTTTTTTTTTATGTAGCTAGTTACTAATTTCACATAATTTGTTTTTGTTGTTTATCAATTTTTCGCCATACGATTAGGCTCCGCTTGGGAGCGGGCAGTCGAAAACAAACAAACAGGCTCGACTGAAAAACAGCGTCTAGCTCTATATGAGATAGACATATGCTGAGGCGTGTCCTTTTCAATGTTTGTGCCCTACTGCACACTTTAATGTAGATAATATTCTTCCAGATAGTAATAAGTATAATCTTAAGAATTAGTTTTAATGTTTTCTTTTTTTTTGTTGTCTACTTTTAGTGTGTATTTTGTCACAGCATTTTCGAATAAATGAATTTTCTTTCTTTCTTTCTTCTTTCTACCTAAGTCGGATTATTTCAAAAACTTAGAAGTTGAGTTATGGTGGGTAAATTGACAAAATCGAGTAGTTTAGAGAAGTAATCTAGTAGGGCGTCTGTTTTTCAGCCTGACTAAGTAATAGGGAGTGATAAAGGCAAAAACTAAGTCGCTATTTGAATCAAAATAGTCTAATGGACCAAAACAGGTAGTATTTGAATGGTGCCAGATTAAACATGGGTTTGGTGGAAACATGGGGACGTGCTTAAGCTTGAGCTCTTGAGCAGCTTCGAATACTGTTTGCCGATATTCAGAACAAATCTCGTTGATGAGCATGAGGAGATAAGGCCATAATTCTAACATAAGATGACACTTGTGCATAATGTTCAGGAGGAGACAATTTGAGAACTGTTTTGTAAAAAAATATCGCCAGGTGCGAGTCGGACTCGCGCGCAAAGGGTTCCGTATCATTCATTAGAGTATTCTGTAAATACTTCAAGTGTCTTAATAGCCATTACTAATATCGAGCAAAATTATCACATTTGTTGTATGGGAGCCCTCCTTAATTATTATCATTATTCTATTTTTAGTATTTTTTGTAATACCAGCAATGATAATACATCATTTGTGAAAATTGCAACGCTCTAGCAATACCGGTTCATGAGATAGAGCCTGGTGGTGACCGACTGATGGACAGACCGACCCTTAGTAAGTACCCAAAGTATAAAAACGGAACCCTAAAAAATAAAAAGATACGTTCATAATAAACCGTTTTTTAATATCCCTTTATTGATTTCCCCATGTCTCCACCAAACCCATTCGAAGTCGAGCTATTGTTTTTGGGAGAGAATTAAAGTTAACTTTGACAGTTAATTTCTCGATGTTCCACTTTAATCATCAACGAATTATTTTCGCCATATCATAAGTAACTATCGAAGAAGCCGTTAACGTACGTTTCTTTTTAATTAATTGAATATTAATCGCTTTCTGATACAAAAACTAACAAAAAGTGGTTCTTTTTTCAAAAATCACTAAAACGGGTCTAATTCGATACTCACAAGACTTTTCTATGGGCATGTTAGGCTTACTTGATGCACCTGTAGTCCATCTACCTCCAGTGTCAGTTTGTCGGCCTATTTTTGGGACACCCTGTATAATATGCCGCTATAGGAAAATTATATAAGCTCTTAAATTTAATGATGATGATGAGGAACATAATATTATTGATAGGTATAAATCCGCGCGTACACAATCATGTCATTAGTCTGTCCTTCAAGCCACCTTCCCAAAGATTTGTCAGACGAGTGTAAATTGAACAAAGATGTATTTGATCAATAGAATTTGTTGACACAAGAAAAAAAGCTCATCGAGGTAAAAAATGGTCTTAGACCTGAGATGACCATGTCTGTGGATTTTGTAGGTACTTATTTAAACTTATGTTCCTATCTATTTCACTATTAATTACTGAGCAATCGAAGTTAAATATTAATTTATTTACAAAGGAATAAACGAATACCTTTTCCAAAATAAAATAAATGACGGTTTGTATTTTATTTTAACTTGTAAAATAATTTCCGAAATTAGTATTGCAAAGGTTGCGGAAAATCCTCTTGAACGACATATAATTGGGATTTTACTTATACATACGTATAGATACTTAATCTTGAATAAAAAATTGACATATCGATATCTATGTTATTATTTTATCGTCTAGAGGCGATCAAATCGAAGATGATACAATAAGTGTGATATCAATATCACAGTCAAATATCACATCACATGTGTCAAAACACAAAGTTATCGTAACTAAATAAACAAAAGGATTTCTTAAGTACTTCACTAAGTACGGTAATAAAAAAACAAATGATTCCACATCATAAACGAATAAGAAAAGGAATTATATGATTTTATACGCTCGTCACGCTCGTTTTTTCAGCATTTTCATTCCACAGAATTTTGTCAGTAGGTAACTAACAAATACTTATACCTACTTATGTCCCTAGTATAAATTGCTCAGAAAATAGTGACTATCAAAAACCTCTAGCACAGTACGTAGATCCTGTGGTAGTTACCGGTTGGGTGTGGTTCACTTGGGTATTTTTAGAGCAGTCGTTAATTTGCCCTTTCATTATTTAGGTAGGTAGGTTGCGTTGCGTGTTTTAAGTTTCATAACATTTGTTATCATTTTGTTCAAGACTTATAAACAAGTATAGTTCCACTCTACATTAGCTTTTACATTCTTTTACGTACCAGCGACGATGACCGAACCACATTAAATATAAAAATGTTAGAGTTAGTAGAACTGGAAACCTGTTAGAAAATTCAATCATTCAATTATTCTGTTTTAGATTAGAATACAAATGAAGTTCCGGATTCTAAAGTAAATTGTTTTATCAATTGGGCCAGACTACGATATCTTCAGACACGCGTGGATCGTACCGTGACCTTACACAATACGTACTAACTATATTGAATTGTTCTTTGAATACATCAAACCTCAGCTTTCCTATCGCCTCGTAAACTTCTATGGTGCATTCATGTACGGGCTAAACGGCCGAAGGTAAGTGTATGGACCGTTAAACCATAGATATTTTTTAAATTTTCCTTCAACGCCGATGTGGCAAAAATGAAGAAACATTCATAAATATTAAGACCTTTTCATTTGAAATGTAGGTAGGTACCTACAACGTTAAATGACAGTAAAATAAAAAAAAATATACAAACGTATCATTTAACTTATCGTAATAGGTATTTCAATATAAGTAGCTATCGCAGTCCTTATAGTCTGCTTGTAAATTACAAGTTATCTCTTAGCCTAGACACAGCAAAATAGTTAATTAATTTAAATTACTTTAATCAGTATCGGTATGTAGGTGCATCCTTAATCTCAGTTCATGTGTCTTCTGGGGATATTCCATACAAAATATATTTACTTGCAGTTATCTAATGTAAATATCCCAACAAATATAGATAGCCCGGTCAAGGAACAATTTGGTGCTACATTAATTCACAACAGGCTGAAAATCACAGATATTGTTCAAAATGTAATTATAATTAATATGTAAAAGTTCCCCATCATTCCGATGTATGGATTTTTTTTTATTCAAGGTCAAACGTCATAAAAATCAGTTTTTTGCAATTTGCAGCGAAACGGTAAGATTCCCATAAAAGTGTCCATGTCCAATACAAAAATTGTAGGTCTTAAAATTATCTACAAAAACTGTATCAACATTTTTTTCCTACGACCCACCGTTTCTGAGATATTACAATCGACAATCTCTCCACGCGACATCTTTCAAGTTAAGAATACCTGGGTACTTTGCTTATTCGACGTCGAGATTCAAAACATATTTTTTCTCTCACACTCTCTCATTCAATTCCAGGCCACAGAATAAGTATAGGTTGTATTTTTAAAACAAAAAACTTTTTCCCTATTTACGTGATCGAGTACGAGAAAGACTTGCTGTGGACGTAAAGGCTTCTTGTTCTTCGGGCTGTCTATTATAAGCTACAATAATGTATGACTCTCTAGTATATTTTTTTACCATAATTCTCATAAATTGAGATAGATTCCCGATTTTAAGATATTCTGAAAACTTAGCTGCTCTTTCGAACTTGCATTAATTAATGTCATTAAACCATGTTAAACAGTAACATCACCACGTCCAGTTAAACATTTAGTACAAATAATACAAAAGAAACATTTTTACCCGACTAGGATGCCAAAAGTAAGGGTAATGATTTAGGCAGTCTCCTATGCATGTATGTTCCACCGTAGCATCTAAACTACTGAATTGATTTTAATGGATGAGGTGTCGAAAGATTCCTAATAATATGCTGGGTTACATAGGCTATTATAGATTTGCAATAAGTTTAACATAATGCACACTAGTGGGCAAGAAGTCGCGACAAAAAAATAAAATCTTGAAATGGATATTGTATGAGGTATCAAATAAAAGGGCTTTGCAAGCATGTTCCAAACTTAAATAATATCATTAGGTATTGCGCTCGAATTTGACAAGAAATATGGTGATTTCACTTAATTATTTTATTTTCAGTTGTACCTTAATTACTTCGAAACCAATCATCACAATTTGCTTAATAAGATCTCTTTAGAATAAAATTGACTGTTTGCTTATTAAAAACTATAAGAAAATACAATAAGTTAAACCAATTGCCCAGAAGTTACGAAATTTGATCCTTACGCGTGCGCTGCAAAATTACAGTAGGTATTGTCTACATGAATACAATATTTTTGATGAAAAGATAGTTGTAAGTGGCAGTGGCGACAGTGGCCGATAGAAAAATAGTAAAAATATATTAAATCTCTAGAGATTTATATATATGTGGTGTACTTATGCACAATACGACAAGTTCACCTTTATCGATCGTAATATCTCACAAACGGTAACTCGTTGGAAAAAAGTGTCACAACATTTTTGTACATAATTTTAAGAGCCACAATTTTCATCTTGGACGCTTTTATGGTAATCTTACCGTTTCGCTGCAAATTGCGAAAAACTGATTTTTATGACGTTTGACCTTTTATAAAAAAAATCCATACATCGGAATGATGGGGAACTTTTACATATTAATTATAATTAATTACATTCCGAACAATATCTGTGATTTCCAGCTTGTTGTGAATTTATGTAGGTTCCCCCATACATTGCAGAGCTAGATTGACTGCTCTAAGACTAGCGGCCACGGATGGTCACTCACTAGTATTTTGTTATGTACTTACATGTCGCAGCCAACTGGTTAAAACAGCTGTTCAATTAAACAGCTAGCTCTTTGATTGAACAACGACATTCAATCACACGGCTATACGTCGTTTAGCCGTCTTGTCGACTGCAACGTTCAACACTAGGTACCTACAGCTAGACGACGCTTAGCCAACTGGTTAAACGGAAAATTAACTAGGGTTTGTAAACTTTTTGTAATTTCTTGGGAGATTATTCTTGGATTAAGTTTAAGAGGTCACCACAAGTTTGATGAAATAAGTAAAAATGAAAAATATTTTTGGTAAACTTTTTGTAATTTACAAAAATCTTTAAATTTTGCATCACTTGTATCACTCGTATGTGCCTCCATAATTTCTGTATGTTTAATAACACTATTATCTTATATTTACTACTTTACTTTCAAAAAATATTCTGAAACTATCAAAAACACCGGGTAGTTGACGCCATATTGAAAACAAACGCAGCTAGCGCCGCGGTGGTGGCGAGCAACGAACTAATTCAATTACCCGGCGGCTTTTAAAACAGCTGCAGAAGAATAACCCCATAATACAAAAATACGGCCCGAGGGGCCGTATTCTTCTAATTACCAAATGAAAAATGGTGTCTCTCTAGAATGTGAATTGTATGAATTGACACATTTTGGTATTCTCAAAACAGATAAGTTGACAGTGGACAGCGATCGGCCGTACATTTTATTACTTTACGCTATAATCGGTATTCTACTCCGCAATGTCACATGAGTGGCAGTTCCAAACGGTATTCTCTTCGCTATTTGACAGTAGACAAAACCCTCTAGAGACTACTTATCGACTACTAATCGACTATTAATCGTGGCACTTAAGAGAATACCAAATTTGTGACATATTGTTGTCGAATGTTTATCTGTTGGCTATAGTTTGGTCGCTTAACTTAATTTAGCGGAATTGCTACCCTGTAGTGTTGAACGTTTTAAGCGTCTCAAATATTCAATTAAAAAGCTAGCTGTGTGATTGAATGTCGTTGTTCAATTGAACTGTTTAATTGAACAGCTATTTTAACCAGTTGGCTGCGACATACATATTGTGACCAATCACGGTCGTATGTGCCTAGTGAGTCATAATTAAAATGATTTGTCGTGTAAGTAAACCAATTTCATAGTAATTCAATGTGACTTTGAGGTACATAAAAGATAAAAGAAAAAAAGTGCGGTGCGGCGCGACCTAAATTCAACGTCAATGATTTCACGTGTTTGTATTATTTAACAGTCCCACACACATTAACCAGACGCCCCTCTGTTCAATAAATTAGAATCTAACTTAAGAGTAAAACACGTTGCTAGATGGAAATCAGCTGATCGCGACATAGTTGGCAGACGATCCGTCACCGACTGCCAACGTATCTGACTTCCTCTTCTCCCTCACGTGGGCGGTACTTGTACTAATTTTCTCTTACATAACCACACGTCAAGAGGGCATACCTGAGCCAGCAGATGTTTATTAGATTAAAAGACACCGGACAGTGCGTGAAGGGGCTTGCCATAGCTGAGAAGGCGTGTCGTCTCATACATAGATAGATTAAAATTTTATGTAAACGTTGCCACTTTTGTAAATAGTTTGTCAAAGGTCATATAACTTGGATAATTTGTTAATTCAGTTAACTATTTTAAAGTTATTAAAGTTCGTTATGCAATTATTATTATTCAGGTCTTGCGACTCCCTACCTCGTTGACTGCGCATGTGCATGAACTGGCACATAGTTATTGTAAACTTACGAAATGTTTCAAAAAAATAAATGTTTTCACTTTGCGCCATATCGAAACTGGTGACGGAAATCAACGGCCCGAGACTGCGTATTGCTTGTATAAAGTATCGATTACGCTATTTTTAGGAAAACTCTTCACATTCCAAAGAAGTGTGCAAAACTTTAATTTAAAGTCGGCTTATTTTTTGCAGATTTTTTTAACTGTTATTTTTGATACAGAGCCGTAAAGAAAGTGGATCAAGAAAAGTAACAATCCATCAAAACCATCTATAGGTACCTTTCAGATCAATCTCAATCTTGATCGAAATGGTAAATTCAATTAAAACAAATTTTCAAAGCAACTTATTATTTTGCTACTTTTTAGGGCTAGCTAGTTAAAGATGCCATTAAAAATGTTGATAGCAAATGAACCGAGCATTAAGCAAGTTGACGTAATTTTCCTGTCGGCTTTCCTAAATTTATCCGCGTCAAATAAACACGTAAAATTTCGACTATAAAATTGTGCCAGATACATTCTCAGAGACGAACCTAGGTTATATCACTTTAATAATGAGCTGTTAAGAACACTTTATCAATAAATAAATAAATAAATAAATAAATAAATAAATAAATAAATAAATAAATAAATAAATAAATAAATAAATAAATAAATAAATAAATAAAATAAATAAATAATGGAAAATTACACCCTTAACTTTATGTATAGAACAAGAGGATACTAATGATCAAATGCTACTGATAGTCTGATAGAAGAGATTGATCGAAGTAATTTAAAAGATTGAGAATTTGAGATATGATGATTACGATTAATGAAATATCTATCTAGCAAACTTACCGTATCCATAATTACCGTACCGATCTCAATTATAATAATTCAATCAAATAAGCAACTACACCATTTATTGCAAGGAAGAAATCTGTAAGTAGGTAAGTATAAGTATTTATTCCTGAATACGTCCCTGTGTGTAAGTCTGTAATACTCGTTTGACGAACATACGCAAATGCAAAAATCTTCTTTCTTTGGAAACGATCCAAAATAACAACCGGCAGGATTTGGTGTCGGCTTATTTATAACATTTTCTTCAAGAAAGAACACTAACACTCACACTTCACTGAAGAGTGAAATTCGTGAGTATTTTTAGTATTTAAATGTTCTTTGTTGTTGACATTCGCGGTCATCGCAAAACTTCGCAGTTTGATTGCAGACGGAGTTTAATTATAGAAAGAAAGTTTTAGAATTATTTTAGTATTCTATAGAATAATAATGCACAAATTAATTACCAATATCTCCAAATCGAATCGACAATGAATCACATAAGTAGGCACTCGAATTTACACACAAATGGCTCTAGAGCAATATGTAAGCAATATACAAAAGAGCTTGAGGCTTTGTTGGTATTCAGGTATTATGCAGACTGAATGAATGCAGCATAAACCAAATGGGCGCACTTGAACCGCGCTGGTGAACAGTAATTGATTCTGTCGATATCAATCATGAACAACACTCGCGACCAGCAAAAACTAGACTTCCAGGTGGTCTCTCTACAGGGATAATCAACCCTACTTTGGCACTGCAATAACCGACACTTTGTCTTAGTACCTACGTCATTTGTTTACTTGGTAACTATACCCTAAATGAAAAAGATAGCTTGTAAAGTTATGCATCTTTATTCATACACACTATTTGTTACAGCTAGATAAGTTTTTAATTAGAAACTGTATTGGGACTTTATTAAGATTGACAAACATTTTCCGATGAAGACAAAGAAACCCAAAAATAAACACTTTCGTTTAGCCAGAGTAATAAACACTACTTATGTATTTTCAAACAAGAAACAAGCTTCATTATATTTTTATGAAATGTACAAAGCTCTAAATTGGTATTCCCAAAAGGTTGTAAGCCCCTGAATTTGCTAGAAAGTGGAGAAATCGAAGTCATTGAAAAATATCCACTTCACAGAAGTAGCGGCAAGACATGGTTAACATAGACACTAGCCTGTTATTACGGAGGAAGGAGCGTCAATTTGTGAAAATTGTTAGGAAGTGTATAGAGAGCCGCTAGCGGCATTGTATCTCAATCGGTTCGGGAACCGCAAGTTTTGCGGTATGCTAGTAACGCCGTCTAATCTGCCGTAATGAAATAATGCGACCATTTTCAAGAGCCTTAAAATGTGTATTGCATAGCAATATTAGCAATGTTAGTTGTTATTTTTATTTTGGTCGTATGTTCACTTGTTGAGGTTATGTGTTCATTTGTGGAAGTTATGTTTGTTATCGGCTTGTTTGGCAGCTGTGTTGTTTTTTGAAGTATAATGACTGAATTCACGTCTTTAGAAGAGTTAAATTCATATATTAAACTGTATGAAAAGCAAAATTTCATACAGTTATGGAAGCGCGATGCGCGTAACATTGAAACAATGAAAAAGGTATGCCAAAAGGTCATATGCTAACGGCTATAGGCTTGAAAAAGTCAAGAAAACGTTAAAAATAAAATTTTCTTACATGTCCATTGTTGTACTTTATAACCTAATAGATAGAATCATTTCAATTTGTATCATTGCTTTTTATTATCCTTTCCCAATCATTATCCTTCTTCTCGAAACTACAAATATGTAAATTACAAGTAAAATTTCATGTAAATTGCGTAGTTGACAAGCCGTCACGATATCACGAACTAACCAGCTACGCAATGTACATCAAATTGTACTTGTAATTTACAAACTTGAGTGTAATAGCAGCTCTCTAGGACAATATTCATATGCTTACGGCACTCTAACCGATCGCACTATGTTACCACTTACGGCTATTTAAAAAATTGTACTAGTATGCCACAAGCTTACGGCTTCCTAACCGATCGTCCTATGTTACCGCTAGCGGCACTCTATACACTTCCAAATTGTTATCGCCATCGGCAAGATTAAACCGCCTTATAGGTAGGTACATTATTTATAGACCGATTTTGTTTCAGAATACCTAACTAATTGATGAGCAAATGGAAACGTGGAAAATAATTGCAGTCTTTCACAGGAAACCGTTTATTGGCGTCATAACTTTGTTTGATATTATCAAAAGAATTAACGACTCGTAGTAGTCTTCACGAAGTTTATGAAGACTTAAACGAAATGTCGCCAAAAATAGCAAAACTATTCAAAATTTTCGGCTAGATATACAGAAATCAAACAGAATAGCAATCAATGATTTGACGAGTACGAGACAGACACTATACTCAGACATGCTAGGTTAACCAAAACAGCGAACTAATAGTTCAATAACCTGTGAGAAACGTCTCAGAGACAACCGTTGGTGATTCCAGACAGGTTCCAGACTTATTTCCATTAATACCCCAAGAGGACGCTAAAAATAGACTCCACTTATAATGGGATTGCCTATGCACTAAGACCTACAAGAGGTGTAATAATAGGACTATTTCTTTGCTTAATTCCAAGTGTATAATGGAAATGCCTCAGGTCAGTTAAAGTTCTATTAAAATCTAAACAGTAGATACGTAGGCAATAGATATGGTGGTTTTTGTACGTTTTAGTGAGAATAAACACGATTTTCTGAATCGTTTTTCATCAAGGAAACCCCCTTGTTAGTGAAGTTCCAAAAGAAAGGCCTGTTTTGGTTTTATCTACTTTTGGGAATAACGAGGACTGTATTATATCAGATAAGATTAACTTATCTGATATAATACTTAACATCAATTGCCTAGAATACAGTTATTCTCAATAGAATTGAATCATGAATAAGTACGGTATTGTCTCCAGGCAGACCTAAACCAGATCAAGACTTGTAACGGCACTTCTCAATTTATAACAAATACCAATCGGCTGGCAGTCTGGACACCCACTCAAACACAGGACCGTACTAGTTGCAATGAAAATCTTAATGATTTATTAAAAATCCAGCAAAAACTTCATGTTTATAAATTTTGTTTACCTTTAAATCCGCGATAGGTACGAAAATACATTTATGTAACAGTATAAGTACCGAGATAATAATGTAAACATTTATGGTTATGATGATAATAACAACTGTGAGTATATTAAACTGCATTAGTACCTAGGTAATTATCATTTTCATACTACTTTGGCTCAGTCATTTATGTCTTCTTTATGAAGCTTGGTACCTTAAATAAGAGAATCGACACTTCCATAGAATTGACATCATTATTGTAAAAAAACCCTAGTTATTCCACGAATTCTCAGTTAGTCCCTGGATAAAAGCGCAGGCGCACAGCCCTTTGATTGTTATTTATTGCCGGGGACGCTGCGACCTCTTCCTCGTCGTTTAATATTAAATCGGCTAAAGAGTTATGCGTGTACTTCGCGGGATTTCGCGCCGGAACTCTAGCAATTTTGTCATGAAGTTCAATGTTGACTTGACTATCATTATCTTATAGTACTTCATCATTCATCATCACATTTAAGAGTAAGACTCTTGTTGGTTCTTCTGCCAGTGCTTTGACTTCTTGATACGACATTATGTTAACTTTCTCCCTCCTCCCTAAAGTAGGTACGTAGCTGTCTTCCTCTCCCTTAACTCTTAGTTTGTAAGTTTGCTGTTGCTAGCATTTTTCGCACACTGTGTTTATTTGTACTGTTTTGGAAAATAAATGTCTTACGTCTTACTTCATTTGAAAAAATAATAACGTTGAAGATGCATATTAAAAGGTACCTACGTATCTACTTGCTAAAGGAATCATCACTTACTGTTTTTAATTAGTTTGGTTTAAATCTTTTCTGCAGCTAGTTCGATGACATCATTCGATGCAGTCAGGGGCATAAAATAGTTAAAGTTATGTGATCGATTTAGCATAATTAGATCCGTCCGTCCTGCTTCATTGCGAACGCACCCAAATAATGGCGAGCAGTTTTCTCACATATTCTTTCATAAAATTCGATGATGGCACCGTTCAAGATAAGTTATAAGTAGGTAAGTATACCTACCTAGATGGCGTGTTACTAAAATTATCTTTTATCTCATTTAAATATTAGATAACAATGATAACAAATCATATGCATATGTGCGAGAAACAGTAGGTACCTACTCGTATAATATGTACCTAGTTATGTTTAGTTATGTTAAAGTATTACCTAGGTAGGATATTGGTACCTACGTACGCCTGTTGTACCTAAATATTTCACCAGGCACATCGAATCGTCGAAATACGTACTAAAATTTTATCAATGTTCATAGGTATAAAGGTTCATATCAAGATATCAGTGTTTTGGTAGGTATTTTTATGTAGTAGTAGTACCTACCTATCCTACATAAATCTAAATGAGTACCTACCTATTTAATACATACCTATTTAATTTAGTGGTGGGCCGAGTACCAGTTTTACCGAGTAACCGAGTACCGAGTATTACTCGGTTTAAAGTTTACCGAGCCGAGTACTCGGCCGAGTTACTCGGTATCCTTAAAATAGGTAATTTGTGCACGAATAAGTTTGGGAGCGAACAGTATTAATGATGTTACAACTCTCCCTCCGCACCCCGCTAATTATTCGAATGAAATGAATAAACCGCAGGCATCAATTGGCATTTTTTTTAGATAAAACACTGTTTACGAAATTTTGCTCCTAAATAATTACGGTAATAGCAGCTTATAATATTGCTCCTGCTAAGCAAAGGTCTCAATATGTTACATTAGAAGTAAATTATACTATGATCTACCAAGCAATTCCAATGCGCAAAGTAGATTTATTTGCACCGAGTACTCGGCATTTTTACCGAGTTATTCGGCCGATTACGAGTAGTGAAAAAAGTGCCGAGTACGCCGAGTACCGAGTATTTACCGAGTACTCGGC
Organism: Anarsia innoxiella; assembly: GCA_947563765.1. Lineage (NCBI taxonomy): Eukaryota > Metazoa > Arthropoda > Insecta > Lepidoptera > Gelechiidae > Anarsia > Anarsia innoxiella. The sequence goes on along the minus strand of OX387404.1, from coordinate 4,274,829 downwards.
CCACCTCTAAGTATTTATCATTCGACGCATTAAGGGAGTTATAAACTTAAGATTTTATCTGAACTAACATCAATAATCAAGAAAGAAAAATATTTAGAATCTACCTACATAACAAACTTGTAGCGGACATTGACCTACAGGTGTAAGGTCAAGGTCAAAACATCTACACAGCTGAACCCGCATTTCATATTTAATCTGCGATCAAGGGCATTTCTTATCTCGTACCATTACAATCTAATTTACAACAAAACAACGTCTAATCAAATATATTAGGTAACTTTTAATAGCTAACTTGACACTTTAAAAGGTACGTAAATAAATGTTTAATATATTTTTACCTGTTCTGGAAGCTGAGGACAGCCTTACTTTTAAAATCCTGGAGGAGACATCACAACACTTCACGAAACAGCCGTTCGATTGCGTCCACGACAACGATAACAAACGAAGGCGAGAGTGTTTTCTTGCGTGTTTACATGTGGCGCGCGCGGGCCGAGTTCTCGACTGGCGCGGCAGTGAGGACGCAGAAAGGTCGTCCGTCATCGCACCGCGCATGCGTACAAACTCTGACACCACCACCGGTAAGCAGTAGGTAAGTACCAGCACCAGCACCACTGCAAATGTTCACGACCTCTGATAACTTTCGGCAACTTAGCATCCGCATACATACCTAACCGAAAAATATGCACCTCATCTACTTGTAGGTACTAATTGGTAGGTATTCTAGGACCTCACACTTAGCTACAAGACAACGGCGGATCCAGAGCTGGTTCCAGGACTCAGGTGAACCACTAATTGAACATAATTATTTTATTTATACATTGTAAAGACGCCTCTTACAGACGCGTCCGATAATTTGTGACCACCTAACCAGTATGGGCCGAAACATATTTCTGCGTTGTGACGCCACAACGCAAGAATCGGCAGTGGTGGCACAGGCGTGGCGAGCGGCGCAGACGTGTTTTAAAAAAACAGAATAATGTCTTCTTGATATCGAAAAAGCAATCAGTTTCCTACAATCAATGACAATTATACGACTCGAAAATGCGTGAAAATTAGGCCGCCGGCCTGCGGCCTGCGATTTTGTTGTGTTTTCACTATTTGCAGTAACGGTTTCGGTCTTAACGCCTAGCAAGACGTATCCTCAATCGGAATCGGAACGACTAAACTTCAACTCATTCTTGTTCTAAATTGAAAAAATAAAATTTCTTTATATGTGACCCCTTCCTGGCGCCAAAGCTGGATCCACCCTTGCTACAAGAAAACAAAATCAGAAATTGTTTCTGATTGCAACCTTTCAAAGTTTTTTTAATTAGTTTGGCAAAACTTAAATTTGATTTATAAAAGTATCTTGTTTCTACTTCAACCACATACTGACGTAGGTAGGTAACTGATCGATCTATCAGCAAGATTAGGATAAACTCGTAGGCGAAACTTTATAAAAGTTCTAGGAATTACGAGCAAAATAAAAAGTAGTTCATTCATGGGTGACATTTTATTAGAAGAGAAGATATGTGTGTGAATTACTAATTACTACAATACAAGTATAAGTACAGTACAATATAATATGCGTACTTCACTTAATGAATTAAGATACACCAAACGCCATCTGGCGGTGATTTAGACATAAACTAGAAACTACATACTTATTTAATTCGGGTGTTGTATACTAATTCAATAAAGACATGTATATTTTAATGAGCTACGAGATCTTGTTCTCTAAGCAATCAAAATCCAAAAATATCATTCTTCCAGTCTTCATTCTTCTTACTTATCAATTTTATTCTTACAATCAATTTACCACAAGAAGTTAGAGTCAAACATATCACATGAATAGATTTTGATTTAAAATCAAGAGATCACAATAATTAGGTGCGCTTATAATTAACAGCAATAATCTTAATAACTAGCGATTACATAGTCGGGTGCGATTTTAACATCAACAAATGAATTGATACAGCTGCGTACAAAAAGAGCAGATAGAAAATTAAGTAGATAGATAGCTAAGTAAAAAATAATACTCATATTTAGTAACTAATTATATGCATGTTAAGGAAGGTACTTAAACAAAATAAAGTCCTATGAAAATGCAGAACTAAGCCCAGTACATATCTATACTTACCTAACATCGAATACCTAACTAACGGAATATCATTATGAGATCGTGATTCTTACCAAAGAATACCTAATGTTCTTAAGTAGGATATGTCGGTACTAAGTAGACACACATTCATAAAAATAAAGTCGAAATGAAATGAAATGAAATGAAATGTTTATTTAATCTTGTAGGACGAGTTTGACATCACATAAGACGGGTCATTTTTTTAAAGTTAATGCTAGATTCGCAAGAGTTTTCCCCAGAGAAGAATCTAGCAAGAAACTCTGTTGGGTTGCTCTTTTCAAATTTGGTTTACAAATTCTAAGATAAAAACACTTAGATACAAACATTAAAATTAACTTTACAATAATTATTCTACATAGAGACAGCTTGACAGAAGAGCAGGTCAATCCCATGGATTTGAGTCATCTAGATAATCGTTGATTTTATAATAACCTTTTTTACTAAGTTTTTGTTTAACAATAATCTTAAATTTTTTGGGGGTTAGTTCACGTATGCTAACAGGGATCTTGTTGTAAAAGCGTATACATTGACTCACAAACGATTTGTTTACTTTGTTTAGTCGACTGGCATGAGGCACTAATTTATCCCTATTTCTAGTATTAACAGTATGTATATCACTTAGTTGTTTAAATTGATTTAGATTTTTTTGTGTATACATTATATTTGAGAAGATGTATTGTGATGCTAGTGTTAATATGTCAATATTCTTAAAAACATCCCTTAGAGTAGAGATTCCCTGGGACCTAGTTTATAAATAGATCGAATAGCTCGCTTCTGCAGAATAAAGATGCGCTCAGAATCAGCGGCATGACCCCACAGCAGAATGCCGTAGGACATCAGACTATGGAAGTAACTGAAGTAAACTAGCCTGGCAGTTTGAACATCTGTCAGGTTTCTTATTTTTTTTACTGCAAAAGCTGCAGAACTGAGCTTATCCGCTAACTTGTCAATATGGGGGCCCCATTGTAATTTGGAATCGAGAGTAATACCAAGGAATACGGTTGTTTCCACAAGGCACAAGCTCTGTCCCTTCATCCTAACCCTTTACAACCGGCTGGAAAAAGATTCTTCGATTTTTTTGAAATTCACAGGGCCTATTAAAGGGTACATAAGGATCATGTAAAAAATGTTGGAAAAAATCCTGATGTCTCTGGTTTCCTGTAAGCTTACCCTCACGATCGTGGGTCTTAGGAGGAAGTCCGAGTTAGTTTTGTCTAGTTTGGAGATATATTTTGAGAAGTAAATGAAAATGAAATAAGTAAACATTATTTTTTATGATCAGTTGTTTATTAAAATTATTTACCCATACATTTAATGTAATATTGCGGTAGAACAATCAACATTTTTATTAAAAAACTAAAAAAATATGTAATTTTTCTTATGTTAATAAGCTTTTTTGACTAAAAATCGTCAATCTTATTTATAAACTAAAACATCTACTTATAATTTGCTATCTCCAACTTGCTTGTTTTAAGTTCACTGCCAATTCTGGAAAAGTGGTATAAATTAGTGCATCGTCCTGTTCCTGTATCCAGGCCTCTCACGGTAACGCGCCCTCTACCTCCTGCACTTACTGATCTGGCCTAGGTTCTGATCAATCCTCTACCTCCCCTAGACGGTGTTGGAGGTGGTGGTGCCTCATCTTCTTCGGAGAACTCACCAGAATCAGCTATTACTGATGTTTAGTTGACCTCGCGCTGCTATTTCTTCGTCATCTTCGTCGAATTCCTTTATTTCGGAGTCATTTCCATCTGCCAATATATCTACAGTCTGTTATTGTGTGAGGGGTTTTCATAAAAATATGAAAAAACAATAATACAAACATAAAAAATTAAGTTACATATAAAAAACCATGAATATATTTTTTCGACGTAACACCCAATCCACACTATCGTGCGACCTTAACTTTGAGTCTCAATATACGCCTAATTTAGCACGCTGGGTTCTAATTTTGTACATATACTTGTAAAACGATACTTTTTTTAGTAAATCACTAGAAAAAAACTATAAAAAATGCATCAGATCTGCTTTTAAAAGATTACTTACCGGGACGATTTCGAGCACCAAAGAGTGCAGTCCTCCTTCACGACACTTAAATGCTACTGACAGGTTCAAACTTTCCCGAAAGCGGCCGTTGTATTTTTTTTCTAAGAAAAGGAATGTCGCACGATCGATCGCAGTCGATTGCGTCCCGAAAAGTCAATTTGCGTACGCGCCAGAATTTTTTGAAATCAAGTCTCACTTTCGTTTCAAGTCGGTTGTAAAGGGCTAATATCTGTATTTACTTGTCTAACATTAGGCAAAGTAAATTTAATACATTTGGTTTTCTTTTCATTAAGCACTAGATTATTGGCAGTAAACCACTCGACTACTTTATTGATAGCATTGTTTACATCGTCATATACATCTTGTTGTCGTCTAACTTTAAAAAGTAAAGAAGTATCATCAGCAAACAATACTATATCATGACAGTTATTTACAAGACTTGGCAGATCCTCATACCTATCAAAAATTATCTGTCGGAGGTCTACAATTTCTGGATTAAGTAATTATTTTAAACCTGTATTCAAGACATCAAGACATCGATAATATACCACATACATTATAGGTATCATGGGTACCAATAGGTACTGGTCTTAATACGTCAATTGAACAAGAAACTTGTAAAGTTTGTCCCTAATCTCTGGCGTGGCAGCAGCGCGTCCGTAGTCAAGATCATTAGCGGGGTCAGCACAGAGCTGTATCAGTTTCAGCAGCTCATGTGGTGCGTTGGGGCCCGTCAGCAGCCCCGGCAGCGACACTCCCCCCGACATCTCATACCCTAGGAACACCTTCTCGCAAACCAACTGCAGATTATTATTGGAGACCTCGCGCAAGCACAGACCAGAAATAAAATCACAAACAGACCGACAGTTCTTAAAGTCACAATCGCTATGCTTGCTGCACCTATTACCCATTCCGGTGACGCCGCTAGCCACGCTGTACGGAAACACCGTGTGTAAATTCGTATACACGACCCTCTTACCGTCATCGCTCACTCCGAAATGACTTGTGTCGATATCGCAAAGGTAAAGTGGCTCTGGAGCTACGGTCTCCAATTTTTTCACATAATCTAAAATACGAATTGCTAACTTAACCCTCTTCAGCCAGCTTTCCTTGCTGTCATATAGCGTAATCAAGTGCCAGAAAGCAGCTATGGAATTATAGTGTTCGAAAACATAGAGGTTGCCGCAAGTACCGACCAATCGCGGAAATATTTTATATTTTTCAAATACGATAGACGCAAGATATTCATTACTTTGTATGACTTGCCAGTTGTATTCCAGGGCGGTGTATTTGGTTTTTTCTGACAGATTATTAGTGTAATCATACATAGAAATTTTTCGAGCAAATGTACTATCTATGTCTACGTTGTATCTTCGTTTAACGATAATTTTGATGAACTCCGCGAGATCGACCTGACTAGGATACACTTTATTGCCGTCTTCATCTCTGAAGTGCAGTTTCATTCGGCCTCCTATTTCTGGTGCTTTCCGGATGAGGACACTAGTGTTGCTCAATAGTCCTGGAGGTAGAGTTTGTTCCGTCACGATAGTGGAGCAGGCAAAAGAATTCGTTTCATTTATCTGACACATATCTTCACATATAGAACCCACCATTTCTCCGTTGCTGTAAGATTCACACTGAAATCAAACATGAAAAAGAAATTTAATTACCTACTAATTACTATAAATATTAGTTGGACCTATTTTAAAGTAGGTACCTAAATATCTAGGGAGGAAGGTTTGAATATACCATTGCACTTATGTTATAATGTTCCGCCTACCAATTGTTTTATCGGCTGAAGTAGGTTCTCAATAGATAACAACAAGAAAGTAAGTACAACTTACCACGTCTTTAAAAACTTTTGGAGATACACCATCAGGGCAGATCTTATATTTAGCCATGACCACGATAATCACAACCAAACTGCCCAACGTAATCAATGATTTCTGCATAAAGGACTTGATCAAATTGATTAAGCCCCAAAAAATACGCTGACCGCGGCAGACCCTCATCTTAGTTCCTGTAGTTTTTCTGTACTTTGGGTAAACGTCCAGTCACTGTAATGAAGTTAACGAATAGATTTCAATGTAAGTATATCTATATAGGCACGGGTACGCGAGTTGTTCCTACTACTACTACTAAAAATTCTCATCACTGATGGATGAAGGTCTCCCAATGCTAAGCATATCTGCGTCTAGCGGTCTTATGCAGCTAGCTTGCATATACCTAAGTACATACCTATAAACACACTTATGTTGAACACTAATGAAATGGACACCAGTGTTTCCATCGAAATTGTGAAACAAGAACCTATATTTAACATCTAATAATAAATTATAGCTTTACCTAATCATTTGGACGGAATACCGACGCTTCATGTCCGTGGGTCGTCCTTCTAAACTCACTTATCAGTATTATTGATCTTAAATTCTACTTCTAAAAATCAATCAAACTCACCGGCCCACGCAGCAGCCACGTCGTGATTTAAAAGATGTTCAATTATCCATTAGTTCAAGTCTGTAACAAATATTCAATGAGAATTTCAGCAACCCTTCCTAAATTATGCGTGCACCGCCAAACAGGGCACAAGATAAACTAGACGACCGGGCAAGGTTAATGACCGCAGCTGCACTTGCCCGGTGCAACGCGGAAGCAAATCAATACATTTAAAATCCAGCTCCACCTAAATGTCTAGGTAAGGTAGGTACCTACCAACCTGACAGAGATGCAGTTCTACAGAGTATGCGAATGAAATGCAATGACAGACCGGCTTCAGTGTACGATTTCGCTTTGCACCTAATAGGTATTGTTTCATTAATAAAAAACAGACACTTCATTACACAAACTACAGTCTGATCAAGATAAGAAAGAAAGTACCTGAGATTTAGTGAATAGGTTAGTTACCTATTAGTACCTACAGGTAAAAAGTCCAGATTAGTTAATACAAATAGGTACTTATTTAGACCACAGATTTAAAAAATGTCTTTGATTTAGACGCACTTAACTTACCGCAACACCACTAATTAAGTTTCTATTTTCGACACCAAATACTTAAATATGATATTTAAAATCTTGTTTGATAGATTGTGAACCTTTTAAAACTGCTTCCTGTATTATTTGCAAAACAAACACGAAACAGACAAGGTTTTACGGTTGTCGTATTGAGTATCCTCAAACGAAACCTTTGAATTCACACATAAATAAACAACGATCTGTTCTTAACACGGCACAAGCAGAAATTGTGAGTTAACACCTGTCACAAAGAAGAGCCGAGGCGAGATTCCGATTCATGTTAACCGATTTCTGAAATCGGAGCTTTCGTCCATAACGAGTGATATGAATCGAAATACTGAAAAGCCTGAAAACACACGCCAACGTGCCACCCCCTCCACCACTGCCGCCCCCGCCGTCGCGCCACCCACGACTCCCTTATTTACCTACCATGCCGAAAAAGAATCGATCTCCTAGTTTTTGGAGAAAGTTTCAAATCCAATGTTATTTTTACCACTTAATTACTTTCGTGGTCCTACGAAACTAATCTTAAAAGGACTTTAGCATAGATACCTACCTACTATTAACAATACGCAACTTGATTCAATCGTCGTAATGAATGATGCGGAGGAAGGACAAATTGTATGAAGAGGTAGACAGTGACCGCAAGAGCACGCATGCGTCAGTTCAGTCTTTACTTTGAAAGATTTTACCTGATTTTACAAAACAATCTGGTTACCACAATAAATAGGTACCTGCCATAAACTCGAGAAAAACTAAGTACCCATTAGAAAATCGTATTCTAAGCCATCCATGAAACAAAATCTACTACTTTTTCATTTCAATAGCCCATTGCTGGCCAAGGCCAACAATAGCTTTTAATAAAGCGTGTGATACAAAATTAAATTGATACCTTTACTTACATAGAAAGATTACATGAATATTTTCATGAATTTATGATCTACTGAGGTACCTATTCAATATTTTATACCTGCTATTACCTACCTATATATTTCATAGTCTTCAAGAGCAATGAGACAAAAATATGTACCTAGTATTTTTCGGTACATTCAAAAGTGTTACACTAGAGAAGCTGCTATGAGATTTCAATCAGGCACTAAAATTTTTGGTGTTGTTGATGGTCTATCATAATTACCAAACGCACTACTTATGTATAAGTAGTTTTCTATTCAATTTATTTTAAGGGTATGAGTAACTTTAAAAACTAATTTTATGAAACGTAGAAAATTCTTTCATATTGCTCTGATTTCATACTCATCTCATTTCTACTCTCCAATAATAAAATCATTCTATCATCAACATATAAATGTTGATGAAGGTGTGGTGTCCTGCCACACCTCACGTTATAGCCACAAAAGATCCTGTGAATAGGACGTGTTTATGGTTAGTGCCTCTATACAATACAAACACCTACTCTACTTATACCCAGCAACAGTATACGAGGGAGAGGGATAGAATGACATAAAATACCCATAATAACAAGCTCGTTTTTATGTTTTATTCATGTAAATTTGCAGATATAATTAATACAAATTATGGTCATGTAAATTGGGATCTATGATAAATAATACAATCATGAGCAGGTTCTTCACTGCGTCAACATTCTATCTTTCCGGACCCCAAACATTTCTAATTTAGATGACTCAATGGAATACAAAAAGGCAGTCTCGGAGTGTGGCATTACAAATACTGTCTTATTCTAAAGTTTACATTATGAGATTTTTGTGATAGTGATCAAACACAAAACTTAAACTATGTGAACCTACTACCTGGCAGCTACAGATGCATGCATGACTTTATTACATTAGATTCCTCACTTCCTAGGTGGTTTAGTGCAGAGCTATGTCAACTAATAAATTCCTAAAAGATTAATGTGACAAACCTATATTGTCTACATGTCATACATCACAATTTTCCTAAAGCTAACTGTACAGATTGGGTAATTTAGAAGGTTTATGTTAATGCCAATCGCTCAAATCTTCAATCATTTGCTGCTTCAGCAATGAGTATCATATACATCACTGCCAAAAATGCAGGAAAACCATGATTAGGAGCATGCAACTGTTACACACAAATATATTTTGGAAATCAAGAACAGCTAACAAGGGGATCTAAATAGGTACAAATTATTCACAAAACAAGTCATAAATAAAATTTGATTAAAATGTAAACACAGAACGTGTGACACTACAGAATTTTTGGGTCATCATTTAACAATAGAGACAGAGAGCTTAGTATTATTATTCCTCAGACTCTTTTTGTTCAGGGCTAGTTTGTTTTAACCATGGGTGCTGAAGGCACTCGTATGCTGTGGCACGGCGGTTCGGATCGAAGTCTAACATGGGTTTTAGGAAATCTGCAAATTCCTCTGCATCCTTTTGACTCCATTCATATTTCTCAGTTAGCACAGACACTAAACCCCATGGCTTTAACCCAGTTATGTTTCTTAGCTCTCCTTTTTTATTAAAAAACATTTTAGAATATTTCCCTGAAGCTGCAATTCTCTTGGGAATATCTCCAAGTAATTCAATAATATGTGCAAGGTGGTCCTCATCTCTGCTGTAACCATCACCCGAGTGAGGTTCAAAGAGGTAATCACCAGTGGCTAGCTCGAATGCCATACAGGCTGTGCTCCAAATGTCAGCAGAAGTACCATACCCTGCACTCAGTAGAACCTCAAGGGATCGATATTGTCTTGTTTGGATGTCCTCAGTAAAATGCCGGTGAACCCAGCAAGCATTACCCAGATCGGCAATCTTTACCTCTAAATCACAAATATCAAAGGCAGGATCAGGTTGTTTATCTAGGGACTTGCCCTTAGTTGATTGGGAATTAAAAGAGGGAGGAGTGTCAGTCATTTCACCTTCAGACATCGGAGTCCCTGCATCATCTCCACAACCATATTGCTTGGATCTTACTTGCACAGCTTCAGCATCAGTATCAAATGCCTCATCATCGGCACGGGGAGAATCAGTGCATCCATTCACTACAAGGTCATTCTCTGATCTAGTAGTCTCAATAACACTGGCCTCTTCTGGAGTCTGGGGTGAATCATCGTTGTCCTGTGACATAGGTGCAGATTCACTATTCTCAACTTTCTTTTGCTCTTCCATCTCTTCAATCTGTTCCATCTGCTTCTTAAGTAGCATAGATTGGCGCTTAGCCTTTTTCTTTAATTTCTTCTTTTTATTTCTACTCATTTTTGCAGTTACAACTTGTTCCTGAAATTCTTTTGGAGCAGTACTTATCAATGAATTGGGCAAGCGTAAGCCCAAGGAATGTAATTCCGTAGCCTCCGCCGCCAGCTTACGAATATAGACCTCATCGACACACACTAACACATTTTCAGGCTTTATATCTGTGTGTATTATCTTACACTTAGTATGAAGATAGTCTAAACCTTCCAATACTTGTCTTATAATCGTTTTTACGTTTTCACGTGGTATTCCTCTATAGTTAGATTTGAGTATTAATTTCAAGAGGTGGTGACCAAGAACTTCAAACACCATGCAAACGTGAGTGCCATTAACACCAGATATCTTAAAATCGTTAAGTAGTTGAACGGTCTTATTTCGCTTCGGATCGTTAGGGTCACTGTCACGAACAGATTTCAATATTTTGATCTCATCGAGCGCAGTCTCTGTGAAATGAGGTGCAGACTTTACCACCTTGAGCGCAACGAATCTCTTGTCGACGAGGTCCCAGCACAGCCACACGGTGGAGAAGTGGCCCCAGCCCAGCTTCCGAGTGACGTGGTAGCGGCTGAGGAACAGGTCGCCGATGCGCACGGGATGGTACCCGCCCTTGCAGTAGTCGGCGCTGTCCTCTTGCTCCTCGTCGTCACTCCCGTACTGCTCTTCTTCGTCTTCCTCTATTGTCTCGTTGGATGAGCTGTGCGTAGGCTCTAGTCTACTCTGATTTTGGGTGCGCACCCCGTTTCCTTGCCCACCAGCGCCGTGTTCTTCGTCACGATTTTTCTTTTTTCCCAATTTATGACGTTTCTTTTTCGCCTGAATGGCGAGCACTCTTCTATTTACATCTGATTTAGAACTCATTTAGCAAATTGTATCACTCACAACAGCTTCAAATAAATACAAAATTTATCTTTTCATTTCAATCTTTTTGTTTGAGTATGGCGGCCGGTCGCAGAACAAAATGCGCTCGGCTCAGCCTCGAATGGGAACGGGAACAAAATGTTCCATTCCAATTTTCCAACTGCAAAAAAAGATTGATAATAAAGGACAACGCGATATAAATTTAAACAAGAAAGACAAGGACCAATCATTGAAGTTATAAAGTTATACAACGTATAGTGGAACGTATTGTTAATGTTGCCAGTGAACAAAACCGTCAAGCGAAACCACAGAGCGAGCACCCCCTAATAGAGTGTACTTGCAAGGCAATAGACGCGCACCGTACATATGTCTTATTCGGCAGATGTAGCAAAGCGAACTATGTCATTCAAGTCAGTACTGACCAGCTGTCACATCCGTACGCACAAGCTTTTTCGCAATTTACATGGCACTTATTTTGCTTTAAAGCGTAATAAAATGACAGTGTGTTCTGTGAAATTGTGCGGGAAAAATTCTGGGACATCTTGCTTTAAGAAAAAAATGGAATAACTTTTCACCGACAAGTATAAACAATTTTTGTTTTATATTACGCGGAGTTCATGTTACACTGGACAACAAATTTTGATTTGCCTACATCCCTTTCTATCATTATGCTAATTACTATGTTTATCCTTTTTCGTTTCCGAAATTTCAGTACTAGAGTTGTAACAAATTTATCGACTGAATGTAATCGATTTATTTTATCAAATACAATAATAATATACACTTTTTGTTGAGATGAGATGTAGATTAAGATAACTAATAATTATTATTACGTTGTAAAGAACAATACTTCGATATTTTTTTATTACCTATCATCGCAAATAATAGAATAAAGTTAGTGTTTGTTTTCTTTTAAAGATTTCCTAAATGTCCTGAGCAAAAAAGGTACAGCATATTTATTAGAAGTTTCTAAATAATAACCTAGTTTTGGGTTATTTGGGACACTGAAATTCAGTTTTCGGAAGCATGTATTTATTTCCAAATTAATTTTACCGGTAAGTGTCGTCAATTGTCATGCAATTTTAACTTAACCTCTCTAATTATTTAATTTTGTTATAACATCGAATTGTTCAACAATAAAAAATGTAACACACTTATGTAAATGTTTTATCGATAAACCTAACTGTCGTCACGGCACATCTCTAAGCGATGCGTTGACCTTGATTCAGCAAATCACAGCATAGTTGTCACGTCCCCCGCACTTCATTCTTGCCGCCTAAAGTTGTGAGTTTTGTTTCGAATAAAATTGTAATGATTCGGGCTCTATTAGGGGGTGCTCTGTGACCGAAACGAACCAACTATAGCTATATATATAATCTCATCAATCCTGTGATCAATCTGAATAGAATCGTTGTCAATCGCTTTGTTCAAAAATGAGAAAAATATTAATCAGATTCAAATTCGATTCAAATAAGTTTTGTTTTTGAAATACATACAGACCACACAGACGTATAAACACTTTCAGCAGATCACAGATTCACGTTCGGTTCCCAAACTCCCAATGCTGTGTACGAAAATACACAGTAAACTCAAAACGTACAGTCGAGGACAAATCAACCTTTACAATATAAGGCGCCCCTATAATCTTTATGTGCCCTCTTGGTATAATAGTACCGTACCCAGGGGCGTATTTACCCTAGGGCTAAAAGGGCTACAGCCCGGGGCGGCAGGCGTCGAAGGGCGGCCCAGGGGCGGCCGGAAGGCCGCCCTTGGGCTTTAGGTTGGAGGATTAAAAAAGTACAGAACAATATTTTAGGACGTAAGCCTAGAACGGCCCTGAGCCATCTTTCCACATGTTGATTTCATGTCTTAAGAAATTTGATTTAAAGTATGAAAGCCGGCCTTTGTTCTTTTCTGAACCGGTGGAATAGTCTAATTTCTTCCGCCTCGGTATTTTTTTGAAGGAAATCTAAAGAAAAAAAAATGCCTCAGTCAGTCGCCCTGCACAAGTTTATTTCTAAACGTTCTAAAATATACTCTATCCAGAAAAATCTTTTTTTTTTGTTTGGAAGATATCATTATCTATGCAAATCTATCACCACAATCTTATACGGTAGTAGGTCGGTAGGTACTCTACACTGACTGTTATAGGCAGGCTCTGGGGCGGCGAAGTAGTGGAACAGAAGTCGGAATAGAATTCATTTTTGCGGTTAACGCGGCGCAGTGTTCGAGGTGTACGAGTATGTCTTGGAACTAGTACCTACAATACAATACAATACAATACAAATATTCTTTATTGCACACCAAGAAACCTACCTAACTAACTAATACCTATCTCTATCTCCGTCCGGATCTTAGTATGTTTCAACGTTGGTCGGCTTGCGTTTTTTTGTAGAGAAAGGATACGCCGCGCAGCAGATGAAGGCGGGCGACAGCGCGGGGCAGGGCGGAATTTGTATTTTTATCTAATTTTGGCACACTTTCTGAAGCGGAAATTAAATCAAACGCATTATCACTCCAAAAGTGTTATCCTACAGATCTCGCGGATGATTTAATGGACGAATGCATCTTACTAAAGATTTTTTTGTTGTCTCAGGGACATAAAACTGGCACAAGTATAAGGGAACTAAACTTATTAATTAAGAAAAATGATTTTAAAGTGGCATTTCCTTATATCGAAATTGCGATGCGTATATTTCTTAGTACTGCAGTGACAAACTGTAGTGCAGAACGCTCATTTTCAGTTTTAAAAAGAATTAAAAACTATTTAAGATCGAGTCTTATCGAAGAAATGCTGAATAATTTGGCAATTTTGAACATTGAAGCTGATTTAAACTAATAAAATTGATTACGATGATGTAATAAACAAGTTTGTTACGAATTTTGTACACAGAAAAAAAAAGTAAAATAAGGTACAGTGGGCGAATAAGGCCCACCTAGTTTCAAATTGAAATAAAATCTTTAATATACCATTATTATGGAAGAAACTGCATGTAATGAATACTACGACTATTTGAGAATCAATATAAAAGCAGCTTTTAAAATATTTTATTTGAAGATGGGTTATAGGTATGTGTGAAATTTAAAACGAAATCTTATGTGGAATTATTTTTCTGTCCAAAGTTCCCGTGTTTTCATCGGAGAAGACATTTTTATGGCATTAGAGTAAAACATTGTTTTAAATGGTATATTTAACTAATTACTTGTATTTTTTGTAGTACCTACATCAAATTAGACAAAACTAAATTTATAAAAAACTAAAAGGCTTTATAGGACTTCGATTGGGTTTTATACAGCCCAATACGGAATAGTAAGACCCAAGCATCAACTAAGTTGGACCACCCTAAACGTTTTGGGCCTTGCTACCCACATGTACCAATTTTCACTAAATTAAAATAAAATCTGACCGTCTACTTAGAAATCAATAGAATGAACATTAAATAAACACACAAAATAGAAATCTATCTACAAATCATGGCATAAACAAGTAAAAAATTACGATTTAAGGCAGCGAAATTTAAGAAATGCAGTGGCCGTGTCCGAAATCCGTAAAGGAACGGCTCTCACTGAAAAAATGGCGTCCGCTCGCGATCGACTCTTGCGTTCCTGCGTTTCTATTGGTCCATTTTACATGTGCTACGAAGGCGGTGCAGATTAAATATATTTTAACGGGTTTTTTGAACTTGGGCCTTGCAAAACGACGGGCCTTATTCGCCCACTGTACCTTATATATTTTTTTGTTTTCTTTCATTCCTTGATGGGGCGGAAAACTACAGGAGCCCAGGGCGCGCAATCTTTAAATACGCCCCTGACCGTACCACATCTCGTACTACGCAGCTTGAAAATATTGAGATATTATTTTTGCTACTGGATGGATATGCTTAACTAGGTACTTGCTCGTATATAATAGGTACCTATTGAAATAATACTGTGCAGATTTACATATAACACATTTTAAATAGGTAGATACATAAATGTAGGTACTTATGTAGCCATTAACCCATGATAAGATTTGGTAATGTAGTTTCACACTTCGATTCTTCTTTCAGAGAGCGGTGATCTGACGGTGTACCTACCTATAGTTGTAAGTCTTCTCTTGTTCTTGTGAGTCGAACGTCTTTCGTGAACGGTAATTATACCAGCACCAATGTTTGCAGCACAGGATAATAAAAAAAGCAATTATGTAATATACTTAAGTTGTTCATTTATTAAATACTTATAATAATTTAATATTTTATTTGATAAAAGGCCAATAACACACTAAAATAGTAGGCACACTACCTACAGTACTAGGTATTCATCTTATTTTCACTTTTATGTAACAATTTGATCGGTAATGCTGCTACAGCACCTATAGTTATAAATAATCCAGAAATGTAAAACGCTATTTCTGCACCAAAAAATTGTTTTACAGTAGCAGCTAATGGTGTACTTATTAGATTTCCAAGTCCATTAAACATTACTATTAAACCAGTTGCATTAGTTAAATTTTCTAATCCATATAATGACACAATAATGATGCTCCTTAAACCACTTACAGTAGAAACACAAAAGCCATATAATACACAGTATCCATATTGATAATAAAGTTCATAGGATAAATTAGACAACATAGTTAAAATGCCAGCTAGCAACATAGTCATCGTGAAAATCATTGAAGGGTCCACTTTCATTGCTAAAAAGCTTAACGTTAACCTCCCTATCAAATTACTAAGTGATATTGCACTAACAAAATAAGTGCAGTGGACAGGATCCACACCAGCGTCTCTATTTTTCTCTGGCAAAAATACGTATGGTATCAAAACACCAATATTAATAAAGAAACAACTAAAGCAGAAACAGACAAATGAGCGTCTTTTAAAGAAGGTAGGGTCCAACATTGTCGCGAGAACTCTGCGAACAGCAGTAGTAAAGATACCTCGGCGCTCCTGCATATCATTCACGGCCACTGTGCGAGTCACCGCCATCTGGTACTCCAATCCAGTTCTTTGGGCTTCAGGTACTTCCATCATACTTTTTTTATAAATCGGCAGGTTTCCGACATTACCTTTATAGAAAGCATCGTCACGGTACATCGGCCTATCACCCTCCACACGTGGCTCCCAATGACAGAATTTTGCACAACAGGACCTTTTTTTGTCTTGTTCTTTCACTTCCAATGTTATTTCCACGTTTTGTTGGGACTTCTCTTGAATATTAAAATTTGGCCTTGATACCATTGATTGCACTTGTTTTAATTGACGTCGACTAACAGTTCCTTGAACAGTTAAAGTTATTTTTGATTTTGCAACAGCAGAAGGACCAACTGACCCGTCCTTTTCATTGTGTTGTGATAACTCATCTTCGCGTACGACATTAGCAGCCATTGGAAAATAGTTATTGGATACTGTATTCAATAGTCGTTGCGTAATATTAGGTTTAAAGCTGTTATCGAGTCTAGAAGGAGTGCCGGCTGTACTTAAACGTTGACCAGCAGTGTTAGCCACGCTTGGTAGATACGTCACTGTTCGAGTTGGATTCCCTTCTTCTTCCGTTTTTGTTATAGTCAATGATACCAAAGGCCGGAACGCTAAACTCAGAAAAAAAACAAGTCCCATGAGACCGGAATGCAACAATATTGTTGTTCTCCATCCACCTAATTTGACTAATAGTGAATTTACGGGATACAGTGTCATTATACCGACACATGAACCTCCAGTTACAATAGCTGAAGCTACAGCTCGCAATTTTTCAAAATAAAATCCCACAATTAAACCACTAGCCATAGATATAAAAGAACATCCTAATCCACAGAAAACTCCGTAAAATATTAATAGTGATACAAATTCAGTGGAAAAATAAGCAGCAAATGTTCCAAGACTGCAAAACACCGATCCGACCATTGCAACATACCGAAAACCAAATCTGTTTATTAATGCAGATGAGATAGGACCCATTAAAAAATAAAGTCCAACTTCCGTAGAATTTACTAATACTACTTGAGCTTCACTTATTCCTAGCTCTTGGGATATTTCAGGAAGTAAACACCCAAAGGTGAACACTATTCCATCTATAATAGCCAAGTTTCCAAAAGAGCAGATCATTACTACCCATCCCCAGCCACCATCAGTGGGTACAGTAATTTGCGCCGCGATTTCTATTTCCTCTGCAACTTCTGCCAAATTTTTTTCCTCGTTGTTGATCTTGCTCGGGGCTAATACAATACTCTTCCTAATTGGCGGTGGATCTACTTTTCTGTTCGCCATTGTTTATTGTCCTGGTCAAAAGCAATTCAAGTTGTCTTTTTTTTTAATTCTTTAAATAATGAATATTTGAAAGAGATACATCAGACACGTTTTAATAGATTTAAGTAAAAGATGCAGCTTATTTACAATACAACCATTGTCAAGCAAGATGCACAGACTGAGGTCAAGATGTGTGTCAAGATCAATGTCAAGATACATCCTTTTGTCTTTGATGTTTGTTTGCTGTGTTTGCTGATGTTTGGATCTATGGGCCCTAAGTTAGGTGTTCATAGAGGATTTATGGGACATTCTCCACATGCGAGGGAACAACGCAAATTTATAAGTGTTAAAGTCTTGAATATGTAGGTAAGTACGCAATGATATTATATTGTAGGAATGCAAGTATACCTACAAGATAGCTACTCTCTCTTAGCGTGTACCTAACTTGTTTCTACAGTGCTAACCATAAGTCGAATCGAAGATGATGCGAAGTTTGGGCTCGCTCGTTGTGATTCTATCATCGATCCGAAAATGGAAGAAACCTTAAGAAACCATGGAGATGGATGGTCAATCCAACAGGAAACAGTCCAAGAGCTGTCTTTGTAGAAGTAATTTAAGGTCTCTCTGTGTAAATCAAATACCAACCTAGCAGAAAAATCAAGAGTGTTATCATAGATTCCCTTCTTTGATTATATACAACACATTCCCTTATTGGTATTATTTATTTACAGATAGGGATGCAGCATTATGAAATATATGCAGGAAGCTTGGTACCTGTACCATGTGTTACACTTTACTATCATTGACTACGGCATCCATATCATGCCATGTCCGTAACTTACTTAATACACGCCGGACCTTAGCTGAGAACTTAACTATTTCGGAAAAAATAAGTGTAGGCACACGATCACCAAAAGTTCTCATAGTACTACCTATCACGGAGTTCTATATTAGGCAAGTAGGTAGGTATGGAAAAAATATAGTTTGCATAACTTTAACATTTTAATGGTTTCTTGATTTACAACTACATAAATCTACTTAAATTATAAAAATGGCAAACAATAAAAGTACATATCTATAAGTTGTATATAAGGTGTTTGGTAATCAAATACAAATATTGATACCCTACATATGGGGTAGCTGAACACGTTTCAGGTATTTTTAAAAAAAATCTACTGGCCAGTTTTTTTTGTACATTTAAAAAAAAATAACTTATTTCGTAAGCACGCTATATTAGCACGTATCAGTATCAAATGTAGGCCAATGTAGCGTATTAGAAAATCATCCATCATCTCAACGCGCGGCCGTGTTGAACAGCAGGATCTTTTGCGATACGCCAAAGCTGCGTTGTGTCGCGGAAATCATCCATCGCGTCAACACCAAAAACGTGTATGGTTTGTTCTGGCTCAAAAACGTGTTGGAATTTAATTCGCGCGCTCAATGCATCCTCGTGTTGAACGCGGGTAGCAATACCGGACAAGCAAAATCTGAATGCCAGAACAAACCATACACGTTTTTGGTGTTGACGCGATGGATGATTTCCGCGACACAACGCAGCGTTGGCGTATCGCAAAAGATCCTGCTGTTCAACACGGCCGCGCGTTGAGATGATGGATGATTTCCTAATACGCGCCAATGTAGGCTTCTAGTGCCACTTGGTAGTCAGTGCTAGATAATACAGCATGCTAATTTTTTTTTTTGTTTGAAATGTTAAAAAAATGTAAGTAGTTTTAATAAAATATGTTCAATACGTGTTCAGTTTCTCCATAATACCTCCGGCATCAATATTTGTATTTGATTACCAAAACCTTATATAATACATCGATGTAAGTAATTTTATGATTGTGTTTCAGTCTCCGTTTGTCTGTTAGATCTTAATTGTTGCTGTTGCTTACGTGTAATGTAATAAATGTCTTTTTCCTCTTTTTCCTTTTCAGAATAAAATTTTACAGCTATTAATATGAGACCACTTAGTGTCATGAAGCCCCCGGCGCTGTAAAAAGCTATACTGTACCCAAAATGTTGTTTCAGTATGCCGGCTAAAGGTGTGCTTATTAAATTTCCAAACCCTAAGAATATTAACATCATTCCTGTAGCATTTGTTAACCTGTCTAAGCCATAGAGTGAAACTAAAATAACACTTCTTAAACAAGCTACACTTGCTGTAGAAAATCCAAAAAGACAACAATAAAAATATTGGTAGAACACATTATAAGAGACGCCAGAAATCATTGTGCTTATCCCTGCAACTGAACACCAAAAGGCAAACATTTTTATAGGATCCATTTTATTTGCTATCGAACCCAACACAAGCCGCCCAACTGCGTTTGAAAAACCAATAGCGCTTATAAATAGTGTACAATGGTGAGGATCCAAACCGGCTTTAAGATTTCTGTCTTGTAAATATACATATGGCACCAAAAAACCTACATAAGTGAAAAATCCACTACAACACATCAATAAAAATGATTTACTTTTTAACAATGTGGGATCCATCATTGTTGCCAAGACTCTCCTAATGGCAGTCGTTAAGAAACCGCGTTGATCGTGTAGGTCTGTTACTGTCACTGCACGAGTTACCGCTATTTGGTATTCTAATCCAGTTTTACCTTGTTCTTTATGCTCTATGACACTCTTTTGATATGCAGGAAGACTTGTTAGTTTTCCAGTATAGAAAGCATCATCACGGTAAAGAGGACGAGCTCGATCCTCATGTGGCTCCCAATGAAAAATTCGTTTCAACCAACTTTTTTTAGGTGGAGGTGTTTCTGGTACTGCTAAATTTATCGACTTAATTGTTATTTCACTTACTCTAGCTGAGATTGACTGGACTTTCTTCAATTGCATTGTACTTAATGGGCCACCTGATCCTTGAATAGTCAATGTTAATTTCGATCGTATTGATGCTTGTGTTGAAGGACCTGCTTCTGTGTGAAGTGCTGACGTTGTTATTTCAGAAGTCATTTTGTTAATATCAGGAGTTTCGGTATCAACCACCTTGGCAGCAGTCGGATAATTAATATTGGATACAGCTTTGAAGAGACGTTCAGTGGTAGTTGGACCAATCTGTGTAGTATGATGCGATCTAACTTGCATGCTTGAGCCGGTTGAGTGTAATGATGTAACGCTCGGTAGGTAAGCTAGTGTCCGCGTAGCCTCATCTTCCGTCCTTGTTACAGTAACAGACAATAACGGACGATACACCATGCTTAAAAAAAATATTAATCCCATTAATCCAGAGTGTAACAGAGTAGTAGGTCGCCAGCCTCCCAATTTTACGAAATACGAGTTTATCGGGTAACATGCCATAACTCCAATACTTGACCCGCATGTTGCTATCGCCAGAGCAACAGATCTTAACTTCTCGAAGTAGAATCCGACGACCAAGGCTGTGGACATGTTAATTAGAGAATATCCAAAACCGGCAGTCAATCCATAAAATATAAACATAAACGTGTAATTGCAGGAAAAATAAGTTATTAGTAAAGAAAAGCTGCAAATTATTGATCCGCTCATAGAACATGCCCGGAATCCATATCGATTTATAAAGGCTGAAGCTAGAGGGCTAGCAAGAAAGTATATTGCAACAGCTGTAGAATTCACTAAAGCTACTACTGATTCTGGTTGATTGTAATCCTTACTAATGTCACTTAGCATACACCCGAATGTAAAAGCTATTCCATCCAGAATAAAAATACTGACAAAGGAACAACACACCACGACCCATCCCCAACCACCTTCATGTGGAACTAATATTTGAGCTTGAACCTCGTGCACTTCAACGCCTTTATGATTAAGAACTTTATCTTCATTTACTATTCTTCCCTTCGACAATCTTGGCATATTAATTTTTAACGGGTTTTAATTTTCCCTACTTTTTTATTGCGGTAGGTACCGATTTTAAACATAGCTTCATGTAGGTAGGTATTAAACTTTTACCATAATACATTATACATACATAGTTTATTTTAATTGGTAACTTATTTGAAAATGTTTTATCTTTACATTAGTAAGGTACTTATTGTTTTAACCCAGGGAAAAAAATTGTTTATTTTCGTCAATGTTTTCGTCGATGTTGACTGACAGCAATACTGACAGTAGGTCAACGTGACGGCGACGGAACGTTGACGGAAGGATAGTGAGGTGCACTTATTAGTAGAAACAATGACTATAAAAAAAGAAACAAACTCGGGAAACAAACCTCAACACACAACGTCAGTAACTATTTAGTTATCTGTGACACAACCACAGCACGTCTCAAATTCGTCTCAGCAATAAACTGCACGCGGGACCGGTCGGGAATTATCCGGGACGGGGTCTATTTTTAAAAGAGAATGGTATTTGGTCGAAAAGGTCATAAAAGAAATGATTGGTCGAACCAATGATTTTTTATAGGTAGTATATATATATATATATATAATATCATTGGGTCGAACTAAAATAAACTAATGTCCACTCCGTGCCGTCGTCGGATAAAAGCACAAAAGAGAAGATTCAATGATATAAGTTATTTGAGAGGATTGATAAATAAAATTGACAAGGATCAACCACATCAATATGTGGTAATATAATGGTCACACTGACCGGTAAACTCTGGTGTTCCTAAATTCAAAGCAGTGATTCAAAACTGTCGGTAATGATTGATTTCCTTAGTTTGTTTAAATATTCTCTGTCAAGTTTTTGATTGATATTGTTTTATTGAAAAAATAAATATATCTACATACATCCCATGAAAAAACAGTTTATTAGAATAACCCAAAACTATGTTTATGATAATTTTGGATGTACTTAGCTTTAAAGTTTTGGAAACCACTTTAAAAAAAAATTATCTACTGTCAACATGACATTGACATTAAATTCCGTGTCTGTCTTCGCTTCGCTTGTCGTCGTCTTTTTTGGCGCTATTTTGGAGGGAAGCCGTTTAATAAAATTGTAAGCTAATGGTTCATTTAGTTTAGTGGACAAATTGCATTATAGTAAAGAATAACTCTCTCCGCTCATATACTAAACAATGTCTCAAACAACAATCACTTCATTCTTCAATAGTCGAAAAAGACCAGCCTGTGATGATATGGTTAGTTCCAAAGCAAAATTACTTCATTTGGACCGTTCTTCGGATTCCAATTCAGTAAAGGGACGAAAAACAATATCAAAGCATTTGGATCTATGTAATAAACATATAAAACAGACATTACAAGTACAGAAAGAAGTCAAATTGGAGGAACCGAACAAGAATGGCGTCGACGATCAGGTGCCTTCTTCAAAATCAGTTACAGAACAAAATAGTTCTACAGTATTTGCCAAAAAAGTAAATTCAGCTAATATAGTTAAGATACCTGAAATACAAAAAGATAACACAGTAAATGCGGCCCGAAAAGAATTAAGTTTAGGTGACATCAGAAAGAAACTAGCTGGAAGTTCACGGTTAGCTGAGTTAAAAGCCACTGCGGAACGTCTTAGCAAAGGCATACAGGAGATTAAGGCGACTAGTGACAAGAGAAATCTTAAAGGATTCAAGTCCATTGATGTGGAAGTACCAATAAGGTAAATGATACTGTTATGTATATTGTATATATGTATTTTATATACTGTTCACAGGTTTTAGGTTTCGGAGGTTTACAATCCCTGTGTTTTCACCCCTGTCTCCTTCTTATTTAGAAGATATTCATTGCAAATAATTACAGTTTTGCATCTTCATCTCTAAAGTATCAGTGTTGAACTGGAGAGAGACAAGCAAATTTTGACTATGCTGTATGTACTCAAAATAATATTCTCCCTTCATTTTCAGTCCAAGCAAAAAATCTTTAGTTCAAAGGGAACTCTTGTCACCGAAGAAAGCAACCGAAGAGGTCCCTCAAGAAAGATTTCTGATATCACCAAGAAAAGTATTTGTGAGCCCTATTAAAAGTCCTAGCAAGGTTAGTAGACAAAGTGAATGTAAAATAGACATTAAACTTCAAATTCTTATTTATTCCTTTGTACAAATCAATGTACTGGATACACAGATCTGCATTGATTTGTTTTCTCATCAAATTCATGTCAATTTAGAAGTATACTACTTCATTTTATGTTCAAAACAGAAAACATGATAGTAACAACACTCTCTAATATTAAAAATACTTTCAGGTACCAGCTTATATTCGCCATGCATCACTGGCTACATCCGCCACTAGCCTCCCTCTACCTCATCAGTACAGATTTTTAGCCGAGATATTTAGAGGCATGGAAACCGTTGTAGCTCTACTCTACAACAGAAACGAAAAGATAATGTTCAAGAAACTAAAGCCCTCAGTACAAGAAATGCTCAAAAGAAACTTTACAGAGAAGCATCTAGCTCAAATCAAACATTTGGTGCCTGATTTCTACAATTTTGAAGTGCAGAAAAGCAAACAGTTTCCTAATTCTTCTCAGAAAGATTCCTATGAGCTGGTCATCACACCCAACTTCCCTACTGATATAAAAGTTATGAACCCAAGTGTACTCCTTGAGCGCCGTAGATATTTCTATGATACTCTACTCCAGCTGGCTAAGAAACACCATGCCCAGTACCTCCTTACTCTAGACCCACCCATGGTAATCCCTGATGAGAAACTGACTCGCTGGCACCCAGAGTTCGAAATTGAAAAGGTGCCTGAAGTGGAAAGTGCTAAACTTCCTGAGATACTTAACGTGGAAAAGGTTGCTACTGCACAGGATGTTCTTTCTAAAGCTCGAGAGTTATTCAAGTGTAATACAAAAATGGAGAGGGCATTGGAGAAGTTGGCTCAAGCAAAGGCTAGAGGATTAACTGAAGCTGAAAAGATGGCAACAGGTACTGTGGATAATCCAAAAGGAAACAATAATAAAGAACAGTCCCAGCCTTCTACAAGTAGTGTGACTTTGTTGAATCCTGCTCTCCGCAACTTGCCAACAGCATTGTTGGACAAAGTGAAGGCAAAGCAAGCTGCTAAAGCTCTGGAGGCAATGACACGGTCTTCAGAACAAGATGAGAAATACCTGGTCTACAGTCGTCTCCCAGATCTAGCTAAGACTTTAAGAAACATCTTTGTCTCTGAGAAAAAGAATGTGTTAACATTGAATCTTGTCCTCTCAAAGTTGGATAGCAGCTTCAGAGCAAATGTATCAGCGACAAGCTTACAGAAAGACATTAAAGTTCTCACTGAAGAAGTCCCAGAGTGGATCAAACTACATGACGTCAGAAATACTAATTACCTTAAGTTGGACAAAAATGCTGACCTAAAGAAAATTATTCATAAGTTAGAGACATTAGCAGATAAATATAAAGTGCCTAATTAATTAAGAATAATGAATAAGTTGACATGAAAATTATGACTGAGTAAGTACATTTTCATTTAACTTTTAGAATTAATCAGTAATCATAAGCAGTTTTCATTCTTTAATGAATTATTTTTAGTTTTATTTTATTTATTTTTATAAGGATTATGTGTGAATCACAACAGTAGACATTTTGGACATTTAATTAGTAACCCTATTAACATTTTCCAACATTGTTTTGCTCTTGACATCAAATCTGGACATTTTAAACATGTTTCGAAACACTATTATAAAGGTAAAGCTAACTAAATTGATTACCTTCATTATTTCTATTGAAACATGAGATAGCAATCTTCTTTATATTCTATTTTTATTATTACTCAATAAGTCTACTTAACTACCTATCTATTAAGATTTTGTGTGTTTTTGTGAAAGAATAAAACATTAAATTTATTTCAAAAACATGATAATTTGCATTTAATTAAACTTAATTATCCAATAGAAGGTCATAATCGATGGTGTTGCCAGGCTGGTAGCCCTGTACGAACTTCAGCAGTATTTCTTTAGGAACTAAATACTGCGCTACAGCTGGGTCTTTTAACATGTTGTTGATGTATTCAATCTGAAAATAACATAACTTTGATGTAACAACAACATAGTTTTCATCCGCTTTTGTCCAAACTTTATTGCTTCTAAAATAAATCTTTATTTCGTAGGCAACTCCACAGAAGAATCTAACAAACTAGGATTGCAATTTTTTTTATAAAACCAAATATCTTACCAAGATTTTATATTTCTGCGAGTCTATAAGGACGTGTGTGGTAGACTTTTCCTTTATGAACCATATTTTCTCGAACCAGGGCCAAATCATGTAATCAACGTAACCAGGTTCGTTGCCGCCAAGGAATTTGGTACCGCGACTAGTTAGCTCTTTCTCTACAAGGGCCAGTGCGTTGTTGTAAGCGGCAACGATTTCCTCTGTAATAGTCTCCGGTTCTCTCAGGATTTTGTAAAATAGTTTCATCACCTGCAAACAATGTGTAATTAATTAATTAGAAAATATCGTAAAGATTGAACAGACAAGGGATTGTTGATAACCAAAACCGACTGACTCATTTCCCTCGTATGCTGTGATTCGATGCTATATACCTACGCGATACATTTTCGATCGTACGCGTACACACGCGTTTTTAGATCTCTATCTAACTAAACTGTTAGAACGGTTACGCACTACCTACATCCGATTCTTAGCCCATCCGAGATATTTAGTAAGGATGCAAGATAGATCCGAGAACTATTTCTATACTAAATAATAAGTACCTCGACTCTGATAAAAATCGGATGTAGTGCGTAACCGCTCTTATTATGACTTAATTCTTTAAATACTCTACCGGTGGTATAATGGCTTCAATAAGGATTTTATCCAAAGCTTTCTTCACGGGGTCCTTTGGTAACAGAGGCCGCTGTGGGTACACCTCGTCCAAATACTCCACTGTGATTAGACTCTCGAATATCGATAGGTTTTCTTTTATTTCCAGGGCTGGTACTTTACCTGGAAAGAGTCAATAAATAGCTCGATAGTCTTAATAGTAGGTAGCTACTTACACCTATCTAATCCTAAGTCGATACGGTAGGCAGTCTACTACTGTTCTATACAAATCGCTAAAGCGCTTAATGTGGTGAGTCTTTTTGTCACTGTCCAGCAACAATATCCTTAAGGACTACCTGGTCGTCATTAAAAATAGCAGTTCTCTATTCGGTAGTCTCCGCCGCCATTTCATTCTACCTCCTTACCAAGTCTTTACCTGTGGTTTGTCATCCTTATCTCTGATCTGAGTATGTTCCCTATGATATAGAAAGTAGTACTTACCAAAGGCGCTTTTCGTCGGCAACCATTCGGGTTTGTTCATAAGATTAATGTTGACAACTTCATAGTCCAACTGCTTCGCGTTCAGAGCCAAGACAGTGCGGTGAGCGAACGGGCAGTAGCGCATGTTGTACAAACGTAACTTCCCCGTATACGGAGGTAAGGGATCACCTAGGGAATTGTATACGAATATACTAGTAAGTAGGGTAAATAGATTGCTTATACTTTATTTGTAGGTGAGATCTATCAATCAGGCGAGTGCTAGGAATTTAAGCGTACGGCTGCCAAGTTATAGATATATAAATTCTCAAGAATATGAAAATTTTATTGGTCCTTCTAGCTGGATATGTGTTTAACCCTTTATTAAAAGGCTTAGAATTTACACTACCTACCCTAAAAGTCAGACAAATCGTTTTTAAATATATTCGGGCTAAAACGCCTGCGCAATTTCAAGAAGCAAAATTTTAACCAAAGCTATAAGCTATTGACTAATGACTAGGCAATTTGTTAAAATTTAGGTAATCTTATTTTCTTGTAATAATACTTAATTCAAGGTCGTTTAGGAAAAATATGGTGCAATTGCAAGTTCTGATAAAACTAATCGTAGTTTTAAATAACTATGTACATACAAAAGTAAATTATTATAATTTTGTAAGTAGGTAGGTAAATATTAGGTTTATTTTAACTTACCTTTAGCAAGATGCTTGGTGTTAAATTTAACCTTGGAACTCATGTTGCGCACGGAATTATTGATCAAGAACGTTTGTTTGGCCGAGTCCAAAACTCTGACTGACGATTTCACTAGATTCATTGTAGAATCCACTGGCACATATTGATTTTGATATATCGCAGCAACTCCACAGCTACACGTAGGCAAGAGAGATACCTATTTGTTTGCTACAACTTCAACTGTGTATTAACTACAGATATTTTGATACCGTGAATAGATTACGTTACGTTACGTAGGAACTATAATAAAACTATAAAAGCTAGCAAAATATTTACAAGCAGAGGATTAATTTTAATCTCCTTTTTTGAAACTTGTTGCTAATCACCTTTTATTACATTATTGATTACAGTTAAATGTTGCTAACAGGTATTCGTATATTAGTGAGGAGTAGGTTAGGTTAGCTAGCACATTCAATTATAAGAACTTATATGTAAATTGGTAGGTATCTGCTTAGTTGTAACTCATTGTTGATCGCCTTGTTTTTAGTAGGCCGAGGTAAGTGGTGTAGTTAAGTGGTTAGTTAGTACCTATAGATTTGCAGTTAATTCTTTAGAACAAAGTTAGTAATAAATAACGTAATAGGTAATTAGCTAATAAGTAAAACCGTTTAAATCAAAGTTTCAAAATTAGATCGATTAGTTAAGTAAAAGAAAATATACCTAGACTATACAAATACTTTAGAGTATTTGTTATACCTACTCTAATATAGGTAGATGGTCCTATATTAGACTCTAATATAGCCCATAGGTATATGAATTTACGAAAACCCCATTGAACTAAGCGAAGTAGGTATTTATAAGTTACAAAACAAATACCGACCTAGGTACATAATTTTATAATGAAAAACACTTAGGTATTATTTTATGTAGTTTGCCTTTCATACCTGGTAGGTTTACTTGGATGTGCTTAAAAATGTAGTTTTATCTACCTACACTATTTGTTATCTTTCGTGCGGTTTCGCCATGATGTCACCCATATCGTACATATAATAAACATGCAAGTCATGATAACAATATTTTTAATTATTTATGTCAAGAAAGTGCAGCTAAGGCTAATGAAACTAATACCAAAAACAACAATAATAACAAGACATATGCAGAAGCCATCAAAGGCGAAAGAAACAGCCTTGAAAATATGCTCTTAAAACAAGCAGAAAAACTTGATAAACTCATAGACCAAATGGGCATCCTTATGGGTCTGTTGACAACAATAGTCAATAAACTAGTTCGCTAAAACGGCTCTTCGCATAGCCACATGGAACATCGACGGCTTGCTGCATAGGAAGCACGAAGTAGCCCAGCTCATCATATCCAACAAACTAGACATAGTATTAATATCAGAAGCTCATATCGCAAAACATGTTACAATGACGCTGAAGGATCATTTTGTTTACGTCACTCATCACCCTGATGGTACAAGCCACGCTGGAACAGCTGTGATTGTGCGCAAGACCTTGCGGCATAACTTATTGCCCCCATATGAAACCGAACACATACAAGCCACAACCATTAGTGTCGCTGACAAGATGTCCACCATCAATATTTCAGCTATATACTGTCCACCCAAACATAAAATTACAAATGCTATGTTTACAGAATACCTCAAAACTCTAGGCGCAAGATTTATAGTTGGAGGCGACTGGAACGCAAAAAACACTAGCTGGGGATCAAGGGTAACCTTAACAAGAGGCCGAGAACTAAAAAAAGCTTTAGATGGAAACAACTATCGTGTGCTAACCACCAGAGAATTTACACACTGGCCCACAGATCCTAACAAGAACCCTGATCTAATTGACTTCTTCGTTTACCATGGAATTACTGATCATTTCTTAAAAGTAGAAAGCTGCTACGACGGCAGCTCTGTTCATACCCCTGTGATAGCCACAATAAGCACATCAATAATAGAAAGGCAGGCCAAACCTTATCTCTACAACAGGAAAACTGATTGGGAAGCGTTTCGAGAAGATATCAATAACAACATCGAACTGAACATAACGCTAAAAGCAGAAAATGATCTTGAATCGACAATACTGTCGTTCATGCAACTTGTCCAAAGAAGTTGCTGGAAGCATACACCTGAAACCCGGTATGAAAACAATTCTGAAAAAAATGTTCCTTTAGCAGTGAAAGCACTGGTGAAAGAGAAACGAAGGTTGCGACGGATATGGCACGACACAAGACTTAGAGCAGACAAAAGAGCTTTCAATAAGGCGACAGAACATTTAAAATTATTTCTTAAAGAAATAGAAGACGAAACATTGCATCACAGGTTGCAAAATATGACCACTACAGCCGCAAAAGAGTTGTCACTCTGGAAAGCTGTAAGTTCCTCTAGAAAACCACAACTAGCTCAATACCCACTTAAACTACAAAACAACGAATGGGCAAAGACAGATCAGCAGAAAGCAGAGGCATTTGGTGAGTTTCTAAAGGATACATTTACACCTAACACTGGAGACAACAGTCCAAATGAGGACACAGAAAACTTCCTGCAGAGTGACCTACAGCTAAGCCCTCCAATAAGACCTGTCTCACCGCGTGAAGTGTGGAGAATCATCAGATCTCTGGATTCGCACAAAGCCCCAGGCTATGACCTTATAACTGCTGAAGTCCTTAAACAGCTCCCAAAGAAAGCCATTGTCTTGCTTACCTATATCTTTAATGCTGTTATACGATTGTCATATTTTCCACTCGCTTGGAAAATTTCTCAAATAATTATGATACCGAAACCTGGTAAGGATCATCTGCAAGTCTCCTCTTATCGACCGATAAGCCTACTTCCAATATTATCCAAAGTGATGGAAAAGCTGATACTTGCCCGCATGAATGAAGTGATAAGATCAGAGGCGCTGATTCCTGACCACCAGTTTGGCTTCAGACAACAGCACTCCACAGTGGAACAAGTCCATAGGGTAGTTGACAAAATTCGATGTACACTAGAGAACAAGGAATACTGTTCTGCAGCCTTCCTAGATATACAACAGGCTTTCGATAGGGTATGGCACACAGGCTTACTCTATAAAATTAAAAAGAATTTTCCACATAACTATTACACACTATTGGAGTCCTACTTGAAGAGCAGAATATTTCGAGTGAATGTTAATGAATCCTACTCACAGTTCTACGACATACAGGCCGGAGTTCCTCAGGGATCGGTACTGGGGCCAGTACTGTACACATTATTTACTGCAGATCTACCACATTCTCAGCATGTACTCACTGCCACATTTGCTGATGATACAGCTGTGCTCAGTAGTAATAAGAATCCTACTGTAGCATCGACACTTCTTCAAGAACACCTTGACCGTATTACTAACTGGCTCCAGAAGTGGAAAATCAAAGCCAGTGCGTCGAAATCTGTCCACATTACTTTTTCCTTAAGAACCGGCAACTGCCCTCCAGTGAAGCTCGGCCAGGAAACACTACCTCACAGCGAAGTAGTCCGCTACCTGGGCCTGCATCTTGACCGAAGACAGACCTGGCGAGAGCACATACGAAAGAAGAGGGACGAACTCCATGCTCGCACTAGATCACTACAATGGCTACTGGGGAGAGAATCCAGACTGTCATTGACCAACAAGCTGTTAATTTACAAGACCATACTTAAACCAGTTTGGAGTTATGGAATAGAGCTCTGGGGAACGGCCAGTAACTCCAATATCGAGATACTACAGCGTTATCAAAATGCCTTATTTCGCACAATCTTAGATGCGCCCTATTTTATAAAAACGTCGGAAATGCACGAGTACCTACAGATGAACACCATAAAGGAAGATATAGTAGAGTTATCCAGACGATACCATAGAAGAATTAGTCGCCACGTGAACCCACTAGCCACTGTACTTTCAGAACCACCTGTGTACCAACAAAGACTAAAAAGGCAGCACATTGCCAACCTCTCTACAAGACACTAATTCCACCAACATAAAATAAAACTAATTGAGAGAAGAGCTCTCCGCTGGGGGAGCCATCTCGAACGTCATATTTATACTTGCAGTAAAGCCGCTTATAGTGCTTGCACTGATCGCGGTTAGAATATGAAAATATGAGAAAAAAAAAAAAAAAAAAATTATTTATGTCCACAGTGGTCCTTGATGCCAAATTACTATTTTTTATTAAATTATCTAACTAACCAGTTCCAAGGGTCAAAAAGATATCTTAAAAAAGAAAATTACAGATAGTTAAAATTAGCATGTCTTTTATTAAATCACGACAATCTGATCCTATGTTTAATTTAACAACACGCGTGTATAATATCAATATAATTTTTATACGTATCACATTTAGGTATGTACTAGAGACAACAAAAATAAAAAATAAATTGTGAAAAAAGAACAAATTTAAAAATAATACCGAAATATGTGTATGTACTAGTGATTAAGTAGTTAAGTACTACTGTAGACACCAAAGAGTCTGCTAGTTTATTCCTTCTTCTTGCGCGGGCGCATGCAGCAAACGGCGCTGGTATCGAGCATGTTGTAGTCAGCATTGCCCTTGGCCCTAGACTCAGTAAACTTGGCATGAGTCTCAGGAGCAAGATAGTATGATTTTACTGCCGGTACCACCTTCATGGATTCTATGTAGTTGACCTATAAAAAAAGAAATAGGAATTTTAGTTTCTTTGTTGATTGATGTGATATTGAGGACTGATTTTATTATTATCCTTTGGTTATCAAGGGCCACTTCAAAAATAGAGTTGACTTTATATCAAAGATGATAACAAAAGTACATAATATCATTTGATAACTATGCAGCAGGTAGAACATTGTTTCAATTTTATGCCAAAAAAGACATTTACTTACCAAAGTCTCATACTTGGATTTATCGATGGCAAACTGGTCCTTGCCCAAGAGTGGTAGGGCCAAGAAACGCTCGAGGAATGGCCAGATGGTGTAGTCAACAAATCCAGCCTCATTTCCATGCAGATACTTGGTACCACGCTTTTCCAATTCCTTTTGCAAAAGTTCCAGGCCCTTATGGTATTGTTCTTGATGGCTAGGTTGGAGGGCTTGAGAGTTGAAAGCTGCTGTATAGTATGCAGATTGTGCCTAAAGACGATAGAAACAATAATTTTAGGTAGGTATTATTATTTATTAATAAGTATTAGTATATGGTAAGTAAGTAAGTAAATATTTATTCCTAAACAGAGGTGGTGGGAGAATGTTCGCAGTCCACCTCACCATAGCAATTAGGTCTATTTTTAGAACATTTTGTTTGTGGCAGTCAATATGACAACGGTTTATTTACCGATATTTCCACAAAACTGCTTTTAACTAAATTGATGGTTCATGGCATAGAATAGACTTTAATTGACAACTTAAATTGATTACAAGACTTGGGGTCTTTATAGGCAAGGAGGTATTTGCTACTCACAGTATACAATTTACCCGAAAGATAAACCTTATACCTTTATCTATTTCATAAAATATGATGTTTGAGACAGTAACAGATATAAAGTATCTGTCAGTTAAATTTTGACTAGTGCTGAAACGGGCCCTTAAACTGCCAGTTAAATTATAATTTATACTTACAGGAGCCAAGTTTTCAACAAGCATCTTGTTTTCAGCGCGTCTTAACGGGTCACTTGCTTGAAGTGGCACCTCTGGGTATTTCTCATCGAGGTACACATTGATGATGTTGCTGTCAAAGATTGCTTCCCCTTGTTCATATTCCAAGATTGGGACGGCACCTATTTTAAAATTTAACATATAATATTAAAAATATATATGAGTATATGAAAAAGACTTGGTCTATTTTAAAATGAAACATAAACAGGAAAACAAGACAGATTTATCAAAAGTAGGTATGTGTTTTTAAATGAGAATTCCCTTGCCCGAATATGGAACATTTAATTTATAAATTCCGAGTTATACTGCTTAAGGAATTGAATGAAATATGAAATGTTTTAAAATTACATAATTAAAGCTAGAAATAGGGTTTGTCTTTGCTGATGGACACTAGCTGATGGATTTTGGTCTTATATTCATTAATGAATTGAAAGTACCTAGTTTAAATTTAAACCAAACTCATCCATTAGGTAGGTTACCAAATACATTAACACTATTTTTATTTAATCAGTGTCAACTTAACCACCTTAACTCAACTTCTAAGTTTTTGAAATAATCCGACTTAGGTAAGTCTTCGATGTCTAATACCCCGAATTTGTTGTACTTGCAATACATGTTATACCATTCTGGTTTCGGAATAGCATAAGGTAGTTTTTAAAAACATTTGTTCATTAAGTTCCGAGTAATTTTTTTTCGTGGCAGCTGCTTAAAGTCGAGTTATTGTTTTTGAGAGAGAATCAAAGTTAACTTTGACAGTAAATTTGTCGATGTTCCACTTTAATCATCAACTAATAATTTTCGCCACATCATAAGTAACTATCGACTTTTTAATTAATTGCATATTAATCGCTCTCTGATACAAAAACCATCAAAAAGTGGTTCTTTTTTCAAATATCACTAAAACTGATCACTAAAACTGATCACTAAAACTCTAACTCAATACTCATAACTCTTTTCTATGGGCATATTAGGCTTATTTGATGCACCTTAAGTGCATCTAACTCCGGTGTCAGTTTGTCGGCCTATTTATGGGACACCCTGTATAATTATGGAAAAAAAAGATTATGTGCCAATTAGTCTATCATTAGATTTTTATGTTTGAAAAAACCCACTAAAAGTCATAAAAAAATAAACTAAGTTAAACATTATGGAGATTGTCTGCATTGTCTGGATTTCGGGATTGCAGGTTTAGCCATGATATAAAAAATAGTAGGACAGCTTTAAGAACCATCAGAATTACCTTTAGGATTAAAGTTGAATATCCACTCAGGCTTTTCGTCCAAGTTGATGAAGACCAAGTCGTATTGCAAGTTCTTGGCGTTCAGGACGAGAACACTGCGTTCGGCGTAGGGACAAAACCTCATCGCAAATAAACGCAGCTTTCCAGTGTACTCGGGCAGAGCATCGCCTAGTAAACATATAATACTTAATTTGTTTTAAACAAATTAATTAATATAAACAATGTATAACCTAAAAATAATATTAACTTACCGGTCTTCAAATGCTTCTCCGACATTTTTCCAAAAAAGTATTTACAAATCCGACAAGCAAAGCGATCAAACTTGGGAAATCTAATTATTCCGATTTCAAGTAGTTAGTGGTTTAACAACGGAAGAAAATACGAAACAAAACAGCAAAATGGCAGGGCAGGTCAGGCAAGTGACAGACAACTTTTTTTTTAATGAACTTTTTTGGTTGGAAAAGAATGAATGAATGATCGCTTTTATGGCTTGACTTGGGCTTGACAGGTGCTCACGGAACCGTTCGTTCGTGTCGTGTTCAACAAGGTTCAAGACGATGCTGAATTACAGCTGTACAGTTAAGTGCATATCAATCTTTACAGAAAAGATACGCCAATCAAGGGATACCATGATGTGGATACAAATGAGGGATACAGATACAGGTTCTAGTGGACAGCTGTGGAAAGTTAATTTACTAGATCTTTACTTGCACACCATTAAATAAATAATGAAATAATGTAGGTAAATGGTTTATGCACTTTATTTTAACCCAACCTAATTACAATGTTCATGGGCAGGAAACATATAATTGTAAGGGCATAAAATTGCAATGTTTACTTTGTTTGATGTAGATTGAAGATACTAAAATAATTCTCATCTTCTTTCGAATTTACTGCAACATACTTCATTTAGTTTTTAGAAATCTATCTTGTAAAAGCGATTTAGTTAAGCATTAATTTTACGTGAGTTTGATTAACTCAGAGTTCCTTCTTTCAAGTCTTACATTATTATGAAGTTTATTATTTTTATTTTGAGATTCCCAATACGACAAAATATACACATTAAGTACATAAAATAGGTTTAAACAACATTAAAATCAGTCTAAATAGAATAGAAACAGTATTTTTAAAATCTCTTTATTAGATAAGACTTTATGACAAATAATATTAATTGAATAAAAAAAGTGATTTTTAAACCACTTGGTAATAAAATCAGTTGTCACAAAATCTCCATTTTATAAACCATTTATAAACCATGATATCGTAACAATAATATTAAAATTCTTAAACAAATAAAAAATAATACTAGAAGAGATTGGATGGATAAAATTAATAACACATTTTTAAATATCAGGAAGCACCTGTAACTAATTGTACAAACATTTAATAACTTTTACGGGGTACTAGAATAAAAGTAGGTAAATGTTATCCAAATTAATGTATTAACAAATATTAATTCAACAGCTTATAAGTTCTAAGGAATGTAAATTCAGGAATACATTTACTTATATAAGGTGACTTCAAATTGTTGAACGATAGAATCTTTTCTGTCATTTTCTTTTTAACTTCCCATACAAAATGCACAAGCTGATAGTATGGGAGAACATTTTTTTTATATTTTCATACCTGGGCCCATAGTAAAAGTTGTGTGTTATCACGAGTACATGTATATCCTTTTCTATCGTTCACTAATTTAAAGTCACCCTATATTGTATGAATGGCTTTTTAAACATGGAGTCTATTTAAAACTATTGAACTAGTTAGCTGATTTCATCAAATTAATTCGTTAATATAATTATTAAATTACTAAATCCGTTTATTGCACTATATTTTGTACTGTCCTATAACTAAAATGCTTATTTAAGTACTTTTAACGATATATTCGGGATAATATTTTTTTGTAATGGAAATAATATTCAATCAGTATAGATATAAGGTCTAGTTTATAGTAACCTGTCTTTCCATAGAGAGTAGATATTTAATTATTTATTAATTTTAATTTCTTACAGTTATTATGTCTTTTAGGAGTGAGTAAACATATTTAAGTATCAACAATTTATTAGTGGCAGGCACTAGAAATAGAATCTTTATTACAAGCTACTACGCAATTATCTTTTAGTACTAACTTTTCACTGTGGTTATTATTTTATGGATTTCATTTTACTGTTAATGTTTAATTGGAAAATTATATTCATGCATCTTGAACACGTTACAATGAGCTTTACCTTGCTTTATATCAATCTCATGTATTTTGTGAAACGGAAAAGTGTTCAACATTTTCATAATCATCTTATAGTTTAAAAACATTAACGAATGAAATGAACATTACGATCGAATTGTAAGCAGTCGGAAGATCGCGAAATTCACATTAATTTAATACACTTTGTGCCCAATTATGTCACATAGTGCCCGATTCTCCATCGATAGATAAAATTTAAATGACAGATAAACCTACGTCTATTTCATAAAACATGACGTTTTAGACAGAGACAGGTAAAAATATCTGTCAGATAAATTTTATCTGTAAGATGGTGAAATAACACCTTAAAAACGCGAAAAGTTACTCCTTTTACCGTTACGTCTTCTTTTTGAATATGCTCTGTAAATGCATGTTGGTCTTGGATGTTTGGAACATCTGCGTGACGCGGCGGCCCACCTCGCTGGCGGCGTGCAGGTTGGAGCCGCGCGGCGTCTCGCGGGGCTCCGCCCCACCCACGCCCGACACGTTGTGCAGTAGGGCTTCTATCGCCGGCTTGTATTGGTTCAACGGTGGATTTTGGACTGTTTCTTCTAGTTTTCTGTAATGTGTTGTTGATTTTAATTAGTTTTGTTATTGTGGAAAAGGGCGTCTATGTTTCCATAGCTCTGACATCATAAACCTTTGTGTTCTACTATTTTTCTCGCGACTATCTATATCGCGACTATATACACTGTCCACGTATAGTTATACGTGGACATAGCAAACGTAGTTACGTTTATGTCACATTCCACGGGAACGCGATAAAAATGTCCTTTTCCTGGTTCTTAGCTCCCTAAAAATTTTCAGGCAAATCCAATTTTAATACCCATCTTTACTTTATGAGTCTTGTTCGTCCCACCTTTGCTTAAGTCTGCCAATTAGCTAGTTCTCAGAGATACAATCAATAGGTGCTATTAGACGTGAGTCAGTTGCCATATATTACCTGAGTGCGGGTAATAGCGCCGGATGTCGCCGGCAGTGATGCGCTGCAAGCTGCAGTCCGGGCGTCAGCGCAAGGATGAACTCGCCGCACATCGTCTCGCGGCGCGCGTGGCACAGGGAGCATAGTAGCGACACCGCTATAAAGCACACAATCAAATGTATTACTTGTTATGGTTGAGGTAGTGACATGATTATTAAACAACAGGTTTTGTGACCTTTACGAGTAAGTTTTTTATTACAAGATTAACTAATTTGGAACTAGATGGCGCTGTAAACGTTATTCTATACAATAAAAGCAGGTTATTCAAGGACAATCGTTTTGTGAATTTTTATTTTCGAATTATTTTAACAAATGCAAATTATTTAGAAACAACGTTAAAGCGAATTCAACATAAGTATCCTAACCTGATGAATGTGGATGAAGCGAAAGAAGTATGTTTAGAGCGTAGCAAGTGGAAGGAAGTGGTCTCTGCTTACCCCAATGGGAGAGACGCGTGACGGATATGTATGTATGTATCCTAACCTTTATCAGAAACAGCGTTGCTATCAGGCGTAGGTAGCACGAGCAGTGAGGCGGCGTCGGCTGCGCGCGCAGCCTCCTTGGCGCCCGCCGCCGCCGCCGCGGTGAGTGCGGTGGCGGCGCGCCAACACGCGTCCTCCGCCGCCAGCGACCGGGTCACGCACGTGCGGGTCACCGCGCCCCATGCCGTTATCGCTACTTCACGAACCGAGCTGTAAATATCAATGCATTTTGTCCGGTGTTTTTTGTTGTCTTCAACTGGCAAACTATGAATAATAATACTAAACGAATAAAAAAATGGTTCCGCGATATAGACAGCAGAAGGCGGTTGCCGATCAAAATGGTAATTGTATGAGAGTTATTTTTCCAAAGTATTGTTATTCGTAGCTTGCAAACAATGATGTACCTACCAATACGCTTAACGTACGAATTGAAAGAAGCCTAAGTCCAAGGCTTCGGTTTCATTTCAGTAACATGGTATGTCTATCAGTTTTGAAAGGCATACCACGTTACTTAAACCGACGGGCATGTATGAGGAAATTGATGAATGTGGATAAAGCGAAAGAGGTGTGTTTGGATCGTAACAGGAAGTGGTCTCTGCCAACCCCATTGGGAGAGAAGCTTGAGAGATACTTATATGTATACCACCTTATCAACCTACAATAATCAAAAACTGAGAATAAATCTTACCCGTCACCATCCTGCATCAACCCAGCGACCGTGGGCACGATTTGTCGTTCAACACAGTCCTCCGACACGTCGACCGAGTTCACCAACTCGATGATAAGATGCGCGATGTACACTCGTATGGAGCTACCCGTCGAACTCTCGCTGCTGGTTGAAGCGACTGGAATTGCAATACATTTGGGGTTGTTGCTTTATGAGTATCAATGAGAACAAAATAATAAAAAAGATCTTGTGTGATAATTCTCGTATATACGAGAATCTCGTATTATATGTATACCCTAATCCCGTTCATTTTCGTCAAATCAGAAAAGTGTATCTATTCCTTTCATTGTGACCACTCCATTGATGTCATCTGTTTCAAATATGTATATCTTTTCGTGTAATAAGTAAAGTATATTATTAAAATGAGCGGTCAGCTTTGCGTCACGTCTCGGTGTGAATTAACCCAATCAAGGCATAAGAAGTAAAATAGTTATTAACCGACAGCGATTATAAATACATGTAGCCAAAGATATCAAATAACTGATAAACATGTTACATAGACTCACACTCTCTAAGATGTTGTAAATAGAAACTGAGAGCGTCGCTCTTGTGAGTCGCGACCCACTTGAGGGGCGTCGATAGAATCTTAACCGGCAGACTCCGTATACTGCTGTATACTACCCATCTGGAAATACAAACGATATTCAATTATACATATAGATCTATAAAAGTTACATTTGCTTGCATTGAACAATTGTGATGGCAGGTCTTTAATAATTTCAAAATGCTTCAATCTGATTGAAACTTCAAAATATATTTTTTGTTCCATAATCTTCAATGCTAAAATCCAATTCCATATGGAAAATCGCTGCGCACAGCAGTACTGGATGGAGAGCAAGAAGGAGCAAGCCGTTGCCCATTTTTGTATAATATCTAAGTAGTTCATTTACCTATTAATTACTATTAATATACCATTAACCTAACCTAACAAAGATAAGTATCAGACATTTTTATGAATAATCGACAATGTAAACAATACTACTTATTTATACATCGATTAAAATTTAAATAACCATTGAAAATTTAGACCTTAGCACTTAGTTAAAAACTATTTTTTCTAATCAATAAAATAACAAAATAACTCACTTCTGCAAAAACTCAGCGTGTAACGAATCATCTTCAAGTGCAGGTAATATCGCCACTAAGTATATTCCAACAACGACACCACTCTCAACATTCACTGTATGTAGTTTCTCCATCTTCTGTTCCAATTCCACTATAATATCACTGAACAACGGTTTCAATACACTACATGCGAAGTCATTGTGGAAATTATCTACATAATTGTCAAATAATGTTATAAATAGTTCGTATGTAGATGTGTGATTTATCGCTTTACTATTTGTCGCTATTTCTAATAGTTGTTTCACTCTGGAAAGGATAAAAGGCGATTAATATATTATGTATACTAGAGACTACCCGCGACTTCGTACGCAATTATCGTCATATCTTGGAAAATAATCATAATATCGAGAAATAATACAGCCTATGTGTTACTCTGATGTCCAAGCTACAATATTGCCAAGTATCATCAAAATCTCTTCAGTAGTTTTCGCGTGAAAGAGTCGCACAAACATTTATTATTACATATTACATTATTTATTTTTTATTTATTATTTATTAAATTATTTAATTTAATTAATTTAATTAATTAAATTTATTAATAAATTAATAAATTAATGAATTTATTAATAAATTAATAAATTAATAAATTAATAAATTAATGAATTTATTAATTTAATTTAATATTTAATTATTTATTATTATTTATTACATTTATTACATATTACATTTATTACATAAGTAGGATATACAGGGTGTAACAGAAAGGGTATATAAAGCCGAAACACAGCGATAGTCCTCATGAAACTGAACAACTCTCCCCAAGGAACATGGGTCGTAACTCGAAAAAAAAATTTCGCCTCCCCATACAAAATGCCCGATCAGCTGATCGAGTAAGTATGGGCGGATCCAAAAATTTTTTTCGAGTTACGACCCATGTTCCTTGGGGAAAGTTGTTCAGTTTCATGAGGACTATCACTGTGTTTCGGCTTTATATACCCTTTCTGTTACACCCTGTATATTATATCTCTAGGCAATCACAACAACACAATAGCAACCAATCGCCAAAAGGCCTCGCGGCAGACTATGGAAAAGGTGGCGGGATGAACTAGACACCTTCATGGTTGTCTGGGTAGTGGCGGCTCAGGATAGAGACTCATGGAGATGAGGGAGAGAGGCCATTGCCCAGCAGTGGGACACTGACGGCTAGATAAGATAAGAATGAATCATACTTACATATCAATAAACCAATTTAATTCCGCCCATCTAACATCAGGCTTCTCTTTGATCAAACTATTCATAGCTAATAAAAGCACCTTAGCATCCACACTATCACTCAAATAGCACTGTAGGTCTATAAACGTACTCGATTCCCGCTCCAAAGGGACTTCTTGTAACTTAATTTGCATATCACAGGTGAGTTTCACATCTTTGACTATTTGTACATTAATCACATAGGCCAGTGTTGCCAGCACTAGCTCTCTCAATACCTCTATATACAGCATGATTGATTTCCAGTCGCTTTCCGTGCTTACTTTCACTAGATTCGAGATTACACGATTGCATAAATCTGTTGAGAATTTTCCTGAAAAAAAAAATAAGTTTGTTTTAGATTTAGATAAAAAAACAAACACCTTTTACTGAGTACCTACACTTGGTGGAATTCGTAATAAAAAATCTCCTAGAAACATAATCAGCTAGCAATTTTGTATGTGAAGCATTATATTATAAGTAATTAACAAATAAAGAACAGTAAAAGTAAGTTTAAAGTATATCCAAACACACTTCATCAAACATCATGTAAATAAAACACGATAAAAACAAAAACTTACCAGCCAATAGAGAGCTTCTCGCTAGTATAGGCACATAAATACTCAACGTATCTTTGACATTCTTCTCTAGAGGATCCTTCAGAAAGCTGAACATGAGATTCTCCAGCTGCCCATATTTGTGATCAGCCACTGGGCATATTAGGCACACGGATTTGAGACCTAAACTCCTAATTTCAGGTTCGCTAGATTCACACATAAGTAACACTAGGCTTAGTAGTAAAGATGTACATAGTTCTATAGGCACGTATGGAGCGATCGCAACGCATATTTGACTGGCTAGTATTCGTCGTTCAGCTGATTTTGAAGTGAGTAATTCAGCGATTGAAGATAGTACTTCACCGCCGCCGCCCCATTTTACTATGAGGCATGTTGCTGAAAGAAAAATTGTAAGTTTAGTGGATTATTTATTCGAAAATAGTTTTCGGATTTACAAAAAAAAGGAAAAAACTTTATGGGAAAGTATACCAAACAAAAATGGTCAACTCAATTCTGGTACGCAAAAGATAAAGGACTATAGCATAATGACGTAGGCACAGACCACCTGTGATTGTTATTCCAGTATTATACTTCACTATCTAAAATTAAGCATTATATGTCCCACCCACCCTCTATCACTGTCCAAGGTTCTTTCCAAAAGAGACAATTTTTTATGGCATGCGAATTTAACTTCTTACAACCTACTCTAGTAATCTTACTCTCTCTACAAATTTCTTTAGAGCATATTCCTTCACCTACCTTCACAAATAACCCGTGCATCAGTCTTGGTAGGTCGTTTGACCAAAGTAAGCAGCGCCTGTAACGCCCTCGCTCGCCGCACGTCGCCCGGAGGCAGTAGCGACGCGCTCGCAGCGAGCAGCGCGGCCGCCTCGCAACGACGGGCCACTAATGTATGCGGTAGGATCTTGAATGGATCAATGAAATTATTGAGCTGGTTAGCTATACCGTTCTTTCTTATACACACACACGCTGTAGTCCTAAAGGGGGCGGTAAGAAACCCAAAAAAAAATGGAAGCGTTGTGTAGACGCTTACATACAAGTTTTTGGTAGGTGAAAAAATGGGGGCGCTAAAAGATAAATTTTATTCTTAAAGTGGGCATTAGACAAAAAAGTTTGGAAACCCATACTGTAGCCGCTAGAGTATATGATGCTAGAGCTACGCTACGCTGCGTATCTTGATGATCTTACCCTGGGCAAGGTGTCAACCGTCAAAGTGAGCAG
Source organism: Anarsia innoxiella (assembly GCA_947563765.1). Taxonomy (NCBI): domain Eukaryota; kingdom Metazoa; phylum Arthropoda; class Insecta; order Lepidoptera; family Gelechiidae; genus Anarsia; species Anarsia innoxiella. The sequence continues at coordinate 4,232,153 of OX387404.1, read as the reverse complement.
CGCAGGCAACGTGATAGGTTTGTCAGAGTTGATGAGCTCAGACAACAGATCGTTGGATAGCGGCTCGTTTAGGTTCAACGCCTCGCAGCACCAGTTCAGAATCGACACTTTTAAACCGTTTGGAAGACCACTGGAAATGTAATAAAGATGGTATGAGGTATGTAGGCAAGAAAATATACATTTTTTATATCATTAGCGATAGGCGTCCAAACACCACTTTTGATATATTTTGTCTAGTATTAAGGACACGCGTTACACACGGGTAAGTGAGACCGATAGTGATCCATCAACATCAGAGTGGTAAATCATTGGCCGCATTTTGTGGTAACCACTTATGGTTGGCACTTGGCAACAAACAACTAAGCTGAATAAAATGAGGTTAAACACATAAAGGGGTAGCTTTAGGGTACTGCAAATGTAACAACTTTTATAAGTCATGGGATCAATCACGAATTTTCAATAAAAGCGTGCCAACGAAAAAGTCAACGACGACGACGACGGCGACTTATCTCTCAAGGTAAAAAGGTCAATAGCTGATCTATGAAGGAATCCAATCTCACCTATCAATCCACATTTCCTTATTGCTAGTATCGATGCTATACTCGTAGGGCACGCGGGTCCACTCACTCGTGTCGTTGATGCTGAGAGTGTCGTCGAGTGTGGCCACACTGCCTCGCCGCGTCGGCGACGCTCGTCCACTCGTGTCGCCGAGGAGCGCCGGTTCGAACGAACTCGTGTTCGAACCTTCTTTGCGGATTCTGAAAAATGATTATTGCTATATCCAATTGCACAAAACCCCTAAAGTTATCCGTCTAACGTGGCGCCGTTTAATTAATTGAGTATTAATTTTAATAACGTTTTTGTAACATGGTTCTGAAAGTTCAAGAGCGAATAGAAAATTGAGGGGCAAGAGACGAAAAATTGCCATATCAAATACGAGGCGGGCATGATATTGTGAATTTCACTAAGCACCCACGTCAAAGCCAATACCTACCTACCATTTATTTATTTTATAGATACCTGGTACTGACAAACCTTAATATTACTTACAAAATATAGAAAAGTACTTACAAACTATTCTTCTCATTATCAATCATTTCAAACTGTTCAGGTGTAGCACTATTAGTAGACTGACCGCTTCCGTAATGATTTTCCGTAGCCGTACTTGTGATAGGCATTTGTTCTATTTGTTCAACTGATTGTAACACTTGACTGCTCGGTATATCTCGGGCTAGTATTAACTTATCTTCGGACATTTGTAGCTCTAACCCTTTGCTCTCCGATGTAGGACTAGTCAAAGAGTTCAAACTCACAATGGCAGCATCATAAAGTTTTTGGAAGTTCAATTTTTCAGTCTGTAATGCTATTATTTTTTGTTTCAATAGTTCTATTTCCTCAGCTTGTATTAGGAGCTGTAACAAAGTTATTAAAATGTAAATCTGAACGTCCAAGGACTAAAGATAATTGTCTTAAATACAGCTGTAAAAAATTGCATCAAACGGATGTTTTCATGAATATTCATAATATCAGTATTTTTTAGCTACACTAATACTTGTATGAATTAACCTTAGAAATGAAATCTACATTTGATTAGCGTGCGATGAGTACAATTTTGTATACATACGACACTACGCTTTAGGACTATTTACATGTCCATCTGATAAAAAAGTCAAGTTTCTTATCTGACAAACACAAGCCTGGAGCTAATACAAAAAATAATTCTAACTAGAATCTAATTATTTGTGGCCTTTCTAGAGTGCGTTTCATTAAACCTATGCCCCAATGTTGGTAGCATTGAAAATTTGTACTGCTACATAACCCTCATTGTGTTTCACAGTACAAATTTTCAATGCTACCAACATTGGGGCATAGGAACTATTTAACGAAACACACTCTATCAACAGAATTCTCACCTCATGATTCCAATCAGTCTCATCAAGCGAAGTCTGACAGCTTACACATACATTGGCGCCATCAGCTTCCATTTGACATCCCACATCATCAGTCAATGTATCGTCCATCTCCGTAAACGCATCAACTTTTGGAACACTCAATGGAGTTGTGTTACCCCAGAATAAGGAGACCAGATCAGCTGGCCGCGGCATATTTAGACCTACATCATCCCAGTCTTCGAATTCCTAAAAAATATACTTTAAGATTCAATTGTTTAAACAACTGAGATTCTCTCAAACTAATTTAGCTACTGAAATATAGTCCAATACAAATATGCTATAATGCGCAAACATAAAAAAAACAGTAATCATAGTTCTATTAATAATAAAAAAAAGAGTAATAAAATCCAAAGTAGGAGGAAGGATAGGTAGTAACCAATCCAGTTCTATCAATGTTTTATCATGAACATAAATAATGCATTTATTATTTTTATTAATCATAAAAAACACATGTGGCAGATTATTTATTTTGTAGTATGTTGTAGGAGGACAAATGTTTGATGTGACCAATTGACCACTGAAATAACTTTTCCATTTATTTTTAAAAGTTTTTTCAGCCTTGCACAAATTCTATTCAAGCTCTAATTCACAAACAGTTGCTTTTTATAGAAAGATCACGCTTTTTCCAACATATTTACTTAAAACATTATTTCTAGTATCTTTTGTAAACACTTTGTGCATGGTTTATTAACATAACTACCTACCTAATGTAGTAGAGGCAGGACAATTATGTCCAAGTAAAAAATAGGTACTTTAAACTTTAACTAAAAGATTGTGTATCTAGATAACAACTTTTTCTTTGCTTGTTTGATACTAAAGAGTAGGTAAAGCAATTATTACAATAGAGTGTAAAACATAGTAGAGATGTGCTGATTAGTGGGCATTTAGTTAGCAATAGTTGGTAGACTTTCCTCATGAAGAACATTTCTCAAATTAATTATCATGCTTATAAATTAATAGATAGCTAAGGTACCAGTCTTCTCTAAATGATAAAATAACATACCTGATCAGGATTTTCATCAGAGAATGTAATGGAAGTCAGTTTGTATCCCTGTAGCAGTAAGTATTCATTAACCAGGAAGTTCAATGCTCTTTTTTCATGTGGCTTCAATGACCTCTCACCAAATTTATGTTTGGAGTCTTTGTCTAGGGCTGGTGATTCATCTGTGAATAATGTGGAATTGTTTATGTAGGTGACAGGTGCATTTGTATTTAATTAGTAGGTATAATAAATATAATAATGGTAATAGTGCTTCCAACAAAACTTATATTAACTTCAAGGCCAATGTCTATCATAGAATGATAAAACTAAAATTTTACAAGGTTTCTGTAAGTTTTTGTATTTACAATAGAGCCTATAAATTACACAAATATTTATATGTCGTTTTATAACATCCAATGTCCATCAGTTTAAGAGTACTCATCTGTTTTGATAAAGATAAGATATAAGATGATAGTGTGTTAGTTAGCATACAAACTATGCTTATTTTAACAATGCATGCCTTCTTTTATAATAGAAGTTTATTTACATTTACCAAAAGAAATAAAGATCTTACCTATTATCTAATTAGAAATAAAATCAAAACATAATGCCCCAGAGAAGCAAAGCCTGTAAAGATATAACATGCCAGTAAAGAAATTCTAAAACAATGAACTTACCAGCAAATTGAGTTAGATTAGCTCTTAAAGAGTTAATGGTTTCTCTTGCTTTCCTTAATTCAAATTCTAGGACAGCCACATCCCCTCCACTGCCTCCTCGGTCTCCCCCTCCATCCTCTGAATACCTGGCTGTATCCAGGGAGTCAAGTGTTGCTTGACTTGGGGTGCGATCTGAAAGATGAGAATAGTCACTTTTATGATAATGATATTGTATGTTTTTAATGTGTGAAACTAACATTTTGTAAACCAAATTATTTACACCACATACAATTCATGAACAAAATGCTGGAAAAGCAAGTAAAAACTTTTGCAATTAGCTACGGTATTATGTATACAAGGAAACATAAAACAACAACCCACGCATTTATGAGAAATGTTGTTTTCAAAAGCATGTTTTTAATGTTCTTCTTTAGACAATTAGCACTGGGTCAGTTTCAATAATATTCTGTTGGTAATTTTAGCCATGGAAAGAAGCATCTTAAAAGTAAGGAAAATACAAAAGATTAGAAGTGAAAAAATAAGGAAGAAAACTAAACTCACAGATGCTCTTGAGTATGCACTAAAACAAAAATGGCAATGGGCTGGCCACATTTGCAGATTAAAGGACAGGAGATGGACCTTGAAAGTTACTAAATGGAAGGGACCTATTGGGAAAAGACACGTCGGAAGACCAAAAAGAAGGTGGACTGACGATATTATAGAAACAGCGGGCACTAACTGGATGAGTAAAGCTCAGGACAGAAAGAAATGGAAAAAGATGGAGGAGGCTTTTACCCTAAAAGGGACCGAATCAAAGAAACAGACTACTACTAACAAAAAAAAAACACTAACATTACCTACTAAGAATATAAACTAACAATACTAACAAAACATTTGAAATGTATCAAATTTTTATTCGGAATAAAAAGCTTATTATTATTATTATTATAATTTTAGTATACTGTGGGTAGAAAACCTATGAAAAGAATTCCTATGGAACTACGTACGCATTGACACGAATTCGGAAGCTCGCGAGACATGCTGCTCAAAGTTTCCAGGATTGGAGAAAAATTCTCGTAACTGCGGTAACTCCTTGCCACTCTCTACTAGTTCTGTGTGCAACTCTAAAGCAGTTAGAAAGTAGTTGTCTTTCAATAGTTTTGTAGCGATATCCTCATAACTTAACGGTGGAGCGGAGAAAGAGCTGTCGTCTACATCCTTATAAGGATTCATGGCTGTTACTGATTTCTAACATCACAGATACAAACTTCTACGAAAATTCAATATTTCAAGGTACTTTTTGGGATGATACTATATTATATTTTAATATTTATCGTTTATTTTCGCAGCACAGCACAAGAATACATCAGCCACCGAGAAACTCACTTGACATTTAATTAAATGAATGAAATGAATGAATAAATGAACGAAGAACATAGTAACTCACTCATTCTAAAAAGCATAGACAACAGAGAATTAGTGTTGCATCAATATCGATAAAAAGTTTACGAATTTTTTTATTTTTCGTAGATTGAATTTTTCAATAAAAATAATATGTATAAGAAAAGAAATGATTGTAAAATTTAAAAAACTAAAAAATAAAGTGTGCGTGTGGACGGAGTGAGCCATCAAAATTTTTGCCTAGAAATATGCCTAACTTTTAGTGCAAGTTCTAAAACAATTGTGAAACTAAATATTTTAATTTGTGAAAAGATAGAACAAAAGATATGGCATTAAACATCGGCTCACTCAGTTGAGCAAGCTACCTATGAAAATTAGAGAAAGTATTAATTATTCATATAATATTTATATACCAGGATTTAGTGAAACTTTTGCTTAGTAAATCCTGAAAATTTCAGATCGCCTGGTAACGTAATAAAGTTTTCACAAATGATTTCTTCGGCTCACTCCGTCGAAACGTTTTTTCAACCCCTATTTCTGACGAAAATACTGAAAATTGAAACTGCTACGCAATTGTAAAAGTAAGCTAAGATAATATGAGAATTTGTGAAAGACAAAACAAACCACTAACGCGGCAAGTTTTTGTATAATCATTGGTTTCATCGGCTCACTCCGTTGAAACGTTTTTCGTAAGTTAAAAATGTCAATATCTTAAGATTTCTAGCACTATAGAAACTAAAAACTGTCCTAACTTTTAGTGAAAACTTTTCACTAAATATCCACCATACTAATGTTTTATATTCCATGTCTGGTTTAAAAGATATTCAATTGTGTTTATTCTGCATACAAACTTCAGTTTAGGGTGACCACACTGTTTTATAAAAATTGAGGATATTTTTTAAGAAAACAAGTTTGTTTACTTAATAAGCCTTCTTTATTGAACTAGATAATTCTTTATTAAACTATAAATTTAGACTTATAACTGATCATATTCTTATTAGTGTAAATGTAAGACGTAATTTAAAGTTTCAAATATTTACCTTTAACGATTCGCTACCAATAACTACATTGATTGAGTGTACATTTTTGTTTCGGTAACGAATAAAAATAAAATGAATTTAAATAAAATTTTAAATGAAATATAACAAAGATGGAATAATTTTGAGTGAATTAATGAAAGTTGTGGCCTGGCACTACAATATTTTGAGACACATTCGTTTTCCTGTTAAAAACGCTAAATCATGGTCAAATAAAAATCTGGAGTTACGAATTTAGCGTTTTTAACAGGAAAACGAATGTGTCTCAAAATATTGTAGTGCCAGGCCACAACTTTCATTAATTCACTCAAAATTATTCCATCTTTGTTATATTTTATTTAAAATTCATTTTATTATTATTTGTTGCCAAAAAATATATATTTAAATTTTAAATGTACACTCAATCAATGTAGTTATATTTCATTTAAAATTCATTTTATTTTTATTCGTTACCGAAACAAAAATGTACACTCAATCAATGTAGTTATTGGTAGCGAATCGTTAAAGGTAAATATTTGAAACTTTAAATTACGTCTTACATTTACACTAATAAGAATATGATCAGTTATAAGTATAAATTTATAGTTTAATAAAGAATTATCTAGTTCAATAAAGAAGGCTGATTAAGTAAACAAACTTGTTTTCTTAAAAAATATCCTCAATTTTTATAAAACAGTGTGGTCACCCTAAACTGAAGTTTGTATGCAGAATAAACACAATTGAATATCTTTTAAACCAGACATGGAATATAAAACATTAGTATGGTGGATATTTAGTGAAAAGTTTTCACTAAAAGTTAGGACAGTTTTTAGTTTCTATAGTGCTAGAAATCTTAAGATATTGACATTTTTAACTTACGAAAAACGTTTCAACGGAGTGAGCCGATGAAACCAATGATTATACAAAAACTTGCCGCGTTAGTGGTTTGTTTTGTCTTTCACAAATTCTCATATTATCTTAGCTTACTTTTACAATTGCGTAGCAGTTTCAATTTTCAGTATTTTCGTCAGAAATAGGGGTTGAAAAAACGTTTCGACGGAGTGAGCCGAAGAAATCATTTGTGAAAACTTTATTACGTTACCAGGCGATCTGAAATTTTCAGGATTTACTTAGCAAAAGTTTCACTAAATCCTGGTATATAAATATTTCATGAATAATTAATACTTTCTCTAATTTTCATAGGTAGCTTGCTCAACTGAGTGAGCCGATGTTTAATGCCATATCTTTTGTTCTATCTTTTCACAAATTAAAATATTTAGTTTCACAATTGTTTTAGAACTTGCACTAAAAGTTAGGCATGTTTCTAGGCAAAAATTTTGATGGCTCACTCCGTCCACACGCACACAAAAATAAATTATTTTTCTTATTGTTCACAAATACCTATTGGTTCATTTTATTCCGTAAAGATCTGCCTTATATTAGTGAACAGCGGCCTTATTGAATGAATGATTTTTTTGACAGGTAAATTATTTTTGTTTGACAAGAGGTTTTGTTTGTTTGTCGAGCGAGATGTCGAAATCCGTTTTCGTTCATCGTTTGTTTGTTAATGGCTTGGTGGTTTTTTATTTGTGACAACTTGAAAAAAGATCGTTTCTCTTGGAAATTTTGGAATTAATAAGTAATTATGAAGAATCTTTACAGTTCTTGGTCGCCAGTATGCTATCGTTCCCCCAAATGTATTTGAATCTAGTAGCCTAAATTCCCGCGTTAAAAAAAATGGATCAAGCATATTTTAATCTAAAATTAAAACTTGAGGAGCTGGGTTATAAGAATAATTTACCAATTGAAGCTGTGCCTCTTGTAGAATGTGTTCTTGCGGATCTATTGCAGACTACCCGAAGCTTACAGCACTACATGGACTTAGCCCAAGATACACTCAAACAACGAGACTCTTTACTGGCAGAGGCTGAACCATACAGGAACGAAAACGTTAAACTAATTAAAGAAAATACCCAACTGCACAAAGATTATATGGAATTACAGGAAGAATATGATAAAGAAAGCAGAGATCATAAAAGAAAAATCAATTTATTGACTGAAGAATTAATGAAAAAAGACTCTACTATATCAAAACTTCAACATGATATCAGAGACCTCAGCTTAAGAGGTTTATGTGCAGACACGCAAAGTAGTAGGAATAGAAGTAAAAGAAAAGATGCTGGTGACACTGTCACTAAAGTATGTGTTTGTACTGAAACCAAAACATCTAACCTCGAAAAAGATAAGGACGAGTTAACTAAAACGATAGAATTATTAGAGCAGAAGAATTTCGAATATTATGATGAAATCACGCATCTCAAAGAAAAAATTGAGCACAGGGATCATGAAATTATAAGGTTAACTATCTTGTTAGAAGGTGGAAGGCCAATTAATGCTGTAATGAAAGACTCATGCAAAGTAACTCATGACAGTAGTAAGACACAAGAGTTGTTGAAACACCTAACAGAAATGGAAAGTTCAAATGATATTTTAAAAAAAGAAATTGATAAAGGTTTAGAGAAACAACATGAAGCAATGCTGCGAGCACTGAACCTTGCTGATAAGAACAAAGCTTTACAAGAAGAATTGAAAAAAGTTGATCAACTTGCTTTAAAAGTGGAGGAAGATTGTAACAAAAGACTATCTTTAATGATGAATGATATTAATTATCTAAATACTAAACTGGAAAGTATGACTGTAAAAAATTCCAATCTGGAGAAAGAACTGACAAAACAGAAAGAAACTACAAGTGAAATAAGTAAATATCAAGAAACTATAAATAACATTACTAAAGAAAAAGAGGAATTACAGAAAGAGATAAAAGACTTGACAGAACTAAACAAACAGTTGCAAGAAAAGGTCACAAAACAAACAAAACAGAAATACAGAACACCAGAAGAAATAGAATGTGTAAAAGAAATACGAAGTTTGCTTGAAAAGGAGAGGAAAAGATATGAAAAGAATATTGCAGATATTCAAACAAAATGTAATGATACTTTGAACAATTTTAACAAACATTTATCAATATGCAATGGCAGAACAAATCTTCAAAGAGCAAAAAGTCCGCAACATCACGGGAGCACCTCTGAACATCACGACTTTGTTAAACATCTACACAACAAACTGTGTGAAAGTGAACAAAGAATTCTTATGTTGAAAAAGGAAAATAGTGATTACAAAACAAGACTTGAAAGCCAAGCCCAAGGTGATCACCTTAATTACAAAGATGTGATCAGTCAACTTAATATTGAAAATGCTGAATTATCAAAAGAAAACATATCATTAAGCCAGCAACTCAGTCATTTCAAAAATCTAGGGAGGTCCAACAATCAGAATGAATATACAAAGAAAGAAGTACTGAAATTAAAAAATGAAATGGAAAGTTTAACATACAAAGTGCAATTATTAAAAAAAGATAATCAGGAATATAATATTCGGATAAAAGAGTCTCTTGATACTATTGATAAACTGAAAAGAGATTTAGCTTACAAACAGAAAGAAATTGAACGGCTCGAGGAAGAAAATTGTTCCTATAAAATGACTAATAGAACTGGTAAAGCTTCAGCAGATCATTTGAAAGAAGAATGCAATTTTTTAAGAGAGCAAATAAAACAAATGCAATCAGATGTAATTAGGGAGAAAACTCTATCCAGTCAAATTAAAAACATTCAGCTAGAGACAGAAAGAAGTAGCAATGAAATACAAAATGAGCTCTTATGCGTGCAGAAGAAACTTAATCTATCTAAAGATACCATTGCAGGTTTGGAACGGAAATGTAAAGATTTGCAATCTGAAATAATTACATTGAAAAGTGATAAGTCCAATCTGATGGACAATATCAAGAAAATTGATCAAGAAAGAGATAAACTAGTTATAGAACTTGACCACAAAGTTGAAAAAAATAGTGTACTTGAACAAAAGTTAAAATCTCAATCTTACGAAAAGAGTAGACTGGAAGGAGAAATACGGGAATTAAAAAGGCAAATAAATATTAATAAAGTAGCTGAACATAAACTAACTGATAATGAGTCACAAATAGTATTTTTAAATGGGGAAATTGCCAGGTTGCAGCAGAAACTAGATTCTGCAATAATAGAAAACAAACATATGCAGAACAGTTTAGCAGATGCTAATGGTACCCTTAAAGTTACCAAAATAGAGTATGAAAAATCTCGAAAAGAAGTAGATAGTTTGAAACAACAATTGCAACATTATGTTGCTGAAATAAGACGAATTGAAGAATTGATGTCACAAAAAGAAGCTGAGAGGTCAGACATGCTTGAACAGTTTGCCAGTTTATCTGTAGAAGCGAATATTTTAGAAAACACGAATCATTCCTTGGAGAGTGAATCAGCCTCTAAAACACTTCAATTACAATCATACATTAGTAAGATAGAAAACTTAGAAGTGCAGCTACAGGACAAAGAAAACATTATTGACAGTCAGTCTAGCCGCATTGCTGCTCTTACATGTAAAGTTTCATCACTAGAAAATGAAATAAAACTTATAACAGAAGAAAAGGCAATTCACGAGCACAATGTGGCGCGTCTTAAACAAATGTGCAGCAGTTTAAACGAAGAACGTGCCAGCAAGACCTCAGGAATGGGAGAAATTGACTCTGAATTAAAATTGTATGAGAATAAAATAAAGAGCCTAACTAAAGGTAAAGCAAAGGCCGAGGTAGAAAGAGATGAATTGCGAGATAATCTAATGACGACTGAAACTCTTTTATCAAATACTAGAAGGGAAATCATTGATTTGAAACTAGCATTACAAGATGCAACTTCAGAAACTAGGTCTTTGCGAGAATGTCTCTATTCTAATAAGAAAGATCATCATTTCTGTCAGGTGAATATTTAACTTTTTTGAACGGTTCAATATAATATGTCAATAAAGTCTAATATCAAACATATCTTTTTGGTTGGTTACAGAAATCTTTGAGTGGACAGGAGCTGGAGTTGCCTTTGACCCTGGAGGGAACTCTACATGAAACAAGTCAAGATGAGGAAGAACACAGTTCACGTGCAGTAAGGCATTTCACTAAATTTTCCTATAGTAGTACTATGTGATGAACAAGCAGTTCAGTGTCAATAGACTTCTATAAAGAATATTTTGATATAATTTGAATATATAATTTGATATAATTTGAATTTAGATACATGAATGAAATTATATGATTATATTTTGATTTATAAAAATGTTTAAAACCAGGTTAGTGCACTTAAAACATTTTTATAGCTATACTGTAAATTAAAATAAATGTAATTATCTGAGTCCAACTCATGTATGAAATGTGTTTGAGTATTTGTAACGTTTTCTAATACCTAGCTGATAAATTCTGTCATGCAAAAAATTATTGTTACTTATGATTGTTACAAATTATGTGATTGTTTTGGAACAAATGATCATCAGTTCATCATGCTGAACTGGAAAAGCTCTGTTATTTGCACTTGCTCCCTTGCGCATGATTCATTGGTTCTATTAAAAAATGCTAAGTAGATAGTTAAATCTAGTTCATAAGAACAATCAACTTATATTGGGTGTTTGTGCGGTATAAAATTGCGAAATAATATATTTAATTATCATTTATATATTTGTTTTCTTGCCTTTAATAATTCAAAGATAAAAATAAACCATCTCCTTACATTACACATTCATAAAACAACCATACATTACAAAATGTTTATTAACTTTGGATATAGTTTAAGGAAAATTATTCCTCCATTACCATATTCTTATAATCTAAATATCGACAATGAAAATAATCACACTAGCTTTGCTGAATATCAAAACTGTACATAATGCTATTAATTCTAACATCACCAAATACTAAATAGGAAACTAGACAATTTACAAATAATGCATCAATGAAAACTTTTTAATGTAATAAATAACATCAATTTAAATCAAATATTATTCATATTTCGTAGATGCCAATATAATAGGACTAGCCTTCTTGATAAATGAAACAATTTGTTGCTCCCACAGGTTGCATCTATGTGACATTACAATAGTTTACATTCTTGTTTTTTCTTGTCATAAAATATAAGTACAAATTATTATACAGTCTATAATCCATTTTTATGAAGGAAAAGAGTTTAATTTGTGCGTAACAAATTATAATGTAATTGATTACTGGAACACTTAAATATGATTAAGTATTTGGAAATTTAAAAAAATAAATAGGAATTCAAAGAATATCTCGGTGGGTCCAATGAATGAGCAATAAGTTTAGGTATATCATAGGTATACATTTTATATGGTCTACATACTACTTTTTAGTTTTAGCTATGAATACCTATGGAATGCTTCTCAATTCATACACAAGGGGTACATATTTAATGAATCAGTCAAAATGTGTGAAGTACTTTACACTATTTACAAACACATGATAATTTTACACTGTTGCTTTGTTTAACACCCCTACCAATTACCAATAGGCCGTAATACTGTTAACTACAATATTCATAGTATGTAATCACACAATATTTTAATATTAAAAAAATAATCTGACACTTTTATGTACATAACTACACATAATATTCACCATCTATATCTACTTGGGATAACCACAAGTTGTATGTGTATGAAAGTACAGCTAAAGAGTATTAATAGTTAATAGAGTAAAGAGAATCTTGTATCTGTTTACAAGCACCTTTCTAACAGATTCTCTTTACATGATTACTACATAATTGACTTTTGACTTTATTGGACTAAGATAGCATCAAGTAACATTCAATTTAAATTAGCTAATTATGTTTATAATACAACTAATTAATTACAATGTTGCTAAAATTCTGGTAAAGCCAATCCCAGCCCCCACCACAGTCTGTCCAATGCCCCAAATCATGGCATGTATAGGAGGCATTGCTAAGTTAGAGGCTCTGTATATGAACGCGATCGCGGCACTACTGGCTACGCCTGAAGTCACTGGGTTAACTACACCAATCACTATCAGTAGGACGGGAAAAAACTTTCCATATTTATGTTTTCTAAGAGTACCAAAGGAGACAAGAGCGGCGCAAGTATGCACAAACACAGAGGAGCACAGGGACCACAAAAATACAGGATACCACATCTCGCCGAAGGTGTCCAAGGGGTCGACGGGGGTCAATCGGAAGATATCTACGAACGAGTCGAATTCTGAAACCCGGAATTCCGACAACACGTCATACATGTTGTCTCACATTTGCTGATGCTCAAAGGCATCGGGGCAGCGTGAAGTTTCATCAATTTCTTCTCATTATTAATAGTCCTAAATAATCTTGCTGTCAAGTCGACACTTCGAATACATCAAACATCATCAATATCGATTTCCTTTAAATTACGTTCAAGCTTAGTTATTACAGAATTATATGTTCACTTCGTGTTGAACTACATGAAGTAGACTGTAACTCCGTCAGATAATATTCTTACACAATAACACACGTTAAAGATACTTTAAAAAAACTAATTCTTGAATAAAGGCTGGTTTGCTTGACATTTGACCGATTGCTTGCTTTGCTCGCTCCTGCCTGACTGACGTGCATGACGTTTGTTTTGACACGATTCCGGCGGTCACTCATTCATTCATTTCTCTATGGTGATATTCTTTGACGATGACCATACACGAACCGATTTTGTCGGCACGATTTTTATTCAATGGAATATTTATCGTATCAATATAACCTTAAATAAATAGGTACCTATCTATCTAATGGAAGAATGGAAGTGTACTAATAAATAGTTAAGTGGTTAAGTTAATTAAACAAATAAATAAAAATAAAATGCAAGAGTTATCTGTCCTAACAAGTCAAGAGTGGCTTTCCAAAGCTCCTAAATATACAACTTTCCGAGTAAATGTTTTAAGAAATTTTGACCAAAAAAAATTAGAACACCATTTATCAACAGTAAGTTACTTTTAAGTTTATAGATAAGCTAAATTTAATAGTAAATTTAAGAAACAATTTTCATACAGACTTAAATTTTAGCAAAGTACGGTGCTGAAAACCACAAAATTACCTAATTTCTATTTCTTGAGACCAGACTGTTTAGTGATTGAGCGATGGCCCGAAGAAATTAAAATGGAAAGAACTGAGAATGAAATTATCATAGATGCATTATGTGCTGCAGCGGTGTTGAGAGGGTCACATGTATTTGCACCCGGAGTGATGGGTCTTCCTTCAAGTAGGTATAATATTACATTTCAGAAAATTTTAATTTACAGCCACTAATTTTAATGTAAGTGATTTGAATTTTTCAGATTGTTCTTTAGAAGAAAGGATAGACATATATGGAGATTTAGACGGTAACTGTAAAAGAGGATTAAAAGTAAAATATACCGGAAATAAACTTTACGTAGGAACAGGATACCTAAAAAAACTACGGAGCGATTTATTTGATGACGGAGTTCAACCAAGGTATTTTATTTAAATTACTATTATATTTCAGTGGTTTTGTATTTTACCTACCCGTTCTTTTGTAGAGTCAGCAATACTAACAAACGTTTAATTAACAGTCCATTTAAATTTTATTTTAGCGGTATAGCTGTCCATACCATATTTCCGTCGTCAAAATTACCCGTAATTAATGAAACCATAACAACGAAAGGGGAAATTCTGCTACAAAATTTACCGTCCATTGTGTGTGGTTGGGTAGTTAATGCACAGCCACATGAAATAATTTTGGATATGTGCTCTGCGCCTGGTAATAAAACAACACATCTGGCAGAAATGTCAAATAATAAAGTCAGTACATTTATATTAAAATAATTTATTCAAATCTCTGTAACCACAAATAATAATAATAAAAATATTTATTAAATAGTTACACCATAAAAATAGTATACCTAGTTAAAATTAATATTCATTTACATTGTGATTTTCATTACAGGCTAAAATTATAGCTATTGACAAAACTCTACAGAAAGTTGAGAAAATAAAAGAAAATTGTGAATTGCATGGAATCACTTGTGTAAAAGCCTATTTTTTTGATTCAACTAAATGTTGCTCTGAGGAGAGGTTCACATTGGAAGACGGTCCTCCATTCCCGCCAAAAAGTTTTGACAAAATTCTTTTAGATGCACCTTGCAGTGGACTAGGCCAAAGACCGCAATTAATAAATAAAATGACTCCTAAAATGCTCCAATCATACAAGTTTGTACAGAGAAAACTTTTCAAAGCTGTGAGTAATATAAATATTACATTCTATTTTGTACTGACATTTTGTAACAAATACCTCATCAAGAAGATGATCGATGAGTAATAATAATAAGCAATGTTAATTTTAGGCTGTCGAATTATTAAAGCCTGGAGGGGATTTAGTGTACAGCACTTGTACGGTAACTGTTGAAGAGAATGAAGGCATGGTTGCGTGGGTTTTAGATAAATTTCCTTCAATGACATTAGTAAAAGCAGAGCCATTACTTGGTGGCCCTGGATTACCCAACTGTGGTCTCAATGATGATCAGAGGTAAAATCTTAATTGAAAACTAATTAACTACCACGAGTATCATAATATATTTTACGTAATATTTAAAAAAATAACGACAACGAGTATCAATAAAATTATGGCAAGATTGCAATCTGTACACAAAAACTAAGGAACTTATAACTGTATTCGAGTTTTTAAAATAATTACTGAATTTACATATACTACTTTTTAATACTCTATATTGTTGTATACAATATCACATCACACATTTGTTCTTTTTTCTATCACATATGTATCTAACTACCAAATTATTTTTCAGAGTAAAGGTCCAAAGATTCGGACCGGAAAATGATCCACTTAGGCCCGTTGACGTCCAGTTTAGGGACACGATTGGATTTTTCATTGCCAAATTTATCAAAACAATATAAATAAACATAAAAAGCATCGCCTTAATAAATGACTTTTTTATCAACTCTATATTTTTAGTGATTATAAAATTCTCCCCACCTCTATGCCCGGTTAAAAATATCACCAACAAAATGATTACCTATTTATTAGAATTTAATAATCTGTCACCGTGTTTCGTTTTTTAGATTAAATTATTTAAAAAATTACAGCGTGTCAATACGCACCCATAATCCACTACCTGCTTTCAATAAAACAGCTCTTTTATCGAATTTGATAGGATCTTCAGTTTTACTGCATGTCGAAAACTTGAATTTCTTCAATAGTGTCACCATAGCCAATTTTGCTGATAACATTGCAAAACGCAGACCTACAAACATTAAACTTAAATTAGTCTCAGATACTTAAGTAGGTACCTAATGCTGATATTTAATTAAGATGTTTATTTTTATAAGAGATTACAATGTAAAAAAACTTACCGATGCAATTTCTTGGACCAGAACCAAATGCAAGAAATAGATGTGAAGGCCTGTCGCGTTTTTCTTCGTACATAAATCTTTCCGGCTTGAATTCATAGGGGTCCGGGTAATAATTGGGATCCATATGAATCCCATACGCTGGAATGGCTAGTACGTCCCCGACATCCACTGTCACTGAGGTTCCAGGAAGTGTGTACTTCTTTGTGCACACTCTATCTACGCGGGCTACTGGGGGGTACATGCGCAAGGTCTCTGGAATATTAAACCATGAGAAATAATGAAGTCAATACCTACGTGCGGACAATATCATGTTATGATTATGTTTGTAAATATTGGTTTAGCAGATAGTCTTACCTAATAAGAATCCTTCCAGAAAATGCAGTTGCGTTAAAACTTCATAATTCATTTCTCTCCCAGTAGTCAGTTCTTCGATATTTTTTCGTAATTCATTTTGTAAGTCAGGTTTAACGGCCAACATATGAATGGCAAACGATAATAAAGTGCTGGAAGTTTCATATCCCGCTAGTAAGAATAGCAAAGACTGTGCGTCAATTGTATCATCATCCATATCTGAAATATTTTTTTAAAGGATGTTATACCTACGTTAACATTTCATTAGGGAAACAAACCTATAGGTAGTTCTATTTTTGTGTTCTAGTTGACATAAGTTGTGTGCTAGTTGTTATCTTATCTTCTTAAACTTAAACAAATAGATACCTGCGTGTGTTCTACATTACTGAACATTATTAAAGTGGTTTCGAATGACATTATTGAGTAAGGAAGGTCTATTATCAAAAATATGATAAAAGTACTAAATTATTTTTTGTAAAAGAGCGTTAGGTTTGTACATAACTTAACATCGGCCTAGGATTCCTAGGAATAATAAAATCATTATTTTATTCTTTTACTTACGTATAATATCTGCTTGTGTGGTGTTACATTCATTTTTTTCTTTTTCAGCAGCCTCAATCAATAATTGTAGAAAGTCGGTTTTTCTGTAAAATAAAAACGGAGACTAAGTACTTACCTCTTAATAGTTGTATTAAAACGACAGATTTTCATTTTTAACATTTTTAAATGAAAATACGCACTTCGAAGACAACGACCTCCTTTCCATCTTGGCTGCTTGCAAAATTCTAATCAGCTCATCAGTTGATTTTGTATTCAAAAATGAAATATTTAGGAATCTAAACATTTTTGGCATGAACATCAGAAGTGTAAATATAAGAATCCTTTTGGCCTTTGGCATAAAGTTGAACTTTTCCGCTACCTAGAATGGAGAAATAAAGGGAGAGATAAATTCAAAATTTGACATAAATTGTTACGTCGAAAAAAAAAGGTAGGTAGGTATATTTTGATAAATTGTACCTTTATAAAATGAGCGTTTTCGTTGCTGAGAGAGTCACATTTGATCCCAAAGGCACAAGCTCCAATAACTTCTAAAGTGAAATGCCCTATAGTGTCTTTCATTTCAACATCTTTGTGATCTGAAATAGAACAGTTTCCTTGTAGCGTCAACCTTATTTTACCTATTTGTTTGATACTCCGGAATCTAAAATGGTAAACTTACCATACTGTTTCAAAAATGTCACCATCTGCTCAGCACACGCTTCCACTAGTGGCAACATATTTTTTAACCGAGATGAACTAAATGCGGGTGTTATTGCACTTCGGACCTTTTTCCATTCTGTACCCTGTTAATAAGGTAATTTTAGTGAGAATTGAATCAAGCATTTTGAGTAATAAGTATTAAGTATAAATTTAAGAATAAAAAAATATGTAGGTAGGTAGTCAGGTACCTTTAAGTTTAATAGCGAGCGACTTAAATATCTAGGTTCATTTGTTCCGAGTGAGTTTCTGTCAACGAAATGTTCAAAATCGCGAATAGTTACGGCTTTGATCAGATCTGGATCGAATAAATATAACTTTGGTCTTCTTCCTTCAAAGAAACCTGAAAACACAAAAGGATTTAAATTATTAGCTTGATTTAAAAAAAAAAAACAATTTACAGATTTTTTTATTTTTAGGTAGGTACCTACGTGTTAATTATCCCTTTTATTAAAGAACTTATTGATTATGAGATTGTGTTTCGATATAAATTAATAATACATATTTATAAAAGGATAATATCATACTCAACTCACCTCCAAAGGGTTTCCCTTTGAAATAATCATAGATGTATAGTTCAAATTCATGGAACGATTTTTTTGCCATTAACCTGGGCCCTAAATTTCCTAAAAATATTGTGGGTTTCATGTAGGCAATTCCCTTTTCTTCGAAGAACTTAAAAGTGCTTGTAAAATAAAAGTACAATGCAAATATAAGTGTTAGAAAAGTTAAAAGTTTCCAGTCCTCTTTTATAAACATTAATATTTGTTTTGTTCCACTGGGCTCCATTTTTCGCAAAAGCTCTAAGCTCTAAGCTTTCACTTCACACTTTGTATTTTACACTATGCAATAGGTACTAAATTGTTATCAATCTTGCATGAAATAAATACGAGGAAAGTGTTTTTATACGTCTGTGGTCGCGACACAATAAGCGTCGTGAATGCTGCTGCACAAATGCAATGAATTCACAAATGATAATTTACAATAGTGCTTAATTTACTTTACTCTCGAGACTTTACTTAATTCTTGTGACAGCTGTGGTAGACAGCTGTAGCATCTGGGTTTGACATTTTTCTGACCTATGTAGGTATGTACCATGTACCTATGAAAGTTGGACAGGTAAATGAAGTCGAAAGGATTAATCGCGTCGTGTATAGAACGCCTTACATCTCGTGTCTATGGTATTTTAGTTAGTAAATCACTCACTCATTCCTCGATTGACTCGCACGATATTAGCAGCGAGCGAAGAGAGTGCGAATCTAGCAGAATATTGGGTTTTAAATAATTTCTTTGCTGAAAATTGTGAATTCCAGCCGTTTTTCTTTATCCAGTTTTGAAGATTACCTACTATTTAATTTTTTCATCAAGTCAACAGTAAGTACTACCATGCAATCTTTACGAATTAATTATTGATATTTGTCTATAAAGTATCATAATGAAGCTATGCGCAGTTTGTTTTTGACATTTCTGGTCATTGCAACAAATTGACAATTGAATCGACGAACGTTGCTTCATCACAGCACAGCATCACAGCGCAGTTGGATAACCTCAAATTATTTGTGATTAGTATAAAAACCGCGTGTTTTGTTTTGGCCAAAACAAATTATTGATTATTGAGTGATTTGATAACTACTAGTACGTTTACATTATGGGAAAAGTGCGTTCAGCTCCGGGTGCGCCCCGGAAGCAGGGCTTCAACAAGTCTGGGCATTCTATGAACCCAGACCGACCTACCGAAGGACTGAAGGGTGTCGGTAATCCGAGAACTAAAGGAACGATCAAAAGGCTGCAGATGTATCGTAATTTTAAGGCAAAAAGAGATAAAACAGGAAAAATATTGACTCCAGCACCATTTCAAGGCTGGTTGCCTTCTGGTGCTCAGGCTCGTGTAGAACCTAATCAAAAGTGGTTTGGAAACTCGCGAGTCATATCACAAAGTGCACTTCAAAAGTTTCAAGAAGAATTTGGAGCTGCTGTGAAGAACCCCTATCAAGTTGTTATGAAACCTACAAACTTGCCTATAACACTCCTTAATGAAAAAGCCAAGAATGCAAGAGTGCATTTACTGGATACTGAGGGTTTCGATAAGACATTCGGTCCCAAAAAACAGAGAAAGAGAGTAAATCTTAAGTTCAGTGATTTACATTCATTGTCGAAAGCTGTTGAAGAAAGTTCAGAAAATTATGACGAAAGTAAAGATATAGACAGAGTCCGTGAGGACACAGGAGTGAGGGAAGGTCAGAGGGATTGGGTATTTGGTGCAGGAATGAGTAAAAGAATATGGAACGAATTGTATAAGGTCATTGACTCGTCTGACGTATTGTTGCAAGTGTTAGATGCCCGTGATCCTATGGGTACAAGATGTCCATATGTCGAAAAGTTTTTGAGGGAAGAGAAACCACATAAGCACTTGATTTTTATTTTGAATAAGGTGGATTTGGTACCAAACTGGGTAACTCAACGTTGGGTAGCTATATTGAGTGCTGACTATCCAACTGTTGCTTTCCACGCTTCACTCACACATCCATTTGGTAAAGGATCCTTGATCAACTTGTTGAGACAATTTGCTAAACTTCACATTGACAAGAAGCAAATAAGCGTGGGTTTGATTGGATATCCTAATGTTGGCAAATCATCTGTCATAAACACATTGAGATCAAAAAAAGTTTGCAAAGTGGCACCTATTGCTGGAGAAACTAAAGTATGGCAGTACATCACACTTATGAGAAGGATATTCCTTATTGACTGCCCTGGAATTGTATATCCATCAGCTGAAACTGATACTGAAAAAGTTCTCAAAGGAGTAGTCAGGGTAGAACTAGTCCAAAATCCTGATGATTACATTGAAGAGGTTCTTAAGAGAGTAAGAAGAGATTATTTGGTAAAGACATACAAAGTGGATGACTGGAATAATGCTACAGAATTCTTGGAAAAAATGGCAGCTCGTACTGGTAAACTTTTGAAAAAAGGGGAACCTGATATAAATCAAGTTGCCAGAATGGTTCTTAATGACTGGCAAAGGGGCAAACTCCCGTTCTATGTAGCCCCAGAAGGGTTTGAAGTACCACTTTCTAAGCAGGGACTTACAGATAAGTTGGAAAATAAAAAGGAAGAGGAAAAAGTGACTTCATCTCAGGATCAAAAAGTTACTGAGTCTGAGAAGGAATCCGAATCTGACAAAGACAAACCAGTTCTTAATGTCAACAGACTTGTTATAGCTCAAGATTTTGCCAAAATAAGAGTAGGTTTACAGTTTGATAATGAAGATGATGTAAAACCTTTGGAAAAAATAGATATACCTGAAGAATTGAAAAACATTGATGAAGAAGATGAAAATGATGAGTCACAAGATGGAGAAACAGAGAAAGATGGCAGTAAAGATAGTGACGAGGATGATGGTGACTCTTCTGATATCAGTGAATTTTACAGCAATGACGAAAATGAGTGTAGTGATGTGGAAGACTATTTGACTAATGACCCGGAAACTGTTAAAGAACTAAAGAGAAAGAAACTTGAAGCAGCAAGTGGAGATTTTACAGTTGAAGAAGTTGGACCAGGAGGAAAGAAACGAAAGATTAATGCTGGCAATGAACAACCTAAAAAGAAATTAACTGCAAGGCAAAGGAGAGCAATCGATAGAGCTCAAAAGCGCAGTAAAACTGGCAGCAACTTCTATGAAGTGTCCAATGTCAAAAATAGGAACAGAAATAAAAAGCAGTCATAAATTTTTGATTAAGTGTTTGTTAGTAAATAAATTATTATAATTAATGAAATGTTTATATTTAATTTATGTCTTTATTTGATGCAATTTAGCGTCGATTGTTTATAAAATAATTAATAACAGGTAAAATATTTTATTGAAACTAAATTTACTTTTTAAACACTAGACAGATCATTAAGCAGCTGGTTTATATCCATTTCAGATGTCTTCAGGCAGTGACAGTGATGAAGAATTCGTACCTGGAGAACCAGAACAACTATCAGAAGAAGATTCCGCTGATGACGAAACTGATTTACAATATGAGAAGGAACTTGAACATAAAGCTCAAAAGCGGAAAGCAACTCAAGAAACCAAGGGTAAAAAGAAACGGAGAACCAGGAATGGTGGCAAAGAGGCAGCAGCAGAAGAAAAACCACCAGAAGAAGAGAAATCGAATACAGAACCTGAACAACTAAATCCAGAAGAAGAAAAGAAGAAAGCAGATGAGCTATGGGCCAAATTTCTAGAAGGTACAGATACTAAACCGAAACCTAAAGAGATTGTAAAAGCGGAACCAGCAAAAACAACAGCTGTTGCCACTGAGAAGGTCGCCACTACAAACGTTAAACAAGATAAAGAAGATGCGAAGGCGAGAGAGCGCAGGATATTCGAATTCGCAGGAGAAACTATAGTTGTAGAAGATAATGTCATTAAAGAGAAGATTAAAACTGCTGATGCACCTGCTACAGGTAAATGAGTTTTCTTTTGGTAAAGCATTTTTATGTAAAGGTATTCTAACAAAACACGATATATAGATGGGGTTCGTGGCCACCAGCCCCGGTATCGGTTCAAATTTGCAACCGATACCGAACGATTGTTGTAACGGATACCGGGGCTGGTTGCCACTCGAAAAATGAAATTGAATTTGTTACAACCGATACCGGTATACGTTGCATCGAGCAAAATGTTCAGAAAATTGTGGCAACCGATCCCGGTACAGGTTGCAAGTATTTTGATAGTGATACATCATAAAAGTTTCGTTAAAGTGTTATTGGGCGACAGTTCCATAGAATTTAAAGGTGCTAGGACTAGTTAAGTAATTAAATGCAATGGTACTTGATGTACCGCATGAAAGGCAAATAAATATTTTGTAATTACAGCCAGCAAATTGGAAGGCCCATCTCGAAGTCGCGGTTCCGGCGGGTTGTCAGATGTCCTTGGTCAATTAAATAAAAAGACCAAACTCTCCACATTGGAGAAGTCTAAACTCGACTGGGTCACGTATAAAAAATCTGAGGGCATTGAGGAAGAAATACAAAGTCACAATAAGGGAAAGCAAGGGTAAGTGTAAATAACACAAGTTTAGGTCTAAGTACCTACCTAGTTACCTACCTATTGAGACCTTAAGAATCCTTCTAACTCATTGGTTAAGCGGAAATATAAATATCTCCACTAATAAAGAAAAATAAGAGAAAAAAAGAAGAAATAGTTCGGATAAGAATCGGATGTAGTGCGTAACCGCTCTAACCCTTTCGCTACTTTATGAAAAAAGTATAATAGGGATGATGATTACATTCTAAAATTCTTTACCGGATCAAATACATAAATAAATACAAAGATACAGAGCATCAAAGTTACGTAGTTATTAAGTTATTGACGTCACAAAATTGCTCGTGACGTCACGCCTAAGTACGATTTTTACCCCTAGGTAAAAATCGTACTTAGGCGTGACGTCACGAGCAATTTTAACCCAGTGTATCTGTGTCATTTTTAGTTTAAGAGAAAAAAAATACATGCCGAATATTTTACAATAATCTATGTGATGGACTAAAAAATTTTTTGCAGTCATCATGCCTATTCTCGACAAAATAAAGTTAATAATATTGTGATATTTTCAGATATTTGGAGCGCCAAGACTTTCTGGAGCGAGCGGATCACCGTCAGTACGAGATCGAGAGAGATCTGCGCATGAGTCGGCGTAGTAATCGATAAACAAACATCAAACCATGGTTAATATACATGCCATACTTTATTATTAAGTAACTGTCTGCTATGTCTACTCATAATGTATGTACTCTACTCAACCATACCTCTATTAATTAGATTGTTATGAACACAAATTGATTTTCAATTCTATTAGCCTACTCATGTCACCAGAGCTACATCGGTCGAGAAAACGTTTCCTTCCTTTTCAACATAAGAGGGAAAATGGCGTAGTACTTATTACGATTACATGTACTAGGTGCCTACATGTAATTACGTTAACAGGTGTTCCATTGCTTAAGCTGTCGTAGGTATATTTCTACAGAATATTAATTTGCTTAGTCGGCGAATTCTTTATTAGCGTATTGTTTTGTACTTATGGTACCTAATACGTCTATTCACCCGTCTCTCTCACAGTGATTGTGTAACAGCAATGAAACTCCGATATCAAAGTGCATCCTATGTGTGTCGTTCACTCGATGGTTGTAAACAAGCCCGCAAGGTCCATTTCATCCATTCTCCTTAATAATGTCAATGAGTGAGCCAATCAGGGATGTATCCAGTTTCTTTTGTTATGTAGGACTTTGATGTAACTTAATTGCTGTGCTGATATTCGTCTAAATTAGAACAGTAGATATTAATTTCAGCGCAGAACTTTTTTAAAATCTAAATATGTTATAAGAACCTAAATGACATTTGCTTTATTTTAAATCATAAATTATACCATTTTTGGAACGTGAATCCTTCTGAAAATCTCTTTTGGTTCTGTAACATTTTTTCACAACAAGTCCTTAATTTCTTATTCCTTGGGTATATTTTATTTAATTTTTAATTGGGGCAATAAACGAATTGCGTGTTATCGTCTGGTTACGTGCCTGTCACAATCAATTTTAATATTTCCAATCTGCGAGAGCAGGCGTAGCGGTCGCCCGCCGCCGCCGCCGGTCAGTGATTTGCACACGTTGTGCTAATCAAGCACTAAACAGTTCGAGTCTCGAGGTCGCGTCACATAGCTGTACCGAACATTCGCACTGACACGTTATTCACGCAAATCCGGAATTTCTATGAAAATTATCCTGAAAATCAGTGTAGTTTATTGTTGTATTCTGTGATGGACTTGGCTCGTGAGTAACAATGACTACCTACGGCAGATGGACTTTATACGAAGGCGGCATGGAAGGCGTACAGGTTCGTGTTTAATAATATTATTTGAAAACATTTGTGTAGTTTATAAATTTACAGCCGTATGTTTTTTATGCGTTCGGATATCCTTTGCACTTTGTTTCCTTTGTTGTTTCTTTTCGTGTGTTCATAACTGAGATTTTCTTCTTGCTTGAATTCTGTAATCTGTTCCACCGGTTCTCCTGTCTCTTCGCACAAGATTTGTATTTTCTCTTATTTGTCTATTATCTGTAAAGAACTAATGACTTCGTTTTTAAAATACTAAACCTACATCTATGTGATAGGTACAAAAATTGCGTAAATAATTGCTAATTGGCGTTAATGTCGGTTTGTAGAGTTCATCGTCATTCGTAATGATTCTTGTAACGTGAGTCTCCCACATTGCTGTTTTATCAAATATGTATGTTACGGGCAATGTGATTAATGCGGGCAGTATGCATAATGCCCGGGCATTATGAATAATGCCCAGCTGTTTTGGGCAATGTGATTAATTACTATCAAAACTGTGCTATTTCTCACATTGCCCGGGCATTATGAATAATGCCCAAAGACCATCGGGCAATTTGATAATAATACTCCGTTAACTTGATAATTGTAGGTTGCGATAATTCTAAAGTCGCCAAATTTTCGAAACGTTGTCAGAGACATATTATGGTCAATTTTTTTAGAAATTTTAGGTCATTGCTTTAGGTAGAATTTAGGTTTTTGCATTTTTAGCAACTAAAATTATTAAAGTAGAGTACAAAAATAATTTGGCATCTCATAATTATGTTATGTTATTAAGTACTTCAACACAATTAAGTTTTTAGAAACTTTACGTATTTGCTGCATAGGTACCAAAATGAAAATGAAAATTCTTTTAATCCTGTAAGTTAGGTTTGACAACACTTTGGACGGGTCATTTTTTAAAGTTAATGCTAGATTCGCAAGAGAGCCCCCAGAGAAGAACCAAGCAAGAAACTGTTGGGTCGCTCTTTTTAATTTTACAAATTCTTAGGCTGAAACACAGAAACAAACATAAAAAGTTACATTTCAATAGAGCTTAAATCAATAAACAAATAATAAAAAAATTGCCCTTGCAATATCCAGAACAAGGTATAAGGGAAGCTGAAAAGTGAAAGGCTTAGCTTGATAGAATCCACATAGGTACATGACCGGCCATCACAGCAGCACCTTCACACAGGTCTCAACGCATGTGCCAGCCATTAACGCTTTCCATATATTTTAGGAAAGTAGTATTTTAGGGATTTAGGAAGTGTTTTAGGGAAACCAGCGCATGTCACCCTTTGACAAATCAGAGTCCGGTTTGGCCTAACCTAAACTAAAACCCAACTTAACCTATGAAGAAATGATGAGAATTTTAAGTTTCATAATAGGTAGCCTACCCTACACATTTATTTGACTTTCAGTTAGGGTTAGGTGAGATAAGGTTTCATTTTAAAATAAAAAAAAATACTGAAACAAGTTTATTATCACTCTGCCCAATAGGTGACAGGCATTATACATAATGCCCGGGCAATTTGATTAATGACATAGTATTTATCACATTGCCCGCTTATATTGGGCATTATTCATAATGCCCGGGCATTATGCATAATGCCCAATTAATCACATTGCCCGTAACATGTATACGTACGTCGAATGATTATGATTAGTCAGGGGTTTAGATTTCGGTACACTATTGTTTCGGACTTTAATTCAAGCGATTTTTCTACAACGTATCTAGTAGATACCAAATTGTTTTGATCTGCGTGACACACTTTCCGGTCTATATTCTTGATTGGAATTGAAACTAGAGACGCGAAAACTCTAGATTTAATTCAATTGTTTGAAATTTCTTTCATCGCACCTACTTATAGTACCTACCTAGGTATTACTTGTAAACCTTAAAACTACATTTTCTGCTAAGTTAGGTAGGTGTAGGATAATAGAGTCGTTACTTATAGTACGATTGTTTAAAACATGAATGGCTGTAGGTATCTAGGTCCCAGTAAGTTCATTCGCCCACACTGCCAAAAGCAACACAGGACTTACTGAGCTGCCAATAGATACCTATGCCTATCTAGTTATCTACCTAAAGTCATGACGTAATCTGGATCAGTGAACGTGCGAAAGGAAAAGTGGGCGAAGTACGCAGCCTCGACGCCCACGCAACATGTAGGCACTCCCAGGCCTCAGCTTTAGCACCCTCCTGATACGCAATATTGGCGGTAGGTAGCATGTGTGGCTGTACAACATTTTGCAGAAAAACAGAAGTAGGCGACAGAGATCAAAATAAGATACGACACGTCTGTGCCATGTACAGGAACTATTTTGTTACTCGCAAGAATTTTTACTTGTTGGGTACAAAACTATATGAGTGCAAGTAAGTACTCATCCAGTGCGATCAAAACAACATGTGGCAGAGATTGATTGCAATCGTTTCATCATCGTCTGTACGCAAGTAAGTAAGTTACTGTCAAGTTGAAGGTAGTTCGCGGCTCGCGGTAACGTAATCCTAATCACTATGTAAACAATAAGCAACGTGTAGAGAGTGCAGTAACGTGCGCAAGTTATGCAACAGCGGCGGCTTCCTCGAGTCCGGCTAATTGCTCGTCTCTAAAGAACGCGGCTATTGTTGTGAAGTTCCACAATATTTGCTCAGGTGTACTTTGTGCGTAACTAGACCTGTACAAATGAATGAGCTACGACGGCGATAGTGCGGCGAAGTGCGCATGTGTACACGCGCTCGATAACCGCACTACGCCCGTGGCGACCGCACGTGTCCATGTGATCTGGGGGGCTGAGATGAAGGAGGCTGTAGCGAGCGCCGACTAGCAACCCCGCGCGAACACCGGCGTAGCGAGGGCACCGCGGCGGGGGCGGAGCGCGCCGACTCCGCCGGCCGAACGTGCGGTCGGCGCGTCAGTCGCACGCTCGCGCCTATCGGGGCGGCTGTCGTTCCTGCTCCTCGATTGCATTGCCGCTTTTTCTACTCTGCCGTATTCTGCTCAATCGGATTTTGTATTTTTCTAAAGTGCCCAAATTTTGTATGAGGATTATAAGGTGATTTGTGGCGTGGACGGCTGACGAGGGTGCGGTGTCGGAGTCATAAACAGTCGGAAAATTGCATATCGGGGAAAGTGTTTTTCTTGGGTGCGAGGCGTGGATCGGGCGGCGCGCGTCCGGGAGCAGTGCGTCGGTGGATGGTGCGGCGCGGGCGGGCGCCGGGGCGCGGCCGGCGGCGCCGCTAGAGCAAAATGTCGATACCCCTGGGTCGCGACACACAGCTCCCCACGCAGGTGAGTCCTTGCTTTTCCGGGTGAGCATCGCGCTGTAAGCCGCCGCCGCGACGTCGCTGGCTGCTGCCGACGACCACCACCTACCTCCTCGTGCTTGCGTTTACTGACATAACTTGTAAACGTATTCCACGCTCATATTAAGTAGAGGTAATTATGCATCGAACTGGCTCTCGATTTGCAAACCTAACTTATTGAATATATTCATGCCTCGAACTTAACGACTGCTAATTAGTATCGAGTTTAGGTGGACTACTTTTTAAACAACAACACCAATAGACTGTTGTGTAGGACAGAAAAAAAGTTTATAAGTAACACAACAAGTAAAAAAAATATGGAAATTGGAAACTTTTAACCCTCTTCAAACGTTGATAAAATTTTATCCGTGTAACTTAAATTAATCGATATATATTATAACCACATTAAAGTTGTTAGTAGATACTTAACTCTCCGGGTTAAGTACTAAGGTGCATACGAGTATGTCAAGACGTTTAAAAATGGTCCAATTAAAGCAAGCGATTACGATACATTATAAGAAAAAATACTACGTGTAAAATTCTAGTTTTTATAACATATCGGCTATTGATTACGATAAGTTATCAAGTCTATTCGAGGCAAACAAGGTGACTGATCAGTTTGATATCACGACCATCAAGTTCTTATCTCATGAGTATTCGCGGAACGTTAACAACATTATTATGTTTATTATTCTATTTTTACTTTTAAATGTGATTAAGTTGACTTTTTAAAGGAGAAGTCGAAAGTACATAAGTAGGTATCTAACTATAATTATACTTCATCAACCAGAATGTTTTCCAGGAAAAAGCCCCATAAAAATCATACCTTTACATTTGGGTTTTGGTATACATATATCTGCTATTTTCGTTACTTTGTTTTAGAAAGTGGGTGCTTAGGTACTACATATGAATGAACATACTAAAAGCAATATCTTTGCTATTAACTCTCTTCTTGCAATCAAATGTTAAATAGGTAATTAAAATAACATCCATTCACTCTTATTGTCGCCCTCGGTCTATTATTAAGATTTCGATTGCAGAATCTATAAAATAAACCAGGTTGCAAATAGGAAGGAAGTTCAAAAGGTAGTACTTATTTAGGCTAGTCTATGTTTGTCGGAACACAAAGTTCAAGGCTCTATTGATCCAGTGCGAGGGTGCAAGGCTGTTGCTTGTTGATGCCTTTGCCTATTTAAAGGCTTTCCGTGTTTGCTATGCCGGTATTTAGTTTGGAGATTGCTCCATTAACTTCTACATACAATCTTCTTTGTTTCTTATAAGATTTATTTTAATTAACATAATTATGCAAGTCTACAGAAGGTACCTAACACTCTTTTACTTAGGTATTTAACATTCAAGCTAACAAGACATGTTGACAGCTTTTTTCCCGTTATCAATCTTTCATTTACAATAAAAGGTACCTATAATATACAATTCACTTTTACCTACTGACATAATGCACTTGCAAAAATAAATATGAATCACAACAAAATATACCTACTGCTATAAAAGTTACGAAATGTATCACCACGATATAAAGATTAAAAAGGAATAACTGAATGCAGGAAGTGTGAAAACAAAACAAAACGAAAAAGGCGCGAATCGCAAACAAACTGCAATACCGGAACTACTTAGAAATATAGATAAAACTAAGTGTCGCTCCTAGACCGAGGTTACGAGAATACTTATCTAAATAGGCTGTGGACACCTCATCCCTTCGCACCTATTTCTAACACCTACTTATAAGATAAGTCCTTTGTCCATTTCAAAAGTGCAAACTATCCAACGTAATGCTTCCAAAATAAAAAGGAATTAAGATGTTCGCGGATACTAAAACATTTATAATAAAGTCTCAATTTAGCAGTAGGTATTTATGTCTAGATCTTAATTCGTGTAATAAGTTCGATTAGAACTACTTAGAAACAGCTAATTTCACCGTTAGTCTATCCACGTAAGTAGACTAATGTTGTAACATAGAGACATTCTTTCAATGAGTCATCCGGTCTTCTGCGAAGCGGTCTTATCTGCTAAGGTGAGGTCGCTATGTCGCTAATCTATTGTAAGTAGCCTGCAGCTTTAAACGCCCTAAAATATCTTGTAAATCAAGCGCCGTACTTTCTCACGGCTTATCTGTTTGTTTACAGGCTTTGTTTGAGGAAAAACTTATATTTATTATAACAGCATAATTTTGTGTAAAAATTTAAAAGTTATTTAGTACCGTAACTTTTTAATTCTCATCCAAGAGATACTGACAAAAGCTGTAGTGTAGATAGTAAGCGATTGCTAACCGGGCTATCCTGAAGCGATATCCTTATCTCAGTACATTGTCTGCATCTTAGCTGGCCTTATTACGATAATGGAAACGTATATAGCGGCTATATGCACGTACATATCGTGTACATAGCATTTCCTTACTTACTTACAAAGATACTCGTACCGTACCGTACCTCTACATCCTACTGCGCTAGCAGTTTGCAAATACGCAGCAAGTTTTGTGCCGCCGAGGTTTTTAGTGTGATTAAATAAAAGCATTTGCATTTGATTCTACTAAGATTTTAGACTTAGTAGAAATATTGCAGCCCTCATATCTTACAAAATAAGCTCCCAAGCTTTAAAAGCATTGAATACTGAACGTTATCGGATGCGCATTACCAACATCGCACACAATGGTCCCTTATCTGAACACAGCCGTATTTTGTAGTTACGGTTTATCGATGCAGATAGTGGGCGATAAGCGATAGGGATAGCTGGATTTGGGTATTGATACGAAATGCATTCGCTTATCAAGGTGCGGTGGACACTTTCTTGAAAATGTTACGTGCAAATGAATATCGATGTGTTGTGGCCTTGTGGGTGAAGTAGAGTTTATCCAAGTGAATATCGAAATTGCATTTTAGAATAAAAGGTAGGTATCAGCTTATAACAACAACATTATATTTTAAGCTATTTAAGAAAGGAACTTTATAAATTACATCGCCAGACTGGTTGTCGAAAAGAAAAAAAAACATGGTTCAAAATTCCGAATTACGTTTACTACGGGCATCGCGTGCGTGGTTTCGGCGAACTGTCTCGATTTTTGTGTTGTTATAACTTGAAATTCGACTTCTTGTGCATCGCGCCGTCCTCGGCGGCGTCCTTTGGACTACGTACGGGAATGTTCCAAGTCCCCATATTAGGAAACTTAATAACCAATCGCTCCTGAATAATCCCGTCTGCAGTCCGAACGATCGATTGTCCGCCCCAGTTTGGAACAAGACGATTTTGGCGAGAAATAAAAGGTTTTGTGAGATGCCATTATATTGAAAATCTTTTAAACTATTTCTTGCTAGTTATATCTTGGAACTGATAATTATTGCGAAGCTCCGAACGCGAATACAATCAGTAATAAATTATAGGTTACAATACCAAAGGCAGACGAAGTCAGTTGTGGTGATCTCATGCAATATTGCAAGAAGGCAGATACGGACATGCCACTAGGCAGCAGCTTACTAGATAGATTGTCACTATTACCGTTAGGCAAAGAAATAGAAACTCTAGGTTCTATTGCTTCCAAGTAGGTGTAACTAGGTACCCGCTTACGTTATTCCTTAACTGCCACACGCTGACATTAAGTTGCGTGTTTAAAATATTGTTATTTACATGTAAATAATTTAGGGCTCGCGCCTAAAATACCTGTGCGGGCACACTGTCGCAAGCCAAGCCGTCGGCCGCCAAGCCATATAAGGATAGAGAACATCGAGGCCGCAGCCCTCCTCGAGACCTATACGCGACTCTCGACATTGATAGAAACTTTTAACCTGTGCAATTATTAATGCCACGATTGCAGTATTACTGGCCGCCAAGTGTTTACCAACCACGAAACATTCCTGAAATTTCAAATTCAATCCGAGTAGCGAAAGTCGAAAACTGTAGATTTCAACTTTCCAATCTTTCTCGTTGTTTATTTAAACCTTAACTTTTTCTTAAGTAAGTAGGTGTATCTACTTTAAAAAACTTTAGAGCTGACTTAATTATTTCCTAGCAAACTTTTTGTGATGGGGGAATGTGGTTTCTCAATTTCTTAATTTCTGCCTTAGCACTAAGCGATAATCAGGCTTCTGTTATGATCTAAATCCAATTATTATTTTCAAGTAGGCATAGCGTATTTAATCCGGCGAAAGAGACTTTACACAACAAACTGCTTGGATCTTTCGCGACTCTTGTCCCCGTTAACCTTTTAATTCTTCGAGCGTAAAATACTTCGCAGCCCGTAATTATTTGTCAGCGACTACAGTTCCACTGATACCATCTTAATTTCGGTTCCGAATTCAGACATTATTTGACTTTTATCTTGTTTAATTAAAACTCGACGTCCAGACCAGAAATGCGCTGCTCGAATAATAATATTTGGCTTTAACACTCATAAAACACATTTTATCCATCACAAATCTTTCGGTCAGTAGGTGCTACAGTAAGCCATGGGTACCTAGGTACCGATTTTTTGTCATTCAGTGTTCTAATTATGTTTTTTAATCAGGACGTGATCATGTCGTTCAATCATTGAAATCTCTACGTGTCGTACGAGACAGTATCTATCATGTGGTGGATTCTATCAAGTATCAATTACCATGGAGATGATAGATATTGGCGCGTTGGGCCGAGATAAGACACGCTGCGAAACTAGCGCAAATACGCTCGACAACCTAATCAACTGCTTGCCTCCGGCGACCGCGATGCCTATTATAGGCTTCAGCCATTCTAAACTAGACCCAGCGACCAACACAGAAAGTAGAATTAGTTTTAGAACAGTGGACAAGTGGCATCTGCACACATGTTGCAACGCGAGTTCAGAAGATCTCAACTCGAGTATACAACGATGGATTTTAAGTTCTATCTTGAGCTATTACGGGGCTAAGTGAGTTAAACGGTGGTTGCAGTTAAGTCTGCTGGCTCAGCTGATGAAAGAGCGTGACGGAATGAGAATCAGTTTGGAGTCAAGTGCTACCGTTCGTTTTGTTCGACACGGATCGTTTGGGTGACCGTCTAGTCTGCATTACTAGCGGAGTGCGAGTATTGCATCTCGAACATTTAAATGGAATTATAATGACGGGATGTTTGTAAAACTTTGTAGCTAATCGTTTCGTGTGAGAACGGGAACATCCATTTTGAATCTCATGTGACGGATAAGATATATGAGACCAAATTTCATATTCAAAATTATGCACTCAAAATGTAAAACAGTCTGTGAGATGCTAAATTTAGGGACCCGGGGGATATTAAATTGTACATCTCCTTTTAAAATTTGTTTGCGGTCGGTTAATGGAGCCCAGTTTAAGGCCCAATCTCTAACTAAATATTCCTTAACACCCTTTTTGGACGTCGATGGCTCGTAAAAGTTAATGTGAAAATATTTATTATATTTATGGAGATTCATGCGGTTAGTCGTTATACTTGAAATGATGGATATTAGTAGATATATTCTTTTAATCAATGCGTTAGATAAATGTGATTCAAACACCTAATCAAGGCATCCCACATTTTGTACCTACCTGGCCTAAACATCGAGTGACTGACATCCTATCACAGATGAGTTTTTCTAGGTTATGCGGTCATAATCACTTATCTACGGCACATATGCACTTAGATACATACCTTAATATCAGCAGTGAAATCTCAGTGAATTTATAATACTTTCTGAGTCTTATAAGAAAACTTTAATTCCATTCAAAGATCTGTCATCGCTGAGCAAGAACATGAAAAATCATTTTGTCTGCGACTGTAAAGGGGAGATATCGTGTTCGATTCGCAGAGGCGGCGCGGCGACAACTTGTCGCAATTAGAGTACCCATACGGAAGAAGATAAATCGAAGGTCTGACGCTGTCTGATGTCGTTGACGGATGGCAGAACCTATATAGATCGAAGATATAAGTATATTTTTTCATATAGGTAGGTAGGAAGTTTAGTTGCCTACCTATTATGAAGTTGTTCGTTCATTCGAGCAATATGTCCTGTTCTTACTAGCATCAAAGAGAGTTTTCTTAATAAAACTAGATCATTAAAACTAAAAACTAACTGACTGATGCAAATCCAGAAAGAAAGTGGTCGCAATCCGCGATCCTTGTAAACTAGGTCTTGCGGCATTTCCTTATGAGGGTCGTAAAAAAATAATAGTCAACACAGAGCAATGAAATAAAGAAGTTATCGTTTTACATTAACGTTGCCTTATAAAGGCTCTCCTAGGGCGGAACAAGTTTCTGTGGTCAAGAGCAAAAGTGGCAAAAGTCAATTTTGTACTGTCAAGACCGAGGTTATCACGAAGGAGTAAGCACTGGAAATGAATTGAAGGTCGCTTCCTGGTGCGCCGACACATACCTAGTACTGTTTAGCTGAAGTTCAATGACCTGTGGTGTAAAAAGTAACTCGAACCTGCTTGCAAATTGACTCCATATCTGCGATAGCTGCAGCGGTGAGCTCCGTCAAGTGTCGGCTACGCTAGATATGGTCTTCAACTGACCGGTTAATGCATCGCTCCTATTACGAGACACAGTAAATATTGCCTGCTGTTCGGATCATTATGAAGTTATTTTTGTCTGTTTATTTCAATGAAGGCACTTGTAGATTATGCAATTTAATTAATTAACATACTCTTTAGATTCGGCATGGGTAGGTATATTTAGTTCTTAACGTTTTTCAAATTAGTCAAGTTAAGCATAGCGTGCTCTTATCTGAACCTACATTGAAGGAGTCTGTATCACAGTCGTAAATTTAAATGTATTTACAATGTTGCAGCTATGTTACGAAAACGATATGTCCAAGCATTCATGTTCCGCACTAACTCAATGTATGACCGATTCTTGTTTGCATTGCGTACAACAAATCGTTTTGATTTAATCTTAATTGTTCGTCGCGGAACCAACGGTAAATCGATAAAGAACGATAATTCGAGATCTGAGTCCATGAGATATATCCAGGTAACACCGAAGTACTAGGTAGACATGTTTTATGCGGCAACTACGCAGATACTTGATGGGGCTACTAAGAAATAAACATAAAGAATTATGGACGCACCGTTATCGAATGACAAACGATCCAACGTTTTCATTTTCCTTATGGAAATTAAATTAAGCCTTTGATGGAGATTGATGGAATGTTCCGAGAAAATATAGATCTGTTTAAGTTTACTTATTTAATACAGAAATAGAAGCGAGTATTTGATTTAATTTTGTTTTCAGTGTTATCAAATAATCAAACAAATTCAGAAATAAATTATTGCTTTCTTCTTTAGTAGACTACTTAGTAGCTATTGTGTAAGTCTCATTTTGTGAACTTTTATGATGAACTTGGAAAAAGTGAGTTAACCAGACAAACCCGGAATGTTACCTAGATACTTGACTAGCAAAAACCTAGCCATAGTGCGTGGTATTGCCAGAAATTAGTGTCCGAACATTGCTTTCTTCCACAGATCTTGTCTCAAGTAGAACTAATCCTCAATAGTCAGAAATTAATCGAAAGCTCCCTTCGACTCACGGCGAGGTATCACCATCACTTTGACTTTCACTGATCAAATTTTTGCTAAAAGCCGGTCCACGGTTTGCGAAAGTGGTTGGATTGGTCCCTGGCTTGTGTACTGATAGCTGGATAGGCGCCTATATCTACCAGGGTAGCTAAGCTTAGTTAAGCTTTGATGTGTACTTACGGTAACTCAGAGTACGGTAAGCACCTATGCAAACTTATCGATAAATATAAGTAAGTTTTTTTCTGAATTTGATAATTATGTAAGTAAAATCTATCTACTCATAACACAAATTACGCGATTTTCTAGATTGAAGAATAATAACACTTTTTTCATTGTCAATTGTTTTTAAAGTACTTTCTGAGTCAATCTAATCAAAATATTGAAATCAAACACAAGTTTATTTTAAACTCAAAAACACGTAACTGAGAAGACAATGCGTTTTGATTAAACGTAGGTAATCGTTTCATTTCGTTATCATTTATGAAAACTTGAGATGTTATTGAATTTTTACAATAAGAGTTTTACTCACAGATTTAACTTATTAAACCTACGTAATTATTCACTTATTAAGTCAGAGTAAGTACCTAATTTACCTCTACGACTTATAAATATAGAATTTATGTCTATGGCAAGGCAACCTATTTACTGAGGCATAGTCATGAGAGTAAGGACCTAATATATGATGCTATTATTATTCAGGTTGGAGGGTGGGTTGTATGCAAACAAACGGCTAACTAACCACCCTCCGGCAGGCTGCCCTCTTTGACCGGCGGCGTAATGCGCAAACTTCTAACGTCGTTCCGGATAATTGAATTTCTGCCACTCCAAAATTAAATTTCATATCAAAAACTCATTCGGCATTCATATCATATACTGCGTGAGTTCTAGTTTAAAAGGATTTATTTAGTTTTAAAAGCTTTTCACTCTACGCGACACAAGACCAGAGTTGCAGATTAAAGTTTTAAAACATTCAGTGTTCGAACTGAAAGCTAGTTCTAGCGTAGGATTTACGGAAATTCGCCAGTCTAGTCATGGAAGCGAAATACGAAAGTTATGTCTTGGATTTATCCCAATCAGATTCAGTCGATGTTACGTCTAGTCCTCGGATTATCTTTTTCCGTTTCTCGAAGAAATTGTTTTATTTATGCTTGGAGATTTATAAGCAGGGAACTAAGTAGTCGTTTTAGACCATGATT
The DNA here is from genome assembly GCA_947563765.1 of Anarsia innoxiella. NCBI lineage: Eukaryota > Metazoa > Arthropoda > Insecta > Lepidoptera > Gelechiidae > Anarsia > Anarsia innoxiella. The sequence continues at coordinate 4,195,391 of OX387404.1, read as the reverse complement.
ACCGCCCCGTTCACCCTTCGGCGAAGTTTTTATACTTACAATACAACGCTGCTGTTTAATATTCTGTTCATACAAAAACAAATTAATATCAAGGCACGATTTTAAGAAACCAAGTGTACAAAAGTATATTTTAGAGGTAGTTAAGCATTCATGAGGGTTTTAAAATGATAAAATGTCAATGCACGTTGAATTTTAATGCGTCCTCGCAGTCAATCTGATTTACTTCCATTACGATTCCAAGCGGTGCGAAAACGTCAATAATAAAACGTGCTTTTAGGTCGGCAGGTGTTCGTTATTATAAGTTAAATTCTTAATAAAAAAAATACCAATATTCTTACCTGAAATTTAAACTAAATTTTTCTGTCAACGTTATTGCGATTGTCGTTGTTGCGAGCCGTGAGAGCATGAGCCAATTTTATGCAAAAGCAAATTTGTATTCATAACAAGCGAACTATGTAAACTACAAGTTTTCTTTTTAAAAAGACAGTGTAATAAAGTTGTGAGGGCTGTCCAGTAAAAGTAACAATAAAGCGGAGTGGACGTAGTTCGTGTCAAGATATCATCTGCCGGTGGCCGCCGGTGACAGTCGTGACATTACACGATAATGCTTCTACTGTACCCGCTACCGGATACTTTATTTACTAACATCTTGATTGTGGTAAATAGAGGTACAAACGAAAACATCAACATTACAATGCGATATACCTAGGTTTCGTACAGTCTATGAAAAGCTAGTGACAACTTTGCAAATCGGAATATATCTAAATTCCTAATTTATGCACGTTCTTATAAGGTTACTTACTAATAATGGAATGGGACTAGGATATTTAACATAAAAGATAAATTGAGTTTTTATAATGTCTTAATTATCTTTATCAAAAGATCACGAAGATCAAACCACTGTTTCATATTCTTTACGACTATTCGAAAATAGCGCTAAGTAAAATGTAAATGTGTTTAATGTTGTTACAAAAAAGGAGCGAACTGAATAAAACAACATGTTATTCACACTGGAGCATGTCTAATATGCAAATAAAGCACTGATACGTTGTCGAGACCGATTAAATTCGATGGACGTATAAATTGTTGAATAATTCAACGTTGATAGTGATGCTGAATGATTTTAATAATAGGTGTAGTGCTCTTCTTGAGAGTAAACCTAAATATAGGGGTAAACATGAGCTGGTGTGTTCCTCGTGAGTTCATACATAGAGGTGAATTGGAATTGAGAGTGGATGTGCAAGGGTTACTTAAATAGCTAGGTGCATCTCTGTATTCGCTACAGTATCGTTTATATTGCTATGTATAATGTGTTTTGTCCAAATTAATTCGCTCTGTCAGAGTAAATCTGGGGTTATTTGACGATTGACCGCACTCAAAGGTTAGGGCAATCACACTGGCATTAAGGTTATGCACTAATTCACACAGCTAAGTATTTTTTATTTATTTAGATACAGTCATTAGTGTTTTTTTTTATTACTTAAAATTTACAGTAGGTAAGTAATAACATTGTAGCTTAGCTATGTCATGTCTAAATGAAATACCTACCTACCAATGTATGCAATGTAGCTAACTCTGCCACTATCATTATTATGTTATAAAAATATGTGTGATATTTAAATAGAGCAATAAAACGAGTTCATACGATACTGATGCTAAAAGCATAATAAGATTATTATAAAATTATGCAATGCAAATCATCAGAGAAGTTGTAATAAAAACGACATAAAACTTAATGCACTGGTGACTTTGCGGCCATATCGGTCGAGGTTAATAATTACAATTTACGACTGTTGATTTCACTTTGAGATACACTTATATTTATTTTAAATATAATTCCAACTTATAAAAACACCTATATCTAAAACTTGTAATGATGAACCAATGTTGTGCGTGAATGACATTTTATAGACCCTTATCGTTAACGCGGTCAAACATCGTCCTTTATTATAAAAAACAAATGACAGATGAGTCTCCAGACCTTGGAAGCAAAAGGTTGTTCCCGCCCAAATCATTTTCATCGACAACCAATCCGAGTTGTAACTTATTTTTGGAGTGCGCAGACGCATAATGACAGACCGCATATAAATTTATTGGTCGGCGCCGACTGAGCAGGAACTTATCGCGCTAATTGGGACACATGTCCTGAGTATCGGATATGTATCGTCCTATAATAGCTTCAATTTGGAGTAGTCTGTTAATAAGAGCAGTATTTGTTAGTGACGTTACTTTTGTCACACGGTGACTAGGCACAATAGTTTTTATAATCGATCTATGAGCATTTAGAAAATCTATGTGCTTTAAATTCTACTACACTAGTAACAGAGTAATTTAGTCCTGTTAAGACCCCTAGTACCAGCTCCATGACCATTAACGTCGCTACTACTAATTCCTTAGACTAATTCACACGCTGTGAACAACCCTGCTGGATTAAAAAGCTTAAAAGTTTCTCTCGGACGCAAACATTCAACGCACCTGTCACCTCGGTCGGGTTGGATCAACTGTGTTGATTTATAGGGTAACTTTGTACCGGTTGCGGCTATTAAGAAAATGTCTGTAGTTACCGCGCTGATATCAACTGCTATCAGACTAATAAAAGGACAAACTTTATTAACTTACGACGGATGCATTAAGGCCTTGATTGGATTTATTCCTGTTCATTTCTCAATTAATTAGTTGTGGTTTGTGTTTTGATTAGTTTTTTTTTACAAATACTTGAAAGTAGTCGTTCATAGGCAAGTTTATTCAATGTGAGAAATGTGTCCTGCTGAAGCAGTTGGACGACAAATGTTAGCAGTTTGCGATTGTGTAGGACGGAGGCTAGCAATTATATTTAAATAGCCGGTGGACGGCCGCGGGCGCCCGCCCCGGCTGGCTAGGTATACGATCAATAGCCTGTCTGTGGCCACAGTCAAGATCACGAAAAATAATTAAAAAAGCAACATTCCCGCCAAACAGCGACTTGGTGGCGCCAAAAGACTTCGCAGATAAAGACGTTAAGAGGGATAATGCGGCTGTCATAATTAAACACATTATCGTCAAATCTGAAGGGCGGATAAATTCGTTATACTCTGATGAATATAATTTTCGATGTTTAAAGTGTAAGTATTAAGAAAGTAACCATCTTGAAATATAACAATTTAGATAAAAACCATTGGATTTAATCCCTTAGATGTGAAACATGAAATTACAACAGACACCTGATAAATATTGGAAGGGTTGATTAATTATGGAAGATTCGATCCATCAATTTGCCTAAGCTAACCTAATTTGCAGTTTCTCAAGCAGCTACCCAATAACTCTAATCTCCTGAAGGGACCGAATTCCCACCATTTGTTAGCTGTGATGAAACGGCGGACATTACCCGAAGCTCCTCGTAAATCTGCCGGTCGTATCAATTAATTTCGGAGGATACCGCCAATTAATATTCCAAAAATATCTTTCAGTGCTTATATATTTTTTAATTCTGCAAATTGCAGGTCAAACGGTTTTGTTTACAAACAACCATTTTACAAGTTCGATTGATATGTACTAAAATTACTAAATTATTATGGTAAGGGGTTATTTATTTTTCCTCTCAGTACCTACCATTATATTCATTATTTTACATTCTTACGATTACAGAATTGTTGTTTGTTATACCTATCTGAAACGGTCAGTACCAGTTCGACATCTCATATTGCTCTACCATCTTTTAAGAATCCAGACAAACTTAATGCATATTGTATGACTCTTTGTTTCCTTTGTCTAGAATGAGAAACAGAAAATTGATTCTGCATACGACATAAGCAGTAGGTAGTTGTATTACAATGTCTTGACAATATTATAGTTCACCCACTCATTTCCCTAAATGAGAAAGATAAAAAGTCGATCCCAAAAAAGGTGGTAAGATATCCATCGAGAGCACACAATCTCACGTTTGTTTGTGAGTTATCTCCTTTTATTACCAAACAGGAATCAGTAGCAAGGTGAATGACCTCCGAAAGTCACGATTCCTTAGAAAAAACGAGCGCAATAAAGCATTGTAATACCTCCATCTGTCATGTAATAGCCACCCTATAGCGGTGACGCTTAAGGCCTATATAACTCAAGACTTGTGTCACAAAGAAAAGTGAAGGCTGTTTATTGAAGCTTTTTATTGTGCCCGCCCGCTCGGTGCACCCTTTTGTACACAATACAATACCAAAAGTTGTCGTGCCTTGACTGTAAATGTGTAAACGAATCATACTTCTTTTTTCTGTATCGATTTTAATGTGGGATTCATTTCTTTGTTCCAGGTGTGTACCTTTTTGATCACTTCACATTCCAAATACGGAGCTTTTAAATTCGTAAGTAAGTTAATGCCGATGTTCTTTTATTTTGAGCATCATATTTTACCTTACTTTAACTTTAAGCATATAGGTAGGTATCATTGCATCAAGCAATGTTTTTTCGATGTGTTCTGTGCACTAACTTAGCCGGAAACCTTAAAACCAAGACACGTAAACTTAACGTTACATTACCTTTAAAGTATTCCTAGAGTACAAAGTACGTATAATTTTTGACTGTATTCTTCGGATATTCGTTGCGTATTGTTGACAGCGGCGCTTCAAGCCACGGCGGCTTTTCAACAAAGCATGTGACGACGCGGACAATCAAATCTGTGCGACAATTTCTCCAGCGACTGCTCTACACCGGCAAACACAAAGTAAACCCTTTGTGTTCGCATTCGTGCTTCGTCTCTTCTGACATGTCACATGCTTCATGCGTTACATTTTCTGATGTAATCTCTCTTACTGTATGTTACCTTACCGCTGTAAGGCATGCGGTTTTAAATAACAATGATTGATTGATAACTGCTGGGCTATTTTGACACGTACCTACTCGCGTCTTTTTCATTACCATTTCACAGGTAACATTGTTTTGAATTTGGTACCACGGTGTTTGGTACCTTACTTTGCGCCATGTTTTGACCCGAGGCGCTTATGCAATTTCAATAATTAGTCACTGTCAGAAAAATACTAACTACCTACATGTGTCGCTTCTTCGTGTATCGTAAATGCATTTTATAAGAAAGTAATAAATATAATTAGAGTAACGCCCGCCATATGTTCGTGCATATGTTTGCATCTACGCAATGCTGCGCTGGGTCATTTTCACGCGGTACGTATAACACAGTTGGTTTGAGAGGTCGTTGCATCCACTGCTCTACTGGTCCACTGATCGATAATCGAATTAGGTCGGGTTGCGCACATTTGTGATGCCCTATCTACTCCATGAAGAGCAGGTAGATGCATTCCCAGAAGGAAAGGCCACTTGTGCGGCCCACATTGCTTTTTGAACTTTTTAACGTTTGCATGTTTCGAAATACTCCGGTTTTAGTTTTTGCGCAAATATTTCGCTGGTGTTTAAAGAAAAAATCTCTTGGGAATCGCTCGTTTTGAAAGGCATCGTTTAGTAAACCGAGGTAAAGATTAAATGAAGCCACAACTTTTTTATAACGTCTGCGGGTTTTGCCTGAAATTAATTTCGGGTCCCATTCATTTAGATTCCAAAAGATTAGCACTTGTCTCATTCACATTTTTTTTACGTTTTTTTGTATGACCTCCGATTTCCATTCCCATTAGAGAGATTAAACAAAGGTCTAGCGGCACGCGGTTCCCATTGAAATTTGAAGCTCTATGGATTTTTGGAATTTTTGAAGCCGGTGGTCTTATGCTGTCAATGGCATATTTATTGAGCCCCACCCTACGATTGCTACGCGTCTTTGATCTTGATCCAACGCCTAATGCGTGTATAATTTCCCTTCCACAAACGTAATAAAATAAATTCCAATAGAATCCTGCCAACTTTTGCGAGTGAAGTACATATTAATTAAAAATGCTTTTAATGAAGGAGAAAGGAGATCGTTTTCGTGATTTGTATTTAGTTGTATCCTGACTTATAGCAGTCGTTACAAAATTGTAATCACATTGGAAATATCGCGGTTTCAATCCAGTGATCGGGTGGTCTTACTGTCTTAAGCAGGAACGCCCCTGGCCAATATATCAGAGTTACGTCAGATTACGAGGTGACCGGGTGAGTCAGCCGCTTTGGCCCCGGGCAAGGACTGGAAAGTGGTCACTGAGACTAGCTCGTTAAGGGAAAGGTCGCAGCGCAGAGGGCCAATATTTTAATTTAAATATCATACGTCAGCTTAATGAGATGTTTCGTGCTGTATACTTTGCGTAAAGTATGAATGGGTTATGAAATTATTAACTGCGTCGCGCCTCTCGCGACTTCCAGACGTTATGCCCAACGTTACAAGTTTTATGACAGTTTGAAAGTGGTTTCGTTGCTTTCAACAGCGAACTTTTAGTGCAAAATAATAATTTTAGCATGTTTTAAATGTTTACGATCCACAAACAAGAAGTGAAATGTATTCTTTGTCCCAGGTAGAGTGTTTAGTATGTCAAAGCGGATCGCATATCGTATTGGGCATACTCGCATAAATCAGGGAGCGATTCGTCACGCATCGAGTGCGCATACGCATTCGTTCCGGACTGAGTCGACTCACATATAATCATTTGTAATCGAATAAGACTTAATAACACGGAAAATTCATCGGGTGAACTAACGGTTTTGCGGTTTTTGCACAACTAGGAATGACGACCGTCGAATTGACTCGGCATCTCGTATAAATAAACAGAAAACTTTACTGTTTTATAGGCGAACATTTCCGATGACTTTCACAAACTATCACTATAAATAAGCTGTGATACATGGGGTATTTGAAATAACATCGTTTATCTCTGAACAAACAAACATCGGAAAGCCAACTTTCGCGCGCAGGAACCGCTGTTTATGTTGTGAATACTCGGAATTACTTCCATATGGCGTTTTTACAATAAGAGCACCAAACTTCGCCCTATGACGTCCGCATTCACAGCGGATATGACGCTGGGTTCCAAATAAACATTCCTATTGTTACAAGGCAACATGATGTTTACATGTTACTAGTTTTAATATGAGTGGTTGAGAACTCTACCATGTGTCGCATCGTGTTTTGATAAATATAGAAAAATGTAAATTAACAATTGTGTGCTATACTTAGTTGTATGTTACCTACTACCTAGTACTACTTTTCTTTCCACTTGTGTTATCGATACACCTTGAAAATAAACATGTGTTTTATTAGAAGCATCGTAGCGAGAACTACCTGCCATTGCTTACTCTTACTTATCGGAAATACATTTAACTTCAACGCAATCGAACTTACCGTTAGCTACAAGTAAATGCTACAAGTAAATGATATCAACAAACATTTAGTTCCTTATCTGTTTTATATCACGTCGGATCTAAGTTGGTGTGTACGTTTGGTCAGCGTCAGGGCATCAGGATATGCTAGTGTAGAGTAAATAAACTAAGAGAGAAAGCCGCGCTCTGGAATGCCGGCCACTTAGGTAGTTTAGCTCTTCTTCAGAATGGATGGTATGCAATACAGTCAGTAAGTAGGTAATGAATGAAAAAATAAACGATCGTTTAACTAAGTAGGAATATACTACTAATAATCGTTAGTAGAAAAGGTCGTCTAAAGCTAACGCTTGATTATACTTGTGTGTAAGTAGATAAATTGAAGGATGAAACATTTTAGTTCCTCACCAAAATGCTATCATAGACATAGACATACACACAAGTATAATCAAGCGTTAGCTTTAGACGACCTTTTCTACTAACGATTATTAGTAGTATATTCCTACTTAGTTAAACGATCGTTTATTTTTTCATTCATTACCTACTTACTGACTGTATTGCACTTGGTGTCAGTTAGCTAACTGACACCTCATACATAACGAAGAGCCTATCCGATCCACGTCAAATCAAACTAAATGATTGATGGATGAATAATAAAAGCAGATTCAGTATTTCAACGCAGATTCACTAAATAGCCCAATTAACTTGATGGATCGCTGGTAAAAGCTTTAGTTATTTGATTTCAAAGTGGATCGGTAAACAAATGTAAAAAAATTGGATCCTTTTATTTCGGTAATAAAGTATTGTTGTTTCGCTGCCAACACGTGGGGAGCGAATAAAGCTAGGGATCGATGGTGCTCCGTCCCCTGTCAATATCACTGATTGGAACCGCGCTCGCTTCTTTATTGCTTTTTTTTTTTATATTGAAAAATCGCAACACGCGTTACTGTGGCAATGTGGCAATCCCATTTTGAAATCTCTGTAGAGTTGTAATCGTGTCATCCGTGTTTTGAGTTCCTCAGTTCAATGGAATACTAAACCTAATAAAACTTAACTTTTTTATTATTTCAGCTATATACCTACCCATTTGAGTATCTCGTTTAAAACATCTTAAAGAAGATGAATAGAAAACTTTTTCTTTTCAGAACTTAAAATCTTTTAGAGATGTTCTTTGTAAGGTTGCCAGTATTGTAAAAAGCAATCCATTAAAAACTGTTTATCATTTTCATCAGCTTCATTTTTCTTTCAATAAATAATATAAAATTTCTAAAGGAGAAGGTAGTTTTTATGGCATAAAAAAGAGTTATTATGGAGTTAAGATGGTAATAAATTGAATAAGGCTTGTCGAAAGAGCCGCTTTTATCAAGAATCAATAGATAATCTACCGGTTAGCTCGGTGGAGCTCAGTTAGCGCTAAATAATTGAATTTTTATTGCTTATTGTTATGGTGGGTTCGTTGGTATAGATGACAGTCAATGTACCTACCTACTGTTTTGGAGATAGGCAAGTAAGGACCTAAAATTACCTAGCTACGAAAGTGTGGCTTTTGACTACGTAGGTATCGTATAAGTATTTATAATAAAGATTCAATTACCTACTTGCTTAAAATAATTAAATTTGATTCTGTACAAGTGATAAAAGGAACGCCTTCATTTAATTCCCGGGTTCTAAAGAAGCACAGCCGCCGCCGTTAACAAACAATTTTCATAAAACGGTTTTCTAAAGTCGACTGCCATAATGGATTGCTATTAAATAACGTTAACATTAAAGGATCTTTTCAAATATATTTGGTGGTGTTGGTGCGGACATTACGAGGCGCGATATTGTTACGGGGACATGGGCCAATGGGCCACGAGGCTTATCGTGTGGCCCGCCGCCGCCCGCCGCCCGTGCGTGCCGGCTCATCTCGTTATAGACCCCCGCCCTTTGTCAACTCAACGATGTTTAAACTTTTATCGGTCTTGCCCTCACCCTCATTGATATGCACGCTAAGTTTCTCTCCACATTTTCCGAACGATCCCTAAAGGGCCTTGCGAAATGAAATTTGTTACGACGTTTTAGAAGTTACAAGTTACGAACGAGAATCTTTTAAAACTTTGTGTTTGCGACATTTTGATTTTAATTGTTTTCTTGCGGTTTAATTTTTAACCATAACTAACTGCTTAGTTACCACAATTGTACCTAATACGTACTCGTACTACTCTCATACATGAAGTGCAGTTTGAGAAACGCATCTCAGTCAACCCTACGTCAGCGTTCATACACTCGCCACATTATAAATTAAAGTTAATCATCAGCACTTCCGCATACAGTTGATTAAATATTTGGGAGGGTTAATGAAGTTTCATCTCATGTTTACTTAAGTATATTATATTATGAGCTTTCATAACCGTCGTTTATGTGACAACCAGGTGCATACAAAACGTTTCATAAAGGTAGAATAGAAAAATAGCAGTTATTTAAGGTGTACCTTTGCAAATTCGGCGAGTTTTCATTACAAAAGAGCTAAGTAAGTACAAGCATTTTCTTACAGCGCGGAAGTTCATTTCGCTTGAATTCCTTTGCACTTGCGCAGTAAATTCTAGATAATCGTCTTTTAGTCTTTGTTTCGATGCTCTATTGTCTATTTTAATAAGATTCTGTAAAGAAGATTGGAAAGGTTTCATGATGCTTTTCATGATGTTTCATTTCCAATCAAATTAACGTAGAATATGCTATACCTATTAATTTGGTTGTGTTAAAAGCGACAATGAGATACCTAGGTAGCAGGAAAAGGGTATGAATTAAGTACTTATACACAAATAACATAGTCGATAGTAACTATTTATCTAAATATAAACAGAAACAAATATCTTGTTGTAAGGTTTCTCTAAGAGAAACTCCGAGGTTGTTTATATATGTATTATGTTGAGTTGACGTAAAGTTAAACGGCGGTAAGGTGGAGAAGACGAGTTATAGTGCTCGCACTTGTACACATTAAGTTTTCACGGCGGCGAGAGTGCGCGGCCACGTGTTGTACACAAATCACCAAGGATTTCCACCGTGTTAGATTCTATAGGGCTGCGTCTAGTGCTTTTATGGACACACGAATAAGTATCTATTAGAAAAAAGGAATTTTACTGCAAAGTATGAGTAAAATGCCCATAAATCGCTTCGCAAGATATCAAAAGTCAAAACGTTCGAGAAAACTTACCATAAATGCCGTAACGAGTATTGAAGCGTCACTGACAACGGAAAGAATAAATTACTTTAACAAAACTTTTACTCGTTTGAGTAGGTACCTTCTAGGTCTTGTAATAAAACCATTTCTTTTTGTGGCAACTGAAAGCTGGATGAACAACTTAAGTCTTCGTCTCCGGCAGACGTTAATAAATAATGTTCTGGCAGCCGGGCAATAAATTTTGCTAGCTAGCTCCAATATAGAAATAATCATCAGTCACATCTGTGACACTTTTAGGTGAATAGTCCAGAATAGTAGTCCACGAATTTTAAAACCGGATGCAATGCTTTCTAAAGTCGGTATTCTCTTCTAACTTTTTGCGACAGGTCGGAAGGATTTTATGCCAGTGTCAGTTAGATAGGATATTTTGTAAGAACAAAGTTCAACCCTATAAAGTTACTCTTCCAGCCTTGAGTTTAGAAACTCTGCTCGACAAATGCACTGCATTTACTGAAATTCCTCTCAGCGGAAATTAAAACTGCGAATGTAGCAGTTTTCAGACTTCTTTTATAGTCCTTAATTACGGTTGCACATTTTAAATTCATGTATCACTTTTAAGGAATAACAAATTAAATGAGCTCCGTTCTCATACTTTCCGGTTTGCAAATTCTACATTTTATTGTTGTCTAGTCGATGACGTGAGTGATTGATTGGCTTTTGCAACATGCAAGTTTAACCTGTTCTTTGCGCTTCGTGACTAACACCAGAAAAAAACTTTCTAAGATTGTCTTAAGCTGTTTTTATAAAAAAGTTACCTTCGTGACTAACTAAGTAAAAGGATAAAAAGTGTAGACGTCTATTCCTTTACGTTGCATGCTCAGGTCCATAGAGTATTTGTAATCTAGACGGTGCATCTTGTCAGAATTTACAAAGTATCCTGAAGGAGCTACGGGTTAAAAATAATCCCATGTCTGGGGCTTATGCGGCTCCAGGTGTCGCCTTCCGAGATAACGAGTTTCACGTCTTTGTAAAATCAGCTACAAACCATGTGAACAAAGTTGATTTTACGGAGGTGTTTGGGAGCTGGATCGATTAGGGTACATGTTGTTTACGCGGCGGATTTATATCACAGTTGTAATCTGGGTTCAGCCTCGTCTGCCACCTTCGTATCAGACAATCGGCTTACGATCAAGAATTTAAGAAAGCTCCCTCAGCTATTTGACTTTTTAACCTGCTGACAAGTAAGCTGCTATTGTTGTTAAACATGAGATGATCTTATGATGTATCTCACAGACTCATATTTAAGAATATACCTACGAGTAGGAATATTACATTAGGGGCATTCTTATCTTTCCAAATTCTCGTCTTTGGAAACTGTCAGGTTCCTTGAAGGTTTGCACATATATTTATGTTTGATTCGACGTTTGCGTCTTCAAAGTACCCATTGTGCTTGCTTCGCATACAATAGGATGTTTAGCATGTTAATATGGGAGCGAGAGCATGGTCGCGGCGCCAGCGCAGGCGCCGCGTATCTTGTTCGCTGCGTATCGCTTGTCGCTATTTCTCTTGAAGACAGCCGGCGACTACGCAAGCACAAGGTCGCCGGGTGCACGGCTATCTCCTCCGGCGCCGATCGCCTCGTCGTCTGAATTACAACTGTTCTCCGACATTAATTGAACACAAATTCCTTTAATGGCGGTCGTTATCCTGAAGTAGGTACAATGTGTCAGTCTGTTTACGCAACTGCAATATATCAGCAGACGTTCCCGACTTTCGTCCTATTTTAGGTGCGAGTCGCACGCTTCAATGACGGTCTCGTCCCGTGTGTCACATGCTATTTGCATCCGTCACATTCTGAACGTATAAGATATTGATCCAGCCAATTTGTATTCCAAATCCACTACTGATCACAGTGCTGTCGCCAGCACAGGGTAAATCTAGTCTAGACCCTTTTTTGTCGCTAATAATAAACCTAGTTTCGCAAATCCCTGTTTTATGAGGCGCCTGAGAGCTAACGTCTTGTGGATTCCATCTAACTAAATAAATGGAATCCCGAAACAGATGAAATTCTTCGCTTTTGATTACAATGTCTTTAAAAAAAAAACGAAATAGGTAACACAAATTCTGAAATTTCATCAAATCATCGATTAAAAGAAAATGTGATTGGGGAAATCACGTTTTGAAATTTGTATTACGATGCCAATCGCAATATCTGGTCGGTGTCTTATTACGAGGGCGTTGGGTTGGCATTTGTATGAACATCTGATAACGTCAGGTGTCATGTCCAACACGCATGTATTACGAATGTTATGATATCGGTAATTAACATTGTGCTAGTTATAGTAGATGGATGATACTCGTACCTACATTTATGAAGCGAAGTAACTTGGTTGTCTATGTTAATATGTAAGTACTTATTAAGTGAACCTGCCGACTTACTAAATTTTTTTGCTACCCATGGAGTTAATACTTTTAGCTAAAAATATGCATACAGACTTAATTTACAACATAATACAACCTGTTATCAAGATAAGAGCTTAAAACGTATCATAATCGCATTATCATTTTGTTCAATGCCAATAAATACGAGGTGCGAATTCCGTAAACGTGTTACATAATACATAAGTTGTTGTAAGTCCGAGGTTGGCAGCTATTACCAGTAATAATAAAATTACTTACAAACAATTTAACATGAATATGACAACCGTGTAACTCGTAAGAAACTCAGTATGCGGCTAGAATATTTTATCGATTGTTTATATCAGGAATATTAGGAACGTCGTAAAAATGGTGCGTTACCATAGTAGTGGCTGTAGTTAAATCTTTAGTTACATTGTTTGTTAATTGGATCGTAATAGAGTTGTAGCTTATATGCTTGAATACAAGTGGCGATAACGATAATACGGCTACAATATTTATATTGCTCTGAATTTTAGGGTGATAATGTAAGTTAATATTAGATATCCATTTAGTATTTGCGTTAATCCTTTCAATAAGTACTTTCACTTATAACATACTTTTATACGTAGGTATAAACAATTGATATATCGTTTCCTACTCCAGTAACGTACCGTAGGTACATAAGCTGTCAATATCTAGGTGGAGCCATATAGGTATGTAGTAGATACTAGATTCTTACTACTGATAGTAAAGTAACAGTGTTAAAGTAGTAGTTTTAATTGAACGCCTTTAGAGGCACGGTAGCCTAAATCTAGTCGATAATTAATTAACGAATGCAAACAGTAGAGTTTAATAATCTAGTGACTAACTTAAATCTCCTTGTGGATTTATCAAAGCCTCATGAGATTTAGAACCGAATCGAAGTCGGAAGCTACAGTTTGAATATAAATGTAATCCAGTTCCAAAAATCTACGAAACTTAATTAATTTCAAGTTCTTTAACAAGGTTAACTTTGTAGAGCAGACAAATTATTGTTGGAAATTGAAATAGGTAGAGTTAGGATCTTGATCTTTTTAAAATCCACTTAATAATTTTTATAAGTACCCTTGTATAGTATTTTACGTTGTCTAGGAATAAGGTCGATTAATGCCTCGATTCGTCAATATCTGGATAAATACACATTGTTATTGTCCTTCTTGCAATAAATCATAGAAACATCTACTTATAGCAAAAAATAAATAAACCATTTATAGGTAGAAAAAGGATTTAATAAAATGGACATCGAATCTCAGTTCCACATACGTCCATTTACCCGATGACCGCTACCTTTCCAGATTTATTCACCAGGGTAAAGGGTACGTTGATGGCACACCCTATCATGGCGTAAATGTGTCATCAATGGAAACGTGCCTGGGCCGACTTTGGGGAGATTACCCTACAGAACATGTGCCGAACGAATTCCAATTATGGTTCATTACATCTATGTTATTAAATTAGTAACTTTATTGACAGTTTAATTGATAGGTTGGTTGATGTGTAAGTTTTGTAATTTCTCCGGTAATATTTAGCTTGAAATTAGAAACCTTATGTAGAGACGTTTGTGACAAATAGGTGAATTTTCTCTAGCTAAGTATATTACGAAAATGGTTAAAGACCATAGATGAAACACATGAGTTAAGTATTATCCTGTAAGTGAAAGTGTTTTATACGTCTGTGGTATTCTTATCAGTTGACTACCTACTGTGACGTAATGTGGAACTAAGTACCTATGAATTGTAGAAAGTTAAAAAACTTCACATCGAATAATAGTTATAGTGATTTTTAAATCTTTTTAATTCCGGAACTGCAATATGTACCAATCTACATATTTAATTATACTGCTGAATAAATTATAACCTAAAATTATATGCGTCGATCGATCGTTAACTAACTGGGCGGTCTTCCTATTGTTTTCCTTTGGCCCAACATTGTTTTCAATGCTTCCAAAGTATGTTTACGACTGTAGTTTCGGTTTCTTTATGTACTATAAAGTTTATTATATTTAGTGTATTGTGTAATCAGTAACAGTCTTTAACAATCGATATGTGTGGCTATCTGAAAACATACAAGTGCCACCCTTCGAAAATGATTCCTTTCATCTCGAAATAGCTTTAAAGGGGAGTAAAATCGCAGGCCGGGTGATTTTTAAGCTTTATTTACTTGAAAAGGAGCCGATTAGCGAAAAGCGAAATACTCGGCTGCTTTAAACACGCTTAAAGCCGAGATTAAACGGCACAACTACATTTTTAGCCGCTGAAACGAAATCGCGTTTCATTTAATACATTTTGCTTACAGCCAGTTGCAAGAAAAGTCAAATAAACTAATGCTCCATTACACCTATAGCTGTCGCTGTTATTGATAAAAATCAGAATAAGACGACACGATATTTAATCAGTCGTTAGATTAATGAGCCTTTTGTGCAATTGTGTGTTAATGGAGTTAAATATAAAAAGGACGAAGTTGGATAATCTTCAAAAAGATAATCTTACGTCGTTTTCTGAATTAATGAACCGAGATACTTAATGATAATGTCATTCTTAAGTCGACTTCGGTTAGGAACCAAACGACTTGACTTGAGGGTAATTATTTTTTAAAATGACCATTGTGACAAAAATGAAACAAAAATGAAAGTGTTACAAAATTAAACTTGTTACAAAAAATAACAAAAATAAAATATTAGGGCTTACTCACAATGCACACTTTATCTTTTACTATTTTCTTTTACTCATGTATTAAATGTCATGCAATGAAATGAAACACAATACCAATAATCAACACAAATTGTATTTTTTTTATCAATAATGAAATCAATGAAGTCACTATATATAACACAACATAAAAGATTACTCTCTTTAACTTAAAATATAAGAAAACATAATTAAACAAAATATTTCATTGACATAATAAAATAGAATTAGTAAAAATTATATGTGGCTGAGGCTTTTTTTACTGCATTTGGGTGCGCATGCACAATCACGCTCCGATTATAATGTTTAAATTAGTGGTCCACATTATAGTCACCGATGTGATTACAGCTTTACTTCATTTTTGTAACGTCATATTTGTAACGTCATCAAAAATTGTTACAAAAATGAAGAAGCAACATTGTTTGAAAATAATCTCAAATAGTTTATGCCAACAGAAATCTCAATGAGTGAAATCACCGTGCATTTTTATAAAGATACATAATAAACTATTCCAATAAACAATTAATGAAAAAGGAGCCGCTTACCTGTGTATTTTGACAAACAACACAAAATGGAAAAATTAAAACTGGAATTTTTCCGGTCGACAAAAAAACACACGTCGTGCACTTTTTCACACAGTAAACGAAATTACCGATTCAAATTCGTTTCTGGCGTGCCATTGACTCGTTGAACTGCTAAGTGTTTCTTTTTCTAGTTTTCAATTATTACCAGATTTATTCGTTACAAAAATGATAAACAAAAATGAACAAAATTTCGGACGATGTTTTGTAAGTAAAAAATATATATTTAAAATTATTTAAATTAAATACTGTATACTGAAGAAATACGCTTTCACTGTTGTCTAGGCGATAAATTCACTCATAATTAAATAAAGGTTCCAGTAACTTTTTTAGGTCAAATTTTGTAACGTATCTCGTGAAGAGGACAAATAATTTTGTATAGGGACCATCCGAACCCACTGAGAAAAAATAAGTATTATTTTTTTAATTGTAATATTTAATACATAAAACTGTTTAATTCTACTAGACAATACAACATTGTACAATAATAGGTACTTTTTTGATACTTAAAAGTATTTTTAATAAAAAATATCGCGTATGGACAATTTTTTTCATCCAAATGGTCATTTTTAAAAATAATCACCCTTGAACATTATGGAGATTAGGTATCTGCACGGTATCTGGCTACACCTATTGACTATACTAAGCAAGTTAGGTTGTTATATGAATGTCTTTGCCTTATCTTAAAATTGCTTCTCATTTTAACCGTTAATGCTCAAAACGCATACCCAATCGATTAGTCCATTCCATTACATACATTTAGAGCAAAATTAAATACGGACAAAACTTAATTAAACCTTCCTCTTCGATATATTGCTTAAAATTATTTGTAAGTAGCATTCGCGGTAAAATTTCCGCAGGTTTTCATTAGGGTATGCGGAAATTTTCCGCGCGTTGTCATTGTCAGTGCGATAGATGGGTGGTCGGGAGACGCACTCGAGCGAGTGGAGTGGCTGTCACATCACATGGAGGGCGGCTCTGATCGACGGGTGCTGAGCCGGGTACCAATATCTACATGTATAGGTAATATAGCTCTGCTGTGAATTGCAGAGATATAGGACACTTTAGGTGTACCTACATTCCGTTTTACGTAGGTATTTGTTAATTTATCGTTTGAAACGACGTAAAGTTTAAGATAAGCCGTTTTAGGTTGGGTTATTCATTTGACTGGTGGATATATAGGTAAGTAATACGAGAAGATACTAATGCAACTTCTGTTTATCATAAATAATTAATCGTTTAGAACCATACAAAATCTAAAAGTTTATACGATTAGGTAGGTTTTACCGTTTTACGTAATTTACAAGAACATGTACCTAATTTGCAAATATATAAATGCTTTTAAAATTTTATATAACCACTTTCTAGATACGCTTACCTTTACCTACTCATATTCTACATACGAGTATAAACTGAGCAAATTAAATTTCTATACTTGGGTATATATATATGTATAGACAGACATCCCTTTTGCGGCAAAGTAAAGTCAAGTCTTTGTTATTCTTTTTAGATACTATAAACACCAGATCCTGCGTCTCTCCTTACAGAAGTCAATCTCAAATTTTACGAGTATGAATATTCATAAATATTAACTGAGAGAGCGAATTTGCTTGAGTTGTCGCTCCCTTGGGTCGTAACGTAACTTAGGCAATCTAGGTCTAATAACTGTCTATCTAAGTTGAGTAGAATGAGAGACGTCGAGCTGTTTCTCCCTCAATAGAAACGTTGGTTGTGAAGATGGCAATATCTGCCGACTGCAATATCCCGGCAAATATTGCACAATAGAGCGGGAAAATGTACAACTTAGGTTAGAGCAATAGTTAAAGTCACAAGTTGAAATATTATGTCGGCTTTCGTGTTCAACGATATAGTTTTTATTTAGTTTTCAACTTGGGCGATTCATTTGTTTTTATTGCGGTTGAAGTCTGGTAGCATTATGATTTATTAACACAAAGTTGTCCGCGTTTTATTTGGGATCCTATCCTATGAATTGACCATGTTTATTGTAATTTTTTTTTTTTTTTTTACATCTATCTTTCTTTTCTTTTATATTTAACGTATGCCTGGAGTTATATTGAATTCATTAACTTTCTTCGTTCCTTATTTACATTCGACTCTATCAGATCAAATTACCCAACAGTTTTACCAGAATGTATTAGACCGTTTAACCAGCGTAGCACAATAGAAAATAGTTTGGAAATTACGGTGGTCTAAAATAGTCAGCCGTTTTTGATATTTAAGGAAACACGCAACCATCATTAGTGAAGCCAGTTATGACGTCTTAGGAACATTGCCTTAGATTTTTTTTATACGATTCCAATTATTTTTAATTTTAGCCCTCCTATAGTTATACTTTTTTCGTGAACACGTGTGTCAAGTTTAACTCACCTAATTATTCGATTCGCCCAAACTATACTAGTAAACCTGTCAATACGTAGCTGTATTACTCTATGAAATAAACTAACAACATGTTTTAAAAACTTGATAATAGAACAAAATTGTATTTCCCACAACGTCTAAAGTAGTTTTTCAAACAAGTTGGCCGACTCTCGCTTGAGTGAGCGCCCATATGAAGCAATATACCGGCGAGTATAAACAGAGATAATTCCTTTATCAAGCGGCGCGGGTCCATACACAGCACCTGTGATGGACGGACATAAGACCCGACAAGACAGCCGATTCATCAAACTGTCGTTATGGCTTCCACACCAAAACGTTACGCGTTATCTTCCGATTGATCTCCCTAAACAACCTTAAGTAGCTATATTCCCACACTAAGCACGAGCACCTTCTGTTAAGCAACTACTTAGCTTATTAAATTACCATAACTTGGAAACTAGCTACCTCCATCCTGTTAACCTAATAAACTTCTCCGACAACATCAAACTTTCAAGCAAAGCTGAAGTTAGAAAACTCTTATATAAATTACGGTAATATCTTTACCTTTTAGCAAAACCAATTCGTTGAACAGTTTATAATAACAAAAACTGCACAGAATAGCTGTTTTTAAGAGAAATGGCGAAAACTTCCCCAAAACTATTTTTACTGTATAATGAAATTGTTAAATCAACTGGACTTGGATGTCCTCCAAAAAGTGGGATTCTCTGGAGAAATAAAATAAGTACCTACCTAATGTTGTATCTCGTAAAATCAGATCCTTGCGGAAGTTGGTACGGTCGGTAGGTGTCATTATATCCAGTGAACGAGCAACAAATGTTGTTCACCTTTTTGTTTTGGGTCGGCTCTTGATTACAGAGGGTTAGATAGATGTACATCTAGGTATGTTGTAGCCGCATTGTGGAACAAAGGAAGAAAGTAATTTTCTACATGAGCTTTCTCGCATTACTGTGATGGATAAGGGGCTATACATTTTAATACACGCCACGTTTTTCTACAGAATCCATCTACCTGTCTTACGGGAGGATTATTTAGTGATAGAGGATACGTGCGTGTCCGTGGATACGTGTAAGTAATTAAAGCTTAGAAAAACTATAACATAGATAATCCTGATTAGGTATCTCTACAAATTACCTACAAACTTTTTTTTTACAAGAAATATAGATAAGTACCTATGTAGTGGGGCATGTTAATATCACTTTGCATTCAGAATTTACTTTATTCCTTAAATTTTCGTACTTATAACCAAATTATTTTCCACTGCAAAACACCCCAACCAAGTATTTATACTTGTACAACCTCCATATTCTTATGGAATTGTTTGCCCATATTAGGGGAGCGAAATGGCACGTTAATGAGAGTGCTTCATACCGCTACATACAATCTCCTATAGAAAGCATTAGAAAAAGAGGGTGGTTAATCCCCGCTCAAGAGGCGCGTCGGGGGAGCCGAGACACGGAGAGATTCCAAATTTCCAGTTTCATTTACTCACAAAGTAAGGCTATAAAGCTACGGGGTTAAATCTTAAGTATACGAGCACGTTAATTTCCTTCGAGCTGTACTTGTCGTATGGAGATGTAGAGTGCGGTTTCACAATGACGCGCTTGTCAATGCGATCCCGTCGTGTTCGATCATCGTTATATTTTCTTTAAAATACAGCTTAAATTGAACATTGTTGTGGTTTACCGCAGTGATATTTAAATGCTGTTAAAATGTGTCTCTACCTCCGAGTTTCAGTTTTTTCTTCGGGTATTAATATAATAAGTTTTAACAATAAGCAAGGAATCCCATCTGTTCAACCTCAATATTTTGCATATTTAATTCAATTACGTTGTAATGGAATTGTGAAGTCGGAATAAATATACTTAGCAGTAGTGCTAGTGGAGTGGTCTTGTTGCAAGTCGGCACGTCTCCCGAGAGTCGTTAAGCCGTCTGCGAGCCGACAGCACCCCAAACTTTACTGTTTGTTCACAATGCTCCGCACTATTGTATAGTACCTTCTACGTGTCGCTTGTTATATCCTACAATGTGAATCCTGATCGGCTTAAGAGCCAAAGTCGCGTGCTACAACGGCTTCAGCATTCAAAGGAGCTAGGCACCCTAGACGGTAAACTTAGTGGTCAGACGTCTAGTACCTAAATACTAAGCACCTGGGCTTGCTCAGACTACCTCTTTTAAATTGTTCGGATACAAAAATAATGGTTTGCATATCAGGCTGGCTAGCTAGTAAGATATCTGTGAGCTGAAGAATGATTTCGTCTATTACTTTAGTAGAACGGTACTTCACACAATATCAAACAATTTGTATCCTATTTACTAACAACTCTTGAAGAAACTACTTTTTGTTTGATATTGAGAAACTTTTTGTCTATTCGTTTTGTTGTCAGCAAACTTATTTGGATCTGAAAGTTCATTCAACTTATCGCAATAGCTTTATTTATTCAAGCAAACTAGCCAACTTCGCCATTGACATTAATAACTAATCGCACAAGTAGGTTAAATCAAACTAGGTTAGACTATTCTACGTACAAACTACCTAACATGCTTCAGAAATCTGAACCAAATTATGAACGGTACTTCGTCTCAGCTATTATTCATAGAACGATCGCTGCTTGTAGGTATTTCATACGAGTATGTGAATGGCTGGCACTGCTAAAGTATACTGAGTTAGTCTATGAGTGCCTGAGTTATTCGTAGATGGGGTGCAATCTAATGCATAATCCAGTGCAGCATGGCCGCCGCCGCTCCTACATCGAATTTATACTTCCCCCGCCATGATTCAGCACTAAATTACAGCACGCAACATTACCATGGAGTTGGGCTTGACACTTTGTTCATTCGGCCCAGCTAATGACGCCTTTGGTCTCAGCAAACCGTCTGAAAGCTTTATAACGCTTTAAACAAGGGGACAGTTGAGGAAAGCTGACAGTGGAAGGCGGCGAAAATGTACAGAGCGAGCGTTATGTTTGCGAGAAATCATGTTGCATTCGCCAAGATTAGCTCAAGAGATAAGTTTACGCCGATAAAGTTGTCAGTTGTGAAAGTAAGCTTGTTTATTTAAAGTATCAAATTGAGAGCCGTAGACGTTAAATAGGAAGTGCATTCAAACAGCAAATAAAATAAGTCTGAGAGCGGGAGCGAGGCGGGCGGAGTTTAATCAGCGGCAGTGCTCTTGAGAGGAGTAAGTACGTAGCGGAACTGTTTGCGGCTCGAGAGCCTTCCGCAGTGCTCCCAGTTTGTCGCATTTGTGAAGAGTGAGGGTGCGAACCGGGCCTGTCTCGTTGGAAACTATAATGAAACAGAATGGCGTGGAAGACTGGCAGATCCGTAGATTATTGCAGAGATTATATCTAACGCAGTGTGCGTATTTATTACTTCATACCATATGTACAATTTGAGATATGAACAGCAGTTTATAATAATGCAAAGGTAACTAACTATGTTCATGCGTTAGCCGCTAACGTGCCTTATCAGGGCTCTGGTGCAATTATGTCAACACCCTGTACACGATTTATACCTGCGGCAATAATATGCGTGCGCTAAGTGTTTCAACTTTAAAGAATTCTGTAAAATATTTGAGCTTACATGTTTTGAAATTGTCAACCTGGATTACGAAGTCATTCTAGTTTTAATGTAGGTAGTAAGTATATACTTGTTTTAAATATTTTCCAGCATTTTCAAGTATTCTTATCGTGCGTTACGTTGTTTTACTGGATACAACGCAACAAACAGTTTGTAGATTATGAGAGTTGCGTTTGGGCGAGTGCCAACCTCGTCGACACACGCCACAAGTGTCAGCCGCAGACGGGGCCGGCGGCGGCCGCCACTGCTCCCTTGCGACACAAACATAATTGGGAAACAAAATGAGGACACCACCGTTAATTATTCCACATAAAACGGACTCGAAAGCCACAATTTTATCCAGAAATCCCGGGCATTCCCATTGTAAAGCCTCGATTTAAAAGCGTCGACTTAAAGAATGGTTACGGCGGTAAAAAAGAGTAAAAAACTCTATTATATTCTTCCGCGTCTGCGTGTCTCGAGAATGCAGTTGGAAATTGCAGTCTGTCCCTCCGGAGGGCGGAGGGTGAGTGGCGGGGTGCCGTTCGTCCCCTCTTGTCCGATGTTATCCGACAGCGACGTGCTCCTGTGGTGATGTTTTTATTCAATTTCCGCGTTAAATGATTTCGCCTGCTCCAATTTACATTTTTAATCAAACTTTGTTAGGGATCCAGCCACCGCTTCTCCAAAGTGTCGAAGATTAAAGAGTTCATTTCACAAGCAACCGCAAGCACTTGAATCGATTAGAAAACAAAATAAGCAGTCAATAATAATCTAAAATCTCATCTCTATGTTTATGGGGGGTCAATAAAATCCGAATTATCATATTAATACGAGGAACACGTCGGGCAATGAATAGGCAATCAAGACAATCGACGGGAAAGTATGATTGCGTCGGTCGTCCAACAACCTCAGTGACGTGGGTAGCTCCTTGTGCCGTAAATCTTTGCCATTCATGACAACTGCAAGGACAACTGTAATTGGCCGCATCATAATATTACTGCTGATATAGTTTTGATCATTTCGCCAAGTTGCGGTGGCAATATTTTCATGAAAGTCTGGTTATCTCAAAGGTAACCTGTACTAGTAGGTATTCGTAGATAGTTATCCTATGTCTAGGTACTCGTAAATAAACAGTTCACACTCCCGGCGGTGATGTTTCTGTCAAAGTTTCGGGTAGTTGCGTCCCACAAATATTTACCTTATGTTACCGTGTGTCCGGCGCGTCACATTTCATGTTCGTGTCAGAATACCTCTCCTGGGAACACACTCGCCACCTACACGGGTTTTCTCATGATTACTAACGTTATATTTAACATTTCCAAATAAGCTATTACTAATAAGTGCCCCGTTTTATTACTACCAGCTGCGAATACCTAATCCTATTCCAAACGAGATTCATTTCCAATAGAAATTTTCGTTTCGCGAATCCAGTAAAAGCTTTGCTTAAGGCCAGTAAAATTCCAATTATTATTATGTGAAAGCTGGGTCCGAAATTAACCACTAAATATTTACCTATTTAATTATGAGCGAAAGCACATAGATATGATTGACAACAACTGGTTTATAAACTCAATACAGGATTTTACTTTCCTATTTCTTAGAAATCTTTTAAATACCTCTAGGAGTGGTAAGGTTACTAAATTAGACCGCTCTGGAACAAAGGCTATTCATTAATTAACCTGAACACACCACAGCGCGTGTGGGAAAACTTTATAGCACTAGAAAATCGATAAATTAACCTCCATTTCGGAGTTAATTAGCGGAGCCTGGTAGGTACCTGCGTGAGTGTATTTATAGAAACAGCTTTATTGATTTGCCCCAAAACGTCCACCTCGTCAAATAAATACATTTATTCAGACGTTTTCGCAAAATTGCGGTCGGTACGATGGTAGCTAACCGAAAAAGTATTATTATGATAGATTTATGCGAAGGAGGGTGTTTTTATCTGTTGGGCTCCGGGCTCGGTCGTCGACTTCAGCTTTTGGTACCAAGCCATTGAATATTGAATGATAACGTGTCTGGCTTCAGGGCAGATCGACCAATATCATTGATGTCCTGAGATAATAATATCGAGATTCCCAGAAGATAATATGTTATTTTGTTGTGGGACAAATAGATTTAGTATTGGCTCTGAGAACAAGTTACAATAGTCATTGTGAAGATATTTGTTGTTCTTTGCAAGCGTTTACAATAAAGATAACTTTTGAAATAAGAGTTTTAAAAAGAAAATTAAAATGGACTGAAACAGTTAAATACCGAGAATTTGCCAAAGCTCATAATAAGGAATAATAACTCAATTTCCTGGCTACGTTACGGTAAAAAAAAGCAAATCGGCTCCAGTTGTCATGTACATGGCTGCATGTGCAGTTATCAACCGTGATAATCGCGAGGATGCGGCCATGACATCTTATGACGCGTTTGTAGGGGTCGGACTTAGGTAAAGATGAATTGGGCCATAAGAAACTCGGAAAGGATCGTACTTCCTCAAACCTTTTTTTTATGGCTGGTTTTGCCCCTTGTCCAAATAATAAATGACCCTGCTAGCTCCAGCTTTACATGTGTTTCTATCATAGAAACCATGTAGGTACTCGCTGGTACCGTCTAGAGTTATGAACGTATTTGAAATGATATACCTTTTTAGAAATTGTTTAAAGAAATTGCCTTCTACGAGTATATTGCTGGTAATTAAAGCACTCAATCCTTCAAATCCGTCTCTGCGCCGATCCGCATCCATAGAGGCAGTAATAAATGTATTTCTTGCCATCTGCGACACTGATTACGGTCGGTACGTGAAATGGCACTTCAGAACGATAACGCAAGTGTTTTTGCTACTTAAGCAGTTCTTATTTTAATGCGAATATGCTGTCTCGGTTTGAGAAACTACAAGTATCTCGCCTGCAACTGGTTTTAAAAAATATGAAAGCATAAAAAGTCGTGTGCTCCGACATGAAGAGGTTTTTTTGAACTATCTACACCACATATTGTTGCGATTTATGTCTCGTTCTCTTTTTAAGTGGAAATTTTCTTGTATGTAAGGTGATATCCAAAATTATTATTGGCAAGGCAATATTAAATTTATATTCCTTTACATACAATGTACTATGTTATTGTGATGTATCGACCACCGATGCTCACGAATAAAATCGAAAAGCGTAAAAAAGTTGATGCACATTTTTAAAACGCATGTTTTACAAATGCATTCACAGCCGTTATTTATGTCATGCAGATTTACCTTATAAGACTAGCACTAACTATGGTGTAATTCTCTAGCAACATTACAAGGTGTTGCATAAAAAATAGCTTAGAGTAAAAAATGCGATTCGTCTGGGACGTGAGGCGCCAGCCGCCAGACCGCTTTATTAAAACTGCAACGGCTGCCTCTATTTAAATTCGGTTAGTTTCCTGAAATATCTGGAGCTATCTTTGTAAAATTCTCCATTGTGAAAACGCTTTTACATAAGCTATTATAAAATCGCAGACGTCGCGAGTGGCTGCGACAAAGGCGATTTCGAAATGAAATGCGACTTGCGGGAGAAGAAAAATACCTACTACGAATATTTGCATACAGTTCGTTTTTGAGATAGGTTTTTGGATTATTAACCTACTTTGAATGCAATAAAAGTATGTCGATGCATCCAATAAAATACTAACACACTTACATAGCTACCCGAGTAAATACCTAGGTATATAACTTACCTAAAGTTTGCGAGGTTAAAATTAATAATTTCAATTCGCACTTAAATAAATGCTCCATTCTACTACATAGGTAATTTACAGTTAGTGCTTGGTTATACCGTTTGGAAGTTTTATGATTATGACCAAACAAGAGGATGCTAAATGTCAATATGGCAAATGAAATGATGCATCACTTAGCCTTGCCACCTTCCAATAAGTACTGTTTTTGTTCAGGTTAACGCCCCTTACAATTTCCTTTAAAACCTTTAAACGGGTGATGTCATGTTTTCAAGGATTTGTCTTTAAGACGACAATTTAACGAGATATTTCGAGATACTCCTACGTATTCAGCGACAAAGAAAAGGTTACCTACCTACTTCCATTATATTATTTTGTTTACTTAACATTTCTTAACAATAAGTATCCTCCTGCGGTTACATATTTAATTAAATGCGATCATTCAGGCAAAGTTATAATTAATTTCGGGTACATATTCAGGATTAAACATTAGGGACAATGTTTTGGAAACCCTTATAAAAGGTCCAATCAAAATATAAATGGGCAGGCGTGAACGTGAACCCAAAATAATAAGTAAGAAGATGGCGGTAAACGGAAGTGTTAAATTGCACAGGGCGCATGCGTGGTAACCCTTCGAAAGTCGCGTACTACGGGAGCAAATGCGACCTTCGTAGGTCGCCGCCCGCCATTCAGTGAGGCCTCATTGATTTTCGACTCTGAGCCATATGGCGCCCGACTCTACTCATCCGAGGAAACTGACCGGTTGACTTAACAATTTAGATGCACGTGCCGGCAAAGTGTTGCCAAAGGGATAACCTTACACTCCGCAAAAGCAAAACCCCATCTCGATGAGATAAAGTTTTGTGAATGGCTGCTTAAAAACAAAAGCGTCAATCTTTACCACAAAATTAATAGGTCTTTACCTATGAAATTGCCGTTTTACAGTACTGGCCATTTCAATTAAAAATATTTTTTATTTAGCTAAGAATTCTAATTTCAAATTAATTTCATTTTAAAAATATGGAATTCTTTTTCCAAAAACAGTCATTTGTTTATAGGTTAGTGTTACATTTTCATTGCATTTCAATCATTTTCGTCAACATGGATACGTAAAAAATTCGAGTAATTATGGAATATGAGTTCCGTCGTGGCAGCAACGCGGCACAAGCGGCTCGCAACATCAACGACGTGTACGGAGCTAACACTACAAACCAACGAACCACTAGTTATTGGTTTGCTCACTTCCGTTCTGGAAATTTCGACCTGAAAAATGAACCCCGCGGTCGTCCGAAGACTTTGGTCGATGCAGACGAATTGAAGGCGATCGTGGAAGCTGATGATACTCAATCTAAGGCTGAATTAGCAGCAGCTTTCGACGTTAGCATCAAAACAATATTGGTCCATTTGCGTCAAATTGGCAAGGTAAAAAAGCTTGACAAATGGGTGCCCCACGAACTCAATGATCGCCAGCGCCAAGTACGCGTCAAGACGTGCCGTGCATTGCTCAACAGACACACAAATGAAGGAATTTTGAACCGCATTGTCACCTTTGATGAAAAATGGATTCTGTTTGATAACCGTAAGCGCTCAGCAAGTTGGTTGGATCCTGGTTCAGCACCTAAACAATGCCCTAAACGAAAACTTACCCCTAAAAAGGTGATGGTTACTGTTTGGTGGTCTAGCACCGGTGTGATTCATCACAGCTTCTTACCAAATGGGGAGAGTATTACTGCAGATGTGTACTGTGAAGAATTGAACACAATGATGGAGAAGCTGGCACGTCTCCGACCAGCATTGGTCAATCGCTCGTCTCCGCTGCTCCTGCACGACAACGCGCGACCTCATACCGCACAAATGACGGTCTCCAAGTTGCAAGAACTGGGGTTGGAAGCTCTCCCTCATCCACCGTACTCACCGGACCTGCTCCCTACAGACTACTACTTTTTCCAGAATTTGGATAACTTCTTGACTGGAAAAAAATTCAATAACCAAGAGGCAGTTCAAAACGCCTTTGAAGAATTTGTTGCCTCTCGTCCAGCTGATTTCTTTAAGAAGGGCATTAATAAACTGCCACTGCGTTGGCAAAGATGCATTGATTGTATGGGTAATTACTTCACTTAATACAAATAAAAATTATATGAAAAAAAATCGTTTGAATTTTTTCATACAAAACGGCAATTTCATAGGTAAAGACCTAATATAAATGTGGAACAAATAAAATAAGTAACATCAAACGACTCAATAAAGAAAAGAAAATATTTGTTTGGCTTCATGATACAAACGAAATCGAATCTGCCCACAGAATTCCAAATGTAAACAGAATCACTTCAAAGGAAGAAACCGTACGTAAACATCGCGTATTTTATTATTGTATCTATATGAGATTATTTTATAGTAGCAATATCTTCATAGCATACTTATTTATTGTCGTTTTATTATACATGACGAGCGTCTAGAAAGTTTAAAGCTATAGGTAGATATGATTGGAGACTTGTTCTACGATTACCCCGCAGCGATTCCAATTGAAGAAATTCAAAGGATTTATAGAAATATTACCCACTGTGTAGATATCTCTGCAATTGAACTTAATTACAAAATTGCTACAGTAACATGCGTAATTTTAGTAAATACAGTTATTAAAGCATTAATTTACTCCTTAGAACTTGTTTGTCAAAGATTCTCCTTGCGTTCGCTAATTTTACTTTATTGCCTTCGTTGGCTTTAACCGCAAACCTGAATGCTGCGAACAGTTATTATTGAAAATAGTATTTATTTACGACTTATTTTAGCGGCTTTATTTTTCTGACTGTTTCTAGTAATTTTGCCTGCAATTAGACGTATGACTGGCGGCGGCGGCGTGCCAATTTTATTTCATCCTAATCCTAGAGGGAAAATTGTAATTATCCTTAACATTTGAACGTCGGTTGTCTGAAGGTTTATCTAATAGAGAGGTCAATGACTGACCTCATCCATTGGACCGGGTTACGTACGTGTTATGTATTCGTATAGGCACTTAGGTTCAGGGCCGCTTTTAGGATTGCTAGTCCATTAGCTTTGACGACGGCCGACATTGGCCAAAGGTTTTCCTGATCTAATTTAGGTTCAATGGATGTGGGATGCCTATTCAGGTCACTTAATGTACAGTTGAATAAACTCGGAAAATGGACAAGTTAGAGTCTTAATTTTAAATGACAAAAAAAATATTAAGCTAAATGCGTCTTTTTGAACACAACTTAGTTTGGTTTAGTGTAAATTCATCATAAAGGCATTATAAATGCTTAAGTACATACACCGCACTTACAGCTAGAAAACATAAAGTTAAGGCTTACGTCAGGAATCCTAAAACCGGCCTTAGCGAGATGTGCGGGCGCAACATAATGCGATTCCGCGAACTGTGCGCGCTGGCGCCTCGGCTTGGCCGCATGATTCACGCATGCGCTATATCCGGCCAGCATCTTTGGCATATCTTGACGAGATCATACGCGACTGCATTCTCTTTAAATCAGCCGTGACCACCCCTTAAGCGGTACATTTAATAAGTGCATGTTTTTTTTTATTTTAGCCTCGAGGTTAACTATGTTTCAGCCTAATTTAATTAATTAACACACGAATTTGTTTTACTGTAATCCGCTTAAACTGTTTCTAATAATTTGAAACATAGGTAATTAGGTATTTATATGTATGAATGGAGAGAGAAAAAAGTAAATTACTTATCAAGCTGGCTGATTCATAGGAGATAAGAAAAACCATTATTTTAATCTCTATGTAGCTAATCATAAATGACTAGTTAAAAACAAATAAATATGCTTAAAAAAACAAATTCAATAATAAGAGCAGTGAGTCATAACGCGACCGGTTCTAATAAATACAATTCAATAAATTTTATTGTTGTTGTGAATGGAGGCGATCAGTGTACTTCGACGTTGCTTTCGGTAAACATGTCTAGTCTAGTTACGACTTTGTTACTTTGTGACTTATGTTTTCAATAATTTGTGTTTAGTGGGACTTGAATTGTTAAATCAAAGTTGTTTTCAAGAAAAATGTGTAAATGTAAAGGAAATTGTGACAGCAGTGTTAGGAAGGCGCCGCTAAAATATGTTTGTATTTTTTGTACAGTTTTAATAAATTGTTAGTGTAATTAAGGAAACATTATTAATTGCTTGAGTAAACAAACATGAAATAGCATTTTTGTTGGAATTGGTACGATTGATAAGGAAGAAAACGCGCACAAAAAAAAAAATTGCATTTTTTTATGTAATCAATCAAAGTTCTAGGTTCTAAGTAAGTATATTGATCAGCGAGTGGATGATTATTATGACTTATATTTAAGCATATATTTAATATACAAATCAAATTCAGTTCTTTAAATATGCATTTACATTTGGTACCTAATAAATAAATCAATAAAAAATTAATAGGCAATGCAATGGCATAGCACTTTATCAATTGCATAATCGGAAACGGACATAGTCAACCCCACGCCTGCGATACCTAATACAATGCAATTCGCACTATCGACTGATTTAGGACGATGTTCCGCTGCAGCTGCGCTAAATGAAACATATGCGTTTTACTGCACATTTTACTATTGCAATCGGTGCGAGGGTGTGATGGTAATGAGCTATTTCTATTCGACACATTGAAATAGGGTTTATTGCGTTATGTTTATGAGTCGATTTTACAAATAGTTAAGACTAGTACCTAGGTATTTAAAAAAGTTTGAACAATGTTGACATTTGAACAATGTCGACATTGGGATACACGCGAATCCGAAGCGTAATGATTGTAGGCAATTTAACAATAGTCTGAACACTTAATAAACTATTTGTTACATAGATCAATCATGATAATTGTTTAAAACACGCACACATTCTTAAAACAAGGCAAATAGTACCAAATTACAAAGAAAAACTTTCTCAAATAACGAACAACCCGAACAAAGGTGCAAGGGTGTCGAATGCTAATAACCCAGCTATAAATAAGGTTCATATTCACCCTATGATTACCGACTCGCCGTCTCGTCGTGAATGATTGCATAGAGGCCAATCGTAATACCGGGGGCTCGGTTAACGACTCGCTAATCGGGCCTTAATTGAAACTCTCGACGAAATGAAAACATATTAAGAAATTGAAGGCGTATTTAGTAGTTATTTTCATGAATATAAGCTGCTAACAATATGTAGCATTAAAAACTGCAATATCACACAATTTTCTGTGTTTAAATTAGTATATAGGTACCTACCTAGGTACCTTAATACCAATGAAAACGCTTTCATCTCAGACATAATATAGGCAATGAATATTGCTGTATTTATTGCAACGCAAGGCAAATGCTCTGAGGAGGACTTTTCTACGTCCAAAGCGACCCAAATTCGCTTTGCTGTTAACATGATATTGCATTTGTTTTTAACAGTATGTTTTGTTTGTTACAGTGCATGGCGCGGGCGCTGTACGACAATATAGCAGAGTCGCCGGACGAGCTGGCGTTTCGTCGCGGCGACCTACTCACCGTGCTGGAGCAGAACACCGGCGGCAGCGAGGGCTGGTGGCTATGCTCGCTGAGAGGGAGACAGGTAATACTACGATACTTGAGTAACAAGGGCAAATGCTGGTCCGCAGAGAAGTAGTGTAAAGATCCCAAAAACGGAACAGCGACTTTAAAACGAGTAACTTACAGAGTCTCTCCTATTCTTACAAGAACATATCAATTGTGGAATCAATTCAAGTTGATCGAGGTCGCTCAACGTTCAATGATCAGCGTATGGTCGCAAAATTATCAATTTCCATAAGTACCAAAGATCTTTCGATTGACTTCGATTGCGTCAAATGAATCGTACCTAGCAATGATGCATAGATTGATATTGATCAGGTCTTATGACTTCGATACGTATCTAAGTGGTAGTGCAAATAGTTGAGCATTTTTGGCTATAGCAATTCGCCACTATCTTATTCGCCAATTTGCAACGACAAGAGTTTGCAGAGTTTGCGAGATAGAAGTAGGTACTTAGATGGAATAGGAAAGTATCTTTTGCAAGTCACGTTTTGTTTGCAAACTATCGACCATCTGGGACATTACAAGGCCCTTTGACTTAAACAGATGAATAGGAACTGGATTTGTAATACCTTGCGGTCAAAGACAGTGACGCATCTCGCTACGTGAGCTTTGGCGGAATATTAACATGACCTCATCTCATCGCTACGTCACCGATAAAAGGTCAATTTTTGACTGTTACGAATATTCCTAGAATTTTGAGTTTAAGACCATTTTGAAGGTCATCTTGGGAGCTTAATACAGGAAAAAATATAAATCACAAATGTTTCAGATAACTTGAAAAGTAGACGCCAAAATAGTACTTTTTAAAAACAAACCTTATTTCATCACAATTTTATCGAATATGTCCATTTCTTTTCAGGGTATATGCCCAGGGAACAGGCTGCGGATAGTGGCTGGGGTGTTCGACGCAAGCGCCGCGATGCAGAGACGTCGTGCGAGACCCCCAGCGCCCGTTGCACACCAGCCTTTGCCTAATCAACAGTCACCAGCTTTCACAAAGGTATGTTATGTGATAAGTATTTACATGATATTCTACTAGGGAAGTGTCAAAAGTAAAGAATAAGATATCTAGTCTTTAGCAACACTATGTTTAAAAGTCGCGATGGAGATATGCATTGTGATAGTCATTTGTTTGCCAGTATGAATTTTTCAGGAGTTGAAACCCAACGATGGAAAGTTTCGACATAAAAATACCCAAAAATTTAAATTCCCAGATCGAGGAATGTTCCCACTACGACGTCCCCCGAGCGCCGATGCCGGTACAACGCTTAGGCACGTACGATTCCCCGCGTCCCGTGGGCGACTGGTACGACGCCCCCCGCGCGCCCCGCCCCGCCTCCGCCGACTCCGCGTGTAGCGGCACCGGCTCACTCACGTCAGCGACATCCAGTGTTTCAGCTAATTCCGGCAGCTCGGTGCATTCCGCTGCCTCTGCTTCCAGTACCTATGACGTGCCAAGGTCAAGAGCCTTACCGCTGCCTTGTGATGCGGCGTTGGAAGCGTTGGAAAGGTTACAGGTTGGTAAAAGTTCCCATTTTTTTTTCGAAACCCTTGAAGTCCTTCCTTGGTACCTTTAGGGATTGACATAATCAACAATGACATGTCTTTTATCAACCTAACAAAATCCAATATTGAATTTGCAGGAGGAAGCCTCAGCAGCAGTATCCAGACTGTTATCATACGTAACTCCAGGCTGGCGACGGCGAGGCGCGCTCAGGCCCCGCGTTTTGGATGTGCGTGTGGCAGGAGCGAGGTTACGGGCAGCGCTACATGACCTCGCTGTGTTTGCTGACGCTACTCTCGCTAATGCACATGATGCGCAGGATAAAGGTACTTAATCAAGTTATTTGTATCGACTTTGAACATATTCTGAAAGAATACCGCAATTTTATCTGAAAATATTAATTTTCCAGGCATCGCAGTGAAATTACGGCCATTAGTAAAAGCACTGAAAGACGCGGAGCGCATAACGCATGAGGCGACCAGTGCTTTGGACGCCGGTGACTGGGCGGCTGAAAGGTTAGAGCGGGACAGGGAGCCGACTGACGGGACGCAAGATGCCTTGGATCAGTTGGTGGCCTGCGCGAGGTCGCTCACTGAAGACGTTCGAAGGGCTGCCTCGTTTATACAAGGAAATGCGTCGTTATTATTTAGGTTAGTACAGATTTAAATTCAACAAAAACATACATTTAGTGGTCTCATTGGCCTTTTTAATACAAAAACTTTAAAAAACATACCAAATAATTTTCGAAGAAGGTTTTGCCAAGCTATTGAGTTTCCAGATTACACATATTAAATCAATTGTTGTATTTGCAGACGATCAGCAACAGTTCCAGAACACGAATGGACAGAGGAGTATGACTACGTGCGGTTAGAATCTCGGACGGCGGTTGGACGGCGGAACGCAGAGATCAGAGCCGCGTTACCAGACAAACTCAGGGCTTCCTTCGATGCACTAGTTAGGGATGCTGATCATGCTGGCGAGGTAAATATAAACAATACTAAGCTCCATACTGAAACTAAAGAAAAGTGTGAAAGAAATTGTTAAAAATATGTGAAAACACGAACAAAAACTTGGCCCAGTTAACACAGAATGTTCAATTTAACAGGTTAGCGCAGTGGCTGCCGCAACCCGATTGCCACCAGACGATCGGCAGTTAGCAGCATTTTACGCAGCGCAAACAGCCACATATGGTGCTCATCTAGCCACAGCGGTAGAAGCTTTCCTCCGAACTATAGAAATGGGTCAGCCTCCGGACGTATTTCTGGCGCATGGAAAATTTGTCGTCCTGAGTGCGCATAGGATAGTCCACGTCGGGGATACAGTTCACAGGTATGATCATTGAAGTATTATTGATTTGTTATTATTAAATCTTAATCACATTGAAAATTTTCGAGCATTGCATTATGGTTCAATCCAACTTCCGTCTCTAATTTTCATCCCCGAGTGCTGCTTTAACGAGAACCCTTTTTCCAGGAGTGCACAACACGCCGGTCTGAAATCGAAAGCTCTGCGATGTTCGGATGCTTTATCGGACGCACTAGCCGCTACAGTCGCTAAGACGAAGGCAGCCGCACAGCAATTCCCGTGCGCCGGTGCCGTGGCGGAGATGGCGGAGGCGGCGCGTACGCTGGCGGCGCGCGCGCAGGAGCTGCGGCGCGTGCTGGTGCGGGCGGCGGACCCGCCGGCGCCGGCGTCCCCGCAGACGCCCGCCACCGCCGTGGCGCCGTCGCTGCCCACCACCCCCCTCACGCCTCTCACCCCGCACAGCTCCGCCTCGCCCTCGCTTGCCACCTTACAGATATAAACGATCGCGAAGCGCTGACCCGGCGCGGAAGGATGTCATACTATGAGGGAGCACCTCCGTCGTCCGTACGTATAGTTGGGTAGGATGTGATGTTTTACATACATCGAAGTATTATTCGGCTTTTGTTTGAAGTAAATGTAAGCGCATTGAGAAGATTGTAGTGAGAGTTTCTCTATCGCATTATGTATTGGAACGGTGTTAGTGATCGTTAGGTTTGATGCTCAACTATAGGATACGATGTACGAGATGATTGGACGTGTGGACGTGACGTTAATACGAAACGCGGAGTCTGAAAACGTTTTCCTATGCGAAGCGTTGTCTACGAGACGGTAGAATAGAAAATCTTTAAACGGAATTGTCTGACGGTTATTGTGGAGCTGAGCCAAGTTATCAGTATGCAAAAGCACGAATCCTATCCCCCGATCGTGCGAGTGACGTAATACCAAAGAAAGCTGATATAGGTCGTACGATACATCAACGTTAACTGCCATTACGGACGAATAAACTATTAAACGAGTTTCTATTTAAATGTTAGCATAAATATATAAATTACTATAAATTGAAGGCTGCCATTAGTACTTTTTATTTACATAAAACGTGTTCGGGCAGGGCCGGTTTTAATTACAAGTAACAAAGGATTTATAACGAGAGTTATTCAGATAGGAGAAGCGCACATGGTCGGAATTATCACGTAGTTTCGTACATTTTGTATGAAGACATGTATTACTAGAAACCTGGTTGTTTGTATCTAGCCACAAAATAGTATTAATCTAAAGAAAATGACGTATCTATAGGCCGGCCCTGAACTTGCGACCAGTAAAGCGAGTTTTTAATTGCTGGATGCTCATTTT
The DNA here is from genome assembly GCA_947563765.1 of Anarsia innoxiella. Taxonomy (NCBI): domain Eukaryota; kingdom Metazoa; phylum Arthropoda; class Insecta; order Lepidoptera; family Gelechiidae; genus Anarsia; species Anarsia innoxiella. Next base: position 4,159,945 of record OX387404.1, on the reverse strand, counting down.
GCAGTAGTGAGTTGAGTTGTCCGTCCAGTTTTATACAATTTTGCAACAATATCTTAACTATAGATGTGTACGTGTGATTTTTATACGGCATTTAGTCGTGTAGATTAGTTGTGTAATTGGGAGTAAGCATCGTGATGACGTAGTCATCGCATTAAACACATCAATGTTTTAATCATTTTAACGTTTTAGCGTCTTTTACTGTTATCACAATGTGTTGTGATTGTAATAAGTGTTATTTTGAATTAGTACTTTAGGGAGTCACGTTATACAGAAAGTAAAATTGCGTAAGATGACTTTAAATTGATCTGTAAATGACGAATGTTGAAGTAAGAAAAAGGTACCTGATAAATAAAGTATTGAAAAACAAAAATACAACACTAAGAAATGACACTCTAAAGTACTAATTCAATATAATTATCATCATTAAATAGAAAACTAATGTACCTAACTAACGTATAATTACGATGAACCTAATTGCAATGTTCCTTGAACTAGACTCAACAATCATTATAAATCATTATGTAAAAAGGCAGGTGTATAAACATATACTCTTACTTAAATTGATTTTAAACTGAATAAAGTTATACTCGTACGCATACTGATAATATTTTTTATAATTTTATAATCATCATTAGGCCGTGTTTAAACCAAACTGACTGTAAGCCGCCGAATGTGTGCAGGCTTTCCATATGTGTAGGCGTATTGTCGGTTATATGTGAACGAATAAGTGAATGTGTATGGAAATACAATAAACTGCGTAATGTTCGCTCACTTTCGGCTGTTTACAGTACAATCAGTTTGGTTTGAACACGGCCTTAATGCGAAAGTATATTTCATACTACGCTTATCTGAACAATTATTTAGCAACACCTGCCTTATATATATATAACTCAAAACTCAACGACAAGCAATATGCTCAATAAATAAAGACTTTACGTCAACCAACGCTCACCCCATAAAGATGGCTTGATGTTACCTAAACAATAGTATGATTGTTTGAACGTACATTTTGTAACCTATATACATATAGATGTAGCATACAATATCAATGTAAAAAGCATCATGTAAATTAGCTATTGTGTAATATATTTCATAGTTGTCGCAGTGTAGCTAGGTATAGATGAAATTGTACAAATGCATATTAAATATAATAATTTTAATATTGAATTATAAATTAATCATCTTGTAAAACGCAATCAAGTAAAATATACAAATTTTCGTATCTATTTTTTATTGTTTTATTTTCCCTTATAACAAAACTTGTTTAGTGTTACAACTACTAACGACTAAAATATTTACTTAAGTACCTACCTAATTCATTACAATTACGTTAAAAAAACATGACTTTAATATTTTTCACAAGCCCAGCGAGAAAACTTAAGTCCGACTTCTTAATTAATATCTATTTTGTTTTATAACGCTTATAAATATCAGTCTTTTAAAACTTACCGATACGACTAAATTTGATTTTAACGTAAAATAGAATTCAAAAACAAATCAACGAGGATATTGCTATAAGATAAAGAGTATTTTAAAATTGATTTTTTTAGGTTCATAAAGCCGAAACTATGACAAAGTTCTACATTGTTTTTCATTTTCAGCTTTGATAATAATGAAAAGATAATACCATCGTTCTTTTGCAGTGGAAAACTGACATAGACAAATAAATATAAATGGCTATATGAAAAATAGTGTAAAAACTCACAGAGTATTAAGTTTGATGGTACTGGTTTAGGTAATGCTGCGCACGAGTCTCTTCAGGGGTGAAGCACAGCGCGGGGTGCGCGGGAGGCAGACGCATCTCTGCTGCTGCCGCCTCTAAACGCGCAGCTCGCAAACGTAGAGCTGTCTCTGTCGCACGCGCCTCACGGGCCAATGCGCCTTCTTGAATGGCATCTTCTATCCTTTTTCTTTCCAACTGGAAATAGAAGAAGGCCATGTTAAAACTTTGTTTTAATATACAACAACACCTACTCTACAGTATGGATGAGAATAAACGATGAACACACCTTGGCTGTTTCCAATTGATAGTTCAACAACTCAATCTTCAATCTGTCTACTTCTTTGTTTTCCGAATGTCTCCAATTCCAAGAACCTATATTGGAAGATCCTGAAAAATATTCACAACATTTTTAAACCATAATTTGCGTATTTTTTATTTATCGTAATAGGGCTTTGAAGTAGGTAAAACAAATACCCTTATTAGTTATTAAATACATATCCGTCACGCCTCTCTCCCATTGTGGCAGGCAGATACCACTAGAATTCACTAGATAATACACATCGGGAAATTTTACCATCTTATAAGCATCAGACAGAGACAATAATAAAACCCGACTTGTAAAAACTGTGTTGTCCATAAACCAAAAATCAAGTAAAGTAAAAACTATAATATTCCTGTGTAGTTACTAGTTACCTATCCCAGAATCGCTATTGAGGACTGCATTAAGTGGGTCTGGCGGTACATCTACACCCTCTGCATCATTATCATTGCCATTACAATTATAATCTGTATCATCCACATCTTCATACACGTCAGAATCGGCATCCTCGAATAACGGCTCCTTTTTAATACTCTGCAAATTGTAAATCACATTTTAATAGCATTCCATTGACAAGTTTGAGAGGTTCTTAGGAACTTTTCGTCATACTTAAGGAAACATGAATGGTATACAACTTGATATTTAATTATTTACATTTATGTGAGTGGTAAGATCAGTGGCTAAGGTATAATAGTAATTATTTCTTATGCAACGGAGTTCATAATACCTTAAACTTTTCTTCAATGAATTTTCCTGCATTGTGTTTGATGTTGACTCGTTTAAAGTAATCCTTGAACCGAGTCTTTTTGGCTAATTTCTTCAAATTCTTAAACTTTGTCTGTAAGGCTTTAGCTGATCTTTTCTCTGGGCTAAGTTTGTTGTATGATTCAGCTATCTGGAATTTAAAGGTAACATATCACTTGTATGCCTTGTTCACACTAAGAATATGTTAAAAAGAAATTTTTTGTACTATACCTATATGACTTAATTTAGGAAATCTAAGTACTACAAATAGTCCATAGTTGCATCAGTAGCAGTCACAACCAACCTGCTTATATTTTGGTAGAGTATTTGCCCTAAAGGAAATCCTGCCTTAATGGGAGAACTAAATGAAGTAAAAAGAATAATACCCTCATCCAAGCACTGTTCTTAAGGTCAATCGCCTTTTTGGTGCATTCCTTTGAAAACACTTGCTTCTTTTCTTGCCTCACACATTGGAGGAGTAAGCTGCACTCCTGGGGAGAGAAGTTCAGGGATCTAGCTGTTCTGAAAATTAAAAATAGTTCTTATATTCTTTACCTATTTTTTAAACTAATTTAGTTTTGGAGACTGGCTTTAAAAAAGTTTATTTACCTTTTACTCTTTGGATGATACTCTTCTGTAAGGAAATTAAACAAGTATAGTAACATTAACTTAATATATCTTCAGGTATAAGTATGATTATCATAATATAGTCCCTAGGTATCATTATAATAAATTTGAAAATGATGTCTTACCATCAGAGTCACCATTACCATCCCATTGTTTGGAGAAGTTGGTGTCAATATCTTTATGATTTTCTATCCCTGTAAAAGTATGGTATTTTTACTTATACAAATACAAATTCAAAGCTAGGTAAACAATTAAGTAGCTACAGGGAGGATCCTTGTTGTTACATTTAGCTTTTCTGATTCAAATTAAACAAGTTACATATCCACTCAAGTCACTGCAGCCTTAGTTTGATTTTATACCTACTTATAACTAGTAGTAAATAAAAAGACCTACTTACCATTTTCATTACTACAGTTTTCCATGTCGAAACTTTCTCGTGGATTATCAACAGCGCCAATATTGTCAGCTTCAGAGAGCATAGCTAAAATCCGAGCACTAGCTGGATCATTACATTCTAATACATTTTTAGAGACTTTCCTCGCGTCCCTTTTTAAATTCTCCCACTTCCCCCTTAATGAAGCCACACCCCTCGCATTCCCTAAGAATTGGCAGTTGAATTGCTTCTGAATTCTTCTCCAAGCTTCGTCTTTTACTTGACAAGCCGTTCCAGTGTTAGACTTGTTCAAAATATACAGTTTATACTTCTCAATTAAACTAAGCAGCAGGTCAACTTCATCTTTACTAAAAGAAGGGCTTCTGTATCTCCTGAAAAGAGTTAGTTTTACCCACAATTCAAATTTTAATGGTCATCTTCTTGGACTAAACTATATGAAAATGAAGGCACTTACGAAGAACTTTGCTTATCCTCTACATTCGCGTCTTCCATTGCAATTTCAAAGAATATTATATATTTATGTATTGTATTTGTTTTTTAACAAAATAACAATAAAAATTCGGCATCCGTCGCGTTCATTCAACCCCTTGACATTGACAGCTTGTTATTGTGTTGCCAGTAACATTTGTAAGTCTTGCAACTAAATTATACCTATTTGAAGATTTATTTGCAATTTATCAGGTTTTCCCACAGGTTTTCCCTACTGCTTTTTCCGATCACGAGTTGAAATTAATGTAAACGTTATTATTATAGTAGTTTTTTACGGTTATGTTTATATGTTATAAATAATAATAAATATGAACCACAAAAACGAAAGCAAAATAAGTAATGTTGTTTCAATAACTCACAATTTAGGTAATTAATTTTAAATTGCAATAAATAGAAATAACTGTCAATGTTGTAGGTATTTTTAATTTCGGACTGGTATCTAGAGCTTTTGGATACAACGATCTTTGAGTATCAGACTGCGATCAATGATATTACTGCGATGAAATAAATATCAGTTAAGTTTATACGTCTGTGGTTAAATCCAGTCAGTTACATCTGAAAATGTAGGCTTAAAGAAATACCACATGAAACTTTTCTATTTCTTATGTAATTTTTTTATCAATTTTAATTTAAATCTAAAGATAACCAAGATGTATTAATATTTCTTTATAGTCTTTCGAATGAGGGCCATGCGTTGTTTGTGTGCTTCAGTAACAGCTGCTCGCTTGTAAGGTCGAAGCTCTTCATTTCCAAAGCCAGGGATCCACATGTTGCATTGACGTTCTGTAAAACGAGTAATAGAATTTATTATGTGTTACACTCTATACATCTTAAGAGTAATTTAGAAAGGCCAATTCTAAAAGAAATACATCTTGTTTCTTCTTAGCTCTTAGTGTGCGGTCACATCTGCATAATATACCACACAGAATGTTCTGTTAATATGCTCGCAATGTGTTTTAAGTCACTAAAGACACATCAGCCGTAATTATGCTGCATACATTTACTCCAGCCTAGGAATATTAGGCAGGTGTGTCACGACCCTTACCTAAATGTAAATGCACATCCTTAAGTTCCACTGTGGAAGCATGTCGGTGCTTTGCCAGAGCACACGCTGCATTTAATGTGGAGTCAATAAAGTCATCAGCAATTTGAAGTAGCATGTCTTCAACCTCTTCATCTAGTTGTACTGTGGGGTCTACTTCTCTAACCAACTCTTGTAAACGAGGTCTGCTGAGAATCTGTGAAAAGATATGTGTATCTTAAAAAAGTTTAATAATGTTGACAAAAGTTCTTAGGCATGACTCATGTCTCACTTATAGTTTGAGAGGTTAAATCTCTCAAACTATAAGTGAGACATGAGATTTCGTACTGGAAATACCTGCACTATACAAATAATAGCTACACACACATTACTATGGTATTGGATTTAGACACAAGCGAAAAGAACAAATCAAACAGATCTAAGGTTTACCTGCATAGTCTGATCTCCACCTCCCCCCGATACTACTTTGACACCAAGTTGAGACTGTGTCCCCATAGGACTGTGCTGTGAAGGTGATCCCTGCACTGAAGATGCTTGTAGCTGTGGACTTTGAAGGGGATTGTTCACATACTGAATGCCGCCCTGGCCTAGAGAACCAATCGATGGCATATTTGCACCTTGTCCCATAGAATTATTAGACATTGTAAATGTGTTTTAAACAATTCGACCTGGATTTAGGTACCGTCAATGTAAATTGTAACAGCAGCGTCAGAAACTTGAGAGAGAAACAGTATCAAAATATTCTTACAAAACTATTTTATATTAATATAACAACTAACTATAAAATGTAATAACATAGGGGAAAAAAACACTACTATTAAATAAACGCACGATACAAGTGCAAAGCAAGCAAGCAAATGCAATGCAACCAGCCGACCAATAAACAACAGCAGACAGAACTCAGACAGACCAATAAAAAAAAAAGAAAAAAGCTGTCACTGTCAAGTCTAGGGATGTCCGTTTGATATCGATAAATTAGCAAACTCATTCGTTCAGTCCATGCTACTTTTGTATCAGGCAACTAAATCGGTTGATGAATAGAAAACTTTAAATAATAGAAATGACAAAAACATTGTCTTTGGATTACCAAGTGTCAAAAAATATTTGAGGTTATGTATTTTATTCGTTCTATTTCATTGAATTTACGCTGTGTATGAGAAAATTATACAATAAATTGCGTGAAGTAAGTCAACATCTTGCTAAAATAACTCAAATATTAGATAGTCAGGCACAAAGTGAGTCTAGTGAGATATTGCTCGCTGGGACGACCCCAAAATGGCGCTGTCTTCATAACAGCACAAAAGTATTGAGCAAACATAGCTCGAAACCAACACGCTTGTTTTGACTGATAGTTTTAAGTAAAGATAGTTCTGGTAAAGTGACTGCATTAATCTCGTGTTCATATCAATAACCTATGCTTAGTGAGATATGAAGGAAGTGATTTTAGCTATTTTAACTTTCGTATGTAGTGTATTTTTAGTTTTTGTCTTTGTGTTGTTTTGTAAGTAGTCCAGTTTGAGCGTGATTTTATGAATACTAACAAAAATGACGGATTTCCTAATTTTAACATTGTTATTTTTTGCAATCTCTTGATATTGAGAGTCAATGATTTGTTCCTTTGTTTCAGGCTGGTACATAGTCTGGAAGTGCTGTCTATCGAAGTTCCGATTCGTCCGGGAGCTCCTCGGGGGTATGTCAGATACCCCTCCCGCCTCAGAGACAAGACAACCCAAGTTACGAAAAGTTCGAAAGGAGTAATAAAAAATGTAATTACGCATTTTAATTCGTCATTAACCATAACAACAATAGGTACCTTTTGTGACGTAAAATTAAAATTATATTCTTACTCTACTTAATGATTGTAATAGTTGTATACACAAGGCTACATTTCCTGTACATTATTGATTTTATTGTATGGATTTCAGAAGCAAAAATGAATATCAGGTGTGCCAGGCCAAGTGACTTGATGAATATGCAGCACTGCAACCTGCTGTGCTTGCCAGAGAACTATCAAATGAAGTACTACTTCTATCATGGACTTTCTTGGCCACAGCTCAGCTATGTTGCAGAGGATGAAAAAGGACACATTGTTGGTCAGTAATCTTATTTTCCTAAAATTATTTTTCTGTGAGAATAAATGATGCTGCATGATGTAACAACTGTTTCAAATTGCTTTATGACTAATCACTCCAAATACTATCATGTTTGATTGGGCTTGATAAGATAAACATAAAAAAATTAACAAATAAAGGAGGAGGAAGAAATTTAAAAAATTTAAAAAAAAAAGTTAAATTTCAGGCTATGTGTTGGCAAAAATGGAAGAGGATGGTGAAGACAATCGCCACGGTCATATCACATCACTAGCAGTAAAACGCTCTCACCGACGTCTGGGACTTGCTCAAAAATTGATGAACCAGGCTTCATTGGCCATGGTTGAATGTTTCCAGGTAATTTGTTGAAATATGTGCTTCCTTAGCTAAGATAGAAAAAAGTATAACAGACTTTATCATTCTTTCTCTCAATATTCATATAAAATCAATCTAGGCTTAATTTTTCATAATATTGTCATTCTGCCAAAACAAGCAACTTTGAGATCAGATTCCCAATGGAATTTTCTGAATTTAATGCTTTATAATACATATTAGTACTACACTTTGCCTCAAAAAACACATCTCTCAACCTTTTGTTTTTTCAGGCTAAATATGTATCCCTGCATGTGAGAAAAAGCAACAGAGCAGCATTGAACCTTTACACAAACTCCCTCGGCTTCAAAATTCTGGAAATTGAACCTAAATATTATGCTGATGGAGAAGATGCTTACTCTATGATGAGAGACCTCAGTGCTTTTGCTGAAACCAAAACAGAAAGCCAACCTGACAACTTGGAGATCAAGTCAGAATCTGCCATTATATCACAGTGTTGAAGTCTCAATTATAAAAAGCATTTAAATATAAATAATATAATACCTATATAACTTTTGTTTCATATTTCTTTTACCTTCTTTGTGTTGCTAAGTATATAGAACCACAACAGGTTTATGTTGTACCTCTTGAGATAAATGCTATTGTGGAGTGGCTGAAAGTTTGTATTTTCAAAACTCAAGAGATAGAAAGAAAATCATTCCATAACAGAGGTGTTTTTTAAGGATTTATATATAAAAGCATGTTGTAAAAACATAGATAAGTAACTAAATATTTAAAAAATCTTAGGTTTATTACTATAATTTAATATTGTACTTTATTTACAACTTATAATAATTTCCTTAAATTATAGAAAAATCCAATTGAATTATGAGTATAAATAAATTACTAGTCATCTTCATCATCATCATAGAGATGATTCAACTTCAATTCTGCCTTTTTAGCATCTGAACTGCTCTCTGCGTTATTCTTCACAGTTCTTACTTTCTTTTCTTTCTTTTTGGTCATCCCAACAACATATTCAGGCATTATAATCTTATTGCTCTTAAAAACTGCTTTCTCGTCAGGTCTGGGTTCTTCCTTTTTTATAGTCTTTGAGATTTGGAATGTGGGTTTCTTGAACAAGCCCGTTTCATCCAAATGTTCAATCTTTAAGTTAGCGTCACGATCTTCCATCTCACGGATAAAAGCCAAAGCCGTAGCAGTATTTGTTGATTCAGACATTTGATCTGGAGTAACATCGGCCAACGAATAGTAAACCCACTTTTGAGGGTTTTTGATATGATCAGGTATTGTTTTGGCTCTCACACATTCCTTCAACTTTGCTTCTGGTCTCTTGTATATACTTTCTCGTCCTTTGAATGGTTTCATCTCGTGTTTCAGTTTTTTGTACGCTCGTTTGTCGATTGAGCCAAAATCTTGTTCTTGTGTAGCTTTATTTTGCTTGGAGAATCCACACTGGTCCTCCGCATCTTTGAGTAACTTGAATAGATTCTTTTGTCTCTCATGAAATGACGACATCGTTTAGTATTGCAGGGAGAATTGATTTGAAAACTTTAAGGACAGTAATTATTACCGTCTTTCAGTCAAATTCGCCTTTAATTTCTCTAATTCTGTATCCAGTTTTAGATAATTAAAACAATACAAACACACACATTGATATCGAACGGAGCCAGCCATAATCTGTCATCTGTGATCTGCTGTCACGCACTAAATGTCAAAATTGCTTTTTATTTAGCTTGGTAGGAAAACAAATTAAGCCAAAGAAAATTTAATCTTCCTATTTTCCTAACGCCTAATGGGTGTGGTTTGTTTGTCCAACAGGTTTGTCGTAAAAAAGTAAAGGATAATCGCAAATGCCCCATTACATTATCGCTATTTTTATTCTAGTTTTCGAATCAAATAAAATCCTCAGACGTAGGTACCTACTGAAAGAGAATAAGCCACAGATAAGCCTTAGTAAAAGTTGAACAAGTCGAATTTTATACCGGTCACCGATCGGACACAGATTTCAATTAAGTTCAATTTCAATTGTTGTAGGTACCTACTTATAACCCGTAAGTATAAAATACAAAGCAAACAATGAAGTAGCAACAGATGTCCTTATTGCTGAGCAGCAATTCCAGGTAGCCAAGAAATTAATTAGGAAAGTTTGGAACTAGGATTTAATTTAAGTACTTATTGTTATCCTTGAACGCTATGACAAACTAAAATAATAAACAATGCCTAAAGCACCTGTTTTTATCTTTACAAACTAAGACTAGTTTACCCGCGTTAATTATCTTTACGTTTCTGCTTATAACGAAGCTAGTAGCTTTTCATTTACGGTCACAAGTTAAACATAGTCCAACATAATTTAACTAAGGATTAAAAGGACAAACAAGCCAGATACCGCAAATATCTGTAAAGTAAGTAGATGCGGATTAGATAAAATTGGTCAATATTATTTGGGTTTTATTAAGGTCAGTATAGAATAGCTAGACTCTAGGCAAACTTTAATAAACATTATCTACTTACGTAAAAAAAGCAATGGTACAAAGCACAATTATTTTGATTGCTTATGTGCTTTGATACGTACCAATATCCTATAATTAGGTATATCATCTTAAGATTGCGCTTTCCCTAATATTAAACTTAGATTTACAGTACCTACCTATCTAAATCTAAGTTACGTAAGTGTGTAACCTATCTATTTAGAAAATTAAATTATAACTTACTTGCATGTTAGATGCGCCTGTTCTAGCTACAAAGTACCTACCTGCCTATTAAGAACTATCTCGACGACAAAATGAACCATTTTTAATAGTTAGGTATCAGTTGTTCTTCCGCTTAACCTTCACAACCAATAAACTAAAGTTAACAGATATTACATTACACATTACATTTTACACGTGATGTAATTATGAATTATACAATTTGTTTATTATTTAGTTACGTACTCAATAATTACAATTATTCGCGGACCGGAACAGCCTTAATCGGTCTTAGAACGGAACACCGGAACCATTTCACGGCCATTTACCTATACTTACATCGTGTTAACTTATGTAGATACCTTTCTATAATTTAGAAGAGGTAAATAATGGAGTTCGTAAGCATTTAGATAGGAGCATTGGAGCCTCGATGCAAATGTTAAGTTGGTACCTGTTTCAGTTCGAAGCACATGAACCGTGTTGTTTGTCAACAACTGTTGCGTACAAAAATGTTAATTATGCGACGTTGTATGGTCCTGGCCAGTCTTGCCTGGTAAACTTCTTGTACAACATTTAAAACTCTATTACTTATACTTATAAACCCTTTTGTCCAAAATGAGACAAAGACCTAGCGATATTTAACGAATAATTAACTCTAAAGGTCTTTCTTGCAACTAGCTGTAAGTATCATTGCGAATACAGATGGGAAACAAAAGTAAAGTCGTTAGGTACCTTAATTACAGTATTTAGCTGGTATTTAGTGTTCGTTTTGTTGTTGCTCGCGGCGATTAGCTCCGATTCTTCCGTATAGCATAGGCGGCGGCTAATTTGTCATCTCATTACTACTCATATAAAAAGGTAGATAGATACTTTAAAATATATCAGCTAAGTACTACGTCCAGATGTCGGAAAATCTCTATTTCGTTCTATTTATGAGAAATATGAAATACTTTGAGTAAAATACTTTGTACCTAGGTATCTAGGTATACCAAAAGTCATATTCGAATTCAGTTGAGTCTTTAGGTGAATATCAAAGTATCGCAATTACTTGAGGTCTAAGCTCCTTAGGTACATATTTAGGTACATTTCATAATGCAGTTTTGTACCTAAACAACTGACTTCAAACTCAAACTAAAAACAAACAAAAAGGTGGTAGCGGCTTATAATGCGACTCTAAATTTAATAAGCACGCACAATTATTTCATATATTCCAGTGCATTTATCAAGATGTTTTGAAGTCGGTGTCCTTTTTTTTACTTGCTGCAGAAGTATTAGGTATTATATTTCACAAAGACTCATTTTGTTAATAAGTCAGAGCAAGACAATTTAACGAAGAGCTTTTATTTACAGCCATAATAGCCGAGTTGTTATTGTGTTTGTAATTTATAGAGTTCAATGCAAGTTGGTGGCGCTAATATGCAGCGTAAATGTAGCAAGTTTAAGTAGGTACCTGTGTCGGACGTGACCAAATCGACAGCAATTACAATGGTAACAGTTCACCATAAAAAACTTAGTTATGCAACCACCGCAGGAACTCTAATATCTTATGTGTGCCCTTTATTTTTTTAGGTATATTTTTTGAAAAACAGAGTGTGTATTGTGCTATTTTCTCGGCAACCTACTTAAAAAAACTAGTCCTGCATGTTTTATTTAGTTTCAAAAGGTACAAAAGCGTATTTGGTTGCCAGGAAACGAATTCTTAGTGGACATCAAAGTAAGTTTCACCTACTGAACCCTAGACACTCACTATGCACACGGTACCTTAGTTACAAAGCAGTTAAATTGTTTATGAAGACGTCTCGTTAGTCGTCGTACCTCACAGTTAAGTCGATACCACTTTAAGGCTTAGCTACTGTTTACAGCTTTTGTTTTGTTGTTGTTCGCGCATGCGCGGTACAGTGGTCACCGGCCGGCCGAGTGTTGGCGCTTGGCGCCCACCAACTAGCACGAGTCCACTTATCACCAACTGCTGGTAGCGAGCACACGCTCTCCGCGAAAAACCACGCTAATATTAGCGCGCGGGAAAGCATGGCCGCCGACCGCTGAACGCTCGGGTTTTTCCGTAGCGCAGGGCGGGCGGCGCGCGCACTCGCCCTGGATACCCTCAATACTACAGTCACCATCACTGAAACTGCACGTCTTTACCTTTCAATATAAAAAGACACATTCTACATACAATTTCATTGAACATTTAGTTTAAATTGTACCGTTTGATAGTGCGGTGTTCTTCTGTGGAGATACAGTGACAAAGTTGTTGACATTCCGATGTTAACCGCCTGAAATGTGAAGCAGCTGTTACTACACAACACAACAGGTAATAAAATGTGAATTTGTAAATAAATAATCATAAATAATCCAGTTTTATAAGACTATGAGCTTCACAATAGTCTTGGCATGTAAGTAACACTATTGCTTGATATTCTACCTAACATTTTTTGTGATAACGGCAGAAGAGATAAAGCCAACAATGACTATCAAGAGAACCCAATTGCAGTGTATGTTAATCGAACAATTAGCATTTTTTACCTAACTTAAGGTAGATATTTACATTAAAGTTCTTACTGATAATTAAATAAACTCGTACCTACCTACTTACTTAGTAATATTGGTCACATTTGGTGTATTTCTGCTGAACAACATAAGGCTTGCCGTAATCATAAGTAGCTACTTAGAGCATTGTTTAATCTATATTAAATAATTATTATTTAACTAGGCACTTATTAAATTAGCACCTATTCAAATACAGGTGCATAAAAACCTTGGTGACTATACTTCAATAATTTTCAATATTTTATTCGTGAATTCATTTAAAGCCTTTGAAAAGATCTAATTTAAAATGTAAAACGTGTAGCTACCTATCCATATCGTAGGTATTTGCAACGAACATTGAATTTCAGGACTATCCTTCTGAAACTAGGTAATCATAATCACGATTTAGTGAACGATAGGATGCCAAACATGTTCATCATTTATTCTTATAAAACAAATGAATAAAAAAATACCGTGAAATAGTTTGGTCTCTCTCGTATTTCATATTTGATTCACGGATGAAAAGATAAACTTGTTCCTAGCCGAATTAAGGACATACGGTATCTCGCTCGCGAATATATTTAAAAAAGTTCTGCGTTAATAACGAATTAATAGAATATTTTTATCACAGTACCTAATGCTATTTCCCGACATTGAAGAAATTCTGTAATTGGAAATTGACTTCGCAGGAAATTGAACACAAACAAAGAATCAATCGGCGAATGAATGTGAAATTATTTTTCGTGGAAATATCTGTTCTGTTTGTTATTTCTGAACGACAAATTAAAATGTGCCATTAAATTAATCAATGAAAATTAATTGTACTTACCTTTAATTTATCTTTTGTGATTTTTGAATAGGTAGAGTGTTTTAATTTAACTTTGAAAAGTAGTGAAGTCTGGTCATAAGAAATGTTAAGTATAATTGTAGATTAATTTTTTTACAGCTAGGTGTGTTAATTAATATTCAAGATCGTAAAAATATCAAATCGCTTAAGTTTCCTCGTTTCGAAGCTAGAAGGCGCGATACTCTCATTCATTAGTCATAATGATGCTTGTATCCACTTTGGAGTGACGCCAAATCGCAAAGATCATTGAATCATATGTAGAGTAGTATGAAGTTCTTAGAATGAATGATTTTTCATTTATTTTCAGTTGATACGTGAAGGTACAGATACCTATGAACAGTGGTGGAAATAAAATGTAGAAAGGGAATTTTGATTTCATCAAAAAATATTATAAATTCGTTTATAAAATCTGGGTCTCTTGTTATTTTTTTAGTACTTCGATATCTAGAGTTTTGATAGATATTGCTAGTAGGTACCTACCCATAAAAATGAGTTTTTATTTTTGTCGTTTTCCTGAATTTTCATTCAATAAGTCAAATTGCGTACTTGATTAACTATTTTTCTAATAGGACGAAGACTTGTGATAGTGGTGCAAAGAATGTATGCAATTAATTACCTACTATGACAATAATTGCCGTATTAAGTGACTTGATGTTAGTTTACCGCTTTTGCATAATAATATGGGCATGAATCATTTTATACCTACTCTTAGTAGGTATTGAGTAGTATTGACAGCAATACGTCATCAACTCTTATTGGCCAGTTAGTACTAAATGTAGCATGGAATTGTACTAAAATAAGTGGAATTCGTAAGTTATGGAAAAACAGCATTATTGAGCAATAGAAAAGTTTCCTACAGACGGAATACGATGATGAGCTAACTTCTATTTAATCCCTGGACTTAATATTACTAACTTTAGTATAATTTGTGAAACAACAGTGTTAAGATCACAGTTTTTGAATGGCGTTTAAAAGTGAAAACATTGATTTGGCCTTGATATCTGCATCTATATTGGTATGTTTTATTTATATATGTTTTTATTTTAAGTAGATAAGTATATTTGAAGTGCATTTGTTTCTATAAGTAGTAAATCCTTATATTAATTCAATTTTTTTTATAATATACGGATATCGAATAATACTTCATCATTCAGTTTTGAAATCACATTGCTTCTCCAATCCCATTTACACTTTATCGTGTAGCTGACCCATTCTTTATCTGAAATCTGAAGACGTTACTATCAGTCAATGTAAGTAGGCATTATAGTCATCCAGTGTCTGATTCACGCTCACGGTAGAAATTTTAAACCATCAGCTACAGAAACCAGCAAACAACTCAATAGATAGATACAAGAACAAGACAGTCAATTACAGGTTCTCACAGCTAAGAATACCCTACCAAACCGAACCATAGCAGACTATTATGTACAAAACAAATGTACGTATATGCTCGGAAAATAAAGGATGTTAACCTTTTCCATCTTCTTCGAACATTTCTTTACAAATCACTTGATAGATAGAAGTGCCTATGTGCAAAATATGTATATTGTTAATATTTATCTCTTTGAGGAAAATGCCTGTTTTCTGTTTCAATGTCAACCGTAATAAAACCCTGATTATTACCTTATAAATAATACATAATATATTTTAAGATAGTAAATAAAATGAGTTTGGCTTTTTTCACGAACATAGGTACGACTAATTTACGACTTATATAAAAATGCATTGTTTATTGAATAGAAAACTTCTTAGGTATTTGTAACGGTAGCTTGTACCTTTTACATTTTTTACATATAAAAAGCTTAAATGAAACTTTTCCCGTCACATTTTCCGTAAGCTTGTAAGTAGGTAGATAAGGTGACTAAGTATTTACAGAGCTTACGTCTAACTTCTCAGTTCACTGTCATAGCACGTAACACACCCTCGTGTCTAGACTCTAGTATCCCTATATTTCTACCTTAATGTTACTTGCACAGTCTACAATACTACACGATTATTTGATCGAGAATTGAGTAAAGTGTAATAGAATTTGCGGAAACGAAACAAAGTCTATTTTTGTGAACCACGTATCTACGTTATTCAATTATTTTATTTTGCATTCATACCTGCTTACCGATCGTTAGATAGATGAATCATTTTGTTAGTGTTTGGGTGAATCAATTCGGCCAATAAACTATGTACGAGCGTTTCGAATGCGTATAAAGATTTGCCCATCAGATTTTGTAGTTTTAACATCATTTTTATGGACATTTCAATGTTACCGCGTCGAGAAGTAAACTAGCTATAAAAGTAACGAGTGTTACGACCCGGAGGTTTCATGACCTGAATTAGAAGTAGCCCCGAAATCAACGATTTTAGATTTATTATCTGTAAGATATAGTTATTGACCTTACACAGAATATTGAAAGATCTGTGGAGATAGGTAGGTATCTACTTAAGAGAGAAACTTAAACGAGTTAGGTTAAAGTCAACAATTGTTATTATATTTATCAATGAGTTAACAGATCTACAGTTTGGGTGGTTTTGGGGTAAAGACTATTTAGATTACGAAGACGTTTCATATCTCTAAGATTTCAAAATAACTGGAAACAGGTATAAGTTTGACAATCTATTTCTACAAAACTTGCTTTAAAGATAACGAGAAAAGTTTTGTTTACAGCACCGGGGAAGCGAAGCTCTTAGTTTTCTTTTTACTGAGTAAGTTGCGTCTTTAAGCTGAAGCGAAATAGAATTCTTGCAAAGGCTTCATCTTTATAAAGAAAAGTAGATATCTCACAAAAGGGAATTTTATTTATTTCATATAGGTACTCAGGCTGATTTACAATGTAATTTGCTTTTTTTTTCTACGAACAGTCTAATTATTAAACGATTTTTCGGTTAGATGCCCTACAAAACATACACACCTACTTATTTATCTGAAGCTTAAAGGAATTTTTCAAACTGAAAAGTATTTCCGTGGTTTCGGAGGGGAGCGCTGCCGGCATGGTTGCCAAGAGAGGATGGTGCAACGAGCGCCGGTATTCGGGCGTTCGGCCGGTGTGTTAATCTTGACCTAGTTTCACCATCGATATAGGGCGGGCGGCAGGCGGTCGCCACTTCCAATATGGTGCAATTTTGGTACGATTTCGAGCGACGATTTTCCATTTTCTACTTGGCGGAGTTGCCAATTTATTTCGTCATTTCCTAAGCTTTTTGTTAATGGAAGGGTTACTTTGTTTCCCTATGTTTTTTTTTTATTTTTATTTTCCCAGCTTTTTTATCAATAGGAAAAAAAAATCTGTCAAAATAATGGCCATTATTCGATGAAACGAGAATTTATAAAATGCCTGCTACAAAGGGATTATTAGTTAATAAATATGATTAAATATTTCTCCAATATGAACCTACTCGTGCAGCGATTCAGGGGGTTGAACGGGATGAAAGTGGGTTGCATCGATTAATTGGATGTTGTGAGTTTCTCATGTAGGTACTGAACTGACAGGATATCGAATGCAAAAGTGAATTCATTATTCCAAATTTTTAATTGTAATTTATAAAATACTGGCAAAAAACGAACGCAATCGACCTTTTTGATTGAGTTTGAATATTGAATGGAAACCTGCCTAATTAACTTTTCATTGAATTCATAAAAGCTGAGCTAGGTTAAAAGATAAATTAAAAAGCTTTAATATGTAAAAAAATATGAAAGTTGATTCAGTCTTTTCAAATGCGTTTTATAAAAGTATTTTCTAATAGTCAGTGAAACACCGCTAGGCACGTGTCAGTCTAGGTTGTGTTGGCAACGAGAGGGGGGTAAAGGGGGTGAACTAGCATCCCTCTCTTGTAATTCCCTCGTGTATTGGATACAGTGGAAATTTCCCGATACTCTTGACTGTCGATAGATGCACTATCCAATTATGTAGCCCGATGAAGTACCTACTTTTCATTTTTATTTTCTGCTGCATCGCATAATCTTGTAAATTTTGCAACTAGAATTTTATATTAGCTTTTGTAGCTACTTTATTTATTCTAAAGACGTATATAGACAGTTTCAAACATTTATATTTTGAACATAAAGCTTTGCTGTTAAGGAAGTATTAAGAATGGAATTTTCCATTTTTTCCGTAAGAAAAGATTGATGAAAATAAGTTCAAAGGAATTCTTTTCAAATATTTTGAGAGGATCCAAACAGAGGGATCTGTAGGTATGGGTTCAATGATACAAAATATTTACAATATTATATACCTACCTATTTGACATGTTTGTATATGTATGTTACGCCCAAAGACCGAAAACGCTCTCGTATCTATTGTATTTCCGATTTGATTAAAACCTTAAACGAAGTACGAGTATTTTATTGGACAAAGGCAACTCTTTATTTAAACATTGCGGTTAGCCAATATGATTTTTATGTATTCTGACCAAATTAGTACGAACACTTAGCTGGCTTTGAGGCCGTATAATATACTCAAATTATATTACAATGCTCCGTCCGACAGATACATCTTTTCAATGTCGGACAACCTGTAAAAGGCCTTATTGCGAAACACGTAGCGTTTGTATTAAGAATTAGCTGTAAATCTGAAAAGACGCACTTGTTTGATTTAGCATTACGAAGTCAATATTGAATACTGAAATACCTTATTGAATGACCTTAAATATAAAAAGTACACGAATTAAGTAATTTAAATAAGACTATTTGTTAAAGTTTTTACTAAGAGACGGACTTGCTTAGTCGTAGGCATTTGAAACAAATTGGTAAAAATGTTGTTTAAATTCTTAGGATATTCCACGGGTATTCCTATAACCAAGCTTCCGGTGCGATTATGATAACTTACTAATTTATTTTTTCTTTCTATTAACCAGGGCAAAATATTACCCTTAATATTAACCAGAGCAGCCATTCTGACGCTCACCATTTTTACCTTCATAAACTTTGTCTAATAACACCTTCATCAGGATATATCGCATCTGAAATAAATGGTCAAGTTGCAACGAGGTGCGCACGCGCCGGCAGCAATCGTGTGTTGCCGCGTAATTTCCGCATGCTTCAGCTGGAGCGACGTTCTATTTCAGAAAGATACATCTTGTTTTTCATTCTTGGTTTTGGATATTCTAGGATTGGTCATACAAAATGAAATCTGTATAAGTGTTTTTTTTATCTAGTGGTGTCGCTACCAAATCACTATGTGCTTATTGTATTCGTAATGAATGGCAAAAAATGATTGATTCGATATTTAAAACAATTCCATTACTTCGTCTAATCTAAATTCGCGCGCATTGATATTAGCTGTACAGTCTCAAATGACCTCACATTCGGTAACAGTAGTACTACAACATAGAACTTCTTAAATGTAGCGGTAATTAAAACCTTGATTCGGGCAAGGTTGCACGTTATCGGACGGTATTAAGTCATATTAAGCAATATTAAAGGATGCACGCCTCAGCTACTGCTGGCTCGTCTCTGATCTAATTTGGCTGGATTTTATTAAGGAAGTGCTGAAGGTTAGACTGAAGTATGAAATGTTTTTGTGAGACGGACAAGTTATTGGTAGGGATTCGCGTTAGGTAGGTATATTGTGATATTTATAATAGGTACTTCCTGGACTAGATAGATAGATAAATCATTTATTGTTCATTACACATAACACAGTTACAGGAGTTGACAAATACTAGTCTGGACAGACTGGCCAGGACAAGACTGAACAAGACAAGACCTGGACAATAGTAATGACTTAGGACCTACGCTTATAAACTAGGATGCTGGTCGTATGATGATAAGTGTAGACCTCGTGGATCACTTACTTGCTGATGCAGTGGAATGTATAGAGGGATATCAAGGTTTTCGATGGCTGGTCTTATCCATCATGTCCACGAGGTCTGCACAGTCCATCGGGAAAAGTCTCAGGTCTCTGAGGATAGGCTGATATAAATGCCTAAAAAAGCAATAAAGTTTAGTTAAGATGTTTGAAGCTTGTTTCCAAATACATTTTATCATTTTAAATGTGGGTACCTACTAAGTTCATTTTTTCGTACTTAAAACTTTTGTTTTATTAGTAGTTGGTTTTATTGTTAAACTGCATTTGATAGTTATTCAGCTTATAAGCTTATTAACCAATGAATGTTTCCGCATTTACTCCTCGCTATGTTCCAATAAATATCACCCTAATGTCTTTAGCAGAGGCTCAGCTATGCATTGCTGTGTTTCACTAATAAACTAGAGAGAAACGCATTCTGTGCTTTCGTAATATTGTAGCTCTGATCTCTAAATATAGGGCATTCCGGCCACAGCCATAAAACTATGCGAATGTAACTAGGTTATGAGGGAGTTAGGATGGTCATATCATATGTTACAAGATCTTGTCTGAGAAAGAGTGTCTTCGGTAGAATGAGGCATTGAGAGCTAAAAACAAGGCTGTTTTTAAAATGCACAGGTAATTACCACTTTTTACTAAACTGAGCCAGTTTTTTTGTTTAGACGTGTATAGTTTTAACAATTACGTTATGACCAAAATAAATGATTCAAAATCAAACAAATCCACGACCTGTACAGTAAAAATAAATCGAAGCATTTCCTTCCTATATGTCATTACGCAATTTATTCCAAATTCTTTCATGATATATTGGCACAGCTGCTGAAGAAATGCAGAAGTCCATTATTAACGGAATAAGGAAATGTAAAGCATGATAAACTGTTATGGCAACAGATTAAGATGTTGGAGCAGCGACAAGTATTTAAATGAATAGTAGAATAGAATAAGCATTATTGGAACTTGCAGTTAAGTTCCTGCAAAACTTGAATGGCTTTTTTCTAATAGTTAGGGTAAACGGTTGAGAATACCATGAAACTCTAAAGCAGGTAGATTCTAGTGCTAATGTTACTCCGAAAGTCAAATGTAATAAGTTGCCTACCAAGTATAAATTCTATCAACAAGATAGGTAACAGTAACAGAATGCCAGCACTAAAATAACTCATAAAATATTTCCATCACATGAAAGACATAATCAAGAGATGACCATTTCGCAAGTGCAGGTTTATTTACCGACGCGCTGCCGTTACGCGTATATTTTTGTTTGTTGTTGCGTTCAGTGGCGGCGCGTGCGCATGACGCATCATTGACGCATGCTTCTCGCTACCAAGCGCCTTCCTGCCTCTGTCTGCACTTAACATTAAAAGCGTGGATAAACAGTAACATTCTGCGATTCACTGGGTGATAGTTATATACCTTTATTTATTAGGTGCTAAGTACCGCTATATAAGTATGTGTTTAAATTGAAACTGAATGCGTTTTTATATTATAAGATCTTTATTCACTTACTTATTTATAGGCCAAGTCTTTTTTTCACTGCTACATTTGACAGTTTCTCAACACCTATAAAAGGTAGGTATACTTATCTCGGAATAGACTTAACCTTTATTATAAGAGTCTCTCCCCAAATTAACTCACCATTCAAGTCCAGTAACGTCCTATTATTAGACCGATGGTTATGTACACATGATATCCCTTATAAAATCAATACAAGGTATCCTCCGTCTATAATAAGATTACCTATCTACAATAGAGATAAGTACCTTTCCTGAGACCTAATTTTATATCAAGTTAGCAAAGGAAGTGACCTAACATTTTGCACTTACAAGAAGCCGCACAAGTTCTACCCGTGTCCTAGTGACCGGGTCGTAAGGTGCATTTGCAACCTTATACCGGGACTGTATTGCACTTAGCTTGTGCTATTTTTAAAACCTCCTGTGTTTTACGAGAATCCTGTAGAAATTGCGAATTTGAAATAAGGTACTAATAATATTAAGAAAGTTTGAAATTGGGAGAGCAAAAGGAGAGCTTAAGGATACCTTTTAAGGGATTTTTTACTTATCTCACTCACTTGGCATTTAGATGAGTCGTGGGTTGCTTAAATCATATTCCTCCAAACAATCCTTTAGATCCACAAATTTTGTTATGTAAGTACTTCGTAGGCGTACCTACCTACGTACCTAATTCAAAAACATTTTCTCATTTGCCTTTCATCTTTTATGAATCGTCAAACAAATCATTTCTAACAAAGAGAGAGAACTCGTAGAGTAAGGTCCCTAAATATGGACTACCATATGGTTTTCTTTAAATAAAACTCAAAATATTGAAGCTCAGTTAGTCATTTTAATTGAAATCGATCAAGAAACTTATTAGTAATAATAATATTAAGTAAAATCTTATAATGGAACGAACATTTTTAAAATTTTAATCTTTTTATAAAGTTATGCCAATTTCCACATCTCAAAATTGGTAGTTAAATTTGGACCACGGGGTTTTTAATATGGACTAGGGGTATTTAATATGGACCATTTCATATTATTTGGTAATAAATTAAACATAATTTATTAAGAATCATATAGGAACTTCAAATATTTTTGGACTAGGTAGAAGTAGGTTTATTTACGCGAACAATATTCAGAAATAAAGTTGACACCCATTAAACCAGCACACCTACCGTGAGCCCACTGGTTACAAGCTTGGTATCCACTATACTCCACGAGTATCTTCAGAAAAGAGACCATTAGGTACAGTATAAACATTTCGCATTACTATGATTAATCGCTGGCATTAAAACTAGAAGAAATTATTGTTGTTCCGCCAGGTTCTTTTTCTTTTGGATGGCATGTTTAGTTGGTTATTTTAAAGTTCTATATTCTATCTTGGTCTACGATTTAAATTTCTTCAATCTATTGTTTTCTCTTGGAACTTCTTTTATTCTATGCCATTTGTAAAACAAATAAGTTACGGTTTATTAAATGAAAACCGCGTGGTCATAATATGGACCGGTGGTTCATATTTAGAACCTTGTCATAGGTCCATATTTAGATCCTACTACTTCTTAAATATTTTATTCGCGCAAAAAATATTCTTACTAGATGGAGATATGCGTTAGACACACAATAATATAGAACATATTAACGAATCTAAGCTAAAGATAAAAAATGTGAAATAATAATAACAAAAACAGTAAAATCATTACAAAACCCACCAAAAAATTACATCGACCTTTGCTAAAATCACAAAATGGTTGCCGCTGACACATGCACAATGGTATTTTCGCTGTTTCCAAATGGTGGGGTAGCGAGGGGTAGATAGAAGCATCGAATACTACCTACGTCGCCGCGATTATAGTGCCCTCTTTTGAATTATTGCAGTAGTCCATATTATGAGACTGGTCCACATTTAGAGAACTTACTCTACCTATTCGTTTAATATCTGTTTTAGTTGTCTAAACCTAGCTATGATTTAAGTTAAAATCATACGTAAGTATTTAATAATTATAATTTAAACAGAAAATTGACCAGAAAATAACTGACACTATTTCGTTTACGAACAAAATGCTACCACCAATATGAATACTTTGAGATAAGTATTTCCGAAACTAGAGTATCTAAGTAGATACTTACTTACACAAGTAATCTTTAGTTCATCTACTGACTCGAGTTCTACTCTGTACTTACAAAAATGTAGCAAACATAACTGCCCTTGGTCATTTGTTTAGCACTTAGAATGATTCGTAACACAAGTCGAGGTAATAATGATTCTTTATATGGTGCTGATACGCTACAAGGATGTAATAGGAGCGCTAACTCAACTTATTAACATCTCGAGATCTGATAGAGAAGGCACATTGAGACTAATATTTATTTATTGATGTAGTATTTAAAACATACTATACCGATATGAAACTGTCGATAAATCAAGTTGCCTGCAAATTCTATTAAATGGTATTTATCTGAAATGTTTTTTCTTTACTTTTCAGGTAGCAATACGACAAAGCTTCCACAATGACGGTGGTAACGAATCCCGCCCGTTCCAATTCAGAAGACGAGATCGAGAACACCCGCGACAGTGTGGTTGCCGGCGAAGAGGTTGGCGCCGGCGGCCTGCAGCTGGATGAGAACGCGCGGCTCTATGATGATGAGAAGCAGAGCGACATCGTGTTCGTGGCTGGCATCAACGGAGATACGTGGCGCTACCCCGGACACCGCCGCGTCCTGGCCGCCACTAGCCCTGTCTTCGCAGCCCTCCTCGCCGTCAAAACAGAAGTCATAGTCGTAGACTATGTCGACCGCCGCGGTTTCGAGCAGCTTCTCCGCTACCACTACTGTGAGCCCACGCAGCTAAACTCCGTTGCGACGGCCAGATGTGCTCTCGATGCCGCCTACAAATTCCTATGTTCTCCACTTGCCGAAAGATGCGCTCGTCGTCTAGATGAAATGCTAGACGCCGGAGTGGCTTTGGAAATATTACGCGATTTGCGTTTTCTTTGCGCCAGACTCCCCGGGGCAGCGTCGGCGCCACCTCTGCCGGCGCTGACCGACGACGCAGCCGCTAGATCCCTAGCACAGTGCTCCCGCTGGTGCGACTCTCTAGCACACAATGCCTTGCTAGTTCTGGATGAGAATGCGGACGCTGCACTGACAGATGAACGACTGGAGGAACTCACTTACGAGGACTTGGCATTAATTGTAAAGCGGGACACTTTACGTGTATCAAGTGAGTCAGTGCTGGCAGAGGCTCTGTCGCGTTGGGCAACGGCCGCTTGTAAACGATCTAAGAGGGAGTTGACGTCTGCTAATAAACGCGCCGCTTTGGGCGAGCTGGCGTACTGTCCGCGATACCTGCTACTGACCGGCGAGGAGCTGGACCGTGTCTTAGCGCTAGAACTGCTGGAACCTATGGAGAAGGCGCTGGTGGTGGCGCGAGCTAAGAAGCTGTCAGCGCCGGTGCCAGTGGGTGCGGAGCAGGAGGCCCTTCTGCGTCGCTGGGCGCGACCAAGACCCGCTGAGCCAGCTGCGCTTCCAGTACATCTCAGCCCGCGCTCTGAGCCGCCAGTCGAGGAGCCCCAGCCCAGTAAACTATGCGCTCGTCGTCCGAAGCGCCCCAAGCAGCCGTCATTTGCTCCCGAGGAGAAGCAAAAGAAGCGCGGATGCTGTGCGTGTTTCGGCGAGGGCCTCCTCCGGGCTTTCATTTGTCTCTTCGACTGAGAGCGGGCGACGACCACCTACGTGTAAACGTTCACGTGGATAGAATAGCCGGCGAGTGACGGTTTGTGAATGTGATGTTTCATTGAATTGCTATGGTGGTTGATGGACTTGTGTTCCGGTCATAATCCGACGAAAATTATGCGAATTTAGACTGACACTTCGGGTTCGACTGCAATTAATTATATGTATTTATATTAATATGAATATATAAAAATCTAATAGCATAGAAAAATATATTATATTCCTATCTTCTTGGAAACTTTACTCTAGAACTAATTCCTTCTTTTGTATTTTTTTACAAAATTACAGGAATTTGAATACTAAACGAATGTAATGTACTTACGTACAGGACGTAGTTAAAGTAGATTGTTATACTTTAGACAAATTATTATTGCTTTATTATTATTGATCGATATATTCATTAGCATAGCACAAGCTTATGTTGAAATATGTGGAAACGTTAGTGTGGAACACATCAGCTGAAAGTTGTTTGTTTGTTGGTTGTTGAAACAATGCAGATCTCGTGGAACGAACCGCGCGTATACTATACTTAATTACTTACTTCATGTTGTCGATAGAAATCTTCAGTAGAAGTCTCAATTTCAGATTTAAGAATTTCGATTACGAAAATATTTCGGTGTCGCAGCTCAGAGCTGTATAGTTGTATTACGTACTTACATTTGTAATAGATCTTTTGTGTCTAATTGTGATAATAAGTATTTACCATTGTGTCTATTATTTAATTTAGTCGTTTAAGTATTATATTAAGTTATTTCACATATCAAATTGTTCAACAATTTGCATTTGAATTATATATTTTAAATTTTTGGAAGCATCAACGCACAAGATTTCCTCTAGTTATATTTTAGTTACTTAAATTCATTTTTGAATATTTGTTGCATTTAATTATTATATGATCGTGTTGTTATAAAACATTGTTAGCTCGATTTGTTTAGTCAGACATTAATGTTTGTATTTAATGGAATCTTCCGTAATTAAATTATAATACTTGCTCCCTCTAGTCGTATTTTAAGTACATTTTATTGATGTGTCGAGGGTATTTCATTACTGTAAGTGTAAGAGTGACCACTTTACTTATTTGCTACTTCAATTTTAATGTAGATAAATATAGCAATGTAATACTCAAGTTTTGAGTAAATAGGAAATCAGTTTTATTGTATAAAATCTTATTGAGCAGTTAACCGTTCGTAGAACGATAGCCTGCTACTGCCTTCTCCAAAGCGTGTTCTAAAAAGTCGATAATTTACGTAACATCAAGTATTTATTTATTTTTACAATGTGCCATATTTTTTGTCTGATCATTTTAGAATACTTAGTTAACAGTGATCCAAGTAACACTTATAGATATGTAATAGATTTCAAAGAATAAGAAATTTGATTCTCCTTTACTATGTCACTCACTATCATCATCATATTAAAGAGCGTCGCTCTTGTTGGTGGAGTCCTAGCCACTCTGCTCTTTTCTCCGCCGACGTCCTTTTGATCACTGGATGCGACGCAACTTCCGTTCCCTCCTTTATTTGATCTATGTAAATCCTCCTTGGTCTCACTCTCTTCACTGTCACTATAATACAACGAAAAGTTATTTAGCTACTTGGATCACTAAAGTTTTGTAAGTCCTTGTATTGTATTTCTATTACTGCCAAGAACTAGCTATAACAGTAAATTAAACGCTTATGTAAACGATCAAATTGCTTAGAGACCGATTTTTTTATTATTAAATTATATTATTCTCTCGTTTTGAACGGAATTATCAACGTAATTGTGTTTGTAGACTATTTAGTATTAATGCAGTTACCTGTAACGTCTACGTTGACCGTACAATACGATCATAAAAAATGCAAATTACGCTCTTTACTGTAATATTGTAAAGATAATTGAATGTGTTCAGCTAAGAGCTGTCATTACCTACATGTAGCGATAATCCCCTCCCCAAGGCAAATATAATATGATGTTAAAATTATTACTTTTTTTATTTCATTAACAATAACGACGGAAAAGTGAATTCATAATTTGGTACAATCATAGAAAACCTAAGTAAATGCTAATCAAAAATGCTTAAAAATAAAAGCTAATAAGTAAAACTAATTCAAAACACACATAACATCAATACTAAGCCTTATATAAAGCTAAACTAAAACTACGACGTGGATCAACTGATCGAGTAAAAATGTAGAGCTAGAATTACAAATATTAATTAAAATTTCGATAGCCAACAGCAGCTTGGCTACAGAAATAACTATATTTGCTCAATAGGTTGAATAAGGACTAACTAAAATACAGTTTATAAAACAGTATCATTACCACAAACACACGCAGGCTTGTTTAGAAGTTCGTTACTCTGTAAGGGAATGAGAGGTAGGTGGTATCACTGCCTGAATCCACGTCAAACTTCTCCATCCTCTCAGCGCAGTCTGCGAGAGTATTCTCCGCAGCATTCAAGTCTTTACGAAGTACCTTTAAAGTGTCTTGCAGTCCAATCATCGAGTCTATTTTAGCGTTCACCTTTTCAAACTTTTCGAAGATACCGTCCCGGGCTTTTTGTGTCTCGGCAAGGTTCTTATTAAACCGGGATAGTATAGCATGACGGAGTTCCTTTATCTTTGTGTCTAGCATGTTATCTTCGTTAGTGTCTCTACGTTTTTTCTCGCCGGTGTTCGTAGCTAAAGTGCGATATTTGTATCCCGTACTCCTAGAAGTGTAGCAGCTCTTGTGAAATACTAAATCCGACATCTTTTGCGACTTTCCAAATTTAAAGAGAAAGTATTCCTAATTTAATTTATACAGTTTTTAGGATAATTTTTATTTATTAAAAATAAATCTAGAAATAAATAAACAAACAAGTAGATTCTGACATTTTCCTGTCTGTCAAGATCGTCAACTGTCTTTAACAGGGATATGCAAGGGATACGAGAATTTATTTAATTATATTAAAAAGTTTCCTATCTAAATGTTAACGTGCAACTTGCAACAACAATGAAATAAAATTTTAGAAGGAGATACTGTAAGTGACAGGTACAAAATGTGTTTCAGGGCAAATCTTTAAATAGAGATCATATGGAAAACGATACGAAACCTAGGGACACCGCAACACGAAAAACCTTTGTGAAGCGAGTCAAAACCGCTTTGTTAGCGCTATCTAACGGGGCATTAGTTAACTGACATCGTAGATTTACATTGGGAGTCCACCTACGTTGATTGTTGAACCTTTTTGTTAGTTAGTAACGCACTGTATTTGCAGGTGGCGTTAGTAGTCATTTAGTGATGCCTTTTTCAGTTTCACGGAAATTGGTTGTGAGAGTCAGGTGAAGGTAGTGCTCGGAGTTTAATTGATATAGTGTGGGTGGAATAAGTCATTACACGAGCCTGAATTAAGTAGGTACTTTATATCGGGAGTCATAACAGTAAAGTAAAATATTGTGAGAAAATAAATAAATCAATATACATATTTATGTTTTTCTTACTTACCTAGTTTAAAAAAAAATTGATTGAGAGACAATTTTCTTTAATCGATCAGTCTAATACTTGATAACAAAAAGTTTTTATCAGTAGGTATATTTGTATCGATAAAAATAAAATAATAAATTATTCATATGTAGAAGTTCGCAAAGTTGATTGATTAATGAACTGTGAATTTTCATTGCGATAAGTTTGAAAGTCAATTTAATCTATCTCTTGAAGGTAAACTCGATCCTATCACAATAACGGGGGCGAACTTTGAGGGCAATATAATATTTATGTATAGTCTCTCCTAGCTCGGGTCTCGCCGAAATTGCTCAGATATCTCAATCATCTATCTTTAATTCTCATTGGCACGAGTAAAGGTCACTAGGTTTAAGATAAACAAATACATATATCGTATTTAGGTAGGTTTCCAGGAAAATGTAAATGTTTAGGGTGTACAGATATTCCAAGAATTTTTATCTTATCAAGGAATTTACATTTTGAAGGTATAAAAACTTTTAAAATCACACAATTTCTCACGATAAGTATCAAAATGGATTGAAATTGACCTCTCATAAATTCAATGTGCTAAAGAATAAATTGTGATATTTTAATTGGGGATTATTAAAGTGGTTTGAGTTGGAAAGGTAATAACTCTATTATTATAGTATCTTGTTTAAACCAAGTTAGCTCGAAGAGTATCAAAATTTCTCAAACGCTTTGAATAACAAATGAAAACTTAGGTCTTTTTAAGGTACCCTCGTAACATAATAGTTCTGTGTGGTGTGGTTACAAAACCAGTTAACGTATTTACAATTCACAAATATTGAAATGGCCATTAGAAAAGGATCTATTCAGACAAAACTCCAAAAATGAAATAGAAGATTTTAAAAACAATAATTTAGTCCGGCGTTTGTGAGGACAATACATCCAAAAAGGTTTGGGCCAATTTTTTTGGACTATTGTCGCAAGGATAAAGGCTCAGCAGGTTGGAACTGCATTATTTCGAGATAAATTTATTTTTGATGAAGTGCAAAAGTCGAGGGTAGCCTTTTGACGGTTTTTGTGTAAACCGAGAGATGTGGGTACAATGAGACAGTCACGCGTGAAGGGCTCGGCACACATGGGCCCAATATGTCCATTGTGCTTTGTGCGCCTAATGAATGTTGGTGTGAGAACTTCGTGCAAGTGTCCTCTTCGTATTTTTTTTAGCAGTTTCGGGAAATAATATGATTTAGTTCTCACTGGTGAGAAATATCAATATCGCATTGAAATGACGTTATATTATTTCGGAAGGTAATGTAACACTGTTATAACAACATCACAGTCAATCACAGAAAAATCATTAAAATAATATAATAGTCCATTAATGTGATGTTGTTGACCTTGATTTTTCTGAAACAAGCGTGTACCTATGTAGCAAGAGTAAACTTTAATATTAGATACTTAATTCTGGAGCAGCGAATCCCTTTACGATGAGCAACATATTAATTTGTATCGTAATTTGTAAATAATTATTGATTGTAAGTAGGTAGATATTTTTTGCAAATCCCACTACTGTCAGAGATGTTGATGAGAAGCGTAGGTACCTTGATTTGCAATTTGTGACGAGCATTCTTGAATATTAGAGACGCCACACTTTGTATTCATTGCCGCAGCTCACCCACCTATTGTCAACATGTTTAGCGGACTTGGGAACTCACAGGTAATTCTATAACATGTTTTTTTTTCAGGTATAATGCAAAGCACTCGAGTTTCTATTCAAGTATTTATTGCGCTCTATTCATCAACTCAATCGGCAAAGCTCTTTCAAAGCTAAGCGCCACCTCATGGACTATTGACATTTTTTTCAACAAAACGTAGTTTCGTAGTAAAATTGTTGAAACAGGTCCCACTGAATACAGGTATGTGTTTTTTGTTGAGATTTACTTTATGATGAAAGGGATGGGTCTCCCCCAAATACAATATTCCTTATTAAAATTATAAGTGTATTGCGGTCGACTTCTCGTAGGATTCTGTTTTGTGTAACTTGATGACTTTTTTTTCTATAACACCAAAATATAAAATTCTTGTAAACACTTGGTTAAGGATTTGCTACCCAGTGTAGATGGGTGTGGATATTTAAAATATATTATTGTAAATTGTCTCATCAAGCACGTTATACGCCTTCTGTATAAAAGGAATGTTTGGAGTAGGCAATGATCTGTTAAAGAAATTCGAGCCGCACGTTTCTCAAACTGCCTTCCAAACATTCCTAGATAGTAATTCGACACCACTCCCAGACGTAGAATAAGAAAAAAAATGTAAATAATGTTGATGGTCTCTCGTGGGGTTTACTTTTTTGAATGTCCCTTTTTGGTGTTGATCAGTGTATTGGCGGCGAGGACCGTTTACCTTCTAAAAACCCAATTCTTTTTTTTCATCCTATATTGTACGGCGCTATAGTTCTGTAGATAAAATACCGATGTAACTAATAAAAGCGTCCCAAAATTAGAACTCCCGTGTTATCTTTTTAACAGACATTTTAGCCTGTCGTTAAATGCTTTAGAACTTCTTTTAAGCGATGCTGAAAGCATTTGTGATTAATTAAAACAGCCTGTCAGAGAGATAGCATTTGAAACAGTTTAATTGTCTACTAATAGACGAGTACTTAGATGACGTGGCTTGCAAGTGCAGTGTAGTTTTTCATTGTATGGGCATCGATCCCTCAGCAGGCAGCAGCCAGCAAGCAGACAATGTTACAATGTGGGTACAATGACGCTGCGCCTCGCCGGCGCCACGGCTATTACTCCATCACGGAACACCGTGTCTCATCCACCGAGATAAACAAGCACAAATTGTGCATAATTTAAAGCTCTACGCTTTTTAAAGTGCTGCCAAGATTGTCGAAGTGTACGCTGAGATAACACAGGAGTGGCGACAGGGCAGTATCTAGGTTTTTTATGATCTTCATAAAAAGGTCGGTCAGTAGTATTTTATATATCCATTCCGGAGTCTACAAGCTACAAAGTTTGACCAAACGACTTTTTGGAACACGTTTAGCCATTCTGTGCCGGTTTGTTTGATTGTTAAGGTTTTATGTTTAAGCGATTATAGCGGATGGTTCAGCAGCTAACAAGCCAGAAGTGGACAATGCTCTTTAATTCTGGTCGTAAAACATGTAATTGGTCGTTCTCCGGAGGACCGGCGCGGAGGACGGACGTAGAGCAAAAAGTGGAGCCGTCGCGGAATGCGTTCGGTTGAATAACCAGCCGTCTGCGCGCCGCCGCGCCGTCGACACGCTGCCACCCGGCTAGCATAACCTGAACTACGACGCTCAACGTACACATGCGACATTTATGTCTCCGGAAATACCAATCTGAGGACAGCGGGGAAACTCACGGCTCTTCCAAGAATTGCCTCATAGCGACTATAAACAAAGAGCCTGTTGCGTAAAAATACGTTATACTGGGCGTACCACATCGGCGTGATTTATTTTTCGTGCCACCGTGCTCACTCGACTCGGGAGTGGATCTTATTTACGTTTGACACTCGTTTATTTTTTCTTTGATTATCGGAGCTGCGCCAAGAATGTCGAAATCATTCAGGCCAGTAAGTGGGCAGAGGAATTCGCCATTCATATTGGTGTTGTCGTCCCCAGAATAACAACGCGCTGGTCACGATGCAATCGTCGTCGCCAAGCTTTGCCAGAATAATAAAAACACGCCGAAATTACATCCTAAATACACAAGGAAGTTCGTCCAAAATACATTTTACGAGCGCCAAAATGTTGTCGAATACCTATAGTTATCTCCCTTATGTTCAAAGAACGCTAATAAACTATTTAATTACTTTTACATTGTTGGCCAACGGAATTGCGATTTCATCACTTTTATGGAGACATAAACTTTCTCGTCCAGAATGTATTAACGCAACTTTTGCCATATTTTATCCTTTTCTGTCGTCGACGACGACGTTGACGCCACAACCTAGAGCTTTAAGTCACTTAGCAAAAAAGAGCATTTAAAGTATTCAAAAATTATGAGATGAGGGAAATATTTATTCTCGTATGACTCAACCGTACATACAAACACTAAGTAAGAGTGTGTAAAGCAAATAACCATCTATAATTTAAATATTGATTGTGCTATAAGCTGCTGTAGTACGCAGCATCGCCTGTACGATACGCCAATACAAATATACTAAGGTACCTACATTTGAAGACAGCGTAGGTACCTACTTAAGAGTCTTTTGCAAATACGAATACGAGACGTAGTATAGTTCACAAACCAGTCGAGTGTAAATTCGCAGAATCGTCAGATAAGAAACACAGTATATGAATATAAAACGACTTTAGTAATCATTTGTTTACTTTGAGCAGATGTATGGAAATTTCATTGGCCTTGAAAGGTTCTGTAGCTTTTGTTTAATATACCTATTATAATAAGGAAAATGTAGGTGAATATCCGTTTGTACATATGAAAGGCCTCGAAAGTTTCTTCGCTTTGTCTAGCGTTTTGTCCTTTTTTGAATGGAATTATTATTTAGTTATTTATTACATACAATACCCTGCTAACATAGAATAATAGTAACTAAGCCTGAAAGTAAAGTTTAATTGACTGTCCTTGACACCAAAACTTTGGAAATGGTTTACTTAGAAATGAACAGAAAGCGCTAAACAACTGTTGAAAGATTCACTAACTTGAAAACGTAGTGACAAATAAAACAAACGCGGTGTAAAATATTTCTGCTACCGTCATACAGTGTATAGCACTTAGCCTCGATTTATCTTATGCGAACAACAATGGCTGTGGGCGTGCGAGTCGTAGTACGCTGTACGCGCCATTATGCGCGCTAAGCGCACGGGTGCGGCGGCGCAGGCGCAGGTCATTATCCTGAACTTCTCCACTGCAGCATAATAAGTTAGTGTTGTATGAGTAACAAGATTTCTGAAGCGAAGGACAATGGTTATATGTATCCAAATAAGGCTGGTACTCGTACGTACTCGCTCCTTTGTGAAGATACCACCAGACCACGTTGAATGCAATTTTAGTGCATTAATTTATTAGTGTCTGAATAAAACAAAACATTTGAATTAAAGCCATTATTTGCTGTTAATTATAAAGGCAGTATACATGCCAAACTTCTAATGGATTAATGTAATGACATAAGCTGCACCACCTAGATTATATTACAGCATAATAGGAGAGTGCAAAAAAAGAAGTAAGTAGGTATTGAAAAGTTACAATTTAACAACCCATTGAAGATTGGAAGAGCACGCTATAAAAGCAATTGAAGATCAAATGAACGGATAAGAAATAAAGAAATGTTGATATTTTTTAAAACGATTAACAAAACAATAGACTGACCTACTCCTAGACAAAATAATAATTACGTCTAAATGAATACTACTCATTTCATCATTTCCTCTGCAAGCGGCTCATAAACTACGCATTTAGGTTCCAAGATCTCATTCGCTCATAAGTGGTGTGTCTCCTTTACGAAGGACTCAGATTATTTATAGAATAAAGTGGCTTGAACATTGCAGATGATTATGTCTCAAGCGAAAATTATGACTCAAGTCCTTATAAGCAAAATGTCTTTACAAAGATGTGTTTTATTACAGGTCTTGGAATATTGAAAATTTTGATTTTTTGGTCGATGCGGCGAAAGTTCCTGATCATTCTGTTTACCAGTAACTCAAAATAATGAATGACGGGAAGACATCATCATAAACCCAATTATTTGAAAGAAACAAATGAAAGTGCCAAGTAAGCACCTACTCATTCCTGCACCATCGAAAAGGTTCTTCCGCTAAAAAATTTCGTTCACGTGACAAGAAAATAAGAACCAGCGAGTTAAACTAGATATTGGCCTTCTAAATATAACCAATGACCTTGGTATATCTTGTGTCAAAAAAATATTACCTATAATTAAAATCTGGAATCTTTTAACCAAAGACGCACTTCAGTTACGACGCAATAAACGCAGGCGCATAAAAAAGGAATCTGTACGAGAGGCGATTCACTACATCAGAGGAGTACCTTCCGATGGACCGAGACCAAAATGTTTACGAGAAAAACATAATAGTTCCAATCTGATGGTTTGATAGAAGTTAGGAAAGGTCATTGACTTTTCAAATCAGATTAGACTAGAACTCTTGTTCTTGAGGTCTGAGGTCTATTTACGATTCAAGTATGTAAACGCATCCGGGTATGAATGAGTAGCTGAATAGATGTAGAGCCGATTTTAAATATACGAATTAAAGCATCGAAAGATATCCAAAAGCATCATTAGATAGGTATGTCACTTAATATTAGCTTAATATGGTAATAGGCCAGGCAACATGTTAAAATGATAGCCATAGAAATGTTTTACTCAACACAAATGACTATATCCAGCAAATTCTACATTCAAATGCAAAATCTAACGTTTTAATTATGTCGTAGAACTAGAAAAGCTGGTAATAAAGTTTATCGATGGTGCGGCATTGTAATGAAATCCGGTAAGTTGTGGAGAGTCGGAAAGTGCGGAATTAATTGGTGGCTCAAGGCTGTAGGGCGGGGTGCGGGGTGCGGGCGGTGGGGAGCGGGTCGCGAGGTCGTCGTCCTTGCGCGCGCGCAGCTTCAAGACTCCAAACAACCTCGGACGGGTAGGCTCGTGGGGAACCACCACTATACAAGTAGGTATCGATGTTTGGAACTAAGTGATGAAGATGAAAGTTTCTTAAGAAAGAAAGGACAGCAAAAGCAATTAATAATCCTAAAAGTATAAAGGTAAATTGAACCGATATAGTAGAATATCCTAATACAAATGTAGGGGAAATTAACCACAAGTCTTAGGTAGAGCACAGCTCAAATGTTATTAAAAAGGAATCTGTAGCATGATCTCTACTCTACATCACTAGGCTTTCAATCACTGTATCCGTAAACAAAATCATAAAAAGGAGGTTCAAATGAATAAAACCAGATTTACAAGTTCAAATTCCATCTAAACAGTTATTAGGCAGATGATTTCGCTGTACACTGCGGGTGGAACCGATTACCGCGTTACGCAGAGCGGCGGCGCCCGCGCATCGCCACCGGGCTCCGCGATAATAATTGTCAGCAATCATTGTTTATTGGCGCATAAGCTTCATCTGTCCGCGCCACTTATTGCCCACGCTATTTTAGGAACACTCGACCCGTCTGCCCCACTTTGATTGTACAACACTATTAATATCTCGCGAGTTACGTACCTTAATAAAACATAGACGGATTGTAGTATTTTTAACGTAAACGTAAACGATGATCTCTACGAACGAGTTACATAAGCAAAGATGTTTGAATTCTTCTTCTCGTAGGTAGCGATTATAAAACTAAGTAGGTACCTACCTATTTCTAAGAAAAGATTGTAACGCTAATCCAAGAAAAAGTATATAACTTTTTTTTTGCAAAATAGGAACCGTCTTTAGTATTTGTATAGAGGTATCTATTACATAAATTGAAGCTGAAATCGGTAGACGTAACAAGCGATCACAGTGTTTGTCTAGCTATAGGTACCATCCAATTAGCCATGCTAGATAACTACTGTTCGTTGCCGCTTGAATGCCCCGAGACAACTCTACCGTTTAGCTCCTGTCTCTCCTTGTTTATTTTGCTGTCATTGTTTTATATTTTCCTCGAGAAAATAATGCTAGAGTAAACGATATTTCTGCTTGTGTAACGAACCTCGATATTTCTCTTGTATCCTTTAATTAATTTGATTAGGTTAGGTACGGCAAAAGTTGCCTACAACTTCGGTAATAGAATCTATAATTGTATTTATGTTACGTAATCTGTAAAATTTATATAATGTAGCATGTGCTTAGTTTGGTTCTCATTCTCACGCAAATTGGAGGCTCCACCCTCGCGTGATGCTCGCATGTGAGGCTTCCCTTCCCACTTCATTCCAATCCCATGGGAAACTCCAACGTTCCTACCCCATGCATAAACATTCCAGCCAAATCATACCGACAGCTAATTTTAAACCTCTCATTACATTGATATGTTGCTATAAAATCATATGACAAAATTATACAGCACAATCGAGTTGTACTAGTAGAAGCTCATTATTATCCGTAAATAGGCCCAGAGCAATTCTCGGCAGCACATAATAAAACAAGCAAGGATTTGCAGACGACAAAAAGGGAGAAGCGCTGGCCGTCGGCATACTGCGGATTGCGTTTATTATATCTTGATATTTTCTTTTTCATTTCAATGAAAAATCATACGCACCGGCCTTAAAAACCGACATTCCGCTGCACCATTAAAAGAAGTGCGTTCCCAGAAAATGAGCGCGTGGAATGCAGCCGCGCAAACCACTTCGTTAGGGGTCCGTCGGGTCCGACGGGACTACATTTGGTATGAAATCGTATGTTCTGGATAATTCACATTTCAATACCGGCATCGATAAAAAGGAAATTATGTGGTTAAGTGCGACGGATAACTATGAAGACCATTTATTTAAAAAGAAACTGCCTTCATTGTTGTTTTGTTTTTATGGCATAGTTAGGCTTGTAATTTGTGTGGCGCAAATGTGTGTCTGTAAGGGTTCGAGCGGCTTGGAGTCAGCCGAGAGGAATGCGCGGCGTGACAGGTCAGCAAGTCACGCTTCCCACGAGTCTCTCCCATTATTTTTACTTTTTATACAGCCTCTTCGCTACTATCGAAATAACATCTCGCGACGCGAGTTCAGAGGTTGAATGAGTCAGGAACCCTGTCGTATCTACTTCGCTATTTGAAGCAAGTTTTTACACTTTTTATAAACTTATCACAATAAGCGAGCTAGCCCACACGCAGTACGGGTTATGTAACAATATAGAATCAATTATGCCGTGTATGGCAGATAGTATGCGATAGCAAAAAGCCGTGGCCGGGAATTATTCATGTAGTGTGCACGAAGCTTTACATTGAATGCTTTCGAATCGCACAAACAATCGAATGTACGCAGCGAATGCCATTTTCAAATACTTCTTTTTCTCATTTCGTGTTTTCCTTTCCTGGCTTAGTGCCACATGTTTTATTGATGGTCGGTTCATTGATATTGCTGGCTCGTCCAGCTGGTGGGTGAGTGGCCACTTATATGAGCCATAAAAGGCCTAGCCTTGGCCATATGGGGAAGCCGCCATGCCGCGAATGCATTCATGTACGAGCGCATATCAGATCGACGAGTTACAAAACCAAGTGACGGCGGAATATGTTATTTTGAGATTAATGATAACGCGACATTGCACGCGGCCACTTTGTAAATATATTACGCAAATCTTATGGAATGCTAGAAGATGGCTACTTTTACCGGCCATGTAGCATACCCACGTTACGGGCTGTGTATCTGATTTAATTCATTATTATTTTTATTATAAAGCGAAAAAAAAACAATATAAGTAAATGAAGATTTTTTGACTACAGGCAATTTTATAAAAGCCTGTGGGTGGATGGACGTATATAGGTATTAGTATACGGAAAAATGTAGCTTTTTTGGACGCTTGGCCTTCCCGGTTTCGCAACAGCCGCTGGCAGTTTCATCCATTTAATATTTATGTGTTGAGTGTAAAAACGTAATTCAAGTTTTTGCGTAAAAGTCTGTATTTAGATGGCGTCGAGTGAAGCTCCCGGAGAGATTATTAATGGCTCATCAATCACCGTTTGTTGGATTTGCACTTGTCTCTTGTTCTTTTGTTTCGTCTTGAATTTCAAAAGATTTTATGTATAGTTCCAAAACGAGTTCGGTTAGCAAAGAAACGAATTACAGTAGGTATTTCGAGTACAGTAGCTACTCAAACGTAATTTATTCATAGCTCATTTATTTTAGAGCCTGCCGTAAACGCCATAAAGTTTAGATTAAAGTCTGCTCTTTTATAGAGTTTAAAACTGATTTATTCGTATGGCTTTATGAATTTCTTCAAGCTGCTTTGTTTGTTGCTATACGAAAGAAAGTAGGTAAACGAGTTATTTGAACTAAATTGAAGCTAATTAAACAACCTAATTAAAAACTAATTTGTGCTTTTTTAATTAAAGCTAATTAAAAACTAATTTGTGCTTGAAGCTTATTAAAAACAAAATTGCAACAAATCAAAGTATCTAGGTACCATAATAAGTAGATACCTAATTAAACTTTTATATTTGACGAATACAATATTTACTTTGCTGAAAAGGTAGTTGTATCTAGTCGAGTCGTACGTAGACGTCGAACACTAATACAACCACGGATAGGTATCCTAGCGTCTGTTCTGTAGTCTAGTAATATATTTCGGAGCATCGAACACTACACTACAATACCTATTCCGTGTCAACATTCTATAATCCTCTTGTTGTGGCTGTAAAAGCGAGTTACAAGCTACGAATCCGAGTGATGAAGTGGAGAGGTAGGTTTTGTGCATTCGGGAGGCGGAGTGTTGGTACCCGGCTGTCGGCTGACCCGTACTCCAGCCGTCGCCCCCCCAGCCGCCACCCCCCCGCTACACTAGACATCATAGTATAGCGATGCACGTGTCGCTCAGCTGATAGAGAGAGAGGCTCGCTCCACTCGAGGGGGAAGATCTCCCTCCACGCTAGGGTTGCTCCGGTCGAAGTTTATATCGATGTTTTGAAACTATAATTTGACATTTATTTTGTTTGTTTGTAAATAAAGATTCGTAACTGAACGTTTGATGTTTTGATTAAACTATTATGAAAAGATGTGAATAGCAATGTATCTCTGGCAAACATAGATTATTTTATTAAAAATCTGAATACATTTAGGTACATTTGCATAGGTACTTATATACTAATACCTATACTTAATAAGGATCGTCTAATGTTATTGGTTGCAGTAACGTCACATTTTAGGTTAGGTCACATTTTACACTAGAAGTAAAATGTGACACTGCATCACACTGAAAGCAAAGTTGCCGAACGAATTCAGACAGAAGACAACTTTACACATCTATAGAGGGAAGTTAAAGAAGAAAAAAGAAAGAAATATCGATATCGAGTAAAGGGTCATTCGTCGGCGGCGCCCTATGAACGCACGTGTCTTGCGGCCAAGGCTGCGCGTCGTGAAAGCTCCGAGTACCGCCCACGCGCACACTAACCACACACACGCACACACACACACGCCACTGTTGTTGCCAGGCTTCTCTCCAGGCCAATGTGTGCGCAGCCAAGCCCGTTCCAGCATCACAACTTGTTTGGTGAACAAATTCTTAGAATCAGAATGTTAGAATGGTTTATTGAACGTTGTTTAGATTGCTTGGATCCTTCCTCAAGTCTGAACCAAAGTTTGTAACCTTTCGTCAACAATGAACTCGGTTTTCTGCTTTATACGTCAATAATTAACTTTGTGTTTCCTTGTTCAGAAGTTTGTGAATTAATAATTTACTGGTATTCAATAGTTTTCAGTGTAAACAAGCGATACAAACACAATTACCAAACAATTTCTTTTTAATAGACGCAATAAGTAAGTAGGTACGTTCTAAAGTCAATTTGAGCCAAGAATGATTTATTAGCTGTGAGACTGGCTGCTATTCTGCTATTGTAAATGTAAAAGTATAATAAAATACTGGAAACATTTACTGTATCAGAGAAGTACTAAGAAAAAAATAGCCTAATAACAGGAAGTCTGTTGCAGAACTCGTAAGCTATAAATGGATATGTAAGGCAACTTCAGCCTTTTAAAGCAAAATGTAACTTCCAAAATCGCGAACGAATCGTGAGAAAAGTTTTAATGAATCAAAACTGGTCTGAACGGTAAACCCCAGTAAAAAATGACAATTCAGACCCGTTGCGAAACTCACACTGAGATTTTGCACTTAATTAATTAGGCATGAAAGAAAATATTCACGCAAACTAAAAATATGAACCTGCCGCAAGTGAAACAAAGAGATCATAATATTTTTTCCCTGGATGTTTACAACCATGTAGAAACAGATGAAACTTTTTAATTACCGGCTTTGAAACGAGGCTTCCCTCGACAACAATGCAACTTTGCACTAATTAATTAATCTTTATGTACTTAGTGTTCCTACCTAAATCTTGAATATTTCGCACTTAACATGATTTACTTAGTTCTGTTTAAATTAATTTATTATATTTTGTTTAGATAGATTGTTTTAATAGGTGGATATGGATAATTAAATATTTGTTTGTTCAATTATAATTCACTCTTTTCATTATGTTTACATAGCATCTTCTGAAACGAGAGAATGTAAAGCAAATTAGATTTCAAAAATCTATGAATATTTTACGTCAGAACTGAGAATAAATTCTCCATCTCATTTCCTTTGAAAAGTACCTACATTAGTGCTACATAAAGTGTATATTGAAAGACATCACTTAAGACTAAAGGGACATTTTCTCGCTAGTGGCAGTGTCATTAGGAAATGCTGCGTGTTACGAGATTGGAGGCTTTGGCCAGTTTACCGTGAGCTGCTGAGGGTTAAACATTTCGCGGGTGCGACGTTTTGTGATGGTAGGCCGGGGGGTCTTAAATTTTGGTCGGGGGTGAGTGGTATGGCGCGGGGGATGCCCTTGTGGGTTGCAACTGGGTTACCGGGGCGATGCATCGCGCCCCGAGATCCACCTGACCTATATTCCGGGAGCCATGCAAATACACTTGTTTGTGTGCTATCAGCAGCCTCCCGCTGGATGCAAACACAACATGTTATGTTGTTAAACGAAGTGAACGACTGAACGTACACGTGGCTTTTTAATTAATTCAAAACAATTGGTTTTCAGCAGTGGGATAAGTAATTATGAGTAATTTTGTTTTAATTTTAAATTCCGAATATGTTCCATTCATCATGAAAAAAAACATACGAGCATCGTACATTTTTGTAATTTACTGTGCTAAGCTGCTTATCATTATTTACGAATTCTCCTTAAACTTGAGAGCTTAAATGTAAACAGCGTTCGTTAATTTCATTACTTTACTGTATATTAAACTCGCATAAGCCTGGTACGACAACATAATATTTATAAAAAAATTAAGGCAAATTACTCCGCCGAAGAAATTATCTAAGCTCTACCTATTTAGCTTTTATTAGCTAAAAGCTCTATAAAATGTGTTAAAATCACGATAAGGAGTAGCTTTAATGAAATCAACATAAAGTAAACTATTTATCTAGTAGGTAGTTGATAACGTAAGAGATAACTATGTATTTACCGTAACCGATAAAACTTTGTAAATATTGGCCTTACTTAAGCGCTAAAGGTACCGTTTAATACTTAGGTATTTAGTATAAGAATGTATTGGTAGGTGTAGGTACTCTTGGAAGGGCCTGATAAAGATAAAATAAACACATAAAAATGCTTTTAATAACTGAACGACACTGAAATCGCTGAAACTAATGATTTCAGGTAATTTCCTTAAAAATGTCAGACATACTTGACTTTATGACACGTGATTTAATAAGTAATATTAGAAAAACCACTTCCTGACTGAAACAAAGCTGGCCCTATTAGTAAATAAAGTAGTATATAAAAATACCCGCTGTATCTGACCTATTCGACTTTCCTTGTTCCAGAAAACGGCCGGCAGTATGCAATTGTCCTAATAACCCAATTTCGCGATATGAATGACACCGAAGAGGGAGAGGCTCTGGCACCCTTTCCCCCGCGACAAACAGAGGGCCTTTGGAAACATTTATTTACCTACATAAAGTATTAAACATATTTCTCTTTTATTCTATCACGCTGATCTAGAAGCGAAAGACAAACAGATTGTGTGATAGCTGATTTTCATACAAGCGTAATTTATGGAAAAGGGCTTTTGTGATTGGCTTTGGTGTGGCATGGTATCATCGGACACATAAAGGTTCTGCTAATCCAG
The DNA here is from genome assembly GCA_947563765.1 of Anarsia innoxiella. Classification (NCBI taxonomy): domain Eukaryota; kingdom Metazoa; phylum Arthropoda; class Insecta; order Lepidoptera; family Gelechiidae; genus Anarsia; species Anarsia innoxiella. The sequence goes on along the minus strand of OX387404.1, from coordinate 4,117,848 downwards.
AAAGACAAGTGTGTATATTTGAAGTACTTATATACCTCTAGTACTCGTATGTAATGCATGGAACATTTCGTTTACCACTTCTAAGCACATGTTACGTAAGCTTAGCTAAGCTGTAAGGTCAGGTCACGGTTAAAGTGGAGTGATATCTAGCAGGATAGGTGGCTAGGTATCTAGTATGTTTGTTTAGGTATGGCAGTGGTTTCGTTCAAGCTCGCTTTGACGTCATATTATAAGTTAATATGTACTTATATAGATAATTAGGTATATCTATTATTTCATTGGCCGGTTACAAAATATTTGTCCATTTTACGTATTTGTAAAAGAACGTCGATTTTGCTACGACGTTAATGTTGCTTTTCACAAAACATTATATTCAACATTTAATTTCACAACGAAGCCAGTCTTCTTAATTAACAAAATAGTCAGAAATCAATAAGTTTATAAATACTCCCCGAGCCCGTAGGGTAGTCGGCATACCGTAGCTATTTTAACCCACCCGACGCGACATTCGCCCGATTTGTTGGTACATCACTCAACGCCAGGAATTAACCAGTGCATGAACCCTTGCAAATACAAAATAAAGCTCACGAGATGGCAAAGTAGCTGATAAAACAAGTAGAAGTTGACTATTTGAACGAGGGTTTTTGGTTCGCTGTGCGATTCTTGATCGTGTTACTGAACTACCACTATTTAATAAATACCTACTACTAGAGTATGCGGTTTCAAATCTACTTAAGTAGTAGTGGTCGTTCTATGATTATAAGTAAGTGGATGTTAGCAAGCAAGCAGACACCAAAGCAATATTGTAATTACAAGTTATGAAGAATCAAAACTGGATATTATTTTATGGACGTTTGTTCAACATTCCTAGACCTTTTAGATAGGCACTGGTAATCGTAAATTAATATATATTTCAGTTTATTAACTACTTTTTTGTTGTTAATTAACAGGTTATGGTTAGTATAGACAGACGAAGAATTCTGAGAATCTATAAATTCAATCAAGATTAAATTTGACGCGATAAATAAACCCAAAATAAATTGTCTCGCGTCACCCTCGCTAATAGCCGACAATAATTTGTGAAGAGGAAACAAGTGTAACCCAGGTCATAGACGATTAAATTCTAGAATAGCTGAAGCTTGGCACTGCTGCAGTCTGTCTGAGACATTAGCGAGACGCAACAATAGTGCAATTAATTGAAGTCGCCGTTAGGTACATGCGCCCGCGCGACTTGCAAAGGGTTACCACTGGCGTATTAATTTAGCTAATTAATGTAGAATTCTGGCAATCTAAATAATCATAATTATGTTATTTCGATTTTATTTATCGAGATTTATCAATAAATACGTATGAAGCGCAACTAGACACTTTAACCAGCATTATTTTAAGTTGGTACACTTTCTACTTATGAGAAGATAAATGGCTCGGAAGTTAAATTAAAGATACAAAGGGAAAGATCGGCAAGTAATAATTTTAAATGACTGGTAAAGTTGAGTAGACAGCCCTACGTGAATATTGCGGTACTAATCCTGTCAAACTCCATTCGATAATCTATCCTATCCTATCTAAGACACGTGATATTTATACGTATAAGTGAGACGGCATATTTCAAAATCAACCCGTCATTTTCTTTCAGCCAATTGCGAAATCAAAATTAAAACATGAAAGCGACGCTTGCGCATCTGCATCGTAAATGTAATTACCCTTTTGCTATTTGGGACAATAGATATAGTGGCACTTGGCAACATCGGCTATACGTTTTATTTATGTGTTGGTCAGTTATATATTATGCACAATAAAACGGTCACTGAACGCTCAAATTTATTTTGGCTTTAATTTTAATTACCCTACGTATAGTTAAATAATATTTTAATGTCCTTCTATTGACGCAGGGAAACAATACACTCTGCAAGGAAGTTAAATGTAGTAAGACAGTTACTTGTATAACCATACCAGACCGTACCAAAAGTTTTTATAAGTACTCGTATTAACATTAAATAAATAGAAGTTATCAAAAACGTAATTATATATTTCTTACGTGAAAAACTGAGATAATTTGAAGCCATGCGAATGAAGTTCAGCGAACCGTACATTAATTTATCATGTTACTTGAGACATGAAACTTATTAAATATGCTTAGTTGTATTTTTTTGTAGATATTTGTATGAGTAAGCGAATAGGAATATTTCAGTGATTTACATGAATCACCCTGTAGGCTGCGGCTGCATTAAATCCCCTTTCGTCCGATGTTTGTTGCAATTAAAATAACTAGTAATGAGTGGCGCATTCCCAGTCGTGATCACGACGTCGTGATATATGACGGTGCTCGTGCACACTACGCTATTCCTGCACTATTAAACACTAAATGTGTTAATGTGATAAACAAACAGTTTTCAAAGGAGGAAGTGGTCGTAATAGACACACGGAGAGCGCAAGCTTGTACCTAATGAGCTGGCAAGTCGCTTTGAACTGGGCTTATTTCAGACCACGGCTTTGTTGTTCTGGGAAAAATAAATCTTCACACGAAGCCGGCTGCGATGTTTACTATGAACGTGGCTCGGATTTCTTTCGCTACAACCGTGTATTTAGCGGTATGCCGTATTGTTACATATTCCACTCTTGTTTCCATTTGCTGGTTCAACAACCAGTTCAAATGTCGCGTGAGCCGCGAATGTTATCAAATATGAAACCAATAGTTCATGTAGCTGCTGTGTGAAGACGTGTTTTGGGATTTTTATGTTTCACCTTTTCGCTAACATCGCCGTCAAGTCGGCAAGTAGGTACCTACTTCCAAGTCATACTGCAAATATGCAGGCAAATTATAGTAAGTGAGAGAAACTAAAGATATCAAACTTATTTAAAAAAACTTACTAAACAAAAATATTTACAAATTGAGTTGTAGCAGTTGTAGCTTGCAACTATTTATTGCCACATAATTTATTTAAAGTAAACAATTTAGGCAAAGCAAAGGTAGCGAGTAGTGTAAGTACGTACAGCGATTTATGCAGCAAATAAATAGAAACTAGACAAGTGCGTGGGTTCGGCTGAAATAGCTGGGTGGTGGTGGCGGCCAGACTTACGCGGCAAACGACCGTAACGCACCTATTGCAAAATTAGCCGGACATTATTTTGAGCTTATTCAATTGTTTCGCAATGCAGCATGCCTCGAAGAGATATTATAATTGGTTCTAAAAGCAACGACAGCCGTTCCAAAGTATTAAAATGTTGATGATTCAAAAACCTAATTGCCTAATTAAGATTCATTTGATTGCCATACAATTGAGCAATAATATAATTAATCTACACGTGTAGGTGATTGGAACGAACCTACGTTTACAAAGTAAGCATCTAAAAGCAGAACTTGGTGATTGGAAGCAACGCAAATATTTTCTTTACTTTGTAGTGCTTACTGAATTGAGTACAATTAATGTTTTGAATGATTTGTTAATGATTACCTATATTTCATTTTGCGTGACGTAAATTAGCACTTTTTCGCTGTATTCGAATTTCGAAGGCTTTTTATTTGAGAATAAACAATTGACAATTCAAAGAACATCTGCAGTTCTTCGATATGAATTAATACGAGAAGTTATTAGTAGTAATGTGAGTAGTTGGTGCTAGGTGCAAAGTCGCGTGGGTAGTCAGACGTCTAGCCCGAGTCAACAAACTGCACTCGGATGTAATAAACATCAAACAAACACCGCGGAAAGTGTTTCAGATGCGCACTATGCAGCTCAAACGTTTGTGAGCTAACGCGGAAGTGTTTACTTTCGATAGAATGTTGCTAAATTGTGAGCTATTTCGACATTGTAGTGTTACCACCCAAGTATAAAGGGCTTTATCCAATAGTGCGCTTATGGTGCTGAAAGTTTGCTAAGTTACAAAGTTATAGAGTATTAAATCAGCGTCAGGAAAAAAACTTCAATAGGTACCAAAAGTGTTGAGTATAAGAACCTAATCTACTAATGAGCATAAAGCAGACACCTCTACTAGTGCTAATGATCGAAACATCGGCAAATGATTAGTTGAAGTATAGTGTAATATTGTAGGTAATTGTTGTGTCTACGTGTGCCGGGTAGCTGGTAGGTATTTGCGTTATGCGACGGCGGCGGCGGCGCGGGCGCACCTGCCAGCCGTCACGCTCCGCCGCCGTCAGAGGACGCCGCCCAAGTTGAGCACAATCAAACCACTCGCCGAATTCATTACAGTAACTATTTTGAGTCTAAATATAACATTGTCATAGTACGTTAACGTTTGGCTTGGCTGCGGTCTCGTTACTATTTTTGTCGGGTTCGGTACTTACTTATTAAAACTACATAAAAGTAGGTACCTATTTTATATATTTGTAGGTTTTCTAGTTTCTGAATTTTATTGGTAGTTTGAAACCTAGGTACCTACTTAGTTTGTGATTCTTAATTAATTCTGATTGGTATTCCATACATCATATTTCTTGCAAATAATAGGTACACTTATTTATTTTTCTTTTATTACCTAAACAGTTTCATAAGATACACTGACTGAAGTATAGTAAAACAGTGTATTTATCTGTAGTAGAGTGATAAAATCGCGTTGAAATCTACGCCAGCGCCGGCGCGTGGCGAATCGATCGATGGCCCTTGTTGAAGAGTTCAACGCGTGACACCTCTACTCTACCAACAAACATAGGAAAAACATAGGAATTAGGAAATATAGTTCCGAACACATTTTACGAAATATAAGTAATAAGATGGTATGAAAAACCTTACATACAAATCTTTATGTAAGTGAATGAAATAAATAATTTGTAACCTGCCACGATAATATTTTAATTTAAAACCAAACATAATATTAGTACTTAGATGTATTTGTGAACATACTTGTAGTAAGGCTGCATAATTTGTACATATTTTGACGGGTTTAGTGTAGATAGATACCATATTTATTTATGAATACCTGTCATTTAAAAACCGTTTTCAGAAATACCAATGCAAAACAAATGTATCTTTAGGTTGCGGTTTACTTAAATTGTCTGCCTTCTTTTTCTTCCCTCCCACAGAAATATGTAACCATTTTAATTTTATACGTATGTAATGTTTAAAATATTGAATTAACTAGCTTTTGCCCGCGACTTCGTCCGCATAAGATTTTTTGTTTTCTCCCGGCTGTAAGTCCCCCTACAACAATGTCCCACCTCAATTCAGTTTTCTGCCTACTTCCTACCCCCTAAGTACGATGACGTGATCATTTTGATCTTATATCCGTTTTTAGGTAACCATCTATTACCTTACTAAATTTCATTAAAATCCGTTCAGCCGTTTAGGCATGATAGAGCAAAACTCCCAGCAAAAACCATAAAAAAATCACTAACTCAATTCAGTTTTCTGCCTACTTCCTACCCCCTAAGTACGATGACGTGATCATTTTGATCTTATATCCGTTTTTAGGTAACCATCTATTACCTTACTAAATTTCATCAAAATCCGTTCAGCCGTTTAGGCATGATAGAGCAAAACTCCCAGCAAAAACCATAAAAAAATCACTAACTCAATTCAGTTTTCTGCCTACTTCCTACCCCCTAAGTACGATGACGTGATCATTTTGATCTTATATCCGTTTTTAGGTAACCATCTATTACCTTACTAAATTTCATCAAAATCCGTTCAGCCGTTTAGGCATGATAGAGCAAAACTCCCAGCAAAAACCATAAAAAAATCACTAACTCAATTCAGTTTTCTGCCTACTTCCTACCCCCTAAGTACGATGACGTGATCATTTTGATCTTATATCCGTTTTTAGGTAACCATCTATTACCTTACTAAATTTCATCAAAATCCGTTCAGCCGTTTAGGTATGATAGAGCAAAACTCCCAGCAAAAACCATAAAAAATCACTAACTCAATTCAGTTTTCTGCCTACTTCCTACCCCCTAAGTACGACGACGTGATCATTTTGATCTTATATCCGTTTTTAGGTAACCATCTATTACCTTACTAAATTTCATCAAAATCCGTTCAGCCGTTTAGACGTGAAAGAGCAAAAGTCCCAACAAAAACGACTAAAAATCACTAACTCAATTTAGTTATCTGCCTACCCCCTAAGAACGATGGCGTGATTATTTATAGCCTATGACCATTTCTAGGTTATCATCTATCACCATACCAAATTTCATCAAAATCCGTTCAGCCGTTTAGGCGTGAAACAGTAACAGACAGACAAACAGACAGACAAACAGAGTTACTTTCGCATTTATAATATTATATAGTATAGTATGGATTAGTATGGATTTAGTATTAAATGCCTAAATATAAAGTTTCATGGTTTTATCTTTGAATAATGACGATCTCCCATACTAAATTTCATCCCTTATTACCACCCCCTTAAGCCGTTTTTTTTCTCAAAATAAAAGAAATAAAACATAGCCTGCGACCTTTCCTAGGCTTTAGTCAAACTCTGTAACAGATTTTATGAAAATAAGTTCCGGAGTTAGGTGTGGAAGCGTAACTTTGATAGGACTTCCATACGAACTTTCATCCCTTATTTCACGTCTATACAGGTAGATATTTCCAAAAAGCTAGAACAAATATTTATTTATTTAGTACTAAGTGCCTAAATATAAAGTTTCATGGTTTTATCTTCGAATAATGACGATCTCCCATACTAACTTTCATCCTCATTTATTACCACCCCCCTTAAGCCTTTTTTCGCGACAAAATATAGCCTATGTCCTTTCTCAAGGTCTAGACAACCTCTCTACCAAATTTCATTGAAATTGGTTCAGTAGTTTAGGCGTGAAAGCGTAACAGACAGACAGAGTTACTTTCGCATTTATAATATTAGTATGGATTAATTACTGTTCAATCTGTTTTCATGTGTATTCAAGAAATATATTAGTTCGCAATTCAATTGTTTCAATGAATATAAGGAAAATTACCTAATAATACATTTAAACAAGGCAAGCCTCGCTGTTATCGTACCTAGATCTCTTCAGGAGCTTATTATGACTCAAATACATCTCATATTATCTAGCTTTCTATAAATTACAGTTACGTATTCAAACATAACATTTAAGTAATCCTTGCCGAAAGCATTTCGCAGAGATAATGAATGTATTGCGCTCACAATGAGCCATGATAGGCGGTCGTTTGTTCAAGGAGCGACTTATTTCTTGAACAAGCTTATCAGCCTTCTCGAGTACCGTTCTTAAGGGAACAATAGAGGGATTACGAATGACCATTTTTGCTACTAACTTCGGTAGTTTGTTCGGATATTTCTTTGGGATATTTCTTCGAGTAGGTACAAGCACTATATTTAAGGATAGGCACTAATACTACCTGGTTGAGATGTAGATAGGTTTGATGGCTTTGATATTTGGATGCTCTATCTTACAAAAGCATTGAAAAGATGTACTTAAGTAACAGATTCGTAAAATTTCAACAAATTTTAATATGTATTCCATAAAATTCCTGATGTAAACACTTGTTTATGAAACAGGTTGCAACAATTGATCTCTACATGCCTCCTAGCGAACGTTAAACCGGTTCCTCCGAGAACCTTTACTAAGAACTTGATTGGGAAATCCCAATCAAAGACGCTACCTTCGCTAGAGCTATCTCAGCTTTCTTGTTTACAAGTTATGTTAATGTTTTACCTCTTTTTCAACTCGTTCACGGTTTACATGCAATGATTCTTAACATTGATATACATGTGAAGCTCTGGAAGTAGCTATCGATGATACTGTGACTACCCTTGACAAATTGTAAAATGGTCAGTCATCCAATGGTCATCCTGGAGTGTCTTGGACTTAAAACCTGCATGACGAGCCTAAGAAACTGATTGTTCAATGTTTTATAAGTGAAGCTCCATTAGCTTCTGTTTCAGGCTTTCCGGCAGGTTTCTTCAACCAATCGCGCCAAGTTGCATCATAATCCGTTTTATGCTCGCGCGAGAATTGCTGAGGCGGACGAAATGCGGTGCGGCCAACATTCGGTGGCAACGCTCACACAGGAATTCATTTCGCCTCGAGAAGTATCCGGTTTCAGTCTGGCACGACGAGTGCTCATATTGCATTTAGTATTTATTTATGTATCGTTCGGACGCAGGTTGTACTGCGGCCGTCGGGCGCGGGTGCCGCGGAGGAGGGCGGCGGGAGGGCATACTTACTACGTGATTAATCCGCCCCCCCGCGCGGGCGCGCCGTACTCTCGCCGGGTTTCCTCGTCCCCGCGCCTCACGGCCACTCACTACGCACGGCGCCCCGCGTAGTGCCGCCAGCCGCCAGTCGCGCTGCGACCCGCGCCGACGTCGCACTCTGTCCGCGTCTTCTCGTCTAAGCATATATGATATCAATATCATTCATGCTAATCGCTGCCGGTTGATTTTCCTACTGAGTGACCCGACCGCAGTGAGACCGACGCGTGACGTGATACCGCGAGTGCCGAATGTTCTTGGACGTTACTTCGTGTACTTTTCCACCGGAATAAGAACGAAGGAAACCAGTTCGCAGTGGTCCACGGCGGCTTCCCGCGGATGATATCTCCGGCCGGCGACCGCTGCTGTTACCCGCGGCCTGCGATGCTGCGCCCGTGACCGTCTCGCTACAGTGCCACGAAACGTAAGGATTTGTTCGTTCATTCGGCTCGCGGCTCGCGTGCATGGGCCGCCTTCCTATTTGCATGGCGTAAACGAGTGGATTTTATTTTCGTCTGGGTGCGGGTGTGTGCGTGGGCACGGCATAGTGTGTAGCGCTGGGGCAGTGTGCGTGGCGAGCGTGTGTGCGACAGCGAGACGGCTACTCCCTGCTGTCCGCTCTATTTAGGTTGTTTCTGAGCATACCGGCAGCTCCGCCTGCCGCCTGCTGTCCGCGCGCCGCCAACGCTTACTCTACCTGTGTTCTCTACAACGACGGTAACATTTACCCGACTGTCAAACTTCCAAGCATTTTTTTGAGTCGGTCTGGTCTCGGAACATGCTTAGCCTTACTTTTAGCGAACTTTATTGTCAGCTGACATTGTGATATGTTATTGATACTACACGGTACCAGGCAACCTTGTCAGACGGAAGACCTTCGATTGTCCTTTTCATTGAACTCCTAAAGTAGGAATAAGTCATTTTGTAGATAATTATGGTAGAGCAGGTACGCGTAAGCAACGGAAACTTGAAATAATAATACCTATGACTTCCGTGATTTTGAATTGGAGATTCCATTCTCTGATCGAAGTGAGTTAACAAGTCGTTCACTTTAAAAACATGTGTGTACGCTTTGAAGTATGTACGTACAGAGAGTGTTTCTACGCTAGTCAGTATGGTATTATGCGGTGTTGCATTGTTGGCAATTGCCATCATATGCCTAGAACTTTGTACGTAATGTTATGGTACCTTAAGGTTTTCTTTTCGCGTTTCATTACGAGTCCTTTGTATAAGTAAAATTATGTCTCCATTACCACATCTTTATATAAGTACGAGTAGGCATATATTATACAAAAGATGTTCTAAAATCTAATTAACAGTACTTTAATATGAAAAAGTGAAATACCTTGTGAATTGTATTTACCGAGAGCCCAGACAGTTTTCTACGAATATTAATATAGAAATGAAATTGAAACATGTCTAGTCGAAACCAACAAGAAAAAGTTTGAAACCGTATTTATCGAAAAATCGTACATTTATCGAATGTTATAAATGTTACAATTGAATATACGAGGAATGTAAGTAATTATAGTTAAACACAAATTAGCAGTGACGATAAAGCCGACGAGTTATCAGCGTTTACTACAGAGCTCCTTATTGTAACTCAATGTAATTAAGGGGTTATAATTAGAACTTAACAAGGAGGAAAAGTACCTACGTAGTAGACAGACGGCCGAGGCAGGTCGATATGATAAACTTTAACCCTTCCTTCGAGGCGCAAAGAACGGTTACTACTATTCAACCATTTACTATGTAAATAATCCTACAAATGAACGTAATTAAAATGAGAGTTAGACATTTACGTTTCGGAAAACAGTAAATGAACTCATTTGGGTCGCACGTGGGATGATTTATTTGTGTTTATGAGTACAAAAGCTGTGACAAAAGCGAACACATTATCTGTTCAAAATATTCTGTTACATTTTCCTCTTGAGTTCAAAAAGCCAATAAACCTATTAAAGAATATAGTTTAAAATAAAAATAATATCAGGATTTAACTTCACTACTCATTAATGTCCATTTATGCCTGCATACGGATGTCGTTTATTACATGATTAAAGTTTTACCTTTTCCCACTGAAGTTCTAAAAAGAAAGGTCGTTGAAGATATAATCTAGACTGCTAGGCGCAACCTTGATATAAATTTAGCTAGACGACAAGCTTTGTCGTGTGTAGGTATAATAGGTATACAATAAGGACATTTTCCGTACCAATTTCTAATAAATAAAGTAAATTAAAATAGTTACATGTTCTCTTTACATCCAGAAAGTTCCATATTAACCACAACACTAAGTTAAACTAATAGGAAGGATGTTAGGTAAACAAAACTTGTAAATTATATAAAACGGAAAAGCCACACTTTATCAAATAATTACATTATATGTTATAAACTGCGCGGACTTAATTTATTTACCTTAATTATTTTAAGGACAAAGTAAAGGTTTTGTAATTACTCTGGGATAGAGAAACAAAATAAAAAGCTACATAATCTTTGAACTTTGATTAAAAGAACAGTTTTGTTTTTGTGACGCCCTGTCTCAGTAGGACGGATAGGTATAGGTAGGGTTAAGGAGAAAACAGTTGCTCAGTCGGGTACAGTGACTCACCATATCGGTTTGTAAAGAAGGGTAAGAGATACGGTCATCTCTTTACTTCTACCCGTCTGAGCAACTGTTTCCTCCTTAACCATACTTTATCCTCGGAAAATATGAAAATTGTTTCCTATCATTTGAAACAGGTTGACATGTTTTATTCGGTATAAATAAATACCGCAAATGACGTAGGTACTTAATGAAGTTCGTGATGAATTTATTCACAAGAATGTATTTTTTATCAATTCACTTTATTATAATTTGTGAGATTTAGGATAGTATGCCTAAAAGTTAGGAAAACATGTGAAAGTAAATACATTATGTTTGCATGTTTATCAGCAATACGTAGCATGTTATATTGAAATCCTGTATTACCAAAATTTTGCCCGTTACTCAGTCGTTTCCAACCAGTTTGTGGTTGAAAACACCGACTTTGGAACCAAAGTTATTTAAGAGCCCACGGATAAGTGCACATACGTGTAAAGAAGTGTAAGCAATAATTTGTTGAGGGAACTTTTATGACCGCCATTCTAACTCGTACAGACTTTCATATTGAAGCCCAACTCAATTTCAGTTAGCAACACAATATTTCTCTTCCATTTATTGCGTACCTACAGCTTTTTTGCAATTGACCGTTGACACGAGACTAAAGTTTGAAGCTCAAAATATTTCCTGCGTCGAACAATATGCTATCTTACATAATAGAAAACCTACGTTACATTACTAGAAATATCTCCAATGCAGTGGACTCTGCTAATTGCCGAGGTAGTTAGTTTTATAGATATAGGTAGTGAGGCGAGACCTAGATTCGTCCAGTCCAGATTAGGCATGTGTATCGATCGCGAGCATACCTAATTGCCTAAGTATAACTAAGCCAGATATCTGGTCCATTTTTCGCGTGTTTACCAGAACTGAAGCTGGGGCATAAATATTTTAGTAGTTTGAAACTGCTAACAGAACAGAGAAAATATAAATCGGAATGCTTCTAAATATATTTAACACTATTTAAATGAAATCTGTTCAGCATTAGCTAGTGTATATTTCAGTTCAATTCTACTTATTATTGAAGAGGTACACGTGTAATACAAAAGGTTAAATTATAGGTCTACTAGTGCGGTAAATTATGTAAATGCCTACGTCAGATCAGATGTCTAATATTTAATTTATGGAGCATAGGGCAGGAAATTACAGCTGCCACGTGTAATTTACGTTTACAACTGCAGTTATCGTCAACTGCAATCCGTGGTAGGCCCCGCTCGTAAAAGTTCGCGCACCCTGACGTAAGGATGCGTGATAGTATAATGATAGCTACTAAATTAAATAAACGATGTCCAGTTGTCAGATAACAAGCGGCAGTTGCAAAGAAAACAAAGAGATATCTCGGTTGGAGTCTTAGTTGTAATACGACTCAGCTACTTGGCTATGTGTGTGTGGTATCGAGGAATCAACTGCCGCCTACGCGATATTTTGCGCCTATCAGCTGTACAAGGCGATAAACACACACACACACACACACCTATACAAGGTACGTTTCTTTAAATGCATGTACAATTAACACATGAATGAACGTTCTCAACATAAGGTGGAAACCATTGTTTGTATTGCTTCCAATTAATTCTTAAACGGTTGTTTGTTACATACAAATTGTAGTTAAGGTACAAATTTTATTGTATGTTTACCAAATTCTTTCTAGTAACAAGTGATTAAATAATCCAAATATTTTGTTATTACGCTGTCTATCACATGCTTAAATCTATATAAGCATTTTTATATTTATCATTCAATCCACCATTGATAACAACGTGGTACATACTTTGACTAATTGTTACAAAGATATAATAGGTATTACAATTTTGATGTTTGTTATTTTGTATTAACATATTTTAAGAATAATTTTATAGTATTTAACAAATATATAAGTAGGTACTGGTTTCCCAAGTTGACCGAAAATGATGTTGACATGTTGTACAACGGATTTGAGCATACAGTTTCTCATAATAGCCGTACGTAAATGAAGTGGGCGTATAAAACCGATCGGAAGTGTAAAATACTTTAAAATATAGTTATTCTCACGATTCAGGTGGGTCTCACTCGCCACCCGCCCGACCGTCCCGAATGTGTCAATATCACGTCAGGTGCGCGGTGCCAGTTACCAAGCGGTTTGCAACTCGACGTTCATGTTTTCCAACATAAATGTGTCTACTTTTTTAATGAAATTATTATTTACTACTATATTATGTGTTTAGTTTATCCTATAGGTACTTGATACGCAGCTTCCCGCTCTAGCCCTATTCTAGCCTCGCGATATTTACCTCATTTATCTATTCATCTTAATGGCATTCTATATTCTATTTTGGCGATCAATTTTTCGGAAGTAGTTTGCTGATTTTCAGCTGCCTACATATTAAATTGTTTGGGGCAATGGGCCATTCAGAACAATAGTAGGTAAATTGCATTTAAATAATATGAAAACAAACATACATTGTTAACCTGTTTACAATGGATCTGTAGGGCAGTGTTTGTTTGTCAACACTGCCCTGAGTTACGTCTGGCAGACAGATGTTTTAAAAACATATAAGAATTAACAGGTGAATATTATACCAGTACAATTTCCTTGTCTAATTAATGATTTTGGCAAAATACCAATATGCTTTATTTTTTTTATAGTACTTATTACCTACGTACTAAGTTATACATAGCAGAATAGTGAAATGAATGACTCTACATTTTAGTTCAGTTGATTGTGTTAGTAATTTTGTTACGATCATCGTGTCAGTTACAAATCATTATGAAGAGAGTAGGTATGCACCGTTGAGTGTTTTTGGTTTCTGTCCAAATTTCAAACTAAATAAGCCTGAATTTTATAAAATCGTAAGCGAGGAAATATTAAAGTAATTAGCGCGACGTCGTCGTGTCGTCGGAATATGAGTTTTTTTTTAGTTCCTGCCATCATTACATGCTCAGTATTAATTTAGATTTTGTGACTAGTCTATGAAACCTCTATCTCCAACATCTATCACTAACCTTTTGTTTATTTTGTATCGTTACTCACTAATAGGACTCTACACGACCTCGCATGTATACAACATTTTTAAATTGGGTCTACATAAAATACTTCGACATAATATATCAATAAAATACCTGTAGTGTATATTAATAATAATAAGGAAATATAATTGCAAATACTAACTTAATAATTAAATCGTAAACAACAATGACAATGTTTGTGCAAAATCAAACTTAAATAAAAAGTACGTAGGTACTATAAATATTCATTGTTAGAATAAACATTAAGGTACTTAGTAATACATTAGAAATACATCCAACCGCAATATAAAGCTATCTATGAACCATATTGTTGCAATTTAAACACAAATAACATGAGTACAAAGAGTAATTCTAACGTGGTTTGCCTAGCCAGGTCACCGCAAATGTTACATCGAATTAGCATAGAATTTATGGTCGAATTTAAGAATTACAGGGATTAAGTAACTGGTTACATTGACGGCGCGGTCTAATCAATGGACTGCGCCTGCGCTTGTTACGTCACGGCTTTCGCGGCGCTGCAGCGGCGCCGCTTGCGAAATCTACCTTATGCAATGAAATACCATACGCAAATATGGTGCCCAAAAACTTTTCTTGAGGTTCTCTACTTTTATGAGTTCTCAAAATACCTAAAAATCTATTGTAAATAATTAGCTGCTATTGCTACATTCAATTCCCGTTACCTAATGAGTATTTTCATTAAATCTTGACTTATAACATGATTTTAGGACCAACAGCGGACTTTGCATCCAGTCAATTGTTATGTGACTTTAATAATAATCAGTAAAATCTCTTTAATCGCATACAATTCATTCATGACGTGAATGTAAATCACACACTGATAACTCTATTTATTTCACATACCTATTGAAACAATTTAAATTTCTTACTATAAAATCGATAACAGTAGTAGGTAGGTGAATTGTTTTGTACCGCTTTATCAATGTAATCTTGCAACTAAAAATAATCAGTTGAAAATATAATACTTTATCATTAATTATGTGCATTTATTGGCATTTAATGAAAGGCAACAAAATAAAAAGTATCGCCTTATTTACAACACTGGTTCTGCTCCATTCTGCAAAACGATTAGATTGTGATCGCAGGAAATGCGTTTTTTCAGAACAAAAAAGTCGATGTGGCATGTAGGTGCCTACCTACATGCCACATCGACTCGTCTGGCGAGATATGCGCGATATCTCGACAACTGCATTATGCAACGGACATCTTCGGACATTACAAAACAGTAATTGATTCCACACTACGACGCTACGACCTTAGAAAGGAATTGCATAAGATAAATAGACACGAGTAGACAGACAAACGCACAAATCGTGAGGTGTCATCGAGAATCACTGACAACTATGATCTTTTGAATCTTTTTATCTTTTCAAAGCGACCTTACGTAATGGTACCATACAAGCAACACCTGAAATGAATTTTATTTCAGTGAATTTAAGCTCTCGGGCTTACATATTGAATATTTTTCCAATTTCAAAGATATTGGTTAGCTTTGAATTATCAACTCTTGGGAAATATATCGTACTAGTTTAGCAACACGTGCACCTACTTTATTTTCTCTCTGATTGTTAGGAGAATTGAAATTACTTTGATACAAAATTGATGTTCAAAATAATATGGTGATCGTTTCAATTTATCCAATCTTTAAAGATGTTTGCATAAATACAAAAGTCCATTGAGTTGATAAAGTAATAATCGATAACAATAAGTACCCATAAAACGTACCCATGTTTCAGTCAAACTGTCGAGACCTTTGAGGTAAAAGATTCTTTTTGTTCCTAAAGTGACCACTTTTCAATGGATTGTAGTTGACTTCGCCCTTTCAGATATTTTAGACGAGGGCGTCTAATTAACTGTCATGAAGTTATTGTTAGGATGAACGGTCGAGAAATTGCAAAAAAATATATATTTTCTGTATAAAAGGAAGACTGGGAATTTGACGAATATTAAATGAAGAGAGTCAAGATTTACTTTTATTAGGTACTAAAAAAAGTAATAAAGCAGCATCTTAGCATCTGATAGGTCTGTCGGCTACAAAGTTTAAATTATGTACATCTTTATTGTAAATCTGAATATTTATGAGAAGTGGTCGAAAAAATGACGAACATCATTAAATGTGTCGAAATTACTGAGGTTCGTCGCTCAAAGTCTAAAATCTACTTGCTCTATGTTTTCAGTGTTAAGAGTCAAAAATATTCGGCGTTTCTTTGGCGATGTTCACGGTTAGTTAATGGTGGTCGCAGCAAGCGTGCAGCGATAGCAGCCGCGGCGATAGGCCGCCGCCGTCGGCTTTGCCTCGACCGTGCCGCGCCGGCGCCGCACGTGTATCCACCTCTGACGTCACCGCACGCACCGCGCGTTCAAGTTCAATGTTGCCTATTAATTTTACCGTGCCTTTCCACCAACTAGCACTAACGATGCCCGATAAATAAGATTCTAATTCTTTCGTTTACATACGCCGGATATGTGGCGTTGTTACCTTTGTTTAGCTTAGCTTCGACACTACAGACTCATGTATAACTAAATACGCTCACATCCAAGATAAAGACTTTTCCCGGTAGATTTACAAAAGGTTAAAATACCGAAAAACATTCCAAGCGAGGAATGTCTGGGGTCCAAGAATTTTGCAGTCTTTTAATTCTGTCGTTAGCTTTGTGGCAGAATCATACCGTCGAAATTCTCGCCCACTCAAAACATTACTCTAACTAAAGGTATAAGTAATAAAATTTATTTAAAAAGTACGACTTATTTAAATAAATATAGATTGTATCACACCCCACGTTTTTTTAAACTGTACCTTTTTATCGCAAAGTTTTTTATTCACAGCAAATTAGTTGATTTCGCACGCTCGTTCATTACCTTGACTTCTAGGCTAAAATAGATGTCGAGATCTTATTGCAAGTTTAAATGTAGAGTCTGATTAACGTTATTAATTACAATACGATCCCAATTTATACCGAATTCGTTTTATTTTATCGGAAGAGCGTTCTTCCAAAATCTATCCCAATCGTCAAAGTTGGAGAATCTAACAAAGTTATTTTAAAATTCTCCATAACTTTGGAATAAGCTTCTAGTCTCGTTCTCGCCGGTACCCGTCATTGCCGTCCGGTGTGATATTTGGAATTTCAATTCAATTGACGACGTCGATTATCAGAACTATGCACAGTGGCTTCATATTGTAGTTCAAAGAAAAGTTTAGCAAACAGTGTCGGCGCGCGTCTTGTCTCCATTCAGCGGTTGGTTCCTCGAATGCGCGTGCGCAGTTGTCAACACTAACGACTGGTCAAAACATCCTAGTTTATATGTGCTGTATGTATACTACGGGCTATGAAAATAATTGACACTGTAAGTTTCATGATTAAGATTTCCATGGCTCAAATAATAATTTCAGAGGCTGGAAGTTGCAGTTATTTTGAATACCTATTAATTATTCTTAATTGCTATTTTTATTCTACGCTGGATGTTAAACTTGGCAATGCTATTTCATATTTTTAACCAATTGAACATTTTAGAGAGCCAAGATTTAGCAGTGCCAATAATTACTTTTGCCAACGATAGTCCTATAACTCTAACCTAGGTACTTCCTTTACAAAGCTTAATATTAGTGAGTATAGTTATAATATATTGAAACAACTGCCGTCGGAATACATTAGCCGACATAAACGCTAAACGCATAATTATATCGAAACTATCGGTTACGTAGCGATTGTGTTACAAATTACCTGTCGTTTGTCTATTATAATAGACACCTTTATCACAGATATTGACTAACACTTCTAACGCGACTGGGAACAAAAGAATAGGTAAACGCTTGCTGATAAGACGAGAAATCGACACATCAGAAATACTAAAACAAAAATATTATTTTAAAAGATCAAGGTTTTAAAAGCAAACCTTATCACTGTGAAAACATAAATGAAGAACGAGGAAAAAAAGTTAAGATATTTTTTACGGAGACAGGTTAGTTGCCTGATTGTTGGTGTGTCTGGGTCGTACGTAAGGTAATATACGGTGTGCCCCGCGATGGCGCCCATTGTGACATCCGCAAGCGAGTCGCTCTCACCTCCAAATATTTATTATTTACGCTTTCAATTGATACACAACTGGTTTCCACGTCCCCGTGGCCCGCCTGCTGTTATCAACGCTACTTGGTTTCACTGTAGCGTTCTGTTGCTTCTTTTTAATTATTTTATCAATTTATTACTCATGTCTATTTATAATTCCTGTTTTTAATAGCGCTATATTAAATTACACTAATAGTATAGTGTTAACAAGCATACATGAGCATGTATTTGGTATTACTAAAGGAAAACTTTACTCTCATAAAAACCACAACCCATGAACTTATTTACAATTTTGCTGCCTGTCTATAGGTACTTAATCTGTTTCAATGTCATGTTAAAGGCATTATTATAATTACGAAATAGCTCCCAGGTCTGGTAAATAAGCACTACGCAGCCTCGTTTTCAACCTACGTAGAATTTTGGGATTTTTTTAACAAAGATTGCCTGAAGCTAACAACATCGAAAGACTAAGTTTAGTCGTAGAGAGCAAAATTATGTCTACGTTTTCAGATACTCATATCCCTCAGGCTATTAGAATTATTAAGATTGTTTATTGCTTCAAAAGAACTTTCTATCTGTGCTTGTTAAAACCTTTGTTTTTTAAATAAAACAGATGAATAATATTTTGCAACTCCCACACAATTTTGTTTTGCTGTGTTATATTTATTTTAAGATACTTCATATTCAATTGTTTAAACTAATATTTTTTTATTTAAGTATTTACGTTTTAGAAATTGGCTTAGGAAAGTAGCTCAAATTGGTAACGTAGATCGGTTTTTTGGGATGATGAAAGTGGCCACCGGCACATAAATGCAGATTGATTGACTAACGCTGACAATTGTACCTTTGAAATGTTTATGCAAGCTGGTAGTTTTAAGAATGCTATACAAGCGAATGATGTTCAAGTTAGCAGCTACATTGCACATGTCAGTAGACATGACACGGTTAGCAACAACAACTGTTGACATGTCATAAACGAGTAGGTAGACTACGTATCTTATCGGAATGACCTACCACCGGCTAAAATGCTCACTGTTTTGATGAAACCCAACTCCACGGCAAAGTGGTAAGTTATATCCAATTTATAATAGCCTTCCACGATAACGTAGGTACTAACTTTTTAACAGATAATGTTTTATATTCGTTACTTGAATCATATGTAATTTTTAATATGTTATAAAAAATATATAGGTAATTGAATAATAAGTATAAACTTTTATCATAATTTAGACTTTCAATCCCTTAAAATTATGATCTTTTTCGTATCTTGTCTAGGACTCTTTACTTTGTCTTGGTCTACCTGCTTATCTTACGAAATTTCCGAAACAACAGAAAGCAATTATGAATTCAAACTTTAAGTAAATTTTAGTTTGATAGCGATAGTTTGTTTTCATTTGCAAAGTTATATTCAGAACGGATAAGTTCACATTAACAATAACAAGTAGACTGTTATATCACTACAATTATTGGTTGGATAAAAAAAAATTATTTTGTTTATTTCTTTTCGAACTTTGCTCCGTTGAAGATTTCATAACAATAAACAACTGCCTCCAAAGTGTCTGATTTGATAATAAACCAATTATCTTGGGAATCACGTGATTGGTATTCCTACAATCAAATCAGATAAACATTGTTTGCAAAAAGGTTTGGGTACATTTCTTGACGTGAACCATATCATGAAAAAATGTATTGAATATTCATCTTAGTATCAATAGTTGGTAAGAATAGAAATCAATCGATCAATCGGAAACGTCAATAGTCCACCTAATGCCAAGTTCCCTAGCGCGTCTTGCCAACCACGCAGCGGGCTTCATTCTTTTATTCATGTACTATTAACATACCGCCGATACTATTGCCACGAACGAAACTAGCTGATTTATTTCGGCTCTTATCTATTTCAACGATCGATACTTATCCAACTAACATCCATCTCGTTTTATAACGCTCCTCAGTAGCCTAAACTACATGAAACCACTTGAAGAGCAACGTACGAACATAAATATTGTTCTACTTTAGGTTCAGAAAGAGCTAATCTCTTCTTTCGAATTGAAACCTGTGTATGTACGTGATAAGATTACCTACGACAATACGAGCACCATTATCAAAAATTTGTCATCCTTTTACTATTTCAAAGTAGGTATCATTATCTCAAATCACAATCGTACTTGTATCTTCTTTATGAATGCCATTTACGCAAACATGAATGCTTGTTATGTAAAAGACAAATTAAATCTGTAATGAAACAA
This sequence comes from Anarsia innoxiella, assembly GCA_947563765.1. Taxonomy (NCBI): domain Eukaryota; kingdom Metazoa; phylum Arthropoda; class Insecta; order Lepidoptera; family Gelechiidae; genus Anarsia; species Anarsia innoxiella. Next base: position 4,097,716 of record OX387404.1, on the reverse strand, counting down.
ATTGAAGTTAATTTAGAAATGACCTAGACACTGATGGATAACGAGAAGAAACAACGTTCTTCAAATAGACTTTATAAATAGCACTCATAGAATAGAAACTGGGCGTCTATTCTGATTACTAAAGTAAGCAATGCATTATCGCGGCACTCGCTTGTCATTCACTCGTCCTATTTTGTCGTATTTGCAAACATATCAGCGGTGACCTCGCGTGGACAGTTATAGCTCGATTTGGATGCCATTCGAGGCAAGAACACGCGTACACCAAGTCTATGGAATAATAAGTAAGTGATATAAGTAGTGTGTAGAGATCTAAGCACTGCGTGACTAACAGGTTGGAATTACCGCCGATTGTATGCTAAACAACAGCCGCCATTGATACCTGTCTACTGTACTATAAGATATGTGCGAGAATAAGTTATAAAAATAATAATACAACTCGTAAATATAGTTTTCTATTAAATTGATGTTTAGGTAGATTTCATTCTAATTGGTAATATGATAACAATAACATAATAATGATCTAGAATTAATTATTTATTGTTAATATCTGTGAAATGTGACAATTTTAGTTAAGTTCTTATCTCGTCGACTTGTACCAATTGGAAGCAAAAAAATAAGTAATTATCGACTTTACGGTTATCAGATATGATTGACAATACACTTCATTAAAAGATTAAAACCAATTAAAAGAGTATCTTCGTTGAAAGGTCGATATTTCCAAGTAATTATTCGTCTAAGTTGTTGTGTTTTAGGTATTTGTTATTTTTTTATGGATAGTAAAGTTTGAATTTCGTTTCTATTTAACTCTTTTATCTACACTTTCAATGAACCTAGCGCGATCTTTGAAATTACAATTCAGAGCCGTGAGTAAGGTAGATAAATAACGTAGAGCACCTTTATGAACTTTCACATAACTGCTGCAGGTTCAACGTTTATATATTATGTAGAATGTGAGAATCAAGAACAAAGGTGATCCAAAGCCTCAAAAGGGTTGTTCCGTCTACGCCCCACGAAGTTTCACCCCACGTATTATTTTTCCTTCTACGCCCTATTTTTATTCCTGTTTCGTCCCACAACATTTTTTAATTTTTTAATTCCATTTTTATTCAAAATACTATTCCTAGTTCGCCCCACTTTAGTTTTCAACGGTTCTTAGCTTTGTAAGTATGGTCAGATAAAATGTCAGATATTGGTGGGTATCATTTCGTCACTTGAAGAACATTTAAAAAATAAAGTTTTAGTACATGTAGATACTTAAGAGAAATAAACAGAGCGTCATTGAAAAAATATACTTATAATTGAAAATCAATCAAATCAAATCTTTGAAAATAATATAGTCTCGCAAACTTATCAAAACCAAAAGGACGACGCAAGACTTTGTATGGAGTCCTAGTACCCGTCCAATAGCGATGTTTGATATGTCGTTAGAAAGGTTTTATCTTCTAAAACAAGAATTGGTATGGCGCTTGACTGATTTTGACCTGATTCTTAGTTCGTTCTGAATCAGACTTAAACATATTATAATATCAAAGCAATATATATATTTTATTAGAAAAAAATGAATGGAAATCTTATATTTTTACGTTTTCCTTCATTTATTTAACAATTACTGTTTACAAAAATACAGTACAGGTCTACTTATCTCAAAACCAACTCATTAGGACAGTCCCTATTCTTTGCCTGTACCCTTCAGTTGGTACTGTATATGTCGAAATAGGCTAACGAAAGGTACTTGGCTTCAAAGGAATTTTTACTCAGGGTATTAAGAGCTATCCAACAGGTAGTGGAGTGCAATAAATGATGGAGTATCATACATTGCTATTGGAGTGGGTGGATAGTGATATTCTCTATGAAAAAAGTGATATTTTTTTATGACTTTTGGGACCGTATAACTCTAAACGAACTAACGATAGGCACTTGACTCCATAGGAACTTTTAGTTAGGCTACTAAGAGCTATCAAACGATGTATCACACATTGCTATTGGAGGGGTGTACCAGAGTGTTGCATCATCCTTTCTCCATGATTGATTTATAAATAATTTATACAAAACTAAACAGTTCACAATAAACTTAAATTTATTTCTGTCTAAGTAAAGCAAATCAAAAATATTATTCTTTTTTTTACTATCTCTACAATTTCCTTACAAACTTAACAAAATCAGCAGTGGGGTAAAAGCGGAATACATTGCTAGTTGTTAAGACAAAAATATTATTAAATATTTCGAATAGGGCGAAACAGGAATGACTTCAAAATGGGGTGTGACGTCATGGGGCGTAAGTGGAACAACCCGATCCAAAGCTATATTTTGGTCGTCAATGACAATGCCTGATTCCGGTTTGACAGCGCGGGGTTGGGTGAAGCCACCCCGCTGCCAACTTGATTGATCACCTGTTACATCTTGCCTCAGGTCATGAATCAAAATATTTCTGACGACGTTCAGGTTTCCTCTTCTAGCTTTGTCAATCAGGGATTTGTTCAAGGGTCTTTAAGGAAGCAGATATTTTATTTAACTATTGGACTCGCTATTTTGTTCTTGTATAATATTGACAAACTAATGGTAAAGACATGTCGAAACCTGCTAGAACAGGCGGATGCGTGAGTCAGGCGGCTGTGAAGCGTGCAAGATTTTCACGGTTCACCCGACGCGTTTTAACCGTTATTAGGTTCACTGGAAATTTAATTTTAAGGACCCAACTCGTAGCCCACACGCCTCACTGCGCACAATATTAAATAAGGACCTAATTTTGTCTTCATTTTGCCTGTCGGAGTAATTATAATCAATTTCTCCAGCGCTCCGTAGAGGTAGTTAATTTAGTATTGGCATATTTAGGTTGCGGCGGACGTTGTCAAAAAAAAGTACAGTTGCATGCCCAATTCCTCTGCATTCCACGAATAGACGTCAACTGCAGCAGCCGCAGTGGCCCGATTATTAAAAAAGTTCAGATATAAATGGAATAGGAAAGAGGAATTTTAAAATTGACGCTCGTTTTGCTATTTGGTAAGGCTAATGCAACCGTCTGAAATAACGTAGGCACATTTACAAGTGTGGGTGGACGCTGACACCAGTCTAAAACACAAACATTTACGAGTAGTTTAGCCACTTTACTTTGTTTATACAAGAATTCTGATGTCCATTAGCTATGCTGATATATGCTATTTATTACCTTATGTGGGTGGATAAAATCTAGCTAGGTACGTCGAGTTTTCACCTAATGATATTGTTGGTATCTAAATAAAGAAATGTAAAATGAGTTTTTAATGCGGCGCTTGATAAGTGTGGTTTCTTTGTGCTAGAGCACGTATCGTGAGTGGAGCGGCGAGTCCTTGCGTGGGCAAGCCGCTGCCGCCGCGGGGTCAGTCAACAACACGTGATGCTTGACGATACGATACTATCGTAAGCTGTGTTTACTTCAATAAAATTACTACTATCACCCCATTTATCAATTTGTAAATAAATTATAACGCAATCTCTTGACATAACATTTAATTAACACTCGTTACACGTGTAAGCCTTTAGAAACGCGTGATTTGACCAAAATTTCAAGAAACTGACGATTTAGCACTCATAAAATGTAGCCACAGCATTTTGTTATTGCAATTAACTAGATTCTAAAGTGAAGTAGCTAATTGCCAGCTTTGGGTCAGTGAACTTAGTAATTAATGTTAATGTAGCAGCAATTCAACTCAATTTTTATCGCCCACCGATAGTCTTTGAATTTCAAGTCGACCGTATTTTTTTGACACAAACAACTTTCTTTAGTAACACAAATAAATAATTGCTTCATGCTTGCTTACAAGAATAAAAAAAACTGAGATAATATTAAAACATTGCAGGTTATGAACTTTCATTGTAACAGCTGACATCTTATAGGTACATTAACGATTTGCTGAAGAATTTAAATATCTACTAATTGAATCTTATCAATAGATAAGATTCTAATTGAATCTTATCTATTGACTGTCACATGTTATTCAGCTACCTACAATGTCTTGCTCGATTCATTTTATGGAAATACGAGTAGGTAATAAACAGTATCGGAATGCCGTTATTTAGTAGGCAATTATTACGACAGAGATGGCGCTTAGGACATGCAGTCCCAACGAAACAACAATGTAACAGAGCGACGACGGGGCGCGACGACGACGGTGCGGCGTGGGCGCCGCTGCTCACTATGTAAATATAGAAGATTGCGCCGCGCCTGACCGTGTGTCGACGGTCGCGCTGAGTGTAGGCGGGGTTGTTTGCCTCGGCTCCTATTGCGTGATCCACTCAATAAAACTGCTGCTGGACTTCAAATTGGTCATTTAAACGAACGTGCCGCCTCCTTGTACGTCCGTTTTGGATCCGACCGCTTTAAGAGCTGCCAATTACACACAATTAAAGGTGCCATAGCGATTTGCATGTCGCCATACCGGATCCGCCGCGTGTTGTTGTGGTGAAACCGAGGGAATTGGACTAAGAATAAAACAAAACGTGTACTGTAAAAGAATCACTAATGTTTCCCATAAATTTAAGTATCATATTTTTTTATTCTATAATTTTATTTGCCATAATATCGTCATCTATATGATTTTATTTGCTATAAAACTCATAAGACATATTATTTCGTGACATAAGTATGTTTGCCAGAATATAACAAATGCACTAATATTTAAAAGCTATATTTACTTTAAACATAATGACTACATGACATAAATATATATAACCTATAACCTACAACCTACTGATGGTATCACCTACATGATAATATTTACATGATCCTGATGAACATGCAGCATGCAAGCAGGCATGCAAGCAGGCATGCAGCAGGCATGCAGCATGCAAGCAGGCATGCAGCAGGCATGCAGCATGCACGCAGGCATGCAGCAGGCATGCAGCATGCAAGCAGGCATGCAGCATGCAAGCAGGCATGCAGCAGGCATGCAGCATGCAAGCAGGTATGCAGCATGCAAGCAGGCACGCAGCATGCAAGCAAGCATGCAGCAAGCAGGGATGCAAAATCATGTTCTAACCTAACCTAACCTATCCTAGCCGTTCTGGTTGGTATTCCTTTTTTTATTGCGGGGGGCTTCGTCCCCCGAGCCCCCCCTCGGGGGCTGCGCCCCCGGACCCCCCTGCCGCCGTGTCTCGTCACCGCGCTGCCTGCTGTCGTCTAATCAATTTGTAAATTCATTCATAATAGTACCTACTACCTAACACATATTCCATATTATTTAAAATAAAAAATATTATAGTCGTTTGATTTAGTACATATGACGATTATTAGAAATAAATGTTATGGCATTCAAAAGTTATACCTTGCAATATTATGACAAAAAAATAATCGGTGAAACAATAATTATGGATTAAATAAAGTATTGCAATTAATATTAGTGCATCTAATACTTATGTTTAAAAATCATTATGTCAAACAAAAATATGGCATTTAAATTTATGGATAAAAAAAGACTCCCACTGTAAAATGTAAATGCAACTGGAAATACTACGTTGTCCTTAGCGCACCGGAGCCGGTTGCCCGATGGCAATCAATGCAACTTTAATATTATAATTAGCAATAGTGCAATGTAATTAACACGTCAGTTGCCTTTTTACCGCAAACAAGTAAGCCGAGTAATGTTGTGGAAACTGGAGTTTACGTAACCGTCGCGTGACTTGCGGAGCGGCGGCGGCGGCGGCGGCGTTCATTCAGCCTCGCAACCAACTACCGAACCTTCCATTCCATGCCTTTGTCTACATTATATTCATCGCTGTATGTATACCATTACACTGTAGACATAGCATCTGCATGGAAACTTTAAACTTTGTCATTTATTACATTTAGGTATCGATTCGATTTCTACCAGTTTTACTTCAAGATTCTCGATTTATTACCAATTCCATTGGATTTTACAGCAACAAGAAAGATGTAGGTGCGTTCTCATATTAATCGATAACCAGATACCTTACAACTCGCTCGCAGAGACTAGACGACAACATAATAAAGCAATTACGCTGTTCTATCTGTGGCGCTAACGATTCCGAGCCGCGATAAAAACGACTTCTTTGACTTGAATTGCTGCGACAGTTTATTCATCGTTACGATCCCTATGTAAAATAGAAGTAACTGACTTTTATACTTACCTACAAACAAAGCTAAATAACAAGCATATGCAAGTAATTACATAACAATTTTCTAGAAATGCTATTTCATTCTCAGTATAAAGGATCTACTAAGTAATATAGTGATTATTTTGTACTCAAGCAATGATCTTGGAATATTTCAGAGTCATAGTAATGGCAATACCAAATCCCCGGTTGGACAGTCGCGTTGCTCGAATGCCAATATCTACCTACTTACTAATGAAAGAAAACACGTTACTTATCTATATTACGATACGCGTGTGATTGTTAGCACAGCTTATGATTTATGAGCGCAGTTACATAAATATTCAGCGTTGACGTCAATTTTATCACTATCATCATCACATTCCGACGTAATTACTCCTTTACGCCAAAATAGTAGACAAACATCGTCTTTATTATGGCAACTCTATTGTTATCTTAATGAATAAAGTATTGTAAAGCCGGAGTCTGCATTTTCTAGTACCATGTAACAGATTGCATGTTAATAGGAAATAAGTGTTCACCCGCGAGGTAAACACGAAACGGCTTTCAAAAGATTGCTGCTACAAAATAACTATGTTTTGCAGTTGTACAATGGAAACAACTAAGCTTACAAAGAAGCAAAGAAGACTAATTTAACGTCATTGTAGGTTCTGTGAATCACTATTTAGTAGTAAAGCCTTGACACTAAATTACTAAATCGAGTATCATGCATCTGGAATCATTGTTCAATTTACTAAAGCGCGCAATAAACGTTTCTCATCCTACTCAAATCAGCTGGTTAGCAGCTGTTTAAATTTAAATAGTGGCTTTAGTGTTATAAGATTAAATACAAGTTTAAGTAATAAATAAAATACATTTTTATTGCTTAACAAAAATACTTATTGAGACATAGAACTTAGGTTTTCGTTTATGCGACAGCTGGGCAAGGCAGGTGTACGTCATTGCCACTGCACGCTCATTACTTTATTTAACGACGAATGCAAATGCATACAAATAGGAAATACCGGTCATAATGGTTATCCGTCCCGATATGACATCCTACGCATAGCAATAACAATAATAGATATGCTGTTCGTTTAAAAGCAATAATAATTATGTAGTAAAAGATAATATACAATTATTATCTTTATACCTACTTCTCTTTTAATTATAACCTGCTCTAAAAGCAAACGCACCTCGTTAAAAGTTTATCGCGTCTATGATTGGATATTTAACTACATTAGAAGTTTCCTCAATACCCGTTGTGTGTACCAGCGAGCAGTCGGTTACAGCCGAAATATTTTTCAAAGAACTCCAGGGCTAATAGTGGAGATAACAACAAACAACGTAGCGTGAGTTACGTGAAATGGCCAAACTTAACAGTTTGATAAGAGCCGATAGCCCAATACACAAATCCTCGGTAAACGATGCGTGGTGGTTGTAAGCCGAGCGAAGGGGCGGATTCGGGGGCGATGGGGGCGAGGGGGCCGGGCGCCAAGACGCGGCTTGAATGGCGGCGGCAAGGTCATGGGCGCCGGAAGTGGGTTACGGGCGGCGGCGGCGCCCTATCGACCGCCTGCCGCCCGCCGCCCGCCGCCCGGCTCCAGCTACCAGCCTAGCCAGCCCGCCACGCCGCCTCCCAGCACAGCCTTATTATTAACAAAGCGACCTGTCACATGGGACTTGTTATATTCCACGATTTATTGAATGAAGACATTTCAATAGCTATACAAGCACTGTGGTACACATTGTAGACATTTTAATAACTTATTTCTGTAATGTACCAAACTAGAGACTATACCAAAACACCAAAGACTAGAGGAAATGAAACGATGTTTATGTTAAGTATAAAAGCATTTTTAGAATACACATTTTACGTGGGTGGTTTTCCTCCTATCCGACCCGGCTAATTTCGGTAATGGTTTGGAAGACCATTTTCGCCGAATGATGCGTGTAAATTGCGGTACCAATTTGTATAACATTTGATTTAGCTTTATCAGTAGATAGTTAGGTGTTTAATCATTATGTGGAGATATCAACTACAAACAAATTAACGATTTTCGTGAGCTCGCAAAGTATGATGAAATAATCATTTTGGATCTGTTACAGCATAATGAAATAAAATAACAGAATAGAGAACGCGTGGCGTGCAGTTGAATGATTCAAGTGGCGGCCATATTTTCAATTGTTGCGCCGCCGCCGGCGCGTGATATTATAAGCGCTTCCGCGCAGTTTTGGCTGCAAATTCGGCTCGCCATTCATTGCGAGGTTTTTTGCCGAGAGCGGCCGGCGAACTCGCGGCCTTGCGCTCGCATTGGCCTGCTGCGGCTACGGCCATCATTGGCGAATCGCCGACTCCACCGTAGACACTAACTTTCGAAATTAGAACGTTCTAAAAAAACATCAACATCCAAAAATCTCCGAACGGAATTTAAATAATTATCGTCTACCACACGGGTAAACAACTTTCTTGAGTAGGCGGTGGTATACGTTTTATTCGGGCTGATTTATAGATATTATCCCACGTGCCAGGCAATTTTGTGTACATTATAAGACATTATATGGCTTTACTTGCTTCCTCGATTAAGGGATAATAAATTCGTCTAAGATAAATTAGGTTTCGTTGCGTAATACCAATTAAATGTCCGTTTGGCAGTTAAATTAAGTTTTGCATGGTTCAAAATCAAAATGGCTGGTGGCATTACTTTGTCGCTAGTGAGTTGCCGTGCTAGCTAATTGGCAGGCATTTTTAAAAGCTTAGTCACAACAACACAACTATCATCTCGGGTTTGTGACTCACATCGGCACACAATGCTGCTGCGATTTTTCCCGTTCCCGGAACTGGTTTTTGTTTTATTTTTTACTTTAGGCTTAATTTTATATTCGCATTTAAATAAATAATGCCTAATGTAAATATATTAGATGCCACAACAACGTGTACAATTAGTGCAGCTAATTATATGAATCAAAATAACTGGAGCGTGGAGTTTATAATGGTAAATTGGTTTTACGGTATTCTTGAACAACGTAACGAATGCTTATCAATTTAAAATCAATTTGCTTAGTGTGAAAGAAAAGCGAAATGCAGTGCTATTAACTAGCTTGCGTTAAATAGAGATATAAAACTGGTACAAATACGCAATGTAATTAAGCCAAATGTTAATCATTCAAACTGCGAGTACACGAAGAAAATGACTCATTGCGTAGAAACTAAAGGAATTTCTTAATCATAAACGCATATATTTACTGTAGATATTCTTAAGTCTTAGTAACCATAATTTATGAGAAACCAAACATTTACACCGGCTTCATAGGTAGGTAACAAAAATTTCTCTAGAACCAAGTTTCCTATTGAGTGTTAGGAAATATTCGTGACAGAGTTTAAAAATATTTTTAAGAAACCCTATTGCGTTAGCTTGTTGTCTGAATGCTAACCTTTCACGCTTTCTATTAAACGGTGATTGCACCATACCATGATTGTTAAGTCCTAGAAAAAATACTAAGAAATATTTAGCTATCAATGTGAATCTAATCGACTTGAAACTACCAGTTGACTCTATCAACTTTGTAAGTGTTATGTTTCCTAATGAAACTTTATGATTTTCCTCATATAAGTCTGTTATATGAGTGTAGTCAATATACGTACATAAGAAGCTTGTACTACATAGCAGGAATGCTGTAAGTAAGCACGCTCACCCGGGAGTGTCCCCGCTAACTCGACAAGTCGTTGTTTGCGCAGGTGCGGCTGCGCAGCTTTGTTCTCCAAATTATCGCGTACGCACGGGAATGTTGAGGATCTCTTCGGAGACGTGACCTACTCATATGTGGGTTGTTTACCTATTAGAGACTCCCTTTTTGAAAACAACAGTTTACATTATTTGCTTCGTCTTCCTTTCTTCAAAAGATACTATGAAAACTATGAAAGGCACAAGACAAGAAAATCCAATTTTGTAAAAGCTTTTAACTTTACTCAATGGAGATATGGTAATATTTCATGACTTTAGGGTGTTAGCACATTACACTTGCAAACCTCGAAATTGTAATGAAAGTTTACTTTAAAACTTATTCGTGAAAGAACAAGTAGACACCTAAATAACTTTGTACGTAGAGAATGCCAAAGATGCAATCTGAATGTACATTCGAGTAGCTATAAAATAAATTGGCAATATTTTGGCTCAGATATAGCAAAAAAGCAATTTATATTTGACCTCAAACTCAAAGGACTACCTACGCTCTCCATATGAATACTTTATAAAGTACTTTATAAATATAAACAGTGCAGTGGGTAGATGAGTATCTACTTCATTATATTTATCTGTGAATGTTAAAACAAATGAGAGTAATACAAGAGTAGGTAGTTGATATAGATCCGATCAATTATTTCAATTTGCAAATAATTGGAGTCATCACTTTTATTACCAAGCACTTTTTTTATTTAAAAAAGTTATCTTTCAGACTATCTAAAGTCTGTAAAGGGAAGATGCTGAAATAATTCAAAGATATTAGTCTTCAGTTTTAGGACATTGTTATAAATTAGATAAATTTAAAGTGTGTAATTAAAACGATAAGTTTGCCCCTTCATCTCATTAATCAAGTCTAATCTGTAGGTATTTGACGAGGGAATTTATTAAGACCTTGAGAAGAGACAGCACTATTCCTTTGTATTTGCATCAATAATTTATGAAATTAAATAAAAAGTCGAGAAATATATGGCAAAGTAATAAATAAATACACTAGCCTTTGATTTTTCTTATTTTCTTTTCCCAAATAACGAGCGCCCGGCATCCGGAAAAACTTCTGAATAAAATATTGTATTTCAAATATGCTGTATGAAGTAAGTGGATAAAGTTGTACGGTATCCTTTACACTAAGTATAGCAAAATATGTTTATAACGATGTCGTCACGTGTCGTGCATACTGAATTACTGACTTTTATACCTCTACAGTGAATAAAATCTATTTATAATGTTGACGTCGACGCTCTACATTCTTATCTCATACTACGAGCATATGTTTATTGTATAGCTTGGGAACAAGGCATTAAGTTGATATATCATCATCACTTGATATATTTACGGATGTGATCTACAATCTACTAGGGGCGACTCCGTTTTATGATTTAGCTCTAATTAATTAGCGTTGATACTTGGAATTTTACGAAATTAATAATTCAATTAATTTTCTTACTTCAGCATTCATCTGGGTTTAGAAGCCGCAAAAAAAAAACTTATTTTGTAAATTTTGCATTAAGATTTACGCAATAATTCTATCTTTTCTATTAACTAATTACAAAGCCTACGTTTTCTATAGTCTTGTTGGGTGGTCGCAAGCACTCATACGTTCGTTTCAACTCTATGCAAATTGCGAATCCTAATGCCAGCTATTTACACTCGCAAATCAGCCTTTCAAGCGATTTCCACGCTTAAAACAAAAGAAACAATGACTATTGCAAGCTCTATACTTAACCAGAAATAAACATGACTATGAATCGATTTTAAAGTGAATTAATTGGTAATGCTTTAGAAACACCCTAGAAATAACAAGGAATTGTGTTCGCATGTGGTGTGGTGTAAGATCTTTTAAAACACAACTTTAAATAAACATCAATGTCTTAATTACTTCAAACAAAAAATAAAAATGGTCTGCGACGAGTACAAGTACTGCATAGCACGACTGAAACGTAGTTCTCAGGAGCAACAAACTTTTGACCTGAAATATGCGCTCGCAGATACAGATCTATTGCAAAGACCAAAATAAAGTAACTAACAGAAGTTTTCTTTGTCAACAGTACATCCGATGATCTCGGCGAGCCACCCCGGCGAGGCTCTGGCCCAGCTGGGGCAGTTGGGGCAGCTGAGCCACCTGTACCCGCCGCCGCCGCCGGCTGGCATGACGCCGGAGTTCCTGGCGCCGCCACCGCGGCCTTACGTGCGGTATGCACCGAGAAGGCCCCGAGACCCTATGCCGGCGCCACCCGTACCGCATCCTTCTTCTACGGCTAGTGCGGTTCCAAGTCGTGAGTATTTTTATCCTAGCCTACCTCTATAATAGAAAATTTTGGATACTTCAACAAAAAAAGCTAACTAGTGTCTAAGAAAAAGACCTGAAAGACTAACCCTTTAACCGGAGATACGAAAGACACGCGGCTGTTATTTCAAACTATGACCATCACATTATGGAAGTTTGCAGGTGTATTTAAGACTTTATCCATGGCTGGCAATTTTATTCTTGACTGAAAACAAAAGGCAATCGACTTGAAATATAATATCTTCCTTTAATTTTCCAGCTTTAGCACCAGCCTTCCCGCCGGTGCCGGGTGCGTACGCGCCTTACCTTCACCCGACGTACGCGTCATACCTGTACCGGCGCGCGCCGCAGCCGAGCACCAACTATCCTCTACGACCGCGGCCAACTTCGGGGTTCGTGCCGCCGGCACCCGCGCCGCAGTCCCCACCCGTGTCTACCCCTGCGCCTGCTCCTCCACCTAGAGAGGTAAATTATGCAACTGGTTTTCTATGACGCCCAAAACTTTGAGGTGAAGCTAAACCACGAAAGCTTTTAAAATGTAGTTTTATAATTTTGTGATTAAGACAGATTCGAACCCCAACTAATAAATAATTTACTCAAATTCCAGGAGCCTCCAACATCCCCTGAGCGAGGCGCGCCCGCTCCATACTTCTGTCGAGGTGCATTGATCAGGCTAGAAGATGGATCTCTTCGGCGCGTCGAAGAAATGCGCACTGAAGACTTCGTCATGAGCGCGGACCGGAATGGGGATTTAACGCTGACGCAATGCACCCTGTTACGGATTGAGGAACGAGCGGACCGACTTGCGCTCACACTCACTTATGACCGGAATCGATCACAAGTAAGCCGTGTTCTTTGTCTGATCCTGATAGACAACGAGAAATCCTGATGATTCCTTCTTAAGAATACATCAATTTCGGTTTAAAGACTTAAATGAGATAAATAACCTTCATTTAATTTAAGAATGTCATCCGCAATTTGTTTGAATTCTGGATTCGACACAAATGAGTAGGTACTTTGCTCTCCTCATATTCTTGGTTTTTGTTATGACGCCCTACACGACAAATATTAAGCATATTCTTTAATTTCCAGGTGGAGTTAGAATCGACCGTAGAGCACCCGTTTTTCGTATACGGGCGAGGCTGGGCATCTTTCAAGCCGGAGCGCACGATGGCTCGATACGGGCTGAGGGTGCAGAGGCTGCAGGTCGGCGACGTGTGCGTCTCTCTGGTAGCCAAGAAGCACGCGGCGGGGGCAGTCCCCGCCACGCTGCCGCTCAGCACACTGGGGCCACCCACGCCCACATCCGTGGCGCACCCCACATCAGCGCCTCCACAGACGCACCCAGAAAACCTCAGCGTCAAAGAAGACGCCCGCAAGAGACGGTGGTCAGCGTCCGACGTCAACGAGGACGCCCCTCTAAAGAAACGCTGATCAGTGAACGTATTCCGTCGTTAGTGTGAACCAATAAGTGTTGTGATCGCCTTCGTTGTAAACTCTGTTTCGTTCTTCCCGGTACCGTTTCCGGATTCATGACGTTAACCCAATTCCTTTAACGTTACATCAGAAATATTTTCCGCTAAAAAATCTAGATAAAACACTATTATAAATCTGACGTCAAGACCAAACCCAGTGACTTCGCGTGACACGTACCGTGCACGGTTATAATTTATTCGCATAGTTCACATCGAATGGCAGAATTGGATTTTTATGATATTCGGGAATTCTAGGTGCTTTTTACTGTCGGGTGCTTCTGTACGCGTTCGTGTACGATATTGTAAATATATATGTAACTTAGGTCAAGTTAAATGTTACACTCCATGACTATGATAATAATTAACAGTGTCGCAAGTTTAATGTGTCGTCGCATACTGGGTCCTACTTTGATGAATGTTTGGATTGGGTTACCCAGCGATACATCCGAGCACTAAGATTCAATAGCACCGAGTAGAGTGACGACGGTGACACTCGAGTAGTTGCATTAATCAAGTCTCTTAAACTGCATCAGACCTAGTGCAGTGCTTAAATTCTAAACTACAATTTGGCGTAACGTTTGGAGAGTTTTTCAAAAGAGCACAAAAATAACAAAGAGTAAGTTTCTACCAGATCTTATAGTAGGTTAGATAATGTGATAACCAATGAGATTTAAATAGCCAGTCTGCTGCACCAATGGCAGTGCATATTTTAAACAAAATGGTACAATGAATGTTAGATTCTAGTATGTAATAGTTATGGGCTGATATGTGCTTAAAGTCTAGACTGATTCTCGTTCTTCGTGGGTTTCCGGCTAATTACTTCAGGCTCATCTCGGGCTCTGGCCTCGGTCCATTCGTAGTCTCTGCCTGAATATCGTATTCATTAGGAAACTCCAACAATATTAGACACTGCCTGTATTCTGTTTCCATTTATCCGATCTAAGCAGTCGTGCGAGTTCCATTTCCCTCAAGGTTGTGACTGCAGACATATCTATCGACAGTGCGATGGTCATCTCTATTGCCCTTGCAATAAGACGCGATATTACTTCAATTCGTTACGAAACCCTCCCCACGATAATAGGTTGATTATGCGAGACTACTTCGCGAACAGTGGCAAATTTTTCTGACAAATAATTTGATCGTTTTTAATATAGATGTTGATAAATAGATATATAAAATATATATTGTAAAAAAGAAATATGTATGATCATGGTTATTAGATGTCATCTCTATTGATTTTTGACGTCCATGTGTGATACACATAGCTTTTCTATGAGAAGATGTATACATAATAAACACACAGTCTGTGATATTTTGTAGTTATTGGTCAGAGTAGGTACGAAGTATTGCTTGAATAAAGGAAATATTATATATGTTTTAGGATAATAAGCGAGTTATTGCTAAGAAAATGTATATTTGTTGTATACTCAAAAGGAATACCCCTGATGATATAAACAACAGGAAACAAATTATAACAAGTAGCGTCTGTGATCGATATACATATAACGTTATCCAAAATAACGACAAACGCATGGCCATATCAATTCTTATTGATTTTATATATTGTTAAGTGAATACATGTAATAACTTTTCTGTGTTTGAAATTCGTCTCTAAAATACTTTGCATAATAGGTATATAAAAATATAAAATGTATTTTCTTACATCAGAGAGCATTAAATACAAATAATATAAACAAACAGATAAATCATGGAACCTATAAAAAGATGATATAATAGTAGAGTGCTATGTTATGTCTATAATTAGTATTTCATGTTTCCTTTGAGCTTGCTTTACGTAGATGTTCGGCAGATATTGTTACAATACCGTAGAAAATATTGTCCACTTGGCCAAAGTTGTGAGTAGTAAACCCTCATTATGTCATCTTCCTATTACGTTGTTGTAAGTGTGAACTCTGCAGTGTTGTATAATTGTGAATGTGCAATTTGCCATAAATCGCAACAAGTAGCGAGGTTACTTGGAGAGTACGTTTCCTTCGCAAAGGGTTAGTTTCATTGTACCGTCAATTGTTACGTGCTTGTTAATGTATGTTGAATATTACGATACGACCACACAGTACGGACACCTCCGACGAATGGTGTTGTACAAAAGTGAATAATTTGTTGTATAATGTATGTAATTTGTAGTTTTATCGTCTTTATATTATTAATTTTGTAATGTAATGAAAGATCTCATTTTATTAATCGGTATTTTGTAACAAGGCGCTTTCATTAGATCATGACTAAGCCTACCTCACAAAGTAAGAGCGACGAGCGAGCGATGGCGGTGCCCTCGTCGGCTCTCAAACAAGTCTAAACAAGATCTCAATTTGATGAAAATAAACTTTTAAAAAGACTGGGACGCTTTACTGAATGTTGTGGGATAGTAGTTTCTTTGAGAATATTACTTAAATTATGAGATAGGAGCATTTATTTGTAAATGGGCGCGCGCTCATTCCGTAGCATATCCTGCAAGCTCCACTTCCGACATGTTGGACTGTTAGTACAAAAATAATCGTTACGAAAGAGTATTATTGCCCAAAATTTAAATTCAGAAAGTATTAATTTAATTTCAGTGAAAGGTGCTATATATTTCTGTTAATATGGTTGGGACACTATCATTATAGATTCGCAATACATTTCGAGTACCGTATTCGCTTCATTTGCAATCCAGTAGTTAGACATTGGCACAATCGTTGTTCTTCCGCGCCTAGTAGTACATTTAGTGAGTCAGAATAAAGTATATTATTGTAATGAATTTTGAAAGTCGTATATAAACTACTTGATAAATAATTATATCATACCTTTTGTGAGTCTGTTGTTGTAACTGTGAGTAGTCGAATCAATTCAATCCCACAATGAGTCAAACTCATACTTGAGAATGAGTTGTTTTGAAATAAATATGAGTAATTTACAATGTGAAATCGTTACATACTGATATGTATATTGTGTTGCAATTACCAATGTTAGCTATGGTCAGTAATAGTTTCCATAGATTTAGTTTCTTCCTGTCCAGAACTAATAGTTGCATGTATATTATATTCGACACAAAAGATTGTGCCATTTATAACCCTACAAAAGAGATTTGGCAAAGTTAATGTTTTCTAATCAAGTAAAAAACATTGCCTTTACCAAACAATACTCGTCTAAATATTTTGTGATTTTATATATAAAACATTTAACATTGAAAATTAATTCTTTAAAGACATTTTCTAAATGTAATTTAACTTGCGATATACTCTAAACACATATTTTCAATGTTAAAACTAAAGTAGAGAACAGGAAATGTTGTGTCATTTAATAAATAGTAAAAATATAAATCGTTATGTATTCATAAAAACAAATATGGCAAAAATATATATTGTGTATTTTATTGTATAGCGGAATGAGAACTATTTCAGATTAATGTAAATGAAGAAAAATGTTATAGATCGAAAATAATGTTAAAATAAGTTAACTGTTTGTAAAAAGGAGAGAAATGTATAATTGAATATTTGCTACAGAGTTGTTTCAATTCATCCGAAGTAAACCTATTGTTACCCCGAAATGGATGTGAAAATGCCTTACGAACTATGTACCTACCTATTGAAAATAATAACTTTTGAAACAATAACGTAATTATGAGAGTCCCAATTTACAGAATGCCAGTACAAAAGTCTCTCAGTAAAACCTGCATTTTCGAAAATTCATTAAAAAATACATCGTTAGGTAAAGTCCCCTACAGTAAATACAACCAACATCCATAACTACACCATTCTTAAACACTACAAGACTATCTAAATAATACAAACTACAACTACAATACTCTGACCCTCAGATTACCTTAAATCAAAATAAAATCTCAAGAAATACTTACAAAAGTTTATTAAAGTTCGCAACATAGTCTAACAGCATACTCGTAAGGTGTTCATATATCCGATTTGAGATCTAGCACTACTTTTTCACCCGGTTTGAAGGCTGGCATGCCAAGGTACGGGCAGGTGGCGCAGCGGAATGCATCGCCGAGGTAGCACTGGAAATTATAGACAGAGGTAAATTACAGTAGGTATAACAAAGTGATGATAACAAAATATATCTTGGGATTAACATCCACCTCCTTGTCAGGATCATAAATTAACTCTTATGCCAATTGGTCCACACAAAATCAATTTACTGTACATAAAGGCTGTTTTCTTGAGGGGAAGAGAGGGAGAGGAAGACCGTGACGTACCTCTTTACTCAAGTGAACGAGAAAGTTAAGGTCTTGTCGTATCAAGAAGTCAAAGCACTGGCAGAAGATAGGCCTTCTCTTAAATATAATGATGATAAAGACAGTTAAGGAGTGTAACGTAAGACGCTTGAGGCTTAGAATAAACAAATACCTGTAGGTACTATATTAAAGCTATGTCAGTGCAATTCTTAATTGATAAGCATTAGAAATGTAATGACGTTTATAATGATTACCCAAGCATTCCATAAATATGCATGCAGTTCAAGCTAATATAAAAATACTTACACTGCCACAGGAAGATTTGGGTGTCTCCTTGGTTTCCCCACGCAATTCTTCAGCTAGCCCACACGTGCAATCAGCGCATGCCTTCCGTTTACCAGTGGTTGCACAAACTGAAATATGAACACATATTTACTTAGTGTACGTACACTGTATTTAAGTGTTACTAAAAATAACTATGTAAATAGTGAGTGGTAATGGTAATGTTATCTAGAGGTAATGTATACCTAGATATTGCTTTTACTGAAATAGTAAAATAAACAAAAGAATGTTGACTATCATCTTCTATGAAGCATAAAGGATGAGATATGATTTAAATATGAAAAGAGGAGTCCTATAAATAGAGTTGAGTTCATTCACTGAATAAAACCAGATAGAGAACTGACCAAAATTTGCTAATGTAAAGCTTATTTATTTCTTTGCACTGTTAATTGCAGAACTTTATATAATTGTATAACTTTGTCTTTAATATTGTATCATAGACAACATCATTCGTACCAAATAACAATGTAAATTTATCATATTTCTTACAGAGCAGACCCTGCTCCTACTGTATTATATCTGTATAGGATAACAATCATTATCTTATTTAGTACAAATAACATTGACCACAAAAGTTCGCGCGACGACGTCACCTTCACTATTACAATAGTTGCTTGAAACACAAAACCTTGACGTGCTGCGTGCTTGGAACACAAAACCTAGGCCAATGTATCATCTTATCTTAATAAACACTTCAAATCAGTTGTAATGAGATATAAACAACTTTTGATAACTGAAATTTTGATTCAATGTTACTCAATATATTTTTGTCATAATATCTATTTCAAGTCATAGATTATGTGTGACCTACATATAAACGGTAATGTTTACATATATCTTGTATGTTTTCTTTAATTGCAGTGGAAGTTCATTACACTATTGAGATTTAGATAAATCCATAGCTTACCTCTAAGAGATTCTTTCTCCGGCCTCTTCAAATCATCCTCGTCAAGCAACTGATCAGCATCTATGGTTTCTTCTGCATCATCTTTCCCACCCCATGCTGCTTCCAATGTGTTATCTAACTTCCATACTCCTGCTTTGCCACCTAGTTTTAATGATGCTTTTGATCCAACCTGCAATATTTGATAATGGGTAATGTTACAGGGTCATACAAATGATATTCAGAATTATGAAATAAGTAGATTGTAAATTATTAAAATCTTACCTCAAAATTAGGTTTTTCAGCAACAAACACGTTTTCCTCTCCTTTCACAACATTAACAAATCCATTTAACTTCAATTTGCTGGTTAAGTCAACCTTTGTTTCCATCAATATAAGCTTTCCACTGGGTTTCAGAAGTTTCACAAGTATAGCTAATAGGTTGTCGGTGTGCGTGATCGAGTGTGGAGGCAGCCAGTTGGAAATTATTGCATTGAATGATGAATGTGGACGAGACGCTGCAAGTTTAAAATGTGCAATTAGTAAGAGTAAGTTTCGGAATATAAATACATTAACTTGGGACAGTTTTAGTTAGGTATTACAAACTATGCTTACATTCAGTAATCATTTGAGAGTTTTCCAGAACAACTTCACCATTACAAACACTTTTTATTTCGTCCACTAACTTGCTAATCTCGTTTTGTTCGCCGTTACTCCAAACAATGAGAACGTTATCTCCGTTCTTTAGGTAATTCATGATGGAAACAACAACTCTTTGTTTTGATTCAATACACTGCTACTCAATACAATAAATAAATTGTAAATCGCTCAAAATTATCGCCAAAAACACGTCTTTCTTTACACGCGAATGTGAAGTTAAATATTTTTTTTTGTCACTGACTGACTGTCTGTCATCCAACTGTCATCTCATCACAAACAACCTTTTTATGAAACTATTAGCCTGGCTATATTGAATGAAACTAATATTTTCAGGAATGTTTTAGAATCATTCAAATCAAATCAAATCAAAATTTATTTTCAGGCTTCATTTTATGAATCCGAAAATGCAACTTAATAGCTGAAATATGAGGATAGCTAAAATATGTACCTGACTTTTGAATATTTGTTTCATTTCTGTAAACCTCAATACATTTAATATACGGCTAAAATTATTTCTTGCCAAGTACAAAATGCTGGGCTGTCTGTCAGTCATGTAATGTCAACCAACCAACACCTGTCTGTCAGAGATTGAGGTTATGTTTACATATTGTTGTTAAGTATTTTAATTGAAAGTTTTTTTAGTTTCTTAATACATTGTGTGGTTTAATTTTAAATCGTAGTTTATAGGAAAATGTATGTTGAAGCGTTTTTAGCAGGAGTGTGGGCTTCGATCGGAAGTACTTTAGGAAAATTAACAGGAGTTTCTTCCGTTGTTGTAAGTTTATAATTTCAGTTGAGATTGGGACTTAGTAATTTAGATTCAGTTTTTTTTTGTTATAACAACAACAGCTTGATGAATATATATACCTTGCCTGTAATGATTTAAGACTATTTACCTGCTTGAATACTTTTGCTCTGTGTAGGTATGTATTGCCTGTCTATTAAGTATTATGCTCAGGTTCTAACTAGGTATTTACCTTTTTAAATATGAGTCCAATTTAACTCCCCGATCGAGTTCTAATCTATTTAAATTCCTATTGAAATACCCATCTGTTCGATAGTTGTTTTTTGGTCAAGTTAATTGTATAATTCATTTTAATCTTAAGTTCCTAATTAATTAAGATGTTACAAATCAGAATACAATTTGTTTATAATATAAACTTATACCGTATTATCTTATCCATATCACATCTACATTTATCCAGGGTGAAGGCTACTTAATATGGGCAGGTTTGCTGATCACAATGGTAATAGTGAATACTTGGGGATGCCGTCACTACTTGCGCTCTCTCGACGCCGCCACCAACTCCGTAGCTCCTACCGTCATATCCGCTGCGTCAAGTTATGTACTCTCTGTAAGTGTGGGAGTATTCCTATTAATATTACATAGCATAGTTTGTTGACATTTTTGAATAGCATTGCTCTAAGTATGATTCCATAGGTGGACTGCCTTACTGAGTGGTTTAAAAGTGTATATTGTTGTGTATGACTTTTGCTAATAAATACAGTACAACCAGTTATTGGAAAATAGTAATTTACTGCCGTATGTAATTCAGTAGTCATTCATACATATTTGTGAAACACTATACAAAACTCAGCTTGGTTCAAATTGAAATCTTGTTGCAAATGAGCATTGAACAATTGACCAGCTAGCTTAGCATACACTCCGTGACAAGTCGCTGTTATGGGTTTGTCAGGCTTACGTCTCTGTCCATAGTTTTAAATGTGATAAGGACAGCATGACGTGAGATAATTGTCGCGGCACGTATGCTAAGCCACCTGAAGACATTCCAATAAGAATGCGACTGAATCGCGTTACTCAATATAAGCACTACTGGAATCTTAATCAAATAAATTAGACATCAGTGCAGTAGTTCTACAAGGCGAGTCTAACATAAAGTTGCGACTATGCTGGAGCTAATAAATGACGATTGCGCTGTTGACTCATATGTACGCTAAAGCAACGCCATTGATATTGTTCTGCTAGGCGGACACGTAATATAAAATGTTACGTATGATGAGTTAACACGCGCAACATTTGGTTTGGTTCCTTACAAACAGCGTTCTTCTCCTGTGTAAAGTAAAGTCGTGGACTTATACCAGTCGGGGCCATGCCCTTATGTCGCACAAATATACGCTTCATGCGGAGCGATACTCCGACTTGGGTCCTTGATGACGTATAGACTGTAAGGATAGAATCTATAGATTTATGTGATAAATCTTTATAGTGATTGTTTGTTTCCAGGGTATAATCGGTATAGCAGTATTTGACGAAGGAGCCTCCGTGCGATGGTGGTTCGGAGCGATGCTTATCTTGATGGGCTTGGCTATGGTCGCACGGCCACGGACTAAATGTAAAAATGCCGAATAACTATTTACTATATCATTTCCAGTCGGCTTGTAAGATAAGATTTATTTTTTCATTGACGCACGTTTTAAACACAAAGGCTTAAGTTCTTTAGTTCTCATACACGCGAACAAGCAATTTTACACTTGTTACTTATTATTTGCATAAATTTAATCGTAAACTAAAACTAAATCCTAATGTATTAACTTAGACTAAGGTATAACTTATTCCAAAAATAAATTACAAATATTTTATTAATAAAATGTTACCAAAACAAACAATTTAGGATCTTTTATTACAAAGCCAAAAACGAATCAAATAATCGTGTAAATACTTTCAATCACTTGTGATGTTATCTTCTCAAATGGGATTCTATTTTATTAGTCCCATGGGCATCTTTGCCAGTGGAAGCGCACTGAATGCACAGATCTCCAAGAGAATTTCAACCTTCAATACCAATCGTTTTATAAGAATAAGGTTTAAAGTCGCTCGCCGGGGGATTTTCAGCAATCCTCTGCACATAGCTTTCCCAGACACTTTGTAAGGAAGTTCGAATGTTCGGATGTCGACAGCTTGCGGTTTTTTACATCGATATTTTAAAGCTTAGAGATTGTTCGAAGTTATAGGCCAAGGAAACTTGAATGGGAAGAATTTCAGGAAAAACTTGTTTCGGCTTTTAAGTAATTTACATTTTTTTCAAGGGGCTAACACAGAGGCTTTCAGTTTTGATGGTATTGGCATTGCCGAACACTTGGATAGACTACAACTAGACTTCATATTGTGTTATAGACCAAAAAATATAATCTAATCGACACGAATGTATCGACCATAAGCAGCCCTATAGGATTTTATAGACGCAGTGACGCTAGCGAGGCCGGCATCGCGGCAGTAGCGCGCCGCGGGGCGATAATGCCACTCGTGTCGACCTCGACGACTCGCGACCCAGCTCACGTCGCGGCAATTACACACGCGATCGATAACACAAACCCAACTCCAAACATCCCAACACTGGGCAACCACATCACTAACTACATGGACACGATTATCATATCAAAACTCTTTATGTAACAAAACTGCGATATCGATGAATCGCGTGGTACACCGGCGTCAACAATGTAGCCATAGTGACGCGCCCCTGTTGACAGTTTGACAGTTTAATGCGAACTTTTATAACATATTGCTGTTGATTTTAATAATTAAAACTTAGTGTTGCTTGTTGTATTGTTATTATGACGACAATAATTTTGAAGGTTAATTAAGGAATTGTTAAGATAAGCGAAGATGGGGAATGGAATGAATAAGGTAGGTGATATTTTATTATCTTCTTGTTACGAAGTATGGTTTCTGAATCCGCTTGCTATTAGAAGCGGTGGTGGCACGTGCGTTACGTAACTATAACGTAGAGGTTCGTAGCTCGTAGCATCCGTAGCGCTCGTAGCAAGAGTGCACTCGCGGCTCATCTCTGATTTGCTACGATTTTGTAGTAGCTAGGTATCTTTCTATGTCTAATTTTGAATCGTTCAATGAATGAGGTCGCGTATTATCTATCTACCCTCATTTATAATGTTCACTTTGTATTATTTCATAACATTAACATTTTTAAGTTTACCTTTACGTTATTAGTTTGTTATTTACAGTTGTTTACTTAGATCAAATCCTAATTAATTTTCCTTATAAGATGCCTTGGAGGTATCATACATTTTATTAAATGATAATACTTAATTTTAACGTACCTAAACATCCCATTTATAAAATAATAACATTGTACTCTTCCTGTAAGGAATCTTACAGTGCCAAAATTTATCTAAATTACAAAGTTTTATAAGTCCCAGTTGTGAGTTTGGCCTATTTCGTGCGAAGTCCTCACATTGTCCTTTCTTTGGGAACGTACTCGCGCGTTTCAGAGAACCCTTATTTCCTTGAAGGATGCGGGGTTTAATTTATCTCTTGTGAAAATACCCCATCTTTATATATTTAATATGTGGTTTAGTAGTTTCAACATCAAAATAACATAGGCTTTCTTATTTCAAGAAACTTATATATTGTGTATGGTTCCCAAGAATTCACGAGAAATATAGGGGTACCTAAATAAAGACCAGAAGTACGAAGTTACGGGCTAAGTAGATATTCTACCACTTGCTTATACGATTTAAATGTTTATAAGGCACCTAGATCGGTACCATATATCATTCACAAACAGCGATCGATTGCTCTCCAATTAGTTAAAAGGCACCCTAAACTTATTTTCGTTGTACTGAAATCCGTGATTGGAATGGAAATTGGTAGAGTAGGCCCAAATCAATTAAATCTCATTAAATTGTCTCTTCATTTATTACGTACCGTTTACATACTTACCTCCATATTAACTAAGTATGTATATCTACCTATAGATAGGTGTTGAACACGCTACGGTATAAAAGATAGATTACAGAATAGTTTCAATTTCAATGCCACCCGTACCAGGTTACCCAACGACTTTTATTGAATTATTATCAACCTAGTGACAATGCAAATAGCGCTACTGCAGCATGATTCAAACCTATTTACCTAATCGTGTTAAACTCCTGCATAGTCTACATTATTTCCAATGCCACGCTTTTCTTTTGAATTATAACTTCGGTGGCAGATATCTACTTATAAAATTTGCAAATAAAAAAGTTTTATGTAACGTCGATATTTGTTGTTTTAGGTTGGTAGGTAGTTACACTATGTAGCTAGTAAGTAGACGCGTTTCTACGTGTAATGATTTTTCTACCATTACTTATGATGTAAGCACCCCATTCACATGTAGATATACTTCTGAAACTTTGCCAAAATAAATGTACCTACCTACAGTATAAAAGCAAGACCTCAATGAGATGCGCACAAGGGCACCAGATGTAAGACTAACAAAACACGCGCTCCCATTTCGTAGCAATATAAAAACAAAAGCTCACATGCACTGCAGTTTGCAGAATGTAGCTTAAGTTTTACCTCATAAATATAGCGTATTTAATTTCAAACAAGAGAAGTCTATGTAATATGTACGTATGATATAAGTAAGTAAGAAATAAGTGATAATGAATTTTGCGCATTAGAGCTCCGTATTATACCTACTGCTATTATTTGTATAGTGTCTTGATAAGTACTTACAACTTTAGGTTAGGCGAAGATTTATTTCTAACAACTAAAGCTATTCTTTCCTTTTTACGTACCTAAGTAACCTAACCTACCTTTGTCATATAAGATGGTAACTCACTCTACCGTTAGTATCAGAGAGGCTGAATAGAATAAGACAGTAGCAAACGAAGTTTATATAAACGAACGTAATTCCATTCTGCTATTTGTCTAGCGGGATAGAATAACAATAGCACCACGTCTAGCGGATTTGGCTGCTCCAGTAGACACTATTTTATTAGAGAAAATAGGTAAATTTTAGTACAGAGCCTACTCTTTGTATACTTAGTACTTTTACCTACTACTTACTATTCTTACTACTTACTAAGTAAGTATATTAAAGTAGGTACTTGCTTAGATGGGTTGCATTTACTTTCTTCTAAAATCTACAGCCATTTAAGTTAGTAACTAGGTAGGTAGGTATTATTAAATTGTAAGCTACATTGAAAAGTTATACGCAATTCGTAAGTCATAAACTTCAGCAATGATCTTGTAGTAAAACCGACAAAATGCCGTCGTAAAGTAGGATGACATTGCAGTACCTATCATAACTCCGTAATGTATCATGTACCTACCTACGCAGCTCCACTCCATTTTCATAAACAGAATTTTATGATCCTAACGTTCGTTGAGGGAAGGCCTTGAATCTATTTAATATAGTTTATTTTATCCAAGCAGGTGTCTTTATAACAAGAAAAACTGTGGATGAGAATTTGATAAATGAGGTATACCTACCTTAGGTAGAAATGAAAATAAAATTACTTATTACTCCTAATGATAATGCTGACTTTTCCCACATTGTATAGTTTACTTAAACTCCCTATTATAATTTAAGTTTTCTTTATATTCTTCACTTTTCTTTGTGTGCAATACATATGTTATTTCCTACTATCTCTCTACAATTAACCTCTCTCCAGTGTACCTTTTTTACCTACTTTTCGCCTGACAGTGCAACCGTGAGCCGGTCGATCCACTGACACGGGAAAAATCTAGGTAGACTTTTATTCTAGTTTGAATTTCTCCGATTCTTATTGGAATGGAATAGTATTATTACTGAAATTCTTATTCAAAATTGAATAATGTTTATTTTTTTTTAAGCATTCATGTACAAATACTCAATTAAAATTGACCTAAAATCACTTTGAAAAGAAGGTAGAAAAAAAGGCAGTTAGATTTCGTAAAAATCTAGACATTTTTGTTTATATTTTTTTAATAAGTCAATGACCACATCTAAATCTTTAATTTATTTACACTTTAATACAATAAGCTTCAAATAACACTCAAACTACACGTGCCGCAATAGTTTATCGTAACATAAAACGTGTTTATAATAAAGCGTGCGCTAACGTAAACAAACCGGTGTCAAATTTCAATAGACGAAATAATTATTTTTTTCTTCCGAGCTGAGTGTGTTTGAAGTGTTATTGGCCTGGCTGATTCATATTTCAAGCACTCCAAACCTTTTAGAAACAATGTAACGTGTTATGAGGCGATAAGAGAGCAAAAAAATTAATCACCTAGCTAGAGCTTCATCCGTATCTAACAACTGGTAGGAAGGTAATCAGTCAAATGCTCTAGCTAGGGGTTGAAAATTAATTTGTTGTTGTCACCAAAAAGTTAACGTTATTTTATCACTAAAATGTAAGATGACTTTTGCCAGTATTTAGGCTCAATACTTTTAGTACAAACAATACTAACCTACTTGTAACTGTAACTTTCAAATTTCAAATTCGTATGCGACTTTCCTATCCCAGTCATATTTTGTGATTTTTGTGTGACAAACAAGATAACAAGACGTGGGTGGTTCGGTCGTAAAAGAAAAATTGCGTTAGCTCAGGTCAGCTGTGTCCCGGTAACCGCTGTTTGTGTAAGCCCCTAAGTTTGAACAAACACAAAGGCTGAATACCCGAAATCACATGGTCTGAACCAACGATGTCCTGTAGGTAGGTAGGTACCTACTTTGATTTGCGGGTTTGGATCGATGCGAAGGCTTCTATTATCTGTTATTTAGTTTGGCTAATAGATAATTGAAAGCATAAGTGCTTACTTCAGCAAACATTATGTTATACCTACCTACTTACATGCAATTGGTAATAATAAAAAGAAAAGTCCAGATATCCTTCTTAAGATTGCTCTTATTTTATTATTATATGTAGAAATAAAGAGTATTTAAGTAGGTATCTTAAATAAATGCACTGTTATTTCAAACTTATGGCTTAAATTGTCTGACATTTAAAGCGTTTAACAACAGAATAGTACTATTAAGTGGCTCAGCTCCGCTTTTCAGAGTCGATTTGGCCTGATGGAATACTTTACTTAAGATGTCGAATGGAAAAGTTTCCATTTATAAAAGAACGATTTTAGGACTTTTAGTGGAACTAGGAAGGTATCCTCGACTGAAAGTTTCTTTAGTAGGTAATGAATTATTTCTGTTTTCATCTTTTTAACATGTCTACAGTTTTATGGATACTCCGGTACCTTCATACCAATATCTACTCGTGCTTACGTACCAACTGATATCTAATAAACTCTCTATCTAATAAACAAGAAAACCTAATAAAAACTGATCGATAGACTTACACGACACTAAGGTATAAATTCGAAAACTTCCTGCTTCGAAACAAAGTTGCTAGCCATCGTGTGACGATAAATACGTTCCTTGTGACTCGCATCGCGTGATACAGTCTCGTGGCACACTCCACACACCTCGACGCTCCTCAATGGAGGTTTCGCGTTCCCTCACAAATACCTACCGCTACATAAAATATTTTTATCGCGGTAGATTTTCGGATAACGCCATTGAATTTCATGTGGGTAATGAAAATATGCTGTTTGCAATAAGAAAACTCGTAATTTGATCATGGGAAGTTGGCAATCAAAAGCTTTGGCTTATATATTTTTAAAGTTCGAAGAAATTGGTTTACATAACAGAAAATATTGGAATACCTATCAGTTTGATTTACGAAATACGTTTAAACTGTAGTCTACTGTAATAAGCGTATTTATGTTGAAAGGTACTCAGAAAGTAGAGTCCTACTTATACGTTCATTCGACGATAGTCAAGAGCGAAGATTTTGCCATTTTTTGCTCGCGTTTTACAGGCTCGTGAGCAAAATGATTTACTTATTTCAGTACTTAGGTTTTAAGATGTAAAGATACCTACCTCTCTTAAGAAGTTAAATATATAATTTATTTGATTTAGGTACACTAGGTACCTTTAAACAAGTATCAAGGTATTTTGTAATGTGCTCTACCTACATTAGACCAATTTCCATGCAAATATAGAATATATATTCTACTTGCGGCATATGCTTCACCGTGTGTGTATTATAAGTACCTAACCTTCGTGACTATAACCTTATCACTGAAGCGTGAAATATGCAAGAATAGCATCAAACAAGTCCGAAGACTTATAAATAACTTGTTGTAAGGTAAGGCAGAGACGTGAATACGTGGTGAATACAATGTGGCTTCTTTTTACTATTTCCAAAATCTAAAATACGCCTTGATGGAACATTTTGATAGATTGGTGGTGTACCTATGCAGGTTTCATCATGATTTTTTCATTCAACTAAAAGTAATAATATTCGATTATGATTTTTGATTCGTGCATGAAAACCGAACTTAGAGGTTTAGGCAGGGGTACGAACTTATGTCTCTTACACTGGTAGGGGGTTTTCTAACAACTAGGTAGGTTACCAATCCGCATTATAAGAGTTAATTCTATTTCGAAATAATTACTTAAGTATAATCTACAGCAGTTCGGGGAATAACAGTATCAGCTGGATACCTACCTCCACAATTATAATTACAATAAAGCTAAATTAGTTGTTCCATTATGTTGGTAAAATTACATTCTAATTTTACCAACATATTACGTTCGTGTGGGGCGACCGCAAAGCACAATCACGAATTTTAATTAAAATTGAATTCAGCAGTGATGATATGTACCTACACAAGTTTACTTTCATTAGGATATTAAGCTCAGATTTGAACAATCAAGTATCCAACTCATATCTACCTACATAACTAAATTAAGTATTTGTTACAATTAAAAACTGTTATTCCGATGAAGGACAAAGGTAAATAAAGTGGTTTATTAGTTCCTACTAACTTTCTAGTGAAGAACGATAATATCACCATATCTCACATAAACGGTACCTACATTTCATTTAAAAATTTTACATTAGATACTAACATTATAATTATAATTATCTTTGTACTTATTATATTAACGGAAAGCTTCTGGTATTATGGACTTATCTTAAAGAGCCAGGTTTTCCTTTCCCATGGGAAACAAGTCACGTTACGTTCCATGACCGTAATAAACTTGTTGCAGGTCCTCTCCGGGCTGTACGTGGGCAACTACAGGGACTCTAAGGACCCGGTGCAACTCGACAAGTACAAGATCACGCACATCCTTTCTATACACGACGCTGCCAGGCGACTTCACTCTGTAAGTTAAACAACTACTTATACCTACTCAAACTCAAAAACAATTTATTCGTAGGTAAATAAAAATTACATTAGAATTTGTCAAAAAATATCTATCTATCTAGCCGTGTTCCACTGCTGGGTAAAGTCATCTCTCTTTCCTCTCCACGATTTTCTATATTGAGCCACCTGTACCCAGACATCCATAAAGATGTCCTGTACATCCCGCCACCTCTTCCGTGGGCAAGACATATAATATTGAAAACAAAATTAAAGAAGAGAATCTAGGTTTGATTCGAAAGGCAGATTCCTCAGAGAGGAAACTAGCAAGAAATTCTAAAGGTTGCTTATTTAAGAGCTCATTTAGTTTACTGAAAATAGTGAACGTTTCTGTAACGTCTAACCTCTAGGGTCTCCTAGGTTCATGATAGGTGTCGACTAGGGACTATGGGTCTACTTAGTTAATTAGAAAAGCAAATATTTTGCAGTAAGTAACAGTATTGTCACAATTCGCAACAGAAACCAATTACAAGTCAAAATATTTATTAGATTTAGTATAATAGATTTAATAGGAATAAACGGCAAAAACTCAATGAGTAACTTTGATATGTAAAAATATGATCGAATTATTTTGAAAGAAATATTAAGAAGTTATAATTAGGTCTTCAAACTAAGACAACCTAATTAATATTTTCCTTCACAAGGATTGATTAATGAATTTAATAATTTGGAATAAGAAACATAATGAATAAATAAAAATACTTAAAATTGTATATTATAATTAAATACCTATAAAAATACAGAAAGATGGCTTAATTAAACCTTTTTAGGAGCGTCCCGCCTTTAACGTACTCGTATTCCTGCATAAACGAAATACCTACGACTCTAATTGTCACACCTTTGTAAAACAATGGCTGAAAAACTATACCTACCTTCCTATTTTTATCATTTTTCAGTTCTCCCTTATACGACTAAAACTTCGGCACTTAAACTTAGTACGATTAAAAGTAAAACAAGATACTTAAGGCCTTCTTTGGGGCTTCTATTCTCTCCCGTTTATTCAGACAATAGAATACGTACTAATCGCCCTTTGTTATAGAAGATAATTATCATTTAGTGTTCAAAATTATAAAGCCTAACAAAAAGAAAAAAATACTTTCAATGAGTTAAAGTTTGTTTTTCTCCATTTTATAAGAAGTATTGATTGGTGGTTACTCGTTAGCTCCCAAGGTCGTCAGGGTTCATTTAACCTTACAAAAGGTGAGTATCAGGTTAAAGGCATCAAGTTAAACACTTTGTGATCTCTTTGATGGGCCATCAGAGTTTAACAGTGTTCTCAAAAGGAAACCAATCTTACTCTTATCCGTTGTCAACGTAAAAGATGAGAAAATATTTTCAGAAGAACAAAACATTAAAATAATATAGATAAATCATAAAAAAATGCATTCAGGTTTCTTCTTGTCTGCTTAATTTTAAAGATGTATTTTTACAATAAAAACATCAAACTGATTGACGATTTCTGTGTAGAGCCAACGCACCGCAAGTGAAAAACATTTAGCTGGTTACTCTTGTATCAATATATTGTTACTGCCTACACCGTACCTCGTTATCATCGGAATGGTCTGGCAAAGGGTACAACATCGGACCAAAAATAGTATTAATTTTCCGAGCAGCAGCAATGTCACTGACGCGGAATGAACCCTGCGGAATAATAAACAGGCCACCCTTCGGAAATGAGTTTGCAATAAATCCGTAACAGTGGCAGGCGGATTCATTCCTTTCCACCTGCTTAATGTGTTATTGTCGCTGAAATTGCCGTCGATTTTCTTTTTAACGACTTTTCCTTCTTATCAAATTAGTTAGCGAATGTTTTTGCTTTTTTTGATGTCAGACTTCATTTAGAGAATACAATATTTGAGTTATTTAGGTAACATAATTTTTATAAAGGTAAAGTAACATTTTTCAGCAATAAAAGAAAATAAGTTAATAATTTGTTACTTTACTTTATATAAAGACTTCTTACGCTCTCTTACGAGATGGAAACATCCAAAATAATTCAACAATCAAGTCTCTCTCATTCTGACTCTCATTGTGACGTGTAGATCAGAGCTGTCGGAATATGGTTAGCAATTATTTAACAAAGACGTGTACGAGCGTGATTATTTCAAACGAGTCTCCTCAAGAGATACTAGCTATATTAGATTAGGCAAAGTGAAATCGTCTGTCTGTGTAATTAAATTAGTGTTACCCACATATCTCGCGGTAGACAGATGCTAGTTCTGATAAACTGGTTAATTACTTACGAGCAGGTAATAATTTGGAATACAATTTCGTGTCTGTGATATAGACAGACGTATACATACAATTGTGTTTCACAATAGAATTTAAATCTATTGAAGGTACGTAATACCTAGGTACCTATATGAAATTTAAGTACTTATTCAGATTAGTCTCGGCCAAGAATTCTCTCCTAGTTGCTTTTTTAAAATGACTGGTCTAACGTAGAGTTAGGTTGAGTTACTTTTTTTATAACTCTCTGATAGGTGATTGCTGAATATAATATTGATGTCAGATGTCTAACTTCTAGAGCTAGCAGTGTAGCGACAGAAAAGTCTGACTTCTGACTTTTAGTGATGCTCCGAAAACTCCAAGATTTGATTGTAGGCTGACCGAAATTTCAACTTCTGACTACGTTGATATTTGGGTTATGACATTTATTAACAAAGAGACTAAAATGGAATTTATAGGTAGGTTTGAATAAAAGGGTCAAAGTTAAAGCATCGTTAAACTTTAGCCCCCGGTCGGTTCAAATGAAACAGATACTAGGGAATGCTAGGGATACAAAACGAGCACTTTTTTAACGCGCGTTAAAAAAGCACTCGTCGGCTAATGCTAACACTTTTGTTGTCAAAAATCTGATCAAAATAAAGTAGATAGTGTAGGTACCTTAACGAATGTGTAAATCGACATTGGATTTTATTTAAAAGCTAAATATTATTATTGATTTGATGTAATGTTGTTTCCTCGGCCTTGCAATGTACCTAATGCATTATGTCGCGCCATCAAGATGCTGCACAAGTCTAGTTCAAGGTGACGACTAATTAAAATTTCACCCTAGCATAGGAAGGACGTTGTTAGTTCCACTTCATAATCCCCGCGAAACAGTTCACAATACTGCATTGTTGAGGTTTTCCAACTTTTTAATGAAACCTTTTTATGAATAGACTTTATGGTAGCGTGAACGCATGAAGAATTTAATATTTAATATCACCAATGAGATTTTATTAAATATTAAAAACTCATTATGGTCTCAATGCTGGCAGAAATGGCGGAAAAAATTTAAGTGATCGCCATTAAATATATACATTTATTTTTAAATGGCTTTCTAAATATTTTTTTTAGATGAGGTGGCCAGTGCTGCCGATATTAAAATCTTTTTTATATGATAGTTCATAAAAAAGATTTAACGCAAAGAGTTTCACTCAGTGAAGTTTTATTTAAAATGTAGAGTTGCAATGCAGTTTTTACAATCATGTAGCGTGCTCTGTAACAAAATTTTGTAAAAAATAAAAGAAAGTAGAACTAGGGGCGTCGCATAAACATTAATCATCCTACCCGGGTAGGTCGTAGAACTTCAACCCCACGTCAATGGGGTCAAAACGGTGACAAATACAAACTCTAGAACAAATTAGATAAATTAGCATCTTCATTTACATTATTTTAGTTCTAAAAGCTGACCAAGAAACCTACTTAAACTTTTTTCATGAAAAAATTCTAATGCGATAAGTTATTTTAAGTAAATAAAATTAAACATAATTTACTCCTAAAGGTTTTTTGCGGCCAAAATATTAGCTATAACAACAAACGTAGGGTTCTTTCTTCATCATGCGAAATAAAGAAACAGTTTAGACGTCGGTTATGGCTGATTCCACCGTTTCGTTCAGATTTGCCATCCAGACCAAAAACTCATATGATTTTAACAGTTAGCTAAAATGTTTAAATTGAAAAAGTTCACGTATAAGTAAAGCTAAAAGACGCATCTTTCATTTAATCGCTAAATTAATTAAATAAAAAAAACCCTGAACAAAAACATGTCAAAATCTCATTACACTCCTCATCCAGATACCCACCCTGAGTTTTCTGAGATACTTTAGTACACTTTCCTACGGTAAATGTTCAGGTTTTTTGTACCTGAATATCAAGTTACACTATTACAATTAATAATTAATAAATAAACATTAATAATTCATAGCGCAATATATAAAGAATCGCACTTAAAATTTTGTCAAACGAAAAACTTCATTCTCTTCCACGAAGCCTCTTTCACAACCCTCTTTCTACTTTTGCCCACGCCCACGTCTCCCGCGCCCCTCTGTCTGCCTAAACAATTTACCGAGAAAGACCACGCGCAGTCACACTAAAAAATATTTCCGATTTAAGTTCTGAAAATCGCTTTTGTCACAGGTTCGTACACATTACATTCCATTGCATTTCTAAGTAAGCTCATGATCAAATTAATTTTATTTTAGATAAAATTGTAGCTTGTATGTGGGTGTTTTTATATTATACCTATTAAGGTCATTTCACTTTTAGTTTCGAAATAAATCGAGAAATTCTTCCTAAATTTCATTCCTTTCCAATTCATTACATTCCATTCCCTCCAATTTTTGGCGGAGGGGAATGAAAGGTTTTGGAAGTTAATGAAATAGTTTTACGGGTAGTAAAGTAGTAATATAAAACACTAATAAAGATCATGTTTTCGGTATTAACTGACGTTTTTTGTAAAAATAACATTATTAATAAAACGTTACCTACCTTAATGAGTATTGTCGTGCCTAAATTTTTATATTAAGCAACTACATACTTTTTCAACTTATGTTATTCAAAAAATACCAACCTATCTAGGTACCTATTTACTTAACGAAATTCAGATTGAAATGTTAATGGTTGGCCTTATTGTTATTTTTTATAGTCTTACAGACCGCAAATTAATATGAAAAAAAAATTCTGACAGTACATTTTGCTTAGATTTTGACACGAGTATTTTTTAGAGTTTATGTGTGTGCGGATCTCGAGTACGTGTTAGATAAGACAAGTCAGCGAGCGTGAAAATATTCCTGCATCGATATGGTTCCGCTGCATCAGCAATCACGTAGCCTATCACGGCCGCACATATCATCGCACGACCAGCGTCTTAGTATATAAGCGTAGCTTCAAGTCATTACTATTGTCCAGTTGCCTAGAGTCATATCACTATGTAACCTTAAATATAATTTCTGCAACAACGCTGTGCCATCTTATTGTCACCTATTTTCTGCCGGGCCGCCGCAGTGGTGACCGCCGCCGATTGAACACACAACTTCGCTACTTTGAAGATGGATCTCAAGACAATGCAAGCACTTCATCGAGGCAATCTAGTTTCTGCTTTCCATCAGCGGGTCTCACCGACTCTGGATCAAGAAGTGATTCACTATGTACGTAGTTTCGGCCAAGTACAATACCAGCATCTGGACCCGGCGCTGCAACAACTAGCTACTTTAACGATTAATTCAACTTTGTTTTTATGATTGACGACAACTCGGAAAAAAAAATTGAGAAATATTGAGATGAATTTTTGCAATTGACACAAGCAGGTTCCTCATTAAGCAAGAAATACGCACGAAGCAGCACAAATGGACGAACATCGAAACAGGGTCAAGTTTACAATGAATCACGCTACATTGAAATTTTACTACAATTATTGAAATTAAGACTATCACTTGGACAAACTACGCATCGTTATGGCCACGACACGCACCATTTTTGGAGAGAATAACTGTTAAGCTGTTTTACTTAAATATAAAGAATATCTCTAAAAATGATAATATAGTATATACAATAGGATATATAATATAATAATAGTATGTAAACCATATAAGTAAACAATATGTGGTTATTAGACGTTTAAAGTGATTAGTTCGCCGAAAAGTTCCTGGATGGCGCTGTACCAATTTAGAACACGCTATCGTTTGCTTCACTGCGCTAGTATAAGAGCAAGATACTGTTCGGTTGTCTTTTGTTCTGCAATACAGCAATAAAGCTATAATCCATATTATTGTGGTACAGTTTTATTTGCAGTTCCCCATATCCTGGTCACAGGTATCCATCGTACTTACGCCAAAGCTGGCAATTTTGTACATGGTCCTTCGAGCCGGATAGTAATTGGGTCGAACAGGATTTTCCCGCCCGCACTAGGAGGTGTAGTGGATCGCTACGCAGTGCGTAACTTGACGAGTGGCGTCAAGATCAAGGGGGGCGGAGAAACCACAAACTGCAGCATCG
Organism: Anarsia innoxiella; assembly: GCA_947563765.1. Taxonomy (NCBI): domain Eukaryota; kingdom Metazoa; phylum Arthropoda; class Insecta; order Lepidoptera; family Gelechiidae; genus Anarsia; species Anarsia innoxiella. The sequence continues at coordinate 4,061,798 of OX387404.1, read as the reverse complement.
TCGTGCGCGGATGGAGCTTGGTCCTCGATGTATCACAAGGGAAAATAAGGGGCTGCTAAGGTAGCAGCAATCGAAGAGCAGTCGAGGTTCGAGGCCTCCGCGCAGGAAATTCAAGTTCGAGGTAGAAACAACAACGACGACGCTTGGAGTTTCAATTAAAACACAAACTGGAAACAGTACGACGGATACAAATGGGTGTAAAGTGGTAATTAAAAGGTGCGCTAAAAGTGGTAAAGTGCGCTTTGGAAAATCGTGAGTACTTTTAAATTGATTCAATACAATTGGAACTTAGTGATCTAACTTGGAATTTTGAACTTCTTTCAACATGATTGCATATCTTTTAGACTTAGACTAAATAATTGCATGTCTTTTAGACTTAGAATAATTTTATAAACTCTGTTGAGACGGGGAATTTATGCCCAATTTTTATTTTTTAAATTGCTTAAGAAACACTTAGAGTTTTGAGATGGAGGCATTGATTTATTGTCAAACTAATTTAGCTGAAAGGATAGAAAAGGCGTTTGTCAATTATAAAAAATCACCTAAGGATCGTAAAACCGAAAACTATTTGATGACTAGATTGGAAATACTTGATGATTATTGGAAAGAGTTTATGACAGGTCATCAAAGTTTATTACAAAAATTTCCTCCGGTAACTTTAAAGCCAGAAGTTTACATAACAAAAGATGTTTGCTCCATTACTGAGGAAACATATTTACATTATAAGACAGCTTTAAAGGAAGAATTAAGTAAATTTAAACTTAATTCTAAGACAAACTCTAATGATAGTGGAAGGGAACAATGTCACCAGGGTCCAAGTAGTGCAATTAGGTTGCCCAGAATCACATTGCCATCATTTTCTGGTAAATACAACGAATGGACAACTTTCCATGATTTATTCGTTTCAATGGTTCACAATAATGCCCAAATTGATGCCGTGCAAAAGTTGCACTACTTGAAGACCTTTCTTACTGGAGAAGCCGAACAGTTGTTACGGCATATACCTATCACTGGTGCGAATTATGAGAAATGTTGGAATTTATTGTTAAAACGGTTTAACAACAAGAGGTATTTAGCTAAGTGTATTTTGACCAAGTTTTTAAATCAAAAAAATAGTTCCATGGAATCTGCAAGTTTTCTTAAAGATTTACTGGATAATTCCACTGAGTGTTTGAGTGCTTTAGAGAATCTGGGGGTAGAGGTTAACAATTGGGATATTATGGTAATTCACATCTTGGCTTTGAAATTGGACGCGGAAACTAGGAAGCAATGGGAGTTGCACATTTCATATATTACTAAATCTGATGAATTTCCCACTTTTGTACAATTTCAAGAATTTATTACTAATCGATTTAGAGCATTAGAGTTTGTGGATCAAAAGTCTATTAGGCGACAATCAAAATCACTTGGCGTTACCTCACCATGTCCTCTGTGTAGCGAAATACATAGGCTTAACGGTTGTGGTAAATTTTTGGCAAAGGATGTGGACGCCAGACGTGATTATGTGAAAAAAAATGGATACTGTTTTAATTGTTTAGGCACGAACCATCCAGCAAGGGTATGCAAGAGTCCAAATAAGTGTAGAATTTGCAGGCGTCATCATCACTCGTTACTTCATCCGAAAACGGTGACTTCCCAAGAAGAAGTTACAGCCGCTGTTACTACAGAAGAAGAGAAGGCAACAGAGGAACCCGAGGAACTGCATGTTCACTCTACAGTTACAAAGAGTCACTCTGTTTTATTGGCAACGGCGTTGGTAAAAGCGGAGGATCGACATGGTCAACGGCAAGTCCTGAGGGCCTTATTGGACCAAGGCTCTCAAGCATCATTTATAACGGAAGCAACAGCACAATTGCTGAAGCTTAAGAAATCAATCGTAAGAAGTTCAATTTCTGGAGTAGGGGGGGGAAAGGTCGTCACATCCAACGCAACTGTGCAAATTAAGTTAACATCGGCTGTGCAGCCTGATTCAGAAGTTATAGTTAATGCACATGTACTTAAATCTATTACTACGATTCTGCCAAGTAAGAAAGTAGTTGAACTAGATTGGATCAAGTCATCTCAATTACAGCTAGCTGACCCTCAGTATAGCAGGCCCAATAAGATTGATGTTTTACTAGGTGCGGAAGTCTACGGAAGAATATTAAGAGAAGATGTGCTAAAGGATCCTACAGGGCTAATCGTGGCCCAAGCAACTGTTTTTGGTTGGGTTCTTTCAGGGGTTGTGGATGCTCAAGATTCTGCCGAAATAACTGTAATGCATACATCCATAGATGCTGTTGCTGAAGACGATATGGTTAAGCAATACTGGGAGCTGGAAGCCGAATCTTCAGGTAAAACAGGCAGCATTCTCACTGAAAAAGAAAGGAAATGTGAAGAATTCTTTGAAAAAACTACTCTAAGAGACTCCGACGGTAGGTATGTTCTTAGGCTTCCTTTTAACAAGGCTAATCCTACCTGCAAAGATGGAGAGTTTCACCAACTAGCTACAAGAAGATTTATGTCCCTGGAAAGACGTTTAATGAAGAATGAGAGCATTAAAGAAGAATACAAGAAAACATTTCAAAAATACTTACAACTCGATCATATGGCACCTGTAAAAATAGACGATATAGAGAAAGATTCGGTGTACTTACCTTATCACGAAGTAGTTCGTGAGGACAGGGACACTACAAAAGTAAGGATAGTGATGAATGCTTCTGCTAAAGGGTCAAACGGAATATCACTCAATGATGAACTAATGGTGGGTCCTACTTTACAGCTAGACTTAAGACACATCATCATGCGATGGCGGAAGCACCCCATAGTATTAGTGGCAGATATCGAGAAAATGTATAGGCAGATTAAAGTGCATGAAGATGATGCTGACTATCAGCGTCTAATTTGGCGAGATGAACCTGAAAAGGAAATGGGTCATTATAAAATTACACGAGTATTGTTCGGAACGGCTTGCGCACCTTTTTTGGCTGTACGTAGTCTTATGCAGGTTGCTGTGGATGAAGGGCATCTCTTTCCGAAAGCTGCAGAAATAGTGTTGGAGGATTTCTACATGGACGATCTTTTAACCGGCTGTCAATCAGTGGAAGAAGGTTTGGAAATTTATCAACAGATGGAGAACTTACTTGGGAGAGCAGGTTTTAAGTTGCAAAAGTGGTCAAGCAATAGTGAAGAGTTACTGGAGAAGATAAATAAAGGAATAGAGGAAAAGGAATGGAAGAATGACAGAAACCTGAAAGTGAAAGAGGACACATTTATAAAAATATTAGGGTTGACCTGGAATCGTCGTGAAGATACTTACCAGTATAAGGTGACACTCCCTGCGATGAAAGAACCTGTAACAAAAAGATCAATAATATCTGATATAGCTAGACTATTCGATCCATTAGGATGGGTGGCACCTGCTATTATTGTATCTAAGATAATGATTCAAAAGTTGTGGTTATCAGGATTAGATTGGGATGAAAAGGTACCAACCAACCTATTAGAAGAATGGATTGCTTACCGACAGGAGTTGAAAGCCCTGGAACAAGTGAAAATCTCAAGATACATGGGAATATCGACAAATGCTAACATTACCGAGCTCCACGGATATTGTGATGCTTCTCAAGCAGCATACGCAGCTGTGGTATATACGCGTGTTGTAGATAATAAGGGTGAAGTACATGTTGCTCTTGTAGCTTCAAAAACAAAGGTTGCTCCTGTGAAGCAAATATCTATTCCACGGCTTGAATTATGTGGAGCGGTTCTTCTAGCGAAGCTGATGTCTGAAGTTGGAAAGGTTGTGGATATTGCAAAAGGACAGTGGTTTGCGTGGACAGATTCTACGGTGGTTTTAGCCTGGTTAAACAGTCATCCCAGCAAATGGAAAACATTCGTGGCAAATCGGATTTCCACAATTTTAGAAACACTAGAGCCTCAGCAATGGGCTCATGTTTCTTCAAAGGATAACCCAGCTGATATCGCGTCCAGAGGGCTTCTTCCGGAAGGGTTGAGCAAATCCACATTGTGGTTCCAAGGACCTGAAATATTAAAAACAAAAGAAATTAAAAAAGAAAAACCGGAAAATTTTAAAACAAATCTGGAAGAAGTGAAACCTAAACTAAAAGCGTGTGTTACTAGCGAAGAATATACAATTTGGAATAAGTTTTCATCACTTATCAAACTAGTTCGAGTTGTAGCATATTGTAGACGATTTCTTCTTTTATTGAAATCGAAATCTCTGCGCCCTAAAGAAACAAGCTTAACCGCGAAGGAGCTGGCAGATGCTTTGGAAATTTGCATTAAACAAATACAAGCGGAACATTTTGGGAGCGAAATTGATGCACTAACGGACCAAAGGAGGATTAAAAAATCTAGTAAACTTTTGTGTTTAAGTCCTTTTCTGGACGATCATCAAATACTTAGAGTTGGAGGACGTCTTGAACACGCTACGGTGACTAATGACAGAAAACATCCAATAATAATTCCTAAAGAAGGACATCTAACGCAGTTGATACTTGATAACGCTCACAAACGCACATTGCATGGGGGACCTCAGTTGATGCTTAGTTTTTTACATACTAAGTACTGGATTATTGGAGCCAAAGGTCTGGTGAAACGTCATGTGCGCCAGTGCGTCACATGTGCTAAAAACAGAGCTACTACCACAAACCAACTCATGGGTCAATTACCTTCAGTAAGAGTTACACCTAATCGCCCGTTTAAGAGCAGCGGTGTTGATTATGCGGGACCCATTGAGGTAAGGACAACAAAGGGAAGAGGACATCGTGCCTACAAAGGCTACATATGCTTATTCATATGCATGGTAACGCGTGCAGTACATATAGAAATAGTAAGTGATCTGACGGCGCAAACTTTTCTTGCGGCATTCAAAAGGTTTGTTGCTAGAAGAGGCCATTGTTCAGACCTTTATAGTGACAATGGAACAAACTTTATTGGGGCGTCGCGTGAGTTACGAGTGCTGTTTGACGTAGAAGCGTCAATGGTGGGCAGGGAAATAGCTGAAGGTCTAGCCTCGAATGGTACAACATGGCATTTTATACCCCCCCACGCGCCAAATTTTGGCGGCTTATGGGAAGCAGCGGTCAAATCGACTAAATACCACTTGAAAAGAGTAATTGGAAACGTAACTCTTACCTACGAAGAATTGGCAACGGTTGTGTCTCAAATTGAGGCATGTCTCAACTCGAGACCGATTTTCCGCATAGATGCTGATCAAGATGGAAATTCAATATTGACGCCGGGTCATTTCTTGGTTGGTGAACCTTTGGTTACAGCTCCGGACCGTGATTTTCAAGCTTCTAATATTTCCAGTTTGAGACGTTGGCAGCTTACGCAGCGCATGTTTCAGGACTTCTGGCGTCGGTGGTCGAAAGAGTACATACACAAATTACAGCAGCGGTACAAGTGGAGAGATTTGAATCCAGAACCAAAGGTAGGCGACGTTGTTTTGGTCAAGGAGGACGACTTACCGCCTTGTAAATGGCTTCTTGGTCGAATAGTCGCAAAACACCCCGACTCTAATGACGTCACACGTGTTGTTACCTTGCGTGTTAAAAATTCCTTACTCAAGCGACCAATTTCAAAGCTTTGTTTTCTTCCCATTGCTCATTAATGCCTCTATATGAAAAAAAGGGTTTCGATGAAAAAAATAGGTTTAGTTAATTTGTGATTACGGTCGTTTTGACTTAGTAAAAACAAAAGTACCTACTTGTATTTAACTTTATGGTATGTTTGTATTGTTGTGAACTTACAATGTGTATCATGTTATGTGTGCTGTGATCTTATGTTGAGAAGTCATGACCTTTTTTTCCATTTATTTTTTGTTTTATTATTTTTGTTTGTTTAGCAGCCTCATTAGAGTAATTTTTTATTTTGTAAGTCCTTGCCACAATTTTGTTTAAAAGACAATATTAAAAAATATCGTCTTTGGTGGGCAGTATGTTAAGCTGTTTTACTTAAATATAAAGAATATCTCTAAAAATGATAATATAGTATATACAATAGGATATATAATATAATAATAGTATGTAAACCATATAAGTAAACAATATGTGGTTATTAGACGTTTAAAGTGATTAGTTCGCCGAAAAGTTCCTGGATGGCGCTGTACCAATTTAGAACACGCTATCGTTTGCTTCACTGCGCTAGTATAAGAGCAAGATACTGTTCGGTTGTCTTTTGTTCTGCAATACAGCAATAAAGCTATAATCCATATTATTGTGGTACAGTTTTATTTGCAGTTCCCCATATCCTGGTCACAGGTATCCATCGTACTTACGCCAAAGCTGGCAATTTTGTACAATAACAAAGGAAAAGGCTCATCGTTAGATTCGCAGTAATTTTTAGTTTTTGGCAGCAAGAAGTCAGAAGTTCCTTGCACTGCCGTATTTGCGGTATTTCGTACCAGACTCTGCTCTGCATTGCAATAACGTGAAGCAATGAAACACATTAAGAACGCTTGGTGCCCATGAGCAGGATTTGATAACCGCCAGTGTATGCAGCCCACGACTGTAAGAGAAACGCTCGAGCGTGGAAGTACTGCTGATGTTTATTGAATTAATATAAAGAATTTGAAGATTTTTTTATGATGAGACTGCGCAATGACCACGATGATGTCCGCAACGCAACGCTCTGCAGTAATTGGTTGTGAAGAAATATTGATTAATGGTAAACGCTTTAGTTTCCTTCGATTACTCTGGAAGAATCATGGGTGCAGCTATTCAGCGAAGAAAAGAGCAACAAGCGAGGTTTTAGCGGCATTTAGAAGTCCTGTTTTCATTTTCTTTTCTAAAGGGGGGAGTACTGTGCGGTCCTCGAGTACGTGATAGATAAGACAAGTCACTGAGCGTGAAAATATTCCTGCATCGATATGGTTCCGCTGCATCAGCAATCACGTAGCTTAACACGTCCGCACAAATCATCGCGCGGCCAGCGTCTTGCAGCGTAGCTCCAAGTCATCACTATGTCCAGTTGCCTAGAGTCATATCACCATGTAACTCCAAATATAAGATGTACAATTTCGCCGCGCCGTTATAATTGTCACCTATTATGCAGGTCGCCACAATGTGAGTTTCTAGTTTAGGTGTTTATACTTTTAGAAGTCTATTGAAATGTTCCTAAGACGTAAAAAAAATTGTGTTCATTTTGACACATACGATTTCCATGAATAAGTACGTTTATGAAGAAAAAGTTTGATATTTTAATTTTTTTTTAATACTGACTAATATTTTTTCATTACCTTCCAAACAACATCATTACACTCTCACGATATTTCATTACATTCCATTGCCTCATTACACTCCAACGATTTCCTCGAAAACTATAAAAAAAATTAATACGTCCAAACTAGTTTACTACATCTAGACGATATACGCATCTTTTTAGCATACCGATTTTCGAAACCGATATAAAAAAAAATTTTTCGTGGAATGGTCGAAATTTGCACGAAACGGTGGAATCAGCCTTATATTAAAGTAGGTACTAAAAGAAAATTTGGGTGGAGTAGCGCGATCACGGAAAGTTTTCCTCAATTGCAGAAAGGTCGTTCAAACTTATGTACGTGTTAATTAAATGTCGTGCCGTCTTGTTCTGATGTTTGACAACTATAGAGACAGCTATAGGGTTAATGTAGCGTTAGCTCTAAGGTTCTTTATTGCAATTGGCTGTTTGTCGACTCCGACAGCGGCACTCAGTTTAATTTAATCGATGATGCGGGTAATCAAAACGCCGGGATTTTCTTTTTATAATTTTAGCTTCAAAGAATGTTTTATGTACCTACTTAGATATTCCTGCAAATATTTAAGGTGCCGTCTTGTTTTCGAGTCCTGGAATGCCTTCTTAGAAAAGGTCTTGTAATAAAACTTGTAACCTAGGATACCATATTTTATTATCTACTATAACTCTATTAAAATATGTCGGAGCAGGGGGTGTAGGGTTGTTGGAAACACGATTATTTATGTTCATTATAATTTATTTAAATATAATTTTAAAACAATAATTATAATAGAATGCAAAATCAACTGTAGAGCTCAACGCCGTAACGTAGAATGGGCTCGTACGGTGCTGCATCGCCTTATATCGTAGTCGCTTGGTGGGGACTCGGGCGGCCGGCGCGTTCGGGTGGGGTAGTGGCCTGTTCGCATTACGTCACGCGGTCTTTGTAAGCAATATGCGCGCGCGCCGATACGGCCATACTGACAGTAGGCGCGTCCCGGCGCCTCATTTACTATTTGTTGCCTGTAAATAAGGAGAATCATTAATCATCGTCAATGATGGTGCACAATTAATGCCGTATAGAGATAACTCCACATTAAACACATCACCACTTCACGTAACAAACATTGTAAACAGCATCATATATCTCGTAATTAAATTCACACCCTATAACCTCATAGCCTCAGCGCTAATTTTGGTTTAGGTATTTCATCAAAACACGTGCATCACATGCGACCTCATAGCCTCAGCGCTAATTTTGGTCTTATCACATGGCTAAGAAATTAGTTACTACTGGTTCCTTGCCTCATCGGATAAATAAGTTGCTTGACTGTCTTGACCGTCTTCAATCATTGCCGATATGGCCACATGACTTTGTATCCCAAAATGAGGTGCCGGTCTTAAGTGTTCATGGCAAACTTTCTTAAATCGTCCACGGCCATTTATTCTTCTGACCTCGTATCTATCGTGAGGCAACACCTTTTTTACTTCATACGGCCCATCATATTTTTGGCTTAGTTTAGTTCCCAGCCTAGGAGGTTCCTTTAGGAGAACATATTCGCCTTTTTCAAATCTTTTGACTTTTGCCTTGCCTTTGTCATACCGCATTTTATCTTTTTCAGCTAGCTCGGTCATCCTTCCAACCACTACTTCTTTGAGAGTTTCTGGATTAACACGTTCATTTACTTCATCAATTATTCGTAGTAGCTGCGGTGGTACACATCCTCTTTTGCCCGTTAACATTTCGATTGGTGTTTGTCCTGTAGCTTTAGATAGAGTGCAGTTGATCGCTAGTTGCAATGTGCCCAATGATTTTTCCCAGTGTGCTTTTTGTGTGTTTTTAATGACAGTCAATCCATTTTTAATTATTCTCATGGTCCTTTCCACTTGACCATTAGCTCGACTAGTGTACCCTGAGCACTGATGCAGGTCAATACCATATTGTTCACAATAATTTTTATAAAGTGAGACAAAAGCTCCATCGCCGTCCACTATAATGCGTTTAGGCGCCCCAAACAGAAATATTAACTCTTGCAGATGTTTCAATGCACTTGTTTGACTTTTACTTTTGGCATGTTGGAGAAACACAAATTTTGTGTAGGAGTCAATTGCAACAAAAACGTATTCTTTTTGTGAGGCATCGCCACTCAGTTTTCCCGAAATATCTATGTGAATTGTGTGGAAGGGCTCGGGTATCTTTTCAATGGGGTGTAACTGGCTCTGTGTAGCTCCTGATGGTCCTTTCATAGTTTTACATATAACACAATGATCGACGAAATATCTGACAGTGGTGGTCATCTTGGGAAACCAAAAGTTTTCTTTTAGTTTTGCCAAAGTCTTCTCCCATCCCATATGTTTCAGGGCTTCATGATACGTATTAATCAAACTCCATTGATATGATTGGGGTACGACTTTTGTTAGTTTTAGTTTATGTTGTTCCGTTTCTTCTTTGTGATGTAAAATATTTTCCTTCAACACATAGTCCTGGTGCAGATAGCGGTTAGTTTGGATGTCGGTAATGATTTTTCTCAGCTCTGGATCTCGCCGCTGTTCGATGGATAACCAGTCATCATTTGTGGTAAGGTTCATAACAGTTTGTAGAGGATTACGACTGAAGAAATCAGCATGTTGCAGTTTCTCACCTTTGCGATACTCAATATCAAAGTCAAAATTTTGTAAAAAGGACCACCATCTATGAATTCTTGGTAGTAATTCTTGTTTATAACGTGAAGCCTTTACTGCATTACAGTCCGTTATAATTGTGAACTTTCTACCATATAAGAAATGGCGAAAGTGTTTGATGGCTCGCACGATCGCTAAGGTTTCCAGCTCATAGCTGTGGTACTTCGACTCAGCCGGCGTAGTTTTCATGCTGAAATACCCAATAACATGACGGTTGCCTTGTTTGATTTGTATCAAGACTGCTCCAAGCCCTGCTGCACTAGCATCAGTGTGTAGCTCAATCGGTAAACCTTCTTGGAATATCGTCAGTAATGGAGCAGACGTCAAAAAGTTAATGATTTTATATCTCACAGACTCGTGTTCTGCTGTCCACACCCATTTAGCATCTGTTTTCGTCAAGTCATATAATGGTATCATTTCTGTTGCGAAATTCGGTATAAATCGTCTAAAATATCCCGCAAGTCCGTTGAATTGACGCAGTTGCTTAACGTTTGTTGGTGGCAGAGATCTGGCTAAAGCTTCCACTTTTGCTGGACTCGGTCTTACTTTGCCATCGCTTACTACAAATCCCAAATATTCAACTGAAGTTTTCAAGAATGAACATTTTTTTGCATTCATTGTAAACCCAGCCTTAGAAAGAGTTTCAATCACTTTTTCGAGCTTCTCAAAACCTTCTTCTGTTGTTTTGCTAGGTATCAGTACATCATCCATGTAGACAAGAACCTCTTTGTTGAGTAGATTACCGAGTGCCTTATTGATAGCTCTTTGGTAGACGGCTGGAGCGTTAGATAACCCAAATGGCATGGTCAAATATTCGTAGTGGCCATCAGGAGTTATAAATGCCGTTTTTTCTATTGAATCGGATCGAATGGGTATCTGGTGGAAGCCAGCTGCCATGTCCAAACTTGTAAAGAATTTAGCATCTGCAAGGTAATCTAATTGTTCTGATATTAAAGGTAATGGATAATGATCTCTCACAGTATTAGTGTTTAGCTCTCTGTAATCCACACATAGTCTATCTTCACCGTTTTTCTTTTTAACCATTATGATCGGACTGGAGAATGGTGAGTTGCTCTCACGGATAATGTTGTTCTCTAAAAGCTCTTTAATAATTTTTTGTACTTTTGCGCGTTCCACTGGTGCTAATCTGTATGGCCTCCTGTTGACAACTTTATCTGGATTCTTCAATCGTATTGTCAGTTCACCTGTTGTGATACGTTTGTTGGTTGCACCTTCCGTGAACGATTCTTTGTATTTGTCCAAAATAGAGATCAATCTATCCAAGTCTTCTTTTTTATTTAAGTCAGTGTTTATGGTTTTTGTTGTTATTTGGAAAACGTCCTTGTCAACGCTGGGAATCGTTTCTTGATGTTTTGCTTTTAGTACCACACCATCACTAGTAAGTGTAATTTCAATTCCTGGCCGACTTAGCAAGTCTTTACCAATTATGACGTCAACAGAAATTTCATGATCCAAAACTACATGCAGATTAATTTCTAAACAAACATCATCTACTTTGCACGTTGTTTTTATCTGACTCAAAGAAACTGTAGTAGTCGTGCCAATTCCTTTAAGATGAGTAGTCTTTGTTATTCGTGTTCCAGGGATAGTAAGTGCTAGGGATTCTTTTATTAAGGAACAGTCTGAACCACTATCAAACATTCCTTTGTAAGACCTATCGCCAATATAAACGATTATACAATTTGAAGGTCCCTCACCTTGTTGACAAATGTTCACATTCTTCTCTTTTTCAGCACGCTGTCTTTTGAAACAGGATTCAGTTGAATGTCCAGGTATAGAGCAATATGAACACTTCCGCTTTTCTTGGTTCTTGTCAGTAGTGTGAGTTCCACTGGAAGTAGATGAACTCGGCCCTGCATTTTGCTCTGCTCGTTGTTTAGCAATGGCATTTTCTTTACACCACCGCGCCCTGTGTCCTTTCTTCCCACATACAAAACATGTGATACCATTGTCGGAAAGCTCCTTTTCATATTGGAATTTAGATTTTTTCAATGGTATTTCATCAACTGTAGTTTCTGCTTTTCGTTTTCGCATACTTTTTGCAATAGCAATTAATTCTGGCACCGTAGACGATTTGCTGTTTAGTAATTCAGTTCGCAGTCTATCATCGTTAATACTCCCAATCACAAATTCTACCGCATCTTGTTCTGTTACATTTGGTTTGACTATTTTCTTGAATATTTTCCACACATTTGTTAAATATTCTGGAATTGAATTGGCGTCGTCAAATGAGTACCGCTTGAATTTCAGAACTTCAGAGAAGTACCTTGATTCTGGCTCAAAAGTTTGCAACATGTCCTCCTTCATTTCAGCCCACGTGGTAGTTCGGAGAAGACAATCATCAGCCCAGGTCTGTGCTCTGCCTTTTAGTACTCCAGCTGCTTTAAGACGCACTTCGTGATCCTTAAGATGGTATTCTTCTTGCGTCCTTGTTATTAAGTCCACCCATTCGCGTACGTCCGTACCTTTGTCAGGATCAAAGCTTGGAAAGTAAATATCTGTAATACGTGTCCCGCGGTTTTCCTCTGGTCGAACCATTTTTAGCATTTCCGCAATAACTGCGCGATTTTCTTCGGAAAAGTTCACCATCATTTCACACATTGTGTCCTTAAACGTATTTGCCAAGAGTGCCATAGTTGAAATATTCGTTGAGGCCTGCGGTGCAGTGGGTCGGGACGTTCCCGCTTCCGATGTCGGAGCAGGGGGTGTAGGGTTGTTGGAAACACGATTATTTATGTTCATTATAATTTATTTAAATATAATTTTAAAACAATAATTATAATAGAATGCAAAATCAACTGTAGAGCTCAACGCCGTAACGTAGAATGGGCTCGTACGGTGCTGCATCGCCTTATATCGTAGTCGCTTGGTGGGGACTCGGGCGGCCGGCGCGTTCGGGTGGGGTAGTGGCCTGTTCGCATTACGTCACGCGGTCTTTGTAAGCAATATGCGCGCGCGCCGATAAATATACCTATATTATATGTGTAATGTTTAACAAATTATACGAAATAAATTATATTGATATAAAATCAAAAAGTTACTCTATCTGGCTATCCCTCTCTCTTATAAAACGCTAAATCGATTTCTATGAAATTCGACGTAGACATAAAGACTCTTAAATCCACAAAAGATAATTTTATCGTAAAGGTGGCAAGGGCGAAAAAAGTTAAAAGTAAAGAGATCGCATGTCATATTACGCAAAACTTCATAAACATAAAAAAAACTTCCATTATACGAAATTAAAATGATATCATATAAAATTCGTTGAATTATTATGTAGCAACTTGGGCGCAGTTTGCTTTGCAAATGATGATAACCTTGCAAAGGAATTTTGTGACATCTTTTTCATTTTACGTACCTACTCTTTGGAATTTGCTTGGTAAATGAACATAAGTTAAATGGTGACGGTATTATCGGTCGAAAGCTATCTACTTTTTATGCAACTTACAGAGAGAGAAAGATTTTTGTCGATCACCGGTAATACTAAATCAAAAGTTTGTTCCAAAATAAACATGTGAAAGCTATAACCTGATATCTTCGTCAGGATTCTTATACCATTGTCTTACGAGAAATTCCCGCGAAATGAAACTAGTATCGAAGTCACGTAGCAACATTCATCTATCAACTCAACATAGGTACAATGGGTATTAGCTTATATGCGATGAAAGATCGAAACGTGCTTCTTTCGGATGAAAAGTTACGGATATTTATTTTTACCATATATTTCTGTATTATCCTAATTTTATCGATAAATTGAATAAACAGAAGTTTATGGTTGTTATGAAGATAAGTGCTCTAGTTTACGATAAGCAAAATTTGTTCTAAAAATAAAAGCACTTGATAGATGTCCGGTCGTAGGTAATACAAAAAGAAAAGGTATGAAAATAAAATACAGCATCCGATATATTTTAAAGTGACGCTTCCAACTCTATTAAAAGCAAAACCCATCAATACCTTCTCATTTATTCCCTTGGTTCTTTTATAAATTCGATTTAAAAAGAAAAAAGGTGGATGGAATCGATCGCGGCTTAAGTTGGCCCGTTGCGCCCCGAGTGGATTGTTTGAATATTCATCTGTAAGCGCCGGACAAAGTTCATTATGCAAAATCGCAACGGCTTTACACGGTCTTATTGAAATTTTATTCTTTTCTATTGACCATAAGTTTGGTATATCATGTTATTTAAGTATAAAAACTACTTATATTTTTATAAGTAAGTAAGTCCGTTAATGTGTGACTAAATTCGATTAGTGTACAGACAGTGGACAAGAAATATCTCTATAAAGAACATTATTAACATAATGACGGCTCTCAAAGAGCGCAAGTAATGAAATTATCGGACCGCAAGCTAACGGTATATGATGGCAAAAGTAATATAGGTAAAACGATTCCGAGCCCAAAAAGCTTTCTCCGAAAGTGACGTGTCATTATTAATCTTCAAGATTTCCTCTTCGGGCTACATACCTATAATATAACCTTACGCCAAATGGAAACCTTGAAAAAAAATCTGAGTAGTCGGTGGGTGTGCATTCTCTTTGTGGAGGCGGTTTACATAAAATGTGTCACAAAAGAATTGAAAATGAAACTCAAAGCAATGAAAACCTGGAGCTCGAAAAGCGGGTAGCTTAGCATATTATTCTTATCACGTAGGTAATGTTATGTTTTAAACGAATTTTCTTTCCTTATTTTGATAAGATTTTATATGAATTTTATATGGTAGGTACTTGTAAAACACTTATTCTTCACTTTAAAGCCATGGGCTACAAACATCATCGTAGTCAAAGTAACTACCTTTTTCCACTTATACCTACGTGACGTGTATTCATACGCGTTACCTTTATTATTATAGGTCTTTTTATGCATGTTACAGCTGTGGCACTGAATACATTTTGTATCTTAGAATCGGTCTCATGAGTCGCAACCACAATCGGTCACAGTCGTAAAGCAGCTATAACTCATCACAAATTTATGCCACAGCCATATTTTAGGTGATCTCAGACCTTTTATGTATTGTATTAGAGTTCCAAAGCGGATTTCATATAAATATTTGATATGTAGGACAGAGCGCAAAGTTCGTCCAACATACAGGGTAAGATTTTTGTTGCTACGTCATTAGAATATTTATTATTTTGACTGATATTACCTATACGTATTATTATTTACAAAACCAAATGAGTTTTTAAACGGCCTTAAATAACTAGTTGTACGTAGAAGTAATTTTTCGTAGCACGTCTACGGCGTAGCACTGTGTCGTAGCAAATTATAAATTTCACCAAACTTTAAGTTTTAAAAGGACGTATGTTTATTTCATTTTTGAATTATTTTAATAATTTTGTCTAATTGTTGTCTAATTCCTATTTAAATGTAAGTCGATATTCAGAAAATAATCGTCGATACGAGAAAAATATTTAGTAACATGTAGTTAACAAAAAAGTTCACCAGTATAAGAAAATAGTCGGCAAACCGGCAAAATACAATAGATCATCTGTCGTATTACACCATCGGGAAATAAAACCTATTCTCTCATTGGTCACATGTCCCCGGAATCATTTCGAGGGTTGAGCCATGTCGGCTGCTCCGGAATTATTTATACCACACCCGTGTGCTGCCGGTCAGACCGAATATTTCATGCTTGTAACCTAATTATTTAATAATATGTTTAGTGAGAAAGTTTTTGCGAACATATTTCTTTATTTATGAAGGGTTTGTTTGTTTTAGTAGGCAAGTAAAATAAAAAACCGGCCAAGTGCGAGTCGGACTCGCGCACCGAGGGTTCCGTACAAACCTGCAAGGTTTACAAAGTTCGTTCATTACGACAATCGAGTCATAACTATGGTATTTTTATTGCAAAATGAAATTCATAACATTACAATGGGGAAAGATGGAAGAGCATAAATTTAAGACAAAGATCTCTTTATCGTTTAAGTAATCCTTTATTTTATATTAACACATATCATTTATCTATAATATAACTGAAACACTTATACTAGCCTTGCAGCAGACTTGCGAAAGTTCTTTTATTAAAGTTATTTATTTACTAAGTTTTTTAGTCACTATTTAGAAATCTGGTTCAAAAATATTAATTAAGTATTAAATTTGAACCAGACCTGTAAATGGTGACTGAAAAAGGTGTGAATAGTACCACATTGAACATTGAAGTTCGAAAAAACGTTATCAATAGTTGTACAACTTCGTGTAGTGCTACTGTTTATTAACGGAAACATGTTTATGGAGGAAAAATATGTGGAAATTCCATTTTGGGGATTCATTCTAAAATCTATATTGAAGTCTCCCACAACAATAAGACGAGAAGATAAAGTGTACATATTGAGGTTGCTGCCGAATATTGTTGTATTTATACATTCTATTGCAACATTAATTTGACATTGTGGTGACCTATATACAGTTATCACTCTGATATTAAACATTTCAAAATGCAAGCATTCACAATGGCCGTTTGCAGCGCCTAGGTTATTTAAATAATATCTTTTACATGATCCATCTGTCACGGCATCCTTAAGATTGCGAGTTTCAAAATATGCGGTATCAATGGTTGTACTTTTGCGTTTTGCGTTTTCGGGTTGACTTATTTTTTTTTTTCACGGGTTAAAGGCAATTAGATCTAAGTATTTGATATGAATTTCAACTTGATAGCTCTACGCGTTCATGAGGAAAAAAGTAATAAGTTTATATTTATTAAAAAATATATATTTTGTAATGTTACTAAAAATTTAAGGTTTTCGGAATTTTTCCTTTATGTGTGGTATAAAACGTTGCTTCATGCCAAATTTCAAGATTCAAGGTCGACTGGAAGTACCCTTTAGGTTTTGATTCCCTTGCAAGTACTTGCGAGTTTCAAAATATGCAGCTTAAATTGCTGTTTCTTTTGATTGCGTTGACATAGAAGTTTGATTTTGCTACAGCTTAAAGGTATTATAGACCTGAGTATTTGGTATGAATTTCAATTTAATACCTCTACGCGTTTATGAGGAAATGGGTAGTAAGTTTAAGATTATTAAAAATAAAAATATTTTGTGATGTAACTAAAAATTTATGGTTTTCGTAATTTTTCCTTTATCTATGCTATAAGACGTTGCTTCGTACCAAATTTCAAGATTCTGAGTTCACGGGAAGCACCCTGTAGGTTTTGATTCCCTTGCAAGTGTCGAAAATTTGCGGCATAAATGGCTGTATCTTTTGATTGCGTTGGCTTAGAACTTTGATTTTTTCACAGCTTCAAGGGACAGTAGACCTGAGTAATTGATATAAATTTCAGCTTCATACCTCTACGCGTTCCTGAGAAAAAGGGTCTTGACAGACGGACAGACGGACAACAAAGTGATCCTATAAGGGTTCCGTTTTTTCCTTTTGAGGTACGGAACCCTAAAAATTGATCATATCTACAAATAGCTTAGTATAGATACGAATATATTCGTCTCTTATTGTAATCCAGTCAACTGAAACTTATTAAAATATATAGCCGGCTCATAACATTACGTCTGCCACATTACTTGTACTGTGATATTCATGTAAATTACTGTGATAACAAGTTAAGTCAACATGTAATTGTATATAAGAGTCTCGATTTAAAAAAAAGATATATTGCACATAACGTAGGGCCCTGTGCCGAAGATTTCTTGCCGTCTTCTTCCTCTCGGCTATACAGGTAGTGAACCGGCAGTAGTTTTAGATTAAAAAAGTGACATCAAAAAAGTGTAATGAATTTTGCCTATTTTTGAATAAAACACTTTTCATTTTCATTTTTTCATTTACATTATCTGTAAAGATATCTTATCCATTTCTATCTCAAGAACTAAGAATGGCTCAGTAAATCTAAAAAATTAAAACTAGTTACACTATTCTGAAAACTCTACAAACTTTTATGTATTATATTGTTAACCTTAACAAGAACAACCATAATAAACAAAGACATTATTCACAAACTTTGCGAATAACGACAGTCCATAATATTGTAATAACGAGAAAATTAACTGGCGGAGCAGTAATAATGGCTTTTAAGCATCCATTTTGACCAGTAATAAATCAGTAAATGTTATGTCTAGACACAAATACTCACTATTTACGATAGTAGTAAATCTTAACGAGTAGATAGAACATGTAAAGGCACTATAGAGTCCCGGTACAAGACACATACCGGCCTCGGTCGAATACCCTTCGGGGACATTTCCACTTACATTTTAAATTCGATTAGACTTTTATCTCGTACGTGTCCTATAAACTTAATGTACTCGATAGGTAGTGTGAGTAGATAATCTTGGCAATTTTATTGAATGTTTTTACTTTTATACATAGCTGCATTCAGATGTTTTTTGTCAGTCAAAGATACATAGTCAGAGATAGTTAATCAAAAGATCCCAATTATTCTAACCCACATAGGACAACTAACGACAAAGTAAATAGGCATGTTTGTTTGGTAATGTAACAAATAGTTGTTTTTCACTCTAGTTCACATCAGACAGTCGTAAGAATGACGTCATAGCCTGGAATGAAACCGAAAATAACATGTTTTCACTTGCCATGTTGATTCACGAAATCAGACTGTTTACGAAACGAAAACAATATCAAACATTCTCTTAATGTCTAGACAACATTTTCTAGACAACAATTATTTACGAGACACTTATCTTATCCCACTGCTGGGAGAAGGCCTCTCTCCTCCCTCTCCACGATTCTCTATCCTTAGCCGGCTCATGATATTACGAGACACATGGTATAAAAAAGAAACACATTGTAAAAGTTTAAATTATATCTTCAATAATTAGGAAACTTACTCGCTATCTAAGTACTATCTATTTGATTCGTCATCATTCTATGGTGCGAATAGCCAGCGATGGTCTTTAACGAAATTCACTACAGCATGTCCATTCCTTTACAGATAATTGATACGAATGACAGCTTATTTTATAAGCAATACATCCCAAATCCTCAAGATTTACCTGATAAAATATCAAACTCTTAAAATTGACATTAATTCCTGAATTGAATTGTATTTTTTGTCAACAGGACAAGCACTATCTGTGCATAATGGCGTCGGACTCGCCGGAACAGAATCTCACGCAATACTTTAGTCTCTGTAACGATTTCATACACGCAGCCAGACTCAGAGACGGCAACGTACTTATACATTGGTAAGTTTATATAATATATTTACTTTTATTAATTTATAACCAAGCTAAGACAAAATATTGGTAAGTTATTTACAATATAATATATTTGCTAATTATTTATAGCCAAATCAAGACACCTACTTAATGGCATTTGGTTTTTATGACCTTTTATGACCAGTTAGTTTTTTGTCTAATCTTTTTGGCATTGTGTATGAATTCTATCCATAGACGACACCAACATTTATAAATGTTTGTAAAATATTTCTATTCACGTGATCTCGCACCCAAACTCATCCACAGGTTAATTTATTCAGTCTGTAAACAAATATAGGTACTACTTACTCACCTTTTTTGCGAGAATAGGAGTTATTAAATTCAATAAAGTTTTATGAGCTTACATATTCTATGTTTTAAAAGTCAAATGCTTCTAAGCACTCTAAATAAATGGTAGTCATATCACGAGTGTAAACTTTTAAGCAATGTCTATTTCATAGAATTCCCAATTCCCTCTCGAGTTTACAGTAAAAGATGATATCGACCTCTATTGTTTGTCGGCATATAAGCTCAGTTTTACATCAATACTCGAGTGTCGATTTGCGGTTAATCTAGTCTAAAATCTTGTCTCAAAAGTACTCCTATACTATAGGCAATATTGTAAAACTAGTCTTTAAGCTCGTAATCGTTTCGAATCACAAAGCCAATTTGTCGCCGTGTGTGTATAAGCCGTATCGCTTTCTTAATATAATCCTGTTTTGAAACGCGGTTAGTATACTTAAAGTAGGTTAAAGTTTCTTTAACTTTTAAGTCTTGTCATAAACATGTGGTAGTAATGGTTTTTTTCGTTGTGTTAATTTCTAATCAAGTCAATAAGTACCTATCCTTTTTGTGATATATCAAAGTCAGAAGTAGACGTCGTCGGAACACAATAATGAAAGCATTCCAACATTTTTTTCCCTTTTCGTTTTTTTTCCTCACAGCTAACACGTGTTGGGTGTAACGCTATTGTAAAACTGTGGATTCGAAATTACGTCATTTCTCGACACAGAATTAGAGTATAACGACTTAATTACGTAATAGAGCACTCCGCTCCTACATATTTGATTCGCAGTTCGACACTTTGAAAGTAATTAGGCAAGTTTAATCAGGTCTTGTACATTATCAACATTGTAACTTGGTTCATTCCGAGCCGCATCTTGTAGTCATACAAACTAGAATTTATAATGAGGCTAAGCTATTTATTTTAGGCATGAGTGGGCAATTAATCAAGACACGGTGCACTTAGTTATCTACTAAAGGATTAGTTAGTTTTGGCTTATGTAATTCTCTATTTAATACCACGTTATACCGATGTTTATTGGAATATTTATGTCGACACTGAATTATAAAATGTATTATAACCGCATTCAAATGGCTTTTCATGGACAAATTAAAGTTAATATCTACATACTATCCGTATAAATTGAAATACATTCAAGCTCGCCACTCGATAATGATTCATATGAATTATAAATGTTAAAATAAAAATACAATACGTACCTAGGTGATGGTTACTTAAATTGCTGTACCTAGATACTTCAATATATTTCTACCGTGTTGATACATTGTATAAAACAAGTTGAAAGTATGTATTCAATCGATATTTGTAATAACACTTGCAATTGAACGTTGGTATTGATTTTATTCAAGTCTAGTGTTTCATTTATTATGTTTGTAAAGGTGTCGAAAGAATCAATATTTTCAAAAAATGTTCTCTTTTTTTTCTAGATTTATATTTATATCGGTATCGACTTTTAACGTAACATCAAACATACAATTTCCTTTAGTTACAAAGCTTTTCCATTACGAACGTTTCCGTATAAAATCAGGTTCAGGTATCCAAGCCTTTGTTTGGAAAGCTGCCAGAACAATAAGCCTGTAATAGCTCCCCATTTCCTTTGAAAATCATCAATTTTGATCAAAACACTGTGTACCGTTAGAGCTACTGAAAGCATGTCGATGTTACTTAAGACTTAGGTGTTCAACCGTCGATTTAATTTATCTTCATTTTAAAGTGGGGGAATTTCAATCAACTATCTGCGTACTTGCATAGTACTAAATAATTAAAATAATCACAAGGCTTGTGTTGTAGTGTCTGGTGATCAACGGCGGATCCAGGGGGGGGTCATGGGGGTCATGACCCCCCCCCTGAGCTGGTTCCAGGACTCAGATGAACCAGTAATTGAACATTATTATTTTATTTATACATTCTAAAGACGCCTCTTTCAGACGCGTCCGATAATTTGTGACCACCTAACCAGTACGGGCCGAAACATGTTTCCGCGTTGTGACGCCGCAACGCAAGAATTGGCGGAAAAGAAGTGGCGGCAGAGGCGTGGCGAGCGCCGCAGTCGTGTTTAAAAAAAAAACAGAATAATAACTTCTTGATTACGAAAAAGCAATCAGTTACCTACAGTCAATGACAGATACACGACTATTGGTGGATAAATCTACATTCAAATATCACCAGGAACTGGCTACCTACCATACGACAATAAAGGTCACAGCACACATATCAACTCGGAAAGGGATCGACACCGTATCGCCTCGAGCCGTTCAGTATTCTTTGTATGAAACTCCCTACTCCAACGCACACTAATCGGCATCGGAACGTAATAGCCTCGCATCGGAACAGGCTCCGAACCGCGATGCGGCGCGTGGTCAACTTGCAGTTCCCGTGCTTACGGCTCGTCGTTCCCGCGCTTACGTCTCTCCGTACGCGAGCTCACGGCTCTTCATCCACCCTCGCCCCTGTCCGTCCCGCGACTTGCCTACCGAACGTGCCACCGCCCGCCATTCGCAAGGCAACTTTCTTTCGTGTTGCGCGTGAGTTTTATTGAATTTTGAGGTTAGATAAAAACACAAAATAACGATGAAAAGGATTCAAACTGATTTGGTGCCAACCAGGTCAGCGAGCCGTAAGGGCGGTGTCGCCTAGCCGTAGCCGAGTTGACATACAGGAGCTGCTGATACGCTTCGGGTACATGCATACGTTAGGTTGACGCCTGGTTGACGGCGGCGAGGTGAAAGGCGATACGGTGACGTTCCCTTTCCTAGTTGATATGTGTGCTGTGACCTTTAACCGCTCTTTTTAGCAACGTCACAACGCCGTAACGCAAACTTCAAGCTTCAAAAAAGCGCCGCCTGCGCAGCACTGCTGCCACTGCCGTTTTATACAAATTAAAGCTATCGGCCCGGCGGCCTTATTTGCTCGAAAATGCTTGATAATTAGGCGGCCGGCCTACGGCCGGCGATTTTGTTATGTTTTCACCATTTACAGTTGCGATTTCGGCCTTACCGTCTAGCAAGACGTATCTTCAATCTGAATCGGAACGACTAAAATTCTACTTATTCTTGTCCTAAGTTGAAAAAATACAATTTGTTTTTATGTGACTGGCGCCAAAGCTGGATCCGCCCTTGCTGGTGATATACAATAAACTACAAACATTTTAATCGCCAATGAATAAACATAATGAACACTTTCCAAACAAGTTGAGAATGCTGAATTTTAAAGTAAAACTTTTGACATTTTCCTGAAAAATACTAAGTAACAAAAACATTAAAGTAAAAAATCACTTCGCCTTGGACCGTTGAGAATGGCGGAATATTTCAGTGACGTTTTCCCCTCTCTGGATCAAATTAATAAACGATGAGCGATTTAGTTCGGGTGAAAGAAAGCGTCTCCCATCTTCTTACACTTAAAAATTTTCAGTTGGCTTTCAAGAAGACGTGAATTGCTCCATAACTAGCTAAATGTTGAATAGGAAATTGGGTTTCTCTTTGGAAAAGTTTTTTGCGTTTTCTTACTTTGTTTTGATCGTTTTTTATTAAAGACGTGATAAGTCTGAAACTTTGCTAAAGATATTAGAAGTATGATAAATTTGCTTTAAAGGTTTACTTTCATGTTCCATCTTTTTCAAATTTAAACCTACCTACCTATTTCTTCCAAAAAACATCACACATCAAAATCTAATTGTGTGTTGAATGTCTTTTTATTTATTTATTTTATATGATACAAAAGCAAAATCTTTTCCCCACAGTTTGGCGGGCATGTCGCGTAGTGTGACAGTGGCTGTGGCGTACATAATGTCGGTGACTACCCTGAACTGGCGGGAGGCGCTGAAGGTAGTCCGCGCGGGACGAGCTGTGGCCAACCCCAACCTTGGTTTCCAGCGGCAGCTGCAGGAGTTTGAGACTTATAAACTTCTTGAGGTACGTACTTTGTATTGTGATTTTGGCTAAAGTAAGTACATAATAAAACTATCGTCATTATAAGTAGCTTTCATCCATCCACTATTAAGTATTTCTCGTCTACCTTTAACTACAGTACCTACTTAAATCTTCTATTCTTTCCGTCTTTGAAATCTTATACTGCTTAACTGGGTTCCGTTTCTCTGAAGATAGCAGGTGCCAGTTATAATTTATTCACTCCGTTACATTCATACTCCAAATGACAAGAAGTCGCCGCCGTAGCCGTTAAGCTGCAAGTTTGAAGAATCACTGCTATATTCTTGTATATAAGTAACTTTATTATTATAAAGGCTCTAATCTGCAGCACCAATGTACCCCTATACCCACATCTATTCTTGTCTCACATACTCGTACCTCAATCTACAAAAGATCACAAAAAGCTTTCCACCAGTCCCTGTTTTTATTTAGTACCTACGCTCGGGTACAGAAAGGGTCGGCAATATAAACTTTTTGCTGAGGTTCCAAATAATTTGTAAAAATAACGATAAAACCTTTATTTTGGCAATTAGGATTGTTGTTTGATCGTGTTTTTGCTAAGTATTTACAGCGTTGTAACTTATGAATGGTATTTGAGTAAAGCTTTCAGAGTTTTTCACGAAAATACACAGAAATAAGATTTTTATTGTATACTTACCGTTGATTGCATTTTATTTGCAATTGTAGCTATTTACTTATTGTTTTAATAACTTATGAAAAGATAAAGTAGCAAGCAATAGAAGACGAGCAATGTGTAAGCGTGCGCTTGCAAATTAAATTGCGTGGGATAGCCATAGAATAAAATGTACCTACCGACGACTTGGTGAAAATCACGGAAAATTCTTAGACGTGGGCGGTCCAAACTACAAACCAGTCGTTACGGAGATTCTTAGGGAAGGCCTGTAATTTCCATCTAGATATAAGCGATGTTATCTAATATTGATCTGCTACCCCGCAATAAGTACCTACCTATGGTATTACCTACTTAATACAATTAACAAATTTTGGGTCTTCAATGACTCTTATAAACCTACCTTAAAATTTTCCATCTCTATCTCGTTTACCAGGAGAGAAGACGACTGAAGGAGCGGTATCCATCGCTCGCGTTGGCAGACAGCGACAGATCGGAATGTCAAGTAATGCTGGATTCGTACCAGACCATGCTCAATCAGCGCGCCATTTGTGAAGGAAAGTGCTCTATGGGGAGGCAGTGTCCAACAGGTGAGAAACAAGTGACTACTACTTAGTAGCTTATAGAATATTTAGCCGTTTTTAATTGTTGTCGGCGATGGAGTGTCTAATTTACCACATTATCTTTTTAAAAAAGTAACTTTGTTGAAGCGTATTATAGGTAATAAGTGAAGATAAGAATAGATGATTTATTGAATAGTGTCACGAAACAATGTTTTCTTAGACGTTTTGAATTGCATTCTATTAGTTTCCGTTAAGTTGTTTTGTTATGTAAGTTTATTTTTTTGTTGTTATGTAAATAGAAATTTTAAATAAAACCCTTCTTTGGAGAACCTTCAGATCAGTCGTAAATTCTCAAATATATTGCGATCGTTGTGTGTATTCTCTAAAGATAAATAAAACACAACTTTCTGATGCGAAGTTGGTTGTTAGAAAACCATAATTACGTAGAAAGTGTAATCTAAGCACCTAAATAAAAGCTTCTATCAATCTTCAGTAAGACCTTCTGAAGAAAAATTGAGACGTTTTTGTGCTAAACAGCCTTAGCTAAGCTTTGGCTTTACGGGCTTATTAATACCTAGCCTTTTATTTCTTGCTGAAAGTAGCAAGTTTTTCTAGAAAATAATATTAAGGTACCTACCTAACTTTAGCTTTTATTAAAAACGTCTGTTGAATACTTGTATCGACTTTCTAGTTTTTAAAATTATAAATTATGTTTCTTAACAATATGTATTAGTAAACATACACTTTTAAAACAATTATTTTTTAAAAGATTTTTTGGTTTTAAACGCGCTTATTTACATTTTTACAACAATAGCACCGAATGGGACACCGAGGGATTAGTATAAGTACGTAGTTAAAGTTATATCTATAGAGTAAGTTTGTAAACATCAAAATGCAAATTTTATTTTGTAAATAATTGCCAATTCAGTTCTTAATACAACACAATACAATGCCAAAAATCCGATTCGTTCCGGGTCTGCGCTATCTTTTTTTTTGCCCCTATTTTCCTTTCCCGCCGCTTTTTTTTTCTTTCTAACGCTTTTTAGGAGAGCAATCTATCTTATAAAGTTGTCCAATAATTCTTCACCTTTCATTATTGTTGTTTTGAACAGTAATTTCTTGATTATGGTTAAGAGAACAATTATTATAAGTACTTAAGAGAAACTTTATAACATAAATATTTTTTCCAAACTATAGGTATACCTAACTAAAGTAACTACTTACCTGTATCTGGGTCTGAAAACTTGGCAAAGCACTTAAAATCAAGTTAAGTTCCAACTAAAGTCAGTAAATGGCATTGGAAAGCTATATTGGGAAATTGGAAACTGGTTAAAGCTTGATTGATGATATTATTGCTTGAAACTTTCCGACCGAGCAATGGACGAGCTGAAAATGAACATCGAATACCATTTTGAAGGCTGTTAGGTTTTAGAAGCTAAATATAACTTTGGCACTAAGATACAGTAATATTTTCCGTCTGTGCAACCTTGTTCTTGGTACAAACTTTCAAGTCACGTATTATTAAAGTTTCCTCAAAATTCAAAAACTCTCTTTTCATATTTTCTCACGAACTGAGTGCTAAATCATGTTTTCGTGTACATTTCCAGGAATGGTTGTGAAGTGAAGCAAATAAACATTTGCAAAACTATTTTAGTGAACGTGTACAGTAAAGTGGGGTATAGTAGGTCGTTACGTGATTCTTGACGGTTTCTTTTAGTAACGGTGTGGCGAGTAAGGGTCTAATTTAGGATCGATGTTAGGTGGGTGTGTAGGTTTTCCGCAAAACTACAATGTACTCGCATATATCTAGTTTCCTTAACGATGGAAGCGTTTTTATAAGATATAGGTATAAATCTACGTCAAGATTTACCTACTTGCTTAGGCGTGGTTGTAATAAACACCTTTCTACCTAGGTATCGATTAGGTATAATTAGTTCTTCTATAATGGAGTAGGTAGGTACCATCTTTTAGTCTAGCTAGACATATCTTACCACAGGTACCTAAAGACATACATACATATCTGTCACGCCTCTTTTCCATCAGGATCAGTGTTAGAGATCACGTCCCTCCACTTGCTACAATCCAAACACACCTCTTCCGCTTTATCCACCTTCAGTGTTATTTTGAGTTCTTCACTGAGTATTCACTCTTAACCTGTCCTTTGAAAACCACAGGTGTTACCGTATATTAACATTTAGGTACCTACTTAATTTAAATAAAATCAATCATACTACTCACTCACCCACTTTAATTTTCATTTGCCTTTTGCACAGGAGTCTGCAGAACGGGTTCAAAACGTCAACCCCGTCAACGGCGGCCGTCCACAACGTCGGGAGGCGGGGATCAACAATCGGCCGCTCTGAAGCGTTCCCCGTCCACGTTGTCCACGACGTCAACTGCTTCAGGGTATCGACCTAGGTCGTCACCCGCCGGGTTGTATAGCTACACTGGTGGTTAGTTGATGATTATTTGTTTTTTTATAGGTAGGTATTTTGTTAAGAAGCCAAAGCACTGGCAGAAGGCCTCAATGGCCGATGCTGTACCGACAACAGTCTAACTCTTAAATTATAATGTTATTGATGAGGTATTTTATGCTAGCTTACAACAACGCGCCTAAATTAATATGTTTGATACGCATGTTTGATCTTGATAGATGCGGGACACTTTAGAGACAATAATTAATTATCCTGCTAAGATTAGAGCGGGAGGATCCTTTATAACCGTCCGTCTTGGTAACATTCCGACTATTATTTCCATTATTTACGACTAAGTTAGTAAGATAGAGTAGGTAGGAATATGATGCATCGCTTTTTTCAAAATCCTCCATCAATTTAATACTTACTTATCAGCTTTTTTAACGTCCCCACTACAGTCACTCATAAAGGCTCATGCTACTCTCATACAAGAGCGATATTTTAAACTTATTTCAACAACTCACCTGTGTCACAACATCCTGATCTTACACGACTATTGCAGCTCCATCAAAACCAACGCGGTCAGCATCCGGGATCAGCATCACGCGCGTGACGGACCCGGTCGGCGGCGGCACGGCGATGGCGGTGGGCGGCACGGAGTACTCCCGGCGCCGCGCCGCCTCCGCCCCCGCCACCCCCGCCATGTCGCCGGCCTCCTCGCCGCCGGGATCACCGCATAGAGGAGCTTCGCATAGGTCAGTGGTAGATCATCAAGAGATAAGCCTAGACATAGATAGATACATAGATATACTTTATTGCACACACAGAGATGCAGGCAATACATTCGTTGGAACTATAACTGCGCAAGGGCGATATTTACCTACGTATTTCATTCATCTCACTGATTGTGAAAGGTTTCTCACCCTTCTTCCCATTCAGTTCTAATTTATGCTTGATTTGGAAAGTATACTGAAGTCAGTAGAGTCAGTTGTACCTACTGACTAAATAAGTCGAGCTCGTCTCGCAGTCTTCGCTTGGAATTGGCAGCAAAATAAATCTTAGTTCCCACTGATCTGTTTTCGACCGAGATAAGATGCAAGGGCACATAAAAGTTCAGTAATGCACATTTATGTTTTGATGTGTAGAAAATCTCTATGTAATCGCACATAAGTACTAACACAGATACTATCGTATTAGCAATCCGAGCCAAAAAGGAAATAAACGCTTATAAAATATTCAGCAAATGTTTTCGGGTAAGCCTGCCAATGCCCCTGACAGGCAACAGCGATAAATCACATATTTTTGCTTTCACGCTTCCCATTTTCGTTTCATGTTAACCTTTTTTTTTCTTTTGTATCACTATAGAAAGGGTGGCTGTTCGTGGGTTATTCCTACAGTGAACTGGGATCCAGATACAATGTAGTGACGTCGCCAGTCTTAGCATGAAGCACTTAATCACTCGACACGGCCCTGACAAGGTTATTTCATTTTCATTGTTTCTTTTGTTTGAGTAACACTCGAGTTGGGGCTTGCTCGGGCAGTGGAGTGAGCGTTAGGTAAACAAAACAGTGCGAAGAACAGAATTAAAAGATAAGCACTTACTTTTTAACCAAGTAGGTATCTTTTCAGGTAAAGTACAGACACTTGCTTGAAATGCAAACGAATTTTAGAACTCTACAATAAAAAGTCAAAATTTACGACTAAGTACATAGAGAAAGCAAAACCGAAAACCAGTTTTTGCAACGTTTGCGAGGAAAAATTTACAATTGTTATTAAGGAAGTTCCTGTAGGCAGCAGATCTTGGGGCTGGTTATAAATAAATGAAAGTCTTCAAGTATTGGCACGAACTGGGTTTTTTATTGCACTTAATTTTTACACACCAAAAAGTTACAAAGCACACGTAATCGTAGCAGAGCGGGAATTTTTAAGTAGTGTTGCTACGTTAAAGAAATATAAAACTACTTTTTACTTTTTGCTGGTGTTGCCAACAGTTCCTACCTACCTACAAACTACTTCATTACAAACTTGCCTTAAAGAAGAAACTCGTTCCAAATGCTAGTAGCAAGTCCCAAATAACATTTCTGTTATCTGCTCGTATTTTTGTAATCACAAGCTTTCATCTCTCCCTTGCACGAATGGTAACTATTCTAGATAGAGTTGTACTATCTTATGGATTGATTCATTAATCTATCCGAAGCGGGAAATTTCATTCATTGGAACAGAGATAAGTCGGAAATACATTTCAACTAGCACTGACATCCACGTAGGTACACCTACTTTAAGCGGATTTCAGCTCCAATTTTTACGGTTAAATAAAAGGATTCGTGTAGAGTGCCTAGATGTGATGTTTTTTACTCATTTCTTTTAAAAACAAATGAGTAAAAAACATCATTATCTTTTGAAATCTAGGCTGGCCAAGGTCCGTTAGCGACCATTTAGTTATATAGTATTAGTACTTATTAGCTATAATCGGAAAACTTCAAACACGTTGAAAAGGTAAAGTTCTGAGAAAAAATATATTTAACTTCAATAATATTTTCAGTTTTTAACACAATACATACCTACTTACTACCTAACCAGGAAAAGCTACAGTCAGCGAACAAAGTGATTTACACGGTTGAAAGCTTTATTTACAAACGGTGCGTTGTTTGAACGTTATGGTTTGTTTCTTCTCCGATTGATTTCTGGGTCGAGCGCGATCAAATTTGTTCTGTTTGAATACCCTCCGCTATAATTTATTGTATTCTGACAAAACGTATTTGTAATATTATTTAAATGGATGCAGAATGATTAGTAAACCTAGGATCGAATAGTAGAAACTCCTTGCATCCATAGATCTATTTATCCCAAGGTCCAATGTCCTAGGTCCAATGTAAGATAAACGAAGCTAGTTTTGGTATTCTGTATTGCATAATAATGCTTTAATTAAACGATTGGAAGTATTGCTCGTATTACATCCATTAAACCCAACCCAACTCGTTAAGTAAATGTTTTATAAACGTTAAAAAAATTTAAACCGCTCTCGGATTGTCTCGGATAAAACAAAACATTAAAAAGAAATCGTTACGTAGTGAAAATATTCCTACAACGATCGAATCTTCATTTTAAAATATCCTCCTAAATGTGGGTTAATTTATCCAGGTCCCGCGCCGCTCAGCGATGTTCCTAGCAGGGCCCAGTCCGTCGCGTCTCCCAGTGTCGGCCGCTTGACGCCCGCGCCATGCAATGACACCTCGCCACAGCTGTACATGTTCAGCATCAAGGAAGCCGCCGCCGAAGACAGCTATATGAAGCCTTGTGATCGCCAATAACTTTTTAAATCTCTTTTGAAACGGTGGAGTGGGAAAGTGTTGCTTCGAAATTCGAAACCGAAAAAAGAAAAGCATTTTTTGCTTGTTTTGAAATGAAGTTTGAAGGGTAAAGTGAAATGAAGTTGGAGAGTAAAAAGGTTTTTGAATGTAGTGGGAATTAAACTTTGTTAAAAAGGTTAAAAGTGCATGAGAGTTGATTAGGAAAGTAGTAAGAATAGAATTGAAAAGAAAAGCAATCGGAAATATTAAATTGTTTTTAGTCAGGTGTTTTGGAACCGAATTCAACTGGTTTGTATTATAAAATGTTGGGGTTAATTAGGGTACCTACCTTAATACGTAAGTAGATAGGTACCTAACTTCTACTACGGTTTGGAAATTGGGTAGTATTGTTAGGAAAATTTGTGAGAAGGGATGACGAAACGAGGGTTTAAAATGGTAGAGGTTTGTTACAAGATTTGAAATCGAATGTTCTCGTTACGTGGATAATAAAGTTGAATATGTATCAGAAGAAATGACTAGGAAATGATTGTAGGTTCTAATGATACGGTAAATGCAGCGTAATTATCAATAAAGTCTTTATTTCTATTAAAGTTAAAATATGCACAAAAACGTAAACAAACGCGCGTGGTCTTTCAGTATTTTGATGCTTTAATCACAAAATTCAGTAAACTGGTAAGGAGGCAACAAGTTGGTACTAACATAACGCCTTGTCGTGCAGAACAGCCTTAAATTACGCACTAAGTACCTCCTGAAATACCTATGATGCTGAATCTAACGCTAATCTACGCGCAATTTGCACGATATACGACATTGCTTATGTTGATGAATGATTAGATTTAATGCGAAAGTCAACGAAACTAGGTTAGATATCAAAGAGTCCCATATTTTATAAAATTAAGTACTTAAGTTTCTATAAAGTAATATCTACTTGGTATACCTACATGTTAAGAACACTCTACCATAGATAACGTATTGCGTTGAAGGAGCGTGAAATATCTTTTCGTACAAAATTCAAATATTTTCCGAAATGTAACGACAAATTTAAATAATATATTTACGTAAAATGGAGTACCTATACCTATCAAAAAATAATAACAAAGTTATAAAACAAAGACCTATATTTTCAGGAACAATTAAATATTTTGACGACGTATGTCGAGGGAAGTAAAAGTACAATTTGAATACAAATTGAATAAGTATTATGAAGCAAAGGCATTTATTATCCTCAGAGTTTTGCTATGTGATAGATACTCGTAAGTTAAAAGATGAAAATAAGGTAGTTATTTAGTGGGTAAAGTTTGAAAGAGGCGGTCTGGCTGGTACAGACGATTCTAAAACTACTTCTATTCGTAGCTGATTGATCTCAAAACTTAGCTATAATTCTACTTAAGCAATAATTTTCGCTAGACTCTTAATATTACGTAGCTTTTTGATATCTTCGACTAACTTAATATTTGTCACATTTCGTAGATTTTAAAATACTTGCTTCTATTAAAACTCACTATAGCAACGGTGCAGTAAAAATGTCGAATACCCGAGATGCTAGATTGACGATAAAGTAAGACAAACACCTTAGAAACTTACTTTTTCTAGCTGAAATTTATTCAAACTTAAGAATACTTAGGTACCTACATTCTCGTAATTCCTCCTTTATAAAATGCTCTGTAGCGATCTAAATATTGCTCAATTTGAAACTGATCCGTTCCTGTAGAGTAGCATCTCGTAGATCAATAAATACGCACCTGCTTAGAATTTAAAGAAAGAAACAATGTAATTACCAAAAAATGCAGCTGATTTTCAATGGAAGCTGCCTACTGAAACAAAACATCGTATCTACTTAATGGCTTTCTTTGGAGAAACAAAAAGCCTTTAAACTTCGTTTCTTCTTAGAATTGAGCTGTATCTATACGGTGCTGCCTTTCTTCAATGTTCAATTAAATATTCTTGGTCAGGATTTTCTCAGCTAAACCACGCTAAACCACTTACTTATAAAATAGCATTTTCTATCTAGCCGCATTACAAAATTATCGATTTGTTGTATCAACATCACGATAACACGCATTCGCAATCAAGTTTTTGACCACAGTTCAAATTAAGATAAACTAAGTTGTGAAGTTTTGCATATCTCCTTTTCTCATTCCTTAGCTAGGGCTTAGCCGGCGTAGAATTGTGATTTAGATGCCTTAGCGCGGTGGGACCTGTCTGTTACCTTCAAAGAATGGCTTTCAGCGTCCGCCGCCGCTTTGTTGTTAGTTATTAAGCTGTAAATAAATATTACTACGAACTCTAAATCTTGCGTCTTTGTCTTAGTGTTTAACTTCGAAAGAAAATAAGAAAATTTAATATGTAGGTACGGTGAAGTGCCTACCGAAGTGTAAGGAATCTAACGAGAGAAATTCTTCGATTTTCTAACTTTATCTAGAGATTTTTTGATCGATAGGAACCATGTGCACTAATTCTGTTTATCGCAATATGTACTTAGGTACGTTTGGCTTTTTGTGACACAAAAAATATACGATCTTAAATACCTATCTTTATGATTTCGACGACTATGTATGTAGGTATGACTTATTACTCTTGACTTGACTTATTAGTCATTCAGTACCTAACTAAACTACCTAAATAAGCTTCTTCTTTACTTAAAATTGTTAACGCACATTTTAAATAGGTATAAGTCGTCTTAATACATCATCAGTAGGTAAATACCACAATATATCTTTTATCAAAGAACTATCACAATTGACAATATTTTGTGAAATATTTACGAGCATTTGTGAACTATTTTGAAGTTGTAAAATTTGTACCCACAAGCAGAAGAGCAGAGAGCAGAAGTTAATTAAAGACGCATTAATATGTGCAACCTGTGCAAAAATCGGCTCCGATTTCTTCATTTTGAATCACTGCCTGCTGGTAGTCTTAACTACGAGCGATTTCGCACATCCTATCCGAATCAGATCCGATTTAAATGGATTAAATTACGATAG
Source organism: Anarsia innoxiella (assembly GCA_947563765.1). Classification (NCBI taxonomy): domain Eukaryota; kingdom Metazoa; phylum Arthropoda; class Insecta; order Lepidoptera; family Gelechiidae; genus Anarsia; species Anarsia innoxiella. Next base: position 4,028,588 of record OX387404.1, on the reverse strand, counting down.
GTACTTAGATTTTTTTTCAGAATTATTTCAGATCTGCCACTTATAGGTAGGTAGATATCTATTACCTATTTCGGATCGGACTTGTGCGAAACCGCTCCAAGGCTGTTACCACACGACTAGACAGATCATTGATATAGATAACTATTTTGTAGACTTATCCGGAATGCCATCGAACGAGCATTCAAAAGGTCTAAAACCCTAAAATTATGAGCTACCGTATAAAATGCCCGTGACATGTTGAACTTTCATTCTAATAATAAACATGAGTCCGAAATATTCTCAACGAAACCGTGCTCTGTATTAATGTTAAATGCCATTCGTAATATGTTAAGGTTATTTTAAACCAAGGGGCCTTTTAAATGTATTCACGTTTAATTTATATTTTAATCCACATTTTATCGGTGTTGATATTTGAATAGTTTCATATATTTAGGTAAAACATATGTTTTTTAAAGTGTTAATTAATGCTACGCACTTTACCATTACACATACAATACACATATTTAGTTGGTTTGTCTTTGAAATATGAAGTTATTCTAAAGTAAAAGCAATATTGTACTCACGATGTCGCAATCTAACGGACGAGAATCATTGTAATTGTATATATTTTTAATATAAAAAATAATCAAACTGCTTTGTTGTATTATTTTCTCTCCCACAAAATCCTAAGTCAAGAGGACTTAGGACGCTAAAAGTACAAAATGAAATGAAAAAAAAAATGATTATTATTATACTTATCAATATTATGTATTCATATAGTTACTTAAAACTGGAGCTAAAACATTTTAATGTATCTAACATTAGTTATGCTATATTTCTTTCTTTTTTTAACAATGGTTCAGACGAAAACTGTTCCTTTCCTACGGTCTTCTTCATTTCTATTACAATTACAAAAATATTTTTATTTTATTAATCGGAAACAAAGAAAGCTTAACCCTACGATGAGTGGCGTATTTATAGCAAGATCACGTCACATAGTTTAAAATAGGCATACGACAGAAGTTTTATCTTAATTGACAATACATAAAACAAAACACTTTGCCAACATTTAAGGCTCTCTAATTATGTAAGAATATTAGAGGTGATTCTACTTAAACAATTTAAAAACTTTTGCTAATATGCATCGAAAGCACGTATAAATCAATTTGGCATCACAAAATGCGAGTATGCTGTCTACATAAAAAGTTGAAAATTTCTTGTTTCTCAAACCACGTTGCTTCCGATAAGTTTAGTTTAAAACGATAGAAACGCCCTTAACAATATCGAAACATAATTAGAGAACGTTACCTTTTAAAATAAATAAATTAAAAGGGCTAAACCTCTATAAGTATAACAAATTCTATCTGTTCAGTATTATTTACATATTTCTGCTATAGGACTCTCTTTTTTACCGCCATATTTGACACAAGGTACACAAGGTAACCTAGCCTACTACAGTTTCGTAAAGGTTTTTTTTTTTAAATTAAGTTGACGCTTTAGGTACCTCTTTAGCAATCCAAATATGGCGGTAAATAGGTTAAAAGACGACATATAGATTATTTTAAGGTACACATACATTTTTGCTTATTTAACTACCTAATAAATTACTGTATATAAATAAATACGTTTCACGATATAGGTACATGGAAATAAAGAAACGTTCTATTCACCTTGGTAGGTAGGTATTTAAAACAAAAAAAACGACTGTTTTATAAATACCTAGGTAATTATGTTTGTAAAGGCTTTCACGTGACAGGTATGAGTAAAACAAATGCAGTATTTTTTTTTTATCAAAAAGCAGTTGAATTCAGGTACTTATTATATCTCATACATTTTATCACTATATAAAATTAGTTTCAAGGAATTTAGATTGGTATGATAAATAAGTAGGTATAAGATATACCTTAATGCTTTATGAGAAACATAAATAAGGTGCCGAGGAGCCTGAAATAAGCCTATAAGTATCTATACAAATAAATAGACACTTGTCTATAACAAATAAAATGGACACGAATAACAATGTTTCAGATATCATTGTTCAATTGTTTTAAATAGAAGAGTATCATCAAAATGGAATGACTTTCTTAAATCCTTGAAACAGGAATAGACCTCGATTAGTTCAAAGGAGTGAATTGTTTTAAAATCTAGTAAAAAAATATTGATTTTACAAAATTTAAGCATTTGCTCGTTGCATTTTAGGAAAATTTATGGACGGCGAAGCAGATGCTGTGCTGAAATTGATTTGCCATTCTAATATTTAATTATTTATTATATATTACGAAAGGTATTTAGATGGAGCGTATTGCAGAAATAAAAAGGCCATTATAAAATTACACGTGTAAGTATCTAACTTAACAAATGTGTGTATAGGTATATAATCTGCTCTATCCATACACTTATATTATAACATGATGGTCTTTTGCCTATCCAGCTGAAAAAGCTCGAATTGGTAAAGACCGATTTATCATCGATTAAAATCGATGGAAATTTATTTAATTGGGTACCTACTATTAAGTATATATAGCATACTTAGATTCCACCGATATTTTTTCTAATGATGTATATTTGATTGTTGGCCAATATTTTATAAAAAGTTCACTACTTTCTTGCAAAATCCTTTGATCATTCGCTTCAGCCGCGAAATTAAGGCAGTGATATCGTTTTTAGCTCCGAAAGCATATATAAGCAATTGCGTCATCGGAAATGCATTTCAAATTAATTTCTCTTAAAATATTGATGCCTAGGTTTGTAGCATTTCTGTTATAAATATTGCATCGTAGCGATTGCACCGGCTTTTTTCTCTAAACTTATTTACCCGCCAAAATTACGGGGATGATTATTTTATCTCAATTACCTCTTTTTAAGTCATAAGCCGAAACACATTTTGATTTGTAAAATTCAGTATCCTTTTACTTCGAAAATATTGTTGGAATTTTTCGATTTCATAAATTTTCATAAGACTTATAGAATTAGTCCTACGGGTCGCAGTAGGTATTAACACGAAGTAATTCATAATATTTTCTGTACAATTTAAAATATATTATAATAATCATATTATAAGTAAATGTGTTCATATTGTGGGTAAATTACACATATAGTTACAAACTATACAATCCTTATCGAAGCCATAGTCGTCGTGATAGCCGTTAAAATAAAGGAAAATAAGTATTAAATTAAAGTAAATCTAACTTAGCCAAAGTAAAGCTTTAGGTACCAATTTAGGTTTAAATGCGTAAATAAACATAGTCGCGAATACCTAAAGCAGTAAAGTTAAAATGATTTATAACTTAGTGAATAATTGAAGATGCTTGTGGCTAAAATAAGATTGTATTTGAAGTTAATCATAGCCATTTAACACAACGATAAAACTGATAATAATACAAAATAACATTAAACTAACAATTTCTAATAAGTACAACTAAAACAATACTTTTTTAATGGCAGTTTGCAATGCTTCATAAAAGTAACAACAGCAGTTACGTGTTATGTCTTTTTCTTTAAATTTTATGTAAAGAAGGGCTCAAAGAGCAAAAAAGATGACCATGGCACCTATTAATTGTTCTACCGCTAAGAGCTTGTTCGTAAAATTTTGTGACTCTAACATTAACTACTTAAATGTTAGGAACACTTAGGTGCTTAGCTGCTAATAAGAGCAGCGCGCGACGACGCAACTTCTAGTAGGTAAGTAGGTACTAAACATTAACCCTGTTATTACAAAACAAGTTTTAATTTTAAATATAGTTCTAGGACTAATGTCATTTTTTGACGTTTTGTCTATAGCCGAAACGTCATTTATCTGAGTTAGGTCTAGAACTATAAATAAAACTAGTTTTGTATTATGGGGGTATAAAGTTTCTTATCCTTCAGATCGAGCACGAAATCAAAACTGTAGAAACAAAAAAAAAACAGTGACGCATCGCAAACTGCCATCTCCATACAAACTTGATTCACTGAAATTCGTCGTCGGAGCTCAATAAGGTAGTCTTCTCGTGGTAGTTAGTGTTTTGACTGATGGTGGCCACTCGTTGCGGGGGCGGTCGAGGAGCTAGCGCCGCCCCTTCGTCGCGCTTCCCGTTGCCGGCGCCTCCTCGCATCACTACACCACCACCAAAGGTTAGTTTATACCGACACCAAGTTCATTTAAAAAACTAGTTGAAAATGGATTTGATCAATTCTTTGCATATTTATAGAACAACGAAAATGTGGCTATCCAACATCCACGCTCTGTGACAAAAAAATGTGGATATTATGTTAAATCTACCTACTTATCTCAAAAGAGATTCCCGAAAAAAGATGGTGTTCAAATCCAACCTCAACTTACAATAATGTGTACAAAACTTGTGTATTGACTGAAGCAGTGTAGTGCGGCTACTGAGTTAAATTGTATGCGAAAACCTTTCAAGTAACCATTGATTCATTTGAATACAACTTGGATATAAAATACGAAATCATTTTTATTGATTCGTGTTTTATATCACGATAATTATGAAACACTAGGACGCAATTCATGTAAGTATACATTACTTAAATGAATTGCTTCCTAGTTCTAATAATCGGTAATCAATACATACATAAATAAATACTATAAATTCTCTACAAAAATGTTTCTAAATAGTGTACCTACCTACTGTTTTGTTTGTAAAAATTAAGGATCATACGAAAAGTAGGTACCTATTACGTCACTATTCAAAATGCAAGTGAAAACACACTGGTAGGCAAAACAATGTGTGGGTGTTGCAAACATTAGTTCGATTATGATTATGAGAACACTTGGAAAAGAATGGGAGTCATTCATAAGCTACACTTTTTCAAGAATTAAGAGTATTTTATAGTTCCCTTTCTTTTCCGTTTTATGTTATTGGTTATTGATATGTAAATTCACATGTGATATTAATTTATCTAAGAAATGAAAGCATGCTAGCAAACAAATTAATAAAAAGCACATTGTAACTTTAAAAACAAATAAAAAACCATTCACTTACCTTCCTCTATGTAAGACGACATTTCAATGAAAGTATAAAAGTAAAGATAAATCATTTATTTATTAGTGAGAGGCGATGTGTACAGAATATTTAGGTTTAAACGACGAAACTGAAGCTTAACTTAATTCTAAGTCAGCATTAACATGATTTAAATCTAACCATTATAGAATCTCTTAATATTCTTATTACTAAGAACAAATACTTCGTAAAAAATATATAAGTTATTATTTTTTATCGATTTCCGGTTTTAGTAAGGCGCGTATTATTACAAAGCGATTATTTATACAGTGTATCGACATTTAGCAAAAGGGAAAAAGTAAAATGCCGCTCTTTGGTTTGGCGAAAATAAAAACAAGGACAACTTTCAATTCATTTCAAAGATTTGAATTTATAGTGTGGCATGAAGTGGTAGAAAATATAATTTCGTAAACGCAATAATATACACTTTCAAATAAGCTTCCTGTATATATGTGACTTGTTTTTTTTTTATTAATCGGGTAAGCATTTCTTTCCCTGTATTCTGGCAACACTTATTCCGCGTTTTAACTAGCTTTGAACTAAGGGATCGCATCCTTTTAAAATAACAAATATAATATAAAAGAACAAAGAAATAATAGTAATCACAGAAATTAAAACATTTACATAATAACTACATCGATTGAAGCTAAGTAAGTACAAAATTACACTAAATTATGGCGATGAATAGTCCGAATCAATTATGTCTATTTTAATACAAAATTGCGGTAAAGGTATAATAAACGCGACATGAGCGACTAAACTTCTTTAAGGCACTCATAAGTAATTGCAATTATAAGTAATAAGTGGTACAAAAATAGTTTAAATTCTCAATCTATTTCGTTTAAAGTTTCGAAGTATTTCGGACTAGTCAAAGACCTCGACAATAACTACCATAATATTATAAAAACGATAATTTTAACTAAGAACACCTTAAATAAAAATTTCGTGGCCGAGCACCGAAACCCAGAGGTTTAGTATAAAAATAAAATAAGTAATTATGCTTATTATCTTAAATCAACTAGTATCTTTTTTTTTGCTTTTTTGTATTTATTTCTTTAAAAGATGATAGATACTCGAACTTTTGAAAGAAGAATTAGACCAGAACTACGTGTACGTAATGTGTCATTCGTCATTCTTTCCTTTTCTACCGTTCGGGTCTGCCATTTGCTGAAGCGAGAAAAAGCGACGAAGGGCGATCGTGCGATCACATTTTGCCGCCCTCTCTCGCTCTTGCAAGTGGCAGTGCTGACCGATAGAATAGAAAATCGCGAACGATTCAATTCCGTATACATAAATCAAGTCCAACCCTTATTTTTATTTAACTTATCTTTCGTAACGCGTTTCTCCAACATAGAAAGTTGTTAAGATGTACTCCCTTTCTATTGCTGTCCTTTTAATTAGGACCAAAAACTTAAACGTCAAGAAATGAATGATTAACAAAGTTAGTGGTGTTTCCATGCTCGGGCTATGACTCGACAACTTTGCAAAGAGTGTTTGATAATAATTTAATCCGATAAGCTTGTGACACGGACAAAGCTGGAGAATGTTAAGATTACTATAGCATCGCTACATTTTTATTATTTTGGGGCGTTAAAAACACACACAAAGCAAAGTTATCGAGTAATAAATAATAAATGTATACAAGGGGCACATAATGCAGTCATGCACAGTACAGATGGCAGAGCTTATAGTTTTTCGTAAGGCAGATGAGATGTTACATCTGAAAGGAAATAAAATCAAAAATAAACACCTACTCTACTGATTTACATTAAACAACAAACGATAAAACATACGTCGACGAGATACTGATATAATGAAAATTAAAATCAAGAAATTGTCGTAAAATGTTATCAAATACAAGAAGCAATATATTAAAAAAATATACTTGTTTAATTTGAAAATGATTATGTGGAAATATGTAAAACAGATAAGTTACTAGTACATCAGTTATTTAAGCTATCAGTATCGGGTAAAACTTACCAAACGCTCACTATATTGAACTCTAAAATTACTTTTCGAGTTAATAAAGGAAAATGGACGTTAACTCAAAGACCGTAGGTAATAAAATTGCAGGCGAATGTTACACAATACATGTTATATCAATATCATAATGAATATTAAACTGCATTATCGTAACGAAATGATATAGGTTTTATTGGGCTATACACACTTGTTTTCAATTTATATGTAATGTTATTATTACTGTTAATTTAAAATGAAACTAAAAACAATTGTTTACGTAACTAGTTAAAGGAAGCCAGGCTCATATTTTCTGTTCCACTATTTAACACAGATTGTTTCTTAATAAATTTGTACGACGACGAGATTAGAAAGATTTCACCGCTTTAAACGATAAGAAACTTTTTTATACTAACCAAGACATACTCTAAACTGGAATAGGATATCCAGTTAAATTTTAAAACCCGCGAAATCGTATTTATGATAAAGAAAAAAAAACAAGTGAATAACGTTTTTGGAATACTCTTTAAATCTTTAGTGAAAATTCCTGCTCTTAGCGATTTAACTAAGACCATTACAATCATCCAAATATTGTAATAATACTGTAATGAAAATGACGTCGTAAGTATGTGTAGCCCAGTAATGCAAATGAAAACAGTAATCATGCGCGGCTGAGTGCATGCGGTACATACAAGGTACGCAACTAGCGGGTACTCACCGGAGCTGTATTGAGTGTACTGCTGATACTGCGGGTGGAAATTGTGGAACGCGTCCGTCATTATGTCCTTCGGGTTTATTGTTTCCTGGAATGCGACAATTGACAAATGAAAATCGATTTGGAATAAGCTATGTAAACTTACGTCAGATGTTAAGATCTCCTTGGTTAAAATAAAGATTAATGATGAAATTTTTAGGGAGTTTATAATTTATATTGTATTTTTGTTATGTTTCTGATCAATTATAATAGGTCACCGTGTACTTAGAATAAAAAATGGTATTTGAGCAACTATGTTTCTCAAAACACATTAAAGATTAAAGATTCAATTATAGTCGCCTTGCTTGATTAGACATCTCTCGCAAAAACAGATATTCGTTTCAATCTCACAGGATATTGAAACGAATATCACTCTCGAACCTTCTAGAACATTCTCTCACCTTGAGGCTGCTCGAGATAGACTGCATAGTAACAGAGCGATGCGGGTCCCTGTGAGCGGTGTACACGCTAGCCGGGAACGCGTAACGCAGAGCAATGGCGGCAGCTAACATCTCGATACAGATTAGGAAGTTCTGGTACCCAGCGGATACGGTACCCGCGGTCGTTGGGATGTTATGTTCGTCTACTATCGGGGAAATCACTTCGGCCTTTTCTAGGATGGCTAGGGCTACCCCTGTGGACAAAACAAAACAAAAATCGTAAACGGATATGGTATATTGATAGGTTTAAATGGCGCATACTCCACCGAACAGAGTTTAACTCCTAAATATAATGATGATGACTTTAGAAGGTGGTTTAAGTAAGCAATAATTAAGATAGTAATGTTGGCAAGGATTTATGTTTTTCTATTATAATGCCACAAAATATCTTTATGTTATGTTTTATTGTAAGCGGCGCGACCTTGGAGGTAACTGGAAAGCGGCTATAATATAATAGGTACTGTTTACTTGTACTTGTTCATATAACTCTCATAGCCATATATCTACATAGAGCTACACAATTTGTAGCGCCAGTGAAGATTCAAGAAATAATGTTACACTCAAATAACATTATTAATAATAATAATACAAATATTGAATTAATCATATAAGTATTTTTCCTAAAATCTTTAGGACAGAAGACAATTCCCAATCTAAACTTATGACTTACCTTGCCAAAACGACAAGAAGATGACAGACTTGACGGTGAAGAACTTGAGCACGGGGTCGAATGGTTTGAGCATCTCCCTCGTGGCACCGAGGAAGAGGAACAATCCGTACAGCGCCAGACTGACAGAGATGTTGTATACGATCGTGATGTATAGGTAGCCGCCGTCCGGGGACCAGTCGCCGTCGTGGTAATGGCCGGCGGACTGGGAATTAAAAAAAAGATTTCTAAAATTAAAAATTTGAAACGAAGAAAACAGAATTCCAAACAAAAGACTGTTCAGATGGAAATAATTCTGCTGCGGAACATCGATTGGGTTGATGGAGTTAGCAATGTACTTGTAATATAAGACCAAAAAACTTCATGTCCAATTTAAATTCAAAGTACCTTAGTTCGAGTATACACTGTTTTTAGGAATGGTTTGGTTCCATGTGAAAATTGATATTATTTGTCGAATCGGTCGAGCGTAAATATAACAAGATCACTTTAGATTGTTTATGAACTCAAGTGAGTTCTACTGCTACTTTTATTACAAATGGGAAAATTTGTGTATTTAGATGAAAAAGTATGGAACGGATTTTGATTCATCAGTTTGGATAGTTATTAGCCTAGCTAATAAGCCATTTTATGTTAATATCATGATAGTTATATCGTGCTTTTGACTTCCTGTAGGAATGTACCTCTAGTTATGCTCGTACGTACTCAAAGTTACTGATTGCGTCTTAGTTATTTATGTATATTTTAAATGCTAAAGTTGCCGGTATCCATCGTAATGGTGTTAGCGCGTTTACTCAACGTAATTGTATTACAGATAACGTTACGAAACCTTCACAGTACGAGGTACGTGACTTAACAGCAAAACCCAAGATTTTACCGCACCTATTACAAAAACTTTTTTAGTGGATTTCATATTTCATTGATCACAGATAAAGGGAATACTGCTTCATGTTTGTTCAAATCTTAGTACTACTACTTAAAAAGCCACAAATAGTCGGTTGGAAGGAGATGGATGTATGCAATAGAAAGAGAGAGAATGATTTTGTAAATCTTGAGTTCCACCCAATCTGAATTAGATTACGAAATGAAATTGAAAAAATTCCATACAAAAGCGACTTGCAACCATTAGCATAAATCACTGCGATATTGATTTACTTTATCTAAATGCACGAATCGTAATAAAGATTAAGATTGATACAAGGAGAGCCAATGAAAAGATCGAACAGAGGAAAACTATATCCAATTGGGCAACTGACCAACATGTAATTAACAATAACAAAATAATACAAAAATATTTTTAAAAATCTACAATATGGTGATCAAGACCGTCTTTTAAAATTTGAACAAGATTAAAAAATGTTGAATTAATTAGTAGAAACTCAGAATAAATAAAAACAAAATGAGTATGGCTAATGGCAAACAAAGCAAATGTATGCAAGCGTGCAAGTATACACGTAGTTTCGAACGCCTCCAATTCTTTGTTAGAAATTTAAAATTTTCCAGCCGTCTTAAACGATCTGAAAGTAAACATGTATAGGTACCTAAACCTTACCTGCAAGAAAATAATGATGAACGCGCATACGGGCTTAATCAGACAGAACTGAAGCGTGGCTTGTTTGCAGAACCGCAGGAAGCCGATGGTGTAGGTAGCGCCGACGAGGCAGCAGGTACCGTTCACGCAGGAGGCCCGCACTGGCCGGCCTCGCAGCTCCGACATGATGTTACCTTCCCCGCCGAGATACTCATAGCACAGGGATAGGAAACTGTAGATCACGAGCGCTGAAAAGATAAATTGACTGTGTTAGGCATTTGTTTTAAAAAATGCTGTGTTTTTGAGCGTTTTACGAAAGATTTAATAAGCAGGATAGGTTGCACTGTACATGTTATGAATCGAGCCCCCAAGCCAAAATTTCGTTCAGTCAAGGTCGAGTTCAAAACCCTAGTGGCAAATTTAATAAATGCGTAATGCACCATTTTGTGCCAATATGCGTCAATTTGTATTGTTACATAATACCACTACGGGAAGATATGTCACCCAACAGGAGTCTACACTTAGGATTTTTACGATGTGCATAATTTTACATTTTGCTTGTATTAATAGGTATTCTGTGTTACAACGAAAAATTTGTTGTGATTTTTGTTTGGACGTGGATAAAGCTATTAATAGTTATTTGCATTGCATTCCTGTCTACTCTTTAACTAGTTATATGTTTCTTAAATAGATTAGTAACGTACAAGTATAATAAAGACTATGTTGCAGGGCAACAATATTGTAGCAGGTACGAGAATAGCTCGAACTACTCGAAGGACTAGCTCGCTTTGTTTTATTTTTATGTACCTTTATGCGGAGTGAATAGGATTCTTGAGCATAATATCAGCCAGTTAAGTTAAGACTGTTTGAACATCTAACAAGAGAAAGACAGGAAAGTACGTACATAATACTACATGAAAGTAAATGTATTGATGCTACTACTTACATGTTATTGCACTGAAGAATTCAATTAGTAATGCAATTGTTTTGCCTATTGATTTATAACAAAGAGTTACTTGTTTATTGATGTTGTTCTACAATCTATATTTTTTTTTGCAGTAGGTATTGTTAGGCACTTGATTAATAAAATAATCGCAATAATTGTACTATGCTGTACCTCTTTATTAACGTTCTATGAGTTAACTTTATTCTTACAATAAACTTATAAATAAATAGTTCCTTTTCAAAGAATTAAAGCAGGAAACTGCGTTTTCCGATACCTATCCATAATTAATAGGAAACACGAAAATTAAACTGTTCGATGAAGCCAACAGGCAAAGTGGTAAATATTCATTATTTACTTCGAACGTCGGAAGAAGAACGAATTTGAAATTCAATGACATTTCATAACTGCGGCAAGCGGGGAATTTATTTGTAGCAGAAACAACGTTACACCCTGTTGTACAAGAAGTCAAAAAACGTTAAAAGCAAACAATGAATAATGTAACAATTCATGTAAAGTGGTCAAGGACGTAATGTCCATTACATATTCGCTTATACTATAAAACAAGTGATCTCACGCTCGAACATACAAATGAAAAATATTACAAACAATGTTATTTCATATAAAAAATGAATTTATCCTAAACATTACGCAGTTTCTATTTCATTGAACCAATCCTTTAAGTTTCAAGTTACTTTTATTGTAATTTGCTTTAAATCTACTTTCAATAACTTAATAGAGGTAAGTATAATAAATCTTAACTGTGTAAAGATGAAACGTCCTTGTAGAACGAACGTAGCAATTAAAATCAGTTGTGCCAACATATTGCATCTTTGACCTTGATTACTCGTTTTGGCATTATTTATTTATAGAAAGGAAATCGTTTCTTTGGCATTTAAAAGTAAACCAGCTTTGGCTTCTAGTTAATTCCATCTTCCGTTCAATGTCAAGTGAAATAGGTACATGAGTGGACAAGTGACGGGATAGCAAACTACAAGGCACCAACTGTAATTTAGTAAAACGGCACCGTGGGACATCAGAGACCTAGTTACTAGCCACTATTTGCTTTTATAGCTATTTATTGTGAAAATACTTATCGCCGAACCAACATACACGTGGATTAAGATAAGAGTCGAATGTTGAACGTTATTTATTTACCTTGACCAATGGAACAAAGCGTTACATATTCGATCGTTTACCAGTATTTACGCCCAAGATATTTAGAACTTATCAAATTATAAGATTTGGGGATTACGAACAGTAGTCCTAGATTAGATATATAATAAACAAGACTAACTTCTGGGGCAAATGAGGAAATGACGTGACAAAACGGATCTCGCGCCTCTCCACAATCAGATAGGGAAATGAGTGCGTTCACATGTATTTACATAAATGTATTATGTATGACAGAGGGGAATATTATTCACTCGAGCAATAATACCTCATACATTGTAATACGTTACCTTCATAACAATCCCTGACGGTGAAGAAATACACGTAATACGAGTCTTTATTAAAGAACAGCAGCGAGATCCAACTGTAGCATCCATAGATGGGTACGATGAAGAGGATGCGCACGATCCAACGCTGCTCCGAAGGGTTTGTGTACCAACGCAAGTGTTGGTAGATCTGTAATGGATTACAAACACGGGTTAGCATTGGACACAATAGGCTAAGTGATTGGCGATATAAATAAATGACCTTACGACGTGAGGCCTTCTTAATAAACTGTTGAATTTATTTTTTCATTTCCTTAATGAGATTGTTTTTTCTTGAGATACTCTAGGCTAGGACGTATTGCGTTACCATATGAGTAATAATACCCATGATGTTTGATATATAAACATTTAAAATAGTGGATTTTAGTAATTTCCAGTGAGGTCCTTTATCTAGAAACTTAAGCGATAATTATCATGATACTATTTATCTTGATAGACGAAATTATCAGTCATTGAAGATTATTTCCTCAGTAATGATTTAGATAACATTTATGTACTTTTCATTTGGTAAATGAAAATGTTTTTTATAGCAATGAAAACTTGGTTTCCATGTGATTTGCAAGTAGTATATTATTATTCATACAAATTGACACTTTCTAAACGTGTCGTTAGCATATTTGTGAAAAATCTGGGGCACATCGTGACTGCGTGGTTTTCCTAATGAATAGTTATATTTTTGGCTTCGTTAATATTTTGATACTTATGAATTGTAGAGTCCACTTCAACATTGAATGTCCATTCATACTTTGTAGGAAGTCTTGTTTAACTTTTAATAAACTTTTCATCGATGCGTTTTGGCTTTTGGCCTTATGCTTAGCGCCATTTTAGGTATAAATAATAAATCCGTTACGTTAATTTACAAAACTTTCATTCCTTTATAAAACATCGTGACGAACTTTCTTAATACAGTTACATAAACGTCACTTTTATGCTTTTCAATTTCATGAAACACGGTACAAATGACGGGAATGGAAGCAAAATTCTATGAAATAACTTAGCAATGTACTCAATGTACCTATTCAATAAAATAGCTTACGTAATAGCTTCCCCTGTCATAAACAAACATTTACAATATTTATAAATAGCACATCGACCCAGTTCGCGTCGTTGAAAGGAGATCGTTCACGTTTTATAATCAAACTCCGGAATAACGTGAGACGAATTGCAGAATATGCCCAGTTGAAACTAGGCTAATAGTTTTAATAAGTTCACAAACGATTCTGATTGCTTAGTGCGACCTACTGAGGTAGACACGGGAGGTAGATAACAAAACAAAAAATAATTATGCCCGTATGCGCATTCATCATTAGTTTTTTTGTTTTAATTCTCAAGAAAAAACTGTTACTTTTTGCTCATCTCACAAAAGCATGATGATTAAACACTTCCGATATGTACTCAACTTACAACATCATCAAAAATCTGTGTTTAGGATCATTGTACAAATTATATCAACGCATAACGCGAAGATTGAATTTTGTACGAAGAAAGATGAAATAGTTGCATTTTGAACGAAGACTGTTCCGATTTGTATCTGATTTTTTGCATATTTGTTACAAGTACGTATTCCAAATTATGTGAATAACGCGAAGCTAGTTGCACATCACTAAGTAAATAGATCAATACAGTCTTAACTTTGCTTGTGAACAAAATAATTTCATCATAGAGATGTTGAAACTGGGCACTAGCATTCACTAATCCGTGCATATGATACTGATATTACGTTAGGCATTATTTACAGAATAAGTACTGTTACTTTGTGGAAACAGCAACTTCATCAGAGCATAATAATTGATTCGTTTTATTCTCGTTGAAGGTATGTCAATTTCCCATCAGTTACGTTGAACAGTTGAAAAACCTTAAAACAAATAAACGGAAATTATACAGACTGATACTTGCATACCTCTAAAGGTCGATGACGTGTGGGTTTTTTATCATGATAACGAAAATATGAATCAACAATTAATGCCGATACTTGCTTTAATCTAAGAATTTAAATACGCAGTTATAGAGTATGTATATTAATATCAACTTTTAGTATTCGGTCTAGTAAGTTTTATATTGTTGGCTAACTGCAGGTTTTATTATGCAATATCTGAAAGATGTAGACATATGCTATGCATTCTCGGCACGTTCCTACCTATCTACAACATTTTTCTACCGTATTCTTCGTATCCTTACTCAATCACTTTAACTTCAATATTTGTAATAATTTATCAATTAAACTTCTTTCGATAGAGAGCGGTTGAGGGAAATAAATAGAGCATATCTATGTTTTGTGGTTACCAAAGCTTTTTAGAAGTCTGGCATATTGTCAAGACTCAGAAATAATGTAGGCACAAGCGCGAAGATAGTAGTGTTATCCTCTAACAGCATTTATAAAAGCAACAGGTATTAAAAAAGGAATACAACTCTTTTAGGAACGCAACAATGCTTTATCAGATAGTAAATATGGAGCACAGCTGGCATAAATACAGTCGATAACGTACTTGATAGTGCCACGAAGAATTGCAAATGGCGGGTTATTTCCTTTCTTTTCTTTTACTGTTATTTGAGGTTACTAATTGATTGTTTGGTTTGTATATTTTCTTATTGGGTACATTAGTAGTGATACGAAGATGCCTAATGTTTATGTGAGAACTAAAATATTTACATCAAATCCCAGTCTCCTCTTTTTACTCTAATCATAAACATTGTGTTGATAGAAACTTTATAAAATAATTAATTAAAATAACCATGAATAAATTTATTTTAAGATCAATCTATATCCTTGCCTTAACTCATTCAATTTTAATATGCAATGACGCTGCGATGTGAGCTCATATTATTAGTTAGTTATTGATTAGGTATTGGCAAGGTTAACAGATTTTTTAAATTTTAGATGAACTTATATGACTGTAAAATTGTGATACACAATCACAATAAGTACTATTGTATTCAGGAAAATTTCTATTGCAAATGCAATATTCATGATTGACACATAATACAGAATTATAATTCAAAATGTGAAAAGCATCATTAGCCGCGTCATACTTACATGAGCTCCAATTGTAAGAAAATTAAAGAAATGCATAAATAAAAAGATGAGATTGAAATATCAATTTCAAATTCAATTAAGTTAGTGCTTATTTGCGACGAATAACTATACCTATCGACATAGCACAGCAGGAAAAATTATGTACTTATCACCTTCGCGTACTAAATGACGCAGAACATTATGGAACGGAACATAAATAGGGGGAAACACTTGCAATAATTTGAGTATTATACCACCGGCGGTTGGCATGTAAAACTAGAATTTATTGTGACTTACAAATTACGATGGCACATTTATTAAACCATAAATAACTAACTTACAAGGCTTTTTTTAATGCTGATTATTATAGATGATTAATTCTAGTACACTCTAAAAACATTTACGCATTCTATTTAGCTATAGATATATTGTCAGAAATTGCCAAAACTTCTAATAATGAGTCTTTGGAAAACCGCTACCCGTAATTATACGTACTTATGCCCTAAATCATCAGACCGCCTCGTAGCTTTGCGAAAAATATAATTATTGTTCTTAATTTTAATGACTCGTTAAAGTTTAGCCTTTTTCGACAAATTATAAGGTAATAGCCTTTTCTGCAACTGGATTTAAATCCTATCACCCCATTAACATGTAAGATCTCTCCACTTGCAAATGAATACTAGAAAATGTCACGCAGACTTTAATAAGCAAAACATCATGCAAGCTAACAAACAGCTAAGTAGCTATTTATCTGAGAATGCAAAGTAAATAACCTCGACGCTTTCTACTCGTAATTGTTGATCGACGAACGTGAAATTGGATAAAAAGACTGACACTAACTATTCTGCCCCTTATTTCTATTAAGACTGTAGTTTTAATTAACACATGTAGAGTTATGATTACGACTATTATTACGCAAACAGACTAGAAAAAAGTGTTTGCAGAATAGGTAGCATTATTTTTTACCTGAAAATGTTAATAAGCCTTCAAACAAACTTGTACCTATGTAATTAGGCCGAATACAACTTTTTTAGCTGTGCATTAAATTTGTACTGAGTTTAGAAAGGAATAGAGTTCATTGACTTAATATTTTTACATTAATTCGCTTCCGTAATATTGTGAGTTCTTATTACCTATCTTAACATAATATTTCACCCCAAATTGTGTACTTATATCTGATTAATAGCAAAGCAAGCAAGTTTAAAATAAATACCTAATACCTAAAGTGGGCATCAAAAGACGGCAGGCTTCATTTTCATTATTACGAATTAAATCTGTTGCTAAAATAAGTATACCTACCTAATTTTAAATACAATAAGTTGGTTATGTCATAGAAAAATTTGAAATACTGAGCGGCGTTAAATACGACGTTAAAGATAAAAATGCATTAAATGGGGTGTTTTTTTAGTTATGGGGGATTAACTTTAAACACCTTTACTGCAACTTGGTTTCAATCCAATAAATGTAAGTTAAACCTGCCCTTGAACCTACTTTTAAAATCAAAAAAGGTTCTTACCTGTTGGCAAGTAATAAAAAGGGCAGTCCACACAAATATTCCTGTGATGACCTGCGCACTGCGGGTCTCGAGGAATACAGGCTCCTGCAGCGGCTTCAGGATCTCCTTCAGCTCGTGGAATGGCTGGGCCGGGATCGGGACTGTCTCTGTTGCATTCATTCTGAAACAAATATTACATTGTATTAGCTACATGAACATAATACATTCATGAACATAAAAAATTGTGATGGAATTAAATTAGTCTATAATCTGAAATTGACGTATTTTCCTATATAACTGTTCACTAGGTATGTTTACATAGCAAATATCATAATGACATTAACGCTCCTAAAGTAAAAAGGTTTATGAAAATCATATTTCAAATCAAGTATACACTCTACTATTATATTGAAAAAATTACTTATACGGCTGGTGGCCAAGGAATGGAAAATAAACAGTTTCATGTAAGTCATCTGCGGTTGTTGACGACATTTCCGTAGTTATAAAACTCTAAAATACAAAAATTCTATAACACCCTACGAAGGACAGAAAAAGACTGAACATAATTGTATTTTATAAAATAAAAATTATAAAAGTCTATAAAGAAAATAAACAATGCTTTCTTTACCCAATCAAAACAATTTATATTCATCTCATGATTGTTTTAATGTTTACAATAAAGAGTTAACTCTCATATAATAACCATGGCTTAGATCATAGTTATTAATTCATAACAATAACATATCTCAAGAGAGTAAACACTTTACAGGCTGACTGAACTGAAGCCTCTTAGGAGATGAATGCTGTTTATTTAGTCATTTTATTAAAGAAACTGGATTTATTTATTGCTATATTATTTGTATGATTTATTATTTGGGATTTTGGGTGGAAGGGTCCAAGCCTACTTTCCTTAACAAGAGTGATTAGATTTATTTATTTATTTGAAAACCAACAGCAACATTTTATTGCAAAATCTCCGATTTTTGCAGATAAAACAGAGTAAGCCTTTGCATTTTGAAAGCATTTTCCTACCTAGATTAAATTGAGGTGTGGTTAAGTCACTGATTCCTTTTGCATCATTTGTCTACCTTGAAAAGTTCTAAAGTGAGAAGTTCAAAAAGATAAACAATCATAGACACAATTCTTGATCGAATTGTATGTTCTTAAGGTTCGAAGTTCTCATTTGATAACATTAGATAGTTTTGTGATTCATTTCTTTCTATACACATCAATTAGGCAATTACCTAATCATAAAATAAATGTTATTAAGTAATAAGGTACATATTAGAAAATGTTTTTAGAGTTAATTTAAGGATGTTTCTTTTTTAACAGAATGTCTCTGTCTTATAAATAGTTATTTAAAAATATGATGATACATGTCACAATCACCAGTTAAAACCAGTTTTAGTAGGTAATATTTCCACATCAACTGACTTGAGTCAGCTATAATGTTTTCACTTAATTTTTATGACCTACAAGCACACATTTAGTTTTATAATATTTTAACATTTCCCAAACTTATTATAAAAAATTGTATTTAAACACTTTAGTAATTTTATATTTAAATGAATAGTCATTGAAATTAAATCAAGAACAATTACATTACAATTAGGTAGGTACATACTTGGGCCTGTTTGTTGTGATATTTCAAGTAGTGGTCTTTGTCCCTATGCTAGCCTTAAAGCACAAGGATTATCAGGATACCTACATCACGATCATGAGGAAAAATTGACTTTTACAAGAAGAATGTGACCATAAATAATTTAAAGTAAATTTCAATTTGAGCTGACGTCAGTACCTTCAATGTAAACACAATTTACCAAACCATTGTATTGCTTCACCTGACTAAATACTGTGTGTCTCAAAAAATAAACATAATTTTAAAAGCAACAACTATAATTTGCAAACATTAATTTTAGTAGATATGAACTTTATAACTCATAAGTTGTTGTTATCTATTTATTTAGTACTGAAGATAACAAGCTCAATTGAGTCACAAATTATGATAAAATTACCTACAAACAAAATGAATAGGTAGCTAGCTAATGATCTTTGCATTACTTTCTTAGATTATTGCATGCAGTTTCCATTGCACACTCGATTTAGCATCAAGTGAGCAATTAAACTGATCAAATACCATTTCATTTCGCCCACTTAATTAAAGAAGGCAGTATCAGAGATTGATGTAGGACACCTAAAATGTAACAGGAAACAACACCAGATCAAGACATTGAGAAAACAAGAAAGGATTCTGTGAATTGGAGGTCACGTCTTGACATTTTCATGTTTTGGGGCCCCTTCGTAGGCAAGTGTGCAAGAGTGAAGGGAAATTGTCTTGCGTGTTACACTTGTTGTACTTTCCACGAATAATCTCAATGATTCATGACTTCCGTATGCTAAAGATTTACCTGTAAATATTACTACGAACGTCTTCTAACTACTGTTTTCCTTTTGTTAACAGATGTCATTCGTAATCAACACTTTGTACATATTGTCCACTTCACTGTACACACAAACACGTTGGTTTTATTCACATAAATGCACTCAGATAATCCCAGCATAAAGCGAAAACAATCACTAGTTGATTAACAAAACACAAAGCAAAAACAAGTTCCCTTCGACTCCTTTCTCGTAATTTTACTTCATTTTCGATTCGCGAAATCGTCGTGACGTCGTTGACTGACGACAAGGAAGCATAAACAATGCATAACTTTTTTTTCGTTATGTGTTGCCATTTAAAAAAGACAAAAAATGACACATTATCAATTTTCAGTTTTTCAGCACATAAAAAATAGCAGGAAAAAAATCAATTTCGTAAGTACATTTCATTGGAAGATCACAAATTGTAAAAAAAGAACTTGCTCCTACCTCCTATCACATGAAATTCATTTGTATCGGTTATAACATTCGAGATAAAAAAAATATGTTTCACTGTAAGTAAGTATTTTTATTTTATCAATAACATGCTCGTTTGCACGAACGTTTTTCAGCGCGCTCTAGAAAAACGTTCAAAAACTACCCCTATCATTGCCTAGTATCTTTTCACACTGCGTCGTGTGAACGGATACAAGGAAATGCATTTTGTTCTATCTAGGTATTGTATGTAGAACACGCCTTGAAAAAGCGCTGCGAACGAGCACTAAAACGGTAGACGAAAAAACATTTCAAATTCAGCCATCGAATCGTATAAAGTACAGGTGATACTTTATATAATTCAACTATTTAGCTGTAACTATGTGAATCAAAATGATAAAAACAGGTAAATGGGAAATAGCTATTCAAAACACATGAATCTACTCTCGTGTTGTATCGTAGCAGTGTCGTCGACGATTACCTAAATAAAGTAGAAAGGTACCAAATGTGTACACTACTTTTTGTTAATGGCAACCCTGTATTGCGCTTTCGTAACATTAATCCATAGACAATCAACAAACTGAAATGAAAAATGTCCGTCGTGAAAGATACGTTTTATTTTACTTTGTGACCGTGTAATAATCGTGGCATGCGATGTGATATATTTTCTAGTATTTATATTCTTAGAAGTGCACACCTTAAACCAAAATGATTGTCCAGGAACCGATACAGGTAAGAACTGAACCAAGTTTGTGGAGCTGTCAAGAAGGTACCACACTGCTGATCGTTTGAAAAAAATAATAAATTTTCGATTTCTTTTCTAGGTGATCGTATGGGATTGTCTGAATAATTACGAATATGACAATGCTATATTTCTAGCTGAAAGACTGCATGCTGAAGGTAAGTAATGGCAGTGAAATGAATTCAAAACAAATTAGTTTGTCCTCAATCAACAAACCAAATATTATTAATTTTATCAGTTGAGCTTTAAACTCCTATATCCCTTTAGTGGAGTAATGTTTAAATATTTGTTTTCGTTACAGTTGGTTCTGAAGAGACAGCTTTTTTGTTGGGGACTTGTTACTATAGAGCCCGGCGAGTAAATGAAGCCCATCATTTACTAAAAAGTGCATCACCTACTTTACCACAAGCTAGGTTCTTATTAGCTAAGTGCTCTATGGATTTAAAATGGTAAGTACTAAACGAATAATTATGTCATCAATTTTACCACTTGTCTGCTATCACTCTGGTATATGTATTGTTAAGAACATCCATTTTCTTGGATTTATTGAAAGTAGTGAGCAATTGACCTTTTCTTAGGACTATTATTTGCACATAGTTGACATTAAATAATATATAGGTACTTAATAAAATGTCCCATCTAAAGTAGTAAGTAATTGTCGAAACATACCTGATTAATGACCTAGTTCTGAATTAATGATAAAGTGATTTATGTAATTGGCTTTAACAAATTAATGTTTTGTTCCAGTTACAATGATGCAGAATTAGTATTGGGAACAAATCTAGATATCATATCTTCTGAGTTTGGGGAGCAAGCACCTTATGCCCTGCAACTGTTAGCCAAAATATACAACATCACAGAGAGGAGAAGTAAAGCAGTGGAAGCGCATCGGAAGGCACTCTCTCTCAACCCCTTCATGTGGAAGTCATTCACAACTCTATGCAATATGGGAGAAAAGGTTGACCCACATTTAGTATTCCAAATTAGCAATAATGACTTTTCATTTGGTGTGACAACGTTAGTAAATCTAGTCAGCAATTCAGAAAATATTTCCTTTGTTAATAGTAACATTCCTAACAATACCAATATTTCTGGTATGAATAATGTTACTCCTATTAATGTAGCAACAAGGACTCCTATGACAATGTCTACGAGTATCACACCAGAGACACAAGCTCCAGTCAAACGTATGCACAGTGTGTTCAGTGGGGTGGCTCCCATACCTTTCTCTCCATCATTCGGAATGCTGCCCATGGAAGAATCTCCAGTACTTTATACTCCCACTCTAACAGACTCAAATGAGCAAAAAGCTATACCTAAAATAGTAAACTCTTTACGTGCACAAATGGGCCAGTTAAAAGATGCTGTATTTAGTCCTGCTCCTAGATGTACTCTCGGACCAGCTCCTCGAAGATCGTCACGGCTTTTCAGTAATAATAATAGCAGCTATTCGGTCAAAGAAAACAATAAATCACCAAGCAGAAAATTTGTAGCACCTAAAAGTCCATCAAGAAAAAACAAACAGCGCACGGCTAAAAATATGAAATCAAATTCTGTGGACACAAATGAGAAAAATAAAAGCATGGAAACAGTGACTCCAACTCTTACACAAAAAAATTCAAATGGATTTGCATTACTGGCCTTATTAAAGGAATTAGGAGATGCATACAAATCTTTAGCATTCCTAGAATGTAAAAATGCTATTAAGTTATTTCAAGAAATACCGCCGAAGCAATTAGCGTCGCCTTGGGTTCAAACAATGATTGCTCGAGCTCATTACGAATTAACACAGTATGAAGCAGCAGCCAAAATATTTTCAGAATTAAGAAAACAATATCCAAACAGAACTGAAGGGATGGATATCTACAGTACCTGTCTGTGGCACCTTCAAAAAGAAGCTCAGTTGTCTGCCTTGGCCCAAGAGCTAGTAGAATTGAACAGGAGTGATCCTATTGCTTGGTTGGTTTCCGGGAATTGCTTCTCACTTCACAAAGAACGCGAAACTGCGCTTAAGTTTTTCAAACGTGCTGTACAAATTGATCCAGAGGCAGCTTATGCTCATGCATTATTGGGCCACGAGTATGCCGTAGCAGAGGAAACTGAAAAAGCTCTTACAAGCTTTAGGACGGCAGTTAGTATTGATCCACGTAACTACGTGGCGTGGTTCGGCATAGCGACTGTTTACGCGCGGCAAGAACGTTGGAAAGCGTCGGAGGTTCATATTCGTCGCGCTTTAGCGATACATCCGCATTCAGGTGTACTAAGATGTCAGCTGGGTCTAGCACAAGCAGCGTTGGGTAAAATGGACCGCGCTCTGGCTACACTCGAGCGTGCCGTCGCTATAGACACAGAAAACCCTCTTTGCCGTTTCCATCGGGCGTCGGTATTGTTACGCGCCGGTAGACCGCAGGATGCACTCACTGACCTCCATTACCTAAAAGACATTGCTCCAAGAGAGTCACTAGTATACTACCTACTTGGAAAGGTTCACAGTAAATTAGGAAATTCTCATTTAGCCCTCATGCACTTCAGCTGGGCCACAGACTTAGATCCTAAGGGTACGGGAGGAGGACACGTGAAGGAAGGTTTCGACCCCTCGAAGCAAGACGACCCACCAGAGAGATCAACATAATGCAGTTGACGAATTGTAAAGGATAGATTGCAGCTTCGCCTACTGATACCGGCGGCGCAGTCGCACTTGACTGATCCCTGTAAATATCGCGCCCCCTCGTCCGCTCTCAACTGACACCAAATCTTCCAAATAGACGTAACGTGAGGAGCTTGATGGGTGTGTGGCGGCATTTAATTGCTGTAGAAGTAAGGGCGTACGACTATGTGGATTTGTTTATATAGAGTAAGATGTGGATATTCCTAATATTATCCTAGTTTATTATAATATGTATAGCTTATAAATCCTAGAATGATAATGAATAGAATTTTTAAAGAATGCTTTAGAAAGATCTAAGACGCAGGGCCTTGATCTCAATGGGGTGTTTTCAATCAATTAAAAAAATTATGCAAGCTTACTCTGACACAAGTCGCAAACTAACTGTAATATTGCCATAAATTCGTGATAACAATAAATCTACTTCCGAAGTTTGGCATTTTTATAAAGTTTAGTGTTGAGAACTGTGGTTGTCTCAAGAAATCATGGAGATGTGTTCTCAAATCCCGCTGGCGGTGATGTTTGGTTAATCATGTTTCTTTATAGGTACCTTATTATTTTTGTATGTAAAACTAAGCTATTGCCAAACATTAAAATTATTGCATGTAGACTAAACAAATGTAAAGATCCAATAACGAAATTAAGATTTGAATATGATACCTGAATATGTGTTTGAAACCAAGTAACGTACCCACTGGAAATCTAAGTGAAGCGGTTTAGTTAGTGTAAAGTGCGCCAGGACCTTAGTTCGTAGTTTAAACAATTACTTTTGTCTTTGTGTATGTACATATAAATAACAAATATAGCACAGTTTGTCATTTTGATTCACCAATGAACTACTTAGCTCTGTGGACAGATTCGTTTAGACCACCTACCTACATAATGTATGTATGAACTTATAAAACAGATATAACATTGATGATGTTTTATTCAATGCCTCTATTTTAAATTTCGGTATGAGAATCGCTCGGAAGGGGTATACTAGTAGGTAGGCAGTAGTGTCTGATTTGCGTCGTTATCGCCAATCGGAATCTATTCTCTGGGCGTTACATAGGAAATACATTTGCATTGAAATAATATTTTTATTTCAGATCAAGCTTCTTGCTTATATTATATAGAATAGATTGGCTGAACTTCCTATTGGTATACGAAAAGTATCCAACACAGTAAATACAAAAATCCTTTTAAAGTCATCCATCACTGTCACTTTTCATTAACACTTTCACTGCTGACTGAAGACTACACACAAGTGAGTCGCCCTTGCTTCGACGAAGCGGGTTTGTGACAATCGAAGTTTTACAATAATAGTCATATACTTGAATTTGCACATTTCAACAGACTCATTAATTCTCTTATTCTTAAATCATATTTCATAACTTATAACCTAAATGCACCTATACTAACTTTTGTAGTATTGAGTCTAATGCTTTTCTAACTGTAGGATCATTGAGTAGTTTGCTTTGCGTAGGCGCAGGTTCGGATACAGGCGCCGGATCCGCTGCGACTTTCTTATCGTTTAGAATGCTAAGAATTCTTTGTTGAAGGTCCACTTCCTTTTTGCTAGACGCCGGTACGACAGGCTCTCCCAGTTCTATCTTTATTTGTTGGTCACGGCGTTCCTGGGAATAAAACAAAAAATATGTTAGTTTTGTAGTAAGTACTCAGGCGTAGAAGTAGTCATTAAGGGCCGATAGGCCGCAACACCGTCACGTGTCCGGACTTTTTTCAACGCGCATTCTAAGATACGCTTTCTATATGACGCTGCGAAAGCTTATACTTATAGATGTAAATGTCATAAATATTAAGCACGATGTTTAGTACGAACCTGCAAGTACTCGATGACCTTATCGTACTGCAGCACGGTGAGCGTCCGTCCGTCGGCGAGCTGCCCGAGCAGCGCGTACACCGCCTCCCGGCCGCTCGGGCCGCCGCGCTGCACCTCCTGGAAGTTCCGCGACAGCAGCTGCAGCGCGTCTTCTAGCGGCATGTTGCGGTGTTCTGGAATCAATATTTATAATTTGTTGAGTATTTTGTCACACATTATAAGGTAGGTACGTTCAGTGTAGAGGCACAGATTACCTAATAGTTACTACGTAACAGATACTTCACTCAGAACAAAATATCCAATACCTACTGCTTTAACAGTGCGCAATAGCCCAACTGTCACGTCAGAAACCACTGCATGCTAAAATGTGCCTAAATACTCAAGCGTATAGTTGTGATTCCTTCGCACCGCGCGAATCCGTAAAAATCACGGGGCTGCCTCTTCGATAAAATTAAATTAACAAAACGTTTTGTGACTATATTATTGAGAACTATGAATATGTTCCGACTTATAGGGACAGTTTAAAATTGTATCGTTTTTAATATATTTATTTTTAACATGTTTTTATTTTTAATATTTAATGTTTTTTTATCTTTTTTAATTCTCGGTTATTATTATGTTTTTCATTAAAAAAACGTAATTATTAAAAATTATAAAACATTCAAAACAAACAAAAAAACGAATGGAACTATCAAAATTTGAACAACGTGCGAGCGCTTCGTTTTGACAACCGCGCTTCGCTTGGTCCGCAAGCGGCCCGCTGAGCGGTAGGTATTTATAGCGCGCAAGTACATAGAGTGACGGAGGCCTGGTAGAGGCTTCTTGGCTTGGCTTGCGCAAGCTGGCGGACGCTTGCCAAGCGTACCAAAACGGTATCAATAGAAGAGGCCGTTGTCCAACGTGCTAGGAGAATTCATTATGCACACGCACGAAGTACGACTCACAGTTGTATTCAGCCAGCAGTGTAAATGTTAAGGACCTATGTATAAGGTCCTAATCTTATCTAATCTAGCCACTTGTGTCCCACTGTTGGGTAAAGGCCTCTCCTCATCCGCCATGACTTTGTTTCGAGCTCAAGACAGAAAGGTCCTCATACTTAATATAATTTATTTATACCTTTATTTATAACTTACCTTGTGGAAGTCCATGTAAAATAGTTAAAGTGAGTGATCTATGTTCCTGATTGAGAGGCATAACTAGAATGGCGTAGAGGCATCCCCTCGAAGCGATGTTACCCAACACTTTTCCTATAGGCACGTCTTCCATTGGGAATAGTAAGTCTACAACAATGCCAAGCCTCTTTAGTCTTCCTTCAATGTATTCTGCATATTCTCTGGAAAAGTAAATGCATTTTGAGGTTTTTGGTGTCTGATTGTAGGGATGGTAGTCTATGGGAACTGAGTTCACTGAAATTAAATTAGTGGGTCGTTATTGAGTGGGATTTGAAAGCAATATCACTGCATGATGGACTAAGGTTTCTGTCCAATCTTTAAGCTATGTTAATCCAGTTATGATTATGTCTAACCAGAGTCATATCTTAGAAAACTTACACAATATCTTAAAATAATATAGGCTAAGTTTGTGTTATTCAGATGCGCAAGCTGCAATACTGTAGTGTCTTTAAAATCTCTTCAGTGATTTTTGCATGAAAGTGTAAAACATTTTCCCATCCATCCATTATTCATGATATTAGTAGGATAAAAGTCTACTTACGTTAAAGCCTTCGACACTACAATGATCTCACAGTCATTCCGCTCCGTGACTGGAATAGCTCGGGGATACTCCGACATTTGTGAGTAGCGGTCGTAACCGCCGCGGTCTACCCACTCGCCTGATCTGCCTGAGGGTTTTAAAAGCATCAACACTACTGTCAATAAATACCACCACTAACTTAGGCGCGCGGTTGTTTTATGCGTTGCACGCGTCAGACGCATGCGGCCAGGTTATTCTATACGAAATCTATGAAGATTATTTATGTATTGTATGGAGTAACCTAATCGCATGCAGCACACTGCGAGCAACGCAAAAAAAAAACAACAGCGCGCCTTAATATCTAAGCATCTTCTCCCAATACGATACGCACAGGCGATTCAAGTCTCGAAGACTAGTCACAGTCAAATATCTCACATACAACTGGTATCGTAGTGTGCGACCCTGCATTCAAATGTATGTGAGATACTTCCCGGTGACTAGACTTTGCAACTTGCAGAATCGGCTTTGCCTATCGTAACGAGAAAAGGGCCTATAGCTAAATACTTTTGAGGCGACTAAAAACTTATTGAGCGATTAACTACTTGGTTACAAATAAAAATCTTTGCAGGGATTAAATACTTTAGCAACAATTATATTAGGTAGGTACATGAGCTATCAAAGGTATGAAACTACATTCTCATGTTCACTCAAGAACAAAGTTTGGTCTATGTATTTGATACTGTGTTTATTAATGTCAGCAAAAAACAACACCATGTGCATGTTAATTCTTCGTAGAAATTCCATCTACCTACTTGTATTGAATAAGCTGACTTGACAATCCTATTGCCATAAAATGATACAAGAGTAGCTAGCTAATCATAATGAAATTGAAAATGATAGTAAATAACTTAACATTTAGCTGGCCTATGTTTCGTTGTAGAATAGTTGATTAAGACTAACACTTCATTAAACATAAAACTGACACTAACATTGTCAACAATCAAGATAAACAACATGATATTTAATAAATAAATTCATTTTACTGCTGTTATTCTGGGGAGTCTTTTTTTATCCATAAATTTAAATGCCATATTTTTGTTTGACATAATGATTTTTAAACATAAGTATTAGATGCACTAATATTAATTGCAATACTTTATTTAATCCATAATTATTGTTTCACCGATTATTTTTTTGTCATAATATTGCAAGGTATAACTTTTGAATGCCATAACATTTATTTCTAATAATCGTCATATGTACTAAATCAAACGACTATAATATTTTTTATTTTAAATAATATGGAATATGTGTTAGGTAGTAGGTACTATTATGAATGAATTTACAAATTGATTAGACGACAGCAGGCAGCGCGGTGACGAGACACGGCGGCAGGGGGGTCCGGGGGCGCAGCCCCCGAGGGGGGGCTCGGGGGGCGAAGCCCCCCGCAATAAAAAAAGGAACACCAACCAGAACGGCTAGGATAGGTTAGGTTAGGTTAGAACATGATTTTGCATCCCTGCTTGCTGCATGCTTGCTTGCATGCTGCATGCTTGCTTGCATGCTGCGTGCCTGCTTGCATGCTGCATACCTGCTTGCATGCCTGCTTGCATGCTGCATGCCTGCTGCATGCCTGCTGCATGCCTGCGTGCATGCTGCATGCCTGCTGCATGCCTGCTTGCATGCTGCATGCCTGCTGCATGCCTGCTTGCATGCTGCATGTTCATCAGGATCATGTAAATATTATCATGTAGGTGATACCATCAGTAGGTTGTAGGTTGTAGGTTATAGGTTATATATATTTATGTCATGTAGTCATTATGTTTAAAGTAAATATAGCTTTTAAATATTAGTGCATTTGTTATATTCTGGCAAACATACTTATGTCACGAAATAATATGTCTTATGAGTTTTATAGCAAATAAAATCATATAGATGACGATATTATGGCAAATAAAATTATAGAATAAAAAAATATGATACTTAAATTTATGGGAAACATTAGTGATTCTCCGTCTGATGTATAAGCTACAATATTGCCAAGTTTCATCAAAATCTGTTCAGTAGTTTTTGCTTGAAAGAGTAACAAGCATCCATTCATCCATACAGTGGCACAAACATTGACGTTTATAATATAAGTAGAATGTACTGACTGACTACTGACCTCTGCCTATAGGCGAGCGATCACGGAAACCGCCGCGCGCCCCACGTGCCCCTCGCTGCCCCCTCCCGCGCCCCCGTCCCCTGCCGCGCGTGTCACTGCGCTCAAACCCACTTTCTTCTTCCTCCCTGTAGGAACCTATAAACAAATATTTTGTTTCTTATTACCTATATTGTATAGCTGTATTTGGAAATTTTTACTTCACAAGTAAGGTGATTTTTAAGTTAGATATTCATTAAAATAAGACTTGAATTTGAGACACAATAGAAAGCCTGTGGAGTCCTTCAAAAACCTTAAAATGTTTGTACTAAGATTGCTTTGCTTAGAAACAAAATAATGAATGGACAAAAATGCACAGGCCTTAACCTGATAAAGTCAAAGTTGTAAATGAACACCTAATTTAACTGCTATTCAGAGCTACCTATATTACTAAAGGTTATATTAGATAGCTTTATTATAAAGGACTACGTCTATTGCAGACAATTTATGATGAAAGTCTGTTACAATATTTTAGCATTATGAAAATATAGCACTCAGCAGAGAAGCAAAGGAACTGGCTAACCAGTACCTAGTACAATATTAAGTACATGGACCACTTCATGCCACTTTTGACCCACCATAACTTCTTTAACATAGGTAAGAAATCTTACCCTGATCACCGATATAGTTTCCAAAGCTATCATAAAGATCATCTCCATCATCCACTGGAATAGGCATCTTAGTATCAGACAATGCAACAGCTGGTGGTATATCTGGCTGAATTGTTACCACTTCTTGTTCCCTCCTGAAGTGAACAACAAAGATATAAAGTAGAATAAAGTTTACCAAAACCACACATTAATAGAAAAACAATCTAAAATTTAAATACATAAATTAGGCAAAAGGTACTTTAAAACAAAGCTATTAGCAATATATAATACATTTTAATGCTTTAACACAAACTCAAAAGCTTTATTGCAATTGATAAAAATAATTGTACTTAGGATGGGCAGCCTACTTTCTTACTCTCCATATAATGGAAGTATACAGGTAAAGGGTTTATTTTGATTTAGTGTCACTAACCGTCGTCTTTAACATTCCTATGATGATCACGACCCCTCCTCCTATCATGATAATAAGAAGATTATGCGTTTATTATTAGTAGTAACAAAATCAATTGTCTTACCTCTTATTATCATTATTGGTCAATGCAGTTCTAACAGTAACATTTTTGCCTTGTAAAATACTGCCGTTGGCTTTAGCAATGGCATCCTGCGCTCCCGCCTCAGTCTCAAATTGTACGAACCCAAAGTTTCTATTGATGATGATCCCATTTATTTTACCATATTGAATGAAATGTTCGTACAACTCGTCCACAGTAGCCTTATCGGATAAACCGCCGACATAAATACGGAGGTGGGCCGTAGCCCTGTTTTTCATATCATTTCTATCTAGAGTTAATTTATCTGAAACAAATAGGTGAGAGTTTTGATTTGTTCTGTTACTGGAGAGACAACAAACATACCGCTGTTTTCCTTACCTGCCATGACTGCTCTATTTATTGATTTAGAGTACGAAAACGCTAAGCTGTCGTAGCTTCTAGCCTCGTCTCTACAATCTACTATTTATTTTAATAACCCAGTAGCTGATAAATATCTAGGATCCGGGAAAAAGCAGAAACCGCAGCACAAGAGCAACACAGAGTAAGTAATAAGAGCAAGAAGAAGCAAAAAACAAGGCAAGCAAGCTGGCTGGCTGGCCTGCTGGCTGACGGACGACGACGATGCTGATTGACAATTATTTTTTTCTGAGATTGACAATTGATTGATTGAAGTCACAGATTGAAGTACACATTAAGACTGATTGATATTGATCAATGAAATTGCCTTTTATTTTGTTTAACCCTGTGGTTTTATCAGTAGAAAATTGTTGTATTACATACAACTACATACCTATTTATTTAACACAATAATAAAATAAATACTGACGAAAAAATATCGAATTTTTAATTAATATTACAGAATAGGCTGTATAAACTAGCTCTATTTTTTATGGCATACTGACACTGACAATGACAGTTGCTATTTTTGACAATGTCATTTAATTTTCCGTCCAAGTCTGCGGAATGTTTTGAGGTTATAAAGTATGGATTTCTCTGAGAAAAAGTGGCTAAATAGGAGTTATATAATTTTAACAATTGATTATCAATGTGTTAAAGCATCGAAATTAATTTAAATACTCAGTAAAGAATCATTTATTTTATTAAACTGTGTTCAAGTAAGTAAATGCGTAGATCATCATTGTCATATATAAAACATTTATAAACTAGTTAATATAATTTTATCTAGATACTACAACGTACCTTGTAGCTTTGTGTAATAGACTTTGCACATAGTAATAGAAAGTAGAATAGAATCAGTAGTAAAACATTAATGTAAAACAGAACTTTCTGTGCTAACCACACATTTAAATAATACTATTGTTTTAGGGGAAATTTGATACATCAATGTAATTAATGACATTCAGAAGAGTATTTACTAGAGCTATAAAGAACTATAAAAGTGGTGTGGGTATAATATTCAGTCCGAAGTATCTGTTTTTCACTAATGTCTTTCTGTCAATGGGTATATCAACCGTAGGTGACACATTGGAACAGTCGTATGAAGTATATACAGAACAGGAAGATGAAATCGATTACAAACGCACTGCACACATGTCCTTTTCTGGAGCTTGTGCAGGGGTTCTATGTCACCATTGGTACAAGTTTATAGATACTGTTATAAAAGGTCGTACTTTTGATCAAGCAATAAAAAAACTTGCCCTTGACCAGTTTGTTGCTTCTCCGATAATTATTTTGTCGTTTTTTGCAACTGTGGCTATTTTTGAAGATGATCCATTGGAAAACTTCACTGATGAAGTTAAAGACAAATTCTGGACTTTATATAAAGCCGAGTGGACTGTTTGGCCCCCAGCTCAAATGATAAATTTCTACTTTCTACCTACTAAATTTAGGGTTTTATTTGATAATACAGTATCTCTTGGATATGATATTTATACATCTCGTGTTAAACATGCTAAAAAGATAAAAGTAGAAACAAATGACAAAGAAAAAGATCAGGATACAGGAAATAATATTTCAATGACAGAGATTGATGACACAGAAATTGAAGAACCAGAGATTGAAGACACAGAGATTGAATTTGAAGAAATTGATAGCGAAGCTGAGGATGAGGATTAGATTTCCAACTATATTTATTGTAGTATTTCTACAAAAATAGGATTACTATTGTGACTATTTTCGTATGTTTTAAACCATATGCATAAATTAACTTTTTTATGTTAGTTGAATTGAAGCAGATGGAGTATATAATATATTTTTTATGATTAGATTTTTGTTGTTGTTTTACTTTAGTATTTATTTGTATAATACTTTTAAATTAGTTTTTTCAAAATAAAACATTGTTTTGTTTATTTTTCTACAGTTTATGTTGTTACTTAAAGCAACCAAAGCTAATCTAAAATTAGATGTGCTGGAGTTATTTGAATTGATAATAAGAAATAAAAGAAAAGAAAAGAAAAAAAAAATCTTTATAAAGAATATTTGTTGTTGTTGTTGATATTAAAATGTTAATCCAACATGTAAGTTTGTTTCTCGGTTGAACTAGAAAATTAATATTTGATCTCATATATCTAAAGTTCATTAATAGGTATTGGATATTTTATTTAGAATTTGATTTATTTTTTCCGCAAATAAATTCCTATTTTTGTAGAAACCATTGTAATTTTAGAATACATAGTTTTTTAGCTCTTAATCTAAAACTTTGTGAATTTAGAAAATCCAATGATTTTGTTACAGGTTTCATTTGCAATGCAATTCACTGCAGGATGGAGAAAATTTGTTAACCACATACCAAACAAAGAACGCGTGCTAACCCGACTGAAAGATGCCGTTCGTGTAGCATTCAGTGACAAATACCTGATCTACACCAATGTGACCATTTCTGTTACATTATCTTCAGTTGGAGACGTCATGGAGCAAGGCTATGAACTATACACCAAGGAATTAGAAAAATACAGTCCAAAAAGAACTATGCATATGGCATTCTCTGGAGCCGCCGTTGGTGTCCTTTGTCACCATTGGTACAAAGTCTTAGACAAATTCATCGTAGGGAAAACTTTCGATATGGTTACGAAAAAGCTATTTTTAGACCAAATGATATTTTCGCCAATAATGATCATGACCTTTTTTGGTAGTGTAGCCATATTTGAAGAGCATCCTTGGCAAAATTTCAAAGACGAAGTTGGCGACAAGTTTGTGAAATTATACCGCGCGGAGTGGCTTGTGTGGCCACCGGCGCAAATTATCAATTTCTATTTCCTACCGACTAGATTTCGAGTGTTATACGACAATACTATATCTTTAGGATACGACGTTTACACGTCTCAGGTTAAACATAATAAACACAGCAGTCCTTCAACTTCTTGTAACATACAAAGACTGTCGTGACGAATAGGTATGTAAAAAAAAAAATAGTCAATTTTTATTGTTAGTTACCATAATTTTATTATATACGTACTTAATATGTAGTACGATAAGATACAATGTATGTTACATACGAACATTATCAAGAATAGCTGTGATACAATGTGTAATTCCGTAATTTATTGTTGTGATCGTCCTAAACAAAAATATTGACTTTGATACTAGTATTTACTTCACAATAAATCGTATTTATTGTTACTTATACAGTGTTTTTATTTATTTTGGTGTTAAAAATGGCTCTTCGGCGGGTGAGCTTCTTTTGCTCGATCTTATATTAGTTAAGACACTGCGAACTATTGTATTTTCTAATATTCGATCAGGCCAAGATTCAGAGCGTCGATTTCGCCGTAAATCCTCTAAAGTTGGCATTTGGCTCGTCCTGTATGTGTTGCGATGTGAACTGAAGGATTTGCTGCGTCTCTTCTCTTTGAGGCTTAGCAATGAAGTTAGTAGTTTGTCTAGCGCTGCTATATCTTCTATATTGGATTCCTTTGGTCGTATGTATGGGGTGGAGGCACCGGAGGCTCGCTGGCTTGATCTCATTGAAACCGGAGTACGAGACTGCAGCCCGATTGATCGTTTTACCTGAACAGAAATTAACATTAAGTAGGCACTGAACACCTTCATCTTAGTTTAAATCTTGAATATGAACCTAAAGGTTTCTTTCGATTCTCGGTCTCATTTCACCATTTGTTATGCAAAACTTAAATGTACGTCCCTACTTCTTCAACTTCAAAAGAAATAAGTAACTTATAAAACTTGATTGTTTAAGGCTTGTTTGTTTACCTCATCGGCACTATGGCTCTGGTAGCTCATCCTCTTAACTTTTCTATAAGTTTCGTCATCCAACGCTTCCTCTACTGCGGCTTCTAATTTCTCCCTGGTTTCCGCGTCAGGCACTTGGTTTAAGTCGTCTAGCATTAATCTGGGAAAAAGGGGTGTTTTTTTAAGAACAAGGTTGGTCTCCTATGTTTCTAAGTATAACATTTGTTTCATTAATTTTAGTTGAGATTTAAAGTTCAACTTATTAAGTATATAGGTAGTATATCTATACGTAGACTATATTAAAGTACTTAGGTAAACTCATAGTCGAACAGTGGAAACCTGAGGGGAAACGGGAAAACCCTAATACAGGTTTATCGATTTCATGCATTCCACTTTCTTATAGGTATAATACCTACCTGAGATACCTTGAATCGCAGTTCTTTTGGCTCGAGTAGGCACCTATTAGGTTACGTTAGAGTTAATACTAAAATCTGTGCTTACTATATTTATTAAATAAGTACTATAAAATTAGTAAAAAACGTGTGATATTTACTCAGCCCGTTCATTCTCCTCAGCGCGTCTCAAGTTAGCTCGGTTAGCTTCTCTAGCCACTCTGATATCTTGCTCCCAAAACCGTCTCAAGTCTGGCGTGGAAGTGTATGGAGCTGCCACTTCCTTTATCTTCAGAAACATGATTGCAGTTATGTAAATGCATATCACGTTTACGATTGTTAGACAGCAACTCACGATACCTAGAGGCAGTTGCGAGAAGTTAACTTAAAGAAACCATCGTGGTACCACCATGTTTTAAATTACCTAGGTAGTATGCTAGCAAGCTGAGACATTTTTACTTGGTCCTTCCCTTACAAGGACATACTTAGGTTATCTATATAAAATATTGCTTATTATTTGCAAGCCATGCATGGACTATTTATCATATCCTACTCAGTCGCGGGGAAAGTAATGTCTTTAACTTATTCAGTCTTCGAGCTACTTAACTCTTTGTACCTACCTACATTATGTATGGACACAATCAATAAACCCGTCTAGATATTTGTCTAGTCTAGCCAATGAACCAACTATAAAACCTTCCCCTGAAAGTCAAAAGTTAAATGGATTTGTCTAAATCCTTTCTTATCTTAAGTACTTTCTTTGTTTAAAGACTTAAAAAGATCGAGATAAAAATATAAAACTTATGTTTTATCAGAGTTTTTTTTATTCCATTTTTTAACTTACAAATGAAGATCCAAACTAAGCTGCATTCGTAGCGTTTTAATAATATGTTTAGCATTAGCATACCTAGCCTAATTTATTTTAACACTAGCTTTTACCCGCGACTTCGTCCGCATAAGTTTTTTTGTTTTCTCCCGGCTGTAAGTCCCCCTGCAACAACGTCCCTCTATCGTGTTCCGGTCCTCAACTTCACATCAAAATTTGTTCAAAAGCAACCTAAGCACATAATGGATAGCTCCGAATGTTTCCTTAGTAAATATAAAAAGTAAATATGTAAATCGGTTTAAAATACTACTAACTATACCTACCTGCCAACCCCCGATGTATACAAATCAGATCAATAGTTTTGGCGTAATTTGATTCTAGACAGAGTTTTAATGTTGTAGATAGGTATGTATTCGGTCCCGTGGGAATGAGATATTTTCCCGAAGTAAAAAGTAGTCTGAATTTTGGTACCTTCCTACCCTATGAGTTAAGTAGTGTGATGGAATGTCGCTAAGTTTCGATCCAAGTAAAACTGTTAAATAAAGACAGTTGCATCAAAATTTTATCATAAATTCCATAAATTATGGCGCCTACCTACCCTCTAAGTTAGAAAAGTGATTAAATACTAACTTGACGTCTTAGTAACACTCAGTTTAAAAAAAAAACCATCAAAATCATTTCAGTAGCTATGGCGTCATGCGCTTCTTAACACGATCACGCTATATTTCCGCGGGAATGAGGTATTTTCCCGCCGTAAAAAGTAGCCTGTATCCGTGCCTAGGATTCTATCTTTAATTAAATTAACCAATTCTTATAAAAATCCGTTCAGACGTTAAGGCGTGAATGAGGTAAACTTTTAAAACAAACGATTCAAAATCACTAACTCAATTCAGTTTTCTGCCTACTTCCTACCCCCTAAGTACGATGACGTAATCATTTTGATCTTATATCCGTTTTTAGGTAACCATCTATTACCTTACTAAATTTCATCAAAATCCGTTCAGCCGTTTAGACGTGAAAGAGCAAAAGTCCCAACAAAAACGACTAAAAATCACTAACTCAATTTAGTTATCTACCTACTGCCTACCCCCTAAGAACGATGGCGTGATTATTTATAGCTTATGACCATTTCTAGGTTATCATCTATCACCATACCAAATTTCATCAAAATCCGTTCAGCCGTTTAGGCGTGAAAGAGTAACAGACAGACAGACAGACAGAGTTACTTTCGCATTTATAATATTAGTATGGATAGTATGGGGTATGGATTTAGTATTAAGTGCTTAAATTTAAAGTTTCATGGTTTTATCTTTGAATAATGACGATCTCCCATACTAACTTTCATCCCTTATTACCACCCCCTTAAGCCTTTTTTCGCGACAAAATATAGCCTATGTCCTTTCTCAAGGTCTAGACAACCTCTGTACCAAATTTCATTGAAATCGGTTCAGTAGTTTAGGCGTGAAAGCGTAACAGACAGACAGACAGAGTTACTTTCGCATTTATAATATTAAGTATGGATTCATTACGTGAAAGAATGTAGGTACGAAAGTGACCAATCTACAAGCCTAATTTTATGTGAATTTTACCTACAGGTACCTAAACCCCCAAATACCATACAATCGCAGATTCGGAGGCCTGAATACCTAAGCATTAAATATTAATGAAATCTATTCAGCACTCGTCTTACAGTAGCTCTAATTACGTACCATTGACTGCAAATTCAATAGGAAGATAATCATGGTACAAGGGCTCGTATGAAGTGTTTCCGAAGTACGCCTCGCCCTTGATGTGTGGTACCTTCACTCCGGGGTACAGCAACCAAATACAAGACAGCGCCCAAAATAAACCCTGAAAGTTTTGAACGTGTGCCCCATAAACAATGGCGTAGAAATATTATGGTAATTAAACGTGGTGAAGGGCATGCGCGGTTTGTTTTGTACTATGTAGATTACTGAGTAAGTAGATACTTAGTTACGTTGTTGTAAGAATTTATTCATAGATATCAACTTAGATCTTTGGCATAGCTGCTTAGAAATGCGTTAATTTATGCTACTTACATAGCTTATATAGATACTTCGGTAGGTATCTAATGCAAGGCTTAGCAATTTCTAAGGTTAATTTGAAAAGCAATACTCACATCACTTGCCTAGAATGCTTTATCTCTAAACCAATTATTTCAGCTAAGATACCTACGAGACAACAAAGGAAACGTGTCCTTGGCACTTAGGTAGTCGGGAAAATGATACCTAGTTAATATTCTTATTACGGGTGGAACTTTTCGCGTTTGTGTGCTATGAAACTGCACACAAACGTGAAATTTCTTATTGGGACGATCCTTGAATTTACAAAAAAGTCAATTGCATTTTTTTGCCAAACAACTTCCAATGACTTTTCATTTGTTTTCACGGAACACTAATTACTCCACAATTTAAAATTGTTGAGCGAATTCATAGCTAACCCTATAAGTAGTTAACGTTGTATATCTAAGTTTTTTAGTATTTTTTTAAAATGTTTGTGCTTTTAACAATCTCCAATAGTCTTAATCTCCTTTTCCACTCTGAATCACATCTAGGTGGCTTCAAACGATACAACAAATCCGGTTCTATTTCCAATAGTTACAAACCCGATAAAACCCGAAGGAAGGGTGTGATTCTCTTCAATTGATTTAGCGACTAAATCTTATTACGCCTTATCACAGGCTTTATACGACCGATCGAACAGAGACAAAAGAAACCAACGAAAGAAACAATGTTAATTTACGGTTGGATATGGATTCAGATAGAAAAGTGAATTGTAAGTATGACAATTTAATAGTATATGTTCTTAATTTTATGTTATATCACCCCTTTCTTCTACCCATTATTGTGTTCATACTTAAGTAGGTTTTACCTACCTACTTATGTATAGGTAGAATTAAGTAGAATAGAGTTGTCACAACCAAGGGCGGATCCAGCTTTGGCGCCAGGGGGGGTCACATAAAAAGAAATTGTATTTTTTCAACTTAAAACAAGAATGAGTTGAATTTTAGTCGTTCCGATTCCGATTGAAGATACGTCTCGCTAGACGTTAAGGCCGAAATCGCAACTGCAAACGGTGAAAACATAATAATTTTTAAGCATTTTGGAGCAAATAAGGCCGCCGGGCCGATAGCTTTAGTTTGTATAAAACGGCAGTGGCAGCAGTGGTGCGCGGCGGCGCTTTTTTGAAGCTTGAAGTTTGCGTTACGGCGTTGTGACGTTGCTAAAAAGAGCGGTTTATTGTCGTATAGTAGGTAGCCAGTTCCTGGTGATTTTTGACTGTGGATTTATCCACCAATAGTCGTGTATCTGTCATTGTTTGTAGGTAACTGATTGCTTTTTCGTTATCAAGAAGTTATTATTCAGTTTTTTTTTTAAACACGACTGCGCCGCTCGCCACGCCTCTGCCGCCACTTCTTTTCCGCCAATTCTTGCGTTGCGGCGTCACAACGCGGAAATATGTTTCGGCCCGTACTGGTTAAGTGGTCGCAAATTATCGGACGCGTCTGAAAGAGGCGTCTTTACAATGTATAAATAAAATAAATAAGTTCAATTAGTGGTTCATCTGAGTCCTGCAACCAGCTCAGGGGGGGGTCATGACCCCCATGACCCCCCCCTGGATCCGCCGTTGGTCACAACACCCACTCAAACATTATTTAGGGATGCAAGTATGATACTTACCTAGATAGTAGCATTTAATTTGAAAACACTTCGCTATGTCAACTAACTAAGTTGTTTGTTAGCCAAAATGTACTAAAGTTGTAGAAAACTTTTACTCACACAATTGACAACAGGCGGCAACAGTGAGGCTGATATAGCGATACCGATGAGAGGGCCAGCACTCCCTTGGAGCAAGGCTAGCGCCACTCCGGTGCCGGAAGTCAGAGCCCACAGCACTCCCATCCATAGGGAACGCACATTTCCGCTAAATTTAATCAAATCCTTTATTGAAGGGTTTTTGGGATTGAAAGCAATCTTTCGTTTTGCTACCTATTTTTTCGTACCTATTTGTTTGATTCTATCTATTCATCCTCAATCAATGTAGGTATAGGTACTGTATATAAGTACCTATTACAAACAGTCAAAACCAGTTATGCCTGATTAGCAGTTAAGAGCGGTTTTGACTGGGAACTTTGACTTTTTTTGTAACATCCCTTGCTTTATCGGAACCAAATAAAGTAACCTACTTACCGAGATTTCATCTCCTCTGTAGGAAAATCCCCGTATCCCCAAGGCATATCAGTTGATCCCAAGATTAATCCGAAGATAAATCCAAAAAGCAATGAGAAAAACATGCCAACGACTAAACTTTCGAAGCCGTTCCTAATGAGAGTCCGGTCAGAAATAATGGTGCCGAATGTTATTGACATTACGGGGCCCATTAGTGGGGACACCAACATTGCTGCTACGATGTTTGACGCGTTGTTTTCTACAAGACCGAGAGCTGCTAGGGAACTGAAACAAATGAACATTTCAAGGAGTTCCAATACATCATTGTGGTTTAGATAGATAGGTACAATGAGTATCTTGCTCGTGCTCATTTTAATTTCTCTTCATCTACTTCATAACTTCAAAATATCCGTTTTGTTCTGTGTAGAAGTATTTATATGTTTCGCTTTCTTCTATAAATAACGTTCATCTTAGTCTCGTAACGTAGTTAATCAATTTAACAAGTCTTACACGGTGTTACCTACCACTACTTGTGTGTTCGATCGGTTTCGTATTCTCCGTTTAATAACTGGATACGACAAACGACATGAACGAGTTGTACTTACGCACAGTAATCTCAATCTAATCTAATTTTATAGGCTTTTTTGAAATATCGACACTATTTGTGATTTGCCCTTTACCCATACTCACTCGGCTGTGATAATTAGGGTGAGATAGTCGAAAGTAAGCTCGCCGCCTCCTCGAACACCGTCGACTACTTGTTTCACAGTCAATTTGGACCTAATAGACTCTACGAAATTGCGCCAACGCTTCGCATCTTCCGTTTTCCTCCTGTGTGTGGAATAGTCACTTGAGAATTTTGAAATTGGTACCTAAAGTAAATCTTTACGATAATTAAGATAGAGCTTCGCAATCGGTACTCACAATATTGTTTCTTCGTCAGGTTCATTGTCGAGGGCTGAGTGAACTACGGTACATGGTAGGACGCTGAAAAAATTCGGCAAAAAATATTTATGACATACCTACCTACGTATGGGTGTTCGGATTCGGTTAGTCGCAGTTAGATTTTTGTGTTAGCAAAATTGTATTTAGGTACTAGACTTTGTATATTCTGTAGATAGAGATTAACAATTGCTTCATATTATAACCGACAGTAGATAAAATATCTTTTGTATGTAGGTAAGTAGATTTTTCTTTTTCTTCGCTATTACTATTAGTTACCTCACTATAGATTTACATCGAACCCCAATGCCAAGTTTAGTTAGGCAGTGCAGCATGGTTTCACAAGGGTCACCGGTGGGCAATGGGAATACCACTTCGAAGTAGTTGCCAGATTTATCGCCCAACCACACAACATGTTCGACGTTTAGTTTCCTTAGTAGCTCGTGTAAAATCTACGGACATATTGAAATTTGAAATTGAAAAATAGATCAGAAGTTTTAAAAATGAATAAGTACCTACTCATCGCGATTTTGAATCAATTTAATCCTTCCGTCGCACTTAAGTCGGGTTTGCTACCATAATTACTTATAGCAGGTAAACGACACATTACTAACTACGGGGATCTACTTAAATATAAGAGATCAGTCAAAATGGTCATAAGAAACTGCAGATCATATCTATTTTCGAGTGTTTAAGTTACCTGCTATCTTCGAGCAACACGACTATCCAACTACGCTTGCTACAGACATTTTGCTAAAAATAAAAACAAAAGACTTACATTTTCCATCGTAATAATATCATCGTCCTCATTTATATTTTCCAACGTAGGATTGAACCCTTCATTATAGTATTCCTGCGTCAAATGAACTGGAATAGCTTTAGATTTTTTATTACGTAACTCCACTTCCAAGTGACATTGTTTATAAGATCCTGAATCTATAGAAATAATGTCTTTCGGTTTACCGAACTTTAAAATATGCTCATAATTGCTTGAAGGTATGCAAACGACGAATACTACTCCGGAAGGCATTTTAGATTGAAAATAATGTAGTTATTAATGATAATGATCACATTATGGTCTGTGTTCAATGATTTCAAAGTCAATACTGAGGACATTTCGCAAGTTGACTTCATAGATAACAGTTAATTAACCCTTGGAAAATTAGATGCAGTTAAAGACGCGTTATGAATTTTGTGATAATTAAAATATGGCATCAAAGGTAGACGGTGGAGTTTAACATCTCGTTTGCACTTATCGTACGTCGCATCCGGTTTTTTTTATCAGAAGACCAGTAGAGTTCATAATTAATTAATGAAATGCTCTGCTTTTAGAAAGTCATTATAGTAACAGGATCCGAAACACAATAAATAGAAAAGACATCGATCTTTGCAGGTCCTACAGGAGGGAAATACAAAACAACTGAAATATTTTATGTAAATAATTGAAAACACTTATATTATAATTAGGTACCTACGTATACGTAACAAGTCTAATCAATCAATAATGAAACATTAATACTTAACAATAAAAAATAAGTAAGTACTAAGTACCTATCGATACAGGATACATTTTATACATCGTACGTTTGGCTACTTAAAACTATTCCATAATTTTTAAGGTTCATAGTAAAATTCACTGACGGTTCTATGGTAGGTGCTTGAGCGACTTTCTGTTCTAAATTCTTGTTTTCATCTTCCAGGCTATCGAATGCCATGTTGTAGAACGAATATTTGCTATTGTCTTTGTCTTTAGCTATGTCTCTTTTATCATTATTGTTCTGATTTTCGCTGTCTCGATCGGTGTAGGTGAAGTTGCCTGGAGTCCCAAGGTCCACGGCTTCCGAGTTCAATTCTGGTCTGTTACGATGATAAATAATTATATTAGGAATCAAGAAACTTGCATATTTTAGAATAACCAATTAACACATTGTTATCTATAGTCATGTCTACTCTTTGAGATTTAAGAAATATCATCACAAACCTAGTTTTTTTTTATGGACCAGTAAAATAACAGGCATGCATGTCAATTTTTCATTACACTAAGCATTTTGCAAGTAGGCTACTCTAATTAAATTACGAAGGTATGTACCTACCAACTTTATCAGTAGGTACAACATATCTAAAGTAATGCTGAATTAAAAAGTTCTA
The DNA here is from genome assembly GCA_947563765.1 of Anarsia innoxiella. Taxonomy (NCBI): domain Eukaryota; kingdom Metazoa; phylum Arthropoda; class Insecta; order Lepidoptera; family Gelechiidae; genus Anarsia; species Anarsia innoxiella. Next base: position 3,985,588 of record OX387404.1, on the reverse strand, counting down.
AGTAAGCGGAAGAATTAAATAAAAGTTATGAAAAAATACTCACTGAGTGTTTAGAGTATTTTCAGCTGCAGTTTCAGTTTGATTAAACAGCGGTATACATGGACTATTCAAGCGATAGGTAACAGTGTCGTTTTGTACGGGGTTAGCAGGCGGATTGTTACTTTTATTATCCTTTACTTCGTTACACCAGTTACTGAAAGGTTAAAAGTTATTGTTAATGATGATAGTAGAGTCAGGTAGAGTCGGGCGTCGGCATTAGTTTAGAAAATATAAAGCTTTAAAACTGCAAGGATCTTTATTAAGATAAGAATAAGTTTCCTAGATACTAAATTTTTGGCATAAAGGACAATGCAGTTGTTTAGCATAAACTATGCAAGTAATTGAATATGATGCAAAAAGGTAAGTTAAATCTTGAAATTAGTTCTAAAAAAGTATTAGAGTTGTACCTACTTATATCGTACAAGCATTGTAAAATAACTACGTAGGTAGTAGCTTTTGTTGAAAACTTACTTGCAGATGTAACTATAAAGGTATGTAGGTACCGAAGTACCCAAATAAAATTCATCTTTACCTAATAGGTGTCCAAAGTACAGGCACATCCTTTTTGTTTCTGCGTTTGTGTGTCGGTAGAATATTCCTGCTGGATCGCCACCACGAGAAGTCTCGACGTTCTAGCGGGCACACCTCTTTCACCTGAAGCAAAACATTTCTATGTTAGATAAAATTTTAAACCTACTATAGGGCAGCAGCCGTTTAATCATTTTCTAATTCCGAGCGTTAAATACTATAGTCGGGTTTCAACTGCATGAATCAGTTCGAGTACGGCCGCCCTAACGTCAAAAAGTACCCTAAGGCAGTTCAAACAACAAATAAACCCACCTGGGTTCAATTGTTTCATACGAAACCCTATCAACTCAACAACGGTAGATAAAATTCAGTGTTTATCAGTTCAGTGCTGTTTCTTTCCCGTATCAAGAAAAAAGATCAACTTTCTAAATATTTGTAATCTTACCTTATAAACAGCAACGCCAGCGAGAAATATGCAGATGATATTGACAAGAGTAAGGCAGAGGGACACGGCTCCAAGAACAGCGAGCTCTGTTGGTTGGTTCTCACTGTATATGGTACTCTTCACTACGGTAGTCCAGCGGGTATCGTCATCCATGAAGATAAGGTGCACGAGAGCCATTGCCCAGAGGAGACCCTGGGGGAAAAAGCGGTTATTTGACATTAATAACCGGTGATTAATTGAAGTCCCTAAAGTTGCTAACCGCAATTGTCACCCTCAAACTTTAGGCGTAATTTTTTCTGAATTTTGGGTTTCCTAAAGGTGTTTTCAGAAAGCCATCAATCAATCAATTGATGTCAATCAATTGATGTCAATCAATTGATGTCAATCAATTGGCGTAGTAGATTTTAAGTCAAAGTTTTTTAAGTGTGCCTTAATATTAATTTTCAAGGCATTTATTCATTTGATTGTTTCAGGATACTCCTACATTGGCTACTCGTACTTAAAACAAAATACTTACAGCATTAACAGCAGGCGGCAATAGCGAGGCTGATATAGCAACCCCGACAAGAGACGCGGTGTATTCTCCAAGTACCGCCAGCGCCACTCCTGCGCCGCTCGGGATCGCAACCAGCACACCCACCCACAGAGACCGGATTTCACAGCTGGAGAAGATGTATGTTAAGAAGGTTAATTTAATGCATCAGATGATAAAGAGACATGTAAAGTGTATCTGAGACTAAAACTGCGGTAAGGGCACGTCAGGTAGAGTCTTGACATATTCTATCTAAATCACTTTTAGCTACGATGTTGAGAGTGTCACTAAACCTCAAATGTAGCCCTTTTGTATTGCTTCTACACCCCGACTAACATACTTACTGTAAGCAACAAATGTTCTTACAAAAAACACCATAGTCATTGAAGACAAAGCCTTCTAAAAAGATAGTCTACACTCTACGTACATGTTCCAACTCACTCCAGAAGGGAAAGAGTTGAAACAGTGAAGCTGTAGAATGTTAGAACTGAAATTTGTTAATAGGTAAAAAGAACACATACCGCGACATCATCTCATTAGTGGGCCAGTCACCGACGCCGTAACGTTCGTCCACAGCACAGATACCGAGGCCGAAGATGAACCCTATAATAAGGGACAGGAACAAGCCCAGAAGTTCGTGTGTCACACCCATGTGCTGCAGAGAACGGTCGCGTACTGCTGTGCCGAGTGTTCCAGCTGTTATTGGACCCTGGAAGAAAACAGTTTGGGAATGTAGAGGTACGTAGATAAGGCTTTCATTTATCTTAGCTTTCCAAGGAATTCAAAATAATGTTGTACTGTGGTTGTACCGATATTTTGAAAGTTGATACATAAATATACGTCGGTAGGTACTTTACTTAGGTATCTCTAGCTAGATGATGTACCTGCCTGATAAAAGTAGAGATAGTAAGAGGTACAAAAATATGGCGAAAACAGAAACGAAACTGAAAGGAAAATTTACATACATTTCAGCTCTATTCAGAGATAAGTGGTCTCTAGGGAACCATAAAATATCATAGCTAACTAGCTCGCTATTTCTAGTCTTTATCTTATCTTATATTTGTGCTAGGTACCACAACACGTAATTTTTTTGTAACTTTAAATTGGATATTATTAATTAAAACTTCATCACACAGCTATAACGATGTTTATAAACTTTTAATTTCCATGAAGTGATGCCTTTAACAATTAAGTTAGCTAACAACCGGTTTGACACGATAGTTTAAGATGAGATGCGATGAATTAAAAAAGTAGAGTTTGAAACGCGATCCAGCAGCAAAATACCGAACTAAGCTGATCGGTTTAAAACTGGAAGAAGTCTCCAAAATTAAATTAAGGTATTTAAAAAACGCGCCAAAACATACCATGAGAGGAGAAATAAGCATGCTGGCCACAAGAATAACAGTAGAGTTCTCCACCAAGCCAATAGCAGCCACGAATGCAGCCACCACTAACAGGAACAGCCAGTCAAAAGTCAATGCGGCGTCTGCGCGCACTACTTGTAAAACTTGGGCTAAGTTGTTGCGTGCGCGCACTGATGAAGAAAAACGGGACCATGCTGTGTTTGTTTCGCTGGAACGTTAAGATACTTGCGTTTGTTAAGTGTCTCGTAGAGTTGAAGGGGGTAACTAGGAGTTGTATCTTCCTCCATACGCAAATATCATCTTTAAATGCATCTCTACTTATGTCGATAATATTTAAGTACTGAAAAACTTTTAGGCAGATGTGGCGACGTAGGTAGGTACATGGCGTAGTTCAGTAGGTTATAAATAATTCTAATGATAATCAATTAATAAAGGTAATTATAATAAAATAGGACCTAATTAAAATTAACTACTTAAGTACCTACTTATAATTATTTAGAAATAATTTAATATCTGTTTATAAATACCAAAGAAAATACTTACTTCTGCGTATCTCCATGGTCCACTTCGTTAGCGGTTTCTTCCAACGAGGAATTGTAGTAAAGAGTGCAAGGGATGACGCTGACAGATGACTGATGACGAGATCCAATGCCGAAGGTCCTCAACACTTGCAGCAACTCCTCACATATACACCCAGATTCCAAGGAAAATATTACCTTTGTAAGAACAGAATGAATTAATGTAATATCATCTCATTTCATTTATTCGTACATACATACATACATAGGTACATATCTATCACGCCTCTCTCCCATTGGGGTAGGCAGAGAACACTTCCTTCCACTTGCTGCGATCCAAACACACCTCTTTCGCTTCATCCACACTCATCAGTCGCCTCATACATGCCCGTCGGTTTAGGGTACTAAATATCTCTCTATCTCTCTCTTTTATTCGTAAAACAATAAATTTGTATCCGAATATAACATTTTGTAACCGACTTCATTAATATTTTTTTAATTCTCGATTCGGCAAATAAAACTACAACATTTTTGATTAATTAAATGAATATTATTATAATTAGGCAACTGTGTATTTATTTTTTCAATAGAATTTACAGTTCATGACCGTGTAAAATAAAAACAAAAGAAGTGTAAAAACAAAACAAAAGAACACTGCATTATTCATTTTGAAAGAAAATAACAAAGCCTGATCTTCCTTGATAAATAGCTTTGTATTTTTATCATCTGTGCGTAAGCACATAGTTGTAAACCTATAAACCTATTAGGTAAATAGGTATAGGTAAGGACGAGAAATAACATTTCCCTCGTAAGCCAGAAAAAAGATTGTCTAGCAGACCACCAGCATTAACGAAAATCCCCAATTCCATATGCTGGTCGCGTTCAAAACATAATAATGACATTATGTTGTTCTGTTATGAGGATAAACAGCGTTGGTCAAAGCCATCAAGATTCCTATCTGCCTAATAAGTCTAACAGCTCATTGTTCATGTTGAAAAGTCATTGCAGGAACTAGTTACCCGAGAATTATCATTAGATAAATACATTGTTTTGTAAAAAGTAATGTGTAGATTTATCGAGATATCAGCTAGTTGCAGAAAAGTTCATTATAGACAAAGCCCCATTAAAATGAAGAAAATGGTTAAGTAACTATATTTATTTAATAGACATTTTTGTAACTGGTTGTAATTCTGCTGTTATCTTTGAAAAATCATACAGGTACTTAACAAGAAACAAATAATGATGACCATAGTTAGTTACACACTTTTATAGATTTGTTCTCTTTGGTTTTGTTGTTTTCTTTAATGCCAGTTATTTATAATTAAAGTCTTCGTAAAAGGTGACTTAGGTTAAACAAAATGTTTGTTTGGGTTTATTACCTGCCAGAATTTATCATTCCTTGCTAAGTTCCATGTTGCATTCTTAATATCTAATCGGGTTATTACTTCGGATAGAATCTGAAAGAAAACAAATCTTTAGCAAATAGAAGAAAACTCTTTCGCTGAATCATTCTTCAGAGATTTTTTTTGTCGTCAGATGCTATTGTTTGACGAAAGTGTGCATTGTTTATAAAAACAAAAAATGTGCAATGTTGTTAAGAATCGATTGTGTACAAATGAAGAAGATGCCATTGTTTCCTAATGTTAAGAATGTTGAGAGTAAATCATCTAGTTTGATCTGACCATACTCGTACCGAAATCTATCTTGTAGATAAGTACCTACCTACTGAACCGCAGCAGGCGACGGTTGAGCCGCGGTTTTGTGGCGGTTTTTGCAGTTTCATTCTAAATTACCACGTAAATGACATACCTACCTACTGAGCGCCACAAACGCAGGTGTGCATAGTTCTTTTATGGTATTTTTTATGGTATTTCTTTACGGCTTCGATTTATTTATTTTGATAGGTACCTACTTTTTATTGTAATGTCTTGCTTCCCGTTTTTATTTTACAGTTAAAGTTTACTTATCCATTAAAAAAAGGATTTATCGGCTTATTTTAAGTTACGATCAAATCGAATTGTGTAACTGAATTGGCTTATTTAGTTACATAAGTGTAACAAGTTAGAATACCTAGGTTCAAACTAACATGGATATTAATGAACCAGCAGGCTTATGTTACAGCCGTATAGGTTCTTGTGTGTGATTATGCAGTCTGCTTCTAAAGTTGGCAACTGTACTGCAATGTCAGCAGAAGTACTGCAGTTGGCTTGATATCTAGGTATTTAATAGTACCTACCTACATACAGTCAAGTACTTTTAGTTCAGAGCGTTTCTTGGGGTTTCTAAAACCCTATATTATTATCAGCCTGCTCTTCGAGTACCTCCTCTACTGCTATGAGTGCTTTACTACTAGGAGTATGGCATGTGTACAATTTTAAAATTTACATATCATGTAAGTATACTGTGTAATAGCATTTTGTTATATAAGTTCTAGTTTCAACTTTTGTTAAATGCAAATAGACAATGAACTTCAAGATCTATGATAAAATTAGTAGTCAAAAGATAACAACTTTAAACAGCCGTCTCTACATTATTATACTGCAATGAAAACTTACAGTTTCAAGCGGCGTGTCCCAATGATAAGAGGCCAAGATACCGACTCCAGAACCTGGTCGGGTTATCTTCAATTTATTCCGACTCGGTTTTATAACCTGCCTCAGTTCACTCCACGACGATCTCAAGTAATTCCTCTTTTCATTCGATGTCAAATCGGAAATATTAAGAGCATTCTCACTTTTGCTTTTAAAAATACTTTTTTCATTATTTGTAGTTAGTTTATTTAAATTATCTGTAGATTTAGTTTCTGTAAAGGCCTTTATTTCAAGATGCGGCGGTCGTTCCAAGGAGTTCTTGAGAGATCCAAACAACTTGTTTTCATTAAGTTCATCGATAAGTTTGCTTGATTTCCTTTTTTCTTTTTCGGAGATGACGATTTTGCTTATTCTGTCCTTGTTTAATTCTGCTTCATAGGATTTCCTTGGAATTATTATAATAAAAAGCAGTCCAGCCATTGTTTTTTTATTTCGAAGAGTGGTTGTTACTGCGCGCCTCGTGTCGAGCTGCGTTCGCACTGCGCCTACGACGCTACTCGCCGACTGCCATTCATCTTGCTTCACTCTAACGATTCGTTTTGTTTTCGATTGTCGTCACCTCAATCTCGCGCGGAAAATTGCAAACAATCGACTTCCTCTGTCATTTAGATGTAATTCACCCAACAAATTGACCTAATCGTTGTTTTTCAAGTAAATACTGCGATTAGTTTATCAGTTTCTATTCGTTAATTGTTGCCACATTGTAAGTAAAGTGTCGAAACTACAAATTAGTCTATGTGTAGTAAATAATATAGAACTACAGGCGCGAATCTAGGGTTTAAAATAAAGTGTTTGTTTATTTTTGCTTAATATCAGAAATTTCTATAGGTACATTTAATGAATACGAAGCAAAAAATAGTAACGTGGTGAAGGTGATTCACGTGGCTTGCGCAAAGCAAAATTCAAACAAATCCACTTTATTCATTAGGTATCTATACAACTTCGTCTAAACATAATCGTAACCTTATGCATATTATTATTATCGAAGCTCTTTGATTAAGTTTATTACAAAATCAAGCATCATTCTTACTAACAAGTAAGTTTGGCGTTATTCACGTGGACAATTTCATCCAGTCTGAAGTGCTCCTCAGCAGCGAGCGGTTGAGGGTCAAAATAGAAGTTGTTTCGCGCGTGCGCAGTGCGTGGTTGGCAGTGTAGAGGGCGGGCGGCTCTGAGTGGCTGGGCAGTCGCGGCGGAACCTGCCGCCGAGCGCCTTTGCACCGCTCGTACCCGCGCGCGATCGATACCACCCACTTTGCACAACACCAAACAAAACCCTTAACTGAAGTCAAACGTAAAACCTTGACAGCTACGCCACCGCACCGGGTGGGTGTCCTCCACGAAGGTACCTCATCATCCGCGATGCTGACCAGTTCCTCTACTTGTCAACACCATTAACATGGCTACCATTGAAAAAACCATGATCGTCGTCGATACAACAGTTTATTGCCGAGCTATTCCTGGCAACGAACACATCGTGTGCTTTGTATGTATTATGTGCTTTTGATATGCGGTTACGTAAAGCGGCTGGCGTTTTCGAATCGATAATATTATTAAATGTATGTATATTTTAATAGCCGATTTCGGTGAACGCGCCACGACTCTAGCTGTCGTCAGCTCGTTAGAAGTCTGTACGATTTACGGCTGTTTTTTCAATAAAACAGATGAAGTTGAAGATTGACGTTGACGAATGAGTTTTTTGTTGATAGACGATAGACGGATCCATTTATCGTCGAGGTTTTTGGACCTAGATAGTGTAAGGATAGAAAAACATTAGGTAGATCTATGGTTTGGGACAAAAAACGGTATTACATAACAACTATCCTGTTGTGACGTAATGTTAGAGTTCATTTTAGGAGAGCCGGGCAGCAAAGCTGGCTAACTGCGAGTGTCAGACTCACGGGGCGAACTGTTACGTAGCCTGAATCGTTTACGTAAGATAATCGAACTCGCTATTGTTTACATTTTGTTACTCTTTTAGACACACAAGTTCATAAACATACTACTTAAAAACAATGCTTTTAACATCGTAAAATAAGTAATTAATAAGAGTTTAGTTTTGTTCAGTAAGTATAGCAGAACTGAAAAAAAATTGTATGCAGAAACCAAAAGCTTAGATAACGTATGCATTAGCACTGAAATTGTGCTACACTATGGCACTGAAATAAAGTATTGGTAAAATTATAGTTTCGCGCTCTGCGAAATCAAAAAAGTGCGTTATACTTAGCTATTGTCTTAGACAAAGCGCATTTGTCATAACATAAAAAAGCTTACTAAGCTCTGAAGGTTAGGTATCTCGACAATTATCATTACTGTCTTGGAACCCAACTACATAATTTCCATTCCCAGATTGAATTATCGCCATTATGACTATGATCGGCAATTGTCAGAATTAGGTCACTAATTAGCCGGTAAATGTTAAGGGTAGGGGGTGAGGGTTGAAACTTGAATGTAGAATGTAACAGTGTTGTATCCAACGATATTATTCTAATGGGTTGACCTTTTCCTAATGATTTGTTGGGTAGCATGGATTTAGTACGAAACTTCAAACCATGATTTTTAATCATATTGGGCAATGACAAATCATTTTCGAATTCGAAAAAAAGTTATATCCTAAAAGTAATATGAAAATTGACGTTCTTTTCTTTCGTAAATTGAAGGTGCTACAAGGTTTCTGTATTATGAATGAATATAAAATTAATTATATAGAGAAAGAGTCTGCAAAATGAAGAGATCTATGCAAAATTTTCACAAACACCTTTTTACTCGAGTCGAAGGCTTATAAGTAATTCTCTTAAGCAATAGAGATTAAATAACAATATTTTCACTTCAATTTCGTTTCAAAATTACAACACAATGAGTATTTAATCCAGCGTTACAATATCTTCCGTCTTTTCTATTTGTTTATTGCCCTGAGACGGCTCTGGGGGAAGAAACTCGTAATAGGAAAAACGTGTTTAAAAGATCGAAAATAAAAAGGGCCTTTTTTAGACATCACTTAAAATTTAAGTAGTTTGGGATTATTTAAAACAGAAGATGGCTATCCCGATTCTTTTTTTTTTCTTAATTCACACCTTGACTTAAATAATTACCTACGAATAATGAATAATACTTATTAAAAATTTTATGAGAAATTAGCCACAAAGAAAAGTTTTATTCATGAAAATATATGAAACATCCTCATGCATAACCGTTCGATAGAAATATTAACATTTATGTTATTAATAGAATAATAATAAGAACTCATAAAGCATTCAATATTCTATATGCATATAACATAGGCTTGCAAAGTAATTACGACTCTAACCACCGGCCGCAAAAGCAATTCAGTAAGAATTCCAATAAAGTGCCAACCTAACTTAATATAAGTAAGTTAATATAAGTCTTATGATCTGATCTCATGCGATATAACTTAATCAAGCTATCATAAACAGTGAGCAATCTACTTGCGAGTGGTTATGAACTTTCTCGTCATAAAGCTATTTAATAACTAAACATATAAGTTTAAAAAGTACTTATATATCGTTTTGATACGTATAAACTTTGAATTCATTTACTCTGTAGAGTTATCTAATAGTATTAGTACTTTTGGCATCCTCACGAAGAAAAAAAATGTTGTTGGTACCAAAATGCAGCATAAATAGGTATTTGTGCTATTCAAGTATAAGTATAGTAGTACTTAGGTATACTGGGTGTAACAGAAAGGGGGTATAAAGCCGAAACATAGCGATAGTTCTCATGAAACTGAACAACTTTTCCCAAGAAATATTAGTCGTAACTTGAAAAAAAAAATCGCCTCCCCATACAAATGTCCGATCAGCTGATCGAGTAAGTATGGGCGATCCGAAATTTTTTTTCGAGTTTCGACCCATTTTCGTTGGGGAAAGTTGTTCAGTTTCATGAGGACTATTGCTGTGTTTCGGCATTATACCCCCTTTTTGTTACACTCTGTATACAATCATTGTACCTACCTACTATAAAGTGTAGTAAAGTACCAACGTTTTTGTCTTGTTTTATTATTTATAGCAACTACTTATATATGACGTAAGAAATCTCACGAAGCATCTACTGGTTTTAAGACTACAGTGATGCGATAATAATAATAGTCTTTGAAAATAACCTAACAACGACTTTGATTGTACAAAACAAGTTTTTGAGTAAAAAGCAAACGGTCAGTAGCAAAAAATATCATTAAGGTGATTTCGTCTTTATCAAGTTAGTACCTATCTAGATTGTTTTTCTTTTAGGATGTTAGGTACTTGACCGCTGCTAATGTTATCGATAATTATAGATTTTTAAGGTTTATTAACACTATTGTATGTTTTTGCCTGTAGGTAGGTATGTCCGTTTTTATGCTTGTTTTGTATGTTGTGGCTTACTAGCAGAAGGCAAAGAGCAATTACACAGAATAGTTTAAAGTAGTAAGTTTTTACCTTAAAAAAAAACAAATTGGTCAAATATATTTTCCATCTAAGCCGAAATCAGTAACTATCCCAAATAACATAAGAATTAAGTTTGAATTCAATAAGGAACTAAATATAAGCAACTAAATAATTAGAATGTGCTGAAAAGCGTTTCGTCCTTTGTTTGTAGCATTGCAGCCAGTTTAAAACAATGTTGCGTTTTATTTCACGGTGCCTGGTTTCTATTCCAGTCTCGTCTAAAGAAGAATTACCTACGGAAACACAATGTTCTATAAAAGGTCAAAAGAAAATTGAAGCTTTGAAGTCTTTTCGGTTTTATAATTAGCATTTCGGAAATAGAACGAACCCCCTGTTAGTACTTGAGTTTACACAATTGATTTCTTTTGTTTTTGAGATGTTGTATTCAGTAATTAGACATAAGTAGGTATTGTTTGTTATTCTTTAGATCAACCAGTATTCAATCATTGTAAACATTTTAACAGAAAAGTGGGATTATCCAAACGACTGGGCGTTCTGGCGTACAATACCGCACAAATGGAAAATCCAAATAGCCTTATACCTACATCACTATTCTTTTTATAAAAAGAACGAACGTTTCTACGGGATACTTCGTCCAATCTCCAGTTTGATTGGTTTTTAAATGTTCTCCGACTATTGAATAAGCGCTGGCCGGGTATTTATTAATAGGACCAATTAGCTGAGGCTTTGTGAAGCCGTAGTAGTTTTTAAGTCGGAGACTTGCTACCTAACAAAATTTTCCTTTGACGAGTTATGTCAAAAGTGGGGTAGGTACTTGCCAAAATATAGAGACACACAAATATGTATTAAGTATATAACGAAGCTTCAATTCGTGTCCAGCTAACCGAATAATACTAATTAACACGTCCCATTTTCGTTTTCAATTTGTACAATACCTTCATCATTTTATTGCCAATTATGACGCGTAGTAAACAAACGGGACTTCAAAGGAGTTGAAAAGCCATTCCATTATGTAAATTGGCTGCAAGCTGTACCCATTGGAAGCAATTCATTTTATGAAATGTCATTTTAAAGTTTTCTGAAGAAATGTAGTTTTCTCTCTACAAAGTATATAGGGATAGAGGTGCGTACTATATGTTATAGAGGTAAAACATCGGTATGTGCTTATACGGAGACATCTAGCAAGTGCTGGTCTTCTCTCATTTACGTATGATTGATCTCATTTACGAATGATTGAGTATTGACGTAATAAAAGTCACCCTAATTACATGCAACGATATTTTATGTATTAGTTAGGTGTTGAGCACAATGCTAGTTCAATTAGCATCAATGAGAAAAGTTCATGAAGCCACTGCGTCTCATCAGACATAAGTAAAACTATAAGTAGAACATATCAGATCTACGCATATTTCTATCTCATGAAACCTACCTTAATCTAACAGCAATTAGGTCAGCCTCTAACGAGGTCAAACTTAAGTTACCTACTTATGAGTTTAGTTCGATAGCCTGTCCAAAAGGTAGATCAATACTTACCTATTAGTAAAGTAAGGCGAAAGGCCGGGAAAACTTGTCAGCTGATCGCTTTATATGCAAATAAGGGTCACGACTGACGTTTTTATTAATGAAGTTGGCGTTTCGTTTACGTTGTTTGATGGCACTATCATAAAATTTTATAGAAGCGGCTGGGTTTCCATCCTGCAAGGTTATGTGATGGTGAAATTGCGTTTTTATCCGAAATCATTATGTTTCTCGTCACCCTTTTTGCCCTCTAGCTAGACACTGAGGGATGAAATATTTAAAAGAATTGTCGAGTAGAAAATATAATAATTAACTTCAAAGTAGATACTTATTTGCTCATTTAGGAATTCTGTAGGTACTTAGGTGTAGATATGTACCTAATTAAAATGATTAACCGAAGAAACAGAGCCTGACTGAAATGTAGGATTTAAATTGTTTTTAGCTATCAAGTTTATAATTGTTTAGGAGTTTTATCTAACAGTTATCGACTGTTTTGTTAAAAACCACATATAAAACTATACATCCTTGCGCTTAAAAGTGAAATAGCATATTATAATTACAATGTAATTAATAATTATATATTTAGGTAGGTAATTATTATGAAATATCGAAGTTGTCAAGGCTTTGACCGCACTGAAAATCTATTTTTATTTGGAAATGTACGTAATTATTGTCAAATCAGTTCTTGAAACGCGCGAGTGGTTCCGCAAATTGAAACCGCACAAAATACATTGCCAGCCCTCCTCGTCGGAGCTTACGCCAGCAACATCTGTTTCCAACTTTATTTTATTTACTTTTAACGGCTATAATAAACGTTTCGGCACAAAATTGTACCTAGAGGAGTTTTATACAGATGAGCGCCTTTAGATTACATATGTAGGTACCACAAATCAATATAAAACAATAGATTGCTTTAACAAGCATTTGTTAAAAGATGAAATTGTATTTTGCATGAAGTAGTGACCTACTCAGAAATTTACTTATCTAATTACGTTACAAATCGCTTCAACTGCAATATTTTGATTCTAAGTATAATAAGGCTTTTTTCAATTGCAGAAACTGTCTATACCATGTTGGTACATAGACAACATTGGTCTCTCATGACTATCAAAGTTTCAACATACTGAAGTCAAAATTATATGTATAGGGTACATAACGTCCTTGTTCATATAGGTTATATGTACTAATCTAGAAGTATTGTTAAATGATGCACAGCAACTGCAATGGAAAAGGCCGTTCTACTATCAATTCCACGCTCCAGTAGTTTGGCCTTCTACCCGTCATAACAACTGGAAAACTTTACGCAACGTTATATTTATGAAGAGACGATGTGTTCCTTCCAAAAACTCCCTCGGGGTCACAGTAACTACGGTATTACTGTAAACAAACATCGTGTGGCTAGTTAATGTGTAAGGTTGTAAAGAAACAAGAATGTTGATGATTTCATAAACTAGCGAGGCCTTTAGTAATTGGAATTGTATATCTAAGAATTCTATCTTTAATTGTGACTGAACTATTCTTATATGATGATAATTGATAAATAAATCCCTGTTTATTTTCTACGCACACCTAATTGCAGACTAACAATGAAAAGACGGATAAAAGTTTACCATCATAACATTAAAGCCGAGAGTTCCTAGGTAGGAAGAATCTTTTCAATAAGATGACGTAGAACATTAATTATCTCAGCTTTACAAAGTCACATTACCAAGGACGTCAATCCAGCTCGCTGTTACGAGCGCTACAAGCCCATTTGTTTTGCACCAACTTGACAAGAACGCCTTAAATTTTTAAACTCCGTTTTAATTACAACACACGACGCCGCCGCCGGTGTAATTAATACCTGGCTTCAAACGAGTTTTATGAGTCGGCTTTTTCAGGGTAGCTTATGTACACCACAGCACAAGCTAAGTGTCATTAAATTAGGTTAGTAACAGTTAGGTAACATAATGTCACCCTTAGCTGCGTGTTAGGGTCTCACCAAGGTTTATTCAAGGTCTAACGTTTTTGTTGTTCTGAATAGTTTTCGTCATATTTTAGGTAAATGATAGATATATACGAACGTGAAAACCTCTTGCTTGTACCTCCATTTTGTTCTTCGTGAGAATTTTAGGCACGAAAGCTTGGATGAAAAGATATCGGTAGTACACTGATAAGTAAATAAAAATAAGTTACTGTTGCCTGGCTGCTATGTTTGATACTATGATTGTAGATTCATTTTATCATATATATACCTACATAAAACACTGCAGTATCAAAAAAGAGCGTGAGTAACTTTAGAAATTCAGCACTTGAAAAAATAAATGGAAGCTAGTATCTGAACAAATATTATATTTGTAATTCAAACAGCACGATATCGAGAGTGTTGACCTTTTAAATATTATGCTATCCTCAGCTCAGATAGTTTCAGTTGAAAGTTTCGACGCTCTGAACACGAGATATGAATAAATTACCAGCGTAAATGTTGCAATTTTTTGTCCTTTTTCTACATAAAAAAACAATACTCTTCTTTACTATTTTCATTAACTTATAGATAAATATACTGTGCTTGTACACTGTTATTCTAGACTTGACTTTCAATTTACTTATCTATATGAAAGCTTAGATATATGTGTGTGCATACATACTCAGACGATTTATAATAACGCTCTCGTTCGTGGAAGCGAGAAACGATTTGCATTTAAAATATGATACCATTTCAGAAGCTCTCTCGAACACCTACTGCTTTCGTTATTCAGTTTTAACAATCTTCCCGTACAAAGCAATTAATTATCGAGAGTTTAATATACCTTCTTCAATTATTTACCTACCTACACTTACATTTTTTTCATAACTCGCCCCAGTTGGGGAGATCCTAAGATAAAATTTTTCAGTGTCGCTGAATTTCGACATGGTATACAGACTCTCTGTAAATCCTTCAGTTACTAATTGCAAATTCAAATTGGAATATCTATCGCAATATTCTTAGGTAAGTATAATTTATTTGTAATCGTCCGTATTATCGACAGTGAGTGGGTAAATAGAATCTGCCGTGGATGTTAATTCGATAGTCGATGGGACGTGAATAAACAACGAGTCCACGGGTCTCTGTTTGCTTGCATGCACCGCAGCGCCCTTGAACTCGGTTCAGGTGCTTTCCAACTAAACTGTTTTATTTTGTACTTGTTTACTTACCTTCGCTCTAATTTATTTTCACGATTTCAAAGTGCTTTTACCGGAGTGTCTAGCGATGACTTTAAGTACTTAGTAAGAACTTAGGTTATTGATTTTAAAAACGTAGATACGAAATTAATTGTAACAATTCGAATGATAAAAATTTATCTACTACAGAAGTTTCATGTCAAGCTATTGCAATTATAAAGTTCTCATTCAGTGTAGAACACTGAATAAGTAGTTAGTATTTTATAGACAATTACCTTGAAACTACTTAATTAAAGAGACTTGTGCATAGAATTACCTGTTCAAAGAGAATTTATAGTTGGCAATGTTTTACAGAAATTGTATTGAAAGATAGTAATGGATCGCTTTTGTCTTCCTTACAAGGCAGCTGGTATGTAGACTTTAATTAAACTTTGTTAAAGCCTAAATAATTGCTGCTCTACATTCGGTAGAGCTTGCTTCCTTTGTAGCTGCAAATTTCAAGGTGTTACGGAACTTTTTTTAAAAATTTATTTTTTGAGTTTAGAATAAGTAGGTACTTTTTATGAAAATACAACTTTTTTTCTTTTTGTTTTGCCTATTTGTTTTTGCCTTGTTCCGCGAAGATTGATTTATAATATAAATTAGATTTAAGTAGTATTTTGATGATAAAAAAATTAAGCATTTATATGTTGTTAGCGTTGCTAAATTCATTGAGGAATCAATAAATCCAGTAAGGTTTATTCGAATCAAAAAAACCGAACTCACAATTTCTGCGGCAAATTGCGCGGCAGCCGCGCTAGATAAGGGTCACTTTAAACCGCGTGTTTTGTCACCCGCCGGCCTTTCTTTGACAATGCCGTCGATGTGTGCCTCTGCATTGCCCTTGAACTTCGGCCATCTTTTATTGGTCCACACGAGCACGTGGTTATGTAATCGACTGTCCAACTGAGACTTCAGTCACGTACACTATTTATCTGAAACGTTTATTTCACACGGTTCGTGGAATGAGATGACAGAAGCTTTTAAATCGTACGTTTTATGTTTAAAACAGAGTTCATCATCAATAAAGAGTCAGGGTCTCGTGTGTGAAGTTATCGTCTTCTTAACCTTTCCTTTGTAAGTTATTCCTTTACTTCAAAAAATTCTACGTTTCGGCTATCTTTTACCCCTCTTCCCCTGAGTAACTCCTTTAAAAAGGTTCTTTAAAGTCTTGTCGTATCAAGTGTTTCATCATATTTATTCTTCTGCTATAGTTCTTAACAAACAGCTTTTCCTCAAAACATCACAATATGGCTGGCTATCTTGTAGACAGGTCAGTGAAAAACCACCAAAATGTGCCACATTTGAGACAAATGCCTCTTTTCTTTACAGCCCATAAAATGGTAAAGGTTTCATCTATTCTTCCAGTTTTATTGTCTACTGTAAAAGCGTCTTAATCAAGATAACTCACGCCAAACTTAAGTCAAATACGCAGCTATTTTCCTTCAGCGTCTATCGATAGTTTCTTTAGCTAAGGCGTAACCTATTTGCTATGCGCATAGTTGTGGTGTAGACAGAAGTGGGCCACGTCGGAATATGATCTAGAACGCCAACTACTGGCACGTGTAAACAAACACACCGCGAACTATGAACTTATCAAACTTACTTCATAAAATCTTGTACTGAATTACTTCTAGAACTTGAGTAAAGCAATTCCATTGAGATACTTCGTTTTTCTTTTTGTGTCGATTAAAGTTAGTAAAGCATTGTTTTGATACAACACAGTTTGCTGAATGATTCATCATATTGTCTGTCAACTAGGTAAATTGATCTTAATTTTCTTGTAACTTTTTTGAACACAACACAAAAGATTAGCGCTAAGTAGTACGTTTAGATTATAAAAACAAAGAAATTGTGTTTTATTTATGTTAAAATTTGATCAATAAATAATTTCTGACGAAAACATACCTAGTTGACTAGTCAAAGGAAACTTTATTGAGAACCACTGGCCGTCTATAGTAGGAAACTACGTAGAACAATAAATTTGTCGGTTTGTACGTTACACCATTTTACGACTAGCGTGTAGCGAGTAAGTCGGTCAAGGAAATGAAATATTACAAGGAAAGCTCGAATGATGAATCTCGGAAAAAAAGTCTTGCTGACTCTTAATTTATAAGGGACGGGTTGCTAAAGCATTAAAAATTTCTAGGTCGCAACACTCGTACCGACACAAATGTTAATTGGTTTTGTGATTAAAAAAAATATATAGGTAGGTAGTCATTATTTTTTATCTAACTTAGGTAATTTGTAGATAGGTAAGCATTTATTCACCGATTATATTATAAGTTGTGTATCTCCGCGTAGTAGGTAGCTACAATGTGATTCTTCATTAACGCCAATATAAAAACACCAGATTTTTACCTCGACTGTAGAAGCCGTATGAAATTAAAGTGTACTTGGAGCTCCTGTAAACAATTTTCTCACATTTCTTTCTCTGTAGGTCAAGAAGAGAGCGATAAAATGTCGAGGACTTTATTTTCTCTGTGTTTTGTTTTTCCTGAAGCGTACTTCAATAAAAAGTATTTGCGTAGGTAATTGAAAGGAGAAAGTTCCAGCTGGGTGACGTTAAAATACAAACGACTTGAATCCCCGGTTCCAATTAGATTGTGATTTTCCATTGTTGGCTTTTATTTCACGTTTGTTTTTTATCCGCCAGTGACGTTTTAATTACTATTATCGCGCCATGATAAATATGGCACCTTTCCACCGCGCAATTTGGCATACTGACAAGATTGCTACCTGTGATTGCTACATTGCTACCAATCATTTGTCAATTGAATATTTCGCTGTGTCATTGCACAGGTGAGATGTCCAATTAAGGTCCAATTAGATAAAATGTCATTATTATCTTACACATTTCAACCGATAAAGTTATATGAGACCTCCAAATTCACATTTTTATGAACACTTAGCAGTCTTAACAACGTTTTTACAAATTCTTCTGCTCTAACTCCTCTACAGTTAAGCTAATTGTAGAGTTCACCAAACAATATTTGTACTTACCTCTTGCTATGCAAAGTTCAAAGTACGTTTGTCAATTAGCGTGTCCCAGTTAGTGTTTAGATAAAGTTGTGGTGCTCCGGGAATGGAACAAGTCTGATGATGGAATTGTATAACTTTCTAATAGCTCTACTCACATTTCGTATGAGACTCGATTGTTTGGAATACGAGTACCCCGTATTGTTTATTGTTCCCAATACTCGTATAACTGCTGAACTGAGATAAATACTTTGAGGTCTTTGCTGAATAGTTCATTTTATTTTAGAGCTTAGAACTTACCCAAATCATTAACCATTATAAAAAATGTTGTGTATTTGTTTTATGTTACTCGTTAAAAATTTCCAATCACATTCAGTACTGTATTTTTTCCTTAACTCTAGGGATTATATCAGACAGGACAGCAATGATAAATTGAATTTCATCGATAAATCCTTACTAATATTATAAATGCGAAAGTAACTCTGTCTGTCTGTTACGCTTTCACGCCTAAACTACTGAACCGATTTCAATGAAATTTGGTAGAGAGGTTGTCTAGACCTTGAGAAAGGACATAGGCTATATTTTGTCGCGAAAAAAGGCTTAAGGGGGTGGTAATAAGGGATGAAAATTAGTATGGGAGATCGTCACTATTCAAAGATAAAACCATGAAACTTTATATTTAGGCACTTAATACTAAATCCATACTTCCATACTATCCATACTATAATACTATAATATTATAAATGCGAAAGTAACTCTGTCTGTCCGTCTGTCTGTCTGTCTGTCTGTTACTCTTTCACGCCTAAACGGCTGAACGGATTTTGATGAAATTTGGTATGGTGATAGATGCCTAGAAATGGTCATAGGCTATAAATAATCACGCCATCGTTCTTAGGGGGTAGGCAGTAGGTAGATAACTAAATTGAGTTAGTGATTTTTAGTCGTTTTTGTTGGGACTTTTGCTCTTTCACGTCTAAACGGCTGAACGGATTTTGATGAAATTTAGTAAGGTAATAGATGGTTACCTAAAAACGGATATAAGATCAAAATGATCACGTCATCGCACTTAGGGGGTAGGAAGTAGGCAGAAAACTGAATTGAGTTAGTGATTTTGAATCGTTTGTTTTAAAAGTTTACCTCATTCACGCCTTAACGTCTGAACGGATTTTTATAAGACTTGGTTAATTTAAAGATAGAATCCTAGGCACGAACACAGGCTACTTTTTACGGCGGGAAAATACCTTATTCCCGCGGAAATCTAGCGTGATCGTGTTAAGAAGCGCATGACGCCATAGCTACTGAAATGATTTTGATGTTTTTTTTTAAACTGAGTGTTACTAAGACTTCAAGTTAGTATTTAATCACTTTTCTAACTTAGAGGGTAGGTAGGCGCCATAATTTATGGAATTTATGATAAAATTTTGATGCAACTGTCTTTATTTAACAGTTTTACTTGGATCGAAGCTTAGCGACATTCCATCACACTACTTAACTTATAGGGTAGGAAGGTACCAAAATTCAGACTACTTTTTACTTCGGGAAAATATCTCATTCCCACAGGAACGTATACATACCTATCTACAACATTAAAACTCTGTCTAGAATCACATTACGCCAAAACTATAGATCTGATTTGTATACATCGGGGGTTGGCAGGTAGGTATAGTTAGTAGTATTTTAAACCGATTTACATTATTTACTTTTTATATTTACTAAGGAAACATTCGGAGCTATCCATTATGTGCTTAGGTTGCTTTTAAACAAATTTTGATGTAAAGTTGAGGACCGGAACACGATAGAGGGACATTGTTGCAGACTTACAGCCGGGAGAAAACAAAAAAACTTATGCGGACGAAGTCGCGGGTAAAAGCTAGTAAACCATAAATTATAAATAGCCAGCCGTAAATCAAATAAAATAAATCCAGGGTTTTCCATCTCGATAAATTTGGATCGTAAATAACATTTTGAAGTAGTGCCAAATGATAACAATCTTGTTGGTTGTATGTAAATGGGCGGCGGAGTGGCTGGGCAATAAATGTCTTAGTTTTGTAAGAATGTCCTGGGGAGTCAACAGCCTAATGACAAAGTGGCGCCGCTGCGTCGCTTAGCTCAGAACGGCCCATTAGCCACTATGTAGGATTAGGGTTACCAACTATTGCGAAAATCCGATTATACGTCATGAGATTACCCTTACCAGAATGACTGGACAAAATAAAGGCAAAATACTTGGCAATAAACTACGAACCGTCTGCAAAAGCTTTTAAATAAACTAAGAGATTATATGAAGGAGGACGGTGTAGAATTTATTGTATTAAAGACTGACATGTTATTATGAAAGTGTCTTGCATACAATACCTACCTACTCAAGTGGATAATACCTATTTTAGAGAAGGCAAAAGACTTACCAGATTAAAGTTTAACTTGGTATATATATAGAATACGTTGTGGTTTGCATATTTTCTTCTTCATTTTTTAAAACGCAACCCTAGATAATTGCGAAGTAAGATATAAATTTTTGAATCTCAATGAAATTTATTTGTCAACATTAATTCGCAGAAGAAGCTTTATTCTTTGGTGGTCATATTCTTGACTTGATTTATTCCCGACTTTATTTCTTTAGAAAGTGCTTACCGCCCTTAAATATAGCGAAAAAATAAGATTACGTAAATAACTTACCAAGGAAAGTCACAGGTCACAGCACATTAGCAAGTACAAGAAGTCGTAAACAACAACGCGCGAAGAAATTTAACACGGACACGCTTAAACAAACAACACTCTGGTAGTAAAATACCTTATGCTTGAAAAATAATGTTATATTGATTTGTGACGTCAGTCGCAGTTTGCCTGTAAACTGTAATGGGAAAATTATCAGCATTGCGAATGGTGAGGTGGTCAGAGGCAAGTTCTTTGAATTTAGTCTTTCCTTTCCATTTAGTGTGCTAGGATGTAAGTAGAGAGTGAGGAGGTAATGTCGTGATGGAGTGAGAACTAAAGTGAAGGTGTAACACAATGACGTCACTGAAGCATGGAGTCAACCTCAGCCGGAGGGCGTGCAGGCGGGCCCTCACAGTGCTTGCCGTTCTTCTCCTGCCCGGGGCCTTTACTAACCCAATCGAAGTAAGTCATGTTTAATTATTTATTACATTTAAGTAAGAAGTAGAAAAAGTTAAGATTACGTAGCAATGCATCTTTAACCGTTTTGTTTAACTTTCGTTAAAAAGTTTATTGAATGTTGGTAGATAGGTACTTGTATGTATCAATATCATACTAAATCTATTAATCTTTTGAAACGCGTTCAGAAAATGCATTTATAAAAAGTGTGAAAAAACGCAACTCGTGACATCGCATCGGAATTATCCCAATGAAAAATGACCGCACTGAAATTCAATCAATCACCGCCAGTGACGAATATGGATGGAACGCGGAGAAAATACCGACATGCAACCTATATGTGAAAAAAAATCTTAACTGCTTAAACATAATCTATTATAGTACGTACTATTTAACGGAGTAAAAATGAGCGTTTGGAAATAGTCGTTCAAATACAAACTGTTCAAAGTTCAAACGTTTATTTATTTATTTATTTATTTATTTATTTATTTATTTATTTATTGGAAAACCAACAGCACATGTATCGTATAGGTACCTATATTTTGTCATTTCAGAGTATTTTCGTTATGTAACATTTTCTATTAACTTACTCTTTCATCTTACTTATAAAATTAAATTACGGTTTCTTAGAAAATATCCTTTTTGACGTCAGAGTGTGGGACGGCGTGACGTCTTAGGTACAGAGGGTGGCAGCCGACCGACGCATCTCAATATTTAGCATAATGGCATAGCTTGCATAGACTGCTGACCAGTTATGTCTTTCATATAGAGTGACCTCTAGTTTATATCGTAATTCATATTGATAAAATAAAAGATGCAATATAGGCAATTTATGCCTAATGCACTGAAACTGAAAAAAGTTAATAAGATTATAAAATGGGTAGAATTGAGTAAAAAAACATATGGATATTTCCTGTTAAAGTTTAATTACTAACCTATGTTTTGAGAAACTAATTAGGAAGTAGTCCCTCACTAGAGCGATTTGTAAGAATTAATTGACGAATTTCAACAGTTTTGCAAATAAGAACAGAAGTTTGAAAAGAACGTAAATAAATAAACATTTTGCGCAATCAGTTTAAATGAAACTAATATACCTAGTGTATACAGCAGCGACCCCATGTTCCTACACTTTGCTATTTATAAAAGTAGGTTTATTTCTTTTTTCTCAAACCCCGAGCGAGTAATCAAAGGTAAAGTTGTCGGGGAAAACGTATTAATAACAAGACGCTGGCTCATTATGGCAGCCGTCGTCGCTTGGCTTGCTTGCAAGGGAAGCTGTTACGAAGTGGAGTCGCGTTCATGATTTTTTAATTCCATGAGCACCTGCCGTTTGTTGCCTTGTGTTTGCTTAGTTGATATAGAAAAATGGTTTCTTTTTCTACTTAACTTTAAATTGAACGCGTTTCTTTGTTTTTCGAATTTTAAAATATCCATACATTGTTGAAAAAAGAAAACTATTGTCTAGTCTATCCTTACTTATGTAATCTGTGTGCAAAAAGTGGTTTATACAAACACCTATTTTCAGAACATTTTTGAGTAAAATAATTAACACTTTAACCCGTTTTGAAGAATGCTTAGAAAACAAATTGTCATAGATGTGACAAAACTAGAACTCAACAATTTGTGTTTGTACCTACCGAAAAAAGTAAACAACGAAATTCAACCAATAGAATTGAACAGATTGCACAATTAAACATCATTTGCATTTATTAATATTCGTTTGCTGTTATGAATATTCAGTATACTTAAATATAATTGTTAATTCCGAGATTCAGGGATTTAGGTTGTTATAGCTTAATGAACTTTGTTCCTTGGGCTTACATTTTAAGGACATTTTTGTAGAATTATTCAGTTTAAAATTTAAGTAGCAACTTAATAATTCATGCTATCTTTCTGGATCTGTAATACTTTAGTGGGATAAAGAATTTTGGAGAATATGGTCTATTAAAGCTTTTTTTAAATCATGGCAATCGGAATAAGCATTAATCGATTGTTTACCTCGATACAAATTTATAATATAGGTACCTATGTCATGGACTGATAAAATTATTTCCAATATTTATTTTTGGCTAAAAATACAAATTGTATGGCAAAAAATATATTTAATAAGGTATTTGTATAATAATATTATAGTAAATCGCCTTAGGTAAGGTAACATAACGTGCAATGCGTGAAATAACGTAGTGAGTATTGCTTATAATCGGTTTATGTGGTCACGTGTTTTAGAAGCGGTTACAACCATATGTTACTAACGCTTTACACTATAGGTAGAATGAGAACAAATACATTGATTAAATGTAGAGTATAGTACTTGTAAGCTACAAGTATGTATGAGCTCCGATATTCTTTGGCTTCTTTTTGATTTTTGGTTTATTTTGTTTTATTTAACTTGATGGATAAACTTCACGAAATAATGGAGTCTCTTTTGGCTTAAATCTTTCATAATAAAATGTTTCGAATCATTATTAATTCAATTTTGAAATCCTAAGTCTATCTTATAAGAAACTGTTTAAATAAATTAAGAGTAAGATCATCGTAGCATTTCGTAGAACTGTCGTAGCGGTTTCGTAGCAGGTTGCGCTGTGCTTACCCAAAATGAATCGTATAGGTATAGCCACGTAAAAAGAACTTTAGAAACAAATGAAAATCACGTGTTCGCGCATGGGTACACTTACGCTCGAAAGTACTAGGGGATATTTATCGTTTTATTCTTGTAAAAGTCTTTCGCACGTGGTTACGTATGTTGACTTATAGGCTTACGTAGGGGATGATGATTCTGATTCAAAAGATGATGAAAGTGACGACAACGATGATAATAAAAAGGCCACTTATGGCATCAACACCGCGTCCTCATCTGGTTTTCGCGCCACCCATGAATACTTAATGGAAGAACAATATGTTTTTTTTTTAATTTTCGAATATTTTTTTACATTTTTACACATTTTACACTAAACCCAATATTGATTGGTAGTTGTGTATTTTTTATTTATTTATATTCCACCATACTAATACTACTAATAATATTTTTATTTCCTTTGTGCGTAAAACCATGACTGTAATTAAACACTTTTGTGCACGATGGTATTTTAAAACAAATGTTAAACGTCAGACTCAAAAATCGTTTAATGCGCATCTGTCAGCTAGGGTTCATTTTACGTGGCGCGACCTATACACGTGAAGATATAAACTATGTTTCTGTTTGTTTATCTCTCCTTCAGTAAGAATAATGAATGTATAATGGATATGGTAAAAAGTGGAAAATTGCTTTGTTTACTGTCCTTGTTAAATAATACATAGAATGCCCTAGCTACTTGAATTTAAGTGTGTTTGAACAAAATATTGTTTGGTTTAATTACAGAATCAGTAAACATCGTGTCATTTTCAATCTTAATAGAAAAAATCTAAAGATTGGGATGTATAATTTAACAATATACAGATAAACCACGAAGAAGCGGGCACTAAAAGTAATATTTTTATGAAAACATAAACCAGAAATGCATAACATTTTTATGATGCATTCGTAATTGAAGAAGGTTTAAATTCTGTATAAAACGAAAGGTAAACATAAACCTAGTGCTATCAAGCAGTATCAAGCACTAGTCCTCTTGAAATCGCGTCCCTGAACGAAGTGTACCTGAACTCCGCTGAGACAATGCGGTTGGTATGCAAATTGATGGTTCGTGCCTTGCATCTGTAACGCGGACATTTGCAAACTTTGACACGTGCACGGAATGAAGACTAACGATATTTAGATTATTTTTTGCTGTAAATCAAACTTCTTTAACGTATTGTAGTATAGTAGTATAAAAGTGATTAGGCATTTAAATAAAAAGTCCCAAATGATGATTTGAAGGAACTCTGTGAAATGTTGCGGTGACTTAGTAGAGACTACAATCTGCCCTGTCCAGTAGGATCTATAGAACTAGTAAAAAATGTTTCGCTAATAAATAAATTGACCGTTATTTATGAATATTCATTTTATAACACATTATTCAAATACAGTTTGTAAGGAAACATTGTAAACAATAAATAAACGCCCTTACTTTATCAAGACTGATGGTAATCTGACTGTTTGTTCACGAATGGCAGTTGGTAGCTGATTTCTATATTTTATTTTGTTTACCAATGACTTAAATGATCGTTTCTGAAACACTCAACAAACAAAATAAATCAAAATCGACGTCTTTGTAAAAACAAAACAAAAAGACTGCTTTTTGGGTCGTATATCTAGGTACAAATACAAAGTTGCAATCAAAGTGGTTTCCATTTTATCTTATTTTATAATTTAATAGCCAAAGCCACATTTGTCATAAGTATTATAAGCAGAACTAGTTAACAAAGGGTCTTACAAACTTTTATGAAATAATTAACCACCCGCTACGTATCGATTCTCAATTGTTTTGCTTCGTATTGAGAGTGGCTCTACATTCACGCCATGTAACTAATCGATCAGATATCGATATAATACTCATAGTAGTGGCGTTCTTATGATGAATTGAGATCGATCGACCCGCCACCGACGCCCTTTCCAAACTCATTTATAAACTTCAAACACCTAGCCTATTCACACAACCTTTCTAGTTCTTCGCTTATTAATTATTCGTTTAAAAAACTGAAAACTTTTCATGAAGCCAAAGAAATAAGCTAACACTTTTTAAAATGTATTTTTTTGCTGCTGAATTGAAAATGTAAATTGCGTCCACATTTTCATTACCACAGGCAATTTGGGGAAAGTGCTTAAGTTAAAAAAGTTTTAAAAGTAAGTACTTAAAAGCTAAGAGGGAAGTTAGATTACCTAACAATGCCGTACGCGGTCGAATTTGTTGATAAATAGCTTGGAAAAAAAATTTTAGTACTCTACGTACGTCAGGCAAATAGTGAGGTGGGTGGACCATGGAAGGCCACACTAACGAGTAAACGCTTTTTATTCGTTTATTAACTGGATAAATGAAAAAAACAAATTATCAAATAATACTTTGTTTTATTGTGTACCATATAACTTTTTTTTAACCTAGCTTTAATCAGTATTCATTAAACTTAAGTTTTGTTGAGCTCTTCCAAATGGCCTTGCAAGGAACACGGCTCCAAACAAGGCCAATATTATACATCAGTCGTTCAACTCAAAAATAGAGTTGTAACAATTAATATATTCGCTTTTACAAAAACTACATAATAAGCTCTTTCCTTTGAACAAAACATTAAATGTTAATTATATTTTTATCATCTATAAAAAAATTAATAAACATTACTGGAACACCATCGTGTTAACTAAGAATATATTAATGAAAATTGTTCAAAAATAATAATAATGAGTAATATATTAACATCAAAGAAATTACCAATCCGTTTTATAATGAAATAAAAAAAAAAAAATT
Source organism: Anarsia innoxiella (assembly GCA_947563765.1). NCBI lineage: Eukaryota > Metazoa > Arthropoda > Insecta > Lepidoptera > Gelechiidae > Anarsia > Anarsia innoxiella. The sequence goes on along the minus strand of OX387404.1, from coordinate 3,959,005 downwards.
TTTTCCTAAAACGCCATGTACTTTAGTACGGCCAACCGTCACATTCTTTATTGGCCTTATAAGGGACCACTGGCTTTCCTAGGAACACGGCCAATATTTTAGCTTAAATCGAGTCAAAATTAATATTTTTTTTTTTAGTACCATAAACATATCCTTATAGAACAATTCACAGTAAAAAAATATTTCATAATCACAGGTTATTTCACTAAAAATTTACACTTTGCTTTGCGCGCGAATTACAATTGCAACGTCGATGACCAGAGTCTACGAAGCATGAGCTCGTACTTCCACAATAACGACGCGAGCGACTCGCCGCCGCATGTGTGATCTTGTGTTGGATGGATCTTAGTGTACAGCAAAAAAAAATGTCTTTACATGTCAATAACGACGACTTTTCGATAGTTGGCCTTCAAAGGAGCGTGGCCTTCCATGGTCCACCCACCTGTATGTGGAAGTTAGTTATCTAGCAGAAAAGGTCGTCAAAGTAAATGCATTTTCAAATTCAATATCGTGTCGTTTCCCGATTATTGGCAACAAATAGTCCATCTGTTGCAGGATGATGTTAGCTTAAGGTAATGTTTGAAATGTTTTTACTTACCCAATAATTTTTAATCCGTAAGGTAAAGAAATGTAAATTATTGTGTTGGTACTCGTATGCTAAATATGTTGAATACACAATTCTTGTGGGCTTGTGGAAATGGAGCCAACCTCACCTGCATTCCGCTGCCACTATGCTTCCTGTGGATAAACAAAAACGTTGGAAACTTGCCAAATTGTAGAGGTTTTGGTCTAATCCCGTAGGACAATAAAGGCAGTCGAACATATATAGATGAAGAAAATAAAATCAATGTGTATATGCGGATAAATTCCTAAATAAAAGTGCAATATATTCATAGTACCTACTAACAGTAGATAAAAATCAATATCATCATCATGAAAATAATTTGTTTCACAGAGCACCACGAAACAGAGTCCGTCCATAACTGTCGATGGGGTGTCCACGTACCCCGGGTTGGGGTTTGGGCCCATGGGTCCCGTGGCCCCGCTACCCGGAGAGCCCCCCGGCACGCAGCTGAGGCAGCAGGCAGAAACCACCACTGACTCCCCTCCGACGGAGGAGGCAAAGAAAGAACGCACATTTGTCATCGCAGCTGTAGAGTTTCACAGAGTTGAGACCCCGTTTCTTATTGGTCTGTGGATCTTCTTTGCTAGTCTTGCCAAAATTGGTAAGTGAAGTAACTTAAGTGTCTACATGAACTCTAAACTAAACATTACACATTATACTGGACAACTAAAAACTAGTAATACCAGTTGTATTACTTATACTATCTAATACTTATCTATAAGTAATTTATAGGTAATAAGTACCTACTCTTTTCTGTTTGTTTCCTAATTTCTGATATCGATTAGAGTTCGAAGAAACTTGAATAGGTATCTTAACCTAAAATTGAAGTTACTTGCCTGTAAAAATGTATTTGTAGTCTGATTGATCAACGCTCAAAAAAACGTCTGCATAGGCATCTACTATGGAACAATTAAGTAGTTAAAATTCAATACAAAGTTTATCGAACAAAAGTTAAATAAAAGCAGAACTTTCAATTAAACATCATGCGGAGATGTTGCGATTTCATCACAATATTTCGCAAGTTTAATAATATATTAACTTTACTTTGACAACAAACACGTTTACCAACAAAATTTGGTTTTACGCAAACTTCAAAGACGAAGAAAACACGATGATCGTTGGATTCTGAACTCTTCCATGTGATTATAAAGTTTCATGTTTCGCGTGCGGCTTCCATTTACAAATTAATTCAACTTCATAACTCTATAGGCTAATTCTCAAAAAAGTGGCACCGCAACCTGTCAATCAATTAATGTTAGAACTTTTTTTTTACAGTACGTCCTAATCGTATTTAAATTATCAATTATTATTTAAAGACACTTTCTACATCGAGGCCTAGTAATTAAAAGTAAATAAAATGTATAATATTATATTAACTTTAGTTTGTAACAACGTTTTGTCGTTCACTTGACGTGTCCCAACGCCAGATACCGAACTTTGAGGTTAAAAATAAAATAGAAAACATTAACCAAAAAAATATTGAGTGCTTTACGTAGCTTACTTATACCTTCCATATTTATAATTTTAGTATTTTACAACTGCTCTTAATACAAATTTTTGTAGATAAATGCAGTTTAAGTTTGTCCGAGGTAGTTTTTGTCGTTGTTCTGCCACCGCACGAACACTCCTATAGAGTAAGCACTATGTTACCCCCCGTGCCCCCTCTTGCATGAATCGACGCGTCCAGATGTCGGCCAGCTCCTGTTACAAGTTCACGTGTTTATAGCTATTGTAGGCGACGTGGAAAATAAAAATATTCGGCGAGCGGGAGTTTGTAACAGGTATGTTGTCTTTGTTCTGCCATTCAAAAGTCGAAAATTATGTATTAGTTGATGTGATCAAATTCGTTTGCATTATGTAAATTGGTGTTTATTTTCTTGTCAAAACATATTACGGGCATAAACCAAATACTTTCCTTGTAATTGTAAAAAAACCGTTAAATTGTCGGTCACCTGTAAGTCGTTAGCCTGCTAGTGTTAAACAAAAGACTAACCAATCGGGTTTTTTACCCTTCTTCTAAAGTACTTGCGATATATTTACGGATTGTTAGGCATTTGAAATCAATTTTTTTTTACTAAAATTTTGATTTCGTTAATAATGATTTGGAAAAAGTTTAGAATTATGCTTTGTTTATTTTTCGTTATAGCCTAAGAGGTACTTTGAAAAGGCTAATATTAAAGATAATTAAAATAAATGTGATTGATTATTCTAATTCATTCTGTATTTTATTTGTCTAAACTATGAACCTGCGCACATTGTCGTTAACCCGCTGATAGTTTCAACTAATTTTCTATTGGATTGTCGGTATCCTGCACTTCTTATCAATAACCTGGATCCTGATATTCGTTCACCTGTCATCACAGTCATTAACCTGGACGCCTAGTATTTTTAAATGCTTATATTTTCTAAACTATTTGAATAATTTACTTCCCTCCACTTGATATCGAATACTGGTCTATATATCTAGCGATAACTGAAGTCAGAAACTTAAAATCGCAAACTTAAAAAAAAATGCAAATTTAATTCAGCGGTGCCACTTTTTTGAGAATCAGCCTATAGTGCCTACATAATTTTGTCTACCTACTTTAATCATTTAATTGATTTGGGATGAATTAATTCTAGGTACAATACAAGATATATTCCAGTTTACGCGTCTATAAATCTCCCAGTAAAAACATTCAATACCTACAGAACTAGGTCAATATTTCCATGCAGACATTTATTGAAGTTATTTCTTTTACTTGTTTCTTCTATAGGAAAAGTTTTAGATATGACCTTCTCAATTGCTCCCAGCCTACCTAGTTTGCAAACGTGTCCCAAAGAGGGTACTAGAGGTAAAGTAGGGCAAGTGCCCATATCCAATATAAGGTACTCTTATCCAGCGCGCTCCCGATTTCAAATGTATTACTTACTTCAGCTTCAGAATTGAAAGGGTTCGAGAGGATTTGTGATTGTATACGATGAATAGACGTTTTCATATTGATAAGATCTCATACTACATAAAGTGTCAGGTTTGAGTGCACTACATTAATATTATTTTGATATTTCTTTTCAAGAAACAAGGCAGAATCGAAATAAGGTGATTTCTTTTAAAGTGATCAAAAGATTGAAAAAGTTAGCTTCATCTTAGGAGAGGTATCGCCATTTTTAAACTATAGCGGACTTACATAGCTAGAGGCTTTGTTTTTCATACGACTTTTAGTTGGCGAGTTGTTATTTAGTAACTTACCAAGCGAACGGTCATTTGGCTTCCACTAAACGTGACGTTACGAATGGCTTTGCTAAGTTTTTATCACGTTTCAGTTTTACGAATAACATTTCTTATCTTATCTTATTTAGCCACTCGTGTCCCACTGCTGGGCAAAGGCCTCTCTCCTCATACGCCAAGACTTTCTGTCTCGAGCTTCCTCCGCCCAGGTACCCAAGAAGGTATCCAGCTCGTCCCGCCACCATTTCCGCGGTCTGCCGCGACGCCGTTTGGCAGTTGGTAGCCATTGGGTAGCTGTTTTTGCCCATAAGTTTTCTGGCATGCGGCAGACGTGGCCGGCCCAATCCCACTTCAGCCTGGCAGCTGTTTTTGCCACATCAGCAATACGCGTTTTAGAGCGCAGTATGGTGTTTCTTACCTTGTCAGTATCTAATTTTTACACCAAGCATACTGCGCTCCATAGCCCGTTGGCAAACCTTGAGTTTGGACTTTTGAGCTTCAGTCAAAGATCAAGTTTGTGCACCATATGTCAAGGTTGGAAGAATGCACATGTCCACGAGTTTGCGCTTTAGCGCTAAGGGAAGGTCGCCTTTTAATTAGTCCTTCATAGACCAATAGCTCTTCCAGGCGTTTTCGGTGCGTCGTGCAACTTCTTTGTCTTGTCTTCTTTGTCTTGACAAGACGAATAACATTTAGTTATTTTATTTATTTTTTGTTGGAGAGTTTACCTATTGATTTGGGGGATCAAGAAAAAAACATACTGACACAAATAAAAAACATATCTATTAGATTTCATGAACATAAAGAACTACAAAAGAGAAAAGGTCAAAACAATAACTTTCTGTCATACATTATCTTGTCTAGTATTTCGCACATGTCTACGAACATTTTCCTGACCTGTTACTGACGATCTATGACTTCCAATTAATATTTTATACTTCCTCCTTCGCTTAGCGCACAGTCTCTTATATTTTTTTAAGTCTTTAATATATTTCTTTGATCTGATTGAATGCCGTGAAAAATAGTCTTTAGATGATAGAACTCTTGAAGATCTCATACGAGCAGGGCGCGTAAGCAAAGCTTTGGAAAGCGTTAGAGTGGCTACATAGGGACTTGTATTGACAGGAGCAAAGCCTGTACCACGAGCAGGTGTCGCCATTACAGAATGAGATTCCTCGGAAGAACTCTGGGTAATAGAAGTGTAACTTATTTTAGAATCTGGGCTCGTATATCGGTCATGGTACCGCATGGTACGAAACCCGGAATAAGAGACTGATTTCAAATCTACTTCATCTAATGATGAACTTGAGACCTTGCTTCTCAAAAAAGGAAAGGAACCCTTATTTTTGAATTGACAGCCTACGTCTCTAATGAATACAACAGCATCGCTTAAGCTTTCTTTGAGGCCATTTATAGTGGACAGATCATAATAGTCGTATTGGCACGATTTTGTAGACTTGAAGTTATAATCGACGTAACATGGAGCACAAATCGTATTAGGAGCCATCGCAAGTCTTGTTTTTGCAAGGGGATACCTGAACTGACTTCTCTCCTCCTGATTTTGTTCCATAGAATATCTAGGTGTGTGCGAGTATGTAGTTGATACATCTTCGTCCGCATAATCTTCATGGTTACCAGCAATATCATCAAGATTTAATGTTTTAGAAATAGGCACGCATAGAGGCAAGTTGACGCAACGAGGTCGGTGCATACAAGGGGGCACATGGTCACAATTATTTTTCAATACGTACATTCTCTGACATGACGGTACCACAATGCATGGCGGCTGATGTCTGCATGCTTTTGTAATTCTAATAACTCGGGGGGCCACTTTTTGGATATTTGGCTTTTTAATAAACTTTTGAACACCATTATCTGTTAATAATTGACACATTGGTATTAACTCACAAGGAGGATCGTGTTGACAGTAATCACTTTCCTCAGTCAACTTTTTTATAAACTTTGGAGAAGATTTAGGAGAACAATTAAAAGCAGTGGTGACGTTGCTTTGATATTCCGATGGGACTGGTTTTGATATTTCGTCTTCTGTACTAACTACTTCTATCATTTCTTTACAATTTGGACATCTTAATTGACGTATTTTCTTTGAATGTTTTTGTTTACTCAATACATTCATCTTATCGCTTGGATTTTCCTCAGTAATTGATTCTTGAGTAACCGTCATCACTGTTTCAGCTTTGTGTACCATTTTAGATGGTTTTTCAAAGCTAATGCTTGTTTCTTTGTCTTCTCTGACTGCCTCACCTTTGTGCTTTTTATTTTTAATTTTTTCAGTTTGTGTTTCTTCAGCAAATATGGTGCTGTGATCCGTAGACTTGTTGTTTTCAGCTAATTCGCTAAACGACTTATTCTCATCGCAAGGGCAGGCATATGAAAATAGTTGACATGGACAGGGATCTTTGGTACGTTTTCCGCCTTCTTTCCTTTTATGCTTTTTCTCTTCAGCGAGTGGGTTCGTATATTCAGTACGATACTTTGCATATGACCAAAATTTTTGCTGTCTATCTGTAGGTTCTTTGTCGTAACTTTTTTGTGTAAATTCTTCATAGTCATTATCTCTCAAAAATATTTCAGAAGATAGTCTAATATCATTTTCATATTTTCTCTTGCTTTTTTTTGTAGTTCCATCTCTGCTGTGGCGATGGGACAGTTTTGGACTCATTTTTGTAGAACATTCTTGAACAATAACTGCCGATTGAAATCGGTTAACATCTCTCTTATTTTTCTCTTCTAAATATCTTTCATCTTTACATATTTTATAATCAACATAGCCTGCAAATGATTGGTGTTTGGCTATTTCATCAAGATCACAGAATATAGTACTCGAGGACTTTACGACCGACCTGTAACTCAGATCTCTATTAAGAAAATGATACTTTTCACTAGTTATAAAAGGGTTTGTTTCAACCTCCGAATTCCTTTGTTCTGAATGAGAATCCTCGATCACTTCTTTGGGAGTTTTTTGTGACTTTCCATAGGAAGCACTTTGAAATGGATTTGGTCCAAAAATGTCATAAATACTGGTATAGGATTTAGCTCTAAATACATATTTCCTTTTTTTGTCACGCATACCTAATAAATGATTTTACAAAAGACAGATATAGATTCACTGGTGAATTTTATAATGTTATTGTTCTTTTTATCATTTTTTCAGTTTGATTAAATGACATAAAAGTGTTAGAGAAAAAAATCAAAGAGAAGAGAATATTTAAAAAAGCCTAATGACAGTTTTAACACTCTTTGGTTTGAAATAGATTGTATACTAAGCTAAAAAATATAAGAGTAAGTAAATAAACAATTGAGTTTACTTAAAAATAAATTATTACAGGATTCCACATGGCTCCAAAGTTATCTCGCATGTTTCCCGAATCCTGCCTGCTCATCTTCGTTGGTGTGCTGATTGGAGCTCTATTACTAAGCACTCACAGTGTCCACGTCCAACCACTGACTCCAGACACCTTCTTCCTCTATATGCTGCCGCCAATTATCCTCGATGCTGGATATTTCATGCCCAACAGACTGTTCTTTGACCATCTTGGCACGATTCTTCTTTTTGCTGTCGTGGGAACAGTGTTTAACACTTTGACGATTGGTGAGTTTCGAAGCTTTATTACTACCTACTTATTTAAACATGATTAGATAAATAGATTAGATACTGAAACTTTGACAGGAAAACGACCAAGTACTTAGAGTACCTACTATAATAACAAATTTACCTTTGTCACTGTTTTTTGTATTCGTACTAATATTATCTAAGTATTGAGTATCTTTATAATAAAACAACAGTTATACTTATATCTACTAGGTAATGGATCTTTAAATCTTGCTAGTTGATGTAAAACGTATGTATTTTTTGCAGGAGCATCATTATGGGCATGTGGTCAGACAGGTCTATTCGGTTGCACCACTCCACTCCTAGACATGCTGCTGTTCAGTGCCCTCATCTCCGCAGTAGACCCGGTGGCAGTTCTAGCAGTATTTGAGGAGATCCATGTGGATGAAGTACTTTATATCGTCGTGTTTGGGGAGTCCCTCTTGAATGACGCTGTGACCGTTGTGCTGTATCACATGTTTGAAGCTTACACGTAAGTATCCTTATAATTTCAAAGCTGAAGTGTACATAATTTGAATTAAATTAAAGAACGAAAAGTTCCCGTGATGTGAAAAGTTTACTGACGATAATTAAGCTGTAGGCGGATGATAGATACCTAAAGAGAGTAATCTAAGTTTAAAGTAAATTTTGTCGCATTATTCATCTCAATAAACAGTTATCACTTTTAAAGGCTTAAGTAAAAGGTCAAGGTTTGAGACTTTCTCAAGTAGAAAGATGTTGGCGTGGTACCAAGATAAACATAAACGATGAAATAACTTCGTCGATCTAATTTTACGTTAAGATTATTATAATATAGTTGTCTGTTATCAAAGATAATTTGGAACCTAATTTGAAGTCTGAAGGTTAAAGCGATAATGTCTGAATTATTAATTTCGGTATTTAACTTGGACCTTGGAAATTATTTTGTTTCTAGATACGTACACCACCTATGTTTGAAAGCAAATACTTATATAATACCGTATAGGTATCAAAAGTAAGCATAATTTAAACCTAAACGACGCTTCATACTTAAGTATACCTAATATGCCATTTTACAGAGATATGGGCGTTTCTCGCCTTAAGTACACTGACTTCCTCGCTGGATTTGCCTCGTTCCTGGTAGTAGCTGTAGGAGGAACCTGCATCGGTGTCGTATGGGGTTTCGCCACCGGCCTCGTCACTCGTTTCACCCATGAAGTCAGGGTCATCGAACCCATCTTCATCTTCGTCATGGCATACCTTGCTTACCTCAACGCTGAAATGTTCCACATGAGTGGAATACTGGCGTAAGTATTTTTTTAAAACTTGTTGTAAATAGTCGTAAAGAAAACTCTATGATAGATAAGATCTAATAACTTAGCTTATTTTATCTTGCAATTTTACTTCGCAGATATCATATGCATTCCAGAATTGCATTACACCTCCATACCAAGTCTTTTATTTCGATTGCTCGTGGCATTAGCTAGGCACTTACCTTATTCCATACGTAGATAGACCCTTTCCGTTCCATTTAGATTGTGACACTCTAGTCCAGTCCAGCGAACGTGTGTTACAGGAAATCACCAGCTTTGCAACCGGTAGCGTAGTAATAACGTTACGTATCCGTACAAAATATGAAGCAAAGCTGGCAGATTATTCGTGTAAGGACAGGTTCAAAACCAGGGATATTTTGATCGGTTATGCTTGGTTTTGTTTTTTACGTTATTTGACTTATTATCCGCACTGCGATCCGGTTGCGGCTCACATTGTAGTTAACCAGAATGCGGACAGCCGTCTGGTTGGCCGCATAGTGCGAATGGGCGCTTCCCTACCTACACACAAAAAGATTGAGTTCAGTTCAGATAAATTATTATATTTCTTAAATTATCAAACGAATAATATAAATAATACTTAATATACAATACTTAACTAAGGTTCACTTTCCTTTTTGTTAACTTATCTCCTTGCAGCTAACTTATAGAATTAAATTATGAATTCCAGGATTACATTCTGCGGCATCACAATGAAGAACTACGTAGAGGGGAATATATCGCACAAATCTCACACCACTATAAAGTACACCATGAAGATGTTGTCCTCTTCGTCTGAGACCATCATTTTCATGTTCTTGGGCGTCGCGACAGTCAACAACAATCACGATTGGAACACGTGGTTTGTTCTCTTGACCATCGTCTTCTGCTCAGTGTTTCGCATTATAGGTAAGAAGGAACATCATTTTCTTCATTCTTGTATGAGTATTATTCACTAACCAGAGTTTTTATGTTTTGTTTCAGGGGTGTACATATTTAGTACTGTAGCTAATAAGTTCCGTTTGCACAAATTAGATAGAGTCGAGAAATTTGTTATGTCTTATGGAGGTAAGTAACATTGTATTTTAATTACCTATCTTTTTTTAAAGATCTGCCTCCAGATGAAGACTTGCTGTGATTGCCGCAACGAAAACGTTTTTAAATCAAATACCAAAACAATCGCTGAGCTACGCTTGCGTAATTAGAATTGCATGTCTTTTTGAGCCTTTTCTTCTTCCTCGTTTAAAGTCTTATGTATATTGATTCACATTTCCAGGTCTTCGAGGAGCGGTTGCGTTTGCATTGGTGCTATTAATAGACCCAAAGATAGTGAAACTCCAGCCGATGTTCGTCACTACTACAATAGCAGTGATTTACTTCACCGTCTTCATTCAGGGCATCACCATAAAGCCTTTAGTCAAGATACTTAATGTAAAGACTGCTGAGAAGAGGAAACCAACTATGAATGAGAGGATACATGAAAGGGTAACATTACCTACTAGTTTTTAAAGCGAAGACAAAATCCAAGTGCTTGAAGTCGTTAACTAGTCTAGTCCTAAGGGTTAGAAGAAAAAATACGATTTCTTGCGGATAAGCAAAATTCAGCCCAAACAGTACCTACCTATTGATGAAAATGTCGTAAATATTAATAAACACAATGTTGTTACAGTTTATGGACCATTTAATGGCGGGAGTAGAGGATATTTTAGGTAAACATGGTAATCATCACATAAGAGATAAGTTCAAGAGATTCGATAACCGGTTTATAAGACCGTTTTTGCTAAGAAATTATCAGGTGAGGCAAATTTACATGGATTATTTACTTATTTTCTTTACTCTAAGGACTGCAATTACGAAACATTGATGAATTTTAGGGTCAAGAACCCAAAATATTAGAAACCTACTCGAAATTAGCAATGAAAGATGCGATAGAATATATGCAAAGGAACGCTTCCACGATTGGCAACATATCCGGAGCAGAATCAATGTCAGCTATATTCAAAAACTACACTAATGCTAATTTAAATGGAAGGTAAGTCGAAGTTGAAGAAAGATGCTCATTTGTTTTTAATCTTTGATTGATTACAAAAGCCTTACTTTCCAGTCCAAGTTTCAGCCAGCTAGACTCATCGACGTGGAATATAGATATGCAAGAATTGGAATATAATCCTAGCAAAAAGGATCTGACCGATGCAAGGATCCATCATCTATTGGCCGAGGAACTGTGCAAGCCGTATAGACGTGTATGTGTATGTGACAATTTTAAGATGGGTGTTATATTGATGTTTAAAGTTAACAATTTTTGCTGTTGGTGTTTATAATACTTAGATAAAACTGTTATAATATTTTTTTAGTTCAATTAATTGATGTTTTATTTTTGATAGATATAACGCCTATCTTTTAGCACGCTTATTCGAACATTTATCAATCTTTATAAATCCATATTTAATTTACAGATGCACTATATCCTTACTATATTATTTTTTAGCGTGCTCTTTTATTAATTATTTATTTAATTATTTATTTTTTCTTAGCGACAAAATTTGAATTTTTGAACAATTTTGTCACATATTTTAGCACCGCCGCCTGAGCTACAGTCGACATGCAGTGAACGACAAAGATCTGGGTACACAAGTGAACTACAAGACTCACATGAATATTCGGAGACTTGTCGGCGACAGGAAACATCACCACAAGCGTAGTAAACGTGGAAAGCAGGTATAGCATTGAGATTTTAGATACTTACTATATTTCATTGTATTATTTTTGAATTCGCAAGCTCATTATTCTTCTTTTTTTCAGGATGGCAAAAACCATGTGACTTTCCCCGAATTCCAGCAAAACGGTTCGGCCAAACAGTTCACGCACGGTAAAAAAAAGTATTATAGATTAGGTACTTACTTTATTTCTTTATTACTATCACGAGTGTCGATCGCATGCACGTGTGGGTCCAAGTATTTATTTTCTTTTGTTTACATTTTGATGTAAATCATCATTCTAATAATTTGCGCAACACAATGTGCTTATTCTACACTAGGTAGGTCAGCAATCGCACACAAATACATCTGAATAATTTGCTAATCTGTGGAAACATTTCATCTACAATCAAAAATCACTGCAGTTCACCGAAATTTGTTTTTTGAGCATGCTTTTGTATCCCACACATAGATTTAGGCAAAGGTTCATGATAAATGCCACTTTAGAGACTTTTCGAATTACTAGAAGGCAATCGCCGCACATTAGCGCACTAGATCACACGGAAAGAAAGTAGATGAGCATTTGTTTTGGCACCTTTTGAAATTATAGTGGGATTGGAATTGTAGTATGATAATATTAATGTTGTGTGACGGGGGTGTTACAGATTACATAGATGAAGTGCTGCAAGAAGAGTGCGGGGAGGAGCGGGACCCACGTCGCGAAGGAGATGATGGCGGTATTACATTCACTGCCAAATCCCCACGTAGGTATTTTGCATGACCACCCGGTGTGACACTTCCTATCTTGTTTGGATTTTAATACACCACACTTTGAAAAAACAATCGGATCTTAAACGTAGTTAGAAATTAAAATCCAAACAACACCTATCAATGTTGTAAACTAATGTACTTTTCACTAATCTCGCACTTTGTCTGAGACTAACTAAATTTTTAACGATTGGATTCTTTACATAAAACGTTACTAACAACTTTTACCTATTAAATCCAGAATTCGACTGTTCCATCATTAACATGGCTACAACCTCTTATGAGAATGTGCTGAGAAGTATTTGTTGTGGCATGTCTAAGTAATTTACTGATATTGACTCTGTACGAAACGTTTCTGGTTTATTTTTAAAATTCTGTTCAGCTTGTTTGCCAGTGTCTATCGTTGAGTTGTTCTGATTATTTTCGTCTATCAAATAACCAACCACAAACCCCCACTGCTAAAAACCGCTAGCTATAAATGGGTCCCGTATCTCTTCACTTGTTTTCCGCTTGTTTAATTGTTTGTGTTTGATTGTCGTTTTCTTCCCTTCTGGCAATCTTCATGTGGCACCGCTAACGATACTTTCGACAACTGGCGCTGCTAAAAACAGCTGGATATAGAGAAGTCAGTCCAACGTCCTCGCATAAAGAGAATAGTAGTTCGCTTATAAACCAGTTGGCTAACCTACCCGGATTCAATCCTCTGAAAGCGAGGATTGTAAAGCAGTACGCTAAAACGCCTGAAGAAATTCTGCCGACGGCCGTTGAGAAATCTTTACCGTGGAGAAGGGACAGATCCACGTATAATTTTGGTATGTGTTTACTAACAAACGACCATCTTTTTGATCCGTGTCGGATGACCAAAATCATTATGTTTCCTTATGTATTTTATTCTTATACTTATGTTTTATACTAATTAGGGTATTTAAAATATTAAATTATTACGTATTTTTGGTCATCTAACGTCAAGTGCGATTGCATGAGAACTAACACAATACATAGGTTCACTGATGTCTATAAATCTATGCACTTAAACTTTCACGCCAATGTACTTATTGTAACGCGTTTATGTAAGTAAGTATGGCTTAATAGGCTTTTTATGTGGCTCTAAATAATTACAGCTCTAGGTCCTAATATCTTAGTTACCGTCTGTACTCCAATAATGTTTATAGCTTTTATGTAGAAAAGTGTAGTAAGCATTGTATCTCTTAAGTACCTACATAAGCCTGTACCTATGTATATATGGCTGATTCCACCGTTTCGTTCAGATTTGCCATCCAGACCAAAAACTCATATGATTTTAACAGTTAGCTAAAATGTTTAAATTGAAAAAGTTCACGTATAAGTAAAGCTAAAAGACGCATCTTTCATTTAATCGCTAAATTAATTAAATAAAAAAAACCCTGAACAAAAACATGTCAAAATCTCATTACACTCCTCATCCAGATACCCACCCTGAGTTTTCTGAGATACTTTAGTACACTTTCCTACGGTAAATGTTCAGGTTTTTTGTACCTGAATATCAAGTTACACTATTACAATTAATAATTAATAAATAAACATTAATAATTCATAGCGCAATATATAAAGAATCGCACTTAAAATTTTGTCAAACGAAAAACTTCATTCTCTTCCACGAAAATTGCAATCAACATTATAATGTGTTCCCAACCCTCTTTCTTCTTTTGCCCACGCCCACGTCTCCCGCGCCCCTCTGTCTGCCTAAACAATTTACCGAGAAAGACCACGCGCAGCCACACTAAAAAATATTTCCGATTTAAGTTCTGAAAATCGCTTTTGTCACAGGTTCGTACACATTACATTCCATTGCATTTCTAAGTAAGCTCATGATCAAATTAATTTTATTTTAGATAAAATTATAGCTTGTATGTGGGTGTTTTTATATTATACCTATTAAGGTCATTGCACTTGTAGTTTCGAAATAAATCGAGAAATTCTTCCTAAATTTCATTCCTTTCCAATTCATTACATTCCATTCCCTCCAATTTTTTGGCGGAGGGGAATGAAAGGTTTTGGAAGTTAATGAAATAGTTTTACGGGTAGTAAAGTAGTAATATAAAACACTAATAAAGATCATGTTTTCGGTATTAACTGACGTTTTTTGTAAAAATAACATTATTAATAAAACGTTACCTACCTTAATGAGTATTGTCGTCAGGGTCCATAAAAGGTACTGTCAAATAATGTAATAACATCTTGTAAAACCTATGGTGTACAAAATAAAGAATTTGAATTTGAATTTAAATTTTTATATTAAGCAACTACATAACTTTTTCAACTTATGTTATTCAAAAAATACCAACCTATCCAGGTACCTATTTACTTAACGAAATTCAGATTGAAATGTTAATGGTTGGCCTTATTGTTATTTTTTATAGTCTTACAGACCGCAAATTAATATGAAAAAAAATTCTGACAGTACCTACATTTTGCTTAGATTTTGACACGAGTATTTTTTAGGGTTTATGTGTGTGCGGATCTCGAGTACGTGATAGATAAGACAAGTCAGCGAGCGTGAAAATATTCCTGCATCGATATGGTTCCGCTGCATCAGCAATCACCAGCGTCTTAGTATATAAGCGTAGCTTCAAGTCATTACTATTGTCCAGTTGCCTAGAGTCATATCACTATGTAACCTTAAATATAATTTCTGCAACAACGCTGTGCCATCTTATTGTCAACTATTTTCTGCCGGGCCGCCGCAGTGGTGACCGCCGCCGATTGAACACGCAACTTCGCTACTTTGAAGATGGATCTCAAGACAATGCAAGCACCTCATCGAGGCAATCTAGTTTCTGCTTTCCATCAGCGGGTCTCACCGACTCTGGATCAAGAAGTGATTCACTATGTACGTAGTTTCGGCCAAGTACAATACCAGCATCTGGACCCGGCGCTGCAACAACTAGCTACTTTAACGATTAATTCAACTTTTTTTTATGATTGACGACGACTCCGAAAAAAAATTTCAGAAATATTGAGATGAATTTTTGCAATTGACACAAGCAGGTTCCTCAGTAAGCAAGAAATACGCACGAAGCAGCACAAATGGACGAACATCGAAACAGGGTCAAGTTTACAATGAATCATTTTACATTGAAATTTTACTACAATTATTGAAATTAAGACTATCACTTGGACAAACTTCGCATCGTTATGGCCACGACACGCACCATTTTTGGAGAGAATAACAAAGGAAAAGGCTCGTCGTTAGATTCGCAGTAATTTTTAGTTTTTGGCAGCAAGAAGTCAGAAGTTCCTTGCACTGCCGTATTTGCGGTATTTTGTACCAGACTCTGCATTGCAATAACGTGAAACAATGAAACACATTAACAACGCTTGGTGCCCATGAGCAGGATTTGATAACCGCCAGTGTATGCAGCCCACGACTGTAAGAGAAACGCTCGAGCGTGGAAGTACTGCTGATGTTTATTGAATTAATATAAAGAATTTGAAGATTTTTTTATGATGAGACTGCGCAATGACCACGATGATGTCCACAACGCAACGCTCTGCAGTTATTGGTTGTGAAGAAATATTGATTAATGGTAAACGCTTTAGTTTCCTTCGATTACTCTGGAAGAATCATGGGTGCAGCTATTCAGCGAAGAAAAGAGCAACAAGCGAGGTTTTAGCGGCATTTAGAAGTCCTGTTTTCATTTTCTTTTCCAAAGGGGGGAGTACTGTGCGGTCCTCGAGTACGTGATAGATAAGACAAGTCAGCGAGCGTGAAAATATTCCTGCATCGATATGGTTCCGCTGCATCAGCAATCACGTAGCTTAACACGTCCGCACAAATCATCGCGCGGCCAGCGTCTTGCAGCGTAGCTCCAAGTCATCACTATGTCCAGTTGCCTAGAGTCATATCACCATGTACCTAACTCCAAATATAAGATGTACAATTTCGCCGCGCCGTTATAAATGTCACCTATTATGCAGGTCGCCACAATGTGAGTTTCTAGTTTAGGTGTTTATACTTTTAGAAGTCTATTGAAATGTTCCTAAGACGTAAAAAAAAATTGTGTTCATTTTGACACATACGATTTCCATGAATAAGTACGTTTATGAAGAAAAAGTTTGATATTTTAATAAATTTTATAATACTGACTAATATTTTTTAATTACCTTCCAAACAACATCATTACACTCTCACGATATTTCATTACATTCCATTGCCTCATTACACTCCAACGATTTCCTCGAAAACTATAAAAAAAATTAATACGTCCAAACTAGTTTACTACATCTAGACGATATACGCATCTTTTTAGCATACCGATTTTCGAAACCGATATAAAAAAAAATATTTCGTGGAATGGTCGAAATTTGCACGAAACGGTGGAATCAGCCATATACCTATTGTATTTACTCGTGTGTTGGATATTTTTTAAAACTTTCATCGATGTTAGTTCGTAAGTATTCTAATTTAAAATTTTAACTTTTTGATCATATTTTTGATAAGTAAATCAAACATCATGATGCCCTAATCTGATTTAGGTACAACAAATTAGTATTTTGTACGAAGGTAGTCCGTGCTAGTACCAAGGTTGTAGCGCTAACTACCTACTTCTACCTGTCTAAATTTTGTGACCAGCTTAATCTCAAACTCAATCTAAGTAACTGAAATTTACGAATTCTTGGAGCTGGTATTAACATCTTCATTGATCGATAGAAGGTTCAATAGAAAAGCATGTTTTAGCAAGTTTTTAGAATAGATAACTTTTTATACCTACCAAAGTTTAGCAATAGGACCTAGATTCCCGAACGAGAAAAATAAGAAATAAACATATTACAACAGTTTTATTTATTGTAATCTCTTTCTATTTTTAGTGCCTAATGAAGATATTTTGGAAGAAGACGAGAGGAGGATTTCGGATGATAATGGTGAGCTCTATATGAAATGTTTGAAATACCTTTTTAATTTAATGAAAGTTTGCTGGTTGTTTACCGTTTAATAGTTAGGTATTTATATTTCTTATACTGTCATTGTCTAAAAACCACGCGATGTTTACTGGATAGGTACCTACCTCAATGAGCATTTCCAACAATTATGACTTAGTAAAAGTACTTCTTCAAATACCTCTAAATTGTCTTGCCCAGATACCTACATGACAGTCGCAGAAACAGCCCGAGTGGCCACCCCGACTGCAACCGAAACCATGTTACCATGGAAACGGGAGGAGGCCGAGGGCAGCGGCGGCGGCGCCCTCAAGCAGTCGGAGTTCCCCTCGTGGGCTTCGAACAAGGAGTACTTGGCTTATAGCTCACCGTCCGCTACTTTCTTAGGTAACGTAACGTATGATTAACTAATCCGGTACTTGTAAACAAGTAAATAAAAGTTATTATAAGAATTTATTTGTCAAAAGCAGTCTTATATTTTGCTAAACATTTATCGCGCAATATGAGAGAAGTTAGGTGTTGGGAATTCTGGTACTAAACGAAAAACTTTTTTTTTAAATTGAGCTAAAAGCCTCTGAATACCTATTGAAAGATGGAATCAACGTCTGTCTGGTTTTGATATAGTTTTTAATATACCTACCTATAGATTCCGTTTTACGAAAAGTTTTAGTCTAATAACAGTTCAAACTTATTGCTTGAGGCCAGACCGACGACTTACCTACTCGTATTAGGGCACCTATAGATAGAAAAAATTGCTACCACTATTGGGACAAGTTGATCGGCACTCATTTAAAGCATTAACCATTAAAATCTATTATTTTTCTTTATTTCCAATTCCGACGCATGGATTAGAGAAACCAATAGCTTTGTGTTTCAATTAGTACCTATAGGTAATTGAATCCTGTTATAGACTTTTCTTTTATTTATTACAGCAATTTTATGCAAAGATGTACCAACACACAATTTGCCTATCTTATGCATTATTGTAGTACCTAACTAGCTTTTAGTTTTGCAAAGATTAGACAAATAAAAGCACAATATAGAGTCATTTACAAGTTATCTAGTAAGTTAGGTACCTCTCGTACCTGCAATGCTGTAGGAGTAGAAATTTGAAATATTGACATGTTTTATTTCACACGTTTTACGTTTCATTTTTTCAGAGCACTATTTAACTAAAGTTTTTGTAGCTACTTTATAAATTAAGTAATAAAAGTATACTTCGTTAAATGCTCTAAAAAGTGAAATCAGGGCTTATATACTAGCCTATTAGTACCTACATCACAAATTAATGCAACTATTCGATAAAAATAGCTTCTACTGACACGTATCTACGTACCTAATGCATATTACGAGTATCTACTTATATACCTACTTAGTTAGAGACCACGCACATTATCCTAAAATAAAAGTACTTACGTAATACTTAATTATTGATTTATTTTATGAGCTAGTTTTTTACTTAGTTCTATAGCAATAGATTCTATCTTAACAATATTACTCAGCAATTACCTTTAGCAATACATATATGTACCTACTTATTCCTACTTAATATATCCTGCACTTAAATATAACCTTAGCTTTTAGAATGTGACTTTACCAACATTTATCTGATAGAGTTTTTTTTCTCTTCCCCTTCCATTCCATTGCGCGATCATCGTCCCTAGGTGGCATAGAGAAGCCAAAACACCCCAAATCTATCATAGGTTTGTTCCGGAGAGAAAGCTCTAGTTCAGCACAAGGGCCCGAGGCAGTGGCTTCAGATTCTGAGGTCAAAGATAAAGGAGAGGCATCTTCGAGTAAAGGGGAGTCCGTCAGCTATAGCCATAGACAAGGCCCTAGCATGTTATCGAAGAGGAGTACGAGTTTGGGAGGCCCCTCTGTGTTGTTAATGGAGGATGTAGCGCATTCGGATCCGCTCGGGGCCTCCAGCAGACCTGCAAGTATCATGCAAGGTCCACACCGGGGACAATGCCGACGGGGGTCTATGTTGGAGCTTACTGGGTAAGTAATATGCGTAACGATCTTTATTTATAAAGTAATTCTCAAAGAAGGTATTAATTAGTCTACATTTTGTTTTTAATTTAAAGAAACTCTTAAGTATCTATTTTAAAGATAATAATGACTGACTTACGTCTGATCATAAACCAAAACTTTCTTTTGTTTTCTTTTAGGTCACTATCCAGAGATGCAATTACAGAAGAGAAGTGCTGTAAATCCTTACCAGAGAGCGAACGGATGGGAGTCCGTCGACTGCCTCTGGGCCAGCAGAGTCTTCCCCGGGAACCCTTCATTCGGCAGCTGACAATGGCCTCAACCCTCCTCACCAGCTCATCATCAGATGACTCCTCCGACGAGGGTACCTGAGTGCCCCGCCGTGGTGACCAAGATAGGTTGCCACTGCTAAAATACAGGACCCTAGAGTAAAGTGCAAACGGGACTATCGAAAAAGAACTGTGCTGTGAAACATTGTGGTGTAGATAACTGCTAATTAACTTTGTGTACATATACTTACTGGGAAATGTACAACAAGTGTTAATGACGTGATGATATTACCTAGGTACTTTTAATCGGTTTGTAGTTCTTTAAAATTTAGCGTTAATAGAATGACTTGGGTTTATCTCGCGCGCGATGGTAACCATCAGTAATGATAGCTATATGTAATTGAAGATCACATTATTCGTAAAGGATTTCGTAAACTTTTTACCCGTTTCCCTTTAAAATGATTTTTTTATTCAGTTCCAAAAATAAGTAATCCTATTCACATCGCGCGCAAGTTAAACCTTTTAAAACTTAGATGAATTTTTCATAAACAATGAACATAGTTCATGAATTTTGACCTATTACGACAACTACCTAGCTAGAGATATAGAGATCCATATTTTTATTCAACTGATATTGTTTTTATAAACAAATTCCTATTTTGTCATAACAATGTATTTTTCATTCCTTTCATATCTGCAAGTAAGTGTAAGTTTACTGAATAGTTACAGGGTGTGACTAAATACCACTAAATACGAGTGTATTGAAGAGGGTGAAGCTAAAGAAAATATTGCATTACAAGAAGCTCATTTGAACGAGGCTTATAGGGGTCCTATACCAAGACAAATACTTAGTGGTTGAAGAGACTACATTTAACTTTATCCACTTTGAAGGTCTTTCTGGAATTTAGAAGTTTAAATTCTACCGATAATAGTCTCCACATCTATAAATAACATCACTTGTAAAAAATATCGATTGCACTCGGTTTAGTGCTCTAGATTTGCTCTAGTTCGTTCTTTATTCGATCTTTATAGCGCGATAGAGTATTCTCTCCTTCGAGTGTGGGTTGGATCGACTTGGAAGAATAGGAATAGAATCAAAATATCATGATTGGAACACAACCACACTATCATTGCTACAAAGAGTATTTTTGTATGCTCTTTCTTTAATAAGAAAGTATTTTTGTTTCAAAGATGGCACTTCTTGCCAATGACAATACTGAATTAGTATTAAGTAAATAATAAAACAATAATAAATAGAATATATACTTACATATAGTTTAATTAGATAAGTAGATAGCATTTGTTTGCAGGTTGAGTAATCAAACAATTACAATTATTAATTAAGTAAAAAGGTATCAGCAGATTTTTGTCGTCTACACATTGAGGGTGGTAGGAAAAAAAACTTCAATTACTTAGGTAACTTAAATAAGATGTTCAATCAAAAAATCAATTAAAATACAAAAATAAATAACTCTCTACTATTTTCTAAGTGTTATTGGATCGTCGCAAGTGGGGGAAGTGGTCTGCTTATCTCGATGAGATATTTATGTTTGTACGAGAATGTTTACTTTTCAACCCTCCAACTATACGTCGATCAATACTACCTACCGTAGGTATGGCTAAATAAATGTGTGTCAAGATTTCCTAAAGCCAGATTTAGGTAGACGACAGAAATATGTTCTCATTTAAGTACTTTATTAAATAAGCTAATTTAAAAAAGTTTTTACATGATGTCATTGGCAATTTGAAGTCATTACGTTTGTATTTTGTACTTATAAATAATGTAACTACTTAACTAACTTAAATGCTTGTAAGAAAACAACGCAAACTGTTGATTGTTTGTTATTAGTTAACTAATGATTAATGCTAAGTCTAATTTTAAGTAGCATGGTTTGTAAATTAGGTACTTGTGATAGGTATTCTAATAGGCATACTCATTCGTACTGTACCTAACTGCTTATTTGTGTATCTGTGCTGTAGGTAAGTAGTTTAGGTTTTATTTCAAACCTAACCCTGTTAATATTTTTTACTTAAATAATGTAGTTACTGCTATATTTAAGTTCATGACGATATTAATTTCTTACGCATAACGCGTCCTTCTTAAAATCTAGCATTATTTATAGAACCTATGTCAAATCACCTACATCATTTGACCTTACGTATACCTAGGTACTTATTTGTATTTTTTTAAAGTTATTTTTAATTAAAACGTAAATCTACTTAATCCTAAAACTTAAGCAAACAATTTTATTTGAGTTTTATTGAATTAAATCACTAAAATTGTGATAAAACACAATTATGTAAGTACCTAAACTTATAGGTACTTACATAATTGTGTACTTGCGTATGAAATATTTCAATTAAACATTGCGATTTGCGGTACCTCGTGTTTAGATAAACACCGACAATAGCTTAGTGCATTTGTTTTATAAATTAAGTGTTTATTTGTTGAATTGTATTCGTAAATACTAATCTATGTATAAGCTGTCACATACCTATTTGTCGAATTGTAAATATCAATATTTGGTTACCTACTCAAGTGGGAAGGTAAATATGTAAAGTACTTACATTGAGATACTTTTACATAGAAACAGTAACTAGAGAAATTAGTGGATTATTATTTTCGACAAATGTTTAATTTTATTTAAAGTTATAGCTTTAAGATGAATACCTATCTATGCTGAAAAGCCACAAAAACTACCTGAATATACCTTCTTTCCTTTTCAGTGCCTATTCATGTAGGTACTTATCTTAATTTATAACTTGGACATTTTACGGTGAAAATACGGTGTGTCAATTGAAAATAATAGTGCCTAGATCTACACCGCGCATTGTTTTAATGTATACTTGTTATTAAAATAATATTGTACCATACCTAGTTGAATGATAGAACATGAACATTGTAAAATTCTATTATTAAACATTACAATCTTGATGATTCGATTTTTATCTAATTATCCACTAGTTTCACACCATCATCATGTCAACTTATGGACGTCTACTGCTGGACAAAAGCCTCCAAGAACCTCCACAGCGCAATGACCAGTCTTGTGCTGCCCACATCCATCGGCTTTCCGCAACTTTAACCTAGTCTTCTTTTGATATTTCACTTTTTATTAACATTAGTAATGAAAGCAATAGTAAGAAGTGGTAAGAAGTAGATGGGCACATAAGGTTGTTTATTTGAAGAGCTTGATTAAAAAGAAGCCCTTACCTGTTAACTCAAGTCTTGAACAAAACCTCGGAACAATAACAAAACAAAACCAAAAGTTTTGAAGTTTGAAATTCCCGCTTTGTTATCTCTGGTTTATTTAATGTATGTTTTTTGGCCTGGAAGCATAAGTATTTAAGTTATATTTATGTCGTCACTTGGCCCTTACCTTGGTAAGTAAACAGATAACAAGGTTGAAAATTTAATTTGAATAATAAGAAATAAATTATATGTTATTACAGAAATGCTAAATGAAATATAAAATTATTTTTTTATTGAAATAAAACTTTTAGTAGCAAATGACTGCTTGAAAAATGGCAAGACTTGAGACCGCCGCTTTGACAGTGACACCTCCTTTATTCTGGCAACACTCAGTGAGCCGCTCACTCGTCGTCGTCTTTTGATTTTCTTGTTGTTTATAATTTTCATGAAAAATAACGGAAAAATGTCGTGTAACTGTATTTATTAGTGATAGACTGATCTTTTGAAATAGTTTATTGTTTAGAGTACCTTCAAAAGTTTCGTTTGTCTCAGTTTCGTTTATCATGTGTGGCAAACTCATCAAGACGAGAATGAAACATACATCTGCTTTGTAATAAACTAGGATACAGGTAAGTGGACTTAAAAACACGGTTATTATTATTTATTCACTGCATATTTTACTGGTTGACGTGTAATTTAAATGTTGTTCTTTGGTTACCCCCAATGATGTTTGGTTGTGGGCTTCCCTTTCTAAAATGTCGGTTTGTTTTTTTATTTGTTTCAATATTTTGTTTAACTGCATAAATATTGCTATACTAATCCAGTTACTAATATAACATAAAGGGAAGCAATATTAGCTACTTATAGAACTACTACCCATACCTACTACATTTTATAGTATGGACATAAAATTATCATGCCTACTTTGAATAGCTATCTTATCACAGATTATTTTATTGGTTATCAATAGCCAAGTGTACCTAACTGTTTACACTTACCTCAAGGGTCAGGAAAGGTGTGTAGCAGTTGGGAACATACTTATTTGCTTATGTTACATTCATCAATATGCAATTCTTTCATAACATTAAGTTTTATACTAATATTAAGGCTTTGATCTTCAAATATAGGCGGCATGTGTAGGTGCATAAGGCTGTGACCTATCCTATCTGATATGGCCAATTTGAAAAGAGCAACATCTTTATACATACCTAGGTACCTTAAAAGCTAATGATTCTATACACATTAATCTAGTTATGAAGGTTCTTAAATAGACTGTCAGTAGAGTTAATAATAGACTCCTCAGGAATCTATAACTATTAATTAATTATTATATTAGAATATTATTACAATGATTGAAGATTATTTAAAGAAACAAATGCACAACTTATATTCAGTTACTAAATCCTCACATGTAAAAAGTCAACAATGTTATAAAATTGTGTATAAGCTGCAAAATAAAGTCAAAGAAAGTATCTTTTATTTAAAACAAATTTACAGTAAGTCGCCTTTACAGTAAACCTACAATTTTTAATTGCTAAAGAAAGTGTGAGACATAAAATTATGCAGTGGTAAATTGTATAATGACTTTAATTTTAATAATGAAGTCCATAATCAGCTACAGATCTTATAACTTTTTAATAAGTATTTACTAATTAAATCTTTGACACACTCACTTTCATTCGATATGTATTGGAGAATTAGAGTAGGTAATTCAAACTTGTTAAGTTTTAAAAATCCATTTCCAGTATGAAGTGAGCTTTTTGTATTGTGTTTCAATTATTTTTCATGTTTAAAATTAAACATTCCATAAATATAGAAACAAGGCCTACAAAAAGTGATAATATTCAGGTTAATTTTTTTTTTAATTAAAAATAGAAAATTCCTAGCTAACTAAATATTATCACTGTTTAAAGCTTATAGCTATAGAAGTGTTGTATATTTCTTTTTCTTTATTGAAATGTAATTGTTTCAGTTATAATCAAGATGGAGCACTCAGACTTGGTGTCGGAGATGGCCCAGGTGGAACACCTCACCACACAGGAGAGGCTTCACCTGGCTCGAAGGTAAACACTTCAAATATTTTACAACTTATTATTTCAGTCCACCATCTGAAAAGAAACTACACTTTTTGTTTCTGATTCTGTGTACCTTCTTACATTCTATTCTTTCTTATGTTCTTACAATGAACTATAAATAAATAAATACTCTTATGTTCATATTTTAAAGATTGATTAATTAGAAAGAAGAGGAAATAGTTAAAAATAATGTATTTCAATGTATTCAATATATTTGTAACATATCAGATAATGGAGTCTTTATAGTGAAATGTCTTTCGTTCTTACAAAATTTTTAAACAATTTGAATTTTTCTTTTATAAACTTTAATAATCTATTTTGAATAATATAAAAGTCTATAATTCCCTCAAAAATCCTAAAACAATGGATGTTAAACTAGACTTTTCTACATTACAATGGAAACTAATTATTATTCCTATGTTTTGTTTGACAATGGTTTGATATTTATACAAGTTTGAACGGCTGTAATTACTTGCAGTATATTATTGCTTTGAGTAACTGTTAATTTTTTGTTTATCTATTACCTACTGAATATCCCAATTAGTTACATTGAAAGTCATTGACCACTCATTGTCACACATTAGTCTTGTCCATAAGTCTAAGTCAAACCAAGTCATTTATAACATAACACAGTATAACATTACTCAACATGTGTCTAGGCAACTTAGTATACATTACAACTCCTTTCACGCAATGTTATATGATACATTGAAAGTTCGGGAGGGTCGGAAAGTTTAGTAAGCATACAATAGCCTATAACTCAATTCTCCTTCAGACAGCTCCTTATCTCATAAAACCCAGCTATGTTGGATAACGCGTTTTATCTAAGAACTTACTTTAAGATATAGCTAACCTGTTTTTAGATGGGAATAGATATAGGTACCTTAATCTACAGATAAGGGTAGGCAATGTTTTCGATGCCTTGTTTTATTTGTATCACAATATTTGTCTTACGATCAGTTGCAGAAAATATAACACGTTTTTTACACCATTTTTTTACCAGAAAAAGAAAAGAATTCTGCCTTCTTGAATAGGCGTGACGACACTATGAAATAATCGAAGATTTAATGATTTCAGGGGAAAATACACATTTAAAGGATTCAAAAAACTATTTTAGTTTTATTTAAAAAATTGAGATTAACAAGATTTTCTATAAAATAAAACAGTAAAATACTGCAATCGGCCATTTTGACTGAAACGCCAATCACAGCGCATGACGTCATACTCATGTAAACAAACATCACTGTGTTGTTTTGACTGATTGTACGCTAGGATTGACTTTTTGTTTATTTTTGTGAATAACTACAAATTTATTATAATGGAACCAGGGTTTATCAGGGCAAACAGTTCCAATTTGCCCAGGATCGATTTGCTAATGTTGGGCGAGTTCCTGGCAACCAATAAAGAATTTTGCTCCTCCGAATTTAGAAACGTGAAAACCTCCTTGTATTTTTTTTGTTATTATTGTTATTTGTTATTTTTGTCATTTCATCTATTTCACGTCAAACATGAAGTTAAAAATCTATCAATACATGATAACATACTCACATCAAAGTGATCTTCACAGAAATAAAGTGACGAATTTAATTTTACTTCGTTCGGGTTTCGCCGTGCAAGCTGTAACCATTTATCTCTTATTTTTTTTATGTATGGGACATGAACAAACACCTTGTTGGGTGTCTTTATTGATGTATTTTTGCACAGAGGTACTGCACACCACTTATAAACTTTAGAATTCATTTTTATCACAAGAAATCCGAAACGTTTGTTTACTTTGTTGTCTAGCCGGGCGGGAACACATTTGACGTTTACAAAAGTGTGACGTCACACGCGACGCCATGACACGGAGAGCTGTTTTCACGCAGTATTTAAAAATAATTATAAAAATGGCTTTAATCTTCTTAAAACATTAGTTAAATACCGAAATAAAGTTTTTGTTGTAAACAGTAAATATGTATCTGCATTTTGGAATAGGATTTCAAAATCTTTCGACATGCCTATTCAACCGTTAAAGCCCTTATCTATGAATTATTCGAATGTAATATATATTTATAAATCTCTAAAAATATTTGAACTTAATTCATTTAAAGTTTGGAATAAACTCGTCTTGCGTACCTAAACCCTGTAGGACAAGTTCGTAATTAATATCTGTCGAATATATGTAAATACATTTTATACGTGAATGACAATTTGCATGGCGGCGTGGTACCGTGACTTTTGAGTGTTATGGTGAACGATATCGCTACGTAGTAGGTGTTAATTTAATTTTGAAAGATAACGTAGCTTTTTGTATTATTTACATTACGTATTTATTTATTTAGCGGGGTGCCTCAGCACCGTGTTAGGCACCCAATTTAGCTTTAAGTCATTGAGGAACTACAAATACCTAGTACTAAGTTCGTTCATCAGTCAATCAAACAATGATTTACCACTTTTCCTAATTATATTTTCTAAGTAGGTAGGTAGGTACTTAATAGTGTAAAATCTCTGTATTTTTACGCCATGACTTTGATGAAGTAGCAAACTGATAAAACTAATTTCTGATTATCAATTCTTAGTCACGTTTTGTCCGATACGACACCAATTGATTGTCCATTAATTAATATACTCGTAGTAACATCTACTTATAAACAGTGGCGGCTGTACCTTAAGTGCACTCGTGCGCTGAACCACCAATTCAAAAGATTTAAAAATTACAAAATATTACTTCATCTTTATTTTTAAATTACCATTTTAATATTTATTTTTTAAAATACAAAAACGTATAAACAATTAAATTTCCAATTATGGTCAAAAAGTTTGAGCTGTTTACTAAACTAATATCGTGCGCTTCGGTGAGTGCACGAGGACTGCTAATACATCTTGTATGAGATACGAATTAATACGCCTGACGCGTGAAACAAAAGATCGGTCATAGAAATGTACCGAGTAATGAGTCGGTTCTCGAGCGCCGCTCGCGCGAACCGAAGATTGCCGAGAGCATCCGATGTATGACGAATTGGGCCGGCCGGCATGGGCGGGTGAATCTACTCAAGATTATTCTCCTCATACAAAAAAAAATAATCACATTTTACCACGAGAATGGCGTTTATTTTAAGCTAAATCTATAAACACATGAATTATATGCTATATTATATTAAAGACACGTTAAAGAATTTAATATTTTAGAAAATATT
Organism: Anarsia innoxiella; assembly: GCA_947563765.1. NCBI lineage: Eukaryota > Metazoa > Arthropoda > Insecta > Lepidoptera > Gelechiidae > Anarsia > Anarsia innoxiella. The sequence continues at coordinate 3,931,184 of OX387404.1, read as the reverse complement.
GGCAAATATAAAAATTTGAGTGTTGCTGATAATGACGGATGTTGCCGACAGTGACGAATGTAATGACGGAATGTTACCGACAGTGACGTTTGAGTTATATTATTGATGTAAATATTTATTCTCGAATACTTTTTTATTTTTCTTTTAACTACAACTTAATTACCGTTAACATGCAATCCATTATAAATTAGCTAAGACGGCTAGGTCAAAAGCCCACCCTGAATCGCACCTGATGCAAAAGTGGCTATGACACTAGCAGCATTCCCACACTGAATAGCGAGGAAAAAAGGTTAGTCGGGACCATTGCGCAGTAAAATTCTACGCAAGGGTCCCGACTATTGTTTTTTAGGCGCTTCCCTAGTTCACGCATCAAACTCTTAGCTTCCGTACACCAAGTCCCGCTTTCCTCCACTACGACGGGAACAAAGAGGTACTTACCTCGTCTTGGAAGGGAGCATATTTAGCATGCTTTTGTATGGCAGCTCCTTCTGCTGCTGCACTAGCTGCCCTACATGTACAAGGCAGGTGGGACATGGCGAAGGTACTTATGCAAGTTGCATCCTAAACTAGACAGCGTCCCCTTTCCCGAGAGATGAGGATTAATCAATCAGTCCTCTTGCCATTTGTGTGATTTAGGCTTGGCGGTTCCGGGGTCGCCGCTCAACCTCGTTAAGCATATTTTATAGTGACGAGGAAATCGTCTAGCTGACTTGACACAACTCAACCCTTGATGTCCCAAAGAGTCCGCAATCGTACCACAAACGTGACAATCCAACCGCAGATAAATTACTATCCTCAATGAGCTCGTTGATTACAGCGCCCAAATACGGCCAGACTCTGGGCTTGATGCCGCCTCAAGCATAGCCAGATTCCTACCCACAGCCGCTTCATTAGAATCCGGCTGCTTGCTTTGTACATGTGATCGTGCCAAGAGCGCTGGACACCTTTGTCCCTTGGCTGCTCAAGACACACAGTTGCCCAAACATTTAAAGCCTCCGCCGTATATAACTAATAAGAAGATTGCCACCTTGGACATGAAGTTTTTAAGCGACTCAACCGTTAACCTCGTGGGAGGAGGTTAAAACGCCGATATATTGATATCCTGCATTCTTCTAACACCCAATCTGCCGTAGCGGATGATAACGAAGTCTGCTGTCATTGAGCCTCATTAAGTTTTACATTGAGAATCGTCTCCAATGTCACCTTGAAGTCTTCGCCGATTTTAGACATTTCATTGACATTTCATAAAAACCAAGTCGGAGACGTTCTCATATTATACACCAGTGTTGGGACATATAGGCAACTACGGAAGAGTGTTAAGGCCACATGGGCAGGCAGCTGCTTCAGATGCTGGCGCGCCCGGCAGATTATTTCGTTTTTTAAGTTAAGGCAGCTGGAATAGCATCATGAAGAATGGGAGCCTCCAGGAGTGCGGGCTGCCATTTTTCTGCCGGTTCAACATTTGCAAATGATGTAGCATGCCCTGTATATGAGAAACATGCTTTTTAATGATAATCGTACATCAAAATAATTTATTGCCATCAGTCGTTTTCTATACAAATAATCATTATTGGTAACAAACGTCATTGTTTTCTACACAAATAATCATTATTGGTGACAGATGTCATCGTCGTCAGACACAATGTTGGCAATAATGATGTTACTAACAATGACGAATTTTGGAAAAATCGCTGCTATTGGCAAAATAGGTTATTAAATTATGAAACAAACATTACACGTTATCTGTTTCCCTAATAAGTTCGCCATGGTAAATAAATAAAGAGTTTACCATGCATTATATTTCAAATACAGCAAAAGAAACCAATGACGACGTGGCATGAATATCTTTGGAGAACGATATTCAATTAATTATCATTGGAAAAATTTGCGTCCGTTCACTATGACGAGTGGTGTTCGACTTAGGTACGAGGGGGCTGCGACTTTTAAGTTAGACGTGACGCTTCGGGTGCTTTCCGTTTTTTTTTAATCATGCTAAGTAAACGTGTTGCCAATAATGACGAATATTTTTTGAACATTGTTTGAACTAATTTTTAATTAACTTACCACCTACTTTTTAAATTTATTTTCTTTAAAATATCTTGCCTGTTTAACGATAAATAATATATTCCTAGACAGGATTACTCTATTATTAATAATATTTTCACTATGATATAAAATATCGAAAATCATGTAAAGGCGACACCTAAAATATCGTGGTTTTCTAGCGTTTTTTTCTAATAGCTTGTTTTTCTGCTATTCAATCACTGAACGGTTTTGATAACTTTTTACTTCATTTATTTAGGTAGTAGAATAACTATAAAAAGTTTTGAATTTCTTTTACAATTATGAATGATAGGGCGAGACATAAATTTTCGACCTCTTGAAGATCCACCCGGGCGCGAGGCGACGACGGCAGCCATGATTGACATCTCGTTATCGGTATAGATTCACTGTATGTGTGATGCGTTACTTATTGTTTATAACTTTTTCCGTAATTGTTTTTAGTTTTTGTTTCAATTCTATAATAGAACTTTTATTTTGTAGGTACTGTGTTTGGTATTAGTTGAAAATGAGTATAAACATTGATTATATTAAAGAAATTTTAATATTTTAGTAAAGTGTGCACCACCAGTTCGATAACCCACCAGCCGCCACTGCTTATAAAACTTGATAAATCATCCGCCGCTTTAGTCAATATAACCTTACGAGGGTTAAGATAAGCCATCAATAATTTCAAATACTATTCTAATAATTTTTGAGCAAGCTTGGAAAGCACATATTATGGCTTATCAATATCTTAAATGAAAAGTGAAGCACTCTTATTTCTAAAGGAGTCGATTTGAATATCGCCTTTAAAGATCTTGCATTGCAAAATGAAATGCATATGTAAATTAACAAAATAAAAGTCCAATTCTTTGATACGATTCTCACTGACTTTCACTATCAACTATATTGTTTTGTTATTGACGCAATGGTCGTGGGAGTGGCCATCTCTGAATATGAAATGAAAATCTACTTAAAAAAGCAGTAGTAAAACCTATCCATAAGAAAAATAGTAAACTTGATCCCAATAATTACCGCCCCATAGCTCTTTTACCATCAGCATCCAAAGTATTCGAAAAAGTAATGTGTAATCGCGTCTACGCTTTTTGCGAGAAATATAAAATCTTTGATGAATCTCAAAACGGCTTCCGAAAACAACATTCTACAACCTTAGCAGTTTTTAAATACGTACAGGAAATAGTTAACTTATTAGACAACAAACAATATGCAATCGGCATTCTACTTGACATGACCAAAGCCTATGATAAAGTCCAATATAAAATATTACTAGATAAACTATATAGTATAGGAATCCGCGGCATTGCTCATAAGTGGTTTGCATCCTATTTAAACAATAGAGAACAATTAGTTGAAATAGAGTTCTTTAACTATCATACAAATGAAATCCAACAAATTCAATCAAAAAATATAAAAATAGAAGCATCAATTCCTCAAGGCAGTGTGGTTGGCTGTCTACTTTTTCTCATTTACATCAACGACCTCCCTAAAATAATAACCAATTGTAATAAATGTGTACTGTTTGCCGATGATATTTCCATTCTAGCGTCATGCAATAACGAAACCAACATAGATAACAAACTTAAAACTATATTTGATAAAACCTTAAATTGGCTAAACGAACATAATCTAGAAATTAATTTTAACAAAACCAAATTAATGTTATTCCGTCCTCACCAAAAACCTCTAATCAATATAAATTTTACAATTAATAACACACAACTAGAAACAGTTACAGATTTTAAACTTCTTGGCCTTAATATAGACACTCACCTTAATTGGAAAACCCATATAACAGCAACTAGAGCCAAACTATCCAAATTTGCTTACGCGTTACAAATTATAAAAACCACCACCGACTTAAAAACCGCACTTACCGTGTATTACGCCTACGCTTATGCATGGTTAAGCTACGGTATTATCCTATGGGGTAATAGTACGGACGCACCCAGTATTTTTACCTCTCAAAAACGTTTGATCCGAATATTAGCCAACATAGAGTCAACAGATAGCTGCCAACCCCATTTCTCTCAACTTGATCTCCTAACAATGCCGTGTATTTATATTTTTGAAATTTGTAAATTCGTCCGGAAACACCCTGAATTCTATCAAAATCAAATTGCTGTACCGTCTAACTATTCCCTAAGAAGTCTACATATAAACAAATTAATTTTGCCTGCTTCCCGTCTACACCTCCATTCATCTAGCCCACTAATAATGTCCATCAAAATCTATAATAAATTACCGCAATATATTAGAAACGAAACAAAAGAAACAAAATTTATTAATCAACTGAGAAAATTACTAATTACCAAAAGCTATTACACCGTTAAAGATTATATTGAGGAGAAATTATAAATATGAAACTAAAACTTAATAATAAAATTAACTAACTAAAAATAAACAGGTAAACTAATTTAACTAAAAAAAGTTATAAAACATAAATATAATTCATAAATAAAACTATTTAAATAATTAGTAATTTTAACTTAGAATATAAATTTTGAAATATGTTTAAGTTTAAGTAATTACAGTATTGTTGTAACTGATCTCATTTTAGTTTTAAGTTTGTAGCTTTGCTACACAATTTGCCGTGCCCTAATCAGGGTCCACATTTGGTACTTTAAGTTATTTATAAGATCTGTAAAAACCTGTGGAGTGCAATAAATGATTGAGAGTATTGAGAGTATTGAGAATATTGTTGCGTAGTACAATGTAATAATTAGCTTTGTAAAATGTTTGTAAACATAGCGCCGGCTGGTATAACAGACACTAATTTATTTTAGTTAAATCTTCATTTTGGCGTAGACTAACTTTGATGTCGGACGCAGGGCCCTGTTAATAATGTCGTAAACCAGATCATGTTTGTGTACGCCTACGAGTATAAGTAAGCATATAATGTGTACGATGATGTGATGTTAGTTTCGTGGCGGAGATGGATATGTATCTTATACATAGATTTAGAATTTCAACTAGAGAAAACTTGATATCTTTGAGGGAGGATTATGCTAAATTGTTCAAAAGCAGACAGCTGATGATGATAACGATGAAGCTTGTTATTTTACTCGCGATTTCTTCATAACTTGTCCTTGTCTATTTGATCAAAATCTATTCTGTAGTTTTTTATAATGCTTTTAAAGAGTTAACCTTCACTGAATAGGAGGAAAAATTAAAATGCTACAAGCAAATTTTACGTCCTTTTAGAAAAAATAAATATAATGAAAATACAAAATTGAGTTTGTTGTTACTGTTGGAGCACTATTAGTTAAAATTGAAAACCATCAAGTGTTCAGATCTTTGGCTTAAACAATATTAAAATAACAATAAAGTTTTGACTGCTTTGTATGGATTGGAATAAATAATAATAAACCACAAGCGTTGAAACTATTCATTTAAACTAACTATGTATTTTTAAAGCTTCTTAAGTACCTACTTAAGTATTCATTTTTTTAATGATTCGTTACGGTAGAACTAGATGCAACAGCCTAGTGATTATTACAGAATCAATGTCCGCAGTAATTATTTACGGAATATTTATTCTGAAGTTGTGGTGACCTCACCTTTTTATAACATGACACCATTAAAGATGTCATAATATCTATTGGAATTAAACCGATAAGAATAGGCTTAGGTTTTCAAATGCTGCGATCAAGAATCTATTATATTTGAAGTGTCCCTCCGCGGATGGTAAAACAACATAGATAAGCCCAGTCTGAGTAAGATACTATACCGAAACAATATCATAACAGCATCATATGAAGGCAAAACTTTACTGTTATACTTACTACTTTTACTAGCTCTGGTAATAAAACTAAACACAGAACATAGGCCATTACTCCATAATGCTAGCTATAGAGAACCTTGAACGCGGTGTTTTTACAAATGCGTAGTAATTAATATGTGCATTTATAAGAGGCTTTATTGTTGGAGATTCGCTACGATATGCTCTTTACTATTTTATCTTATGATGTACATTTGTGGGAATTGGGTTAGGTATTTATGAGTTATAAGAATGTTTGTGCGAATATCATTCGAATTCGTATTTATTTGGCGGATGGACAAAGCAAAAATTCATTGGTAAAACTGGATTAGCTATACAAAAGTGCATTTACAAAAATCACAAACGTTTTGATGCAAATAGAATCTAATAACGCGAATTCTTAAACGAACTGTAGCTAAGTTTCAATATAAAAATTGCCATAACGTCCACAAGGAAAGATAGAAAACAGCGGTGGAATAACCAGCTTTAACAATTTACCCATGTCCGGAACCAATTCGCCACTTTCCAACTTATTTATCTGGTACAAAAGGCTCTTATGCGTCGCCGCGACCGAAGAGGCATTGTATTAGATTATCACATTGAGATGTCCCCGATAAAGTTGATGTATTGAAGCAGCTAAGGCGACTCAGTGTTTTTGTCTGATTATAGTTCGATACCTTTGATATGATTGAGATTAGCGTGTAACGTGGCCGTAATCTATGTTTCTTTCCTAAAATTAAGGTCTTATTGATTGGTAATATTGTTATGGACGAAATGAACTTGGATAAAAAATGAAAACGAAAACTGAAGGCTATTGGATTTTAAAATAAGAGGTACTAGGCTTACATAAACGAATAAGGGAGTTCGTTAGCACCGACTCGGAATGCTTCTTTTTCATATCCACCGGAATATTTAACATGACTGGATATTGACATAATAAGTAGGTAGTCGATTGGTACTTGTTTGTCGTAAAAATGACCAACATTTTTTTTTCGTTGTATAATTCTAAAGCAAGGATTTTTCCAGCAATATATCATTTAAAATACTGATCACGACTTCTTAGATCGCTTTATCATTTTCCTTGTTTTTAAAAGGTATATTAGGGTTTTTTGAACGTGTTTTTACATAATATTGAAAGTGTTTTATTTAATACTGATATTATTACAGGAAATTCTCTTTTGACCTTAAAAGTATTCATATCTGACGACGGAGTCAGTATACTCGCTAAGAATATATTAATAATGCTAACTTACGTGTTGCGAATTTATAAGAAAAATAATCCAAATATAGCCCATATCGTTATCATTCGCAGCAGCGCTAAAATTTCAAGTAAATATGTGACTTTCAGTTGCGAATGACCAGTACATATCTTGTTTAAACTTCCTAATATAGCAAAGCCTTTGCCCATAGACATAAGATTAGCAACATGTAAATGCAGTGATAATAATGAAAACATTGCGCTAGAAACACGACCGTTCGTTACGTCATCACACCGTGATTCAAGTACAATGTAAAGGTTACTTAGTATTTCAACGTCATCTCTATATTTTTATTTTTAACCTTCAGTTACACACATATACTTGTTCATAATCTGATACAAGATATTCGTCAACATAAGTATTGACTTATGCATTTTGCTCGTGAATAAGTTATTATTCTTATGATCTCGCAGAATTTTGAAAGCAAACTCTAATATTCTAAAAAATATTGACTTATGATAGCTAGCTAATCTTGTGAAAGTAGGATTTTCGTGTAACTTGCTTTTTAGCTCCGGTTTTCCTCCTCCCTCCTGTCACTGTCAGCTGCTTTTTCTCACTTTTTACTTGAGTTTCTAATTTACTTTTCCGAGCTAGACAGCCAATACATTGTAGGTAGGTACCTATAACTAAATTGTTCATATAGCAACAATCGTAATATATAAAAAAAATCAATCGCCGGATAGCATTACAACAATGCCAACAACATGAAACAATAGCGAACTTATTTCGGTAGTTACCAATTATTTTTACTCGAACAAAAATCACACTCGACTCGATTGGAAAACTAAGAATTGAACGGAGGCGGAAACAAAAAGAGAAAGTTTAATTAGACCGTAGTGCATTTGCAACTGTGATTTGAGTCATTTTACCTTCTTCCTGAGAAGTTGAGGTAATTCCCTTCACTGCGTGTACGTAGTCACCTTGAAACATTGACCTATAGTAGGTCCTACAAGTTTTATACTTGGTACTTATTATGCTGTTATGTTATATTACAACGATGTAGGTAATCGGTAAATGTATGCAAATTATACAAATAAATTAGGTATAATGATGTTATAGGCTACTAAATCGTTAGCCGCAGGTAACTTGATGTGTACCTACGTATGTAAAATATGTTACGAAATGTTCTAATGTTTTCATATACCTAATACTTGTTATAGCAGAATATTAAGAACAATTATTGTAAAATAATTTGAGAAAGTATACCTTCACAATATGGTCGACGAGTCGGTAAACGTATTAGGCTAATTTTGTTTGGATTTCGTAAGCACCGGATTATCCTGGATTTATCTGTTTACATTGCAGCAAGCGTATTAGCATTTTGTTGTAGCTTGAGTAAGGATTCCACACATTTACGACGCATTTATAAATCTATACATTGTTATACATACAGCAACGATATCTTATGGGTTTTAGTGCAAGGTTCTGTCGCCGGTTCGTATCGTCGTCGTCTGAAAGTTGTTTTGTTTGAGAAAACGTTTATACTCCATTGCTCTTCTGTTATCGGTTCGGTGCTCAGCTTCCAGGTCGCGGCCTCTCAATGGACCTTTACAAAAACAAACGACGAATGAAGTAACCGCGTTTAAGCTTGATTTCCGATTTCAATGTCAATTGGTGCTCATAATACCTACAGGCGTTTTGGCTTTTCTACGTAATAAGTTTATGTTCTCAAATCATGGTTACTTTACAGCCCATTAGCCGTTGTTATGAAACAATAACACCTTACTTCGTTCTATAGCCTAATAAAAGTGAAAACAAGGTTTCACTTTTTACGATTGCATGACAACTTAGTGTTAACCCTATGCGGGGTCTCGGCTCTGAGCGTAAAATCCATGAGATTACGCAAAATTGAATCACGCTGCAAAGTGCTTTGTGTCGCGCGAAATGTTCGCACCATACCGGTTTTTGAAAACGGACTGTGGCACGGTCGCTAAACGGACTACGTGCGATTGAGATCAAGTTTCGTAAAGTCACTTCGGCAATTAGCTTAGCAGTACCGCGGCGGTACTGGTTGGCTGATAAAATGTCGATAACTTTGTCAGTTGCCAAAGGGACCTAACCACATATTTACCACCGAATACAAAACTTAAGAATGAGTACAATGGACCGAATGCCTAAGAAGCCTAGAATCCGGATGCATTGCGTTTCATTTAACGTGTAAATGTAACTCCTGCATGTTCTGTACGCCAGTCTTTATATTATTATTATTATTATCAAAACTTTATATTTTCTTTATTGAACGGGATGCTATGAGATTTTAGGTTTCTTATAAGAAAGCATCATCGTCCGTGTATCCTAAACTTCTGTTGTGCTGAATAGTGTCCGTAACTACTAAGTATTTATGTATGTCTATAGTTTATTGATTTCTTGAGGTCGGAAGGGTTCATTTAAATAATTCACTTTATGACATCTAAAACTATAAAAGAATTTTGTTCTCCTTTCATTTACTTCTAATTAATTGATTGAATTCTCTACTAATGTAAGCCAAATTTAACTTTATAGACGTCGCATGCAACAGCTAAAACTATGGCAGCAGAGAGAGAAAGAGTGGGCGCGGTCGAGAGCCAAACGAGAGAAGAGTAACAAAAGAAGCATATTCTTCAACGACAGTGTGGTTCTGTTAGAGGCTGCTGCGAGGAATGATATTGAAGAAGGTAATTTCATTAATAGATTTGATTTTGAGACATGCAACAATAGTTCTAGTAGTTGCTTGTAAATGAGAACTGTATCTGAGGAACTCATGACAAAGCATAACAATCTCGTTTCCATAGTGAAACAAACAGCTGATCTTGAATATTACTCAATTCTAGAAAGGTTCTTTACAGCTAACGCTTCGTTAAATCATAAGTTATAGTAAACATCAGAAGAATACGATGCGAAATTTTATACCTCCGACTTTTTATACGATTGGAGCCATGCCTTGAAGTATCATCAAACATCAGTTAGTTAGACATTGCAAAGCAATTTTCTAACATAAAATAGTCTATTTTGAAAAGTTTTTGTAAATAACAATTAACTTAGCTAAATTGCTTAAACTTACGCGACTGTGACCTTCGTTATTCGTCAACTAATTTTGAAGTTTTTTTGTCTTAAGCTCAGACGAAATGTGTTATTTACGGTCTTAGATTTAGAGATAAGAAGCGATGACAAACTAGTGCTTCATCCATTGTTATTTACGACACCGTAGTAAGACAATTGTTTTGTACAAAAACTCACACACATTTGTAATTATCATACTAAGTATTTAGACGCTTGCGTGAATTTTTTGTACGTAATAGTAGTAAACGTATTCAGTAATTCATAGATATGGTTCACGAACTATCATTTCAATGCGATACTATTTCATAGTTCTTAGTTAGGTATATCGATTTTAATCTCGACATCGGAATTAGTTGGACGTTATCAAAGTTACGATAACGGTAGCAATTAATAAGAAGGTGATTTATTCATTAGATTTATACACGTGCTCAATACGGTAGCGGATAATAAGTTTTAGATCTACGAGTATTACTATGTCAAATCGCGATGTATGTTACTATAGAAAGGCCAAGGTCTAGCATATGCAGGTTGATAAAGCGATCTCTTATGTCTAGGTCGTAGTTAGTGGAAGGAAATGTCTCTACCTACCTAACGGGAAATAGGCGTGACAGTATGTATGTTCTATGTCACATGATGCCCCCAAGCCTAAGTCAAAGGCCTGATGATTTATATTTTAAAGTTTTAAATTTATTTATCGATGACATGGATGGGAAGTTTCAGTATTTTTTTTAGTATCATTCCTTTGCTTTAAAATAGGCAATGTCAAACAGAAAGGTATTGCTATAGAACTAAGATTATAAGACTTTTATTTCGAACTGTTCAAGTGATCGAATGTCAAGCTTACTTAGAGGTTTTAAACTAAACAACCTCTTAAAACAAACACAAAACATTGATAGGTAATATTTATCTACGTGCAAGATGTAAAGTTAAGATAAATAGTTAATCGTAATCCGTGTAACACACCGCCTGTTATGTTTTATCTGCGGCCTCGGTTAGTTGTCCTAGTTTACGACCATGTACCTACGTGTAACCTATGCGGGCTCATATCTAGATATTTTAACAAGACCTAGCTTATGTATAGACTAGACGCCCTAGTTTTAACATAACGTCAGAGAGCAACGGGGGACGGAAGCCCATCGGAAGCCTGCCTTGCGCGAATGCTAACGTGGTGGGTTCGAACTTTGAAATGTCACGAGGGGCGAAAGGAGAAACTTATAACTGACTTACATGGATGATGTACAAAATCAAAGCATAGCGTACTTATAAATTTTCCCAAGAAACAATGCTCGAAAGTAAAAAAATAAATTTTAGCCAGTTAAGAGTACCTATCACAAAAGTTTATGCAAGCAGTTGTTTCGGTCTCGATAAGATTTGTCAATTAAGTAACATTTACTATTTCGATATCTTGTCAGTAGAAAGTAATCCTTAATTGATATGCAATTCTGCAAACAGACAGTTTAAGACCTTTATTTGAATCAGCTGCAACGAGTAAATTGGTAATTTGACTAATCCGAGCGTCAAGCTGTCGGCTGCCGCAGTGAGCTATCTAGTTTTAATGACTGTGTCGTATTTCGAACTGTTGCAGACATTTCTATGCTAATGTTTTGTTATTAGGTCACGATTGCAGTTTCACATGCCATATGTAATTTGTTAGGTTTAAATTGGGCGTAATATTACTTTGATATTTTTGACATAGAACTGGCTTAATAGTAGATAGATACTTTTTTGGAACTTATTTTAACCATTTATGAAATTTGTTGATGGATTAAAACCTTCCCAAATTACATTTTATGATCGTTATTAATTGTCGTTCGCAATAACATGTAATGGATAGTTCAGAACTATACATTACAAGTTCTTTCCGTTGTCTAGAAATGTCTCATTGTTCACAAAGTCTTAGAGACATGACAACTATTTACATACCTCCAGAAAACAAAAAAAGCAACAATATAGTTTGTGTCCTCTAATGTAACATGTCATAATTACTATTCATTGTCTCAGGACATAGCAAACAATATATCAGTTGAATTGCAAATCAAGACGTGTATGTTCAATTGATCATTATCAATCATTTACTATGCATATACCCGTTTCTTCTCATTGTAAATGCAAGCCTTCTGTTTATTTAGATGTAATTTACCTACAGTTGGCAAGTTATCTGTTATTGTAGATATATCTTGTTTATGTATCATTGTTTAACATGAAGAAATAGCTTATTATAGATAAAAGTAGAAAGGTGTTGTGAAGTTTAAGAAGTCTTTAGTCTCTAGAAGTCTTCAGAAGCGTCTTATAAATACAATAATATAGATGAAGTAGAATTAGGTTGGAACGGAGGTATGATAGATTATTATTAATCCACTTTATGTAGGTATTGGTAATTTATACAAGGTGGTTGATTAGTATTCAAAAGATATTATTTTGCGTTTATTTAGAGACGCATGAGCATATGAGTATAATTAGTAATTCAGTATTCACCAATAAAATAATACAAAAAAATTTCGTTGTATTGCTTTTTAGTGCGCCGCCTACTCAGCAAAGGTGTGACACCGGATGCGACAAACGAAGACGGCCTCACAGCGCTCCACCAATGTTGCATCGACAACAACGAAGCAATGATGCGGCTGTTGCTCGACCACGGCGCCAACGTGAACGCCGAAGACAGCGAAAAATGGACGCCATTACACGCAGCCGCCACTTGCGGCAACCTCAACCTAGTCAGGATACTAATACAAAGAGGTGCCAACCTCCTAGCCGTCAACGGAGACGGCAACATGCCATACGATATATGCGAAGAAGAGAGAACACTAGATGCGATTGAGAGCGAAATGGCAGCTAGAGGGGTCACGCAGAGGTTAATCGATGAGACCCGAGCGGCGACTGAAATGAAAATGTTAATGGATGTCGCGGAGTTAGTCAAGAATGGAATGGATTTGGATGAGCCGAGGGATAATCAGGGTGCTACACTGGTTAGTATAACTATTCTAAGATTTACTTTATTCCTTTAATAGTATATGTAAAGATGTCACGCGTAGTTTGAAATTACACCCAAATATTTAAGGACAGTAGTAATATCGATAAGGCAAATATGTCGTTTTATAAATATTTAGTTCGATTATCATAACGCTAAACGTAAGAAATAAGTATCGCAGTCAAATCGATTAGATTAAACGAATCTTTGATTCCTTCATTATTGTCCGATAAATAGGCGCCTTCCGGTTGATAAGATAGTACAGCTATAGATTTTGAAAAAAAAGGATTGATTCCCTTTGAACTAGGAAAAAAATATGCTACTTTCTTCTGACTAACTTCAGACTCTTCCTTATTTCTTATTAAAGAACCAAATTTTAACTTAATGATTTAGTCAATTTACCAGAATAGATTTTGCTTTTCATATTTTTGTCCTGTAGGAGGTATACATTTTTTCAAGACTCGATGTACCCCCCTAATCATCATGAGCAAGAAAAACAATTTTGAACCAAATTCGTTGTCTCAAATGAATATGTTTATTTTTTCCAGCTCCACATTGCAGCAGCGAACGGCTATATGAAGGTGGTAGAGTTTCTTCTAGAGCACCGCGCTTCTACCGACGTGGTCGACCACGACTCTTGGCAGCCTGTACACGCTGCGGCCTGTTGGGGGCATGTGAGTTTTGCAAACTATGTTTTGGTACATATGGGGTTTTTATGATAGTTTCATATTTATACAACTAGGTACGTTATAAGTGAATACAACTATATTGTACAATGTACGTGTTCATTTCTCAAAAGTGCGGTTGGGACGCATTAGACAAGCCCACTGCATGCTACTCTTTACATACATACTGTTAAGATACCGCTTACAGAAGGCATCTCAAGTAAGCACTTGGCTTGAACTATTATATGGATGTATTAGTTTAATATTAGTTTCTCGTATTTAAAATATAATGTTTGTTTGTTACAGTTAGAGGTGTTAGAAGTATTAGTACAATACGGAGCCGATCTTAACGTGAGGAATAAGCACGATGAGACACCAGCAGGTATTCCACTTTGGATTTGATTAGAGTTGTTTTAATTACGATCGTTATTGTCCATATGCTATAAAGGTAGAGAAAAACGTATGCATCGTATGCAATGCGTTACATTTGCTGCATAGAAATATTATGGTTAGAAGCACACCTGTCACACACAGCGTTGCGAATTAACTCATAAATGTTTGCATTTATTTTGATGATATGTAATTTACTATGGCTCTGTCCATGAAAATGAAACTTCGATAAAATTCGTTACAGAAAAGTTGCCTTTCCATCAAGTTAGCCTACTCTTGTTTTTCCGGAAAAACTATACTAATTGTGTTTTATAATTATCAGATATCTGCGAGGAGGGCGAGATGCGCGGGCGCATCGCGCGGTTGGCGGCCGAGCAGGAGGAGGTGCGGCGCCGGCACTCCGCCGCCGACCGGCTCAGAACCGCGCGGCGATCTTCCTCCACCGCTAGTGCTAGCAGGTAACTACTCTAACATGCCCTAAGGTGTCTTCTTAATGAATGTAATAAGCTTTTTTAAAAATCTGAACTCTGTTACGATCACAAAACGATAATACATACATACAAATAAGTACTACACACTATATATAATATTCTGTTATGCCTCACTTCCACCGGGACAGGCAGAGACCACTTTGCTTCACTTGCTCCGATCCAAATACACTTCTTCAAAACGATTGTAGGATTTGTAGGTAATAAAATAAACTAATATAACGACGTTATTGACAGAGTACGGTCAGTCCGCCGAACTTCGCTCCGAGAGAAGCAGCTGACGGCCAAAGCGGACGTGCGCGGGGAGGCGCGGCTCAGGGAAACATTCGATTCCGCTGTCGACGATGAGTTGCAGGTATGTTAGCTTCATCATTAGTCTGTTGCAAAAATGGTCAATTAAGCTAATGCTCCTTTACACCTATAGTTGTCACTGTCATTAGGATAAGGCAGCACAATTTTAATTGAAGAATGATAATAATGTTGGCAATAGATCATTACACTGAGCCAGGGGTAGCCGATGAATGCTCCTAGTGGAAACACATGCTAACACATGCCAGATATAGAGTCAAGCGATGACCAGAGCAATGATCTAGTAGATATTTTACACTTAAGTACCTCTAAGACCTGCCTACAGGAACATTGAAATTTTTTGAAATCGACTATCATACGCTCCTTTACCTCCCTTGAAATGACAAACCACACGCAGTCCAACCAAATCAATACCTATATTTGTCATTCATTGTTGTTACAGTTAAAATACCCGTGTTTATACCGTTCATGCAATAAGCGCCGGCGCATGTTGTGTTGTAGCAAATATCGTGGCTATCGAAGTATGAAGTTCTGATCTTTGGCGATAGATGGCTCTTTCACTATTTTTTTAAAAAATTATTCATTTCTATATTTTAATGACTTTGTTATTGTTATAATTTTAATTATTATTAAATGATTGTTAATTTTCTATCCATAAATAGTCAATTAAAGTATATCCTCTTTTCGCTTTTACAATCGTCGTAAATAGAAACTTTTTGGTAAGGTTTACTTACCTGTAATTAGCGAATATTAACTATAGCTTTTAGCTGATCAGACCGCAATCCACCATTTCAAATAGAGCTTCCACATAGTCTTTCGTATTTCTTCTATACTACTGTGTGCAGTGTGCAGGTTTCCTAATTTTCATTCATTGGCGTGTTAGCTCAACGCGCAACGGCAGTAATCTTGACTTATAAATTCGCAAGATTTTCAACACTATTACTTTTAAAAGTCTTGTAAATAGCTACCAGGCCATAAAATTAAAAAAAAAACTTGGAATGTCACGTTACAATCTCATTAAGAGCAAAAACGTTCATAAGGTATTCGAAGTACGCAAGAACATTGTGATACAATAACGTTCCGATGTTCATAGATAATTACAATTATCATATAATTGACGTTAATCACCTACTCGATCCGTCCTGTCATGCAAATGTTTACTTTCCACTTTCGCGGCAAATGGGAAATAATGACCGTAGCTCTGAACAAATCGCTCCATAAGTGAAACTAAACGTAAACTATTAAATTTATGATGGTAGTAGGTACATACTTGATATACTTGTCGTATTTTATTTCCAGCTTGCAATTTATTTAATTTACCTACCTATTTATGCGAAACCTGATAAGTAAAAATTATTAGGAGTTCTTTAAAGGCGAATGATTTGATAAAATATTGGAAAGATTTAGTGTACGGAACATGCGGGCCCGTGTGGATTAGATACGGGGACTTGTCTTTACTAATTCGACCATACCTGCGGTCCCGCATTACTAAATGCAGTTTGACAAATATAGAGGTACAACAGAAACTTTTTAAATATGTGCTTGGCTTGTACTTGGTTATAAAATGATTTCGTTGCACTACTTAACTACTTAGCAGCAAATAAATAAATAAACAAACAAGACCTGAAAACGGATTCAAGGCTAGAATTACGAAACAACAAAATATTTGTCTTCACTAATTAGCCGTTGAAAGCTAAAAACGTTCGCGCTTACAATGAAATCTGTACTTACATGAAATGGAACGTGTTAATCAAAACACCTTATTATTTAGTGCGTGTACGTACAATTTTGATGTTGCTTCATTTTGGAATTGCAGTTTGCGTAACATTCGGATGCGCTTTGCGGATATTCGCTGTGTACCAAAATAGGTAGGTGTAATAGACTTGCTACATTCTAGATTAGTGGTCATTACTAGGTATGTAACGAAGAATTCAATAGATACTCCTATTTTAAAATGTTCGTTCCTATTGGGGTATTGTTTGTAACGTTGGTAATCATAGAGCATTAATGCCTTCTCGATCACGCCTAATGAGAGTCTTAAAAATATTGAAATAACTATTGAAATTCTCAAATATCGTAGTGTTGTCGCCCCCATCATATGGTCAGTTGATGAGCCTTCAGTTATGTTACGGGAAGGAGAGATCGAGAAGTAATTAATCTTTTTCGCTCTCCTCATCATCGTTGCAGTTTATAACTGAGAACGTTCGTACACGACTACGAGAGGACTATATAAAATAATATTTCTTTAGTAATTTCTTACAACACAACGACGACGGCGCAGTCCGCAGAAAATCGAGCACATCAATCATAATCATATAAAAGAGTATAAATACCTAACCGCAACGAACATGAGGTACGATATTGTTAAAATCACGTAATTGGTTTAAAAAAACATGGATTTGTGGTATGCCCCAGTTTCAGCATACTATACTTTATGTTAACCACTGAAATGCGAGTATCGTGATAATCAGCCTAATTGGAAGAAAGTATGCGCGCGCACATAATTGTACAAGTATAGTAAAGATAGAACGTAGATCAGTCTCGTCGGTCCGCTAAGCTGTCTGTGACTCATTCATTTTATCCGCATCATAAAGATTATACCTACATTTACGTAGGTACAGTTACTCCGTCAACATAATACCAGAGTATTTGCTTATATTTTATAAACAAGTAGAAGATTTTATTTCCGAAGATGAAGTCGCTGTAACCATAGTTTAAAATAATCACGAGTCACGAGAATAATTTTCTGGTTGAAGAATGCTTAATATATCAAACAATTAACATAGGATACTATAATAATAATTCCAATTTTATTTAATAACATGTTAACCAAAGCCTACATAAAAGATTATAATAAAAACATTCATTTGAAATTGGAGTAATACAATTCACATATTACACTTTTATAACAATTAATGTTATGGTCGTTAATAAATATGGCGCTTGCTCAATGGCTGGGGAAGTGCAATACAGGTTCAGTTTCGAAAATGCAATCCCTGTACGCTCTTGGTTACGGTAATTAGCAATTTCGTATTCGAAATTAAGTTATAAATGCTACTTAGACTTTGTACCTACCTTACTATACATAATAAAACTTATTTTATTAGTTTCTTATGTGATTTTGATTAGAATGTTGTACCTAGTAACTCTTGTCGAAATTAAATAGACTCATGCTACTTGAACAAGTTCCCCAAGGAAACTGGGTGTTAAAGCTTTTTTTAATGGAGATACCTACCATTTTTTATGAGTTTTCCTCGTAGTTTCTAGAGAAAAGATTTCAGTCCTTTTGCTTTCGATTTGAGATTATTAGCAAGGCTTTTTTCTGCTTAAGAAAAACTTAAACCAAACTTTGCTATGATTTATACTAACCCTAGACTAGGGTTATGACAAAGACAAAGAGTTTGCAACTGCTTAATTTAAGTGTAAGTTAAAATAGCTTGTAGTTAAGTGAAGTCTAAATATCATCGTAGGTAGGTACTCTTTTATAAGTCTCATTAGAAACGATACAGTAATAAAATTCCCGCCGCAGCGTGGACATCTGCGAGGAATTCCAGCTCGGTTTGTTTACGCGTTACACTTTCTCTACTTTCCGCTGTCAGTCTAATTACACTCGTTAATTTATACACCTATCATGTGATGACAGACCGTGTATGGTTGCAGTTAGGGCGGTGGAAAGCAATCTGTTGTAATGAGAGAGTACTCACTGTAAATAAAGAAATTAAAGATTAAACTGTAAATACCTACTATATTGCATTGTTAATGTAATACTGCAATGTACACAAAGACATCTATATGACATGACATAGTACCATGCTAACCAAAGAAGTTCAGGTCATTTGAATGATTTAGCGGTATTTTGAGCGGTAAAGGGGTACTTATCTGTTACGACAATTACCACTTGAGGGTACTGTTGATAAATTACCAACAAAATCTTCTCTAACGCTTCAGCCTTTGAAAATGGCTTGAAAATCGTTCCATGGAATATTTGATGGTAGATTTAACGTAATTTCAGGTTTAAGGGTCTGCAGGAAGAAATTTCTTTTAGAAGTATGCTGTACCTTTTGTATAACTTCTCTTTTTTTCTGTCTCTATGTACATACTATCATCTTACAATAAACTGTTAAATAAATAAATAAATAATTTCAAGAGATAGCTCCGCCAAAGCACTTTTCGTGGTTTCGAATATTTAATTATAACTTTATCAACATGCATACATATTCCGAAAGATTCAAGTATCAAGCAGGGAAGCAAAGATAGGATGAATCTGGATGCTCTACGGTCAAACTCCTTGGTTGAATATGAATAATATTGCTCATAAAAACAGTACGTAAAAGCACTTATAAATTAAACACAAAAAAGGTGTCAGTAATTAGTAGTGCGTGATGTATATTAATCAGCAAATAATGACACTTTGATTGCAGCCATTGGAAATTCAAATCAATCTATATAGATAGATTATAGACGACAATATGTTTCCTTTTCCTAGATAATTAATCTATTGAAAATTAAATTGTTTTGGATTTTTCCAAATTGCTCTAAAAATTTCGTTCACGTCACGGCTTTGTGACGATTTTCTAATTTCTTATTAATTTTTATGCTTCCGTAGTCGCATAGTGGTGAAAATGTATTCGTCTTCAGCACTAAGTCAATTAGTATATTTTATTACGTATCATAAATGTCACAAAGTTGCATGTGTTTCTTTTTAATATTTGAATTAAAAGCTAAGTACCTCTATATATTTTATGAGGCATATCTACGTATTGCATTGAAGTACTCGTAATATCGTGACGAAGTAACATAATGTGCGCTCCCCTCAGTTGCATCTTTACTTATCAGAGCGATTGATTGACTCGTACGGTGGCTCCGACCATTCTATTAATTGCTACTTCCTCTCCTACAAACTAAGTATATAATATATCACTTTGTTCTACTTCCTATACTAATACGAGGGAAACTACGTATTATTTGTGATGTATGACTAAAGACTGAGATATTTCGATTAAACTTGTAGTTGTAGAATATTCACGTTTTTGTAGTTTTTATTTTAGCAATCATTCAGTCATAAACACTAGTAATTGATTTGCTAGAATAGTTAGGACGTTTGCATAAAGGATTTTTTTCCATTTCAAGGATTACAATTCAACCGGTAATCTATTAGTTTCTAGTAAGTAAGGTAAGGGTAGATCAGTTAAGTATAAATGTATTGAAAGGCTACGAATTTGTAATTGGAGTATGTACTTTAAATGTGTGTAAAGAAGTTGCGTGTAAATGATGTTAAAAGCATAACCTTTCATAGCCTGGTTTGAGTTGTTCAACCAGATTCAGTAACATACAAGACGTACCATTGAGTGGTTCAGTAGCGAGTGGCATCCCGTTCCGCTGGTCGCGTAGACGGCGCCCGCGCGAGTTTTCCTGCGATTTCCCTCGCGCCGGCCGCGCATGCGCGCTCAGTCCGTGCGGTCAGTGCGCGCGCACGCACTGCAATACCGACATCACTCTCTTCTCGATAATGCATTTTGACATCCAAAAGCGGTCGGCACTCTTTCATCTCCCCCTTTATGTCAACATAAAGTGTTAGCGATTTAGCAAAGGATTTCAGTGATGATGATCAGTGGTCTGTGTTGTTGATTAAACATGTCGCTGGATATTATGTTTTTGACTAATGATAACTTGCGGCGGATGCGCAAGGAACCTCCTGTGCTTGGTCTTCGGTATCGGGTATGTTTTTGTGTATACTCGAAAAAGTGGTTTTGTGTACGGGGCAGTAACTAGATTATTCATTTTTGTTATAGTAGTATGTATACCTATTGTAGAAATATTTCTTAGTTTTATTTCTAATAGAAAACTCTTAAAGTAGTAACCTAAATGATATGAATTTTGACTCTATTACGCCTAGGCATAGATTTCTTGTGTTAGTGTTAGTCTACATAGGTATTAGTAATTATGAGTCGAAAAAAGTTTCAGTATGAATAACAGTTATGCTATGCGGTTAAATTACATTCTATAATTTTTAACTTTCCAATCACTTGTCGCGTTGTTACCGACGGGCGTTGTTGTTTATCTATTGTAGAGTTTGCAGTTTCACCAGAACTAATCGCTAATTAGACATCATTTGTATCGGATTTCTTTCCGCTTGCAGGGTCTATCGAATGGCGTGGAAAATGACCAGAACACTGCGAATTTGCCTCCAGGCGAGCTCCCTCACAAACGGCTGTCTACAAGCTCTACCACATCAAACCAAAGCTACGATTCTTCTAACGTGGACTACGCGGTCCCTAAGCACTCGTACCAGCGGACACATAAAGCGAGCGACGCGAGTGACGTCACTGACAAACCCTACACGCAGCCTAAGATAACAAACCCTTTGTTTGGAGTGAACGCCGCGTCGCACTACGCGCCCGGCCAAGAGCACAATGACCACAAATACGAGCGGCCCAGCTTACCCAACGGCATACGCAAAGCTCCCGAGGGACAAGACAATGAGGCGTTCAAGCCAGAGGACGCGGTAGATGGTAGGAAAGACGTGATCGTGAGCCCCAACCAGATCGCGCTCACTGAGGCCGGCACCGCCACCTACACCACAGACAATAATGGTAAAATCAATGTTCATGTCACCGTCATGATTAACGCAGGTAATTATATGCATCCTTACGAACATTACGTTACAGCACAGTACTATATAGCACATTATAACATATATGTAAAGTTAATCTAACAGTTTTGCACAGTGGTTTATAAGTAATTGAAGTGGGCTGCGTCCCGTTTCCGGAAGCTCGAGGATGCATATTGAGGCAAGCGGTCTCTGGTTTAGATGTTGTATTTGTTAGTGTTGCTATTCACAATATCGATTTAATGTCGATACTTTGACGTTGAATACTGATAAATAAGAGGATGACTTCGTATAAATATTTATTTATTTACATGTCTAATGGTTTGCAGCATTTACCTCTAGATCTACATTGGTATGCAAATATTGAACACATCAACTGAATATTTTGTCAAATCGACTTTTTGATGACTAAATTTTTTATCACTTAACTGCCTTTCACTTGAAACAGTTTTATCACATTTTCTCGCCGGGCGATAAAATTACTTGTTTTTGGCATACCAAGGTTGGTTAAACAGTTTTTTTTTAACAAACCAGTACCTATCATAAATAATCATTTGTTATTTATCAGTATTCAACGAAGCAACACTTGTAGCGGTAGAAGTTTCTACTGTTCCTTCTTGTTCTATTGTTTATTTGGGTTTTGTTCGTTGCTGCATGATAATCGTTAAATTTCCTGTTACTTTTTATCTGTCTGTTCCTGTTGCACTTATTTGGTTTCCCTTCGATAATAATTTCCTCACTATTTACGTAATACAATATTTAGACACTATAATGACGAAATATTGTTTTATGCTAGTTTACTTTCATAAATTCATGGCAATGCTCTAATGAAGATAAGCATAATGTATACTAATTAATGGAAAGTGACGCGCGTTATTGAGAAACACCCATGTGTTTCATACGTTTGTGCTTATCTTGTAATAATAAGAATTGTTGCACGAATCAGAAATTCGGTGATGCTCCTTGTTATGAAACTATTTATGAATGGACTGAAGACATTCTTGCGTAAATAAATGTAAATTGTTAGCCGGTTGCATACGTAATGAATTATTATTGTCTCGGTTAGTTAACGTCAAAATAAACATTATTTACACTATTATTTTAATTGATTTTAAAAACAGAATGCATAAATTAGAATTACTTGCCTATCCAAAGTTAATCTAATTGAAACTTTGTTGGATAGCTAATGCATCACCGAATTTCAAGAGTTTAGTTATTCACGCTAAAACACAATTATTTTGCGACAATCGGACCAAGTTTTGATATTCCCTCACTGTAAACAAATCTAGTGATATACCCTTTTATTGACAAAGATTCTTTAAAAATGTTGTTTAAATTAACGTGACATTTATGCAATACAGTTGTGAGACTAACAAAACTGGTCTGATCCAGAAAAGAAAACTCAAAAACAAAACACTAACACTCAATTGCGCTATTTCAGGAACATTGGCGGATTTGAAAAAGCAAAGATCACAGATTAGAACAAACGGAAGTCCGGTCGAGAACAGTCTGACCTCCACAAACAACCACAGTTTGAACTCTATACCAGAGGTAACAAAGCAGGATATGCCAGTACAGTTGAACCCGCTAACCCTCTCGCCTAGCTCGGGAATGGTGCCGAGGTTCAGCGGCAACACGAGTGACGTCGTTGGCGACACCCGCTCGCACAGGTGCTGTATTATAATGTAGGTTAAGGTAGAACAAATGGAAGGTAAGCGTACAAGCCTGGTGTCCTTCCTGCGTGGTTGATTGTACTTGCTAATGGTGTGATTCTGAGTTTGTAGTGTATTTTTTTGGAAAAGTCATTGCGGGATTTATATTTATATAAAGCGCTCTATATTTGGATAGAACACATACCCCTTATCACAAAACGAGTATTGAAGATAGTTCTTGGACTAACCTTAGTCGTGCATTAATCATAATATCATCTGATAATTAATATAAATGTTTGAACATGCTCGGAACAACACCATTGGCGTTAGTAGGAAAGTTAAAGTGATCATTGCCGATGGATTATTGCCATTTTGCTCACAAGTGCTAAGTGACAGCTTGCCAACGCGCTACTTTGTGTGATAGTGTAAGAGCTCAACAGTTCTTAGGTAAGATACGGCGTCGCTACTCTATGGTGAATAGCGACGAATCCTATTCAAGATATCGTATGTATATTTAGGTATCCAAGCGTAATTTATAATGTTGTACCATTTTCCTAATTAAACATTCCATTTTATTTAATAATTTAATTAATATATTGTATTATGATTATTTACGTCACAATTGTAGACGGAGAGGGTTATAATGAGAATTGAACAGTATTTTTTATTAATGTGTACATAAGAAGCATAATTTGTATAACTATTCGATTGAATGAAAATTTATCAAAGATCACGGGAAGTGCCTCCAAGTTTATTGTGCTTTTTTGTGTGGAACATAGCATAATAAATTGAAGAAAATAAAATGCAACATATTTAATACAAAAATAATAAATTATTTAAAAATTAAATGTTAAGTAGATTGATATTACGTAATTAAAATAATGAGTATTCTTTATCGAACTTAAACTTGACCAGGCAGCATTATATTACTATGAAAACTTTTTATTTTAACGGACCATAAGAAGGCAATAAAATATTGAACTTTAATATTGTATTTAAACATTTGAAAGATTCCTATTCTATACAGATTACGAGCATTTATTTACCATTATATCTATTTGATATTTTACATAATTTAAGTATAAAGGTTAACAAACTTTCGAAAGAAAATAGTTATCATCAAGATTGTGAATTAAGACTGGATTTGTTATGTAGGTTTGAAGTTATTTACATAAAGTTGAAGGAGACATTTGGAATTGTTATACAGTAAATATACGTAAATGTAAATAAAAAAAACTGCGTATGATTGCCAACAAGTGAAACAGCGAGACTTCTAAAAACTTTGTATGGAAACGCGTTAAGAGTATTTGAATTGTGCTGGAATCAAAAGTAGGTAGAGAAGAAGTAGGTACATACCTACTCGCAAATAAGTACCGTAATATAAAAGAATGTTTGTGTGATTGTAAGTTGTAACTTGGAAATGGGTTTATTATGCCGAACAATAGAGAAATCTAATAAAGATTTTTTTAAATCAGGATTTTGTTATCCCTATTCGATCGTTCATTAGAAATGTCTGTTTACTAGACCCATCCACCTCATTATAACTTGCAATCACATCAACATTTTACCATCTTGTAATAAACTCACGCGCACGTTAAATCGATGGCAAAAGTCCTTTTTGAAAGGGATCGCAGCTATAGGTTGACAGAGACTGGGGGCCAGAATAAAATGCGATGTATATCGATACATGAGGCTTAGTAGAAACCCCTGCGAATAGAACCCCATAATAAAACCTTAAGGAACCTTGTAGGATGACCTTTATGTCTATTGTCACAAGAGCCATCTCAAGTAACATGAATTGAACCTTGTGTACAAGTGTTTAGGTGCGTCGTTTGCCAAATGTAAAATTTTGAATGCTGAGATTTGAAACAATTTAAAAGTAGAGTTCCGATTCGTACGGAATGAGTAAATTTATACCAAAACAAAAGAAAATAGTTAGGTACTGACGTATAAGGCAGGTATGGATTTTTGAACGAAAATTTTATTTGGCGAATGATGCACCATACATTCTGTATATGACTGAATTAGATTTGTTTTTTGGTTGGAGTGTAGCGTAATGGTCATTTGAGAGAGCGTTACCAGTTGTCTTTTATATAATTTTCTATAGCTTTTGATACCTTGCATTCACAAAAGTTTTCGTTTTCTAATCTTTGTGTTACAAAGTCAAGTGATAAATATTTTGACTCGCGCAAATAAGATGCAACTATGAGCAGCGAAAACATACTCAAGAGATAGTACGTTTTAAGCTCAGGCCGCCAGTTTTTAAAGAGCGAGCTGGGCAAGTATCATATCAATTCGTTCTATATTTAGATTTGTTCAATACATACAGGCAGACCAACTTATCCGTGAAATGAACAGCGGCGCTAGTAGTAATAGAAAATTGTAATTCTACCAATCGCAGCAGTTCTGGAATTTGAAATTTCCGTATTAGTGGCCGTAGTTTCAATAACGGCCGTTTCACAGATAACTTGGTAGCACTGTAGGTTTGCTGGCGTGGATTAACTCACATTGAAAAGTTAAAACCATGTTCCAGCTCACTCACTGGTTAACCTTTTTTAATATTGCATCTGCGAAATATTTCCCGTAAATTTTAATGCATGTGTTTCAAAGCTATATTTATGCCCAATTAGGTGCCAATGTTTTACATTGTAAACCAGCACAATTCCTTAAAACTATTTGCATTTAGTGAGCGGTTTTTAGCTCTTCCTTTCTACTGTACAATGTTTTACATCGTTTTGAGATTTTTATATCTATTAGGGCTTACATTTTTGGAGTAGTACTTTTATCTTATAGGGGCTTTTATTGGTGCACATGATTATTATATTCGCCAGTGTGATGTTGATATATTTGAATTAGGTAAAGGTAACACGATAGTCTATAAAAGTATAAAGCAATGAAAAGAACTTGTAACAAAAAATAGCTCAAACAAGAATCCCGTAATTGCCTAAATGAGTAAATGGTTTACCTGTAAAATTGATATAAAGTATCTGACCACAATAATCTGTGTATCAATAAAAAAAAAACATCCCTTCGGAATGTATATCGTAGTTATTTAATTTCCAAAGTAATCCAGTGTTCAATGTCTGTGGTATTTCTTACTATTTATTAAATATTATTGTATTTAAAAAGTTGGCAGCTGAACAATTTGTTGTTTTTTTACCTAAATCTTGTACTTCGTAGTTGTAGACATGTAGACCCTTTTGGAGATGTATTATCTTGTAAAATGTCATTAGTACCCATCCAGTAGCAATTCATTCGTCCATATCTTAGTCACTAGTGTAATTAGGCGGTCGCTATTAAAATTGATAGGATAATAAATGTGCTTTCTTCACTCTATTTTACGGCAAAATGTGTCTTACACTGACGACAAAGTTAGTGACAGATGAACTATATACTCTATCATGTTGGAAAGAAAGTTTATTTTCGATGATCAATTCTAATAGCGGCGCTATATAAAGTAAATGTCTTCGGTACTTAAAAAGTACTTAAATAGAACTTTTATAGAAGTTAAATCACAAAACTATAGATATCGTGAATATATTTAGAAATATTTTAAAATAAACAATCAACTTTTTGCAATTTTTAAGCAATATCCAATGGCCTTGTAGTGTAAAATTAAACATTCCTTTATTACGGCAGTATTATTTTTTTACAGAATTACTGGCTGGCTCTTTCAAAAAAAAAAAAAAATGATTTTAAATAATAATCTACTTTCAAAAGATTTGCTTATTTATTTTGGTCATTAAAGCCTTCTAAGATTTCACAAAATCAAATACCATTTTTGAGTGTGCATTAAAAAAATGAAGATGTTATAAACAAAAATGAAACGTGCCTCATTTTGTCTTGCCTTAAAAATGTGAAATATAGGTACGAGTACATAAATACAAGAATTGATGAGAGTTATATCAATTAGGACATTTTATTAAGTTACAAATTAAAGCGAACTCATAAAATCTTTGAATTATTTTTAACTGTAAAGTTTGAACCAGTGAAGTAGATAAATATTTTACTTGGCGAAGATATTATTGGACTGCTAAATATAAAATTGGAATTGATTTTCGATTGCATTAAGATACTTTTAAGTCAAAAAGTACATTTTATTTGTCTAGCCAACAAACATCACATTGAGATTAAAATATTGTAGTTTAAATCACTTTATATGTATAATTCTTAGGGTGTATTGATTGTTGTCTAAATGCTAAATATAATTTTATAACAAGTCTTTTGAAATTTACTCCTTTAAATGTGATGTGAAATCGATGTTATACTTACATACCTACTGTAAAAACCAACCAGATTAAATGCAACCTTGCCATCTAGTATCTTGCCCAGTCTTGGACCACTTTGCCATATCTTTACAATTGTACTTATCGTATTTTAAATGAAATATTGGAATAACAAATTACAAAATCTGTATATTCTACAAATCACTTTATTATTTCCCCGTTTGAAACAATTTTAGATGAACATTTTGAAACAAACGAACATTACTAAATCACTATTTCTGTTTCAAACTCGGAAATAACAGAAGATAATATTTTTAATAACAAGTATATAAAATGTTCTAATATGCAACCCCCGAGCTTTGTACTTAAATGATAAGCAAATGGTCAAGAAGACATACTTAAAAGTAAGATATAAAATGAAAGTCTGTCTAGATGTTTCTTAATCGATGTAACAAATTAATAATTTGATATATCTTCATAATTCGATTCCGAAGTATGAAGGTAAAATTAGAGAATTTATGTGATTTTAAAGTAATTGTTTATTTTCTAATGTTATTCTGAGAAGTTATTGTGTAGCGTTCTATCGTAGAACTTTGGATAACTCTGTAATAGTTGGTTAAATTCGATTCGCACTACTTTTTAAATTACCTACTTTATTTGTACAAAATGTATTTCTGCTGTTGTGTAACTGATTACATGTTAAATCAATGCAAACATTTTGTGTTTAGTTTTTGTTATGTGCCTTGATTTGTTATATCTCTCGAGAGTTTAAAAAGTAGTGTGAAAATTATCTATTCTTAATTCGTAAAGAAATAAATCAGTTGTTAAAAATATATTTGTTTTATTTGATATGTGTGGATTTTTTCTGTTCGGTAGTTAAGTCATTTAGTTTCCAAACAACATGCTATTAGTTGTACCATATTACATTAATAGGCTATCAATGTTTTCATTAGCTATCACCTATTTGATTAAAGCAAGGCCGTTGAACATATTTTCTTTCAATGGGTACTATTTCTTATTGAGAAGTTAATTGAGTACTAACCTACTAAAAATAGACTATATTTTTATTTTAAAAGTTACTGCAGGAGTATCCTGCATTTTCTTTGTAAATATATCCAAAAAGCTACGAGTTTTTATAACTTCGTCAAAAATTAAGCTAGAGGCTCGTTCTTTCGAGCCTTAGCTCGGAAAAAAATCGTAGAATCCAAATCGTGAACTTTCACCCGGTTTTGGATAAAGGAAGTGTTAGTATTCGGGAGGTTTTGCCGGTGTTTATAATGTTATCTGTGTGCGCGTCATTTGCCGGGCGGCAGACGGCGCGTGGCCCTCGTCGCGGGCAAGGTTGGTTACGTCACTAACTGTGTCACGCAACAATGTCGTCTGCGCGCATGCTCCACGCACTCGATCTTTTTTTCAAACACGACACAAATTGTCAAGAATTTGCTGGAATTCGCATTGGTTTCTGAGACTGATTTAGAACACGATAGATGGGTACTGGCCTTTCAGGAAATAGGGTAAGGATGATCTTTTAATATTGCTGTTGAAGAGATATAGTCGTTGCGGGAGTCACTGACGAAAATTTTAGGGAAATTGTTTTACCTACTGAAGTATGGTCTACAGGTTTCATTTACCGGGTACCCATCAAATCGATTACTGAAGTACTATTTCTTCTTTAAAATAATTTGCTTACGTTGAAAAACTTTATACTTAGTTCCAAATTAATCGATGAACCGTATAACTCTCACACAGTTCCCATCAAATAAGTGATACCTTGTCTGGTATCTTGCTAGAGAGTATATAATTATTTTCTTTGATGTGGGAAAAAGACTACAAAGTATGCGAAGACCGTGTTTCTTTGCCGCAGTAGAGACTGGTAGAGTTGTTGTAATCTGTCTGGAGCAAGTAATCAAGCAGTGCTCGCCGGACTGCCACACCGTAAAGACGCGTCACGGCGCACTCTACCTACCCATCACACAATACCACGCGTGTTTAACACGTAGAAAAATACAAGCACATTCACAAGAAACAACTTCCACGAAATTATACATTTCTATCCCGTGTATGCTGAATATTCTAAGAAAATTCTACACCATGAAGCCTCCGGTTAATGTAAGTGATTTTTCTTTTTTTAAGTAAGCCTTTAGTTTAATCATTGTCTGTTTCCGATTTTGTTAACCAAGGTTGTACTTTTATATAGTTTGAAGGTCGGGTGTTAGATTTTGAATCTTTATTACATCTACTTCTGTATCGGTTTGATTTATAAAAATGTAGAGAAACTTTTATTTTAGAAGTTAGTGTTTTGGTGGTAGAGTTTGAGAAAATTCTAGGCATGGTATTACCTCTACTTCTAACTGGCTCCAACTATTTGATTGATGTGTTTAAATAGGTACTAGGTATTTGAACTTAATCATCGTGACATCGTATATGTATTAACTGACTGATCGATGCTTCAGACAGTTTTTATAAGTTAACAGTTACTTTAATTACCATTTACTTACAGTGTATCGACCCTATAATGGGGTCTTTTTGCAGCTAGTTCACTTTACCCTATACGTGTAGTGAAGATTAGAAAGTGTATCCGAACAAAAATGACAATGTTGTATTAAGTATGAGTTGCATCAGCCGCGACGCGAGGTATGTAACGATGAGGCAGGTTGTCCAGCTTTTCTGAATTAGGGACTACTTTTTTTTTAAGTTTCGTAAAAACCTTAAAGCGATGAACAGTCCTCTTTTTGCGAGCCTTCAATTTACGAGTAGGTACTTACATTACAAGTAACGACTAAATTACTGATGACTACTTAGTCAAACAATAATTGAGCAAAGAAAACGTTCTGGCTAATTCAACAAATATTTTAAAATTAACAATCATTATGTAAATTCCTTATTTTTTATACAACATTTTTATAAGTAATTTGCTGCATTCGATTGGGAGCAATTTCAACCCGCATCGGTCTTTAACCGATCAATTTATCAGTAGATTGGTATTGGCTGCCAATTGACTAGAGTTCAACTTCATCAGAAGTATAGGTACTCGTGGTTCTTTCGCTGATTTATAGGCTAGGGTTCAGAAATCTTAACTGACTGGACTTTGGACTTCAATAATAATGTCTTGATTTTGGTTTCATCCAGTAGCTATACTAGGTACCTACCCACTGTTCGCCAGTTTTTTCTCACTGAGTCCAGTTCTAGTCTTTAAGTATCTGTTTAAACACCTAATCTTCAAAAATGGCAAACCTACATAAGTCTACTTACTTATAGGTACCTACTTGTATTATTTTTTCTACCGTTTCTACCTGCAAAACTTCGACCTCAAATACTATGACCGGACAAGAAAACGTTGACTGAAGATGACTTCTGTGACATTGCACATCATAATGAAGAGTATTACTTTAAGTGAGCAAATACTTAATTAGCATATTGTAGAAAAATAAGAGAAAAGAAGTGCACATCAGCACGTGTCTTGTGACGCATTTGGATCTTCAGTCACGTGTGTTAACGAATCAGTAAATTGGTCTTGCTCCCAACAATCGGACGACGGCGATTTCAGTTGACAGAAATAGTCCTCAATCATTGCCTTTTAAGCAAACCGATTTAATAATAATAAAGAAAGATTGGTCGTACACGGCAGCGGTCAATGTTAAGTTAAGATATTGAAAAGTAAAACTCTTTGTTTATTTATATGTCCTAAAGGTAGGTATAAGTAGGATTTTGGATGATATGTACCTTCTGCAAAAAAAAAAAATTAAACACGCAGACCAAGTGCAAAATCAGAAAAAACTCTAGTAAGATAAATACCTTACAAAACATCGGTACATTATGTATCTAGTGATGAACTTTTGTGGGTTCTAACTTTTTTCATCACTGGTCCTATTCAGGAAGTTTGCGCTTGCGTTTCTCATTTGTTCATTTATCCAGGCTTTGACCTAATTATCTTTAGAGCATTATTAGATAATACAGCATTGTTATCTAGTAATGACATTTATATTTTGTTGAACAAAGATCCCAATAATTAATTCAACATCGTGTTATTGTAATTGCGCATCTATCGAGTATCGACATTGGATATGAATGAAGATATTCATTTAACAGTGAGGGGTCTATTGATAACAAGGGGACCAAGATAACATAACGGTACTCCGATATAGGATAGAACATTCTTGATAAATTATATCGCTAAATAATATATTGACCTTTTATTTTTAGTACCTAATAATAAAATAAAACATTTGATAAAATGGGTAGGTACCTACCTACATTATTTATAAAATTATAACGTTCTGTGGTCCATTTTACAGCATAGTTAAATGACGATCGATGTATGAAGATTTTTGAAAACAAAAATTTTAAAAAAAGAAAAAATGTCACATTGATGAATTTCTCATCACCAGGCCGCTCTCCTCCACGATGTGGACATCCCGACGAAGAAGGCGACCTTCGGCATGGGCTGCTTCTGGTCTAACGACTCCTTGTTCGGAGCCACTCCTGGCGTTGTACGCACCAGGGTTGGGTACTCCGGCGGTACTACGAAGAGCCCGCATTATAGGAGCATGTAAGTATTCAAGCTTATCAATTTTAAGAGCCATAGCAGATGTAGTTGTCTAAACGCGCGGTTGCGGAGCGTTTTCCGCGATTTATAAGGCAACAAGGTATGAAGAATTAAAATTAAAAGGATAAAAGTTAATCTTTTAAAATAGCTCATTTTGTGAATGTGTTGCTTTAGCTAAGTTGTGTTCTTATCTCAGCTTTTTTTCATAGTTAGTTTTATATCGGCGTGGGTCTGTTATTAGCCCCCTGTATCTAATAATTGTATACTTACTAGGCAGGTCTCAAAGTATAAAGTTTTAGCGCATCTTACTACACTAGTCTCATACTAGACATTACAAAGCGAGACGTAGAAATAGCTTATCCACAAATACGTAGTAATAAACAATTCATCCTGAATTAACACATTTAAATTAACACGTGTCGACAGTAGGTATGTTTTATAACACGCACGAGTTACGTCTTAAATACGTCGCACAGTTATTTCACTTCATATCGTAACGTAAATACTCGTAGTAAGGAAACTATAGATAATAATGCGTCTATACGAGTAAACGAGTAGACGTTTCTACGAAAGATCAACATCAGGCATAAGACTTACTAAGTAATTTATTATCTTCCTGAAATATCTACGAGTATTCGTATTTTGAATTCTTAACATGAGCTGGTTAACTAGTTTAGGTCAAGGAAAAGTTTCGATCAATACAAAACACAGGTGGCTATGTGGTTTTCGTATTTTAACCTACTTGCTAGAGAGTTAACCGATTACTTTGTTAATTTCATATGTATCCTTTTTTTTAACGTGGGGAAATCCATTATGGATACCCTTCGTAGTATGTTATGTTCGTAGTACTCTATGTTAATCTGTAGCTTATTATTTATCTACCTAGAGTAGGTACCTGTATGTTAAATAAGTTGGTACTTAAGTAGACAGGTAATCTCTTTTTATGGTTATCATACCCATTACGATAGGGACTAAGATAGGTACCTAATCATACCCTCTATTTAAAGCACTAAGTACTTATCCTATATGATTACCAAGGGGACTTTTAATCTAGGTATTATAAATAATTTAATCATGCATTATTTATCGTTTTATTCTATCATAATTCGCTTTGTTCGGTTGTAAAGTATTTCACTACATTGTTTTATTTATAACAATTAGTTTAACGTCTGGGAATTCGTGATTAAGCATTTTCCAATGCCGATTCCTAAATAAGTAGGTACCTATCTTATCTAGATACTTAGGTATTAAAATTCTTCAGAAAACTGTGGGGGCTTACTTCTTTTAAGATAATGCGATAAGTAGATTTTAACTCGTGACTCTTGCACGGCACTTGCTTTGCTAGATTGCTATCAATTATCATTCTTACAACAAAATTCTTATGCTACCAAATTATTATAGATATTTTGGTTAGACACGTGCCAAGGTCGGTCGACAGGGCCCATTCAAGGGCAAGGCGGTCGACAGGGCCCATTCAAGGGCAAGGCGGTCGTTGTTTTTGTTTTATGTGCACACACATTAGTTTGAACGATTTGGCGATGACCCTCGTATTCGCCGGAAGCCGATGTATTCGTAAATTTACTTTAAAACCTAATTGATCTCTGACTGATCGAAATTTTACGAAATAAGTATCAGATCTTAATGTAATTAGTTATACGTAGGTACACAACAAAGAAATTTTTTTATGTACCTAAAGACAACAAATAAATGGATTATAATCATGTGCTTTGCAAATATTTATTTATACCCTATTAACTAACGGGCCCTAGATCAGTACCTAAACAAATCCATCGATCTTCTGATTTTTTTAACACCATCTTCTGATATTATCCTAGCAAAGTTTTACATTAATTAACATCATCCTTACCTGCCTAAAATTTCCTATTCCAGTGGAGACCACACAGAGGTGATCGAGTTGGATTACGATCCGAAGACAGTCACCTTTGAGGACCTGTTGGACATGTTCTGGGCTAACCACGAGTATGGACTCACCACTAAGCTAAAACGCCAGGTAAATATTAACAAAATGTATGACTGTTGAATCCGCTTGTCTTTCTTTAGCATGCTAGCATCAAACCAGAAAATGGCATTAGGCGTGTCATTCACTTTAATATATATCTGTGCTTAAGAGGATTCAAATCGTATCAAAATAGTATCTATATATCTATTGCTTGCTTATTTAAGAGGCATGGTTAGAAGTTACGAAAACTTAGTTTTTTTGAATCAACAAAGAACGGAAATGTAGAGTCATGTCATATAATACAACAATCTATCTCTAAATTATCACTTATCTTCTAGGTACATTACTTTGTACTTACATATTTTTGACATTGTCTAGTATTTAGCATTTCGAAGGACATCTCAATCACGTTAGCGATAATTTCAAGATAAGATAGCTAATGCTTTCTTTTATTTTAACTTTTGTCGTGCCAAAGTTATCTACACGTGTGATATTTTAGGTTTATTGTTTACCTGTGTATTTTAAGACTACTTACGTTTTTAAAAGATATTTATAGCGAAAGGTTGGCAAACTTCAAGACACTAATTAGGTACTGTTACATCATAAATCATGCGTAGATACTCGCACATTTTTGTCGCTACACAATAATAAATCCTACATAATACCATTTTTTTCTTCTTAGACATTACCTAGTTATTTGAAAGCTTTATTTGTCATTCTGGGCAACTCAATTAAATACTAAGGCTTACTTAGGACCTAAGATGCAAAAAGTGAATGACATTCAATCGTCGTGAACTGTTGCGTCGTGGATGCGCCCGACTCATAGGTGCATAATTGTTTTGCATCCAGTACAAAATGTAGTAGCTCACTACTGTAGTCTTTAAACACTGTGAAATTTTAGTTGTTTTCAATCGAAAGGTGGATGACTCGCCTTGAGTAGGAAGAGCTATCTATTTCAGTCATCAACTTTAAAAAGCTTCAAAAATAAAGTAGAAAGTGAGAATTACTGAATAGCTAAGATAAAAAACGCTGTTTTCTGACCTGTGGCTTAGACATATACCCCTCTAATTCCAGTACCAATCCATGATCCTGTACCACGATGAGGAGCAGCGCGCGGCAGCTGAGGCGTCGTACAAACAGATGGAGAAACAGGTCGGTCCTTTGAGGACTGAGATCGCACCCGCCAGCAACTTTTATCCTGCTGAGGAGTGAGTACCTATTCTTTTAAAGTAACTTTAATGAGATAATTAATGATAAAAACAGGGCCCACAACATGTACTGTAAATTATTTTTAAGACCATTGTAACTTTGTGGAAGCGCAATAAATATGATTATGATTATGATTATGAAATAACAAAAATATCATCCGAGTGGATTGTCAATTAACCGATCATTATTTTATGAAAATTATACAAGTTACGAGTAATTCAGGTGCCCGGAATTTAAGCACTAACTGGAAATACCTACTTAATGCTAGAGTGACGAATTCGCACTTTAGATAGGTATACTTACATTTTTTAAAACTATTCAAAGCAACTGAAATCAATCAATGATATTTTGGGCTTATAAAACTAGGTACCTACTTGAGCAATATCACCATGGCAACCATACAATTAAAGTGTAGGTATGATTGAGACATTGAATATGCAATTGAAGCATTTGCATCAATAAAATTCATTCTGCATTCGTGTCGAGGTCTTCTCCTTTTAGACGTTGTCGTTTGACAATTGATTAAGTTGCTTGACCTTAGGCTTAGTTATAAAACATATTTTCCTAGTACCTACCAACACATTATAGAGGCAGAGTTTCATATAGTACCTACTTAAAGGTAGGTAGGATTACGGTCTAAACTTCAAAGTCAAATAAATGATAACGGTTATGCATTTGTTAAGCTTGGCTAATATTCTTCCACGGTAATAAATACCTATAGATATGTATAGAGGAAAAGAGTACTCATTATTCTGTCTCTAACTCTCTAAGTTCCAAAAATACTTATTCGTGTTTTTTTAACAATTCCACAGTTACCATCAAAAGTACCGGTTGCAAGGCCACAAGGACCTTTGCCGCAGTCTCGGTTTAGACTCTACCAGACTTCAAACGTCCCACCTCGCCGCCAGACTGAACGGCTACCTCGTCGGAGTCGGCGGGAAAACACAGTTTGAACAAGAAGTCGGTAAATTAGGACTCAGTGAGAAACAGGCGGAGTATGTTAGGAGAGAGATCGAACGTAATGAGGGAGGGGGCCTTGCTTGCTAGAACAAATCATTGTTGTAGAAGTTTCGGGATTTTTTGTTAGGTTAGGTTCACCGCACGCTCGCTGAAATTATTCAGAATTTTACAGAAGGTACCTACAGTGCTTGTGTAGTATGAATTGAAATGAAACAAATGAAAGTCGAATTTTTAAATGAGTAGGTAGGTAAATCAAAGTTCATAGCGAATTATTCAGATAGTACCTACCTATACTTTTTTGGTTCGTGGTTTCTACCTACTCGTAGAAAAAGTAAATTATAAAAAGCGGCGGCGCGGTGAAAAGCACGAACAAAAGTCCATTGACAAAAAAGAACATGCTTTTCTAGATATATTTTTAATAGATTACTAGCCGAATATCCAAATCGGATTGTCATGCTTCTCTTTAGTTTGCGATAGCTTGAACTCGGTATTGTGATATTGCCGTCTAGCAAGAAGGTTTGACAATGCTATATTTCAAGAGAGAACTAATAAAACACATTCCGTCTGTATCTTTTCAAATATTTTACATTTCATCAGCAATTGCAGTCTTGTTTAAAAGCTAAAGAATAAACTGAAGATTTTAGACTTTACAATATAAAGGAGACAGAGCATTTTCAGATAAGCACGCTAAACTTTAGTTTTTTCCTAAAAGTCAGTATCGGTTGGGCCTTCAGGAATATTGGGCTTTTACAAGAGGATCAGTGATCTTCAAAAAATGAAGAAAGAGACGTCTCTTAAGAGTGTCATTGCTACGTTTGTTTGCGTTGCATCATTGTTTTTTGAACATTTTTTGTGAGAAATTAAATTCACCAATGCACCGCACGCAACACAGCAGTTAAGCGGCGTTCTTAAACCACAAAATTATGATTCCCTGTTTTCTTTTGAAGGTTTAAATCGACACTGATGAAAGATTACTATTCTACATCATTATTATTTTATCTACATTGTAGAATTAAACATAGCACAAATATATATCTAGATAATTATGTATTTCATTTAAAAGTGCCTTCAACCAGTAGTTTAAATCACAGTATTAGTTATAAGTTTATTTAGATTAAGATATATGTTTATTCCAGTCTCACTATTTTAATACGAA
Organism: Anarsia innoxiella; assembly: GCA_947563765.1. Taxonomy (NCBI): domain Eukaryota; kingdom Metazoa; phylum Arthropoda; class Insecta; order Lepidoptera; family Gelechiidae; genus Anarsia; species Anarsia innoxiella. The sequence continues at coordinate 3,893,926 of OX387404.1, read as the reverse complement.
TTCATTTTAATTAAAACAAAATTGTTATATATAAGAATGATGAATTACATTGTATGTATTTTATCGGAATTGCTAATTTTATTTATTTACCTACCTAAAATAGATGTTTTATTCTATGTATTTATAGTAATGAATCTCATATTTTAACTGTTCTCGTCTGAATTCGACAAATTGACATACGTACTTAGTAAGGTAGCTTAATTAAATACAGACAAGTGTACATAAAGCACTCACTGCGACATGCTCCATAAATAAGTACCTACGTGATAAATACTTATACAGGGTGTGACAGAAAGGGGGTATAAAGCCGAAACACAGCGATAGTCCACATGAAACTGAACAACTTTCCCCAAGGAACATGGGTCGTAACTCGAAAAAAAAATCGCATCCCCATACAAAATGTCCGATCAGCTGATCGACAAAGTACCTATGGGCGATCCAAAATTATTTTCGAGTTACGACCCATGTTCCTTGGGGAAAGTGGTTCAGTTTCATGGGGACTATCGCTGTGTTTCGGCATTATACCTACCCCCTTTCTGTTACACCCAGTATAATGTGTTTCAATCTTAGATTATTTAACCTGGTTATATGCTCGAAGGTTTCAATCTTTCTTACAGTTATAAAATCTTATTTCAAATCTAACGCAGGTCCTACGTACATTCGTGACTACCTAGGTACCTTCAAGAACAAGGCTGGTAAAATAATGCAATAGTAACGACATCTAGCGTATAACATTAAAACTTTAGAAATAAAGCAGTCAAGTACCCATCGACCGATAAAATTTATAATACCTACCAAGGTATTACGTGTCATTTTACTACACCTATAGTTTTAGTTCGTGAAAATGCTTCTAGATGGCGCATCAGTCGCGTCGATCAAGTCTTCTGAAAAGTTCTTTTTTCGGTGGTTAGTAATTTATCATGTCATTCATAATTTATTATGTAACAAGTACCTATGTTTCCAATCATCAATTGCAGAATATACTCATAAAGATATGTTAATGCTACAGGCTATAGGTTTATGAAGCGATAAGCTACAGCTATCATTTTGGTTGTGAAAAATCAGATGAATTCAGTAATTTTTTGTAACAGGCTTTAACAGTCATACCTCACTATCGATTATACTCGTAGTAAACAGTTTACGAGGCCTCCTCTATAACTAGGCATATAAAACATGCTTTTGAAAACACGTGAACCAGAAACGTGCTTGAATTGAAAAACAAATGAAACACTTTGTTACAGCTGTAGCTAGAAAAAGTAAACACTAGTGTTTCTCTCGTCTAAATTGACTCATTGAGTAAAATGATTCAACTTTGTATTGACTCTACGATCACAACACCAAACTGAATGGAATTCTATTCAGCACGGCCTTTGTGATTTTAATGAGCCTTATTCGTTGCAGGATTTCAATGAAAAATGAAATTTTTCCTTTTGTGCAGCTATAGGTAGATAGATATAAGTACTCGTAAGTAGTTAAAATTGATTTCAGATTTATTTGTTGGTACTTATAGAAAAATATATAGATAGACATTTCTTTTTATAACTTTATTAATTATTTGCTTGTTAGGTATTTGCTTTATGAATAACTACGAGTAGATAATTAATTGATATTGACACCATTTTTAAAAACTTTAGTTTTTTTTCCTTTAAAGGTTCATTCTAGAGATGTTAGAATATCTTTTCACACAAAATGTTGCTTTAATAACCAATTTCAGAAAAGGCCGTTAAACATTTCTTATGCTAAGTACTGTTTTCTTCTAATTTTAGGCAATGATAGTGCCAGCTTAAAAAGGAGCATTATTAACTTCTATGACCTTTCTTGCAAATAATCAGGAAAATCTTTTCAGGAGCTTCAAGCAGTATTCAGTAGATTTGTCAATGTCCAACGGAAAGGTCACGGCTTCAAAACAATACGCAGACGTTCAGACATCTGTGGAAATTCAAACAATACGTCATTGTACAATGTACATCTACAATTTTGATTGAGGTGGCAGTTCTATAAATAGCACGGACGAAAGATAAATAGGCACTTTGTATTTATGCCTATTGTTGACTTGCGGTGCTCGTTGGCATCTCAAACTAAAAGATAGATAAATAAGTACCTAGATCTAGGGTCGATGTAATGGGCAATTTGTCTCAATATATCGAATAAATCAGCAATGACTCAAACTAATGAATAAGCAGGTGTTAATTGAAGGAATTCAGCATAGCAAAGCAAATACACTCCTGAGTCATAATTTTATGGCGTGGTAAGAGATGAAACACTTGCTTGGGTTAGGCATCTACCTTAACATTTTATTAAAAGGAGTAAGTAATAAACAAGTTTCATTTAATCCGTACTAGAGTATTAAATTTCAGAGCTACAGGTCGGCGATCGAAACCGCGTCTACAGTATCGGAGGCGGGAGTAAGTATTCTGTTATCTGTGGTTCTAACCACTAGGCTACCGGTCGCTCTGTTCAGTAGATTTTACATGAAAGACAAATATCCTCACGTTTATCGGCAAAAAAATTATGTTTTTCAATATTAATAAGAAGATTACTAAAAGCAAACATGCGAGATGAATATTAAATTAAGCTATTCTCACGGTAGCCGGTGCGAGACGCACTGCATTGTGCACTGCATTGTGCACTGCATGCTAATCAGCAAAACAACAACGCACTTAGTATTGCCTTTGTTCACATAATCTACGTCTTTAACATTTAAAAAACGTAGTTCTATGTTCTTTGTACCTTTTCGTAGGTTTAACTTGTTGCAAAAAACATTACCCTTCCTTTTGGCTTCGCCGTAGTCGGGTGATAAGGCGCTTTAAGAAACATGAAACATTATAAGAAGTTATAAACAATACTTTTATTTTAGAAAAGAGAAATGAATGAAGTTTGGCTAATTCATTTTCTTAAATATTATTAATCTAATCAAAATACCTACGGTACTTTTTTATTGAATAAGTAGATTCCTAAGTAGGTAAGTATTAATGAACTTATAATATTAATTCCTACTTAGTATTACGTCTACATTTCTAAGTAAAGTACCTACCTACTGATATTAATGTAAATACAAAGTTGTTTATTTAATCTCATCGTATCTCAATATTTGTAATTCACTTACATCTGTCATTTTAATGGAACAAATTGACGTCACTACTTAATAATATTGCCATGTCTATTTACTCTTCATTCTATTTTCAAACGCAATAAGAACCTACACATTAATTATGTAAAGTCTGTAGATAGAAGAGGTAATAAAAATAAATATCTATATGTTACGGGCAATGTGATTAATTGGGCATTATGCATAATGCCCGGGCATTATGAATAATGCCCAATATAAGCGGGCAATGTGATAAATACTTTGCCATTAATCAAATTGCCCGGGCATTATGCATAATGCCCGTCACCTATTGGGCAGAGTGATAATAAACATGTTTCAGTACTTTTTTTTATTTTACAATGCAACCTTATCTCACCTAAACCTAGCTGAAAGTCATATAAATGTGTAGGTATTATGAAACTTAGAATTCTCATCATTTCTTCATATGTTAAGTTGGGTTTTAGTTTCGGTTAGGCCATTCCGGACTCTGATTGGTCAAAAGGTGACATGCGCTGGTATACCTAAAATAGGTACTTCCTAAATCCCTTGTGTATTAAAAATGTTGCCTCTGCAGTATTTTGGTAGGTATGGTATCTGTAATAGCTAAGATTTTTTTATGAATAAGGCGAAACGTGTGACTTGTCATGCTCGCTTACGCCGTTGCAGTGGTGGCGCTGTGTGTCGGGTCTCCTACTTCCCTAAAATATGTGGAAGGGGTTGATGGCTGGCACATGCGTTGAGACCTGTGTGAAGGTGCTGCTGTGATGACCGGTCATGTCATGCGGATCCTATGAAACTAAGCCTTTCACTTCTCTGTTTCCCATTTATTACCTTAGATACTTTTCCTTGATATTGCGGGGTCAAATTTTTATTTATGGATAGCTCTTTTGAAATATTAATTTTATTAGGTATATGTTTGTGTTTATGTCTGAGATTTGTAAAACTTAAATTGAAAATAGCAACCCTACAGAGTTTCTTGCTTGGTTCTTCTCTGGGGAAAACTGCACTCTTGCGAATCTAGCATTAACTTTAAAAAATGACCTGTCCTGAGTGTTGTCAAAAACCTACAGGATTAAATGATCATTTCATTTCATTTCATTTCCTAAAATACTATTATATACTAATTATAATAACCGTATACTCATTATTGATTTAAGCTCTATTGAAATGTAAATTTTAATGTTTGTTTCTGTGTTTTAGCCTAAGAATTTGTAAAACTGAAATTGAAAAGAGCAACCCACTCTTGCGAATCTAATATTAACTTTAAAAATTACCCTTCCAAAGTGTTGTCAAATCTATTGTCATTGTCATTGTCATTTTCATTTAACTTAACCCCCCAAAGTTGACAATTTGTATGAAATATTATGCGATGTTCAGTTGGTTAAATACACAGAGCACCCCCTATAGAGCCCGAATCATTACAATTTTATTCGAAACAAAACTCACAACTTTAGGCGGCAAGAATGAAGTGCGGGGGACGTGACAACTATGCTGTGATTTGCTGAATCAAGGTCAACGCATCGCTTAGAGATGTGCCGTGACGACAGTTAGGTTTATCGATAAAACATTTACATAAGTGTGTTACATTTTTTATTGTTGAACAATTCGATGTTATAACAAAATTAAATAATTAGAGAGGTTAAGTTAAAATTGCATGACAATTGACGACACTTACCGGTAAAATTAATTTGAAAATAAATACATGCTTCCGAAAACTGAATTTCAGTGTCCCAAATAACCCAAAACTAGGTTATTATTTAGAAACTTCTAATAAATATGCTGTACTTTTTTTGCTCAGGACATTTAGGAAATCTTTAAAAGAAAACAAACACTAACTTTATTCTATTATTTGCGATGATAGGTAATAAAAAAATATCGAAGTACTGTTCTTTACATATTAATAATAATTATTAGTTATTTTTTATCTACATCTCATCTCAACAAAAAGTGTATATTATTATTGTATTTGATAAAATAAATCGATTACATTCAGTCGATAAATTTGTTACAACTCTAGTACTGAAATTTCGGAAACGAAAAAGGATAAACATAGTAATTAGCATAATGACAGAAAGGGATGTAGGCAAATCAAAATTTGTTGTCCAGTGTAACATGAACTCCGCGTAATATAAAACAAAAATTGTTTATACTTATCGGTGAAAAGATATTCCATTTTTCTTAAAGCAAGATGTCCCAGAATTTTTCCCGTACCATTTCACAAAACACACTGTCATTTTATTACGCTTTAAAGCAAAATAAGAGCCATGTAAATTGCGAAAAAGCTTGTGCGTACGGATGTGACAGCTGGTCAGTACTGACTTGAATGACATAGTTCGCTTTGCTACATCTGCCGAAAAAGACATATGTACGGTGCACGTCTATTGCCTTGCAAGTGCACTCTATTAGGGGGTGCTCTGTGGTTAAATACAACTTATTTTATTTGTTACTTTTTATAGTCGAAGGTTTTTAAAAAAATGATTTTTTTTCATTCGCATTATTTTATTAAAATTAAAAACTTAAAAAATTCTTATAATGCCAAAATTATGAGCATTTTTTTCCTTTAGGTACCTATGCAACACATGCGTAAAGTTTCTAAAACTTAATTGTGTTGAAGTACTTAATAACATAACATATACTCTACTTCAATAATCTTAGTTGCTAAAAATGCAGAACCCTAAATTCTTCCTAAAGCAATGACCTAAAATTTCTAAAAAAATTGTTTACTAATATGTCTCTGACAACGTTTCAAAAATTTGGCGACTTTAGAATTATTGCAACCTACAATTATCAAGTTAATGGACTATTATTATCAAATTGCCCAATGGTCTTTGGGCATTATTCATAATGCCCGGGCAATGTGAGAAATAGCACAATTTTGATAGTAATTAATCACATTGCCCAAAACAGCTGGGCATTATTCATAATGCCCGGGCATTATGCATATTGCCCGCATTAATCACATTGCCCGTAACATATATACAAAATAAAACATTATATAATATAACCCAAAGTGAAGGAAAGCAGAGTCATCAAACAAAATTATATGCTTGCCTAGCTACTTACTTCTTAACATTATTCTAAAAAGTTAATTGACTTCCTAATTGTAACTATCTATTGCTCTTAATTAAAAATAAAATTAACTTTGTACATATTTATTTATCTTATAATTTACTTTATTTTGAAAGTCTATTCTTCATGAAAATAGGATTGTCACGCTTCTAGTGTGCCGAAACGTGGAGTCTAGATTTCCAAACCTTACATAAATATTTGTCAGGTTGTGACCTACTTCAGCTGGCTATTGAAACAGGTGGATTGACTTAGCATTCTAGTTGAGTACAAAAAATGTTGTTACAAATACATGGACAACTTACTATTGTCTCCTTCGATATTTAAGAATAGGTAAATAGATTCTCCCTCAAAGATATGGCACGTAACTTAATTCACAAGTACCTAACTTTAAAGGTAGTATTGCATCTAAACGTACTAAGACTAAGTAGGTAAGTAAGTACTTTAACGTTAACCGATAAATAAATGGCTTATCAATATCAAAAACGTTCTGACTCCAATTTTTAGCTCCGAAACACAAAATAAACTCCTTGAAAGATTTACTACCTTAACTATACTATCTCCCAATATTATTTACGTACAAAATCGTCATCATAGTCGTGGGGTCAAGTTTAGTGTTATCGATCCAGCGTTCGTCCGGTGCTGACAAACTCAGGACGTACCGGAAACGCTTGTTGGGTTAACGAGATAATCTGGACTCGTCATCGTCACTGCATTACTGGACGGACACAGGGGCGGTTTTGGGGATTGGTCGGACTTTTTTATCTATGTATTTAGGTAGGTATGTATTACATTATATATATTTAGGCAGGTTTACTGTTATTTCAAACTGGCTAGTTTGAAATACAGTAAAAATGCTGAGTTGTATTTTTTTCATTCTCCGACTTCTATCTAACCGTCAACTGTTTTAATTTACTTATCGATTTAATAAGGAGGTTTTGTTGTGCCAGTGCCTTCGCCTAATTTATCGTACAAATAATGTACAAATAACTATTTACAAACCATTACCTTTATGGAATATAATATGTAGATACATACAACTCAATTAATCATTAATTATTTTCACTTTATCGCTTTTCTTTGGAATTTTGATTAATTTATTTGAGTTGCCTATTTATAGACCGATTTACATATACTTTTTGGCAGATAAGTAGATACTCTAGCAAGAATTTAATTTAGGTGTAGGTACCTAAATATTTAAATCTAGGCACATAAGGAACAGGTAGGTAAGGGACTAAGTACCTACCGGTAGGTAAACATACCTACATTTTAATGCTTTACATAAATATTAATCCACTTAAAACCTACTAATGCTATGTGTTCATGTAGGTAAATTTTGTTAACCTTAACTTAATAAATACCCACTTCAAAATACGAGCGGAGTCCGGCCGATATCCCCCGTCCCTAACAAGTTCAAATCGTTTTATCAATTTGCTTTGTTTACAAACTTTGGCGGATGCTCAGTAGGATTTCGGAGCAGTCAGGCGATATGATAACATAACAGAAGTTCATGGTCAAGCTCATTGTAGCATGTACAAAACCATTGTGGAACTGGAACCATGATAACGTTTGGTATGTTTCTACAAAGTTCCATATTTAAGTAAACAACCTAATTGCTTCGGTAGGTGGTTTTACTTGTTATCTATAGAATACATTAGGTAAGTTCTAGATTAGTTTTTCTTTTGTTCTGCTTGATGGTACGACAATTTTTGTCAAAACCAATGCGGATTACTTAGACTCACAGACTTAGACTACACGAAGTTGTTCGACTAATCAAAGTCAAAGTCAAAAATATATCTATTTATTTCATAGGCACAAAAAATGCTCTTGAAACCGTTACATTATTATATAGGTATTTTTTTAAAGCTAGCGCTAGATTCGCAAGGTGCAGTTTCCCCCAGAGAAGAACCTAGCAAGAAACTATGTGAGGTTGCTCTTTTCAAATCAAGTTTTACAATCGGAGCATTTGTCGTTAGTAGACAATAATTAGGTAATCATTATTATAATCATAATTAGGTAACCACGATCACGAAATAGATATATAATAGCAGTAACAAATAAGTAAGTAAGCAACTCATGGTTACATTGTATGATGTCAAACATTATGCCGAAGAGTTCAAAGCCGGATACAAAGTTATCGAACTAGGAATGAATTACTAGCTTCCGTAAACATGCTGATTGCATCTTGTCTATAGATGACAAACTGATCGCGCGATGATCGTCTTATTAAACGGTTTTTTTTTAAACGGTTTTATTTAGCTCATCCCGTTTGTTTTATTATTTTTTTATTCTTGGGTCAAATTTAGTAATTCAAATTTCACCCTCTTCCTGTCAACCGATTAATCTGAAATTTTGTATACACTTTGGATTTTAGTGACAATACAATTATGTTTATTCATTATCATTATAAATTCAAAATGGCCGCCGCTACAAAATGGCGGATAATTTAGGTTTTATTAATCCCATCAATATGGGTATCAAATGAAAGGGCTCAATAAGCAGAATACAATATACTATAAAATATTGAAATCCAAGATGGCCGCCGCTACAAAATGGCGGATAACTTAGGTTTTATCAATCCCATCAATATGGGTATCAAATGAGTGTGCTCAACCAGTAGAATACAATGTACTTACTTTTTAAAATTAAAATCCAAGATGGCGGCCGCCTCAAAATGGCGGATAACTTAGGTTTTATCAATCCCATCAATATGGGTATCAAATGAAAGGTCTCAACAAGTAGAATACAATTTACTATGCAAAATTGAAATCTAAGATGGCCGCCGCTACCAAATGGCTGATAACAATTTTTATCAATCCCACCAATATGGGTATCAAATAAAAGGGCTTGCCAAGAAGAATACAGTGCACTATACAACCTCAATATTTAAGATGGGCGCAGCCACTAAATGGCGTATAATAATAAGATTTAAATTTAGAAATTGAATCTGTAATTTAGGTATCTGATTAATCCAGCCTGAATCCACCACCCAAGTCAAGATTTATGCAGGGCAGCACTGTGGATCACGCAGTCGTATACTTAGGTGCGAAACTGTTTGAAGAAGGTCAAGCCTACGTGGCTCTTTGTAGAGTAAGAGCTTTGCAGGGACTACGTATAGAGGAGTTGGACTGCAATAAACTAACGGGAAAGAAACCTTGCAATAATGAAGCACTAAATGAATTAAACAGAATGCGAAATAAAAACTAAAAACTAGAAAATAAAAATAGGTAAAAAACCTTTTTAAGTTAAACGGTTTTATGTTAAACATACATTGCAATGTTTAAGATAAATGTACTAAAAACCAAAAAATAATAAAATAGATACAGTCGTGGGAATTATAAACATATGCATAGACTAGACTAAAATAAAACCGCGGGGCACGTCAATTGTCTACAATCGTTGATTAAAATGTTTGTTTTGTAATGTTACACTATAATAAGGCAGTTGTTCAACCGACAACGATGGACGTGTGATAAGTAGGGCTAGAATGTGAAAACAAGCTAGCAAGCTCGATTATAAGCGAGTTTTAGGGTTTCATAGTGTTGAGCGAGTAGTACTTTTATCATATGTTTTGTCGATTAAAGACAAACTACGAGCAGTGAAACGATTCTTCGCCAGCCAGCAGTGTGAATGTCCAACGATAAACTAGTTGAAACATCTCTTTTATTTACATGGAGTGTATAACTATTGGAATTTCCATGAGAAAGAAAATAGTAAGTAATTTCCTCACCGTCTGCGGGCCAACTGCCTAACGACGAATTAAACGATTCTTCTATCGCACATTAAGTCGATAATTTGTAGACAATTGACGTGCCCCACGGTTTTATTTTAGTCTAGTCTATGCATATGTTTATAATTCCCACGACTGTATCTATTTTATTATTTTTTGGTTTTTAGTACATTTATCTTAAACATTGCAATGTATGTTTAACATAAAACCGTTTAACTTAAAAAGTTTTTTTACCTATTTTTATTTTATCTATATTTCAAGACTGGTTGTAGATATTGTTGATCAATTTATTAACCAAGACCTCTAGTAGAGGTTAATTAGGCGTGAAATTATTTAAATGTTTGTGTAACTTACCTACAGGCATGTTTTTCAGAGCCGTTTATGAGCTCTCCTCGTGAATTTATGATACCTAAGCTCAACTGGCTGTATTTTTTATAACGGTTTACCTACAAAGCTACAACCTCTTCGAAAAATGTTTTTGTTGATTTACCTTATGTCATAATCGGGGCATACACATTAGTTTGTTTTGTGGTTTAAAGCCAGCATCCCATAACGAAAATATTTTCACATCATGTGATCATTCTTGCAACTTGCTTTAAAAACGGAAATAGTGTACCTAAAATTGTTTGAAATAATATGTAGGTACCTTTACCTTTGTTGGACTAAGCTTAGGTAAGGTTCATTCACTAAACAAACATCGCAGTTGAAGATATTGATCCAGCCGTAAAACTAGCGTGATATTATAACCTTCTGGGGCTCTTTGTGATAGTAGCCACGGAATCACTTTGTACTTAGTTATATCCACCCTTTTCCTTTGTCAACAATAATGATGACGTATTAGCCAGATCGCTGTGAAACATTTTATCTATATTGCCAAATTACGATTTATGAAAATCACAGAGGGTGAGGCTTTGCTGTTCTTTGTAATCAGATGTAACTGAAATTACGCTACGGCTATATGGTCACGTTGCAGTAGGTTACGTTACAGCGTAAGTATGTAGAAGATCTAGCGGAAGATATCGTGCGAATGGTGTACTTACTACCAAGTTCCAATTTTAATTAAAAAACTGTTTTTACTCATACTCATACTCATTTATTTCATAATTTTCATTATATGTCAACATTATATTTGTAACTAATGTAAAACCCCGGCTTTTCCTTTACTCGTAAACAATTGTGGTTTATCATCATGACTTTTGTTCTTTCTTTTATCAGGATGAGTTAAATACTCGTAACTAGTCTTGTTTACAAAAACTTTATCAATTTAGACATTCTCTCAGATAACCTATTCGTTATCCAAGATTACGTCATTTTATTACTCATATCTATATCATTACTTATTGGAATTTACATTGCATCGGTATTCTAATCCATCTAAAAAATTAAAAAAGTGTTGAATACTAACATAACAAAAAATTACGCTCATTTTAGTTTTTTTAGGGAATGTATTCTTGTGCGGAAGCATACGTGGTATCCAAAAGGCATCGCTAATATAATGCCAGACGAACAAGGACATTCACAGACTCTACAATCGAGATACCTACCTATATGCCTATCTATTTAATAGTCTAGCACTTGACTCGTGGAAAACGCCTAGCTCACGTTTAAACCAACTAAACAATAATGACGGCATCAAAACTGACTCAAACGTGAATAATTTTTAAATAATAGTAAGCATTATGCGTTGATGCTGTGTATGAAGGTAATTTGCGGTTACGAACCTATATGGTAATGGTTTTAATTAGCAAGAATGTACACTGATTCCTTTGCTTTGTTTTACAAATACCTACTCATCTTGGTTGTTTGTTAGTCAATTATACTTTAAAAGCATTTGTTTTGCATTAATTATTTGTTCAAAAAAACACGTGAGATCAAGACGTACCTACAAAAGTACATTAAACTTTTACATATAAGTAGTACGTTCGTTTGTAGATACTATTTATATACTCTGTTTATTTAATTGTAGTTCGGCGGTATTGGAAATTTGAAACTGAAACACAGACTGAATTGTAAAAGTTGATCTTCTTTTGACTGTGGATAATCGTTTTTGAATTTAGTTACATTACTTTAAGATATGAAGGTAAGTAGCTACTTACCAATAAAATAAAGCCGGTATGTACTTTCCATTTAGCGTCATATTTATTGATAGATAACAATGATGACTTCTGTCGAAATGAGATAATTGTAGGTAATAAATAAAAGGAAACACAAATACGATTTCTGGGAATTCTGATCATTATTACTAATTAAGTATCTATGTTATTAATACGGAGTTTCTTGTATAAATCACCTATAATTAATATCCTTACTTTCTAATATCCTACTTAGGTATAGATACCGATGTGTTTAAGAAATTAAACATGAAATAATGGTAGGTAATTGAATTCTCAATCAAATTACAATTTCTAAGTTTAAATCATAATGCATTTAGGTAGGTACATAACATAACACGTGACAATATTTATCTTTATGCAATGTAATTGAAAATACCTACATAACTATCGAACCAATAACTGGATATTTTTTGTTCGATAACAAACAATGTAACTGATATAGCTAATCTATGACTATCGCTTTATCGTTTACTTTTTAAGTAGATACCCACGTTCTCACCATGCCTGAATGACTGATTAATCCTCACTGATATTCCTGTTATGAAAAACTTATATGAAATATAGATTTGGTTAAATAAAAAATAAGAGATTTTACCTAGAGGTTGCTGGGACGGAATTTGACTAAAAGATATCCTAATCCTATAATAATACTATAAATGTCAATGTTTGTGCCGATAGATGGATGGATGTTTGATACTTCATCACGTAAAAAACACTGAACAGATTTTAATGAAACTTTACAATAACTTAGCTTGCACATCAGAATAATACATAGGCTATATTTTTTCAAGATAAAGCGTTTATCTAAGATATGACAACGATAAATGCGTACCGTACGGAGTCGCAGGCAGCCTCTAGTATAAAATATAGATACCTATGTGTGGTACTTATTGTAATTGGTTTGAGACACAGGTACCTATATAAACTACGCATTAACTTGGTAGCAATAAAAGAAACAATTCCGACGCACCTGGCTGATTACAATCCGTTTTACCTTCTTCGCCATTGGATTTTATGATACTTACATAAAACCTTGTTACTTTGGTTACCTATACCTCTTTATTCATAAAGACGTAGATAAGTACATAAGTACCGAAGTTTTATGTAGGTTCCTACGCAGTTTCATAGATCGATGAATTCCACATTTGAAAAAAAGAAATAAAATCGTTCTTAGTCATTTGTTTAAATATTTATTTATTTGTTTTCTTTATGACATGGTTACTGCGTTGCTTCTAAACACTACCTAAGGCCCACTTGCGCTGCCAAATACCCGGAGTTAACTACTAACACGAGGTTAAATGAATAATGTGAATTGATTTATCTAGACTTAACCCTGTGTTAGCAGCTAACTCCGGGTTTATTGCGTTAACTCCTAACTTAGTAGTTACCATGATACTTGCGTTTTAAATTACAGAAGGTACATTTTCGTTTCTTACCTTCGTTTTACAACACTTTAGTAACGTGGTGGGTAAGTAACAGATCATCCGTATTTAGGTACCTACCTACTCAGTGTTATGTTCTGACTTCTGATTGCCCTCGGATAGAATTTTAGAATGAATCATTGAGTGCTAGCGTACTTAACTTGTACTCAACCACTTGATGTTGACTCGTCTACTCATTACGTCATCATTTTGATGAGTTGAGGTGGTCGAGCTTCAATTTGTATTTCGACTGCTTCTAATCAATAAAGATTTCATATAAAGAACGGCCATATGGTAGCAAAACAACTTTATGGTTTAGTTTATGGAGTTTTTTAATGGAAGGAAAGAAATCAGTGGCTACCAAAGTTGTAATGGACTTTATTAAAACATTTGGTCAAAGAGTAAAGTGACTCAACCATAAGGAGAGCAACCAAAAGCAGGAGAGATCAATAAAAGGGTTATCTTTATGCATTACATCTTTATAGATCTCATTTGTCTATAAGTAATCAAAAGAAAGGGCACAATATTTAATGGTTGAGTAAAAATAACGACTGTTTCGACACCTTATAAGAGTATGAGTAAGACACAGCTAGGAGGAAGGAAAATGTTTTTTTTTTGCATAACAAGGAATGTAAAGTACCTACCTCCCTAAGTCACATCATTGCACAAAAAAAGATCAGTTTTCCTCGTGGAGGAAACCTGCATCAGGTAATATAATAACCATAACCAATTGCTGAGGATTCAGTGCATAGCCTGAGGTTCCTGAGTGTTATAGAAAGAGTATCCCATGTGTAGAAAAGCCTATTTTCGATATTTATTCGTTAAACATCATGTCATTTATGATTTTTGGATGCGAAAGCCATTCTACTATTAAGTAACTGGAGCGTTGTTGGATTGAACGATATGTCTTGACTGATAGCACCTGATATAAGTGCACGTGTACCTAGTTTGGCCTATTTCACTCTTTAAAATAACATAGGCACCACGCGACATTGTTTGTTGATACAATCAAACTCTAGTTGCGTTTTAATGATCAATAACCAGCTATTTACTTTGTAAATTTCCTTTGTCTCGCACACAATATGTAAACGACAAATAATCTAAATAGCTAAATCATGATTTGTTGCTGATCAGATGCAGGTGTTGTAAACAAAACTATAAGACGATTGCTTGTTGTCTATATGACTGTTAATTAGGAATATAAATGCTTTGATTAACATACTTATTTTATCATCTGTGAGTCAGTTGTAAAAAAAGCTTCACTTTAAATAATAAATGCATATGCATTGAATTAAACGAAGATGCGTTTACAAGAGTTTCAATACTTTCGAAGTTATCAAGTGAGAAATCGAAAAGCGAAGTTACTTCACTTTGTGTAGGAGGTCACAGCAAGGCAGACACTTCCTTATTCGTCGACTGTGTGCCACACTGCGGATTGCCCATGGAACTTATTGCGTCGTTTTATTGATCTTATAAGTAAACAAGTACCTATTTTGATATTAATGTAAAATTCTTAAATAAAGATTCCTTTTAATCTAATAATGTTCTCCTGACGGAAACTCAATTTATTTCGACCTTTTTCGGCAAACGACCTTTTTCAAATTCTATATACACCTCAATTTAATTTACAAAAAACTTAATGTACCAATTGTACAATTCGTCCTTGTTTATCATCCAGTCTTACTACAGTCGCTAGTTCAAAAATATCGCGCTGTGGGAGTAAGGCAGGATGAAATAAAATTACTGAGAATAACTCTACCTAATGATGATATTGTATTCGTAATAATCACGATCAACTCGTTTAAGTGAGATCTTGATATTTAAAAGATAATATATGCCAATATATTAATAATAAAATAATGTATTACCTTTTTAATAGTGTCGTATAGAAAAATATCATATACTTACCTTTAACATGAAGTTTATGTAAAATTCCTTTATGTAAGTATGTACTTTAATGTACTTTGAGGGTTGATATTGTTTTTACCATTATTGATAGATAATCTATGGATGTATAAATAAATAATTAAAGCAAAATCATGTTTAACTGACTGCCAAAGGATTTTTTAAAGTTCAAATTGTTCGTACCTATTCAATATTTACGCCCAAAAGTAGGTAGCTATAATTCCTTAATGATGCCTCTAATTTCACTTTACATGAAATACGAACGATTCTATCAACAGTGTCTCGATCGCATTAAACTAATGAGACACGTAGGTAACCGATACATTCCCTAGAGAAAAGTGCAATCGAAACTCACACGCATACGACACCACACCTAGGTAGGTATCTGTTTAATACATACCCAAATCATATCTTATATGTTAGAAAAAATATAATCAGAGGTGATACACATAAATGATATACATAAACATTGACTCTTCTAATGAAATTATGCTTTATGTAGGTACTTTAGTTTAGAAAACCAGTCAGGCAAAACCGAAGATCAACGAAGCTGACAGTCGCGTTAACTTAGTAAGTTTAATTTATATAAGACATGTGTACTTAGAATCCTTAATGATAATCTATAGCAGAGTAGAAAGTATCGTTAGCAATCGAAAACGTCACGTATTTATGACCGGAAGAAAGAAATATTTTACATTAGGTTCATTACTCGCTGTCTTTCACCACAAATGTATACCATATAGCTACCTAATTAAAACTCTCGAAACAGGTACCTCCTCTATTATTTACACGTTAAATATTTTAGAAACCGTTTAACTTTTAACTACCTAATTACAGGATAATTTGTTAATGATAAAATCTATTTGAAATTATTTTTATTGATTAAGTGCCTACTTACTTATTCATTGCTGAATTTCATCGCTCCTGTTTTTCTATAGGAAAAAACTGCGATGCTTTTACTAATACCTAAATGTAGATGGGATTATATAGAGAAGAGATAGTACATGAAGTCATTTTAACCTAAACTCAGGTAATACATCTTAATCGAAGTGTGTAGGTGGGTAGGTATTCTTTTTTTTTTGATGAACCTGCTGATTCTAAGCTTTATTTCGAACCTACTCACTTAATAAATTATAACCTGCCCACTCATAACTTAAAATACCTAAGTAATAGAGGCATTAGCCACTCCTCGACAATTAGCTATGAAAATAGGTCACTCATCCGCATAACCCACCTCTGAGTCGTAAAATAAAGACCACCTCACTTAATAAATTAACTAGGCCCTCAATTTGTAAATAGAGTTCACCCATTTAGGTGTCTACACTTTGGTGCCATATTGGTTCCACTTTTAATTATCAAAATGCAATCAATCTTCGTTCGCTTGTATGTTGGGCCTAACCTAGTTCGAAACTAAAGACTTATTTGTTCAATGTTCACGAAATACAAATACAGCTTGTACCCAAAGAGAGTCGTTGCCAGTTTAAATGATACTTAACTAGTTCTGAATATTTCAATGGTCTACAATTAAATGATCTTTATTCAAATATGTACCTATACATATTTTAGTTAGGTATATTTTTATGTACTTAAAGTACTTACATATTCGGTAATGTCAATCGATCGGAAAGATAATTTACCTAGTGTTCATGTCTAGATATCACAAGACAACCTACATTGAAGTGACCCGGTTATATTTATAGCCATAGGTAGTGTCTATGAAATAAAAAATGGTTTGAATGTAAGCAATGTAGGGAAGCGGAAGGTGCGTTGACCGGCCCTCGAAACGACCTCACTGCCAGACAAGTATGACTCGTGTTTATTAAATTACAACTATACTGAATCCAGTGTTAATATTAGCATTTACTCTTTACTTCATGGAGTTATTCTTTGACTTCCTTTTAAGAATCCTTGATTTTTGTTCTATGTAATATTCAATTTTGCCCAGAACAGCCTTATACCTAGGTAGATACCTACCCTGGTTCTAATTTTGATATAGGTAAAACTTCTTTAAAACATCCGTTTACAGAAAAGTCCGATACTATCAAAGTACTTATTCATTAAGCATTGCATCGTTTCCTTTTAATTTTGACAACGATAGCACTAGTTGTAGTCAATATTATATTTAGGTAGTTATAGGTATTTAATATTTAATCAAGCATTGATGAACTTTAATCAGCTACTGTGGCTAGTTGTAGGTTTTATAATAGAATAATCATTCTAATCTTAGACAAAGCAAAAGGTTCCCAATCTCACGTTGTAATCTAAATAGCCTAGAATAGAAATACAGGATACAGAATTGTTCTCATCTCACCAATAGAATAGAATGGACCAAAGTATCGCACTTCCTTTGATAGTAATGTTTCATTCATATCTGCAGGTACTACAATGTGTAGTAACAATCAATATAATGTCTAGGTATCTAATTGTCAATTGGGAGCGTGTGAAATGTTTAAGTGGGTATCGCACGTTTTGATTGAGTTTCGTAGCTACTCTGTAGTAAATTATTCATTGATTGACTTAGATTTACCTACGTGATTGTGAAATTTGATTGTTTCATACATTGTTATGTTCGTTGAGTACTTACTTAGGTATCAAATTGTGTCTGTACTGTACTGTACCGATACATTTTTTATTTTGATTAGGTAGGTACCTATTGTAATTAAAAATAAGATATTCTGTGCTTAACTTAAATCAATTTTTTTGTCAAACAGGAACCCACCCCCACGAAAGACAAAATTAAGAGGAGATTAACATAAAGAAAACCGAAAAAGCCAAAAATAAAACCATTCCATTCCATAGTTAACAAATTAACTGTAGTTGGAAATAACAGAAAAAGTGCCCACAGCTGTGATCGAAACGAACAATCCAGAAGGAATGTTAAGAAAGGACTCCAAAAAAAGCGTCGCCCGGTAACAGACAATTATTTTGACATTGTTAAAAGGATCGAGAGAGGGACGACCCAAGTCCAAGTGCGTGCATTCCATCCGCACCGAGATTCGAACCGAGCTACCACAAACTGAGTCATCTTTCGTCACTCGTGGCTTGTTCGAGTAGTTGGTGGAATTCAGGGCCAGTTCGCGTGCACCGGCGGCCGAGCACGGTCAAAACTATCGCGGCGGCTCACTATCAACGCTATTTTCGTTCTGGCCACTCGACTCGATTGATAAGCCGGCAAACTACCCTTGGATACAGATCGCGTCGCACGTTCCGACTAACGTTCATCCCGATTTGAATTTGAGTCGAAGCGAAGCGTCGGTTTTGAAATTCACAAGTTTTTTTGTAACTCGTTTTCGAATTTCACTTGCAAATAACGAGTGACGGATGAGTGAGGTTTCGTTGAGGATTTTGTGGGAGCGCGGCGCTATGGAGAGCTGCTACAAGTTGTACACCTGGATCAACCACACGCTGCTGATGCTGCTGCTGCAGATCTTCTGGAAGATGAACCAGATCTCAGACTACTTCACGGAAAAGTGAGTTTTTACCCGACTATTTTGGTACATTACTTTCAATTTCACGTTTATTGAATCGATATGAATTAACAGGTAGATAGATAAATAATTTGAAAACGAAGATAGATATTTAAACCGTGGCATAACTGTAGACAACCAAATAACATTAAAGATACTTGATGTTTTCCTGTTTTGAACATACAATTTGAATAATCGAAGAAAATTATATAATAAAAACGTTTTGGAAGTTCCAAAAAACATTTCGCAATGTAGCCAAGTGACAGTTATATTTATTTATTACACAATATTTAGCAGGTTTTAAAGCTTTAAACATCTAGACTGCTTCCTCGATTAACTTATAATTAATAAACAGCTGAACACAGGTAATTAAAATTGTTTTGTTTCTTGAAAAAGTTCTTAACTTTTTGCAAACCCGTCGTCGTCGTGAGAAACAAATTGTTTGATGTTCGAATAGATTCGATTATATTTGGTCAATAAATCATTGGTACCTACCTGCCTATCTATTATTACAAGTATCTACGTAGGTACTACCTACGTACATATTTTTAAAGATTTTAAAGGAACTAGAAATATAAACTGCAAAGAAACTTTCTTGGTGAAGAAACAAAAAAGGATTTCTTTTGCTATACTTGTTCAATTCAATTTAAATATAGCCGGATCACCATGTCTATGGCTTCTTCAGACCACCAAAAAGAACCCTACCCTAAACGCACAAGTATCAAATACCAAAAAAAACTTGCAGCAACCGTTTCCTTCCGTCTTACAAAGCGGATATTGAAACCACGTCGAATCGCTTTATCATTAAAAAAATAATATCGATTCTAAATGCTCAAGGCGATTACAGAATGAATAATTTGTAGAATGGTCTAGACAAGAAAACGAGTCGCAGGGTGCATTTCTAAGTAGGGAAGTGCCTAGATAGATATTTATTTAAAAAAATACAATTGTAGGCAGGTAAAGCACCCACAGCTAAACTATTTTGTTAGAGAATAAACTATAAATATAGGTACCTACCTGTGCGATACTTTTGATAAGCTCTTCAGTCCAAATTATGCATTTCTCATTATAAGAGAATTTGCTGGGTTACCTAGAGTTCTTTGTTATTGACGTAAATCATCCAATATGCAAGCCAGAGACACCATCAATGTGGCATTTAAACGTTTAACAATTGAATTTGGTCACGCCCAAAATAAAGATCAATTCAAATAAACAATTCTATTTCTTTATGAAATAACAAAAAGGTCTACGTCTTCTATTTGGTATTCTATGCCGAAGTTTAAAATGAAAACTTCAAATAGGTATCCATTTTTAAAATACACTTGTTTAATATTAGAATGATCACACTATGTAGGCCTACGTTTTATTTAAATAAATAGGTAACACACCCTACTTTCATAATTAATATTTACAAGCAAATAAAGTAAATACTCATTAGGCTAATGTGAACCTTGTTTTAAAGCTCTTAGTTACCGAGTTAAATATTTTCATTAAGAAATGTGTTAAATGATTAAGATAAGATAAAATTGTATCGATAGGCCACGTGAGATGCAACGTGGTGGTTATTTAAACGAGACAAGATCCCATTCACTCAATCGGGTCTTGTTACCCGCTGTTCTCATCTAATAGATACCTAACTATTATTATTTCTTTGTTTATACATTTAAATCGAGGCAAACTTATCTTAGGCAGGTAAGGTAGGTAGGTATTTCTATAAGAAAAGTGTATGTAGTATTTTTCTCTTTTATTATTATGTGTGTTAAGTAAGAGTACTGTAAAATAAATAAAGGAATAAATTAGTAGATTTAAAAATCAACCTTGTTTGTCGAATCTACTATATAAATGGGAACCTAACTAATTCGATCGTTAAGTACATTCAATCTTCTATAGGTAATTAGGTAGGTAATATAAAAACATAGTGTAATAAACTTAGGACTATTTTGAGTTCCTGCGTTTTATCTCCATTTGATAGTCCAAATAGCTACACTATCACACAGTATATTGTCCTTTATAACGAAAACATCAAAGTACAAGGTGCTCTGGCGTAAGGTATGCAGTAATTGCAGTATGCGGTATGGCATACCGACAGGGTTGGCCAAATATTTGCAAATTCACAGCCTCGCCACTCACAAACAAGTAAATAACACACGTTAACTTGTAAACATGTGTTTCCATAGCATTTGTTAGAGCTGAAATATGATTTGAAGCCAGTATTTTCAGATCAATAATGCTACTACTGTGCTATAAAAATATTACAGTAGCAATGACGGTAAATAAATTACAAAATATCATATCAAATCGTGATAACATAGGTAATGGTTTAGTTTAGAATGTACTAAGGACTTATGTTTAATGGTGAATTTAATTACAAGTTAGTAGTAGTAGTTAAGTTAACTTATCAATTTACAGTCAGAAATATATTATTAATAGTAGTGTGATCTGTGGTAATAGATAAGGTTTATGTCATTTAATTAATTACCTTCCTACCTTTCTTCTCCAAATTATTTTACTTGCCACTTCGTACGCATTTATCGTCATATCTTGGAAAACTCACATAAGTAATATCTTTAAATAATATAGGTACCTAAGTAGTTGACCGGTATTATTCTAATCCACCCATATTTCCGTCCATTGTTGACACAAACATTGACATTTATAATTTTAGTAGAATATAATTTTTATGCTTATCTCCCTAATATTTATGTAGGTACTTGTGTAACCTATACCGTCGCTTGATTGATAAACATATTGATTTTGTACATACCTACCTATGTTTTATCGTAGTAGCTGAATATTTTGTTATAAGGTGAATTAGTATTCCCGAGTACGTCTCTCTCTAGTAATATATTGCCTGATCATGCGATGCGTAACTGCTGTAGGTACCAAGTGCTTATTGCATTGTTTTCCTTCGTTACTTTATATAGATAGTTTTGAAGGTCCTCTTTTATCACTGACCTAAATTAGTGTTCGATCGTCTTTTATTGAAGGCTAGTTTATTTAGGTTTGCACTTTTAACCTGTGTTTTAAAATCACATAGGTAATGAGAATAAATTTAATTTATTAGACAGCAGTGCTTTTAATGGTCAAATACTTACATGTAGGAATAGTTAATCTAATCAAAAGTATGTACGTACCTACCTATTTAATTATTTTTTATATACTTATGAATAAATCTGAGTTGTCCGTGTCCTGCCCACAAACAATAACAACATATTTATTGCAATTATTGTAAATTGTAACTAACAAACAATGTAAAAAATAAGAGTAAAACTTTAATTTAACTAATAATTCTAATAATTTACTGGTAAATATTAGAGATGCGCCGAATATTCGTTTACTATTCGGTATTCGGCATATTCGGCACCTCAGCCGAATATTCGTATTCGGCCGAATATTCGGTTAAGATGACCATTTATTCGTTTATTTTGTTTAGTAATAATTTGCTTCATAAAACAAGAAATTAACCTCATATTAAATTATTTTAAAACAAAGGGGCAGTCAATCTTATATCCTCATTTTCACATCTAGGTATTACAAGAGTTATTAGGAGATTATGTGACACTTAAACATTGAATTTAGAAACCTAGACATTCTGCTCTATCTAGTGACAGTCAAAGGCGCTTTTATTTATAAACTTTACCTATTTGTTGTATCAAAATTAGGATGAAAAACAACCGAATAGTTCGGCCGAACTATTCGGTTCGGTAGGGTTTCAAACCGAATAGTATTCGGTATTCGTTATTCGGCAAAACCCATATTCGGCGCATCTCTAGTAAATATTAACAAATTATTTTATAATTACGACCAATGGGGCACCAACAACGTCTGAATCAGATTTTAATTGACTTGGTCATTGACTTCCAAGTTTTACACATTACGGAAAGACTGTTTGCTACGATGAACACTTCCACTTGAAGTAGCAATGCAAGTACTTAGATAATAATGTAATAGAACTGCGTAATCTAGATCTTGTAACTTAACCTGTGGAACTGGTTCGACTGTGTGTAACTTTACTACAGGGGCCCAACTCTGCTAATTTACATTATTCAGTTGTGTGTTGGCAGAGTGTCAGTGTCATTTTTTGACACATTTGATCGCAATCAGTGTAAGCCATTGTTTAGCAGAATAACAAATGTGTCAATAAATGCCATTGACACTCTGCCGACACATAACTGCGGCTTTATTATTTGAATTAGCAGACTTGGGCCCCAGGTTGCTGAAATAAATCAAATATTTTGTGCTCGAAGACACGACACGGGAAAAAATCTGTCGCGTAGTTGTTTTCTACTCAATAATAAAAGTATGGCACAGGTAGTCTATTCAATAGTGAAGCTTGGGTACGTAATCAATAGATACTTATTAATAAAAAAATTGTTAATTGATTATGAATTTTAAGCATGTTTTGTATTGTGACTGAAACGCCCTTTAGATGAGCTGTTAGACTTTGGTCGAGTAATAGTGGTCTGTGCTTTGGTCTGTGAAGCTTAGTGTCATCAAATGCAACCTGTGGTGTGTACTAAACACTTACAGGTTCCATGACACTGGACATAGACAGGTTCCGGTGTCGATAACCAGCAGATAATTTTACGCTATCTTAGGAGCGATTGAACAGACTCGTTTTTATCCAGTCAACTTGAATTAAGATGTTATGTTGTATTGTTTTGATATTATACTAGCAATTTAAAGTTATAGACGAGGAATTTTAGCTTACTGCTTAAAATTAAAGTGACATTCTCATGAATACCCATTTAAAAAGTGTTAAAAAATAGGTACGGAAGTTACCAAGCTCGCTCAATTGTTGAATGATCGTAACTAATAAGAAACGGTTATTTATTTAACATATAAGTACCTAGTTATTCAAGTAAGTACTTCTAAAAAGCGATTGGTAAGTGGAAAATACGTTATTAAAATTTCAGTAAAGCAAAGCGACATATGTCTATCATAATTGCGTTTGCAACCTACACGTCACGAAAGTGCATAAACAATTTATGTACATTGTGAATTACCTACCTCTAAGTACCTATATAATATTAATATTTCCCATGTTGTGCAATTGTTTAACCAAGTTTTACTACTTAATAAGTACCTATAACAAGTTAAGTAGGTTCTATCAGGCTCTTGCTTCTTATTTAGGATTAGATACTCATTTTTAGTTTTGATAGGAAATATCAAAATACCTAGGTATATGGTAAATACCTAAAAGACGCACGAAATCATTAAAAACTATCCATTTTATCGACGTCATATTATGTAACAGACGAACGACAACGTATTTCAATTGTTAAAACGGTCATTATAATAATGAACTGTCAATTAAGTCCACAGTGATTCCCATTGAAGAACATGTTACACATAACTTTGGTAATATTATATTGCACTATATTTTCCGATATATTATACAAAAAAAAAACGTTAAATTCCAAACACCCGTAAAACAAGGAAACTTTTAAAATTGTTTAGTTAATCAAGCACCTTAAAATAATATACCTAACGAATACTGGATGAGTATAAGGTATGTAAATGGTGTTTCCTATAAAGAATGTATTGATTGCGTGGTTCTATTCTATCGTTTCTAGATCGAACATATTCCCTAAGGTCAATTAGGCGGAGTAGCCATAACCTTTTACATGTTGGGTGGGACTGGCTGCATGCAAGTTTAATATTTTAACGTAAACCGTCCGACAAAGTTCGTAATTCCTTAGTGTAAGTGATTTTTTTGATGCGATTTTGTCTTTATTTAAACGAAACGAAAGCGTAATTTTTAAGTTACTAAACATTTAAGAGCCTGTCCTCGTACACAAGAGTTCTCCGAACATAATTTTATAGCTATCGTAATAAGATTCTTAGAACATACTTCTAATTAATACATCGTGTGATGTAATTAAAGACATACGATACACGATTTTATTTGTTACCATGGAGGATCCATTGGCATCATTTAATTTTATATGCCTTGTTATCATTTTGCTTGGAATGCAGTTTCAATTACACCGAGGTACTTATCAAGGATCGGTTCAGGTCATAAGAATTATGAAGGTTTCATGTGCCTATCAGTCAGTCATATTAATAAACGTCAATGTACCAAGATGCAATGGATGGAAGTCGTCTTCTATAGAAAGGAGGTATTTTATAAACGATTTAGCAAATAATTTTAATGGGTATCTTATACCGGTCCATGAATTCTAAGTTAACCTGTTTACAGCAAAATAATTACTGCCTGAAGAATTAACTCCACTTGAACTGCTTGAAACTTTCAGTTTGACCAAACAACGCCGACCACGTTTGACCACGTTTTACGTTTGATCGAAGGATTAATCACAATTTCATATAAAGCATCAAACCACTTCGAAGACTCAAGCATTATTCCGTAAAGGCTCTTTATCTTTCGGAGACTCTTTTGGGACTTGCGTGTGTCCCGCAGTGTGAAATTTCTCACGTGAGAACGAATCTCGCGTGCGTGACCTGACATGACATGACTTTAAAAACTTTATGATAGGCCCTACAGTAATTAATACACGGTTACCTAGGAACATCATGCATGTGACTAACACCTTGTTGCAGAGAAGGCCGTTTAATTTATCTGTTAAATATCGCGCTGTCTTCTTCTACATTTTCACAACGAAATGGTGAAATATTGCTAACTGTCGTGGTATTTGCCTGTTTACAGCTCACATGTTATTTCAATTGTCAAATTATTTAATAATTAAGTAAATCACGTTTAATGAGGAAGGAAAATTACTACATTTGTCATGCGAAATAATTACTTACTTACTTTAGAGTAAAACCACGTAAAACTGAGAGTGAGTGACTTATAAGTATTATGATTTAGATTCGTCGAGACAATATTAAGATTGGGTTTTATCGAGAGCAAATTGAAAGGCTGCCATCTTTCATTGTCCATTCAATTAGGTATACTACGA
Source organism: Anarsia innoxiella (assembly GCA_947563765.1). Classification (NCBI taxonomy): domain Eukaryota; kingdom Metazoa; phylum Arthropoda; class Insecta; order Lepidoptera; family Gelechiidae; genus Anarsia; species Anarsia innoxiella. The sequence goes on along the minus strand of OX387404.1, from coordinate 3,868,215 downwards.
ATACGACTTGCTGAAACAAAAACTGATCAGCTACTTGCTTTCTGCCATATTTTTTTAATAAGACATTAGGAAGGTCAACGATTTTTTTCATCTTTGTAATTTCTTATGAACATCATTATTATCATTCAATAGCTTAGATAAATTCAAACAAGTTGCAACGTTACTGTGCAGTGTTATGTTAATGTTTAGTATAAAATTGCCATTGATATTGTAATTTATAATGTTCGTGCTAACAAACAAGCTTTGCATAATTATTGCATGCATTTTTGATGGCACACTGTTGGGTCATTTCATTTACCTACGTGTCATGAACGTTATCTGACGGTATGCATTTTAATTTATAACTCTGTTTTTATTCAAGCTGCCAATTAAAATACAATCTGGCAAAGTCTAGCACGTCCTAATGTTGTGATAATAGTATTTTTCCAATTGATTTGGCAGTGTTTAGATGTATAGGAAGCAATTACTAACGTGAATTTTATCTAATGACTTTTGTATTGTGATGTCATGGAAAGTACGAGACACGATGTGGATTGATTGTGGAGCTATATTTGGCTGCTGCACTCATTCGCAAATTACATTTTATATTGCAGCAGTTTGTCTTTTCTGTGGCTTTCACTTTATTTATAGGTATAGGAAAAGTAAGTATCTAATTGTATTCTCAATGATAAGACCTTGCCATCTACTAAATAAGATTAATTCTAGAACATTTTTCTAATGTTGTCGACAAGGAGACGTCATGATTTCGTTCCACCAATCATTAATTAAATAGTAGCTAGTATGCTATTGTTTTGCCGCCGAGAGCTCGCTCCCACACTGGTCGGATTCTGTAATAAACAGAGGCTTCAGTAGCAGAATATTTCATATAAAACTATACACTTTTCTGTTTCTGAATGTTACAGTAAAAAACCCTTCCCACGAAAAGTTATGTGGTGTAACTATCACAGCAATATTTCACACCAACGTTCAATATTCGATCGTTTATCAAATGAAAATCGCGATACGATCAAGAAATCTTTGTGTGTCGATTATGAGCAATCTATTTTGATTCGGATGGAGCGTCTATTTGGCATGTGTTTGGCCTTTGTTTCGTGTTTTGTGAATTCGCATTTACGTAGGTTGTGGTACTTTATCGACGCGACAGTAGTGTGGTCTTGGAATAGGCCTCGCGACGGTCGCGAGCGACCTGCGTCACGGTGCTATGCTATTGAATGATTACGGGAATATTTCATATCCAATCTACATAAAGTTTTAGAAGATTTTCTTTTGGTTTTCAGGAACTTTCATTTTTCGTCGTCTTGCTTTATTTTTCAACTAGGTTTATAAGCATAATAAGCAGCTCTTACTTAGGTACCCATATTTTAAGAACAATGACAAATTCTTATCATTACAAAAGGATATAAGACACCAAAACAAAAGATACACCTAGACACTTTTCTCTACTTCGATTAACCTAGCAATAAATGTCTAGTCAGTGGATCATAAACTAATGAAGGTCACCTAAATTCAATCCTAACACGAATTAGGTTTTAGATAGGAAATCGATCGTTCTCCACTTGAATCCTATAAATAGATCTCTCAGAATAACAGTTCAAAGTAGAGGGCGATGTATGTCCCTATAAGAGAGCCAAAAACATTAGATATTATCACATACGATGGAAGTAATACTCTTATTATGTACTCGGGCATTAGTCCACCTCTTGTTTAGTAGGTTGGTCTGTTGCCAACCGCCTCTGGCATATCTGTCACACACAATTAATACTGGTAGTTGACCTATTAAAACACTTAGTTTTGTTAAGTTATTACCCGTAATATTCTTTTAAATGCTGCGTTCGACTTTTTATAGTGCCGCCGTATCTAAAACTATCTACAAAGAAAACTTGACATTCCCATCAATTAAATCGCATGTTTCCTAAATCAATTAGGAACCATTTATTTTTAATTTACACCACAATAATACTTATTTAATAAAAAATACTACAACAACTAAGTAGGTAAACTTTTTCATTGTTGTTTACATTGTACCTTGAGTATTTGTGTACCTACCAATGTTGTTTTCGTATTTACAAACTGCTGACGCTGAAATTCCACAAAGGCCGTTGAACTTTTGTATCAAAATAATATTCCTGTAGGTACCTACCTAATTTATATCTGAAATTTAACAAAGTTTATATATAACACCCTTCAACAAAACTTTATTACGACTACGCTGCCGGCTTTTTTTTTGTCGGTTTGTTTTCCGTCGTAAAGGTTATGAAAACTAAGTATTCCAATCTCATAGCTTCTTAATTCTTATCTCCCTAGTGATAAGATCAAAGGGAACTTAACTAAGTATAAAAATTGTATAGTTAGTATCCAAATTACAAATAGATATAGATATAAGAAAAGTTGCTTCTAAATTGAGGAAAATTACCTACCACTCGTTCAGCGACTGATAGCTAAGAAGGTTATCGTATTGTATTTGTCTGAATGTATAATTTCTTCAATTTTATTTATTCTTTCCTGCATAATTCCACTTGACGTAACCATGAATTGTTAGTTTATGAGTATTGTTGTGTCTTCCTTGTAGGTAGTCTTTTTGGTCTTCCTTAATTTTATTACCTAACCTCTCTAAAGACTGGCTGGAAAACGTCTACTTACTTACACTGATTCATTTTTTTTCCTTCCTTAAAGGTTTCCTTGAATAATATAAATTAAAAGTGGATTTTGATTACGGACAGCGGAACACGATAAAACGATTGTGTTTTGTTTTCCGATCATTTAATTATACTTACCTATCGTTATTCAGTTAGTGACTAAGAATGCAAGTATGCGAACTGTAGTTTATTTTACTAATGAAATTAGTGTTTAAAAAGATGTAATAAATCGTTCGTTCTTATCAAAGTCATGGCGTTTACACGTCAAAATAAAAACGTGTTAGAATGCGAAACGAACACGAAACAGATGGGTGCGCGGGAGCCGATGTAAACACGTAACGCGATAATGGGCGAATTCTCCGCCCCTAGGTGCTAATATTACCTCGCCATAATTGCGATAAATGGGAATATTTTCTCATCAGCTTATTTCACCTTGTGTCTTGACCTTTCAAAGTCGCCACGTAATCTTAGTATACCTACAACTACTGTACCTAAAAATGCCCTAAACATTTCCAAATTAAATAGGTAGGTAGGTACGTAAGCACATTTAGGAAAACACCTAAATATGTTTACACTTTGCGACAAAGTCCATAACTATCGCAAATATTAGATTTGAAACTTATGGGTTAATTGCCTCGGCAAGAGACTAAACAATCAGAATTTAATTACCAATATAACAGCAGATCTTGGCAAATTGAAAAAAATCGACTTCATAGTACCGAATTCCCTAGTTACAAACTTAAATAGTTTTACAGATACAATAGAATACGTAGCTATCATCTGACTTAAATACTTTAAAGGAAAATTTCCTAATTTCACAATGTTATGTTTGTGAATGTTGAATCAACAATGACGAATAAACTTATTGTCAATAGAAAGATATTATTTAATACAATTGTAAAGTCTGCCTCTAAGGAAAGTTCCTCAAAATGTCGGTTATCTAAATATAAATTCGTTGAGATGGCAGTTCGTTGAATGATAACAGTTCTGATGAATTTGCAGTGCAGGTTCAATTTAAATTGTTAGTTACCTCTCGATCTAGTAACATGCTTGTTTGTATTTTGTTTCCTACTATAAACATACATAAAAAAGCTTAATTAGTTGATACCAAAACAGCCATTAAGAAAACAAACAGCCTCAGAATCAATGCAACATTAATGTTTAATGAATACTGTAGACCTAATTGCAAAGTGACCGTCAGCTACAATAACAATGCAAGTTTTTCTCATTTACACAATCATAAATCTATACATTTATTGTCGTTAAAAGGCTGTAAAAAGGTCATCAATGTCATTGAATAAGTCAACAAAGAGCTGAGGTTCCTGAAATTGATACACATCTTAATTAAGACTTGTTAACCATGAGAGGGGACTATACTCATTCAGCACCTACATAAGCACATTAGTAAAGCAGATACCTGCTTACCCATTTTCATGGAGGTATGATAGGATGTTATTGCTCGCTTTTTCAAAGATTTATCACCAAAAAGTTATGAAAGAGTATAGCAAGATTTTCAGTTTGTGAGAGCTAATATAATACGTACTTAAGTAAAAACTCTTTTACAGTAGGTAAATAGTAGTACCCTAGTACCTATCAGAAATAACACGGTTGTATAAATAGACTGACAGACGTAGCATCAAAAAGTAGGGTGTAATTATTTAATGAGACTTTAGCCTTCGTGTCTCCATCAAACATGTGCTAACGATAAAGTGAATAATGTCTGCATGTGTTTAAAATTAATCGCTAACAAGTCAATAATGCCTACATTGTGTGATTGTAATATTTTAATCACGTCTTACTATGTTTTTGTACATAATATTGTATTTTAATATATTTTTTGTTTGCCTTTGATTAATGTGCCTGTTTTATTACCTATTAATAAAATTATGGTACTTACCTTTTTAAGTGGGGAAATCCGTTATGGACCCGATACCCTCCGTTCCTACGACATTTGGAAAGCAGGAAAATAAAATGTAACTCAGTAGATTTTAAAATTATTCATCTTTATTTATAAAAGAAGCTTGTAACCGTACTTTATTTGTGATAATGATGTCATATTATTAAGCAAATTGTATGAACTGTAATTTAATAATATGTTTACAGCTATGAATGACTCATACATAAGTAAAGTAAAGGAAACAATCTTGTTATTTAAATGCACGGTGACCCTTAGAATTTTGCCGTAGACAAAACATTGATTATTATTAAATATTATTCAATTAATCTGCTTCAAACTTAAGAATGCAAGATAAAATAATCAATCTAGAAAATGGAAACAGCTGTCATGTTTAGTTATCTATATCAACGACAACTACTTAAAATTATCTTCATTTAACAAGGTTCCATGAATTTCATCATGATTAAACGAATGCTGATAAGAGTTAATAATTGAAATTGCCCTCGATTTATCTATATTAAAGGCAATCATAAATGGGACAATCTGGAAATTTTATTTACTCGTTCTTTTACGTAGCACTTAGGTAATTGTAGTTTACATTTACAACTATTTAATCAAGTTTATTCTCTTATCTTTTCAGGCCAATTGAAGAGTCAAGAAGAGACAGTACGCTAGTATTCTCACCGCTCACAAAGGAATCAAAGACGCGGCGACATATTCGTTCAATGTCAGACGTTCAGAGCAGCACACCATATAGAATACCATTCAGATCACGTCGAGGGAGTACCCACACCCTCATGTATGACTCCGATACGCGTGCAAGAAGAATCAGGTCGTATAACAGAAGACTCGAGTCCTCAGACTCTAGCGACTTCATGGAATCGCCGAGGAAAATCACAAGCTTAGAACAAAACATAATCAAACACACAGATTCAATGAGAATCCTGTAATCAAAGATCTGATTTAATTTAAATATTGAGGCTGTACAATCTAGTTGTTACTAGATCGGAATCACGTCGGGTTTTTATGCTTGTTTACCACAGACATGACTTCAGCGCGTCATCGTTGGCAGAAATAACAACCTATGCACAATATGTACTAACTTAAGGAAAACGTTCGTGGCCGAACAAACTCGTCTTTGATAATTTCTGCAGACAGAAAGTAGCATTACAGTTACCTAAGTACGCTTTTTATTTCGCGTTTCCAAATCAAACTCAAATGAATGTGTAGGTAGACGGTCAAGGGCGGATCCAGCTTTGGCGCCAGGGGGGGGTCACATAAAAAGAAATTGTATTTTTTCAACTTAAATCAAGAATGAGTTGAATTTTAGTCGTTCCGATTCTGATTGAAGATACGTCTCGCTAGACGTTAAGGCCGAAATCGCAACTGCAAAAGTGAAAACTTAACAAAATCGCCGGCCGTAGGCCGGCGGCCTAGTGTTTGAGCATTTTCAAGCAAATAAGGCCGCCGGGCCGATAGCTTTAGTTTGTATAAAACGGCAGTGGCAGCAGTGATGCGCGGCGGCGCTGTTTTGAAGCTTGAAGTTTGCGTTACGGCGTTGTGACGTTGCTAAAAAGAGCGGTTTATTGTCGTATGGTAGGTAGCCAGTTCTTGGTGATTTTTGACTGTGGATTTATCCACCAATAGTCGTGTATCTGTCATTGATTGTAGGTAACTGATTGCTTTTTCGTTATCAAGAAGTTATTATTCTGTTTTTTTTTTAAACACGACTGCGCCGCTAGCCACGCCTCTGCCGCCACTGCCGATTCTTGCGTTGCGGCGTCACAACGCGGAAATATGTTTCGGCCCGTACTGGTTAAGTGGTTCCAAATTATCGGACGCGTCTGAAAGAGGCGTCTTTACAATGTATAAATAAAATAATTATATTCAATTACTGGTTCATCTGAGTCCTGGAACCAGCTCAGGGGGGGGTCATGACCCCCATGACCCTCCCCCTGGATCCGCCGTTGTAGACGGTAACTAACTAACATTTAATGTAATACCTACGGACAATTTAAAGAACCCAAATAACAAAAATTATAACAAGTGAAAACCCCAGATGTTGATAATTAGTTCCTTTGAATGTGTGTAAAGCCTTACTGTCATAGACGTACAAAGGTAGGTCTAGAAAATACCAATGTATTTAATGAATCAGTGCTAAATGACCAACTTTACAAGTATGATCTCCCGTTCACTTACCGCTTGTTGCAGAAAAGACTTTTAAAGTTAATTATCCATTGAGCACCACGCGTCTTTTTTCACGGTTCCATACAGAAAGGTAAAATTGGAAACCTGTTACTGAGACTTCTTTTTACAACGAAATTATCAGCTAATAGCTGTAATGGAGTAGTTTTGATGACCATTTCTGCAACCAGCTGTTGTCTGTTGGTGTTCCCATCGTGACCGAATAGTTTATAGGCTTAGTGATTTCCATGAGACTGTGATTCAGGTAGAATAACGAGTTAGTTATAAGCAAAGTACCTATTCAAACAGAATAGTTGTATATTAGATTGTAAGTCATAAAGATAATAGATAGAGCCATAAAAATTTAAACAACCTAAGTCATGTTTGTCAAGTCACTTTATTCGCTTTGATTGCCTTTGAACTAGGTAAGTACTTATGTTAATGAGTGAATCTTTAATATTTTAACATAGGTCTTTATTTCCCTTTCATTCGTTTTGTTAAGAAACTGAATCGAAAGGGACAAAACTTAATTCAATCGAATACTTACCTACAAAGATGCAATAAGAAAGATAATAAGAATGAGGTTTCAGGTTTCAGGAAGATGTAGAAATTCGTTTAATTGTTAAAGATTCACTCAAATTGTTGTGTTACAATCTCACTTATTACTTTCTAATGAGTGCGGTGTCGAAAAGAAACGCACTTTTTGGATAATATTTTGTCCAAAAACATACATACCTAGTTATTATACTGAAAGACGACTGTCGAAGGCATTTTTTTCAATAAAGAAGTCTCTTCGTCTCTTTGTTTGTTTCTTTTGATTTTTCTACATTATTTTGTAAAATTACTATCATCATGGTCTCGAAATTATCATTTTGAATAAATCAGGAGATTTTGATAGATATTAATTACTTAAGTCTTTGTTTCTTTTTGTACAATAACCGACTGACACTTACTCTCGTGTAAGTTCAAAAATGTTGTGTAAAAAAAGTATTTGAAAACAAAAAACTTTTAGACATTAAAGTAATTTTAAGAAAAATGCGTCGTATAATTTTGTCTCCTATTTTAACGCCAACGGGATTAGGTATCAATACCACGATTAGATTAGTTAGTACCTACCGCAATCTTTAAAAGTAGGGAGGACTTAGGTCTATGCCTCGCTCGCTACGAATAGACTGAAAGTTTCAGTTTCACTACTTTACGACAAATGTTTGGAATTATTTATAAATTAGGTAGGTACATGAATAATTTCGTTTGGGGTCCTGAGCGCCAACAACGACGCCGTGACGTGTCTGACCATGACTTCCACTAGTCAGGTGTATCAATTATGCACAGTTGATCGAGCTTACTCAAAGGTAAACTAGAATTAATTAAAATCGATAATTCGAACCAGCTGAACGAGAAAGCTATTTATACATTGTATACCCGTTTTATCTGAATTCACAACAATAAAGTTATTGACATGTTATTGTAAAGTAGGTACGGTACGTAAAACCTGGGTGCCGAGACGTTCTACTTTTATTGTATAGCGCCATCTATAATTTGCTATGAGAACTAAAACTAAGGAACGTCACAGATTACAGCGCCATCTACCTATGCAATTAAAGATGTTTTCAAAATTTAAATAAATGGTAATTATAATAAAATTTTTAATCATTGATGGAACATTATTAAAATTATTCTTTTTACGATTTTTTGAAGTTCCTGCTATTTTTTTTGTCTCGTTTTCATCAGGTGTTGGCTGTTTGGCGGGCGATGGTTGAGGCCAACTGGGCAACAAAAATAAATATTGACATTGACAGTTACCAAAAAAAGGCAAACAAAACAAACTTCGGTTTGGATGTTATGGTATTTGTTTTGTTTACTTTATACAATTTTTTTTCTGTCTGGTTCAAATAAAATTACTTTAACGCTCGTCGCGCGTTTATTGCAATATTCATCAGTTCTCTTCGTAAGTTGAATCAAAACTGGTGACAATCGGAGTTAATCACTACAATTTGCTGTTAGACCGCGCTGGAAACAGACGTCGCTCGACACATTGAATACGCTAATTTCTTTAATAAAATCTCTTTTAAAGCGTAAAAAGTAGAATAATGAAGTGGCTCGTGCTTTTGTTTGTTTTAAAAACTGTCGTAGCTGATCCTTGGCCTATAGTGCTTTGGCATGGCATGGGTAAGTTAATTTTCATCAATTGTATTGACCTGATCATTTTAAATTATGTACCGACTGATTTATTGGATTTCGATTTATGAGTTGCTTCCATGAATAACAATAGATTTAAGACATTGACTTCCTTATTGGTTTACAAATTTGCGCCAAAAGATTTTTAGATGAATTGATGTATTGTTATTCTATTAATTGAGCATCAATGTGCAAAAAAAAAACAACTTTATGAAGTACCTACCTATTTTTTTATTCTGTTTTACGTATAACGAAATATAGAGAGGAACACAGATTAGAAAAACCAAATCTCTTTTTGATAGGGATTTTAAAAAAGGTTTTTATTTTTTTTTTATCTGCAGGAGACACATGCTGCTTCTCATTCAGCCTGGGAGGTTTTAAACAATGGCTTCAGGAACAAATACCTGGGGTTTACATCTATTCTATAAGATTGGGTAACAATGCTGTTGAAGACTTTGAAAATGGTTATTTCATGCAACCGAGGGATCAAATTAATACTGTGTGTAATATACTGGCTAACGACCCTAAATTGAAGAATGGATTTAACGCGATTGGATTTTCTCAAGGGAGCCAGTTCTTGTAAGTTACATCCTCCTTACAGCCTTACATCTCCTAACATCCAGAAAATGACATAAAAGTAAGCTATAGATGATACAAACAACACAGAAAATGTCTTAATAGAAAACTTAAGTATAGCTGATACAAAAACCACAAATAATTGATAAATTGACTTGACTAGGCTTTGTGTAACTTGCTGTTATTTATTTTTTAAAACTTAAATGTAGGTACCTACTCATTTGGATTAAAATGTTGAGGAAAACTGGATTTTGTTGCAATCATTCAATATAAAAATAAAGTACCTACTGTACCTACTCCATTCTATCGTAATATGTTTATGAACATGCAGTCTACTAAATTATTTTCTTATATCTGTAATTAAATTACAAAAGATGATGCAACTCAGCCTAAGACTTCTGGGCCCAAAGAAAATCTACACTGCCCAGAAACGAAACACATGCCAGAGTATACACCTAAACGGCCCAAACATTTTATTATAAAAAGTCTGCTCTAGGATAAAAATGTTTAATTTCTAGGCAGTGAGTTTTTTTTGGTCCCATTAAGTTGCAATGTCGTTTTTATATTCCAGACGTGGATTAGTCCAGAAATGCGGTCACGTACTGCCTCCAATGAAGAACTTAATATCACTTGGTGGACAGCATCAAGGTGTCTATGGAGTACCACATTGTGGTCCCATGTCTCATAGAACCTGCGACTATGTGAGGGAGTTGCTTAACCATGCTGCTTATGTTGGGTTGGTATTTATTTTTCTATTATGTTTAAATAGAATTTTTAGAATATTATGATTAGTTTATGCTGCCCTGAATAGCACCTATAATGTAAATTATGAAAGGTTTTACTTAAAAAAGCAACCCAGTTGTTTTTTAAGTGAAGCTTTTTATCAAATGAATTGAGTTACTGAGAGATCTGTGAACTAAGATTAATAAAGGGCGAGTAGTGTGACTGATTTTAATTGCTTATTAAATACCAATGATATAAAAAAGTTTTAAGCAAAGTAGGTAGGAAGGTACTTAATTATGCAGCCAGCTCAAAATATATTATAATTTAATGTACCTACAAGTAATAATCAGTTCAGCACAGCATCTGGTTTTATTTATTTTTTGTTGCATAAATAGAGGCATACATTTACATATTGTACATACCTATGTACTAGATTGTCATTAGGATATAACAAGATTGCATCAAGCCATTAAGTTTAAATTCAGAATACCCTTGGCCCTGTTTTAGAAAAAAAAGATCCATTTACACCATAATAAGTTATCAAGTCTTATATTTATGTGACACTTTTGCTTTAACATAATCTCGAGTTTAATCTTCAATCATTATAGTGTAAAAGACACTTTAGTCTAGCTTAGAATGTAGATCCTAGATCACCTGAGTAAACCTATGTTTAGTAACCTGATAGTTATCTCAGTGAAGGCTGGCAACAAACAACATAAATTAACTTATTATTATTTATTATTTTGCGGTTTCAATTATTGTTATTAAGTAATTTATTTTAAGTTGTATTTTTAATTATAACTACGTAACAATTATAATGGGAATGGCGGGACGCTACTGAAGACCAAGTTAAATAGAAACTCGTGGGGGGGGCCTTTGCCCAGCAGTGGGATCTTAATGGCTAACAAAAAAGAAACAAATGTTATTTATACAGTTAAAATTGTAGGTAGGTACTCAAAATATTTATGTAACAAACAATATTTGACTTTCATTTAGATCAGTTTAAAATGAGAAATGTAAATAAGTAAAATGTAAGTAGATAGCGGAGGTTATCGTAAAAGTTATTTAGGTACTTGATTTATCTGTATTCCAGCTCTCACTGTGGCCGGTATTGATATAACTTAGCAGTTAATAATAATTTAACTAACGTCTACTTAATACTTCGTCTCGAGTGACTTAAGCAATTTCTAAGCTCCATCTCCCACGATACGCACTGGCGATTTAAATCTCGAAGACTAGTCGTAGCGTGCGAGCCTCCATGCAAATGTATGTGAGATACTTCACGGTGACTAGTCTTCGAGACATGCAGGATACTTGAATCGCCTGCGCGTATCGTAATGGGAGCAGGGCCTAAGTCTAATTTTCTATCTAAACTGAAGCATTCTCAGTTAAGCTAAGCGCTACAATAATCAACATTCTATACAAATGCCATTACCTCTTTCAGATGGGTACAAGACACTCTAGTCCAAGCTACGTACTGGCACGACCCTTTAAACGAGAAAATATACAAAGAGCGAAGCCAGTTCTTAGCAGATATAAACAATGAGAGGGAAATAAACAGCACATACATTAAAAACTTGAATAAATTGGACCATTTAGTTTTAGTTCGGTTCAATAATGATACAATTGTAGTGCCGGTGGACACGGAGTGGTTTGGGTTCTACAAGCCGGGGCAGTCGAAGGAGACGCAAACATTACAGGAGTCTGAACTTTATAAAAAGGTAGTCTTATTTGTTTGTGCTTGTTTGTAAAGGGAAACATGTTTGCGTCGAAACATAAAACGAAAGAGGAAGTATAGAAATCAGACTTTTATATTAAATTGCTCTGTAAATGTGAAGAAGGAACTATAATATGGAAAAGTTGTCTGCCAAAAATTGCGTTGAGCATCTCATCTTCTGTGCGCAGTTTATTTTGAGTCTTTAGGGATTGGCTGCTGAGCGAACACTTTGGGGCAATAAAACGTGGAATTCGAATTACATTATCTCGTTGTATTGTCCTAACTACGACGAACATAATTTTAGTCAATAATTAAAATTTCGCTTATAAAGTTAAATGACATACTCATTAACAAACCGAGACTTCCTGCCTATTTGTTCTAGTTAGATATAAAAGTTGTTGATTGATTTATCTATAAATTCTTCCTGTTTACAAATTACAGGATCAACTCGGCCTAGCGAAGATGGAACTGAATGACAAGCTCGTGTTCCTATCTACGGACGGCGATCATCTTCAATTCAAAGACGACTGGTTCATCTCAAACATAATTAACCGTTATCTGCTCTAGGTAAAGTGCACTTTTATCTAGCTCATTAAGATAGTCATGAATGTGATTTAATTAGAATTGTGATTTTTAATCAAGGTCGAGAAGATGAATGATTTTTAAATGATTTTGAAAAGATAAAACGTATGTTACGGATTAATCCTCCTTTGGCGTTCACTTTCTAAATTTGTGACAAACTAATCGATCAATCGATTGGAAGAACGCAAATTATACCAAAAATAAAGTTATCATAAGTGGACGTTGGAAAGTGTACTACTTTTCAACATAGTATAAAATTTTGGGTCAGTAGAACGCCGATTCTAGGGGCAGTCAGTAGAATCTGACTGACCAATCAATTACTGACCAATTCCCAGATCAAATTCAGAGTTTTAACTATACTTATTTAGGTAAGTAACTAAAACATTGTAGATAACGATTTTATAAATTTAAGAAAATATATACACCTATGTTTATAATAAGTTGAGAATTATACATTTTATACATACTTTATCTCTTTTCGTAACTTCACCTGGTTATTAAGTCGGGTATTTTTTAAACTTCATCGATCTAAAGTTTGGGAAATATTTTGCAATTAATTAAACAATAATGTAAGAGTTTACATTATTTTATTACATATATCATTTGTAATTTAAAATACATGGCAACTACCATCTTTAAATGTAGAAAAACGTGTTTTTCTAGCCAAATAAAATAAATTATCACCGAAAATTTTGACAACTTCAAAATACTTAGGTACACAATTAAGAATTCTTCACTCAATAATATTTTCGATTTCCTCGTGGCGTTCTTTCACGCTCTTCAGGTCGGGTACGTCAGGTAACGGCCTCGCTGCTACATAGACTCGTACGCAGCAGTTGTTCGGTGACGTCCTCCTGATGAACGGTGCGTTGCTCCCGCGCAGGCGGTGTAGAGGATATTTCACTACGCAGTTGAACATGCAGCGTTCTGCTATTTTGTAACTGTTTGGGGAAATGTTTTGATCATGCATAGTTTCTATATCGTTGTAGTGTAGTACAAGTTGAATACATATTATAAAAATATTGAATCAATGGATAAATATCCATTAACACCGGTTATATTTACATAAATAGAGGCAACTTACTCATATTGATTTATGCAGTTCATCCGCAAGACATGATACCCAAGATCATGCGCGTTTACTTTCGAAGCTTCCACCATCATGGACGCTAGGCCTTGTCTACGGAACTCGGGGACCACTGCTATCATTTTAATCTGGAAGAAGGTATTGCGAAATTATTGTACTTTCTGGAGATTTAACTAATGTACGAGTATATTTTCATTTCATATATACTCGTATTTCATTTAAGATATACTCATGAAAAAGACATTTAAAAAACGTACTGTATTACGTTTATGCCAAGGTATGTAGAGTTTCTTTTTCGGGGATCTGGATTATTTGAATTAAATAAGTTACCTAAGTAAGATAAGATGGCGATTACTCCACCGAAAAGAGCCTGGCTCTTAAATATATGATGATGAGGTAAGTAGGTCTCGTATGATCATTCTCGTGCCCCTGTAGTGGGGACGTTAAAAGGGCTGATAAGGAGGAGGTAAGTTGGTACTTAACTTACCTCGAAGATCTTTTGCTGTTTGAAAGTCTCCCAAAGGTTAGGAGTTTCTTGAAGTTTAGCCATGAAATACAAGAAATCCTTCGTATTTGGATCCTGGAAACCACATAAAATATTGAAGGCATCTAAAAACTATTTTGCTAAACATCAAAAAGTTAGCTTGATGTCGTTTAAGACAGAAAATACGTACTTGTCGATAGAAAGCATAAGTCCTTAAATTTTTCACGTCGACAAGACTGCTGGCGTAGCCGACACAAATACCTGCACATCTCCCGTCCTCGGATTTTGCGAGCAGTGTGTTTCCTGAAAGCATCATTCGACTCACGCATAGTTGACGTCAATAGGTAATAGCTAAGTAAGTAGTTAGTAGTTTATACGTAATTTACCAACCTTGTTTAAAAAGCGACAGAAGGTACTCATCAAACGCCCGATCGTCTGCCAAGTCCATGTTCCTCTCACGAACCAACACGTGTTCTGGTAAGTAATACTGTTTAATCATATCCAGTGCTACGTCGTGTTGCTCTTTAGACGCAGTTTCTACAGAGAATTCGGACTGAAAATTAAAAATGGAAGGTAAGGTATTGGCTACTGATCACGTGTTTAGAGGATAGGGAGAAGTCTCATTATACCTATCTTGAAGTCAGTACGTTAGGGGAATCTGCAGTCTGACTACCAAACGCTTTTGAGTGGAGGTATCTTTGCTCTAATGGTGACACAACTTTCCCCTCAATACTAATTATTTATTCTAGCGTTAAATGTGAGCACGAGTACGAATAGTGATAATAAGTATAAGTACCAAAGCACTCTTCGCACGTGAAGCCCAGTACTATTATAGTACCACTGCAAATGCTGTTCTGTTAAACGGGCTTTTTTCTCTGCAGCTATGGTCTAAGGGGCTATCCACACATTTCCAGATCAGACCTATCCATGTTTAGAGTTGTCCGTTTCATTATAGACGCTCTGATAAGGAGTTGTGTGAACAAGTTCATACAATTTGTATGTAACCGATATTTGCCGTGTCCCCGGACGTGTGTGGTTAGCCCTTAAAATTGAAACAAACAGAGATGCCAACTTCTAAAATGTGTTAGGTACCTTTTCTTGCGAAATCATATCGTTTATTCCGAACACACTGTAACATCTTCTAAGATGTCTCAAGGCACATTTCGTAAACAAATTCGATATCAATGATCTGGCCAGGCAAACAGAAACCATTGTTGAAAATTCACGAAAATTTTCACATTAACCGCTCAATAAATTAGAAAAAGTCCTCTGTGATCAAAAAATTAACTGCAAATCGACATAATGGACTTCTGTCAGAATAATGACAAATTTAAGAAAAAAAATTGAAGCATACAGACTGCTATGAACTTAAAACTTATCAGTTTTTCGACCCATGCAAAGAGTAGGTATAACCAGACTCATGTTTCGCAGGTTTCTTGATAATCACTCGTATTACCTTGAGAATACCTAGTAAGTATAAGTAAAACTTAGGTACCAATGTTTTCATTACCAAAGTGATATCAGTTAGGTACCCACCTTAATCCAATTATACACCTCATAATTATGTGAGCAAAATTAATTAATTTTTACGATTCGTAAATTGTTTATTGCTTTAAATTCCTATAGGTATGCTCGATAGCTGGTACCATTGAATCACGCATTAAATATCTGCAACAATGCCTAGAGGTTAGAGGAAAAATATGTTGATATTATTGATAGCTATGTTGTGTAAGTATCTATACAGGTGCGTAGTAATTTATTATAAAAGTATTCTTAATGTTTTACAATTTCTTTTTATTAAAGGGACAATAGACATTTATAAACAAGACTGTGTCGGCATAAATTTTATCGATCTGCCTGGTTTCGGGTCGGATGGGTCGCATGAGTCTGATAATGTCGTGAAAGGTGAAGATAAGAGCTCGGAGGAACGCGGACCGAATGGACCAATTTTCAAGGGACGTCAGAAAATAGAGTTACCTGCACGAAGAGCATATCCTCCAGTAAGAATCACTAAAACAACGAGCAGACATGTTCTTACGACTTCACCCGTAGTAATAAAACCTGGTTTCCGCCGGCACTGGCTCGTCTCCGAAACTCCTCAAGAAACCACCCAGGCAGTAGTCCACGACGACAAAGACGAAAACATCAAGCATAAAATAAGTATGTTAGTTCAACAAACCATGCACGACACCGAAATTAAAATGAAATCCGTACACCGAGCTAAAGAAAAATATAGAGACAAGCCTTCTTACAGAGTAGGATTCATATTGAGCATGATCAAAAAATCCAGGGACGTACTCAATGAGTTATTCAATGTGGCCGTGAAGCATAGAGATGAGTGGAAAGCGTTGGAGCAGCTGAAGATCTTCGAACTGATTGTACACACAAATGTGGATACAACAAACTTGGTCCGACAGCTCGTTGAGATACATATCATGAATTTGAACACAAAAGATGAAGCTCATGCACATCATGACGCCGAGCATCATGAACCTGGGCCTGGGGTAGACCCTGAACACCCACATTATGACGCAGAAGAGGAAATGAGAGGAAATTCATCAGATCATGGAGCGGACGAGCATCCTGCTGGAAGTAGACGTCATAAAGTTGTGTTGCTATAATTATAAATGCTTTATTTGATTTTAGATTATAAGTAATGAATGTTTAGCAACAATGGAGTGTATGTAATATAATATTTTTATTGTCAATTTAAAAATAATGAATTGAAGTACATAAAATTTTACGTAAGTTTATTACTTAAACTTGTATTAAAAGTAAGTAAGTACATTTTGAAACCTTGTTTTTTATACTTATTTATAATTTGTATTGAAAAAGTTACTATCAGTCAATTTACTCATAGCATAAACAAAAACAAGCGTAGCAGATGTAGGAGTTCTTTAATAGGTATAGCGCATTAGAAGGGCACTTGAATTTTTTTCGAATTTCCTATATTAGTAAAAATTTTACCCCAGAATCGGCAATCAGACCAAATAATACTAGTAATTTTGAAAATTAGTACATTCTTCAAAAACTACTACTTACCTAATCATAGACGGCCCTGCCCAACTGCCCAAAGACTGGCCAAGTATAATACCTATTTTGCCGAGTGTCTGAGGCCCTATTGCATAAAACAAAAGAGCATCACAATGGAAAGTTTCGCAGCCGAATCAACAATGGAGTGTAGGTAAACGTGAAATGGACATGAAATGGAATATTTCGGGTGTAGGGTTGTGGACGCTTTTTACAACAGATAGGTACTTTATATTGTTTATTCTTTATGTTGTTTAATTTGTTCTTTTTCCGTCTCGATCTGTTTGAGAAGGCCTTTAGTTCATCACAATATCGCCAATTTATATTTCATATCGTTTACATAATCCAAAAATCTTATGTAGGTGGGTACTTACTTAAATCTCAACCAAAACATACAATCTTAACAAATCATAGCAATCGTAACTACCTATTTAGTCTACAGTTCTACACATACCAATTACATAGGTAGGAAGGATCACTTTTGGTTTTTAGAAGAATCTCCTTAAAAGTAACCCACTAAATAGAGTAAAATTTCTTAAATTAGCTTATCTAGCAACCCTAGATACATTCTAAAAAACCTAGGCTCGTAGCAGCGCCAGCGTTCTGATTGCTAAATTGATCATCATTGTTTTGGCAGTTGCTTTACAAAATATGAATATTCTGCCAGATAGAGCTACAGGGTGGTTTTAAAGAATAAATGATGAAGCTGAAATACCTCGATTTATGTTGGTTGGTCATGTTACATGTAGGTAAACGTGAGATAAACCTCCCTCGTGCTCATGATTTTAGTTAAAACACATAGGTTCGTGAAGTACCAAGGTAGGTATCATAAGAAATCATTAATGATCAAATACTTACTTCTCTGTGGTGGTACCTACGTGCAATCAAGTCGTAATAATTATTATCAGAGTATTTAGATATTCAAATACTGATTCATTTAAGTGACTAATGTTCTATGATATTTAAAAAAACTAACTAAAATTACGCAAAACTGGGATTTTCAGATTTTCGTACACAAATATTATGGGGTTTTTTAGATTATGAGTATCTACGAGAATGTAAAAAACGTTTAATTCGCGAATTTGATCTTGAATCGTAGCACCCCGTAGCGCAGATTTCGTAGCGGCGCGATGTCCAGTGCATCTGTAGAGCGCATTGAGAGGCGGTCCGTAACTCGCCGCTACGCCGCCACCCAAATTCCTTATATCCCGACGTATACTGATTGATACTTGCGATGAGTATACAATGGGTTGTTGATGTTTTGTAACTGTTAATTGTATATGAAAGATGGTTTGTAGGTGCAAAGAGTGGAAAGAGTTACGTATGAGTAGGTAGGTTCCTACCTAACCTGTTTACATGAATTCAAGAACGTTTACATAATTTTATTACCTATGATTAATTTGACCATGATAACGCTTACCCAATTTGTAACTTACAATAAACGAATTCTAATTCTTTAATACTAAGATGTTACGAAAACTTATTTTGTATGCTTTGAAATCAAAGTGCAAAGTATTTTTTGGGTTTTTAAACATTTTTCTGTCTATATTCCATATGACGATTAAACACAAAACGTCGAAGTTCCAACAAGTACCAAACACCATCTCTCGCGGTACAATCCCGGAGACTTGGTCAGTTTCTTCCATTCGGATCTGAATTCACAGGCAATTGTGGCATTAAACAATAGAACCTCTTAGCTGAGTGTACAAGCATGGCGCCCACATTGTCCATCCTCCGTCGGCATACGGAAATCATTTTCGACAATGCTTTTGGCAGCCGCGTTTTTAGTTAAAAACTCCTATTGTGCTAACCTGCTTTTTTAGAATGTAGGCACGAATTTTGTAGGCTAGATTTTTACTGTGTGGATTTCGTGTGATGTTTTTTGACCAAAATTAAATGTAGGTACTGGATGTCTATATTTTGACCAAAATGAAATGTACCTACTTCTTATATGAGGCTAGAGCCAAATAAAACGTTAAAAGATGTTTCTTGGGAAAAAGGTGTATGGCAATATTGCCAATACGGATTCAAATATCCTAGAAATGTGTCTTAACTGCCCCAACTATTCAATGTTCGTCGCTCTAGTAGTTAACGGCTCCTGTAAAATCTTGGTGATTAAAGGTCTCTATTATCCAATGTTTTTGTGCAACAACGCCTCGTTAAAACAATAGCAGTTCCATTAACGTTTACATTTAAATACTTACTAAATTAAAGTCAATTAACAAAAACAGTAAATCACAAAGCTAAATTAAAACAATCAAATAAATGATTCAATCATCAAAAAGCGGATTTTAATTAATTAAGTTCGCTCAAAGCTATGGCATCTCATTCAATAGAGCATTGGACAAAGAGCAAAGTGTATTATTTTATAGACAAATCGACTCTCAATGCTATCATTTGCGTACATAATATCAAAATGTTTACTCCATTTTGAACCTAAACTGTGAACGTTTAGGGTGCCTTTCGTTTGGGGTAAGAAGCGGCAAATGTCGTTATGGAATTGTCAATAGAATATAATAGGGGATGAAAGAGGGCGTGTCCGTGGCTCGTCGCAAATATAATCAAGAACATAAAGTTCAATGGAGTGGTTGAAATTTTAAATATTTATGATAAACATACTTTAAAGATTAGTAAATACCCTATGTAACTTAAGTAGGTAGGTATCTATTCGAAGCAAACAGTTGTATAAGAAAGATGCAATAAGTATCAACATTTCCGGAATAGATTAGGTATAATTGTATAAAAAGTTGTGGTAATGGGTATTTCTGAGAAAGAATTTCGTAAAATCACAGCTTGAAATACATAGCAACATTTGTGGCCAAAGAAGAATCTAGAGAGACTCCGATGGATCTCAACGTGTAATTAATTATCCTAAACATAACGTCTCGCAAACTGTAGCTTCTATTTTTATTTATCGATAGTCCGCGAAGTCGTTTTTATCTTCGTCATTTTTTACTTTCCTTTCTTTTTTTTAATTCTTATTTATTTTTCCCTTCATCTAACAATCGAACTAAAACAATCAATTAATAACTCATAAACCTACTCCACTGCAACATCTGTGCACTAATCAACGCGGTGCGTCTGCGAGCTCCACAATGCCGCTATTACATTTGCCGATAATTACCGCCCTTCTCCACACCCCCTACATCTCCGCTCACCTGCCCACGTGATTGGACGTAGCTAGATTATGTCTAGTTCTAGGTTTAGATTAATTAATTACCTAGGTGCCTGAATAGTTCAATTTATGAAAAATAAGTTTGCTAAGGGCTGGATGTTAGAGAGAGACCGTGGCACAGAATACTCGAATGTAGCAGAGGAGGTTTTTGTCCAGCAGTGTGATCTCAATGGCTAATAACAAAAATGTACCCATTTACCATTCAACTATCGAAAAGTTGGGACATATAAATGATTTGCAATCTTTTTCTCTGTTTTTCGCGATTAGGAAGGTAGGTACACGTTTATAAGAGTCACAGACATATTAACCCTTTCATAAAAGTGCCGTATGTCTAAAACGTTTAACATAAAACTAAAGTTGTTTTAGTGATCATCAATGTAAAATAAATACCTAGGCATAGTCGTGACCACTTAGTTAAAACGTACCTAATCAGTTCGTAAAGATAAAACATGATTGCTATCACTTCAAAGACACTTTTAAGTGAATACGAAATCAACTAATTACTAGAAAGCAGACCGCATTTACCTACCTTAATTAACCTGTTAATCACACTACTAAGAAACTTGTCACTCGCAATAGACAACTTGAGCCTTGCATAGTATGTACAGCAATACAGCCGGAGTGTTAAATGTATTCGTGCCGGTTATTCTACTCCCACAGTGACCGCAAATCCATTCAACAGTCAAAGCGATTATACGGTAAAAGATCTGAAATAAGGTTACTTTGTCGCAGTGTAGGAACGGTTGCGGTCGGAGACTCGCCAATTCATTACGGAACCACTTAATTTATATTTAATGGCACTTAGTACCTACTGTTATACTATTATAGTTGGTTGCAAAAAAGGACATTAAAGCAATTTCTAAACTAATAGCGTGCCGTCTTGTTTAGATTGTTGAGGATGACGCGCCGACAGCTACAGCTAGCTATATGTTCAATAAAGTGTTAATTTTAACGACTGCTTTTCGTCAGTCACTTCGCTGTTTGAATAAAACATTTTGTATCTAGATTCATTTATCAAAACTTTTTACGTGCTTGGTCTAGTTGATATTTAAGTTGTTTTCCTTAACTTAGTTTTAAGTACATACGAAAAGCAGTCTCTCCGTGAAAGTGGTGAATGAAAAAAGCGATTGCTTAGCAGACGAATCCGCGTTTAGAATTTTATTTCTAAATTCAAATACCTCCACCTGCGTTTGTACCGGCCAGTACCTATATATGATTACCCGGATGAATCCGGATCAAAGGAGATCGAAGTTGGATCCGGGTGAGGTGTCTGACCAAAACCAGCCTTTTTTTTAGTTCCGCCTCTCGGGTCCGAGTGAACCGAATCACTAGATAGACTTTTCTACGTGTGTGGAGGTTTTGTGGTTGTTCGCGGGTTTTTCAGTTTCGTTACCACTTTTGTAATTAAATGTAGTAACTTTAAAATTGGAACTGTAAAGCTTTTTTCTGTGGTATCTGAAATATCTGTCTCAAATATTAAAGATACCTACTTTTCCAGTAAAGAAATGTGTCAAAAACGCAATTTACAAATTAGTAGAAATTATAAAATTTTAAAGTATTTCTTACACATCCAGTTGTAATATTCAGATTTTTAACTATGATTTTGTTAGCTATAATTTTTAATTATCTTTACTGTAATCGTCAGAGGATTTCGCCTGATATGATGCTAGAAGTCAATGTTTAATCTTTTTCTAAGCGAGCTGCTTACGAATTATTAGCTATTCCCCATTCAATTAAGATACTCAAGTTAAAAAAAAAAAACTTTACCGACTGTCCACCGCAATGAAACGTCGGAAAAACTCCATGAAACAAGAAAAAAAGACAAACCCCAGAACCCTTTTGTAGATTATCTACTTTCCAGCGAAACTGGCGTATTATTGTGCGCTCTTTAACAAACTGCATTCGAAATTAAAATTTTTCATTCTGCCTCCCCCTCGGTTCCCTTAGTGGCTTGTCCTTGCTGCAGGGGTGGACTAGGATTCTACATAAAATAGTGGTGAATAACTATATAGCTAGCGGTCTAGGCAACCATGTATACTCGTAGTTATTTTATTTGGGAAAACGTTGTTAGGTACTATCGTAAAGTTGGATTGAAAAAGTTTCAGAAAAGATCTCTGAAACATGTTATAACCTTTGACCAAAATTAACATCTAAACCATGTGTCACTTTCTTTGTCCGATTTAATAAGACGTGTTCATGGGTTTCTTCTCCCTTCACCTAGCTTCAAAACGACGAAATCTCAATTTCTTTAACTTTAGGTACTACAATTATCACAGTAGGTACACACGGCAAAGCTAACGTTGTATTGTGACTTTGATCCACCTGATTCCGTCCCTGTTTTGCAGCGGGATCACTTTTGATTATGTTCTCTTTCCACCGTCATGTAATTGGGATATTTTGTTGGTCGGAACTCGCGCCAACAATGGGCTGCACATTCATTCGTTTTACGTATTATTATAATTTCTCTCCGTTCTGCTCTGTTGTGACGAGTCAGATTGAATTGCTTGCCTTTGTGATGTTTCAATTAATTTACGGTGGTTTTTTTTCGTTTGTTTGCTATGCGTATGTCTCCGGTTGAGGTTTTGGCGTTGGCGGGTTTTGGGATTGTAAAAGCTTAGAAAGAAATAGCTAAGCGTCTTATTATAAATTATTTAAGTACGTCGTTTTATCCATATTCCATACTACTTGCAGGTGTTCGCGACGTAATGAAGATCTGAAAAAAATATAAAAAGGTCAAATTTTGTTAAATTCAGTCAAAGCTCATTTGATCAATCAAAAATGAACGTAACTTCAAATCATAGCGTTCTGCTAAAACATGCCTAACCTCAAGTATTATTAAACAACTTTAATAGGACGCGACGTGATCCCTTTAACACCTTTTGAAATATATAGTATACTTATTAGGTAGGTAGAAACAAAAGCTATTAGATACCATTATGTATAAGTTCAACGACCCGTCGCGTCAACTCATCAAACCAAACAATCAAAACAACAACCTCTTACACGACTTGTAAATGGCGGGTTCAATCTTTTAGGGGAATTATGTAAGTAAAACAGAACACCTTACAGCCGCTGACAATGTGTCGGAGTTAGCGGCTGCGGCTGCGACGCGGTAGGCCGTCACGTCATCAACTAATGCACTACCAGGTGATCACAGGCATTCACAGGTGATACCACGAGCTGTAGACTACTGGATGTGACTACAATCACATTTAGGGTTATCACCCTAGAGATAGCAACGTAGCATAGAAGATATTCTGTGCTACGTGTTTGATATCCAGCAATCATATTTGTTGAATTGACAATACTCTGAATATGATTAGTAGATATCAAACGCATCCATAGCAACGTAGTATAGCATATCTGTGATGGAAAAGCACTCTTATACTCCGCTTATTGAAACAGAAAGTACTATAAATAATGAATATGTTGAAAATGCTACGTAATCTATTTTTCAAAGAAAAGACATCAACGCGTTACCAATTTCAAAATTTCTTGAACCTAGTTATAGCCAAAGTCTATTCTAAAATTGAGTTAATAACGCGTAACTTTAAAGAAGTTACAGATGTAGGGTGTTAATGTCGAATCTGTTTTGTTTTGTAGTTTACCGCTCGACCGCCGCCGCCGCCTAAATCTGTAATAAAATTCTCAGCAAACATTGACTTTCTTCATTACCTACTTAAATAGGTACTTAGTATATAAGTTCAACACTTTTTGTGTAGGTAGCCGTGGTTTTCAATGATTCACGATAATTTTCTAATTACTAGGTACAAGACTTTCCTTATCCATCTGACATCAGAAAAAGCCATGTCGTATCCAGTACCTCACCTTACACATAAAAGTAAGTCAATGTAAAGACAGGTGCAAGACTGATTACTTCGCCGCTCGCGATACGCACCTCACTAATTAACGGTGTCACACCGTACAATATCTGCGCTGTGCATTACGTGACATTATGCTCCTTCACATTATCAAAGACACTCATCACAGGCGAAAATGTAGAGCTAGTAAAAATGCTAAGATTTCGTGGTAAGGTTTTCTTTCTACATTTTTTTTATGCTGCTGGCATTTGTTTTTCGTGTTCTTATTTTAAAAGTTTAGAATTAGATGTTTTTGACAATTTTACCGTGATGAGGAAAACCCGGGATTGCTTTTGAATGGGGTGGTCTGACAGTGTCGATAATTTGTGTAACTATTCTATAATAATAAGAAAAGATTCTGGTCATCAGACATTTTAACTCGCTACTATTTGCAAGACCATTTAACCAACTGTATAAACCAACTCTTAAAATGCCGGTTTTTTCATTGTCTAGTTAAAAGTATTTCTAGTCGGTTACAGAATCTGTACAAATACGGTATTTTTGGCAGTTATTTTAAACGAGGCGATTATCTACTCGTCATTTTAATTAATTAAATGGGTGGTTAATAGATATGTGTCTAGATTTTCTAATTCTTCCTTCTTCTCTAAAGAGACTTGATTTTATATTGCCAGTTGCTAGAAGGAGATTGAAAGATAACAATAGTCTGGAGTTGAGTTAATATGCTCCACTCAATCCCGCCACAAAGCGTCGTTTTTCTCAAATACGCTACGGGGAAAGATGCTCTACTTCGATTTGAAACACTCGTGTATCTTATTTACTAATAAATATAGCAGAATTTTTTCATGATTTTGTACTTTTCAAACATTGGTAGATAAATATCGTCATTGCTAAAACAATGTTACTACGACGTACCTACAAAATAAAACGACAATATAATAACCCTTACTCTCTTTTTTACGTGAGGAAATCCATTAGCCTACTTATTATGTTACAATTGCATTGGTATATAATAGCACAGAGATACTTATTTAGGGCAATATAAATTGCTTTAGATCATCAATTTACCTATTTTGCTTTAGGTTAATAATTAATCATAGCACTAACATAACTGTACCTAGTAGAGCAACCTTCAACATCGACTGCCCAACGAACGAAATTCCGATGAATGAATGAAATATATTAACTAAATGTGTTTCTTTTGTGCAGACTCGTTTGAGAGGATATTTTAACTGTTGTGCTTGTGCCGGGCTGGACTTTTCATTTATCGCCCCCCTCCGCCCGCCCCCGCGCCGCTTCTATAAAATTATATGGAGCAAACAATCTACGTGCTATCAACTGTGACTCTCAAATATTGCTCCAGGTAGGTGATTCTAGTAAATTGAATAAAATCACTGCTATTAGTAGTCACAATAGATTTATTGCATTCTCGGTCATTGGTCTGGTAATTTCTTTTATTTGCTTAAAAAGTTCTTAATTTTCATTACGAAATATAACTATTTCTACAACTGTTCTGTTCTGTTTCTTTCTGTTCTGTTCTTCTTTTGTGCAATAAAGAATATTTGTATTGTATTGTAGTTCTGATATTGACAGCAGTGATGATATTTCGTAAATTAGTTCTAGAACTACATTGAAACATTCAAACCTAGTTTTCTAATAACGCTGTTAAAGAGGGCTATCTTTGATGATACGAATGTGTATCATGCAACTGTTTTTTTAAATTAAAACTCTTTTCTTTCAATGTTCAAGATGTTCTATGTTTTACTGAAGATTGGTTAAGTACATAGGTAAGTATTTTACTATTACTATCTGTTTACTTGGACAGGCATGAATGTGCTGTCACAGTACGTTTAAACTACAATTCGAGTCTTCATATATTATACTCGTAAAATCATTGTAGGTAGGTATTTAAACAGTTTGAGCAGCACATTCAGCGCGCACTCGGTAAAAATTACAAAATGAAAATTGCGGCCCGGCGCCGCTGAATACATTAATATCCAATATTGAATACGTTTATTTTATATGAAAATATCGAAAATACGGGATATCGGATCCAAATCCCCAGGCTCATTTCAAATGAGATGAACGTAGATGTACTTTATCATGTTTTCGGTATTGCCTTGCCTGAAAATAAATTCATGTACCTACTACCTGCCTACTTACCTCTATCACTACTAATATTAACATACATTTAATAAAATAAAAGGCAGGTATGTAGGTACATTGGAATCAACAAACAGTTTAACTACAATGAAAGCTTTTATGATAATCAAATATTAAAATGCATATCTAAAATTACCTACCTACTTAAGAAACTATTCCTATACCTTAAACTTAGGAATGTAAGTAATAAGTAGGGTGTCCGGTGGCAGAATCAGGATTTAAAATATAAATAACAAAAAAACTACGTGAAATATACATTTATATTTTTAATCATTATAAAGAAGACAAATGCGGGTTTTATTTCTTAAAAATTATGTCGTCTAAATGTTGACCGTCACGTCGGATACATTCATGGAATCTGGCTTCAGTATTTCTTGCCACTCGCTGGAGAAGTGCCGCCGAGATGCCATGAACTTCGCGAACGATATTTTCTTTTAATGATGAGATAGTCGCCGGGTTTGTTTCGTAGACTTTATTTTTGAGATATCCCCACAGAAAAAAGTCCATGGGTGTAAGATCCGGTGACCTGGGTGGCCAGGGGATGTCACCGAAACGGCTTATCAGTTGGTTGGGGAAGAAATCACGAAGTAGCGCCATGGTCTCCCTAGCAGTGTGCGGGGTGGCGCCACACAGTGGGGTGGAGGCGGAAAAAACTCAATTTTTCGAGATGGTACCTAGACCTAATCTAATAAGTATTCTGTAAAGTTAACTCCTATTAGCATATGATTCTGAAAGATTTATACTTATATCTATTATCTTGTTAGAATAATCCGCGTCTAAACACACGCTTCAACGATCCGCGCGTTCATAGAGAAAAAATATTACGTTTTTTAAGTATGCGATGCTCGAAAACGAGGAATTATTTTGATAAAAGCTATATATTTTCTAATTACATAAAATGTGGACAATACGTAATTATATTTTAATTTAAAATTTTATAACAAATTTCGATTTTAGACGTAAAATAAGCAAGATGGCTTTTTTTTTCAACTTCTTCAACTTTACATAGCCAATACTTTTTGTCGCAGGCTGCCGCAGGTCTGGAACCTACATAGACATGTAGTGTATACTATCCTGAATAATTTAATACTAAATTCAACTGCGGAGGGCTGCAACTTTCTTAATGAGAGAAGAATAACTACACTTAGTCTTGCGGCCGCGAAACTACGCAATATTAGTTAAAGGCTTTTTGAACCTTTAATTAATAAGTTTCTACTAAATTTACACTTTTAGGTCATTAATGGATTAGTAAAATATTTTTCTGGATCAAAAAGTCCACGTTTTAATTAATAGAAATTACCCAAGTACCGAAAATTACTTTAAAAAAGTAAGTATAGGTAGATACTAATGACTACTCATTTAGGGGTAGTAAACATTTTTTTTAGTATTTAGGGGGTATACAAGCATGACCTATATTATTTTAAATCACTTACAAGTATCTACTTGCGAAAGTAACACCTCAATTTTATGACAACATTTAACATTTCATACTTCGATATTTTCGAAATGTTTATATCGTGTGGTCGTTACATTAACAAGTGCACTGATGTTGTTAAACACAGATATCCTAGTTTATCTGAGAATATACTGCAAAGTCTTGACCTGGAATTATGCAAAACTATTTTACAAAGATTTGTTCAAAAGTGGAATTCTGTATAGAGAAAAGAGCGTTTTTTTGAAAAATATGAAGAATGGTTAAAAAATAAGATAGGTATGCCCATCCCTGGAAGTGATTGTGATACTGACAATCTACCAGGACCATCCAAACGGGTACATGGTGGCCGACCAGAAAAGTCGTTTGAAGAATGCTGTAATCGCACTCAAGAAAATGTTGTAAAGAATCTACCTATGAAGATGTATTACATAATATGCTTCTAATCTCTTCAGATCGTATGATTATATCTGTGATGATATTATGAAGACTGAAAGAAAAATATTCCGCTACATGAAAATGCTATTAAGTTGTTATCCTAATTTATTCGTATTTTTGTGTATTATTATTTTTGATAACTTGTTATTTTAATGTTATTAGATGTTTTTTGTAATGTTTTATCAAATATATTATTTAGATTTTTATGCTATTAATAAATAATTAATATTATTTAACTTTGTTGTTTTTTTTACAAGTAAATTTCTATGACAATGGTTAAGCTTGAAGTGTATTTCACTGTACTGAAGCATTTTGTGGTTGTTTTTTATAGTATAGGTCTAGGTTAACATTTTTCTACATTAAAACATTAAGTTATTCTATAAACAAAGCGATTTGATAGTTTTTTCCGCGCTCCCATACAAGCCACCCCACTGTGCGCCATCTTGCTGAAACCATGTCCGTGAAGTGTAGGAAGGATGGTCTCTCAATGTTGGAAAAAAAAAATCATTGAGCATTCGCCGATAAGCAACACCAGTCACAGAAATTGCGTGCCCTTGACCATTTTCAAAAAAATAGGGTCCAATTATTCCCCTGCTTGATAATGCACACCAAACCGTCACTTTGGGACTGTGAAGTGGCTTTTGGTGTTTTAAGTGGGGGTTTTGTCCTTTAGGAGACCAATAACGACAATTCTGCTTGTTTACACTGCCATTTAAGTGAAAGTGGGCTTCATCACTCCAAAAAATAGTGTTCACCGTGCGAAATCGCTCCAACATTGTCTCACAGTAATTTTTACGCAAGTTGTAATCATTAGGCTTAAGCGCTTGCACAATTTGAATTTTAAATGGATGAAGTTTAAGATCCTTCTTCAATATCTCGTGCACTATAGTTTTTGGAAGCCCCAAGGCAGCCGCTCTCTTGCGAACGGACTGACGCGGATTATCGCTCAAACTGGACGCGACGAGTTCGATGTTTTCATTTGTTCTCGACGTCCGGCTGGGCCCCGGTCGTGGGTTATTTTCTGCTGAACTTGTTGCCCGGAACCTTCGCACCCATGATCGAATCAAATCTTCACTTGGGGCGTCACGTAACCGTCGAATATTGTAACGTGAACAAAATCTTCGACGAGAAATTGCACACGAATCATTGGCTTTAAAATACGCTTCGATTGCGAACGCACGTTGTTCACCCGTCCACTGCGACATTGCGACTAAAAAACCCGCACGAATGACGAAGCCAACGCGGCCCCCTCCCCGCTCCTCCGTGCAACGGTTACGGAGAAATTCGAAATTTAAATCCTAAATCTGCCACCGGACACCCTGTATATAGATAATTGAGCAATATCTATAAATCTTAATGTAATTAACTAATTAATTACATTAATCAATTACGATCATATCTAATAATTGTCGTGTTATTAATCTCAATTAAGTAAAACATAACAGATTGAAACCAAAGCCAAAAATCAATCCACTTTGCCTGTCCAACTGCGAGCAAAAAAAAACGAATCCATTACGAACGCAAATTGCCCTTCAGCGTACTATTCAATGGATTCTGCAAATCAAATAGCGGAATGTGATTAAAAATAACACACCGCCCCTATAATAGTGCTGTAATCACATACCGAGTGGTTCCGTACACTGGGAGTAAAGAGTGCAATCACATTAGTGGGTGAACCCTAAAATTTTAATCTGCGCCACAATGGAGCGATCGCTGATTGCAGTCGGTGCGCATATGCATACTCTTTGGGGATCGTTTAGTGTACACTGCGAGCTGGAAAACTGGTACAATATACGTTTTTCTTTAAAAAAAAAATGACCAAAACTTAAAAATGGTCAATTTGAATTTTTTACTTTAATCATTTTACAAGGAAGTAGATTTAGGTATCTAAATAAACCATGATTTTAGTTTTGTTAGGGACTGATGCCAGCCCAGTTTATATTTCATACCAACTCAACTATTAAAAGACCTGATAAAGTTGAATAAATGTTAGAATGGGCGGCAACTTTTCTTAGGACAAACACAATTTATCACAATTGTAAATTTTTACAAATCTCTTTCCTAATTTCAGAGCTAAAAGATGTAGCCACGATTATTAATTTTATCGACATTTTCACTAGTCATGATACTCCCAAAATATTCGTTTAAATCCTGTTAAAGTTCCACAAAATTGTCCCTAAGTGTACCTGCCAGTGAAACCGTCAAGGGACAAATTGTTTTCATATTAATAGCATGTCGAGGCGAACGCAAGGAGGTGTGCTACGAGAGGTATTGTAATGGTTGTAATGAAGTCATACTTTGATGATTAGGTGCTAAAGTAATCATTTTGTGTGTAGATGATGATGACTAGCGAGATCGGATAGAATTTACGCGGTATTCATCCTTAAATACCATTAAAACTGAGAAAACTTGTAAAATTTTCATTGAAATTCAATCAGTAATTTTACATGTTTGATTTATAATAGCATTCATTTGTCATCGTAATCCGTGGGAAATATCACCTAGTTAGCAAAACCTATTCCAGAAGCTTCCAGAATCCTTAACCATCTCATCTAGTCGAAAAAAAACATAAACTATATTTCCCTAGGTCCCTACATAAGTAAAGCAAGTAAGTAGAAGTTATATAGGTAGGTAGACTTCTTCGCAATTTCTCGCTCTTCCGGTGCCTGGCAAACTGATTACAGCGTAGTTATTGCGTTGTTCAGGTGGGTCTGACGAGGTAGTTTTGTTCATCAACGCCCTCCCTCCCCCTGCCCCTCAGGAGGTGGCACCCCCCTTCACTAACGGCACAACAGTACAGTTTCGTCGCGACTGAAAATTAATTCCTCTACATAATCAAAAGTTCCGTAGGCCGTTGCTTTGCGCTCCCGTTTATTGAGGGAATTTTATTGCTGTGGTTTTGTGCCTACCTATTTGTGTATCTTGTTGGCTCTTTTTTACTGAATCTACGAGTAGGTATCTAAGTAAATTCTCAATTGTTTATAGAACACTCCTATCCGTTTTCGTCTCCACCCTACACCTTGCTGAACAGATTATAATAATATTTATTTTCTCTCCATGAAATATATAAATATAACGCTCGACTTTGGTGAGGGCACTGCCGCCGTGATCTCCGATTGCAATGCTTTCTTGATTGAAATTATTTTCTCAACGAAGTAATATTCGAATGATAATTTCATAGTATTATTTCCAGCTATCGTATCGTCGACTCGTAACAAAACAGGTGCCAGTGTACCGACCATAAAAACGCGAGGGTAGACAAAAAGGCCCAACGTCATAATTAAAAAAATCTCGTGCCTGTAAAGAAAGGGGGAAGTGGCGTGAAAGCAAGACGGATGGGGCGCCACAGAGGGGCTCCAAGACAATGTCGAGCTTTGGAGTGCTGCTGATCATAAATATATCAAGCGGAGACGTGAGAGGCCTAGGACACACTAGTTACTAGGTTTTAAACATAAAACTTACTACCTACGCTTTGAAAAATTTCCTTTTCCACGAATATGCAAATTATTATGATTCAAGTGTGCCAAGAATGATAAAAGTCTATGTTCGGTTCAGTATTTGCCATTTAGGCCTTGTTTCGGCTAATATTTTGATTTGTTGATACGACATGATTTTATCAATCGGCTTTATATGAAGTAGTTGCGTAGTCGAGTCGCCGCCGTCTTCTTCAAAGCTTGTTAGGTACCTACCTATTGATCTAAATTTTATTAGACAATTAAAAAATAGATACCTAGCCTTGTATAACACAAATTACGATCAAGTTCCATAAACAAATTTAGAGTGTGTAGTGTAGACCAGACTCTTGTGACGCGAAGGAGGCATGCATGAGTGTATGAAAGTTAAAAGGGGTGTTAAAACAAAACGGATGAGCTTGGACAAAGGAAGGAAGCTTGCCTCGCTTCACGGGCCTTTGCTATCAAGGAACATAACATATTTTGATTAATGAATGCTTGTACCTACGAGCTATTGTCTACAACCCTTTTTGTCTGGATATTTTTCGTCAAAGTCATTAAATCTGGGTGTAGGTTTACTGTTGTCAGAACTTTGAGAGTGAAAGGACGCAAATAAGCCAAAGCCATATACCTAAAAGAACGGCTAGATAAGATAACATCTTACCTACTGGCAGGAATATAGGCACCTTATTGTATGAAACTGCTACCTATATTTTTCAATTTATATTCGCTTTATTTAGTTTAAAAACGAATAATCATTTTTGAATGTTTTACTTCCAACTATTACTTAGTCCATTATCGTGTTATCTCTTCAAAATGTCTTAGGTTTACAAAACTAATCAAAGCCGATGCGCAAGCTAGAACTAATCTTGACTTCTGCGCGCTGCAAAATTCTGTAAATTAACTTCTTCTGCTAATAAACAGTAGCGTAAGTTCCCGCAACCACGCAGCTGTAGTTCATTTCAGCTAATTAGCTGTACACCCGGGAACGCAGTCGGTATTTAGTTCGAAAGCGCATTAATCAACCCAGTGTACTCGCTGTGCTGGCGACTGTATTGTCCCGCGCCGGCTCGGAATCTGTAAACACTGTTAACTTGTTCATAGGGTTGACTTGTTATTGGTTTTAAATAATATATTTGTTTACCTACCTTAACTTATGGTTTTCAATCAGATTTAACATATTATTAGGTATACCATCTATACAAGGAGTTCGAAAGTTTTGCGTTCGATTTGGTATTGATAAGGATTTCACCCCTTTGTTTATAAAAAGCACACAGAATAAGAAATTCTTGTACTTGATGTGACAAGTTGGCTAACTGAACACTATTCAAATGGTTAAACCTTTAAATAACTCGAAACTTTGCTTGTAAGTCTTTGGGCTAAACATGATGGGCAAAAAGGGACATAACTAAGTAGTAGTAATTCCATAAGAATGTTATTTACATCCCACACTTGAACAACCCTACAGAGTAGAGGGTGCCACCGGTGCACACAGTCTCGCTTATAAATGCTATTTTAACGCGGAAAAAAAGATTAATTAACTAATTGAGCTGCGCTCTGAGTGTTAAACTTTGCTTGATTACCTGATTGCGGGATATGGGAGGACATTGTTTAACTGCAATGCTTTTATTTTAATTGAATTTTCACGTCGATTTTTCATATTTCGATGATTTCATTTTGTTTTTGACAGGTAAAAAATCAACTCTAGATTGTTAAACATAATGATTGTGACTGACGTAGTTGTATTTTGATTCTCGATTGGTAGGAAAAGTTAGATCACATTTGCAATTTAAGAAATATCAACAGCTACCCGTCAAATCAAGGCCTAATAATTCTTTAATATCTCTTTTTAAAGAAACATCGAAACTACATTCTTGTCCAGCGTCAAAATCATTGGTCAGCAAAGAGAAATTCCATGATGAAGTGAAATAACGGAATGACCATATCACAAAGCATGATAAGCTTCAAAGGACTGAATACGTGATTGGATGAGACTCGAATTGATTGAATGACATTGTTCATATCTATGGGCATGTGTCGGGCAGGTCAGTGGCTTGGATGGATATAAATGTATTAGGTATATTTATGTAACAAAATTGTTTAGGTAGGTAGCGATCTAGCCTAGCCATTTCTATCTTGCCTAGGTATACCTATTTACCTTAGTGTAGAATAAAATTAGTTAATTACTTACTAAGATATACTCGTATTAGTTTAAAGTTCATAAGTAACTTCATGGAAGCGAATGTTTGCTTAAACTCTCTACATTTTCCTTTAATGAACATTTAAATTTTTCATACATTTCCTTCTGATTAAGTTTTCAGTTAATCTGGTGCAGATTATTCCGCAGTGTACACTGAAACAATATGGCTGAAATGTTTAATTAGCGCATTGCAGGCTCCGGGGGCGGTAGGGGGGTGCGGCGGGGTGGTAGCGGAGGGGGGAGGTGTTATTCATTAAAATGTTTGCGGAAACTCGTTTAGCACTGCGGGCGTGCCGCCTCGACTGCGCTTCACTAGGGCTGTACGGAGAAAATGGCGGAAAATTCAAATTAAAAATTGACCAGTTTTACGAGTAAGCAGTAGTTTTGTGGACCTTGTACAGTAATTAATTAAGCCATGTTTTTAAAATTATTTGATTCAAAGATGTGTACGAAGACTTCATACTCATCGGTTCGATGACGACGACGCGGTGACTGTTATGCATTGCCTATGCCCTATGCATTCCCTAGAGCCGTCTATCGTAAAAGTTCCAATCTTTTGTATGGGATGTATGCATAGTGTATCATTTAGGTATTTGTGTTTATGTACCGATCTAGTACCTAGTCAACAATTCGTGTAACTTTCTAACGACATTTTAGAACCGAGAAAGTAGAGTCAACCCTAAAAATGTGATCTGCGCGACAGTAGTCGAATGAAAATGTTCATTTACCCGTAATCGCCACATCCGCTTGCCTCCGCCTTCATTTCAATACATGTACTTTATTTTAACATCGTTTAATCACTGTTTAGTAAGTAGGTACTTAGCGAAGTTTAGAGATAAATATTTAAAAGAATAATTAGATAGATACTTACATAATAATATAAGTAATATGAAACTAGAATTATTAGTCTATCAAAAATTAAACCAAGCCGCTGAAAAAAAAAATAGATAGTTATCTATGGTGGTAGAAAAGACAGTTTTTCTAATAATACATATTTTAGGCTGAAACTCGTACCTAATCATTTTATCGTTAATGAGCCGGCAGTTTTTTAAAGCTCTATCAATGTCGTCATAGTTGCACGCAATAACTACCTAGTTACCTAGAAATTAAATTAAGTAGGTAGTTTAGAAATAAATAATTAATTAATTATACAAAAAAGTCGATAAATATAATTATACTGATATGGATTCGAGCAAAGTGTTTCTCGAAAGATACAAAAACATAGGAAAAACATAACATCTACTTAAAACGGACACTACAAGCTTGATCTTTTATCTTCAAAGCTTTCTGAGTGCCGCTTTAATGGGATCCAATATTCTCATTAACAGCTCTTAGTTAAACAACTTATACTTACCTACTTACGTATAGATCTACAGAAAATACGCCATAACTTAATCTACACCTATTAAATACTACCCGAGATCCGGCACTCTGATTGGATGAGATTTCCAACCCCTAGCGCCAACAGCCAATAGGATTCAAGTATTCTATTACTAAGGGTGGAGCCTGGGGGGTTTTCTCACATGATGAATCCAAATTCAAACAGTTCTCTGGCGGTCCTCTCAGATACAACACTTTTCAAAGTTACCAAAAGTTTAGCAAAGATATACGTGAAAGTTTCAGAGTAATTTCTGTGAAATTTAAGATTTGAACTGTCATTTACTTTTCTTATTTAAAATGCAATAATTTTAAAAGTTTTAAAGATGTACACTTTTAATTTAAAGTTGAATAAGTCAAATAGCCAATTATTAAAAACAAAAATGTTGTATCTCTAAAATAATCGAAGAAAAGGTTTAAAACAGACGCCAAAAACCATAAAACCCTCCTTTCAAAATGGCGGGTCCATACCTATCACCGTTACCTGGCGATTTACTCACCGAGTACATGTTTGGGCGACGTCGTCAGCGCCGCAACCGGACTACCTTCACACCGCAGCAGTTGAGTGAGCTGGAGTCCTTATTCCAGAAGACACATTATCCAGATGTGTTCCTGAGAGAAGAAGTCGCGTTGAGAATCAGCCTCTCGGAGGCTCGTGTGCAGGTAGGAATGTTTTAAGATTTGGAAGACGTGATTTGGTATCATTATTTTTTAATGTATGTATGGAGGCCATGCTGGTAGAAAACTTGGTAAAATTGGTCGATTGTTGTTGCTGACGTTGGTATCTGCTGACGGAATCCTTATTTGTAACATAGCGCGGTGTGTTAGTTTAAGATTCCGTGGTAGCTATAGAACGTGATTGCTTACCGTTGTTCACCAAAATCACCTACCTACATGTATAGATATCTGATTAGGCACCTACCCTGTAAATAAATTACATGCCGCGTGTAGATGTGTGAATTTTATTCTTGAGTTTTTATTACAATTCTTCGGCAACTTTTAATGAATAGAACCTATGTTATAAAGAACTTGTAAGTTTTAAATTGTTTAGAATATCTACTGATTGAACCGCGGAGTTGGATACTTTGAATTAACCGCCTGGCTGTTCCAGGTGTGGTTTCAAAATCGGCGAGCGAAATGGCGCAAGCAAGCTCGTCTCCAACTGCTGCAAGATGCCTGGAGGATGCGCTGTCTTGGCCTTGGTACGCCGCCGCTCTCCATGCCAGGTGCGAATATTTTAATTAATTAAATAGGTATGTTTATTAAAAAAAAAAAACATGAAAGAGAGATGGAATTAATACGAAGCATATGCCATATTTCCTGGCACTTTTATTTTGCCGTAAATATTAATAAGAAATAGGTAGTTAACTTGCGTCTTCTCTTGCATCTGTTGGAGATAAATAAGTGGTTGATACCTACATCATTTCTTTCTATCCTACTATTCTGATTCTTCTAAATCAGAACGATTCCCATAAAAGAAAGCTGACTTTTCAACACAGGTCACGGGAAACCTCCGGATTCATCCCCAGAGGGACCAGACTCACCCGGCAAAGAGTCACCGGAACCAGTAACAGATAACAGAGAGCTGAAATCACCGCGACAAGATCCGTACATGCATAACTCCATGCCAGAGAGTCTCCCAACAATGACAACTCATGAAATACCACCAATGCCATACGCGAACGAAGACAGATTCCAACAGTTCCCATTCCCACCAATGATGATGCCACAAATAGATAACAATGAAGTCGGACCCACTGATTTACGAGTTCTCTCCAAAAACTGCCCTTGTACTCCTGAATCAGAACAACCACAGAACCTGGCATACCGGCAGAGGGAAGAAAACAGCGACAGCGATACGGAAATAGATTTGACTTCCCACTCTAAAGACGATGAACTGAGAGAGTCAGAACGACTGGCCAGCAGGATAGCTACGAGCATGTTCCGAAGTGACACGGTCTTGCACGATTTGGTCCCGAATGACCTAAGTCTTGGTACGAAGAATTCAGATAGGAATGCGAATGTTAAAAATCTCTCTATGTCTATGTGAATTAGTGTTGATAATTGTGATACCGTCATTGCTGCTGAAGAATTGTGGAAGAAGGTAATGATATTATTAGATTAGGTGTTCAGAAAAAGAACGAGGTTTTTGTTCTCGTTTACTCAAATACTTATAACTACTTGTATAATAGTTTTAATTTATTGAATAGATCGAGTCATTTCAGCTGTGGTATAAATAGGTAGAGACACATTGTTTTCTAGTCAATAATAATCAAGTCAGTTGTGTAGATATTGTAACGTATTTATTCAATAAACTCTTAGTTACATGTACATAATAATTACATTTCTATCAATTTCCATAGTGGCAATAATCATGCTAGAAAGCAGTTTATTCCGGCAGGAGGACTTATGGTTATTATTTAGGTATCTTCCTGTAGCTTGGCATCTTTTTTATCTAAATCTATTATCTATTTATCTCGATGAAGATATATTACGACAGAATACCTACACACTTATTACGTTTCTCTATCACAAGTCTCAATTCCTACCTTACATTGAAAAAAGGCAAGATCCTCTATAATATCTTTATGGAAATGCCTATCTGCAAGTTTTAATCTAATCTTTCTTATTACTACAAATAGTTATTATGAATAGGTACTGTACTTAGATAGTATGTAATAAGAATAAGTAAATAAGTCTTAAAAATATTATGTCAGAATCCACATGTTCTTTACTTTAGGTATATCCGGTCTCATAGGTACTCAATCGGAAATTGTTTGAATTCATGATTCAGAATGTTTATTTTATTTCATATGTAGGTATCTTAAATCTATCTTAACCTATCTTAAACCGTGACTCACTTTGCAATGTTATTTGACATGCTGAGAACTTCCTTACCGCACAGCGTGGGACAGACTTAAAACTCAGTCTGTTGCAAAATATTTTAAGACTTATTCACTTAACGCGTTTTTATAAACATACCTACATTTTTTTATCAGTCAATACTCAATACTCAATGGTTTATTGCTCCATAAAACTTTACATAATATACAGGGTGTCCCAAAAACAGGCCTGCAAACCGGTCTCAGTCTCAGCCTAGCACCAAACGCACCTTACATTTACAAGAATAGGATTTTAATTATCTTGAAGTACCTACACTTGCATTGAATACCTATAAGTAGGTAGTTTTTTTTATCATCGGTACATTCTCCAATCCTTGATAAGGTTTACTCTTTCAACAGTCTTTGATTACATGCATTGCTGTTTACATCATCGTTAATGTCAATGCTCACATTCATCCGAAAATAATTGACACTCAACTTATCAGTTGCAAAAGACAATCGACCGTCAACTTTTTATCAGCCGGTCGTAAAAAACAATTTACTGTCGAATTTTCAAGAAACTAAGGACCAGAAACAATCGACGATTGATTTATTTAGAGAAACTGTCTAACGGCATTTGGCATCATGTTGCGCGCACCACCTTGGGGATAGCACGTCGGCGCGGATCCCTCGGTTGATCAGTCGTTCCCTGAACCGCTGCAGACGAGGTTCAGCTGAGTTCACTCCAGATTGAGGGTTGGACCAGAGACGTTCTGCTACCGCTGCTGCGCGTGGCCACACCCGAGTGTCTGTGGAATGGTCAAAATTAGAAGATAACACACACAAGTAAGTTGAATTCTATAATTTAATAATATTAATTCTAAATAATTTGTCTAAGTATTTTGTTAAATGATCACACCTTTTTAAAAGTCCAGCAAATGCTAAAGGCAAATAAAAGACCCTAGTATTCCTTCCAAGAAAGAAAAATCATCAAATTGTGACTTACCAAGACCTTCAGCATCAACATATTCGCTCCACATCGCGACTTCGCCACCCAACACGTTGGGGTTATTAGGTAACAAGTAAGAGTACATCCTCCTCCAATTCGAGTACCGAGTACTTCCATAGAAGCCGTGATCTAGATACCATACGTTCTTCGGGACTGTGACCGTGCGGTATCCAAGGCGAAGAAGGTCATTCAATAGGGAGCTTTCCAGAGGCTCCCACACTTCTATGATGAATCTGAAAGATGTTGATTCTATGTTACGCGAGAAGAAAGTCTTATTAGTGGCGTGATGTAACCTACGAACACAGTCAAATGTTTCATAATATTTCAATACTGAAAGTGTTACCTATCATAAAACAAAAACAAAATAATAAAACAAACAAAACAAATAATAAAACATTTTACCTGTTAAAACTTCTGCAAGTTTAGGGACTGACTGAATTCAGTTGACTCAGTTTATTGGGTGGGTTTTACAGAGAGATGAGATAACACTGTCTCTGTAGAGCATCTTAACGAGAAGGATTTAAGAATAGTTACCTGTCTGCGTCCAAATGTTTCCGTATTCTATGCGCTTGTGTCAGCTCTGAAGACCAGATCATCACTGGCTGTTTGGATGCCTGCTTGTGCCCTGTTGCCAGCACCTCGTCCCATACATTCAAAGCTGTCTTATGGAACTGCCCCCATAAGTCAATGAAACCTTCCACGTCGAGATTCATCCCCTTTGATTGCATGTAGTTGACAATTTCCTCGGTATGGTTCCAGCAACTTATGAATACCTGGTAGGTGGCACAAACAGTTTATTAGTAAGAAATAGATTTATTGATATTGTACTTATATTAATTGATAACAATTTGGTTTTTCGAGGATAAATAATGGAATAGGTTTTGAATTGATACTCTTTCGAAATTATTTATTACTATACCTATAGGTATTTCTAATTGAGGTCAATATAAGGTGTGTGCTTGGATTAAGACATATACATAGATAGTGAAGAGCTCAATAAAGAACCCTTATTCCACAATGCAAATTGAAGATAGACTCACTTCGTCCCCTCCCATATGAAACAGCGCAGGTTGAGGGATAAGGTCAGCGATATCTTTGTACAAACTCCTCAATACAGTGTACACTTGTGGGTTGGCCGGGTTCAATTGACCACAAGGAGGCTGAATGCAATATTTACGCCAATTTTTTTCGTTTACGCACACGGCTAGGTCTCCTAAACCGTAATCCTGGAAGATAACAAATATTTTACTTACTTTAAAAATGCGATATTGGTTTGAGAGCATTTCGAAATATGCCATATATAGAATTCAAATTGAAATGGAAAGGGTTAAAAGATAGGCACTGCACTTTCTTTATTCTGTGTGTCTATGTAATCTTTATTCACAAATGCGATGGCCAAGTATCACTCACTCTTCCTGAATCTTAGAATAGTCAAATTGTTAGGTATGTTACCTTTCCCCACTGCCAGCCATTTCCAGCGTGCGCAGGCGCGTCTATCTCGATGACCACCCGAATTCCACGGACTTTCGCGTACTCCACTAAATCCTGGACCTCTTCTGCGGAGTAGATTTCCATTGCTGAATACGCTCCGTATCTAAAAATTTTCAAAGTTGTAGATAGATAAATTCAAATATTTAACTCCGGGTGAAAAACTTGTTCTTATAGTCTTACATAATTACCCAAGTATTTCGTCCCGCAACTGAATATCTGCTTCAATTTGTCTATTTGGTAATGTAAGTAAATATTGTACATAATTACCTGGTAAATTGCGGCACCCGACTAGATTCCAAAGGAAAACTATGCGAATCAGTGACATGCCAGTGGAAAACGTTCATCTTAGTCGCAGCCATACCATCCATCATTTTCCTGATATTCACAATCGGGATGAAGTTTCTAGATGTGTCTAGAACGAAACCTCTATGTTTGTAAGCTGGTTGATCTTTGATCTTTGCACCAGTGACAATGTTGAGGCTGCATATGTAGTTTTCGCTGTAATCAGGTATGTCAGATGAAACTAGTTGTGTAAACGTTTCCAGGCCATGCCGAGCGCCAAACACTGTCTCTGCTACCACGTGCACACTGATCTTTCCATCTGTAATAAAAATATTAACATTTTTTCATTAGGGTCACAGGGTTTTCTGTCGAGAGTCACGCGTTTTACGCGCTATTGAGGAAACGTGCGTAGGCATCTGGACGGGACATATATGTAGCTCAAGTATCTCGAGTACGCGCGGGTGCAAACGCACGACTGGACTTGCACGTAAAACGCGTCATCTGGACAGGCTCTTATGTTTAATTATACTATAAGTGTTATTGCATGTTGATAGATTACCTCTCTTCTGCACATCAAGCAAGTACTCCTCATTGGTGTCCCAAGTGAGTTCGGTGTCCTCCTTCTTCACAGTGATGTAGACTACCACAGGCGTATCCACAGACTCGGTGACGTTGCCATAACACTCCGCCAACAGGTTGTCAGACACCACTCGTGTCATCTTTACCAGGAGCTCCCTCGTTTCTGCTGGAGTGTCATCCAGGCTGAATCTGGAATATATAGAAGGGTTCTTGGTTAGATTGGTGATGGTATTTTTGTACTTATTTAGGATTGGATCAATGTTTTCCTGACAGTTTCACTTTAGGTTTAAATACCTACTGCTGACGCTACAGAGGTTTTGGCAGAAGAAATAATAGTATTGAGCGTCCAAACAGTTTGATTTTTCTACATCCGTGAACATAACCACGTTAATTCAATTTTAGAAGTCAATATCCGGCTCCTCAGTTACAATTATTTCATAAAAATGCGTCTAGGACTTGCAATGCTATCCACTTTGAGGTCATTACTCTAACAAGCAAACGCATGACGATAATAAATTACACATTCAGTAACAGAATTCTCCACTAAAGTCGAAATCACGAGCAAGCAGAGATCGTAGGTCGAAGTACCGTTAGCAGACAGCCCCTTGTGATCGGTCGCCGACCCTACATTAGCCAATTTACATAAAGATCTATACAAATATTGGCGATTTTGAGTCATTGCACTCATACATCAACTTTGTTTATGTAACTGTTTCGAATGAAAGAGATTTATTGATTTTTAAATCTTTTCCACTTTGCGACTCACGTTTCGACGAAGCGATTGTTTTACGTCGAGATGACGCCTACGTATTAAGAATCCTTAAACCAAATGATAGGAATTTTATCGCAATACAATAACACTTTATTTTATCGCAATACTTAATCAATGCACAACAACGCAGTAGGTACGAGTAAGTGATTAGATTAGCAACAGCATCAGCTTGATGCTATAGTAGCTAGATAACTACCTAGATGAATAATTTCCAATGCATAAGGTTACCTAATCAATACCTTGTCCTATGTACCCACTTGTTAAAGGAAAAAAACACCTGTAATTTCATATTGCAATTGTGTTAATACTCGTGTCATGGCTTTGTGAGTAACATCCTGCTATATGTAGGTTCTACGTTCATAGATAATAACATAAGTACATTATATTTATATAAAAAGTTTTTAAAATTAAACGCTATTCTGTGAAGTGGTCTATTATGTCATTTAGAGTAAAGTACCACATAATCAAAAACACACACTCTATATCACATGACCTACTTAGATAAAGTCAATCAGTAATTTCTTTAAATCGATATTTTACGAGTACCTACCTACGCTATTTTTGCTACTTATTACCTTACCTTTTCCATTAGGTAAGTATATAATTACCTACTTGTCATTAGTGGTTCGGTAGTATTCAGGTAACTACTGTTTTGTAAGGTAGATTTTTTTTATTAACAAAGTGTCCAATCTCTTTTTAAATCCTCTAAATATAGTATCAAAAGTGTCTCAATAAGTTGGATCGTTCCCAACACTCGAAAAAGATCAATCGAACGTTCCGAGTATAAAGATCAATGAGCAGCTTCGAAGAATCGAGAGTTTATTTGGGTAGGTCTTGTGAGATGTCTGTCGCAGGTGTTCGAGTCCCCGTGACGACATATTATGTAGATTTGAAAGAGTAGACTGGAGCGGTTACGCACTACATACAATACTGTTATAATTTAAGGTTTTATTGTATCAAAATGTGCTTGGAGGTTTAGTTTGTGTTCATGTTTGTTTATGTTCTTTGGTCTATGAAAATGTCTAAGTGAATAAATGTCTGTCTTGTCACTGCATCCAAGTTGGTTTTGGTTTATTATTTATTATATCGGTTATGGGTATTTTACTCTGTGTATTTTAGATAAGTATTTGTTAAATCTATTCAAAAAGTTTAAAAAATGTCGTCAGCTA
This sequence comes from Anarsia innoxiella, assembly GCA_947563765.1. Taxonomy (NCBI): domain Eukaryota; kingdom Metazoa; phylum Arthropoda; class Insecta; order Lepidoptera; family Gelechiidae; genus Anarsia; species Anarsia innoxiella. The sequence goes on along the minus strand of OX387404.1, from coordinate 3,824,942 downwards.
GTTATATTTTGAGTGTGCCGAAGCTAAAGGGTAGAGAAAATTATGATGACTGGGCTTTTGCTGTGAAAAACTTCATGTTACTGGAAGGATTAGATTTGGAGGCCATACCAAAAGATGTGCCACCGGAAGATTTAATTAGAGCAAAGGCTAAGTTGATCATGACCATCGATCCAACGTTATACGTCCATATAAAGAATGAAAATTCTGTGCAGTCGCTGTGGTGCAAATTAAAGCAGTTATTCGATGACACAGGTTTCACCAGGAAAATTAGTCTACTTCGAAATCTAATTTCGATTCGCCTAGAAAACTGCGAGACAATGACCAGCTACGTGTCACAAATTGTGGAGACTGCGCAACGATTGAGAGGCACAGGATTCGAAATCAACGACGAGTGGATCGGGTCTCTGCTCTTGGCTGGATTGCCAGAAAAATTCGCCCCTATGATAATGGCAATTGAGCATTCCGGTTTGGCAATTAGTGCTGACGTCATAAAAACCAAGTTGCTCGACATGACATCTGAGGCTAGTGGCAGTGGAGGAGATTCTGCTTTTTGGTCGAATTATCGATGGAAAAGTGGCAACGCTGTCAATGCCAAGTCAAGACAAGTGCCAAAGTCTAATCAGTTGTCAGCGTCAACTGGAAGTAAACAAATAAAGTGTCACAAATGCAAGAAATTCGGACACTATAAAAACCAATGTTCTGAAACGAAAGCGAAGCAAGCAGGTGCATTTAGTGTTGCTTTTCTTAATGGAGATTTCAGTACAGATGATTGGTATATAGATTCCGGTGCGAGCATTCATATGACAGCGAATAGAGATAGTTTAACGAATATTCGTCAAGACAAAATCAAACAGATTGTGGTTGCAAACAAGATGACTATGCCAGTGTCGTGTGCCGGTGAGACACGCATTACTACTTGTGTAAACAATGTACAGTACGACGTTCCTGTGAGAAACATTCTGTGTATTCCTAATCTTACTACAAATTTGTTGTCTGTTAGCCAATTGATTGCAAACGGAAATACAGTCACTTTTGAGAACAAGTGTTGTAAGATTCGCAATCAAGAGAATGAGCTAATTGGAGTTGCAAATCTGCAGAATGGAGTATACAAATTAGATACAGTGAAGTCAGAGGTGTTAGCAGCTACGGCAGTAGACATGACAGGTTCAAGGCAATGGCATAGAAGACTCGGACACATCAACAGTAATGATTTAGAGAAAATGAAGAATGGTGCTGTCGTGGGAGTTACCTACAAAGATAGAGCAGACATTCAGAAGTCAAACTGTGAAATATGTTGCGAAGGAAAGCAGTCTCGCTTACCTTTTCCGTTGGCAAACCATAGGAGTGAAAGTTTACTTGAAGTCGTGCACTCAGATTTATGTGGGCCTATGGAGACCAGGTCTATTGGTCAGGCAAAATATTTTCTTCTATTTGTTGATGATGCAAGTCGAATGACGTTTGTGTATTTTTTGAAAGAGAAAAATCAGGTGTTACAGCGTTTCAAAGAGTTTAAAAGTTTAGTCGAGACGCAAACAGGAAGCAAGATTAAGATATTGAGAACTGATAACGGGGGTGAGTATTGTTCACAGCAGATGGAAAGCTATTTAACTACAGCAGGAATTATCCATCAGAAGACAAACCCGTATACTCCCGAGCAGAATGGTCTCTCTGAACGTTCTAACAGGACCATAGTTGAACGTGCTAGATGCTTACTTTTTGAGGCTAAACTTGATAAAAGTTTTTGGGCAGAAGCAGTAAATACGGCAGTATATCTAAAAAATAGGTCGCCGGCTTCAGGTCTACAAGGAATGACACCATTTGAGAAATGGACAGGTAGTAAACCAGATCTCAGTCATCTGAGAGTATTTGGCAGTCCAGTAATGGTGCATGTGCCTAAAACTAGGAGATTGAAATGGGATAAAAAGGCTGTTAAATTTATCTTAGTTGGCTACCCAGAGAATGTAAAAGGGTACAGATTATACAACTTAGAGACAAAGCAAGTTACTACGAGCAGGGATGTGATAGTAATGGAGAAAAAGGATGTCACAGATGAAGCTCAGGTTGTAGTAGAAGAAAAACTGAAAGAAAAGAAAGATCTAGAGACTAAAGAAGAAGAAGATGAGGTTGAGCAGTCAGTGGAGGTAGAAACCACAGCTTTGGACCTCAATGACCCATCTTATGTGTGTGAAACGTCAAGTTCTAGCACAGCTACAGATGATTCTTTCCATACATTATGTGAAGATGAGATTGATTCAAAGCCAGAAGATCAACCGGTGTTACCAGAGAAGCGTGTCAGAAAACCAGTTGATAGGTACGGTTTTTTAAATATCTGTGGAGCTGAGAATGAAGGTTCTTATGATGATGTAATTACCTATGACGATGCTATGAATGGACCTGAAAAAGAGATGTGGAAACAAGCAATCGATGAAGAGTTAAAGGCATTTGAGGAAAATAAAGTGTGGGAACTAGTGGATAGGAAGGAAGCAGATAGAGTGGTACAGTGTAAGTGGGTATTTAGAAAAAAAATCGAAAGTGATGATAAAGTTAGATATCGTGCGCGTTTAGTGGCAAAGGGCTTCACCCAAAAAGAAGGTGTGGACTTTAATGAAACTTATTCGCCAGTTCTTCGGTACTCTACTTTAAGGCTTTTATTCGCTTTAAGTGTTAAATTAAATTTCAAAATTACCCATCTCGATGTAACTACAGCTTTCTTAAATGGCTATCTAGATGAAGATGTCTATATGCAAGTTCCACCTAACCTAGAGTGTAAAGGTAGTTATGTTCTTAAACTGAAGCGAGCTGTTTATGGTTTAAAACAATCAGCTAGAGCTTGGAACCAAAGGGTTGATGATTGTTTGTTAAGTCTTGGCTATGTAAAGTCAAAGTTAGAGCCATGTCTGTATAGTAAGAAAAATGATAGCGAACAAATCATAGTAACGGTTTTTGTTGATGATTTTTTCATTTTCTCAAATAGTGAAAGATTGACAAACATTTTTAAAAAGGATTTGATTTCAAGTTTCAAAATAAAGGATCTGGGGGAAGTTAAGAAGTGTTTAGGTATGAGGGTTAGAAAGCTTGAAGACGGTAGTATATTTTTAGATCAGGAAGCGTTTGTTAACAGTATATTAGCAAAGTTTAATATGACTAATTGTAACAGCGTTGATACTCCAATTGAAGCTAATTTAAAGCTGGAGAAATCTAAAAATATTGATAAGCAGTACCCTTATCAGCAATTGATAGGTAGTTTGATGTATCTGTCAGTTTTAACTCGTCCGGATATTAGTTTCAGTGTTGGTTATTTAAGTCAATTTAATAACTGTTTTTCTGAAGTTCATTGGAAACATGCAAAAAGAGTTTTGAAGTATTTACAAAAAACGAAGTCTTATGGTCTCAAGTATACCAAAGATAGTAAAGTTTTAGAAGGTTTTGTAGATGCTGATTGGGGTTCTAATTCTATTGATAGGAAATCCTATACAGGTTTCTGTTTTAAGTTGTCAGGTGCTGTGATATCTTTTGAATGTAAAAAACAGCAGACAGTTGCTTTGTCAAGTACTGAGAGTGAGTACATGGCTATCGCGGAAGCCTGTAAGGAAGCTATTTATTTAAAAAATTTATTAAATGAAATAGTTTCATGTAACTATGTTATTACTTTATATAATGACAATCAGGGAGCTCAGAAGTTGACAGAAAATCCATTGTTTCATAAAAGAACTAAACACATAGATATTCGACACCATTTTGTTCGAGAAGCTGTTGCTAATAAACTAGTTAAAATAGTTTATCTCTCAACTTCTGAAATGCCTGCAGATATTTTAACAAAGGGCTTAACAGTTGTTAAATACAAAAATTTTGTTAAACTGTTAGGTGTTGTTGAAGTTTAGATAGATAGTTAATTGTTGTTGTTTTATTTTTTGTTTCTTCTTAGGTGTTTTGGTTTGTTTAGTTTCAAGGAGAGTTTCAGATTATTTTTAGCTTATTTTGATAAGTGGAGGTGTTATAATTTAAGGTTTTATTGTATCAAAATGTGCTTGGAGGTTTAGTTTGTGTTCATGTTTGTTTATGTTCTTTGGTCTATGAAAATGTCTAAGTGAATAAATGTCTGTCTTGTCACTGCATCCAAGTTGGTTTTGGTTTATTATTTATTATATCAAATACAATACAAAACAAATATTCTTTATTGCACACATCCGATTTTTATCCGATCCGATATTTTAGAAATAGTTCTAGGATCCATACTAAATACCTCGGATCGGATTAGAATCGGATGCAGTGCGTAACATTAAAAGAAGAGAAGTAGGTATTTTATTTTGTCACAAATCTATTCAAATGAGTTCCATCTAAGCCGGCAGAGACCTTTATATGTTATATCTTTGAACTTTACGCATCAAGGTTTGCCACGACAATCTCCTCAGTTTGACGAATTTTTTATTAAATCGCGACAAATCTACCGACTTGATCGTGTGTGGCTGGTGTTTTAAGATACCGACCATATCAAACATGAAACCGCGGAGGCTAGGCGAATCGTTTATGCGCTCAGAGAAAGCAACAATATGCGTTAAAACTCGCCCTCTGTTTTTGTGCGAATTTGAATTGATTGAAGAAATTGATTGGAATTGATTTTACGGGAGATTCGAATATTCACTTTCATTAAGTCTACTGTGAACTTAGGAAGCCAATGCTAGCACTTAATAATATACGAATATACGATTCGTGGGCCAAGACAGAGTTGGTGGAGCTCGGATTTTTACACCCTATCTTAAATCATAAAAAGGGCTCTACGTTTAAGCTTCAATTTGTTTGATGAAAATCCTAAACTGTCGAGTGGCTTTTTTATCTACATCGAATCTAGAAAAGCCCAGAAAAACAAAACACAAATAAATAGAAGAGAAGAAAATCCAAGCGGTCATTGGCTGCGACAGCAAAATACACAACTAGTACGTGCGACAGTGACGTAATACTGTCACGAGCGCCAAGAATAGCCGCTTGTAGACGTAGCTTAGACGGGCGACAGACACCTGTGTGTCGTGTTTTCCTATTGGATCAGGGTTTGTGGAAAACTGGGTAACAGTTCTGTGAGAGTTTACATTTCAATTTAGATTTTAAACGATTTTTGAAAAGTTTCCATGAAATTTGAAAATCTCAACCATAATCAACCATAACTTACCTAAGATTATTAGGATGTATTCGGACTAGCTGCGTGCTGATCGCGGCTGAGACCGGCCGCGGCCAAAGGCCTCCAAATCGGCCACAAACGGTCCTACAGACACTCAAGCTCTCGTAGTGGATGGTGCTGTTCCAAAACACATGGTTGGACCCACGATCCGGATGATTTAGACGTTGGCAACCTTCTTCTGGCTCGCATTTGTACACCCATGTTGGTCTGGCAATAAAATATGAAATTAAACAAAGGCTCTATTCGACTTTAATCGTCGTCACAAGTTAACTGTTTATGCTAGTGTTAGTAGTGATAGTAGGCTTAGTAATACTATAACAACAACAATTCCGATTATTTAGATACGCTATAGTTATACCAAAACAACAACAATTCTGATTATTTACGTTAAACGCAGATTGCGAGCCCCTTAGCGTAAATAGCCAGATTTGCTCTAGCTCTAAGGATATCTTAGAGCTTATCTTATCTAAAATATTGAAAACATACTCAAAAATGTCGGGAGTAGGCTGCACACTGTTCACATCACACTGCACAAAGTACAGCAAAGTAGCGAGTACTACGCACGTTCGCGCCATTTTTTCTGAAACAATCATTAAAAAATAATTACGAAAACATTTTAACTGTCCTCCTTCTATTGTTCTTATCTCTTTGTCAAACTCAATAAACAATAACGGGATTATTTTTTTAGAGATTACTCCATGTAGCCTAGAGATGAATAATTTGGGAGAGCATATCAAAAACATGCATCTTATTTCTTTGCTTGCAGTATATGGCCGATATCTGATTTTTAGTTTAAAAGTTGATAGTTTCAAGTGTACCTACTTACTTATGTATACAGTGTCCCACAAAGTGCTGCTAGGTTAGGACAAAATCAATATTATGTTATTGACGTTATTATGGTGATAACAACAATCAGGACCTATTGTTACTGTTAAGATAAAGGTCTATTGACATTTAGCTACAATAACTAGGTTAGATACTATAATCGTACGTCTCAGTTTGTATAGTAGTATTGCCAAATATCGTATTTACTGTACTTGGCGATGGGTATAGGTATTTACTATTATTGAATTTTCCAGGTGTTATCCTTGTTCGGATTTCAATGCCATGAAAGTAGACTGGAACCCGCGAAAAAATCTAGTCTGTCCCATAATCTCGTAGTCCAAACCCACGATCCTGATGACCGTATTTTCGACTAATTTCAATCGTTTTTTTTTTAATACCATGTAAGTAAGTACCTATGATCCTTCAAATGCATGTAAATATTTAAATCAGTTGAAAGATTGTTTAAAAAATTCTGTCAGAGAGATTGGAATTAATTCAATCAACAAGATGAGAACTTTCACACCCAGAAAGTGTGAACTTTGTGACAATGGTGTCCAAGCCAAGCGAGGAAAAACAGCAGCAGTAAAAACTCATAAATATTAATTGAGTAAATAAATAATTGTCAAATGCAGTTCCGTAACGAATTAGCGTGTGTTGTGTACAAGTTGTGTCGTTTTATCATACATCAGGCTCGACGGCTTCCGCACGCGATACTCCTCGCCGATTACCGCCAGTGGAATATTCTAATGTCACTCATTATTTACCGACACTTCCTCGCAATTATTATTCGATTATTTTATCGGTCGCTATACATATAGTGAAAGTGAAGTTTCACTTTGTTCCTCTGTGACTTTATTCCTGAATTTTTTTTGTTAACGGACGCAATTTTAGATTTTTATATTAATTTAATGACCGCGACAAATATCTAATATGTTAAACACGCAAGTTATCTAGGTAGGTACTTTCATTGAGGTAAATTAATTATGAATTTGACACATACCTATTTATAATTATTTAGTTCATTTAAAATCTCATTTAATAACACAAAGCGCCTGTACGCACAGCGCAAGATGACCCACGAACTATAAACTACAAATGTAAATTGTTTATGTCGATTGATTCACAAAGTTTACAATAACAAACAAGTACTCATCAGGTTAGCTGGCAAAGGTTACAGGCCATCAATAAAATAAATAAATAATACCTACTCTCAATACTATAAGTGCGAAGTATCAAGTAATTAATTAGTACTGGCCTATGGAAAAGGTACCTATGGAATGTAAAAAATGTGTAGGTATCTACATACCTACTCGTAGTAACAAATCATTTCATACGATCTTATCATGATTCCAATATCTACATACTTACATATCTAGATAAAAACATGTAAGTTTACAGATAAATAGGTTAAAAATTAAAAAAGTTATAAAGATAAAGTAAAAATCGATACTGTTACCATGAAACGGAAAGTTTTCTAATTATATCGTCTTATGAACGTTTGAAGTTTAAACGCCCATTTCTATTGTTTAAATCAGAAATGGGCAGAGAACCTCATTACGAATTCGCAACTGGGTTCTCATTTGAATTGAAACTTCAGTATAGGCCATATCGCTTGCGTTGTGTGTGCCACTTAATTTATATAGGTATAGGTAGCTACTTACACGCAAAATGAAAGTGTTCCGCAGATTCTCCAACTCGATATTATAATACCCACTTGCTTATGAATGACTCAAGTTACTTTCTCAAGTTCTGAACACACTGTCACTCTCGATCACTCTCATGTTCAATTGGTAACATTTTATAATGGCACACCGATCAATACTAATTTACTTTAAACCGTATTGCAACCGCAACAAAGCAGCTGTTATAATAAAATTAAACGTTCATATTATGCACAAGTTAACCCCCTCAAACAAAGTTTTTTAACTTTTATTATTGTGCGCGCTGCTAAACCGGACCGCGTTTTGCTTTATTTATTCCATTTAATATTTTGCGCTTGTTTTTGCGAAATGCACACTCTACGTATGTGTGGACGGCACGGGCTCCGTGTTTAATTTGAACTGGTCGACTATATCGCTTGTTTTAAGTAATTTGGTTAGTGTTTAGTATACACGAACGACTGGCCATTATCAGCGGTTTGATAAAGCGCGCAAGTCGCGAGCGTAGGGGCGCGCGCGTTGTGATTGGATGACTGCGCGACTCTCCGCGACCTGCCGGCCGATTTGGCGGGAGAGATCCACGAACAAACCAAACCGCGTCTCTACTGCATCGGATGCAGCCTTTCTATTGAATGTTAAATTTCGCGAGCCCTACTTTGAACTTGTTTCTCGTTCGCGAGAAGGAATTAAGGTCGATGCCGACTAAGCAGCACAATTGCTGCGCCCGCGCCGCCGTCTGCGCCTAGACAAATGCAAGCGTAACTAATTTGATCTTAGGTCAATTAGTTACTTCGCGTCGACACTTAGTTGTAAAATAATAACTGTTGTCTCGAGTTATTTAATATACCTACTGACTCGGCTGACTATTTATATATCTCTCAAAATAGAAACAAGATTCGCTTTGTCTCTACTTTGTCGGCGTTTTCTCTTTCACTTTAAAAAACACTCTAACATTCATTATACTTTTACGAGTTTTTTATCGTGTCCGGCATTAAACACCTCAAGCTTGAAACTAAATATTGCTAAACCACAAGTTGCAATATACTGAGCATTCGATATATTAATAGCAGCATCAAGAATAGCCCTTATAATGACGTCATCAAATTAGTAGGTAGGTGGTACTGTAGAAGCCAAATCCAGGAAAGTGGGGCATTCCTCCTACATAGACACATTTGTGTTAAACATACCTCATATTAAATTAAGTACTTCGGCTATTCAAAGCTGTAACCTAGATTTTTATTATTAGATATAAATGTGACTCTACATTAGGTAGGTAGGTCTTTACTTACAGCATCGAACCTGAAAGTTTGCAAATAAATCAAATAGAGATACTAAGTACTTACATGTGTGTACTTACGCAGTAGATAATAAGTAGTTGATGGAACTTGTTTGTGTTAGTGAACATACTTAGTATTTTATCTTTGACCTCTGTGTACCTACTTGGCAGTGCAGTGTATGATTTATGAACTGAACATAATTGGATTTTATTCATGACTGTTATGACATCTATAAGTATATCAAATATTCTAGTAAGTACCTATTTGGGTAGGTTTAGGTACCCAAGCATATTCCTCTCTCATTTAAAATCGCAGCGAAAACCACAGAACTTTACTATGCTCACCTGAATAAACACCTACACATTAATTCTCATTAGGAAAATTAAAATATGATATTTTATTTATAAAACTTGGGTTTTTCGTACAAATAACATACCTAGTATAGATATACTAGGTATTATTTATATATTAGGTATTAGTTAGGTATAGGTACATTAATACCTAGATAGGTATTAATGTACCTATACCTAACTGCCGAGCAATAATACAAAGACGTGTAGGATTATCTCCAAGGTAAGTAAGAATTTAAACAATAATGTTTTTTTATAAGGCACCATTACATGCCAAGGAGATATTTAAACTCAAAAACAAAAATGTTGCTAGTAATTTCCGGCAGTTAAATACGCGGTACGTCGTAACTTAGTAACTACATAGGTACCCTGGCGGTTCTTACTAACAAAACCACTCAAATCTATAACCCGACTAAATACAAATCAATGCTGATAGTATGACGTGGATATGGCGTGGATAACCGTTAATTTATAAAGTTTGAGTAGGTACCTATACGTTGAGAAGGGTCTCAGTAATTTTGTACGAATGGAATTGAGCCACATTCTAGTGCTCATCGTGCTCTACCTACATTAGAAACACTTTAATTAATTTACGCCCAATCAAACCTTAGGTATAGGTATTGGACTAGTATTTGTATAGGTATGTACTAACTGTTATGTAGGTATGTACCTACCTCCATAAATAGTAGGTTAAGAAACTAAATTATATAACTACTAATGCTATTAATTTTATTGTAAAAAATAATTAATTACTTACCTAATAATAGCTAGGAATACATGTTGTAAGGCTAGGTATGTAAACACACATTAAATTGTTCTAGCACATCTAATCAAATTATGTAAGTTCGCAAAATTACCTACCTAATAGAAGTATACCTACAGTCTGAACCTAAATTAATTTAATGCTTAACTGGTTAGGCATATAGGTATTATACCTAACCGTTATTACTTAGATACTGGATGGGTAAGTACCTACTCGTACCTACTTACAAAAGTAGAATGCATTTTTTTTTAAAGTAAACGGAAGCGTCCTATAAAATCTAGTACCTACCCATCTTGGCGTACTCCTTTCTTGGTTCTTTATATAAATAAATAAACAATAAAATAACACTAAAACCAAAACAGCGCCACAAAAGGAGCCAGACACCATGGTTTAACGCGTGAACTCCGACGTAGTACCGTTACTGCATCCGTGGGAGTTACCAATGGTGTGAAATACCGTGCTATTGTTACACTAAACTCTACTTAGCTAAGTAACTACTTAAAATGTAGAGTCATACGTACACAGGACTAAGTTCTAATTATCGTGTTTTTGGCTGGTTCCTACTTTCCAAAAATATCTTTTTATTATTTACTTAACATGAATTTCGAATTTGCAGAACTCTATATTACATTTATGACTAAGAACCCACGTAAAATGTAAACTCATACACATGACTAGTTTCAAATTAACTTTTTTTGTACTTATCTACATAGGTAGGTACTTTCCAAAAATATCTTTACTTATCTTTACTACTTACATAAAATTTGGAAAACTTTGCAGAACTCTACATTACAAATTATAAACAAACAAAGGGCGGCTTTATTGCTAATCTATAATATAAAAATGAATCGCAAAATGTGTTAACTCAACAACGCCTGAACCAATTTTATCAATTCTTTTCTTAAATGTTCATTGAAGTCCAAGGATGGTTTTTATGGTGAGAAAAATTCGAATAATTGCCGGGAAAGCCCTAAAATAGCTCTTTTCTTTTTCCCATACAAATGTTAAGGCGAAACAAAGTTCGCCGGGACAGCTAGTTTTAAATAAATTCTGGTAGGTAGGGTAAAAGAACAAAATAAGTTAAACTCGAATCAAACAGTCTTATGTACTAATCTAAGTAGGTATATTAAGTAGGCAGAGACCTACCCCAATGGGAGAGAGGCGTGACGGATGTGTATGTATGAATGTATATTAACTTAATATAATACTTAATAAATTGAATTTATAGCAATAAGAATGAACGACGAGAATCTTTCAAGAGCAGTGTAAGGTACTTACTTAATATTAAGCAATTTAGGTATTTACACAATAGCCTATCTACTTACTCGTTTATAAGCTCGATCACTCTGGTTTAAAGCAGCCGACATCAGTAGCATTGTGGGACCTATTTCAGCGGACATAATGCGACAATTTAAAAATTATTTCCTTATTTGCAAAGGGCAATAACCTATTATAATATTTACAAGGAACCCTCTCATGAGAAGTAGAGAAATACGTAGGTATTCTTCTATGAAATAGCAACTTCTATCTATTCTTCTTAATTAGTACCTTTGATAATGGCTGATTAACTTGACCCTACAATTAGGTAAGTTTCCTATTATGTACTTATCTATACAATTGAGTAAGTATTAATTTACTTTTTGGTTAGGTATATTAGGAGTTTTTGAATATTATGCCTACCTACCTGATAGGTATCAGAATTTTGGCCGATATTGGTATGTAATAGGTATCAATAAGTATCTGAAAAAGTTCTAAAGCTCTGATTCTTAGAAAATTCAAAACCCCAATGCAGTAAGTTATAGGTAGATACCTACCTTAGATTTAGTTTAACTTAACGTATGTGCTTATGAAGAGATTGCCTATCGTAGAACCACAGGTAGAACGTACCGAGACTGGAAACTGTGTCGATGCAATATTACAACATCGTTAAACGCTCGGTAGGTATGTGTACCTAACTAATGAGAAGTAAGTAAAATAGGTTGGTACCTAAGCTGTTCTAGTACCTACTTAATACACAGTTAACGCCGAAAAAAGGCAGATAAGTACCTAAACTACAATACCTACCTACTCATCGGTCTAATGCTGGTTTCCTTAGAAGTTAAGAACTCAAGACATCAACCAAGAGCTCACTGCTACTCAGCCTACTTGTGTGCCAACTCAATGCAAACGTTGAAATTTTATAAAAAATATGAAATGCTATAATTTAAATTTTCTTAAAATATGTTATAAATTTATTAAAGTTATTAACAAAAATGATTAATTAACAGCCACTAAAAATACATTATTTGAATACTTAGAACGGAACGTTTTAAGTGTTGCTAGACTGTGAAACAAATATTACTATTCAGAGTACCCTGTGTAGGAACAAGGAATGCATGATTCTAATTGATAATATCAACATAAGTTACACGTTAATTTTTAATTAAAGTTTAATAATTTTATATAATTTCATAGCATTTTTAAAAACTTGTAATTGCTTGATATTTTATAAATAAATACCATAATACCATCACGTTATTGGCAGTTTAGTAGCAACACTTGCAGTTTCAGGTGGTCTCGTAATCTGTGTGACTTTTTCTTTTATTTTTTGATTTTTTAGCGAAATTATAAAATGTACACTGTCTCTAAAGGACCCAGCAAAATAGTGGCAAAAACTCGCAGAGGTGTGTGATAGTTTTACCTTGATTTTATTGATAAACATCGACCTTTAGGTCTGTGGTCACGAGAGGTGAACTTTTGATTGTTCTTTTTCAGGTCTTTCACAGAATTTAGAGAGATTGGATAGTCGCAAGGACCATAATAGGAAGTCTTCAGAGTCTGATAATGGCGAGATTGTTAAGTGAGTACCTAGGAGAGTGTCTGATGCAATGCATATCTTAAAGTCAATTTCCTCTTAGAATTTACATAACCTCCCGGCGCGGAGTCTGGGGCCTGTTTACTTCAATTAGATCTATTTACATCTAAGACTTTGAACCGCTATTTGTGTTTTACAAATTGCACAATGATTTCACTAATAAGTTGATGTGTTGGTGTTGTTTCAGTATGCCCAAGCCAGTATTTCATTCCAATGGTAAAAAAACAGTTCACCAGAGAATACAGCACCACGTGATCACTCCACAGCACGAGGAAATCATACGATTTATTAGTGAAAGTAAGTTTACTTCAACTTTATTCATCAAATGAACTAAATATGTTAATAAGTGAATTGGTACAACATCAAAATTGGTTTTTATTTATTATTCATCTCATGACATGCATAGGACTCAAAATAAACATAAATTCAGCTAATTTCATACATCAGATATCTTTGAAAACCTATCATCAAGTTATTTAATAGTTACCATTAAGTTTATTGCAAGCAAACATAAACAATGTCTTAAATTCAAGTGTAATTTTGGGTTACCTATGAATAAATCTTTATTGAAATTGAAAAAAATATTATGCATTTCTCAGTATAATATAATTTGTGGTAACATTTCAGCTTGGACACAGACAGCATATGGAGAAAGTGAGCCCTCAACACCAAGTGGCAGTATCGGTAAGGGCCCTTTTAAATACCTACTTATTTGTTGAGAACTATTATGTGAAAATAAAATTAGTGCTACTACAAATTGAGTTCTTTTTTAACCTATGTTACTAGGTTCTTGTCAATTGTATATGTAGTATGCTTATTTGGAGTTCCTAAAAATAGTTAACAATTTCCAACATCTTCCCCAGGATCAGGCAGTTCGTCACCAGCACCACCTTCAAGTATGTACTACCAGGACGACCCTCCCAGCCCCAGCCTCCTGGACTTCAAGCCCTTTGACCTTGAGACGTGGTGGGGCAAGAGACTGTTCCAGAACATCACCAACTCCCTCTGAAACCCTGAGCCAAACACAACAGGAACAAGAGAGTCTGCGATAGCGTAAGTCACAATCATCTGCAGTTTACTAAGTTATATCATTAATTTATAGTAACAACTGCTTGCGAAAAATAAGGTACAACTCTGAAAATTCGCAATTTGTCCATGTTAATGTTTTAAGATCGGAATAAAGTTACTAAATTAAATTATAATTAATTACAGATGAAATTAAAATCTGCTTTGGTTTCAAGCAAAGTTTATAGTTATACTAGAGGCTAATCATTGGAATGAACATAAGAATTTCGAGCCAAATCGAACATGCCAAGAAACTAACGTTCATTCCTCTGCTGAGTTTTTAAAGCCCATACAAGCCGTTTTGATAATATACAATAATTTTAAAGAGTTTAAGAATAAGTGTTAAATGAAAAATTTAGTAATCTACAGGTGATTGTGGATCTCAGTAGGTATTTCATATCGTAAGTGATTGATATATTTCCAAAAGCTCAATTTGGTTGCAGATAGTGTTGTTACAGGAACCAATATTCTTTAGATTGTTCTGTTATGAGATACTTTTTATGGTTAATATTTTATTAATTATCATGCAATTGTCACATTACTAGGTACCAAAGCTTTATTTCCTTTTAGTTGTTTTTTTAGTGAATGTCCATATTTTAGTAGAAACTATATCAATTTATGAATGGAATTTAAACTAGTCTGCGAATAATTCACATGTTTTTAAATATTATTTTCTTGTTTGTTTATCCTTTACATATTGTTACTTTAAAAATTATGTTACATTTACAAATAAGATTTTATATGTACAAATCATGTGTGCATGTTGCAAGGTGTGTTGTAAATATACAAATTGTAGCCTGTATGAATATGAACTGCTACTGAAATGGGCGCCGTTTACTTGTAGCCTTATTTTATCGATGTTTTACAATACTGAAGTGCCTCAGTAACGAGCAATAGTTATCGCCAGTTAGGTAAATGTAATTGTTACATAAATGTTTATGTATAAAATGTGTGTTGTGATTGGTTGTTAGCTCGCCGTTTCTGAATCTATCGCTTCTTGTCAAGTCTAGCGCAAATTTTTCTGTAGGTAACCATGAATAGAATTATTATTCTTTATCATTAATCTAGATATACCTAGATACTTTCCATTTACTTATACCTAACTTGTAGGTAGTTTATTATATTGTGACGTGTAATTTACATTTTGTAACTTTATATCTGTAGCCAAAGCCATTGGTTGGACTTCAATGAAATTATTACAAATATCTGAGCTTTTCGCCTTTACATACGTTATCCCTAATTTTAATCACAAGTTTGGTCACACACATACTAGAAACAGTGTGATTGTTTTATATTAATACAAGACAAAATGTATGAATGCGAAAAAAAAGTGTGAAGGATACATTAATTTGTAGTTTTACACGGAATTCGCAGTTCAATTTGTAATGTCTTGTATTATTAATTGTAAAGGAACGGGTCAACTACAACGACGTGACACAGCGCTGACTAATAGAGCGATGAAATGTGTATCTTTTCGTATAGTAAATAAAATATATTCTGAATCGCTCTATTAGACGGCGCCGCGCCGCGCTTCGTCGCTGTGGAAATAGACCCTAAGCGATTGTAGATGTCCAGTTCGGTCAGACATATCTACTTTTATAAGAGCATTTTATAAGTCCGGCGATAGAAACAATATGATGAAGAATCTGGACACTTACAATCACTAGTTCAATCCATACTGTTTCAGCTACTTTTTAAGATGAATAAGTCTTTTAGAGCATCAAAAATAAAATCAAAATTTATAATGCGCCCAATGTTAATTTACTGCGAAAAAGCTTGGAATCTTATGATGTAAACCTTTTTAATATTTTGCATCTTGCTCGAACCCAAAGATCTTGTGTCATACCTTCTCTTTCCTTACATTTATTGTTTGAAAATGTTTATATGATTGTTAACACAGTATTCAAGTTGACCTGTCTGTTAGTGTTTACGACTGTTAACCGTTATCAACTTATCAATGTTTGATAACTTTTAACTATGCGGTGTCTTTTGTCAATTATACGATGGAGCTTATTCTGGTAGAGATAAATTGAAATGAAACCTGAAAGCTCTTAATTTATAAGGATAGAGTTGCATTTCAGATAGATTAATTTCAGTTTATCTTTGCCGGAATAACTACAAGTAACAAATGCTTGTGTAAATTGACATACATGTTACGAATAAATTCAGCATGCTTCCTGTGAAGCCGATCAATGTCTTCCAAATGTTTTGGTGTCGTGAATAACTAATGAATGTTATTATTATTATTATCTTTAGGTATTTTAATCTTCGGAATATTGGTTTTGTTGCAGTTGTACATGAAGTCTCATGTTCTTTTGCTCCAGTTAACAAACTTGGCTGCAACTTTCAAAGATTTTATGAATAAACCTTAATTTTAATGTAATATTGTGGGTAGTGATTTTTGCGCAGCGCCAAGCATATTTTGTATAGTTTATTCTTTGGAATATAAAAAGGCCTAAAAAGACAGCTTCCAAAGATTTAGTTAGTTTTAGATTCAGTGCAACAGTGATGCACAAAAATCTATACAAACAATAAAAGAAAAATGCACGCAATGTAGTTTTTATCCTTTTAGGTGAAATATTTTTGAGTCAAAGTAGTGATATTTCAGGAGATAGAATATTTTTAGACTGATTTAGTTTTAAAAAGTTATGCTTTTTGTTGTAGTTGAACAAATAAACCATCTGACACTGAACTATTGATTTTTATCTTTTCTAAATATTGCGCTGGTCCGGGATCTAACAAAATGTTAAATAAAAATTACCTTTATTTATACTTGTCTTGCCTATTGGTGCATTTTAAAAGTAAAAATTATTTCAGTGTTTGACCCGAATACAGTGAAATTTTTATATGTAGGTATAAGAATTTTTTAATGAAGACAAGGTGTAAACTTTAGTAATTTACCAACTAGGTATTTAAAGCCACAGAAGTTTCAGCAGCTTTTTATACGTTTGTGTTTAAACCTAAGTAAGTTGCGAATTAAGTATCGTAAGAATCCAAAAAATAATTTTGTTGGAGTTTTGTTTAGTTTCATAAAAGAACTTTTTTAAATCGCAGTCAAATACTTTGTCAAATACCTTTCAAACTGACTTGAACTGTCAAAAAGTTTTTTGAGAAGTTTCCCATTGAGGTTTCCCAACAACCCAAACAAACAATTTTATTTCAAAATATTCTACAGTAAATAACAAATGCAGGGTAGAAATAATATAATTCACTACAACATTTACAAACGGGAGAATCCTTTCAAAGTTGAACAAAAGAACAATCAGTTTGTAAGTACCTACTCACCTTTTGATAGTCATAGCTATTTTGTCATGCTAATTTTCTAAATAAGCGAAGACCTTGCCACCTAAGTACTTTAAGAATCTTATTGTGAGTATTGTGAGACAGTATTTCAAAAAGGTGAAAGGTGTATTTTCCATATGAAGTAGGCAGGCACCTATCTACTTGCTTTACTCAACGTATTATAGAATAGAAGTAGAACTTACCTACAAGACCTACTTATTTTGTTGGTAAATGCCTAAATGGTATAATAGCAGACGGAAAGTTTACATTTAGTTTGATGATACCGACTTTATTAGTTTGTGTTTTATTGAATCGCAATCTTATCTTAATACAAGGGGGTAAGTAAGCAGGTATGAATGATATTTGTTCTTATTTCTGAATTATCTTATTCAACTGATCTGTTCGTTTAGCAAAACGAAACAGGCCAAAAGAACTTCGTCAACGGCCTTCGAAACGCGAGGAACATTCTAGAAAACTTAGAGCGAAGTCTGCAGAAGACGAAGAAGTACGAGAAGAAGCTGATTAAATGTAGGGCGTCTCATTTGCACTCGCACAGCAATGAATGGTGGGATAGCGATAGCGAATCCGAAGAGAAATCCAGGTGTTCTAAATCAGGTAAGTTTTCTTTGGCTTATTAACATAGAATGTTCTGTGCATTTTTAAAATTGTATATTTTGCTATAATATATTTATTTATTGCCCACTATCAATAGATGCGAAACCATCAAGAAGTCAAGTGGACTTGGCGGAATCTTGGTCTACTATGAGCATCGTTTGTCTGCAGTACCAGTAAGTAAGTCCTCCTATCCTCCTTCTATCCAAAGGAACTAAAAGAGACAGTAGCTAATATTTTGTTTACTAAATGAAAATAACTGCTTATCGATCCAAATCGCCATAGTTAGCAAAGGTTTTGAACCACTCGTCGTAGGCACATTACCATATCAGCTAGTCTTATTTCCTAAATTACCTTAATTACCATAACTTTCTTAATTTATCCACCAGATACGAAGAACTATCAAAACGCTACTCGTCCCTTTTAAAAGCATACAACGAGAGGTGTAGTTCTCTAAACGCTCGCGAATCAGCGGTGTTGCGACTTCGGCAACGCGTGCGCATGACACATGCACAGCTCGCACATGCGCACAAGGCCATGCTTATGATTGGAGAGAAATATTTGGCGTTGAGGGAGAGGAGGTTGACTCAGGTACCTATATGATTACCTATGTGATTTATTGTTTTGCTTACCTAAAGATTTTAGGTAACTGTTACCAATAGAATAGCCTAATAGCCTAAGCTCACGTCACATTGCCAGCGCGCGAGCGACCAAACAAGAAGTGTGATCATCGATTCATATGTTTATATCAGTAATGAAGAAAGCTAGGTATTTAAAGAGGTGAAATGAAACGCCCTGGCTCGCAGTGTGGCCTGAGCGTCATGTAGATAAGTATAACAATCATCATCCATCATATTTAAGAGCGAGCGTCGCTCTTGTCGGTGGTGTCCTTGCCACTCTGCTCTATTCTCCACCACACGTTTGAGCACCAATAAAGCTCATGTATAACAATAACGTGAGTTTTTTCGGCATCTAGAAAAGTATATACGAAGAGAAGATAAGCCGTTTGAAGCGCTGCGTGTGCGATGTATTGTCAGCGGCTGAGAAAGCTCGGTTGGAGCTGGACAAACAACTAGCTGATAGCATGAACGCTGAGAAAGATGCCGCGAGTGCTCTACTGTTGCATGAGGTATGTTGCAGTTCTTTTATGTATGTACGGTTTCGTCACAATAATAATTGTGAAGTAGGTTCCATGAAAGGACTCTTAAGAGAAAATTCTGTCAGGCTACAGTTCCTCATTTGACTACAGAATTTTGGGTGCACTTTAGGACACTCGTTACGGAGTGTCACTTTGTTATGTCTTTTCTTAACTGTATAAATAAAGGGATAAATGCTTCGGCTTGATAAATAGGTGCTTATGTGCTTATTCATAAATATCAATAAGAATTAGAAATAAGTAGGTATACTTATAAGGCGCGGCACCTAATTTGGAAAATGTGATTTAACTCACATATCTGCAGTCTACTATAAGTTCGTATCTTAGATATTGCATCATTTGTAGGTTGTAGGCGTAGATTAGATTGGTATCCAAATAATTCTCAATTCAGAAAGATTTCTTTCCATCTAATCTGAAAAACAGATAAAAGTTATTTTTTATCTCGTTTGCCTTCAGATACGTAAATGCAATCTGCTCTTCTTGGAAAATTTGAGATTGAAAGCGAAATTAGAGAGTATAACACCGGGCATTGTGCAATGGAAATCTTAGATGACCTGTATTATTGTAGCTTTTGATAACTTGACATGTTAATTTACGTTTAAGATTTTAAAACCATCTTTAGTTTGTATTTTAGAATATTATATTTTCTTTTGTAGACATAGGTACTTAAAACCAATGTCGGTTTTAGATGGCATTTCATGTGAAGATACTAAAAGCCGAAAGAAGTAGGTAATGTGTATTTTCTATCTTTTCTGATTTAATTATCTCTGTTTAGATTACGCTCGTATTAAAATAAACTTTTTTCAAGTTTAAAATATTTATTTTTTACATTATTCAACAATCACTTTAAAAGTTAATCATCGAAGCTATAGTCAGGTATTTTATTATAGTGTCGGTAATAAATTAATTTAACTTTATGAATAGCGATGGAGAGGCACCATTTCTAAACTTTGTTATAGCAGCTTTAAATTAACAATCTCCATTATCTGAAATTAAATAAAAACATAATATTTTAGTAAGAAATAGTAGGTTTATACCTAATTACCTAAGTGAAGGCAGACAATTTTATGACTATATCCTCGTATGATAGGTACCTAAGACTTCGATCTATCTATATTACCCTCGAATATTACCAAACTCACGAAAATAAAACTAAAACATACCTAATTTCAACAAAAAAATTCAAAACGTACATACCTTTTACTGAAATGTCAAGATAAAGCTGCTAAGACCTTCACTAAGTAGTCTACTTCACGAACCGCCGATGCAATCGTTTGATCTCATCCACAATTCCATCTAGGATGAGGGCCAGGTCTTCGGCTCCAGAGACCAGTGCCTGGTCGGCTTCGATAGCGAATCGTAACACGCCTCCGTAACTTAGGGATGATATGCCTAAACCTGTGATATGAGGAAGTAATGTTGCATTATAAAAGTATTTAAGACGGCATTTACTAATTTATGACAGTATAGAATTACATAAAAAAAAGAAAGTGAACAAAAAGGGAGAGACATTTTGACCATTTAGATACCTACATTGTCGCTGGTACACGAATCAGCCTCGAACTCAGAAGGCACTAGATACTTAGTTCCGTCGCAAGTAGGGGCCAAACTTGTCTTTAGAATTAAAGTATGTATGATCACTTCATTGGACTATACAACTCATATTGATCTTTATGAAGCAATCGAAATCGCTGCCTTATTTTGGTCGGTACTAAAAGGTCCTACAGCAAGCCAAGCATTTGTGACCTATGTAGGTACTCTAAAGATGAAAGGCCCGTTTTGAAGCAGACAAAAAACTGAGTAGACAGGCCCGCAATTACCTATGACAGAATATAGTACTTATGAAGTGCCCAAGACAAGACAATATGCATAGGCTAGGTACCAGCGTTCACAACGCATAAACCACAAAGCAGGAAGATGGTATACGATTACCCTCCACACATATTATGTCAGTTGTTTTCCAACCGTGGTAAATATTCACATGGCACTTCTAACAATACTAGACTCGAGAGCACTTTAATTATATCGCTCGGTAACAAAGAACAGATCGTCAATTGCCTATTAACCTTCGATAGATATTAAACGTGATTCTAACATTGTACCTATAATGTCTATAAAAAGTTGAGCTTGAGACGGCGTCAAAGAAAAAAGACGTATTCTTATTTACGACTCTTCCGTGGAGAGTTTCGTGGGAGAAATTGTGGATACCACTACCGTAATTAATTTATTGTCGAGTTCAAACACACGCTAATCTGTCTCTCGTAGAATTTATTTACGTTTCGATAGATAGACAAGTTTTTCAAAGGTTAAAATGCACCTAAACTGATGTTATTTTTAATAAGCTACAATATTGCATAGTCTATTTTACCTGTAGTTCCTTTATGCGGTACAAAAAACACCATGGATTTAAGGGTGTTTCCTCCACACAAAGTTAACTCCTTCGGTCCTGGCATGTTGCTGAATATTAAAGTGGCCTTATCGCTGTACAATAAAGGCCTTAGAATGCCAACGGGAAAAATTCTACCCACCAATTCCAAGAAATATTTATTAACCTGAAAGGTAAATTATTTGTAGAGTAAAATTATGCTGATTTCGTTTCGAAAGCAATATTTAACTTGTTTTGTTTTAATTCACCGTCTTTTTTATGAAAACTGTGCAATTTTGATCGATTTCGTGCAATGCTTGCCGTGCCTATGGAAAATTCGAGTGTCTGGATGTAGATAACCAGACATATCCCTATAAAATTACTATATAGGCTCGGATCTATAAGATGACTTACCAAGGGATCAGCACTTTTACGGAGTTCTTTGCAACGATTTTTAATATCCACTAAATTATCTTCTTTCACGGGAACATTTAATATAGTTACACTGAAATTACTCTCCAAATTCTGATCGTCGCTTGTCTTCGGAAATCTAATTGGGAGAATTACGCCTACGTCTACTGGAACAGGGGGCACTTTCTGTTTTAAAATAAAGGAATGTTCTTAGAAAGAATGGCATATATAGTCTTAATTGAATTTAACTGAACTCTACATCAACTGATTTTTTACTATGAGATTGACAACGATGTTAGCTACCTTTTCTACAACTGGGCCTACTTTTTTTTATTGTCGTCTTTTAATTTAATAATTATTATTAAATAAGGTATATACTTACTTCTAAAAAACGTCTTAACCCGCTCGATAGAGCTGCTAAAAGAACTTCCGAAAAGTTTAGTTCATCAGCATTATTTTTAATTTCTTTGATTAAAGTAAGGAGGTTTTCGTCTGACTCTGTCCACTTAAATAACTTCTTTCCCTTAAGCTTAGGGCCATGTAAAAGATTTGCGTCAGGTTTTCTAAGGGCACCGTCTATAAAACAGATGGGCATTTCAAGCAATGTCCGCATCATACCAACTAAAGTGCTTGGAGATTCGCTATTGCAAGTTTCAGGTAATGAGAACATATTTGTTGGGTTATCGGTAGTTTTATCAGCAAACATTTCACATAAGAACTCGATTAATGCCACTCCATCGCCAACCGAGTGGTGAACTCTTATTATAATCCCAAAATCTCCTTTTTCATCGGTAACATTTCCAATCCTTTGGCGCGTAATAAGAATTTTGAATAACCCTCTATCTTGGTATGGCAGTGGTTGCTCTTGAAGATCGGACATTAGGTTTTCCATATTCTCAACATTGTTTTTGGTTTTCTGTGGCAGTTCTACAACTTCAACATATTGATTCATATCGATTTTGCTATAACGACGCCAATAGAAGAATCCGTACGCCTCGTTTCTTCTGTAGAAAATTTTCTTTGCCTTTTCATTGGTGGTCACTTTTTCCAATTCAAGTTTGATTTTATCGGCTATAGCAAAAGGAGAATCAGATTCTATGACTCCTAGTACATTGATTATACTTTTTGAAGTATCATCTTCGAGGCACCAAAACACATCAAAACTGTCCAAAAAGCTTACAAATCTTACGTCTTTCTTCTTAATAATAACTGAACACAATTCTCTATAGATTAGAAGCACTAATAAAAATATACTTATTAAAGGGAATAGAAACACTAAGAAAGTCAATACGATTGTCCTTGAAAATGTCTTGGCGTTGAATATTTTAGATAAGTTAGCTTCCAACGATGTAACGCTAAGCATGTTAAACTGCAAACGAAATAATTAATTAATTACTTATGCTGCTAAAATAATATTGACCTCTTATTGTTTGTAACTTATAAAATGTAATTTTATTTTTACAAATAATAACAAAACTTTACCTCATACCGAAGAAAAAAGATATCCGTTACGAAAACAATAAAAATTCCTAGTACAGTGCAAAGTCCCATCGCTTTTGGTTCACTAGTTACTTTTTCGATCGACGTACTGTTTGAAAATTCCGATATATTGTATGGGAATTTGTAATCCTTTTGTATGGAACATCGAAGTAAGTGGAAGTCATCCATGATTGGTAGAGTCTCGAAAATTTGGCTGTGATGCATTCAATTAAGCACCTTATAGCTAGGATGTTAAATATTATAATTTATCGTCGTGTAAATGTCGAAGGGACGCTTGATTAGGTAGTAATAGTATGTAAATCACGAGTTGCAAGTGCTAAAGCTAAAAGAATACTGCCGCAGAAGCAGAAGCCTGCAGACATTGACATTAATAAAATATAGCTGAAACCTTAGGAATATTCAAGACATGACTATCTTATTAGCTGCTGCAGTTTAAAAGACTACTGCTTGCAATTGTTACGCAATATTTAATTTGTTATAGATACCTACCTAAGTACGTATTAAATTTTCACGATCGTGTGATATTTGTGTTAAAAGTTTTTGATAAGTTATTAGGACCCTACGTTAATCGAAATTAAAAAACATGAGTTAGAAATCCAAAATTTTACTAACAAAAATAAAGTTTTAATAAAAGTAATCAACAAATAAAATGTTATCTATAATTTAAATATGCTTATATGTAAAATTGTATAGTTACTAGCTTCATGAAGTTATATAATATCTCTAGATTTCTTTTATAGGTCCTTCATTTCTTTGCTAGGTAGCTTTTGTCTCTTGATGAAACACAATACATTGATCCATACAAAAGATACTGAAGCTACATAAACTACCCTCAAATGTGGCGGCATAAATGCAAAGTTTATTATTTGACCAGGGATCCAAAAGGCTTGATTCGCCATGAACGCTGTCCAATATTTTGCTCTGGTTTCCTCGAACAGATCTTTCCGCTTTTCCAAAAATGCGAGCACTGAAAATTTTAATAAGTAAATTAACCTCATTAAAACAAAGACTTGTTTCTTGTAAACTAAAAAAAACTAAAAAAAAAATTACGAGAGTTACGTGCACCATGCTTCCATTTAAAAAATTGATATACGTAACCTATCCTATCTAGTAGATTGTCTATGATCTAGCAGCTAGAGTCTAGCTAGTCTACACTATATTTAAGTATATTTCACAGTTTCATATAAGTAATGAATCTAAAGACGGCACGAGGTCCTGTCCCCATGGTAAAGTTAGTAAAACTTACATGTGAAGAAAATAAATAGAAGTATCGGAGTCATGATGAACTGATCTGCGCAAACTTTTGTCATTACGTGTTTGGCAGCCGCTCCCGGGAACTTTATGTCCAGATATTTATACCTGAAGTGGTATAGAAAAGAACATCTTTATACCTTCGTCTTATTGTATTATATAGTATTGTACCTATGTCATTGATAGTTTTTGGACGATATCAACTTTTTCTTTAAGTCTCTTTAAGTGTTTAAGTTTGTAAACAAAGTACCTAATTACTTAATTGTTTAGTTAAAAAAGCAGGTTACGTTCTTTGATTTTCGTCATATTAACTTCTATGCTAAGTAATCAAATAAATTATAGTGCAAAAGGTACCAGTAAGAAAGCGTCATAGGATAAACCGCACATCCAGTCCCAACAACTCGCGCCGCAGACGCAAAGTCATAATCAGGTTTTTCCACCTGAAATCGTAAATAAGTAATGTTAAAACAACTACTTACGTGCTTGGGTGTCTAATTAACATAATGTTGCATAAAGAGATGGTGCGAGAAGTCATATTTCTGTAGAAGTTAGATATAAGTAATGACTCTACACACAAACTCTACATGCCCGAATTAAGCAAAGTTAATTAACTTAAAACCAATATTGTGGTATAGGTAAGTACTTGTGCCACTTTAGGTATCTGATAGATATGTAACCCAGGGATACTGCAATACCAGAAACCTTTAAAAATGACAATATATAATAATGTATTGAGATGCATACAGCTAAGCAATGTTTGTTTCCCACACAATCGATATGATATCGGAGACTCTACAAAAACAATTAACTAGATGTAAATAGTTATAGTATTCATAAATACTGTTATTGGAATAACAGTTCTGGAGAATGCTTAATTATTGCCTACGTCATTTTAATATTATGATGGCATAGACTAGAGTAATGTGTCGACGTAAATTAACGCCTACAAAATACCAACCACGAGGAAACTATTTATAAAATGTAATCTACAATACTGATAATGTATAGTTTTCACACACATTGCGTAACATTATCATTCCCGATAGTGTAATAGCAAGTGAAGCTAATTTTGGCCGGCCACGTCAATGGTAGCGTGGCCGAGCGGTCTAAGGCGCTGGTTTAAGGCACCAGTCTCTTCGGAGGCGTGGGTTCGAATCCCACCGCTGCCAAATTCTTTTTGGTGTCTTTTATTGGATAAATACATTTTATAACGTCCACTGTTACTATTAAAATATACTAAATTTTGTTAAATTTCCTTTCAGTTATGCTGCTAAACTGATTTATTTTTTGTGATCAAAAGTTTAGTATGGTGTTTGAAATTCTGGATAGAGCAGAGCATAATATATAACAGTTTTGATCCCTGAATAAAAGGGTATACCCGAGTAGAATACCTATGCTAGAAACTTTGAAATAAATAATACGACGTCTTAAATGAAATATTTATCTTCCTATGTATCTATGGCAATAGCTAAGTATTACCGTTGTAACTTACCGTATAATATTTATTAAAAGTTTGCTGCGACATTTCAGCCGCAGAGTAGAAGACTGCATACACAAAGGTGTTTGTGAGACCCGGCCTCTGCTTCAGGGAACGCTGCCACCATGTTGCGAGGCGGGAGAACGACATTGTACTCTGGAAATTTAGAAATTGTGGTTTAATTATTGTACCTATGGTGAGATGAGCTCGACTCATTCAGTGAAGAATGGCAACCTGGCGCACAGCAGACTGAATGGAGAGCAATGAAGGGCTTTTTCCCAGCAGTGGGACGTGACAGGCTTACTGTAACTGTGAATTTATACGTACCTACTTAGATTGCTAGGTTTCAATTGAGTCTTTGAAGGTTAATCCTATTGGAAACTTTAATCTATAAAAGACGTATTTTATTGACAAATTTCAGCTTTTTCATTGCGAGTTTTCGAACAAAAGTTGGAAACAGAATAAAATATCATAAAGAGTCATCATTATTTTCATTTACAGCATTGGAAATAATTTATTTGTCTACTACTTAACATATTTTTGGTCCCTCGACTGAAAAACTAACCGGTAGCCATTGTTTAACCTTGTTATTGTATGAAATAAGCACTAACTTCATTAAATAAAATATAGGTTCTTGGTACCTATACTTATTCTAGAGGCATAATGCAGTACATGTTCTCTATTTACAGTTTACACCTAAGTAGATACTTAAATAAAACTGACACCGTATGACATTAAGATACCTGAATCACGTAATTCAGTATCGCCTTACGCCTTACACGCAATACTTAGCTATTATACTTATTATGAATGAACAGAAATAATTATGTAAGAGTAAGTTTAGTAGGCGCAAGTTTAGAGTAATGACACTGACTCATTATTTATGAGAATACATTATATTGTACCTATAAAAGTACCTACTTATTACAACCAATCAGGAAATTAAAATCGCATAATTTTGTACACAAAGTTTTGCAGGAATTGGTAAAAATTAATTATACCTGGGTACTTACGAGTAGGCACTTTACCAAGTTGACCTCGTTAGATAGTTAAATTAAGCCTAAAAATGCCACTCACTTAAACAACACAAAAACAACCCAATTTTTTCGATTTTCGGTCGCTTTTCACTTATTTTGAAACGTTTACAAAGGTGATATTTATCAAAAGACACGAGCTACGTACAAAATGTATCGTATCACACTGGCGCGCACTCCAACAACGATTCAATTGACTTCAATGGAATAATTCTAAAAAGCTATTGTCATTCATCGTTTATATGTACCTATACGTTTGCTCCATGTTGTACCCAACAAAGATTTTTAATTTTACTATCAATTATTACACATATCATGTCATTGTTTTATACTCATTTTAATTACTGCAGCTTGCAACTTTGTTCTTGGGTATTAGGTAGGTAGATAGATCAATTAAAATTTCAAATAATAACGAACGTAATTGTAAAATTAATGTCGTAAAATGTTAATTTAGGCTAAAAGCTAATGTAATTCATCGTTTGCATACAACTATGTGTGTATTTGCTAGCTAGGTAGGTATATTAATTTCATTAAATTCTATTTTTAGTTTAACACTAGTTGGAAAACTTTTACAAAAATATACTTGTTTACGAAAGAAGGATATTTAGAAAGTGGAATAAAAGTGGCTTTATTTAAGACTTCTTTTAATCTATCTAAGTACCTATTCAGAATCTTTTAATTGTATTATTTTCCTTTAACAATAATTTTCTCTAAATATTTTCCTCTGACAAAAAGACTTATGAGATAAAGTAGATAAGATTATAGTCGTAGTGACATTGAATTTAACTGAAGATAAGAATGCGTTAACAACTTCCAGAGTAAATACTCTCAGTAGTATTTTGGCGTCGAAAAGAGAACCTCCTCCTTTTTCTCGTCAGTTAAATATGTAAATATGTGCTTCTTTTTAACCATTAAAATACTTATTTACTTTATAGAGAAACAGATAGTGGTCGCAATTTGAAAGTAAATACGAGATTTCATATATTTACCTCATTTAATAGGTGAAAACAATGGCAAAGCCAAGCTGTAAAATTGAATCCGCAAAAGGCACTCCACAACACAAAAATGTTTATTAAACACGCCTAAATCATTGAGTATTTTATAAGTAGGTTTGATTAAAAAATACGTAAATAGCACAAAATATGTTAAAATCATAAAATATCTATGTTTTAAAATATTTATATACAAACAAAGTTCTGCCAGTTGTGGCAAAGTCGAGTGACAGAATATCTATGGTAGATTCACTTTTTAAAAAAACTCTTGAAATCGGTCATAAATTAAGAGATTTGAAACAAAGAAACGTTAACAGTCGTTCACTTGTTCCGAGTCACTTTTCACGTAGAGCTAAGAACATTTCAGACTTTTGATTTAAGTATAATTACGATTCATAAATTTAACTTAAAAGCATCCAAAAATTAGCATTATTACAAGACGTAGTTTGACCATACCACAACCATACGTTCATAAAAATCTTACATTTAAAGTATACTTTATCTCTCCTATCGTAATATAATTTAAGTTCTCACGTATTTCCGTTCTATGCAACGCTAATCAATTTTCTACTATAGCATGATTCCTCTGCAAACCTAGTAGAGGTAGTGCCTAGTATTTATATTGTAGTTTAAAGATTTTTATTTGTTAGATTTGCCTTTGAATCGTGTAATAAACGAAATACAATACTCGAAGAATAAGCATCTAAACACACTTAGAAGTTTTCTTAACTCCTTCCTTTACAAAAGTAGGTAAGTAGGTGGAATGCAGAAACACAATACACGCAAGAATACCACAATTTAGGAATTTATTTCCAATTACGCGTATTAGTATCATAGCCTTGTTCGCAAAAATTAACTCGAGTCCCAGTTACTATGAGTGCGTACAATGCACAGGTATCAAAATATCTGTTACAATTTATATCATTCACAGGAAATAAATCGAATTAAGCGCATTCTATGCGTAGGTAATGTAAATTTCACTTGTTGTTATTGTGACCGACAAAAGCGAGTCAGTTATCAAAGAATCAGGAACAAGGGGTCCATATCAAAGTAGCATGCAACCTGTGTTTCAACATTGCTATAACCCTAAATAGGTAAACCTCTTTGTAATTCATTGCATTTTGTTGTTATGTTATGATAACGTTTATGACTCTACTTTTTCTGTTATAAAAGCGTAGATTTAGGAAGGGAGAGAGGACCATGGGCATGACTCATCACATCACATCATAACAGATTTAGCGTCAGAAATTCTCTTTTTAAGCGGTGATATTCTAAAGTCTATTAACATTTATTTTGCCTAAAACGACTCTACCAAACTCAAAATTAGCGGAAACAGACTATAATATCTATATAGTGTAAATGGATACGTACTTAACTAGAAATATTTCTTAAATAACGTATGACTATAAAGTACGTACCCTTTATTTGAGTCAAAGGGCTTTGACTCTGCAATTTTCTCATAGAATCAAGAACGCACCTTTTGTTTTTCTCTTTACCACAAAAACATCTTGAAAACATTTTTTAAATTCTTCTA
Source organism: Anarsia innoxiella (assembly GCA_947563765.1). NCBI lineage: Eukaryota > Metazoa > Arthropoda > Insecta > Lepidoptera > Gelechiidae > Anarsia > Anarsia innoxiella. The sequence goes on along the minus strand of OX387404.1, from coordinate 3,795,363 downwards.
ATTCCCTTAAAAACTAAAACCTATTTAAGTAAGATAAAAGATAAACATAGTGGCCTACTTAATTACCTAGCTAGGCTCTCTACATTTAAGATATTTGAAGTCAAACTCGACATATAAGTACCTAAGCTTTTCTTTCTTTTTTTTCATTTCTCAATGCTATTTTCTCTATGAGTTTTCTCTATGTATTAATTCACTTACCTACTTCAATCGGCAAGTTCTTGAGAACAGCAAATAATACAGACAAATTGTGTTCACGACTCTACATTTTAACTTATCTTTGTATACCCCAGTTGCAAAAACACCCATTAAAAATAAGCTGCAATCTAACTTCGATTTTTGAAAATGACAGTGACAGTTTTTATAGCTGTCATTCGTAATGAAGTGTTATGTTAACTTATATTTCTGCAACGAGCTAACGAAACGGCTAACCAAGTTCCCCGAAAACTTCTTTAGAACTCGATCTAAAAGTTTAGTGAAGTGGAGAGTCAGTATGGTATAACGATGTTAAGAATTTAAGCACGGTGTGCGCGCGGGGGGGGGGTGACGCCGGTGCCAGGTAACAGGAGGTACGGCTGCACTGTGGTTCGAGAGACTCGCGGCTCGGACATAGAAGTTTTTATAAGTTTAATTTTGTTAGTCCGGAAAATATTGATATTTTCCAAGTATCAACTATATAGCCTACGGAATTATTTGAGTTTGGTATAATATCTAAAGGTAACATTGTACAAACGAAAAACAAAAATATTGTTATTTTTGTTTCGTCACAGGTAAAGTTCAAATTGAAGTATCAATTTAGTACTACTGTAGTCATTTGGTTCAATAGTTCAATGAAAAAACTGTATAAAAACTTTTCACGTTAACTTAGGCGCAAATTACAATCGATTAAACGTTATTTTACATAAACAGTCAAGCGTATTAAATATGGATTCCTATCGAATACATCATTGTATTCCTTCGATTTCTCAAACCTGCATGTTACACTACCTTACATACTACGCACTAGTAATCAATGATAACTCATTAATACATAATGTACATTGAAGTGGTTTTACAAAGATGCTAATGGTCTCGGATTGGACACGAAACCAAATAAATTTTAATGTGAAACATTTATGCCGGGAAAGTGGCACAGTGTGCGTTCTTGGAGCTTAGCGGTGTGCTCCCACCCACGTCACTGCATCTCTGTCACTCGCTGTCGCGCCGTCCCTCTCGCGCAGAATGTTCAGTTGCCGCGGAACTGTAGTGTTTCACAGGTGTGTGCACAGTGTGCGATGTGCGGCATCTCGTAAATAAAATAATAACCTGTTTTGTAAACTCTGCGTTTTGGGAATTACGAAAGATTGTAATCTACGTTGAATTGTTGTGTTATTGAAACAGTGATCGCGAGTTCGTCGTGCCAGTGTTTTAGTGTTTCGAAACAGTGACAACAAGTTTTTCTTGTGTTGTGCTCCGTTGGTCCTTGAGGTAGAGGCTTCATCATCGTTCGTTCTTCTTATTTGTTTGGCGGCGATTAGTGGTCAAGGTACTTATGCTTGAATGTGTTTTTCTTTGCAGCATAGTTTAGACAAAATATTTGATTCTACGATGGTTCCAACAACATGTTTATTTCGGTGGCAAAGTTATTATAACGGAAATAGATGATTTTCTTGTTTCTCTACCTACGTTATTAAAGGTATCATGGTCCTTCGAACCGGATTCGTTGCGTTTGTAAATAATTGAAGCAACGTGTATTCGTTGATCGTCTACAATGTAGGTCATAAACTGACAAAATATTCTAGCATATTCGTAGTACCTAGTTACCTAATCACAAACAATGGTTTTTTCTATCCATTCGATTTGTAGTCAAACAAGTCGATCGAATTGTGTTTTATTTATAGAGCAACCAGTCTAATTGGTATCATTAAATTGTATCGCTTGATATGGATTTCACTGACTTTCTACTGGTATTGAAAGATTAATGGAATAAATGTGATAATCACTTGGTTATCAAGTGCGTAATTGTATAGACAGGTGCATTTGGAAATAGCGGTGATTGGAGGAGTAATTGTTTGCACAGCTACCTGCGTTGTATTTATTCTTACATTTCTAGAAGTAGGTATTGTGATAAGATATTCCTCTTTAGATTTCTATTTTAATAAAGTTTTATTATTTCTATATCTATTTGCAAGTTTTAAATACCTACTTATTTAAATAAACATGTTGTTTCATATAGCCCTTTGGATATTATCCATTTGATTTAAATAAGTAATTAAATAAATATTTAAATCTATTTCCTTATCTACTGACGTAGTGAATAACTTATTTTGTTAATATTGTCATGATGTCAATCAACTTGATGTATTTATAAATAGGAAATCATGAAGAAGGAATTCCAAACAATTGGTAAAAGTGGGTGCTTAGGTAGATAATAACGGCGCGTCTAATTTCTTTGAGGTAATTACCTCAAAACGTCACTACCACGACAATGCCTGCCAAATTCCACCATCCGTGACCGTCGCGTCGGCATTCAATGCAACTGACTCTGACTCATTCAAACAAAGCGTCATCGTGATGTCATTTACTCAGGTAAATGAATACTGCATTTAAAAAGTCTCAGAGAAAACTGTTTTTAAACAATTAAATGACGCAATTGGAGATTGTTGAGATAAAGTTAACTGCAGTTCGATTTTAATGTTTTGAGCATTTAATGTAAAAAAGTGCAGAATGAAATGTACCTATGTAATAATTTTTGTAAGAGTGAACAGAATACTTCCAAAAATTAAAAATAAATAATTTTTGCAACAGTGACATTAAGACCCTTTTCGCATACAAAACATTGTTAGATGACAAAACCGAGGCTGCCGGGTTTTGAGTAGAAGGCCAACGAAGCATTTTGTCGAGAACGACAAGACCTTACTCTGCGACGAGGTCGACCACCTCACATTGAATCTACTTATAGCCGGCAATCGAAAGACAATATTATCGTCGAGCGTTATTGGGACTTCTTAATAATATCCTTAAAATAAGACGCTAAAAGGTTAGAATAAGCAAAACGGAAAAAAAACCATTGCAAGATGATTGCGCTGCGAAAAGTGAATGCTAGACTGCGGTCACGTCACGGTTGAAGCAATATCGCACAGATATCCAACTTACTCTGAAATAAAACGATACCTATTCATTCTACGTAATAGAAAAGCGTAAAAAAATATTTTCTTTGAATAGAAAATATGGGATTAAACCAAAGCAATTGCAATTGGAATTCAATTGAAAGCCACTTGTAAAGGGTTGAGTCCAGGAAGCCATGAAAGAAGGTAATCGATTCTCTGCGTAAAACAATATCGATTGTTCTTAGAAGATTGGAATGGAGTGTGAGAGACGTAACTAGTACTAAAGCATTTTTAGTGCATACTCGTACGTACGTATTTACAGCAGTATTTTAAAATACTCTTTATATGTTTAGCTGAAAGAGTTTATATTTTGAGTCCTAAGAGTCTAGGCAACGTTGTTTTTTTTAAAATTATTTACTTAGCTTCCTGTCATTACATTCCGAATTCCCTATAGTTTTATTATGACTGTGTTTGTTGAAAAATATAGAGTCATCTCGTTTGAGAATGGCGAAGTGTTTACAAACGCGGCTGTTAGTTTATAAACCGACGTGGGTGAACGGAACACGCATGTCGAGCCGTGTGCCAAGGAATCCGATGATGCTCGGAGACGTTCACCTCTAATGCACGTTTTTATAAATATTTTATTACCTCCTAATATAAATAGGTACCTATACGTTAAACTAAAATTATATTTCAAATTAAAATTAATTGATAAATCAAAGAGAGAGATCAGAGTTGTATTTGTATTTCTTTGTGTGCAATAAAGAATTTCTATCTATCTATCTATAAATAGGTGTAAGTTATTTTTACGAAAAAAATATTAATTACAGATTGATTCCTTCTTTATTTAATCGATTTTCGACCACACAAAAATATTTTTGTTTAATTTAATTTAAAAAATATGAAAAGTTACATAATTTCCGTGCATAATTTAGATTTTTTAACTTTAATATTTTTACGTAATCGCCCACTGTGCAGATTCATGTTTTGAAATACGTTAGACAAATAATCTAGCTAGGGTGTATAATTTGTACTAGAAGATCCAATTAAAACAAAAGGTAGATATTTAAAATTGCAAACCACACTACAAGTAAAATTACTTCCAATGCAGAGCCAGTGATTAAACCGGAACGCATCGATTAATTCCTTACGTAAAATAAAACAGAGTTCCATTTCCATTGCACATTTTGGAAAGAATGTCGGTCAGGCTACTTTGCATTTGTGATTGCATTTTATAGAGATCGATTCCGAGAGAATTTAGCAAGAATGCCAATTAATTAAACAAAGCGAAAAGGTGATCGAGAGGAAAGGAGAGTCGCAATCCAATATAATTCGTCATGTTATTTAAGTTAAATTGTTGAAAATCATAATTTGAAAACATTTTTTGATAATAAATAATAAATTAAGTGATGTCTTTAAGATATTCGTAACTCAACTCCAAGTATCTGACGAAATTAGTAAGTTTAATTATTTCTCAATACCACCGATATGGCTTATTTATTCCAATTAAGGTAAATGCACGTAATCTCGTCATTGTCCGAGAACTCGTCAGGTTCCAAAAAACTGACAATAACTTAATAAATACTACATATAGGTACCAAAAAGATTTGAATTGGCAATTATTTTTGGAAGTATTCCGCCCATTTCAAATGGCAACACACAGTTACAAGCGTAATAAGTATCATCGCAATAATAAGCGTCTTAAGTTGTGTGTTCCGAAAAAGTGTTATTTTTCCGATTTTTAGCCACCAAAAGTAACAGTTCCCGTTCTCCTTTCGATCTTAAGTTTCGCGAACTGTGTCAGGTATTTGATGTAAGCGATTGTGTTGCATTATAGTTTATATATCATTTTAACGGTATACATGTAAAATGGACTCTAATTATTATTTTTCTATTTATTTTAACGGCTGACAGGTACTGGTGCCGTCAAAACCATGATTGTCCCAAGTATCGTCATACTCAGACGAATATCAGGACATGCATGTAGAGTTGTCTCTGTTCTCGTCATATTTGAACATTAACACATGCAGTGCGGATTTTTTTTATTTTGTATCTAGGCGACTGCGCCAGAATGAGGGTTACCTAAGTTTTTCGGAATTTATGTATGTAAGAGCGGATGTGTATATGTATAGTTCATTAGCACTCTCTACAGCCTGAACGGGTTCATAGATTTAGACTTGAAATCGTCATAAGATTTGTATGTACATACTGTGCGTAAGAGTGAGATTGGGTAACTATATCAAAATAAAATAAAATCTATTCTTAACATGTATTTTTATTCCTAATAAAAATAAGGTGTTAAAAAAAATAAACATTGTCAATTCGTCAGCAGTGTAAGGGTTAACTTCTAGCATTAAAACTGATGAGTATTTTGTAACACTGACAGGAATAGCGTCGTATCGCCAAGTACTAGGACACCTTTGAAAAATACGTATGAACTCTGTGTCCTAAGATATAGAGTTCATATTAGCGATGAAAAAATGACGAGTATTGGGACGGCTTTGACGAGTATCAGGATATTTAAGCCGAGTACTGGTACATTTCTACCTTTTTTCAGTTTTTTAATTATTATATTTTTTTCACAATTGATAATAATTAATTATTGTATTTGAAAGAAAGCCAAATAATTAATCTTTAATCTCGTGGCATCAGATTTTTTCTACATATTACAGTTTTTGCGTGGCAGAGCTCCAAAGTCAAGGATTTTCGAAAAACGACGAGTAATGGTACTTTTACCTTAAATCCTTTAGCATACATCAATCTCCAAATAGTTTACTATCCTAAATGGTATACTTATATCAAAAAGACCTATTATTATAGAAGTCTACCGATAGGTAATTGTGTGGTAATTGGCATACATTACCGTAATATAAAATAATAAAAAACAGTAATATAAGTTCATAGGTACAATAGTTTAAAGCAATTTTATCAAAGTTACCAACCGTATCGCTAACTAATAGCTCTAATTTCTCTAGGGAAAGGTTAAGGATGGTTCCCACGGCTAGCGTGTGAGGAAGCCTTAAACACCTCTTTGGAAGTACCTACCTGCCCTCACCCCGCTCCCTTCAATTCACACGACACGGGAAGAATGTCGCGGAACAGTAATTGTAGAGAAAAACAAGGGTGAATAAATAGCGGAGTTGATGCCATATGAATGCACCAAAACAGACATTAATTAAGAGATTTTTTAAATTTTTTAATTGGTTTATCCATTTTTGTATCTACCTATATTTTTAAGTAAGAAGGGACTTGCCTACCTAAGTTGATACTCTGTTCCCACTCTCCGTTGAAGTAGTCGTTCATAAAAGGTACCTACCTACCTTCATAACAGTTATAAAATGAACTGTAACTGTAGTTCCTAAATGAATTTAATCATGACAAAGTTAGGCTACTATACATATTTTTTGATTGGTTGATAAATCGCCCCTAATTTGTCTAGTGGGTACCTACTTGAATTTTACATTATGACTTAGGTAAATATGTACCTATAAACATATTTAATTCCCTTAAAGATACCTCACAACATTTATTTAAAAATACCAAGAATGGTATTCAGTCGTAAACGGGCGTGTCGTATCACTTTACATGAATTTATAATTAAAACCGCTAACTATGTGATATTAGATGGTAATGTTCATGTTATTAACTAATGTTAATTTTAGTTCATTCATAGAGTTCCTAGGGATTAAGTTTATTACAATAATTCAGAAAACCTTTTTGACGCATTATGATTACATATATTTGATTAATTAATCCTAATTTTGGCAACTTACCTACGATTCTGACCTAGAAACATTATAAAGCAAATAAACAAAATTAAAAATTTTGAAAAATACCCTCGACGGTAATTTAATCGAAAAATAATGAAATAACTCAAAAAACCCTCGACCGAGGAATATCCGTCGGGGGCTGCCTTTAAACCAGCTAAAGTTTTTCTACTCCTAGTGACGCGAGTACAATTAAGTATTGATGTTTAACGATTACATAAAATACATTTATGAGTATTATTACTTAAATGTTGAAATTTCTTACAGAAAAGGCAGCCCCCGACGGATATTCCTCGGTCGAGGGTTTTTTGAGTTATTTCATTATTTTTCGATTAAATTACCGTCGTGGGTATTTTTCAAAATTTTTAATTTTGTTTATTTATTTTAGACTTTTTAGAGAGCATATACGGCTTGTGATTAAATGCATTAAGCTACCCTACCATGAACACATTTCTGAAAACAGAATTGTAATCCGATATTTCGTTTTGATTATATTACAACATTGTTTTGCACTAATATTGTGGCGCCCCCTAGTGAGTTACAGCAATGACACCTGTCAAAGAACATGCACCTATCAAACACAAACTCGTTATTGAAAACCGCATCAAAATCGGATCATTAGTTTAGAAGATAAGAGGGAACATTAACTTGGCTTTGCACTAATATTGTGGCGCCCCCTAGTGAGTTACAGCAATGACACCTGTCTAAGAACATGCACCTATCTAACACAAACTCGTTATTGAAAACCGCATCAAAATCGGATCACTAGTTTCGAAAATAAGAGGGAACATTAACTTTGCTTTGCACTAATATTGTGGCGCCCCCTAGTGAGTTACAGCAATGACACCTGTCTAAGAACATGCACCTATCAAACACAAACTCGTCATTGAAAACCGCATCAAAATCGGATCATTAATTTAGAAGATAGGAGGGAACATTGAATTTGCACACACAAACAAACATCTCTCACCCCAAACGCATATACCTGCTCCGTTCCGTCGTGGGTAAAAAGTGTTCTATGATACCTATTCGTAAATTTTAGAATCATCTGACAATTTTATTGACTTTTACCACTGACATCACCGACTTTATTCGATTTTAAGTGGACCTAATTAACGACTTACAAATGAATGGAAAACCCTGAATACGTAATTTCTTTGTATTGTACGTTCTGTTTTGAAAACAAGCATTACCTACATACGGAGCTACAATTTTCAGCAGAGTAACAAGTATTAACAAAAGGTGTTATCCAACAAATGCATAAGCTAAATTTTAACAGAAGTGTTCAACTGTAGAATCACTCAACAGGGTAGTGTAACCCAACTTTTTGAATGCCTTTAAACGTCTTATATTTTCATACTACACCGGCTACTTTTGTAATTAGTCGGGTTATAAGTGTTTAGCGTTTTCCACAGTGGTTTTTAAGTTTTAATAAAAGAGTGGAATCGTCCCGATCGCGACTAACTTCAAGACAAACTTTCTCTCGTGACAGAAAGAATTGTCATCGCGTCAACCAACGGGGCTCTCGCGGCTTTCTCGTGAGTCAGTTTCTTATCATCCATTGTGTACGTATTTTAGCTCACATGGTACACCATGAGGTGTACGAGTATGTTTGCGTTTCTCAGCGTTTCCTTCCACGAAATAAGATCAAAAAGACTTCTAAGTGCTATTTTACTAGTTGCTCGTAAAGTATAATCTGCTATGCACGTCTCTTTGTACGCATTGTAGTTTTTCGCTTCGTAGAACATATTAATAGTAGTATAGGTGTATTATGTATACGGCTGTTCATTTCCTTTGCTCTGTGCCATATAATAATTTATACTGCTGCTTTCCATCGTATTGACGGGTATTGACTTGACATATAGTTTCTAAAACAAAAGCAAAGCTAATTTTTAGTTAACTTTTGTTATGCAACTCCTTTTTCATCATCAATAAGTATCCGATGGGAATGAGGGATGGGTGACAGAAACGTATGTACCTACCTAGTTACGAACTTTTTGTGGATGAGCCTTTGGAATTAAATGGACATGCACTGTCATAAATACTTATAAGAAAATTACAAGTAAATCGCAGTTCACACAATCCGTGAAACCGCTTGACGAATTTCGTGTTTGATTTTCTAGCAATTCATCACCAAAACATGACTAAACGAAACAAAACATCTGTCGATATTCGACACGGCTAGGGGCGTTTCAAATCTGGAATTCACTTGTAACCAATACTTAGATAAGCACGTACGTAAAGTATCCTATCAAAAGTACAGCAATTTGTGTCGATAATTTGTGCAATACGAGTAGGTGTTTTATCTTTTGTTATAGTCCTTTAATAGTATTATTATGATGTCGTGACGATATTTTGATCAACTCTTTTAATAGAACTCGGACTAGCTGTAGGTAGGTACCTAATTGTAAATTAAGGTGGAACCCTATAGTTATCATTTAACAAACGCTTTGAGCTAATCTCGCCTCAGTACCTACCTACACCTGAAAATATAGATAGAATATCTAAGTATGCATTGTCTCTAAGATTACTCACGGATTTAACGATTTTTTCAATTGAAAATTCCGATCTACCAATCTCTTAATTACACCGAAAGCATCATTCGGTCCACCCCACAGGTTGAGTCAATAACTTTGAAACCTACAATGGTATATACTGTATCTTCGATGCACAGTATTGGGTACTGATACATAACAGTAAATTACGATGTGTGGTGCACTATACGGTGTTAACTGGCACCTTACCATTATTTCCCCATCAGTGATCTACATTAAACAGGGATACAGTTAGTAATAGCAGGGTAATGATCTTCGTGACGCGGTAACTGACTATAAATAATATTTATAGTTTTATAGACGACATAAGTACGTGCTGTAGGCAGACTTCCTATTATTATACAGATTTGTGGATTGGAAACTTTTAACTAGCTGAAATAGTATGGATGGATAGGTACATACCTATAAAATTGTATAAGTACCTATGTTTGAATATTGTTTGCGATAAGTGATCAAAATCGGAGATTTTTTTGTTAAAATGACAACGACTATTTTTATGACTGTTTATAATAAAATAATAACAAAATATAAAAGAAACACGCCTTACAAACAAGCTCTATTGTAAACAAAATAATAAGGAACAAATTAATTTAAAACACAACAGGCAAACGTGATCTCGAAAAATCTCAATCTGACACTCTCGTGACCTTTATGACAAAAAATATAATTTCAATTTAATACAATTTTCGAAGAATAAATACTTACACCCTCGTCTGAAACTTCTTGATAACTTGTTGATAAATAGGCAGCAGGTAAAGTAGATTGTTTGTGAACCACCTGAACAAACACTCGAAAGCATTGTTCTACCATTTATTCAGTATGTTAGAGTCTAGCAGTTTATTTGTTTAGCAACGATGTTGCTTAATATTTGCATATTAAACAGCTGGATATTCTTGGAAGGTTCTAGAACTTTCACTTAGAAATTGATTAAAGCTTTATTTAAATCTAAAATACCTACCTTATCTTAACAGCAAAGGTAATACGAAGGTTGTACAGTCACTTTTTTCGAAGTAAGTAAGAACCTTATAAATAATATCTGCCAAAAAATGCGATTAATATATTTTTCTATAAATTCAGTTTCGGTTTTCGGCCAATCTTGTTCTAAACAACTAGGTTATTGAATATTGGTAATGAATACCTATATCTAATGACTCTCTGGCTAAGGTTACTTTATCACGCAATATCTGTCTATGAAATAATAGTGCTATAGTTTGAGCAGATTCGTTGTATCAAGATCAATTACATTAATAGAATACCTTACAAAAATCTTTTAAAGGCATTCCAAATAGGGTACTTATGTCCCTAAAGTTGATGCCAATCCTTTATGCACTCGAATAAAATTATTATTCCAACTGTGCATAAGGTTTAAGAAAAAATAATAAGCAGCTAAGAAAGAATGTGTTGAGTCTTAGTTACCTACTTACACTTTAAGCTGGTCGTTTCAACTTGACACATCTTAAACCTTGTTATCTTACATTAATCTTAACAGCTCAAGATAGTGTTGAGGGTTTTGCAGGCGTGTCTTTGCAAAACCGTGAGAAAAAACCCTTTCATTTTATTTATGAGACAAGATCGTCAATATTTTATCTGTCTACCAAGTTTCTCTTATACCAGAAGCGTAGGTATCTATGTATTTGGAGCTTCACTTACAAATGATAGATATACCTGCATGCAGAGCACCTGAATATATCTATCTATTTACCTTTTAAAGCACTTACCTTCACCAAAAGAGTGAAAAACAAACCCAAGGAATAGCTAGTACATATTAATAGAATATACATATCATATTCCAAACTATTTGCACCATCGTAAGTTCAATATCAACCCTTGACTTCTATAGAGTCTCGTTTAAAAATAGAACCACTCCAATCTATAAGGGTTAGTTACACTGGCAATGTCTATAGTTATTTCTATTTTAGTAGATTTACGATGCGTTTAGACGTAACATTAATTTAATAGCGCCGAAAAGTGCATTTATAATGGTTCTCAAACAATACTAAATCACTTAGAAATGGGTATGTCGGAAGAAACTAATGGCTTGGTTATAAATCAGTGTGTGAAGTTAGTAAAGGGCGACCTAGAACTTCATAATGAATGTGTTTAAAAGAAACATCTATGAGATATTGGTTTGTTTAAAGTTATATTAGCTTTCTAAGTTAGTTTTTCTTTTCTCAGCATCATCACGTACTTTATAGTGACGTGCGTCAATCTTTTAATTTTTAACATCATTTATTATGTTTTTTTCAAGATCTTTTCTTTTCAACTCATTTATAATTTCAATTTGGTTTTATTCATTGCTTTTGTCGATAGAGTCTCCGTTGTTTCATTCTATTCTCTCAGTTTGACTATTTGACAATGCCTTTTGCCTTCTTATTTTAATAAAATCATATTTTAGCTTCTTATTGTAGCCTTAAAAAACTGAAATGTATATGTATAAAGTATTTTCAATCAAATACTGTAACACCTGCGAATTTGTGTATGTGCAAAAGATTCTTATTCCCACAACTCACGTAGATACTTAGACATCTCTAGGTCATTTTGTTTAGATACTTGTTAGACCAATCGCATTACTTTGACTGTTTGCTGTTAATTGTCTGGTCACGTTTGAGCAACATATAAACTAGCTTGCGCCTGCGAATTCGTACGTAATGTCTTTAGTTAGCGCCATATTTTCGAAGAATCACATAATTTTTAATGCGTAAATATTCTGTGAGCAATCTACAAATAATGTAAGTTTTTATTGAAATATTTTTACCCGAATGTAAGTAAAAGATTAGCAAACCTCCATTCAAACATTTTCCAATGGAACAAACGTTCCATTTTACGTTTCCATTATTATTAAGATTTTCCTTATTGCCTTTTATCTACGCTTTACTTCACTGATGCGAAATATGCAAATATGGTTTCATAGCTAAGTTTAGAACAGGTTATAGGTATCTAGCGGTACTAGGCACGAGTTGTTATTGCTAATAAAATTCAATACTTAGATTATATTTTTGACCTCTAGTTTTCCTGTTACATCTGTGATGTAAATATCTTGAAATGAAGTGAATATGTATGGTGTAGACAAGTTGTTTTTATGAAAACTATCCATACCTGTATTATAGGTAGGTACTTAGTTCTCGTATTGTGTAGGTATATTTTCATATGAAGACTCAACCCATATCTATGTTACCTATTGGTACCTTCACTCATACCCTTTTTACCAAGGTCACATTTTACGTAACCCAGGTTGTAGAAAAAGCCGATAAAATCAGTTTGCATTTAACATCGTGCAATGACAGTATCAGATATAGTTTTAATGAAGCGAGCTTGATTGCCTTTCCTAGAACTGGCTGATAAATACGTTTATAGAGACTGGTTGCCAATAACTCTCCATCACGCTCTCCATAAAAAAGAAAACTATTTTTATAAAAGTACTTGCATAAGTATGACTGAAAGAACTAGTCTTTTGTATGACCTCATGTTTGCTTTATTTCATGTTGTAACAAATAATAAATAATCAAGCAGCAAGCAACTTTTCTATAGCATTTTCAATAACAAAAGGCGTATAAAAATAGATGTTATTGTTAGTATTGTTATCTAGAATACGAAACAAATACTAGCGTAACTAGAATAATAGAAAGGATATATGAATGTCTGCTTGTATATTTATGTAGCATTGACTTTGGACCTTGATCTTCTGAGTAGCGTCATCATGACAAACTGAGTCATGACGTCACAAAGGCTAAACAAACGTGCCAAATAGCGCTGTGCCAAATGTGTAGGTAATGCAAAAACATTGATCTACAATACAGATCGCGAGTTGAGTGCGGAGTAAACAAAAAACAGCATAGATTCTTAACTTTGGTTAAAAATGACGTAATTTGTACACGTATCAGACATTTTGTGGGTTAGGTACTCTTTTAACGTGACATGCCGACAAAGGGTATAAGGGTGCCTTTCCACCAGAGATGTGCTATACTATGTTGCTATGGATGCGTTTGATATCCACCAATCATATTCAGGGTGTCCTCATATTCAATGATTGTGATTGGTTGATATCAAACGCATCCATAGCAACGTAGCATAGCACATCTCTGGTGGAAAGGCACTCCAGATAGCGATAAACTAAAACCTACTTTGCACTCAACTCGTCGAAGTAATTTTATGCTGGTTGCAGATTATTTACACTTTTATTTACACAAATATTTACAATACAATGTTGAAAAGACATACATAGGTAGATTTTAAATATTACAAAGAATAACTGGACTTGTTCCTGGTTGCGCACATGATTAACACATTGGACAGTTATGGTATCTACACATCAAAGCCGGCTTTTTTGACAGCTGCCATTCGTATGACGAAAAGCCGCCGCGCCGGCCTAGCTCGGCGGCATGCCGGCGGCTTTGGTATGTAGACAGCATTAGGGATAATTTTTACACAAGAATGGAGACAAAAGCTCATCGAATACCAACATACGGTCAAATCAAAATTTCTTAAAATCACAATTTTTCTACAATGTTTTCCAATAAGATTAAGTATCAAAAACGCTATTACTTCACGTAGGTACGGTACAATCTTGATTACAATGTACGCAAGCGGAACAATCTGCCAATAATGGAAGGAATGTTAAATATTAGTGTTGTTTGAGATTAGAAACGAAATTGAAAGAAATTGAACTCGACGCTGTTGGCCTAAATTTGGAGGAATTTGATGAACTTTGGATAGAAAGTATCGTGTTTAAAACATCGATATATGACACGTTTTATAAATAAAACCAAAGGCTGCCCGCAACTTCGTACGCACTCATCGTTATATCTTGAAAAAAAAGACATGGCTATCTTAAAATTATATACCCTATGTGTTATTCTGTTGTATGAGCTTCAATATTCTCAAGTTTCACCAAAATGTGTTCAGTAGTTTTGGCGTGAAATAGTAACAAACATTGACATTTATAAATAAACTTGTAAGTAAGATAGAAAGTAGGTTATGTAATAGTTTCTTTCAGTAGTTTCTAGTTCCAGTGCTTGCTTCAAATAGACAGTTGTGCCACGAACTTTACACACATACCTTTTTCAAACTTCATTATTAGCCCCAAAAAGGATTGTCATATGACACCAAAACAAAGAAAGAATCAGGTTTTCAGGTCTTTGATAGATAAGGGATTAAAATAACTACTAATTTAGTTTGGTACCTACTAAATTGTTAATCCTAGATAAGATACCTTTAAAACTAATTCACTAACCTAAATAAGTAAAACGTCTTTAGTAAATGAACTCTAGAACTACAATAGAACGTAAACTGTCGAATGGAACGTAAATAACGCTTTTCCGTTTGCCCTAGTAAGCTGAATCGATCTGCATAGGTCAGTTACCTTGCAACCTTAAATTAAGCTCTATGTAGAACAAGGCTTCTAGGGTATACTACGAATACTATTAATTTGAAAGGGTGGGACACATTTTTGAATTATGTAAGGTCGGTAATCCCTAAGTGTTAATTCTTACCATGTTAATTCTTTTTTCCCAAAAGGTCACTCTCAGTGATGAGGGTCTGTTTACACTAGGCAAGTACCTAACTACTTAAGAATTAATTACATTAAAATAAGTCATGGTGTCCTTATTGGATATAGCATTCTTTAAGTTTGGTAAAAAGAATTAAAGGTTAGACCGGTAAGAAAAAAAAATTTTTTTTTGTTAATCAAGATATAAGTAGGTACTTACTGAAAATAGTTAATTAATACACATATAACATAACATATAAGATTTATGTTTTATGATCTGCAGTAAAAAAATCATACCTTTGATTTTTCATCATTTTTTTACTGTAGACTTAAAATTGTTCGACTGTACGCTACAACACGTGATACCTATCATAATTGGATATACGTATGAGTTCTCGATAGAATTAACTATAGTAATCCAATTTCAGGAGAAGTAACGCTATTTCTTTTGTACGTTTTAATCCACGTGAATGTTGTGAGACGTCTGTCTACTGTTTCGAATGAACATTTTACATTACGACTTGCATTTTTAGTGATTCACTTAGAAATGTATGTAGACAACGCAATTTGTTGAGTGTCTGGTTGTTTCTTAAGCTGATACTCTACACAAAGTAGTATGTAGTCATAAATCAATGACTATTTTATAAAAATAATATAATATAGATACTTATTTTTGTGTATTGTGTTAGTTGAGGGCGGGTAGAGAAGCTATTGTTACTACCTATACTTGACAATTACCTTATACTTACTAAAACTATTTACCTAGCAAACTACAACGACCACGTCTCATTAAATCAACTGTACGTGACGATAGTCTTAAATAACAATAACCAATGCAGTAAGAATGCAGTAGTCTTTCTCGTTATTTCTTACCCTAAGGTTGCCTGGAAGATATTTCTACCTAGCAATAAGGCCGCCTGTTGCTTCTTATATTCTTGTTTGTGTCTGTACCTTATATCTTTTGTGCAATAAAGAATATTTGTATTGTATTGTATTGTAGTCTTTATAAAATAACAATAAAAGTGTATCTATATTTATTTAGTTGTAATTACTAACACCTAATTCACAAGAAAGGTCAAATAAACTAATTCTCCATTACATCTATAGCTGTCACTGTCATTGTCAAAAAACAGAATAAGACGGCACGATGTTTAATGGATTATTAACTTAATGAGCCTTTATGCAACTGTGAGTAAGTAAATAAGTATTATGGTAGGTAAGTAAGTAATTCTTTATTCTATTAAGACTAAGTACAGTACTAATAGTTGTAAGTAGATCATGTTAAGGCCTAAATTTAATACAAGACACTATAAGTAGGTAGGTACTTACTTAGATATAAAAACCTTATTTATTATTTCAGTTAAAAACTTACCTATTTATCTATACATATATATGTAGGTATATAGGGTTATTCTTTATCCTTACAGCTTAACCGTGTCACTAGGTGTAACAATTTGTATTATGTTACCTAAATGATTAATGAAAATTTCTTGGTATTTTGTACAACAATGTTGTACTGAATGTAACGATAGCGTGCCGTGTCGCTACGATCAAATTCGACGGAATTGGAACTAGAAATCTAGTCATTCTAAATCAATTTGTTTACGGTTACCAGAAATTTTAAGGTCGATTAGGGCAACTAGAATCTTCAGATTATTTGCCAACTGCGAATAATGGAAATGTCCTAATTTATTTATAGCTATACAAATACTAAAATGTAACCTGTTATGTAATTTAACCTTGGTTTGACCTAAACTGACATTCTGTAGGGTAAATAATAGCAAAACAAGCCAAGAAATTGCTTTTGTAAGACATTTAAGTAGGTAAATGTCTTTTGTTACCAACTAGTTGTGACTGAAATATACCTACTTATAAATTACTACAAATAAGTATGTACCTATTAGATCTGTGTTAAATAGCTGGTTGCAAGAAAGGTTATTAAGCTAATGTTCCATTACACCTATAGCCGTCACCGTCATTGCCAAAAATCAAAATAAGACGGCATGAAGTTGCATTATTATCTTAGTGCACGTTTCAAGCAACTGGGTGTAACAGCTTGGTATTTAATTCATTATTTTACTTTATTGATATCTCTACATTTTGCCATCGAGCTTTTTTTCAAGCTTTTTTTTTAGCTTTTTTTTTAGCTTTTTTTATGGACCTAAAATACTTCGTTATTTAAGAGGTATCACAGTTTCACAATTCACCTTCGTATAAATCCCAAAGACACTCGTTACCAGACTATAAGACGCTCCTTTCCGATTATAGCCCGTATTAACACAGCTTTATATTGCTGGACTATTTTATGCGAGTGAAATACGAGCAAGTATGTCCACGATATGGACGCTAGCCAACTTTCTACGAAGACCTAGAGATGCTGGAAAGTAATACTTAATACTTGCTTAATTTAATACTATTAAACTGTTAATTAAAACTAGGTATAACATCTATTTATTGCCAATCTCTATGGTTGATATGCTTATTTTTTTATTAAAACTATTTACACGACTACCAACTTTACTAACTACTGCATGCTGCAAGTTTTATAAAAGTCGCCATTCACTTCCTGAAATAATTTTTTGGCAGTACGAACGCTTAATTTAGGAAGTGTTTTTTTTTATGTTTTAAGAAAAATAAATTCGATTTTTGAAATGGCGTTCCGGCCATTGACTTTTAAAATGTCCATTCACTATTTAATAATTAAAAAGAGAACGAATATAATTTTGAGTAATTGTTTTTAAACTGTTAATCGTTTCCAGGAGAAAAAAATATGGCCGGAATAGCCATCCTATCTGGTCCAATGAAATCTTTGTATCAAAGCGTTTCATTCCTGAGTTCCATGGCGTTTTATTTGTACTCGGTTAGTTTCACACTAATTCAGTTAATGTATAACTTGTTATATGTTACGATGATGATGATGGGCGCATAAAACTGTTACATTTATATCTCGGAACGATCAAAGTCATGTCACTTCAAAGGGAAATAAACGCTAAAAGTTACCTTCTACTTTTAAAATATCGTATTTCTATGTAGTAGTTATCTGGGAAACTATTTGTTTTTTTACCGTCAAGTTTATTATTGTGGGCCGAATTTTTAAAAGAGATTTTGTCGCTGTCAATACATCTCGATGGTAGCTGCTGACAGCTACTACAAATCTTTGTCTCTACAGCCGTTTAATTACAAAAAAAACCTTCCATCCTACGAATATTTATTTTGAAAAGCCTTTATCATTATTTAAAAGTTCCCACTCGCAAAAACTCATAATGATCGTGCAACACAGTCATCGAGGAGTCAAAGGTCTCCTCCCACTCAGCCATTGAAAGCGTTTCCAACAATATACGTGACTAATCTACAGTATTGCCTAAAGGCATGTAGTCGATACTAAACAGGTATTATTCACTTTGTATCTGACTTTATATGGCCAACAATTATTGTAGGCGCCGGTGTTCCTTTGTACTCTGTTTGTATTGCTACAATGATTTTTCAACTAACCAATTAACATAAAGAAAATTTTACATTTCACTTTAAACGAATTACTTACTTTTTCCTGATAAATGTAAAATGCCATTCACTATCTGATATTGTTTTTTAAGATGAGACCTGGCAGCTTTTTCAGAAAAAAAATGTTGAAAAGGCCTTTAGTAAATTAAAAAAATATTAACTTCTTTTTAAACGGCTATTTAAAATTGGTCGTCTGATAAACTTGCCAGTGTCTTATAAATAAACCATTCACTATTTATTATTATTTACTTAATAAAAAATAGAAAGTGGAACTTTTTTGAAAAATCTCTTTGTCTTCTAACTCCGCTACTTTTCGTTTAGCATTACTTGATTTCTCTGAGACATTATCCACATTAAAACCGGCTTATCGTTTTTTATTTAATTACCTACATTGTTTTCACTTACTTAGTGCATTCTTAATTTGAAATTGAAATAGGCACTACAGGAACCAGCCTTTGCCAATCAGAGCGTTTTCTGTTGACCGACAACACTTAGTTCTTGGAGCGTAAACAAAATGCAAGACGCCGACAAAAAACGCCTACTTCCCTACTTAAATGGAGAGTTTAAGTTGAATATTTTGCTATTTCAAGCTGTTTATAAAGCGGTTGTTAGCGAACACTTGCCTCTACGTACATCTTTAATGTTTCAAATGAATTACCTATTTGTTTTCGAAATTTTGTCTCGAATTTTTAACATATGTAAACACGAGTATTAACATAGCAATCTAATTTACTTTTTGACTTACATACATAAACAAGATTTCAAAAATTAAAAAATATTTATATAATTTATATTTATAGCTCATCCATATTTGAACCGTGGAAAACATACCTACTTAGAGACTTCCTTTGTCATTAAACTTACGAAGACATTTATTTTTACTTAAAGAGCATAAGAAAGTACACTTAACTGTTTATAATATCATACAAAAGATAGTACCTTAAAAGCGATTACGTGAATTACATAACGGTGAAGGTAGCAATTTTTATAAGATTTCCGAGTTTTGTAACAGGTATTAACTTAGCTTTGCATACGTATGAATGTTACTTTACTTTTATTTGACAAAAAAGTAGATCATTTTGAACATAAAACTGTGCTATTAAGAAGTCTTCTTAATCGAGTGTTTTTATACGAGCATCTTCGTATACTTGTTACTAATGATGTCAATGTTTATGCCGATGGATGGATTGATGTTTGTTACTCTTTCACGCAAAAACTACTAAACAGATTTTGATGAAACTTTGCAATATTGTAGCTTGCACATCAGAATAATGCATAAACTATATAATTTTAAGAAATCATGACTTTTTTCCAAGATATAACGATAAATGCGTACGAAGTCGCGGGCGGCTTCTAGTATTAATAAAGTCAAATTCCGTACCTAGGTACCATTTTAAACCAAGTCACATAAATTAACAAGAGTTACGTCTGGTTGCATAGAATCAATGTAAAAGAATGGTCGGACACGCTCGAGTTGTACGAATCGATAGACAATCGCCGTCTATTTGGGACGTGACTGAAATCGACTCTAAGCTGACCAGTGAAATCTTGTACTAGGCAGGCATTTGTTTTTATACCTGCTTTTTAAGTTGCCAGGTGCTTTTGGATTGTAAATAATCTTCGAATTTCCGACTACCTACTAGGTATGAGTAGCCATATTTAACAATACTAATATGCAGGTAGGAGTTAGGTCAGTATAGGTACCTAAAATAAAATAACTAAATATTGTTGCGCTTTTCTATTATGCATAAACGACAAACCAAAACTACTCCATTTGCATCGGTAAGTACCGTGGAAATGATAATTTCATGAAGGTTTTTAATACCTGACTATGCAAAGGATAAAAAATATCTAGGTATCCTATCCTATCCTTTGATATTCTTCCAATAATTTTTAAAACAAAGCGTCTCTCAAGTTCTTACGTAATCCACAAACCTTTAAATCCCATCACAAATTCTTAAAACCATCACCGAAGTTATGATCAATGTAATGTCTTTAATAATAGTTTGGTTCGAATCAATATTTCACATAGACTTGACCTTTTAAAGTACAATCACTCGACACGAGGCAGAAATTGAGGTTGCCTGTTGGTTATTTCTAGAAATATCAGTATTATTTTTAAACTTTTCTAAATAACTTAGCACCTTAGTGACGTTTTAACCTCATTAATAACATAATTAAAAGATTGTTGCATAAGACGTCATTAAATTTAACCGTCTATTAAGAATATAAGTACTTAATAATTATATTATAGCTGACACTGTTGTTATCAAAAATCAGAAAAAGATTGCATTATATTTAATGGATAATTAATTACCCCCGATAACTGATGGGCATTTTTATTGGTATTATTATTCTTTTAATTAATGTATATTATTTAATCGAATTACCAGTTATTGCTTGACATCCATTTTCATTATTGCTTCACATCTTCTCACTTCCTCATTCCTTTTGCACCCATGGGAATAATTTGAGTTTACATTCGTCGTTGACTCGTCACAGTCTTATTAAAACTTTAATTAGCTTAAAACCGACAGCTGTTTTCCTTATTCCGGAAGGAACTACTACCCTATGACATTTAAATATGAACCAGCACATGTTGCAAAACTAGATATACGGTGCCGGTAAGTTTTTTATCCAAATGTAGAGACTATAGAGACACGTATATCGAAGTATTGCGTGGTCTACACCAATCACGATTCGATCATTCAATCGAATTAAAGGTTTACGATACCGCCTTTTGATTTGCCACTGAACTGAATTGCAACATCTATGAAGGCCTTGATAAGTAGAATAATGGAAATATAAAATTTCTGATAAATTGTGTTTTCTAGAAATGGAAAGTAAGGAAAACTTTGGTTCTGTTATTTGATGGCATTAACCTACCTATGTGGGTAAACTAAAATACTGTTAAGTTTTATTTATTAATACCTATCTGTAATGTAGTTTTTACGCGTGAAACATTAACAAACAAACATTTTCACATCCATCCATCGATACGAACTTTAAAATTTATAATATCAATTATTAGTAGAATGGAAATATGATTCTAATCGTCAATTTTATGTCTTTCCAGATTTCCGACTACCTACCAGCCCCTGAGGATCACCACGTAATATTTAGGTAAATATACTCTTTATAACATTGATAGTTATTCTTTCCTTGTCGCGGCGACGTGTTAAAAGAACGGCGTCCGCATCCGTCCGGTGATCTCATCCTGTCGACACTTTTTTATAAGTTTTTTCAACTTTCCGTATAATCAAAATACAGTTTTACGAGTAAAACGTTTTTGTTGGTAAAGGCCTTTAATTATACCTAACTGTTATTACTACAAAATGGTAGAAAATAAAGGTACTATTATAAACTTGTTAGGCCCGGTTTTTCAATATTCAGAGAAAAACTGTCAGATAAACCTATGTCTATTTCATAAAACATGACGTTTTAGACAGAGACAGGTATAAAATATACCTAGAGGAATAAACTTTATCTGTAAGTGATATTTCTAGAAACGATATGAAATAAGTAAAGGACCTACTATAAACTTGCAAGTCTAATAACTTTCTAGTTAAATTAGGGTTAAGTACCGTAATTTGCGGTATCGAAGTAATAAAATCAGCTGTAAATTTGTAACGCCTTCACCAACCCTCAATTACTAGGTAATAGATTAAACTAGCTTAGTGCGTGTTCAATAAGATTAAACAGAATGACTAATAATTACAAAGGCTAAATTCTTAAGATTATGTCGACAGTTCTTAATTGAATAATTAATTTGGTTTTTGACTATGAATAAAGGTAATATTTAACTGTTTCGAGCATTTCTGATTGTCATTTTTGTCACAAAGGTGCACTAACTTTGGAGCATACCTACGTTATTATCAAAATCGAATTTATCACGATATTATACAAACAAATATTTTCTAATTTAAAGTTCTAATTTGTGAAATAGTCATAAGTTTTTTGTCATTTTGTAATTTTCAAGTTTTGCAGTACCTTTTCAATAGGTAGTAGGTACGTACCACACATACAAATTTATACAAATGTATCATATCTAAAATTAAACAACAGAAATTCAACCATATCAATCTCATGATTCCAATATATTATAATATCAATATTACCTACCAGTACTTTTAAAGTTCGTGCATCCATTACCAAGTACTTACGTAACAAAGGTCATCGGCACCGCGAGTACCATCGATCCGCTTTTGTTTTTTATATTCTTTCATCGGAGACACTCTGTTTTTGATCTGTTTTACATAAAAACATTTCTAAACATATAAAAACTTTCGTGTTTTTTCTTAGCGGCGGCGATTGCATCAGTTTGTAACGGTCGGGTAATATTGTTAAGGTTTTTATAAACTTTTTTAAGTGACTTAAAGCCATTAAGAGATCTAAACTTATTGATTTCGTTGTAAGTTCAAATCTGCCATAAGAATTTGCCATTACATTAAAAATCCCTTGAAAGTAGAGTTTTCGTTATTTCAAAATTGGCACTTGTAAAAGTACACTTTTTGAATGTTATTTTTATCTAAACCTAATATTTTATCTCAATCTAAACCTAATAAAAATATTCACCACCATTTTTGCCGAGAGGAAGAAACGGCAAGAATCCTTCACAGGGCCCTACGTTATGTCAATTGTTCATTAAATTACCCTAGTAGGCAACAGGTACATTTCCCTACCTACATATAAATTAATTACTCTATCTACCCCTTTAAATATCGAGTTGCAAGGCCAGCTGTGATGCAAAGTGACACGCACCACGCAGCAAGCGCGTGTGTTCACGGTCTATTTGTTGCATTGCACTTCCAAATTATACCTTATTGCCCATTAGGCCTTATAAAGTGACTGGAAAGAGAATAGGTACTAGTTTTCGCCTGCGACTTAATATGCCTGGTCATATACTCATATGATCTACATCTTGGAAAATCAAACAACAAGTTTGATTAATAAACATAGCTTACTTGTTAGCAGCTACGGTACTGTAAAGTTTCATTGAAAACTGTTCAGTGGTTTTCGCGAGAGCGAGTAAATAGAAGGTACATCCATGCAAATATCCTCACATTCGTCGGCGAAAACTTTCACGTATTTAATACTTATAAATAAGGTTCTGTGGTTCTGTCTAAGCCTTCATCGTACTGACTTTTTTAAAGGTCATTGACACTAATTACCTACTTCTACCCTATCTATGTACCTAATAAAATAATAATAGTAATAAGTATATTCCTTTAGACTCTACACTTAATATAATAGCAGTTCCCAGTAATAGCGAAGTAGATTATTTGTTGCGAGTGCCAATGAAATGTGCGTAGTTTGTCTAAAACTTGGTTGATTTTGTAGAGAAAACTGATTGCTTGATAGTGTTATAAGTTTTTCCAGGAATTTTCAACTGTTTTCTAAGTTCGTCAATACCTACATGTCAGAAAGTATTAATGAAATATCATAAAGTATTCCCGTATGGGTAATATACTTACCTCTACTCTTCCACTAACCGTATTAAAATGTCAGAAAGCATACTTTCACAACAGATTCGTCATAACAAACCTATTTTTAGTGCCTTTGTGCTTATGATTCTATTGCTGTTTTCCTTCTAAGATTTATTCCCTTAATCTACGTATATTCTAAGCTAGACCTGTAAAGTAATGAACTAGTTAAGAAAACTAGATGTGAAAGTCCAATCCAAGTAGATGAAGCGATCTTCCTGATCCGCAATCTTTAAGGACATACGTATGAGGAAGTAGTGCACTGATTTTCTTAAACAAGTACTTTCCGTACAGGAAAGGTTGCTGTATAAGCTTAGTTATGGCGGGTAGGTATTTAATATGTTCTTGTACTTAGGTAAAGGCTTTCCCAACAAATAAAGACGATTTTTTATCATCTCAGGTTAACACATAACAATAAACTTCTGTATTTGATATGTCAAGCCTATTTTTCGTTTAAAAGTATTCAAATTGTTTAATATGAATGAGGAAAATAGAGATCAACTTTAACTAGCAGTTCAGAACGAATTCTCTAGATCTAAATCTAAAACATCCTTCCTCAATTATTTAATTTCACATTATTACTTTCTATTTATTATCTGTTATCTGCAATATTTTTGCAGCCAATTGCGTTTATTTGTCCGATCGATCATTATAATCGCGCACGAATCGTTATTGCATAATGCAGGTTGCGCCGGCGCAGTCGCCGACAGCCAACCAGCCTCGACGGACCAATATTACATTAAAACAAAACAAATTAAATTAAAACATAATAAAAATGCTAGAAGAAATAGTGTTGTGCGCGCATTTTATTGTGACAATTATAATAATACTTATTTATTTAAAAGATTAATTAAAGTGGTCAAGAAATCAGTGAAAGTGACTCAAATGTTTACTGAAATATGTGATAGTGTTGATGTTTCTAATTATACATAGAGATGTATGAAATATGTACCTATGTTTGTAGTAGATTTGTCTGTTTACAAATAGTTTGATGCGAACATTCCAATGCGATTACTGAATTTAGAGCTTTAGAATGAAGGGTTCGAATAACTATAACTATATATATTACCTACTTACTAGCTCTTTATAAAATTACTATAAAACAATAACATGATTATCAACTCTATAGATATATTCTGATTAAATATATCCATATGTAACATATAGATGCACCGAGTAGGGATATCAAATGTCGAACAACATTCAAAGTTGAGAAACGCAAGGGTCGAAGGACGTTCGGTTTTACGCAAATCGGCCGAATCGGATGTGGCAATTTTAAAAATTAAAAAATCGCTTGTTAAATGTACGATATCGTAGATTTTTATGTAAGTACATCAACTGCCAAAATATGTCTGGAATTATTGCGAAGAAAATTCGTTATTATTGAATTAAATAATATTATTTTTTTACCAACGACCCGATTCAGGTTAACGTAGACCCTTATTGATATAATATAATATCTGGTTTATAAACAGATCTTATGTAAAATATTTTAAGTAGGTATTTATCTAGCAAAATAGCGAGATAAGCTCGATTTATTCAGTATAGATAAGCCAATGATGGCACTGAACATAACTGGATGGAGAGCAAGGAGAGTCCTTGCCCGACAGTGAAGCGAAATGAGCTTACTGTATCTGTTCTGTATTTAACTTTATTGTTTTAAATCGTAGGAAATATTTAAATACAAACGGCGAATAATGAAGTTATTAGTCTTCTGATTGACAACCAATTATCTTGTACCTACGTTTAAACGCTCGAATAGTCTTGCTTTCATTCTGATTAAAATAAAAGCGCAATCAATTGTGGTCACTATGTTATGCATCAGAGATGCCGCATGCAACCGATCAGCTGCAATACTGCACATTTCGTAAGATACCTGTGCAGAGAGCGTGAAACTACACTTATAGGTATTTCATACTAGATCGTACCTAACACTTTGATTGGCTGAAAGACAATAGATGCTGTTAACAAAGATGTTATAATCGATTAGATTTTTACACAATCTTGTTATATTTATAAAATAATTGTGATAATGGACTAATATCCTTACTAATTTCCTGGTTTTTAATATTCATTATTACTATCAGTTGCTACATGAAACGCTATGCATACAAAAGATGTCATAACAAAATCATGATCATGATTTAATTTTATATTCAACATAACATTCAACAACTGTAGTTATACGTACTTAGGTATATTGAACAAATAAATGAGGATTGCGATTTGAAGCTTTTAAGAAACTATTAACTTATGTTTCAGATATTATTTACCATAACCGGATTAGCCAAATCCATAAAATACAGTTTCCACCGTCATCCGCCCGCTTTTACCGCTAAACCTGATAACACACTTTTCTTATCAAAACCCATGCCGGCTGACTTTTTGCAACCAGTAGTCCTTCCGTAAACTAGCTTTCTAAAAGAGAAATTAGACCTATTACATAATGTATAATAATACCCGCTTTTAGATAGACAATATTAAATTTTACAGTTCTATTTACATCAATGTCTATGTGTGTGAAAATAAAGATGCGCTTGTTAATACTTAGCCAAGTGCGAAAACAATTAACATATTGACGACTACGTATCTCGTTCGTCGACTAATTAACAAACATAAGAGTTTATTAGATCATCATGGGAATAAAGTGCAGTGTTTTGGTACTATACTTATAACATTGGTAATTGTTTAAAAGATCTACGAATGACGACCCTAAGTTAGTTTAAATAAAAAACAATTACCTAAAACAAATCTATTTATTTAGACGACAATAATCAATAAACAAAACACTATTCACAAAACAAAAAACGATCGGTGCATACCGTAATACGTCTTGTTGCAATAGCAACACAAAGATGTGTAAACATTTCGGTAATCGAGAGTATCGAATAAGAAATCGATTAGCGTGTATCGATGTTAGTATCGATCTCGGAGATCGTGGTGGTGCTGCGGAGCGACGCGGGCGATGTCATCAGACTTCTGGAGGCTTGGTGGCAGGCTCTGGTACTACTGGCCAAGTTGCTGTTATGCTGCTATAGATTGCTACATAACGCATTAGGTACTTAGCTATAATAATCTCACATCTAAGATCCTTACAATAGCAGAAAAGGTCGTGCGTGATAGTTAATTGTTTATAGTATGATATGATTTTTGACAACTTTAGTGTGAGCTTTCAATCGCTTTTTCATTCAGTTGGGAGTAATAGGATAATCTTTGTATCATTGCTGAAAATTTGTACATAGATAGCCAACACATGGCTCAAATTGTCTTGGCTATGGAGTCAAAATAAAAAGACCAATCTGAACGAATTCATTCCGCTGGAAAATTCTTACATTTTACTTGTATTGAATTTACTTATCTTCCACTCTTATATTATAACGCAACCGCAACAGATACGGAGATAATTATCATAATCTTACTTAATGTCTGGTTTCCACACAAATATTTGTCAGAATTTCTTATTTGAGCGTATTATTTTTAGATACCTCCTCTAAGATTACTACAATAACACTTAAGAGCGGAAAAGTTTATTGAAACCCATTACACGGCTGGCCTTTTCGTTATTAAAAAGGGGCGATACTAAATTGATACCTAACCTATTATAATTAACGTCGATATAAAACCTTTTCTTTCTTTAATTTCCAGAAGTGAAGGTGCCGGCGGCCATGATGGCGCCCAGCGTGTTCCAGAGGACCAAGTCGCCGCGATCTTCGCCCGGGAAACTGCCTAGGAAATTACAGGTAGTTTTTTTATACCTACAATATGGTACATACATTTAGATGACATATAAAATGAATTGATTACCTACCCATCATTGGGATCTCGTTGGATGTGGTTGGATGCAGGTGGCAATAAATCGATCGCGTTAGAGCTATCGGAGAAGCCTATGGCCAGCAGTGGGCAGCTATAGGCTAAGATGATGATGAGTAATTTTATTCTATCACACATGCAAGACACAATCGCACCTACAACAGTTTTGTTATATACGATTGAATCTAAAGTTACATATAAATTAATTCCAGAATGGTGCAGACAGAGCTGGCCAATCAGAGCCCGCGGCCGACTCCAGTCCTGGGAACTCCATCTCGGATGCAGAGAACTTTGAGTGCTACGGGGAAGCTGATGGGGACGCTCCTAACACGTTAGTATTGATATACCAACGTATTTAAATAAAGTAGTTATAACGTAGTGTATAGCACAACATAAACTTATGGTATTAACTTAACCTATTACTGTCGTTACCTGTTACCAAGTTACTAAGAGCTGGCTTAAGAATAACAGCAAAACGATTCGGAAATTACTTTGGTACTTCCCCAAGGATTTCAAAAAGCGTGGTTCTTTTTCTTATTGACCCAGTTTAGTCTTAAATTTACGAGAATCCGTCCTCAAGGTTTACATTACACCAGTGGCGTATCTACAAAGGGGCAAGGCGAGGCGGCGCGGCGTAGTGTCTACACCATAACCCTACAATATTCTCAATATCTTTTACAAAGTTGACATCTGATCGCGTACCAATAAATCACTTCTTATATTGCGTAAACTTTGACCCGAGTAACGGTCGGCTCGACTTTCTAACTTGAAATGAGCTAGTGTGAAGCGGAACACATTTGGTTTTTCTATAGTATTTGACGGACGATATTTAAAACAAGAAGATAACATGAAGTTTACTCTACCTCAATTTATTCCGGAAGCTATAACTTCAATAAATAGTCATTACTATTGTTATATTACACTATCTACAAAGGTTACTGACCAATCTGTTCTTTGATTTAGTTTTAAACTTTTTTTTATAACACTAACAAAATAACGATATAAACATTCCATATTAAGAACAATAAACCTAAAAACCTCACCTACATGAATGTTGAAACAGTTTTTAAAGTTCGCCCATTAAAAGTACTATAAAAGATAGAATAAAACAGGCAGGTTGGTACAAAACAGACTATTTTACGATCGCATCACACACCCATTGACTTCCGCAATGGGTAATACACTTTTATGGTCCACCATCAGATAGACACACGCTCCACCGGTAAATGGTAACAAATCGGTATTTAATTATAATGCCTTTAACTTCCTGTGGGTATTTGAACGAACTATGTATAGGTTTATTGGGTTATTGACTTCTATTTACAGATTAACTAGAGTTTAATGAGGAAGGTAATCATAACCACTACAAGAAAAGCACCAAAAAACTTAGCATTACACTAGGTAGGTAGGTACCTATACTTATTGGTTACTCACAACTTTAGGATATACTTTAATATGAAATAAATATTTACTTACTTACTTTAATAAAAATCTAAAAGACATGCCTGAAGCGAAGAACTAATTGCGGTCTCTTAGAAGTGAGGTAGACACTAACTAACCTAGCCTATGAGTTGAGCCCCACCACGACACTAACGTTCGACTTAAATAAGTAGCATAAAAATGTTGCTGTCCTAAGCAATGTCACCTTTAAAATTATTTTAGCGGACATACAAATGTAACTTCAACTGTTCCGAGTTTTATCCTTCCTTTGGCTTTTATATTTTATATCAATTTCTTTGTTTATAGAGTGGAAAACGGCACGCGAAGTCCAGGAGGCAGCCATCTCAACCGACACTCTTGGACAAGAACTAGTTTAAGGCGGACACCACCAAGGTATGCTTGCAAACTTTACGTGTTGATATACTACTTAGTTTTTCATTTAGTGTTTTTAATTCTTATAATACACTTATTGCACTTGTGTTTAGTTCATTGTCTATACCTGTATATCCTGTTATGGAGAAAGTATTTGCATCGCAGGATAAACCTATTTTCCTTTGCTGTGTGAAAATAATGCAAAAGAAGATGTGAATTCTGATAAAATACTATTTCGTAATTTGGCCTATTTACTTTATTATAAAACTAAAAATTTTGGATTCATTTTAAATAATTTTAGTTGAAAAGTTTTCTGAATAATGACTATATTTGCAAATCTAGCTATTGTTGATAAATTCTTTCTAAGATTCAGTGGCGCCATCTCTTGGCATTTCACAGTAGCGTCATTCGGAAAACTCTAGCTTTTCTTTTGATTATATTGTTGATGCGCTTGACAATACATAATATAAAAAAGTAAGTACTCAGTACATTCTAGTATACCTATAAGGGTTAATTTCTTGAAAACTGATCAGGGGCCAGAATTATGAAGACGTTTAAATCTTTCAAAAAAGTTAGTGAAACTAAAAAACGTGCTCCCTGCCGCAGAATTGCAGAAAATTGTTTCCAGTATTCATTTCCAAAACTACCCTCATCTCCACAATGTCAACAAAAAATGCAAACCTGTTGCTCAGACGCATCGACGATATTTTCAATATTTTGTAGCAGTTCAAGTTGTTTTAATTCCTGTTTTATTTGCGTGTGCACTTTGTGTTTGCTTCTCTCACGTTGCGTTGTGTTCCGTAGCCATCAAGAAAACCTGCCGCATCGTCGATGGGGCTCCATGAGACAGTAAGTTTTCTTTTGTTGAGCTTTTTACTCCTGCTTTCGTACACGGACTGCATCAAACAGTTGAGACCCGACTGCTTGAAGCTGCGACCTTGCGGTGATCCAAAAACATTCATTCGCTGCAGCACGCGACTGCTCGAGCAGTTGCGATGCGACCGCTTCAAAGTTCACAGCTCGATTGCGGCTGAAGCAGTTGAAGCAGTCGGGTCTCAACTGCTTGAAGTAGTCTTTGTACGGCCGCCTTTATTAAATAAACAGTCAGTTGCAGATAAGGCCTTTAAAGTCGGTTTTCCATTAAATATCAGTGTTATTAATTATACCTACTGAATTTATAGAAGCAAAGTTAATTTTGTTTCCAGCATTAGTTTTTGTGACCTTTTCTTTAACTGACTTGGGAGGTGATAATTTGGGTATTCAAAAGTAATTCGCCATATCACGATTGTAGTGGTAATTTAAAAAATGGCATCGTACCTAGTATAATTCATTTTCATGGGATTTTTTTTTATTGCTTAAGTTACCACCAATATCTTATATGGGCTTTTTACTTTGGGTATGAGATTTACCTAAGGTAAGTCGTTTGATTGTCTACTAACTCACAAACACACTTATTAAATAAATATTTATAAATAGTCAGACTGGCGTCGTCGGCGTAGATACCTACTTAGGTTAAAAGCCTTTGGAGAACTAAGATGCCTTCATTACTTACAAAAATAATTCTACTACTCGAATCAGCTTTTTGCAGAATAGATCAAATAAGCTAACGTTCCATTACATCTACAGCTGTCTCTCTCATTCTATAAAGCCAGAATAAGACGACACGATGTTTAATAAACTTTATGAGACTTTTTGCAACTACAGGTAATATTATAGTATTTAATACCAGTATACGGTTAGATATAGAAAACCAACCAACACTATCTAAACGTAACATGTTACTGCTCCTTCCGTTATTTATGTGTTGCTATTACGGCATCATCAATCATCTTTAATTATAGTTTCTGTAATAACATTATTATAAAATCTTTTACTTATAACGTTAATACCATGTAATTTGAATTTCATAATTTAATTCGGTTATGTTTCATTGCACTTCCCCCTAATTTTCATTTAATTTGATCTAGCTTATCAAGTAGCTATCAAATAAATATTGGACATTATTTTTAATTATTTATAGTAATTTATTGTTCTAGTGTCTTAAATTTTTTTCTCCATACAAAAGATTTCAACGCGTTACATCAGCTACCTTTCAAACCAAACCACCTTATATGCCAAATATAGTGTCTTTACGTACACCTTAATGTAGGTACCTATTCCTATTATAGATATGTATAGGTTTAGATATAGATAGGCATAAACAGGTATAGGTATTGTTATTAGGTGTAGTTCTTAAGATATCTTGAACATGATCATAAGGGTAGAATTTAAAGTAGGTAATAAACGAAAGTCTGAAAAATAAGTCTCATTTTTTGTCTGGCGTTCACGCAATAGTCACAAAAACAAGTCTAGAAACAACTGAAAATCAACACTATTGAAGTGACCTTGACTAAAATGGCTACTCGTATTTGTTCGTCGACCAAGTTGCGGTCCTAATGGGTTCTAATGTGACAAGTTGCCACACTCCAGCGGTTTACGATCCAACAGCCCAAATAATGTTAGCGTTACGCCACTTTCCTTCAGCCGCAGTAACTGTGGTTAGAAAACCAATGTTAAATACTGCAATAGGTACTTGAACACTGGAAAATGATGCGATGCGAATGAAATACTCGTCGACTAGAAGTTTGATTTATAATGCTTTTTACGTGTTGAAGAAGTTCAGTAGCTTAATAGATCAGTGAAATTAAGTACGAGATATTAAATTAAGTGCTAAATTTAATTACCTTATACCTATTAAGTAATTAAATATTACATAAATTTTTTTCAAGATGTACGGAGGTATCTTGAATTACGAGTAGGTATGTATTGATTTCTATAAGAAAAAAAATGTTTCGTTTTCGGACCGTTTCAGTTGAGCCAGCAGCACTTAGGACACAAGTTGATTTATTTAGACTTACATATTTCTAGATTAAATTCGGGCAAACCTAGAAAAATCGAATAGATCTAAGTTGTGCACTTACATTGTGTTACAGTTTTATCTATCTAGATTAACAACTGATGAATGTCATTAGAAAGTTAATATCTTTACATTGCAAAACTACTCCCTCTCGTTTTGGAATATAAAGCAAAGCAAAATTATCTTAATCTAGAAAAGTATGCGGAGCGTGTACAGTTAGTGCTTTGTAACGTTTTACTGGCGAGGCATTAGTGCGGATTCTCCTCAAGAAAGTGAACTGTGTTCCACCCGGGTGGCGCACGCGCACCCACGCCGCTACTTTTCAGTTGCCCAAGACTAACACTGTATCTTTTACTACACTCTATCAACTACTATTTGAGTATTACTATTTGAGTTGCAATTAACATAAATAAGAATCTTTCTTAAATTACACTTACTTAATAAAGCAAATACCTTCAGCTTTCTCTCAGCAAAAAAGACTAAGCAACGTTATTCAACATCAAATACATAACATGTTTTTATATTTTAATTCCGCTATAACATAACAGTCATCTCACCACACGTTCCAACAAAAAAGTTTACACCAACACCTTGAAATATTCTCTAACCCATCATAAATTATATCGTGGGACATAAGACGCAAGTTTATCTTATAAACCAGCTTTAAGGGACCGATCTCATCTCATCAGCTTCAACCTAATAAGTGCAATATTTACTCAAGTTCAGATAAACAGGGATCATTTACCACTGGTCATAATTCGAGAGCCAGTGACAATGGCATGACGTAAAGTAATCACTCGCTACTGCTGCTTGTCACGACATACAGGATCGTGAGACTGAATTATCGTCATTGAAGCTAATGTGTTACCAAGATCGTGTGTTTTTGCTACAAATCAAATCTTACTACGTATTACAACTTTATATCTTTTACTTAACTTGAAGTTTTATTATGTACGATATTCGCAATAAATTCTCATGCATAGTGCGTGCTTCTTATATAGCGTACGAATACATTTTATTTATTGTCCATTGTAATCCTTGCTGAGTGCATTGAACTTTATTATATTCGATAAAATCGTCAAGTTCTATGTCATCCATACAATAAACCTTCAACATCTATATCTATAAGTGTCGTATTGTTTAATATTTTCATAATATGTTAAGATAATACTTCATTGTGGAATGAATTATCCCAAAACACGGCTCATCTTTTTAATGAGATCTCATCGCCAGTTTTAATGAAAAACATGCACGTAAAGTGTACGAAATGAAAGTGCTAGCATTAATTAAGCTATCAAATGAATGAAACAGTTATTTTCGCGAATAAGTGAGCGTACAATCTGGAGGTTAAAAAATGCGTTCTAACTGTATGCTAAAATCCTTCTTTAGATTATAATCATGTAGATTGTAATCAAAATTCTAATAAAAACTGGCTAACGTAGAAATACTCATTAATTAGCTAAAACAGCTGATTTGAACATCAACATTCACATGACTTAAGGTCATACAAGCTGCTAAATAATTTAATAACGACTTGTTGACAACGTGTGCTGTTTAATAAGCTGTTGGACACGAAGTGAAATGTTTAGAAAAAGCATGTTTTAGCATACTGCTAACCAGCAACACAGAATACCTTTTAGTACAAGTAGATCACAATTGTTAATTATCAAATATTAACAAATAATGTAATACAAAGAATTTTTACTGCAAAATCATCCATTAGGTCGACCATTTCAGGTTAATTGTAATTGTGTAGATTCCACCTATACAATTTGCAAAGGAATGTTGACCCAAAACAATTTCAAAGGCATTTGTATTCGTGAGAAAACTGGACGAAGTTTCGCTACGATGCGTTCCTTTACCGCGCTCATTTATGGATAATTCATGGCTGGAGGCAGTTCGCGCGTACTGGCCACTCCAACCTGCGTGGCTGAATGGCTGATGCGTCAGTGCCTCGCGACCACTCGTGCAATCGCTATCCGCAGCGCGCCACTCCAGCATTAATAAAATCGGAATTCAAAAAAATTCATCTCAGTTTGTTTTTTTAATTTGATGTGCAATTGTTTTGCTACATGTGTATTGTGTCGGGTGATGTGAGTTTTCCCCGCCGCGTTTTCCATGTGACCGGGAGATCTCGTTCGGAACAGTGCTATTTGCTTGCAAAACTGGAGCGAAACGGTGTTTACGAGTACATGCATTACAGGAAGCGCCCTTACAGGTAGACCGGCAATATTTATCTTTTAATTATTGGTATTTAACTAGTCTCAAGATGAAATACAATTAGTATCTCCGTATTTACGATTCGATTTCTCGTAGGCTTAACAACTTAAACCCTTAAAAGGTGTTATTATAATGATCTTCCTTTTTGTTCATTTTTCATATTTTTCATGTTCTTAAAATCTTTATGTGGTTTCTCATGGGATGTTCCAAGTACTATACTAAAAATAAACGCATTTTAAACCTATCTAGATGAGTTTATCTGCAAAGAAAAATTAATATCATCTCCAGTGTGTTTGTTATGAAGACATTTAACACGTCGGTAATCAAATGATTGTTGTTTTGGCAGGGTGATGTAAGGCTATTGTAGTCCGATTTCGTCCTACCTACAGCATGAATAAAAAATTAAGTAGGTATGTTCAGATATTGTGTTAAAAAAAATGCCGACTCCAAATAGGTTTTCTCCAGATAAAATTAATACTTAAGGCAAGACAATAAAGAGCCTTCAAAATTAAATACGGACCAAAATCAAAACTTCACACTTCGATATAATAGCTCGCATAAGCCCAAAAACAACAAAAAAATGAATTAAATTCACGCAATGTCGTAATTCTATAATGGGTTAGAATGTAATGGGCTGTTTATTGTCACCAACAATACGCCAGGGTATTTTATCGTGTCCACATCACAGCGGTGCGTTTGTTACGTCCAAACCATGCAATGTTGTGTACCACATAAAGTAGCTACTTATTAAATTACCCAACGCAATAAGAATGAAAGTTACGTTTTACTTAAGTACGTATATTTTCAAGGGAATCACGACGCTTCTATTTAAAACTTTTTCGTAAATATACAACATAATATGATAACTTAAGCTGAATTTGAATCAATACGAAATCCAAATCAAAGATGAGCAAATCTGAGTTTTATTTACAATAACAAAATAAGTATTTGCTAAGCTTTGCAATTGGTTATTTATACTGACAACGAAATCGGAGATGTTTTGATGATGATATTTAGGAAGAAGTGAACATTAACCTGAAATAGTCTACTACTTACATTAGGTACGTTTATGTACCAATGCTAATTCGTAGACAAGTTTAACCTAGATATCATCTTAATATCTCTTCGTTAATGAGGTTTAAATTCGTATTTAAGCAATACATAAAGATGTAAAAGTATAGAGGACGGATATTGTGTAATGTGTAACTACTCGTATCTGCCAATTCCAGTATTTCGTGATTCTATGATTATCATACTTGCTCGCTCGTAAATAGTGCTTTTTCTTATCTTCTTCATCTTTCATTCCCAGAAAAACACTAATATTCATCACGTGATTGTCAACAGTTGCGTCATTTGTTCAGTATTTAGAAATGTCGTAGCAAACATGCACTATCTAGACAAAAACACTGTAGTCACAACTATAAAAGTAGTACCCAGGTACATGAATACAGTTGCCCAAAAGTTGCATAAGAAGTTGTGAATTAAATCATTGGAAACACATAAATAATGTGTCGGAGAAAATAATGGGCAATTTAAAACAATCTCTGTTATTATACTCAAGTAACAAATTGAGAGCGTACACGCAACGAAATGCTTCTCATAAACACTATAGGTATATTACTTTTCTTGCTCAGACTAATAAAATTAATTACTTACTCAATGAGCTTGTATCTCACTTTTTTATATATATCTTTAAGTTTAGGTAGGTACTAATTTCTTATTATCCCCTTGTATGTTGAGAATCCCAGTACAGGACTTTGACAGTTAATAAAAAGTATGCCGTGTCTGTTGAGTTCCAGTACAGGACATTAAAAATACTTAGATTATGTTACAGAACACCATAAACATGCCCACCTAATTAGCTTTGCACTTTATAGTCCACATCCTTTTCCCACATTAATTCAAAAGGAAAAAAATGCACTAAATAACTCCTTTTGAGTAGCGTCGGCAACGGTGCATGGTCTTCACTTTCTTACACAATTTCACGGCGAGCGCACACCCATGTTTCATTTGCGAGCGATTTCACCGACACTCCCAACGGACGTCCTGTCACTGCAAACTGCAGGGTGCATATGCATTCGATGACATTTGTCATAGGGTAACAATTTTATTATGCACTTTCTTACCTTACTTCCAGGTTGATCGAACAGTCTTCCTTATAGTTCAAACTTGTTGGATGATAAGTCAAGTCTTATGTCTGGCTGTCTAAGCAAAAAGTTTTGTCTCTGAAACAAGTTGACGCTATATTCTCTTAAAACCTACCGCATTACTGTTAAACATGAAGAAAAACAATAGAATTCGACATTGTTATATGTAGAAACAATATTCTTACCCAAATGGTGGAAATCTCTAATGCATACTCACTTGACTCTTTAACATTGAATTTTAACTGTACTGTTTCCTAACAAATTAAAAATTATCTCAGGAATACTAACTAGGGATTACGTGACCGTAAACCCAAAGTAACAATTATCCAATCAACCTCATATTTATCTGAAATGGAAATAATTACAATAATCACATTGGGCTATTGTTTCAAAACGGTACAATACGAGATTTGAGTTTTAGCCGCCAACGCGTGACCTGGATGATGCAACGTTGCAACCGGCCACTCATTCTACTGTTTTTACCTAGTTTTTACTGTAACACTGTCCGTTTTTACCATGTTTTTTATATTGTGTTAAGATCTAGACTATTTTACTGAAAAACTCCTTCGTTGACAGGCGTCAATGTTTTTATGTTAAAATTATAAGTAGGTTAGTTGACGTTTTTACACACGGTTTTTATGAGAGAATCACGCGCAGCGCGCTTTACTTTAATAACTTTTAAAATTGATTCCTTTATGTGCGTGGCAAAAAAGACGAGGTAACTTTTTAGAATAATTTCAATTTTCGGTAGTAAAGCAAAATTGAGGTTTTCAATTTCAATTCTATAATCGCAGTTTTTTAATACTATGTTTTATGCATTGGAAGCTTTCCACACCTCAATACCTTCAGAACTTACAGCTTTCAGTCACAACCCCGCCCTTGACCTATTGCTATCGATTTCGTACTTTTTGCAGTCAAATGTAACCGTCCTAACTAAGTATACTAAACCGACTAACACTAACCTGCTATCTGAAGAAGCAGTTAAAGCAAAAAGGGTAATTTGGCTTTATGAATTACGTTTCAAATACAATACCTGTCATACCCTGCTGAATAGATATTTTATTAGAGATGGCTTTAATCGGCATCATACGACAACCGTTGTATTACAGATCCTTTTTTTTGCAAAATTGCAAAACGTAGGTAGGTACATTTCAGAAAAATTGCAACTAATAGATACATTAAGAAAGACAATTAGCAGTTTACCTACCCCATTCAGCCTAGATACGGATCTGACTTTCATAACACCGCGCATTATGGTTATTTCATTCATTTGATAAAAATAACAATGCAGTTTATGTAACGTCTTCACTGGCTGTACAATAAAATGTACTAATTGCTTGCTCGTTACATGCAACTCAAATATTTCCTTCTTTCTCCAAAAGCGCCGAATTACCTGTAATAACTCTACTACAAGGTATACAAGCCACTGTAACCTATTTCCCATGCACCTACAATCCACTGCTGAATAAAGATGTCTGCTAATTAATATACTTACATACATACATATCCGTCACGCCTCTCTCCCATCATCGAGATAGGAAAGGCAGAGACTGCTAGGCTCCACTTGCTACGATACAAACATACTTCTTTCG
Source organism: Anarsia innoxiella (assembly GCA_947563765.1). Lineage (NCBI taxonomy): Eukaryota > Metazoa > Arthropoda > Insecta > Lepidoptera > Gelechiidae > Anarsia > Anarsia innoxiella. Next base: position 3,757,009 of record OX387404.1, on the reverse strand, counting down.
CTTCATCCACATTCATCAGTCGCTTCAAACGCTGCTAATACTTACTCTATTTGTCCATTTCTTTGGCCAATTGCATTCTTTCTAAAATATGCCTATGCTAGAAGTACCGAACTCGCACTAGCCACTCCCCAACTCACGAACTCGCCGGACATAGTCGGTAATCGAGTTAATTACAATTTACGAGTATTAACGGTGGAGGCACCTAACATGTTTAGACTGAGCCACGAGTCAATTGTTTGTTTAATTACGGCTACCTACTTTGTTGGTATAATTAAAATTGGTTTTAATTGATAGAATAAATACCTACTCATTTATTTTTTTATACTTATGTAATTAATATCTTGAAGAAAATGCAACCCTATTAAAGCTTGACCGGTATTCAATAATAGTCAATATGCGACATCCCGCAGCGAAAATCCTGTTTATACGTTTACGTATTGTTATCTGTCGTACAGTTCCTACAGCTAATTATGTCTTGAAAATAAAATGACAAAATACCCACTTTTAAGTTAAATCAACATAACAATCATCATAAAACCAGACCGCGTTTAAGTCTAATGTATGCAAAAAGCACAACTTATTAATTTTCAACCTTATATCCTCTAACCTACCTACTAACTGTCGGAAGTCGCAAGCAAAACCTAAAAAAATATACCTCAAACTAATCCATCATGTTACTTGGCATGCATGAGACGTAGGACACAATGTGAGCCCTACTTTTCCTATCATTCACTGTCCGTATTGCCAGACGTAACGTTACAAATATTCATTACGCTATTTCCTCTGTCTTTATTCGTCTGCGTCCCATAATTTTAGTTCAAGCTAGTCGTTTATTCGTAACAAACATAACTGCACACTATTTTATTGAGTAACTTTGCTTTTTATTAAATCAATTAATTTGTTATTTTATCTTGTTTCAGCTCTGGGAAGCGGCAAATCGGCTCCAATGTCTTAGCCAGGTAAAAATATTATTTTATAAAATCTTTTAACAAACTTGATAGATCAAACAAGAGTTTTTATATTTTGCTATTTCTTTCAAATGTTACGAGCCGCGGCTGTATTAAAACAGCGCCATCTATCAAGTAACTCTTGAATTACTCGCTCTTTACAACTTGCAATGTGTCACTTAAACTTGTTTCTAAAGAAGTTCAGCATAAACGAATTAGGTGGCGCTGACTGACTCTAGTTAAGTTTTTGAAATTATTTTATCAGAAACCAATACAATTTATTGAAAACTCAAATAATAAGGAAAAATAAACAATTACATAGCTAAACTTACTTACTGTTCTGAATAACAGATATTTATTCTTTAAAATAATGTTTTAAAATTAAATCTGTCCGCATTGCATGAGATCATAGTTGCGTCACAGGATATGAGTTGAGTTGAGAGTCATCGTTTTAAATAAATTAGTGGACACTTCACTTACATCCACAACACATGGCCCCGAGTTGTGTGAACGGATGACGCATGGTAAACATAAGTAATCAATTCTCTTTTAGTTCTTACTACAGATGAATTCATTGATACTTAATTTTACTAAACATTCAATACCTACTTAGATACCTTCTTTTTTTTCTTTTCTTCAAGTGTTCTGATCAGACTCTTCGCTTACATTACGTGCTCAAAACGCTTATTTATACTATCAATCAATAGCAATAAAATTTATCTTAAATTCTTTTTAATATGTAAGCTAATAAAATAAAATTGAAGAGAAACGGGTTCTCAACGCTTTCAACGGAGTCAATCTTGGTAAACATTTATTACACTGAAAACCGTCTCATATACACACTTAAACTTATTAAGTGGTCTGATATTCAATTCTGTAACAAAATCTTGCTATTCTTAAAGCGCCCATATACCTTCGTAAGCAAAAACATGACTCTTTCAGCTGGATATCATGAGGAGGTAGAGCCCAATTACCAATTTACGCATCCACTACATACCTACATACATACACATCCGTCACGCAACTCAGCTCTCCCATCGCGGTAGGCAGAGACCACTTACCTCCATCGGCTTGCTACGTTCCAAAATACTTGTTTCGCGCATCCACTAGCCTTCCCTTTTCCCCCAAATTAACGTGATTTTTTTGTCCCCAGCCAACTGTACCGGTCATCGTCGTTCAACTCGTCGGGCTGCGGGTCGGGCGGCGAGCCGGCTGACGACATGTACTCGGATGTATCGCTTGAAGAAGACGTGCAGGGGCTCAACTATAAGGTAAGTTACTGGATTTATCTCGCGACTTGTTAAGATACCGATCGTCCAATCCGATATCATCATCTCCGAAACTGAAAGATATATTAGTTAGAGGTATTCAACTCGTAGTTCTTGTACTCAACGGTTTCTCGTGCAGTTGTCGTAGGACTTTCTTTCTTGCTAACTTCATTTAGAATTTTAGCAATTACTTTCTTCCTTATCAGCCATTTTACGTACTCACTACAGGGGAACGAGCCTACGCATATACGAGAGTGTCAGCAATTATTATTGCATGTAAAAGTTCCTTCTATTTCATGGGTACTTAGGTACCTACTTTACCTTTGACCGCTGACTTATTTCGAACAGCCAAGTGCACATCAAGTTTTACTTGAGAGCACCTTATTTCAAAGCTCTATGAGCAATGATGTTATAAAGGTTGATTCGCACTTGACTGGTACCTTTCAGTTCAGTATAAAGATGGTGTGCCCATTAAAATTTAAACTTATATTTACTACAGCGTTTTATGCGAGGACACGACTAGCAACCAATAAAGTTTTCTAACTATTGCAAAAAGCTTCATTAAAGTATTCCAACTTCAATAAAAGTTTTTGAAACAACATTACAACATTATTTAGGACTCTTAAGCTTTTTACTGTCCAGCTTTTCTGGTATGCAATGCGAAGTGAAACCTGGAAGTACTATCAGTTTATAACTTGGCAATTTTATGACTTCATAATCATAACTCTTGAAGTGTATAACATTTTACTAGTAATACCGAGTAATAAAATATGTAACAGTATTTACATCTTGCAAGACGAGTTTTCAAAACTCGCACACAAACACAAACGTATCTTACTTAAATAAGTAAATTACAACAAAATCGTTAAAAAATGATAAACAGGATAGCCTAATAATTTCTCTCATTTAAAATTACCGTCAAAATCACTGAACTGTACGTGTCAATCAGTAAGCTAATACAAATATATCGCACCCTCAGAACGAAAGGGGCTTAACTCAAAATTTTGCGAAACTGAGTTACGATCATAGAAAGACTAAATCGAGTATGCTCTATCCGATGAATATTAAAAGAAAGACGTATCAATGATAAAACAGCCAAAAAAATATTTACGTCTCTTTTACTCTGAGACTTCGCGCCTTGTCGGTTCAGTGCGAAAGTGATGCAATCAGTTTTAAGTCCAAATTGATACAGAAAGGACGTTGTTCTATTATTGGTGAACGGGCTTAAAACCGAATGGGACCTTATAGTTATCAAAGTGAAACGGTAAATATATTCCGTTCTTTAATTTAGAACAGGCACTTTTTCTGATAGGTCTGTAATGTACAGAATGGAGTGGATATTACTAGGACTTATTAGTGAATGTGCCTTTTTCATACCTAATACTATGAACACAAAGTAGTAGTATATCAAATTGTGTCTCTTCTCGATTAAAAACATTTATAAGTATAAGTTATAAACCGAAATGTGTTTCTTTTATACTTTGAAGATGTTTCATTGTTAGTTATTATCTCAATTTAAGTCTTTTCAGTACCATATGAAAATGTAGTTAAGCGGTCTTATAATGTAATTGGACTATTTATTACTGAAAATTAATTTCGATTATTGTATTTGTTACCTTATTATTTCAAATTAAATTGTAAAAATAAAGACAAAAGCTGATAAAATACTAGAATAAGTGTATAGAAATTAGCAAATAGAGTTAAAGGTAAGTAATTATGTTCAGATACTTTAATACAAACTGTTATTAGGAGTAGAAACATGATATTAATAATAAGATGTTACTTGGTACTTTCAGATAGGCAATCAGTCGAGTGATTATTTAAATACAACTACAAGTGTACCTATATGCGTCAAGCGTGATACAAATATTGAAATCTTAAGTTAATCATAACTAAAAGGGCGCTTCCACTCCTGTGTTTTCAGCGCGTTTGTTTGACGTTTGATATGAAAACGCGCTAAAGCTGTTGGTCAATCACCTTCCGTGTCAAAAGCTGCGGCTCGGTAAACAAACTTCAAACCGCAACCGTGAGTCACAATTGCTAGTGCCGATGCGCCCTAATTTACGAATAATATTTTCTACTATCTACAGCAAACGTAGATGGTACTAAAAATTAACTTTTTCTTTTTACGGGATAACGGGAAGAAAAACTTAACATCTCAAAGATCTTTATGAATACTTATCTTCTTCTTTCTTCTTCTTATTTTTTAGAATAATAAGTGCCATATTTGGATTCCTATTTAGAGCTTTTCTCTGTTACAGCTATCTTTTTTGGTAAGACGTATATAGTATTAGAACTCGGCCAGCAAAAAAACTACCGCATGTCTCCTGTAAACGCAGACAAAAGTGATGCTGATTTACCGATTCAGCAGAAGACCTCGTTCACGTCTCGACAATGCATGCAAATCATTTTCAATGAGTAGTGGCAGTAGCGGCAGCAGTAACAGCTCTAGCCCGTCAAACTCGGTAGTAGCAACACCGGGAACTGCGCCAGCATTAACTCTAATAAACGTTCAGTATCTCACAGACTTGAATGCTAAGAAACGATCTTGCAAGCGTCAAAGAAATTCTTCATAGAGCATAGGCCTCTCCGATTTCTCTCCAAAGCGAATGGTTTCAATACCACCTGCATCGAATGAGTTCGTAGTTATAGCTAGTTCATCGCCCTATCTGGCAGGCGGCCGTACCACGCTTCCCTTGGTAGTGCGTGTTCTCCACTCTAAAAATTTTCTGCCCCATCGGCCGTCCGATCTTCGCGCTATGTAGCGCGCCCACTGCCACTTCAGCTTGCTAATCCTACGGGCTATTCTGGCGACTTGTGTTCTTATACGGATCTCCTCATTTCTGACTCGATCCCGTAGAGAAATGCCGATCAGAGCCCTCTCCATAGCTCGTTGAGCGACTTTGAGCCTGTGGAAAAGTCCCTTTGTGAAGTACTATGTCTCAGAGCCGTAAGCCATCATTTTCTATTTAAAACTATATTCCAGTCGTATTGGGATTAAGGCAATTTCGAAACTTAGCGTTCTTTTATTCCATCCATCTGAGCCTAAAGCTGCCCATTGCTGAGCATAGGCCCCGTTTATTGCCACCTGCATCCTACGAGATCCCTTGGTTTTCACTAGGTCGTCGGTTCACCAGGCAGGTAGCCATCCCACGCAACGATTAGTAGTACGCGGTCTCCAATCTAGATCTTTTTGTGTTATCGGCCGTGCGATCTTCGCGCTATGTGACCCGCCCATTGCTACTTCAGATTGTTAATCCTAGGGGCAATCTGAAGTTCTTCTGTGGATCTTCTCATTTCTGATTCGATCCCGTAGAGAAATGACATGCATAGCCCTCTCCATAGCTCGCTGAATGACTTGGAACTTGCAGAAATGTTGTCCTTAGTGAAGCATCACGTCTCAGAGCCGTAAGTCATCACTGGTAACACACATGGGTTGTATACCTTTGCCTCGAGCACTGTGGTATTTTTGACGAGAAGACTTTGAGCAATTTACCGAACGCTACCCAATCGAGTTGGATACGTTTACTGACCTCTCTCTCGAAGTTGGATTTACCTAATCGGACTGCCTGTTCTAGTTAAATGTATTGGACTACAACTTCAAGAGTAGAGAGAGTTCTCAACAGTGATTACAGTGGGAACTAAACGGACGTTGAACATGATCTTCGTTTTTTCCATGTTCATTCGAAGACCCACAATATGTTGAGAAACTTTATTGAGGTCTCTGAGCATTTGTCTTATTTCCTCCAGCGATTCTGTCAAGACCACGGTATCGTCGCCAAAACGACATCTTTTACTAAAGAAATAAAAAGCAGAAGATGTGTGATGTTGAAATTAAGACCAAAGCTAATTTTCTTAGCCTACTGACGTATCCCGCCAAAGCACAATGACATGGAATACTTTGTTAAAACTAGTTTGATTACTGTCTAATATACTATTTTTTTACAAATATTTTCGACGTGTTACGTGTTACCTGATTGTGGTACATAACTTTTTCTTTTAATAAATAATAGGTAGGCGTGTTGATTTTGATATAAGCAGATTTTTTAAATGTTATCTCGATATTAAGATAATAAAATCAATATTCCAAAAGAATAACGAGTTCCTACCGCAAAAAGTATAGGTACTACTACATACTTGAATGTAAGCTGGGTTGCTCGTTTATTTCGTTACCTATATTTACTACAGATGACCGAATACCTTTAAGTATAAACGCTTTAAGTATGGTACCTACGACTCTAAATAAAGGAGAGTAATCTAGTATGTCTAGTTGTCTACACAGTACGATCGCAGATAGGAATCTCCGCCTAAAATAGTCTACTATTTACTGTATGCGTATTTTCAAGAGTTTTTAATTAGGTATCTATCTACTTGTTTTATTTTGTGTTGAAACAGATTTCTTAAATTAATAATAACCAAAATAATGATTTTATTATAATTCTGAGTATGTCTTGTTTATTAATAACAAAATCATTATCTTTGTTAATAACATGTTTTAATTAGGTACTTTAGTGACGACACGTTGCTTGTCTGATTTAATTTTAAGAAAAGCCTTTGGTTTTAAAGTCATTTCTGTTACTTTATATCATTATTTCAATAAAAAAAAATATTAAGTCCTTTCATTAATAACATTATTTAAACGTTTTTTTAGTCACCATTAGATATGAAAAGGCTTATTACAAAAAGTTTTCCATAATTATATGGTTGGTTTAGTTTTATAGAGAATCAATCAGAGATAAAGATCTTTTTTCTTAAAATTTTCAGAATTAAATAGGCTCATTTAAAAAAATGTCTTTTTAAAAATAAGATTTTCGGAATAATAAGGACTCATATTTTCCCAAAAAATTTTGAAAGATTAAAAAATATATAAATAACGCTAATAATATACTTTTTTTGGCACTTATCAAAAGAAAAATGTCTGGACTTCACTATAAAAACATAAAATATTTAGATTTTGAACAATAACAGTCAAATAATTCTGATCAAAGTTAAAACTTCTAAAATTTTTTTTGTTTTTTGCGATTTCCCAAAAGTCAGCTTTTTTGAGTTAAGCCCCTATCGTTCTGAGGGTGCGATATATCGGTTATTATAAAAATGATGACGACACAGGCGTTCATTTAAAAAGTTTGCTTCGGCTGAAAGGAAGGATCTTAGCTGTTTTATCAAACTTTAGCATAAGATGAAGGATTCGTAGACAATAATAGTAAACTACTAAAGTATAGGTACTTGCTCACACTACACAAGCCACGTCATCTCGTCAAATTCTCCGAACCCCATACAAATTACGTAGAAACAATGTTATCAGGTCCTCGGTCTCATTATTTATCATACTGAGTTGTGTCATGGCTCCTTCCGCTGTTATTCAGTGCGATAATTACTTAAGTAAACTGTATTGTGAATCGACAGTGTTTAGTGCCTCATTATGGTAAGTATTAGTTTTAAGAACTAGGTACCCATTTAAATAATAAATGCTTACTTTGAACCTGATAGACTGAAACCTGAAGACTTTGATATAGTTTTCTGAAATTGGCAGCTAATTAGTCACTCTCGGCCCATCATTTACCCATCTCTAATAGGTTAAGGAAGGAAATACCTACTAACTAAGATGTCTTAGTTAGTAGGTATTTCCTTCCTTATGTTTGTTGCAGTATTTTCAAAGTTATTGTAAATCTCGCATTGTTATTTTATTCCAGTTATCAATTAAACAAAGAACGGAAGAGAACACAAGTATGTTAAATATAATACTTTGTGATACTTGAATAACATCTTATGAACCATCCTCGAGGAAATACCTTAACATTGTGCGTTTATTAATAACATAAACATTAAAACAGCTGTTCTTCTCAGAAGTACAGTCTTAGTATTCTCACGTTCCTTAACATCACACCACCTGTTAATGAAAGTATGTGTAGTAACTCTTTTGGTCCAAATCTCTATAGCGTCAGTTTATAGAACAATCAAAGAATTGTAGTATTCAAATTGCATCTACGTAGAGTAGATTAATTTGTCCCACCACAGATTTGAATATCTTACGAGCGCGCCACTATACATAGACTTTTTAAACAACGTATCATTTGTTTATTTTTAAAAACACGAAATTAGAAGCCTCGAATACCGCTACTGTCCGACGTCCTAGGGTACCAGGAGAGGCCTATGATGCATTTTCAATTTCCAACTTTCTTCTGAGTGCAAGGTCGCATTGGATCGAAGCCAAGATCTAAATAGATCACCACTAAAATGTTTTCTTAGAGAGGTGACGACACTTGCCAATTTACACACAGTTTACACTAATAAATTCTCAAAAAATCTACGATCGAAATAGTACGGTAGAGCTGTTATCGATATTTTTGGAAGGCAATTATTTCTTATCTTTTTAATTGCTGATGTAATTAAAATAGAGATGGCTTTTGAATGCATTTAAAGTATAATAACCAAGTAAGAAAATAATTATAGTAAATGCAGTATATTACTATTTCCTAAATAAACATATTACCTACGTAATTATTTCACCCTCCACGTGCCGGCGGCACTTCCGTAACAAAGTATCGATTTAAAACCTTACCGGTCCTTATTATAATTTAATCCTTGTTCATTGACCTCTTTAGAATATAAACATTGAATATATACCGTATAGCGACAAAGGAAAGGGCACAAACAATGGGTGACATAGGTACTTACAATCCGTGCCGGTCCATTTGATAGTCGCACTAGATCGACAGCAATGGCCGCCGGAAGCGGGCCCTCAGCTGCGCGTGCGCCACTTCCGGTCAGATGCGTGTATCCTAGAAGTTAAATAGTTGATTTAATAATACAATCTTTTTGATGCCCGACCAAGATTAGTCACGACGATGTCAAAATGTAGGTATTAATCTTGTTGTATTCTACAACTCTGTGACACTAGCTTATTGTCAAACATAACCAACCTACTTATAAAACAGCTGAAACTACAACTTTCGTTCCAACTATTGAAGCAAAAGCGAAGTGACCCACACTCCGTGGTACATAGAGTTGCAACTACCATATTTGTGAGGACTAGTCGACTATGGTAAGAATACCGATGTCCCCGTGAAGGATTTGCACGGTATTGCAATGGACAATGGGCGTGTAGAGACTGCATACCGATCGTGATTGTTATACGTAGGTAGGAGGTAGTCTGAGGCCCGAGTATTGCTAATAAATACGCGAACTAGCAGTAGTGTAAGCTCGTGAAATCCTGTTTAAAGTCACTTGTAAATACTTTATGATTGGCTACGATAAAAAATTTTGAGGAATCCTTTTGTTATTTCTTTTGATGTGACTTTTACCTAAAATGAAACTTCTTCATAGAACGCGATTTAAGTACTTACCTACTTATCTGATGTAAGATGATGTTTTGATAAAGTCAATTATGTTCGACATAAAAATGAAAAAGTAATAGCGAACTCTAACAGCATCAAAACAATAGAGACATGATATTACACATACCACCCACGGCTATTCAGTGTGGGTGATCCAACTATGTCAAGGATATCGGGACTTACTAGTTTACTATAGCGTGTAACTAGCACCTTATATCTTCATCTCACTCATTTGAACTGATCAAAATAATTGGGAACAATTAAACATGGCAAATCGCCAGACATTTAAATTGACATAGGGTACATTAACTGTTCTTTGCTGTAGGCCCTTTTCCTCTCAGGCTTATTGCTTCTACTATCTTATAGCTTGTTTGACTGTTATATATTACTTACTGTTCATACATTACCTAAGAAGTACGAGTTTCTTCCAAAAATGAATTACGTCTTTCTACATGCGGTCATTTCTGAAATCAAGAACTCTACCAAAGGTTGCAGTCTCTGAGAATGTGTAAAGATGTTTGCATTGTGTATTTTGATGTATTGACAAGCCGAACTAAGGTAACTTACGACCAATGAATTTAATATTTATTTACTAGTTACCACAGTCAATCAAAGGGAAAACACACCAAATCACCTTTCAAAAAATTACATAACACGGTGATGTGATTTATGACCGATGGTAGTTTCATCACGAACTTTGTTTGGCGGAGCAGATCACCGGTAGATTGTGAAGATCATTGCATAAACTGAGTCAACATCATCCGACCCGCGTGCCAACGGTCTGTCAAGATTATCTTATCGCATCGATGGCTTATGTCAATAAGTGGTACGCCATGGAATCTTGAAGTTATCTAACTTTTATGCTGGGTTGCACTTTAACTGTTTGCTAGGGTTGGCATGATGCATTTTCGTAAGTTGTAATAGGTAATTAATTGTTAAAAGGTATAAAGTGATGAATTACTTGTCTTGTCATGGAAAAGCATTGCCTATAGGTACTTAGTTAATTGCTTAGGTATAGCTGCTAAGAAACCGACCAAGCTTAACGGTTGACTTTTTATGTTGAGTCTTCAATTACGAGTATCACTAATAAAAGTTTCAAATACAACTGTTTCATATACTTTAACTTCTTATAATGCTCATCTAATCTTTTCTCAAGAAGATACAACCACATTAGCCAAGTGCGTGAATAAAAAAAAACGCATTGAAACGGAAAGTTGTGCGAACGAACGCGTGCGAACACCAAACATATTGTGTGCAGATGACTACTGTTTGTTAGCAAACGCCGGGTTATAACACTAGTCATTATACACCACAACGTAACATTATCTCTCATTACACTTTTTCCCATATCAACACGATTCTCAGGAAAATGTAGAATTTGTACATTTCTGGGTGGGCCCAAAGCTATGGCCGCGCTAAGACAATGATTGTATTATTAATTTCTTTGGCATTGTGAGAATATTAGGTTTATTAAGTCGAGTATTTAAGCAGTTATAACAAAATAAATTGCTGCTATTAAAGGCAATTAAAATAACTCAAATTTTGTGTTTTCAAAACAGAAAGTTCCCAATGCCTCATGGCTTCATTATGAATTGCCATCAGTCGGCTTTTACTACCTATTGTACCTAGTAATGAAGCTAGGTTTTATAAAAAAACGTTATTCTATTTTTAATATCTGCGTGGCGGGCGTTATGCCAGATAAATTACTAGTTCGTCATTGTTTAGAAATCTAAACACGATCTACCGGGGCGGGGGGTGTCAAAGATCTAGGACACCCAGAAGTTAGAAAAAAGTAGTTTTTAGGGCGCAAAGATCGACGTGTGACTCCGATTTTATCTGAGCTAGATCAGCTCATATGTGTAATTATACTGTCATATCTACAATCTGTAATTAAGTCGCGAGATGGCAATAGCGGAATCTGAGAAATTCTCATTGTAAAAGTGTGAAATAAGTGCTCATAAATGTCTTTTAATTAAAATTTATTTTTCGCATACTACTTAAATGAGTACTTAAGTACTTCTTATATCGTAAATATGCACTTTATTTGACCTACAGCAAATTGAGATCAAATAAAGTGTTTTCTGTACTCACCCATCTCGAGTCCAATTGATTTTAATTTAGAAAGACGAGCAGGCCTACATTATATGCCAAAGTTTTAGACAACGTTATAATGCAGTTAATTTTCATATAAAGCATATTTCTCAGCTATCGTCATTACAATCATGACAATTACTTCGCCCTTGAACCACCTTGAGGTCGTGAAGTATTGTCTTCGCTGGTTCACAATGCGGAAAGTGACTGTCATTATTTTGTCATCAGTGTGCGTCGTCGTTCGTAAGGAATTTAGTACGTAGCAAGTTTACATTAAGTTACTATAGCATAGCCAAAACAAATCACTGACAATACGGCAATGGCCAAATACCTCACTGTAAAAACAAGGATATTTTCATAAAAACAAGTGCCTATTTTAAATAAAATTGCTCTACGGTATATTACATATTGAGTTATCAAATGCTAGCTTTTGCTCGCGTCGAATGCAGATTTTAGGTAAAGAAACAGTACTCCAAATAAACACTGAAACGATAACACTCCGCTATTAAAATTTCCATCAACATCTTAATGTAATTAAATCGCCCCTCAAATGTAGCGTCCAATCACCGCACCCTCGACTCCAAACCCGAGGATAATCCCTTTAGAGCCCCATAATAAATGAGTCAGGGGGAATACCAAATGAAAGTTTATACCATTGCATGTCTGGCTACGATTAAACTGTATTTTAGTAGCTATACTGGCAGACACGAGGTCGGAGAAACTGGCCTACTGAAAACGATGAAAAAAACCTTATGGCCATTCTTGCTAAGGGTCATCGCCGCTTTCTTTTTAACACTGCTATTCCCTGTTCAGATTTACCCTTAGATACGTGAAAATGCATGATTTACTTTCTTTTCACTATTTGAAGTCTGTTTGTCTCGATTAAGTTGTGCGATGCATCAAGATATAATGTCTTACGAGTACGAATGACTAGCCCAGTTCCATTTCAATTTAAAATATTTGTTTTCAGTTCCATAAAACGTTTCGGACATTTCATTTTCGTGTTCGAAACACGTATCAGATACAGTTAATATTCTTAAACAAAAAATTCAAGCGAAACAAAATAGTGTTTAGTTTGCACACATAGGTAGGTACCTACTTACTTGCTATTGTTAAAAAGTTCTTGTACGGATTCCTAAGTCACAACTAACACTTGTTTCAACGCTTACATTTTACCACGCTCGCAAAAACTGTATTAAAATGTATGAGAGCATTGTTCTCTAATTTGCAATTGTTTATACGATGTATACTTAATTAAGACTTTACATTTGACTCTACTAAAGATACCTACGTCAAATTTTCTTCGCTAGAGTTTTATCCACTGCCGGCGCGGCGTTCTAATTTAATTTAAAAACTTAAACGCACACGTAAATAGAGTTATTGGCATCTTAGCATTGGCAGAACAAAAATTAGGCAGCCGAAGTCAGACTACTATTTTTAGTTTCAGAACCTTTTTCCACTTTATTATATACTGGTTAGTACGAAAGTATTTTTAGTAGGTATTAAATAATTTTAGTAAAACCAGAACTGCATGTAAACACCTTTTTATAGATACGTTTCTATTTAAAACACATTCCGTGTTCGAAGGCGCGTGTAAGTAAAACAACTCTACCTAGCTAGACAATGTTCATGAAAACATGGAGCTATTACGTAAAAATACACGTAGCTTCGAAGTAGGTACACCTGCATACTTAAGACGATAAGAGGCTCAATATAGAATATTAAAAGTAAAGTTATCAGAGTACACTTTACTTACGGATAAAAAATATGAGCATAATGCATGCTCCGAGATGTAATGTCTAAAATTAGTAGTTCTTAAACATAACCATACAAAATAAACAGAGCCGTATTATTTATCGTTTTGGTAGTAACATGTTACAGCTGTATCACCTAAAAATCAAGCGTTTGAATAATATCAATCAATTTCGTTACATCGCACCTAAACTAAAATTAAAAAGTGTTTATTAACAATTTTATATTTAATTTAAATCGCACAGATGATAATCGAAGTTCCTCTTTGCACCTCGACTTTCGCAAATATCTACTTATTTAATAATTACTCAGTTTCACTATAAAGTTTCTTACAAACTAATCGAGTAGTTCATATGCGTCGTCACTGTGATTGCAGCAGCTTAACATTATCTTAGATAGCTTTAGATAGGCGATAATGATTCCAGGTTTTTTGTTTTCTTTCACATTACTTTCGATTTCAATGTATATTCACTTTCTCTGTAGGTATTGGCTACCGTCGTTTCACACTCCAATATCACCAACAACGGTTGAATGAAAAGCTTTGTATTTGTATGTAGAGCAAAATTCGTCGATCGTGTCAGTTATACATACAAGTATCAAAGTCATCCCAGAGTTGAGCAGAATAATTGGCAGCAAGTAGTCGATCGTTCTCGATCTGACTGACATTGTCTAACAGATGCAATCATGGTAGGCCCTCGTCCGTAAAATTACGAGATGCCGCCAGACTGGGGGAGCTTATGAAAGGGGTTATTGCCTCGGAACTACCCATCGCCGGCGACCGGCGTGCATGTGCAGGGAGCGAATAAAGTTTATATTTTGTTCGTAGCGGCTCCGACTGATTATCATGTCGTGTCAATGGGTGGGGCGCCGCGCGGCCGCTCGCCGCCGTCGCCGGTTAGTGCCCAACGCGATACTGTACTAATACCACGTACCGAAACAGCGCCGCTAAAAGTTACAATACCGACGATCGCTTACGAACTCAAAATTTCTACCGGCTCTAATAATTCAGCCTCAACGGCTTCCAAAACGATATCGAAAGACTTTCGACGATGTCAAAACTATCTTTGAACTTAAGAAGACTTCGTCGGAGTCTAGTTCTACCAGATATCATCTTAATTCTCGTGTACGACGATAATTAATTAGGTACAATCTTGTGACACCAGTGAGTAAACAACTTAAGTGTTTTAAGAAATTTGTGGAAACTAATGAAACCGTGTAAGTGAACGATGTGACATAAAGTGATTACCGCTTGCATGTATTACGTCTTTCTCTATGCAGCAGCGCTAATATAATTATATGACTTATCGACAAACTTATTGTACTACATAAACTTTAACACAGTGCCATTAAGTAGCTTTATCGCTGACAAAACAATTCTAATCTTATTAAAGTCATTTGAAAACTATCGGTTTAAGTGTATACGTGCAATATTGGAATAAATCCAAAGATAAATAACGAACTGGTTGTAAAGTTCGTTTGAATGTTTAAATCGGGAATATTTAATCGGTCGGGAGGCACGATGGGTGAGAGTCTCGAGGTGGAGGACAGTTTGGAGCTGGAGTATGACATGTGGGACGGACAGTTTGATTTCGTGGGTCCTCAGGGGCCCCCGTCCGAGATCCGCTCCCGCATCACCTCGGACGCGAGCCTCACTGAGGACCTCTTCACCGGGGGACCTCTGACCCCTCACCTCACAAACGGAGTCAATGGAGGCAAAAAAACTGCAGCCCATCAGTGGTGTGACAACTTATCTGATCAAGTGAGCAATTCATTACCTTTCTACTATAAGTTGTGTTACTTTTGGCCAATTGACCAAACTGCTGGTAATTACCATACTGTCATGGTTAATAGTAAACACTATACGTAGGTTATTGACGTCAACACAGCCAGCATTATCCAGTCAGTTAACCCATTTATCCTTATTTGAATCACCTCCTATTGCTCATAGCTGGAATATACTCAATAATAAGTACAAATACGTACTAATCTAGACCACGTACGCAAGAAGTTACCAATTTAAGTAGGACTTCAATTGACGCATTGCGTTTTTTCCACTTATAATTTCGTCGATGAAAAGAAATACTCATTTGTATTTTAATATCCACGTCCTAATTCTTTTTAAAAAGTGTAACATTGTTTTTTTATCATTTTGTGCAAAAAGGTTGAAGAGGCCGGTAGCAAAGTTACTAAAAGGTAGATAGATAGAAAACAAAAGTGTTTCTTTTTCTCGGTCGATTGGAGCCGAGTGCCTTCAAATCGACCGATCCGTGCCATCGCTGTATTATTTCCTTTGATTTGTGATGAGATGTCACGCTATTTTCTACTTCATACCTATCTTTTACATAACAATGGTATCGATCAAATATTTCGTATTCTTCCTTCGTGTTATGCCGCAAGCATTTAAGATATTTTATTGGTACTAGATTGAATGTTATCGCCAATATTGCGATCGACTTTCGCTATGGCGTGCTGGTTATCGACTTCCAAGATAGTTTTCAAGTGTTTTTCAACAGATTTTTCTTCAATATTCTTAGAGATATCTTTTGGAAGACGTTATCTAATCTATCAGTCAAAAACATGCAACTAATGACTCACTTTATTATTCTTATATCTTTGAATCTTCATTTTATCACAAAAAGTTATATTTTCTTTTTTATAAAAAAATCATTTCAAAATAAAATAGATCCTAGGTCAAAAAGTGAATAATTAGATAGTTAAGTAAAGTAACATATGTTATGAAAGACTTCTGGCTATACAAATTTTAATTAGACAGAAACATGATGTAAACAGCTTAAATAAGAATCTTTACAATTATTTTTATGTTAACTTTATACAGGTAGTACTTTTTCTTGCATTTATCAAAATAATGAACACATTTGTAAAATAAACTGTGTCGTGTTTTGTTAATTTATGGGCAGTGTATGTAGGTAAATGTAGGTGTGGCCCAACAACATTGCTAGTTCCTGCTAGTACCTACCAATAACTATGCAAACCTGTCCAATCGATTTAGGTACTTATTAAAATTTAGTAGGGTCTTCAAGTTTGTTACAAATTCTCTCTCCTTCAGTATTTGTAGCAATTCAATCTACATTTTAACATCGTAGTACCTTTAAATAAATCACCAAGCTACCAATAGCTTTATGATAACATATTATATTGTATCTATTGTATTAATAGTGTATTTAATGGTTTATTAACACGCAATAGTATAAGCTTTATAGATTAACAAAACACTACAACAATTACATCCTTTATTAAGTTCTGCTCTTGTTTTGTTTAGTTTCGGACAGACGTAGGTATACTAAAATAATACCGACAGTGCATCGGTATATTTAAATGATTTACGAACTCTTGTATCGTATAATAAACAATTTACTTAATTAATCCTTCCGGAAAACGTCTCAGACCTCTGATTATTTAGCGTATACCCAATAAAGTATGCCACGGCCGCGACACGTCAGAAATGCATAATGCACCAGCAATTAGGTTACCATTGCATGCAACTGTTGAAAAAATCGACTTGCTGCTACTTCCTATGTCAATCGGTAATTCCTACTTGTAACAAATGCTTTATAAGGTTCGAAATTAGTTGTAAAAAGGGTATTTAAGCTAACTATCCATTAAAGCTACAGCTTACAATACCTATCATTATTAAAAAACAGAAGATTGCAAAAACAAAAGTGAAAACAAAAGAATCGACTTTCTGCATATAAACGCGCCTTCTCTGCAACATAAATATCATCAGTAGAAACATCTTGTAAACTTTTTCACACAGCCTATTTTTGAATAGACGACATTACCCAAATTCTGCCTTCCTCCGCTTGTAATCAAACCTTATTTGTCGTAATAATTACGAGTTAAACCTCAATTAACTGTTGGTATTTGTGCCAGTGAAGCACAGAAATAATTATTTACAATTAAAAGTTACAATTATTTCGCAAGTGCCATTAGATCCAGTAGAGCAGTTTAATCAACCGTTATTTTATGAGCGAATGATGTGCATGAAGGCATATCCAATAGTATCCATAGATCGATTGCTTACTGTACATTCTGAACCGATTTTCAGTACAAGGCGTCCGACACGCCTTAACTTTATGTCATATTGTGACTAACCTAGCTAAATAATAATGGTCACATGCTTTCTTTAATGTAGATACCCACTCGTTACTATGCAGAAAGTCAATATAATTATGCTACCAAAGTCTTGCCTATTTTAGTAGCAGGTCTTTATTTGCGTTTTTATTAGTTGCTTTGCTTAGCAATGTTTATCAAAATTCTATAAAAAATACTCGTATACTAAGTACTCGTAGAATACCGATAGGTATACTTATTCGACTTGCTGTTTCTTATCTTAACTATCAAATAATACCTAAGTGCTTCATATGCATAGATAAATACAGAAGCTACTCACTTCCTATACATTTTACTTAGCTATTTACATAATCATAGTTTTTAAAGCCATCGAGCTGAAAACACTTAAAAGCAGGCAACGTTATTCAACAACAAGGCGGAATCATATAAGGATTCAATTTATGAGCAAAAAGCTTTAATCCATCATAACGATGACAAGGTATTTCTTGCTAACATTTCATCTCATTTCCTTATTCTGTTTCTTGTACATTACGAAACTCTCCTCAGTTTATTGAAAGTTATAATAACGTTCTATTTTCCATGTGCATTGAATATAATCTGCATCTTTCGTCGTGTAATGTGGTAACTGCTTTTAAATCGATCGTTTGTTTTTTTTTTATTAAATTGGCATAAAGACATTCCTCGATCATTTTAAATTGTTTGTTTACATGCAATATTCGAAAAATACTTGAAAATGTTCATACCTACATTTTTTCTTATATGTATTTTTGTTTATCTAACCACATAATTATTTAACCACATAATCGATAGTCTTAACTTTAGACATTTCATACTTATTTATTTAAATAATTCAACATGAAATTCAATAAGTCGACTTCACCGATAGTACCTACCTATAACTTCGACGGCGTTATGTTTGCAAAAATATTATCTATAAACCTAGGTCGTTTTCAAAAGCACTGTCCAATTGTCCATACCTACACTAGATTACCTACATTAATACTTAATGTTCTTATGTACCTATCTAATAAAACAGTTCATTGAAAGCACTAATAGAATGGGGTCCCTTAACTCCCGCCTTGTTTGAAGACAGCCGCTAGTTGTTAGTAGAGTTGGAAAGTGGCTAGGCAAGTCGGTTTCAGAAAACGTTCGCTCACTCGAGGAAGTCACGAGCGATCATTTTGCTATTCTACACACCGAGCCGAGCCTGATACCACTTAACGATAATAACCACTGTTTAGCTGTCACTTCTCAATTCAGTAAAGACCAATTTCTTATAAAAATTTTCTTCAATTATGTTATTAACGTTATATGAATAATATCGACAATTTTCTAAGTTAAATATTCCTTAATGACACAGAACAAACACTGCATGTTTAAACTACGTAATTGACTTACAAATGCAGAATTTCTTTAACAAACAAAACACATGGCCAGTTTTACTAGTTTCCTTCGTTTGCATTTGCTAAATCCGTCTAAAATTAGTTAGCCATGAATGATCTCTTATAGTGCTTCTAGGTAAACAGATAATTTTTAAGCTTTGTGTCTCGAAATTAACGAGGTTATCGCTCGTTTGACTCTGTCCACACATTACAAAAGTGATCACAACAAGTCTAAGATAAAATGGCCATTTTATTACCAGCCGGAGATAATTACTCTTTTATTTTAAGTCATAGAGTCAAGTGAAGTCTTGATAATGTTAAACAAAGGTAGGCAGTCTTTATTTTATAACTATAGGTAGGTATTATTATAGCTTTATCTAGTAAAAACAAAGTCATGCTGGGTAATATATATTTTTTTCAATGCATGCCTACGTATTTCAATGAATCAAAATATTATCAGTATTGTAGCTGTCAAGTAACTGCTAAGGCACCTGAAATCTTATCAAAAATATCGATAAAAGTACGATCAATCATCACATCTTATTTCCTATATGAAATACCAGTTTGTATTCAAATCATTCATACATGTCACGTTTAGATATGCAACCTTTGTTTTTAGTAAAGTATTTATAATATTTAAGTACAATGCATGAACTTTACATTATTATTTACTTACCTACTTCAAACAAAACTCACAAAGGTGAAAATTCATTAAAATACAAAAGTACAAAGGTTCTTGACTTGTTCAATGGACACAAACAAGTAAATAATACACTACAAAATATTTATGTGCATAGATATTACATTGTACATTACATTTCTGCGTGATGCTAATGATCCATGTTTTTTACAAACATCGATGACACGTTCCATGAGTAAAAGTTAATAAGTTTCATATAATTTATGTCAATAATGCGTATCTTAGTAAATGTGCAATCTAGACCGATGATGATTGACGATTTTCTTTTTAATTCTATCTTTATCTACAAAATTACACAATTTACTTAACTACCTACCTTTATATTGTAAGCAATAGGTAATGCAACAATCAATTTGAAACAAAAGACACACTTTGTGTATGAAAAATTTATATTTTTTGGCAAACTTTCATGAAAACTACAATGACGCCAAGTCTGCGAACCATAGGTGATCGACCTGCACTTATTGTGACCGACTTTGTGTAAACGGGCCATGATGATCAAGTATTATTGATTATTTTATTTCTGGTATCTATCTGTACACTATTTACTAGTTATGCCATATAGGTGAACTTTGGGACAATGACAATCAGGGGAAACCTAGAACCCTGTAGACAAACGTTATTTTATACTTATTATAGGTACCTGCCTATCCCTTCAATTACATAAGCTACATACATCTAAGTAATCAAGCGTGAAGAATGTCTATATTACTTATAAGTATAATTAGTTCAAACAAACAAAGGTTGGTTCCGTTGAGTGGACACACCGCAACTAGAACATACGAACTTAATTGAAGTAGTCTTGAAGACGTACAAAACAGCAAACAACTGTTAACAAGTGAACAGTTTTAATTAATCCGTCTGTCTGTACAGTGATAAAGACTAAACGGTCTCAAATTACAAGTTATGTAGACGCTACCTCACTGTTAACAACTAGTTAACAAGTTAGCAGTAACTGGTCAATATGCATTTATCACGACAACGATTTTCAGTTAATTTTAATAAATTTTGTAAAACATCATGGAAGTATTAAGAATGATTAATAAATCAATAAGATTATTAACAGACTAATCGTCATTTCACTGCTACCATTTGGTCTACCAAATTGTATGGTAATATTGAGATGGACTCTAGTCCATCACTGAAGTTAGGTATTACCAGATACCATTACTACATCTAGGTGCTAGTGAGAAAAATGAAAATACCCAGGTTAAAAAATCCTTTAAAATTATTGTAACCCTCATATTTCACTTACTCAAATGATAATATCTTATCAGATCGGCTGAGTTTTCCTTTTCACCTAAGCCAAACGAACTATCCACCTTATTTAGACACGACGCGTTTGATTGAAGTATTTATCAACTGACAGCCTTTAATCATGATAAGCTCTTAAAACTACATAGGTGAATCTATTCTTCGACAGGTTTTCACTCAGGCACTTCACCTATTGACTCTACATACAAGCACGAGTATAGATATCGTATAAACGCGTGCTAACGATCGGTTCAAAGAAAGTTTACAGCATATCTCGATTACATCTTTTATCGATCGCCAAATTGCAGTAATTGTCCATAACAGGTTGGCTGTGAACAAAACAGATTCACTTTCACGTTGTTACACGACTTATTTTATCTACAAACTACGCATGGATTGACTGACAAATCGTTTTTGATCACATGTTGTTTAGTTACCTGAGATTTAATGTCTCAATTATATTAGTACCCGAAATTGAATGGGTATAATCAAGTAAGATTTTACCCTACTCGTACGTAATGATCTTTTGAAAATATTGGCTCAAATCGTTTTGTGGTCATGTTTTCATTCAAACATTTCCTAATCCAAGCATTAGAAACATTTTATCTCTTAGTATAAGTAGTTCTTAATATAGTTTTATCTCTGGCAAGCGAAAATCATTTTTTGAATTGTTGAAATGTCTTATCTTTACGCAAAAGTAGTACAAACGGTCAATGCCAGAAACTCACAAGATGCATTAATTAAAATAACTTCACTTACGAAAATACAGAGACACTCGTATGAACGTAAAAATACCTTCGTTCAGCGTGCGTAAGCGCATGAGTAGCGCTAAAATTTCAGTGAAGCTGAATCATTCTTGGCGCGCGATCAAAGTTATTCACACTTACAAACAATTTTAGACAACTGTTTAAAACGTGTCACCCGTGTGGTTTTGTGAATGACCTAACAATCTACCTAAGTATAAGTATGCTAAGATGTATTGTTAAGATATTTTTAAATAATAATGTAGCTACTTACTTTTACGTAGGTATTGTATCCTTTTAATGCAACGAGAAGGTATAATCCAGGTAAACTGCTAGAGTTCATAAGTAGCCAAAGGCACATTTTGCCAAAAAGGTAACGTCACGTACGAGTACATAATAGAATTATCCTATCAATAAGTGACATCCACGTACCCCATTCTACATCATTTGTATTGAGTCTACTATCTTGGCGTCAAATTATATGTTTCCTGTTTGTCGCGTACTCTTTCCTGTAGTTACTATCTGTAAATGTTTTATATAGGTATTGCTGTAGTAAATATTGGTACCTACTTCTAATAAATAATAGAGGGAAGTACTTTGTTTACAACAAGCAATTAGCTAATAGGGAACTAAATAGCCGGTTAGAAAATTTAGAAAACCTTGGACTAAAGTTAGCAATAATTTATACGCACTAATTTATGTTCCAGATTTATAGGTACCTTACCGACATTATTAGAATCGTATAGCTGTAACATCGCGCAAAAGTTAATTAAAGAAACTTCCGTTCGTTTGAAACACAAAATAAATAATAATTAGGTACTGAACTTAGTTGCAAAATGTCTAGGTACCTGTAGTTACATGACCTTTATACCTTGGAATTTACTCAAAGATTTATAAGTAAACATCAATTTGAGACTTATTGATAAATTTTGTGTCGCAATAAAACATTACTTAGTCCAAACTAAGTATGAATGATTTCAGCGAATTTTTCTACGCAGATAGTAAACATTCATCTGATAGTGGTTTTACTGAAGTAAAAGCGGTATATTACTGACGCAATTGCAATTTAGCATCAACAATGAAGCATAATATTAAGTGGTTCAGTGGAGTAGTCGCCGGTACGATAACGCCATTGTGTCGAATTAACGGCATTCATGCCAAAATTTCGGTTTAAAGACAGAATAATGCCTCAAAAATCTGACGACAAAAATTAAGACTAGAAAGCAAATACTACTCGTAGGTAGGTTAGTTTTAATTAAAATAAGCGGGAAGCGGTTAGAGATGATACTTAAGTAAAATCACGTTAAAGTGCATAAAATCCCACGGTGTTCGTGAGAGTTCACTAAACCTCTTTGCGGTAAAGTAATGAACGCCACAGATAAAGAAAATTGTGTTAATGTATGTGTGACCTACGAAAGATAAGTAATTGGATTTCCAATTACTAATGCCTCTTGAAATAGGTACTAGACTAGAAGTACGAGTACTTGAGTGACTTCAAGTCTATTTTGGAGGTAATAGGTTTTGGATAAGGTTTTAGTTTTCAGGTTTAAGTTAATTAATTTATTTATAGAGCAGTGCAACGTTAAAGGTTAATGAACCCGCTAAATTGATGAAATGATTGCTAAGAGAAAATGTAATCCTTTGAATATGATTTTAATTGTGTCCCTCATTTGTCTCCAGGTACAACTCCTGCAGCAACAAGTGACGTCATTGGCTGACACTCAGAGCACCGCCGACGAACGCTACGCCAGAGCTAAGGCTGATAACGCAGTCTTACAGGCCAGGGTCCACATGCTCGACGAGCAGATTCGAGAGGTAAATATCAGATAGGTATAACTAGCTACAAAAAAGGCACCGCCACACGCTACTCCTGAAGCCCTAATGATGAAGTTTCGAAACCAAAACATGCCTGTGACCATGTCCGATTAACCCGTTTATAAAGCTTCTAAGCAATGTAGTACGCAACATGATAAATATTGTTAGTGATCTATCATGCCAACGATAACATAATATCACATCTTCACTATCGGAGAAAAACACTCAGTTTTTCGTTAGCTATTCTTATAAACGCTATAGTAAAATGATATCGCCCGTTGATATCGAACGTAGAATTAAATCTTTTAACGCGAGGAGGCTGTTTTATGACGAGTCTGCTAACATTGAAACTGTGCGTGCTAACACTGAAACTATCCGTTCACAGATTGAGTGCAGATGTGAAGAGAGGATCGCTGAGGAACAGAGGAGGTGTCGCGATGCGATCGCACGTGTTGAACGAGACCGTGATCAGCAACTATCAGCACTCAACGATAGACTGGCAGCCGCCGAGACTGAAGCTTCAGATCTTAAACAAGAGGTAATTAACTAACTACTTAGTCACAATTACAAAATTTTACAGATATTCTTCTTACTTAACACAGGCGTCTAAAACAAAAACATTCCAATTCTAGGTGGGACGACTTCGAGGTGTAGCCGAAACTTTAAAAGCAAACGCAGAAATATCTGCAAGGGCACATCGTGAAGCTCAAGAACAAGTTGGTGAACTAGTTGCCCAACTAAGTGCTGCGAGAGAAGCTGAAAGGAGAGAGCGGGAAGCAGCTGCGGCGTCTGCTGATCTACTGGCGAGTGCTAAACTTGAACTGCAAAGATTGAGGGAAGTTCCACCTCCACCGCCAGATCCAAGGCTAGATGAACTTAGAAAAGAATTGGTGCTGTTACGGACGCAGAACAAATGTAAGTTACATTGAGTGTAAAAATTAAAAACAAA
Source organism: Anarsia innoxiella (assembly GCA_947563765.1). Classification (NCBI taxonomy): domain Eukaryota; kingdom Metazoa; phylum Arthropoda; class Insecta; order Lepidoptera; family Gelechiidae; genus Anarsia; species Anarsia innoxiella. The sequence goes on along the minus strand of OX387404.1, from coordinate 3,732,679 downwards.
AACAATTCCAGCTAAGAATTATTTTGATGAAGTAGCCTAACGAATGTGGCCCCAGCCCGAAAGGCCCATAGTACAACGTAAGTTTCTCTTAAATTTTCAGCTTTATCTGAAGCACAAGAAGAGCTCCAAGCACAGATCCTCACCCGAGGCGTGGAAGAAGGCCGCAGTCTGCTGGACGGAGTAAGCGGTCCTTTAGTTGCTACAAACTCACTAGCGCACGAACTCTCTCAAATGAGTGACGATCAGGTAAACATTACACTTCATTTCACCAATTTACCATTACAAAGCTTTCATCGATACTTCACTGGAAAACTCGAACCCAAAGACCCATTTCAGAAATTACATTCACAAAATTACAAGAAGTTTTCCATCAGTCGTAAATTCACAAATCTGGACACCACGATTATTTCATCGTTCACATCAGACAATGTGAAGTAGGATTTGCTGCGGCTTTGCTTTATTTAAGCCTACGAATTTAATTTGCAATGCAATTTTATTTTTATGTATGCGTTTTTGCAGCTCGATGGTAGCGATACCCTACACAGCATAGAGTTGGAAAAGGTACGCATATTTAACTCAATGCATGGTTTTACCTTTGGCGTGGTTTTTGCATGATTCGCTTCAAAATTTTCATTTACGTAACGCGATTTTGTACCTTTTTCATACTTGCATGCACTTTTATCAGCTTTCTACACTAGGTAAAGCACAGTATCTACTCTACATGAAATCATAATGCATGACGCTAACTCATTCTGATTTTGGGCCTGGTTTGGTTTGGTCAATGGTTTTCTCATATCCTAATCTACCAACTGTATCTTCATTATCTACTGAGGTAGCCTTTGTATCCCGTGCTCATCTATATTTGTGTTTTCCAGCTCCAAAAAGCCCTCAAAGAACAACAAGATGTCAACGTCCAGCTAAGAAATTACATCGATGGCATCTTACTGTCGATCGTCGAAAACTATCCACAACTGCTAGAGGTAAAATATCAGAAGCACCCAGATGAAATAAAATCATAACAAAAAAATATCAAGAAGAAGGGGTCAAATAAGAAAATAAATAAATAGGTGCGTCTTTAGGAATCCAAGTAGAAATTTAGATAATATTTTATGTAAATTGATGATATTGATATTAGAAATTTAATTGAGTGAATGAAAATGTTGTTTCTGTGATAGATGAAATAATATTGTGTGTTTGCGGAATTATTTTATTGTTAATTTAATTTGAAAAGTATACAGAAACATGATTATGAATGTTGAAATATCCAAAATATGTGTGCCAGGATGCAATATATGAAATTAGAATGTTTTGTAAATAATATTGTATAGGCCTAGTCTTAAGGCACATTTTAATGATACACTGAATGTAAATTAATTGATATTGTTCCTTGCTATCTTGTGCTAAACTGCTGATATTAAATACGAGTAACTAAGATAGTAAACTAAAAGATCTGTGAAACTAAATGGATAATAAGTAGTCGGAGAAAGGCCAGGCCGTCCACTTAGAATATATTACTTATCTACTTATACAATTACTTAAAGCAATTCTTATGAAAGACTGGAGTGTATGGAAAAGGGTGCATAAATATTTAGTTAGCACTTCACATTCAAATCTAAAAACTAAAGCCATTATAATTAAATGTGTGTAACCCTTCAAGAAATTGAATGTATTTGCATTGTAGTACCTACCTTAAAGGAAATTCGTCTTAAGAGATTTGTATCTATATTTTTACATTGAGATATTTATACATAACGTTGTTAGCATGTAGTTAAGTAAGCATTTGTGTACATTTTGATAACGTGGTGTAAATTTAATTGAAAATGTTATAACAGTCATCGGAATAAATCGAATCTAATACACAGTCAGTCTTTTATTTCAGGTTTCACAAAGTTAATGAAAAATACACTTACATCGAATATATTTATGAATAAATTTTATTCCTTTTCGCTTTCATGTTCAGTTTTATCATCTTCATCTTTTTTAGATTGATCTAAGTTACTCAAAACTTGTTGAACGTCTAAACGCAGCATCATGAATTTTGGGTCCATGTAATCCTGTAAGAAAATATATTTAAAATAATATATACCTACTTAGCCAGCCATTTTCAATAAGATCGTCTCTTTGTACGTTTACATTATTTACCTTGAAAGCGCCAGATTCCAGTTGAGTAGACTGAGTTACATGGACACTATCTCTTGCGTCCCTATCATCAAACCCGCCTTCATAATTAGCACTTCCAACTTCAACCGAATGTCTCACACCGTAATTCCTGCCCATAAAACCAGCCATTTCCTGCTCTATCGCGTTCATAGTTAAATTTATACCAGTTCCATTGTAATTCCTTGATACGGGTACATTCAGAAACGTATCCGGCATATTGTAGGAAGGTTCGAAGTTATAAGCGGGTATATTTTGCGAATCTTTACATAAAGAGCAATGCTGTCTAGTTTCTAATTGTTTCTTTTCATTGTGTAAACTCAATCTCTCTCTAGAAAGTGCAACTTTTTCTTTGGCGATCTGTTTTTCTCTAGCGTTCAAAGATACTACATGTTCTTGCATTCGTCTGATTCTGTCTTCGTATTTCTTTTGAATGAATTCTGCTTCGGAGTATTTCTTATCTGCTTGGGTTTGCTTCTCTATAGCGGTTTTTGCTAAGAGGTCTAAATCACGGGTCCTGAAATGAATATATGTAATTAGGTCTGTTTTAAAAATCACAAAAATATGCACAAAAATATCCGGATAATGTTCAATAGGAATACTTACTTCGCCAATATTCTTTGCTCTTCCATGTGCATTTGCTGTTTCTCTAAATTCAACTTGGATCTCTCTTCGCTAGCTTCTTCTAATTGTGCGTGTAGCTCCGCCTTCGTTTTCTTAAAGTAAATAACTTTTTAATGTCTAGTTTGTCGCATTACGAATTATTTATTTGCATATGTTATCTTACCTCTAACTCCAATTTCAGATTTTGTATAGAAGCTCTTTCTTTAGCGACTGCTGCACTGTCCTTCATAGCTTTGGCTTTCTCTTCATCTATTTTTGCAATCTTTTCTTGATATTCCTTTTGGATTTCTTGTTTTAAAGCCTGTCACATAAGATTTATCAGCAGGTGAGCTCTATCTATAACTTTCCTTAAATAGCTGATGATATTTTTCGTACTCAGTAGGAATATGTAACTATTCCCTTACCTGTATTTCTTCGTTTTGTTTCTTAAGAACATTCTTTGCAAATTCAGTTTGTTTTGCAAATGTCGCTTTATCGAACTCAAATTCCATTTTCTTCTGTTTGAATGAGGCAGCTTCTTCCTCCATCATCTGAAACAAAGATTAATTTATTAAATTTTGTAAATGAGCCATTATTGACTTTGATCTCTTTGTGTGTACCTATCCTTACCATTGTCATTTGTTTCAATCTCGTCTCTAACATTTTGACTATCTCTCTGCTTTCTATCTTTTCTGTTTCAAAATATTCGCGCTCTTTCTTTAATTGTTGAACCATGTCTGCGAAATTAAATCATACTCTTATGACCAGAGATTAAAAGGTCACATATGAACATAGATTTTAAAGATCTATTTGTGAATTACCATTGATTTGAGCTTCTCTACTTTGCAAACTTCTTTCTACATCATGTTGAGTATTATGAACTAATGCTTCAACTTTTTCTACTAATTGTTGGCACTGGGATTTATTCTGTTTGACATCCACAACTAATTCATGCAGATCTCCTGAAAATCCTGCTGAATCTTGAATAAGGACTTGCTCTTGTTTTACTGCGTTTCTGGAAAAAACAACATATTTGACATAAGGACGGTGTAGTCTCTGTCTTCGGGAAAGGTATCAAAATGGTAATTATTGTCATCTTAGAACCGGCCAAAGAATTCGTGCAAAAGCCTTTACAGATCTGTTTGTTTAATCTAGGATCCATCAGAAGTTATTTTAACTGTTTTCAAAACACTCATAGGTAGGTACTTATTGATAAATTAGTACCTACTTATACCATAACTCACTTGATATTCTCCATAAGTGCAGCGTGATGCTCTTGAAGAACTCTAACATTTTCAAGATGCTGTTGCCTTAATAACTCATTCTCAGCTTTATGCCTTTCTGTTAGAGACGCCATATTTTCTTCAGTCATCGTCTTGTACGAATGGTGGTGCTCATCTAACCAGTTTATCTTTTCTGTGTAAAATTTCACTAATTTCTCGCTTTCCTCTTTCATTCGCTCTTCTGATTGGCTGACTGATATTTCTAAGAAGGCTAGTTGACGTCTGGAAATTTTTAAGTTGAGAAATATTTATAATGTACAAGTTAAGGAAAAGGTGGTAAAACGAGCTGGACACCTTATATAATACCTGGGCGGAGGTAGCTCAAGACCGAAAGTCATGGTGGATGAGGAGAAAGACCTTTGCTAAGCAGTAGGACACAAATGGATAGATTTGATTGGATTGGTACCTACATATTGGTATTGAGGCAGAAAAGCGTCTAGTTTCACTCAATTTACCTGTACGAAGTCTCCATCAAGTCTATTTCTTTATCATGATTCTCCTGAAGCGATTGCACTAGTTGCAACAGCTGTTTCTTTTCCTTCATATGAGGAGTGTCCTTTCTGTCTGATTTGGTGTAATCTACATCGTCATCGTTTGTTACTACTGGGTCGTCTTCGTTTTGTATACTACTTGTGCCAAGGAGATCCTGAAAGCCAGGGATAAGCCAGCGGTAAGCATGAATTAGGAAATTTCCATAGGTACGTACTTACTTATCTATGCTTTATTAAGAGTTTTGATAGAATTATTATTATCCTTGAACTGTGGCTATTCAAATATAGGTAGGTACTTATTTGTTCACTTTATGTGTATTCTGCATTCTTTGCAAAATATTTAAAATTTTTGAGGAAATAAGGCTGATTGAATTTCGATAAGTAAGCAATTAAATATTGACCCTTATTCTTTGAGTAATCCTCTCCTGATGAGCTGCAATGATCGACTGCATCTGTTGCCGCTGGTTCGCTTGTCTTTGTAGAATCGCGTCCACTTGCGCATGTTGCGCCTGCGCCGCTTCCCGTTGTATGCGTTGCGCTTCTTTCTGACGCACTGTGAAGATAAAGAAGCAATAGAAAGTAGAAATAGGTAAGTACCTATGTATCTAATCAATTCAAAGTAAATTGGACGCAATAACAAAGCAAAGCCCCCAATTTAAAAGCTGGTTTTAATAGAAGGTAATCTGTTCTGTTATGAGATAGTAAGGATGCAAGTTTCATGGAAAATAGGCGTGACAAATGAGTACCTAAGTAAGTAATATAATAAAGGACGCCTTCTATAGAAGAGGCCGATTGCGGTAAAATAGGTTCCGAATTTAGTATTAGAAATCCATTAATAAACTAATTCAAAACATTCTTACTCTGCATTGCAGCAAGTTTTTCTTCTTGGGCTTTCAACTGCAACGCTATCATCAACTGTGATTCTTGCTGCTCCATGTACAAAGCTGCGCCTTCTGCAGTTACGTCATCATTGCTTGATTGTACTCTGGGCATTACTATAGGTATAGCTGGCATACTCATTTGTGGCGCCACTGTAACATTCTCATTTACTCTCATATGAATTTCTGTTTGCTCTGGTTCGTGACTCTCCTGTTCTATCTTTGAAACCTCTTTGGTTGCTGGCTCCTGAACCTTCTTTGGTGTTTCCTTAGCCTTTTTCTTCTTTGTATCCCCAACTAACCAGGAAGGCATACCAGATTCGTCCTCTTGATCATCATCGACGTCTTTATTCTGGAAAATTCCGAGCCAATCCTCGCTCTGCTTTTTTTTAACTTCTTCTTTTGAAGTTTCAGTTTTATTGGTTTGTTTAGAGAGAATGTTTCTATTGGCTACGGGTGCGCTCGTTTGTTTCGGCTCGTTCTTTCCCATGAATGAATCAAAATCGAATTCTTGACTTTTCGCAGCAGTAGTTGGACGTGTGATTTGTGAAGAACTAGCAGTTCTATTAGATGAACCTCCAAGAATATCATCTAGTAGAGATTGAGAACTTTTACCCTTTTCCAAAGTTTTTGGTTGTTCTTTTTTGTGATCGTTTAAATCACTTAAGATATTAAGTTTGTCTGTACTACTGCTGATTTTAGATTTGGCCGGTGATTTTATTACATCCAATTTATCAAGGAAACTTTTATTTTTTGGTTCAGCAGGAACTTTTATCGATTCTCTGGAGACTGTGCGCTTAAAACTAGGAGACTTCGTAATATCAGTTCCTTTGAACTGAGTTTCTAAACCAATTTTGGCAATGTTGGTGTCATCGGCAACCGACGCTGGTTTCTTTGCAGTTGCGGTATCAAGATCGAGAGCAGCATCTTTCTTTTCCACTATCGACGATTTGGGTTTATCATCTCCTAAGTCAAACAAAGCATTTTTCTTCTCAATATTTGGAGTGGTCTTCTTTTTTTGGGGTTTCTTCTTCCCAAGAATATCATCATCAAAGAAACTGTCGTCACTACCATCGCTCAGGATTCCTGCCAAAGGATCGTCTATGTTAAAACTCATTGTTAACCAAAGTTATCCATACATTTACACAATTCTGTGATAATTAACTATGAAAATATGATTAAACTTTAGCTGTTGTTTACAAATGAAAGCGCCATGGAAACGGAAGTGAACTGAGGACCATAAACACATTATTTTTTTTTTCTAGTATAATGGAGCCACGGAAATGGAACGCTCCCGAAACATCGATATTATGACATTTCACATTACAAATTTCTGAACGCGACAATACAATGGTGACGAAAAATTTGTTGCTTCTTGTCAGCCAGTCGGCTGAATTTTAATTATTTTTTCAAAACAACCAAGTTGGATTTGGTATTTTATCAGTTTTCTAAAAGCTTACACAAAATTTACACTTTAAAATGGATTTCATTGGTAAGTCTACATTCATTTATGCCTGTAAAAGAGGACAATTCTGTTTGACAGTCTTTGTGGTCCAACATACTGTAGGGCTTTTGTTCTTAAAATGCTTACTCACGTTCATGTGGTGTTTGTATTTACCAGCTTCGGAGAAGGGGGATTCTACAGAGAATCGCGATCCAAATTCTCTAATATCGAATGGGAGCGCGAAGGTAGCGGCACTAGACAGCAAGGCGAGTGTAGACGATGACCATGCACACATGGAAGCCCAAATGGAAATCGCCGCCTGCTCCTCCGAACCAGAAAAATCAGAACTCTGTGAGATCCCGGAACAAGTCGAATTTACAGTAGTCTTTAGCAAAGCCAAGCATGAAATTTCATTTGCATATGATGCAACAATCTTGGATCTAAAAGCACATTTGGAAAGAATATCTGGAGTACCTTCGTCCGCACAGAAATTAATCATCAAAGGAATGGCAAAAGACACGATGACTCTGAGGAAAGCAGGTATCACGAATGGCTGCAAAGTGATGCTGGTGGGATCCAAAATGGATGATATTTTAGCTGTGAAAAGTGTGCCAAAGGTATGTTCATTATTTATTTACCAACTACAAAACTATCTTTCTAGCCTTGTTATTATGTCTTATTGTGTTCTTGTTGGAATCACTGTGAATTTAACAATAATCTTAATTTCCAGGAAATCTTAGAAGAAAAAGCAAACAGCCAGACAAATAAAGAGCCACTGTGCATGCAGAAAATACACAGAAAAGTCCTTGACAAGGGCATCCCACCGGATGCAATGCCAGGAATCAAAGGAGTCAAAGTAAGCACTTTCTACTCCTACAGCATGTTGACTGTTGGTTCCTAAATGCAATGCTTGTACTATGCTGTACATTTATTTGATTGCCAAAGTTATCTGGTAAGAATTAATGTTATTTTTGTATTCTTTTATAATAAAAAGTGTAGTTACATTGCCATCTCTGCCATATATTTTTTAATTGAATAATTTTTTGTGCTGTTTCACATTTTGAGATTATAAAATCACTGAATCTCGACTTTCTTACTCTTTGTTTAAAGTTTGTCATTGAACAAAACACAACACTGTATTGCACCATTTTTCCTCGTCTGCATTGGTCACGGACTACGTATTTGCATTTGCTACATGCAACCTTCAACTAAACAATTTTTCTGAAATTCCAGGAACCACTGCCACCAATCCCTTTGAGCGGGATGTTAAACAAGCATGGAGGGAAGGTGCGGCTGACGTTCAAACCGGAGCAGGACCAGCTTTGGCTCGGCACCAAGGAACGTACTGAGAAACTTGCCATGACCTCCATTAAAAGTAAGTGGATGTAGGGTACTTATTAGTAGTTGTGTTACTGTTTAGAATTCTCAGAGTATGTTTTTAGGGCCCTGTACCCAAAGGGTGAAAATGGGACCCTTATTTTTTCGTCCATATCAATAATGGCTTCTTGTAGACATTATTATTAGGCAATGGTAGATATTATTACGATATAATATATTACTATTGTTAGGCTATTCACCCAGTTACCGAGTGAATGGTATGGAACCCTTTTCGCGCGAATTTCACTCGCACTTAACCATTTTTTTTACTAGATGTGAATTTTGATATTCAGGATTGCTCACCTAACAAAAAATAATAATTTATCTACAGGTATCACATCTGAACCAATCAAAGAACATGAAGAATATCATATCATGGTAAGTGAGTGATGAGAATCAAATTATGTTTTAACATTGAAATTATTTTTTAATCATGTTTTAATACTTTGCCCCAGGGCCTCCAGTTGGGACCAACAGAAGCCTCCAGGTATTGGGTGTACTGGGTACCAGCCCAGTACATAGAAGCCATCAAGGCAGCAGTTCTCGGTCTGTGGCAGTTCTTCTAACTCAAAACAAACCCAAAACTGTATCTGTAACACCTCCGCCATCAACTGGGTAGTTGCAATAAGAAAATTTTAAAGTATAAATGTCCATTTCGTACTGGTCCAACATAAAAGGTACCATTTTGTTTGTGATAAATCACCATGCCATGTCAATTAAAATTGTCCATTCAAAAACTGGCATCTATCTGGTCAAATTGAGAAATTATTTATTGTTATTGTAAGTTTGCATTTCCTGCATTTGGGTTCAGTGGGCTGCAACGCGATGCTATCGATTCTTATAGTCACGTAAGTCAGTGTGCATCTATAAGGAACCCTCGTTTTTTCTAACAGATCTCTATGTGAACTAAATGTTCTGTCGTTCAAGAGAAGGATTGGACGGAATGCAACCCTTGACTGTCCTTTCTTATTGATGTTTAGAATTTTAAATACTGTAGTAGTTGGTAAATTATTATCTAAATTAAGCAAGTGTTCAACCAATCCTTCATTGAAAACTTTTGATCATAGAATTAGATAAAATAAAATGTTTTAAACTTAACCATGTTTTAAATCAAACCACTTCATTAAAAAAAAAGTTTATTCCAATAAAATAAAAGAAAAATAAATAGAATTCATTAATTGCATTATCTTACAAGCTACAGTAGTTGCACTACATAAAATGGCACAAGAGTACATATAAAAAGAGTAATAAATAGTTTGTATAAAAATGTAGTAAAAAATTTGGCATTTTGGATATGTAAACGAATGCTTGTTTTGTACTAAAAAAGTTTACGTAGGATACTCTAGTAGTTAACCATATTCAGATTGCACGGTCATTGAGAATTGGCCTTTGGGGATTCTGGTAGCATGGTACCAGATACGGGTATCCAATAACACTGGAACAAAAAGCATTCATTTAAAACACTGAATTGCACAGTAACTTATCTCACATATCAATGAAACAAACAGTAAAACTTACCAACATCTCCTGGTTCTACATAAAAGTCAAACTTGTGGCAAACATGGTCACATTCTAATACTGGAGCTATTGTCCATATCTTCTTGCCTTTGACCTGACCTTGCCACATCAAACGAGGTATGTAATCCAACTGAAATACAAAGTGTACATACATATACAACAAACATTTAAGCCAGACTGTTAAATGTTAGTAAAGATCAGGGCCTTTCAAAGGCCAGGGTATTAAAATAGTTACATGCATAACAGCTCCCATTTCATATCCAAAGAATATGTTTTCTGTAGCTGGGTACTCTGCATCCTCAGGCAGGAAGTCTGGTGGGCTGTAATACTGTCTCACTTTGGCCAATATGTCTGGATGGCAGTTGCCCCTGAAGCAAACACATTTGACATAGGTAGGTACTTAATTGTATTTATGTGGTGGAGGAAAGAAATCATCAACTACATACAGCGTAAGTAGTCATCTGACTATCTTATGAGTAGAAATAGAGCAAAATGACAAGAGTACAAACTTCATTTTTATCTATGGAGATGAATGCCCTGGTCAGCTAGGCTGAATCAATTAAAGAAAGAAATGATGCCCATATATTGCTTTAGTCTATTTTATTTATGTGCAAGTACAAGAAATAACTGCTAATGTACTCACCATCCAACATACCAAGGCTTCTCCCCTGGTTCATTCCGTACTCTAGCCTCTGGCATACTAAATACTTCTTTCAGAGTAAAAAGGTCAGTCTTAAAATTGAGGAACTGGCAGCCTTCCTCCAGGCTCTCATAGCTACCGGCAGTTCGCTCATACAGCCTCTTAAACATATCATAGCTGAATTCCTTCATTGCTCGCCAATGGCTTATTGCATTCTTAACTATAATTGGCTTTGAAGAGTAGGCATATTCCTGGAATTTAAAAAAGTTCTTTAATTTTGAATTTGGCGCTATTTTTTTACAAGAAACATTAATGATTTGGTTTGGACCAATTATGTCTCCTTGGTGAGTATCATCTATTATTGAATTCAAATTGGAATAAATCTTACAGCAAATTCCCGCCGGGTGATGTTCCGTAATATAATAGGTTTCGTAACGTCCGCGCAATAGACGCAATCGGCGAGGGGCCGCGTCGCCTCCCACACAACATAATTACTAGGTAATAAACATCTTGCACCTATAATACTATTTGCAAAACTAGCGCTTATTACTAACACTATAAAACATAATACTATTGCCCCAATTAGCTTCTTATTTGTTCCCTTATTAGCGGTTTCCTGCTTATAATTACAAATGTAATTTAGCTGCTGCAGTAGCACCCTATTCAGGCCTCTTTCAATGGCATTTTTTTGAATAAGCCTAATCTTTTTCCTCAATGCTTTTTGTTTTTTATTCAGCTTTTGCATTTTTTACCACATTTTATCAAATTAAATACAGGTTTAGCTATTATGTTTAAAATAAATACATTAGAATTACAAAAATACTGCAATTTTCGTGATAACTTTGTTTACAGAATGACGTGACATGACTGACATGCATCATGTAATGTCATTGTCATATATCTATGACATTTGATTTTTCGTTCAAAAAAAAAACTTTAAAAAAATCAACTTTTGTCTATGGATAGTTGTAGTGATGTACATTGAGAATGATTTGACTATCGATTTTTTTAAGAGCTTTTGAAGGTTGCCCTATTTACTTAACTCTTTTAAGTTTTTTTTAGTCTTCAAGCCCATTTATATGTGAAATTATGAATTAGGGGCTATTTCTGAATAAATTCTAGAAAATAGTTTACCGATACCTGATACATTCTTTTTTATAATCTTCCAAGATTTTATTATGTAAGAAATTTTAAAAATCACTTCCCCATTGACGTTAAAGCACTTTTAGTTCTCGTATTCTTTAGTTTTTAAGCATATTCATCGCTATGTTATGTCAGCTTGTGGACATTACTGTGATAATTTTATTTAGGTATGTACTAAATAAAAATCTAACCTAAAAGCTATTGTCCGTTCGATGATATCAATAGTCGACAATACAATCATCTGATCGGCGCGTCACTAATTGATTGACCTGACGCTGCTGTCAAGTCAACGAACCGATGAACTTGGCGGTTTCGCTCTTTCACTAATTTATTAGATAAAATATTATAAAAATGCCTCCCAAAAAGCGTGATAAAGACAGTGAAACAAATAAAACCTCCAAAATAGATCACTTACAAGCCGACCATGAGTTATTTCTGCAAGCATTTGAAAGTAAGTTCATACAAGAGTCGTGGGTGAGTATTCCATTCTCTGATGAATAAATTTTGATAATGCTTATTCAATTATTCGTTACAGAACCGACACAAATATATAGATTCCTGCGGACGCGGAACATGTTATCGGTACGTAGATTTCCGTTTGATAATGCGGTGAACTTGTAATCTAACCATTAACGTATTGTATCATTGTAATTTATTGTTTCCAGCCGATATTTCTTAACAGAACGTTGTCCTACATGAAACGTAGGATGTCTAGGAGTAACAAGAGCCGTATCGGGTTCAAAGTAGCTAGTCTGTTGGCTAGAGAGGAGGCAAGAGTGAAAGAGAGCTTGGAGCTTCAGCCAAAGAGTCTTGGTGGTTTTATGACGCTGACGTTCTTAGGGTTCTATGACAAAAGCCTGGATGACCCCAGGGACTACCAGGTCAAAGTTGAGACCTTACTGCTAACTATATGCCATAAGAAAAGGAAAGAAAGCTCTTCAGCTATTGTTGAGGTTTCTGTAAGTACTCCTGTTTCCTTTATCTTGACCATAGCTAAAAGTTGTATGTAGGCAGTGCTAGCATGTGCATCTACATTTTATCTTTTTGTATTGTAAGATTTTGTTCAATCTTTATGGGCATGAGGTATTATTGTTTTATCTATCTATGTATTAAAGTCCTCAGGCACAATAAAGATAAAACCTGACAAAATTTAGTTATAGGTATGTATCTGCTATTTGTATGATTAGCTGCAATGTTTATCAGTTAATATTATGTTATGTTATATTTATTTATAAAAAGCCTTAAATACATATTTTCCTATTAAAATAGTTTAAGCAAATATTTTAAATGATTCCCCACAGGTGGGCAGCTGTTCAGTGCCTCTAAACCCATCAACTTCGGACCCCCCCGCCATGGCCTCGGCCGTGAGCATCTCCAGCAAGACGTTCATCCCGTCGCAGGGCCCCAACGTCAAGTCCTACATGCTCATGCTGCGGGTCACGGTGACGAAGGCGTCCGCTACCAACGGTGCTAGCACTACTGAAATTACTAACGGAGATACTGATGGTTTGTTTCACTTTTGTATCTGTACAATTATTTTTCTAGGATTGTAGATATTTCATGTGTAGTGGGTATAGCTATGTGCTGCGGCAAGACCAATATTTTCACGTTTATGTCTCTATCAAAAATTTTTATGTGCTATAGACAGTTATGTCTGTTTTCACCAACTAACTCCTATCTTAAGAGATTCCTTAGCCATACAACTGACGTTGACAGACATTGTCTGCTAATTTGAAATTGAAATTTAGTTGTACTGCTAAGGAGTCATTAGGGGTCCCTTACGTTAGTAGTTAATTGGCGAAAACAGGCCCTAGTATAGTAAATGGGGATTTCTAATTAGATTATTAAAATAAACCCCAATTCCAGAACCAGTAACAAAACGTCTGAAATCATCATCTGATCTCAATTCAACGGAAAACAAATGGAGTAAACTGTATGGAAGTGAGCTGATAGTGTATGACAAACACAATCGCTGTTTACTTACGAACGGCGAGTATGATTTGGTGTTACACGACGCTACTCCGGGCGGGCGTAGTGCGACTATAGCGAGGTCGCCACATAAAGCTCTCATGGCGCAGTGGGAGACTATTCCAGTAAGTTTTTGTATACCTACTTCGGTCTGTTTTAGATGGGCTAGGCGCCTAGACTAGAATGGCCCATTTTAAGGAGAGGATTTCAGATTGTGGCCACTCTTGATTGATAGTGATCAAATTCAGAGTTGTTGTGTGTTATAAAGGATTTTTCATAATAGTGCTTCAATTTACAAAAGTATATTGTAATGGTATCTACAAACCAAAGGGTTTGGTGTGTAGACAGCATTACTATAGAAAAATATAGGAGAACCATTAGCTTAGTTAGATTGTCTCCATCATCGTATCTCGTAATCCTTATTATGTACACTTGTGCACCTATCATTGCACAAATCGCATATCGATAGCAATTGAAACCTCTATCTATACGATTCTAATAAGAATGTCGTCTCATTGCCTACATACCAATGTTAACCCCCACTTACTTTTCAGGAGAACGACATCCAAACAGAAACAAACCCTTTCGACATATTCAAAGTAAGACCATTACTGAAACTCAAACTGAGTTGGAGCCAAGCACCTACCAATGGGTTGGTGAACCGACCCAAGTTGTACCAACAGAGCAATGAGAGCAATGGGGTTAAGAAAGACGCAAAGGATAAATCTTCATTAATTAAAGGGAGCTCTAGTGAGAAGAATGGTAAGTTTCAATTAATTCGGAAAATAAAGTAGTCATTTTTATAGGTTTGTGTTAAGTATAGTACAGTTCTGTGTATTTTAGTCGAATATTGTGAAAAAAATTCTTTGAAAGTCGAGGCCTGATCGCTGGTCGTCGTTTTATCGTTTCTCAATTCGACAACGTAATGTAGCAGTGACGGAAGATTTGCCAAAAAATAAATCTTAGATTAGTCCACACAAGCTATTAATATTTTGAAAAGGTACTTCACTAGGCAAACAAACAAAATAACTGTTTGTCGTGTGTCACGATCACGAGCTAACCTTTTATAAAGTCTGCTAGCATTACTAGAACCCCCTTTAATCTGCCCCTCCCAGGTGACAAAACCAAAGAATCGGACGGCGAATGCAAGAAACAGCAGATAATCTACCAGTTCCTATACAACAACAACTCGCGGCAACAAACGGAGGCATGCGACGACCTACACTGTCCGTGGTGTTCCCTCGACTGCGGCGCGCTCTATTCTTTGCTCAAGCATCTAAAGCTGTGTCACTCTAGATTCAACTTTACTTATTTCGTGAGTATTGGCAAGATCTAGCTAGTTATTTGGTTTCTAATACTAGTTTACGTTAACAAATCTAATAGATGCTAGTTTATGAATGTTGTGTTTAACTAGATGAATTCAAATGGCTGTGTACTGCTGTGCTGTGTACAAAAAAAAATTGGTTCCAAGTGGTGTCGTTGACTTACCCTAAACCTATGTGCATTGTGCAATATTGTGCAAATCTTGTCTCGTCAATGTATGTGTAATATGTAGGTACCTAAACGAACGTTTAAAATGTATATCAAACAAACATTCAAACACCCCAAAAAGTCTCACTCTAATGAGCACGCAATGCCCCCAGCCGATCCCTGGCGGCGCGCGCATCGACGTGTCGATCAACGAGTTGTACGACGGGTCGTACACGGGGTCCCCGCACGACCTCATCGCGTCGCAGGGCCGCGCCGCCCGCCCCGGGCCGCGCGCCGGACCCACGCGACGCACCGAACTCACGCACGTGCTCGTCTGGAGACCACGGCATCGACGCAGACCCGCCAAACACAGCCTCGCCGAGTTCCTCGAGATAGACGATAATGAAGTTGTTGAAGCGCAGCGGCCCTATTTGACCGGGCATAATCGGTGAGTTGGTATAATAAAGTGCGTGCGGTTAAAGATAATATTATATAACTTATTTGATTTCATTATTAAATGATATCTAAAGGTCTTTTACGAGCCTGTATGGCATAATACCGAATACAGATGCAATTTTTTCTTATTTGAAAATGTTACGAAATATCGTAATATTGGCGGAAAGAAAACAATAAAAATCCACAGTCACCTATAGCTATACGCGTGTAATGTTTTTCTTTCAGGTTGTATCACCACACGATAACGTGCCTCCCGGTCTACCCGAACGAGTTAGACATCGACTCTGAAGGTGAAACGGACCCTCTTTGGCTGCAACAGAAGACCATGATGATGATAGACGAGTTCACGGATGTAAACGAAGGAGAGAAAGAGCTCATGAAGATGTGGAACCTCCACGTCATGAAGTACAACTACGTCGGCGACTGTCAGATCCCGATCGCTTGCCAAAAGTTCTTACAGATGAAGGGAAAGGAGCTGCTAGAGAAAAACTTGTACAGGAACTTCATACTGCATATGTGTTCGTTGCACGACTTTGGTTTACTAAGCCCGGTCGTGTTGTACCAAACTATTCAAATGCTAAATCAGATGCTAGCGGATAACGCGGAGGCCAAAGAGAAGATGAGAGAGTCGCTCAGAGCTCAACGCGATCATTGGCACGCGGTTGGGAAGTACCAACAACCGGTCATCATTGAACAAAAACCTGCAACGACTACAGCCAAACTAAATAACGCCGAAGCTTCACCGTCGGTTAGAAGAAAGACGTCTAACCTACAAAATGCTAACCGCATGGCTAGTACGAGTTCCAATTTCAAATTAGAAGGGAAATCGACCACTAAGTCGGCCAGCGTTGGCCCCAATGGCGACACGAAGAGGAAGATGTCTTCGGGAAGTATACAAAGTCGGAAACGGTCGTCGATATCGGAACGTAAGAGTTCCGTATAGCGACGGCTCAACGCGCCACGCCCGTGAGTACTATCTGATACAAAATATAGATTACAGCAAGGGTAACTATTTAATTGCATCAAATTAGATAAGAATCGTAGCGTCAATTTGAAGCTAATAAGCAAATGCGTGCTTATATCCACGATATAAAGTACATTTTTCTACTATGACAAAAGCAATAAACGAATTTAGATTGACTACTTGTTTCATTAGAATGTTGAAGTTGGCACAACAAAAAGCCAAGTACGTTTGATCAAGCTAAATGTTGCCCTTGCTATACTCTACCTAGAACAAAATTTTAATAGATCTTGCACGACTATTACATAAATAGTAACGTAATTGGCGCCATATCAATTGAATTCAAATTTTTAAACTTTTAACCCGTAAATTGTCTTGTGATTGATTAATTTAATATAAACTCGTTACTGCCGATTTAATTTTTAGTATAGATTAAGCATAATCACGATAGCTCCATTAAATGGATCATGTTTTTTTTTAGTTAAGTTTCTAAATTATGAGATAGGTATTTTACTTTACGAATAAACTTAGTCCTTTGATCTCCTGATCCTTATTTTGTCTTACCAATCTTAATATGGGCTAATTACATTTTTACTTTAAAAAAAATCCATTTCACATTTGAGTAGTTTTTATCTATTCTGTACAAAAATTAAAGCCCATATATCAAAACGTATATCAAGGAGTTAATTTACAAATAGTTTAAAATCAACTTCAATATGGTTGTACAATTAAACAGGCAGGAATGTTCAAAAACCTTTTGCAACTGTGATTTAAGAAAAATGTGAACATAACATTCACTAAACTCGAAATAGTATGTACTGATAGCATAGTCAGATGAGATGTTAGTTTAGCAATAAATCATTAATAGCAATAATCAGAAGCTAGTTGTATTTCATAACAGAACAGTGAATAATATAAGTAGAATACATGAAATGAAATGTATGTTGGTACTCGACAAAATATTGTGTTCTTTGAGAGTGGGCCAACGATGCTCTATCTTTGGATGGAATGGAAACCATTTATTTGGTCTTCATAGTTTTTAATTTTTCTGTCACAACACCGCAAGTCTCCGACTTTGTTTCCAACTCATCCATTAGCGAATATTGCGTGTTAAACATAAGATGATGATTTTTGATTGAATTATGTGTCCTAGTAGTTGAGTACCGTAATGGTCAAATTCATTATTTCTGTAATGCATTAAAGCAACATTATAGTATCAAGACGTAGAAGTCATTTGTTTATAGTTCGTTTTGTATGGACCATAAAGTACAGAGATACAGAAAAGTATGAAGTGTTGTCATTGGTTAATTTTATTAAATAATTAATGAACGGAATGGCACGCAAAAGCCTTACGTATTAGTACGCGTATAGACGCTGTAAAGTAGCTAGTATAATATCATTGCACAAATCGCGTATCCATAGAAATTGAAACCTTAATACGATTCTAACAAGACTGTCGTCTCATTGCCTTACATCTCAATAATGTATACCGTACTGATATTTTTAAAGTATATTTTGAAAATCCATTTAAGTAATTCACTGTACGAGCTTAATTAGCATAGCGCTTTTTAAATGTTTTATTTGGTACAACCCTACTTCGTAGGGGTGCGTCCTCTGAAAAAGGAGAATACGTCTTGGGCCCGAGTTTCATACCCAAAATAAAAATCACATAGGTACAGTCGAACTTTAACGCGGTGTCACGGCTTGTTCGCCTTTTTTAGACGCGCCCTTTCGTTGATGATCGGTGTGTAGGTAGGTACTATAGCAATGTAACGTAAATTTAGTACCTTTCGCGTATATATTTTGACCTGTTCCCAATTTTGGGAGTAGAGCCAAAAGTGCTATGATTTTCCGCTCATAGGTTGTACAATGGTTTTACATTTAAGTCGTGTAATATGCTTACGTTATATTTATGTGGGTACTCTCGATTTGCAGTGCTACGCAATTAATTTTAAATGTTGTCTTTGTACTGTTCCAATTTTGACCTGTTCAGTAAATTACTTGTACTTATGAAAATGAAATATACCAGTTATTTTCAAATCTGTTTTTATATTTGTTTGTAAGATTACATCCACTTTTCGCGTTTTCTATGGTAATGCTATGTGGCAGGTTGCTTTTATAGTAGGTAGGGATTTTGTATTGTAAGTTTTCTAAATACCCCCGCTGAGCGTGTCGCGGAGTAAGTAAGTACCTACTTTATACGGTATTTGGTGTTTGCAATTGAATACCTAGTTGAATCCGATCAAAAAGTTTTTATTCGGTACAGTTATAAAAATGCAAATATTATCTCTGGTATCGCTAATGGGATCTCGCCGCGAATTATTGAAATTGGAATTGTCAAAGCGGTAATCAATAAAGAGAAAAATGGAAAGCCATTTGACAAAGTTCACAAACTGAAATTTGTTGTTAAAAATATGTCACATACGAAGAATGCCCATAAATTATCGGATAAAAGCAGGACAGATTTACACGCAACCAGCAAACAAGATGAAGGTAATAGTCTCAGATAGTGCGCCAGCCATTGTCGATAATCCGCTGTCAATGTAATGATAGACAATCTTTGTTCGTAGGGGAAGTGATAAGTTGTAACGCTTCGGAGAGCAGAACTTACGCAGGTAAGAGCGTATACTCACTTTCTATGCGCTCTCTAGCGCTAGGAGAACAATACACGCTAAAAATTTGACTCGGACGTCAACAACAAGGCCTTTGAAGTTCGCGACGATATTTCGTAGCCTATTACACGTTATCCTGCAGCCTATTCCTAACCATCGCATAGTCACCCAATGTTTATAAATATGGAGCTACGATTTTATGTTTTCAAAGTAATTCCCATTAGTTACGTCACCAGTTGTGTTCAGCCGACACTTGTGCTTGTGTCCTAAATCCTTGAGCCTAAAGAGTAAGCCATTGCAGGTGTTATTGTCCTTACGAAACAGGTCTTACAGCGTAATTTTTCAGTGACAGTTTCAAAGAAACCTTCAGCGTCAGGCGAAGAAGAAGCCGCGTTGTGTTCCGGGCAGAAATCGTTTATCAGCATACATTCAACCGATCAGTTGTGTCAAGTGGAAGACAAAGACAACCCGGCGGTACCTGAAGAGTGTAACGTGGAAGTCCTCAGTCTGAACGAGGTCTTCCCATCCACTTCCGAGGAGAGCCTCTCCAATGAGGATGAAACCCCTATGCATAAGAAACAGAAAAACTTGAACAAAAACATGCCAAAAACGGAGAACGCCGGCAAGTCGACATATGTACCGACTAACAGCAAATCATCAACAATGTCTGGTCGACAGAAAGAGACCGTAGAACAACCCTCAGTTTATTCAGACTTCGACATACCAAAAAATACTCTTTACGTCATTGGAAGCAATCCAGGAGAACCGAAAATGTCTTATCCAGATCCACCTAAGAAAATATCCAAAACGGTTAGTCAGCTCAGCTTAACCTGTTTACATGTCATTTTTATTGACACACAGTCTTGCTATTGAATTAAAGCTAATCATTGAAACTGTCTGTGTTAAATTGTTAAACGTAACGTGCAAAGTTAAGTGGCGCGAAGAGAATAAGTCATTTTTCTCTCAAGAACTGATTTGGGATTTATAGTTTATAGAAAAGTCTGAACTGATATTCGTTAAACATTTATTGGAGAAACAAAATCATAGTTGTTACAGTCGTTACATAAATAGTCTATTTTTCCAGATGAAAAAATTTCTCCGCAACATAGACAAGCATAAGAACGATCAAAGCAAGAGCGGAGAGAAAGCAGTGAGCAAGTTGACTACGATGCGAGGCATCTTGAAAGATGGCCGCTGCGGGCCCGAGTGTACCGGGGACTCGTCGGCACAGGGAGCCGAAGAGTTTTCACCACGTTAGTAAATTATACTACCTACTTACAGCCGGATTCAGAAATGCCGTTTAAAATTAATTATACATAAGGTATACTGTCTGCCGTGGTCTGCCACCACGGAAAAGTTGTCGGGACGAGCTGGACACCTCAAATACCAGGGCGGAAGTAGCTCGAGACCGAAAATCATGGCGGATGAGGGGGGAGGGTTTTGCGCAGCAGTGGGACAAATGGCTATGAAGTATACTGTAGTTTTCTTTAGATTTTTGTCAAAGAAAGGATCACCTGTTGGTTCAAAGGAGTAGGTTAAATGTAATTTTATGGACTTTCTGCAACTTTGTGCTACTAATTATACTAGAAGTACCTGGCATTAAACTAAAACTTATTATGATATAGGTATACCCTATGTTGTTTATAGCTTCATATTTAGGTATTCGTTTTTTCAACGATCAGCAACATTGGAACCTATATAATGCACATACGGAAATAAATCAATTTTTCTTGTGGTATTATAACACCTAACTACAAATTCCAGTAAGCGTGTCAGAACCGTACTTTATATCACTCTTTTATCCTAAACAGAGGACCTTACGCTACCGTTCCCCATGGATTTTGGGCCGCACACGAACTTCAAACAGAGCCCGGACAAGAATGTGACATTTAACACACAAGTGGTGATCATACATTTCACCGGTGACCTCTGCGTAGGACAAAGCGTCGAAACACTCAGCAAGGAAAAGGACCAACAGGCCAGAAATTCAGAACTAAGAAAAACCTTTCTCACCAAATACAACGAGTTTTGGCCCACACAGAAGTAATATTAAGTCTAGGTATAATCTCGTCCTTAGTGATAAACGTGCCATTTTCACATCAACACTTCTGTCGGACAAAATTTATTTACGTCTATTTTTATATTTATTTATAGATATTTTGTACGATGTTAAATTATGAGAGTCATGTTTTGTCTACCTATCGTTTATTTATTGACTCTTACGGATTTGGATAAGATTGTATATTTTCAAATTCAGTATGGTAAATTAGAATAAATACGACTTCTCTTCAATAACTGCTCTTAATTTATTTTCAAATTACTCCGTTTTTTCTGACGCATCAACAAAAACACGGCCATTGAAAAAAATAGATTTAATTTATTTTAATATCACAGTTAGTTAGCTTTCGAGGTAATTTTCCATATCACTAGTTCTTTAACACGATCGTAGGTGAAATATTTTGGGAAATCTAGCGGCAGTTGTTGCACCGTCCACGTAGAATTGATATTATCCGACTTTACTTTATCTAGAAGTGTTAAAAACGTTTCGTAGCAAGGCGCGACGTTGTCTAAATGTTCTATAGTGAATACGTAGCGCTTTTCTAACACAACGTAGAGGGTTTTTGGCGGTTTCGTGTTGAGTATCTTCTGTATGGTTGCTACAAATGCTGCTGTCACGTCGTCGTCGTAGATCACTGAAATAGGAATAAGAATGGGTAAAGGTAAGATTAGCCACATATATTTCTTAGCTAATCTTATTTATTAAAGAGGTTTTTTGTCTCATCAGTTTGGATTTAAAAAATCTCAAGCACAGAGAGGAAGTGTTGTCTGACTAAGTAGTGTCGCACGACAATGCCATAGATACGAGATATTTCTTCAAAATCGGTTTAGCAGTTTGATTCTACAAACTTTGCGGAAACGTTACTGCAACTTTTGTATTTATAAGTAGGTACTTATAACATGGATTTAAATAGGCCTAAAGCCATTTATTTAGCTTTACCTTAACGTTATAAAAATATTAACTCAAATAATTACCATCAGCAGCAATAACAAGATCAGTCTCCTCAATATCGTTGGTGAGCTGCAAACTCCAGGGTTCAGTGAAATCTAGCGGCGACACTTTGAACTGAGACTTGATTAACTTCGTGTTGTATTTCGCGTTCAACTTTATTAGCTCGAGGATACCGCCTTTGTCTATATCTGGAAGGAAAGAGATGTTTGTCTATATCTGGTAGGAAGGATAGAGATGGTTATAGAGATGTTCGAAAAAGGTATTTTCTGTTTTCTCTCTCACAGATTTGCTTAGATTAAGAGCTGGGAAGGTGTTGTACTTGTTGTATAGAAGTAGCTTCATTATCTAGCGTAATAGTCCAGTAGATGTTAGTGACTATCAATAGAATTCGATTATCAATTTATCACTAAATTCTGGCTATCCAGTCATGACAATCCATTTTAATTAGGTACTTAAAATTCTGGCTGAGACCTTTATAGATCCACTTTGTATTAACCTATCCATAATTGCGTGTGAGCGCTACACATGAACGAAAACTGTAGTTAACAAAACATAATTTCAGTTTATTTCTATTGAGATAAAATAAAATTACCTGTACAAATAACCTTCTGAGCATACAGCGCAGCAACAAAACTAGTCAATCCAGTGCCGGCGCCTAGCTCCATCACAGTTTTACCATCCAGCTCGCCTTTAAGACCTAGGTGTATAAGTAGATCGCCTAGGAGGAACGCGCCGCGCCATACTTGAAGCCCTACAAGCGCTATCTTTGTTTTTGAGCTGTGTTCTGAAAGAGAGAGGAAGATGTAAAGTGAATTTAAATAATGCACATTCTTAAAATCGATAAAATTCGCTACTTTCGCCATCTTGCGTTTTTGTAGTGCACTGTGGTAGCTACAAATGAGCATTTAACTTAGTTTTACACAATGGCTATATTGGAATAACACTGTGAAGCTGCTTAGAAATAAAAAGTCATGTCCAAGGTCTGTGTTAAAGGAAACTAGCTCTTAACGTAAATATTTTACAGTGTAACATACCAATCCTAATAACTTCCTTTTGCGGTCTTTCTATATCGAGATCTTCATCTGCATCAAAATTCGCTCCATTCTGACTTGAAGGAAGAAGGAATGGAAACTCTGATATTACATCTGAAATGAGAAGCCAGTAAGAGAAGAAGAGTAAAATAGTGCGAAACTGCTCTTACTAATTACTACACACATTTAGGTGTGACAAATTGTTGTTACAACTAACACAGCCACGCACATACCTACATTCGATTCTGACGCCCGAAATCAGATGCATTTACTTACTTCCTTGTTTACTCGGCGCCAGCTTGGTCCCATAGTCGTACTCCCCATATATTTCTGAGGTCACTGTGAGTTCAGGCATCTGAAACATGATTATTAAAAAATAAAAAAAGTACTTTTAATGAAAACTAAGTTTATAATCAGTTCTTTTAGGACCTAGAGTAATTAACTTTGTGTTAATTAATATTTTTTTCTTAGACATTTTTTAGGAAAGACCCTTTTTAATTTGTTCGATAAGAGCCAGATTACCTATTTATTAATGTTTACCCATTGTAATAGTTTTACAACTCATAATCACTTGTACCTAAGTGATTTCAAGATGTAATAAAAAAATATTACACTTCATAATGTTAACAAAGTCAATGTGTTAGTACAGAACTAAAATAAACAGCAACCTTCAAACCTATTCATCTCTAGCCAAATATTGAACACATATAACTGTCTGTTACTATAATTATTGTTCTATACAACATACCTTGCTATTATTTAAAACACTTCAAATAAATCAATTCCAGCTACTCCTTCCAAACCAAACTTATGTGAGGAAATGAATTCTGTCTATTAGAAATATTGGAAAGTGTCCAATTTTTATAACTTGTAAAACTAAAATAAATCTCAATAGTGAGTGACTAGTCTCAGTGCCAGTATTTACTGAATTAGAATTGCTATGTGACTGTGATCTAGTTAGGTGGGAGGGTTTTGGTATTTTAATATTCAATTAAAAACCAATGTTGTGTCTCATATTTTAAGTAGTGTGTGTGTGTGTACATTAAGAAAGAACAGCTGCTTGAATAATAAACTTCCAAAATAATCAAATTGACGAGTAAGTATTTTCATTTATGCAACAATACTGAATAAATTGTTTATGTGAATATCTATCCACGCTTTATGAACGTTATGTTATGTACCTAAATATATGTAAGACTTTCTATTGAAAGACATATGTTTTAAACACCGCTCAAACTCATTTAACAGAATGTACACAAACCAAATATCCTATGTTTCATTAAAATTATTTGCCGACGAGAAAATTGGAAACTTCTTGTTTATCAACAAAGTTCGATCACTTTACCAATTTAAATAAAACCTACCTCCATTTCTTCGTGACTTTATTGTATATGTAGTAGGTTCTTTAAGCTTTACAAAATGCATTTTTACACTGTTTTATTAAGATTTTTCTTATAAAAACATACAATCACGACATGAGAGGAATGTTGCTGAAGGAAGAAGTTATCAAGTATCAACTCAACCAACCATCCCTCCAGCTGATAATGACGTTTATTATGTTCCGATACACCACATAATTTAAAATAACTTGCCTGTCGTAGCGTATCCGACCGATTTTGTTATTGTTTGTTTACAAAGTCAGTCATCTTAACAATTAAACACTTTTAATATAAAATTATAATAAATTAAATTATGGATAAAATATTGTATAAATTAAAAATCTTTTATGTAGAGAAATTTGGAATTTAAGTTAAGTTTGTTCAGTAATGTTTATCGTTAGGCTGATTTATGAAGCAATATTTGTAAACATCAATAAAAAAAAATAATTTCATCCAATCACCGCCAAACACACGTTCGACGCTGCCACGTCAAGTGAGACCGTGTGTGCGTGAGTGAAGTGGCGTTTTTCGGCATTTCATAGGACTTCGTCTTACGAGTAGGCCTTTTATTTCAAGACAGTCGGCATTACAAGATGCGTGCTCTATTATTCTTAGCGATAGCCCTCGTAGGCTCCGCGCTCGGAGACGATGTGCCCACAGAAGAAAACGTTCTCGTCCTCAGCAAAGCCAACTTTGACAGTGTTGTTTCGTCTACCAACTACATCTTAGTGGAATTCTGTAAGTTTTCTACGTTGCTATGCATTATTCTATGAGATAATTAGCACGTGAACAAATATGTAAGAGTTCATTTATTATTTTTACTTATAAGGGCATTGACACGTCAGTGATGGCCCGCCGGTGTTAACCGGCATTTTAACGACGTGAGTAATGTAGTTTTACGAGTCGGATGGCCGGTATAGGATTTGGTGTCATGGGTTTATCTGGAGCATAGTCTGTTTTCTATGTGCATGGTGGTATAATTAGCTGTTTTTGTTCAGACGCGCCATGGTGCGGCCATTGCAAGTCCCTTGCGCCGGAATACGCCAAGGCAGCCACAAAGCTTCTCGAGGAGGAGTCCCCGATCAAGCTCGCTAAGGTCGACGCCACGCAGGAACAAGAGTTGGCTGAGAGCTACGGCGTCAGAGGGTACCCTACTCTTAAATTCTTCAAGAATGGATCTCCCATCGAGTATACTGGTAAGAACAAACATTTATTGTAAATTTACTTGTACCCTACATTTTCTTAATACCTATTTAATCTAAAGTTTCTGAATGAGTCATAAATAAACACCTGCATTGTGTTAACATCAGATTTTCACCAATTACTATAGATACTGATAACAAGATAAAGATTCCTAATAACTTACAATTATAATAATAGGCCTATATGAAAAAAAGAAAATTGAATATCGAAAGATCCTTTTCCTTTACCAATAGTAAATTATAATGGCACATGATTATTTCCAGCCAATCGGTTGATTAGTTATCATCCTTATTTGCCAATTAGTAATGCTCATTTTAATCTCTACACTTTATAAAGATTACCATTGTTTTATAAACTCTTTCATGCTTATTTAGGCCATTTGGTTCCACTCATTTATTGTATGTTATATTAAGTTTAACTTAACTATAATCACATTTTAAAGTCCAATATAAAATCTGATAAATATTTATAGAGCAAATGTAGAAAAGCAAATATTTTTCACCTATTGTAATTTGAAATTGTTATGCAATAACTTTGGTATTCATGATTTTTATATTTAAATAGATAAGTAATGACTGTAAAATACTCTTTATTATTCTCATTATATTTTATTACCTCACTTACTAAATTAGAACTTATGACTTTAGTATAATTACAACTCTGACACAACAACACATTCCAACAGGTGGTCGCCAAGCTGACGACATTGTTGCTTGGCTCAAGAAGAAGACTGGTCCTCCAGCAACAGAAGTGACCTCTGCTGCTCAGGCTAAGGAGCTGATTGAAGCTAACCCTGTCATTGTTTTCGGTTACTTCCCTGATCAGGAATCTGACAAGGCTAAGGCTTTCTTGGGAGTTGCCGGTCTTACTGATGACCAGGTGTTCGCCATTGTGTCTGATGAGAAGGTCATCAAGGAGTTGGAGGCTGCTGATGAAGATATTGTCCTCTTCAGGAAGGTATGTAAATTATTTACCCTAGTTTACTCTTAACTTAATTTTTGTGGCTTTATCTATTCTTTGGTTAACTTCAACAGTGAATATTTGAAAAAGGTTAATGCCCTGATAAGTTAGAAACAAAAACCTAATTATTTATTCATGAATACAACTAGATAATGTAAATATCTTTAAACAATAGTAAAATATGTACCAAATATTCACACACCTAATAAAAAAAGTTACAAGGCTGTTACAGAGCCAAAATATTTGTGAATGAATAAATCTTCACACTGAACATAGAAAATACGTCTATAACAAGGTTTAAATGAAAACGTGATAAGAAACTACTGTTCTAAACTGTGTAACATACAATTGTTCCTAAACATAGATAGTGGCAATGCTTCATGAATATTAGATACAAGTTTGTTGCCCTCACAACAGTTAGATAATAATGGAGTTGTTTGACAAGTTTTCTGCTAAATAACAGAGGAACTTGTTTTTAGATTTTTAATTTAAAAGGCTCTAAGAGACTCTATCGAGCTAAATCAATAAATTTGTAAAAGTTATGTGACATTTTACCTTGCAATGAGATTAGGAGTGCACAATAAAAAAGAAATAAAACAAGTTTACTAGTAATAAAAGGCGAGTTGTAATTATCGGGTTGTATAGTGCATAATCAATCTATGAGGTAGTAATCAAAGATTGTTTACCCTACAGTTGTTACAAGAAAGAAATTTTACACCATTTTACTAGTACCGCGATAAGGTTTAGTTTCCAAAGTAGATGTGATGTAACTTTGATGTAAGAAAACTTGCAGTATATTTATAATTATTTACTAAAATCTGGTTTAAATTAAATTATTATAAATATTTATCACTGCAAGAGTGGATAGATACTTACTAAACTTGTAGCATAGCATTACTCCTTGTATGGATAGAATTGCTTATTCATTGGATAAGGTAGCTATATGAATGCATGATCTATTTATAATCGTCGGTAATTCGAATACATATCACAACGAAACTCAATTTAAGAAACAACAAATATTGGGTTTTAACAGTGTCAAAGTATCTTGATAAAAACAAGTAGGTAGGATTTTATCTGTTATGTTGTGACATTGAACTTATTCGAGGTCGACTTGTTAGTTACATTGCAGTATGCGCATCGATTCTCTCAACAATACCTACGTACATTGCCAATGGGTACATTTATATATGTAAGCTTAGGCTGTATGGACAAATGGGTATTTATGATATCACCAAGGCTTTATTTCGATTTATATTACAATTTATCTAGTTACTTGTAGTTGTTTTAACAAACAAAGCAGATGGTTGAATCTCAATGAGTATTCCAGCTGGCACTCTAATTGTTCATTTGTTTAGATTGTTCAAAAAAATTTGATATATTTCATTTTAGAAAATAGATTCTTATTCAATAAATACTATGATAAGCATCACCCGTAAAAGTTTTACTCATATTCACGTAATTTTTACGAATTCGTAAAGTTTTTGACGCAACTGGCTCTCAAAGCTCTGATTCTCTTGCCTCATATGACACATACGATAATACACGATGTTATTCCACGATAAACAGCTCTCATTATTATTATTTTCTTCCTACTCCTCATTCACAAAACCTAAAGTAAATCCTTTCGTCCCCAGTTCGAAGAGAACCGCGTGAAATATGACGGCGAAGCCTTCGACGAGGATTCGATCAAGAAGTGGGTGTTCGTCAACAGCATGCCCTACATCGTGGAGTTCTCACACGAGACTGCTTCCAAGATCTTCGGAGGACAGATCAAGTACCATCTGCTGTTGTTCCTGTCCAAGGTAAGGGTTTTATTTTATGGAAATGAAAAGAAACATGACAATTCTTTGTTGGGAATGCATTATGAGATCTTGATCTACCTTCAAATAGTTTTCCGAGTGGATTATTACGCCAACATTTTTTTTATAGGTGTAATCATAATTTACGACAGTACTTTAATCATCACATTTGTTCACTATTTCCATTCCATGTTATAAGTGTTTTATCCTTTTAAAAAATCTAAACACGTGTACCTACTTGTCGCTATTCAATTTTGAGTTTGAACTGCGTGCAAATAGTACCTACACCTAATTTATACGAGCATAAATCTGTCTAAAGTTAATCTAGTGTCGTTTACATTAGTTCTACTGAAATGTAGAACGAAAAGGTTTAAATAGAAGCCAATCAAGTGTTTTTGCAAATCCAAAATAACATTGATTCGATAAATAACTATATTACCGAAAATAATTTCCTCAATAATTAGAATATTAAGTTTCTTTTCCGTAATATACTTTTTTATTTAAATTAAACAATAGCTTATAAAGGAATATATAAAAATGAAAATGGAAACACGCGATTGGGAATCACACAGCATTGCAGACTAGAAGTGAAAGTTCATAGAGCATCCTATCTCTTGCAAAGAACAAAGGTCGCTGAGTCAAGCAAAGTAGGTAATCTCGTACAGATAGCAACAGAATTTGATATAATTCTATATTATTATTACTTTTACTAGCATATTTTGATGGAAATGCAGGGCAAAGTTCAATCCTTCCTTCTTATGTTTTAAACATAACAAAATTACGCTTTTGTTTTAATTCAGTCTAATATAAATTCTTTTGTGCAGTTGGCATGTGGCAAATGATAAAAGTTATCATTAGCTACTCTTAAATTGGTCGCTACTCCAACTCGATAAGGAGTGAAGTATTATTACATTTAATTATCTGTTTGATTTATCATTAAATGGTTTAGGTAGTTGATCTGATTTTATTACAGTATTGGAATGTTTTTTTATTAATTTATTCATCTATTACTTATTATTATTATACCTTGCAAAGTCTGTGAGCAACGTACTTAGTCAAATTATAATAAGAAAAAATAATAATGCAATAGGCAGTCAAACTCAGAAGGTTTTGTTGCCATACACGTCATCGCAACGCGGCCTTCCTAAGCCGGCATTTTTTTACCGACCGTACCTTGGCCGTGAAAGTACAGTCAGCCGGTATTGAGTGCCGTTACAAACTTGATTCGCGTCTTACCTACACGATAAGTATCGAACTTGCAAAAATTTTACACGTGGCTTTTTTGCACGTATAGTTTTTTGTTTGAATCCGTTAGTCAATATTTTACCGTTGTTAATGACAGACATGGTAATGAATGGTAATAGTTATGTGTACCTACATCTACAATATCTATTTTTAAAGTTATTTTATGAAGTCTATTTTAAAATAATATAAAAAATACACTACAACTTACATGTCAGCATCAATTATTGACGACATTTTCATCAAAATAGAAGTGCTTCTAATAAAAAAGACTTAGGTATATGAATTATGTATGACATCTATGTACTGGCTATAAAGCCTAAAATAACTTTAATTGTTAGGCAGACGCTAATACGTGAGCGCGACTATTTGCTTTTCCATAAAAAACAGGTGATCGACCCGATACGATCGTTCACCTTTCCAATTAACTGCTTACCGGTTGCCATTCATCTTAAGACTCAGTTTAAAACTAAATTAAATACGTAATTTTGACAACAGCAAAATTTAATTTAAGCAAATTATATGATTTAATTTTGTCCAATTTCGATTGGTAATTAATAATTTTTGATTATTTTTTTTATGTTATTTGGCTTTGCCATTGTTTCTATGATCAATTTAAAAAGGAAACAGTCGATTTCTAGTAACTTACTTAGTCGTACCTTGCAGTAAGTAAAGTTGTTTGTGTAGTATTGCGAAATATATTGTTCTATTGTCATAATAACTGTAGGATATGACGTCATACCCTTACTTAATGTAGAACCGTTGTTTAATTGCTTTAAGTTATCTCTACTATCTTATCGAAGGAAAATCTGATATAGTGACTGAATTATTAGATAAGGAAAGTTTTGTTTTATTTTTTTAACATTTTATATTGAGTCAATCCTTATTTTTGATTTAATATAAAAACTTAACTATTGATCAAAAAAATATTCGATTATCTGTAGATAGATACGTTCTATTCAATTAATGAAGAAGGAATTTTAAACAATTAAGCTTTTCATAACGTGCACTCGTACTCAGAACTTAATTGCAAGAAATGATTAGTAGGTGGGGTACATAATGAAGTGCGTATATCACTTAGCAACAGTAATGTGCAGTATCGCGACGAGCTGTGTACGAAGATCCGTTAGATGCGCATGTCAAGGATAAACTTGATAGAATACTCTTGATTTAACAAAATATTTCATGAGGCTTTAATATAGCACACACGCTAAGAGATGACAAAAAGCTATCGCTTTTATCATATCATCATCTATCCCTATCATTTGCGAACTTTCGAGAGAGAAGGCGTGAGAAAAATCAACGGTACTGTTACGGCGCTTATGCTAAAAGATGAAAAGACCTTACTTAAAAGTGCGTTGACGCCACTTACCTACGTCCTCCGACGTCATAAAATTTCATCTTTGTTGTCTTAAAACGTCAATATCCGCGTATCCGTAAACTGTGTCTCGTTTCCGCGTAAACTGAAACAAAGGGACAATGTTTCCATTTACAGATTGATGTGAGATGTGATTCATAGAAGTGACTTGCGTGTTTCCATGTCTTACTTTGTTTCTTCGTCTCTTGTGATGTTTTGCTTCGTTTTAGTATTGGAATTTGAATCCATAAATAAGAACCAATTGACTAAAATATAGATGCAGAACTAATAGCTATAGAATAATTAAAAGTTTAATCGATTTTTGAGACTCGAACACAGATTATGTAGATTTAGTTCAACAATTTAAGCAACAACAATATTGCATCGAATGTATTGCAGGTCTTATTAAATATCAATTTTAACGTTTCCCCTATTCCCTAAGAAACAATTATAAGTGGTAATGGTAAACTAGTAAAATAACAAAACTCTAATTTGTTAAACAGAAAAGCGGTCACTTCGAGAAGTACCTGGACGAGCTGAAGCCTGTCTCCAAAGCCTACCAGGACAAGATCATGTCTGTCGCCATCGACACCGACGAGGATGACCACCAGAGGTGAGAGGGAGAACAAATTATCAAAGCTAGTTTGATGTTTAAACTTCAGTTGCAGAAACCCTGATTAAAGTTAAACCTTAATTAAATCTATAGTTGAAATTGTTGTCAGAAATCAGAATAATTTAAAGCAAACATCAATCTATTTAAGAATTTAGACCCAACTGGTTTCAAACTAGTTGAGTCGTGTGTGGTTTTCTAAAGGAGTCTATAGCAGAAACTTAGATGCAACTCATATGTAACTAGCAGTTGCAGTTTCATTGCAGTTGGGTTTCCCTGTGTGTACTGGGCCTTAGCCTCTTGTCGATGGAGCATCCGCCATTTAGGCCTATCTTCTGCTAGTGTTTTGACTTCTTGATACGACTTAACGTATATTTCTCCTACAATTGAGTAAAGAATTAAAACAATACGTGTTATTTCAATGGTTATTCCTAAAGAGCTCTTTGAAATGTGCTTGTTACCTAAGGTTTTGATTTCGATGTAGCTTTTTAAAACATCTTTACTATAGAAAGAGTTGAGGTGTAACTACTTGAAATTAAAATGCGAAACAAAACAGTATTGACAAATATAACGCATTAATTAATTAATTATATTTCACCTCTAGAATCCTGGAATTCTTCGGCATGAAGAAAGACGAAGTTCCTTCCGTGAGACTGATCGCCCTCGAACAGGACATGGCCAAATACAAGCCTAGCAACAACGAACTCACCGCCAATGTTGTTGAGGTAAGTTGCACCTTTTTATTACATGTGGGAAAAGTCATTTTTAATTGGCAGTGTTTGTAGGATATAGTACATCAAAAGTATAAATTAGGAAATGTATTTTGTTCAATCGAACTAATAGAATCAGTAGGAAATTTTCGGGAAATTCGACCGAGAAATGTACTATGCAAAGTTTCATAACAAAAAATATAAGTTACCCTTTTATAATCATACAATTTTTAAACATTTTCTTACCTTTATTAAATAGCTTATTTTATCAATAATCACATAATTTCCGCAAAGTGTGTAAAATTAATTGGTAACATTAATTTCTTATCTGTAACTACGTTTATATAGCATAAAGTTCATACAACTGTGGTTCGAGTGCTATTTTATGGTGCTAGTCACGGATTTCATGGCTGGCTATAAGGTTTAATTGTACATAAACATATGTGTGAGAGAGAGGTACCTTGTTAATGTAATAAACAGTTTATTTCGACGTTTTAGCTAGATTGCAAGTTTTTAATGCGCTATGGATTTCGTTTTTATTGTTTTCATTCGTTAATAGTTTTTTTCGAAATAAGAATTAACATAATTTAGTTAGAGCATTTTCCTTTTATAAAAAAGTACATCAAATTATAATTTATTCTATAGTAAGTTGACTGCCAAAATATAAGTTGAAACTAAGCCAAAAGATAAGTGAAAAGGTATCGCAAAATCGTGAATAGGGTCACAATAAAGGAAGATGCTCTTTCATAACATAAATGTGTAGGTAGATAAAATTTAGTAGGTATTTCTAGCTATATCGTGTAATAGAGCATGGTTTCATGTAAATAGAGATCATTATTTCAAACCACCCGTAGTGATAACGCACTTATTAATGTCGTGCGTGCGTCAGCGACATGACAGACAACCTCTTGCTGCGAAAATGTTCATGGGGTAATTGAGTTATCATGTTGCTTTCGTTCTGGTACTATATTAAACATTTTTATCTTGAAAAATACGAATACACTCTTCGTTATAGTCGATTCAAAATTAACTTTATAAAATGCAATTTAATTCGTACCTTAGTGATGTTAGTTAACTTTATTATTTGCCATAGTATTTAGGTAGGTATGTCTTTGTATTTGAAAAGCGATTTTTTATGGTTGTAAGATTCCCAAAACCTGTACAGTAAAGCTAGATACAGACCGATCCAACCTACGCAACGCAATATGACAATCTGCTCTATAGAACTATTATGATTAGAAACACACTTGTCAGACGCAACGCTATACCAAGCTACATGGGAACTAGTATGTTTTTAGTCGAAATATTTCTATGGAGAAGATGTCATAATACGTTGCGTGCATAGGATCATTGTTTTTAGCTTAACTCTTCTAAAGAAATCGTATGAGGTTATCATAACCGTTGTTATGGATTTTTGTCAGCTTTCACGAAATTAGCCAATAAATACATAAATTATAATTGACCACCTGGGCAAAGACCTGGGCTGGCAAAGGCTGGGCAAAGACCTCTCTCTTCATCCGCCATGACTTTATGTCTCGAGCTTCCTTAATTACTAATTGACATCCCTACCCCCAGGAATTCATCCAATCATTCTTCGACGGCAAACTGAAGCAGCACCTCCTGAGCGAGGAGCTGCCCGAAGACTGGTCCGCCAACGCCGTTAAGGTGCTCGTCGCCACCAACTTCGACGAGGTCGTCTTCGACACCAACAAGAATGTGCTCGTTGAATTCTACGCGCCTTGGTAAGTTTTATATTTGTTGGTTTTATTTTTGTAATTATCTACTGCCGTAATTGTGGAATTTTAGGGTAAAAATGACCTCCAATCCAAATAGCATCAAAATAAGTTGTTTTTAAACTTCAAAGTAACAGACAGGATATTTTTTTGCAGTTACGTAAAAGCATACATAAATGATGATGCAATTCAGTGAAATATAATGTTATCAAAGACTCCAATCAAAAGACGAAAGATTTTTCACATGTAATACATTATTTAGAGCAAATACAATAGCAAATAATAAGCATGAAAATCAATTTCAAAAGCTGAATAGTACCAAAATCACGCACACAAAAGATATTTCATATGAACTGTGTTTAGTCAAGTGTGTTCACAATAATCTTCTCAGTCAAGTTCATTAAGAGAACAATGTTAAAATCGTCATGTATTATTAATAATCGGGTCACTATGCGATTTATCATTGGACTGTCATTTGTTTTATTTATGGATTTGCACAAGTGTGTAAGTATGTAGTAATACGAGTGTAGTTTGTTAACCATATTCATGCTTTGAAATAAGCATAATGATATGGTATTTGTAGCTATGGTGAAGACGAACTGAGAGTAATTTACATTACAGTTTATTACAGTACTTTCTTTTGAAAGAACAAAATAACCACAAGAGTTTCTGTATTCCTATCGCCTTTGCTGGAACTATATCCAATGTTCTTTAGAGAGTTATTTTGATGACGTTTAAATTCGATTTTAGAATCACTTTTGTACTTTTATTAGTTCTAATAATAATGAATGGGATCGAGTCAAGAAGAAATCTTGACCGCGTGTTCAATACGAACTATTTTTAAATATCCATACATGAAAAAAACGTTATCTTAACGAAAAATCGATTCCAAAACTTTCTCTCTATTTTTTATGATAATTTTTTAACACAAATACGTCAGATACTAAGTCTAATACACTTAACATCCTCGATTCAGTGAGCTGTACAACGTTACAGTCAAACGTCTGAGCGCTCAGTGGCTCGGAAAATGATACGCGATTATGGAAATGTCTCTAACCTAGTAGGCTTTGAATTTACATTTACTGTCAGCTCTAATTTTAGATTAATGTGTCAGTGTAGTAGCTTTTTCTTTTGTGGGGTGTAAATCTTCTGTAAATTAACAGCTGTTTTGAATCAAAGCTATAAACTTATATGTACGTACACAAAACTGCGAATCCGAGACTCAATAAATCCGTTGGTTAAAAAAATCCAAAAAAAACTTTAAAAGAATGGCTGCCGTAAGGCGAACTCGCATCGTTACTTTGCACTGCAGAAATGTAAATTCTCAAAACGGAGACACTTCCTTATCAACCATTTCAAAGTCCCCACTACAAGGGCACGAGCCTACTCTCGTACGAGACTTATTAGCCTGTAAAAAATATAAGTTTGACATAAACGTGGGCCCTACGTGCTATGGGCCGAAGGTTTCTTGTCGTTTCTTCCTCTCGCCAATACAGGCAGTAGTTTTAGAATTTTGCCTATTTTTGAATAAAACACTTCATTTTCATAATCCAGCACGCTGGCCTATTTACATATTAACCCCTCCCTTCCTGACCCAGGTGCGGCCACTGCAAGCAGCTAGCTCCGATCTACGACAAGCTCGGCGAGCACTTCGAGAAGGACGATGACGTCGTGATCGCCAAGATCGATGCCACCGCCAACGAGCTCGAGCACACCAAGATCACTTCCTTCCCCACTATTAAGTTGTATACTAAGGATAACCAGGTGAGACTAGATTTTATTCATATAATAAGAGCGATTCTTTTCGATGGAGTAATCGCCATCTTTGCCTTTCTTCTGCCAATAATTTGACTTCGTGACACGACACGACGTTAATTTGTACTTGAGCGAAGTAGCGTCTTGGTCTTCCTCTCCCTTTCTTTCCCACAGATTACATTTATTATAGTAATAGGTATGTCTGAAATTAATGATGACAGATAGTTTGTGTGATTGGACAATAGCCCTGTGCTTGTGTCTATCTATAGAAAGTTAAGTTACTTCATACAGAAGGGCTTAATCTAAAATCGTCCCTTTACTAATAT
This sequence comes from Anarsia innoxiella, assembly GCA_947563765.1. Taxonomy (NCBI): domain Eukaryota; kingdom Metazoa; phylum Arthropoda; class Insecta; order Lepidoptera; family Gelechiidae; genus Anarsia; species Anarsia innoxiella. Next base: position 3,696,560 of record OX387404.1, on the reverse strand, counting down.
AAATAAACCATTGTTTCAGGTCCGCGACTACAACGGCGAGCGAACGCTGGCCGGTCTCACCAAGTTCGTGGAGACGAACGGAGAGGGTGCTGAACCTACTGTTGTAAGTATACATCTTATATTACTAAGGCTGTCTGCGACTTCGTACGCATTTATTGGCATGTCTTGTTAATTTTCCCAAAAAATAACATACACACATACATACATACATGTTATTCTGATGTTACACATCAAAAGCAAAAAAAAAAAGCAAAAAACATCATCTAAGCCATATTATTACTAATACTTAGCTACAACATTGCAAAATTTCATGAAAATCTGTTCGGTAGTTTAAGCGTGAAAACAAACATCTTAACAATCCATCCATCCCACGGCACAAACATTCACATGTATAATATAAGTAGGATTTTCAAATAAAAATGTATTTTTAAATCGATTTTGTACTTTGAATCATCTCATTCAACAGACAAGCTTGGGATGATATGATATCAAAATTCACAACAAAGACGATATCAATGTGTCTCGAAATACGCCCAAGTCGGCACGTAATAGATACTGTCATAGTAAGCTTGTGTGTGCGGAATTACAGTACTTACAAGTGCCTACTTATCGTGCATCGAGACATAAATGTATGTTACGTACGAGTATACTGTGATCTAAATTGACCGTTAACATATTTTTTCTGCAATTAAAACGTCTAATGAAATGTTTATTTCAGTATACTAAATAAATTGGAATTTAAATAAAAAGATTAAGGATTTACGAAAACGCATTAGTAGGTGTAAATTACGCTAACGCTATATTATTATATAAAGTCAATGTTAAAAATTACAATGGCACGATGTTTAGCACCTAGTCAGTCAGGAATAGCAAGCTTAATAAAACTTTCGCATTTGGGTCGAATCGTTTCCCACGAGCGTGCTTACCTGTCTTACTTATTTATGGTATGTTTACTTACTCCCTACTAATATAACATGTATTTGTTGCAGAGCGAGTTCGACGAGGAGGAGGAGCAACCAGCCAGAGACGAGTTATAAGCGTTGGGCGTCGCCTGCGCTCGAAGAGACTTCCATAGCATAGGCTGTATAGTTTATAATTTACTTTTATACTAACACACATGCATTTCATTTGCTAGACTGTTGATTGTTCTCTAAATCTTGTTAAGGTTGTAACGAATGAACTTGTTATCTCCGCGCCGTTTGATATTTACCTAATACTCTGACTCCATCGGACCAGATCTCTCCTAGCGGACAGAAGTTAAGTAAGAGCATAATTTATTATGTACGAACAGCAGCTTAGTGTAAAACTAACGTATTTATAATTTCTGTATCATAATGGCAATGTCACATTCCTTAGCCAGTACAAGGTTGAGTTACATCGAACAAGCTCTTAGTTTTCTTGTGTTTTCACTTTGGCGGTGTTTTTACGTTAAAAATATTGTTTCTATGTTCTATGAAGATCTTATTCATCACAAGAAATAGTTTTTATAAGTTGACCTTATTATTGAAGTATTTTTGTACGAGTTTTATGATTTCTGTTAAATTTAAGGCGTAGTGTTGAATCATCGAGCTTGGCTCTATTTCTGTCTTATGAACCACTTGTCTATTTTTTCATATAAATATGGATCTGTTATATAAAAGTGTAGTTTATTTCATTGATGCAAAACAAAATGTAAATATTCACACTGTTTGCCAAATCCAGATTTTATGTATCTGTTGTGGATACAGAAATTGATAAATAAACAAAATTAATTTAACTATTTTTGTTTCTTTTTTATGTCCTCTGAATTTTAATAACTCCTCAGTAATGTGAATATTTTGAAAGCAAAAAAATTAAATAGGGTACAAACCAAGTATGATTTAGCGACTAATAATGAACAAACAAAAGTAATAGTATAAATTACCAGGCGCTCATGGAATCCAAAAGTTTGTGCCAGTAAGCCAATAGCCAATAGTAAATGTTATGTGCACGATAAGTACTAGGCGTAGGGATAGCAAAACTCAACAAATGTAGGTGTTTGTACGCGTTAAAGTACCAGGCGCTCACAGGTTCCAAGAGGTGTTAGGGTTAGCAAAAAAGGTGATTGTACGCGTTATAAATTCAAAAAGGTTGAGTAACAGGCGCTCATAGCTTCCAAGAGGTGTTAGGTTAGCAAAATTCAACAAAAAAGGTGTTTGTACGCTTTAAGTACCAGGCGTTCATAAATTCCAAGAGGTGTTAGGTTGATAGAAATCACCAAATTAAGGTGTTTGTACGAGTTAAGTACCAGGCGCTCATAGTTTCAAAAAGGTAGAGTACCAGAAGCGCATAGCTTTCAAGAGGTTGAGTATCAGGACCGCATAGCTTCCAAGTGGTTGAGTTTGAGTACCAGGAGTGCATAGTTTCCAAAAGGTAGAAAGCTTTCAAGAGGTTGAGTACCAGGAGCGCATAGCTTTCAAGAGTTTGAGTACCAGGAGCTCATAGCTTTCAAGAGGTTGAGTACCAGGAGCTCATAGCTTTCAAGAGGTTGAGTACCAGGAGTGCATAACTTTCAAGAGGTTGAGTACCAGGAGCGCATAGCTTCCAAGTGGTTGAGTACCAGGAGCGCATAGCTTCCAAGAGGTCGAGTACCAGGAGCTCATAGCTTTCAAGAGGTTGAGTACCAGGAGCGCATAGCTTTCAAGAGGTTGAGTACCAGGAGCGCATAGCTTCCAAGTGGTTGAGTACCAGGAGCGCATAGCTTCCAAGAGGTTGAGTACCAGGAGCTCATAGCTTTCAAGAGGTTGAGTACCAGGAGCGCATAGCTTACAAGAGGTTGAGTACCAGGAGTGCATAGCTTTCATTCAAGAGGTTGAGTATCAGGAGCTAATAGCTTTCAAGAGGTAGAATACCAGGAGCGCATAGCTTTCAAGAAGTTGAGTATCAGGAGCGCATAGCTTACAAGAGGTTGAGTACCAGGAGCGCATAGCTTTCAAGAGGTTGAGTATCAGGAGCGCATAGCTTACAAGAGGTTGAGTACCAGGAGTGCATAGCTTTCATTCAAGAGGTTGAGTATCAGGAGCTAATAGCTTTCAAGAGGTAGAATACCAGGAGCGCATAGCTTCCACGAGGTAGTCTGACCAAAAAGAGTAGAAATTAAAAAGTGGCAACACAGTAGCGTTGTCCCTTTCGAATCAATCTCACAAAAACGAGACGACACTTTAGTGTTGCCACATTTTAATTTCTACTCTTTTTGGACAGACTATAGAGATCAAGTTCTTGATAAAGATTGCTATAGAGTACCAAGAGCTCATAGCTTCTAAGAGCTTGATGAGAACTTATTTCACAAAAATATCAAGTGTATTGGGTTTTTACTACGACTTTCTTTGCTTTCTACTAAGGAAACACAGGAGAATGGTATAATTATTTTATTCTTAAATACAACGAATACAACATAATATAACATTTTTTAAATAATTAACATTAAGCTTGTTCCTTTCAAACTATCACAATGTACAAAAAAAAAGAGACGTGGAATGGTTACGTTAAATAAAATGCGTTAATGTTTTTATTGTTACTTTGGTATGAGGGGTTAACTAAGTAGGGTAACTTTTGTTTACATTATACAAATTCATTTTAAGAAAGGATATTTAGATTAAATTCGTTTCACAGCAATTTCATGATTTGTTGAAACATTATTTCAAAGGTAAAATACCATGATCACATAAGTATTTGACGAGAAGAGTATCAAATAAAAAAAAATCAAACATATCTGTATGTGAGTTAAACATTAAAGTCGGAATGTTCAAATATTGAGCAACTAAATGTAATTTTAATTTATTGGTTATTGGAAACTGTGAAACGAATCTTTTACGGTAAAGTCTAAAAATAATAAAAATACATCATTTCAGGTTTTATTATGTAACTACATTAGGCGGTCTCACTTTATCGTAGATGTTCTAATTTCAATTTCGAGACTGTACAAATCCTCAATTAATTACAAACTTAACTTTTAATAAACAACGAAAACAAAATGCAGTCTGTCAGCAAATTCTACATTACAAATTATAAACATGATTCGCCTTATGATACTGTAAAACTAATAAAAGTTGCGCAATAAATGTTTGCGCAAATAAAATAATCGTCAAACGTTCTTGAATTAGACTTTAGCGCAGGGTAGACGTGCATATTTCCATGTATCTGTCCTTTTCTGGCGGGCAACGACTTCATTTGCTAGAGCGAGAGCTAAATATCTGACTAGCTTAGGGAGTGTCAGAGGTGCGTTTATCTCGCTCTTCCCAGTGCTGGTCTAATGCGGTCGAAAAGGATAGAAATATAGAAATAGTCCCGCGTTGCGTAGTGACGTCCCACCCAAACAATACTTTTATCACAATCGACGTCTGAAATTGACGCCTTCTATCCAAACAAATAGTGTAAAATCGTAACTTTTCAATACAAAGTGAAGCTTTAAACACCAATGGTCAAATACTTCCGTAGCCTTATACAAGTCTTATGCAACACTAGTACCTTTTAAGCTTTAACATATAAATAAAAATTCATAAAAACGATCATTTCCTTTAGGTATATTTCTTTGCTTTTAAAAGCTTTAAAGTAGGTCAATAAAAGAACATATAAGGGCGTGGTGGGCAATGGCAAGTATTTTGAACCTTATCAGTAAAGAAATATGTCCGTTTTTATGATCTTTAATTCTGCAAAATTTTGAAGCTTATGGTATTCTTTAAAAACAAAGTACCTACTGTAGTATGTATAGTATAGTGAAGCTAAAAATACCTTACATTAAACATTGAAGTATTTTAAGTTGAAATTTTACAAAAATTGTACTCGTGATTTTGACGAGCCATTTCCAGAAAGAGACGGTTGATACGAACGTCGTTGAAAGAAAGGAATGCCACTATTTTTAGAGTTAAATCAGAAAATGGCGCATTAAAATCGAATATCGTGTTATACTTACATTTTATATACAGAATAAGTTAAGTGATGACAACGAAAAGTTGGTTAAATCTTATAATTAGTACATCATTACCACTGATTACATTTTATTAGTCAGCTTAAAATATTTCAATAACAACTATAAAGCCAGGCACCAAACGGTATTGTAATAAATACGAGTGAAATTGTACCTTTTATACAGTAATCAGAATGTTATACATTATTTAACTCCTATATCATTTAACGCCTTATTTGCAAAAATCTTGAAGTCAGGCTCACAAATGAAATTTAACCTTATTTGTATGATATTTGGCGCACAAACTTCCTACCACTTCCTCTAACTATTAATGTTCAAGAAGTTTGTCGAAAATTATTCGAACGATTGATTGAATGATTAAAATCCTGCTGTATCTGCCAACTAGTAAATCAGTATTACTGACTGTGCCTTGGATGTCAACTCGTAGGCATGTGGGTATCTTTATGTCTCTTTCTGAAACCCAGGTGTAAAAGGCCATAGACAGAAATGGATATATTTACCGATGTGCTATGTATTGACGGGTATTGTTAGAGTTAGTCTATGATTTTTCCTCCAATTTTGTTTAAGTATTTTGTACTTTCTGATTACTGATATTTACATAAAAATCGGTATTTAGCGTGTCTAACAAATCCTTAATTCGATGCAAAATAATAATATCTCTATAAAATGTGTTACTTTTACAAATTGCACATAATTTTCTGGTATTGCAGTTATTTAGTCGTTTACTAGAAGAACTGATACTATAAGCTAGAAGTATTTTAAAAAAGTTTGTTTCAGTAGGATTTTGTAAACGCGGAAATTAAGAAATATGAGTATTTAAAGTATTGTTTTGACAAAATGACAGATTTAAGATTAGAAATTATACCGCCTGCCTTATCTTTCCTATCGCTTAGAACTGTCGTTATATTTCGTTACACTATCTTGATCTAAATTTATCGAAAATCGGAAAATTCGCATACGTGTAGTTCATCTTTTGTCTTAGTCATTCAAACTTTGAAATTCGAATTGGTTTTTAAAACTGTAACCACATCGCTAAACAAAGCTATGCATCAACTGGATCGGAATCGAATCGGAAAGAAGTCTGCTCTATACGCTATAATTACAACCCAATCAACGCGTAGCTAAAATCCTACTGCCACAAACTTTCCCAAACAGATAACTAAAGTGCAAAACTTACTCGCGATGTACTAACACATCAGAGTGCGAACATAGAGTCCTGGTCCTCCTTGTTGATCTGGCGATGTCTGGGAGTGGATGTAGTACTGGCGGTGGTGGCGGTGGTGGCGGTGGTGGCGGGCGGCAGAGTGTCGGCGGCGGCGGCGCGCTCGTCGAGGAACTTGTCGAAGTCGCTGCTCGTGACGCTCTCCTGTGCGCCTGTTGCTTCTGTGTTCGCCTGTGGGGGTTTTAGTCACAATTACCGTCAAACACGCTAGACATTGTATAACAAAAAGAGGTTTAAATATAGTTCTAGAAATGGAACTATGTCATGTCGATAACGTCTTGTCCTTAGAAATTTATCTGAATTAGTTTTAGAACTACATTTAAACCTCGTATTGTAATTAGCGCTGTTTAAAGTTATGAATAGTTTTGTGGTCTTATGTGATCAACCTTATAGCATTATAGCATATGTTAATTATTATAGAGCGTCGTTGTTGCCGAAATTACACTAAATTGACAATCTACGTGTCCGAAGGTTATTTATCAATTGCTAATTGATACAGTTATATGCCCTACAAAAGCTCGGTGTGAAGTAAAAAGATCACTGAATCTGTGTCTTTAAGAAATGAAATTTTGAGCTTCATAGTGCCAACTTCTTCTTTGGTGCTCTGCGTGTAAGCTTCCTTAATCCAGGCTAAAGTTATGTTGTGTTGTAACTTACATATAAATTAACTATACTCTGATCCTTAATCCGAGTCACTCAACTGACAATTACGGTGTTGCGAGTTTTTTGTCCTTAATAAATTCACTATTAAGTTAGTCGAGATTGAATATTTTTCTTTATTGAATATCAAATTGCTTTCAAATAGATAAAAATAATTTATGATAATTAAACAGAACAGAACAGAATTTTTTTCCTGCAGCTTTTTACTAGGATATGGTAATGTTTAATATGTTTTCAAGTTTAGCAAAAGTTTCATGATTACGATTTGATAAAATCAAGAAGATTAGTATTTTCCGTTGAATGGATAAGAGACTTTTGCCGTATATTAGCATTTTATGATGAATTGGTTTTTCAAAGTAGATAGAGTTTAGCATTTTTTTCCTGAATATGATTTTCTTACTTTTCGGCGTTTTTTTGCTAAAGTGACACTTAATTCAGTAACGGAAAGAGATAGACACTCACAGTTATGCTGAATATTTAGACAAAAAATCAAATTATATTTTGTCTCTTTACAACATCTCTCTAACTCTAACAATATCAGAGATATAAATTTTTTTCGTAAAAAATAATACTTATACTCGATTTCCCACAAATGCCATTTTGGCAGTTTAGCATTTTATCCTTTCCACTGACGATATATTTTTGAAATGTTCTCACTGAGCTCTTGAATTTGATACCCCACACGACACCATTTTCAAACTTTTATTTTTTTCATCGTGACTTCTTGCCCACTAGTGGGCAAAGTATTAAATTTATTGCAAATCTATATGCCTATGCCACCCGCCGTATTAATACGAATCTTTTGACACCTCATTCATCAAAATTGTTTCAGTATTCTAGAAGTTACGGTGGAACATACATACATAGACTGCCAAACACACTTCCTTTTGGCTTCGCCGTAGTCGTGTAAAAATGTATAAAAGAACTTGTAATGTTTTATTTTAATTTCTCTAAATCTCTTAATACATTTTCCATCTTTTGTAATAATTTTGTAGTGAGCAATTTTAATAAGTATGCTATTATATTCCTCTCATCTTATTATTAAATAAAAACCTATTGCATTCTTACTATATATTTTTTTATTAGGTACCTAATAAAATTAAGGTCGACTAAACATCTAAATCTATCGATTGCCGAACATCACTATTGTAGCTGGTCACCCTTTTTGGTACAATTGACAGTTGCACTTGTCAATTTGTGACTCGGATTAAGGATCAGACTATACAAACTGTATGATTTATTTACAAGAGTATGAACAAAATGAAATATTTGATTCAATGATGGTTCATGGGAAAAGTGCGTCAGTGTAAATTAATAAATAAAACAGTTAAGAGAATGACATAAATAAAATAAATGAATATGAAATAAATAAATAAAACACACCTTCTCCTGAGCTAACCACGCGGCTATCTCATCGATTTCCCTTTGGTCCATCCCTGTCGGCTAGAAAATAAACCACAAAAACATAGGTATACGGTACAAAATGAACTGAAAACAATGTGTAACTGATTTAACAAAGCGTTACACGTTGCATAAATAAATAAATTAATGGAAAACGAATAAATAAGACAAAGATGGTAAATAAATTCATATGAAAATAGACAGAATCTAATCATTTATAAATAAAATCGAAATTACAATGAAATACATAAATCAAAGAAAACAAACTCCATATTTCTAGCTCTGACACTTCACAAATCAACACCAGCCAATCCGTAATGGCGATCGATATCGATCACCGTCTCGACCAATCAGCGTGAAGTACTTACCAATTGCTGGCCTTGCGTAGCGCGCTGATTGGCTGCTGATGCTAAACTGGAGGTGGTTTGGTCTTCCATGTTGTCGGCATAGCTGCTTCCACTGAATAAAACATAGCATTTAAAACTTGTTGCGATATCGCATAATTCTATCTCTGTCTAAAGGTCGCCTGTGACAATAACAGAAAGAGAGAGGTAGTCTTTCAAACTGCAATAAGTAGTCCGCCATATTTTTTTGTGAATCGTTAATCTTTCACATCCCAGAAAAAAAAGAACAATAGAAAATCTATTGTGCCTGGGTTTATAATGGGTCAGTGGGATGTGGAAGGTTAAATAAAGAATGTGTAAATATTACAATATTGAGTTAATTTGATTGTATTTTCCTTACCCAGTCTTTGATGATTCGTAGGTAACATTCCGAGACTGTGCAAACATGTCAAACTCATCCTTGCCGCCCGCTGATTTACCTCCTTCACCTTCCTTTACACCTGATAAGACATAACAATTCAATAAAGACAACAGTTTACCAGTGTCTACAATCAAATAAATATATTTTTATTTTATCGATAAAATGTGATTGTCGGTTGGTTAAAAATGTCACTCCTTAGCTTACGAGTAGAGTAAAGTCCCTAAATATGGACTACCATATGGTTTTCTTTAAATAAAACTCAAAATATTGAAGCTCAGTTAGTCATTTTAATTGAAATCGATCAAGAAACTAATTAGTAATAATAATATTAAGTAAAATCTTATAATGGAACGAACATTTTTAAAATTTTAATCTTTTTATAAAGTTATGCCAATTTCCACATCTCAAAAATGGTAGTTCAATTTGGACCACGGGGTTTTTAATATGGACTAGGGGTATTTAATATGGACCATTTCATATTATTTGTTAATAAATTAAACATAATTTATTAAGAATCATATAGGAACTTCAAATATTTTTGGACTAGGTATAAGTAGGTTTATTTACGCGAACAAAATTCAGAAATAAAGTTGACACCTACTAAACCAGCACACCTACCGTGAGCCCACTAGTTACAAGCTTGGTATCCACTATACTCCACGAGTATCTTCAGAAAAGAGTACATTAGGTACAGTATAAACATTTCGCATTACTATGGTTACTCGCTGGCATCAAAACTAGAAGAAATTATTGTTCTTCCGCCAGGTTCTTGTTCTTTTGGATGGCATGTTTAGTTGGTTATTTTAAAGTTCTAAATTCTATCTTGGTCTACGATTAAAATTTCTTCAATCTATTGTTTTTCTTTTGGAACTTCTTTTATTCTATGCAATTTGTAAAACAAATAAGTTACGGTTTATTAAATGAAAACCGCGTGGTCATAATATGGACCGGTGGTTCATATTTAGAACCATGTCATAGGTCCATATTCAGATCCTACTACTTCTTAAATATTTTATTAACGCAAAAAATATTCTTACTAGATGGAGATATGCGTTAGACACACAATAATATAGAACATATTAACGAATCTAAGCTAAAGATAAAAAACGTGAAATAATAATAACAAAAACAGTAAAATCAGTATAATAACAGTATAATCGATGTAATTACAAAACCCACCAAAAAATTACATCGACCTTTGCTAAAATCACAAAATGGTTGCCGCTGACACATGCACACTGGTATTTTCGCTGTTTCCAAATGGTGGGGTAGCGAGGGGTAGGTGCATCGAATACTACCTACGTCGCCGCGATTATAGTGCCCTCTTTTGAATTATTGCAGTAGTCCATATTATGAGACTGGTCCAAATTTAGAGAACTTACTCTATGCCAGAGCTCTATAAACGATTAAATATGGTAAAACTTACTCAGTTTGGCAATATCTGGCACGTCGTCGCTGAGATCAATCAATGCGTCGTCGTCACTCTTTTTAGCTGTAAATAGATATTGCAATCTTATTCATATAGCACATAGCGTAAGGATGCCTTTCCACCAGAGATGTGCTATGCTACGTTGCTTTGGATGCTTTTTATATCCACCAATCATGTTCATTGAATATGAGGGCAACCCGAATATGACTGGTGGATATCAAACGCATCCATAGCAACGTAGCATAGCACATCTCTGGTGGAAAGGCACCCTTACTATAGTAGATTATAGAAGTGTAATTATAGTAGATAGTCAAAATAGAGAGCTCCTAGTTGTCCTATGAAATTAGGTCATTTCGTATTCAAGTAAAGAAGATCCCCGAAGAAAGATGCGTTACAAAATGGAACATTATAAGAACTTTGAGATGATATCTATATTTCTTGAATCTAACGATAAATATTGCTTACTTTAATTAAGGTAAATAAATAACTTACGTGAGGCCGCGGTGCCGGGTACCCCCATAGCGGCTCCGAGTATGGCGGACGGAGTCGCGTTACCTGTCGCCGCGTTACTGGAATAAACGAGAACTTAGTTGGACAAATACTACAAGTTGTACCGTAAACATTGATTTAGGTTCAACCAGTCTTTGTGTTTTTTTTAATACGATAATAACATTTCGAAAATTCTAATAGTAACACAGATTTCTGCATTTCTGATTTAATCATGCAGAAAAAGATAGTTTATCTGACGATTTGGGTGGTTTTCCTTGTTACACGATCCTCCATGCATATCTATTAGATTGATTTGCCAGCGGTTTTTGTTGTTGCACCATGTTGCAAGCATAATCTCCGTAAAGACGGCATGAGTAGCCCAAACTAGCGAAAGAAGTGTGTGTGGATCGTAGCATGTGGAGGGAAGTGGTCTTTGCATATGCGAGAGAGATGTGACGGATATATATGTATGTAAGTACCGGTTGCTGGTGAACCGCTGGTGCCGCAGCAGCAGGTTGTGCAGCGTGTCGTTGTGCGAGAGCAGCGCGGCGCACAGCGGCGTCTCCGCCACCCGCGCCGCCAGCTCCGCCACGCGCGACTGCATCGCCGCCAGCGTGCTCGCCAGCTCCTGCGCATAGCACGGGTACGCTTTGGTCAATACACGACACAGTCCAGTGGGCCAGGCCAGTGTTGGCTTCGTGATTGCCTCTATTCTAACGTAGCTATTATTGGCCTGGCTTATTGGATTTCCGTGTCAGCACAAACGACAATTTAAATAAAACATTAGTAGGATAAGGACGTCATGTCGTATCAAGAAGTTAAAGCACTTGGACAAAAAAGGCCTAAATGGCGGATGCTCCGCCGACAAGAGTTTAACTCTTAAATATGATGAATTATTAACTATGGCCTTTGACAATGTCAACCTAAGCCAAATTATAATAAAGTCTCAAACACATACATCCAACAGCTCGATGTCACTAGGATGATGCTGCGCGGCCGGCTGCGCAGTGAGCTCGTTGAGCATGTCGTTCATCACCGCCATGTTGCCCTCTACCACCGCAAGGTCCGCGCGCAGCTTGCTCAGTTGACTCTCTGATAGAGTTACCTAAAGGGAAAAATAAGATTATATATTATAAAGCCCAAAATCAATGGCTCCACGACCTAGAACCGTTATATATCTGATGAGAAATAACGAGAAAAGCCGACCCCGAATGAACTGGGAAAAGGCAAGGCAAATAGAGATATTGTAAGAGCTAATTAGAATCAAAACCAGATAAGGTAGAAGTCAAATTGTTGGCTGAAGAAAAGCAAAAGTGGCGATTACTCCACCCAAAAGAGCCTGGCTCTTAATCTATATTATATGAATGAACCCCAATTATTTGCTAGAGGAAATGAAGCTTTACTTTCGTATAGTCTTTGCTTTGTAAATTTTGCTTTTTGGTCCGTAATAAAATTTTAAAAAACAAAAGACAAAGGATTCTTAAAGGGTCACATAAGAAGCTGTATTAAAAACAATAAATCTTACACTGCCAGCAGTGTCCTGCACTTGTCGACTTGGAGAATTCTGAGGCATAACATTCCTTTGCGGCGATCCAACCACGGCGTCTACTGTATCTGGTACACTCTGAAATAGAGGTTAAACCAGTTATAGATCTGTCGGTTCTTTAAACATGAAAACACGCAATTCTGTACTTCCTACTTTACAGGTATCTACGAAGCGTGGTGACTCTTACACACAATTCAAAGTAAAAACGTCTTGGGAGACTCAATCAAGTAATTTTTTCCATGCTTTTATGTAGATACCTACTACATTGTAATTTTTAATGGTAAAGGAAAAGTAAATTCCACTTGACCAATGCTCATTTTATACTTATAGCTAGGTACGTAAATGGTCTGGCGGAAACAAATGACTATACATAATCTTTCTACTTTTATTGTCGTGGATTAGTCTAGTGTCTTAGGCTAAGGCCGCACTGCACTGACAGGTGGCTTGTTATGTGCCTAGTTCTGGAATGTGCGCGACAGGCCACGATGTGCGATGGGCGCACTGCACGCTTGGCGGCCCGTCGCGTACATTCCAGAACGTTCGTTTTACTAAGCTACTCACTAGGTGGCTCGCCAGGCTCTAGGCGCATAGCAAGCCGCCTGGTATGCAGCCTTGCCTTTATAGAAGTGGTCTCTGCCTACTCCGATGGTAAAGAAGCGCGGCAGATATGTATGTGAACATCGACTTACCCTTTGCGGTGTGAAGATAGGCGCCATCGCGTCCAAATCAGTCATTGGGAATTCCACTCCTTTAGAACGAAGTTCATTGTATACCAGTGCTACACCCTAAAACAGGTTTCAAAAATGTAAATTAATGGCTACTAAAATAACTCATGCAGAGAATTAAGATCAAAGTTGTTTTTCTTGTTCCTAATGATTTAGGATATCTTTTTGCGAATTTAATATATACCTATACTTATTCGTAAGTACCCGCCTAAACTTTATAGATCGGACACAGCTTTAAAAATTAGGTTCTAGTCCCTTAACTTTCGCGACCCAGATTTCTTAAGCCGAGATGTAGGTACTCGTATTACATTACTTACTCCTACTTCCTTATTCTCAACATTAGGCTAACATAAGTCGTATGTTGCTTTGTTACTTACTAACTTAATTGATTTGTTATTTAAATAAAGTCAATAATTTTTGACTATTGTATGAAAATTATCTGGTTTTCAATTTTACACAAGCAAATTTTAAGATTAGGGTAATGCGAGATTTCTTTGTCAAAGCAGCATAGGTACCTAATTGAACACAATATGATAGGTAACAAACTTTTTTATGAATGATGTATTAACTTTCATAATAAATTACCTGTAAATCTGGCTGGTTTTGAAAGGCATCTGCCCAGCATTGGATGAGACTGAGCACTTTCTCTTGCACCGCGGTCGGCGGATCATTCTTCGGTCCAATTAGTTTTACCTGGAACAAAAATACGGTAGGTATAAAATTGAGACTAACGTCAGATTTTTGAGACTAACGTGAAACGGGCCGTTTCACAAACGACAGATAAATCTAACGGATATTTTATACCTGTCTCTGTCTAAAACGTCATGTTTTATGAAATAGACATAGGTTTATCTGTCAGTTAAATTTTGTCTGTAAGTGGTAAACCGGCACTAAGTCCTATAAAAATATAACAGAACTTTCCAGAAGTTACTGCTATTATAAAAGTCAACCAAATTAAATTAGGAATAGATACTGTGTCGATCTAAACGGATAACGATAAATTATTTCATATACCTAGTATTGTAGACTATGGATAAGGTTGAAGCATAGCTTTGAAGTAAACCTATTTTCAAAAAAGAATGTTATTCCATCTTATTTCTACATTCTTCCGTAAAAATATCTATCTTTAATAAGAAAACATCTTAAAGTACTTCTGCCTTGCAAGTATACGATTACATTAAATGGTTGAGTGAACATGCACAATATGCTCAGTGACCTACTTTAGCTTTATTACACTACATATTTTAAGGTATACGCGAGTACAGGTAAAGGCGAACTTCAAACTATTTTTAAAGAATCTGGTTTAAAATAAAAATGAAAGCTAATGGGACCAGTTCTTGCTTACTCAACATAGCAAAAAATAGTATGTTTTTTTAAATGTTCTAATGTGAAATACATTAATATTACTTTGAGATATGGTTAAAATAATTATTTTATTGGGGAATTATGTGTTAGATCAATAAATACACCAAATATGATATTAGATGATCATAAATTAAAACAATACTAGAGGCTGCCCGCGACTTCGTACGCATTGATCTTTATATATTTTGAAAAAATCAAAATACATGTTATCTTAAAATTATATAGCCTATGTGTTAATCTGATGTATAAACTACAATATTGTCAAGTTTCATCAAAATCTGTTCAGAATTTTTTATGTGATGAAGTAACAAACATCTATCATCGGCACAAACATTAACATTTTATAATATAAGTAGGATGTAGGTACCTACACAATTATGTATTTTATGAGTGTGTGTTTTTTTTTAAAGATTTGATAAAGTAAATAGAAGAACATATTAGTTTTTCCCTAAGCAATTTACTAAATGTATAGAGCAATTATAAGCAACTATAAATACCTAAAACACACATAATATTAGAATGATTTCACAACCACCTATCATATTGCATCACACCCTCTAACTATTTATATTTCCAACATTAATGTTAATTGACTGAATGGCGCATCCCATTAGCATGTCGTTTAGAAAACAAAAACTGGTTCTACTCATGACTTTATCTTAAATATGTATCATTGGAGCTGTCACAAAGATTTAAAACAACCTTTTTTGGGGCCATAAGCAAAAGTAAATAAATACTTAACAAAAGTGGCTTCTACATCAGACCAGTATGGCCAGATATAATCTGAATTTAATTATTTTTAAGTCTTTAATTAAAATACATTAAAGAAAACAAAACTGTTAGAAAAGGTAACAATATTTTAAGATATATTCTGTTTTTTGGGCTTTTAAAACTTTTGAAACATATTCAATACAGTTTTTTTTATCTTAACCAGTCAATAATTTAGTAGATAGATACTAATTCTGTTTCAACAAAACAACTTTATGTTCACTTAAAAAAATATATCCTGAGGTTACATACATACATCTGGAAATAAAATGTTATATTGCCTAATAATATCTTTCTCTTTCTGATTTAAACTGAAAATTCTACAAAACGCAAACAAATTAGATCTTTATTGCCAGTTATAAAGTAATCACTTTTTCATTCAGTACAAAGATACTACATATTTGATTAGGATTAAAACAGCAGAAGTAATTATTTTGCATTGACTGATAAGAATTCAGTGGCAATGGCCATTGACTTACACTTGAAGGAGTACTTATACTGTAATACAAGAATGCTTTGTTTTATTTGTAAGCTGAATGTTTATTGCTTGAAGATAAGGAGTGTACTGGCATACCTGGAATATTTTTTTTGTAAGGTAGGAGGTAGGTATGTCTTTTTTTCTTTTCCTGCTAATTTTGCATTTTGTTTTAAATTAAAAAGATGCAAATACCTCCAAATACCTAACTACATGAAATATTTATAAGCATTTATTAAAATTTGTTTTCATTTTAACAAATCTTAATTATGGTGGACTTAATTAAATGAAATGATTTGCCACCTTTGTTTATTCAGTAAAAACAAGTACCTAATGTCTTCTAAATAAGGTATATTTCTACAAAGTGCTGTTTGTACTTTATGACCTTTTAAAGTTGTAGAAGGTTGTTGTTGAAAAGTCACATATTACAAAATAAAAAGATTGAGTACAGAGATAGCAAACTACATGACGTTTGATAACATTGTGTAAATATCAATATATCAAAGTTTGTTGATAATGATAACAATGCGTAATGACTCACATATGTGTTGAGTGTTTCACTCTTTTTCCTTTTAAAGAAGAAAAGCTCCTTTTGTAAGATACTCTAGTCATTCTCAAAAATGAATATTGCATAGTCATATTCTGTGGTTCATGTAATTCATCATCAGTATGTATATGTTACTAAGTATGTTTTTGGATACCAATAATGTCTAAAGGTTAAATCTACATTATCAGTCATATACGCTTTATCAATATTTGTGTCTGGGAAATTCAAAATAGCTTATAAAGTTTACTTACCAGTTCAGAAATAAATTCTTTGTTGCACACCAACAAATGTAATGGCTTCCCACAATTCTTGACGCAAGTCTCCAGGACAGTAAGTGTGTACATGACCACTGTGTAGTTTTTACCAGCGCTCTGTGTCAACCTCTTTCTTATAGCTTTCACAGCGTCCTTTGAAGCATCTGAACTGCTGTTGATAATGTCGCATATTTCCATATTTAAAGCCCAGTTTTCAGACGGCAGCGACCCATCAGTAGCTTGCTCTGTAACGTCAATAATGAAGCCATAATAAAAAGGGTCAAAAGTTCATAACTCTTTGTCCAATTTAATGTTAATCATGTTTGTCCTCTGGTCCTACGACACTGGTTAATTGGCATTAAAAGAAAAATAGACATTCTAAAAGAATCTTAAGCACGACAATAATATCATAAGAGTGCGCAACAAAAAGAAAGTACTTCGATCACGAGAATAACACGGAAATAAGTAATCTACCAAGTCTCAAGCAGCTCACAATCTACACTCACCAATTTTTTGCCCTACAGGCGTAGAAAAGGGATTTCCAACCCCAAAGAAAGACATTTTTTAGAATAAAATTCAGTATTTATAAAATGATTTCACCGATTTCACTTGTCACTCGATCGCAATTTGACAAAAAAAACGCAAACACAGCTGTCAAATTTCATAAGTACGTTTTCATTGCGCTTGATTTTATTGACAAAACTTCTAAGGCTGGCCGCATACATACGTTTTCCGCATTCGATTTCCGAATTCGTTTTCCGTATTCGGACATCTGAATGCATGGAATCAGTAGAAAATACATTAACTGACGCACACGTTCGTTTTTTTCTCGAACGGAATAAATTCCGCACGTACGTTTCGTAAGCAAGCCGGCGCGTTCGGAGAAACCTACTCGAAAAAACCTAATGACGTCATGCGGAACGCAGCGCTTTCATACATTTTGTTCGTGCCGGCGCACACGTTCGGAAACTTCTATACAGTTCCGCGCCCGCGCCGCGCGCGTCGGACGTATTCTTTGTATTGGTTACGCATACATTTGTAATACGATTTGTAATACGACTCTCATAGACTCTTCGAGTATTTAGTGGATGTATCCAATACCGACAAAGTTTCTTTTTCTTATTTATTGATAACAGAAATGCAATTGCTGATAAATCGTCGTCCTCCATCGTCGTGCGTTCAGTAGGCTATCACTATCTGTACTGAAGTGGATACATTCCGAATGAAGAAAAACGAACGTTTGCGGTAGTCTCACGGAATTCCAACTCGAAGTTACGTATTCGGAAAACGAATGCGGAAAACGTATGTATGCGGCCAGCCTAAAACGTATTTAATTTGAATTATGTACAAAGATTTTTATTGAAATTAAAAATAATGGTTTAGTTTTTTTTTTACTTTTAGTTTGTAATTAAATAAAATGTCTAAAATTATGCACAAAAATGTACACAAACCATTTGTTCATAGAGAACTTGCTTATAGCACACTCAAAAAGTAAAATCTTTTATATTATAGTTAAGATTTTTATCAAATATTTATCCCGCTAATTGATCCCAATTTATTATGTCTTTTTAATTAAGTTAAGTTTAAACATATAAAATAAATTATTATAATATGTTGGAAACCTGTTATACATTGCAGGTATATTAAAAGTAAATCGAATAAATTATTCAAATCGAATTAGTACAGTTTCAAAACGTATCTATTATTTTGACGAGAGAGTACGAACTGCTGCTAGAGCGCGTTATTTGAATTTAATCCTATATAATCTTAAATCTTTCTTGTTTTTAAACATTTTTGTTTCTTTCTTTTCAATTTTGTACTTATAAAACGTATAAGTTTGTTATTTGTAGCGTACGACAATCATTGACTCTATAAATCGATTTTGAATACGTCACTTAGCAACTCTCAAAACAGTAAGTGTACCTAATAAATAAAAATCAATTTGAAACGCTTTGTAATATTTACGCACTAACATATTTACTATAAAACAGGTAACAATGTGTGAATTATTCGACGACAACGCCGGCAAAGGCCCTCGGGACAAAAAGGAGAAGGTGTCGCTGAATTCACTGATCATCCATCCTGATATAGAGCCTGGGGTCATTGATAATGCTATGATCACTAAATGTATACTAAATTATGGTGGGTCTGTAATTAATATTTTGAATGGGTACCATAAACTAAGTAGAAACCTCTTAAAATGCAGTTAGTGCAGTTACGAGTACATCTCTCATCCATTTTATTCTAACTTCAGTTTGCTATCGTAGTGCGACAAGTTATTCTATTTTTTCAATTCACACCTTATAACTTTCCTGTTAGGGTACCAATCCACTTACTTACTCTTTATTTAACTACTTACAAACTTTCAGCCCCGCCGGAAGAAGCAGGCCGTTTGTTCGCCGAGCAAGGAGTCTTCATAGACGAGGCACCAGTAGTTCGTTTCGAATTCCAGAACATTCTACGAATAGACCACCTCTGGATGTTAACATCTCTAACCAGACTCACTTTAGCTCATAATCTAATAGAGAAGATAGAATGTTTAGAATTACTAGTCAATTTAAACGAGCTGGATTTATCTTTCAATAAAATAGAGAAAATAGAAAATCTGGATACATTGACAAACTTAGAGGTTTTTACGTTGTTCCATAATAAAATTAGAAAGTTGGAGAATATGGAGGCATTGGAGAAGCTGCTCGTTTTTAGTATTGGAGATAATCTTATTGAAGATTATAAAGAGGTAGGATAAAGCACATACTTAGTTAATACATATTATTGGTACCTAGGTACTTAAACGATTCGAAACAGCATACCCAATGAAAAGTGTGGCATTTTCGGTATCATACTTACATTACATCATTATTCAGTGCTGGAACATTTGCTGGCCAAATGCGACGTTGCTAAGCTTACCAGTTAAATCGTTACGACTAAAAACTAGGTAAGGGATGTTTTTATGAAGGTACTTCTTACTTGCAACCATATTTCAATCTTTATTCAACCTTTTTTAAAATATCCTTTACAAATTTCCCCCTAGATGGCCTACCTCCGTAGATTCCGTTTCCTCCGCTCAGTTAGCTTCAAAGGTAACCCGTGCTGCGACGACCCTATGACGTATTCCTTCCTTAAATCCGCCCTCATCAAGGTCACGTATTTGGACTACTTGACTATCACTGAAGAGGAAAGGGAGAACGGACGGGCTTTGTTCAGGTATTGATTTAGTTAGGTATAGGTACTTATAAATTAGAGTCTGGTACTTTATGTACCAACTATAAGAATATGCCTAAGATGCTAGTGTAGGTAGTTGAAAATTAGATTTTAAACTATCGTATTTTAAGTTTGGTGAAAGGTGCTTATTTCAACATAAATCATCTTTCTTATAAAAATAAATAAAATACCCAAACATGAAATAACATAAAAAGAACCAAACCTTTCTTATGTAGGTACTTTTAATACTTACTTACATTAAAAATAAACCTATACTATGGAAGAGACGGGGTTCAAGGAAATTATCCTTGTTGACTATTACATAAGTCCAGATAACGTGTGATGTAATAGATAAACTACCCCACATAATAGGTTCACACATACTTTCAGAGGCCTCCTTCGTAAATTAGATGAGGCAGACGAAATAGCAGAGAAAGAGAGAGTAGCGAAAGAAGACTACGCAGCTAAAGTGAAGTTCTATGCGATGTCGTTCGTGGAGTATTTGAGTGGGCCGGAACTATTTGAGACCATGTTCGAGAAAGATGCGGACGGGTCTCTACTGCTTAAAGTTGGAGGGGACCTTAATATGTTTTATGAAGTGTAAGAATTTGTGCTATTAATTTCAATGAGTAAATAGTCGGAATCTGTCAACATTCTCTGTTAACTGGGCGTTGGGGTTTTCTTAAATTAAAATATTATTTATGAGTAGGTAGTGAGTGGCTGGTTGCTTTTCCCAATTATACATTTATTACTTTACATACGAAATAAAACATTTTTTCTATAATATTATCTCAAACACTAACGGCCAGTTGTATAAAAACGAACGCTCAGTAAAACGTTTAGCTAATATTAGTGTTGCAGAAGAAAAAGAACGACTAAAGAGACAACATATTGAATAAATATTAAATTATATCGGAATTTTCATAACTGGCTATTCGTGAGAACATTCTCTGTTAACTAGTCACTAATTAATCATTTCCAGGTACAAAGAACATTACGTGGAAACGATGGCTGTTTTAGTAGAGTACGCACAGAAAGCCTACAACGACCGACAGATTGAAATCAAACTGTTTAAAGACCTTATTGACAGTGCTTTGGCAGACTCCGTTGAGAAGAGCAAAAAGTAATAAATAAATTATGTTATCGTTATCCTACTAATTTTATAAATGTCAATGGTTGTGCCGATGGATGGATGGACGTGAGGTTGTTTGTTACTCTTTCATGCAAAAACAACTGAAGAGATTTGAATTAAACTTTGCAGTATTGTAGGTTGCTCATCATAATAACACATAGGCTATATCATTTTAAGATATCATGTTATTTTACCAATATATGACGATAAATGCGTACGCAGTCGCGGACGACATCTAGTCTCATTCTTAAACTTGTATTATCATTCTAGGTTGATAGATGAATTCGAAATAAAGAAAGAACCGTTGGTGGAAGCGATGAAGGAGTGCATACAAAAGTTTACAGAAAAGAAAGCTACATTAGAACAACTGCAACCAAAGCTGACGGAATTGAGCGAACAGTTCAATGATATCGTACTGTACGACTTGTGGAAGGCCCTTATGTGTTTGGAAATGAACTTGTTTGAACAGTGCGAGGTAAATAATGGAATTAACGAATTTTTGTTAGTGAATGCGATAGAAATGGAGGTTTAAAATATCTCTTTCTAAGCAGAAACAAATAAGCTAGTAAACTCGTTCTTGGTTAATCTTTCAACCTTGATTTACTTAAGTATACCTACCTATGTAGGAACTTATAACTAAATTTAAATCGTGATAAGCTTAATTCATCATTGTTCATCAAAGCTTAAATAATCGGAGCTCATTAGATCCGATCTTGAGTCATCAGAGCTCATCAAAGTTGTGCTAAAGCAAATAATAAGGTCAACAAAATACTTTAAAAATATTAAGGCGGAACCCCTATTCGATGAAGATGATAGTAAATAGACAACCCCACTCATTCTCCTATATCCTTTAAAAATTAAACTTTTTTTTCTCCCTCTAGGAGTCCAGAGTGCAATTCTCAGTGAACATGACAGAGATGATCACGAAGCTTCTAGAACACGCTCGAATGGCGTTCGGCGTGTGGCGCGAGATTGAAAGCGTTTGGTCTATGAGACAATATGAGACGCTGAGCAAAGTGCTGGGCAATAAGGTGCTTTTGGGGGATGTGCCGCCGGAGTTGTTTGAGGTAATCGTTATTATGTTTCTTTGAAAGTTGTGCGGGGCCTAGAGCTAGGTTAGACATTGTAGTGAAGTCTAGCTGGGGCGTGCCAAGCCTGGTTATCATCTAAGTACTTATAGGAATTTGTTATATGTTGTTTGGATGGGCTATAGCCCTTTCTTAATACTGAAATATTTATATTTACTTATACAAAAGTAGGTCAAGCAAGGGCTTTGACATTACAATAAGAATAGTTCGGTCGGTATTACCCGACACAATTTTACCAACCTATCAACTTTTTTAAATAGGTACCGTAATACTTCACCATACAATCAACTTATAAAACTTATTTCAATAACAATTTCGTCTAAAAAATGTTGCTTATAGGTGATGATGGACCGAGATTTGATGGTGAACGCAGTAGCGGCTTCCACAGACAACCACATGCGGTTCATAGACGATAGAGAAGATTTGCTGATGAGACGAGCTAACGGTTGGCGGGAAGATCTTGTTGAGGGCACTAACGAGTAAGTCACTCGTTTTCAAACAAATAAGTCAATAAAAATACTAAAGGAGAGAAGACTCCGGCCCTTTCATGTCGTCATCATTGCACAGTGCTGCCACTACCGCAAAATTCTTAAAACTATTACTGATTTTGTTTTTCGTAACCACCAAGCCAATAAAAATAACAAATGAGTGTAGACTCCGCCCCTTTTATGACGTCATCATTGCACAGTGCTGCCACTGCTTAGAACTAATCCCTGAATTTGTTTTCCAGTAATGAAATAAAACGCAACCGCGATAGGATACTGGAAATCAACTTCTTCATAGACAACCAGCGTTGGGAATGGAATAATATGCAACTTATTATCACGGAGGCGGCTGATAGAGAAACGGCGGCCATTTTGGGGGATGATTATTGATTAGTTACATACGAATACAGTCTTTCTGCACGGGAAGAAGGTTCAATTTACTTCAAACAATATAGTTATGAATTGTGTACTTTATTCATAATTAATTTGTTATAATTCAACATGATTTTGCTTATAAAAAGTTTTATTAATCTACTCTGCACTTAATACTTGCTTTATTGTAGTATTGAAATCAGATATCTATGGCCAAAAAGCCATAGTTAATCTCACTCGGATTGTAAATTGCGATAATAAACTATCTTAACACACTTCAAACTTAACATTATAGCAAAAAATTCATATAAAATATATAATTTACTTAGCTGCAGCAGCCTTTTTCTTCAAGTTCTCAACATACATACCAATCGCGGCTTGAGTTTTAGGGTCTTTTAGGAACCCTAAGAAGGTATCTACATCCTGCTTCCTGTTAGCTAGTAACCTTTTAAGTGCGGCTTGTCTTACACTCTGTTTGGTCATAGCGCGGGCAAAAGGCGGGATTCTATCGAACTTCTTGATAAACTGTTTGCATTTTTCAACGGCGTCGGCCTTATCTGATGCTGCCACGTCGATTAAGCCAACCTGAAAATAAAAGGATTAAATTATTATATTGATTGTAAAAGCCCGTTTTATGATGGTTTTGATAAAATATGAGATAGGTGAATACTTGTATGGAAAATATAAAGTGAGATACCTAAGAATTATATATATTTTTATAGCAATAATAAGTACCTATATAAACTGCGCATGATTTACTATCAAATGAATGGTTAAGTCAAGCAAAATATCTCATAGTGACCATTAAACAATGGCTAACTTAAATACTTAAATAGTGATCGTCATGTTAGCTTAATCTGTTATGCCAGTGTCTTTTTTTTCATAGGCATAGCTACCGGCAATTCATTAACTAATGAGGCACTAACTAAAACCTAACGGAACATTTAGGAATATTACTAACCTTTAAAGCCTCATCCACACTAAACAGTCTAGCAGTAGTAAGCGCGTACTCGGCCTCCCGACTCGAAATAGTATGGAGCATGGTGTCAATGAACCAAGTTGGTGCGACCATACCGAGGGCAGTCTCGTTCAGACCTATGGTGTATTTACCAGACACCATGGCGCGGTATTCACACGACATGGAGAGCAGGCAGCCACCGGCGGGGGCGTGGCCCTGAATGTTAAAAAAAAATTATACACTTGAGGTTGCCCACTACTTCGTACCCATTTATCGTCATATCTTGGAAAAAAATCATGATATCTCAAAATAAAATAGCTACAATACTGCCAAATTCATAAAAATCTATTCAGTAGTTTTTGTGTGAAAGAGTAACAAACATCCATTCATCCATCCATCGGCACAAACATTGACATTTATAATATAAGTAGAATTCATGATAGATTTCAGTTGTTGGAGTACATGAACAACTGTAGGTAATCTATAAGAAAGAAGAACAAGAAAGTAACAACAACAATAAAATGAACTACTCCAAAGTAGGTACCTAAGTAATAATTTTTAAGAAACAGTTAAAATATAATGTAGTGTTTAGTAAGTTAATTTATATAAGTAACCTGTTTGCGTAACACAGATTTGAGTTCATTGTCCTTTACCCTCATGTTATGCAAATAGGTTACTATTAATTAACATACAAAACAATATGTATGTACAGAGCAAGAACAATAAATAATGAAGAAATACAATGGTATAATTGCCTTAGGTTTTTTGTTATTTGTTACTTAAGGAAATATAATTTAAGTACCTAGTTTTCTTTGACAGATACCTACATGTGCGATGTTTATTATAATAACAATAAAAAATGTATATTAAAATAAAAACAAAATTAATGATTGATGCATGGATGTTATGGTAAACTAAAGTCTATATGGACATAAGTTTTATTTTAAACTTACATTGATAGCTGCAGCTGTGGTGAAGTTGGAGCCAAATAGTTTCAGCCAAACATCTTGGAGGGTAGTCCAGAAAGTTTCAGCTCTCTTGAAGTCAGGCTTGTACATCTCCATGATGTCTAGACCTGCTGAGAATACTGTGGGGGATGCCTAAAAATGTACAATGGGGCAATTGAATTAAATACCTACTACCTAAACATAATTTAATTTTCATTGTTGATTGGCACTCAGCAGTTGTCTCAAATTAGTTATATCAAAAAGTTCACAATGAAGTTTGTACTTAAGTACATTTGTAGTAGGTAAACATATATCTTTTAAAATTATTTTGGGAACTAAAAATCAATTGTTTGTTAATGTTCAAATATTAAGTAGGTTAGTATTATTTGGTAATTACCTACATGAATAATGCAGAAAACTTACAGAAGTGAAGATTAGTCCCTTGGTTTTACTCTTAGCTACTTCATCTAGGGACTTGCTAAGTTCCTGCAGTAAATCTAGATTCAGACTGTTCACTGGAGCCCTCTGCATTGTTAGGGTTGTTATACCTTTAAAACATGAAACACATGAAAAAAACCTAATTATCCAGTTATAAAAAGAGTTTTATGAAGGTCAAATTGGGAGTAGTATTGGAGCAATATTAAGGAACAACAACTTAGGAAAAAGGGAAGGAGGAAATCAACATTTTAGACAACATAACTGAATGGATGTTTACCTTCATTATCAACAGCCAAGTCTACCAAAGGCCCAGCCTTAGCAGACATAGGACGCACACTTTGCAGCGCCCTGCTTGTATGGAGCACGATTTGCCTTAACGGAAACATCCTATAAACAGAACTTTATATGAACTTTACCAATTTAAAGGAAATTAGATCATCATCTAGTAGGTGCCTAATTTTTGTATGAAAGTTTGCTTAATTACCTTATTGAACAGTTACGAAATATTATGTTTGGACCCTGGACCCTTCAATCCTATATATTTATAGGTTTGTATTAGAAAGAAATAATAGTTGTAATTGATGGAAGAAATAAGTTTATCGAACTTTGAACTTAGTGACAATCTATTGTCACTCTGTCAACTAGTGTTGCCGCTCGATAGCCTATCGATAGGTCGAAAAACATGTACCCTATCGATAGCACAATCGATAGCTCTTTCGCTGCAATAGTATCAGTTAATAGCAATACTATCGATAGTATCGATCGCTGCCGATCAATGAACTATCGATAGTATCGATAGCTCTTTCGCTGCAATAGTATCGGTTAACAGCAATACTATCGATAGTATCGATCGCTGCCGATCAATGAACTATCGATAGTATCGATACTAGTATCGATAGCTCTTTCGCTGCAATAGTATCGGTTAACAGCAATACTATCGATAGTATCGATCGCTGCCGATCAATGAACTATCGATAGAGCAAAACTATCGAGAGTATCGATAGTTTCGTTCGCTGCCAATCAATGAACTATCCATAGTATCGATACTATCGATAGTATTGCTCTCCAATATTGAATATACTATCGATACTATCGATAGTTTTGCTCTATCGATAGTGATATTTATTTCAATAGTATTGCATTCAGTGTGAAGGTATAATGGGTGGTAGATTCGAAATTGCTTGCCAATTGACTGACCATACTTTATTCAGTAACAGTAGAAATAGAAGAGGTTTTGGTTAAATATGGTCATGTCATATATTCTACCACCCATTATGCCTGCTTACTGAATGCAATACTATTAAATTGTTTTTTATTTTTTTATAGTGACATTTAATTATTATTTATTTTTTATCGATACTATCGATAGTTCATTGATTGGCAGCGAACGAAACTATCGATTCTATCGATAGTATTGCTGTTAACCGATACTATTGCAGCGAAAGAGATATCGATACTATCGATACTGTCGATTGTCCTATCGATAGGGTACATGTTTTTGACGTTTAACAATCGATAGCAAAACTATCGATTTTTCGGCAACACTAATTGCAATATCGCAAAGATATCACCCACCCCGCGCTGTTTTTGACTCGGTATACTTGCAATTTTCTTTAGATTTTTAGTCTTTCTTTAATGTAGCTAGGCCAGAAAAAAAAGTTAAAATATTAGTGTTGCTATCATAAGTCAAAGTGTACCAAAAAAACAAAATTATTGCCTTTGTTAAGTGCTTAAAAACTAGCAAATAATCAATAGTTTACGAATTCTTTTTTTTCTGTGTATAGTAGATTGATGAATTATATTTATTCCATGGAAATTTCTCTAACTTTTATGGTACAATGCTATGTTGAAGAATATTGTTCGAAATTTTGTGGACAAAACGTATATGTTGAAAATGGCTATACCGTCATGTTGTCAAATTAATGCACAGCTGGCAGTGTCAGCTGTCACTTATCTGTCAGTCATGTGTCATGTTAATTGTCAATTGAAAGCTGGCTGAGCCGTCAATGTGTGAAATTCAGCAGTAATCAGTTCAGTTCGTTTAATAATATGTAAAATAACAAAAAAACAGCATAAAAACGTATTAAGAAACTCTTGTTTTCTAGAAAATAGTACAAAATGTCCCTGGAACAAACAGCTTGCGACGGTAAGTTGGTAATAAACAATGAATATCGATAATTTATCTCTGCCACTTTCGGCGTTTGGGAAATCATTTTTCAACTTTATTTCTCATCTGCAGCACGATTTATAATATTATTTTGGGTAATTAAATCATTCTTTTGCGCCAAATCGCAATGTTTTTGTATTCAGGGTATTCATGATTAGGGTTTCTAGAAAGGTTATTTTAGTTTATATTCTGTGGCTATATTTATGTATATCATATCTGTATTTTGTTTATCAGATTTGAAGGCGTTCGAACGACGTCTTACAGAAGTCATAGGGTGTCTTCAACCGGCCACTTTGAGATGGAGAAGTAAGTTTAGCAATTCTTGTTTACCACATTTTTTGTCAATATTTCGTAACTTGAATACTCCTTATAATTTTAATCCATGAGATAGGTAGGTACTATATTGTGTTAGTTACTCAACGGTTATTATACCTACCTTTAAGTTTCGTATTATCGTAGTCTTGACATATCTAGCCCTAATCTGAGCATTGTTCCTAAGATTAATGAATAACATTATGATATTTTCCAGTTCTTCTAGCTGTGGTATCGGTGTGCACAGCAATGGCGGCGTGGCACTGGTTAACTGACCCACTCACACCGGTTGTCTCTCTCACACAGTCTCTCTGGAACCATCCCTTCTTTGCTTTCACATCTACTTTCCTGGGTAAGTTCAAAGTTTTAATAATACAAACAAAGGTGATTTTATGTATCTTCTAGGTATTTTTCTGTTTGAAATAGCAAGATGGAGTACCTACCTAACATTGTAATGCTCTAAAAGTTACATAAATTAAGTATGAAACCCAAGAAGACTATTTGAATTTGTTAGATTTCTTGTTATACTGACTATGTAGCTCACTTGTCCTTAACCTACATAGGAAATAATAAATATTACATCAAACTCAATGAAAAATGAATGAATGAATGTTGTCATCCAACCCAATGATTACTAAATCAGAAATATCTCTTATAATTACAGTTGTCCTGTTCATGATGGGTGTGCATCGCAAGGTGATAGCTCCAAGTATAATCACAGCACGAACCCGATCTGTGCTCAATGACTTCAACATGTCGTGTGATGACTGCGGCAAACTCATTCTAAAACCTCGGCCTGCCAACACTTAGTATTTCTCTACTGTCTAGGTTGACAGGATTATTACATCAAAGTGGATAAATGCAGTTTGATGTTATAGCCCTTGTTTCTAGTGTGTGAAGGTATAAGATGAACAACCTAGCATCTTTTTCTTCATAGTGTATCAGGCTGGACCTTGATGTTTTAGTCGGTGATTAGTGAAAGTTATGATAATCTTACCAATAACACCACACATGATCATAGTTTCCGATACTACAAAATTATAAATATAAAAATTGTATGTTATTTCCTATTCTCATATCAATAGGTAGTTGTGCATGACAATAGCTTGTTTTAATATAATAAATAATAGTTCCAGTCAATGTTTAATAATGTTCATGTTTTATGCTATTATCTAGAATTCTAGAACATAAAAAATGTTGTTACTTAATTAAACCTAGAAGTGAAGTCACTATGTATAATTTTGTAAATATTACTTAAGAATAAAAAAAAATGTTTGATTTCATATTCTTTGTTTTCTTACTGAAATGAAACACTCAAGTACAAGAGTCTATTCAAATTTATTATAACTTTGGTGTGTTTATTATATACAATAAATAAATGATAACTAAAGTAGGTCTATCATACAAACCACCTTAAATTTCAAATAAGTAGGACAAACATCTGAGTAACAAACTGGGCAATTACGTTTTTACTAGAAATTTTGCTAAAATTATCTAAGGTTACAGATTATACAACAGAATTAACATTGCTCAATAAATGTATTTGAAAATATTGAAAATTGAAATACAAATACGTTTATACTGTGCTTATATTTTAATTCTAAGTGGCCATTGCAGCGTTGTCTACTTTATGTCGACATTTTGGCAAAGTGAGCTAACATTATTCCTACATTCAATTCATAAGCAATGACATATCTCGTCTAGACTAATCGCATATTTAGACTCCATAAGGAGTGTTCATTATTTGGAATTATTCAAATGGAATTTACAAAACTTATTAAATATAAAAAATATAAAAGGGTACCTCGACTGTTATCAATTTGGAATCATTTGCCTTCAATTCAAATTGTCAATTCCTAGAGTATTACGTAAGTAAACTATGTTATTTAGTCACGTTACAAATCCAAAGCAATTGTTACAAAAGGAATACAAACTTCACAACAATAAAAATTTACCTAGAAATATACTCTTGTGCTGACTGTGCAAGATACGCTTACATACTTAATATTTTAATACTTAACACTACATACCAAATAGAAGACTTACATTGTGCTCAAGTGAAATATATAACAACAATCAAAATGGACTTTATAATAACCTCGTTAGTTCAGTAGAACATATTTATTCCACTATAAGGTCTTTAATTTGTATCTAGGTTTCATATTGAGCGCTAACAGCGGCTATGGACATAAATCAAATCAACAATCAATAAGTAATTACCTAATGAAACAGTACATGCTTAATTCTTACTTATTAATTACTCGACAATATTGAAACGCGTTATATAAAATTCCATTTAAAAATACTATGAAAGATAACATCAAGGCAGTGGTACATGCATAAATTTATTAATGTTAACACGACTTACCATTTATATTAATTTAAAAAGGCATCACCGACATTCATTATGTACCGCCAAACGCCTCTGGCATCAAAACTTAAGGCTCGTTAAGTATATTCTAAGTAAAATTTCTGTTAAATGCAAATATAGGTATGTATATAAGAAGCGTTAAAATGAGAATTATTTTAAGGAATCGCGAGCATTATCATTTTCAGTCTTCTCGAAAGAAACACACTGCTTTGTGCGGTCGCAGCGACTTGCAAATGTACCTTTAACGTTGATTAAACTCGTGCTACATACAAACGTACATAATAAAAACATCTAAGTATACGAACACTGAGAATTATATTGCACAATCAATGAGGGGTAACCAATTTATAAATTCCGAGGCAATATACACTGCAGTTATAACATAAATAATACTTCTTTCTTACGTTTAAGTTATTAAAGTATCTAATCGAAGCTTCTTATTTAAACGTTTATAAAGGCTATCCTAATGTTTGCGACTGCTGAATCATTGTGACCTATCTAAGAGAACCTTGCATGAGTGGGGGGAAGGGGAATCTTCTCGATATTCTTATGAAATCTGCTTCAAAAGCTTATTCTAATTCATTAAGTTAAAGGGTCTAAGGTGTCAAAAATATTTCGTATTCTTTATCAATTACTTTTGAAGGTAGGTAGGTTTTTTATTTATTATACGCATCACATTTAATGCGTCTACAAAACGAGTTTATTTTGTTACTTCTATCGGAATTCTTATATTGAAGTTCATATAAAAACTTTAGTCATTAAACGGTTTGAAAAGTTACCTTTCACGACACAATTAGCCTCTTGTATAAAAACTAGCACTAGTAGAGTAAGATAAGGGTTCCCCTCGTATTGGATGTTGGTCAGTCCCCGCAGCAGCACGCAAGGCTGGAGTGCTGTCCTCACGCCGCCAGCAGGCTGCGGATGTTCTTCGGCGTCGTCGCGTGGTTTAGGTGCTTCGTTGTATACCTAGTTAAAGTTATACCGAAGTTAGAAAATGTTTTTGATATGATTTTTGGCTATCTTACGTCACTATTTCTTGTTTATGCGAAACTTATATGATTAAGACTACATTGTCGCTAGCTAAAGAGACGCATGGTCTAACGTATTTACATATTTTTCATAATCCTATTACGATATGTATGTACAGGCGATTCAAGTTTCAAAGACTAGTTAGGTGTGCGAGCCTGCATTCAAATTTTCAGTAGGCAACACAAAGCATTTTCTTAAAACTAAATTAAGTAAATAAGTCCTGGAACTGTTGTGTTTGGATCGTAACAAATGGAGGGTAATGGTCTTCCCACCCCGATGGAAAAGAGGCGTCACGGATATGTATGTATGTAAATACAGTACCTGAGCGCATTAAGCAGCGGCTCGGCCTTCTCCGGCGGCTGCTGCTGCAGGAACTTGACGCAGCCCTTGACATCTACGGATGAGGAGCGGCAGAACGCGCCGGCAGGGTGCACCCAGTCGTACAGGATGATCAGTCCCACCATCACGCGGAGTACCAGCAGGGAAGTCTCCTCGCGGCTGAATTGCGCTACTAGTTTACTGGAAGGGGGAGAAAGGGGGGTTTTTAATATTAGTTTTAATTTACTTATACAGCTAACCCGTGGGTAAGGCTTGGCTTGCTCCTTTGTCATCCTTTTAGATTTAGTTCTATTCTGCGACGGGATTGGCTAGTCTGTAATGAAGTCAAGCATATTATTGAGATCGCATAAGTAGGTGATTCCTTTTGACCGCTATAGATTTTATTTAACTCCTAAATCACTACGGTTTTAACCTTGTCGTTTTTGAACGAAGAAATTTTACTGCTAATTAGAATGGTTGCATTCTTTATTGATACCCTAATCAAACAAGTTTCATTAGATACACAAAAAGGTCATATATCCAACTTCTATTTGCAAAAATATCTATCAAGTGTCGTCAGAGTCTCTCTCTATTATACCGAGAAATAATGTACCTAATTTAACTAGAAACCAATTACATTAGTCCATGTATCCTTTACTTCTGTCATTCACCCTACTCTCCGAGATATATCATGGGATCGTCCTTCAAGTAAAGGGACACATAACTCACATACATAAGTGATAGGCAGTTGTTATCTAGACCTTAGAATATTACAGTAGTACTTAGATACAAGCTAGTAAGGTAGTCGTATATTCACTTTAATAGTAAAGAATGTTGGCAGGCCCGCCGTAAGCGGGCGTGCAGCGCGTGCACCGCACGCGGGGGGCACGTCCAGGGGGGCGGCAAATCGCGTGAATTCGGGGCGGAAAATATTTAAAAACTCATTGCCGTCATACTTATGATTTTTCTGTCATACGGGCAACAACTTCCCGTATCGTAACATTGCGAGTTCTAATACAAGAACACTTAACGGCGTCGTAATTTGATGTGCCTTAATACAAGAACGCCTCTCGCGCATCATAGTATGCCATTTTAATACAGAAACTCCTCTCATGTCATTATATTGAGGAGTATGCGATAGGCCGAATGCAAATCAAAACAAAATTCCTTTTCTTTTTGACAAAACTCATATATCAGGGGGGGCGGCATAATTGGTATTGCACGCGGGCGACGAAACCTCTAGCGGCGGGCCTGAATGTTGGTCGGTAGTCAGTTTGTTTTGGGTCGCATGCACTGTTTACACAATCATTGGGTTGGATTTACGGCACAATAAAACTGTACTGTGGTTCTGGTGGGGTACAGTCTACATGGAAATAAATCATTACCTTTTGGCTCCGCCAGTCGGGTGAAAAGTCTTAAGCACAAGAGTATGCACTTTTTGAAACCGAAGTAATAAATACATCATCATATTATACGTTTTAATGAGAGATATAAAAAAAAGGTTGAATAACTACTTAAATAAATAATTTCAATACTATGTAACTCGAAATTCTCTTATATTCTTATCTACTTATTGTCAACCAGTTGTTTACTCACTCTAGGTTGTTTAGTTACATATCATCTTTTACACCTCTTATCCTTCCATACAAACTATCTCTTTTGGTAAAATGTTTTATGATCTTTGAATCATAATAGAAAATATCTATCCGACTATATCGTGCAGGATTCAGGTCGCCATCCCGTAAGTCAACTGAAGTGAAACGAATGCGGCGTGTAAACATCGTACTTACTCGCAACTTGTACATCGACAGACGGTAGCTTATCTAAACACGTGTTTTATACACTGTTCAGCTAAAGATTGATTAACTAAACGATTTTGTGAATCTAACGTATCTTTTTTTTTTGTTAACCATCAAGATCCCACTGCCGGGTAAAGGCCTCCCCGCGAATTTCCATTTAACACTGTCTCCGGTAGTATTCCGCCTTTCCCGTGATAATGCATCCAGATCGTCTCTCCATCTTATATATCATTCACTCATATACTTTACATTTCTCCCAAACTATACTCTAGTTAAAACAACTGCCTATCAACTCGTACACAAGATAAACAAAAGGTCAATGATGACTTTCGCATGCGGCAGGATGTCCACTGATTAATTAACCATACTTTACATTTGTACACTCGGTCAACAAAGTCCATTTGTAAACCTTTGCTATTTCTATCGCAGTGCAGTGGATACTTGTGGCGTTGACCGTACAGGAAGTAATTGGCATGTTTACGTGAAACGTAAGTATAAAATGGGTTATTAGGTTGTAACCACGAGTTTTAACTTAGTATTATTTATTACTATATTTATTGAAGGCTGACCCAAATTTTAAACTACTTTATTGTACTACAAACTAAGCATTAATTAATAATAAGTGAGCTAGGCGTCTTTAACTTTCTGTAAAAAAGTGTCTGTCTAAGTATGTCTATTTTAAAGGTATTCTGAATACAATAGTATCGTAGTAAGTTAATAGATAACTTTTATATTATTATAAAAATGGTTGACCTAAGTTACTTACCGGTAAAAAAGGTCATTGCTAATTTAAACAAGACATTTAACAATCGATTGCTTTATTCGAGTGTAATCTAATACTAAGCTAGCATGTCATGTTTAGGTAGGTAAGTAGGTAGGTACTAAATCCAAAATTGTAGCTGTAGCCATTTCATTGTTATTCGAAGCGCATTGCAGTATTGTCACTTTCAATTGACGGGGTTATATTGTAGATATTTAGTAAGGTTGGGACTCCGTTGAGTCATTTAAATATTATCTTATTTATAGAAGTAGGTGTCTAAAAAAAAACAGTTTAGCCAAAGACCAATCGTAGTGTAACAATGTGCTTAGTAGATTCTCATGGATGAACCACAACGACGGCAGAACGATCAAATTGGTCTATTCTGTTTTCGCTATTAGCAGAAGTATAAGCTAAAAGTTTATTTTCATTTGGAAAATGGAAATTCTTGGAATTAAAGTTGTAAACGAAGTTTCTTGAATTCGTAATAATAATGCGACAATCAGCAGGAGACGGAAGTGACGCGGACGTGCGGTTAAGAATTGAATGGCCGACAACGTCGAGAGGCCGAAATTTATTACAATATGCCGACATGTTCTGTTTGGTATCGCGTCACATTGTAGAACTCTTATAAAACTGTAGGTGCGTATAATCACTATTTCATGTTAATATCCCTTTTGCGTTGAGCAGCAGAGGCTCGCCCAGACAACGTTTATCTATCTACACAAATTGAAAACACATTTGGAGTATGTATTCTACACAGATCAAACTACAGACAGGCCCCTATCTCCAAACTATATGTATAGTAAAGTAAAATATCCCAATTAAATGAATCCGTTTCACATAAAGTAAGTTTCTGTAATCACAACGGAAATAGTAAAATGGCTGTATACTACAACTCGTTTTATCGTAAACGAACGCTACTCACGCGTCATCTGTCGCAAAAACAATTTAAATTATCAAATAACACTTCAGACGCAGTAGGTAAGACAGTATTTTGTTATCAGTTATTTATTTTATATTTAAGAAATAAAATAAATAGGTACGCCAATACGCTTAGGTAACGACCAAAACAAATTTGTTTTCAAAAATACAAAAACTCAACTATTCAAATACTGATCTACTTTGAAATTAAAAATTTCACGGCAAAGACTGAAGTCACTTTCATAAAAAATTAACAAAATTAAAAATTTTGAAAAATACCCACGACGGTAATTTAATCGAAAAAGAATAAAATAACTCAAAAAACCCTCGACCGAGGAATATCCGTCGGGGGCTGCCTTTAAACCAGCTAAAGTTTTTCTACTCGTAGTGACGCGAGTACAATTAAGTATTGATGTCTAACGATTACATAAAATACATTTATGAGGATTACTAAATGTTAAAATTTCTTGTAGAAAAGGCAGCCCCCGACGGATATTCCTCGGTCGAGGGTTTTTTGAGTTATTTTATTCTTTTTCGATTAAATTACCGTCGTGGGTATTTTTCAAAATTTTTAATTTTGTTAATTTTTATTTTAAACTTTTTAGAGAGCATATACGGCCTATAATTTAATGCATTAAGCTACCCTACCATGAACACATTTCTGAAAACAGAATTGTAATCCGATATTTCGTTTTGATTATATTGCAACATTGTGGCGCCCCCTAGTGAGTTACAGCAATGACACCTGTCTAAGAACATGCACCTATCAAACACAAACTCGTTATTGAAAACCGCATCAATATCGAATCATTAGTTTAGAAGATAAGAGGGAACATTGAATTTGCTTTGCACTAATATTGTGGCGCTCCCTAGTGAGTTACAGCAATGACACCTGTCTAAGAACATGCACCTATCAAACACAAACTCGTTATTGAAAACCGCATCAAAATCGGATCATTAGTTTAGAAGATAAGAGGGAACATTGAATTTGCTTTGCACTAATATTGTGGCGCCCCCTAGTGAGTTACAGCAATGACACCTGTCTAAGAACATGCACCTAACAAACACAAACCCGTTATTGAAAACCGCATCAAAATCGGATCATTAGTTTAGAAGATAGGAGGGAACATTAAATTTGCACAAACACACACACAAACAAACGCACAAACATCTCTCACCCCAAACGCATATACCTGCTCCGTTCCGTCGTGGGTAAAAATATTAGCAACAGTCAGATCAAATCAAATCGATAAAATCGAATTTCATACTTCAGAATAAAATGTTATTTTATGGAAAGTTTAGATAATATTACTCGTAGGCGTAGCTCGTAGGCATTTAAACAAAACCACAGGACTGGTGCCTCGTAAATTACGAAGTCGGTACCTATCCTATATTTATATAATAGGTTGGCGTTGACGCAGTAGGGGGTATCGCTATCTGGTCGCAATGACACTCGATGCCAGTGTAATAAATACGTCCTTGTTGCACCAACAAGGATAAACGCTAAGTACCTAGCACCTAACTGGTCTGAATTGCAAATAATACTTAGTAATTCGCGACGAGTACGTATGCTGGTATAGAAATCGTCTGACCGATTTTTTAGGTCTCCAATAAGGGTATCAGCTGGCTTATCGATTTTGTAAAAGCGATAAGCGTTGAATCTCTTTTACATCTTATGATTTCACTACCTTTATGACATTATTATGTTGTGGAATAAAAAAGATAACCAAAAGTTAGTTAAAAGGATTTCGTTTTATTCTTATTGCACAAAGAACGAGGTAACTTTGTATAAAATTCAGCAATGACTGCATGAAATAGACTCAGCCAAACGAAAATCTGTCATCCTATATAACAAAATAACACAAGGACTACAGAGATACAAAATACTTTAGCATACAATACTCTGGTTATTCAAGATACAAGTAAGACTATATAAATATAAGTACTTACCATTATAATACTAGTTGAAGTGGGCACTGAATAGCATGGATATCAGGTTTGAAGGAGAAACCCAAGATTTATGCACCAAGTATAATGTAAATTGACGGCCTAGATTCTAGACTTTACGGTATTTGAATGTTGGACTAGTATTGTGGAACCTATAAGTCGTTATAGTGTATGTTGTGGTTTGTTCGGGTTAATGGGATATTGGAAGTAATTCGTGGAAACATAAATTTTAATTTATGTGTGTCTAAACCTAAATAGCTGTCTCTATTTTCACATCGAATAAAGATAGAACAAGCAAGAAATTAATAGATTTGTCAAATTTTTGGTCTATTGATTGTTTCTAATGTTGATGTAAAAATGAAATGGTTTTGCCCTGTTTCATTGTAACCACGTACTTAATCCGAACCTAGTTGTCATAGATTACACGCTCATGCATACATCATTCTAAATTATCAATACAGCTGATGCAATACCGACCAACAAGCATCGACCGATCACCCCATTAGACGATATCCCTTGACTGACAGACTGACAACAAAACCTATTGGCGCCGTATAGCATGAACTGCAATTAGTCAAACTAAACTGAAGCTTGTTTGCCTACCAATTTATCTACCTAGTTGCCTGTAACTCGTAAGTTAGAAGAATGAAGAAGATATCTTTGAAAAAATAAATTTAGATCTTACCAAATTCCATCAAACTCTCTTGTTATTGACAGCCTTGTAAAAATCTTTTGAATACCTAAATGCAATAAAATCGTCAATCAATTGATGTTTTCGATTATAAGAATTGGAGACATTTTTACCTTACGTTAACAAACGTAGTTTAGAAAAACTTTCCAGCATTTGAAACCAAGCTACCAAACAAATCAAACTATTTTAGTAACACAATAGCTCGTTACTAGTAACTCCCTAAGGCGCGTCCAAATATTACAATGTAGGACACGAGCGTACGTCTCTAAGTGTGGGACCTTGATTTAAATTATGCCACCCACTTCAGTCGGCGAATAATCTCCCGAGCGAGTAATTGATAGAATTCACAGCCAGATCTATGTCACACTGCAATTGCAAGCTAGAGTTATTTGTGTTGCTGGACTATGCGGTTGAAACGTGCAAACGCATATTTTGACCTATTTTTGCGTGTAATTTTACGCTACGACTTATCATCACTTTCTTTTCTTATCTCTTCTCTTCCATTGTTCTCTACAATAGAACTAGCCTATTTCATAGCTTCTGGGCAAATTAAAATGAAAACTGTTTCATCACTTTACTCTCTTGTCTTTTAAGTCTCTTATCGTACGAAATAATAAGTTTTTGTAACCTACAAACTAGTCATTCTTTTAGTAATGAAGCATAAACACAAAATCAGGTTAGACTTGATTTTCCTTTATCCTTGGCCGTTTTTCAGCCAGACAATCATACACGAGTGAACTCGTCTATGTAAATATTTACTTAGCAAGATCAATCTTTTACAACAGGGAATACCTACGCATATTTTCAGGCATTTGTTCAAGTCTAGTGTTTACAGTTAGTAAATTGACTTGCTCTTGTGTGAAATTTCAAGAAAATATCAGAACCTGTGTTTACCGAGAGCCTATACCGTTGCGGAAATTAATATTAAACACCAGTTAGCGCTATCTGGTCACGGATCTATGTCTAGATCGATCGGTTCGAAAAAATTTTTCAAATACAGGAAGATAATAAATTCTGACTAGAAAAAAATGGTATCTAAATATGTACAGGTAATAAACAAATGTACTTACGGATTCTCCAACATCCTCAAGCACACTTTGGCCATAGTGCTCAAAGTTTCCGTAGTATTTTCCAAATCTTGTTGATTGTCGTTGACGAACTGGCTCGTGGCTTCGGACAGGACTTTGAGCATGGGCGTGGCTTGAGCGTAAAACAGGGACATTCTGTTGGCTACTTCGGCGCCTATGTGAGGCTCCTCGCCCGGTGGAAGGTCAGGGTTTATGAGACCGCCTCGGGAGACGCTTCGTCTGTAGTAACTGAAGTCGTTTTGGATTGCTGGAGATTTCATCTGGAACAAACGAATAAATGAGATTTATTATTTGGTTCACATGGGAAATATAGTATGAATAGCTTATTAATATAGTATAGATGTAAGATTTGTTAACTTAGTAAAAGGTCATTAGGTATGCTAAATTGGTATTTTATTTTCCTGTTTTTTCTAGACAAGTAATACCTACCTAAGCACTTTTTTTTCTTTTCACATAAATCCCAATTAATCAACAATCCAAACTAACTTAATTTTCATGGTCTTATAAAAATGGTTCACATAAAATGGGTAGGTAGGTACATAATATCGCATTAAAGGAATAGCACGTAATCCCGAAAACTGATTCCAAATACGACATAAAGAAAAGCAATGAAAAAGCTTAACCAACTACTATACGAATAAAATTTTCGGCCCGTAACATTTTATAGCTGCCGTAAAAAACCTTTTGGTTACAAAGTTAGATGAAAAGCGACGTAGAATAAAATAAAACCCTAAAGTAAAAGGTATCGATCGATGGTGTCGCATAGTTTATAAATAACCGAATCGCCTGTCCCATCTCATTAGTCGAGGATCAACGAGCAAGCAAGATGAGATGTGAAGCTGACCTCGGCACGAGGCGCGTGAAGGCGGGTACGACAGGACGTGAAAATATTGGGAAATTTGTTGGTTGACAGGTTTATTGATTCAAAATTTGATGAGATGGGTCGAGTTTTCGTTATTCTCTGAAATCAGTTATACACGAGAATCTATCAAATATTGTTTGCTACTCAAATTTCCCCTACTTATCAAACTTTCCGAAAACAATTTTAGGAAAATTCTCGCATAGATTGGTTGTTAGTATCTAGATAAACCTAACACCGTCATAAATTCAAGCCCACTTTAAGATAGGGAAAGTAAAGTAAAGAAGGCTTTAAACTTAAATTTTATGACATAGAACGTAATTCAAGTAGATATCGTAAGACATAAGACGTAACGTAAAACACTTGGCCTTTGGCGTGATGAAAAAGCATTTCGGGGTTTATAGCCGACGTAGGTTACGATGTTGGTGCCTAGATAAATGGCCTAAGTTAAGTTGAAACTAAGTAGCTTAGCGTGGAAAGGTGTCATGACTCAACGGTCGAAGGTCGAAAGTTTACTTTCAAGTCTATGAGAAGGCCGTTTCTATATTTTCAGATGTAATGACTAATACGTATTGCTTCAGTAGGTTATGAACATAATATGATGAAATCGTGTCCCAAAACTTGGTTATTGCAAAAATTAAGTAATTTTAGAGTTGTATTTAAAAAAATATTTTTTCCAAAGTTATCCCACTATTTTATGTTCATATCTAACTTGCTTTGTTGATAGTACAAGCAAAACCGAGAGTAAAAGATAAAGAAAATAATTTACGAGTGCTCTATTTAAACTTTTAGGAACTGTCTTGATAAATGTTATGAAGAAAAACTGAGTTTTCCTGTAAAATACTTACATACGAAACATTAAAGTTTATATTGCGCGAGTTTCTGTTTAACAAAGATTGAAAATCTTTATAACTTTCAATGTTTGTTATTGTAAAAGAATGTTACTCAGAAGACGCAAATTCTTCGGAAATGTTTTCCGAAGTTAGTAACTTTGTTTTTAAAGTAGGTTAGTTTGAGATTACGACATTGAACCTATTTCATCCCTTATTTTTATTTTCGTTTATTGGGGTCTCCAAACAGTCTTACATTTTATAATAAAGTATATATTTTATAATATTTACTAAAAGTTAAACCAACGGCGATGACTTCAGATGAATTTTAGAAATCATAACCATAGATTCTTGATATCTTGACCAGTGCTAACATTTAGTTTATTATAGCTAGACGATAGAAATGCAACCTATATGCAGGCAAAGGTTATATTACAGTCGATAGGATATAGTTCACTCAGGCAAATCTATTCAGAGTAGATGAACCATAAAGTTCTACTTTTAAATACCATCGTGTTCTATTTTTATAATGTCTAACTGATTAAAAATAAGAGGCATTCTTCAAAATTCATTTGCCTCCATCAAGTTGATGGCATCAACTCTCAAATAAATTCAGTAATTTTATGAGTATACGAGTCATCGAACAAAGAAGCGATGCAAATAACCAATCTATATATGGAACTGGCGATAGCACGTCACAATACATTAAAGTAGGTACCTAGGTATATGTAGTCTTGTCAGGATCATTGACACTCCAAGGTTGGGGTCAAAAGGGCTCGTGCAATTGCCACTGAATTAGATCCTCTTATTCAATCATAACCAACGTTCGCTTTGTTTACATAATAGAGTACTGTATTGTACTTAGCAGATACTAAGCAGGGTTATGAGTTCGCTTGTTTTTTAGTAAATCAATATATACTGGGATTTTGTTTAGCTTTAAAAAAATATTATTCTTTCAAAAATTTTACTAACGCGAAACGAAACGGCTTACCTAGGCGAAGAAAGATTTTTCACTAAAGGGCAGGCTATTGTTTAGCAGAGTGGGAGACACAACAGGCTAATTAGCTTTCGTAACGTCAGATTAAATAACTCATAAATAATATTTAGATAACAATAGAGATCATTTACTTTCATAACTTAAAGGTAATGTAAGTAGGTCATCTTGCGTTTTCATACATTCCCTTGGGAGGGTCTTTCCATTATCGACACTGGACACCCTTAAAGCTTAGGCTCTTAGAGGCGTTGTACACGATATACTTAGATAGATATGGTGAAGTATTAGGTTCACAGAGCACATTAAATCATCTAATAAATAGTCCCTTTTATAAACCCATGAAAATATCCACAAACATGTAAAGCTTTAACATTTGTTGTCGTTTGAAAGAAGTATGTTTAGATCGTAACAAGTGGAAGGAAGTGGTCTCTGCCTACCCCAATGGGAGAGAGGCGGGCGTGACGGATATGTATGTATGTATTTGTAGCCGCATCTAGGTCATAATTTCAACAAGTATAAACAGTCGCGGCAATAAAACTAGGAGCAATAACTACGAGTCAATCATTCAATATAAACACCGGATATTACGGTTGATAGAGGAAGTGTATGTCCATGATGTTTCCATTTCGAATGCTCTTCAGTTTGATTGACAAATGGAAATATTTGTTTATATCAATACCAGGGGGCCCAAGTCTGCTAATTTAAAACTGTCTCAATCTATCAATGGCATGTTTTGACGCATTCGGTCGCAGTCTTTATAAGCCATTGTTTAGCAGAATACCAAATGTATCAAAAAATTCTACTGACACCCAATAGTCACACAACTGGGACTATTTTAAGTTAGCAGGGCCCCTGAAATATGTATGACCTACTTACACCGGTATTTTGTAGTATTTTTTTTCTATAGAAAGTGGCAAAGATTCATCCCCTACGTTGCGAAAACAATTCGATAAAAAAACTGATGCCGCATATTGCAAAGACGTGACTCTTTCATGTACTTTGTTATTAAAAAAAAATTAGTAAATTTTCGAAATTATTTTCAGTATGCTGATACTATCAAGGATGTTTATTGTGTACCTATCAGATAAAGTAAGTTAGTAGTCATAAAAAAATGTGTGATTTATTAGGTACCTACTTACCACCTAATTAGTATTGCTTACCCACTTACAATTATACATAACATCCGTTTCGTCGCAACCCGTGTAAGATCACATAAAAGCGAAAATTTTATCAAATGAATTCCTGAGACAGTGAATTCCAAAATAATACGAAATTTATAGCTCCTGACTCATACTTCGTGAGGTAAATACTGTAAGCGAAAATGAACGAGTATTTTGCAGTTACTAAGAACAGATCAAGTGGCTGTTATTTTTATTATTTTGAAAATTTTCTACTTCATAGAAAAATGTAACGTCTAAATCACTAGATTATCACAATTAGCGTTATCTTTCTACTAGACTACACTATAATACCTAATCTAACAATCCCAAAGGAAATATTATGTCAGAAAGAAAACTGTCCAACCACGTGTAAAGTTATAGCCAAGTCGTGAATAGGGTCACTGCCTCAGTAGTCTCGTAATTCTATCCGTGCTAAAGCGCCACGTATCCAGCTTGAACCAGATATATCGGCTTTAAGCTAATTCCTCTCGGGATCAATGAGGAAAGTTAATCTTTTCTCGCGGTTAGAGTGATGTACAGATTTATGACATAAACATCTAATGAATCATAAGCTGAGATGCTGTAATATTTATCATATCGCTTATGAAATTGTTGTTACGTAAGAACACGCCTTGTAATGAAATTCGGTAAACGTATTTTCGAAGGGCTGAAAAAGTCGGTTAGAAAAATAATCAAGGATATTAGGACGTCTTCGGAATTGCAAGGAAGAAATAAATTGTTCATTAGCAGATTTTATAGGAAATTCTCGATGTTCATGTCTTGCAATGTCGGTCAACCTATATTAATACTTTGAAAGTTTTTCTTCCTGCATCATCGACCCACATTAAGAGTTTTTAGACTTTTTATTTAAAATGTGGTGATTCATTCAAATTCACTTCAATATTTTGAACAAATTACCAAATTTCTTTCTGTCGTCGGTGACCTTAATTAAACGAATCAAGTCAAAGTCCACGTACCTTATTCTCATCAAACTTGAGCACAAACTCGAGGATCTCAGCGAACTGTTTGACTAGAGCCTGCTGCTGCTCCAGGTGCTGTGTGGGGCTCATGCTTCCTCCCACTAAAGAACCCAGGAGACGGGGGACAACCTGGTAACAAAATCGTATATTGAGTACAAGTATTCAACGACATACAAAATTAACGACGAACAAAAGTTGGTGAACCTTATGTAGCGTGACCTGTGCTTCGTTCGTGGACTTCAATTTCATCCTAAAGACTTCTAGCCTAAGAGATGTTCCTCTAAGTAATTTAAGAATGATTACTATCAGATCTAAAAAGATAACTCGTATCCAAGGACAAATAAGTGATAATGCTTCTTTCAGAAACCAAGTCATTATTGTTTCTGGCATACTTAAGAAAGCAGGACATTTTAATTTACACCCCTATCTCAAATCTTTAATTTTATAAACAATGCCCGTGTCAGTCATTCTGTTAGTCACTTGTTTGAGATAAAGAGGTGAAAATAAAAAGAGGTTATAAAAGGTAAGGGAAAATATAAATCCAATAACCTTGTAACATAAACGGGTAATTAGTACCGTCTTTGTATCATTGATTGAAGTGAAATCCGCATTGCGAAATGTTTTCAAACAATCGAAGGAAGCGAATGTAATTTGGCCGATTTATTGGTACCAATACTGAATGTACCAGAGACCCAATGTAAGCGATTAATTGTATGCCCTTCCTGTTTCCCATCGGAACGATCTTTATT
This sequence comes from Anarsia innoxiella, assembly GCA_947563765.1. Taxonomy (NCBI): domain Eukaryota; kingdom Metazoa; phylum Arthropoda; class Insecta; order Lepidoptera; family Gelechiidae; genus Anarsia; species Anarsia innoxiella. The sequence continues at coordinate 3,652,373 of OX387404.1, read as the reverse complement.
TACATAGCTAATGTTTAGTTTCTAACTTGACCTACTGTAAACTCTGAAAATGTTGATACTTCGCCTTCACTGTTGAATATTTTATTTCAATCGATTTATAAAACAGCAAACCTCTTTTAAGATTACATAACTCTACTACAGAAAAGCTTAGCATTTCTTTGAAAGGCGTCGTCGGATTATTTAACAGAATTCATAATTTATGTAGGACTTGCAAAGTTATCAAAAGTTGTCAACGTCAGAGCCACGAGATGAAGCGAAGGACCGAACTCGTGTTTTAATCTACCCGCATATAGACCTTTTAGAAATAGATCCAGTTTTATAAGAATTCCAATTCGACCAAGGTATTACCCATTTCATTGTGTCTGACACGCGACCCCGAAATAAAATCTATCGATAAGTATGCGATATCATTTACCTTTATTACTTTCTGAGCTATATTTCTGATCTATAAAGTAATTCGATTGATTGAAAATGTGCTCTTATGCTTATTAGATTTCAATTGAATAATACGGTGTCTAGAAATTAATATTAGATAACACTGCAGTATGTTATATTTAGAAACTGTTGCCAGTGAATGTTTTAGCTTGGAAGTCTCCAAGCTAAAACATTACATACGTATATGACTAGTATCGGGAAAGTAATACCTATACACATATGAAAGATGGTCATTATGCTTGTAGAAAGAAAAGCGGCAGGCAGAACAATGCGCAATAGCTCCATGAGAGACTAAGATATGACTCCATAGAGCTAAACACAAACATTTCTTATACATTTCTAACATTTCTCTTACGATCGCTAAAATATACTAGTTGGCCTGGCTATATTTTAGCATCACAGAAGTGGAATAAACATACGTGATCGAATACGTTATAAAGATTACGAACACCAAGCATTCTTGGAAAGGGGCCCTACAATATAATAGGAGGTACCTAGACTTGCTTCAACAATGTTCAGTAAATTGGCTTTGGTACAACTTTAGCACGGATTTAACCAACTTATAAGGAAGTTTGACTACCGCTTTGATGTTATCAAACTGCTACCAATAAACTTGCTACGAGGTTAGCTTCCTGCCGCTGTCATTGTTGTCTTGTGCTCACATATTAATTGTGATGAATCATAGAGCAGAGGTGAATCACGTGTGAGATCGGCAAATTTTTCATAGTCATCCCTGTGCGAATTACTAACCAATTTATTCAGACCCCTGACTAAATCCTATCGCTTTATTGCCCTGAAATGTCAGAGGTCTTGTTAGATTAGTTTTATAGGAGGATGATTCTGGGATTTAAGGATGATGTAATTCCGTAAATGGGATCGCTTTTACAAGTGGATGCAAACACGTGTTGTAACTATTTATTGCTTGTGAGTCATACGTCGCGGGGCGGCGTTTCGGTGAGTTTGGGCTTTTAGCTTTTTGTCATAGCACTTCTATACGATAATGTAGGTATTGATGAATCATTTGTAATAAAAATATAATTTTTATAAGTTAATTGTTATTTGATTTGCTACGAACCCGACAAAGATTACAAATTCTAGCAATTTATTATCTATCTTGTTATTAAAGATATTATAAATAAAATATCCGCTATGTGCAATAATATGGTTACTGACCATACCACAATCTAAGCATCATAAATTCACCCACTAGATGTATAAATTAACTGTGCTAACCAATAAAAAGCAAACATTAATAATGAAGAGTTTACGCCTGATCTGTGGTTATTAAATTAACGCTAGTTACCGGCCAATTGCGAGATTTGAGCCATATAACCGCTGTATAAACGCCATATGGTGTTACTAGTTACTACTTGTTACTGGTTGTTCATGCGACATAATTTATAGCGATTCCTATAACTTCGGCTCTGTTGCTTTCCTTGTTTTGAATTATGACCAGTTTTGGAATGTTTCTCGTTATTTTTGTATGTGAAACATGTAAAATTACATTTTCCGATATGTTTTTGTTTGATTTATTATTTAAGTACATTTAAGAAATTATGGGTTCAATGAAAGTTGGCTTAACTTCTTGCGCGTTCAATTTTGAAATCAGTTGAATTTGTCTCTCTACAAAAGATGAGTATTTGTCTAATATGGCAGAAAAAGAGATAAGATAAGGTTGTTGTAAAATCTTCTGTTTGTGTCCCACTGCTAGGCAAAGGCCTCTCTTAACAACCTATAAAAAAAAAAACAACTCGATAAGAACACGAAAACCTAATTCTTAAATAACAACCACATACTTAATTCTATTAGGTAAAGACCAGTAACACTATATCATGTAGTTGTAAATAAACAAATACGAGAATTACCGTCCAGATGTTACCAGACACGTAGGCGTGAATTGTTTGAGTACATCGTTACATGTTATTTATAGATCTTTCTTTGCGGGACTTTTTATATTTCCTAAACTGGACGGATTTGTCATCCTGATACAGTCATTGCTCCTGTATGCGACCGAATTCAAATAAAAAGTGTCCTGTGATCCATGGCGTCGAAAAAGTTAAGATTTTTAATGTGGTGAAGAATTTAAATGATGATAAACTGTCTCCCATACCGATTGCCGATCTAAATATTTGATAATGGTACCACAACAATACGACAAAATAAAAAGTCTAAATATACGTATTCCAATTTACTTATATAGGTAAGTGCCTATCTTATTTCCACAATCGATCCACTCCTTTTTAATTAACAGGCTAGCAATCCATTTCCTTTGTTTTCCACGTATTCAAAGAAACTCAATTATTTCCTATCTGAATAGGAAATAAAAATGCAAATGCATTGATACAATTTTAAATAACTTTTTTATAGTCACCTGCATTTAAAATAACCATTCATATAAAGTTATAGCTATCGCTCGCAAGTAGAGACTTCAGTCGCATAAGGTTGCATATTCTCCAGGTCCTAAGTTAACTGTTGTGGGTAGTAAGAATTGTGATTAGATAGAATGAATTCTAGAGTGCAACGGACTGCATGCACCATTAATTTAGACTACAGCTCGGAAATTAACAACGGAATTAAGTCCCAGGTGTTTGTTTCATTTACACTAGAGAGCAGCTGATGATTGGTGACAGAGATCTATTACGACTAGTATACGAAGGTCTATACTCGTACATTATTTTTAAGGTAGGTAGATTTTAGATAGTTTCTACAGGATTTATATTTTACTTGCAAAACCCAAAAACATTTACCTTCTACAGTGGAACAGAATATGAAAGAAAGGTAAAAAAATATTTTAATCACCTTCCACAGGACACCAAGCATACAAAATGCACGCCCTTTTTATATCCCCCGAATCCACGATCTGCGTGTTTTATTACTGCAGCCGACCATTTACATCAAAAATTAAGTATGAAGGCGTGATAAATTGGCACCACCTCACACCGTGATGCTCTCAATTATTTACAATGGAAACGATCTGATAAGTTGCGTTACGCCGACTATTTATTACGGTGTACGTACACGCCAATTAACGTTCTTTAGCTATAGTTAGTCATACGTGAATCACGTTATAATTACCTATTTATAATGTCTATCATGGAGATACGGTAAATTCTATGTATGGTGAATAACAATAATTACTATTAAAATGGGAAAAAATATTTATTTATACAAAAGAACCTTTATCTAACATTATCTCATCAACTATGTACTGCCTTCTAGGGTAATAGTTTCTAAAGACTTACTAACTTTAATTTAAGACTTAATACACTATACCCTTTACAGCAACGCCTACAGCAAAAACTAGCATAATCATCTAGGCTACCTAAGTGCCTATTAGGTAATATAATATGTAAAGTGCTTTATAGCGCCCACAGGGTAGGTATTAAACTTCGTAACAATGTCATAAGATATTTCTCAGACATTGTCAGTGTGAGGTGCATAGTTGCAAGTCGATATTTGGAATAAACTTGGTGCTGTGCAGTTTGACAGCTCTCTCGCGTGAAATTGGGTGTAAACCACAGCTAGTGTGATGAACTTTGCCAACTAATGGTAGCAACTACGTAGTAGATTAGGGTAACTTGTAGGTATTGTCGAGATTGTAACATTCTAGTGTAATACGTATAGAGACTTCGAAAGCTTCTAGATATAATTAAAGTTGTAGTATGGCACGTTTGATTTTGCATTAATGCACGTAAAGCTAATTGTGCTGAAGATTATAACTGATGAGAAACATGATCAAGATTATCATTCACAAAAGCAGATCGTTTCTGGTGCCTACCTAACTTTCTGTGTAACAAATTGAGTAGGATATCAGATAACACCATATAAGTAGGCACCACTTTATATTTGTAATTAAAGTCCAAACTCGGAGTACAATATAAATTATGCATATTACCTACATTATTACTTATACGCTTATTAACCTAAGGTATCAAATATACAGGCCCTCTCCATTTTCTGTTTCAATGTTGTTATAAGTTATGAGCACTCATGTGACGCACGTTATTTACGAATTCTGTTTGTTCGTTGCGGATCTTGTGAAATTCTGAATCATTTTCGGGGTTTCGTTAAGTGCATTTTATTTACTTTTGCTGTCTATATGTATGTACGTTTGCATCGCTTGATTCAATATGAACAACAAGCAGGTGCATGTTGTCGGATACCTCCGTAATTTAATTTTCTTAAATAAACCGTGCATCTGGAGGATTTCCTTTTAAAGATAAGAAATAAAATAATGTATCGCAATTACGACAAGACTTGACATTTAGTTTGCTCATTTAAAATACCTACAATATTTGAATAGCAGGTGCAATTTGAAGGATCCAGTGGAATTATCAGCTGCCGACAGACTTATTCATATCACGATACAGTAGCGGTGCCAGTGAGATGAAATGAATGTACTATTCAGACGGGTGCATACATGCATAGAGTGCACTTGGGCAACTTGTGAGAGCATCTGTATAATTTCGTGTTTAATAATTGTTGATATGGTGCACCTGCCAGGTTCGCTCCGAGGTGGAAATGTGGATTATGAATGCAGGTGCTTCAAACTTGTTTTCTCGCTACATCACTTCGTAGTTTACATACAATGACTTCAATTCAAATGAAACGAATGAACTTTCTAAAGATTATTTTGACAATATGTACAATATTAAATAATTTTCGAAGTACATGAAATTTTATAGTACCTACTATTCCATTGAAAGCCCTTACAATACAACTATACGTAAGATGTAGTCAAAAGGGGTCAATAGTTTTAACCTTGTAATGATTAGTTAGAAGCACCTTACTATTTTAATACCATTCAAGTACGTACGTAATCAAACTTACAGGTAAGTGTTGTAAAAATAATCTAATACCGTTACTTCTCAAAGCATAATATTTATACAAGAAAATGGTAACTACTAGGACCGCATATAGTAACATGAAATTCATGGATATTTACATAAGCATATAATTTTCTCTTGATATTAAAATCTTTGTCTGGAAGATTGAATAGTTACCTATACAGCTTAGTCAGGCTATCGTTGCACAACAGTCAGGCTCGCGGTGGCAATCCCTATAAGGCGGCTTATTCAATATCACTAGGTGCTGACTATTGTTTATATGACGTGTATTGTTCGCGTTGTATGCAGGCAAGTATTATGAAAGAAGCAAAGTAATAAAAATAAAAGTTTATAAATATTATGTTTTTTTTTCTCAAACGTAAAGGTAGATTGTCTTCAATAGAGTTTATTCCATGTAAGTTTAAGACGACGCCGTACCTACTACAAATACCTAAACTTGTTTCAATTCAAATCCTTCGAACACAAAACACACCCAACAAAACGGGTACACAGACCTCATAACTCAGTCGAATTAGTATTCATTTGCCTTCGAATTCAATACCGCATTTAGGAAGTTGGGAACCAACTCCAATCTAAATGCAAACTCTATTATCCTTCGACATATCGTTCAACACATGCATAGTGTGGTGCACACTGTAGGCAGTGACGTATTGGCTACAGTGCTGGATTTAGGTGGTATGTGAGCTACCATTGGCTGTACAACGAGATATTGAATATTGTCTGAAAATATTTTGAATATTGGAAATAGAGAGACAGCGAGATCGAGATCAGGAATTTAAAAGCGAGAATTTCTCATAAAAATGAACATCAGCATATGCATCATTATTGTGTGAACATTTTAAATCGGGCAACTAAAGTCGCTTACCTACAATTTTTTCTCAAAATATCTTGTAACTTTATTACAGCCTAGATTCCACTAGACGTCCTAATACGGCTCAGGCGAGTAAGCTTTCTGTTCTCATTGTTCGTGCTAAATCGGACGAGGAATGCGCCGGTTAGAAAGGATATCTGCGGATAAACGTTGCGAAACAAAGTCACCGTTGTACAGCTACACCCGACAGGCACTGAAGTTAATACAGCGTGGACTCTTTTAACATGCAAAGTGAGGGCATGTTGAGGAAACGCTTAGTTGGCACAAAGGCTCCTAAAAAAGCACTCAGCGACTTGCATTTTTGCATATCAAACCATTTTCTGTAACGGTCTTAAAAGGAAATGACGATGTCTGTTTTTATTTGACTTTTATTATTGCTGATGTTCATTTACGCCTATCCTGCCCTTTATTGTGCTTTCCTTGATAGTAGTGTGGTGTTTAGTTTTATGGTAGTTAGCTATATAGTTTACATTGCTAATTAATTAAAAATATATAACAATTAAACAGGAAGGGAAAACACCTCAATCGATCATGTAAGGAAACCGGAAGTTTTATTTTTAGGGCACAGGACGTCACGCAAACCGTTAAAAATTATATTCGTGCATTTCTGTGGCATTGTTTCAACACATTTTTGATTATTTAATTGTTACCTAGGGGAAAATATATTCAAATAATTAGTTGCTTTTAAAACGTTATGCACATTTTAGTACAGTTCGGTTATCTAGTGGGTAAATGCTTACTTAATTTACTGATTATACAGTAGGGCATAAAGAAAATACCCAGGCTTTAAGCTAACGTTTTTTTTTCCTAGAATTTAACGACCTGCGCAATAAGCAAAATGTATAATGTAATCGTAACAAAAATTTAATATCGAACGACAAAATATACTTGTTTCGAAGTGCCTTATAAGCAAGGAGCATTGTTCCCGTCTTTATTAAAAAATTCGTGAGAATCTATCAAGCTGCCGTCGTCGAGATCCGATAACAGCTTGCTCACATACTTACATCACGATATGATAATTATATTTACACAGATAATGCAGCACTTGGAGCATTCGTTGACAACATCATTGTATTACGACATTCAATTTGTTTTCGATTCGCGAGAATGATCGCGTCGTATTATTTAATTTTAAAGATCGATCCGTAGTTATCTATGGAGGTAGTATCATTTTGATAACAGCAGATGAAAATGTATTCGCTAGTTATGTTAGTCGACAGACGAATTTTATCTTGAATATAAGTTGCTTAGTAACACAACGAAACGTACAAGTGAGTCATCAAGTACCGCGAACCAAAATCAACAGTGGACGCGCCCGTGGGTCACATATATATTTATTTTAAATCTTTATTATCATTACAATATTTTTTCTCGGATTTAAACTATTATTAACTTATACGTCAACGCTTGTCTTAAGTTATAAAGGGTTTTAGATGCTCCTTAACTGAAATATTTCGAAGTTCTTTCATTTTTAGGCTTGGCAAATAGTTGATTACCTAATCTTAGTTAAATGTGTCAGAAAATTCGAACTTTTATATTGGGTAATTGACATACATGATGCAATAATATTAATTAAATAGTGGACCTCAAACACTTGATTCGGCAACCCTACTCGGCCATTGTATTGTCTCCACACAAATTAATTTATGTCCCAATATATCAGACAAACTCAATAATTCAATTGATGGTTCCATTGCCCCTAAAGGATGCTTGTTGAATTCACACGCGGTGCTGCGGCATCTATGTGATGCGTTGTGATTTGATTGGATGATTGTCAGTCAGTGGTGATGACGTGGGGAATGCAGCTTAGGGGGGTACATGAAGGGGTCGTTTTCTGGGGTCAACAGGATCGTCAGATTTATCGGGCGACAGAAAAAATCTAGTCAATTTCTAGAAGTCAGTCTAACGGATTTATTAAATAAGTCGATTCATCAAATAAATAACGTATCAAATCAACGGCCGAATGCAGTGACGTCAGTGACAATCATATCCGAGGGTGCCCCTTGGGCAATATGTTAGCATTTGACGTGACAGGACCCCTAATCTTGTCGGTATCCTCGCTAACACACATGTATGGAACGAACCCACTTATAAGTAGGTATTTTATAGGAAGGTTCTTCTCGGAAGCAATTTGTATTTTTGATCTACATTTATGATTAACAGTCACTAAAAATGATGCTAGATGCTTACAGTGCTGCCACGTGGCATCTTCGCGATTTTAAAACGGATCTGCAACTGAAGGTAATAAGAAAGCAGAAAGTTACAATCAGATGTTATATCGAATACGTATGCTATTGTAATATTGGTAGTTATACGAGGGAGTAGGGTGGTTCTAGGCGTTGCGGCACAGGAGGCATTTTTGTTGCACTGCGGCGGCCGTAGTTGATAGCCTGTTTTGTTTTATTACTGCTACGTGGCGATTTTACTACATTTCTCGTTGTAATGGCAAAAACTATGGATTTATGTCTGGGGTTTAAAGTAGATGAATTTTGGCTGAGAATGCGCATATTGTTTTAAACATTATTTGAGAGAATCGCTTTTTGACTTTTAACTTGATTTGCCGTTTTGGCGTTTCCGTTTATTTAGTTTCTGTATTTTGATATAAATGCGGGTGAAGTCAAAATGTGCTTTACAACTATTATGTTATTGATGATGTTGTAATGTTTAGCAACTATTTCTTTACTTTAACTAACCAAATCATAGAAAATTTCTTTCCTCCGAAAGTAATCTTAGAAGTTAATAAAGAATATTGTTCCACACGCACGTGTAACTACTGTAACTATAAATTAACTCGACGGAAGTCGGAAGTCATAGAACCTATAGCAAATCGTAAATAGGCAATACTAGGTAATAAAATTGTTACGTAAGCTCATAATAAAGTGTAGATTAAAAAGCGTGTTGAAAATGGCTATTTTGAATGAGAATAAAACAAAATGCTATGAAGTGGACACGTGTGAGATAGCAGTTAAGTAGATACTTATGTTTAGATTCAAATGATACCACATAATGCTCTAAAAACTTTTATTTAAGCGTAGGTCTTTTCGATGCTTTAAAATAACGTTTTTCGAAACTTCTCGTTTCTTATTTAATGTTATTATATTTTAGAGATAGAGAGGGTTATGTTTCAAGATAATCTTTAGAAAGCTATCCACCCACGTGAATAGAGTTAAGAGTTATAGAGAGGCGTGAAAAAAGCGTCAAAACTAAACACGAATCAAAACAAAACACGCGTACACACAATGGCGAGTGTAACACAACAAAGTGACACTAGTTACGTAAATTGGATAATGAATACAGAGGAGCGAAATGAATCAATTACGGTCACAAAGCCTTTCTTTTGTCTCCGTCGTAATTGTATCATTGGCCTTATTATGTTTATAAACGTTATTTGCTGATAACTAAAGTAGTAAGTGCTTGCAATAAATTATTTAGTTTATTACTGTAAGTTCATTTAAATCAATTTTATTTATCAAGATATTTAATTGGAAATGTCTTCATAACTTTTTGTTTATTATGTTATTACAAAAAGATAACTTATTTAGAGCATTAGTTTGATGATAAGTACCTAACTACTAGATTGTTTTTATTACTGGTTTCGTAAGTAGGTAATGTAATAGATAATAATAAATTAATATTGTGACGGTTAGTAATAACTATCTCAACTTAAGTGGCATTGTTATTCAGTTATTTAACAGTAAATAATTCAAAATAAACTCATTGTGCATATATAATGCAGTCCGGTTATTCACTTCTTTAATGACATTTTGAAATGTAAGAACATTCACATGACAGAATACCTAGTAGGTGTAATAATAAAAACCACAAACATATTCTTTAAATTATCAACATATTTTTTTAAATTAATGCATTAAAATATGGAATACCCAGTTTCCAACAGTCTAGTAACACTTAATCTACCTTGACCAATCTGTTCAGTGTAACACTCCATGCTCCGTGAACACACCACATTATGTTGTTCACACTTCTATCTATTTCAGACATCTTTTAATAGATACTTTCTAAGAATGTTAGCGCTCTCTTTATTGAAGTGTGTTTCTATGGTTTGGTGATTGATGAGACTTTAAAATAACAGATAAGTAATAAAAGTAGGATTTTGTTATTTGAGTATTAAGAGAAAAGTTTCTTTTGGCTTGTTTTATTGTCTACTGATGTGATGTTATTATCTGCTAATAAAATGTGAAATGGCACAATTCTTTTATTAGCATTTTCAGTTTTTCTAAGCGGATTGAAATCTTATCTTTAATGTTGCTTGTTCTTTGTTTACCATGCTTTGAACCTACTGTTTTTAATTGTGTAATAAAGAGTATTTGTATTGTATTTTATTCATTTATTGTACAATATTAATTTCTTCTCTAGTGTATGCAGGTTTCCTAACGATGTTTTCCTTCACAGTTAGTGAGTGGTAAACAATATTAATTTGAAAGTAAAGACTTAAACGCCAGATATTAAAATGCTGGGAAAAATGAAACGGAGCACTACATTTTACCATCCAACTTCTTTTTTCTTAAAAATAATAAGCACTTCCATGTAAAGATAAGATAGTATTATTCACATTTTGTACAATGTTTACAATTTCATACTATCTATGAGGAGTATATGAGAGTGTGTGTAGAGGTAATCTGACTGATAACAACAACTATGATAAGTGCCTTCATTCCACTACACTTGCACAATAAATTATAATATTTTATTGCTAGAGAGTGTTATAAGTATCCTGTAAGTCCTGGTATTCAATTTTATTGTAATATTATGGAAAAGGTAGTGGGAAGGAAAGTTAAGTGCGTATATAATATATTTATTATATACAAATAGAACATATTTTTTCCCTTTTAAATACATGTTCCATTATAAAATTAGCACATCAAAACCAAGTACAATTGATAAAACAGAGATGGGATATTTAATTTTGTTAAGTTCTTATTTATCTTACTAATGTACCTGATACAAGTAACTACCTAATGTAACAGTACTAATAGGTCCACTATATGCTCAAAGTATGTTACTACAGAAGAGAGGCGTTTTCTATAACCATTTCAAAATACTTATATTGTTAATGCAGTTGTAAAGTCTGTTTAAATCTATAAATAATCCGTAAATTGTATAAAATCAATAAGGAAAGGTATAATTGTAATATGCGGCATGACTCACCCGTTGGAGTTCCACGGAATGGTTGTAGCAACGAAGAAGTTTGTCCACGAGAGGTTTTATGGCTCGCCAGGCGCGCTCCTGCGACGCCCTCGAAGGATCCGCTATAGCCTCCTTTATCTCCTTCCCAGCGCCTTTATAACACTGTATCTCAGCTAATATCTTCTCCGAATCCAACAAAACTTTTTGCACATCTTCGTATACCCCCTTTTCGTTCTCCGTCGGCGCCGCATTCTCGAAATCCAAAAAGATATCGTACCGTGGCGAAGAACAACAGTTCGAATCATCACGAGCCAACAAACTCAATAATTTCCCCATTTTTATTTCACGAAATCAACACTTTTATCTAAAAACCCTCATTCAATGATATTTTATGTTATTGTAACTCGCATCGATATTTACCGCCCACTTTTTATTATCACTGGCGTTACAATCACTTCATTATATTGATAAATTTAGTAGTAAGTATCTATAAAAATATTATTGTCTTTATAAAATGTTTTATCTAAATAAAATACGCCCAAAATAAAACAAATCTGAGAACAGAAAATACCCTCCCACTGCGTCTGACTGACTGCGCTGCGACAAACGAACTGTCAAATTGAAATGAAGAAAAAAAAAAGTAATGGGTAGTGTTGCTGTACGTATTTAATATTCGATAAATCGTTAGTATCCGTTAAGTATTTTTTATTCGAACTAATTTGTATTATCTTAATATAAATCTCCATCGCTCGATGAAAAGTTCTTCAAATTAAAATTTACTTTACGGTACATAAGTTACTGAGAATTTTGATTATAATATAAGCCTTTGTCACTTTCTCTATACTTAAGGTTAAAATTCAAAATAATATTGATGACTTTCAATTTGTTTTGATTAGTTTTTTATTATTTTAGAATTAATCACATATAAAAATTCTAAATATTTACGGATATTGAGTAAAAATAATTTATGATAACTAACATCACTAGTCCCAATGCCAGTGTTGCCATAGATTAAATAGGGTTGCTAGTAATAAAAATCTAATAAAAAATGGGAATTTAACAGCGTACCTACAGTAAAAGATTTTAAGCCGAGCTAATAACTTTTGTTCAAATGCTAAAATAATAGAACTTCAATAAAACAGCAATTACAGGCATTATCATAGGTAATTTATTTATTATCATTATAAGTGTATAACATCGACACATTGCCATTAAACATACGAATGTATTTTACAAATTAATCCTTTTCTATATTTACATATTTCTTGCCTTCTTTTGATTCTCTTCCGTATATTTATTCATTCCGTAAAAGCATGCCCGTGAGCAATATTGAGGTATCACCTAATTTACTATACCAGTACATAAAGTACATTTACTTTTACTAAATTAAGGTAAGAAATTCCAAGCCCCTGTATAAAATATTACCTACAGTTTAATAGAAAGAAGTGGACAGAGCACGATAACTATAAAAGAAACTAGTTCTACATGAGAAACGAAATATCTCTAATAAACTTATTAGTATTTTGATCGTATATTTTTAAGATCAGTCTAACATTCGATAAAAATTTACAACATTAAAGTTACTAATAAAAATTTATCGTTAAGGCTACGGCCATTCATAATCAGGCCTCATCAGATTTCCTTGTTTTAATACGATTAGAGGAACATAAAAAAGGTTGCCTTAAAGATCTGATGCTTCAATGTCAGTAGCGAAATAATTTGCTAATAAAAGTAATTTAGGGTTTTATGAACGGAAGCGAAATTGGTAGTTAGTTCGCTGGGGAGAGTAGAGGCATTAAAAAACCCTAGAGAATAAAAAGAGGAATTCACGATTGGTAAGATATTAAAAGTAGGTAATGAAATAAAGTTATGTTAAATTAAATAAGTAGAAATCTATAAAATTTGTAAATAAAGTAAAGACGCCTACACCTCTTGCCTGTTCAGTATCTACCTATCATAAAAGCACATAAAAATATTTAGGTACCTAAGTGTTAAATTAAAATACAAAGCTAATGAGAACACCGGAGTGTGCTGTATAAATAACATAAATTAAGGTTTCAGTATTGATCGTAAGGATCATAGAGTTAGTTTTCTACACGAAAAGACAACGAATGCAACGCAATGCAACGTTCTAGCCGCGTGCGCATGTAGGCAAGGTACCTGGATAAACATGATTCTCCTTCAAGTCAATAACGTCAATGTACTTAGACAACAATAGATACATAAAAGTTTTACAAATAACATCTAATTTTATCTACTTTCTCTAAATTGTAGTCTTAAATTATTTGGTGTAAAGATCCATCTTAAAAACTAGGTAATTTATTTCAGGTGATTGTTGATTCGTAAGTCAACATTGTAGATCTTACCTCTTACTTTTAAGTAGGAGATGATGATTTTTATCACACTTTTCACATTATGTTTGATAGAACAGAAAGATTCATTTCAGGTCGCTCATGTCTTTGGAGCTCTTATCCGCAGGCTTTCTATTCTCTATCACAAAAATGTAATTCTTATTTGACACTCTAATTGTGTGTTTTCACAAGTTAGGTGGAGCATCTGTGTCTTTCAAAGGATTTTACAAAGCCGATTCAGCTTAGAAGGCAGGTAGATAGGTAAATGCTCTTGAAAATGCTTTTGAACTCATACAGATATATCGAGCATAAAGTGGTTATAATATGTACAAAGACAACTCTGTTACTTAATGAATGTCGGTAAAGCAAAATAATCCGGGATATCCAAAAAACAACTGTGTTTAAAAATTAATTACCCTATCGGAAATACTTCAAAGCTGAGACTAGCAGGAATTTCTCAATGAACAGGTCAGAATCCAGGGCCGCGATGTGGGCAGCACGGCCAACCAACGCGCTGGCTGTGTGAGGGAGAGCATGCTGTACATCGTAGCGGACCACAGACACTGATGATGCTCGAGCTGCTAGAGGAGACACCATGTTGTGGACCTGCAAGACAGCAATTACAGCGAATCAGTGAACTTCATTGGAAATGATCAATTGGATGGACTATTTGAAGGATTTGTAGATATTTGGGATTTCCAATCGAAATACTTACTAAGTGATCTTATAAACTAGCCTTGAAGCTATGTAGCCAAGAGTTGGGTCTAGCCAGACGCATTAACCAAGCTTACTGGTAAAGTCAAACAAATTACTTGTACAAGGCATAGAGCATGTCGGCAAGACTCAAAAAACTAAATATTTACATAATAGGTTTGCTTAAAATCTACTAACCATTTCCCTATAAGCTTGTCCCAATAGCGACATATCCTTTGCAGCAGCTTTACACAGCTCTAGTCGTGCTGAATGCAGCGGCACATATCGATCCTGTCCAGAACCGCAAAGCAGGATATGCTTGAATTGATGCAGCTGACTCCGTTCGCTAAGACGGTACAGGAAAGAACGACGAGGGTCTGATGCGTCGCGAAGAGACAACTGGAGGAGTGAGCCGGATTTCTTCCATTTCTGCATGAACCACATGCCTGTAAAAATTATAGAACAAGCGTTAGATGTAAGTAATTATAATTTTATTTGCTATTACTTAATTAAGACATCTTTAAGCGTGCTAACTTATAGGTATATAGTTGTAGGATGAATAGGACACTCTGTTTACCTGTCACATTTGATGACTGTTGCACAGATCTGGATTCAACTCATTTATAAAATGATTTGATAGACACTTATTTAGAATCAAAAGTTGAGAACGCTCGAAACTTACCAGCATTAACAAGTCCACTAGAATTGTAAAGCGTGCCGAGATGTGGACCGCTTAGAGATAGGAAGGTGTGCATTTTCCCCAGATATGGCTTCATTTGAGGCCTGGCCAAAGCTGACCGTATGATGATGGTGCCTAAGGAATGGCCGACAAAGCTTATCCTTGCCGGTTCGCTTGAGTTTTGGATGTGAGTGATGATTTCTTGTACGAGCCTGAAAAAGTTAAAGAAGGATAAATGATTTAAGCTGAAATGACATCTCAACATAGTAGATATTAGTTCCATAAAAATTATTTACCTGTCAGTCATAGTATCAAAATCCGAGAATGTATCACCTTGATTCCTTTCGGACATAAGAAAATCTAATCGTGCTCCTGGTAGGCCGAGTTCTAAATAAGTCTTTACTAGACGAAGATCTGCGGAGTTTCCATCTAAGCCGTGGACGCAGATTATTAAATGTAGGCCTGAAGAATACAAAATTAATTACAATAAGATTAATTTTCATAATTTACTTAAAACATCAACATTCATTTGAAGGTAGGTACTCGAAATTGTAGGCATCATTACGTACCTTCAGGATTAAACATCCTATACTCATCGCTAATATGGAAATAGGGCAATGAGTTTTCCAGAGGTGGGAAGTCAGAATAAATAGCTCCAGGGTATTTGACGCTCTGTCTGAATTCTTCTCTACACTTCACGAAGAGACGTTCAGACTCAGCCAAACCGAAGATACTGACGAGGTTGCTCTCACGTTGCCCTGAAATTATTTTCAAACTTTTTATAAATTAAGCCAAACTAAATTTTCATATTACATATCACATTTAAATCAACACTTATAAGTACGTTATTAATGTATTAGTTGACGTGTGAGCGAAGCCAGTACCTACACGCAGAGTGGGCAAGCATTGTGACAATTTTAAATTACCTTTATTATTTCCGTTTTCATTTCTAGATGCCAATTCGCCAGTACTTTGGCTTTTGTTTAGAGTACCGGCTGTAGGTGTCATACTCGAATTTACAGATTGGTTAGGTCTCAATTTTCGCCTCTCCATAATACCTGATGGGAAGCCAAGCCGAGGGTTAGTGTTATTATTGCAAAAGCTAAACTAATGTGACAACCCAGATAAAAACCAGTAATGGAATACCTTCACAAACATGATACAAAGGGTTATCTAATTGTAGAGGTGAAGGTAACACCGGTTGCTTTCGTGGCGTCCTCGAGGGTGTTGATGATTTGCTGCTTCCTTGTCTGCTAACTTTCGGCGACTTTAAGGGACGATCCTAAAACATTTTAGAGGAGAATCATTGGGAATTATAATCCTATTTCATATTGCGAAAAATATAAGTAAATAACATTTACCTTAAAAGCATCAGGCGGTGGAGGTGCATCCCTGAATTGCTGCGGTGGAGGTAAATGCTCGTAGTCATTATCACCAATGAAATGTGCCAAGTTTACTTCTGATCTTGCCTTATTCTGATATTTCTGCACAGCGCTAATGGGACCTGGCAATCCTTTGACAACATGACTCTTGCAAGAACGATCTGCAGCTATACCAGAAGCCAAACTCCTAATTTCTGCAGCTATTAGTTTCTCCGTGTATTCAATTCTATCTTTCAAATTACTTTTCCCTAATGTTCCGGATTTTGCAGAAGACACTGGTACCTTTGGTGTTATCTCCTTACGTATGTACGGATGTAAGTTGTCGCTTATGGTTTGAGATTTTCTTACTGTCCCTTCGTTTGATCCTTTTGGCGTTGATGTATAAGATTTTCCTTGAACAGCGCTGAACGAATTGTGTCTTTGGTTTAGTTTTATTGGGTTTATATCGGAGCATTGTCGATAGCAACTGGCCGAGCATGTATCAGAATTACACCCTGCATCAATGCCATTACTATGCATCAGCTTGTTATATTCGCATTGGCTATCGGTACATATGGAATCACTACAAATAGTACATTCTTCGCAGACTTCTTTATCACAGCATTCTATCTTCTCATCTGAATTATTCTGAGTTGCCTTTACAGCTAACTTCATCAAGCGCTCCCTCAGCTGTTCTCCATTCAAAATCGTTCTTTTGAAATCGTTTATTGTTTCACCTTCCTTTTTCTTTGGTTTATCATCTTCACATTTTTTTGAAATTTTAGACGTGGCCGTGGTACTCGGAGGAGCAAAATTTTGATTTAATTGACTACTAGCATTATCAGGAGTTGATGCACCGGAGCTTCGCCCACTCGATACCCATCCACTTTGTTCGCTTAAACTTGAAGTTGAATTACTTTTACTTTTTTTGTCCTCTTTATTGAGAAAATTCTCAGGAGGTAATATTTTAAAGTCTTTATCTGCAATATCTAGCGGAGGAGATTCGAAGGCCGGCGGCGGGGCTAGGTTAGGTAACGATTCAGAGCCGAAAGTATTATTTAAATTGGGCTCATCTAACACGGAAGCTGCACTTCTACAGTGTCGCAGTAGCTCCGGACCATGATCGAGACTGTACGGTACACTGGCAGATGACTCAAGCCTTCGTAACTCGAATGGTATACTTTCGTTGCTTGAAGAAGACGCAGCTTCAGACATGAGTTGTGACATTTTCTCTGATGGTTTATGCTTTGACCTTTTTTCCGGTTTACCACTTGATCTACCACTCTTAGGAGTAGCAATGCCAGATTTGGGTGTAGCCATTCCTGATTTTGGAGTAGTCAGACCGGATCTCGGTGTTATAGCTCCTGATTTCGGAGTCGCTTTACCAGATTTTGGTGTTGCTCTTTCAGACTTTGGAGTGCTATGTCCCGATTTCGAAGTATGGCGATCAGATCGACTGTCTCTTGATTTAATCGAATGATGACTACTCAAGGAATCTCTACTTGAATTTATCTTAGCATTGTCTTTACCATTGCCATTTAATTTAGATTCTTTGGATCGACTCTTCTTGTGTCTTATAGAGGGCATTGTAGAGTGAGGCGTTGACGGTGGTGTCTTCGAATAATTAGATTTTGATGTTCCATCACTACTTCTATCTAAATTCATTACGAAGCCACTATCATCGCTGCTTTTACTCGATTTCTTTTGACAGTTCTGTATCAAGCTGCCCGTATTAAAGTCGTAGCTCCAGTCGCCTTTTTGAAGATAGTAATTCAGTTCATGCCGAAGTTGGTTACGAGCCGCCTCTATGTCGATTTGTTGTGGATTTTCCATATTTTGATGAAATACGTGAGTTGAGTTAGATCTATGAACATGTTTATTAGAAACTAAGTTATTTTGATCAGTCACTTGGTTTTTCCCACTGACAGGTGGGTAAGAATTACGTGGAGGCAACATAGGACGGGGTAAATTTACACTGTAGCCTCTTTGAAATTCTAATGGATTACGAATAATATTATTCACTTGCATATTACCCTGATTACCGAAAGTATAGCCGTACACTTGGTTAGGATTAGGATTTATCATTCCTTCATACTGATACCCTGGGTTATGGCACGCGTCAAAGGTCATCATGTGTTGGTTATAGTTCATGTTGCATGGATTTTTGTATTTTTCCCTGAACTCATTGATATTTCTTCTATAGTCTTCCCCTTTAGTTCCAGATCTTGTAGTTGTACTCGTGGGGTAGGCTGTGGTTGTGACGCTTCGAGGAAGTGTCGTAGGTTTCATCTGCTGCGGCGGTAAGTAAGGATTTTGATTATGAAAATTTACTAAAGCATTGTTCCTCAAGTCCCGTTTTGAGAGCGTTTGGGAATTACTTAGAGGTGCCATTTGTGATACTCTTAGCTGATCTAAAGATTTACTATGTCGTGCTGGTAACGTGCTAACTCCACTTGTGATTTCATGCTTCTGAACAAATATTTCATTTGGATCATTCTGTTCTTTTCCTGCCCTAGAAATATTAGTAGTACTTCTGGTAGTATTCATATCAAGTAAAGTTGAAGCAGAGTATCTAGATAACTGTTGTCCTTGTTGAATGGGACAAGATGCAAAAGCGCTGTTTGGAGGAAGTTGGATTTCACTAATTTGGTTATTTTGCACGATATATCTATTTCTGCCAGTTAATTCTAGTTGTTTGTTGTGTGGTTTTGTAAGTTCAACCACATTCTGTTTGACTAGTGCTCTCTTTGGGGAACCTCGTGCAGACTTTTGTGGAGCAAGAGTCAACGTCGCTTGTACCACACCAACGTTGGAAGCAACCTTTTGAGCATTGAATTGCGGTTCGAGTACGTCCATTAGAGTTTTCGGCAGAGTGAGTGTAACTCTAGAAGCTTCCGATGAAGGCCTCCTTGAATCCATTATCATTGAACTAACGCTACAGGCACAGTCTTCTCCTACGGGTTCCGTACATAAAAATGGATCTGGAAAGAGGAGAATATGTTATTATATAACTGGCGTCATAAAATGCAAAAGCATTGCCGTCTAGCTTTTGTATTTATATTACTTAATACTTACCACTACCAGATTTACTGCCACCAGAATTTAAAAACGATCGTCGTCTTGCAAATTCAGCAGTGTCTTGGTATCTGAAACAGAAAATTGATGTTATATCTTTCAGCACTATTGCTATTTATCAACTAATTTCCATATTCGCCCACGATTCTTGCATATACCTACCTACTCTTTATTTAATTTTGCAATCTATGTTTATACCTCTAGATATTGTTGTTAAAACGGCAAAAGTGGGAAAGTGAGCAGATGTTCCAGGAAGAGTCATTGACAGAGTATACAAACCTATCTTCAAAAATGATGGGCATGATGTGTGGGTCCCCATCAAGAGCGATGCAGTGCACAGGCAGTGGTGGCAGCAACGCTAGATACCGCGAGCGACGAGCAGTTTCGCCGACACTCTGGTATGACTGGTAGTTGCTGTCGTAGCAACCCGCTAACGAATGCCGAGGGTTGTCGAGCACGAAGAAGCATTCCGCGAATCGTTTGATGCTGGAATATCATATAAGAGGGTATAAGTAGGCGAGTGATGATTGAGCAGGATTGAATCAGAAATTGTCAGTATTTTACCTAAGTGTAGTTCAAAGGTATAACAGTTACGGAGGTACTTATAATGTTTTGATTTATCTATTATTGTCAGCACAGCATTAGATAACTTCAGTTTTAAGTTTCAATACGAGCGAGTCTATTCTACAATCTACAATCAGGATATTAGACAGGCTGCTGGAGCCAAACTTGTAGCAGACAGGATTTTTATAAGAAAATAGAATAAGATTCATACCGTAAAGCATGATGCCTCGCAGCAAGAGCATGGTGCACGTGGGGTCGATCTGAGACGTGATGCAGTAATGCGCGCCATCGCAACGTCACTTCAGCACATAATCTTGCAATATCGTGCGCGGCGCCCATTGCCCATTCTTCTTCCTCTTCAGACTTCTGAAATGTTAGTAATAAGGAATAAGAATTTGTAATCCATTTATGATACTAAAAATTAAGTAAAGCTTACATTAGGGCCTAATCGCCTAAGGGCATTATAATATAGATAGCAAAGCATTCACTATCAACACTAGATCGAATCAGCTTAATTAAGGTAATTGATCAGAATTGCCCCTCAAACTTTTTGCTGTTTTAGGTACTACGCTATCAGACTTAATCGAGAAAGATAAGTAATTGTTTTTACGAGATTATAGGCTCGGATATGAAACATTCTTACCTTCCCAATATCGCTAAGGTCCTTCAACCTCTGCGCGACTTCTCCTACCACAGAGTTGGTAGAGTTGTCTTCAGGCGTCAGCAACACACCAGCAGAGCCACATAGCGCGAGAGCACTTTGGAGGCCCTCGAGAGAGCCAAGCAGTATGCCGCATACTTCTGCATGCACTTGCCTGGAGAAGAAATCAAAATTTGATTGGTTAAGTTAAAAATTTATAAATATAAAGAGGACTTATGCTAACCAGTACCGGGTTATTTTGAATTAGTTAAACATTGCAGCAAGAAAATTATGCATAGACTAAGTTAAGAGTCAAATTACGTTGGCTAGTGCCTGCCTATGTAACTTAACCAAGTTATTAATAATTACCTAGCATGAGCAATTTTGCTAGAATTCCCTCCAGCGCACTTCCCCCCAGATCCGAACAGAACGTTCTCGAAGCTCCCCGAAGTGTTAAAGTTTCCTGCACTCTTCATCAGCTTACCCCATTGTTTGCTTGACCGTGGTGTGCTGAAATATAACAATTGGGATTATTTCGACATAAACTAAAAACTGATTACCTACACTGAAACTTTTTTTGGCATTAATTTTGTTTCAACTTACCAGCTTTGTACGTAATGCATGATACTTTTCCTTGATAGACATGAAAATAATAGTGTTGTTGTAATATTCGTATACCTACATAAAGTAATATACTTACCTAGTTCTATTGAAAAAGAAAAAAACACAAATTGTATTTTTTTGAAGTTACGAAAATACTCGTACTTACTTGATATAAGGCTGATGCAAAGCAACAAGACTGGCATGGATGGTGATAGAGACAGCCGATAGATGGAAGTAGTCGAACAGCACGGGGAGATGATAGTGGAGGCCTTGCGCTGGCTGGAAGTGTAGCTTCAGGACGCGACAGGACACCGGGGTCAGAGCGCCGGTTTGGGAGCCTTCGCTGGACCAGAGTTCCACGCCTAGGCTCCATTCTGCACGCTCCAAGGATTCTTTTAAATTGCGACTGTCCACTGAAATCAGATATGATCGCTGTTGTGAAAAAGAAATAGAAAGACGTGCAAATAGAGAACCTAGGTACCTAAGTATACCTACTTATTTTTTAAAATATTATCGAAAAAATAAGGGAGTCTTTAGCACATTTTTAAGAATTGCAAGATTGCAAGGCGATTTAAATATTTACGATTAACATAGCATTAGGTAAATGCATTTACCCTAGAAAATCGCGTGCAAAATGTCTTCAAGTTCCCGCGAATAGTCCTTCAAACTATTTTTACTGAGAAAGTAGGTTAATGTTTCAGTAGGAGGTTATACATGGAATGTAGTATGGTCATAATATATAACTACTCGTAGTTAGACGTTCTTAAGAGAAATTAATCCTGTGCAAGTAGTCAGCGGGATGAATTAGTGGTGATATCCTCGCCGCGGGGTTTAGTCCGGGCCGGAACCGTGTTGGATCCGGTCGCACGCAATATTCTAGAGATGTGTAGTCGGGTTTTATTTGAATTGGCTTAAGAGTACGCTAAGTTATAGGTATCTTGTCTTTCGGTATGAGTAGCTATAGGAAATAAAAGTAGGGACGCAAGAAGACATGAGAGGTAGGAACTGTCCAACACCCAGTTATAAGGCGCTTGATACAGGATTATTTGAAATAGAATCATTTCTTGGCAGTTTACGATCTGGATGTTGCGCAACGTTGTCAGATCGTCAACACCCAGTAACCCAGCAGCACCCAGCAGTACGTGGCAGTACCTACTCACCAAGCAAATGCGCCCTGAAATGCAGGATGTCGCGGAGCGTGACCTCCTCATTGCGGTACATGATCTGGAAGGGCCGCGACGCTGCCAGACCGCCGATGATGGATGCGTTGGCTGTGGGGCGGCCGGTGCGCGCCGCGTTGTTGCCGCTGGACACCGATGTCTCCACGTGCACTGGCACCTTGGGTGAGACGCGTAGACCCACGCGGACTTGGTATAACCTTGAAACAAAAAATAAATAAATATAGACTCTTCTTTACTGCTGTATCTCCAGGACCTCCCATGAGACCTGAATGAGTCGAACGTCCAGCTCATCTCGTCGTTGGAGAACAAGAAGGGAGGCCTTTGCCTAGCAGTGGGACGTGATAGGCTGACTGTATCGGTAACTCTTCTTTTCCTTTTTAAAAAACTAAGGCATTATTATCATTACGTAAGTTCACTACAAAGAGGCCACCTCAAGTTTTATGTAACCCGGATCCAAGGATGTTCCGCGACTTCCTGTTTGGTAGTATAAAATAGGTAAAGAAGCCAAATGCCTCCCTAATTCTAGTTACTCATACTTTCTATTATTTCATCTACCTATAGCAGAAAAGTGGAAAATGTAGAGATATGTAATTAGGTATAAGCCATGTTGTCAGTGTAGATCATAAATTGGATATGTCACGCTTTACTACTTACAACCAGGTGATCCGCGACGCGATTCAACGTGTTTTTAAACATGAGAGTGCATTTATTTACGCTGTGTAACATTAGTCGCAGTCGTAAATACACGTCACCGCGCTAATACCCAATGCCAAAGCTCGACAGTGTGCGTTATTCATAACCAAAGTGGCAAGTTCATTTGGATTACCACGCTCGATTCGTATCGCGTGTTTTAGCCCACTGAATGGCTTGCCATAAATATCTGCCATTTTGCCTACAGGGAGTGGAAAACTGAGTTTTTCTGTAGAGGCTCCACATGAACAATTTTTGTTTCTATTTCAGGTCTCAACACTTTCATTGAATCGTGTTTCGTTGATTAAAGCCGGCCAATCGAAATACACAGTTTAGCAATACTTTCTCGTCATTTTTCACGCTTTTCAGGCAGCAGAGGAATGTATTCGGCACTTTTCATTAATAGACCAAACGAAATCAAGGTTGAAGAGTAAGTATATAAGTTCAGAGATTGAATACTGAAAATTACTGCTGGTAAAATGCCTTGAAACATGTTGTACTGGCTTTAGGTACTATGTAATAGGCGTTCGTCATGCCTTACACTACACTTTAATACCGACCTACGTACTTAGGTATCGATCTACAGTTCTTTACGTTCATGCTATAAGACGCCTTCTAAATTTTTGCAGTTCCGCTTGCTTATGCAATCAACGTGAGTAAAACACGTAAACTCAGTTCAAAAACATGTTTTTCTTTCTCAATAATGCTCGGATAAAATCTCTGATAAGTTATGTAAAATGAAATCGCTAACTTCCTTATTTATTTTTATTTCAAAACTTATTTTTCCAGTTCAAAGAATTGTGTAACAACGTTCTTGGAAAACTTGTAGTTCCAATTGAATAAATATTCGCGTAGACCCGTTTACAAGATATTTGTTAAACGATTCGATGAAATGTATTGCACTTTGAGAATCTGGAGCTTGCCGATGCCGGTGCGAGGACAGTTTGAGTAGACACAAAAATAGGTACTCGTTAACCTAACTACCTATTACAGAAATACCAATTTTTCGACAAAGATATTATTAAGATCAAGTAAAAAAATCTTTTAGTTTACTATTTAATCATCAGAATTAAGAATGCTTTGAGCAACGCGACTGTCCAACCAAACTTCGTCACACTTAATATTCATGCATATTGTAAACAAATGATTACTCTCTGCCTACTTATATCGTGTTTTAGTTAGTTATGCATTACAGTACTCTCTCTGTCCTACACCTGCCTCTACACCTAACGCTTACCTATACACAGCGAGGACACAATTAATTTCCACCTGTTGTGCGGTTGTTAACCCGAATCAATTTGACCGAATGAAAGACCTTGCACTCGAAGTCACATTTCTCTATCCACGATTGATTTATATGTCGGGACAACCTTTTAAGCTACGAATAGCTGTGTGTCCTTTATAAAGGTCGGAGTAGGTTTAAGTATTGATTGTTGGTAGTGAAGTGTCTTGTATTATACTAAGCTGCTTGGTAAAATTGGTTTTAATATCACTTTTCACTATGCCTTCCTTATCAGCCGTTTTAACGTCCCCACTACAGGGGCACGAGCCTACTCTCATACGAGAGCGATTCACTATGCATTAGCCACAAAATAATTTAAGCTATTCTATGCATATAATTTCTTAGTCTTCAAATGAATCTTTACCAGAGTTTCGTCAAATCAGGCATTATGATAGGGTTCCATGTCTTTCCACTCGAAGGAGAACGTAGCGTAGTACCGTAGCAAGTTGCTACGAGAAACAAAAGAAAAACGCAAAATTGCACAATGGCGTGTCGTAAAGCCCGACGGACCCTTTAAATAAAGACGTGGACAAATGATTTAGAAGTGATTTCACAGTGCAATTTAAAAGACAACGTTTCATTTAAGTATAGAGATGCATCGTACGTAGCACTCATTTGTAGCACTATGTGACGTCATCGTGCTGTGTTGTGGTGTAAACTAGTACCACTAGTACCTTATGGCAGTTTCAAATCTATGCTTACAAGTAAGTTACACGTATATTCAGTGAATTCATGTTCTCGTAATATTACGGGTAGCTAAATTTAGGATTTATGGATTTATTACCAAGAATGTTTTGTATTGACGTAATCAACAATTCCGCAAATACGAATACGCGAAGTTTTGGTTTCGCTTAAAGTTCGCTATACTCGCTTAAAACAATCGAATATGAAATATATTGCAAACACTGTATGACGTTGGCCAGAAGTTTGAAATAATGGAAATTACTGTTTTAAGGTAAACGACAAGTTATTGCAATAATAAAGTAGGTAAGTAAATTAGGTTATCCCAGTTTAAAGGGATAAAAAATAAGCATTCAAATTAAGCAAATAAAAATGATAACATAAAAACTGGGAATGGGAAGGATAACAAGAACTGGGAAATGGTCTTTATTCGGCATAGTGTGATGTCACAGGTTACCCAATACCTACATGACGCTAATTCTAATTACTTACGCTGAATTTAATACAACACTCGTATGTACGTCTGTTGTTATAGGTATGCTATCGGGAAGCAATCCGTCAAAGTGGTATTCGTTAATCTCACGGGATTCAACAGGAGATTGCAAATCGTCAAATTGGGATCCCGCATAATTTTACGTCAATACGGGGGCCGCCCAAGAAATCCCTTGGAATTGCATTGTAGTGATTATTATTTTCATGTACCTACCTACTTTTGTGTCAATTTGTGTCTAACTAAACAATACATGGAGTAAATTGTATTTTAAGTTACATTGTGTAGTTGATATTGACGAACAGACGTCATAAAAAGTTTATGCAAACAATAAGGTGGTGAATTGTAGTTGGGCCATAGAGTTTTATAGTACCTTCGTAGCGAAGTAATCTGCGTTGATTTGGTTGTCCTACAATGGTAATCCCTCGATGTAAGGCAAGTACTTATTATGGCTAACGGGTAATATACACTACTATGGCTTCTTTTAATCATTTTCTATAGAAGTAGGTAATAATCTGTGAAGTTGTATGCGTTACCTACGTATATGTAAGTATAGTTACCTAACATAATCAAGTGTGTGTGTTAGCTAAACTGTTTCTTTTTGTCTAGAAATAAAGGATTATAAATTTTGTCGTAGTCAATCAAGAAAATTGAAGAATTATACGTTTTTTTCGGATTAAATGGCGGTCCATTCCAAAGCTTAATTTGCAAGTTAAATAATGTTGTTTTCTTCATTTCTGATTCGTTTGTGTAATGAAATGACCGTCATTTCGTAACCTAACGCACTTTTTAGTCCTTGATGTTTGGTGGTTTTCACTCAATTAACCTACCAAAGATTTTAACTTCTATAACTCTATGTAGCCACCTGACTGTAGACTGTAGTACTGTAGTTAAAGGTTTTTGTAGTCACATCTGTTTCATATTATGTAGTTCTTACATGAAGTAGCTCGTCTCTACATTACAAAACTTAATATTTAGATAGTTTTGTACGTTTAAAAAAGCATCAAGTAGGTAATGAGTAAGTATGCTCGTCTAACTTTAAAAATATCACATTAGATTAACTTTGACTCTTTGAAATGATAAGCTGTGTAGTTGCGCGATCGTTGTGTTTGAGATTTTCTAATACAAATGTGCCTACCTATGTTTGTTCTTAGCTAAAATACAAATCTTTTAAGCAGTAATGAAATAGTGTGGTAAGAGATATAGTGACCACTAGCGATGTTAATTTAGAATTGGGTCAGCGGACCGCCGCGTAGCGCGTAGGAATTTAAAGAAACTACGAGCCGTTTATAAATGATTCGGACATTTCTGAGCTTGTTTGTTTTCATTCAACTCGCGGTCAAACGTGGCGAGAGATGTGGGAAAATGTACATTGACATGAGTATTAAGAGCATTATGAGATTTTATGTCTTATTCACAGTGTGTAAGGAATCAAAATTTGTTAGGAATCTACCTAGGTACTAAGTAAAACTATAGGTACTTAAAAATCGAGGTTTAATTTATCGTTGTTGGTAACAGATCAATTACATTTCTTCAAGAGTTCATCAACCTTTCCAATTAAATCTCGAGCGAATAAAACGAAACTAACAACTTAAAAATAACTTAAAATTTTGAAGAATTTAAACAGTTTTCTTAGAATTATAACGATTGTAATCTGTAAAGCTGTTCCTGCTTTATATCAATCAATAGACACGTGTGTGTTTATGATAGAAGGTAACAATGAGGGTATTAGCAAAAACACGTTATTTTCAGTCTCCCTCAGCCTTGAACCACACGCGTGTACAGTCATAGGTACCACAATAAAATACCTATTATCTTTATAGCCTTTTCGATAAATTTATTTATAGCAGATATTTGAGTTTTATGGACCATCTGTTCTGCACTTTTACCTGCGCTCTTCTTATGATGTATTTAAGTGGATACTTATATGGATTTAGGATAGGTTAGTTTAATATTCATTTCTCTAATATTTTGAACCCATCCGCCAATGCCCAATATATCTGCACCAAGGAAGAACCAAGAACCAAGGGCCAATGTGTAACGATTATGATTTTATTAATGAAAAAAATATGTTTACATGACTGCTTGCGATTAGAAGGATGTAGTACCTTTTATTTATATTGAAAAAAAAAACGTTTAAAGACGTGCGATACTCCAACTAGTTTAACTAAGGGAGTAACACAATTATATTGACATGTTTGGCTATCCGTACCAGACGAGGGGCTTTAAATTTAATTGAAGGGATGGCCCTATACCGTCGTAAACGAATATACCTTAATGGGGACGATACATGGCAACGGGTTTATCGGATTTGACACCTACTTTACAACTTAGCTTCAGTGTTTTTATCGTAGTCTCTTTTATGTTACTACCGTAGCGTAATATTAAAATCTAGTAACGATTAAACCCCAAAAAAAATAAAGCCCTCTCTACCTCGTTATTACCGCAGGTTTGATTTCAACCCAAAGATTTATGTTGCCAATATTTTCCTGTCAGGAACTAATAAACAAGAAACTGCTTTATAATGAAAAACTGCTTAGCAATATTCTTAAGTCACGTCTGCCAGCGCTTTTGAAATGTCTGCAATTTTAATGAAACAGCAAAAAATATGAACTTGCTACGTTAACTTCGATTTTCAATGCACGCTCTGGGGCGGGCGGCTAACTGAATAATGCAATCGGAGACGAATATTTACGCTGCAGTATATTTTTTCTCAAAGCACTATTATGTTGGAATATTTTCCAGCTTTTCTCAGTACAATTCCAATTTCTTTACCTTTGAGGTGCTTCTCTTTATCCAGATTTCCCTTGGGAACCTCGTGTTGTCATCCAGCAATTTACTTTAGCTGAGATTGCGTCTTTGCGTGACGTGATATGCCTTTCTTTACCGAGAGCATAGATCTTAAAGCAAAGTAAGTCACTCCCTCGGTTGCCTTCCTTCCCCTATCGAAAATTGTTCGCGGAGAATTCGATACTGAGCCATTACTGTCAAAAGTTAGCCCGCTTACACTAACTAGTTGAGAATGTTGGCCTGGATAGATGGACGTCACAATAACTGGTTGTCAGACGGCAACCTGATACCTTCAATACCATTGTTTGCTTTTGCTTGTTTTGCCACTAATTATATAACTCGACAAAGTGGGTCGGCAAATAATTCCCTTAAGTAGTTCCTCGAGTCCACGTGTCGAGATACATTCCTATAAATCATACCTACTTAAGTAATTGCCCTAAAAGTTTGCGCGTCTGTCTTACTTTTAAGCGGTGTTTGTTAAGATGTAGGACAGTTAGATGGATGCCCAATTTGCCCAATTAATAAGCTTTCAGAAACAGCGATACTGTTTTTGATCAAACTTACGTCTCGCGAAAGTTTTAAGGCAAAATATTCATTTATTAATTGATGAAATATAATGAGAGCAATATCGTTTTAAAAACTTGTGCTTGGAATAGAATATTATCGTAATATTAAATAGTTCTCAATCAATAACCGTCTAGAAGCTCAGGCAACGTAGTTACAATCTATCATTCGTTATCGGCGGCCCACATTTTGATAAGAACCGTCATGTCTATGATTGTGACAAACTTTTTGGAATTTTCCCTCGTTTTGTGTTTCTATTAATTAAGCCTTTCTACAACATCGTTTATTTAATTTTAGAGCAATTACTCGTACTAAAACAGTTAAGGAAAACTGAAAGAAATACGACCATGATCATTTAGTAATCATAGTCGAGGGAGCATACGTAAGCGTCAGAAGCTCACCCTCTCTGGAAGAGGTCCACATTGTAGAACTTGTAGAGTTCGACGGAGAACTCGAAGGTGGCCTGCAGGTCGGTCATGGTGCGTGGTGGAGGGTCGCACGGGGCGGGCGGCGGCGTGGCGGGGGCGGCGCGCCATGCCTTTGCGCGGGCTGCACTAGCGGGCCGCTCGGGGCCCGCGCCGCATCCGGGCACTAGCACCGCACTGCACGACCACACTCGCGACGCTCAGCCTCGGCCCGGCTCACCGCGCAAAAATAGCGAGCGGAACGCGGCGGCTGCGACCAGCTTGCGGCTCACAGTGCGGGAACCAGGAATTCATTTTTTAGTGGCGGGCGGCACGCATGCGCGCCCCGCCGCGCCGCCGCCCGCCGGCTGCAGCAGTGCGCGACGCCGCCGCCGCTCGGCCCGCCAGGTGTACGCTCGCCGCTCGAGCCGCCGCTCGCCGCTCGGCCGCTCGCCGAGCGCGACGTGCTGCTCCCTCGGGAGGCGGCTAAAGGTCAAGGGGCGACAGACCACCCCCGCGGCCCCCGCTCTCACCTGCCGCACGCCGCACGCACGCCGCCGCTTCTATACGACCGATGACGCCATTTTATGAATACCTGTCTAAGGCAGGGGTGCGATTTGGGTCGACCTTTGCTTTATTGAGATTTGATGTTTTATGGGCGCGCAAAAAGGCGGGCGGTACCGGCGCTGTCCTCTGCCCGATATAAAACTAATGCCGGGTATTGCCGGCTATTTCGGGCGCATACCCACGTGCTGAGATATTTTTAGTCCTTCATAAAACAAACTTTCCTACTACACCTATTTATTTGTTAATCTATTTGTAACTGAGTTTAGCACAACTCAGAATAGAGTACCAATCTACTCAAGTAGGTAATTATTGAAAGTAGAAACCTGAAAAAATAACTATTGTATTCGTACCACGACTACTAAACTTTTTAGCATTTATTCGGCCCTATTTACTACAATTTGATAACACAGGCCTTAGACACAGCCACGCGGAGGTTTGAGAGTGAATCGTATCACTCACTGCTTACTGCACCTGCTTTACCTTCTTAGCTCTGCGTACATTCGATTAGTGGGCTATGAATAGCAGAACCACTCACCAATGAGTAAAAGCCTCTTATTCACTCGGAAGATATAATAAATTGAATCGTTTCTTTATAAGGAACCCTTCAGGATTTCCTGGAAGTGATATTTCCAATCAATTGAGATAAACGCGTAGGTGGTAAGGATTTCCCCCCCGGTGGGTTCTCGCCTTGTAGTGGCGGGGGGGCTCAGTACCGGCGGACTGGTCATCTGCTGGGAAGCAAAGAGGAACCCGAGGAGGACCGCTCCCCGATGCCTTCCGGTCGGGCTTGGGTTGAGCGGTACTTTGTAGGTGGCGAACCTTTTGGGTGGCGCTACTGAGGCGGACAGCCTGTGTTGTATGGGCGGCACAGGCTGTTGAGACGGTGCGTAGGCTGCGGGCCTTATGGGGGGTTCCGCAGCTGAGGCGGGTGGCTGGGCTGTATGGGCAGTCCAGCTGCTGAGAGGTGGAGGCCGCGGTGGGAGAGGACTGCCGGTATCACGGTGCGCCGCTTTCCCTACCTCCCGCGGCCTAAACGGGGTCGCCACCGTTTTTTGATGGCGGACGCGGTGGGGTCGCAGGGGAAGAGGAGTGTCGGTATTCCGGAGGCCGCTCTCCCTATCCTCTGCGACCGTGTGGCATGTAGCGGGGCCACAAATCTGGCTCGCTGCGGGGAGACCGTGAGTGGCGGAATCGGAGAGTCCGTCACTCACCACTGGTTGGTCTTCGAGGAGGTGCGGCTGACGTGTTTGGTGTTTCGACACGTTAGCCGCGGAGAGAGGGTGGGCATTTGCCCGAGAGGGGTCTGCTTTGGCGGACACCGCCGACGGGGTTCGCGGATGTGTGCGGAAGCGTTCCCGTGTCCCCGTCACTTGGCGGCGAGAAGAAACACCGTGGGGTTTTAGCCGGTAGGAGTCCGGCATAACCCTTCGTCTTTCTCCGCGACGAAGGGTATCCACGATGGATTTCCCCAGGTAAGGTGGTAAGGATTTAGGTAAAATGTTTCATGGATTACTGGCAAAACAATTGACATTTTCGCCTGAAGCGTACTTGTATACTTACATGCAAATGTCAATGCTTTTATGTAGGTATGACCTCGGTTTGATTAAATATCGTGGAATAAATGTCAAGACTAAGAGTCATTTGACGTAATTACAAATTTCATATCGATTTTCGCGTAGGAAGTTGTTTTCGAGTTTCAACTAGTAAATGAATAACGCAAAGATACATATGAATAACTCATAACCACCTATAGAGGTAGGTATGTAAGTTGATATATCGTGTTTCACGTATGATAAACAAATGGCTTCCAACACTTCCAAGCTTCCAAACCTCGACCATTTCATAAAAATACCTATTAAAGGTATGCATTATACTTTGAAGATTAGAAAACCTGTGAATATGAAAGTATGACAATAGCTCCCGCCAGCGCCTGTTACACAATGTAGGTACCTACTTAGAGTACCACCTACTCGTGCCACTCTGCTTATTGCTAGGTGCAAGAACCGTGTGGTTTAGGTAGGATTACCTATAATATCTGCTAGCTTTGCCTGTTTCGTTGGATGGAGTAGATGTCTAAGCCACGCATTTACATCTTAACAAAATAGCTTATGTTATTCTGATCTACTTATAGTAAGTAGGTCAATATGTAAAGTTTCATTAAAATCTGTTCAGTGGTTTTTACGTGAGAGCATTGATAAGTCATGAACACAAAAGTTTATTAATTTAAGAAATGTGATAAGCACCTTAACCTTTAAGGTAAGTGTATGGTGTTTCACGCCTTCCAAGGACCAAGTATTTAGGTATTTATCGCGGTAGTAGTCTGCCCCTAAGTTATCGCATGCAATTAGATTAACTAGATACGGCGACGTGGGTAGTACAAGTAAATGCGTTAATTAATTGACTATTAATTCCGTGATGTGATTATTGCCAATGTCCTTACACGCAGAATGCATAGCAATTTATCATTGGTTCAAGTCTAGCTTTGCGTATTTTGCGTATCACGATTATTGTTAGTTATTTTATTCTGCAACCATGCACTATGCAAAGCCGCAGCCGCCGGTTACTCATGTTTTTGCAGAACTTGGGCTCACATTCCAAAATTTTACAAAGCTGGTTCTTTTTGTTTTAGGTACTTACTTCTTAAAACATGTATTAGATTGCTATTATCCCGAAAGGGTCTTGAAAAGATAAGCTACCAGTTCGCGATAAAAAGTGCATTTAGCACAACGAGCCAAAATTTCTACGATAAAGTGTTCAAACGCGCTTGAGCTGCTAAAATATAATCCAAAAAGCTTAGTTAAACATGAAATAAGAGCGCATTGCATCACAATGTAACCTCTTTGCTTTTCAGTTTGTAGGACGAGTCCAGTGGCGGCAACATTTATCATTTTTATTGCGCTCGCCGACAGCAGGCCGCCGCCTCGGATTTTAGCAATCCTTTTATAGTTATCGAGGGTGCACTTTAGATATCTATGGCTTTACAATTTATTTCTTGGAACTATTTTCTCATGGGTTTCAGGATATTTTCATCTTGTGTTGGTAAATAGGTCTTAAAGTATTTCAACGATTTTGTTCGTTTCTTGCAGGTTAACATGTAAGTATATTGATCTTCTGGGTATGATATAGGTATGGGGTAAAAATAATCTAAGTAAAAAATAAAAAATCTCTAAATAAAAAATCTAAGTAGGTAAGTATGTCACATTCCATAAGAATAAATTAATTTTTAATCAATGAAGCATTCGATACTATTTTATGACTTGTCATAAGGTGAAGATAATATTCCCTTTTCTATGCACAAAGGCCCTTAAACACAAATTAATCGATAACGGATAGAGAACTAAAGCCTTTCATTGTACCTAAATATTTAAAAGCAGGTTCCCACTTTGTAATGCATGAAAGTTACATAATTTTCAAAGAAACTAGGACTCAAAGAAAGAGTTTGCGAAAGAAATGTTAAAGAACTAATTGCGTAATTCATGATGTCGCTGAATCCGAGGGAAATTACCTCACTTTTCACTAGAATATGCAATTTACTTTGCAGAGTTCTTTTACATTTTTACATTCGCGCTGGCGTTGCACGTGGTTAGTATTCAGTAGGTATTTACAGTTGGGAAATACAGATTGACCGTACTTGGATTCGGTTATTAAACAGAGGCTAAAGTGTTAGAGCAAATAATCTACTTATAGCTCGAATATACGTAGTTTGAGTGTTCTTGTCCGATAAAAAACCGGATGCGACATATGAAAATGGGAACAAGCCACGAAAAAGCTATTTTATTTTGACAATTTAGGATCAAATTTTCTGTTGCAGAAAAGCCTGTAATAATTATTGCTACATCAAATATTGTGTTGTATTTTTATGATTTTTTATACTGCCTAGTACTACCTACCTAATAGAATGTTAGCTTAAATGTGCTTTTCTGAAACTTGATCTTAACTTCATTAATAGAATGAAATAAGGCGTAGTTTACAGAAAAACTACACTACCTAGGTAAACCCTCCAATTTTCTACTTCGTGCAACACATAAATTGTATAACGACGAATTTCAATTCTACTTGGGCGTATATCACAGCATATTGCAACGTCAATTTAAAAATATATTTCGCGAAACTCCAGCATTTTATTTCCTAAAAACTTTTACTTCAAAAAGAGTTTTCATTCCACTTAGTTTTTTGACTAAAATGGCGCATTGAAGCGAGAGTGGAGCTAAATTTCAGGTACACTACTGTGGCCTATAGATACGAGTAGGTAAGTAAGTGCTTAGCACATTTTTCGTTGATAAATTGTGGAGTATCGTTCTAATACTCTTTTGAGCATACATTAAAGTTAATTCGCAGTGTATCCTACTAAAATTATTAATATCAAAGTTTGTGGCAATGGATGTTTTTAACTGTTCACACAAAAAACGCTGCATAGATTTCAATGCAATAATTCAGTAATGCAACAAAACTTCAGAACACGTATGAAGATATTATGTAGTGAAGTACCTATTGGGCAAAAGTTAGATCCTATCTTAAGTACCGTACACTTTACTATACGTCGTCATATATTAAACCAAAGTAGAAACTTTAAGATTTATGTTTGACTAGCTCAGGCTTATAACTTTGTCTATGTGGATTAAAAGCAAATAGTGAGGAAGGAAGTAAAACTGAAACCTAGGTACGGTACATGATTTATACTAAGTAAACTCTGCAATTTTGTTGAATTATTTGGTATAATAATTAATTTAGATGCTTAATCACAAAATGTTTTATAAAATTAAGCCTGCATTTAGTCATTAAGCAAGAAGTAGGTATTTCATTAAAGTTCAGATGAGTTTTCCGGTCGGTACATGTGTACCTATACGAGTAGATTTTATTAATAGAGGAAAGTAGTTTCATGTGAAACAGCCAGCTGATTCTCTTCCTTCAACAGTTTTCAACTTACATTAAAGCAAACATGATTTCATTTCTCGTTAGACGTCTCGAGAGCGTCCAAGTAGATGTTAGTTTAATAAGTCATTAAGGTGACTCGATGTAAATGGGGAAGAAATTACGAGGTCGACGATGAGGTTTTTAACGAGCACCAGAGCTAACTGGTAGAAAATATCCGGTTAATTCCACCCCGTGCCTGCTATAACCGGAAAAATCTGGGCAAATCTGGTTATTAGAGACCCTTGGAATACGTGCGCTAATTATCTCAGAGTTAGATGTTACGGTTATTAGGGTATTTGCTTACTTAATTAAGGCGACGTGAACCAATCGTCATAATACTGATAATTGTAATATGTTTAATTTTTGCAGTTGGTAGGTAGGTGTTACGCTACCTATAGCAAATTTTTTGATTAACTTTATGTGAACTTTACTTTTCAAAACGTTCAAAAGATATCAACTACCTTTACCTACCTTTACTTACTCGTAGGTTGGCTACCTACAAGTTGATAGGGTACTTAATATTTTTTACAACCCATCAAAACTTTTCACTAACCTCCTTCGAGACCAAACGACAGTAGTCAATAAAAAGTACTTCAACCACTAGAATCCTTTATAAAGGCTATGTAAATACCCAACGAGGGGCTTGCGTGCTCCCACCGGTTTTATTTACACAGTTTACGATCAAGCTTAATTGTTTTGCCGAAAATGCTAATTTAAAACAGTAATTCTTACGTTGAGTCACGTAAAGGGCGATAGACTGAAAACATGAAGGAGCTGTTAACATTGTTTGCGTTGGGTTCTCGTGGCGGATTTAAGGTTATGTGTTAATTGCAATGACTGGCTGATTTAGTCATTGTCACGAATTATAAAAGTTACAATCTCATGAGAGGGGAAAGACATGGCAAGGAACCGTGGTGGATGGTACCTTAGTCGAGGGTTTAGGTAATTGCCCCAAAATACTGGATAGATTTTAAAGCTAAGTCGAGTCGAGAGGGTAGGCATTTGTCCAAAAACCACTGGATATATCGTAGCCTAAACATCAGAATAACACGCTATAATAATGTACTAACTATGTGTGTGTTTGTTTCCGAGATTTGACTTTAAACGCGTATGAAGACGCGGGCAGCCTGTCTCGAATATTATATCTTCATTTTAACAAAACACTAACATATTACTAAATTTGAATCGTTTCCTAGCTCACAACTACGTGCTACCTCATTTCACGGACTACGTTGGATGCAATTGCTATCAAACTAGGACATATAGCCTATAGTGTATAGCATATAGAGCACAACGATGGGTCCTACACGCCACTTCATTTCCTGGTGCCGCCGGTCTCTCCCCGGCCGACATACGGTTATATGAAATCGATAGATTTGTGTATAGCTAGAGATGAAATGTCCATCTTTTCTGTTTAGTAACACGAGGGTGTGAAGTCGTCTGTATATTGTAAGCGTTGGAGCTTAAAGGCATCGTTGTATAATAAGTGAATCACACACAAAAGATTCAAAGTTGTCTTTTAGATTAGATCTCTGTAGTAAAAGTAACAAAGTAGGAAAAACTTTAGAAATGTGAATTTGCACCAAAGTTAGGTACCTATTTCTGACTTCGACCAAGTCGTTTGACAATTACTTACAATTTGTATATCGTCGTTTTTAATCACAAGAATTTAATGTAAAATTAATTTTAACGGCCTTTTCTCAAACTAGCTGTTACTTCTTATATCTATAGGTACATACATTCTCCACACATAAGTAACCAATGCCGTGTTCCAAAATTATACATTATGTACGAAGCAAGACCAAGTAAACGGAAATAGAAATGTGTTATTATAACTGAAGGGGAAGGCAGAAAAAAGGCATTTTGATGTAATACAGCAATAGCTAGTTTAATACGCTGGTTGCATGCTCATAATTGACGTGCTAAGCGCAGCTTTACGCTCTTCTTGTTTGCTAAGGGGCCGATATTGCATCCTAAATTCCTGATATTTTCTTCAACCCCCCTCTTCTTTTTATACAGAGTGTTTATGAACCTCCTTTCAAATTTATAGGGGATACATTTTTGAAGGATACAACTTTTAAAATTAAACTTCACATAAATAAATCTTTATGAAATGTCTATAAAAAGTAAAAGAATTGAAATAAACTGCACCACTCCTATGATCAAACCGAGTATTTATTTGAATAACTTCTTGGTTTTATTCTATATTGTAATTTTTCTTGAGAAAAACCATTTTGGAGTTTGAACTTGTACAAAAGAATCAAAAACACCCTATAGAAGTATAGATAGATGCTCACTTACCTTTTCAACGACGAATGGCGTTCAGAGATAAAGCAATATTGTTGTAAGACGGAAAGAAAATATTTGGCGGCTGCAAATATTGTGCAGTTTGAGGTTTCTGAAGAAAATAAAAACATACCTTATTGTAATTTGTTCTCGGTTCAAGGTTTTTTTTTATTATCAGTAAAATAACCGTTCGTGTACTTACCCGTTTTTCAAAAATAATGTTCTTTAAAGGCTAATTCTCAAAAAAGTGGCACCGTAACCTGTCAATCAATTAATGTTAGAACTTTTTTTTTACAGTACGTCCTAATCGTATTTAAATTATCAATTATTATTTAAAGACACTTTCTACATCGAGGCCTAGTAATTAAAAGTAAATAAAATGTATAATATTATATTAACTTTAGTTTGTAACTACGTTTTGTCGTTCACTTGACGTGTCCCGACGCCAGATGATTTGAGGTTAAAAATAAAATAGAAAACATTAACCAAAAAAATATTGAGTGCTTTACGTAGCTAGTCAAGTTTGGGAGCGAGCGAATTGGTTTTTTAAAAAAATAATAAAAATTAAATTGAATTAATGATTTTAATTAATTCACGAGACGAGTGTACAGAGTTGGATGTACTACACGAATGAATCTAAAATGCTAAACAAGTCAAAACGAGCAGTTAGGCCACCCAGAGCTTACCGATGGTAAGAATGCTGAGCTTGCAGCTTTTATGCTCTTACAGTTATGATACCTCCTGGTCGTGATGGCATAACTCCTCCCTCATCAAGTGCGAAGTCATCTGACGATTCTGAGTCACGATGAATTCGCAACAACTTAAGTTTCCATGCAAGGAGACTAATAAAACTTAAAATTAGGAATACATAAAGTAACATGGTAGCCAGACTAAGACTTTGGGTATTTATGATGGGATACGCGTCACTTTCAGAATTTTCACTTACACTTTTTAAAATATTAGAAAGATGTTTCACATTGTCCAAATTAACACCTTTTATGTTAACTTTAAATTTTGCACTGATATTCACCTTTTTCTTAAGTTCGGGTAAACTAACAATAGGGGTCACTTTAAAGTTGGATTCTGCAACCGAAGATCGTCGCCGTGCTAATTTGATGTTACCGAGGTACATTTCACAGTCCACGTCGATTTTAATAAGATAAGTTCCAACAATTGATTTTCTTATAGTATCTTCTCTACATTTTTCCGTGATAACGGTTTCTGTGCGAATATAGATTATCCAACGCATGGAGCTTATGCGTTGTACTTTTACTTCTTCAGTTTCCACTGGGTGAGCTTTACACAAAGTAAGATTAGCTTGAAATGTCATCAGCTGTTGAATACAGGTTGGTTCTGGATACGGGACTTCATTGTGTTCTTTACACAGAAATTGCTCGGCTGCTATTTCTTCGCAGGGACTGCTAATAGGTAAGTATTTCGAACCTTTTGCCAAAAGGAATGGATATTTCGGAATAATTATACTAGTAAGTTTCGTAGAAGGATCACGTACAGGTAAGGAGTAAATTTTATAATAGTTATAAGTATTACCGTCAGTTAAAGGGATTTCAATAATAAACGTAATCTGATTTTCCTTAACATAAGCCTTAACTACCATTGTTCTTTCTATCTTTACTAAATTACTTAAACTTACTGGATACACAAGGTTATTATATTTAGAAATAAAAATTAACAAATTTATTAACTCATTAGAGTTAATAATAGATTGATGCAATACTGATACCTTACTTAAAGCTAATGCTGTTTCTATTTCATTTACAGTTGAATATATCGTACGGAAATTATTAATGAACAAAGTATACATACCTAGTATGTAAGTGGAATAAAATGAGTTATTTTCCTTTGTTGCTATATTTTTAACTATTTTCTCAATATGTTTTAACCTTTCATCTATAATTAAAGTGTTGTTATGCAGAGTCTCAGTAATATTGATCATAGTGTCAAACATGTCCGAAATAATGCTCAGTTTCTTTTCAATTTTTGTTTCACTACCATGAATTTGAGAGATTATTCTATCATACCTAATAGCATCTTCATGATCAAGATTACCAGTTACAATTTTTATCAATGATCCTAAAGGATTTAAGAGTCCTCTTTTAAATCTACCGGAAGGTACAAGTTGTTGAAACTTTTCAACAGTCATGGTATGCAAACTCTGAGTTTGTAATCTAATATTATAAAATTCATTAGTGAATGGTTTATGAATATCTACTATTTTCTCAAATTCTATATGTTTTTGAATATTAAAAAGCAAGTCATCATGAATTTCGCTCAAATCTATCACCTTAACTACTGTCCATTTGTCTTCTTGTCGACAGGCTCGTCCTAGCTTTACAGGTAATATACCGGGGTTATCGTCAACGTTCTGAAGTTGAAGGGCCTGGGTCATCGCCCATACTATCGTCAGAGTCACGCACCACCTGTGGAGGACGTTTTATATTTTTAATAGGGACTTTCGTTTCCCTTGAGCCAATGCGAA
Source organism: Anarsia innoxiella (assembly GCA_947563765.1). Lineage (NCBI taxonomy): Eukaryota > Metazoa > Arthropoda > Insecta > Lepidoptera > Gelechiidae > Anarsia > Anarsia innoxiella. Next base: position 3,612,760 of record OX387404.1, on the reverse strand, counting down.
CAGGTACTATATTTCTTTCAGGTTTACCGATTACTATTGCTTTTTGATATCTGGGTTTGTCTTTACTTTTTCTCTTATTTATTTCCTTAGCATATATTACTGTCCCTATTTCCAAAACAGGTTCTTTTTCTCCGCCTTTCTTTTCTCTAACTTTTTCTTTTTGACTAATGGTGTTTTTACAAATATATTCATACAAGTACTTAAGACGTTTATTGTGGTCTTTTAACAGTTGCTGAGTGAAACTTTTCTCAAAATCTACATTAAAGGCGTCATTGGAGCTGGTATGACCGAAAACTACTTCAAAGGGTGAAAGATTTGTTGTTGAATGTATAGTATTATTATATGCCATTATAGAGTATGTCATTATTGATGCGGCGTCTGTACATTTTTGTTCGTATTTAGCGAGACGGTAGATTTCAATAAGAGTGGAATGAAATCTCTCGACTATTCCAGTGGAGTTGGGATTGTTAGGGGTGGTTATGTGTAATTCAATTTTGTAAAGTTTAGTTAGCTCCTTCATAAGTTCATTGTTAAACTCTGAGCCTGGATCACAGGAGATTTTACGCGGTATTCCATACATAGAAAAGTACTTGATAAGTGCACGTACTGTTTCAGGTGTTGAACGGTTTGAAATCTCGATAGCCTGTCCTAACTTACTAAAGGCGTCTACGAGAGTCAAATAATACTTTCCATCAATGGTAAAGAGGTCTATGAACACCTCTTGGAAAGGGGCACTTTGTGTCTGTGTGAGTTGAAGAAATGGTTTTAAGGGTTTTCTGTCATATTTCATTTTTTTACAAGCTTCACAACCATTTATGACTGCGGCTACTGTAGCTGGCATATTTTCCCAATAGTAATTTCTACGAATTCGAACTGTAGTTTCTTTAATTCCGCGATGACATGTGGGACCTTCATGATATTTTAGAATAATTGCCCTTTGTTCGTTCTCGTCCTCTACGTAAACGACTCTTTGAGTGCATTCGAAAAACTCTACTGATCCGCGCTTGAACAATTGTATAACAATTCTGGAGAAATCTTTCCTATGTTGTTCGTCTTCAAAGTATAAGAAGTACTTTGAGTTTGGTTTAATATATTCTTTTAGAAATTGTTTAATTAGTTGGTCATTATTGATTGGTAAGAATATTTCTAAAATTTTGTGTTTTTTATTGGATTGGTTGGTCACTTGCAATTCATTTTTGTGCCATGTGTGAATAAGGATTTGATTTGGTTTCGTATCGATGGCTTCATGCAGGATAGGAATTCCAAAGGATTCTAATTCTATTGCCGAATGTGCGGTCTCGGTTGAACTCGTGTCAGGTATAATTGGATATTCCAGATCGTCTGTTTCTAAATCACTAATTGTCAGTGTTTTTGATGTGTCTGAAATGGTTATAGTTTCGGAGTCGATACGTTTTTCAGTTCGTCTTAATTCTTGGAGTTTTTTAATTCTGTCATCTAATTCTTTCATGAAGTCTTCCACTTCTTTATCATCCTTATCAACATTGACTTTCATTGACACGTCTTCAGTATCAGAACCTAAAGCATTAATTTTTATACGAGAGAGAGCGTCAGCATTGGTGTTTTGCTTTCCCTTTTTATATATTATTTCGAAATTATATTCCTGTAATCTTAATCTCCAACGTGTGAGTTTGCTATTGGGCTCTTTTAAGGAATAGAGCCACGCCAAGGGTCTGTGATCAGTGTATATAATAAATTTGTGTCCGTAAAGATAAGGGCGGAAGTGCTTTGTTGCCCAAATGATGGCTAGTAACTCTCTCTCGATTGTACTATATTTCGATTCAGTATCGCTTAGGGTCCTACTTGCGTATGCGATCGGTTTGTCCTGGCCTATAGGACCTTGCGAAAGTACAGCACCTAGAGCAACTGCAGATGCGTCCGTCGTGAGTATGAAAGGTTTTGTAGGATCGGGGTATTGCAGCAATAGTGCACTTACGAGCAGCTCTTTACACTTCTCGAAAGCATCTGTGTATTTTTTGTCGATAACAATTTTATTTCGCTTTTTCAAGCACACCGTTAGTGGTTGGGTGACTTTAGCAAAGTCCTTGATAAAACGCCTGTAGTATCCTACGAGACCTAGAAAACTTTTTATTTCAGTTGTAGTTCTTGGAAGTGGATAATTTAAAACTGCAGTTATTTTATCGTCATTTGGTTTCAGTCCTTCTGGAGTTATGGTGTGTCCTAAGTACAAAACTTCTTTTCTTAGAAATTCTGACTTGTCAAGCTGTACCTTAAGGTTTGTCTGTCGAAGTCTGTCAAATACTGTCCTTAGCTTTTGTAAGTGTTCTTGTAAGCTCGCCGAAAATATAATAATGTCGTCAAGGTAAACTAAACAATGTATGCCTTGCAGTCCGCGTAATATATTGTCCATAGTCCTTTGGAAGGTCGCTGGTGCGGTTTTAAGTCCAAACGGCATACGAAGAAATTCGTAATGTCCGAACTGAGTACTAAATGCTGTCTTTTGTCTGTCAGTATCGTTAACTTCAATTTGGTGGTATCCACTTGCAAGGTCTAAAGTCGTAAAGTAAACACTCTTTCCTAATTTGTCGAAGAGGTCATTGATATTAGGTAGCGGATACTTGTCGTCAACTGTTATGTCGTTTAGTCGTCGATAGTCAACTACCATCCGGTACTTAACTTCGCCAGATGCATCCATTTTTTTTGGTACTAGATGTACAGGGGAACTCCATGGTGAAAATGATTCCTGAATAACATTGTCTTGTAATAGCTTATCTACTTGTCGTTTAATTTCTTCGGATTGGGCAGGTGGTTGTCTATAGGGTTTTGTGTAGATAGGGTCTTCGTGTTTGGTTCTTATAAAATGTTTAACTTGATTTGTAAATGTCAAAGGTAATTTGTCAGTATAAAAGATGTCTTTATATTCTGTACATAAGTTCAGAATAACTTGTCGCTCTTCGTCATTCATGTGGTCAAGTCGTAGTTTTTGTAAGTTTTCTGTAAGTATTCTGTCAGTACCTATGTCGGTTCTGTCAGTTAAAGAGTTTGTGGGTATTGCACTTTCGTTAAGGTCAGATGTTTTAAAAGGAGCAATTATAATCAAATCTATTTCGTCTTCTAAAGTGTTTTGAATCACTGTAGTAGCGTAGCCTTTACAGCAGGTGACTAAGGCGTCGGGCATTCGCACGCCTTTACGGAACTCTGTGTATTTTAAAATCGCATCACCACAATATAAGTCTGTAGGTATTTTAACTTTAAGTTCTGAACGTGGGGGAAGCTTTATTGTATAATTACATGTGTTATGAATTATCGGTATATCAATCGTTTTTGTTCTAAGAAATCCTCTCTTAAGGTCAATTACAGCATCAATTTTTCTTAAAAGATCACTTCCTATCAAACCGTCATATCCAGGGGCTACTTCATATACGTAAAACTTGTGACACTCAATGCTATTAAATGTAGGCATCAATGGAATAATTATAACTCCGTTATGTTCACTACTTGTATGCGTACTAACGACTTGAAATGGTTCCGAAATTAAATTTGCTTGAAAATATTTAAAGGCTTTTGCAGGGTTAATGAATGAACGAGTACTTCCTGTATCGATCATAAATTTAGCATTAATTTCAGGTAACGTAATATAAGGTAACCTTAATTTCGAATCACAATTTAACTCTATTATTTCGTTTTCTCTTTGGAGGCCTGTGTACAAAAATTTGTCGCCTGTTGATCGTCATAACAGACTTGCGATTGATAAGACTCATTCGTCTCCGAGGTCATGCATTCCTGCGTGGGCACATACTGTTCGACGTTATCGCATTCGGTAAGGTAGACGGGAGTATCGTCGCTATGAAGAACGCTATCATAGTATGGATCGAAATCATAATATGGATATTCATTTTCGACTAACTGAGTTTCATTAACAAGTACTCCTTGTTTTCCTGAGGGTGCCGTGCGCATAGAAGCTTCGTTCGGATAATTATGTCTAATAAAATGAGGTTGCGGCGGTCTAGGAATTGGACGTTGTGCAAACTGCTGGGGCCGCATAGGAGGCTGTGGTGGTAAATTAGGTCTGTATCCAAACTGAGGCTGAGGATTACCAAATCCAAGGTTTGGCTTATAGCCGAATTGAGAAGGGAATTTATTTGGTCGATTACCGAAATATTGTTGGTTATTCGGAACTGTCTGTCTAAATTGTTGGCTAGGCGGAATTCCAAATTTAAAATTGGGTTGAAAATTATTTGGGTAATAATTAGGAGGGTATGGACGAAATCCTTGATTTTGGGGATTTTGTGGGGGTGTGTCATTACTGAATTTAAATTGTGTCGATGGTTTCGACGCAGAATTGATAGAAGTTTTGTTACGGCTTTGATATTGTTGATGGAAGTCAACTTCTTCCATAACAATGGACAGTGCCTTTTCTAAAGTAACTGGATTATTAAGGCGAACGATTCTAAGCAAGTCTTCTGGTAAATTAAATAGAAAAACATTTAACGCCGTTTTATTGTAAATTATAATTTTACTTTCACGCATGGTCTCATCACCAATAAGATTAACTTTGGAAATCAAAGTAGCTTTAACGCTCTGAATTCTATTGCAAAATTCTAGAAAAGATTCACCCGACTTGATTTTTAAAGATTCAAGTTCTATAGCTACACATTCCTCACTTCGTGGGTCACCGAAATGTTGTATCAATAATTCCCTGAATTCATTCCACGTAGAGATGTCTGCGCGCTCGCTGATAAGTGAAGCTGCGTTACCGGTGAGGCGACTCGTAATAGTTTGCATAACATAAGTATTCTGTTCGTCATTACCACGAAATTTAGAAATTATATATTCACATTTTCTTATAAATAGACTAAGCTGCTTTTGATCACCACCGTACAATGGTATAATTTTAATAAATGATTCTGGAATTATCGTTAATTCTGCTGTAGCCATTTTTCTTAATTAATACAATTCTAAAATATTAAAAATTAAATCAATTCACTTTTATATTTTAGATTTCTCAATATTAATTTATAATAATAAAATTTATAACTTTTTATTTCACTTAATTTTATTTAACCAAAATAAAATCGGATTACGTTTTGAAATGAGAGAAGTTTAATCTCAAGTACAACGTGATGGGCAAGGAAAAGCGGGAAAGGCAAAAAGTTCTACTCACCAGTACCCGGAGAAGCCCATTTTCCGATTTTTCTAAACTTAGATGACCGTTACGTCGTCCCTCGTGACAAATTTCTTTGGTTCGCAGGATTCGCTCAGGTTTCAGCGCCAACACGTAACTTTTCAGTCTTTACACGAAATGAACGAGTTTTAGCTCAATTTTACACGCACACGCGTAGCGCACCGCCTGATGGATATGCGAATCCTACCGGCTGCGCCAGTCAAGTTTGGGAGCGAGCGAATTGGTTTTTTAAAAAAATAATAAAAATTAAATTGAATTAATGATTTTAATTAATTCACGAGACGAGTGTACAGAGTTGGATGTACTACACGAATGAATCTAAAATGCTAAACAAGTCAAAACGAGCAGTTAGGCCACCCAGAGCTTACCGATGGTAAGAATGCTGAGCTTGCAGCTTTTATGCTCTTACAGTTATGATACCTCCTGGTCGTGATGGCATAACTAGCTTGCTTATACCTTCCATATTTATAATTTTAGTATTTTACAACTGCTCTTAATACAATTTTTTGTAGATAAATGCAGTTTAAGTTTGTCCGAGGTAGTTTTTGTCGTTGTTCTGCCACCGCACGAACACTCCTATAGAGTAAGCACTATGTTACCCCCCGTGCCCCCTCTTGCATGAATCGACGCGTCCAGATGTCGGCCAGCTCCTGTTACAAGTTCCCGTGTTTATATCTATTGTAGGCGACGTGGAAAATAAAAATATTCGGCGAGCGGGAGTTTGTAACAGGTATGTTGTCTTTGTTCTGCCATTCAAAAGTCGAAAATTATGTACTAGTTGATGTGATCAAATTCGTTTGCATTATGTAAATTGGTGTTTATTTTCTTGTCAAAACATATTACGGGCATAAACCAAATAGTTTCCTTGTAATTGTAAAAAACCGTTAAATTGTCGGTCACCTGTAAGTCGTTAGCCTGCTAGTGTTAAACAAAAGACTAACCAATCGGGTTGTTTACCCTTCTTCTAAAGTACTTGCGATATATTTACGGATTGTTAGGCATTTGAAATCAATTTTTTTTTACTAAAATTTTGATTTCGTTAATAATTATTTAGAAAAAGTTTAGAATTATGCTTTGTTTATTTTTCGTTATAGCCTAAGAGGTACTTTGAAAAGGCTAATATTAAAGATAATTAAAATAAATGTGATTGATTATTCTAAATGAACTGTATTTTATTTGTTTAAACTATGAACCTGCGCACATTGTCGTTAACCCGCTGATAGTTTCAACTAATTTTGTATTGGATTGTCGGTATCCTGCACTTCTTATCAATAACCTGGATCCTGATATTCGTTCACCTGTCATCACAGTCATTAACCTGGACGCCTAGTATTTTTAAATGCTTATATTTCCTAAACTATTTGAATAATTTACTTCCCTCCACTTGATATCGAATACTGGTCTATATATCTAGCGATAACTGAAGTCAGAAACTTAAAATCGCAAACTTAAAAAAAAAATGCAAATTTAATTCAGCGGTGCCACTTTTTTGAGAATCAGCCTAAACGTAGTTGGCATTTCGATTTCATTTATTATTGTTAACACGCTTTTTTATTATTATTTATAGCCTGATATTCTAAAATCGTTTCCTGCCTGCCGTTTAAAATTACTCAAACTACTTTATAAATCAACTGACTAAACAATATGTTGATGCTGACAGGCATTTATTATTTAAATAAATGGGTTTTAGTTTTAGTGATTTTTTACGAGAAGAATTGACCTGTTTATCAATATGTTTAGGCACTTATAATGGGTTTCACATTAAACTTTCCGAATCAAATATTACTAAACACAAAAGAAAGTTAATACTTAGTACAGTACAACTGACAACTGTATGTCATTTATCTAGAAACGTCTATCAAGTCGGCAAGCGATCGTCGTCGGCGGAAGACGAGACGCGGCGTGTTAGCGCGGCTTCCTGAAACGATCCCTCAATTTGATTTATGGAAACTTCCTTCTACATTCAATTCCAGCATCTATTTGCCATGTAAATGATACTCCACAAACTTAATCTGCTGGAGGCCAAGTTTGAAATTGAAATCACAATAAAAACTATACGGTATCGATAAATATTTTCAGAAAAGAGATTTTATGCAAACGCTTATTTACTGGCTGAAAGTGCTCAAAAAATATTTTCATAAAGCCATTAATTGCATTAAAAAATAAAACAACTTTTTAAATAAATAAATGGCTTTACAGAATACCTACCGGCTAGCCATTTATAAATCATCCATTCACTCCCGAAATGTATTTCCTGAGAGTGTGATAAACAAACTCCTCGCGCTACATTTGTCTATGGCCACGTGACTTGGTTGTAAGTTTACAAATTGTTGTGTTCACGGGGCTACCTTTCTGGCTTGTAGGTAGCCGAGGCCGCAGCTCTCTTTCATTTGAATAATGTACAATGCAGGGTACGATCTGCAGCGTACGGACGCATGAAATTTTGAAAACCCTCGCCGAATTGGATAGAGTTAAAGGTGGGACGTTAAAGCACGTCATTTAAAATTCTTGTAGACTGTCATTTTGTTTTTATGATGTTTACTTTCTGTTACCGACTTAAAATTAACCATTAATTTGATTTCCCTTTAGAAAAATATTGGTTTGTAGTTTCTGGGATTTGACAGAAAAAAAAAATAGACATTAAATAAAAATAGACAAGTAAAACTTAAAAACATGATTTTTATTATCCAACCTTAACACTATATTATACAATTAAGTATAAGGTAACTATAGTATCTACCCACTACTTTGACTAAGGACACTGAGTGTCCAAGAACCGAACGGTTCGGAGGTTTGTTGTCATCCATTTCACTTTTCAAAATATTGGCTGTGAACATTTCTTTTTCAAAATTTTATTCGACTCAATTTATTGTTTTTTTTTTGTACCATAAACTAAGTTCGGTCGGCTTACTCCAATGCAAATTATTATCTTAACTAAGAATATTTTATTGTATTTTCTGCTTTTTATCGATTTTTCCACGTAAGCCCTATTAAATAAATAATGCTTGTTAACTACCCTACAGTAAATAGTACTGACCAACATCCTTTATTCCTTCAATCAATCTGATTTTAACAAGACAAAATAAGTCAAAAGTAATCAATACTTTCTTTTATTGGCATATGTTAATAATTTTCAATTGAGCTCAATAAAGAACAAGTTTCGACTTTAAAGATCCTCTCTAAAGAACTAATAAATATTCAATTACGTACTTTTTAAAACTCATTGCATTACATTACAGATGACATCTTACAAAAACAATATTCCTTATCGGTAACTATAGATGGTAACGTTCGTGCAAATAATTTTGGAACTCAGATTGACCTCGCATTCCATAAAACTAATTTAATTCTCAATCCGTTCTGACTTCACAAATGAAGAAGGTCTCAAAAGAGCAGGGGGAGTCGTTCCACTTAAGACCTTTGTCGTCTCTGTTCCACAGTTCTAGGCAGTTTTCTTCCTCTCCGTTTTCATAGCGGAAGTTGTTTGGTTCTCCGGCGTTCCAGTTGACGAAGGTCAATGGCCGACCGTTGGCCATCCAGAAGAAGTTTCCTTCTTCGGCTAAATCTGTGCCTGATGTCCAAAAGTGTTCGCGACCGTAACCTGAAATTTTTGAAATTGAACTTTAATTTTTGGTTATGTTTTTCGTAAGCTTCATTTTATTAACAAAAGAAGTAGATAAGTAAGTAAGTAAAAATTGTTTTCGCGTAACAACCTCCGCAAATAAATCGCATTAAACCTCATGAAGAGAAAAAACAAATGAAACTCTGCGTTGTTGTCTGTGGTCTATGATATACAACAGATAAAACCAGCCTTTTGAATAAAGAAGGTACCCAATACACATCAGACAAGAACATCTTTTTGAATTAAGAACATTCCTTAGTTGATTATTCTTGTACGTACCGGAATCCTTGACGTACTTCTCGAGCTCGTCGTTTTCTTTCTGCGAGGAGATGGAGGCGAGGTGCATCCCGTGGAACCGACAGTACTGCTGCGCTTTGAACCAGTTTGCCTGCAATTTTATAACAAGAAAACTGTTTTAGTAATGTACTTACTTAAGACATAGATAAACATTTTCAGCGTTATTACAGTATACAGAGTTCCAGAACTAATTGATGTAAATGTACATGACAATAGTTCTAGAACTACCTATATTTAAACCTATGAGGTTTAATAACGCATATAATAACGCATCAAATAGTTTTAAATAAAATTAATAAGAGTATACCCATAGATTTTATAACACGCCAATATTATCCAAATTGGAATTTCGTTTGATGATTAAACTTATAGATAAAGGCAAATTATTCATCTTGAGAATAAAGCACCATTTTTGACACACTAATAAAAGTTTAAATAAGTATATGATACCTATAGCTTTCTCGAAAGCGTCTACGGCAAAGTAAACAAAACTATTGAACCAACAGAAAAGTTCGCCTGCAGCGAAGAAACTCCAATCAATCAACGGCGAAGATAGTTTAATCAAATATTTATTACTTTGAAATTATACGTGTTTAAGTTGTTATTCAATGGAATTTGATATGATGAAAACATTGTGAAAATCGAGCGTAATTTTTCCATCAAAAACTTTTGAGTAACAATTTAGATGTGCCTTTTTCACCACCTACAGATTTAATTGACAGATAAACCAATGTCTTTTTCATAAAACATGACGTATTAAACAGAGGCAGGTATAAAATATCTGCCAGATAAATTTTATCTGTAGATCGTGAAACAGGCTAGGGCCTAAGTGTGAATGTTTTTGACTAAACAGCAATGTTGTGGTAATAGTATGTGAATATAGTCTGTAGTAAAGGCACAGGTTAATAAAATTATAGCGTAACTAGTAGTTTCATTCATTTAATCTAGAAAAACGGATTTTTATTGACATGGTTTCATTTCTCAATCTTTAATCTTTTAGAGTATCTATAAAAATATATCCTGCTTTTATAATATGATTTTATTTAAATTGAATTATTTTGTTGAAATCTCGTTTGCAGTATAGCGGAAGTGTATTAATACCACTCACAGGGAAAGTAATTGTAACGTAGTACATGGTAAATGACAGTAGTTCCATTAATACATCAGAAATAAAGTCTGCAAGTTAACTTTCCTTTTCTTGCAATTCGTTTAACGATGCCATTACTTCTTTCAATTAAAACAAAATGGTGGAATGAGATAACTACAGGTACTTAGATATAAGTTTTTTAAGATAAATGATTAAATAGAATATACATCGTTATAGAGAATTTGTATTATAATTATACTTATCTAATCCATTTCAAAAGTCTTTCAATGTTTTTTTTTATTTAAACCATGCGTGCCATTTGATTGATTTTTATCATGAGCTTCTGTAGCAGAATATTTTGTATAAGTACGTAGAGCTAATCACACACCACTTTGGCACGCATATAAAAATGGTTGTCCGATAAAAAACCGAACCCACACATAAATCAACCTGACATTATACATCCTACTTCGTCCTATTATTATCAAACACAAATTCAAGTACTTTCGATCAATGAACGATCTGCCAACAAGTGGCCTAATCATCACTTAAATAGACATTAAACATGATGAAAATTAAATTCAACTACAAGTACGAGTGCGGTAAAGTGGTCAGATCAGTCATTACTCAAGTAGGCTCAAGTGTAGGCCAACCAGCCTCATTCCATACAGTTGTGTAAGATGAGCTAACGATCAAGAAGTCTCATCAATTTTGAATACAATAAAAATTATAAGCCAAGTGCTTTCGGACATACTGCTGTTAAGTAATCTTGACACTTTGATGAATGGTCGTGTAAAAATTGGATTTTAGTTTTTGATTATAAAAAGGGAAGTTTTGACTGTATGCCCTTTTGATTCAAGTATTTGCTGAGATTTATTCGTTTTACGGCCAGTTGTGGAGAAGTGCGGCTAATGAAGTGACTTTGCACATTCGAGAGCAATCTTCGCGAAAGCTGGAGAGAAGGTTTACATTGGCATATCTTCTAGGCAACTCAGATGCATTTTATGTACTTACATACTTGTAAATGTATCAAAACAAACGACGATCACCAGCTAATCCAAATACCAGAGCGTAATAAGCCCTATGCATAAACTAGGCGAAGAAACTATCACCCGAATAGCAAGATTCTCAGCGACAGGTTCCAAAACGAGTCCATTGCGGATTCCGTAGCTAATAGTTTCACCTTAGTGCCGCAATACACCGTAATGTACGTAATGAGCGCGCAATCTTATTAATCAGAAATGCGATGGGGCAACACTCATTTCCTCGCCTATCTCATGTGTGTTGAAAATGTGCATTACCTTTGTTATACAATTAGATGAGAGGAATTGTTATTATAGGTAATTTATATTCATGTAAGATGATGAGTCCTATGTAGGTACCTTTATGGATGTTGAGACAAGATTATATTTCTAGATAAGATTTGTTTTATGGTCCTGATTTGGTCTTCCAAAAGCTAAGGTGTATTGACTGTGGTCATACAGAAGGCGGAAACAATGGATCGAAAATCTTAAATTTTAATTATGTGTTTTATACTTCTTTTTCATTATTCCTACCCATACAGTCTTACATATTTAATTACAAACAAAAAAAAAACAGCCAGTATTAAATTCGTCAAATCATACCTTTATTTAGTATGAAGTTTTTTCGACACCTGTCAATATGTTGCTTTTGTTTTTATTTCGATTCACATTTCCGGGTACACACCTCAGCTATTTAAATGCGTTGACTTGACTCTCCATTTGTAAACACGCTTATACAGTCAAAGTCTCAAGGTAGGTGTTACCTGTTATATCTTGTAATTATAATAACACCTACTTGCGATTGTAAGGCGATGAAAGTGAATTTGTATCTACAGCAAACAATACATCGGGTGTGGTAGAGAAAGCTTCGGCCGATCTAGTTTAATGTAACTTTAATATTACCAGTAGAATTGTTTAGTTAGGATTTGAAATAGATTACAGGTTAGATAATTGAGGTGTTAAGAACGTGTTTAGAACTACTAAAAAGATAACCTAACCTAAATGACTTCTTGAATTGGTATATTGGTTAGTTACCTACTTTCTTATTTAAAATTCGTAATTAAAATCCATTTTTTATTGCAATTCAATTGCATAACTTACTCTTGTAAATATTTAGGACCTTAAAGATATTTAAAAATGATTCTGAAATTAGAAATCAAGTTCTAAAATGGCTTAACGTTTAAAATAAAAATGATTATTCTGAACCAAACAGGCTTAAAATTTAAATGGCAGACCATCGAAAAAAGCTAATTAATTATGAATATCGGATCAAATACCTGTTTAACTCAACGAATGATTTTAATTTCAAATCTACGTGTTTGTCCCAAGACAGGGCTTTAACCTAATTTAAATAAAATGTCCTACAACCCGTGGGCATTGACACCGAGACAGATCCTATTTTTTTATCCATTAATTAATTACATTTTTAAAATAACGTTTGTAGGTCTTTGGCCTAACTATACCTATTTAAATCTGGTTCTAAAAACACGAGAAGGTAATAATGATTTAAAATTATGAAAATATGATGGTATATCAAAATGGAATTGAAATGCTTAATTACTTATTCTGTCTTGAAATTTTAAAGTAGAGTTTCTATTCTGATATTTGTAATTTTTATTAGGCAAGAGAAGATAGAAAAAGGTCTGACTACGAAAGGTCAATAGGGACACTTTCAAAAAATCGCAATTTTTAGAATACCTACAGAATTCTCTAGTTATTAATAGTAAAGTAGTATTATTAGTAGTTATAAAAAGATACTTGTTTAGTTGAAAAAAAAAAGTTGTTAATAAATAGTAAGTAGATATAAAAATACCTTAAAGAATATTCCTAGATAGTATTTCTTCTCTCCGTTTTTTAGCAGCGGCATCGTCCATCTCGTCACGCCAAGTTCGTCGTCATTACAGCTCGTGCATTCTAAAAATAAATAGAATAATTTTTAGTTAAATCCATTTTATTATAATTCAACTTCTGTTAAAAGACGTGTATGAAATAAGAACAGGCAAAAAATAAATCTAAAATTTTAAATTGCGTAGAGCAAGAAGAAATGGCAAGGTTACGGATGTGTTAAATGATTGATCGATAGATTCATATGAAATTGTAAAGTGGACTTTATACAAACTCTTTAATAGCCAATTTTATACAGTACAATTATTGCAACAATGTCAATCAAAATAAGGTTCAAAATGTCGTGTTACAGCAACTTTGCAAGCTTTATTGCCCCTCGTCATGGCATTACCAGCATAATGCTAACATGTGGTGAATAGGTATCGATTTTGAAATTGTTTGGATACCTTTTTACCGAAAATAGGACGTTGAACTACAGCTAGAACCTTTGCGCACAGTGTATAAGGTATAAAATGTAGTGTATTTTAAAGAACGTACTCGATATTGTCTAGTTTGGTTAGGAACTCTAGTCTACCAGAATATTATTGCAGCTTTATTCGCCTCAAATAACTAGAATAGGGGTATGTCAGCGTTAACATTTGTTTCGCGGCTCGTGAACATGTCGATAGATGCACTTGTATCGGTTCATAGAAGTCTTGTTATGATCCAAAACACTGCAATTGGACCTTTCTACTTCCATAACTAAATAACGATTTCTGAAGGTCGAAAAAAATTCATTGCATGCTGTTAATGACATAGGTAGGTAGGTACTGCTGAAAAGGTAAAATGTCACTGCCTTTTGTGCATTTTTTTTATAGATACGGAGTAAGGAAGATCATCATCAAAAACAGCGTCGCTTTGTCAGTGAAATCTTCGCTGCTCTCCTCTATTCTCTGCCGTCTGTTTGAGCACCTGATACGATACAACTTCCATTCCCACTGCTACTAAAATAAGCATCACTTGAGCCCGGATATCTGAGAGGCTGACTACGGATATACGGTTCGGAAACTCCACCAATGCTAGCCTTGGCTAATTTCCTGCTGATGGCCAGTTAAAGGAAATATTTAGCGAAGATCGGATATCTGATTAGTGATCGAGGGCTTAAGCAATACACTTTTAAAACGATCAAGTTTTATACCTAGTGTTAGATTGAAAATGGGCAGTGTAATTTTAAACTGCTTATTCTACAAAAATAATGCACTCGTACCTCTATTCTATCATGCTTCTTTTGATCTCAATAATCTTAAATATTAAAATCAAGTCTTCTATGAGGTATAGATATGAACGCCTATCTGACTAAATTTGTAATGAAAAAGTACAATTTTACTAAGTATTAAAAGTCTCTTGTAGGAGAAATGCATCATCATCATGTTACTACTCAATGGTAACTAAAACAGGTAAATAAACACATATACAACGACAATAATAAATAAATCAAACCATTTGTAAGTTTACGTGCGTGTCATTTCCGTTTACGAAATCAGCTGTTAACACTAGCCCAGCACACATTTGTTTTGGTACTAAAAGTAGAATTCTAGATGCTCCACTGAGATAAGGCAAAAAGCGTTAAAAGCCGAAATAGCAGTGAACGATGATACAGTGTTACGTCATTACGTAGTACAGTTACAACAGTAGGTATAAGTACTGAAAAAACAATCTTGATGGTTGCTATTGATAGTGGTATATTGTTGTGCTAATTTATGAAGATAACTTTCTAAACAATTGGCTTATGCAAATATAGTTTTCAATTCAATTTCCACCTTTATAAATCTTTATCGTACTCATGCAAAAATATAATCATTTGTGCGATTACAGAAGTCTTTCTGCATTTCTGTGACAGCCGCGTGGGACAGTCTTTCATTGCTCAAGATACTGTTCACCTACTGTTAATATAGTCTGTAACTATGACGTAGTTACGGTACCGACACGTTTTACGAACGCTGCGTAATTCAGCGAAAGCGATACTCTCATACAAGATACAAGCGAATTGGAACAACATGAGAGTAGCATTTATACCAAATTGCAACGATACAGATGAAATTATATTCTGACAATGACTTTATAAGGTAGCAATTGGTTTGGGGAGTGAACTGAATGCAGTTTGTATGATACTCGGCTTATGTTGAGAGATTTTGCAAATGGTGAGTTTTCAAAAAGTTTTTAATACTCGTAGGTACTTAATAATGCATTTGATGCTAAGAATATGCTGTTTCCATCTATATTTTATTTCATTCAATGATTAAATACCTATTAACGTGTTTTAATTCATTCATACAAGCTAGTATAGTATACAAGTTACGAAAATTGTAACAGGGAAAAGTCAGTCCTAGTGACGCCAAATCGGAGAAATATCCCCCATATATCGTCCTAGATAGTGATTATACTCCGCACGAAACTATCCAAAAGCCAAGACCAAACGCACTTCTAACTAATTTATGCTTTTACAAATAAAGTAGGTCATATTTTTGTCTATTTGCAAAGTAAACCACGCCCCTATGCTTGCAACAATTGCCTTATTTTATTCTTCATACATATTGTTAGTATTATGTTGCAATGATTAATGATCGAGCGTTTGTTAGCATAATGATGTATCGCGTGCAAGGCGAGGTTTTTGACTGTAAACAATGTGCCATCCTGTTACGCCTTGGATTCGCTAGCCTTGGTTCCAAGCAAGTTGAAAGAATATCGTAGAAATGAAAAAAATAGGAGTACAAGTTCATATACAAAACTAGTAAACTTCCTCATCCGATACCTGCCCAAGGTCCCTAGTCCCTGTAGTACAGTTATACAAACACGCAGGTGTTCAAAGCACATGAGAAGCTATTGAGAACATAAGTTTTTATCCATCTAACATTAAGTTAGGTCAGATCGTTCCGGGATCTCGGTTTAATTGGAATACAAGTCATAGAATAGAAGTGATTAGAATTTAGACGTGATGCATTCGGCATGAAGATGTAGGTACCTATCTATTCAGTATTCTAGCATTTGCTACGATTAGGTATAGTTTCCAGGAAACGTGGTGGATTTTAGGCTAACAATCACTAAAGAGCTATCTCTCAATAGTGATATTACTACAAAGGGAACGCGATTCCTCGAACAACTTCATATTTCATTCGTAAACGTTATTGAGTGCAGGTGGAAAGGAAGATTTCATGGAATACTTTGCCTAGAATATCTCTATTCGTAGTGTATTAGAAAGGATGAATTTCCGCTGCGTAATTCTAAAATTTCAAAAATAGAATAGAATAGAAAATATATGGTGGTTTGGTTAGGTAGATACTATCTAAACTCAAACTGTGTTTATAGTACAATAACCTATGTTCATTGAGTGTAAAAATCAGTTCTTATAAAAAAAATATACATGCAAAATCGAAAATAACTGGGTACTAAATGTGCCGGAATGCGAATAAACGTAGTAGGTATGGTGAAAGGGTAATATAAATGTTACCATTGGCTACAGTTTCATTGTTTCAAACTTAACTGGTTTTGTAAGTAAAAGCAATTCATTTTATACATTGTCATGTTAAACTGTAGTTGCAATATTTTGTAAGTACCTACTAGTTTAATTATAGGTACCTTATGTCATGAATGAAGTTTTTATGAATGTGTAAGTTATGTAACTTTTTAAATATTTCTTGCGAGTTTTTACGTCGGTGTAGAACCCGTAAAAAGAGAGCCAGCATTTGGTGTTTGGATCGTAGCAAGAGGAGAGAAGTGATCTCTGCCTATTACTATTATGTATCTATGTATGTACCTACATAATGTGAAAATCCTATTCTAATTAAAAGTATATACCTATATACTTTTAATTAGAATAGGATTTTCACCAGAGACTAATTTAAATGAATATTTTTGTTAAGACGCAATAAAATGTTACTATCTTCCACTTTCTCGTGATTGAGTAAATAATTACCGGTTTATGATTCAGAAATGATTAATTAAACTTCTTGCGTATTACGAAATTAAACAAACTTCCTCTGATTTTTTGGTATTATGTAAGTTGCAAAGTGCAAGTACCTTAAATTGTCATAATTTAAATTTTTAGTGGCTTCCGACCGAGAAGAGTGGATATCTTTTAAGGCCAATAATAGGCCTCCTATTTACATTGGTGGGCGTTGTACGTCTGTAAATGTTCATGAGTTTTATAAAGGTTCCAATGTAAGTTATCTTCCAAAAACTTTTAGCACGATGTACCATGCTATATGTAATACCTATTAGGGGTATTAAGCATTTGGATTATGATTTTTATATCGTGTCTAGGTACTTAGGTAATTATGCGTTTTCTTTTATGGTGCTTCCATATTGCATGTTTATTAACGTTTGTAAACATTTTATAACAAACATTTAGTATCTATTATGAAAATATTGTCATAAAATGTAGTGTCCTACACTACGCACCATTACCAAAAGAATTGCTTAACGACAGCTTAGCATAATAATTACGGATATCCTTAATTCCCTTTTCTTTTCTTTTTTTAATACATGGTTATTTTAAAAATATTACTCAATTTGATAACGATGAGCCGGTTGGGCAACAAAAGTACGATCAGCAAAGGTCAGATGTAATGTTATTAAATATCATTACAAAATTATTTTGTCGACCGTCACTTATGATGCCATTGCGCATCATTACACCTAGAGTGCATAGATTGTGAACTTGAGGTTTAAAAAAAATATTAAATGAAATTAAATTAAAGCAACTTCCTATACATAGCACTCATTCATAAATTCGTACTAGATGTTCATATTGCACTCTGTCACGAATCAATAGACTAGCCAGTTGCAAAAAAGGTCAATTAAGCTAAGCTAATGCTCCATTACCTGTCAATCACTGTCAATGTCAAAAAAATCTAAATAAGAAGTCACGTTTAAAAAAAACTTGGTTCGTGCAATATGTTTCTAGGGAAAGACTTTTACATTTATAGGCAGATTTTTCATGAGGGAGCAGATACATTAACACCCTGAATGCTCATGGCCACCCAAGTACATTCTTCTTAAGGACTTGAAAGAAAAAACTGGCTCTACCCTTACTTATAGTAAAGAGGTAATGACCAATTATCATACTTGCATAAAAGTTACTAATTAAAACCGGTTTGAATTTAAACTTCACTAAGAATACAAAAAATAAACAAAATTCGTCAACGTCAACAAGTTTACGTAGGTATTTCCCATGAATCTCCATTCGCATTTTCTCTCTCGTAATAAATTCGCGTAGGCATGTCAGTTGACATGTGCCGAATTTTAAATAACATGTCGATTGTTTTAAACTTTAAACGAATTTCAAGTCGCTTCATGTTTTATTGATAAACGGCGTAAAAAAGTTTGTTAATAGCTGTTTCTGAGAAACAAAAGACGAATGTAGGTATACCGGTTCGTGAAGTGTGTTGAGACAAAAACAAAAGAATTCGAATACCTACTTATTCTAGGAACACTAGAAAAAAGTATACATACTTAAGGAATGTTGAGCCAATCTTAACTCAGTAATACTTGTTATTAGTTGATTACAAGAAATTGTTATACAAAACTTTACCTGACTTCCCAGTGATAGAGTTCAATGACGATTGAAAGTTGCTGACAGTCTTCGTATCGGCGATCCAACTCATCACCAAGACGAGACCACACAGAATCTGACGGTGATTCATTTTCACACGCACTTTCTATTTAAATTCAGATTTGGAATTCGAATCTTCGAATTATGCTTTTGTTTTCCTTCACTTGTTTCTTTCTTAAGTTTCGAATTCGATTAACTCTTTTGTTTTGTTTTTTCTTTTTTCTGGAATTTGAATTCGAATTTTAAAATACACGACCAAGCAGTTACGTTCGGCCGTAACAAGTCGATCTGCGTGTCTAGTTTCCAAATGAAGTGTCGTGCTAAACCCTTAATGAGAGACTATTTGAAGCCGCGAGGAATTCAATTGCGGAACCTACTTGACTACTTAATTCTTTTCGAATTAAATAAAATATTCGATTGAGTTATCGTCATAAATAACATTAGCGGTTGCCTGTACTGTAAATGATTTGTTAAGTTATTGAGTGGTTTTTTGGTTAATGTTTCTTTTTAGTATCTAACAATTTACTATTTACTTATTTATATTTTTTCTTTCTGGAAGACATAGCTGTATCAGTACGTAATTTAAAGAACAATACTGTAACTAAAATATAACTGTGTTCATTAATTACCTTATTATTATTGTTTTATATGAAATTGAATCATGGTATGATATAAAACGAAACAAAATCTTTAATTTGGTCTAACCTAGGATTACCCGTTTTTAGAGCACCAATATCCAATATAACAAATGACAAATACATTATCTAATTTATTATTTACTTGTAAAACTAGTTATAAAAGCTAGATTTGCATAATTGCATTTTATTATTATGCAGAAAAGATAATCTCAAGAATCTGAACATTTTAAAATACTTCTAGACTTAACATTTTAGCTTTTTAGACAAAAACCTGTAATACATCATAAAGAATTCTTATAATATATTCGCGGTGCAAAGATTAATATGAGTGTGCAATGTGCATCAGTTGTTATTGCAACAACGAAATAATAATCAAGATATTCATGCGTGTAATAAATAAAAGTCAGGATTGCTGTATTAAAGTATAGGCTTCAGGCAAAACCTTCTCGTACTTTAGTTTATGAAACATTCGAATAGAGTATACGAGTACCTACTCATAAAATTGTAATGCGAAAATAATTGCACGCGATACTAGTATTATTTATTTCTTTTTAAAAGCGTTGAAGGATTATTATCTTTACACTGGCCAGTTACATCCTTGTGTTTAATTATAACAAATATATTTAACAGCTTCCTTCCTTTACGCTAATTTTTAAGCAAACAATTTATTAAGGAAATATGGTCATTAGTTTTATAACCCTATATGTTATAGTGATCAAGCTATTAGAGGTAATTCGTTACATTTCGTGGTTCATTTAAATTGGTCGAGCTATAAAATTGTGATAATCAATGCAACCTTCCTTATTTTTATGATCGAGCTATATTTTTATATCTCTAGTGAGAATCTTGGGTTTTCTTAAGAATTTCAAGGCTTTCCAGTTTCTCTTAGATCTTGTGCTAATCTGAATATGTATTGACTATTGTTTTGTTTTAAAGTCGGCATTCCATTACTATTTTATTGTTAAAATGTGACATGTTTAGAACATAAACTTTATTTCTAAAGCAGTGACTTTTATTCCAAACGCAAAACTACTTAGTACGTTTTTAAAAGTAACTAGGTACCACGTGAGCTAAAAAATTATTCAATGTTATTTTAACTCACCGGTAATAACTATAAAATACGATTGCTAATAAAATAAACACAAAAAGTTGTGGGAAATTGATGTTCTATTTTTATTTCTAATTACAACTTGAATCAATTGGAAACCGGAATATCACAAAAACGGTTAAAATTCGAATTGAAATTCAAAACAGTAATCCAATTTCAAAACTGATTCTAAAATCAAAAACGAGCTTAGAATTCTGTTCAATTGGATATCCGATGCTTTGAATATAATAATTTGGCTAAACCCTGCCGGTGATTGCTTAATCTGCACTTGACTCCGATTGATTGGGTTACGTAACGGTTTATGCAAAACGTCTGTTAAATTGAATTCCATTATTGTTTCATCGCGAAATAGCTGAATTGTTTTCTATGTAGGCAGTATTCTTGTTGCTTTTATTAGGTGTTACTTTACTTCCTATGAAAGATGCTTTCGATTAATGATTATATCTTTTTTCAATGGTTATATATTGTTGGCTTAATATCTACCTAAACATGTAGGTACCTTACAATTATAAATAAAACAATCAAGAAAAGTATGCTATACAGCGGTATTTTCAATGCTTTCCTAGACCTTAGCTACTTGGTAAGGTTTGAAGTTAAAATGGAAACCGTCTCCTATCTTTTTTACACCGCAGACAGTTTAAATAGTTATTTTAAACACCAAGCTGTCAGGATTCGAGTAAATTAGATCAGATAACCGTCGGACTGCGGCGTAGATATCCGCTTCAATTTCATAGGAAATTGGCATTTCCCCAATGCAGTACGGCTCAAACTACCCGCTGACATTTCGTGATGACCCCTGACATTGTTGAACTTTCATTTTATTAAAGAGCGAGGATTAAAAAGTGTGGATTTCAACTAGCACTTAAACGTGTTAATGGCGCGGGTTGGCGCGGCAACTTCTTTAAGCTTTTTTAGGGTTCCGTACCTAAAGGGTGAAAACGGGACCAAAAATACATAGAATAATAATAATTATGGGCCTTTCAAACAACTAACGTGTTTTTTTGCCTTTTTTGGTCAATATCTATAGGAAATGGTTCTGAAAATTTCCTGCGCGAGTCCGACTCGCACTTGGCTTAATTTTTGGTAGTTAGTAAGGACTAATCTAAAAACAAGCAGGCAAAGAAACCAAAAAAATGTTTTTAACAAAAATAAAATTGACTTTCAGCATTTGATATTTTGTTTTGATTAAAATTTTCATGTATAATACATACCTACATATCTAGTTAGACTTTACGTAGTATTTAGAATTTTTCTGTAAGTAGATAGTAACTTGTGTTGACTAGCCTTTTCATCCTCTCGAAGTCTATGAGAAATCTCTACAATGTTGTCTAGTTCCAAGTGTACATGTACATCAACCTGGCTTTGCGCCTCGTTCTTACGTAACCATCTCGTATGAGAACCTGATCGCAGACGCAGACGTACCTAATGTCAAATGGTACATAAAATTCAGATACAACATCAAATAATAAGACATCTACCCATAATCTTAAATATACCATACATATTGATTAAGTATTGAAGAATTTAAGAATATTTTCTATAAAACTTTTATTATCCAGAAGTTCTCGGCGTTTTAATCGTTAAATTATCTTCTTAATACCTACCTAGTTTTTTATCTAGGTAATAATTAAGAGCTAAAAATATTTCTATTTTTATGTAAGTAGTATTGTAGCTATTTTATTACCAATTTTAATTATAGTATTCCATAGGTTAATTTGTATAAATTTATTTTTGTTACAAAATCCCTCGAACCCCTAAATAAATAAAATATGTTATATTTGAACCAGCAGAAAGTGTTATTATCGCCGTGGGAAAGTGTAATCTGTTTCGGGGCTTCAAACCGGTATTTAGTTCCGAAATTATTTAATCTTACTTCGTTGTACCTATAATCGGTCACAAAATTGCCACACGATTTAAATCATTTAAATTATCACACGGAAAAATTTTAGCACTTGGAAAATTCATTTTTAAATAGGTGTATACCTAAAAAACCTCTATAGGTACCTAAATTATAGTTTTAATTTTTTTTTCATTTTGTTAAGAGATTTGTTAGTTACTTGTAGACAGCTAGACGTCTAGCTAGAGATGGTCCGTTGCATTTTGATTACCGGTATTATTATCTATAGCAGCCCTAAAATTCTTGCAGCTTGAAAAACATAATAAAAGTATGAAGATCTCAAACTACACATGTATAAGCTCATCAAGAAATGTCAAGGATTATTAATTAAACATCCAACTAAAAAAAAACCTCATCATTTTAAACAAAGTCAGCCTAAGGTCGTTACATAATTTATAAATATTTTTGTGATTAAATAATTATGCTTAACACATTCCCGGCTAGATAAATAGGTATATATAGTTTTATTAAAGCTCACTGTCTAGTTTTTTGCGATACTTAATAATATCGCTTTTTGCGTCAAAAATATGGTAATCACTAGCAAAAAAATGAGGAAGATAAATAAAAAGTTGGGTTTAGCACGCACTGTCACGGTTGGAATTGCAAATTTGGGTAATGACTTGCGCGCGCGCAATGTACGCGTGATCGGCGCGCTCGAGCCGGGTCTACTAAGGCCCAACAATAATAATATAAGCGAAGCTTTATATAACCTTCGGACTGAAAGTGGTATTTTGTGGTCACTGCAAACAGCGGGCACCGCGAGGTTAGGTGGCGCAAACGCAACGCATCACATTTTAGACGATACTCGCGACCTTTGCAAGGTTTTTGTCTGAAACCGCATTTGTGTGCGTGACTAATATGCGAAACACTAGGTTTTATTAGCAGCAGCAAGAAAAGATCGAATCGAGTAAATTTTTTTGATGAAATATTGTCTTTTATTTAGATCTGATACTGAGTAATCTTGAGCGGTTGCAATTGTTGCAATTACTGCAAGTGACGGACCTTTGTGACCTTTGAATGAATTTAGGGTACTAAACTACGAAGTACAAAATGATGGTATCGTACCTCGCTCTCGTAATATAAATATATTTATTTATCGCCAATAACATTAAAAGCTTAGGTAATTTGTTTTATTGTTTTTAATGGTGGTACCTTCCGAGGTCTAAGCCCTAATAATACTCAATGACATTAAGGTCAATTTTGATAAACAAGAAAGGTTTTTTATTTTTTTAATATCCCTTCTAAAATTATTTGACATATTTGTACTTTTGACTCGCATTGAAATTCTATACACAAGTTTACCTGTAAGTTGATAAGATTGTTTTTATAAGAGGTAAGTTATTCGAAATACCAACTTCAAATAATTTGTTAGAAACTAAGAATGCTAAGTATAAAGAATTTTATACGCAATAATTATTGAGAAAAATATATAATTATTTGTCCATGAATTCCCTTCGTATCGCTTTATAATTCAAAGACGAATTTCTTTAGGATCTACGTGTGCAAATAGCTGTAAATATCAAATAAAGCTTTTAATACGCAAGACATTACGTGTGTTTGTATGTTAACCTTTAAATTCTTTGTCATAGCGTCTTTTTACCAATTTCATAATACCATGGTGACTGTCAGATGATAATTATTGGGTAAGAAACTATCTAGGAGTTAATTGGTAAATCCAATCTTTGACGGTTTTACTAGCACTTTGGAATTTGTCTGTTTGTTTTAATGGTTTGTTTACATTTCTCTTTGGAAAATATCTATTTACATTTCCTGATATGCTGTAATAACTAGCTGGACATTAGTTGGCGTATGTGCCGCTGAATGGTACATAAAATATACTTTGCTGTGACATCAATCTTTAGGTTATGAATTTCATGACCGATTCAGCTTATACACAAAATGACCATTTTCTTGACATCTTCTTTTATAGATGTCATAATCTACAAAAACCCAATTATCAATCAACCAACAAAAAGATTAAAAACACAAAAGAGCAAGCAACAATGAAAACAATTCGAATGAAACGACAAACTTTTAACAAAGCATGAAAGAGAGCCTCTTCAGAAAGATTATTACAACTAATCAAGTATTATAAGAGGTTCGTGCAACCCTGCTCTTTAGATTGCCATCAGCTTCCCAGAGGGTATTGGAGACGCGAGTTATCTACTAAGTTTAATAACCACTAAAGGGCAAGGACGCAGAGACCAAAGACCTCAGAAATAGCACCTATATTTAGTTGTCCATAGTTATTCTTATTTTGAATCCAAGGCAATTTATTCTCGAGCGCATTAAATGACTAAATGACGTAGGGTGTCTTGTCAGATTATGTTCGTTTCTTTTGAATTCCGTTTTCAGTTGGCAGGGTTGGCAATGGCAGAGTAATATAATTTTATTGCACAGGATGTGGTACAGGTTTGTTAAGTCAGGGCTGTGGCCTTAATTCGTAGATCTAGATCGTATTTTGTCTGTAGGGCTTCTAATTGGATCGTCTTGAACTTTCAAGATCGGGTTAATTTTTCAGAGCGTAGGTAGTTATTTATTGTTTGATGAGCACATAAATTTTTCCCATAAGAACATCTGTGATACAAATCTACTTGGGCAGTCTATAAACATTATTTTATGACTTGTCTGATCTTAAAACGATTGGCTGGGTTCTGTTGGAAGATGTATCTGCTGTTCTTATTGTTGACCGGATACTCATATTGAGAAGTTTTTTCTTTGATAGCATATTGGAAGGACGTAAGTAAATATTTTCCTTACTAATATAATTTTAACCGTATTTACACACTAAACTTTACCTTTAAAATGTATTATTACTGCTTATTAATTAAGAGTAATGGACATAAGCTTCTAATGCACTTAAGGCCTAGAGTGACCTAGTTTTAAAAAGAAACCTACTGCTTTGAAGACCATCTTCCTGCAGAGTTTAATAGGTACTTAGGTATATTTGTACATAAGATGCTTGATAAAATTGATTATATTATTTATAAATATGTTTATAAATATTGCGTATAATTTTAGGCAGTCTTTATAGCTATAAAGACTGCCTAAAATTATAATAAGCTTACTGAAATAAGCAAAAAAAAAAATTCCATCTTTCGCATGATAGCCTGTATAACGAATTCAATTAACATGACAAGCTATTGTCAGTGTACGATCACTATGATTGATACTTTCATTTGTTCCAGTGCTCGGTGAATAGCGTTGATTTGCGCGGGCGCACCTCCCTACAAAAGACATCAACGCGCGCTCGTAATGAGGCTTTTGTTTCTGTTTAGATGTAGGTGCTTTTGAATGGAACTGATGAAATTATCTGGCATCACAGATTAATTATGATTAATTAGGTACTTAGTTTAAATGAATAAAAGTAAATTTATATACGTATGTTTGTTTCACTATCTCGGGGCAAAAAAATATTTCGAACGTATTTTTAATTTCGGCTTGGGATCTAGATACTCGTATTTACAAAAGATATACCTAGATACTTATAAAAATCAGTGGGATGCAATTAAGTGTTTTCTGACAAAAGAAAAAGAAGGAAAATAGCCCCCTTTTCCCTATCCTTACACAGTGCACATGGTTCGAATAGCCAATTCAATTCATTCAACAACACACAGGCTCATATAAATTCTCTCCCAATTCGTTTGTATTTTGTTTATGTTGTTCCTCCGCTCGCTGTATTGTGTTGTGTTGTTATTTGTTCGATCGTGTTTTGTTTATGTGCGACTGTGTTGTACCGGCGACAAACGACGGTATCGAGACTCGATCGGTTTTTGTTTATAGCAGAGTTCCAAATAAGTGAGAAACTCTCTCACGGGAGATCAAGGGAACGAACGTATACCCCAGTGTCCCTTTTAAAAGAAAGTGAAGATATTTAATGCTATTAAAAAGTTACAATACTTAAGGCAGACAGATATTTTATACGTGTCTCTGTTTAAAACGTCATTTTTTATGAAATAGTCATAGGTTTATTTACATACATATCTGTCACGCCTCTCTCCCATTGGGGAAGGCAGAGATCCTTCCTTCCCTTGCTACGATCCAAACACACCTCTTTCGCTTCATCCTTTTTCATTCATTAAAACCTCTTTCTATTGAAATTTTACGTTTTTTTAAACAATCGTACTTCGATTATAGTTTAGAAAATGTGCAGGTATATGCAAAATATAGACAAAGTAATTTTTGTCATTTCAGTAGCCTTTAAACATAAGAATCTTTACTTTATAAACCTAGTCAGTTGTAGATACTTACTTAAAACATAGGACAGTTCAACCTGACAGACTCATTACTATCTCAAACAGGCCTCGTTTGACCTCACAAGTTACCTCACACAGTGTACACCCAGCTAATGTCATGCTACGATAGCAATTGGATCTGTGCATCTCCCGTGAAGAGAAGCCTTGGGGAATTCCGGTGGATCGAGTGACACAGCCCGCTGGCTAGTTTACTTTGTAATTTGTGCTTCAATATTTGTGTTAAGCTGGACGTAAATTGGTCAAATTGTCTTGGTATGTGTAATGAGTGTGTAAAGGGTTTTCTACGACAGCTATACCATTAAATAGGCTAATTGGTATTGGTTCCATTTATGTTGATTATAAGCTGGAAAGGTTTCGGAATTAAAGTATGGTAGTGGGTAGTTCTAGCATAAAAATAAGTATTTACCTATAACTAATACATATCAGACTTAATTTTAAACAAACACATATGTATCCTGCATAAGCATAAAGCAAGCTGTAAACTACAGTTTTCTACTTCTAAAACTAAGTGCATTTTTATGTTTAATATTGTTATTTATATTGGCAAGATTGGTAAGCGTATTTTAAGGCAAATGCCAAAATATAGGTGCATTTTGCGATAGTTGACTGTACATATCGAGTATATTTTTATCTCTCTCTCTCTGATGCTTAGATGTCAAAAACGATAGACAGAGAAGGAAATAGTTTATGTCGGGAACTTAAAATGAAACTAGAACTACAATTAGAAGAGTTAGTAAAACAAAGTGCTTACGATCATTCTGATCCAAATCACCTTCAAATGGTGGGCCGTTTAGATACTTTTTCCTACCTGTAACAAAAAAATATTATTAATTCATAAGTACGCAGAATCTTTAAATAAATATCCTTTGTTTCACAAACATTGAGGAGTAGGTAATGTAATTTAAAAAAAGAAGCGTCAAAGTAGATCAGCAGACATTTTGACAAAGATTCTAAATTCAAAATTTCTTGTCAATAGCATTAAAAATACTAATTTAAATTTCTCTTTCTTTCATCCACAAATCCATGTAAAAGGAAATTGTGGAATGATGCAGGAAATGCAAAAATTTAGCCGTAGTCGTCACCACCCGTAGATTATACTCTTACAGCCTGCAGGCTTTGGAAAATGGGACGGAGCCTGTGACGTTGCTTTTTGCTGTACCCAGCGACGCATGTAGGATAAACTGACATAGATTCGTTTTTAATTAGAAAATGAGGTTTTATACCGAGCTATATTTTTAGCCTTTGATTTGACGGTATGTCTTTAAACTCGTCGCCATGGGTACTAATAGAATTTGTATTTTATGCTTTTTCTTCAATATTACTAAATACTTTACTAAACACTAGGTACAAAAAGCATCCACCATTATGAAAACAACCAAGACAACCCAATCAGATACGAAAAGCGTCAATTTCTGAAAGACGCTGCATCAAACAGCGACCGGATTATCATTATCGCAGGGGAACTTGACGTAGTTTGAATTCGCTCGGAAAATTCCTTGCAGATTTCAGCATTGGACGAACAAAGTGAATTATGGGAGATTGGGGGAAGCTCCAAAGGGGGGAGTGGGCCAAATGGGAGCCGCCGTTAATTCCGCTTTCAACCGCAGTCGGCGTCGCCAATCCCGCTTTTACTGTATGCCAGCCCCGAGCGAGAGATGACCCGTTTTCCCCTCACAAACTATTGTGGCTTTTTCAGCGCAGTTTTTTACTTTTAAAGTCTCTTCAGCTTGCCTGTGCTTGTTGCGGCTGATAAGTTGAGGTTTATGATGAAAAAAGATATTTAAGTGTTATGGCGGGTAATATTTAGCACGTGACTTTTTTATTTGATTTTTTACTTAGTTTTTAAACTGTAACACGAAATAGATACTACAAACTTTTGTGTAGCTAATTAAATTTTTTACAATGTTAAGTAGGTAGGTTCGATACCTACTATATACATAATAGGATTCACTTACAAGTTTAAAAGACATAATATTATAATTAAAGAAAACATCAATTGGTACAATATTTTAACAACTTTAACCATTCTGTTTAAGGTAGGTACTTAACTACGAAAGTACAATCCCTAGTAGAGTAGGTACTTATACGGTTCAGCGGAAACAGAGTAGAACATGTAGCGTGAATACAGGCTTTACTAAGTAGGGCGTAGGAACAGGCACACTACGTAGGCACCTAGGTACAGGTTTACCCTTGAGCATTGAACTTTACAAGGTGATCTTGAAACATCAAAGCAAGACAAGTGAGATTCCTTCAGATACAGCTACGATATAAAACGATTAAAAAAGAATATACTCAGTCTAAGAAATAAAGAAAATAACAAGAAGATAATAAAAGAGTTTAGATTATTCAAAGTGGGTCGTTTTAAAAACAAAACAAGTCGTGATTATTATTGTAGGTGCTTAGATTATTTGTATTTTATTTTTTTATAATTGGGTTAGTATCTCACGGTTTATTTTTGCTTAAATATCTCAAAAGGTGTTTTGATATCAGGTGATGATATATTTTTATTCGTTTATTTTTATTGTTGCTTTTTTTAATTTTAATTATGTTTAAGTGACTTTGACATTTTAATCTGTATCGCATTTCTTACATTCTAAGGCACAGAAAGTTACAACAGCTTTTTATACGTCTGTGTTCTAAGGTTATATTGCATTGTTTTCTTGTCGAAAGTAGAAATGAAACGGCTATCACTTTGTAAATAACCTTTAGCTGATAAATAAAATGTTTTTGTTTTTGTTCTTCGGTGTCTGGGTGATGTCTGAATGTCATACAACTTGACATTTAATTTCTATACTTTTACAATCTATTCTATTTTGTTATGTTTTTTATTAAAATTAGAATTTTAATTTTCATTAGCATGTCTAATTGTATAAATTTTATTAAGATTATTGTTAATTTCGATATTATTACTACCTATATACGTATAGGTACCTATAAACAGTTGGCTATAAGATTTACCAGTGATTTCTCTATTTCGTAAAATTGGATGCGTAATTGGAGTAGGTACACTAATTTTACCTTGGGAAAGTGTGTTTGTGGCAATATTTCGTAATTATTTCATCTTCTTCGTATGGTCAGGTCACACGCACGACAATGTTTGTCCACAAACATTACGGTCGTCTTTTTCGTAACTTGTTACGAGTAAATAGGCATTTCTTACTTGACCACTGTGCTTGGCCCTCAGAAGTGTGTTTAAGTAAAGAGGTAGTAACTTTAAAACGTAATCTGCGTAAATTCAAACTTAAACGACTATTTATCACGGTTTAATTAAACGTAATATATGTACCTACGCTCTATCGCTTCTAAATTTTAGACATCATGATAATTTTATGCACATATGATAAAATTTTAAAGAACTTTAACCAAACCACCCTGACCTCAACAGAAAACTAAATACATGCCTTCAGAATAGATGGAGTCAATCTGTTCACTCTCGACACTCTGCAAGCTGTCGTCTTCAGCGTATTCCTGTCCATCTTGCTGGCCATCTTCAGGAGACTCTCTTGGGATCCTCTCTTCCTGATGCTTCCTCACCGGCAGGATTTCCTGAATCGAAGGCGGCCGTATCGTATCCCTCGATAAACCAAGTTTCTTCTGAATAAACGCCTCCAATATTTGCTTGGTGATCTTGTTCTGCCGCGCCAACTCTTGGATATCTGCGGAGAAAAGGAGAACAGATAAAAATGACTGCGCGACAAAGGGACAGAGAAGGAAAGAAGTCATTTTTATCTGGTTCTCCCTTCTCTGTGCAGAAGAAGAAGTGGAGAGAGAAGTTGTGCGGTGGAGAGAAGTTGGGATGTCAAGAAAGGAACTTCGTTTTAAAATTACGTTCAGAACTTGGGTACATTTTGTAAATATCTTAAAAATAAAGAAACAACTGAAAACCCCCGTTTCACTTTCTACAGATAAAAAATATTTGACAGATATTTTATACCTGTCTCTGTCTAAAACGTCATGTTTTATGAAATAGACATAGGTTTATCTGTTACTTCTATTTTATCTGTAATGGCGAAACGGGCACTTGGTACTATAAAAACAACTGTCAAAACACATCTCAATACTTAATCCTCTTTTACTCAAATATTTATCGTTAAAATATATTTGAGCTTTGTTTCAATTCAACAAAACGAAATTTTCTCACACACACCTATTAATTCCGAGATCTTTATCTCACTTGCAGACTTTTACATCAATTACTCAAATTACTTTATTACCTAAACATGTGTGCTATTATGTAACAACTAATGAACTACCACCGTCTCGTAGACGAGCGGCAAAAACGCTTGAATAGGCCAACAGATGTTTTTTACAACTGTTCTTTATTATGAACCTTTTCTGTTAATGATTTCGTTTTCATTGAGTGAAAGTTTTCTTTACACTACATTTTACGTGTTGATGTAATAAGTACTTTTATACAATATATAGCCAGTTGCAAGAAAGGTCAATTAAACTAAAGCTTCATTACCTATACATGTAGGCTGTCACTGTCATCGTCAAAAATCAGAATGAGACGGCACGATGTTAAATGGATTGGCTAACTTCCTGAGCCTTTCTGTTACTGGGGGTTATCATGTTACTTATTAGTCTTATTACAGTATATTATAATACCATTATTGTCTGGTATAAAATTGTCTGGTATAAAACTTGATGGCTTTTTATTTTTGGGTGAAAATAACGAAAGTATGTGGTAAGTTATTTCGCAAACGACTGTTAGTACTTTAGTACCTAGTCATGACGAAGTATATAAATCGAAGTATATAAGATGACGAAGTATCTAAGATGGCGAATTAAGTATATAAGACGACGAAGTATGTATATGGTGGGACGACGAAGTATATGCGACGACGAAACATAAAAGACGACGAAGTATATAAAGCGACGAAGGATATAAGGCGACGAACTCTATAAGACTTCGAAGTCTATAAGACGCCGAAGTATATAAGACGACGAAGTATATAAGATGACGAAGTATATAAGACGTCGAAGTGTATAAGACGTCGAAGTATATAAGACGACGAAGTGTATAAGACGTCGAAGTATATAAGACGACGAAGTATATAAGACGACGAAGTCTATAAGACGACGAAGTATATAAGACTTCGAAGTATATAAGACGACGAAGTATATAAGACGACGAAGTCTATAAGACGACGAAGTATATAAGACGTCGAAGTATATAAGACGACGATGTATATATATAAGCCGACGAAGTATATAAGGCGAAGAAGTATATAAGGCGACGAAATGTATAAGGCGACGAGGTATATTAAACGACGAAGTATATAAGACGTTGAAGTATATAAGGCCACGAAGTATATATGACGAAGAAGTATATAAGACTTCGAAGTATATAATGCGACGAAGTATATAAGACAACAAGTATTAAAGATGACGAACTGTATGAAATGGCGACATGCCATCACGACTACATGCCTACAATATTAATAAATCAATTTAATTTAGAAATAACGGTATGATGGCAAGCATTTGAGAACGAAAAATTAAAAGTTCTGGATTTGACTACGATTATGTGGTCCCCTCCTGGCGTCAAAACTGAATCCGCCCTTGACCTAGTGTTCATTAGATTTAAAAATCTCGTCTTTATAACTTTATGAAATGAAAATTTAATAGAGTAAGTAATCTGTTATTAGGAAATTGAAAAACATCCAAAGCTGTTTTTAAGTAACTAACAACACTATCAATTGAATTTCCCTAATAAAAACCGCTCGTCTACAAAGTACCAAACGAAAGATCACAAATTGGCCATTTGTTTCACTATTGTTAACAAAAAGCTACAAGAACAATGGCCGAACATACAATTTTATCAGGCAATTGTTTTCGTACAAAATGAGACTATGTAAGACATTGTTAGTATTGAATAATTATAGGGCAGTCAGGATATGTTTACTAGTACTTTGAGGTAAATAAACCTTGCTTTGTTTAAAGAGTTCAGGAAATGATGAGTAATTTTAATTGTATTTGGTTCTGTATGGTATTTCTTTAATATTCAAATAGGAAGATGTAAACACTACTTATTTATATGCAGGAGATAATGATTGACTGAAAAAAATAAAATTAGTTACCGTTTCTTAAGTGCCATCGCTACAAACTGTTTTTTTACAGGATCTTTAGTAACATTATGGCAGGATTCAATTCGATCTTATTTTGAGTAGACTTATAAATTAATAGGAACATTGGTATGTTTTTTCTAGAGTAGAAAAACCATTCGTTGACATAACGTCGTAACATTTTCAACACGTACTTACCTACCTAACCACAAATGCACATCTGAATGTTTTCAATTGACGTGACCTTATGTGGAACTCTAAAACTCTACAGGGTTTTTCATACGTACTTTTCTTCGTACACACAATACACAATTGATACAGGTGATAGGTTCAAGGATACTAAACTAATGAATCTATTGTAATAATGAACTTGAAGCTGCATTTTCTAATTACACGAGGAATGTGTGATATTTGATAACGTCGCTTTGTGATATGAAAGGTTTTGTATTTATTTTTTTGATTTATTGGCAGTATTCAAACTTGAGATCAATTAAGCTATATTAAGGCGTAACATTAGTGGTTTATTTTATACTTTTTACCTAGTTACTCGACTGCGCCAGAAGGGTTATGTTTTTCGAGTGTACGTACGTATAATTCTTTGGCACGCCCTGCAGCCTAAACGGCTTGATGGATTTTGGCTTCAGAGGTGTCGTAAGATTTGTATTTAACACGTTCAACGCGTTACGGGAAGTATTTGGCCGTATTTGACTTTCGGCCTGTGCGGCAGCTAATTGTCCTTGTCTTACTCCTGGTGCGGCGGTGAAAAAACTATGTTCCCATACACGGATAAAAGAGATAACTATATTCCTGACATTCATGCTTCATATATAATTAGTTTTTTATTATAAAATGTACGGGAAGTATTTTTGCGTAACGCACAGAAAAGAAATCATTTTCATCTAACGCGGCCCGGGAACTATTTGTCCGTATCTCCAACCCCGTACCGCACAGACGTGCGCCCGCGCGTCGCTTCAGTGTGCACTAGTGCGGTGCGGTGTGAAGTTCACACGTCTCCACGCTTCTTTTTGCCGTCATGCGTGAAATTCGAAATGAAAATTGAAATGTATATTACATTATGGATTTATCCTGTAGTTATCGTAACAAGTTTAAAATTATCAAATTATTTAAAAGTTTTTACATAAAGAAGTAAAGTTTACTCGGAACGCGTGTTGGACAAGAAAAAGTTGATTGAACCATTAAGTATTCATAACAATAGTCAAGTTCATTATTTTATGATTTATTCAAAAAATCATATTCAACTCATAATCAAAATAAAAATAAAAATTGTGTTGTAATTGTAATAAAAATTATGAGGCTTTTGTATTTACGAGTGTTCCACATCACTAGCGTGACATCTATTCTATGCGGCAGGGGAAGTAATTTCCCGTAAAATCACTGATTTTGAAAACTGCCTATAACTTTTAAAATATTGCACTGAACCCCGGGCGACGCCAGCTGTATATGCACAAGGGTTTAAACAATCAATTTGTTTAAAAAAATTGACCTGGTGATGAGTTTCCATGTCTCCAGAGACCTTTGAAGTCAGGACCTGATACGGGAAAATAGTGGTCGTAACGCACAGCAGACATTCTTGCTACGGGAAATATATGACCCGTATAGCACCAGAGGTAAGTTTAAGTTTCGCGTTGCCGCGCTGAAGGTGTTAAAGTGAGAGTGACACTGGGGAGATCATAATAAAGGTAGGTTATTTTATATACTCACTTAAATTTAATCGGAAAGAAATCAATGTTAACCATTAGGCACTTATAAAACTATTTTGATGCATTACTGCTATTACTGCATGATGTCCTCTGATATTCTTATAATACGAGTTTCTAAATCGCATTGAAGTCAAACTTTTCATATCAAATCCTAGTTCATAAACCTCAATCATGGACTTTATAAAGTTCAAGGAGACACTTTTTTATGATAGGTGACTTCACGAGGCCATGTGATCATATGAAGTCATATACCTATAGATATATCTTTTAATATCGATTAATTAAAAAAAAAAACTGTTTATAAAATGAGAATGTGATATATATTCCAATCGTATCAATATCGATTTGGGTTATATGAGTAAAAAACTACATGTAATTCTAAAATTAAAAACAAATCTATAATTGGCGCGAAATCAAGAAGCTAGTGAAAAAAGAGGCACCAACATTATGGTATTATTATCAAACTTACATAGTATGCAACTGACAGAAAAAAAACTAAAAAAAAGAAAACACAGCACATTATCTCACCCATCCACTTCCTAATGCAAATTAAATCATTATCATTTACATCAACTTTTACAGACTAGGCAAAACAACCATCAAGAAACGACCTCAGACAGTTAGGTACTATTTCGAACGAGTTTTAGCAAATCGTAAATAAGGTTAATAATATCGATGATATTTATCCTTTTTTTATTTTTCGTGATAGATAGCTCTATTGACGTTGGTATGTCGACATCTTTTAAGCATAACACGATGTAGGTACATTCTTGTGGTAGCAGTAGAATGTTATTTTACACATACATACATATCCGTTACGCCTCTCTCCCATTGGGGTAGGCACAGACCACTTCCTTCCACTTGCTACGATCCAAACACACCATTTTTACACATTTTACGTTATCTTAAAGTTTTCCCTTTTATTTTGTTCAGATTGTATATCTACCTACTTCTATAATGTGTTACATAGGTATGACATTAGATTCGTAAGGCACAGTTTTTTCCTTCAGGCTTTAAAGTAAAGTTATTTTATTACTTGACTTTAAGTTACTTAAGTACATAAACGGAAAGTAGGTATTAAGAAATTGGCTGTATATTTTATAAAAAACACTTTATTCGGTTAAGTATAAATTGGCATTAAACAAGACACTTCACTCTATAAATATATCTGATTATCACCTTCTGTATAATAAATTATTTTATTCTGTAAATACTTATTGAAACTTTGGTATCATATTTATAAATAAAATATCGATAAATAAGAAATGGGTTTCAGAAAAAGTATAAATGTAATAATGACACCAATTATTATGAAGGTGTAGGTAGATAATACTTTTGTCGCAAAGTCGGAAAGATATACTTTTATTATTATTTACATTTAATACATTGGTGTCTGCTTGATAATAAAAGTAAGGTATTTAATACCTACAAATGGAATTCGAATGGACGAACAATGTTCTTTAAGTTATTTTTCATAAGTACGTATATGATTCATCGTAGACCACTTTTTATGATGAAACTCTGGAGTGTTATATTTTATTTCTTATGTTAAATCCTATTATTATCTACAAAGTTCATTAAATTAAGACTTACGTCTTAAATATACATAAATTGTAATAACGTTTCGAAACGTTATTACAATGAGCGAAACAAGTTCACCTTAAATGGAATTCATCGATGAAGATGTGATCTTGAAGTCAGATTCAAATGATTAATGAAAATAACGAGGAAATATTTTATTTTATCATTTTGTAGCTGTAGCTTATAACGATTATATTCCTGAGTTACATTACATTACACTTTTTGCAAACATTATTTAGTGCTGAAGGTATACAGGATGTAACAGAAAGGGGATATAATGCCGAAACACAGCGAAAGTCCTCATGAAATTGAACAACATTCCCCAAGGAACATGGGTCGTAACTCGAAAAAAAAAATCGCCTCCTCATACAAAATGTCCGGTCAGCTGATCGAGTATATATGGTCGATCCAAATTTTTTTTTCGAGTTTCGACCCTTAATAAGTTTAATTCCTTGGGGAAAGTTGTTCAGTTTCATGAGGACTATCGCTATGTTTTGGCATTATACCCCCTTTCTGTTACACCCTGTATAGATAGGTATGTATGCTAGAGTTAGCTTTTAATCGATACCATCCGATTCCGATTCGATTCCTTTTTACCATAGACAAGCCATGGAACTTTGAGACATCTGACAGTTCCAAGAAGAGCCAACTTCCCATTTTCAGAATGTTCCTTAATCTAATTGTCTCTTTCAACACACACACGAAATGCTGAGATGCTAAGCACCACAAGGTTATCGTAATTACTATTAATAATCTTTATAGTTCGATTGGGCTTAATTGAGTCATTAAGAATAAGTTTTCGCATTAAATTAGCCTGAGGGTGGCACGCACACACTATGATATAAATAGCTTTCGAATTGTTAGCTTTGCGTAAAGTTATGTGTCTACTAAAACGTTGCTTTGAAAGTAACATTCTAGTTTTTCGTAAAAGTAGGTCTGTAATACCTTCAGCAATGAAAGCAATAAAAAGAATTTTGTTTGTCAAGTCTATTCCATTCTAGTTCGAAAAAACTTTGCTCTCTTATCCTTTAGTAAGTAAATAACTGTTAAAGTTACCAATTACAAAATGAGTCTCGAACTTTTACGTTAAATGCTTCCTTTAACTTTGATATGAGCTAGTTACAACTGAAACTGTTGCTTCCACTTTGGTAACATAACAATCAATTATTTGGTAACGATGGAAAACGTAACAGTAACACGTTTAGTGAATTAATACATTTTGTTACTTAGTTCATTCATTTGTGGTTCCGTGACCGATCGCCATAAAACACGAGGGCGCACCCAATTCGTTATCCAAATTGACTTTTTGACATTCATACTCGATAATTAAAGTTGAATTTGAATCTTTTCTTCTTTATAACACAGTTTCATCTTTTGTTAGGAGCTATTGTTAAAGTCGTAATGTTTTCGTAACAAAAGTTAGCCAAAATAGAACTTAGTAGATGGCATCAAATAAAAATAAAATTCAGCTGAAATTTGGGCTATCTAATGTAATAGTAGGTAAATTAGTCTCTACTTTTCCAAATCCAAATTTTAAAATGTATTTTACAGGAACTGTTATCCCAATCTAATCTAATCTAGCCAGTTGTGCACAGCTAGAACTGCTATATCTTTACAATTTTGCTTGGCGTATTTGTAAGTCAAGTTTAGCAATGCGAGTATTTGTATTGTCAGAGTGGTCAATCCCTAATGACGACTGACGAGCAAACACATCTGACATTTAGACGCAAGCTGATACACAAATCCCCGGATGTAGGTCAAGTGCAATTCACTTGCTTAGCTAATTGAGTTTCGTGTCCACAGTTTGGGGAAATCAGTAAACAATACTTAGTTACTACTTATATTGGAGTCTAGTTTTGTTTAAAACAGTGTTAAATGTATGGGGAGACCGAAATGTTAAAGAATGGCAGAGAACGTAAGTAGCAAAAGGTAAAGAATTGAACGTCTCATAGAAAAAGTTGTTGGTATTCATGATTAGGTAAGTCAGAATCAGGTTGTTCTATTTATCGGCTGATCTTAAACATCATCCTATACTTACCTATAAGTATCTATTCCTGTAGATAAGTCGAGTTTTGTGATATATTTTTTACAAATCAAAACTTAAAAAGTTGGGAATCTTAAAAAGAGTAAACACAACGCAATTAATAAATACAATTGAAGTTCCTTTACAAGTTTTTTAACCTTATTAAAATGTATGCCTTCTGATTTATCTGTGCTATAACTTCACAGATTTGTAGTGGTACATTGTCGTCGTGAAATCCGTCTAGCGTACTATAATAGACTGATTCTAATCGATTCTTGTTAACGATCTGCGTAATCGAATTTATGATTTTATTGCAAAATCCGTTCTGATGCTATCGTGTTCCGGAGCGAAGAGAATGGCCAACAAAAAGATAGATTTACATGCAGATTAGGTTTATCGATAGTTATTTTAAATAAATATGCCTTATTTATTAAAAGATTGGATTAGTTAGCGGATCTTGTCATGTACATACAATTACATACAATATCCGTCGGTAATATCGACACAGATAACTACGTAAACATCGGTTGGATGGTTTCTTTGTACCTGTACGCGTTTTTCCAATGAACAATTTGGCCCCCGACCTATGAACCACATTGGACTATTGCAGCAGATTTGTGCGATTAGGAATCGATATATTGCCGACCATTTTAATTAATACATAGCATAAAAATAATCACTACAATACAACTGAGGTACTCGGCTAATATGTAGTAAAATTTAAAAATAATTACATACCACAAAATATAGGTAAGGTAAGTACTTACATACATTTCAAAGTCTCACAAGAGAACCAATTTGTAAGAACC
The DNA here is from genome assembly GCA_947563765.1 of Anarsia innoxiella. Lineage (NCBI taxonomy): Eukaryota > Metazoa > Arthropoda > Insecta > Lepidoptera > Gelechiidae > Anarsia > Anarsia innoxiella. Next base: position 3,574,032 of record OX387404.1, on the reverse strand, counting down.
TTGTTCTTTAAAATGATATGAAAATTGGAGTTTTATAACGTTACGATTACAAAACTTTGAAGTGCATCGTTTAATTACGTTCCCAAAGGCAGACTCTTTCGCAAGACTTGAACTTGACCCCTAGATCGGACACGCCCACCAATTGACTATACAGTTAATTTATTGGATTAGGAATGGCACCGCCAAGTGCCAAAAATATTGTAATTTCATCACGCTTTTGAATTTATGATTTTGACACCACAAATACGATTCACGAATGTGCTTGGTAAAATATTCAAAACTTGGGTAAAAACTGTCAAATATTGGGTTTACTAATGTTTGACATAACTTAATTTGCAATAATTTCATTGGCTATAATTTCATTAGCCATAATTTTATTTGACATAATGATTTAGGTGCCATAACTAACGAAAGCAATAAAATTATTTGCAATAACTTTAATATTCATAACTAATAGAAAGACATAATCTTCATAATAAATAATTTTACATTACATACAATACAAATGAGATAATTTTAATTAAAGAAGCTATTTAAAGAAATAGATGCGAATTCTTAAGAGCTTTAGCCTCAAATTTGAGCTTATTGTAAAACTTCTAACCGCCTATTTATATTTCTTTTATTACATATTTGATTTGATTAGTCAATCTCTGTTTTATTTGACCTATTTATTACTCTAGCAGGTAAAGCAAGCAGCATGCAATGCATGCCAGCAAGCAAGCAAGCATGCAGCAGGTAAGCAAGCATGCAGCATGCAAGCAAACATGCAGCATGCAAGCAAGCATGCAGCATGCAAGCAAGCATGCAGCATGCAAGCAAGCATGCAGCATGCAAGCAAGCATGCAGCATGCAAGCAAGCATGCAGCATGCAAGCAAGCATGCAGCATGCAAGCAAGCGTGCAGCATGCATGCCAGCGTGCAACATGCAAGCAAACATGCAGCATGCAAGCAAGCATGCAGCATGCAAGCAAGCGTGCAGCATGCATGCCAGCGTGCAACATGCAAGCAAACATGCAGCATGCAAGCAAGCATGCAGCATTCAGGCAAGCATGCAGCATGCAAGCAAGCAGGGATGCAAAAATCATGTTCTAACCTAACCTAACCTATCCTATCGGGGTTGCCTGGTATTTTGTTTTTTCTCTGCGGGGGGCTTCGCCCCCCGAGCCCCCCCTCGGGGGCTCCGCCCCCGGACCCCCTCTGTCACGTCAGGTTTTTTTGTATTGTAAGTACATTCATCTCATCTAGTATAATAATACGCACACGATGGCATAATTATAATATGTCATCTGTAGATTATGTATTTAATAGTTATAGAAAATTATAATTATGGCCCTTGTTGTTTATGAAACATAATACTATGGCTAATGTTAATTATGACTACTGAACCATTATGTCCATCGTTGTTAGTATAAACAATAATATAGCATATGAACTTTATGACTGTAGAACATTATGACATGTGAAATTATTGCAAATTAAATTATGAAAAACAAAATAATACCCAAATATTGATGTATACTTAATTGATGTGTTGGTATTTTAAGGACATTGTAGATACTAATTGAAAATCATTAATAAGGAATTTCATTTTTTAACTAAGTATTTCAAAATTCTTTAAGTATTTAATTTTTATTTGAAAAGCTATTCTTATTTGAAAAAGCCATAGTATACCTGTCCGTCCAATGTATTAAATTACGAAGGAATAAAACACACTCAATTCATTCATACGGTACCTACCTACCACTATTGTATCATAATACTACGAGTAGAGTTACAATACATAGACATACACACACCTTTTAAAGTTGATTTATTGTATATACTCTAATACAGATAGATTGAGTCATCTCATTCTGACAACAAAAGATCACTTGAGAGTCTAATTGGCTTGGATTCAAACCTTGGCCTACAAGATTGCCTAACTTGTCACTGATACTATCCTAATTCATGTCACCTTGTTTCTTTGTTAACACTTTAAGCAAATATTCTGATCAAATATTGGCCTAAAGAACCAATTTAATGTAATTTCGCTAAATACACGTGGCATTGGTGGTATGCGTACGTGAGTTGGGTGCAGTTTGAAATCTTAGAAGTTTATTTTTCGTATTATTAATTAATGATTCGATGGTTTAAGCATGTTTAAGGACTAACTTGTGTGCACTGGACTGTTTCAAAATTATTGAGAAAATGTGCCATGACATTATCGTCATATATGCTATGCTGGGCAGATAAGTAAACGTAGTCTTTGCCAGTCTTTTATAATTATTATGCTGTCTACACACCAAAGCCGCCGGCTTTTTTGACAGCTGCCATTCGTATGACATAAAGCTGCGAGCCTAGCCCGGCGGCATGCCGGCGGCTTTGGTGTGTAGATAGCATTAAACAAAATTTTTATTACTTTCCAAAAAGTCGTATTAAAGTCATAAAAAACTTATTTCAGAATCGTATAAAAATATGAAAGATATAACAAAACTTTAAACATATCTTCTTGAAGAGTTTATGAATAAAAGTTTTGGATCACAAAACTGGATTAGGTTAAGTATATTTTGCATAAGTAATATTATAAAGTGGAATGGCTTTTGATATAGGTCGCGCCACGTAAAAAGAACTTTAGAAACAAATGAAAATCACGTGTTCGCGCATGGGTAAACTTACGCTCGAAAGTACTAGGGCTATTTATCGTTTCATTCTTGTAAGCGTCTTTCGCACGCGGTTACGTGTGTTGACTTATAGACTATACGTAGGGGATGATGATTCTGATTCAAAAGGTTATGAAAGTGACGACAACGATGTTAATAAAATGGCCACTTCTGGCATCAACACCGCGTCCTCATCTGGTTTTCGCGCCACCCATGAAGACTTAATGGAAGAACAATATGTTATTTTTTTTCGAATATTTTTTTTACATTTTTACACATCTTACACTAAATCCAATATTGATTGGTGGTTGTGTATTTTTTTTATTTATATTCCACCTTACTAATACTACTAATAATATTTTTCTACCCTTTGTGCGTAAAACCATGACTGTAATTGAACACTTTTGTGCGCGATGGTATTTTAAAACAAATGTTAAACGTCAGACTCAAAAATCGTCTAATGCGTATGTGTCAGCTAGGGTTCATTTTACGTGGCGCGACCTATATTAACGTAGAATATTTTATAGTCTCTAGTGTTATTTTCTCTTTGGACAGAGCAAAGTAAGTAGGTATCTATCCTATCACCATTCTTTACATCGAAGCTTCATTAGGCATACATAGTACGTGGCAATATAAGTTAAAACAACTACAACTGTTGGTAGATGTTTTCCTAAAAATGATTTATTTTATGAATGATATATTGCATTAGCGGACATTTGATTTTGTGCTGGCTTGCAAGCTTTATTTATTATAATAATCTGTGATAATAATAACACGTGTAAAAAGCTTGTTGCAGAGTCAAAGTAACTTATGATCTTATAAATGTGGATATGGTTAACTTTTGGTAAATTAAATCAAATGTCACCAATTAGGTAAGTTTTTATCGAACTGGCGACTTGATACCACTTGACGTTAAATTAATGAAGACTAGCAAAAGCATTTTTCTCAAAAAAATGGGAAAAATAAAAATCAGGTTTTGATCTTTTACCACACGCGTGGTTTCAAAGTTTGTTTATAAAATGTTAATTAATCAAGTATCGTTTCTGAATCTTCCTATCGAATTAGTTGTGGAATAGGTTATTAGAATTAAAGCTCGATTAAATATATAGCTGACATTATCGTTGTCAAAATTCAGAAGAAGACGGCACGATGTTAAATGGATAAATACATTTAACAGCTGTTTCTACAACTGGGGGAGAAGGTAAACTGCTCCGCTAAACAAGTTTATCGGAATGAAGATGGCAATGGACATTTGCCATAATGCCATATGCGCGTCTCTTCGGTGCGTGTACTCAAATCGCAATTACGAGCCTTCAAGCCGGCTTATTCAAATTATGGGTTGTAGTGACTTGTGAGAATATACTAGAGGTAGTATTATATTAACACTTTAACAATTTCTTAAGGAAGATTGATCGATGCGCAATTATTGTTGCGCTGTGGAGATGCGTGTTGATAAAAAATAAGTTGATTGCTGGTCTTCACGCGAGGGATGATTACGAGTGCGGGTGGTATGGCCTTGGACAATTTGCTTTTTTTTAAAAAAAAACACATACAGCAGTTTTTCATTAGGCAGTCTATTTATACCTAGCTACATAGGTACTTACTTATTAATCAAACGAGCGTATTAACACAAAAAACAGCCAAGCAGATCCGCAACCGGCAATTTTAGGAAACCAGCTGACATATAGAATGTGTATATTTATAAAATGATGTGCAAGTCCTTGAACACTCCTTGGGCATCGCCTACGAAGTGGTTCACCTTTACGACATTAGGTCTTATGTAGGTGCAAGTGCTTCTGAATTAAATGTCAGGAAGATAATCATCATATGCCATGGTTTGTACTTATGATTTAATAGGCTCTCTAAACTAGTTTAGAGCGGATATAATTGGAAGCAGTCATGTTTGTGCGGTTAAGGTGTTATTGAGGCTTGAATGAGTCGGAATTAATCGTTTGTTTTATAAATTAGATAAATGGGAATACATAATCTATCACTCTTGCCCTAAACTTTGACTCGGACGAAACCTGAGTTTTTGAGGTTGAGGTGGTTAATAGGTACGTATTTATATAACTTAACGTTTGCGAAACTTTTGTCTAAACAAACTTTTAGTGCTTAGATATATGTATTTATAGGCTTCATGTCAAAAACTAGAATAAGTTTTTAAAGCTATGCCTTAAAAGCCTTAAAATTGGAGACAAAATATGTAGAGCAATTCAAAAAGATGGACCACTAAATCAATACCTCTACGAGTAAGCCAGTAAGTATGTTATACATTTTTAATAAACAGGAAGTAGCAAAGTCCTTAACATTGCTCTTGATCACGAAACCATCGATCGGAACAATCGGAAGTCACCCTTAGGGCATTGTCTATCTATTTGCTTTCAACATGTAGATGCTATCTTTTGTATTACATATTAACATAAGTTAACAAGAGTGACAGATTGTGACCTTAACACCTGTGCAGTCACGATGTTGCTCACATTGCACCTATCAAAGTTTAAGTTTAAATCTATTAGTGGCTCAATTCAAGGACGTCATAGAAAACGTTTAATAGACACCCACTAAAATGCTATACGACTTTCTGTATTTATGTTTCTAAGAAATTGCTTGAAGGTGTTACAGGAAAACATTGACATTCTCGATGGTTATTTGATGCACTGCAGACATGCAATAAGTAAAAGGATTGTGTAGAATGATGTACCTAAGCTGGCACTGTTTACAACTTCCATAATTTTAAGCATTATTGTTGTTTATTCCATGCATCGTGCATTTTCCTTTTATCTCTGAAAATAGGATGCAGATTCAATGAGCTCTTGAGTCTACAACGAGCGTTCAAGTATCCTTACTAACGTTATGGCAGCTAGAGTTCTGAAAACAAATACTATACTGCATAGCACAATACAATACGAGTTTGTACATTATTGATTTTGTGTGTATAACATTTTTGTGCATTAAATCGAATAGTTTTTATGCTCTTGTTAAAAATATTCAAGCACATTATAAGATTGTTCAAAATAGCTGTTTTTACATTTGAATTAAAAGTACGTACTGAATTTACCTCTGTGTTAAGGGTAAGTACCTACGTGAGTACGAGTAATGTAATAAAAATACAGAAAAACTGTAAGCAGTCGACGCTGTGACTTGCGCAGGTGTTTTGTAACTAAAGTTTTGCCAAAACTCTGAAACACTTTTTCATACCTTATAGTTCAAAATCGCTTGGCTAAAAACTGAGTCGGTCCTTACCCCGAAAGCAGTGCACTCGACGGGCGCGTGCGTTTGCATCCTGATGCCAGCCGTAGTCGGTCGACGTAATTTACACGTTACTCTAATCTGGCTGCCGGCCAACCTCGCCTTTGCAATACCTGACACTAATGTTATTTACGCTATACTCTACGCGGGTATTCCGATTTTTTTCTTGTTGTTCCTTTTGTTTTAGAGTTAAGTTATTTGTACATTATTTGTGGTAAAAATGAGGAATATAGATAAGACTTTTAAGCGCATTCACAAAAAATAAATAAAATGTCTTTTGTTCCTTTTTCACAAAAAATATCTAATAATTGAAATCTTATTTATCATTACGACTGGCTACATAAAACTATTAAAAAAACATAGTTGACATTTGTTAGACATTGGCAATGTCTATGCGACGTTATGACAATCACATGGCAACAACATCGTATTTATTTATGAGCAAAAAGAAAAAGGGTAATCTTTCATACCGTATAATGGAAAAAGCATCCAGCTCCGACAGCAACATTTCCACAGACAGCTTAGAAGTAAACCAGAAAAAGTGTAAAACTCAGCAGAGATCATCGGCCGGAGTGAACCGCGATGCAGCCGATGATAACGTCGATACGATACTAGTACCCTTCTACGAAAACGATGTGCTCATCAAAGTACCAAAACAAAAAAGAAATAATAGAAATGAAACTAGTAATAAAAACCGAAACGATAAAGAGAAAGACAAGAAGAAACCACCACCCAACTATCTCGTCAACAAAAACCAAAAAAAGAGTATAAGTTACTTAGAAATGTTTCGCAAGCAATTCATGCCATCAAAGCCCGATTTAAACGCTGACGAAGGAGAAATAAGTTCAGTGAGGCCAGAGTTCGGTGATACTGAGAGGGAGAGCATCGGAGAGGAGCCAACTAGTCCAGGGAGCAACAGCAAAGACTTCTATAACTCAGAGGCTTACAATGAAATGTATTACGAGAAACTTATTCACCATGAATACTCTAACTACATGGATAACTCGTATGATGAAGGACTTAGGTTCAACGAAGAGATAAGGAGCAAGACATCCGATGATATAGAGGATGAAAGAGATCTGCGAAGTGTGTCTGAAGTAACGCAGCAAAGACGACAGTCGCGGTACAGTGGCGCGCCATTGACTAATTTAAAACTAGGAGGACTTGGCCCCGATGTTGAGAAAATTAAACCCCGTTTAGAACGAGCTCGTAGTCTACAGAGATACTCCGAAAAAGTAAGAATGGAGAATCGTCTTAGAATATATAAAAAATCGGTTCAAGCTGATATGGAGAAAAAATCCGCCAGGGATATGTCGGCTCAGCGACACAGTTCAGCTGTGCTTTTGAAGGATAACCAAGATGAGCAAAGCCCATCATATTTACTAAACAAATCGCTGGAACAGAAACAGAGAAACCTTAAAAAGACCTACGAAACCAAATGTAAATCGGCTTGTCCTTTGAAAACAAAAGACAAAGAAAAGCGACCTGAAATAAAGCCGGGAACTCGTGGTGATAATGTCCCTAGTCAGAAAGAGAGGGTAAGTCAGATACCACGGTCCAAAAAAGCACAGAGAGAGAAAGAAAGGAAGAAACAGGAGGAGACAAAGAATGATGACGACATGGAATTGAGGTGGGTCAAATGTAATTCTAAGAGCCTAGGTATAAATACAGAGACGAAAGAAATCCCCCCTGTACAAATAAGCTTCCTGGTTAACGTTGGAGGTGTCCCAGTGTCCAGTACTCTCCAAACACTGGAAGAAAAACATCGTATGTACCAGGAACAAGTGAAAACGTTTCATCTTGACCACTAGCTTATTCGCCTCACCTTACATTTGTTATGTCTTTTGCATTTCGTTTAAATTAAAATTTCAAGTTGATATCGTAGTTTGTTTTATCGATAGACTTTTCGATGTTTTTTATTAGTGATTAGATAAGTCTGGCATCAAAATTGTTTGGGACAAGTGAAAGCGGCGTACATCGTAATTAGTTACATACTTCAATAGTACGTCTAGCTTAGACTAAGACAGTGTCTAATTGGGCATTGATAGGCATGTAAAACCTAAAACTTTAACTAAAGATTGTTGTCTTAATTGAATCTTAGACAATATAAATACCGACATGCTAGTTTACAGTGAAATTGTAAATTATTTTCCTACACCTTTCTTAACTAAAGTTTCATTTTTAAAGGTAGGCAAGTCGAATCCTTAGTCTATCAAAAGTTAAATATTGAACGGAGGTATTAGGTTTTTGTTGAGTTTTTAGCCAAAAACTCGACATAAGTAACATAATTTCTACAACATCGGTCTTTTCAAACCACTTCTTACATAGGTTCAGATAAAAACAACTAATAACTTGTTTACAGATATAGGCGCATGCTTCAAATAATTATATGTTCCAACATAAAGTAGGCAATAATTAAGTGGCTATAACACACAGAATTACTATAAAATCCGTCTACCGTCCCAACGTTATATTACTCATCAAATTGCGTCTTAATAACGTTTAAATGAGTTCCGGTTTGAGAGAAAGTGATCAAACAAACCATCTGGTGATTCTGGCTTGACCTGACGCATTCCGTAATATTACCTCATACGTAACGGAAAAAAGATTTGCGAACGTAAAAAAATAATAATACATCTTTAAGAAAGGTAACCAGTACAGATTATTCAGCTAAGTAAAGTTACTTGTGTTTTATAATTGATAAATCCAAGGTGATAAAGTGGACATGATTTTAAATTAGATTTTTAATGTAGACTAAAACCCCCATAATATAAAACTATTTTTTTTAAACGAACTAAAACGTCGAACTATCTTAAAAACTTGTTTTGTAACAAGGGGGTAACAGTTAACATCTACTTTTATATGGAGCAACTTTTATTTAATATACTTAATTTATACAAATTGTGTTGTGTAAAAGGCAGTCTTAAAATAAATAGGTTACAGGTTGCTAGCTAAGCTAAAAATAGTTCGTTTTAAAAATAAAGTGTTCTCACAAAGTAAAATAAGAAATATTGTTTCTGTTCAAGAGAGTTGTTAGAATTCCGAGTTTATAGAAAGAACCGGAAAGAATTTATTAGTGGAGTGCCGTAAGGTTTATACCTCGGAATCCAGGGCCAGTCAATGAATCTTAATATAAACCTTGAAAATATGTTTTTAATAGTATATAGAAAAATGTTAAAAAAAATTTCTCCCCGCTCTCAATTTTTTTATTTTTTTTTTATTTAGCCTAATTCGTCCCACTGCTGGGCAAAAGCCTCTCCCATGCCTCTCCAAACACTCCTATTATTAGCTGCTTCCCACCAATCGTCCCTAAATGAGCGTAGGTCGTCACTCCATCGTTTTTTGGGCCTAAAATTATTATAAACAATTATTAATTTTTTGGAGTTTTCATTGATTTATATTAGTCAAAAGTCATATTTTAAAAAGAATAACTATTACAAATTTGAAAACTTGATCTTGGATCTTTAGGGACTGCAGGTATACCGATGCACCATTCAAATACTACCTGTTTTGGTCCATTAGACTATTTTGCTTTAAACAGCGACTTAGTTTTTGCCTTTATCACTCCCTATTTCTTAGTCAGGCTGAAAAACAAACGCCCTACTAGATTACTTCTCTTAACTACTCGATTTTGTCAATTTAACCACCTTAACTCAACTTCTAAGTTTTTGAAATAATCCGACTTAGGTAAGTCTTCGATGTCTAATACCCCGAATTTGTTGTTTTTGCAATACATGTTATACCATTCTGGATTCGGAATAGCACAAGGCAGTTTTTAAAAACATTTGTTCATTAAGTTCAGAGTAAATTTTTTTCGTGGCAGCTGCTCAAAGTCGAGCTATTGTTTTTGGAGAGAATTAAAATTAACTTTGACAGTTAATTTGTCGATGTTCCACTTTAATCATCAACGAATTATTTTCGCCATATCATAAGTAACTATCGAAGAAGCCGTTAACGTACTTTTCTTTTTAATTAATTGAATATTAATCGCTCTCTGATACAAAAACCATCAAAAAGTGGTTCTTTTTTCAAAAATCACTAAAACGGGTCTAACTCGATACTCATAAGACTTTTCTATGGGCATGTAAGGCTTATTTGATGCACCTTAAGTCCATCTACCTTCGCCTATAATCTATATCAGCGAGATCGACGACGACGACAATAATGTACAATGATAAATAAACACTATTTCCCCCTTCCGCCTCTCATTTTTCAGTAAATTGTTGTTAAAAATTGTTGTAAATCGAGATCGGTCAAATTTTTTTTTTAACTTTTTTATTTGAGGTTTTAATAATGCAGTCTCATACTTGATATACAGATTAATTGACTGGCCCTGGGTTCCGAGGTTTGACCATTTTTATGCCTTACGGCACTCTACTAGTGGGGCGCCGTTAGGTTTATACCTCGGAATCCAGGGCCAGTCAATGAATCTTTTGCCCAGCAGTGGGACGAATTAGGCAAAAAAAAAAAATTGAGAGCGGGGAGAATTTTTTTTTTTACATTTTTCTATAAACTATGAAAAACATGTTTTCAAGGTTTATATTAAGATTCATTGACTGGCCCTGGATTCCGAGGTTTGACCATTTTTATGCCTTACGGCACTCCACTATATAGGTTCAGGGGGCTTAGCATGGCGGGCCGCGACAATTATCTCACGTATGCTGTCCTTATCACATTTAATACTATAGACAGAGACGTAAGCGTGACAAACGCACGACAACGTCTTGTCACAGAGTGCCATGCTAAGCTAGCTGTGGTGTTTGTAAAAGGAACAAAAACAGTTCTAGGTAGCTCTAGGAATATGGCACCTTTCTGTAAGTTAGCTTGAATTTTCTTTTACAATCATTAAATGGAAATATTATAAGAATTAAAAACTATATAAATATAAGTATAATATTTACTAATAGTAACCATTATACACTAAAATCTAAAGCATTTAGGTTTATTAAATAGGTACTGACGCAACAGAATTTTAATTTGCAATGGATGTGTTTTTATTGAGATACAATTGCATTTTACATTCACAACAATACTATGAGAGTAAAGATTGCCTATTACAAAATACTTAACAAACGAGGAAACGATAAGAAGTTAACAACAAAGTGTGAACAAAATAGCTGTCGGCAAATCGAGAATTGCTTTGTTAATTAGGCAACAAGATGCGTCAATGATTTCGCCAATGGATGTAAACCTGAGTTTTTTTTTGTGTTTCTGTGAAAGTTACATCGATGTTTTAGTAATTTATTATTTATTTAGCACAGCTTGTGGCTATTTTTACTGGGTTTATTTTGGTTATACATTACAGCTTTTGTTTTTATATATGTATTTGTATTTTTTCCTCTAATAAGTAGGTACTAAGTATAAGTATATACTATGTTTTATACTCTTTTGTTTTGGTTATATTGATAACATAGGTACTTGTGATTTTTCACAACCTACTATCGTTCTACACGTACATAGGTATCCATTTTAATGATGTGTTGTTTGTCTAGATTTAAAAAAACACGATTAATCATTTAACGAGTCGGCAACTTAATCCATAAATAAAACATACCAATCGCCACACCATAAAAACCGTAAAATCAATTCAAATATTTGAATAAGATTCTTTTTAAAATACCGATTGGGTTGATGTAGGTATATTAGACAAAATACCTAGTCATTGATTTATATCAGCAACAAAAATGGTTAATTACTTTACAAGCCTTCAAACATCAAACAATATGCAAATCGATAGATTATTCAAATAAAATACCTAAATAATTGAGTTCATTTTTAAAAAGCGTGAATTGGTGATTAGCTACTGCTTTATGAAGTCATTTTGATAAAGTTTAAAAATAAAAGTTAATTTAACGGAAACGGAAATTCCGGATATTTGAATAATTATCGACATTAATTTCTATAAAAAAATTGAGATGCGCCTTTTAGTAAAATCCGATAGTCACTAAAATGTTTTTGGTAGTTTTAAATGAGTAGAATAATAAATATTTTACTGGTCCAATTACCAGGCAGATGCAAAGCTATCGCAAGATAATTTTCAACCAAGATTGGTAAAAGTACTTACAAGTAAAAAAAGTCAAAGAAAATAATCATAATCTCCGTGCATTTTAGTAACTATTTACTTAGGTGTTTACAAACCAATGAACTTATGTAACACAAATAATAACTATGCAGTCGGTAAATGATTGATAAAAGCCGCAGACCGCATGTAATGAGGAAATTTCTGGAACGCTCACAGTTCACACTTTGTAACGATGTTTTACCACAATGTTGTCGGCAGACTTTATTAATTTAAAACTACATTTATGTTTTTAATGTGGTTGAGTTAATGCACTCAAAAAGCTATTAGAATAAAGTTTTTAATGAAACGAAAGGTCATAGTGAAAACTTCTAAAACTAAATTCTAGAAGTAGGTATGAACATTTACCAAACATTTACTAAACAAAACAGCAAATAATCTTCATATATTTACGTTTAGTCTACGCAACTAGCATTCGTAACTTCAGAAAATTGACTCTTCAAAATGCGGCTCTACATGTTGACCAACATGTTGGCAAATGCTGTGGCCAACGTTTATAGACTGCGGCCACAATCACGCGTCACCCTTTGATTTACGTTAATAAACCGACACAAAACAAATCTTGAGCCAATGCGTGGGCAAACAGTGCAATATGTAGGTAGCAAAGTATTCTAAAACGTGTGCTCTACACGATAGCCAATAGCTATTGACCACAATATTTTCCAACATGTTAGCTATGGTGTAAAACCGCGATAACATATGGAAACTATCAACATATGGGCAAAAGAGGATCATGTCACACTTAGCTGAACTAAGTCAAAAGAAAACACAAAAGCAACCAAAATTTAACCAATTATTATGCAAGAAAAAACATTATTCGTAACGCGTGGGTTAACATAATCACAGATAGAATTCCGTAGAAACATGCGCCAAAAACAGACAGTCCTTATACGTTGCAGAATGTATTTAAGATAGATACGAGTATGGACATAACAATGCCCTGAAACACAAAGATGCACCATTCTGATAGACCACTATTGTTCTATTTTGCAAACTAAGTAGGTACGTAAATAGAAATACGGCTACTACTGTAACTAATGCACAGTTAATGTAAAATCATAAAGGTTAAGCTACACTTACGGTAATAAGAGATACCGGTTATAACTTAATTTGAAGGCACTAAGTTTTTGAACCTAATTTGTTCGTTTTAATAACTTGCTCTCAATAATTATCGCGGACGTAATTTATGTGTTTTTAAAGAAGTAAAGTGTACCTACGGAAAAAAACACATGCTGTCTCTATTCTAAATTCTTACAATGACAGTTACAGCTATTATGATAACAGACACCAAAGCCGCCGGCTTTTTGAATGCTGCCATTCGAATGACGTAAAGCCACCGGCCTAGCTCGACGGCGGCATGCCGGCGGCTTTGGTGTGTAGATAGCATTAGGTAATGTAGAGTTAACTAAAGTTGCAACTTTTATATCGCATTTTTAACAAAATCTTATAAAAACTGACCACCCCATGGAAACGAACCCTAAAGTCCTTTTCGCGTCTATCTCGTCCCTTGACGGACATTGTCCTTTTCAAAACCATATCGCAGGAAGAGAAGCGGACACGTAACAAAGAAAACTCACACTGAATGCACTTTCAGTGAACAGAACACAATGTACTTATTCATTGTGGAATTTTACTTACATTTACAATTTACACAACAACATATTTACAACAACACTTAATTAGGTATCAAGTAGGTACTGCTTTTGTAACGACATACGTATCTATAGGTTTATCGTTATTTTGATGACATAATAGGTAAAATAAAATAAAGCTTATTTTCAAATTAATAAACTCATGAGTCATGACAATGAATAGAGATAAACACATGTTTACTCAATAAAATTTTGACATTTATTGTCATAAGATAATTTTCAAGTTACTTAAAGGTACCTAAGCATTATAAACATATAAAATAGACCCTTTATGCACAGTGTGTCAAAATTGGAAGGCACCCGGAAAAGTAGAGCGTGTAGGTATTACCTAACTAAATGCTAATTTAACTCATTATACTTTAATACGGATCATATTCATAATATAAAAAAGTAATTTAAACTATTGCGCAATTCAAAGCTACAAAGATTTAATTTCCTGTCGTTATTATTATAATTTATACTTTTTTATAGCGAAGTGCTGTCAGTCAGGATGCCTACGGTTCATAATCTAGCAATTGAGTAAAATTTAATTCTGATATTTATACTATTAATTCACTATACGTCTGTGAATAAAATATGTCTTTAAAGTTGTGAAAGATTTTATTTTTTTCAAATGTCACTTTACCGGCATATCGATGAGATTTTCGCTAGTTTTCCGATACTCTTTTTCCACTCTTTCCTCAAACTTATTGCATACAAACACCAAACGCAAGTATGTCCAAGTTATACGCAAAAAGAAAATGTTATTCGATTTAACGATGAATTGAGTTCGAGTTACCTTCGAGAACCTGTAGTACGTCTGCAGTGAAGTTAATCTCTCCGGAATTAACTGACGCAGTTTATCGGTAAGATCCTAAGCCATCTTTATTAAAGCTATCAGTACAGTTCTGTCGGACTTAGTCGTATATCATCGCAATGAACGTAGGTAAGGTGAGTACCATCGTAGTGCTTACATTACAGCTCACTGAAATTGAGTACCTTTATTTCAGAATAAATGTGAGTAGTATCACATGGTATGTATTTGCTGACAATCAATGATGATAAGGCAATTTTAAAGTGCCATGCATTATTTAGATTTAGGTAGGTACTCTATTAAACAAAATCATTAGACATTACCTACACAATATACTCGTAAATAGGTACTTCTCTTGATTTTTTTATCTTGATCATCTAACAATAAACTGTTAAATAAATAAGTAATACACTTTTTTTATGTTTCTCAGGATATTGATACCTAACCTAACCACCAGTCCTCCCTTCATTAATACCTTTTTACCTCTACACAGCTTATAACAAAACATTTTTTGAAGTGGCTTGCTTCGACTTTCATTCGAGAACCTCTAGTACCTGCCACAGGAAGCTCTTGCAGCTCCAGCCTTTAAACGGTGGAGTAAATAGTGCAATGGGGTTCAGAACGCTGACTGCTCCATCCAAGCCATTATCAAAGCCCGGGAAATCGATATGCAGTCCTCTCCACCGTGTAATGCAAGGAAATAGCGCTATTTGTGTTTTTATAGCGTTTTCTGCGCTCGTAGATTGTTATTGATATCTTTGAATAGTGTTTTTGTGGCTATTGTGTTGGGTTGTAAATGTTTTGTCGAGTTTTTGTCATTTTTCAATCTTTTTTATCAAGTACTTAGTTTGGTCTCTGTACTACACTAAAAAAAAATAAAAAAAAAAAATTACTTAGGAAAAGTCGGCTACTTATGAATTGAACAAGCTGGTTTCATTACGAGAGCAAACAGCTTCTTATTTGACACAAATATGTCAATTAATTTACGCACTAATCAACTTAACCACTTCACAGTTACTTCTGACACAAATACAGAAATATGATTTCAATCGTTTTCCTAGAAATTGCTGGTCGCCGCGTTATTATCTAGCTAATTCTGGTAATGGCATATAAGGATTGCTTCAGCATTCTCTGGCATGTTAACATAGCTCTATTAGGCTAACCAATAGTGGTAGTAATAGTCAGCTGACTGTGAGAAAATGCCGTCCTTTGCTTTAATTCTGTCAGTGATAAATTATTAGAAGCGCAGGAGTTTGTGAATTGAAATACGAGCGTTTTGAATTTGAATATGGAATTTGATATACGGTTTGTTTATATAAATTTAGTTTTAGGAATCTTTATTAATTTTAACATTTACAATAATCTATTTAGAAACACAAAGTAAAAACTGTGTAATTTTATATAACCTTAAGTAAATACTTAAGTAAAGATGCATTTTTTTAAAATACCATACTTACCTCTTCTTTCAGGCGATAAAAAACTGTATCAAGTTAGTTAGTGACCGAGTATTTGGAGCAAAGCCTACACCCCGGCACATCTTGGAATGCCTCAGGATTGAGCCAAGTCGAGACACAAAGACGGTCTCAGTTTGAGACTTTATTCCAAAGTGCACTGACCGACTGCAGGCATCCTGGTACATTCCCTGGAGATAGGCCAACATTCCGTTATATAAGACACTTTTACCTTTAAGATCTAGATTTGAACGCCGGTTGCTATTTTATGAAAGTTTATTAGGGGTAGATAGACACTCTAGTACCTATAGTTAAAGACTAGTAAGAAGTTAGTAAGGTTGTATAATACCTTACCTGCCTTATTATATGTAGTACTTATATTTGATTCAGCTTTGTGTGTGGTATTTCTAGTTTAATAAAGATTTGAAAGTGGTTCTATAAAAAAAAAGTTAGGTAATCTATTTCTTAATTATCTTATAGCTCTGACATCCATTAAGCAAAAAATTTGATGTGCATCGATTTGGGGTACCAAATTGATGCACATCAAATTGTTTTGCTAGTTTATTGATAAATAAACTAGTGTTTTATAGGTAATAGATACTAAGCATAAATTCTATTACTTAGCAAAGCGTTAATATTAACTATGCATACGAAAAAACAAAGCTGTTTTACGTAACTACCTACTTTAATAAGTATTAAGTACACAACAAGTCTTTGTAACAAGTAGGTATGTAAACTGTTTCTCATTTTGCAATCTTAAATACCAACGCTACAGCTACTTATTAAAATAAATATCAATATAAGAATCTTCGTATTGCAAAAGGATAATGAAATAAGCTGCATAGTAATAAATTCCATTGCAATCCAAGTTAAACTGAAGTAAGGGAGGCGTGCTCCAGTTCTCAGTCTGTTGCGCAAACGCTTACAATGGTCAAGCCTCTTCCTTATGTAGCTTTGGTGGACACGCGTAAATTACCTACTATAAATAATTTCAATAGATAGGTACCTATAAAATAAAATTATTTGGTCTGATGTATGGAGTGTCGTTTTAGCAAGTTACGGATTTAATAACGGCAAAAATGTGAGAGAAAAGGTTGTAGTGTCTATGTTTTATTTATAAATACTATTTGGTAACTAAGTACATTTAAGTATACTAGCGCGTATGTACCTACCTAAATAAAACCTGCCATAATCACGTGTATTCATCTTTTTTCTTTTGCAATGCTATATACTTAAGTAGGTAATATAAGCACGTTGTTTAAAATAAAAACAATTCTAAAACGTTACCGAAACTTTACAGCCATAACAATAAAAGCGTTGAAGGTACGTAACTATACCGAACGGAAACTTTTCGGTGCAAAATGAATATTTGAATTGGCAATTTGCTGAAAGATATCGCGAGCAAATGCGATTCGAATAAAATTTGTTGTAAAATCGATATAGAGAGATGCACGAAATAGCTTGACGATTGCGCAATAACGCAGCGCAGCCTAGCGGAATGTTTCCACGTAACGCGGCTTTTTGTCGACAAAATTATACCGAAAACGTGATCATGTCGGCTCATTGTGACGACGTGCCTTAAATTTCTCTTATTGTGCTACAAACACGTCGATAAGGGACAAGAGAATTGAGAAACCTCGCCTACATTCGGGGTGAAACTCAAAACACGATGTAATTTTTTGCCTAATATTGAATTAACAAAAATAATAAAAGTTCTTTCAGAAAAAACAAAGAATAAACATTTAAATCTCTTGCCAGTTGCACAAACTCCCAAATGTCCAAAAATCTCCTTTTAGTAATTAGTAACACGGTGGTAACACGACATCTAATTTTACGCTACAGAAGTCCGTATTGCACTCAACTGCACTTTAATCTGAAAACATAACAAATTCAGCTCTCAGTCCGAATACTAAAGTATGCGGAGCGTGTTTAGCTGCGCTCGTAACCGCTTGTTATCTTCAGATGTATCGGCGCATAAAACCCCTCGTACAACTCTAAATCGTCCTTTTACATTAGCATAGAGAATGGGCCGCGATACAACGATCACACTCCTTAAATTGCTCTACATAGCGTTTTATACACCAGATATCAATTTCACAACAAGTTAAAACACTCGATGGAAAGCTAAGAGGTTTAATTACGATGCCTTTGGGTCACGATTTTGTATCACGTTATGAGCGTTACAAATGTACTATTGATTAGAAGTAACTAGTACGTAGATCGAAATAGGATGTAGCTAGACCTAGTTTGAATCGCTGTAGCATTAATTAATGCTTTATGCAGGGTTTTCTTAAGACTTGTGTTGTGAAAGTGAATAGCTAATTTGCTAATTGTCTTAACGAGTACAATACAATACAATACAAATATTCTTTATTGCACAAAAGATATAAGGTACAGACACAGACAAGAATATAAGAAGCAACAGGCGGCCTTATTGCTAGGTAGCAATATCTTCCAGGCAACCTTAGTACTTATACAGTACTTATAAAGAGTACTTATAAAGAACGAACTATCTTAAAGATAAGCCTTTAATTACAACATATTTATGCTACTTACTTTTGAAACTCCGAAAAAGGTACGAAGACGAAGTTATTTACAAAAATGTAAGACAAGAAGAAAAATAGATTAAGAATTTGACGAGCGAGCCAAAAATAGTATGTCACATACATAATCAATGGGTAAATGATTACTTACTCTTGACACTTACATTAAACACCATAAAATATGGAAAATTGTTTAAAAATAATAACACTTTGACGGATAAGGTCAACTGTTTATAATTAAATACGAAGATGTGTAAATTGGAAAATTCATGTTTAAATCATCAATTTGGGCAAAGGTTGGATGCAGAAGTATAAAATACTTAATTGTTTTTATTTTTATTGTCAAAACTTAAACCGCTCAATGATGTTTCAATTAAAATTGAGTTATCGCGTTATTCGAGTGCTGACGATATGGCTCTTTTTCACGCATATGGCATATTGACAGCTCTATGACAAAATTGCAACCCATCAATAAGCCATGAATTTATTGGCGAGAAGTCCTTGGTTATCAAAATGCTACTGATAACTAGGTAATTACCTAAGTATAAAAATTTATGTTATGAATTATTAACAATCAAAAGAACACTCAAATGTAGTAAAATTGCCAAAACTATTTTCCGTTTTATCGAACGCAATTGTTATAAAAACGTGTTA
Organism: Anarsia innoxiella; assembly: GCA_947563765.1. Taxonomy (NCBI): domain Eukaryota; kingdom Metazoa; phylum Arthropoda; class Insecta; order Lepidoptera; family Gelechiidae; genus Anarsia; species Anarsia innoxiella. Next base: position 3,554,972 of record OX387404.1, on the reverse strand, counting down.
AAATAAAAATTCGTTTCAGTGTTTTAATTGCAATAAAGTTGATGCAACTTCGTATTGCAATAAACGAACATCTAGTTCAGATTGCCCTGCACTTTTTAAGTATTTACGTAATATTGTTTACACACACATAATATTAATTTTAACAAAAGGTCATTGCGAGCTTGAGTTTGAGATATCTTCATATATGGAAAATAAGAAATTACATGACGGTTTAAATAGGTACACGAAAACTTAGTTCTAGACCCGAACATAGACTTTAGTTAGTCGTATCAGGTAAATATTATTTTCTAGCTAAGCACTATACGTGAGTGCAAGATGATATCAACCGATGACAGTTTAGTGCAGACGCAGTCAAACTGTGTCAATATAAACTTGTCTCCGTTTCACACACTGGTTTTTGAACTCGTTTTCTTGTAATTGCATCGATATAGCCCACATTCTTTCAGTTTTTGTAACCCGACCTTGTGAATGTCAAACGTTTTGGAATAACTGCATTCGCTGATTAATATGTCGTAAGAGATTTGCATTATCTGTGGTAGACTTATTAATTCACCAGTTTATTTTATTTTTATTGAATATAGATAAATTCTAATAGGATTGGCAAGGTCTGCCTAGACCTAGATTCTTAAATACGTAGATATTACAATACTTATCTAGAAAAGAAATATTTGTCTATGGGCAAGATCGGTAAACACAAGTTATCTATAACATGTCAGATTTTTAAGGACTTAGACATACGTATGCAATTAAAAAGAAATTAAAGAAAAATCTTTAAACAACTTCGGTTCAATATAACTATGTACTTAGTTGTCTGCTCTGGGCTAAACAAAGAATTATGAACTGAGAAGGTCATTTAACAATGGTATCCTTTACTAGGATTGTTAGTGGTATACCTACCGTCCATATTCAAGGATAGCACGACACGAGTGGCGGATACCACTCTAATTAGGTCCTTTCACCCACTTTCTGTCTCAAGACCTAATTTCGCATGCGACATGTCAAAACGATTGCTTCATCCGCACGCAGGATATATCCATACTCACCGCAACTGTCGTGTAGAGTTGAGCAACAAATCCGATATTAAATAAACATTGGTAATTAATTACTGGTAATAAAGTTTGATAGAAGGATGGAATTAGATTTGGACACTCATTTCGCATGCGACATGTCAAAACGATTGCTTCATCCGCACGCAGGATATATCCATACTCACCGCAACTGTCGTGTAGAGTTGAGCAACAAATCCGATATTAAATAAACATTGGTAATTAATTACTGGTAATAAAGTTTGATAGAAGGATGGAATTAGATTTGGACACTCACATTGCATTCATTGATCTTGAGAAAGCATTTGACAAAGTTAATTGGCCACAAATGATGAACATTCTAAAGAAAGCAGGACTAGATTATAGAGACAGAAGAACCATTTTTGAACTTTACACAAATCAAGAAACAATAGTAGAAATCGGCGAAGAGGCAGGAAAAGCAAAGATCAGACAAGGGGTTAGACAGGGTTGTCCACTATCACCAATTATTTTTAATATATTCATTGAGTGCGCAATCAGAAAAATTATAGAGTCAGGCAAAGGGGGCGTTAAATTTAATGGATCAAAACTGCAATTTATTCGTTTCGCAGATGACATTGCAGCTCTTGCAGAAAGCTCAACTCATTTAGAGCAGTTAGTTTCAGAGATGGACAAGACCTTTAAAGAATTTGGATTAAAAATTAATATAAACAAAACTAAGACTTTGATAACTTCCAAAACCATAGCAAAATACAGCCCTATAACATTAAATTCAACTCCAATAGAACAAGTCACACAATTTAGATATTTAGGAAGTTTAATTACCAATGACTCCAGATGTACACCAGATATTATCGCCAGAATAGCGATGGCAAAGAAAGCGTTTAACGGCAAAAAATATCTTTTTAAAGCCAATATTTCTAGAAAAGTTCGCAAACGCCTCATCAAAGTGTACATCTGGAGCATTGCACTGTACGGAAGTGAAACGTGGACCATGACACAACGCGACCGAGATAGATTGCAAGCCTTTGAAATGTGGTGTTGGAGGAGGATGGAACGGATTAGCTGGAAGGAAAAGAAAACTAATGAAGAGGTTCTGGAATTAGTGGGCGAGAGGAGAGGCATTTTAAAGACCATTGCTGAAAGGAGAGGAAAGATGCTGGGTCACCTGATACGACACGACGACTTTATAAAAAACATCTTGGAAGGAAAAGTAGAAGGAAAACGGAAGAGAGGGAGACCACGAAGAACTTACATAGATCAAATGAAGGAGGGGATAGAAGTTGTGTCGTACCAGGTGCTCAAAAGGACGGCAGAAAATAGAACAGAGTGGCGTAGACTCCACCGACAAGAGCGAAGCTCTTAAGTTTAATGATGAATAAAGTTTGATAAAAGACCTACGCAATTATGAAGGTTTCGATGACAATGTGAGTCAGCTTTTCTCTTTGCATGCTATTTGTATTGGTGACAATGTGACTCAGCTTTATTGTAAAAGATTCAAATGCAATTTACGCCAATTCAAAATGGCTCATAATCTATAATCTTAAAGTTTCCATAAAATTACACATTTTTTATGCAATAAAATGTCATTTTTAACATTTGCAGGTTCTTAGCATATTTTTTGCGACCGTTCGGATGAGCAATCGTAAATATTATGTACAGTCAGTTACAAAAGAGAAAGGTATTTTTTTTCAGCACAAAGATTGTTTATACTCGTACCTACCTTCTAATGTTAATTATTCTATAATCTTTATATGTAGGTACTTACTTCGATTTTGAGACTAAAAAAGAAAAAATCTGAAATGATCTTTGCTGCTAAATTTTGGGAAAATTTAATACCTATTTTTAAGAGATATACGTACTATTTGAAGTAATTTTCATAGTATAGAAAGTGCGAGGGTTTTTTTGACACATTTTTTTTTGACTACTTATTATACCTACCTACATGAAAAACGTACTCATGACTTCTTATAGATTTCAAAGCAATTTCTACTCGCCAGTACAAATGACCATGCAGCACATCACACGAATGAGTTATGGTCATATTATTAGGTAGTGTCATTACTGCGCCGGCGCAGCGATGTTCGTTATTTAGTTTCAAAACGATTGTTAGGTCAAGAGTGAAGGTCGGAAATAGATTCCAAGCGCCTTAAGGTTCATTTTTTATTTATTATTTAATATTAGTTAGGAGTAATGTGTAAATAAAGATGTATGAAGCCTTAGGCTATAACTTAACGATGGATGTTTTTTTAAAATATTTGTGTGGGTTAATTTATCATACACCTACAACGAGATACTTAGTTAAAGATTTTTCTTGTTTATTTTTCAGGGCATTACTCCAGTGCTCCTGTCGTGCAACTGGTGTCTATGTTACTATTATCTGTTTTCCGATAATGGTAGATAATAAAATTTAAATTGAACGAAACATACCCAATTTGGTTAGAGTTTGATCAAGTAGCTGGTTTATAATAGCGTCATACTAAATTTGTGTGGGTGGATGCTTATTAGAGAAATCTTTACATGTAGGTATTTAAAATATCACTTGTTATCAAAGACCAAGCGATCACAGACGGTAGCGTTGCTCGAAGCTTGTTATAAAATTATACATAGGTATGTTTGTTAGAATTTGCCAACTTAAATAAAAAGGATACCTAAGTTAGCTTGCAAAATATTACAAAAGTAATATGACTTTTTAATACGTACCTGCGCAATTTCAGATTGGCATAGGTATTAACAAGAAATTACCTCAAATTAAATAAAAGTTAATGCTTATACACAAAAGGTTGATATTTCAGTCTGAATGGATGGTAGTTGCGCCATTTTAAGATAGCTATTTCTTAATTTAATGTAATACAAGCATAAGGTGCCTCAAACTGCACGAGTTTATTTTTGGTTGAATTTTATAGTTTACAGCTAGTCCATTACATCTCATCATTGGGCAAGTTGTTAGTTTAAATATTATTAAAACTTATGAAGTTGTGATATTAGTTTATTGTTATGTAAGTAGGTACGCAAGTTTTCCATATCATTGATTCAATTAGTAGTCATGCATAGTATTTACGGGAACACCGAAAATGTCGAAACCGTGAAAAAACCGTGGATCAACCCTATAGTAACTAAACGCACTCTGCTCTCCCTCCCACCACGTACAGATTGTAATGGTGAGCTGTGTTTCTAGTAAACCGTGATTTAATTAATAAATACCAGTGATTTACTTTTATTGCTGAAACCTGGAGCTCAAGTATTAATTACTACAAACCCGCCCTACTACCACAGTTGGCGTTAAATACCTACCTACATTAAGCCAAAACCGCGCCGCAACCGCTAGTGCATAAGAGGACTATTCATGGTGAAATTACACCATAAACTTTTACTCAAGGACGCACACATTCAAACTGAAGCAAGCGACAGAGGGTAGATTGTCCACTTTCACTATCAAGTTAAGCCACCTCAACGATTATGCGACCAAAATTATTTGCCACTAAATTCTAAATGTTAATATTTATAAGCACATCAATGCAAAATAGAAGTGTTATAATATAAGTAGTAAAACTAGTCGCTAGATCAATCTCTCGACATGTTGTTAGATAGTGTTCAAATTGTTTTCACGCTTAAAGTTATTAATTAATTTATCGAAGCTTTTAATGTTATGATATACTTAACTAAATTATTAGTTAGAGTGCATTTAACATTTTAATTAAACATTTTTATGAAGCTGTTAAGCAACAATGTTTGCACGGATGGATGAAGGATTGAAGTGATGTTTGTTGCTCTTTCACGCAAAAACTACTGAACAGATTTTAATGAAACTTTACGATATTGTAATTTATATCGTACATCTGAATAAAACATAGACGATTGTATTTGTAGATAATGTGTAAATTGTACAAAATATAGAAAGTCGCGGGCCGGCCCTAGTAATCTAACAAATCTGATAATACATACTTCCTTATTTTAGGCATTTATTTTAGGCGAAAGGTCCCTTGTATATGCATCCATCAATAGGCTTTAACATTACATTTTTAATATGCCTTTTAACACGGATATACTTAGATAAATTAGCACTTATCAATCATCCATTCACCTAAAACCTGACTACGTTAAATCATTGATGAATACTTTCTACACCTAGATTATATAACTACTTTACACATTTAAAGATAATGTACATATTTGCACTAACATATCCTTATCACATAATAGAAGTTGCAAATTAATTGAGTGTAAAACATATTTGTTTAAGTACTTATTAGAACTACAAAGTTAGACTATAGATAGACTAGAGGCTTCCCGCGACTTCGTACGCATTTGTCGTCATATCTTGGAAATAAATGATGATATCTACAAAAAATATAGCCTATGTGTTATTCTGATGTGCAAGCTACAATATTGCCAAGTTTCATCAATATCTGTTCAGTAGTTTTTGCGTGAAAGAGTAACAAACATCCATCCATCCATGCATCGGCATAAACATAATATTAGTAGGATGCAGGTAGATATATGTACATATAATGTGGATATATATGTATGCTAATATTACATTCACAATCTGTATATTCATATGACAAACATCCGATCCTTTGTTTACTTTTTAATTTACATAAGACGGGGCGGGAAGGGAAAGTGTCATTCATTACAAACTTTTGGGTGTCATTGGTTATACAATTTTGAATTGTCTGCCTACTTTTGAGAATTACAAGATGGTGCATGTGTCCTTCAAGACTTTCACATAATAAAATCAAATATGATTAACGCGTTTTAAAAATTGAGCTTGTTTGAATTTCTTAATTTTCATATTGTATAAAGATAGGGTAATTAAAAGGGTTGTAATAGGGTTCTTACGCAAAAGCATAGTTATGTGATAGATAAAAAACGTGAACCGCGGTAATTGGCACTACGGCAACCGCGTGTACCAATGGAAGGTCCTTAGGTTCGAACCAAACATGCACTTGACACAGCTTTTCATAAAATTCTTATGTAAAGAATTTGTTCTTGAATCATGTTGTCTTATTTGGAAACAGAATCCATTAAACAACTTTCATTATGTTTTATTGTGTGGTCGAATAGTTTTTTTAACAGATAATAGGTCTTTTTAATACTAATTAAGGTGTCAATTTCGTATAACGGCGGTCTTATCTAGGTAACTGTTTTGTGGAATTTTAAATGTTTTTAAAAAGTGTTAAAATGTTTAAGTACTTAAAATGACGGCAATTCGTTTTTGGAATTTTTAAAACTTTATTGTTTAAAAATAGTTATCTAAAAATACCGTTACAAGTTTTCAGTTCCTAATTCTATACTTATTCGTTTCCTAAACTGTAATCAAAAGGCAAAATAAATATGGGAAGACAAACACAATACAATACGAATTCTATTTAACTACTAATATTTCCTAATCAGTTCAAAATTGCGTACCAATTATATGTACCTCCAATGCTTGTCCATCATTGTCACCATTGAATGAAATAGTAGCTGGGCGTCCCACAACGATTTAGCAAACAATTGAACGTGTAGGCCAGCTGTCAACTGCATGCGATTGTCATTTGTTAAGCATATGAAAGATTTACATAGGTTCATAACATACGCTCTAGTTTCGTAGCTTTCTAAACAGGTAGATGTTTAGGCTTTAATTAACGGAGTAACGAGAAGTGTTTTTGATTGATATCTGAATTACTCTTATATCACTAAGGCGTATCTACGTGTGATTGATGTGGGCCATAATTTTTGAATGGTATTTATTTTGTGGTCGGATTGGATTCGAAGATGAGTTAACATAGCTTTTAAGTAATAATGTGATTTTAAGTGGACTGAAGTGGAATTAGATAACTTTTGGTGAGTGGATATGTGGACTTAGGTACGGGGTACCTGCACCAAATTGAATAAGGTTACCACTGTAAGTACCTACGTATTTTTTCATAACCTTAGGGAATCTCCGGGATATAAAACTAGAGCCTACAATCACCTCCAATAGTACTTTTTAAAATAAATTAAATAAATTAACTTACACGACCAATCAATAAACAATAAGTAAATCTATCAAAAAAATGTAGCTATATCAGAACGAATAACTAAATATATGTCTTATAAAACAGTTGCTTATCTACTAACAACTTAATAACAAATGCAAAATATTCGAATAGTTTGAATACCTAGGTATTCGAAAAGCGGTGAGGTTGCTTTCGAGTGAAATCACACCTACGGCCATCGAAAGTAAAAGTGGAGTGGAGTCACCGCTGTTGTCCAGGCAACGTGATACAGACTGTCTTTATTTTGACTTTTAAGCTTTAATATTGTTCACATTTAAATAGCACCATCTTGACAAACATAAAAGGAAGATGGTGTTTCCTCACTGCATGTTTAGTAACGTTTGTAAAAATTTTATAACAAAAAGTTAATTAAATATTTGTTATAAAATGTTTACTACTGTCACTAAACATGAAGTGTTGTAGCACCATAAAAGGAATAGGGAAACAACAAAGAAGATGTAGATCTAATAAAAGAGTCAATAAACAGATCAGAGTGGCACTTTTAAATAAAAAGAAAAGAAAAATTTTGCATGGGATGGAGAGCACGTAGGGTAGCAGTTGAACGAAATTTAAGCTATACATATATCTGTACCTGAAACGTGATGATAGCCAGATCTCCTGTATAAAAATAAAACATTCTGTATGTACACCATCGAATATTTAGCACATAAAATAATGAGCAAGTTACACAACAAGAAGACACCTGTATGACTACTACGACGATACGAAGTAACTGATTTCAATTCTCGTAATAATATGAATAGCCTAGGTATTTCAGCTATTAATTCTCAACACCTGTGATATAATAGTAGAGTATCTAATCTAATTACGAGCCAGAAAAAGCTGTTACAATAAATAAAGATCGGACCGTCATTTTCTGATGTTTGACAATAGGTTTTATGGATGTTCTAATTTTAAGTAATTTTTAATGAATTTTTCAACAACTGGGGGTTTAACTGTTAAAATTAAGGCGTATTGATTTGACAACATTTATTCTTTCATTTTCATGATTTTTTTGTTTCGAGTTTTCGAGCGCGTTGAAGTCTTTTATATGACTTTCTTATTAAGTTATTATTTTTTATGATACAGCCAGACTGTAAATTATCACTTTTACATTATTGTGATAATTACTGCAATAACATAATTATTTACCTTTTTGGGTTCTTATACTCGACACGGTTTTTGTAGGTATATTTTAAAACACCATCTAGTAATAGGTAAGTACCTATAATAGGTAATTTATTTTCTTAAACAAGCACAATGTATTTTCGTAACAGATTGACAATAGCAAAGCGTTGTCAAGACATGCTCGATAGACATCTAGGTCGAGACACATACGTGGATATATCCATTTAACAGATGAATCTACATATCAGGCAGCCGTTTGCAAGTCACGGCTGTTGCCAACCCCCTAGGTTGATTCGATCTAGTTCACAACATTAATTTTATTCTAATGCATAAACAAGTGCAAGGAATAGAATAATAACTTTAGTACTGTAAAGTTTCAAAAGTCAATGTTTGTACGCGCAGATATGAAAAAGATAAGATGGATGCCACGTAAACTCTGAAAAGATTTTAATGATACTTAACAATATTGTAGCTTATGTATAGGTATCGTCGTAATACACATGCTTAGTGTGATTTTTTAATCATGTGACTATAAATCTGAAATAAGTACCTATAAGTAGTAGTATAATTTAAAGTCGCGAGCTTGGGGGAAAAGCAGGTTTGATAGCCAGAACCACAGCTACTAGCCAGTACAAACCAACGGTCAAATCGGAAGTAATTCTATTGTGCTTGTTTCCATCACGATCTCAGATGAAAGGCAGAGATAATATTGTAGATATACAACTATAGTGATTGTAGTTTATAAAAACATTACCCTTCCTTTTGGCTTTGCCGTAGTCGGGTAAAAAACTGCAGCGAAGAAAGAGCTGATTTATATCTGTCAACTGTTTTGTTCAAACTTTTTGATTAGATAAGATTGTTTGTTCAGCAAAATTGGGTATTTAATTAGTTTGTTTAATGGTAACTTATCTAAATGATGATTAAGTAGGTACTCATTGTTTATTGAGTACCTAGGTATAATATTTACTTATTTAAAGAATAATAGATACCTTAAGTAAAAGCTAATACTTATCTACTTAGGTACTTAACGGATTATTTAAACACAAGCTTAAGGACGAGAATTATAGTGGGTATACAAAATACCTAAATAAGCATTACCTATAGGTACCTATAAATTTATTGAATGAAAAAGTACTATGTATGTAACTAATAAACGAAAAAGCTATAGGTAGGTACGTAGGAACCTTACATCAAAGGTAGGTACCTATTTTAAATAAAGTGGATAATTAATAAGGTTTTTTTAATCTAATTATAATAAAGAGGTTTTGTAATCTAAGTAATATCTATGTTATTTAGCAAAAGAAGAATATTTTAACATAAACTTTTTTGAATACAAAGGATATTGTTAAGATGAAGATTAATTAATATATTCCAAATAATGCAATGGTGCCATTGACCTATATCTTATGTTTTAAACTTGGCCAAGGCAAACATGCACATAAGCGTATATCCCTAATTTTATTGGACATCCAAAAAAACATTGACACATAAACCAGATAGGTATACCCAAGTATACCAATGCTAAGTTGGCATTTAATTTTTTATACTCCTTAAAAGCTACAGCTAACAGTTTCATTTGTAGAAATTAAATAGCATGCAGGCTAGTCTTTTTTATGGAATTATTTCCTTCCATAAAAAGTACGAGATAATGTAAATTAAATAAGACATATTTCTTAGTCTTCTATGCGCTTTATGATCACGACTCTGAACTTTTATGATCAATTATGATCAGATTATAGAGTAAGTACTTGGATAATGTTTTTGCCACTATATTTTATATGATAATGCCGTATAATTAAGAAGTACTTATCCTTGTTCAAACTTGTTTGGATTAAGTATAAAATAAAATTAAAGTTGAAGATAAGATAGATATATTCGATGTTACATTTCTAAAAATGGCAAACTTTCTTTTGCTTTACGTGTTTATTTTTAGAAACTTTCTCATTGACATTTAATATTCAGAAGTGGTAATTTCTTCTCATATTAGTTATAGTAGGTAGATATAAAAAATAAGCTTATTTAGTTAGGTACCTACTTAAAAATAAATTCTTATAAGTAAAAAAAATCAACTTACCGACGTCTCTTAGATTATTTGAGGATCTTTGTGCATTTGCCAGAATAACTAGCGACATCAACAAAACACTGGGTAAATTACCAAAAAAGAACTTCATTTTCACTTATTTTAATCAATAAATAAAATATTTTTTAAACACACAACTTTGCTACTCGTTCTAAATTTTAAAAGTAGATTCTGTTTAAAATTCGTATTCGTTTGAATTTAGAAACTCGATTTCATTTTCGCGCGGGTTTCTGTGGCCGCGGCAATGGGAGCGCGTGCATGCGGCCTTATCGAAGTCAACTGAGGCTGCTCAGGCGCACCTGCTGTCTGTAGAGAAAGACACGCTCATCTCGGACCGGTCGATGCCTTTGGACAAGAGCAAGACGTGACCGTATGATCAAATAACAATTAATTAAGCTTGATGACACCTAAAACAGGTACATAAAGACATTTTAAAAAATCATACTTATCTAAGTTGTTTATTTTTTGTTTGTTTTTAAATAAAGTTCAAAGTGCTTAGATTCAAGGTATTAGCAATAAAAAATACTATATAATATACCTATCTACTTAGATTTAAAATATTAAGTTATTATGTATAATAATACTTATAAGTATGTACCTAAATACCTACATAAAAGTATTTAAGTATACTAAAACTCACCTATCTAGATATATTTGGCATCTATTTAAAGGGGAACCAGTCTTCAAATGTTACCTAAAACATTAAGATTTTTTATAAGAAAATAATACCCTATCTACTCATTTTTTAATAAAATTTTATGGGTCTTAAGACTTAGGTAAAGGCATAGAATGTAAAGGATTAAATAAAAATAATAAGTACATAAAATAAAACATAGGCTACCTTCACGGAGTTTAACATTACGTAGAGTTATTTAGGTAAGTATGTTTTTTATTAAACCTACCTTTAGGTACTTTACATTTCTAGCCACATAGCATAGCTAATGGAAGAATAAAGTAGAAGTTTATTGCAAGCCACAAGTTATAAAAAATGGAACAATAATTAAATTATATCTAGGTACTTAGTTAGTTACTATATGTGACGACCTGCTAGAGCATAAGGGCAAAGCATAAAAGCCTATAGGTACCTATAATTGCCAATAAGGTACATAATAATAAACAACAAACTACAACTAGACTATTATTATTTCTTATAAAATGGCTTGACTAGAAAACTGTTTTTTAGTAGATATAATATATGAAAGTCGAAACTCCCTTAAAAGCTGCATTTAAAAGTTTAAAGCTTTTCCAATAATGGCGCCAAATTCACATAACGTAGAGCATCAAACCCGCGAAACTCGATTCTCGTAACATCGAAACCATAATCAGCTGTTATGTCACGGTGTCGTCATAACATAACATACTTAAGATACTTAATTCCATTCATGGCTACGAGAGAAGTGCTTGTTTGGCCACTTGAGATTTTGGAGAGATCGGAAGCTTATTAGAGCATAAACGGGGACACATGCTGTTGACTGCACTACTCATATTATTATGTATTTCTTTTCCGACTTCATTCATACGTACCTTCCTACGTGCATTGCATAGGTAGGGGTACCAACGAACAAAGACATGGTACCAAGTACCTTCCTATAGAGCAAGAGCCCATGACAGCCAGACCTTCCTATTTTTCGGAAATATGAATGTTTTTCCATGTGTGCCCCCAACACAGGTAAGAATAATCCCCGCCCATGAAATCTGGATCGTGGTTCCTTTGGCAGGTAACAGGTAACAAAGGTGTATAAAATCTTATCTCCAATTTTTTAAGTTCGCAAGCTCAATTTTTTTGTATTTTATTCGTAACAGCATTAATACTCACGATGCTCATTGCCAGACATATAGCATAGTTCCAACCCTCCGCCGGACACCCCTAAACTATAATTCTCTGTAATTATACTTACCTTATTTTAGGAAAGCTGAATTTTATAAATGTTATTCAAAGAATTATTATACTAAGTTTTCTCAGTAGCCAGACAGTTTTTTGGGTTCTATAATCCTGCCAGACGTATTAAAAGTGTCTAATATAGAGGAGTCAATCTAGCTCTGCAATGTATGGGGGAACCTACATTAATTCACAACAGGCTGAAAATCACAGATATTGTTCAAAATGTAATTATAATAAATAGGTATGTAAAAGTTCCCCATCATTCCTATGTATGGAATTTTTTTTATTCAATCAAAGTCAAACGTCATAAAAATCAGTGTTTCGCAATTTTCAGCGAAACAGTAAGATTACCATAAAAGTGCCCAAGACAAAAATTATAGATCTTAAAATTATCTACAAAAACTGTATCAACATTTTTTTCCTACGAGCCACCGTTTCTGAGATATTACAATCGACAAACTCTCCACGCGACCTGATCTTTCAAGTTAAGTATACCTAGGTACTTATTCGACGTCGAGAATTTAAATATTTTTCTTATCTCACACTCTCTCATTCAATACCAGGCCACAGAATAAGTATAGGTTGTATTTTTAAAACAAAAAAACTGTTTCCCTATTTAGTATATTTTTTTACCATAATTCTCATAAAGTGTGATAGATTCCCGATTTTAAAATATTCTGAAAACTCAGCTGCTCTTTCGAACTTACATATAGGTATTAATGTCTTTATACCATGATAAACAGTAACATCTCTACTTCCTGTTAAACATTTAGTACAAATAATACAAAAGTCTAACATTTTTACCCGACTAGGACGCCAAAATAAGGGTAATGATTTAGACAGTCTCCTATTCATGTATGTTCCATCGTAGCATCTGGACTATTGAACTGATTTTAATGAATGAGGTGTCGAAAGAGTCCTAATAATATGCTGGGTGACATATGCTATTATAGATTTGCAATAAGTTTAACACAATACACACCATTGGGCAAGAAGTCGCGCAAAAAATAATAATCTTGAAATGGATATTGTATGAGGTATCAAATAAAAGGGCTTTGCAAGCACGTTCCAAAAATAAATGACATCACTAGGTATTGCGTGCGAATTTGCCTAGAAATATGGTGATTTCACTTAATTACTTAATTTCAGTTGTAGATACCCTAATTACTTCAAAACTCACAACTTGCTAAATAAGGTCTCTATGGAATAAAATTGACTGTTTGCTTATTAAAAACTATAAGAAAATACAATAAGTTAAACTAATTGCCCAGAAGTTACGAAATTCAATCCTTACGCGTGCGCTGCGGATACAGTAGGTATTGTCTACATGATCATACAATATTTGTGATGAAAAGATAGTTGTAAGTGACACTGGCGACAGTGGCCGAAAGAAAAATAGTAAAAAATATATTAAATCTCTACCTAGGGGGAAGTGGGGCACATTGATACACGAAAATTCAAACTCCGTTTTAATACACAAATGTCAACATATTTGATCATTTTTTTTGCCGGGTGCATGGCCTGATATGTTAACTTATAATTAATTTTAAAAAAAGCTGATAGAAACGAATAGGGTAAAAGTTATGGCGACTTTTATAAAAAAATGATTTTGTATCATTCTGGCCCACCGGTGGGGCACCTTGATACAGAGAGTGGGGCAGCTTGATGCGTATTTTATTTCCGTAAATATTATAATATTTTTTCAAAATAAATCGTTATATTACTTAAATTGACCAAATAAAAAGCAAATAATGCTTGGTATCTGAAAAAATCACGTTATTTATTAGTTATTATTCGTATTAACGATAATCACAATCAGCCTAATAATGAAATGAGCTAGGAAATAAAATTGTCATCAAAAATCTAGAATTTATCAAGATCTTAAACATATAATTTAACATAATTACTCAGTAATCAGCCTAAAAATACTACAGAATTGGGCATAGTGAAATATAGAAATAACAAAATAAAATCCTCTATCAAAATTATAGGAACTTTTTCTTAAAACTCATAATCAAAAACATCACATAACTGAAATCCTAAACGATTTTTTCACATTTCTCTGCTTAACTTTAAAAGTCCGGACCATTTTCTATAATAAATTAGATTTTTAAGACTACTTTAAAATACTAACGGGGCACTTTAATGCACTAAAGGGGCACTTAAATACACTAACGGGGCAGATTGATACGTATCATTCTGCCCCGCGCTTTACTGTATCATAGTGCCCCAAGGGACTATATTCACGAAAAAGTAATTTATTATTTTTTAAATGAATATTGTATTAAATAAACATATTAAATAACATTTATTAAAGTATAAACGTACTTTTGGTAAAATAAAACTATGAAAACAACTAATAATATGGAGCTGAGACACAAACACATTGCTCTTAAAATTTTAGTTGTCGGTCCCAAAAACACGTTTGTGCCTGTAAAAGCAAAACGGCGAATAGGCGGCGAGCATCGTCACAACTATCATCCTTGTGGATGTCCTTGAGCGTTCTAATGATGTGTCCGTGTGCGTATCGTTTTTCAGTATTTCAAAACAGGTACTGTATCAATGTGCCCCGAGTATCAATGTGCCCCGCCTCCCCCTACAGATTTATATATGTGGTATACTTATGCATAATAAGACCATTTCAACTTTATCGATCGTAATATCTCAGAAACGGTGGCTCGTAGGAAAAAAGTGTTGATACAGTTTTTGTAGATAATTTTAAGACATAGGGTCACTTGTCGAACAGTGGCTATACCAGAAACAGTGGCTCACCTACAGTATCTGGGAAAGAGGCAGAGATATCTATTCGTTATATTTACTTTTCGAAAGCGGTTGACATGTGTACAAGTTCATTCCAGTTAGTCGGCGAAAATTATGTGAAATTTTTGTGTTATTGGATTTTTATGTTTTTCTTAAAACAAAAGTCGTCTTTAAGGTAAGAAACATTTTGTTCCAACTTTTTATTAATGTGTTATTATGGGTAGCTGTTATTTTCTGTAGATTCTATGTCTAATCAAGATTAAATTAATACAGATTTCAGTGTCGTTTGTTGTTTATATTTTTCTTGGGACCGTTTTAAATTCAAAACGGCGTAAGCTTCCACAGTGGCTCAGTTTTGAAAGGTTAACAGTGGATCATGAACCACTGTGTACTTTTGGTATATTTTTATAATTATTTACCTAACAATTTCTTTAAATTGTGAAGAAAATCACAATATAGTGACATAGATTTATTTCTTTTAGAGTGCTTCAGACGAACAAGCCGCGGTTCACCGGGAGGGACCCATACTGATGCAAAGATGAAGAAAACTGTCGAATATATAAAATCTGGAATGAGTGCTAGAAAGGCATCGAAGACATTCGGCATTGCTTTTATAACTTTGCGACGTTTTTATCTAAAGTCAAAAAAAATTGCACCGTCATTGATACAGAGGTCGTTTCCGAATTATGAGGCACCTAAAAATCAAAGTTTTTAATGATGAAGACGAGAAAGAGTTATTTTTTTTTTAAAATACTATTGTATTTAATGGAATTATTCTGTGGGCTCTCAGAAAAAGAATGCCGAAAAGTCGCATTTCAAATGGCGGAAGTTAATGACTTAATAATGCCCGAAAACTGGAAAGCTCATCAATTAATGTGTAAGGAGTGTCTTAGATGTTTTAGGCGAAGATATAGTGATCTCTGTTTACGCAGACCCGAACCATGCAGTCTAGCCAGAGCCACGGTTTTCATCAGGCATAATGTAGAAACAAGAACTAAGAAGATTTATTGTAGACACCCTGGATTCAAATGATTATGAGTACAATAATAAATGAGTGATTAAATAAGAATGAATTTGTTGCATTTATTGACAAAACTGAATATATTTACGACCATGATCCATTGTGAACTACCCTGATCCACTGTGTATTTGCCCCCGAACCACTGTTTCGACCCCCTGGTACACAGTGGCTAATTTCTGTGTTTTAAAAAAAACTGCGATATCTTTTTTCCTATTAAGAATAACGACAAAAAGAATAATATTTATGAAACTAGAATGTTTACACCCTACGTTAGTCAGTATTGGTACATCCTAATACTGCTGAGAGCTGTGCTACAGCCTTCGGAAAAAAAGTGAGCCACTGAGTACCAACTGACCCTACAATTTTTGTATTGGACTTTTTTATGGGAATCTTACCATTTCGCTGCAAATTGCGAAAAACTGATTTTTATGACGTTTGACCTTGAATAAAAAAAATCCATACATCGGAATGATGGGGAACTTTTACATACGTCTATTAATTATAATTACATTTTGAACAATATCTGTGATTTTCAGCCTGTTGTGAATTAATGTAGGTTCCCCCATACATTGCAGAGCTAGATTGACTCCTCTATATTAGACACTTTTAATACGTCTGGCAGGATTATAGAACCCAAAAAACTGTCTGGCTACTGAGAAAACTTAGTATAATAATTCTCTGAATAACATTTATAAAATTCAGCTTTCCTAAAATAAGGTAAGTATAATTACAGAGAATTATAGTTTAGGGGTGTCCGGCGGAGGGTTGGAACTATGCTATATGTCTGGCAATGAGCATCGTGAGTATTAATGCTGTTACGAATAAAATACAAAAATATTGAGCTTGCGAACTTAAAAAATTGGAGATAAGATTTTAAACACCTTTGTTACCTGTTACCTGCCAAAGGAACCACGATCCAGGTTTCATGGGCGGGGATCATTCTTACCTGTGTTGGGGGCACACATGGAAAAACTTTCATATTTCCGGAAAATAGGAAGGTCTGGCTGTCATGGGCTCTTAGACTACTAGGCCCTTTAACTTTTTTATGTCAGTTATTATGCAAGTAGGTAGATAAATCTGTGAGATCTTTGCAGGTTACGTTTTAAATTGATCAAAGAAACAAAATAGGGTCTTAATCCTACTTGAGCATTTCTCTTTTTTTTGACCACCAATTTCTAAACTTGTCAAAAATTTAAAAGTTGTTAAATGTAAATATTTTATTACTTAATTTAATGAAATAGACTATAAATAATCTGTTTTTGTCTAAGAAACTCCTTTAATTTAAGTATTACAGTTAAAATTTGAGAATTTCTAAGTGAGGGTACAAAATGGATTCCATTTTTGTTACTTTTTAAATTAACAATATAATAATAGATTGAAATATATACGGTATTTTAATGATATTTTAATAAACTGCATGGACTTAATATTCTATGAAAATAAGAAATTTCAGGTAAATATGAAGTTTTCTTTTTTAATTCGAAGAGAATATATTTTATTTTGTTACTTTAGTAAAATTTTATTCAAACTTTAGTTTTAAATAAAAACTAGCAGAAACTGAATACGCTTTCATATTTTGTCGGAAATTTTCACGTAAATATTTTTATTTCTAATCACTTTTATTTGGATTATTTTAATTAATTCGACAAAAAATTTAAAAAACGTGTATAAAAATATTGGGACAGTAACAAAAAAAAACTGACGGTAACAAAATAAAAAATGTAAAGCAGCATGTCCACTTACTCAAAATAAGGCAAAATTATGACAAAGAGAAAAAATGAACAAAAGTAGCGTTTGAAAAAAATAGATGAAATACCAAAATATGTTTTCAGTAATTACTTTTTAATACTCATTAAAATTTCAAGAAAATGTAAAGTTGGTAAGTGCACAGGGTTAGTATGATTCATTTTTTTTTGACAATTCTTTACAGCTTTTATCATCTAGCTCCTTTTTTTGTACTATTTATTAGTCCTTACAATCCTTACATAGCCATTAAGTTTTTTTTTTTAAGTTTAACTTAAAAAATTAGGCTTTAGGTTTTTAGTTTTTAAGTTGATGTAAATAGACCTTTATAATTTTTCTTTTTTGTTACTCAAAATTCCCCTTATACGTTACTACACAAAAGTAACGAAAAAGGAAGTAACGAAACACGTGTACGCAAGTGTTTTTAATAATTTAATATGGTTAAATTTAAACTAATTCTAGATTTTTTTTGAAAATATTCTAGTTAATATATTAATTTCGCTTAAAATAAAAGTAAAGAGTAATAATACATTGAATTAACCTCGCAAATTAGTAACAAAAACTAAAACTTATTTTATATCGCCAAGCAAGCAGAACTTTAACTGCGTCAAATACACTGATAGAATGGCAGCTATGCAAAGTGGTGACTGAGGAAGTATTCTAAAGTGTTGCCATTTGTAAATGGAATAGAATTGGTAGTTTTAAAATTAAATTTAAGTGTATAAAATAGGTAACAAAAGAAGAATTTTATTTTGGAACATTTTTCTGGGACATCACTAAAATTGAATTTTGAAACACAAATAACCGATAATACTATTTATTCGGTATAAAAAATCAATCTTAATACTACAACATAAAAGTTATATTAAAAAAAAAAGTAATGTTTCATACGACTTTTTTACAAGAAAGAAGTTTGAAGTAACAAAATTTGTTATGGGACAAGTCGTTTTTCATACATTGGGTATTTGGACGTTTAGAATTTTATTGAATATATTCTTTTAAACCAATCATTTTAAACAACTCTTGGTAGTTTTACTTTAAGAAAAGAACAAAGAATATTTTACATAGACCGCTTCCTCCTTGAAGTGCTTAAAATTTAAGATTTTTTTAGGCAAAGTTGTGGGACACTGTAAAACATACTGGTGGTCAAAAAAAAGAGAAATGCTCACTTATGCGATACAAAAAAAAAATTGGAATTTTATAGGCATAAATAATCCTAATTAGATACTGCGGCACAAATTAACTTCCTCTACGTAAAAAATAATAGCTTTGGGATGGGAAATAGAACGTAAATTATCATGTAAATAATCATAGATAGTAGAGTATTACGTTCCGAATCCGACCGTAATCGGACCCATATCGTGTTGTGTGAAAGCGCTTGGAAAGTGCTTAGTCCATTCCTTAAGGTTGGCAGCATTGTCAAATTCCGAGCAAAGCCGAACGAACGAAGCCACGCCAACGCCATCTTTCTTTCGTTCATTGTCGGCCGTCCGTCAGTTTGTGATAAACGAGTTCGTGTTCTGTGCAATATTATTTTGGTTTTCTCGTAAACTCGTTGATCATGGCGGGTTTTACGGAAAACGCGTTGGTAAGGAAGCTTCAGGAACTAAATTCAAGCCAGCAAAGTATTCAAACACTGTCGCTGTGGCTCATTCATCACAGGAAACACCACGCCGCCATCGTCAAGACTTGGTACAAAGAATTGTTGAAAGGTAAAATTTTTAACTGTTTACAAGCTTTACCTCATTAGTTAAGTTAAAGAGCACTTATTACACTAATTTTTCATAAAGCAGGAAACGATAGGAAGCTATATAACAAAGTATTTCAGAATCAGAAAATTGCTTTTGAAAATGTTATTCAATAGTAATTCAAAACGTTGGGTTTCAAGTCTTTTGCCTGCTTATCGGCCGCTTAACGAACCCGTACTAATGTCAATTTAGTAATTACACATAACAGCTTACAAGTTCTGACTTTGGAGGGTACTAATACAAATACTGGTACCTAACCTTGATGTCAATAACTGTTTCCGCAGTAAAATTTTATTGGCTATTGTAGGTAACGTTTATTCCGAAAAATAATTTGCCACGTACAATGTTAATTTTACTTAAATGCTTATTTTACCATCTAAGAAACTTAGTTAACCTTGCTTAGTATGTTAACTATAAACAGATATAGCTAGGTGTCATTCCACATTAAGAGCTTATTGAAAATTGTCATTTGGTCACAGATATTTGTCATTTGGTGAGCAGCTTAATCTTTTGATCTCCATATTAGTTGCAATCAAAACACCCTAGTGGTTTAAGAACTAATAATAGCATTGAGATCTAAAAAGCTGTCCAATAATCAATAATTATTTTGTTAAATATTGCTCAAACTGCAAGTTTCACTCTTAAGATTTTAAAATAATTTATGTAATCATAAACATTATACACCAGCAATTAGCAGATAACTAAAAACAACCACATCCAAATCACCGTTTAAATACATTAAAAATTTAGCAAATAATTGCCTTTACAGCTAAAGATAGTAAGCAACTGACGTTCATGTACCTCGCCAATGATGTGATTCAAAACAGCAAGAAGAAAGGTCCTGAGTACGGGAAGGAGTTTGGCGAGGTATTGGTAGACGCCTTTAAGCATATGGCAAAGACTGGCATTAATGCTAAAACAAAGCATTCTCTACATAGAATACTCAATATATGGCAGGAGAGAGGGGTATTTGATGCTCAGAAGATACAAGACTTTAAAGTAGCTGGTGAGTTTTGTCATTCATTTCCAAACTTAGGTATAATAATCAAATTATTTCATAGATAACCAACATGTTTTCTAATTTGAATAAACCTGATATAGTAATTCTAATTGGGCTATTAAGGCTGATCAATTAATCACTTTTAAAAAGAATGATTTCGAACTTGCACATAATATAAATTAGTTACATACTTTTTGTTTAGTTATGCACACTACTACAATCACATAACATGTACTCCATAATTTATTACCTGTACCTAGACATTCCTTTTTAATTTATGAGTGCAAACCCTTGTAAACTATTTTATAACATATTTATTGACATAATAGAGGCTGCCCGCGACTTCGTACGCATTTATCGTCATATCTTGGAAAAAATCGTGATAGCTCAAAATAATAAAGCCTATGTCTTATTCTGATATTTAAGCTACAGTATTGCCAAATTTCATCAAAATGTATTCAGTAGTTTTTGGATGAAAGAGTAACAAACATCCATCAATCCATCAGCACAAACATTGACATTTACAATATATGTAGGATAATCTCTAAGCTAACACTTACATACCATCAACAGTTGACCCGAACGACTCCATAGAGGAACTACCGAAGAAAGTGAGCAAACGTAAATCAACAGACAATGAACCAAAGGAGCCAGAAAAGAAGCCAAAGATTGAGAAAGAGAAAGAAAAAGACAGACAGCGACGCCGTAGTGAGACTAAAGTGGAAGTTGACGGGCAGATTGAAACTCACACGACACTCAGCCCGAAGACTCCTCCAGGAGACCCACCAGAACCTGAAGAACTGATAAAGGTATGCAATCTTTTTTAATTTAAGTTTTTAATACTCAATGCATTTAAAACTGTGAGACTGGTAGGAGTGTGATGGAAATGCTTTCCATGTCATAAAAATTATGAAGAATTATGCAAAGCAACAGCAATATGTAAGGCTTCCCTATTATTATTTATACTTTAATGTTACATAACTTGAGAATGAGAGTAATCCCAGTTTTTCAATACAAAATTTTGCTTGTACATATTTTAAATTCAGTAATGGTTTTTTTTACTCATTCTATTATAAATGCTGTGTCGTTTTCATAACTAGTAAAATATGCAGTATCACAAAAAGATGCTAATGTAATTAACCCTCCTTCAGATCATGGTTTGAACCTTGGCATGGCCTAGTTAATGAAAATGACAGACTGACCTTTAGATGCCATTTACTCCATTTGTTAATTTTGAAACTTGCCACTGGATTGGTAAAACTATTTTTATGCCAATAGACCTTTATCGCATTTTTTCTTGGTTCTAGGTTTGTAATAGTTGAATTAATTATTTCCTTTACTGTCATCAAAATTGATACTAAAGCTACCTAGTTAGTCTTGACTTAATAAAAATATTTCTATTTGAAACCCTATTAATCTAACTAACTAGAATGATTTCCTATTTAAACGTTACTTATCTCTATATTTATATTTAATATTTATAAGTAATAATTTGAAAAGATTGATCACTAAAATTATAATTATTTTTTTCCATATACTATCTCTCCTTTCTTTTGTCATAGGCACTATTGGAGCTAGAATCGAGTGCGTCAAGCGACGAGGCAGTTCGTAAGCGTATCGCCTCGCTGCCCCCGGAAGTGTCCGAAGTTCAATTATTATCTAAGTTAGAAGGTAATACGAACCCCCTCCTTAAACTTTACATTGTTCTAAAGTACACTATGTATCTACGACATAAGCGACAGTATTTGCGAGATAACGCCCCTTCTTGCAGCTGCAAACATAGACCCAGCGCTGCGTAACGCTTATTTCAATATACTAAAGTTCATATTTAATTGAGATTACTGTAGCAATTCTTCCGTGAATGATATAAGTATTTTTGTTTTGGGTGAGAGAATGAAGGTACATATTTTGCAAGAATGTTTCTTCTTTTGATTTGCGATTTAAATAATTATTCTTTAAAGGACTTTTGTAAAGTAAGTACCTATCGTTTTTCCAGTTAAAACAAAGATTGTCTTTCACTCAAGGAATTTTTGTGTCAGTAATCTTGATTATTTATGGGTCTTAGTGCAATTGTAAGCCGAACGTGCCTGCGTCTTACATTTAGGACTTTTAAGGGCTCTTTCACATCGACAGTTACTTGACGCTATTATTTTCTAGAAATACACTAATTTTAAGTTTTGCTTATCTACTCAATTTTAAGTTTTCTATTTTTTTTTTCATTCCTTTTAACCCACCTTTGCGTGCAATAACTGACGTTAGCGGTGTGAAAGGGCCAACTTCGCAATAAGTATTCGACTGTTTAGTGATATTAATTGTGATAAAAGTGACTTACCTATGATATTATAAATAATAAAAAGGATGATTTTGTAGTTTTTGTTTCATTTCCTCGTCCAGCCCCTGTGTTAGCCTACAGCGTTTGCGATTGGCGCTGTAGGTTCGAGAAATACAATTTTTATATTTTACATTTAAAAATCGTATTTTGTGAGCACCCTTAGCGCCAATCGTACACGAATTCCGTTACAGAAGGTTTCATTATATTGTTACATCATGTAACGCATGACATTGATTTTGTTAAAAAATATAGACTAGTTTTAGATAGCCTTCTGAAACGGATCATGGGGCTGCGATAAATTGCAATCTCATTCACAACTACACAACAAATCATAGCTACATGATAGGTACATTAAATTTCCTTCTCATATTTCATAGCATAGTCATATTTTTTCCATCTACCCACAAATTACTTAAAGCATTCAATACTTGAATCGACACAATCCTACATCACATTTAAGTACATAATTTTATTATGATCTTTACTAAGCCTCAAATCCACGAAACGCTAGAAAAGAGCACTCTTTACTCAACATTATAAGCCTGCGCAAACGTGACAATTATGCCCACAACAAAGTTGCTAATGCACCTGCATCGATGGACAAAAGTCCCTAGTCTTCTCAGCCGTTATAGATTTGAGCGCCTCGTGACACTAATAAGGGTTAAATGGGTAATTTAGCTAATTACTGGGAATGCAAAGTTTTGGTGGATTAGTTTTTAGATTTACCATTCAAAACAATGTAGCGAGAGATACACAAATACAACAAGAACACCCATTTGTCTAACTAGACATTACATTAAAACACCTCATTAGAAACATGAGTAATCAAGGGAAATGAAACAAAAACTTTCGTTTTGTTATTGAAATATTCCGTTATGGAAATGGTTATTAAAATAAAGTAATTAATTATACATTTAGCCTACATCCGTAGGCTTAGGTACATAGTAATATAGGTACTTTCTTAATGGGTAATTAACTCTTGGATGACCTCTCTAGCTCTTTAAAACTAATGTTTAATTAAAGCGACGCTGGCTCTAATCACCAGAATCTATCTTGATGCTGTTTAATGGCTAATTAACTTAATTACTTTTTCTGCAACGACGTATCAACTATAATTCTCAATGTTAGTTGTTTTATTTTATGACATTGAAATAGATTATGGATTGAATTCAAACCTAGTTACGACTGAATAAAGTCATGATAATTCTTAGATAGTTAACGCAACAGCGTTTGCTTATTCCTTTATCGCTCTAAGACCAGGCCATACCGACAGCAGGCGAACATGGTTTACATACGTTTATAGGGCTTTCCTAGTGAGCTTTGGTAGCTTAGCTCATTAAATAAGTGTGCATCAAGACTATAAAGAAGAAACCATGCTCGCCGGCTCGTTTGACCGCTGGCTTTGTGGCCTGAACTTAAGTAAATTAAACACCTTATCGTTAGAAAGGGTCACATACCTATAGGTATGGGAAGAGATGTCGTGCTGGACTACGGCTTTTACAAAAAAATATAGGGTTTGATCCCCTTGTTATCCCATTACTACACTAGCTTCTTAAAATCATCAACTCGATTGTGAAATTGTGAGATTTTTAGTAGGAAAATGTAACATATTTTGTACATAAGATAAGATCACCATACAACATTTTATATTTACGCTAGTTATATTAGGTGCATATCAAAGCAGTCAGTACCCATTCTGATCAGAGTTATTTAATAATTGACTCCCTGACCTAAAACCTACCCTTAATTTTTCATAGCGATTGAAACTAACCCACCCAAATTGATTACAGATAAAGAATCAGCAGTAAGTCTTAGCGCAATAGTCAACTCAGCTGTGGAACTATTAGCTGAATACAACCTACGGCTGTCCGAGGAGTTAGAGAAACGAAGGAAGGTGGCGGCCATGCTGCGGGACTTCGCGCAGGCGCAGAGGGACCTTGCTAAACAGGCGGAAGCAAGGCTCGAGGTGAGGAATGCATATGATAGGTATTTATGATATTGTATTCTGAAGATGTTTTTAAAAACATGGACAAATTGTGTGGTTAATGTAAATTTTTGGTT
Source organism: Anarsia innoxiella (assembly GCA_947563765.1). Lineage (NCBI taxonomy): Eukaryota > Metazoa > Arthropoda > Insecta > Lepidoptera > Gelechiidae > Anarsia > Anarsia innoxiella. The sequence continues at coordinate 3,530,169 of OX387404.1, read as the reverse complement.
TTGTGAGAGGTGTCTTTGTCCAGCACTAATGCAAAGATGATAATATATAGCTTTAAAATCGCCCTTATGGTGCAATATGAAATAAGGTGTACTGTAAAGCTTGATGTGCCCTGGACTATACCAGACTGTAATCAGATATAGGTACAATGAACATTTAATGACGATAATTTGGGTATACCTACTAGATTCGTAAACCTAGTTTGACTAAAAATTGAATTCCCAAAATTGTTACACCCATAAATCCAGGAAATAAAATCTCTTTTCCAGGAATACAACATAAAACTGCAAAAAGTGTACGCGGTGAAAACCGAAGTGAAGTCCCACATAGAGAACCTACCAGATGTATCTCGGCTACCCGACGTGACCGGAGGACTGGCCCCGTTGCCGTCCGCCGGAGACCTGTTTAGCGTCTGACTGACACTTGCGGCGACATTCGAAGGCAAGGCCCGGATTTTTAGCCTCAGCTGATAAAGTATAAAAGATAGTTATTGCTACGCGTTTCAGCTTAAGGAAAACTTTAAAATATAAAATTAATATGTTTTAATGAGTTATTTGACTGGTCTAGGTGTTAAACAAATAATAATAAAAGTATAATTCTCGGCTTACGTCTGAGCATTATGAGAGGTTTTGCACGACGTCCGATCCGAATCACATTTGTGATCAATTTCAATACTATACGATTTCCGATCGAATTTGGATCGGTTGTACTACGAAACCGCTATAAGTGACATGGTGGAGAAGTTTGTGCATCGCTCACAATATAAATACAGGCTTATTTCATTTATACGCAGTCAATGATATTGCATAAGACGTTTGCCGCCAGTTCTAAAAAAGCTAGATACAATTCCACTTTAAGTATAACATAGAAAAACTTATCACACTACATATATAAAGAAGTAGATATAAATAAGAGGCCTTATTAATAGGTACCAATATTTTTAGGCAACTTAGCAAAGCAATAATTCTGGCTGACTTGGAACTATAAAACCTTAATTATAGAAAAGTCTCATCGTGTTATTAAAAATCCATTCAATATCGTGCCTTTTCATTTAGATTTTTGTCAATGACAGTGACAGTTATAGGTGTAACTGTCACTTATTGACCTTTGCTTCATCTGGCTGTTAGTACGAAGATTCTTTCTGTCCCTCTTCCTTTTAAAAGGTCAATGTAAGGTCAACTTAACTGAAGATTACTGACATTTATTAAAAATAAATGTATGTACCTACCGTTGGTAGTTTTATATGTACCTATATGAATTTATCGCACTGAATTATTGCACAGGTTCAAAGAGTATGAACATTCAATGTTAACTTTTATGGTTTATTTATCAGTTCTTGTACCCGTTTCGCCAACTACAGACAATTAAGACAAATTTAACTGTCAGATAAGCCTATATCTTTTTCCTATAAAATGTGACAGGTATAAAATATCTGTCAGTTAAAATTTATCTGTAAATGGCGAAACGCACCCTTAATATCATTTACCAATGATGTGTAATGTCGTAAAAATAAGCCCCGCCCTCTTTCGAAACGTCAAAACAAAATGGCGGCTTAAAGTTCAATAAAGAATGTAAACTGCCAGACAAATATCTCCACTCGCAAATTAAGCAATAATTATAAATAACTAAGTAAAAAGATATAGTTAATAAAATAATAAATGTTCATTAAGTGCTTTCCTCATATAACATATCGGGTGTTAATTATGACAATCCATACACCAAACATTAAAAACGGTTCTTTTAGATAGAACATTGTTGGTTTGTGACAATTAATATGTGACTTTTTTTTGTAAATTGTAAGAGTTTGATTTAAGGTCTTTATTTTCGATTAGGTAGGTAGATAATAAGTTTGCGTCCAATCATTTTTAAATACTTGCTGGAATGTTCCTAAACAAATATATTCTCAAGAAGTGCTCAAACTATCATTTGAGATTCGATTCAATGTGTAAATTATTTAATTTATAATAAGTATAAAGAAAAATATAAATATAAGTACTTATATATTTAAAATTCTGATGATATCAATAATAACTTTTCAATAATAACTTAACAATAATAATATTTGTATGGACAAACATCACATTTGTATAAATTCTATCAGTTTTCAAATTAACTTTTTTCATCAATACCTATGCATGTACTTTAGGGGTATTGCTTTGCTTTTTAGCCGGTAGGAGTCCGGCATAACCCTTCGTCTTTCTCCGCGACGAAGGGTATCCACGATGGATTTCCCCACGTAAAAAAAAAGGGGTATTGCTTTGCCACAGTTCTGACAGCTTCAATTAATCGACGGATATCGTAACGATCGATAAATTGAACTGGCAGAAAATATCGATTTTATCCATTTCACCATCGATAGATTAGTCTGGTAACAACCTTTATGTTCTTTTTACACGAGGCCAGTAGGCGAGACAATCCATGAGGCCAGTCTAGTGTTGGCTTCGTAAGAATAGAGCCAATCATTGGCCTGGCTTATTGAATTGTCATTGTCTCCTCTATTTACCCTGGTGTAAAAGGACCATAGGGTCAGCTCAGACCAAGATACGCATGATGCGACGGCACTTGGAGAGGCAATGATTTTCCCTTGCTATATCGCGACTCACGAGGCGCGTCCTCATAAGCACAGCTGTCTTGTCACATAGCGCGTATCACTGCCGCGTCTCGGTGTAAATTGATCCTTATTTATTAAGTGTACCTACTATTTTTTGCCCAGACTTAGATTTGTGTTAATTCTGTCCTAAAAATGATTTCTATTAATTCTCATTATTATTATTAATTTCAAATCGATTTTCATGCAAAATTTATAATTGCATATGCCTTATAGTTAGAGATACTATTTTGTTTTAAAAGCCAAAAAGTAGCATAGTTTGGGTACTTGTTATTTATATAGCTTGAACCGTTTTGTGTATAGTTGGACATCGGCCATATGGAAATATAAATTTGTTATATTAACAAGATGGTCTTTTAATTTACGTAAATACCTACCCTACAATAACTATGATGTATTATACATTATTATATATTTAGTACATCACATAATAACTATGATGTACTTAATAATACGTCTTGCTAACTACCTTGAAAAAATAACATTATTAAAGGAGGTAACAAGAAGAGTCTAAACTTCTTTCACGTTACAAATCTATGGTAACCCATAAGGGTATATTTATTGACATAAAAAATATGAGACATTTTAAAATTGACATATTACTCTACTCTTTGATTGACATCTCCAAACTTTGTTTTGACGTATATTTATAGCAATCGAAAATATTCATTAATTAACTTCATATTTATCGAATTTAAAAATGAGCGTTACTTTGGTAAGTATACCCATATTATTTATTTTTTATTTTGAGGTGTAAGTATGATATAACAATGTTTGGTATGATTTCAGAGCAGTCGAACAAAGTCAGTAACTGGCACTAGTCGCAGTGGGGACACAGAAACTACAGCCGAATTAACTGTAAGTCAACCTTATTCTCTTCTTGTAACCCGCTCTCACCAACCAAACATCAGGTTACATTCCTGTAACTTCGTATGAGAGTAGGCTCGTGCCCCTCGGTGTGGACATATATGGACTAACAACAACAACTTCGCGTCTACTGCCCACTTTGAGAATAAATTTATCTTTTAGCGCCCCCATTTTCTTCTGGATCTCATAACCCCTTTAAGCCTACAGCGCCCACAAAGGGGCGTTATCCCCTCATAAGGAACCACTGTTTTATACTAACATTTATCCTTTAGTAAAATTACCTTTTCCACTTCCCCAGCCTCCAGACAGATGGACAAACAACATAACGTATCGCCAACTCGTGGTATCTTCATGCATCGGCATAGTCCAACTCTGGTGGCATCCTTACATCCATGATATCACGAGATTTGTACCATTTCTATTCCTTTACAACGTATTCAGTGTGTTGGTTGGATACCCACAGTTTTACTTAGAACTTGCACTTGGCGTGATCACCAAGAAAGGCGTGATCAATTGTTGGGATCTCTCGCCTATGAGTAGAGGTGATTATTACGTATTTTTAAGAGGGATTTGTTTATTTTTGCATGTAATCTTGATTGCCTTCATTACGCATCGTTTGTCAAAGACAAAGCCATTTCATGAAGAATCATGATAAAGATGATCTTTCCGCTGTATTAAACAGTATCTTGGGGGAGAGGTTTTAGGAAAACTATAAAATAAGTAAATGATCTCAAGAGAAACTGTTCTTTAATAAGCTTGATCTGGCCTCAATAAGCAGGTATTTATACAAAACTGTAGATTAAAAGATCATTGCGCTTATACAATTCTTCTCTTTTAGGAATATCATTCGCAATGCTACTAGTATGCGCATTTACTGCACTTGCCCTTAGCGTCGTTGCGGCGTGGTGCTTAGCGCTCTTCGTGCATTCATTCCACGTGTTTCTCCCGTGGTTGCATTGCGCCGCTTCAGCCCAGCCACCGTGCGCGGCGAGGCATCGACCAATGGCGCCTGGCAGTGAGACACCCGCGCAGTCGTTCTTCTTGTTAGTATTTTGATATGGGGAAGTTAATTGTCATCATATTTAGAATATTATGTTAAATAATTGCCTAATTATGAATCGTCAAGTCCACTTCTTTGTTACCTATGTACCCACAGCTATTTACTATATCTACTTCCATTTGAGATAAGGGTTTTCCATGATTATAAGTCTACCGGGGACTTCAGTCTTAGCTCATATACGTTGGAATTGTAACAAAAATATTTTCATATCCACACATTATAAGCAACTCTTAACAACGTAATCTTTACACGAGTTGTCGACAAAAAAATATACTTATTTTGGGAATCCTTCAGTACATTTTACCTATTCCAGCAATTTCGTGCTGCACTTAAAACGAGATGGATTGGAAACTGGTACAGGCACCTTGATAAAAGAACTCACGATATATTTTGTCATCTCCTGGACCCTTATTTATTGCATCGTCATCAAACGCATTTATAGCTATTCTAAGGTAAAGATTTATAATACCAATTTCATTTATGTTTCCGTGGCTCAGTAAGAAGAGCATGTGCTCTGACGAACATGGATTTGATTTCAATTGAGTAAAACAAATACCTCTAAGTTCTAAGACCTTTAAGTCCTGCTTTCAAAAAAGTAGTGGTGCTACGGAAAGTAAAGAAAGGTAGGTACCCAAGAAGTACCGAATCTTATTTTTTTAAATATAGGTAAGTAACTAATTAATTTAATTTCTCCTTCAACAGTTAGTGTTATTTAAAGACGTAATGGGGTATTTCATCTTGATGTGCTGTTTATTGGGTGCCACGTTGTTAGATGGCGCATCGAAAATGTTCCGACTGGCTGATTGGAGTGTGCTTTTTTCAGAGTTTCAGGTATTGTCACGTTTGATAACAAAAGTACCTATACGTAGGTACCTAACGTACTGATAAAAATCTAGTTCGCATGTTACATAAGGTACCATTTTAATTCTGGCATTTTTTTCCTTTAACCTCAAAGCTAAAAGATAACTTGTTGAAGTAGTCGTACAACAAAATATTATAACAGATAAGTAAGTAGTTTGAACTATCCTAACAGGTAATCATTAAACATTCTCATTGCTTAAACAAAATTTACAGATCTGGCGAGATGCAATAGAATTCTCCTTAATCCAAATGACAGTCTCACAAGGCTCACTAGTAATGCTGGGGGCTTACTCTCCCAAACAACAGCACGCTTTAGCCCGTACCGCCATGTTGGCATTCTCTGTGTCTAAAACCAGTTGCATGGCAGCAGCACTGACTTTGGGCGCCACTCATGGAGCTCTAATGGCGGATTATGAAAATTCTACTAATATTATTCAAGGTTTGTGTTATTTGAAGTGTCTATTTCAATAAGTTTTATGGATAACACCACCAGCAACGGGCAAGCGAGCCGATACTGTCGTTTCATACGTTTGTAGGTATACCTAACCTAGCATTCACAGTGTGTAATGAAGTAAGTATGTAAAAAAACTATGCCAGCCCGACTCCTTCGCGTTAATGTAACTCTTCCCTGTTTTCCTATAAGTAAGTAGGTACATGTAGACAGTATTTAGCTTTCAATGTAAAAAGCACTTACCTGGATTACTTTCAGGGTCGTCAGCCTCCATGGTTCTATGGGCGGACTACGCTGCAAGGCTCCCGGGAAGCCAGTTTTGGTCTGCGTTGATTTTCTTTACACTCTACGTGCTGGCTCTAGCTTCCTCTGTAAGTTAAACACTCAATAACTACCTACTTCGATTGATTCGCCGTCGGATTATGGCGATCTAGAGAAGAGAGAAAGATTTAGATTTACTAATAAGTACCTACCTTGACATTTTTATCTATTTTTATGTATGCCGAAACCTTTCTACACTTGTTTGGTTTTAATTACTTTCAGGCATTATTAATCCAAACAATAATGTCAACGTTCACGGGGAAATCCATCGTCAAGATCAAATATGCGTTCCTCATTGGATTGTGTGGATTATTCTGTTTGATTGGCACTCTTACACTGTGCACACAGGTTTGTATTCATTTTTAATAGTGATTCGGTAGAGGAAAACTGTTTCTATAAGCAAGACATGTTCGCAACTTTGCTTATCTGCTCAGTAAGTGGGTAGGTAGTCTTTTCATTTTATTCGGCTCCGCTTTTATGTTATTCTTTTACCCACATAAATTAGTTAATTTATATTCTTTCTCCAGTTCAAGGAGGCCTATAGGTTTGATGAAGCGTTATTTTAAATTACCTTTAAAGCAACTATTTTATTTTCAGGGCGGCCTCTACATCCTGAATTACTTGATGAAATGGCCCGTGACAAACCCGCGAACCGTCATAGCTATGGTTATATCCCTAGTTATCTCGTTTTCATACGGCCAATCAACTTTCTGTGAAGATGTTTATTTTGCTGTTGGAGAATATCCTTGTGTATATCTTCGAGTTTGCTGGGCTATCACTCCTATCTTTTTAATGGTAAGACCATTTTGTTCTTTAATTTCTTAAAGTTTGAAATGCGTGCTGAATAACATGTCGCTTTAGGTTCAAATATGTAGTTGCAAACATAGCCGTAGCTGATAAGAATATATTGTTTTAAAACGTAAAAAAAAAATCATAGAAACGATATGTCTGAGCCTACTCAGACATATCGTTTCTATGATTTTTTTTTCTATGATTTTAAAATTAGTGACACCATAACCTATATGGTGTCACTAATTTTAAGACAAACAAAAAAAAAACATATTTTACTTATCTGTTATTTTCCAGTTTATGTACTTATCTGGCATGGCATCATGGCCAGGCGCAGAAGGCATGGCTGGACCAATCAGTTCAATTCTCATCGCCACTCCTATATTCGTGTTCATGATTCTTTACATGATTTTCAAGTGTCGAGTACGGGTATGTTTTAATTGTATTGTAATTTACAGTGATACTATAAAAATTGTTAGGCACTAATTTGGTACCAATGTACTTAAGTATTCTTTCAGATTGCTTAAAATTGTATTATTTTATATTGTTTCAGAACATCGTGAGCACAGAAAAGTAATTACTTTTTTTTTAGATAGTTTGATTATTGTTATTGGCTTATGGCAATGTATGTTCTTTAACTCTACTAGGTATTGTAATTAAATGAAATTCTGTTTTCAGAATGACACCATATTATTTTATTCACAAAATTTTCATAACACCAATTTGTTACCAAAATAAAGGATTATTTTTATAATTAGTCATACACACATATCCACATAACAACTTATAAAGCTGATCGTGATAGACAATGCACATTTCATAAATTAATTTGAATTTTGTCTTTTAATTTTCAACTTGAGCGTTATCTATGACCACCAACGGGAGTATTTTTACGCAATACAAAATTAATGGGGTAAACAAAATTACATATAAATCGCTCTATTGGGGAAAAACACTCCTTTTATTAATACAGCCTTGGGTCTTAATACTAAAATTAACTGTAACTTAAATAATGAAACCTCTCGTATAAAAATAATGATAATTAATAACTAATAAGCTACATACATGTTTAAAACCTAAGTAGATAGACCGCCATAGTGTTCATTGTTTGTTGATCATGGTTCATTCGTAAATATGTATTCGTATCAATATGATAGGATTCTATTTGGAACGTGACTTGTAAACGCTTCACGTATGACGGTATGATTTGATGACTTGAAATTAGTTAACATTGTACCAAAATGAATTCTGAACTGGGACTAGAGTCTTTGTAGATAGGTATTCAATATTTTATTGCGTTATTAATGAAATTCTAACGACCGTAAAAATATGCTTGTAAAAATGAGAGCGGCTATTATTACTCACTAACATCAAGTTATATTACATTAAATAACAAGCTCTCTTACGAATTAGTGATTGATGATGACGATGAGCGAGATAATACAATTTGCGTTTGATTTTATAAAAATGCTTTTGAGATCTGAATTTACGGTCGTGGGTGATTTTAAACATTTGCTGTTAATCAAAGACGCCTATAGTTTTGCTTCAAACAACGATCTTTAGTTGAATCTTGGTTGACGTATCATTACGCGCTATACCTACAGGTTTCATAAACTGTCCCGCTAAAAAACCAAACATCTTTCGCAAATCGAAGAAGACTGCTATTTTTCCTGAGTAATACTTGAATATTACTGACTGATATCTAGAGAATAATGGATGTTAAATGAAATGTTATATACACAAACGTAATTCGTATCGTACAATAATATGTTTCCGGCAGTGTTACATTAGCTATTTGAGGTCAGCTCATTAAAAGCAGGTCAAAATAAAAATGTTAGAAAAGCGCATTTGCACTCGTAGCTATATTATGTCCTCGGATTCTAAAATCTACAGGAACGTCTATTACTCAGTAGCATTTCATCTGCGGATAATTCGACTTGGAAAATTCTGTAACCGATTATTTAGTCGCGTGACAGCACTCGCTATGCAAGATACGATTTGTAAATACTTTTTTATGAACAATCGCGACGTTATTTCGGCTGAGATATTAGATATACATTTTGATAACTTAAAAACTTTCCACGCCAAACTTTCTGCAAACGCGTCGCTACACTGACATACGTAAACGTAAAATTTTATATTAAAACCTACATTAAAATCAGATTAATTGTAAAATTTTGCAATTGAAAATGGTATCAGATTATAGCATTTTGATTGCAGTATTAAATGTCCAGGATATTAATAATTCAGGACACCTGGTTCCCAGCACCTATAAAATTGCTTCCGAAACGCACATTTCAAAGTCAACAGCTAGCAATTTAAAACAGTCGAATGCTAAGTTTACGTCACAGCCACCTGCGTTAGGATAACTTCCAAGATATGAATATTTGTCACAAGTTCAGTTATAAATGCCAACAGAAAGAAATAAAAATGTTTTGATTTGATATATTCATGTTGATAATTATTTATTCTGACTATGCTTATTTAGATTTCAATGTAACGTACGATCCAATAAGATAGATAAATATGCAAACTGATTCAAACATGTGCAAAACAAAACTTAAACTAATGGGCAGCTATTTAATACTACTTTACGTTAAGCATTTAAAATTTAATTAATTTTAACAAACAAAATCATGTATTTTTGATGTGCATTTATCAAACTTAATCTAAAAAATAGGTGCGTTTAAAAGAACCCAACAGTCTTCGCACTCAATTAAAACCAAACAAATGTGCACAAAAACAAATCGCAAACAATGTCGCTACTCTCAGAGGAACCTATTTATTAGGAATCAATTTGTGCAACTACCTGAATTCACGGAGTTTTATACTATTGAAACTTTAAATTCGTATTTGTTTCTACAAGATAACTTAAAATCACTGCTATAGTGACGATATTTCACGTGTATGGCCAAAATTACAAGATATTAATACATTTGCTGCCCTAGACTCACACGAGAGTCACATTGGCACCTACTTTGAGTAATAAATAAATTTTGACATTGAAGTCTAGGATTCCATACCATTAAAAGGTATAACCGTTTCAACATCTGGACAGTGAATGTATTAAACATTTGGAAGGCACATGCACAATTAATGCCAAATGTGTTGATATGAATGAAGTATACTAATTATTGCCAGTTATATCACTAACTACATTATGACCTACCCACAATCCAAATAAAAGTTAACAACCAAGTTATACATATAAAAGCATAAGAAAGTTAGTCGTAAATACCTCTTTTTTTTTTTGAAATTATGATTATAAAAACTAAACCTATTTCGATTCATTATTATAATAATTAAATTGACTAATTTTAAGACTAATATTTCTCATACATTTATTTGGACACATACTGTAACTGATGCTGCGTCTTAGATATAATTATTTCGCGAGTCTTTACCTTTCGATTTTAAAACATGTTTGACAAGCTGTTCGTGGCCGATTTGGTTTATTAAAATGTGTTATTTGGTCAATTTAGTACTTATAATTATAAATGATTATATGCGTTGGTAATTTGCCCTTAGCACTAGAGTAAATTAAATCTACACTGAAATGAGAAGGACAAAGTGAGATCACTATGATTATGTCAATTAATGACCCGCAAGAATAGCAATGCTCGTCAAAACTTTGAAACTATGCCATTTATAATTACAACAAATTTACCTCGTAAATTTTAGTACACCTAACAGCTTCACACAGGATTCAAATTTCCGCAATCGCACCCAGACAAGTTACAACAAAAGAACATAGATTTCGAGTTGAATTTGAATAATATTAAAAACAGACATACATCACAACATTCCAACGGCGAGATAATATATCTATTTATATTTAACACTTATCATTATAACAATATCTATACATAAGTGGGTAGTAAACAATCAGCTGTCGTCCTCAGGCATCATATCACAAGTGCCGTCGGACACGCCCCGCCTGTCCATCGAGCACCATACCGCACTACCACTCCACACAACCCTTACATTTACTATTAGTAACTTATGGGACGAAGGGCAGCCAAAGACCAAACCCTTTAGTGCTAACAAACAACAATATACCGAATATAGGACAGAATTACTAGAAACAAAGTGATGTTATTTCAAGTTTTTCTCCCTTTTCTTTTTCACATGTACCAATCAGATGTGCCAAAAGCATCATCCAACAATGTTATCAAACCCATGGATTGTTGATTTTTAACACCAAAGGTTGCCGCTGTTAGGAAAGTTTGCTGCCGGCAATTACTTTCCAGATTGTTCATTAGATATTCCTAATTTTAAATGTATCTTACATATACAAAACGCGCCGTTTCCGTTACATCCTTGCTATATTACTAAAAGTTCATATTACATCTTTCATTAAAATGCTAGATTGTTGTTGCATACAAAGAATATTGTATTTCTGACAATCTAACATAATAATTTAGAACAAAGTGCTATCGAAGCTTTTGTACTTTCAGTTTTGTCCTAAATATTTCTCGTTGAACTGAGAAACCTAGACAATCAATACTAGCATTTCAACATTTCTGATGGTTATTCAAACAAAATACTTAACCAATATGATAGCTTCACATCTGATCAATACAGAATTGTTAATTATATTACAATAGTATTTTTTTTTATACTTTTTCTTTTCAATTTAAAATCCACAATTCCATATTGTCCAATAGATATCTTAGTCTAGCAGAGTAGTTGGGGCACTCAGAAGCACCAGTTGATTCTCAGAGACATTCTTAGCATTTTCACCGAACCTAATATTTTCAGAAACAAGAATAAAACCTCGACAAATAAATAAAAATAAAATGCAACAATGGGCCCCAACCGCTCCTATTCTACATTCTATTTACAATCGTTTTTACAACTTTAAACAAGTTACAAGCTACATCAAATTTATAGCATGTTTCTTCATACAAATCCAGCATTAGGAAAGAAAGTGTTCTTTTTGTACTTTATACAACTGAAGCAGTCATAATTTATTTTACATCTACACACTAACTCTACAGTTATTACAAGAATATCTGAAAATTTTGCAAATCAGTTGCTCGTTTAAGGTTTCCGTTCAACCATTGAAGGAACTATATAGCGAGAATACTAAATTGTTCAATACTCGCGTGAACATTGTATAATATTTAATGCCACATTAGGTCATATGGTGTATGACCTAATGTGGCATTAAATATTATTGGCAAGCTGATATAGATAACCTTAAAAGTAGCAACTGTCTGTTGATAGTCTAAAGAATTTTTTGTTTATAAAACAATGTATACTTACATTACGTACTTTCGTTGTGCTGTAGCAAGTTTAAAACAGGCACACTGTAAGCCTTAACTTCTTATTTACACTCAAAGTTTCACATTTCACCGTTCCCATTCTTTAGCCAGCCGCTGGGTAGTTTGGCTGTGATCCAACTCTCACTACTAAAAGCTTACAAGCCTTGCCAATATTCCTATTTCATTTGCTACAATCTTATTTATCAATTGCTGTTCTTGTTCCCAAATTACTACTATAAGGCCAGACTTCACAGGTTTTACTTGCCACTAATTAGGGCTGGAAGTTCTCGAAATTTTGCTAATCCTAACCAAACTATATTGGTTAACTCCTTCTTTATAAGTACTTGATCTAAACAGGAATCTATTCAACACTGAGCCAATTACATAGACTGTATGTGTTATGATGGCAAAACCATACACAGCCATGTTCATTGATAAATTAACTACTATATAAGTCCAAATTAACTCAATAAAAAACCTAAAACCTGATATTGCCTACCACATCACACATCACTCAATTTCCTAAATCCTTATCTCTTGTCACTATTCCCTTCCTCCACTTGCCCCCAGCGACCAGCCAAGAAGTCCGTCACTAAATCACTTCACTCGGGTTTTGTTCCCTGTCGATGCGGTACCGGCAATGTGTCATGTCTACGGTACATGAGTATGTACGGCATTCGCGGAGGCTTCGGCTTCAGCACTTGGGCGTCGGTTACTTGAGTCACCGTGGAGTCGTCGTACCTGGAATTAAATTCATATGTTACTTTTGGAAAGATGAGCATGTAAGGGGTTAAGTTGGTAGATGTTTACTCAGCAATGTTTGTCTACATTTTGGCGATTTTAAAAATCACTTTCGGAGACGAAAAATAAATACCATCATTGTAAAAGTGTCTAGATTCTAGAACCCTTATTTAATCTCAGATAAAAAATAACCATATACAGTTTAAGTCTTCTACAAATTAAAGATAATTTTGTATTACCATTCATCTGGCAAAGAAAAGTGGAAAACAATAAAAATGAATTATTTCAATCCCTTACCGAATCCACCCGCCCTGTCCATGGTAGGTATCAGTAAGATAGTGTCCCTTCACGGCCTCCACTCCCTCGTGGTACACCACAGCAAACAGCTTGTACAGCCGCTGCTTCTGCGTGTACTTCTGCTTAGATGACATTATCTCTGTGGGAGGGAGAGACTTGAGTGAGTGGGTGTACATATTGTTCTCATATAGTCTGTAGAGATCTAATACAAGGGTGTTTCTATTAGAATTAGTATTTAAAAGGTAATGGTAATGTTATTTACCAGTCTTTTAGGTTTGAGTGCGAGAATGAACTGAGTGCATAATATCAACTTACTTGGATCAATTTTCAAGTCAATAGGATAATCAATGCTCTTGACAATCTTGGCCGTGTGTCCTTCAGAATCCAGTTGGAAGCATTTCAAGTGCAGTAGAAGGACTACGGGCAGTTGTTCTATAGACAACTGCTGCCAAGCATCCGACACGCCTTCCAAAGAGTCTTTACCAGCAAGGAGTTCTAAGGCGTCTTTTACGGAGTTCGAGCGCTGTGAAAAGTAAAATTTTTGTGATTAAATTAGGGTCTAAAAAAGGAAACGTAGATCATTGGGGACGGCGTTTACTCAGTTAAAGATGTCTACAAGTTTGTAATTTTGTTAATTACAGTTCAGAGACGAAAAATAAGTACATCATCGTAAGAAACGCGAGTCACAAAACAAAGTAACATCGTCGCTATCGCGCCGTCTTTTTACTCGTTTCGATCTTTTAATTCCATCAGTGCGTATTTAAAAAAATCCCAGAAGACACAGCCATAGCTCCAAGAAATCATAACGAAGATAGAACGCCGAGGAACGTAACCATTATGTAGAAGTTACCTCGATATCGAGCTGCAGCGTGAAGAAGGGCTGCACGGCGTCGGTGACGATGTGGTGCTGCTGCTTGACGAGGCGCGTGCGCGTGCGTCCGCGGAACACGTCGGCCACCGGCGTGCGCCGCGCCGCCCAGCGCCGCTCCACCGCGCCGCGGTTGCGCGGACCCATCACCTGCCACACCACCGCGCTTAGGGGAACGCTCATACACCACTACACGAACGCAACATTGTGCACTTCTAATAAAAACGCACGTTACACCACCACTTATGTAAATACACTCATAAAACTTTAGAGCACGCGAGGTTGTGCATGTGCTAATAAAATTAGTTTTTCGATCGGTCTCTATTTGAATCCTGATAATGTCTTTGCCTTGTCACGATGCAAAATTAAACTTACTGAAAATTACAGAAATATAACCTTCTATATTTATTTTAAAATAATAATGAAATATTTCATACCTTCCACTCGTCGTCGTCGTCGTCCTCCTCTTGAGGTTGTTCTTGTGTGATGACGCCGTTGGGCTGAGTGTTGTTGTTGTCTTTAGGCTCTTCCGGCTCCACTAGTTTCATTAACTGTAACGTTTAAAAAGTAACCATTATTTTATGATCTATAAATGAAAATAAAGTGTGACCGAATCTTTCAATGTTACGACACACCTGCGTAACGTACCACGCGGACCGTTCGGTTCAATACGCTCGGAACATGTTTCAAGTAATCAATGACAAATTAATCGAAATTAGGTCGCACACATTTACTCCACCCGCTGAACGTTCCGCGCGGTACGCTACGCACCCTTAGTATCTAATATCAATTTATAAATACAAACCTCAAGCATCTCATCGTTGAGAGAATTGAGCAGACAGCCAAGAAACTCTTCAGCGTCTTCCTGCCTTCCCTCCTGGGAGCCAGGGAAGGGCCTTAGAGCTCTCAGCACTTTGAGGCCCGCCTGACCATCCAGCGCAGGTCCACAAGTGCCGGAGCCGGCTTCACGTCCGCGACCCGCGCGGCCCGGTGCAGGAGTCGGTCCCACTGGGCTGAACTCGTAGCAAAGTTCCACCCTGGAATGAGAATGTATAGTGTTAAAGGGGGACATAAAATATTCATTTAGTTCTATATCAGAGACTATGTTTAGTCTAAGCTTAAAGAGACAACAGACAATTGTGTTATACTAAACACCAAGAATTTATTCGTTTTATTACTTACATAGAATCAATAACAGGCGTGCTAGACTTCCCGCGTCGTGTTTGGTACGGTAAAGCCTTCAGCATGTTGTAGAACGGCGGACAAGCGATCAGAGCCTGCAGGATCGCGTTCACGTAGCAGTAGTTGGAACGGTTCGTCAGCCCGCGCGGCAGCAACGTCACCGGACGGTTGTCCAGCTGGTACTTCGACAGGAATTCTGGAAATTCATTTATTTAACGTTAATATATGCCACTTGCGTGTCAAATTAAAAATCGGAATAATTTACATGGTATAAAATAAATAAGAAATATTCACCTCCCATCCTGTACGAGTTGGGGTCATCAGAGAACGGCGAGGGTTGCACGGGAGCAGTGGGAGTAGTCTCCTTGGGTGCAGCGGGCACTGTCTCCGCGGCCGGAGCCGTCGCCGCCGGCTTGGGGGGCGGAGCGCCCGCACTCACGCTCACCGCGTTCACCGACGTCTTCTCCGAGTACGACACCGCGGCGGCCGGCGCGCGGGCCGGGGCCGGGGCCGGCGCCGCTAGCGGGGACGCGTCGAACGGCGGCACCTTCGCCACCGGCTTCTGCACGCTGGCCGCCGGCGGGCTGCTCGTGGTCGGACTCACCGGATCCTCCGCCGGCACCGTGGCCACCGTGGCCACCGGCGCCGGGGCGGGCTGCGGCGGCTGCGGCGCGGGCGAGGCGGCCGTCTTGCTGGAGAACAGGCTGGCCCACGACTTGCCGGGCGCGGGCTGCGGCTGCGGCGCCACGGCGACGGGCGCCGGCTCGATGCGGTGGCGCGGGGTGGGCGGCGGGGGGAAGTCGGACGCGGACGGCGCGGGGGGCGGCGGCAGCGGGGCCGGCGCCGGCTCCGGGGGCGCCGCCTTGCGCGAGTGACCGAACGGGGACTTGTTGCTCATGATGAGCGGCGGGCCCTGCGAGTGCAGCGTGATGGAGATCGGCATCGGCGCCTTGCTCGGCGGCAGCGGCGGCTCGCGCTTGACGTGCTCGACGGGCGCGGGCTTGTCGCCGTCGGCCGCCTCGCCGGTCGGGGAGCGGTTGGCGGGGCCGTCGCGCTTCTGGCGGTTGCCGAACGGGGCCTTGGGCGTGGACACGGTCTGCTGCACGGGCACGGCCACCGGCGGCACGGCCGGCTTCGGAGTCTGCTTGTTGCCGGAGAACGGCGCGGCCGGGCCCTTGATCGGCTTCCCGGCGACGGGCGGGACCTTGACGCCGGCGGGCGGCGGGGGCGGCGCGGCGGGCGGCGGGAACGACTTCACGGGGAGCGGCGCGGGGGCGGCGGGGGGCGACGGGACCTTGCTGTCGGGGACCCAGGCGGGCTTGGCGGCCTCCACCTTCGGCGCCGGGGACACCTTCTCCGTCGGCGCGACGGGTTTGGCGTGGTTCTCTAGCGGCCGCTCGTTCTGCTTCGGGCTGCCGGGGCCGCGGTTGATCTTGAGGTCCTTCATCGGCAGCTGATCCACCGAGGCGCCGGCGGCGGAGGCCGCGGACGTAACCGGAGGAGTCTTCCTCTCCTGCGTCTTATCCGGGGGCGCGTAGGCCTTGGTCTGTCCCTGCACGAAGTTCTTGGCGTACACGTTGAACTGGTGCGGCTGCGGCTGGTGCGGCGGCTGCGGCACGGGCATGTGCGGGTGGTGCGGCGGCGGGATGTACATGGGCGGCATGTAGTCCACGGCGGGCTCGACGGGCGGCCCGTAGGGCGGCGCGTAGTGCGCGCCGGCGTAGTAGGCTTCCACGGCCTCCTGCTCCATGACCACCTCCTGCGAGTACTCGTCGGGCCCCTTGTCGGCGTCGGCGTCCACGGGCATCGGGTACTCGGGGTAGTAGGGCGGGTAGGCGTAGGGCCCGTACATGACGGGCTGGTAGACGGGCAGGTGGTAGAGCGGCGCGCCCTGCGCCTGCGCGGCGGGGTGGTAGTAGTGCGGGTACTGCAGGTAGTAGGGCGGCGGCTGCGGCGGCGGCGAGGGCTGGCGCTTGGCGCGGCGGTCGCGGCGGTGCGGGCGCGGCGCGCGCTCGGCCGGCGGCGGCGCGTACTGCGGCTGCGGCGGCTGGTAGTACTGGCCCATGTAGCCGTGCACGTTGACGTTGGCGGTGACCTGGCTGACGTACACGTTGGGCGGCGCCACGGGCCACTGGTGGTGCGGCGGCGCGTAGGGCGGCGGGCGCTGCGGCGAGTGTGGCGCCATGTCGCACTCGCCGCCGCCCTCCACGCTGCTCACCGCGCCCGCCTCGCCGCCCAGCGCGCCCGCCGTGCCCACGCCTACCCACGCCACTTCTGCACAGGACACGGGTATTCGTTAGCGACCCTTATGTTTACACTTCATGAACGGAAAGAAATAAAATAACTTAGTTGACCTAGCTGATCGAAATCTATTTGGAATTTCAATCACAAAATAAGTAAACGAGATGTTAGTTCTGTAAAACGAATTGATTTTGAATCTCCATTGTGCTGTGGCTTAAAAAAAGTCGTGCTAGTTACCGCTAAATTACGTAACGAAATGTGCAGAAACCGTGAAGTAACTTTGTTGTGATAAGTCATCTAAGTCAGTCACCACATTCGGTAAAGTGAAAGGCGGTTGCATGATAGGAAAAGTGAATCTTGTTTTGTCTCTATTGGATCAAAATTAGCACCAAACTGCATTTTAAAGTCATGCTTACATTATGAAATCGCTATTATTGTATGAAGCGTGACAATAACACGGTTCCATTACGAATTACGGTAATTTGACCTATAATTTATTCCACGCGCTGTAATGCTATTATTTACAAATAAAGCAAACAAAAATGTTAATTAGGATTTTTTAAGTGTTTTAAATCAGCGGGATCAAAAGGTCGGATAATAATGTATTCGTAACACCGTAAATTGTAATTAATTAGGTGCTTGTATGTGTTATTTCCACAAGAGTATTGAATAAAAACTAAATAGTCTGGAAATATTATTGACAGGTAGAACCTTTAAAGAGTAATATGGAATGTCAATTACACACCCCATTGTGATAATTTAAGTTCTAATTAACAAAAAGTACATCTCTAATGATATACGTACCTACGGCAGGCTCTTTAGCAGCGATGTTGGTGTCGGCTGAATCAGGTTTCCGCTCGAAGAGTGCGCTCTGCAGACTGTCAAGTTCCGCTTCTCTCACATCTGACAAGTCTAGGAACTCATATTCCTGAAACACGTGCACAAGTTAGCACCACTTACCACTACTGCTACACCCAACATGCTATGTGTAGGCCAACCACCTCCTCCCGTCTCTTACACACATCTCGATTTATTGAAGTTATTCATAGTTAAGTCATTACATCAAAATAAAATATTTGGCCATCTTCATCATTAATGAAAGAAAGGAAGTGTCAACTTTAATAATCTTTACTCCAATTGGGTTGAAGTAAATTAATGCAAGTATGTTTCAATTACCTACATATTTATTAGCAGCTCTAAGTTGTAAGTAAAAAGAGATTTTAGTAAAATAAACCAGTTAAAAGTCAAAAGTAATGGCTCATTGAAAATTATATTTGTATTGAAAATCAATTTCTTTTAATCGTCCAATGAGGACTTATAAATATCATAAATTCCAACCTGAGTCAAAGCCCAAATCAAAATAAACACATGATAACATTAATTTCAATTATTGTTGGTCGATCAAGTGATGGCCACTGTTGTACATTAAAAAGGATGTGTGTGGGAGACCAACTTAAAGTAATTGAAGCTTATACAAAGTGATCAACGTCATCATCAAGTCACCATTGAAGTGTTTGAGAGCTTCCACACATTGAAAACAACAAGCATGACTGCTCAGATCAAATGTTTGTCTTGCCATTACATCATTTAACATTGTCCAGATTAATAAGACAGTAAATGACTTTGTAAAGATAACATTTGTCAAGAGTCATGCTTAAAAGGCAAAAAACGGAGGCTCTGTATCGTAGCAATTTGAACTATGAAAATATACAAGTCTTTTTTCTTGTTCTAACCATCCTGCTTGGTAAGATAGGTAAACACAAGAATAAAACTTATTAAAGCCATGTCCAATAGCTCAATCTGCCTTTCGTATTACTTTATTTTATACTTATTTCCAATTGTCATATTCTTACATGCTTTTCATGTATGGAAGGTGTCAAGTCCGATATCGAGGCCCCACCAGAGGAAAATATACAACATACATCAAAGCTTCTACTTAACTATTGATAGGATACATCTGTCAAGATAATAGCAATTTAAGGGTCCATTTATGCAAAAGGGCATAGCAAAATTATAAGATGTATTCATAAAGATAGTCAAGTCCAAATTTTTTGCCACAGGACAAGTTGAAGCATTCATCACACTGAATTTCCAATCCTGAAGACCTATCTATTATAATATTTACACATAATCTAACTGACATGCTGACTTAAATATGACTTTTTGGTTGAAAATCCAGAATTAAACTTATAATATTTTAAATTCAATTTAACGGATAGTTAACTACTTAGGTATTAAATAAAGCAGTCTTTATGTCGCAACTTGAAATTTGTTGTGAAATTCCATAGTTTTAATAATACCACCTGTATGTTTATAAAATATAGGGTGTTTTATGAAATACAGCAGTAACAAGTATCAATTAATCATGTATTTCTGCTTTAAAGTGGAAAATTAAACACATTACTCATACAACTATCACTAGAATCATTCAGATTATCTGCAAAGTGTACTTTTAAAAACATGTTTTATTGTACTAAACAGATCCCAAGAAAGTACACAATTATCCTAGGTTAACCCATATATTATTTGCTAAGAAACTGCTGGTCACTTTTATAATTATTTCTAATACTTCAATAATTTCAGTAGGTATTATAACAAAGGACAGGTGCAAAATATGCACTTGGTCATTGACTTGTAAAAAGATAACCTCTAGTTTATCTTTTGTTACTCATTTTAAATGAAACATAGATTTATATAATAAAGAATACCTAGTCAAGTGAACTGCAATTTTAAGAAAATTATCAACTTTTTATGAAAGAATATGGAACCGCTGTAAAATAAGATTCAGTATGTCATTTCTAAATGCCAGTAATAAGTATTAGGTAAGTAATTTAAAGGCATTTTGTCTTTACCTAGGTTGATAGACTTAAGTACAGTGCAATCAAATGCCAGGTCAATCAAATGCAATATTGCTCAATCAATCAAGTCAATCTATACCTATTGGTGTTTATTGATCCATTTTACTATTAATGTACCCACTGTTGACAAGACCTTTGTACTTTTTTTAAATTACCTACATAAATTGTATGTTTCTAGTGTTTACTACCTACCAGTTAACCAGTTTGAAAAGTAAACTATGGTAAAACAGCAACAAATTCAATAACAATTGCACTTTGATCACACTTAAGTGGCTAGTAACGAATAGAAAGTAAATAATGAGCAATTTACCTAATTTACATTTAATGAAGTTTGGATTCTTGGGTAAATGATGTTTGTTTGTGCATGCTCCTACGTCATTGTAACTATGAAAAATAGGGACATTACCCAAAAACAACTAGGAATTTAGTAACGCCAACTGTAGTGACCCTCCATTGCACATTGGACTTGCTCCCGACAAATTTGAAGGTTAGAACTTCTTAAATTCTCATAGTCATCATTACACACACAAATCCCTAGGTACCAAACGCACTGTACACTCAGCACTCGTTTACCGTGCACAAAAGTATTATGCAATTCCTGTAGCACCGACTAAATAACAACAACAAATCCTTCTATGCACATGTGGTTTGTCAAGTCATGAAAATGAGATGCAATAGTGAAAATGACATACCTATGATCAATGTTATATAGAATTGACTTCCGTCCCAATCCCTTTCGATTAAAGCATGATTTTCAGCGTCTAATTGCCTCTTGCATCAGTGCAAAGCTGTAAAATACGCGTAACATTTGGAGGACTATAAGATGGCGTAACAACGCTCGGTTGCCGGGTGCCATCCACAGTATTGACAAATCAACTTATTGGTGATTCTTGTTGTGTGAGCCCGAAACTGGACACCATCTATTTAATGATTACTATCGACACTTACCTCCCACGTGCACACAATTTCTGGAAAGAGATATTTTTTCTAATGTAATGGCCAGTTTCAATATCACCAAAACAAGAAACAAAAGCCAAACAAATTATATAGTAATGTAAACGTATTTTTGCAATGCTTACCGTTTTCATCAAATCCATGGCCTTTTTGGGAACACCATCACGAAATATTTCACGGTAAATTATTCATATATACAGGAATATCGGCGTTGTAGAAAGTCTGTCTTCGTACGGGACGGGAGGAACGTCGAGGCCATGCACTGCACTCACCAAATAACAGGAAATGACAAAAGCCGCGCCATTTTTAGTTTAACATTTTTCAACCAATCAAAATCGAGCTTTTGTACCATAGACTGAAATCATAGACAATATTTATAATTTTCGTCACGTTGCCACACTTGACCGGATGTGCCGTCATCTTTGTTTATGTTCGGATACATTGAGCAAAATTATTTTTTAAATTCTTTTTCGGCTTGTAATCAGACAATTTCATCCTTTAAACCACGTGGTTTGTGTTGAAACGATAAAATGAAAGAATTTCTAAATAATAAATATGCATCTGTAAGCTGTGCAATTAGATGAGTATATTTTTTTAAAGTAGGTATCTAGGTAATCCCTACTTACTTTTAATTTATTTTGTGTAACTTGGACATTATTTTACAGCGAGCGTTACCTAATCATTCAATTATGATTGGTAATATTTTATTTTATCTGGTTGTCTATATCCTGGATAAAGTTTTTTTCTACTATTCTCTACTTTGATTGAGTCCCTCCTACCTAGCCATTTATGAAAGTGTCTAACTCAAAGCTCAAATTACCGTTTAACTAGTTAACTAGGTACCTATCTAGATAGTTAAACTAACTACCTACCAGTTAATTAAATAGATGTCAATTAAAGCACCTGTTGCAACCAAACCAAACATAATATCACATGTAATAGATAATACCTAGGCTATAGGCTGTTTAATAAGGTACTTACTTAACTACCTAGATCTTTTTTTATGACCGTTTATCGAGAACGTCAACTTATTGGTCTTACCTTATCCAAAATTGGGCGAAGATTCAATCATTGTGTTATGGAGTAAATTGCTTTCAATACGTGAGACGGGTGACACCTGCCCACGGCCTCCAGTTTATTAGCCACCCTCTTATCCATCGGCAAATATTATATTGTTTGCTTAGACGCCTAATTCAACCTATACGTGACACATTACACATTATTATTTTCGCAAGATTCGATTCGATATTTTCATAAAGAAAGCCATTCTTATTACTCAATATCTAGGTCCTATGTAGGTACTTACTCATAGCTAGGTAAGTAGGTACCTAGGTACTCAGGTCCTCAATGTGTCAGATCAGAACCTCTTCTAAGTTCACGAGCTAGAGTACGAAAAGATTTACTTATCATAGGTACCTTACATCTACCACAGATCAAAAACAAGAAAAAGGTAAACATTCAACTGGAAAATTAAAAAAGGTACCTACCTACTTAGGTATATAGGTAAGGCTGACAGGTTCCTATTCCTACTAGTAGAAGGTACCTACTTACCTATCATAGCATATTATCTAGGTACCGTCGGGGTCTAGTAACATTCATCGAAATAAAATCAAGAATGCAACAAGTTCGAAAGTCTGGGATTTCTATTTTGTTTATAGACAATAGGTGCCCCTCCTCATACGATCATAAGAAATCTCCTCAATATAAACTTGAAACAATTTTGCAATCACATTCACATATCAAAACCGACTCTACGTTTACTATTTTTACGGCATATTTTTCCAGCAATGTCAAATATTGCAGGAAATATGAAAGCGGGGGTTATGAATTTCAATAATGGTTCATGGAGATGGCTTATTCCGTTGCTTTTCTGTTTACTTAGTTCCTACAACGAAAATATACGTTGCTCGACTTGCCATCGCTCCGCTTTTATGAAACTACATTTTAGTCTTATTTGCTGCTGAAAAATCAAATACAAATGCAAATCTTGCTATGACATACTGCAATACGTACCAACTTTATGCACGTTTTATATCATGCTAGATTAATGGTTAGTATTTATTAAACACAAATATGCTGAAAGTGATACGTAGGTAGGTCATTTAATGTTCTATGTGAACACGCATCTCCATGTTTCCGTGGATTCAGAGGCCTACCTAGGTAGGTTTACGGGTGTAACAGTAGTAAAAAGAGGTTTTTAGTATTTTTAAGTTGTATTTAGGTATGCTTATCTCATCATATCGTTCAGGATTAACGTTAATTTTTTTTCATCAGTTTAGTTTGTAAGTTAGTACCTACCTATAGGTAATACTTAGGTAGGGTACTTACTTAATCCTAAAAAGTACCTTCTCGTAGGTACATGCAAATGTATTTACCTATTAACACTGATAATGTTTATGAAACGTAATTTATTAGACAAATTGACTTAACAATATACCTAATTTAAATAATCTTAGCTGAAAAAAATCCCCAATAGAATGAATTTAAGCCGCAATCCCAAATTTACGAGCGTAATTTGAAATTCAAGTAAATCTACGAATTATACTGTCGGCGGTGAAACACCGTTCTGCAATTAAGTCCGTTTAAGCTGGTGATAATGCCGTGATTCGATCTTTTAAGTCCTCGACTGGGACTAAAGTAAATCTGCAGGTTGTTTTAGCGGCTGCGCTAATCGCCATAAAATGTTGTTAAACATTTTTATTAAAGACCCTTAATGAATTATATAATTTCACAATAAAATTAGGGGATGAAATTTTTGTCTAAAGGTGTCAAAACACAAGAATAATTAAGTAGGTACCTAGGTACCTACCACAGATAGAAAAGCCGTATCGTTTTAAGTTTATCTTATAAGTTCTTATACTGACAAAATACGTGTACCTACACTCTAGTCTGGTAGGTACCTACCAACCTATTCTATGCTTTAGGTTAGTAGTAGCTATCTAAAAAGGCTAGGAGCCTTTACTTTTGACAAAATTCCCAATCCAATAGGCCAAAATGCAGAGAATGTTCTTCATCTGTTGATATAGTTTTAAAACTTATGTTTTGCTTATGAATAGGTACCTATTTGAGTGAGTTCATATATTAACGATTTTTTGATACTTAGTACTTAATTAATACTTAGATTGGTTTTCCTTAAGAATATTACATTAAACATATGGCACATAAATGTAAATTTTAAAAAACAGTCGCAGGCAATGAACCCAGGCAATACCTAGGTATTTACATCCAATTTGATACCTTTTGATAAGTTGATTGCGAAAACGGGAAAAGTTCAAAAAAATAAAACCGTACCTACCTACTAGGATTTCTTCACTTTCGAAGCGTTGTTAAATTTTCTTTAAATGTGAATTGATCCGCCTAATTTTATTTAATAGTCACGCATAGGTAATTGTCATAGTTTTTTCTAGGAATTATACTTTGTTCTATGAATAAGTAATCATTTATCTACGAGTAGGAATGGTCATAGGTAAAAGTATACCTACCCAATTAATTTACTTACCTATTAAAAATCAATACTTACTGACTGAAGGTGGGTCACAAGAAATCAATGTAAGTACATTCAAATAAAAAACTGACGAGTTAGAGTTAATCTTTCACATCCCAGAAAAAAAAAGAACAATAGAAAATCTATTGTGTCTGGGTTAATAATGGGTCAGTGGGATGTGAGAGGTTAATAAATATAATTTTTAAAGTACCTACACCTTTAAATTCTGATTTATTTTTTCTCTTATTCTTAAACCTTAATATTATGTTTAATTAAATTTAAATTCAATCACACTGCACGAGACAATTTTACGATAACAAGCAACAAAAGCAAATATTCACTTTTAAAATTGGAACCCGAGAAAACGGATGTGACGTCACTCGGCTCCGACTTCCCCGGGGATATCTTCGTTTTACATTACTTTAAATAACGATAAGCTAAATGGATGTCGTACTTTTTTGTTATACGTGGGTTAGCGACAGCTTCTTTAGGTGGCACAGAGTCTTATCTTGTATGAATAAGGTCAATAGAGAACAGAAGGTGGGGTTTAACTTTTTAAATGTTTTGTTTGGCTAAGTGATAATTTGTTTGAACCTATTTCTTTAATAATACTAAAGAAATGTCTTATGAGTCACCTACCTAATTTGGGCTTAAGAAATCGATAATATTATTCTCGAATATTACCTGTAATGTAAGTAAGTGTCTATATTTTGTAAGAACGTTTTTCAGTTCTGTAATAGAAATATTGAGCAACGCCATAGAAAACTTATCTATATATATAAAAATGAAACCCGTTTTCCGTTGTCACGGCATCACGCCTGAACGGCTGGACCGATTTCGCTAATTCTTTTTTTAAAATGTTCATTGAAGTCCAAGGATGGTTCTTACGGTGAGAAAAATTC
Organism: Anarsia innoxiella; assembly: GCA_947563765.1. Classification (NCBI taxonomy): domain Eukaryota; kingdom Metazoa; phylum Arthropoda; class Insecta; order Lepidoptera; family Gelechiidae; genus Anarsia; species Anarsia innoxiella. The sequence continues at coordinate 3,504,420 of OX387404.1, read as the reverse complement.
GAATAATTGCCGGGAAAGCCCTAAAACAGACCATTTCTTTTTCCCATACAAATGTTTTCTTACTAAAATGTAGAGTCAATTTGAACTTTATCCCTACACAATAAAGTTCATTCTAAGGCGGGACAAAGTTCGCCGGGACAGCTAGTAATTCAATAAAAAATCTGATAAAGGAGCTGGTAGGTACCCGGTAATTACTTACCTTAAAGCGGTTGCAGTAACAAGCATCAACAACCTGCCTTGAGTTGTTTATTCTACAAACAGGAAGTAATGGTAATGATACTATTATAGCCAGTGAGTTAGGTACGTAGAAATAGTTTAGTAGATACTTCACATAATTATGGGCGATCTCCACGATCCCCAACCAAGTAATGTGTGGTTGTGGAGTCTAATCGCAAGTTTTGTCTTTGTCACTCGGGATGAAGTGAGAAAGTGACAACTTATAATTAGGGCGTTTCAATTAGGACTCGCAACTGATGTGAATCGCGCGCCGGATCAACCTGCCAAAAAATAATAATTTTAAATCGACCGCTAATGTTGAGATTCGTGGACATTTACGTCTCACAATTTTTGGCAGGCAAAGCATAAGTACCTACACTGTAATAGTACATAGATAATATGTGCATCACACCAACTACACATTTGGCATTTAGGTAAATTTAACTTGCCGATAGATACACAAAGATAATCTTAATTTCTCGTTCCACAATAAATGTTCTAGTGTGGAAACAAAACAGTAAATGTCAAAGGAGGGACGTCGGTCATCTATCACTGTTGATTGAGTTAAAAGACCTCCCAACTAATCAATTAATGCAAAACAATCACAGCGGAGAGTGGCGCCCGAGTGGTTAACGTTCGAGAGCAATACCTTGAGTGATTCATACGGAAAAATCTTCTGGAGAGTGATTTTAATGGATTGGATGATAAGTAAAAGTATACCTAGGTAACTAAGTTACTTTCAGCAGTGTAGGTATATCATATATTTGTTATTCTTTCCTACGTCTAGACATTACACGATAAAGATGAAAGTTTTTACCGATATGTGAGGATATGTATGATTGTTATTATTTGACGTTGTTATTATTTGACGTAGAAACAGTGGAAATAGTGGATAAAATATGTTCAGTGGAACACATTTTCAGTGAAACTTTATTAGATAATAATATAATAAAAAATGGAAGAAATAAAGCCATCTGGCTGTTTCTATTATTGATTCTTCTCTTACAAAAATAATTGTGATATTTTGGCTTACTATTTCAGTTAAGAGATGATGGAAATTTCTTATTTTTATTAACGTAGTCCCGTTACAGACTAGATACTGGTATAAGACCTATTTAATCAACGTAAATTAGAAGGAAAACCAGAATATCTACGTATCAGATTAGGCTTTTTCTATCAAGTACATAACTATCTACCTACGTACCTACTTCATTCATTAATTTTGTGTGTCCAACATTAACCTCGATACCTACCCAGACAAAACCTCTTATTGTTTTTAATATTATCAATAAATATGATATTTTACCGAGAGTTAAGAAAAATTGTTATCATGCAGGATGATTCGGTGTTTCCATCATAATATGAAGTTTTTTAAAATAAGTAGATAAGTATAAAAGTATCATCTTATCTAAATAGGTATATTTGATTCAAATAAAGACGAAGGCACAAAGTTAATTGAATAAGGGCGTTTTCTGATCTACCGTTTTTATACACGCGCTTTACGTGCTTCAAAAAACGAAAGTATACGCATGTATTTTTTTCTGAAACTGGCTGAATATGAGCAGAATTAACGTAATTTTCCAGCGATTTAACACCTAGTTAGGAACTATAATCCACAGGTTATTGACTCCACTTTCTCATCACTATATGTCAACTTATCTGACATTATAAACGCCCGTGGGTTTCCTTGCGTAGGCTCAAATCTATTTGTTCGTTTTGGATAAATCGTCGTCTGACTTACAGTAGGTCTACTCTTGACTTGAGTAGTCAATGGTAACTATGAGTTCAATCCTAAATTTACCAATTGAAGTTTATAATTAGGGACTCGAAGTTTTAATTCAGTGGGTCTACATAATTTTAGTTCACTCTAGCTGTCTGATATTTTCTTTTATTATAAGCCAAGATTAGAATGCATGAGGGATAAACATTGCCTCTATTAAAACCTATTTTATATTTATTTATAAGTATTTAAAGTAAAGTATTCATATCTAAGTAAACTAACAAGTCTTAATATTATGTAAGTTAAAACTTCCTACAACTAACAACCTACAGATAATTTAATAAAATGCTAAATAAAGCTACTGCTACAAAGCTAACTGTAGTTATAATTTATTATGCAATTCCCCAGCGACATAGAGTACTCTTACGGATTCATGTTTTCTTGAGCAAAGTTCAGTAATCTAACACTCCTTTGAAATGTGATTTGTCTGACAGACAGACCAACTTTTATTGTTGACATAGCAATTTTCTTCTGTCGACTGAGCAAATCTAGTATCTGTAATTGTTTTTGTTTTGGTTCACCTTAGTATGGTCTTTTAGTATAGATACCCTGAATGACTTTTTAAAATGGCCTCATTATACTGTATCGATGAAAAATGTTTGAAATGTCATTCATAAAGTATAATGCGGCCAATTTAAAAAGTCGTTCAGGTTTCATACCGTACCATTCTAACTTAAAACGCGCTCTCACACACTAGCGGTCATTAAATGCTCCTTGCTGGCAATTGCGGTTTGATATGAAAAATGTAAACCGCGAAAGGCGACGATCGACAATCAGTTTTCGCGCAGTGTCATACATATCAAAAAACAATCTGCGGAATGCGTAAAGGCCATTAATAAAGTATATCATATTCTTAATAAAAAACTAATATCTAATAACTCTTTTCAAAGTCTTTATTACAATCAACATCAAATGCTTGACAAAATCCTCCCCCGAGGGTCTCCACAACGACCGGTATGACTGTCTGGTCTTTATTACAATCAACATCAAATGCTTGACAAAATCCTCCCCCGAGGGTCTCCACAACGACCGGTATGACTGTCTGGTCTTTATTACAATCAACATCAAATGCTTGACAAAATCCTCCCCCGAGGGTCTCCACAACGACCGGTATGACTGTCTGGTCTTTATTACAATCAACATCAAATGCTTGACAAAATCCTCCCCCGAGGGTCTCCACAACGACCGGTATGACTGTCTGGTCTTTATTACAATCAACATCAAATGCTTGACAAAATCCTCCCCCGAGGGTCTCCACAACGACCGGTATGACTGTCTGGTCTTTATTACAATCAACATCAAATGCTTGACAAAATCCTCCCCCGAGGGTCTCCACAACGACCGGTATGACTGTCTGGTCTTTATTACAATCAACATCAAATGCTTGACAAAATCCTCCCCCGAGGGTCTCCACAACGACCGGTATGACTGTCTGGTCTTTATTACAATCAACATCAAATGCTTGACAAAATCCTCCCCCGAGGGTCTCCACAACGACCGGTATGACTGTCTGGTCTTTATTACAATCAACATCAAATGCTTGACAAAATCCTCCCCCGAGGGTCTCCACAACGACCGGTATGACTGTCTGGTCTTTATTACAATCAACATCAAATGCTTGACAAAATCCTCCCCCGAGGGTCTCCACAACGACCGGTATGACTGTCTGGTCTTTATTACAATCAACATCAAATGCTTGACAAAATCCTCCCCCGAGGGTCTCCACAACGACCGGTATGACTGTCTGGTCTTTATTACAATCAACATCAAATGCTTGACAAAATCCTCCCCCGAGGGTCTCCACAACGACCGGTATGACTGTCTGGTCTTTATTACAATCAACATCAAATGCTTGACAAAATCCTCCCCCGAGGGTCTCCACAACGACCGGTATGACTGTCTGGTCTTTATTACAATCAACATCAAATGCTTGACAAAATCCTCCCCCGAGGGTCTCCACAACGACCGGTATGACTGTCTGGTCTTTATTACAATCAACATCAAATGCTTGACAAAATCCTCCCCCGAGGGTCTCCACAACGACCGGTATGACTGTCTGGTCTTTATTACAATCAACATCAAATGCTTGACAAAATCCTCCCCCGAGGGTCTCCACAACGACCGGTATGACTGTCTGGTCTTTATTACAATCAACATCAAATGCTTGACAAAATCCTCCCCCGAGGGTCTCCACAACGACCGGTATGACTGTCTGGTCTTTATTACAATCAACATCAAATGCTTGACAAAATCCTCCCCCGAGGGTCTCCACAACGACCGGTATGACTGTCTGGTCTTTATTACAATCAACATCAAATGCTTCACAAAATCCTCCCCCGAGGGTCTCCACAACGACCGGTATGACTGTCTGGTCTTTATTACAATCAACATCAAATGCTTGACAAAATCCTCCCCCGAGGGTCTCCACAACGACCGGTATGACTGTCTGGTCTTTATTACAATCAACATCAAATGCTTGACAAAATCCTCCCCCGAGGGTCTCCACAACGACCGGTATGACTGTCTGGTCTTTATTACAATCAACATCAAATGCTTGACAAAATCCTCCCCCGAGGGTCTCCACAACGACCGGTATGACTGTCTGGTCTTTATTACAATCAACATCAAATGCTTGACAAAATCCTCCCCCGAGGGTCTCCACAACGACCGGTATGACTGTCTGGTCTTTATTACAATCAACATCAAATGCTTGACAAAATCCTCCCCCGAGGGTCTCCACAACGACCGGTATGACTGTCTGGTCTTTATTACAATCAACATCAAATGCTTGACAAAATCCTCCCCCGAGGGTCTCCACAACGACCGGTATGACTGTCTGGTCTTTATTACAATCAACATCAAATGCTTGACAAAATCCTCCCCCGAGGGTCTCCACAACGACCGGTATGACTGTCTGGTCTTTATTACAATCAACATCAAATGCTTGACAAAATCCTCCCCCGAGGGTCTCCACAACGACCGGTATGACTGTCTGGTCTTTATTACAATCAACATCAAATGCTTGACAAAATCCTCCCCCGAGGGTCTCCACAACGACCGGTATGACTGTCTGGTCTTTATTACAATCAACATCAAATGCTTGACAAAATCCTCCCCCGAGGGTCTCCACAACGACCGGTATGACTGTCTGGTCTTTATTACAATCAACATCAAATGCTTGACAAAATCCTCCCCCGAGGGTCTCCACAACGACCGGTATGACTGTCTGGTCTTTATTACAATCATCATCATCATCATCATGCCAGCTTGTGGACGTCCACTGCTGGACAAAAGGATCTCCACAACGACCGGTCATGCGCTGCCCACATCCAATGACTTCCCGCGAATTTAACCAAGTCGTCGGTTTATTACAATAGTCACAAATAAGTGTAGGTCGACAAACTATCTTTTCCTTTATTTACTTACTCAGGTAGCTAAGTTTCCGGTTACTAAGGACTACCTTATTAAAATTAAGGTAGAAACGGAAAACGCCCACTTTATGTAAACTAGATACCCATTAACGTATAATGTTAAAGACTTACACAATTTCTTTAAAATGAAAAATATCTGTAGGCATTTGTCGTATATTTTACGACAAGTCTGCTTTTTGACTGTCAGTTAATTGCAAAAAAATCATGTATAACACGAAAAAAAAAATCTTTGTAGTTTAAGCCCACTGGTGGTATATTAAACAATAGCTGATGAAAGAAAGCGTCCAACAATATCCTCGATTCGCAGCATTTATTGTACTGTTTATAGCAACATAAACAAACTAGGATATTTAAAATGTTTACATTAGATTATTTATTAATATTTACCTTCACAGAGATAAAGCTTTAGGGCGTGTCTTAAAATAGGTAGTTCGCTTGTATCTTTGCATTTTAACCAAGGTGTACGAATTGGACTACGAGTAGTATATGACTGTGCTAAATAAACCTGAACTCCAGTACACAGTACACAGTGACCCAATCGAACAAACTAGAATATACTCCTAACACAAAGTTTGAGTCTTGTATACTACACGTCAATGTAATAAGATTTAAAATTACACTAAAACTGTTGTATGTCACTGACCTATAAATGAAAAAATCTCCTCTTTTGTTTTTAATCTGACTCTCACATAATTTAGTTAAATGCTCTCAGGTTTTGGTCTCAGTACTATCAGATTTCCTAATTAATTAAGTTCCATTTAAATTATATTTGAATTTCTTAAGCAGTGGTGTTAGGCATGTTATGTGTAAAATGATAAGAGGATGTAAAATGATTAAATTGTTCTGAATAGAAAGGAGGTTTCATTTCATTTCTATGTAATAAAATAGAACCTTCGCTTATGTAGACCTTCTTATTTTGGTCGATTATTCAACGACGAATTATTGTTTATTTGAGATTATTTTTATACCTATAACCTACACGTGTTTACCTCATTATAGCTTTTCTACAAAAAGAATCGAAATTTAAATTCATTCATACGAAATTCAGAATGTGAATTTGCACATAATATGGTATTTCGCCGTGCATCGTAGATTTTACCTGACTGGTTCGAATTGCCATAATCTTTTATCCTATTGCAGTAGGATAGGTATCTTCTTACATAAAAATAATACGTAGTAACTATATCGCAGCAAGTAGCCTACGCACGCCTACGCGGGGCGCGGCGTAGCACTCGTAGCACCAACCGCTACGCGCGGAGCTATCTCGTAGCATATAAAACGCGCTACGGTGACCCGTTGTGGCCATTTCTGTGCTACGACTATAGCGCGATCGACGCGCCTTGTGCTTGTGCTATTACAACCCGACTCAACTTACAGGTATGTTGGTATTCAATATTTTTTTTACGATGTAAAAAATGAGACTGATTTTAGGTACCTATATAAAAACTTTTTTGAACTTTTTTTTAGTTTTAAACTGATTTTTTTTAAAATTATTTACCACCTTAATTATTTAATAAAAAGTAATAAACAACAAATGTTGAGAGAAAAACGTTGTTGAATTTTTAGATAGTTAATTTTTAATATTTTGTAAAATGTACTTACCTATTTATTGATGGCTTATACTAATAATTATGAAGGTACTGCTGAAGTCATAAAAGCCTACACATTGGAAGGGCATTCGAGTGCCCACTGACCTATGCAACCTGCATTTACCTATCCACGTAGGATCGCACTATTACAAAGAGCGGTTTCTTTTACTCTTTTCAAGAATTTTTACTCTTTTCAAGAATATATAATTACAAACAAAAAAGTTTTGCAAGTTTTAAAAAAGATTAAGTTTCTCTTTTTACACCTGCCTTAATAACTTACGTATCAAAAATATATTTTTTCATAATTACTTTAATTACTTACGAGTAACTTCGTTTTCTTATCTGTGCTTTTAGCTAATTTAAAGCTCACAATCATTAAAAAAGTGCCTTATTAATTTTATAATATAAATTTATTTCATATGTTATAAAAGTCATACGTAATTATTATTTAATTCTGAATAAGCAATCATATTATAATAGTGACTCGACAAAATCCGTTTATTTGATGAGCCCGCATTATAAAGCACACATTAGCACTTTGCGGTAGGCACTAGGCAACGATAAATACATTATATTTAATATTAAAACCACATGAAACATGTTATTTAAATGTTAATAAAATAATGTGAATAATTTTATTTTGCAAATTATCCGAAAAAGGCACGTGGTTATCCGCTTTGATCAAATTTCAACCATAATGATGGTGATATTGTCAATTTATTGCTGACTAGATCCTGCCCGCGACTACGTACGCATTTATAGTCATATCTTAGAAATAAAACAAAATATCTCAAAATAATATAGCCTATGTGTTATTCTGATGTATAAGCTACAATACTGCCAAATTGTATCAAAATCTATTTAGTAGTTTTTGCGAGAAAGAGTAACAAACATCCATCGGCACAAACAATGACGTTTATAATAAATTAGTAGGATAATAACAAAAAATGATTAATCTTTCTAACCATCCACCCCATAAAAGATACAATATTTTCCCATAAGCGAAGTTGTGATCTTAAACCCTTATAAAGAATTCACCATAGAAAAGAGAAAGGCTTCTCACAACCTTTTTAAAAATATTTCGCGGTGAAAGAGTTCAAAGAAAATTCTTGAAAGTACAAAGAGAAAATGAAAATTGTAGTTTCGGCCTTTAAGCTATAGGAATAAGGTATTCGTCAATATTGACTAGTCATATAGTCTCAGATAAAATTAACATTAATAAATAATAGTCTTAAAAATTATAACCTACAGTAATATTTATTTGCTTTATTTGCTTATTACATATCAAAAAGGTCTCAAATCTCATATAAATTCATTACAATTCTTCGATGTCACTTTTTTAATCTAAAACTACTGCCGTTTCACTATCTGTAAAGCCGAGAGGAAGAAACGGCAAGAAAACTTACGATACAGGGCCCTACGTTTAAAATATCAAAACAAGGCCTTTTATTAAAAAAAATGCCACAAATTAAATCAAATTTTAAAGCAACCTTTCATGTAAAAGCTAAATTAATCGAGTGAGTGAATTCCGTACTTCAATATGCTAGCTAAGCTGGAAAAATCCACTTTTGCATTTAACGGTGCTCATTATTGAATCTATTAGTTCAATAATCTTCCTACAAGACGTGCTTTACCTCACTCAATTCATAAACTTGTTACTCGCTAGTAACAAGAGATAGTTCTCCTAGGTTACTTAACAAGCTATACTTGTGAAAGGTATGCTATTATAACATGTCTAATTACACATGTAGGTTTTGAATACAATATAGGCCGTTTATTGATGATATTGTTCCCTCAGATAGACTATTCCTATAGATTAATAAATTTGTGTGTAGATAAAGCAGTGAATCGTATTTGAGAAATTTTAGACAAAGAAAGGTAATTACCAGCTCAAATTTATCACTACCAAAGTCTAACTCAAAGTAAGAAAATCGACTGCATAATCCGCAAAAACAATCTTCGATTCCAATAACTAAAGTAAAAGTAGTCTAATCTCATTGCGCATATGAAAGTTTGTCATTAAAAAAACTTAATACATATTTTAAAATGCGGTGACTGGCTGGCCGTCGGTTCGCTAGATAACTAAAGCTTATTTAGAAATTGGTGATAACAGCTAAGTAATATTTTTGGAAACTGACAGCGGAGAAACTCATAATTAATATGACAATAATTTAAAAAGTCTGGCAAAAAATGTTGCATTCATATACCTACTCGAGAATACCTTGGTCCCGGGTACAACACATGCCTAATCTAATCATAGTTTTCACTTCAACATCTGAAAATCCATTTTAACATTTTAATTTTTTGTTAGACAATGTTGTAAAAGCAATTTACTTACTTTATTTAGAGGATCTCATAAGTACATACTTATACTTTTAACCCTTTTAAAACCGGATACTAATTTTCAATTTATTAAAAATCATGTTGTAATTAAGTAGGTACGTGAGTGGCTGATTGTTTTAAATTAGATGATATGCCATGTAAGGTTTCATTTGTCTTATAAAATACAAGTTGTTTAATCGAAAACTTTATGATAAAAGAGAATGGGAAGATTGACACTTAGCAGCGTAGATACTCATACTTATGTTGAATACTACTTTCTTTTGTTGGAATTCTGTTCTACTCTACTTGATAATATGCAGACATCTCATCATAAATCAAAGCAATAAATAAAGTCTCATTTTCTTTACTTTTGTTTCATATTGGTATATTGAAAACAAATGATTCTTATTGTTCATTTGTTTTGACTGACATGGTAACGAAACGACAGTTAAGTATTTCGTCTTCCGTCACTCAGTGTCGTTTGATAGAGTGTTTGATAGCACTATTGCTTCGATATATCGGTTTTGGATTTGTTAAAGTATTTAGAAAGGACAAAGAGTACATTTTATATAGGTACTCCATTTTATCGTTAATATTATGTAGTACATGTCATCAAAAATTCAAAAACTCGCCGAGAAAACTGTTGCAACATTTCTTCTGAAAACTTTTAATAAGTTCATTTTCAATATCAAAGGAGCATATATCATTTTATAAAAAGAAATGTCTATTAAAGAGTTACATAGTATGTGTATTCTTGAAATACGCCGCATGAGAGCTTTCACTAGATTCCAAGCTTTATGTAAATATCTGACAAACGGATTTCACGCATCAAATCGCGCCAATTCGCTTGAATGGAGTGACTGCAGGAATGTATACTAGGAACCAATTGGTAGATTATTGGATGCATCCATGCAAACGGATAAAGTCAGCCAGACGAGTAAATTTGAATAACGGTTATACTGGGTAATTACACCGTGAGACGAAATCTCGGCGCGCGTTTAGAGCAATTTGACATTATTGCAGTTCAAGTACTGTTTAATAAAGCAAAATTATTGCTAATTGTAGTCAATTGATAGCGAGGGATAAAAACCAATTCAATTAGTACAAAGAATTATTACCTTACTGTTTAATTTTTCCCGAATTACTTATAACCAAATAAGTAATAAAAATGATACCGAAATACATAAAACTCTTAAATTCTTAAATCAAGTAACTTTTTAGGGTAAAAACTTATGCGTCCTGCTTAATTTAAGATGTCTAGCCACGTTGTTACTTATAAAGGTTTCCTGTCGAGGGTTGGAAGCCTGAGTTAAAATTATATTTTATTTATTTAAGATTTTTTAGCCTGAATAAGTTTATTTTTTGTGCAATAGAGAGTCCTGTGCCGTGCCCAACAATTTATTAGTCTTTGGAAAGTAATAATTCGGTAATTTCGTTTTCGTAGAGCTATCTTTATTGCTTGTTTGTTTTACGTTATCGCAATATAGTATACTCGTACCTAAAGTCAAAATTGTATAAATCGTCAAGTTATTTTATTTATTTTACAATTCTATGAAATTCACACAGAAAAATTACTGGAATCTGTAAATTCTAAAACCGAACTACCTATATACTGGGAAATGCAATATTATAAATACTAAACGAATTCACAAACAAAATACTGCTTCTGGTTTCCAATTTCCATATAGGAATTCGAAACAATACATCATGTACGTGCAAACAACGAGACAAATCTTGGAGGCTACTCGTGCTATACAATTGAATGTCAATTGTTTCTAGGTGACCTCAGCCCCAATTCTGATCTCATACGCTAGCTACAAGCACGTTAACCACTAGCCTTATGTATGAAAGTACTCAAGAACCAACTTTAACGTTATCAGAATTGCTTCCAGTTCCTCAGAATGTGATGCATATGATTGTATGCGTTTTGTATACTAAATCAGTTTCTGTTTGAGAAACAAGACCTTAAGCTCAAACTGCAAGGCTGACTTTGAGTTCTCTTCAGCACATTTTTAACAGCAGCAAAGGAGAATTTCTTAAAGTATCTATGTAGGTATATAGATGAAGTAAAAATTACAGAAAACCATTATTTTCTAGTTCAATCCTTGAGATGTTTAATTTTCATAAACTACGTATATGATATAGGTACCTATGGTACCTATGCAACATAATTTATGATACGTATAATTGACTATGCAAGCAAGGCAAAGAACTTAAGTGCATTCTCATAAGACAAGTGCGTTACAAGTACACCTGTAAAGGGAATAAAGCTAATACAGAGTGAAACATACTGCATAATAGAACCTGCTTAAGTGCTTTTGAGTTTATGATAATAGCAATTGTTTGTGTAATAGGATACCTATTTGTTCTCTCTCTTCCTACATGGTATGCAAAAGAAACTGGCTTTATATAATTGCTAATATGCATACGGTCTTAGAATCTTTACCGTTTAGTAAAGTGAATTGTTCACTTTCATTAAAATAAACATGAATTATACTATCTTCTCAAATCCTCAATTATTTATACTTTGGCCATTCCGATACCAGTTTTCCGCAACAATCTAAAACAGAAAACAAATGCCTAACATAAACTTTCGTTTCATTTCATATTTAGAACACAGCAAAAATAACGATTACAATAACTATTCTATTTCCTTTCAGCATGCATTGCGTGAAATGAGCTGACTTTGATAAAACACCCACGTTGTTACGCTTCAATGAATTTCAAATCAGATGTCTATTTTTACGTTCAGTTGCGTTCATTTAAACTTATTCGATTACTCATTGATCAATTTGAGTTGTGGTTTTAAATCGATTTACAGTACAAAGTTTGTAAAGAAGTTATTCGAGTAAAAAATTGGCTTTCCCATTGGCCAGGCCTTAGGGAGTATTATGAAACTTAATATTATCATGCGATCTTATGATAATGTCATGTTATCTTGGAATTAATTCGTCAATTCATTCGAGACTAATAGGGTATATTGTTACTTATGTATGTATGCATGGTTTATGCTAGGGGCGGGTTGATCGACGAATAGGTAACTAAAACAAATACAAATCAAAGGCATGGTCATCCCATATAGATGATTCCCATATTTATTTTAACAGTTATTAAAATAAATATGGTAATCCTCTATATGGAGGTACCTACTTGGATTGAGTGAGCACTCTTTATCTTCTGACATTAACAAAAATAGGTTCCACCAATGTTCTAAAACAATAGGTAGGTAATCGAAGTAAATCTAAATTCGTTAAAGGAGAATAGAGAAGATAATAAATATTAACGTTCATAACATTCTACACTAAATACTTAAATATATAAAAACTACTATTACATATACTTAGATTTATTCTATAAACCATTCGTGTCGTGACCACAGAATAATAAATAATAACCTAACTTCAAACAAAAGATTACTCTTTGAAACTTTAACAAGATACCAAGACTCCTTTATTAAGTTAGGCTAATAATGTCTAAACTTGTTACATGTATAATCCATTTGAATTCGTGATAATATGTTAAGAAAAGTTTTTATTAATTTCGTCTTTCATTATCTCATTAGTATTTTCATTTAATATGTTTTTCATTAAGATGAGAAGATAATCAACTAATTTAATTATGAGTAAGAAGCGAATAACGTAAAATAATGGCATTAATTCATTTGTAATTAATCATGTAATATTGCTGAGTCTCTTAATAATAAACTCTCAGAGAAGATAATATTAGAAATGAGAAGTAGGTAGGAGTATGTTGATAATTTAATTATAATTAGAGACATTGTTGAATACCTACAGTCTATAATGTAATCGTCAGAAAGCGATCGTAGTTTGTGGTATAGGTATTAATGAATAAAACAAATGAGCTATTACTTTTCCAAAGGTTTATATCCGAATAATGTTTTAAATTAAAATCCGGTTAATGACATTTTCAGCCAGTTACTTAAAAGTAAAAACATGATTAAAGTGCCATCTTTTTCACTTTTCCTTTAGTAAATATTAACAAATCCTTTTATTATTATTATATCCTTTAGTTTATTCTTGACAGTAGTCAAGAATTTAATTAAATGGACAATTAACTGTAACGGGCTTTTCAGGAACTAGTTGTTTATTTTATTTACGTTTTCGTACCAAGGAAAGATACATCTAAAACTTGCATGTTTTGCACTAAAAAATATTCTCACAAATAATCCAATTAGAGATATAAAAGTATTTCAAAGTGCACAGTGATAAATGCTTTAATTCAGTTTAGTGTTTCGGCTGTTAAACGTTAACTTTTCTCATCACAATTAGATAAAGTGCAAAGGTCCTCAACTTGGCAACTGGGAAATTGAGTTTAAAATAGATAAAACAGGACACGGAAATAAAACTCATTTTGATTTTGATTACCTTTAGGTACAATGTGTATAGGTATTGTACCTATGTACTTAATTCTAGTCACTCAATAGGTCTCCTCTAATTTTGCCATGCCCTTAACAGGGTCCACAACATGTACTGTAAATAATTTTAAGACTATTTTGTAACTCTGTGGAAGCGCAATAAATATTATGATTATTTAGGTAACTAGATGTAAGCATAAATAAAATCTTCAAAATAAACCATTTCAAAATGCGGGCAGCACAAAACTTAACATTGTTGAGTACCTTGAAGAAGACCTTTTCTAGTAGCATTTGCAAAAAAGCAATTTTGATGATGACTGTTGAAAAAACAAATGCTTTTTCACCCCAAATTAAGGTAGAGAAAGTTATTAAATATGTTAGTGAAATTCTTCAAGATTTTTTTCCTCGTGAGACAATGTAGGCTACATTGTTTCACAAGGGCGCGCTAATTGGTCTCACAACAGACATATCCCGCTTACGTATCACTTACCTTCACTCTATTACACGTGTGTTTCCACTTATTTTGGAACACTGAGCCTCGTGCCCTTGGCTTGAATAACAAGGAAATTGTAGGGATACCTTTTTGCTTTTTTTAATATCGTTCAGCTAATAAATTTATGAGACCCACTTGTGGAGTTTCGGTCCGGTTTAGATACGATAATTTTTACAACCAGCATTGTCATCTAACAATTGTGAATAGCTTCTTCTAAATATTCCAGCATTAGAGCTTACGATAAAATTCGGAAAATCCACAATAAGTGGGAATGAGACCTTAAACAACTGTCATGCTCCACGCTACGTGTTGCGTGAACGCATGGTCTAAAAAGTTTTTATAAGTATCATATTATCCTCCAGTCCTATACCTAGGTATAGTCAATTGAATATGAGTCTTTCTTTCAACTACGTACGCAATCAAATCGCAGTTAAAAATGGTCAAAATTCCTATTTTCAGTAAAAGACTAGCGTTCCATATTTAGTGCCTCCAAAAAAGTTCGAATCAAACATTGTGTGCACGTTTTCAGCGCTTAAAATTAATTGCGCCGAAAATAGTGCCTGTCTACGTACTTTTCACATAGGTAGTTTACTTGTGTGACTTTTAATATACCTACGTAGCTAATTGAAAATATTTGAGTGTGAGTATAGTAGTTGTCTTCTACAATTTTCTTTTCGTGATGATGACTTTGTTACGATAAAAATCATTATTATGTTTTTAAGCTCAACCATAAACACGGCCAAGTGGAACTACTGCTGTGCCATTCAGTGCCGAAAACTAATAAAATGATCTATAGGTATATATAAATAAATACCTACTTAAGTTCCCGCTTATTAATATCGTTTATGTAACAGCGATTTACGAACGTCTTAAGTTAAGAAATGTTAAAAAAAACACGACAACAGATTAACAAAAACAATTGAAGGGGCGAAGAAGGAAAAAAATGGAAGAACAATTTGAATATCAACGAAACTGAAACGATTGTTTTGACTCAAAGCTTCTTAAACTTTTCCAGAATTTGGCCCTCTTTTGTTTGTTTCCTCAATTAGATTAAAGTGAGAAATAAGTATTTTTTAAATGCAAGAGACGTTAAAGACATTACGCTTGGAATTAGCAACATATTTAACTAAATATTTTATCTAGAACCAAATAGGTAGTATACAATTGGAACTATGCATTCATGCAATAGGTTCTTAGGATCTTTAGAGATAAAGCAACATTAAATGAATTTTGAAAAACTCGCGTTTCCGAAAGTTGAATCAAAGTGCAGAATGATTATTGCAAATTCTTTCGAATTAACAATTTAAGCGAACGTTCTTTGTAAAACTTCAAAACCACTGTTTAAATTAATTATGGTATAATTAAAAAGTTTGCTCAGGCGATCATCAACAGAAGATCAAGTGATGTTGATTAATTTGATATTAAAAATTTGCTACTATCATAATTATATATTACAATGAACACAAATTGTTTCAGAAAAAATAATTTAAGAGCTCAACCGACAAGAACCTAGGTTGAGTATTCACCATCTAAACCTTTGCTCTGCAACTTCTTAATACGACATGACGCTAACTTAAAACCAGTTTTGAATTTCGACTAAGTAAAACCCTATCACCCAGAATGTAGGTAGATAAAAATATGTAGACTAAAGGACAGGCACATGAATCACCTGTGGCCATAGCTACTTAAACACTTAACTGCCAGTTATGTGCTACTAATGTTTTACCTTTTTTCATAGCATAAGCAGCCAATAAATTCTAATTTAAATTGTACCGTACCTTGTTAAGTTAATGTTAGTTAATCCAAGTCAGAGCGGAAGGCACCCATCCTAAGATTACCAAATCCTTTTGTTTATTTTCCCGCAAAGGTGGCTTTCACCTACGAGAAGGTGAGCCCCCCTATGGTATATATGCTTATCTTTAACGAGCATTTTTTGTAGAGTTTTATTCCTCATTTTGGTTTGTTTTTTTTTTACTTGTTTTGAATTCACTCTGTATTTAAAGTTCTATTTAAAAGAGACTATGGGATTTTCAGAGGTTGAGTTAATAGTACTATACGAGAAATTCGTATATCAAATCGAATGGATCATTCTTATTAGCAAGTTAATAAAAAAAATACTTGATAGTTTTGATGATTGGCTGAATAGACTCTTTTAATTATAAAATAATGAAATTTGGAGTCACAATAATAAAACGTATTTTGTACTTATCCAAAGGCCAAAGAGACAAACTTTTACCTATCCTAGCACGCACCAACTGTATGGTACGAGAGCACATTTGACGTAACTAACATGAATACCCTATCTATTTGATAAGGAAAGCAAACAATCGAATCATATTGCGGGTAGGATGCCACTCTCTTATTTAATATTGTATCAATCTGAAAACAAACGTACGAGCGGTAAAATAAATTCACATCCTTTCTCAGAATAAAGCTATATTTTCTTGAATTTGACGTAAAACGAACAGCTGCTGAGGTTTCATGTTTTGTTAAAATTAATAAATGCGCATAATAAATTCGTGCTAAAAATCGTGCAGGTGCTGGAAAAATATGATTCCTGATTTTCCATTATGTTTAGTGAGTCCCAAATTACCCTTAAAACTTAGCTTTCAAAATAGGTAATGAAATCACTGTTTTATATTGCATCCGAGAGCACATCATCCGGGCCACCCGAAACGCCGTCTAACTTTCTATTTTTATATGTAAAATTTAGTAATAGAAATAGGTAGAGTACCTATTTTAGTTCACCGGCGAAACCATAAGAAGAAGAATATTAACAAGCCTATCTTGCAATTCATCCAAAAATGTCACTGCGTCCGCTTAAACTCACAAATAAGGATAACCTCTGCAAGAGGACCTTAAGTACACATTTCTGGCTTAATTATTATTTTATAACACTGATATCGTGGGTGTTATGCGTTTAAGCAGTAGGCATTAAATTTTGGATGTTTTAATGAAGTTCTCGGTTCATTTATTTCCCTTTGAGCTAACAGCCGTGTCATTCTCCTTAATTGAAAACTGAAATCTTGAGTACATTGTTAATGAGGTAGTATTGTTCGATGTCAGTATAACAATTTGGTTATATTTTGGTACATAAAAGATGTGGAAAATATAAACGGGTTTATTTTAAGAACAGTCCACATTCGAAATGTAGGTTTATTCTTTTAATGATTCGCTCTCCTTCTAGTTTCTGAGTGCGTTTTAAAAATAGGTACTTTTAAAGGTACCTAACTATAGGTATGTCGGCGAGACGAGTCATCAGAAGTGGTGTTTAAGCTTTTAGTTAAAATAAGAAAGTGGGCGTGTAACGAACAAACTGGCTTTATTGTTTAGTTTGCAATCACGTTATAAAATAACAAGGTGAACGTGATGTCTTCCGATATTTCTTCAAACCAATATTCCAAACAACAATCCATCATACATGACAGCCTCTTCAAATATGAAAGCGCCAACTTGACAACCAGTTAGAAACATGCCAGTTCTTGCGTTTTAGCAACAAAGAGTTTGCAAATGGTTCCAAAATATCCTTCATGAACGTAATCTCAGCTGTTCTCCGACAGGTAGATAGTTACAAATCAAGATCAGAGGATAATTTTCGTGTCGGTTCTCTGAAAAAAATAGAAAGTACCTATATATTTCGCGTTTTAATTAAGTTCAAATTAATTGCAATCTTTCGACTCCCAACGAAAGGAAACCCTACAAATTAAAGTACACCTACGCACCTAACGAACGCTAACCACTTTAAAACTACTCAAATCGGTCACTTTACCCAAATAACTCAGTGTGGATTTAATTAGTGAAGTGGAGGTATTCTGATTGAAACTTTAGTGTTAACTAAGTGCGGCTGTTGAGTGATAATGAATCAAAGGTAATTAGTAGTTGCGGTCTCGATTCTGATGAAATACAGGGCTGGATTGCGTGGATACGGGCACAAGTTTTTTTCTGCACATTCATTCAGGAAAGGCAAAGACCCAAAGGACCATACAGCCTAATTTTCAATAAGACACGAGTACTTACCTCTTTAATGTTTAAAATAAAACAATTTCTGTTAACAAGGACACTACTTTGCCGGGACCAAACCCGGTTTTTAATGGATCCAATATTTTACAATTGTTCGGACCAGGTAGCTATTGAAAATCCCTTTGGCAAATATGTCTTTTCTGTTGCACTTCTTTGAAGGTATCTAGGTGCTACATAGGTACTTAAATAAAACAAAAATATTGGTAGTCTGCCTGATATCATTGAGAAGCCTTCCAAATCCATATCTGGTATAAATGGTTACGCTCATTGCAATTAAATTGTTGAAAGTACGACGTCAAAGTTTTGATGAAACTTCAACCACTTTGCGTCTTAATTTACCTCTATTTGTTAGTAGTTCAGAAATTATTTCAAAAGGTGCATTAGGTACCACACTTAGTATTTATACAAAGCTATAGAGATGTAACAAGATGAGATGTACATCGCTAACTAAAGTATCTAAGTATTTATTGTATATTTTGCACTAATGACATTACGTAATTATGTAAATACCTAATTAAGCGAAATTTAAAGTTAAAACGCGCGACAGTGCACCATTTTTTTCCCACTTAAAATAACGTAATAATAACAATTGAAAATTCAGTTATTGAAACAATAGCCTACGTGTAATTATTATAATTAATATTTACATTCTCTAGGGATTTTACAACTATCACGCCCTTTAGAAAATACTTTACTGTATTCATTTAATTACATAAATAGTTCACTTATCTTTATTTCTTTAGGGAATAGTAATATTTTCTCTTTATGTACTTATACTGTACGTACACATAAAAATAACATTTACAAAGTATTTTAATAGGTTAACAGTATACCTAAACGATTAAATAGTTGCTGATTAATTTAGGATACTAGTTAATTTGAAGTAAGTCAAGATAAACAGAAGATTTTACGTTGTTCTATTGAGTTTCAACGTCAAAGAAAAGCGGTACCTTGACGTTCAAATCAAATTCCAAAACATAGGAAGAAGAACCTCAGAAATAAAGTGAAAACCAAAATATAGGCAGAAGATTAGCTATCATTTAATTAAAGACTTTATTTTTTTGAAAACTGAACATATTTTAATAGAAAAGACTGATAGTTACCAATTACAATTTATGAAATAACAACGGAAATAAAACCACTGTGTGAAAACGGTCCTAATCCGAACCCTAATATAGATATATCGGTGGGCTATCAAATTTACTGGTCATTTCGTAAATTCGTCGTTTAAATTTTGCAACGTCCACTGGTCGTGATCCTATAAGGGTTAACTTTAACCATTTCGCGGTATTACGGCCGATTTTCTCATACGCGTGGGTGTTATATTCAATTAGCGAATTATAGGTATTAGGGCTGCGATAGATTTTGAACAAATCGGTCAGTCTATAGAATAAAATGTAAAAAGTTTCTGATCGATTTGTAAACGTATGAGTCATCTCCTTTCACGACTAAATCAATTCTAATTAAACAAAGCTAAGAACACTCTTGATTAAACGTTCACACGTTCGGAAATAATAATGCCACACACACACAGACTACACACGTCATAAAATTTTGCGCCAGTAGTTAAAAAAATGACATTTTGTTCTAAAATTCATTTAATTCGAAATACATAACTCTTGTTTTTAGTGTTTCTAACTTTAAAGAGTTCCTTACATCCACCTCACATCACATAGGCATAAACTTTGAAGTTTCAACAACCGAATACACCGTGAGCTAATGAACATGAGAATCTGCTAACGAACAACAAGCCCTTATCTGTGTGAACATTGTTTCTAGTATTATCGAATCAAGGGCGGATCCAGCTTCGGCGCCAGGAGGGGGTCACATACAAAGAAATTTTATTTTTTCAACTTAGAACAAGAATGAGTTGAATTTCAGTCGTTCCGATTCCAATTGAAGATACGTCTTGGTAGGCGTTTAGGCCGAAATCGCAACTGCGAATGGTGAAAACAAAAAAATCACCGGCCACAGGCTGGCGGCCTAATTTTCAAGCATTTTCGAGCAAATAAGGCCGCCGGGCAGGTGGCTTTAGTTTGTATAAAACGGCAGTGGCATTGCGGCGTCACAACGTGGAAATATGTTTCGGCCTGTACTGGTTAGGTGGTCACAAATTATCGGACGCGTCTCAAAGAGGCGTCTTTACAATGTATATATAATATATATATAATTATTAATTATTATTAATATTATTAATTATTTTATTTATAATGTATAAATAAATAAAATAATTATGTTCAAGTACAACCCCCATGACCCCCCCTGGATCCGCCGTTGTATCGAATGTAGTAGGTGTTGCTGAAGTTCTAGCCTGGGTGTACACTGCTAATTCAATCAGTGTGCTGGTGGTAATTCCTGGTAACTTTGATGCAATCAAAGGTGATTAGATACTAACCTATGTTTCCTGAAGGAAATAACGGTATATGGCTAACTTATTGAAGATACTACGTATCTAGCTTCCTAGGATAGGTACTTAAATATACCTGCCCTACAGGGTGTAACAGAGAGGGGGTAGGTATAATGCCGAAACACAGCGATAGTCCTCATGAAACTGTACAACTTTCCCCAAGGAACATGGGTGGTGACTGGTGACTCGAAAAAATTGTTTACTTGATCAGCTGATCGGGCATTTTGTATGGGAAGGCGAATTTTTTTTCGAGTTACGACTCATGTTCCTTGGGGAAAGTTGGTCAGTTTCATGAGGACTATCGCTGTGTTTCGGCATTATACTCCCTTTCTGTAACACCCTGTATAGATATTGGCACTTTTCGAACACTCGATACTCATTCACTGTTTTCACTTCTTGGACTCCTGAAAAGTAGAGAGAAGGAAAGGCAATGAAGATTGTTGGCAACACCAACTATTTAATGCAACCAGAAAATATGCATCGCGCGCACGCAGTGCTCGTATCGCTCACGGGACGTGGGTCCCCCTCAATAACGGTAAAATAACATTGTTAGTCCTTGTAACTTTTAAATTACAGTTGTCCATTCTACTTAAGTATAGCTATACGTATATTGAAGGAAAGGACGCTCTATTGAAGTTAATCTGTAACAGGTAAACGGCGAACATAAACTACTTACCGAATTAGGTGTTCATTTCAATATTAAAGCCATACCCAGCTTATATTTTTTATTGAACGGATACATAATCGGATTTTATGAAATAGAATGTGAAACTTTCAGACGAAAGGTTTTATGACGCGCTAGTAAATTGGAATGGAAGAATTGAAATAACTTGAGCAGAAATTATGTTAAGAAAAAATATATAGCATATATACGATTCTTTTCGATTAATATCTCGCTAAAAATAACTTTTGTGAGAAGATTGTCAGGAAAATCTTACGAAAAACCTTTTAAAATATATTTTTCACAAATACTTTGAATATTTTAGGTAGTATAATAAAAGACTCGAATAAAAATAACCCATTTAATATTTCTAATAAGATTTTTTAAATACTTCAGTAGGCACTGAATATTCCGTTTCTTATTGAAATGAACGCTTGGAAGGAGGAAATCTCCAAATAAGGAAGATTTGAGCATCCTAATGGAAAAGCTTTTAATTAAGAATGGACCACTTTGAAGCTATTTTGAGTACGTACTTCTTTGGTAAAGGATTAATCATATCGGAGAATGCATTATCAAGAATATTACCTAGTTAGGTACCTACGCTTTGGTACCTGCTTACCTACACCTGAGTTCACTTATCAGTGCAGTCTACAGACATTTTATTTTTTGTGACAATTTCATTAATATTTGGTGTGTTGTATACCTACATAAAGGCAGAGTTATTATCATTAGTCACCAAACAACAACAGCGTCTATTTACGGGATCATTAGACTTTAGGATTTTACACATAAGTAGATTTGGCCGTCACCGTGGCGGTTATTATTCAACGTAAAGGCTCTTTATATCCCAATAGTTTTTATTAATTCTGTTTCAACTCTTTAAACACAAAAAAATGGTACTATAATTAGGTACGCAAAGGAATGTGGTAAAAATCCTTCATACAAATTAGTCTGCTTATGCAATAAAATCCGTCCGCGAAAATAGACTTTCCTAAAATAACCTTCCCCGAAATAACGAGTATTGGTTAATGTGATTGCTTTTGCATCATTAAGCAACAATGAGCTAAATATAGTGAATCGAGGTTGCTTAAAGCATCGGAAATTAAGTAATGCTTCTTTTTTGTCATATAACTTTATTAGGTAAACTGAAAAGTGTTTCGTCATGTAGTCTACAAAAATAGGTCTACGAAGTATCACTGTTATCATAATTAATTAACAAACAATAAAAAAAATGCTAAGTAATATATGAACATCAAAGTTTATACTCATGTAAGGATGAATGAGAAACTAGGTATTGCATATTTTTAAAAGTAATGCATTAGTTTTATATGTATAAGTAGGTAAGAGTACGAAATGTTATTTTAAAATATTGTGTGAATTCTGCAATTAATAACAAACGATACGGGTGTGAAATAGGTTCAGACAGTTTGTGAACTTGTAGACAAATGCAACTTTATAATGAAAGGATGTCCCTAAAATACTGTGATATTCATGTAAATTACTGTGATAACAAGTTAAGTCAACATGTAATTGTAGGTATATAAGTGTCTCGATTTAAAAAAAAGATATATTGCACATAACGTAGGGCCCTGTGCCGAAGGTTTCTTGCCGTCTTCTTCCTCTCGGCTATACAGGTAGTGAACCGGCAGCAGTTTTAGATAAAAAAGTGACATCAAAAAAGTGTAATGAATTTTGCCTATTTTTGAATAAAACACTTTTCATTTTCATTCATTTTCATTTCATTTCAATACAAATGTGTGTAAATACGTTAATTAAATTGGCATGATATAAAAATAGCTCATTCATTAATTAGTCGATAGAGGGTAAAAAAGTTATAATGAAAAGGAATGTAAAATATTGACCGTAAAGTTAGTAAAACCCAACCCAATTCTATTCATCAATTTATTTGATTAATAATTACAATTTTCAATGCGTGTTTGAATAAAAATGTAAAAATCATTTGTTATAAAGTTATATAAAATTTTGCGAATGACGGATTTGAAAAAGTTATAAATAGAATACAATTTTCATTATGAATTCAGTTTGCCGGACTTTTCAAATACCCATACTTTGGAAACGTAAAATATTTAGGTAGATAATAGGCTATGGCACCGGGTAAGTCTTCGTAATTACGAGTAAGTAGGTTTTATTAAAGACCAAAATGCGAAATGTTAAATGCACTGTCTACGTAAAACTAAAAAGTACTTAAGAAATAAAAACAATAGAATATCATATTCATTGAACATCATTATTCGAATTTCGAATGGCATTATGCAGTTCACTTCCCACTGCAAATGAAACAACTTTTGAGTGATAACATTGAAGTTTGCTCATCAACTATTATCCAGCGGTATCAAATGTTCTAGCATTATTGTTAGAACTATTCCTTTGTGCAGCTCTTGTGAACTTTTTCTTTGCAATTTAACGTCGCTGTGTTTTACAGTTTAATACAGTTTTCTAGAATTACTTCGATATAGAATACCGCTGAGAGAACGTTTTCCTTATTTATGTTGAGCGAGGTTTTTTACATCATTTTTTGAGCTGGAAAAGATATTAATTATCTTTGTATTTGATTGTTTACTTTGTGTTCTTTACTGTGATATTCTTTTGTGTTGATATTAGTTTACGAAGAGGAAAAGGTCCACTATTTCTTTATCTTTTTTAAAATAGAGACAGCTAAAATCATTAAATATGCCGACGTACTTGCTTGAAAGTTTTTACAACATATAAACGCTACTAATATATACGTACATATAAATCAATGCCAGTGTGATTGGTGACATACCAAAGCTATATTTTGCAAATATTTCGGCAAGTTGTAAAACAAAGCATATAAACTCTTATGATGATAGAAATAGGTACTATATTTTTATTAATTAGTTCAAATTCAAATTCAATAAAGATTTATTCATAGGTAACCCAAAATTACACTTGAATGCGTCAGAAATATAAAACAAAATTATAACAAGTTAACAAAAGTAAAAGCAAATTAACTGACTGAAGCTACGCTGACTTCGGAAGGCAGATTCACCAGAGAAGAAGCCAGCAAGAAACTCTTGAGGTTTTTCTTTCTTTATTTAAATGTGTTTAATATTAATTAAATTGACTACTATTATGGAAAAGCCAATTGAACTACGATCACTTACGAATTCCCGAATTTCCATTGTTTTCAAATGAAAAGGGCTATTCTATTCAGACTTCATACATCGATGTTAATTATGAAAGCAAGTTGAAGTCACCTCTCAAATAATAGTATCATGTTTAATTTTACATTTGTAAGTCCATTGTTACCAAAGGACGTTAGTTTAAGAGCGCTGGGATTCAAGTTAATTCTTGTTATAGTTACCTTTGTCAATACATAATTGACAGGGACAGACATGTATTGCCAATATAACAAAGAAACATGAGACAGTTTCTACAAATATTCTTACCGTAGATTTTTCCTTTTTCGACAAATAGATAAGCGAGTCTTAGTAACTTTCGTAAACCAATTTGTACCTATAAGATACCTACGTATTGAAAAGTTGTTTCCTTTTGCTTATGTTGACAAGGTACTAGGTACATTTATGATTTAGGTATTACGCATTTAGGTGCTATAAAAGTAAACGGCTGCTTCTCATTGCTAGACCCAGCGGTTTTTTTTAGTTTTGATAGTTTGTGGGTCGACGTAAAATATAAATAAGTAGGTATTAAAAAGTAATAAAAAGAAGCACAAAATAAACAGTCCATAATGCGATCACGCGATTTGTCTTCGGATATATCGAGTGAGATTATCGCCGGATTAGGGCTTCCTTCACGTCTGACAAGTCATTTCTATTTACCTTCTTTGTTTTATACTTACCACACTGTGTTGGCAATTAGTTTGAAATAAATTGATCCGATTAAAGGAGATTGGAACTATTAGAGCTGTGGGTTAATCCTTTAATTTAAAACATCAAAAACTTAGTCAAATCAAAACCTCAACCCGACCAGACCAAATAAAAATAGAGCCGATAGTTTGAAAATTATGAAGTTCATTTTAAAAAGCTGGAGTTCTTCAGTTTTTTTTAAGTTTAAGGAATCGTCGTATAGAACCTTCAATTACATAAAACATGAGCTTATTATAACTTAGTTTAAACGCGTAGGTTTAAATTAAACTAGAAGCAACATATCAAGAATGGAAGCAAAAAAATAAGTTCATACTTTCCAAACTTATTCAATAGAAATAGTCTTTGAAGTATCTACAAAGAAAACATTAGCCATTTCACAATGTAAGTGCGAGTAGCTAGGAAGAGTTATTGCAATATTTCCAACGCTAAAGTTGTCAATTGAGTAGCAAAGTTCAGTTGTACGCTCATTGTTATCCTGTAAAATTGGATATCCCGATGGACAGGTGCGCTCAACCGTGTAAAGAGACATCCTGCCGTGGTCGGGTTATGCTACATTAGGTCGAGAGTCAGTAAAACGAAAGTTCCATTATGCTACTCTATGAAAAGTGAAGTTTACTTTAGATGTGCATTTAAAATTGTTCGCTTACGTTTACGCTTTTAAAATCACGTACGAAAAAGAATGTGATGTTCTACTGATTTGCTGCAATATAAATGCTATGGACAAAAGAGGAAGGGAAAATTAAAAAAAGGAATATTTTGAGGATGAAAAACCTGTAAGAAGACTTTATTATCGTATCTGTTTTAGTTTACCAACCTTTTTTCAAAAAGTTCCAAACAAATGAACGACGATCACACCTAGGCTAATCCCAATCTTCTTTGTCTAGCAATGAACCTGTCAATGCAACTGGCTGTGGTGATGGCGGCGGCCTGCCTGTGTCTGTCGGACGCGGCGCCCGACACGAGGGTGGCTCGGAAGTCGCAGCGTCCGACGCGCGGCTTCAAGAACGTCGAGATGATGACCGCTAGGGGCTTCGGGAAGCGCGACCGACCTACTAGGACTGAACGTGAGTATTTATACATGTTTCCAACAGAGTAAGTGAAGAAGTAATTCTGTTCATTTACGCCAGCGTGTGATTTGGTGTAGTTACGGGACGCTCGCAGCGAGGTTCGTATGAGATCAGAATTGGCAGTCGCTGGAGACATTGCCAGTCAATAAATAAAAGTCTGCAGAAATCTCTATAGAAAGTTAAACTTATTATGCTAAAATAAGTTCAAAATGCAAAATTGAACTAGACGGCATTCAGGAGCTCTGTTCGCTCCGTCAATAGCCTTTAAACAATGAACTGCTTGTAAATAAGTTTACTTATTTGTATAGTTGTAAATATGTAAAACTTATTGTAAATACTCGTATTTTTTTTAGTTTACTTCTCATGTTACTTCGTATTGTAATTCTACGCATAACTGCATAATTGTAGTGTAGAAAGTAATGTAAAATTTATCTTTAATTACTACCGTACCTACGTGAATATATGAAAGATAATCTTTATCGCAATCAGTATTCCGATTCTTTTAAGAAAACAAAGTATAGTTGATGTAAAACAAAGACACCGAAATTCGAGGTAAACTCATGAATGTGAAAACACTTGGTTTTCGTTAAGTACCTACTGCGGTAGAGTCCCTTCCGGTGTAATGTAACTTGTTTTTGATGAACCATTTATCATGACGTACTTTAAATGAATTTAGTGCGTTTTGTACACTAGGTTAGTTCTTTAAATTGAAGAAAATCCAGTATTTGTTGTGTTTTGAGTATCATTACTATGAAAGTCTGAATTAGTAGTTTATTTTATACGAAAAGCTAAATTTTTTTGATTTTGCTTACAATTTTCGTCGAGACTAATAACTTTTAAAATGTGTAAGTAAATAGGTAAAGACTTTTAGTTTGATTCAAGATTCTTTTGAATTATATTAATTATTCGGTTAAGATTTGCTTAACAACAGGAAATAGGTACCAAAAACATAGTTAACAGCAACATTACAAATAGAACTACGATGTTAACTAAAGGACATAGTAACTTCTGATTAGAGCAAAGTTTAGAAAGAGGTAAGCTTCATAATTGCCTCCCTAAGAAAGCAAGGTTCAAATAAAAAGCTTTGTTTACTGAAATTATCAAAGGTGTAGGGTAATTGTTGTGTCCTGGTTATTTTAAGTGAAAATAGTCCAATCGTATGAGTACTTTTGATAAAAAAAGTAGCAAAATGTTTTTTTTGTAATTGATTTTAAAAAATATATTAATAAAATAAAGGTGTATGCAATGCTGGAGACGCAAAACAATTTGGCTCAATTTTAGTCAATTTACCAGTACCTACTATACTATTTATCAGTTTTTGTGGGGTTTCAGTACCAACAGCAATTTACTACTGAATATGCGAATTTATCTTGTTCAGAAATATATTTGTGTCTGTGTAATTTGCCGTGTGATTCGTTGATATTTTCAAAAGAGCACCTCGGCTCGTCAGCATTGAAATTCAAATACAGCCCGAACTTTGGACCCGCTAGATATTGTATAAAAACTTTTGATCAATGTATTAAAATGGTAATTTTATTTTGGGATATTAAACCTGGGGTCGCAACTTGAGTAGAGAATAGTATTTACAAGTATGTTATACATATAGATAGGTATATTTTTGATAAATTCTTCAATGCAGGAATAGATAGTCTGTACATCATCTTATGTAATTATGCTTTTATGTGACTAAATTGTGGAGTTACTTCTATAATACCAATAAAACATGATAAAATATATAGGTACTTATATAACTTAAGGGTAAGTAGTGTATATTAATAATAGTAATTTGTTAAGGCGACGTAGCCCGCCAATCAACATCGGAGCGAACAAATCGTGGTACGCCTACATTTAAAAGTCCCACTGTTGGAATCGCCAGAGATTTTGGGAAACGAGCCCCAGAAGAGTATGAAGGTATACAGAAAAGTGTTTACTTCGTCCGGCTTAGACCAAAGAAGTCGGATTTGGAATTGTTAAATAGGTTTATAAGATTTACCTACCTACCTGTATTGAGTGGGTACCTAAGTAAGAAAATCCATTTGAAATTGGGAAAGACCTTTTAGCTTCTTAGGTGCTTTCGGCAAAATCTAGTTAAGGAAGTGTGACCAAAGTACGAAACGAGGTACCTGAGTCGAGATAAATTTTCAGCTTTGGAATGTTTCGGTAAGTGAGTTAAGGAATCGTCTTCAACAAACTCAATGAACAAACCGATCTCAACAGAACGGTGAAAATACTCTTAAATTGGTCCCTTGTTTTATATTTCTTAAATATTTGCCTAACAACGTCACTTTTGCTGCTTATTCCGTTTTAAGTATGGAAAATAAATTCGTACCGAATTAACTTATTTTATTCGGAAGTTAGTTAAAACAATTTTTGATTTTAAGTAATTAACTTTAATCGAATAATTTTATTTTAGTAAATTAAAGTTTTTCCACTGGTTTTTCGCTATTAGTATTGAAGAAGTATTGCAAAAGACATTTATGTACACAGTAAAGTACACCTATATTAAATATGAAATAAGCCGACATAATCGTTTAATCGATTGGCAAACATTCCAAAGCTGAAAAACAAGACAAAACTCAGGGACAATGCACTAGCATAGAAGCTTATGTAAATAAATATACTTAAATTAAGATTTGCCCTATAATAAGTTATTATAGGGCAAAGGTACGATATGTACTGCAAAGAAACACCTTTTGACTGGTGCAATGCTTAATATATATACTTATTACAACACACATAAGTAAGTAGGTAAGTATACTTCATAGGAAACTTAAAAATAATGATTAGGTACTTAAATTTGAAACAAAGTTATGGGTAAGTACGTGTATCTCTTAACCTTTTAGTTTAAGAGTAGGTACTTTTAGTTTATAAGAAGTATAACAAAAATCGTGATTAAAAAACAAAACTGTATAAAGTTTTTACTTTTGCACAGTGAATTTAACGCTTTCTCCAGCAAGGTAAACCGTAGCAAAATGTACAACTATGTAGCATAAAGTCCAACTTTAATAAAGACGTCCTCAAACACTCCTTTACCTACTTACACCTACAAACAGATTTTCTTCACTTCACTTCTCGACTTTGTTCGTAATAAGAAAAACTTCCCTCGCACTTACCTTTTGTAACTCGAACTCTAAAAACTTATACTTTATGAACTCTAGCTTCAGAAGATATGCGTTTAAATATTAAAGTTTTGAAAGCAAAGGTTCTTCGGTGTATCAGTTTTCTTTTGTTACCTTTTACAATGTTAAACTTTTTAAATAATAGTAAGATTTTATACTTCATCCGTATTATGAATAATGAATTACAGTAGGATAAGAATACATAACTTTCAGATATTGGAAATTAGGGCAATGATGCACTTACAATTTTAGGCACCTCTCCAAAATGACGAATGCAATAATAAGCGTTACTAAGAATAGAATAAAATACATCCAGTACAACGTTAAAAGAAAACGCTTGGAATAAAGAATTCGCGAAGTAGTTTTCACAGATTACTATATGAATAAACAGAAGAAAAATATCTATATAAAAAAGTATACTAATAAATAGCAACTTTTATAAGCAGAATCCGAGGGCTATGCAACTCCGATCCGCAGAACTTTCCAACCGAAATGCTGTCACTTGTTGACTGCCCAGCGGTTTGGGAAAAGAGACTCTGATGACTTTAGTAGAGGTAACATTATGCCTTGTCAAGCTACAAGCGTCGCTTGCTGCTTTAATTCTGAAAAGAGTAAATATAGAAGAGGTTATATATATTGGCTTTTGCTTAGGAATCTTATACTTACGACTTGTGTTGGTCAGTTTTTTGGATTGAAATTTTAGGTACATACTATAATTACTTATAAATTCTATGCAGTCAGGCTTGCTAATCTTTTAATAGTACTCGTATTATTTAATGAGACTTCTATGAAGTAAAATATTGTAGATGAGCTTCAAAATACAATTCGCGCATTTAAAGATTTTTGACAACTTTCATGCTTTTGTATCTGTAAGTATTAATATTTGGCCAATCCTCTGCCGAAACTTGAATACGCCTCAAATTTTGCTTGAATAATATCTTCGTGAATGTTAAACAAACGTCACATGTTTATAAGCAGAAACCGCGCCGGGCCCATCATTCGATCCGAAATCGCCAGCCATGTTTGCTGGAGGGTTTGGCAAAAGAGACAGTGATGATGCAAGTGCCGGGGAAGGTAACAACACATTATCAAATATACGCGCTGATATTATATATAGCCGCTTCAAGCCAGTCGATGCTTCCATTATTAACAATTATCTAAGCAAAAACAAAGAAAATGAAATTTACGTTTGCGATAAATCTAAATGCTTAAAACAATAAAGGACTGTCACGTACCTAATCTCTAACAAAAATTGAGAAATGTCATAGGTCACAATATCCCTCAAGAAAAGCGGGTCGAAATACGACGAAATAAATCAGCTGATAAATTCAATTTAAAAAAAGAATTTCATATTTCGACTCACGTTTATTGGGGCAGTTGTTCCGTTTCATAAGTAGATTTCGTTCCTTGATTTTTGTTAGAGTGTGCGCATCCTGTTTAACTGAAATCTATGTAAGTCACGATTCTTGCCATTGGTCGCAACGAAAAAGAAAAGCTTAGAGACATTGCAGACGTAGCAGGCGCGTTTGCGGAGAGTACGCGTTTTTCTTCCGCTAACAAAATGCGCGCGCGTTTTTCACGCGTTTTGACACATTACATAATAGCAGCGGAGTAGTAGCAGGAAAGGGCGATGATACGCATCATAGCAAAATATTGTTTTTCTCAATTATTTTGCGTAAACGAGTAATAAAGACTAGCCATATAAAGACTTTATTACTAAATATTAAGTATGACTATTTTTATTTGCGTCAAAAGCACGTTGATCTTAGATTTTAGTTATTTCTTTGAAAAATCTAAAAATGTATGAATTTAAGGAAGTTCAGACTAAATTACAGCATAGCTATGTTGGGTATACACATAAAAGAACATTCCGCTTTCCGAACGTGAGGAAGATAGGGCTCTCAGGCTCTTGGACTATCTGTCAAAACACGAACGCTACGCGAGTAAAACGCGTGGGCGCGTTTTGGTAGCGGAAAATAAACGCGTACGCTTCGCAAACGCGCCTACGTCTGCAATGTCTCTTAGCCATTGACTGATTGTAATTTTTAACAAACCCAATACGATACGCTACTCAAAGCTTTATGCTCAAAATTGCTTCGTTTATGAACCAATAACTGGATATGGCCATTGTGAAATATATCTTAAAGATAGTTTAAACGTGGATTGGCATTCTTCAGAGGAAGAAATTAGAGTTGGCAGGGGGGTGCATTTCAAGCCTAGCTCTAAAGTTCGTATCGCCTGGGGTTACGGTAAACGAAATACGGATACAGACAGAGGTATACAACACTCTTTATGTTTGGCAAGCTATGGCTTGTGACGTACGCAAGTGTGGTCAATAAAACAATGAAACTGGAGTTCTTTTTTATAGAAATATCTCAAAATAATGAAACTAAAACTTGTCAAACTGAAATCTTTGAAAAAAATGGTAATCCTAAACTAGCCTTCAATGCTTTTACCTACAAAATTGTATTTTAAACACGGAAAATTGAAAAATAAACATTGTCCGTGATATAAAACATGACCACACTTGTGATGGGCCATCCAAAACCATTGTGTCTGATGGCCCTTACTTAATCGTATTTGGGAGGCCAATGAAAAAAACAAATACAGTCTATTGGCTTTTATTTAACGTCCATTTTTGGCCAAAGCCGTGACAAAGCGGTTCTGTATTTACCTTATGGACCTTGTTATATAAACGCTTATAACATATGAGAGGGATATTTTTATAATAATCCGCTCTCCGAGATAACTAAGCTTGCTTATGGCATCCGTACGGCTGCCATGATGTGACGAAATGCTTTTACAAATTCGACATTAATCTCTGAGCCTACGCAAAATCTACTCGCGAGAAAGGATGTAACACAAAGTGATTAAAGTGGAAGCGGTAGTCCACTTGCAACATACCTTCATGTAACTTATTTATTTGAAATATTTATACATTATGGTACTTATTAGGTACACAAAATTATAAATAATAGCCACCATAAGATTGAAAAAACAGAGACACCAAAAAATTAAAGTTTTTTCGTATATTTACCATGAAATTGATAGACATATTGTAATAACATTATATTTATTAACCTAGTAAGAACTGACTCAACCATTTGATTAATTATAGGTAATGTAACCTTTCTATTAATAATCATGATGATTCGTATCTTTCACAGGCAATTAGCATGACATGACATTACAAATTAAGACAGAATGACATTAATTACTAGGTACAATAGTATTTACAATGTTGATACAAAGCTAGCTAGTTTAAATGTACTATATATAGGGTGACTTCAAATTAGTGTACGATAGAAAAGGGGGTGCATGTACTGATCATAACAAACAACTTTCCCAAAGAAACTTTTTCTTTTGAGCACTTTTTTACGATGTTAAAAAATAATACAAAAACGGTGTAAATGCGGACGCAACGAGCCACGCGCTACGATCAGCTGAGCGCTCAAACATCTGATCGTAGCGCAGCGGGCCGCCGCCGCCCTACCTATTAACTATTAACTACCTACCTAACTGTTAACAAATAAAATCATTTCATCGAAAGTACCTACCTACTCACGATCACACATACGGATTCTGATTCCGACTTTTTCATCACAACTTTCTAGGTTTTAGACTAACAACCGCATACCTACCTACTTAGTCAAGTGATCATAATCTAAATACAATTCAAAACAAGTAAATAGGTAAATAACACGGTATTGGATCGACCCCGCCGCCGCCGCCGCCGCCAAGAAGCCAGCTGAGACAGCCAGCAGCAGCGGTTCAACGAGTAGTAGGTACATAAGGTAAGTCAGCAGGAAGATAGGCTGGCACTGGCGGCGGCGTGTCTAAAAAATTGGAATAAACTCTTTAAAAGTCAGCTTATTTACTTACTTACAGCATTTGTTGAAAGTGTCCAACTTGTAATAATAATACTCCAACTAAATAATGCGTTGCAAACTTGTAACGATAGAGCCCTAGATTCACTTTTCACTGAGGTAGGTGTATCTACCTAGGTACACTAATTAAACACAGATCAAGGGGTTCCCGGGCCGTTGGTCAGGCGAATGTTTTGTTCTCTATCTCTTTGGCAACAAAATTTCACTAAATTCACTTGTTTACACTACAAATTCACTTCCTTATCCCGACACTACCTACCTATTGTTTTCGCATAGACGAGGACGACCCGTGTCCCGATTGAGCGAGAAAGAAGTAGAGACGGACGCGCACATGAACTACTTATGCCGCCGCACGCGCGCTATTTAAAATGCAATTTTAGTATTGAAAATTGCTTTTTCATTAAAATTGAATCTAATTAGTCAATTAATCAAGACATTTAAATAAAATTCGATACATTTTCATGTAGTAAAGGGTTATAATAAGTTAAAATAAAGATATTTTAGCTACTGATTGATAATCACTCTTTCATTCATTTTGACTTTTTGTCAACACTATCAGTAGGTACATAAGTAAATGTTTTTATTACGTCACGCACGCAGTCTCCCCTGCGCACTCGTTGGGTGTGTATCGACGTGTTTTTTTTCTGTGGACTTGGTGTACCGCGACGGACCAGTTAATACTGCCAACGAAATAAAAATGAAGATCGAAAGTAGTTTTCAAATTGTGAAAAGTGACTTTACGGTGGTGCTACAAGGAACGCGTCGAACGCCATATCCTTAGCCGGGCCAGTTTGTGCGTAAGTATACCTAGACGTAGCAGGTGGACACTTTCAACAACTAGGTACTGTAGGTAAGTACCTAGGTAAATCAAAACTGCAAATAAGTTGATTATTACATTTCAATCATTGTAAATACTTTAGTTGATTCGAAATTTGAATCACGCTCACCTGCTCGTACTTAGGTACCTACGAGTTTTCTACCACTCGTTAATGATAGAGAGAGGTTACTAGAGCAGGTTACTTCGCATTTTTATTTATCAAAAGTAGCGTCGATAGGAAGGAAGACAAAAAGTTAGGTGAACTTAATTTCGGTAGGTAGCTACAACAGCGCGAAACACGCGGAGCGGGGTGGGGCGCGGCGCGGGCTGAAGGCTATGTCGCTCGGCGCGGGCGGCGCGCGGCCGTTACTTAGCAACGGCCGGCAGTTACACCGTTTTTATATTTTTTAATAACAAAGAAAAAAAGGGCTCAAAAGAAAAAGTTTCTTTGGGAAAGTTGTTTGTTATGATCAGTACATGCACCCCCTTTTCTATCGTTCACTAATTTAAAGTCACCCTATATAATTAATTTTAAAACTTTTGAGAGCAGTTGTTTGCAATATTTAGTAATTTAGCGCCCTCCCGCACTATGCGGTCAGCCATCCAGTAACTAAAGTATTATCCGCACTGCGATAGTGCGGATAAAAACTACTTTATCGTACAAACCCATAGTGCGGGGTTACCTGACTTCTAAAACTTATCTTCACTTGAACATAATGCTATCTACATACCAAAGCCGCCGGCATGCCGCCGGGCTAGGCCGGCAGCTTTACGTCATACGAATGGCAGCTGGCAAAAAAGCCGGCGGCTATGGTGTGTAGACACCATAATAGGTACAGTGATTTCGGTAACGCCTGAGTAGTGAAAAGTATTGTAACAAAAATGAATGAAGTGATTCAAACACAAAACATCGAACATTTCTAGTTTTTCTATTGGTCACTGTAGGCAATGCCTAAATACGAGTAATATCTCACAACCACGTAACGTGTATACAGAGAAAACTGCTACTTAACTAAAGGGAAAACCTTTTATTACATCTTTGTGATGGCTCCGGCACATTATCTAATTTAGTAAGTAAGTAAATCATTTATTCCCAGTTCAGTTACAGTAAAACATTATTAAAATAAACAAAACAAAACAAAAACATAAAAAAGCACCTTATGCTAAAAAATAATAATAAAAAAAAAAAAACAATAATACAAGAAACAAGGAACAGACAGAGATAGAACTGGGAAAAGGACTCCACTCAGCATATGTCATGTCACTATACAATGACATGACGCTGATTTTCAGTAGAGCCAGGCTTACAATTTAGTTAGATGTAAGCCGAATGTTTATAAACATTCTTTTACAGAGAAGTGAGCGTGATACTTAAATAAATGTATATTTTAATAACATATTTATAACGTCTTATTTATTTCACAGCTTTTTGAACACATTCACGCACTGTTATGTTACACAATAATTGCGTTTAATCAATTGGAATATTGTTTTATTATTTTATTTTATCTCAAACGAGTACACTTTTAAAAGTCTATTAGCCAGTTGGAGAAAAGGATGTTGTAATCCATAAACTTAATTGGACCGGCTCTAACAATGAGAGTTGATATATTTTATCTACGACAATTACCTTTCATTACCTTTTCTGAAACTGGCTGCAATATATTCGACAAATATCTTTTCACAACTCTATATATTTTTCCACAACTCACACTTTTTTATAACAATGCCGTATTAACAAACAAGGTAACGAGACATTTGCTTTCATGTTTAGCTTTGTGTGTGAACACTACGGTGTGAACTGAGGACTGCCGCCGCCGTCCAGAAGTCAATTATTGCTTACTTTGTCAAATGTATGATATAAAGCGTCATTGTGGCACGTCTAGAGGTTGGAGCACATTGAATTTGGCACTTTTATGATACCAGGAAGATGATATCTGTATCTCGTAGATTTAATTTTTGGCCATATTACATTTTTTTCTGTGTTGTTTCATTTCTTATGCTTGTTTCGGTGCTTGTCAATGATTTGAATCACAAAAATATAAAATTAAAAAGATTTTTTCATAAAAAGCTTAATAACTAATTATTTTTCGCTTAAATACTTTATTCAAAATAGTACAAAAAGAAAATAGTTACGTAAAATAAATTTTTATTGGATCTTTTGTCATGTAAACTTTCCTTGGTCCTTTTTAACTGAATTGAGAAACTAAACTTATACGAAAGACGCAATTGCTAAATTAACACGGTAACTTCAACAGTGAAAATTATAAAACCATGTTCCGTGTGCTCAAACCTTAACTCAGACAAAGCAACTGTGCGTTGCTACCTTAATTACAACGATGATTACAGTGTCTTTTGTTGTAACCTGTCTTTATTACTATCTCCACCGCTGAAGACGAGGTAGATAGAGAGAGGTTACTAGAGCAGGTTACTTCGCATTTTTATTTATCAAAAGTAGCGTCGATAGGAAGGAAGACAAAAAGTTAGGTGAACTTAATTTCGGTAGGTAGCTACAACAGCGCGAAACACGCGGAGCGGGGTGGGGCGCGGCGCGGGCTGAAGGCTATGTCGCTCGGCGCGGGCGGCGCGCGGCCGTTACTTAGCAACGGCCGGCAGTTACACCGTTTTTATATTTTTTAATAACAAAGAAAAAAAGGGCTCAAAAGAAAAAGTTTCTTTGGGAAAGTTGTTTGTTATGATCAGTACATGCACCCCCTTTTCTATCGTTCACTAATTTAAAGTCACCCTATATAATTAATTTTAAAACTTTTGAGAGCAGTTGTTTGCAATATTTAGTAATTTAGCGCCCTCCCGCACTATGCGGTCAGCCATCCAGTAACTAAAGTATTATCCGCACTGCGATAGTGCGGATAAAAACTACTTTATCGTACAAACCCATAGTGCGGGGTTACCTGACTTCTAAAACTTATCTTCACTTGAACATAATGCTATCTACATACCAAAGCCGCCGGCATGCCGCCGGGCTAGGCCGGCAGCTTTACGTCATACGAATGGCAGCTGGCAAAAAAGCCGGCGGCTATGGTGTGTAGACACCATAATAGGTACAGTGATTTCGGTAACGCCTGAGTAGTGAAAAGTATTGTAACAAAAATGAATGAAGTGATTCAAACACAAAACATCGAACATTTCTAGTTTTTCTATTGGTCACTGTAGGCAATGCCTAAATACGAGTAATATCTCACAACCACGTAACGTGTATACAGAGAAAACTGCTACTTAACTAAAGGGAAAACCTTTTATTACATCTTTGTGATGGCTCCGGCACATTATCTAATTTAGTAAGTAAGTAAATCATTTATTCCCAGTTCAGTTACAGTAAAACATTATTAAAATAAACAAAACAAAACAAAAACATAAAAAAGCACCTTATGCTAAAAAATAATAATAAAAAAAAAAAAACAATAATACAAGAAACAAGGAACAGACAGAGATAGAACTGGGAAAAGGACTCCACTCAGCATATGTCATGTCACTATACAATGACATGACGCTGATTTTCAGTAGAGCCAGGCTTACAATTTAGTTAGATGTAAGCCGAATGTTTATAAACATTCTTTTACAGAGAAGTGAGCGTGATACTTAAATAAATGTATATTTTAATAACATATTTATAACGTCTTATTTATTTCACAGCTTTTTGAACACATTCACGCACTGTTATGTTACACAATAATTGCGTTTAATCAATTGGAATATTGTTTTATTATTTTATTTTATCTCAAACGAGTACACTTTTAAAAGTCTATTAGCCAGTTGGAGAAAAGGATGTTGTAATCCATAAACTTAATTGGACCGGCTCTAACAATGAGAGTTGATATATTTTATCTACGACAATTACCTTTCATTACCTTTTCTGAAACTGGCTGCAATATATTCGACAAATATCTTTTCACAACTCTATATATTTTTCCACAACTCACACTTTTTTATAACAATGCCGTATTAACAAACAAGGTAACGAGACATTTGCTTTCATGTTTAGCTTTGTGTGTGAACACTACGGTGTGAACTGAGGACTGCCGCCGCCGTCCAGAAGTCAATTATTGCTTACTTTGTCAAATGTATGATATAAAGCGTCATTGTGGCACGTCTAGAGGTTGGAGCACATTGAATTTGGCACTTTTATGATACCAGGAAGATGATATCTGTATCTCGTAGATTTAATTTTTGGCCATATTACATTTTTTTCTGTGTTGTTTCATTTCTTATGCTTGTTTCGGTGCTTGTCAATGATTTGAATCACAAAAATATAAAATTAAAAAGATTTTTTCATAAAAAGCTTAATAACTAATTATTTTTCGCTTAAATACTTTATTCAAAATAGTACAAAAAGAAAATAGTTACGTAAAATAAATTTTTATTGGATCTTTTGTCATGTAAACTTTCCTTGGTCCTTTTTAACTGAATTGAGAAACTAAACTTATACGAAAGACGCAATTGCTAAATTAACACGGTAACTTCAACAGTGAAAATTATAAAACCATGTTCCGTGTGCTCAAACCTTAACTCAGACAAAGCAACTGTGCGTTGCTACCTTAATTACAACGATGATTACAGTGTCTTTTGTTGTAACCTGTCTTTATTACTATCTCCACCGCTGAAGACGAGGTAGATAGAGAGAGGTTACTAGAGCAGGTTACTTCGCATTTTTATTTATCAAAAGTAGCGTCGATAGGAAGGAAGACAAAAAGTTAGGTGAACTTAATTTCGGTAGGTAGCTACAACAGCGCGAAACACGCGGAGCGGGGTGGGGCGCGGCGCGGGCTGAAGGCTATGTCGCTCGGCGCGGGCGGCGCGCGGCCGTTACTTAGCAACGGCCGGCAGTTACACCGTTTTTATATTTTTTAATAACAAAGAAAAAAAGGGCTCAAAAGAAAAAGTTTCTTTGGGAAAGTTGTTTGTTATGATCAGTACATGCACCCCCTTTTCTATCGTTCACTAATTTAAAGTCACCCTATATAATTAATTTTAAAACTTTTGAGAGCAGTTGTTTGCAATATTTAGTAATTTAGCGCCCTCCCGCACTATGCGGTCAGCCATCCAGTAACTAAAGTATTATCCGCACTGCGATAGTGCGGATAAAAACTACTTTATCGTACAAACCCATAGTGCGGGGTTACCTGACTTCTAAAACTTATCTTCACTTGAACATAATGCTATCTACATACCAAAGCCGCCGGCATGCCGCCGGGCTAGGCCGGCAGCTTTACGTCATACGAATGGCAGCTGGCAAAAAAGCCGGCGGCTATGGTGTGTAGACACCATAATAGGTACAGTGATTTCGGTAACGCCTGAGTAGTGAAAAGTATTGTAACAAAAATGAATGAAGTGATTCAAACACAAAACATCGAACATTTCTAGTTTTTCTATTGGTCACTGTAGGCAATGCCTAAATACGAGTAATATCTCACAACCACGTAACGTGTATACAGAGAAAACTGCTACTTAACTAAAGGGAAAACCTTTTATTACATCTTTGTGATGGCTCCGGCACATTATCTAATTTAGTAAGTAAGTAAATCATTTATTCCCAGTTCAGTTACAGTAAAACATTATTAAAATAAACAAAACAAAACAAAAACATAAAAAAGCACCTTATGCTAAAAAATAATAATAAAAAAAAAAAAACAATAATACAAGAAACAAGGAACAGACAGAGATAGAACTGGGAAAAGGACTCCACTCAGCATATGTCATGTCACTATACAATGACATGACGCTGATTTTCAGTAGAGCCAGGCTTACAATTTAGTTAGATGTAAGCCGAATGTTTATAAACATTCTTTTACAGAGAAGTGAGCGTGATACTTAAATAAATGTATATTTTAATAACATATTTATAACGTCTTATTTATTTCACAGCTTTTTGAACACATTCACGCACTGTTATGTTACACAATAATTGCGTTTAATCAATTGGAATATTGTTTTATTATTTTATTTTATCTCAAACGAGTACACTTTTAAAAGTCTATTAGCCAGTTGGAGAAAAGGATGTTGTAATCCATAAACTTAATTGGACCGGCTCTAACAATGAGAGTTGATATATTTTATCTACGACAATTACCTTTCATTACCTTTTCTGAAACTGGCTGCAATATATTCGACAAATATCTTTTCACAACTCTATATATTTTTCCACAACTCACACTTTTTTATAACAATGCCGTATTAACAAACAAGGTAACGAGACATTTGCTTTCATGTTTAGCTTTGTGTGTGAACACTACGGTGTGAACTGAGGACTGCCGCCGCCGTCCAGAAGTCAATTATTGCTTACTTTGTCAAATGTATGATATAAAGCGTCATTGTGGCACGTCTAGAGGTTGGAGCACATTGAATTTGGCACTTTTATGATACCAGGAAGATGATATCTGTATCTCGTAGATTTAATTTTTGGCCATATTACATTTTTTTCTGTGTTGTTTCATTTCTTATGCTTGTTTCGGTGCTTGTCAATGATTTGAATCACAAAAATATAAAATTAAAAAGATTTTTTCATAAAAAGCTTAATAACTAATTATTTTTCGCTTAAATACTTTATTCAAAATAGTACAAAAAGAAAATAGTTACGTAAAATAAATTTTTATTGGATCTTTTGTCATGTAAACTTTCCTTGGTCCTTTTTAACTGAATTGAGAAACTAAACTTATACGAAAGACGCAATTGCTAAATTAACACGGTAACTTCAACAGTGAAAATTATAAAACCATGTTCCGTGTGCTCAAACCTTAACTCAGACAAAGCAACTGTGCGTTGCTACCTTAATTACAACGATGATTACAGTGTCTTTTGTTGTAACCTGTCTTTATTACTATCTCCACCGCTGAAGACGAGGTGTGAGATTAAAACAGACCTTTATATCTTGTCTGCTTTTTTTTAGAACAAAGTAGAGAGAGAGAGTTAGTCGGGAGCAGAGTTGGTCAATGTGGCCTAACAAAGATTTTGATTGAATAAATGAAGATGATAAGAATATTAATTCATTTAATCTTTGAATCGATGATGACAATGTAGCAAAAATACTGTTAAACTTACTTCTTTATTTAAATTAACTGATTTTCTTTATTTTATGAGTATAAATTTCAAACAAAAGACTGATCGACTCTCTTTATTACAAGTAATATAAAAGCAGACAAATTATAAAGGCCTATGGCAGTATCTTGTTAAACAAATATCCTAATGGCAATTTCCTTACAGTTTACGGCCTCGACAACTTCTGGGAAATGCTAGAGTCTGCTGAAAAGGAAAGCCAAGAGGGAAACGAGGAGAAAACACTTGACAGGTAATACACTTGGTCATAATGGTTCTTTTATTACTTTCTTCAAAGAATGTGAATAAGGGATTGAGAGTTAGGTTGGAAGCCTTTGCAGCAGTGGAACACAGCAAGCTAGGTGAATCTTTTGGTCAGAAGTGGGGAAGCATGGGGCCCAGCAGTTGGTAACTTTCCCTTCCGTCGTAAAAATAGTCATAAAACGAATCCCAAAAACCAAACGAAGTTTAAAAATACGTAAATTAACCTTTTCACGAAATAAAATTTTTATTCCAGTTAAATTGTAAAGTTACAAAAAGTTGGAATCTAAGGCAGTTGTATAAAAATTCCTTAACTAGCTACTAATTTTCCTGTTCGTCATGTTTCGAATTGAACATGTAAATAAGTTGAACATGACAGCACAATCGGAACCCTTGAGGGCCAATTTGTATGTATCTAAGCCAAAAATAGGCTTATTTTATTCGCTCATTCTGCATTAGGCTGTTTGATTTGTATTTAGTCAGCTGAGAGTAACTATGATCTAAATTAACCGAAGGTAAATACGCGTAGGTAATTATAGATTACCTTCGGGTATTCGTATAATTACCACCTGTCCTATTAATACTTACTTTCTAATTATCTATGTGAACCTGAACTAGAACTGCCACTACAAAGATGTGTCCGATACGTCAATTAATGTATCTGCCGACTACATATTTAGTCTGTCATTTGCCATTACTGTCCAGTGTCCACTTTAGCTGTCCATTACCAAATATTTTATACGACACATTGTTGTTCACGTGTTGTTTATAGTTTGTTTATGTCAGTTGGAAGATGAGTCAAATATATCGGAAGAAAGTTGATACAAAAATGGGTCAGACTATGGCATATATGGCGTATGGTCTATCTACACATATCCGGGCCGTGTCCGGGACTTGTCAGGGAAAAAATATAATTCCATACATTTTCTATGCATTCGTTCACACACGTTGTCATGACGACGAATTTTTTTTCCTCCTGACAGGCCATGGCTCGGTGACGTCCCGGGCACAGCCCGGATGTTTACGGATAAACCTTTAAGTGTTTGGTCACCTTCTAACATCAAATTATTTTGCTTTTAGCATCCCAATGGACTATTTTGTGAATGAACTACTGAATAACCCCGACTTCGCCCGGTCTGTGGTCCGCAAGTTCATTGACCTCAATCAGGTAATTATGTATAATTTTCTTATATTAAGTATATTAATTAATAAAAACAAACATTACTATCTGTTCAGTAGTTTTTGCTTGAAAGAGTAGCAAACATCTATCCACTATCGGCACAAACTTTGACATTCATGTCTTCTCCAATTTATAAACACAAAGAGTCATAAATATGTACCAAAACGATGTAACAATAACGGAAAGATAATATAACAATATTATTTTTATTAAATAATGATGTTTTATGGCAGTAATAAGGATACATGTTATGTTATTAAGTCACAAGGAATAACAAAATAACGTCTCTGATAATATAAAGCTAATAATATATTTAAGTACCAAAAATATATAAAATAATGCATATTTGATAAGTAAATGTAAAAAAAAGCTATAAGGCAAAGCACTGCTGTACTCATAAATAATATACGGCATAGAATGTTATAGTGTGAAATTATGATTAAGAAACATTTATTTATTTATGACTGAAATTGTTAAACACTATAATTGTTTCAGGACGGAATGCTATCAACGGAAGAGCTACTCAGGAACGTCTAAATACTAGTTACTTTAGTGGTGTACACGAGTACCTATTAGTTTCCAATTGGTTATAGAAATACTTTCATATAGGTGCTTCATTTACTACATTTATAATTTAATTTAATCATTATATTAATCTATTTAGAGTTACGGTACTGTGATATGACATAAAAAGAGTTTTATTCAATTCAGTAATAAATATTTTCTCGGGTTCGACACGTTTTGTTTCAGATTTTACTCCCTCGAAAAATCTATTTGAAAAATTGTTGTTTAGAGATATCATTGTTGTAAATAGATTAACTAAAATGCGGTGTCTTTGGAATATGGATTCTCCATAGGATACTATGTATATCGTAGAGTTAAAAAAAATTACTTGTTGTTCCAAAATATTGTCTATTTCAAAATTATACTCGGCACAATCTTGTAAACGGAATCAATTCATATTTACAGAATATTGATGTTTAAAATTGAGTAACGTATGAGGTAAAAGACTAAAATGTATTTTTATGGTAGTCAATACGTAGATTTCTCTAGAAGCCGTGATTTTACCTACGTCTCTAATAGATTCAGCGATGTATTTTAATGAACTGTCAACCTTTTAAAACATTAATTTTCATTAGACCGAACAACTTGGCAGACTGTCTTTAATTTCGTAGCGAACTACGAATTTTCGTAGCACTTGGACTACGATCGCTACGCAAAACGACTACGCAACATTTTATTTTCTTAGCGTGATTATTTTACAGTGTAGAATCTAAACAATTTTGTTTTATGTATTAATAGTTTATAATATTGTAACACTTTAACGTGCCACATTGTATTAAGAACTCTATGATCATAGGCTGGGCTCATGGTATCCTAATAAATGTCAATTTCTCATTAAGAGGAAACTTTCGACCTGTCTTTTGAATTCTATCACTCTACATACATACATGTAAAGTATGTTATTAAGTAGGTTAGTCGGTGAAGCCGCAATGAATGTACTTTGATACCCTGTATTTAATTAGTTGGTTGTTACTCATGCTGTCGACGTTATGGATGAAATAAAATAAATATTATGGGTATCGATTTTGTAGTTTAATTTTTCACTCTAAAATCTACTTCCCAAAAAAATCTATCAATAATAATCTTTCAATTGTTTTTCTTTTTTTCTAAAGACTGTTTACCTGGTACAATTTGTATAAAAAGTAAACTCATATTTCGACTCCTTAAAGAGGTGTTTAGTTTTATGGATAATTTACATTCCATTATGAGTAACGGATCAAATAATCTGTATAATACAGAGCCTTAGTTTGCTAGTAAAACGTGCTTATATCAATAGTTGCAATACTGATGCAAAGCAATCGATAGCGAAGGCATCAGAATAATAGCCAATAAAGATACATTTCCGTAGAAACAGTTTGAGTGTTCTAAACTTTACAATATTAAATACCCGAATTCCAAGTTTGGTTCCAAGAAACGCAGCTATTGGAAATGTTCGGAATACTCAAAGGTAAAGTAAAACAG
Organism: Anarsia innoxiella; assembly: GCA_947563765.1. Lineage (NCBI taxonomy): Eukaryota > Metazoa > Arthropoda > Insecta > Lepidoptera > Gelechiidae > Anarsia > Anarsia innoxiella. The sequence continues at coordinate 3,459,851 of OX387404.1, read as the reverse complement.
TTTAATATCTACTTCTGATCCTGTGATTTCATAGATATTGGATTCACTTCGGGTATTTTCGTATCTATCTGTATTTATTTATAATTAATTCACTTCCTTTCGGCAAAATAATCACACAAAGAATTATATTTAATAGCCATTTCTTAGCTGGCGGTTACCTCTAAATCTTGTTTTAGTCTCAATAAAGTTTTGTAAAGGGACACAATAATAATTCTATATTAATTTAGAATATAAACTCTGGATGAAGTGGAGTTAAGTTCCAAAACTGAGATTGGTTTATAATCTAGTTAGGGAGTGAGGCAACTTGCTCGATGATGGAATAATTTGATTTCACTGTTTCTTCAATTTCAATCGATACTTACTAAACTAATTAGCTACTGAATTTACACGTGAGTTTAACAAAAACTTTTGTTTGAAATATATCAATAAAGATAATAAAATGTAATGATGTCTACCTACACCAAACCTACACACCAAAGCCGCCGGCCCAACGGGTAATGTCATTTTCAAATATTTTCGATGTCATTTTTGACAAATGAAGGCCACCGGCGACCGCCTTCCTTGATGTGTAGACACCATGACAGGTACAAAAAGTTTTATAGACTGCAAGTTGCAGCAGCTTTCATACGTCTGTGGTTTTATATCGATGCATAGCAAGCTAGACTGAAGCTGGAATGTCACACACAACACACGATTCTAAGTATATCAACACATTTTAGTAATCAATGGTTCTTTTTATGCAATCGAAACCAAAATGAACATAGGTACCTATTTATAATTATGTATTTGCAAGAGTTTAATAATGTACGTAGTTATCTATTTTTAAAGAGGAATATCCGACATGCTTTAGTCTTGGTTGTGTCGGCTTATGGACGTCCACTGCTGGACAAGAGCCTCCCCCAATGATCTATACAACGACCGGTCTTATTATTCTTAAAAATAACCCTGATTTTCATGCAAAAGGGTCAATTGAATAAATGCGTCCTCGTATAGATACAGTCAGCACGTGGCAGCCTTCAAGTAATACATTCAGCCTTAATTTCCGTTTCTATTGATGTTAGTTTAACTTTACACTATTCAGAAAACTTTCTTGCTTGAGGAGTAGGTATTTATGTTTTCTTTCAAGACAAATAATGTTTATGATTCTAAATTAAATATATATATATATATATATATTCGTGTTGCTTTTTTAATTTAATTTTTATTTATAGTATAGACTTTTTGATAGTATTAAATTTGCTATCGTTTTGTTGTCGAAAAAGTTCAGAATAAAGTCTTTCCAATAAAAAATGTAGGTTTGCGTAACAGTAAGTTACAGCAGCTTTTTATACGTCTATGATTTGCGTCAATTTCACAAAAAAACAGACAATATGATCTAATTTGTCACATATTCACTAAACTGCGGAAATTGTTGACAAGGCTGAACGTGTCGTGACACATTTCGTACAATTTCTACACTATTGCGAATTTGTCAAATCTATTTCGATTACCTATCTCCAACTAAGTATCTTCACATAAAAACCACATACTCGTCAAAGATATAAAGCCAATTTTGTATCGATAAAATTTCTTTACTACCTCTTATTTATTAAGTAAGTAGGAATCAGTGAAGTGTATTAAGTGTATACCTTTTATTTTTTCATATTACGTCATTAACACATTACCAGTTAAAGAATATCGCCTTTATGTTTTAATGTTTGATATGAAAATAGGACAAATCTGAAGAATCGATCGCCCAACTTGTCGGCATTTTCTATATATTAAAGCCCTTACAGCTAAACAGTTAATAAATAAATTAAGTAGGTAGTAAAAAGCAATACCTTTTTCTAGAGTCTCGTTAATTATACCCAAAAGATCCTTTATGAGATCGTAAGTTGAGTTAATGAGACAATACAGTCCCGAATTGACAATAAATTATATCCACTTTATGAAGAAAAGTCGTTATTTGATTATGTTATTACTTATATTGGAGTTTATTACATGTGGGAAAGGCTTTTCTGAGTTTCAGCGATACTGATTGTTAAACAAAACCGAAATAGAAACCAAGACATTGAAAAAGTACCTTTACAAAATAATAGATAGAGAAGTGCTAAAGTGAAACCACTCATGCAAATAGTGGCAATGTAATTTGCCTGACTGACCAACTAGCTTCCGGCTACTTCTCCATAACGTATTGTAAAGAGCGTATATATTTTAACATTACAGCCGGCAAATCGGTTTGCTATTTGAAAAACTCCGACTGCGCTAGGTAGTGGGTCGGCAGATAAGTACCTAGTGATTTCAGTGGCGATTCAACTCCTAAAACAAATAACAAATTCCCGTACCGCTTCTGTTTTAACCAAACGTTAAAATTATTAGTTTGGACTTTGACTAGTAGTTTGAGTAGTACTTGGATATTGGGTATCTACAAGTTTATCTAAAACCAATTATTCAGATATTATGAAACAAGTAACTGGCATTTGCGGAACACGGTCAAGAATAGACAAAGAATTGTCTAAAACAAAACACTAACAAGACTTCAAAGCACTTGAACCCGATCTCAACCGCACAAAACTATCCGATACTTTCCGATACTTAAACTTTAGTGAGAGCATTTAGTACAGTGAAGTGAATGTCATAGGCACCTGAGACTGGCTTAACTAGGGTTTACTATCCACAGGGAGTTGCGTCATATCATTGGACCTCCGTAGAAAGTGGCTTGCTAAAAGGGTCTTGGTATTTGCAATATTTTGGTCAATGTATTTTGAAACAAGTTGGAAGGGAGTTTCTGAAAGTTTGGCATAATAGTATTTCCGGGGTCAATTAGATTTTTTCTGTTTTTCCGCTAAGTTATGTAAGTGGGATGATTGATTACGTTAACCTTGTTATGAAGTTAGTGGTTTAGCTGATAAAAATACAAGCGTAAATACAGAAATCGACGAAAAACTGTATATTGAGAAGAAAAAGCTTTAATTTGGTTATCAACATCCGCACCAATGATTTTATACACCATTTTGCTTGTCGCCATAAGAAAATAATGTGAAAATTAAGTGCGTACTTGTTCGGGTATCGGTGCCATAGATTTTATACCTTCGCCACCTGCTTGCGAAGGTGGAAAGGATGTCATAAAAAAGTTTTAAAGATTTGTACTTTTTGGGAACTTTTTTTTACTTAATCGTCGCTAATTTGCTAAAGGAATGTTAAAGATTTTATGAAGAATATTTTTGAAAATTAAAACTTGCAATGTACCTAACCTAAAATTTTAGAAAAAGTCTCTAATCTGTAATGAAACTGAGTTTATTATAATGTGCATCATGAGATTTGAACGATGTGGTGTACCTAGAGGACATGTCGTGTGGCTATGTTTGAGCCCTAAGGCTGACATACGCAGACAAACGGATTTACCTATACACACAAAACATCTACCTATATGTTATATGCTACTATTTATTTACATATCTGTGAAGCTAGGCTCAATGCAGCCTAGCATGTCTCTATTAAAGTAGCTGAAACTAAAACGGCAGGCTTTTAATGGATGAATAACACTTTAACAACCTTTTCAGCAACGAGGGTACCGCCATCAGATTACTGTATTTATTCTGACACATTGAGATTAATACGAGTCTTTCCGACCTTAAAAAGACCTTCTCAAAGTTTCTTCAGCGAAATTGTAGCGATTAGAAGTGTGAGTGTAGAGTCGTGTAAAGTTAGTGGGTTTAGTAGGTACATGTGGATTTATCTAGGGTTACCATCGGTAAAAAATGTCACACGTGAATTTAAAAATTGAATTGCCTTTTCGCCGCTCGATCCTAAAGTTGAAAGAGTTCAAAATGTATGCCTATTAAATATTAACATTGTTTGAGTGTCTGATGGGAAAGGCATGTAAAACATTTCATCTACAAAGTTTTTGTTCCGCATTAATGAATATATGTACATTTATGTAAAATGCAATTATAAATATAATTTAAAAACCTGTAACTTCAGGTACCACAACATTTTCAAATGAAACTGATATTAAAGTATTAAAGCAAGTTTTAAATAAAGAAGCATAGGCAGTGGACTTGTGCTTCTTTATTCAAAACTTGCATACTTTTTATTCCTCTCGTAATTGGAGGTTCATTCATTTAACATCACATCTTTTTAAGGTCGACTTTATTGCTATCTACACACCAAAGAAGCCGGCATGCCTAGGCCGACGGCTTTACGTCATACGAATGGCAGCTGTCAAAAAGCCGCCGGCTTTGGTGTGTAGATAGCAAAGTCAAAGTGGATTTTCCACCCAACATGTTGACTGCCCTAAGTAACGCGAGTGTAAAGGGGAAATGAAACAAATCGGGCAACTTTATCCTCATCTCTAATGAGGCACTGACTTCCGAACTACGCTATTCACTCCTCGTTCACTTTAGGTGACGTAGTACTCAAAGTTTGATTTTTAAGCTTTAGCTCCTTGATTATCAACTAAAACTTAATCCGCAAAAGTAAGAAATATCGCTGACAAGCGGAATTCCTTTCAGAAGACGACTATTTTTGAAAAGTTTACAGCTTGAATTTAAGCTGTATGAAACTATTCTTTATAAAGATAAATGTAAGTATTTTGATATACTCATACCTTCTTCTTTGTTAACGAAAATCAATATTCGACATATATTTTAAACGACAAAGACGGATTATATTAGTTTGAGAACCATTTTTGTAAGCCAATGCGTCAAGACGTTACAGGCGGTAACTTTGCGAGTTTAAAGTTTAACTTCAAAATGCAAACGACTATAAACTCTAGTCTCTATGCTTAGTTAGTATTGTTATCTTTAAGCAAGGTTATTTATTTATTTATTTAACAGTTTATTGTAAGATGATAGTACATAGAGTTAGAAAAAAAGAGAAGTAGGTTATTAGTAGGTTATCTAGTAGTTGTGATAAACATTTACATAAAAAATATCTTGGTTTTGTATTTAGAATTCCAGTTTTTGCAATTTAGAAAAAACTGCATTATTAAAACTGCAACAGAATATTACGTTAATTAAAAAAGCAGTAACTGTGTACTATAGTTAAATAGAGCGCAGGGAGAGTGGGTAAATGAATATTTAATGAAGCCAATGAGCGTTTAATCTCAGCTCGGTTCACTTCGGTTCAGGTGGATTATTGAAACTGAACTATCATTATGTTTAATATCTAGTTGTCACTGGGGCAATGCATTTTTTAAGGTAGGTACATACCTGCTAGTAGCCTAATAGTGGTGAATACCAAAACAACCATTTTATCTCAAGAATAAGTTTTTGATATTGTGAGTGATTTGTTCACCTTGATTGCATTTAATTTGAATGATTCAGAAAATAAAACGTATAATAAAAAAGTATAACACATTTACACAAAAATATTCCTCTAAAAAATACCCCCAATCAATTTAACCATTCTTAATTATATTGACATAGGTAATACACATGTGCACAAATAAGTGCAACGTGCACCGACCATGTTACAATAAAACGTCTATAAATTGCTCTCGGAAATGCACTCTTCTGTGGCTCGTGAGATACGGTCTGGATTTGACTTTTTACAACTAATGGGTTAAAATCTTTGGTTTCTATAAGTATAATAAATGTTTACTCTTGTTTTGTTGGTTATATATTTCTTTCGAACTATTACTTTTTCATAAGAATTACTGATTATTGAGTATTGAGGCAACTAATACCCACAGGTATTAAGGTTTACCTGTGGCTTTACACGTAAATGTCGCCATATACCTAGGTACTTATGTGCGAAATTTTTATATTGTAAACTTTAGATTAACAATCCACAATTTTATTCTGTACGTATAAGCTGAAATGACAACAACATCCTACCATGTCAACTTAAAACCTGACTGTCATTTGTTATAATAATTTTATGTGGGCTAATGCGTTATCAATCTCTTTATACACCTACGTATATGTATACTTACGATAGTACCTACCTACGTAAATACCATAATATACAAACTAGAATAACTCAAACTAGGTACTGGCATTGATGACTGTAGAAGCTACGTATAGGTCTGTTCGAAAGGGAAGTCAATGTTGCAGGAGTTTGAAACTATTCGTTGTAGTTGGATGCAGCCGGGGTCGCAACACGAGTAGGACAAAAGAAACTAAAATTACTCGTTGTGCTACAAACGAGAATGGATGAGTTGTGAAAAAATGCAGGTGGAAAATGGCTACGTACAAAACAGAGTTTTAGTATTTTTGCCTAAAACAAGTATCAATTTAAATACCCTGATTTTTATCAGGGAACGGGTGCGTACATAAATACGTGTAAGTATGTACTTTTTGTACTAATATCTATTTAATAGTATTACTAAAACATATAAGTTCCTGAAATAATATTATACTTACTGTTCTTATCTTCTTATCAGCCCTATAACATCCCTACTAGGGGCACGAGCCTACTCTCATATGAGAGTGATTAGGCCGTAATCCACCACGCTGACCAACTGTTACTGTCACTATTTATTTTACATTAATACATATATTAAAATAATATTATGTTTAAACTCCAAGTTGCAGAAAAAGTCACTAAAGTAGGTAGGGCCCAACCTTTAGCCATTCTTGAATAAAAATAAATAAAACGAAGGGAACTCGCCCACTAACTTCAAGTTGACATACCTAACCTGAAACATCATAATGTTTTCTCAGTTTATAATAAAACCGGCATTAGATCTAATTGTATGAAACGAGCCGTGGTTACTATTACGACTAAACGCAGTGCTATGTTTCCTCTCATAAAGGTTAACGGCTCAACTTTTATAATCTGCAATTTATGCTGCGGGTAACAAACATTAAAGAGATCTTAGTACGTAGTAAAGTGTTTAGCTTTTGTTTATAAAGTTTGCATTTGTTTTTTTTTTTTAATAATTATTCATTATATGGCTTATCTAGTTATTATAACTTAGTAATCAGTTGTTAAGCTTAATTCTTATGCCTCTGCTTCATTTTGATCAAAAAATAAGGACTTCTGGCCAGTTGCACTTGTTTGTTATGCAATTCGTAAAAAAGAACAATTCTCAAAAAAACTGGTTTTAAAATAAAAATCTTGATAACTAAACGGGTTCAATATATTTTTACGTCTTTTCATTTGCATTGCAACTTTCAAATCTTTATACAGCAGTGCGAAACAACCAATAACAAAACAAATATCGGAATTCAGTTAAAAATTGCCCGCGTTTTATCTCGCAAAGATCAGTTTCCAACAATTTTCTGTGATACGATGTTAACCTGATTCCTTTGTAAGGACATTCACTACTATTTACAGGAAAAACAACTTTATTTATTAAACCTTTGAGGCTACGTTGGTTAAAAAAGAAAGATAAAAAGGCGGGTACATAAAAATGTGGTCATTTTTACCGTGACCTTTGTAATTAAACAATGCAAGCTAGAATAAAGTTAAAATCAATTAAATATTGCTTCAACTACATATTTTCACAAATTTATTGAATTTAAAATACAAAATCTAAAAGTATCTGTGAAGTTTCCAAATATTTAAAGGTATTAAGTCGACGTAAAAGTTGACGTAAAATAAACAAAGGTCGATACAGATATGTATTTAGGAATTTTTTATTTCAGATTTAAAAATAAAAAATACGATTTCCTTGTGCCGTTAACTAGGTATTAACATTGTGTAGGCTACGGTTATTGAATTGGAACTCCACAGACAGAGCATTTTATTTAAACCTAATTATGTTTACCGGTTCTAGTTTGGCGCCGAAGACGTCCATTTCAAAATTGTTTAACAATAAAAACAGGGTAAGAAATACATGCATTTTTCCCACAACTGTATACTTAGGTACATAATCCGACTAAACACAAATCAATGCCGATAATATAAAAAATATGACGACATCGTTCATTTAATAAGTTGTGTTTTTATAGTTTTATTGATTTGATACAAATGGAAATGGAACTTGAGGCTCGTTCTGCTTTACAGCCGGACGAGCTTGGGTCCACGGGCGTATTTGGTCTTAGTTTTCACTTATATCTATGCATGTAAAAGATTTCAGCCAATAAACAGTGTCGTAACCTTATCTGCAACGAATCTGGCTTTCCTTCTGGTTGTCGAAGGTCTGATGGCAATCACTTGACGTAAGAATCAGTATTTTCTACAAATCCTTAAGATTAGGGGGAGGAAACCTTGTGGAAATTGGATATGGGAAGGAGTTTTAGGTGTCAATAACGGTGATAAACTGTTATGGGGAACTTTCTTTACTTTGTTTCCTATTATTATTATAGTTCTTCTTTTAGAAAAAGTAAAAATTGTAAATTGTAAAAGTAGGTAATCGTAATTGTAACTGTAATTGTAAAAGTACCTAATTGTAAATTGTAAAAGTAAAAATTGAAAACAAAAATGTAAAAAAATTGTAAAAAAAAAAGTGTTTAACGCAAATTTTTGAATAGGTACTGGCGATCATTTAAAAAAGTCTGGTTAAAGTTTTGAGTACAATTAAGTGATTTTCTAAATTTTTAACGAGAGGATTGTTTCGCTCTGCGTTGTTGAACCAAAGTAGGAACCTAGGTACATAATTAAACATTTTATTTTAAATTTTATGTATTTAGTAAACTACTTAGGTACAAAAAACATAAGTGCTTACTAAAGCAAAATTATCAAACTAATTATTCAGAAACTGTGTCAACTAAATCCGGCCCTGGTTAAGATCTCATTAGGAAAAGGTGCTGAAACAGATTTAATTAGAAAATCGCCCGAAGATGCGTCACTAGCAGACTCGCTAAAGATGGACCCGACTGGCTTTTACAAATTATTTCGGGTACAAAATATACAAAACCCGCGCTTTTTAAGCAATTTAACCTGCTAAGTACTTGGAATTACTTACTTACCTACGTAACGGCTTAATAAGCGTTTTATGCTACGGTACACATGGCACTATAAATAATATTCAGCAAATAAAGAATGAGTTGGTATCTATCTAAAAACCATTTTTTCGTATTAGCTTAACTTATCTATTATTGCTATTACTAAATAAATCTTGTCCAAATTGTAGTTTTCAAACTCCATTATTTTAAAACACAAAAACGTTAAAAGATAGCATTAGTTATACCTACTTACATTTAAAAAATACGCCCAAAATATATAAAAAACCACTACAAAACTTCTTTTTTGACAAAGACGATGTATTGCACTTTTACCAAAAATAAATCCTACGTGAAATGAAACAAAAAATAAATGAATTTCAAATACGTAACAAATTATGAAAGATACTCCTTTAACGTGGTTTCTAAAAGAATCCAATGACAACTACGATAGATTTTTAAATTTCTATTTCACATTCGATCCTATACTATTTAATGAAACACGTTCCGTTTCACGTCAACCATACATACATCTAGCAACAAGTATCTATTAATAACGGTGACCTCTGCAGAAACCAATGATTTATGTTTTCATATTAAAAGCGGTATATCACCTTTATAGGTTATTGTTTTTTTTATTCTATGTTTACTTAGTGTTTCGTTTATTGAAGTTAGATGCAATTTTCTATCATTTCACACGCACTTTTATTTCAAATAACGTTTTAAAATGGAATACCTTAATTCGAAACATAAAAATGTTGCGATTATTTCAAAATAAGTATTTAATTATCAAATGACAATACAGTGCGTGCGTTCGTCAAAAAAAAAAAAAACAATTGCCTGCTTTTGTTTCTTTATAAGTTGTTTTGTGTAAGTATCAAAAGAGATTTCATGCATTTTTTTAAACAGGTAAACTGTTTTTCTACCTCACACTTACTCTAACGTTCTTTCTCTACATTTGTTCATAATCACAATGTACGTATACAGCCGCCAACGCCGATTATCTTAAAATATACGTACCTACTGAACTTAGCAATATCGAAACAAGTCTACCAAGATGATGGATCATCTGATCGATTACGTAAGTAAGTAATTAGAACAACAAAGAAATTTGTTTTTTTTCTGTAGACGAAACATTGTAAACAAGCCTTTTAAAGAGAATTTGAGTAAAAAGTTTGTATGGTAAATAATGCATAATATTTTAAACGATTGCACTAAAAATAGTTTTACGTTACTATTTCACGTTGCGCCTACTTTAATTAAGATTTTTTCTGGGAAACAATGTTTATCTTAACTTTAAAAGCGCTAGTAGACGTTGGGCCATCATAGTGGTCCACACTAGCTTTCAACCATCATGGCGACCATCGCATGGACATCGCGATGGCGCAACGTGTACTAGCGCTCTAAGAAATATTCAATCTTAAATATTACACTAAAGTCAAATCATTATGGCTAACAAACTCTTGGACTTAAGTTCTAAGTAATAAATGATATTTAAATTATTTAAGAGATACCTGAATAAACCGTACCTAATTCGAATAAGAACTCCGAAGGATGCTTCTAGGTACCTACGGTAACCTGCAAATGTATTCTTGAGACTTTAGTTATAAGAGCAATTATAGTAAGCAAGTGTCGAGTTAACTGTTCCAAGTAGCCCCACAATCAACCATTTCAGATAATAGCAGACAAGTGTTGGTTTTACTACCTTTTACTAATATTTGATTTCTACTTCAGATATCTACGTTCCTTTTGTCTTTTAATAATTTACTTAATTTTCATGAAATGGAATGTCTTGAAATCTTCGCTCTATTTTTAGGCAACTATTTTTATTTGATTCAGTCATTGATTGATTCAGTCAGTTATACAAAAAGTCATTAATAATTACGAACTATAACGTTTACCTATAGCTGATAATATCATATCAAAAATCAGAAAAACACACACAGACATTTTCCAATAAAACGCCAAGTGTTTTTTGAAAGCCGTCACGTCACAAGTGTGAATAGAGCTCACGATAAAAACCCACAACAAATGGGAACAAAGCCTAATAAATAATCTTCCTAAAAATATGCCCAATGAACATAGGTTTCAAATATTCTCACTCTAAAAATTACTTACTTAAACCACCTTTAACAAAACAACAACGAATATGATCGATATGTATATTTCGCGAGATAAAAAAGATCCCAAAACATTTTACTTTCTAAGGAGACACTTACAAAAATGAAGACACGAACACGATACTATTCTCGACGAAAATGTGTATTGTGTTGTAAAAATAAAAGTGAGTTGGTGTTTTTATAACGAGCGTATTAAATCCGGTCATTTGTTGGAGTGCCTGCAATACAGTTAATGGCACGATTGTGGGATGCGGCTTCTAATCTTACCTAATATTACCACGTAAGATATTCTTGTATTTAAATATTGTATTCGCCGAAAATCTTGGGGAAATTTGAGATTTTTATTTTAGCACCTTCCTGTTCAAATATGACAGGAAAATAAAATATTATAACAGATTTGTAGAGGTACGAATAACAAGAAGTGAACCTCATAAATTGATTTGTTGATTTAAGATACTTAGTGTGATTGTGGAATCCGCCGCAAATCTGCTATTTACACCACGTAACTTACATGTCATACATCTAAATGCCGGAAAGCCTATTTACTTATATGAGTGAACATAAAACTGCATACGGCTAGGCTAGTGTGCTTTTGTGGGTAGAGCCTCCCTTTACTCTCTCTTTAGAACCAACACGCAACAATAATTAAAATACCTTTTATCAGGTAATCGAGTGTCCAATGGAAATGAAAAAGAAAATTAAGTAAAAGCATTTTTATTCAAAAGTAGCTAATTAATTCAGCTTTTTTAACGGCTTTTTTATCCACAACTAAGTAGTACGGTTTCACTACCTGTATATCTGAGATGAAGAAACGGCCACTAAATCGAATCCCACGTCAAGATGAAACAAACTCCTCCTACATTCAAACTTATACAGATAAAGTTTCCATTCCGCAAGTAGAAAGCAGTGTAAATTCCTACTAATTTCATCTGATTTCCATAAGTAAGTGGGTGAGTAGTATGAGCTTCAGGCGCCAATAGCAATCTACTTAGATCACTACGCCCCTGTTTTATGGTCCATTGATAAACTGACTGGGGTTAGAAGTAGGTAAAGTTATCCAACTTCAAGATTCATTAAATAATTTGCTTTATTTGTAGTTGGCTGAACTTTTTAGGTAAATCTGTAGGTATTCATAAAACTCGCAATTGGACGGTTTTTAGACAAATTCGTCTAAGTCTGAGTTCTTTCATAAATAGTTTTGTTTCCATCCTTGTCACACTGATAAAGCCTATGTAAACTCTTAAATATCGCTTTAGGTAAGTATGATGAATTTTTAAAAATAAAATATTAACGCCGCAAAAATCCCAACAATTTTCTTAACCTCCGGTTCTTAATTTACCTTTTCTGCGATACTTTTTCAATTTATAAACTACTTTTTTAATTTAATTTTAAATTGGCCGCTCTCTCCGCTCTACGTACGAGTATTTAAACTAAAATGGTCATTATATGAGCCTAGTTTTATAAAGTTATCAATGGTGTCTGTCACGTACTACAATCACGATACAATAAGTGCAATGTACTGGATACTATCCAGCTCATAATCGCAGGTGTTTCCACTAACACATTCTTGTAAGTACCTATTTATTGCATTTGAAACTAATTTAATTAGCTTTGTTATTTTATTTAGTTTAGATTTTTTTTTGCAAATAAATAAACAAATACTTAGGTAAAGTCAGTGGATTTTATTAATCGGAATGTTAAAACATTTTCCAACTCGCAACGCCGAAAGAGGGATAAAGCATTATAAGCATTAAAAGTTTCTTCTTTTTTTTATTCACACCATATACAGTTTTCTTTATGAACCATGATAAGCAAACTGAAATAAATAAGTTAAAAAACGGGTATATCAAAACTGGACAACTAAAACTAAACATTTCGAGTTATATTTACACAATCGGTCTAGATCTTGACCCCGCATCTAGACAAATAAAGAAACAGAAATAAACTGCTATTTATAACTTACTTTGATATTAAACTTAATAATTTTAGTGTCACGAAACAGTAATAAAGTAAATGACATTGCTGTTTTAAAAGTTGGTGTCTAACACACCGATAGATAAAAGTTAAGTCATGCTTGCAGTAGTTACGGCTTGGTTGAAGTATGACATTTAATATTAAAGCGCTTAGGGCTAAAACATAAATTCACGACACGACGCGACACGACACGACGCGACGCGACACGAAGCGACACGACGCGAAGCGACACGACGCGACGCGAACGCGACACGGCGCGACGCGACACGACGCGACGCGACACGACGTTGCACGACGTCGTACGGCGCCGTACGGCGTCGTGGATTGCATCAAGGAGATTGCTGCGAGAGTTTCTAAATTCTAACGTCACGACCACAGACATCGCAGATGAAAGTAAGGTACAGTGAGCGATTAAGGCCCACCGTTTCAAATGTCAAACCGTAATTGAATTGCAACTTCTAGTTAGCGCTTAGATATAAAAATTGACATTGTAATTTCTGACATATTGACATTGTAACTGACAAAATGTAGTTTTATTTAATAAATAAATATCATCTGCCCTAACGAATATTTTCTACAATAGAGATAGGTATTAAAGAACAAACACAAGACTAATAAGCTTCGCACATACATACATACATATTTGTCACGCCTCTCTCCCATCGGGGTAGGCAGAGACCACTTCCTTCCACTTGCTACGATCCAAACACACTTCTTTCGCTTCATTCAGTCAGACTCATCAGTCGCCTCATACCTACATGCCCGTCGTCGGTACATACATGATCATCATAAATACAGCCAAAATGATGGTTATAAACAATCACTCCCACACACCACATTCAGCATATTCAACAAACTGACATTACTCTAATAGGCAACAATTTGTTAAATAATGAAACATACGTCGTTTAAGAAGGAAACTTTGTTTTATAATTAGAGTTTGTTTGACAGCTGCTTGTTAAGTTATAAAACATTTAACATGGTATCTGCGCTATGCCTACGTTTAAAAATAAAGTACCTACTCGTACCTATTTCAATATCAAAAAGTCAAAATTAAATCTCTCATCACAACTGCAGGTATTTAAAAACCCAAAAAAAATATTGCGATTATTGTCCAAATCTAATTATGTTGAGTTTGAGAATTCAGTTCGAACGATATTCAAATTTTAACCGGCTTCAAAAAAGAAAGAGTTCTTATTTTGGCTGTTTTTTATCGTTGTTATTATTATATTGGTCTAATTACTTAATACATGTAAGTAATGTTTAGCTAGAGTGTGACATAATGTTTTTAGAGATTTTATCTTAAAGTCGAGGCTTTTTTATTTCAATACAGCAGCACTATGAAACATTTGGGTCAAGTGTGCACTAAGGTACTTAGTTACAAAAACAGAGAACCCTTTTACACGCTAAACTTACTTTTAAATAGAAAATCAATAAAATAGAATCAAATACAATTGCGATTGCTTTATTGTCTGTAGGTACTTCTTTTTTGTGTAGTTTACAATGCAAGTCATTAAAAGGAATAAATATCATCTAAAAATAGTCAAAAACGGTTTTATTTATAGTTCTAACTCAACTCAAATACTTAAATGACGTTTTAGACAAAACGTTAAAAAGTGACAATAGTCCTAGAACTAAGTATATTTAAAACTCGTTTTGTATTAACGGAGACTATATTTTTAACATTAGAATCTAAGTTCAATCACTATTTCCCTATTTTTGACGTCACTTCACTTGGTCTGGACCAATTACGAAGATTGCAAATGTAATGGACTACATTATGTAGATTGACTCCGGATTACACATCGCTTACCAATGAGCTACTTACAATCATGTTAACGTGCTATCAATCATTTTCACAGCTGATACCTACATCCTTAATTCTTATACGTCAATATTTGGTAAATATAAATAAAAATAGAGTCTCAGATTGTGAATAAATGTATTTGCTTAAGTGTTTATAAAATTGTAGGTGACTTTATTTGAAAAGAGCAAAAAATACTTCAAATTATACAAAATAAAAACTCTCAGGGATCCAAGTCTGCCAAGTTGCAATATTCTCAGTTGGTGTCAGCAGAGTGTCAATGAGAGTGTCAGTATAATTTTTTGACACATTATTTGGTCGCAACCAGTGTAAGCCATTTTTTAGAAGAATATCTACCAAATATGTCAAAAAATGCCGTTGATAGGTACTTTGCCGACACATAACTGAGGCTATTTTAAATTAGCAGACTTGGGCACCTTCAGTTAGAATTTATTTTTAATTTAAATAAAAAAACAAGGTGCGGAATGACTACAGATAAACAGTTTTATCATATTCTCTCTATGCTACACAAATGCATTCATGGAGGCGTATGAAGGGATAAGGGACCATTCCTATTCCAAATCATATAAATGTAAGTAGATGCAAATAACGCCTTCGACAGGATTTCACCGGAATTTTCATAATTGCCATAGCTTGGCGTACACGTAAAGAAGTGTATAGAAAATTCTTCTATGGATAATACGCACTGACAAGAACAAATAAAGTTGGTATATTAAATCATTAATAGGCATCTTATATGCCTTTATGATAAGATGTTTCTACTTACAAATTATTAAGTTATCTTTTTCCAGTCTCAATTGAAAAGACATTGAAACCTGAACAACATAAAGTTTAAATTCGAAAACAGGAAAACAACGCACAGATGCCGTTCATAAACCATAAAAAGTTTTCAGTGCTAAGATTTAAGCATATTTCCTTTTAATTTAATACTTAATACAAGTTTTCAACGAATAATTAGAAATTAATCCCAACTCTTTAGTTCCTGAGTGTGTTTTATGTTCGCGGAAAGTTGAGTGGGAGGAAATTGAACAACTTGCAGGATCTTGTATGTTTTGAGATGATCTTCGCAACTTTAAGTTATACATGTCGACGAGGAGTCATCAGAAGTGGTGTTTAAACTTTTAGTTAAAATAAGACAGTGGGCGTGTAACGAACAAACTGGCTTTATTGTGTAGTTTGCAATCATGTTATTAAATAATAAGATGTACGGGATGACTTCCGATATCTCTTCAAATCAATATTCCAAAACAATAATCCATCATACATGACAGCCTCTTCAAATATGAAAGCGCCAAAGTGACAACCAGTCCGAAACATGCCAGTTCTTGCATTTTAGCAGTAAAGAGTTTGCAAATGGTTCCAAAATATCCTTCATGAACGTAATCTCAGCTGTTCTCCGACACGGCCATTCTGACAGGACCACACGTCCTCGTGTGGGTGCTCGGTCAAAGGTTAAGTCTGTAAAAGAAAACATTCACCGCAGTAGATACCGTACTCGGCCAGTCCTGACCACAATAGGGCAAGGTTTGAATTTAAGCTCTGTAGGTATTTCAATAAAAATGACCATTTTAATTCTTTATCGATTTTTCAAAAATCGTAATAACAACCATTGTATCAACAACAAAACAACAAACTGGTTTTAGAACCTCAGTACTGATGCACCGCTTAACCAGCGATACATCACTTTTTTCTATCACTTAACCAGTGATTTTTTTGTCACACACAGTGATCTTTTCTTATCACAATTTGTCACACACAGTGATCTTTTCTTATCACAATTAGTCACACACAGTGATCTTTTCTTATCACAATTAGTCACACACAGTGATCTTTTCTTATCACAATTTGTCACACACAGTGATCTTTTTTCTTTGTCACACACAGTGATCTTTTTCTTTGTCACACACAGTGACATCAATTTCACTTAACTAAGTGAACACACAGTTGGATATGCACACCGCGCACTCTTCGGCTAAACCACCGGAGCTACGACTACATTCCAACATGTGCAAACCGAAGTCATAAAACCAGTATTGACAAAATAAAACAATTAAATCAAAATTTCACACTTAAAATAGTCATTACAAGCAAACAATACAATTTTCTATTTGATTAATCATAATCATGTTGGGTTTCAATACGTTACTCATTTGAAAAAAAACTTTCTACATAGGCTCAACCTATGTAGCAGCAACATTTTACTGGTTATATGCGAAAACAGCCTGCACATTCGGTAAAGATAGCTCAATCTCATTTTCAAAGTTATAACAAAATGAAAACGACTCACCAAATGCTACATAGCATCAGCAGTAGCTTTGTATTATATTCGCTTTGTCAGGATCGAACTCTAGCTAGTGCATATCATTTTATAGCATGGATGAGGGCGAAAAAATTTTGACTTCGTTGCTCCAGCACGGTTCACCACGTTTTTCGATTCAATAAATCCAATTTGTTCAGTTACATGGTTTCAACTATCCCACTTCTGATGTCGGCGAGGAGTCATCAGAAGTGGTGTTTAAACTTTTAGTTAAAATAAGACAGTGGGCGTGTAACGAACAAACTGGCTTTATTGTGTAGTTTGCAATCATGTTATTAAATAATAAGATGTACGGGATGACTTCCGATATCTCTTCAAATCAATATTCCAAAACAATAATCCATCATACATGACAGCCTCTTCAAATATGAAAGCGCCAAAGTGACAACCAGTCCGAAACATGCCAGTTCTTGCATTTTAGCAGTAAAGAGTTTGCAAATGGTTCCAAAATATCCTTCATGAACGTAATCTCAGCTGTTCTCCGACATACATATCTTTTTCAGCCCTTTTAACGTCCCCACTTCATGAGCACGAGCTTACTCTTATACGAAAATGATTAGAAGTTTTTCGAATTTATTTTCTAGTGTATGTAAGTAGGAATGAAAAAAGGAAACCATAACCGCGTCGTTTTTTGTATTAACTTAGGTAACATATGTATTAGCAGGTTGAATAAGTAACGGCTTTTTAACAACTGAGATTTATTAATAAAAATAAAGAAATCTTTTTCGCTTGTCATACTAGCTAAGTAGGAGTATACCAGCCACGTATAAGAAGACGTAGGTACCACTTTAAATCCGACAGCAACCGCGATTATGCTAATGGCAAATCTTTGAATGCATTTTGGGAGAAATCCTTCTCAAGATTCTTATGAGCTTCGAGTAAAAATACTTATTTTTCGCATTATAGTTTTTAATGTAGTGTAATTATAAACATTGTTAAATAAGTATTATATATTAAAATCTAACGATTACATAGTATGTTAAAATCTAACCATAATCTAACCCTTATCCCGAGTAGGTACATGAAAAAATAACTTAAAAAGAAACTTAATATCCACCTTCTAACTTTAAAAATGTTAATGACGTAAACACCTCGTTAAAAGGTTGGATCTATGATATCAGTGACAGTGATACAAGGAAGATACAAGCTTATTCTTATCGTAATTAAAAAGAAAATAGAAACAAAGAGTACCTATATCTAGACATGCCATTCACTGGACTCTAGAATGTGTATTCTGTAGATATAGGTCAACGATTATTTTGAGTCTAGATGTCCATAGAGAGGGTTTTGTATGAAGGAGGAACAAAGAGTTATTGTGTCAGACAATGGCTGCAAGTCCATTACCTACGGCTATCTGTTGTTCCCATTTATGTCGCGTTTTTCAAGCAAATAACTTAAAAGAGTTGCTTCCTTCTAAAAACCTGTCAAAGTGTTTTAAAACCACTGACGAAATCACGAAAATTTTTGTTACTTTGTAAAAATATAATTAGGTACCTTTTTAACCTTATTAGATACTTATATCAAATATCATCATACATCAATAATATACCTAAGTTTGTATTTTTTTTCTAGTTACAATATATAATGTAAGTTTTGTTAAAAAGAAGTATTTAGATATAAATATTTTTCAACTTCAGTCAGTACTCTGTTTTTCTATATCAAGCTAGTAATATAACTAAGATTGGGATAGAGTTTCTTGGAATAAATCGATAGAATATGATTTAGATCTTATTGTCATCGTGAATAGTGGAAAATGAAAAATCTTAACCATGAAAAGTACTCTTATACCACTACATGAACTTTGTGTAGGTATTTATTTAAACATCATATTGCCTAAAATGATAAAAAGATAAACAAACTCGATATTTTGAAATAACTTAAGAATTTATAGATAACTGACTCACTGATCTGACTGATCACAAAGGCGTGGAAAATTCTTACATTATTAAATACGGTGAAATATATTTTTTTTCAAAACGCAAAATACTCAATTGATTAAATAAGAAGTTTATTTGTATTATCCTTAATTCCATTATCAAGTTACAAGCTTTACGATGTGTTAGTAAATAGGATTTAGACACAAGATCTATATAGATTCTCTAAACTGGAAACTTGAAAAGGTATTGCCCTCTGTTGTGGAGTTTTGTACAAACTACAATACAACAAAACTTTGCCAACACTGACTCACTCTGTACTGTATTGAGCTTTTGAAATAAAATACTAAAATGTCTTCTTTTGCATTTAGCTTCAACTTATTGCTCTTCAAAATAAATAAAAGTCTTTAAAGTTACTAAATGTCATCCTTTTTACGTTTTCGCTGCAACTCAAGAGCAATTGATAGACTTAAGTCTTTTTAAAAGTAAGTATTTACTTTTAAGTTGCTGCCTTTATATGCGAATGAAAAGTTCTGTTATTTACTTTTGCAAAATTAAATAAAATTACTTAAAGACAAAGTCTTGTACTGAAACTTATCTTGAATTTCATCACTCGTTTTCTTCCACTATCGAAAAACAAATTAAGTATTTTTAAAAGATTATAAGAGATTTTAAGATGATCGAACCGCTACCGGTTTTATGTTTGGTATGGACAATGCCAACCGCGATTGACGATCGCTTTCGTTTAATCTCCATTCTCAATTTTTTTTGTATGAAACTACACACTTGTCGGGTATCGGCACTTATATAAAATTGTCGCGAAATAACACGACAAGGGGGAACCAGGTTACGAACTTCAATGTCACGCGATAAATCACAAGCCAAGCTAGCCGGTTTGTAATCAAAACTTGATTTCAGAGTCTCTTTGTGCTTGTTAAAACGTTCGTGTTGGATGCAACAGATAGTAAATATTCGTTGTTCAAAGCCTTCTAGTAGGTACAAACCTTTTTGTATACGCCCAATTTTCATTGGAAAACCTGATAAAATTTTCAAACAACAAAGTAAAAAACAGTTTTAAACACAAGTTTCGCACGTCCGTTTTATCGGGAAAATGTTGGAAGGTTTCTTGTTGTGATTTTTTTTATCCCATACAAAATTAGAGCTGTAATATTGACACGCGGTTTTGGCGCGGTTTGCAAATCGCTATTGCGCGACCTATTTAGGTATAGTTAAAAGTACCTACTCGTATATGACCCAAGTTTTAATTTTTTTATTGAAGTTACTGTAGGGTCTAACTAGCACCGATATGGAAAACGGCTTGCAAATGCATTTCATGTCACCAGTCTCTTATCTCCGGTTTTGTACCGAGATTATCTGAAAATCTATTTCAATATAGAATTTAAGACTTCAGGAAATTGAAACATGATCTTTCAAAAATATTTAAAATAAGTTTTTAAGTATTTTAAAACATAGGATGTTCTTTAAAATAGCAATTTTCTCTTATGTTTACAGAAATAATATTTGAACGTTTTAACCTGAGTATACTTAACAAGAAAGTTCTTACAGGATTTTTCGTGAAAATCCTAAATTGTATATTTTTTATTTTCCTTTTTCGCTTCACTGTCTGTCGCTTTGACGGAAATAAAGTAAAGCTGTTCAACGAAACGTTCTTTTGAAGGTGGGAAAAATAAGTTTGGAAAAATACTGAAACAAATAAAAAGTTAGTAGGTACCTTTTTTTAAATTGGTTGATTTTTCTGGTGTAGGTAAGTCTGATAAATCGGTAGTTCTACGTATCAAATATTTCAAGTTTTATAATGGGAAATTTCTTAATCAAAAATATTATATTAACGCAAACATATTGGCCTACATACCTACTTCAAACTAGAGTCAGTTCTCACATGTCCTACTGGTTTTAAAAATGGTCCAATATAAAAGTACCTTCCTACCCAACTTAATCCTTAATTGGATACATAGAAATTTGACGGGTTGAACCAACGGTTTTGTTATTAATTAATTTGTATACGAGTTATAATTACCTCTCTTAAACCCCTTCAATATATTTATGAATAGATGTAAGTGACATTTTCGAAACGATCGATTGTTATGATATTCGTTAGATTAAGATCGAAACGACGATTCGTGTCGTGTATGGGGCCTTATTCACTGAGAACGCCACACCTCGGGCCCAAATCTGCTAATTTAAAATAGCCTCAGTTGTGAGTCGGTATGTCTAGTCTTCTGTCTGTCTATCATGTCTGTCTATCATATATGTCTGTCTATCGAGTGGCAATGGCATTTTTTGACACTTTTGATATTCTGATAAACAATAGCTTACACTGATTGCGACCAAGTGTTTCAAAAAATGACATTGACACTCTGCCGACACACAACTAAAAATATTGTAAATTATCAGTCTTTGGCCCCAGCTGCAGCGCGGTTGCGGTTTGACGTTTGATATGAAACCGCACCGAAACCGCGCGTCAACGCCAAGTTTTTTCTATCATATGTCACACCACTACTTGCTACATCCCGTAACAGATGCGCAACAGGCATATTTCTGTGAGTGCTCTGTAATTTACGTCATGGTAATCATGATAAAAAATTTAAAGTAAGTATCCAATAGATCAAACGGACAGACACTCAAAAGTCTCAAAATTGATGTTTTTTGATAAATGTATTTGCAACGCATTACTTATATGTATTATGCAAGTTACTTCTAGCTTCCGAATGACGCGACAATACCTACTCGTATTTTTGACTTTTTCGATGAAGAAAACAAAACTTGGTCGGTATAATTTTAAGTTGTATAGTATAACCTTCTTCAGTCAGATACCCCAAGGCCCCTAGGTCAGTAAGCCTTTGGAGTGTCTATTTAATACCTACCCGGATCTTAGTTAAAAAACAAATGGGAACCAGCTGTAACTGAAACACAAAAAATTCAAGGTTTAAAATAATACACTTCTGGACACCTAAACCGAGCCACCTCGTATGATTGCTTTCTATCGCCCATATCTTAAAAAAACATATGAATGACCAAAAAGTTTTTATGCAGTTATGTAGCTGAAAGGTTTATCGCCTAGTTGATGTGCATTTCGTTCTAAATTTGAACTTAAAAAATGAGTTAATGACCCGAGTCAACCTGAGTGTTGATTTGGCTTAACAACTGAAAAAGTCATTTGTTGGAATTTTAAAGAAAAAGATGGTTTTAAACAAAAATCTTTTAATTCATTAATTGTATTGCCTTATTTCATATCTTGTATGGCCTCCCAAAGCATTAATAATGGCATTCATGCGATTTGGCATCGAATTTATGAGTGTAAAAATTGCATATTGACGAGTGTTTTCACATTCTTCTTTAATTGCAATTTTTAGCTCCCGTAGTGTTTTTGGGGCTGGATGACGAGACCGAACACGTCTTTTCAACTCGTCCCATAAGTGCTCGGTCGGATTTATGTAGGGACTTCTGGATGGCCAATCAATTACAGTAATGTTGTGGTCTTGTATGAAATTTGCGAAGCTTTCGTGATGTGTGTGCTCTGGCGTTACCCTGTATAAAAATGAAGTCTGAGCCTGAAAATTTGGCATAAAGTACTACATGAAGCTCCAAACATTAGCGTATACAGCGGTCAGCATTTAGAGATGACATCCGAGGCCCAGACACAAACTCAAAAGCAGTTTTGCCTTCGGCGGAAATGCCACGCCAGATGATCCACGACCTACCGCCATTACTTACTCACTCTTTTAAGCAACACTGTACAAAACATCTCCCTGCCTTCGATAGACCTTTCTTCTTCCATTATTGCCATAAAACATGATTTTTGTCTCATCAGTAAAAAGCACCTGACCCCATTGTCTTTGCATCCAGCCTGAATGTTGGCGCGCAAACTGAAAGCGCGACATTCGATGAGTTCGCTCTAGTTTGGGCCCATAGGCTGGCTAATGAGATCTTAATCCACCTTCTAAAAGCCTTCTTCTCACAGTACGAGCACTAACATTTACTCCATGGAGGTCTCGAAGCTATTCCTGGATCTGAACCGAAGTGAGGTGACGATTTCAGAAACTGGCCGTCATCATAAATCCATTGTGTCGCAACGTTGTTACCCAAAATCGTGATCTACCTGAACGGTAGTCATATCCCCTAGTCTCTAGGAACCTTTGGTACACTCTTTGTACAGCTGACTGTCTTATGTGAAGTTGTATGCTGAAGTTTCTCTGGCTTAAACCAAACTGAAGGAGCGCCACAGGTTGAGCAGCTACTTTACGCAAAGTATCCATATTTTTTACATGAAATCAGTATAAAAATTAACGATAACCACTAACAGAACTTTTTCAATCCACAATAACAAAAGAATCACTAATTAAAGCTCGTATTTTAAAGTTTTAGTATTGTTATGGGATTGTACGTAATGAACAACTACTGCTCCTCCTCTGTTTTTTGCGATTACAAATTCAAATTTAGAACGAAATGCACATCAACTAGACGATAAACCTATCAACTACAAAACTGCATTAAAACTTTTTGGTCATTCACATGTTTTTTTTAAGATATGGGCGATAGAAACCAATCATACTAGGTGGCTCGGTTTAGGTGTCCAGAAGTGTATTACTCTTTTCCTGTCCATCCTAAAGACGCCCGAAGCGTAATTGCGTCCACCAGTCAAAACAAACTGAAAAAGAGCTATGTAAACTCTTTGAAATCATGAAAAAATATTTTTACAAGAACTGGCTTGAAAGATGCCTCTTGAACTTTAAAAGGGGAAAAAACGTGATTTGCTCTAGATTTGGCTAAATAATAGCCGAATCTTAATGTTCTTATATTAAAACGTTAAAACATGGGTTTCAATTTTATATTAAAAAACAGTATTGTGTTATAGAGTGGTATAGTGGTACCTATAGAGTCTCGTGTTTGAATAACCCCTCTGCAAGAGGTCGCATAAACTGCTAACTATGAAATAGGTACCCAAGTTTTTCCAAGAATATGCTAGAGGTGAAACCTTAAACCGCAATCGAGAGAAATTCAATTAAAAGTGTTCTTTTGAAGTTGCTGCTAAAATTAGTAAACTAGTAAATTAATAAAAGTGTTTACTTTCACAGTTTTGCTGTTATTTTCACTATAAAGGTCGGATACGATACGTTGGGGTTAAACACTTTTTTTTACTAACAATTAGTGACATCGTGACTTTATTACGCGCATTTGTCGTGATAATATCTTAAAATAAGAAGACTATGAATTCTGATGTGCAAGTTACAATATTTGTATAGTTTCATAAAAAAAACTGTTGCGTGATTTTCTCTTCCGCAAAACAATTTGATTATAAAATTAATAGCGAGGTATCTATTTTTAGGTACTTACATAAGTACTTAAAGCTTGTTTACTTAATGTTAGGTGTTCAATAAATAGCAACCGGATATAGTTACTCAAATGAAACAGTTTCCCTATCCAAACACAAGGAACTTCTTTAATCTAAACCTCAGTTTCAATCTAAATTACGTTGCCCAAACTATTAATTCTAATTTCAGAGTTCACAGTCCGCAAGTTTTCAAACTGTACCTATTCAACATTTAACTTACCTTTGGGAATACACTTCGAGAACTATAAAGCTTTTGTAATTAGGCTCATAACTGTTTGTTTTGTGTGACGTCAACAGTAACGTTACGTGTTTACAATTATAATATGTAACTACTCATTATTTTAGTAGAAAATACACCTAGATTTTCCGAAAAACAGTAGTGTGTTTAAACTCGAAACTTTTAGTACCTAAATTATGTAATATTTATCTACAGAATGTAATTCGAGAAACATGAAAGAATTTCACAAATTAAGTGGCATTGAACGAGTGTTCTATTGACGTTTCCAGATATATTTTAAAGCTATCTTATCGTAGAATCGCTTATTTATCTGAAGTTAAAAGATCTTGGCTCCTATGGAAATGTTTTTGTCATTACATTTGTTAGACTACTCAATCTTGAGTATTTTTAAGGCATGCGTTTAGATGGTGGTAGCAGCTTAGGGGCGGGGGCTGTCTGTGCTACTTCAAGACTGTTGTTATTCTATAATTGTTTTGATATTTATGTAGCTACTTTTTGATTTGGTTTTGTTTTGTCGATCCGTCTATTTTTAATTCAATCTCTATTAATCTACCACTTCATAAGTATTTTTATTAAACTCCCACATTTTGTATAGCTTTAATACCGTCCACACACATCCCTGTAGCCTCCTTTAGCTACCAGAGGCTTTTAAAGATTTAGGTAGATTTCAGAGATGTACTGTAGCATCCAAATGAGACCGCTAATGCAGTAGGTACCGCGCCCCCAGGCTCTTTTCTTCGCTTTAGGTGTAAGCTAAATAGTTACCCTCCTTCCACACTGCCCTTCCTCTCATTCTGTTTTTACTACCTACTAGATTGTTTTCAATAAAACAGTAAACACGTCAGTACATAAGTACCAATTCAGTCAAACAGTTTTTCCCCAAAATATAGATAATAAGATAACATTTAGTGCATATATATTAGTCATGCAAATACGGATGAATAAGACAATAGATATTTATTTGTAGGTACCTACCAAAACATGAATCAGCGGTGGTTTCTGTCATTTAAAAACATCACTTTATTTAGGTAGAGAAATTCGTAGTGAGAGCTTAACCTATTCCAATTAAATAAATATTTGTTATTTTGATTCGGGGTATCTACTTGCTACGATCCATACCATATCTAGTTATTAGACAGCAGAGAGCCAGCCGAGTTTGGGATAGGTACTCTTGACCTAACCGTTAAATACCAAGGTACGCTCTCCTAAACACTAAACTAAACCTAAATGCATGTATGAGGCAGCTGATGAATGTGTGAAGGAGGTGTGTTTGGATCGTACGTAGACAGTAGAGAGAATACCTAGATGTCTATAATCGTCATTTCATAAGATTTCCACAATAAATATAAACTTGATATAGGTACTTTGTTTTGTGTGCAGGTACTAGGTACCTGCCTTAAACTAGTAATAGCACTAATAAAAATTCACATCTAAGTAGGTACCTTCTTTTTTACATTGTCCGTCAAAACAGATACTGTATAATCTACCTTGCCTTAGTGGTATAACGATCAAGATACCTTTCAAACAAGATTGCGTTTATCTCCTAGTACTTATCTTCAAGTAGATGGATTTGTGACGTTTTTCTAAGTAACGACATCTGTAAGACGTTAAACCGTTAGGATATCGTTTGAATAACGACACCTGCATGCCTGTCACGCTGAGACCTAATGATAACGGAATTAAAAATAGTTTAATCTTATGCGAAATGGGTGGAGACCACGTGCATATCTAAAAAACATTTTTACAGTTGTTTATTGTTTATTGGTTTATAAACTATGGGAGTTCTTATTCCAAAGTTAGCATAGATGCCCGAACTAACTGCATAAACATCATCATCGGCTATTGAAATGCTAGTTTCTTGTGATGCAATACAAAATGTCGTAACGAAAGTAAACTATCTACCTTAATAAAGGCCTAGCAATTAGTAAATACAATTACCTAGGTTTTTGTAGATGGTACCCGTATTATGGATTTTCTACAAATGTTTTGCTCCTAAATACAATATGAAGTTTAGCACATACTTACCTACTTTAATACATTATGTGAATTGACATTTCTTATGTATAATGAATACCTAAGTATATACGTATACTTAGTGTACCTAATATACCTGTCACGTGGAGTCTCAAGGTTGTGATGCAAAACGAAACACGCAAGATTTAAGGCAATCGCAGTTATTGTTGTTAAGGGCCGGTTACATCGACATTTTTTTTATCCTTTTTTAGTAAAATGGAAACTTGTTAAATGGAATTGGAAATAGTTAAGTTAAATTCCTTTTTAACCGACTTCAGAGTAAACACAAATCATAAAGAAGAGTTGTTAATTAAGCCCTTTTTTGTTACGTCTAATTTATTCGTAAACGTTCTGGCTGCATGAAAAAATTCGAAGTCTCTTTACTCCACAAACGAATATAAGTACTTTGTTTTTATTGTTTTGTGCTCTTCGTGTCCTAATTTTTTTATGAGTACTTACCTACTTACTTATATCAGTCACCGAAGGCGGCGGTCGCATATAGTTTAACGCTTACGAATATGGCCAAACGAATGCCTGTTTATATTAGTCGGTGACTGCAGCCGAATACGATCTAACCGACTAATGTAAATGCGCTATTTTACCTATTTTACGTGTAATTAGATTTTTGTAGATTAAAGACAAGGTGTTAAAAGCAACTTTTAACTTTTTTTTCATTCATCGAAAGGAAATGAACAGAACTGCATTGGTAAAAGGTAGAAGCTTCAATCTTCGTAAACATGTCAAGCATAGTAAAGACTGTCCCTTAAATCCGAGATAAGTGGTTGATCGACATTAATATCAAACGGCTCATATGTCAGCATCTTTTGTTATCTAGCCACTCTTTATAAGATCCCGATAAAATTGAGTTCTACTGCCAAAGTGTAGCACTTTCGTCGCGGATCGCATACCGACAGGAAAGCGATCAAAATGAACAGTAAGTAAATAGTCTATAAGTAAATGGTCTTTATTTTTTCCCTAGTTATACTTAGTGCAATAGTGTAATGTTTTTATAAATGATGATGTAACTACATAATTTGTTCATGAGTCTACTATTTTCATTCTTTGATAGTCATACGATTGCTTACGTATTTATAAATATGAGTTACGTAATTCATCATACATTCCATATCATCTTAAATATCAATATTGTTTTTTCGGCCCACTCAATTCTAGACTAATGTAGTACCTATTTACCTAATGTGTCGTAAGTATACGCGCATTGTAACCGCTATAAGAGTGTTCAATCAAAAGTAGGTACCTAACTACTGTTCACAAATCATTTTTTACCTCAGCATTCTGGTTGGCGTGCGTCGCGACGCTGGCCCTCGCTTCCGGCCTCTCAATCCCGTTGAGGCAGAACCCGGAGACTTTGTGCGTGGGCCAGGAGAACTTCTTACGCATCGCCAGCATCGACTCCTGCGTCCACTACTTCCAATGCTACGCTGGAAGGTCCTATCTTCTTCAGTGCCCTGACCAGACCTGGTTCAATGAGCTTGAGCAGGTGAGAATAGGATTTATGCTAGTTTAAAATGCCTATTTAGTAAAGACTTAAAAATAAGACAAAAGATGTAAGCTTTGGCCGATCAATCAATCAATCATATACGAGTATCATAGTGTCGAGCGGTAGCATTACGAGAAGAATAACGGAAGTCTAAAATATGTTGTCTGATCTCAACGCAGACGTATGATATGGTTCGTTCTTTTCCCTGACACTGTTTTATTTCCAAGCAAGGAATGCGTGTTAATTTAGATTTTTTCGTAAGACCATATTTAAATGAACCGACCAAACATCAACATTTGCATGCGGATGCGAAGTGGACGAGCTTATTAATCGACTATGTAAATCTTAATTTACATACAGAATGTAGGTACTTCAGTATTTTAAGCACAAATCTTAAGCTTACCCAATTTTATTCACGTAGACTAGATTTCTTTCATAATTCAACTTACCTTTACAATTTACTTACCTACCTCTTTTCGTGTTTATTACAAAAGTATTTTTTAAAAGCATGACCGATTCCGTGATCTTAATTGAATTTATTGTGTAAAAGTTAAAAGTTTAGAGTCTTATTTCGGTAAACGTGGTCAAGCTTAAAGCTAACAAACTTTATTGTGCTTCACCTTTAAAATTTTGTTCACAAAAAAGTTTTTCTGTTCTTTGAACTGAATTTAAGTAAGAAAACAATCTGTTTGAAAAATTTACAGACGTCTTTCTTCCGTTACATAACCACTATTGAAAGTTTTTATCACAACTAACATTAGTTCACTTAAGTTCACTATTAATTACCTAATTAGTAACCTATTTAGTTCGATTGATACAAATCTAACAATTATAATAAATTTTAGGTGTGCGACTGGTCAGAAGCTCCAGAAAGATGCCGTGCTCCAGAACCAGAGCCGGAGCCGGAGCCGGAGCCGGAGCCGGAGCCGGAGCCAGAGCCAGAGCCAGAGCCGGAGCCAGAGCCGGAGCCAGAGCCGGAGCCAGAGCCGGAGCCGGAGCCGGAGCCGGAGCCGGAGCCGGAGCCGGAGCCAGAGCCGGAGCCGGAGCCAGAGCCGGAGCCGGAGGAGCCGGAGCCGGAGCCAGAGCCAGAAGCAGAAGCAGAAGCTGAACCTGTGGTAGAAGAATCACTCGACGAACAAGAAGAAGAAAATCCAGAAAGCGATGAAGACGAAGAAGTAGATGTAAGGAAGCGTTCAAAGTTATTGAGACACGATGACTATGAGGGCTCTGGAGACGAGGAATCAGAAGAATCAGAGGAATCAGAGGAATCAGAAGAATCTGATGAAGTTTCCGAAGAGCACCACCACGGTCACGATCACAATAACCACCACGGTGACCATCATCATCATCATCATGATCATCACCTACACCACCATGAACATCCCCACGGCGGATTCCATTTTGATTTCAGCGATTTTCCCAATGTCGCAGACCTTCTTCCTCACCTTCCCATGATGCCTTTCAGCCAGGAAGCTCAAGAGGACGATGAACAGGAGTTAGACGTTAAAAAACGTTTGGTAAGGCAAAATGATGATGAAGAGGAAGATCAGGAAATTGAGGATCAGGAAGAAGACTCAGTTGTTAAGTTGCTGAAACAGGAAGGTGATGATGAAGAGAATAAGGAAGAAGTAGAGGAAAAACAAATAGACGAGCATGACCACGATCATGACCATGACCACGATCACGATCACGATCACGATCATGATCACGAACACGAACACGAACACGATCATCACGATCATGACCACGAACACGATCATCATCACGATCACGAGGAAAAACAAAGAGACGAGCATGACCACGACCACGATCACGATCATGATCACGAACACGAACACGATCATCACGATCGTGACCACGACCACGATCATCACCATCATGATGACGATCACGATCATGATCACGACCACGAACATCGTCGCTATCATGATCATGACCATCATCACGATCACAATCACTCGCATGAGCACGAAGACAATGATGTTGAAACTTCTGAACAAAACGACGATGAAGTAAATGATGACATTGTACCTCTTCAGAAACAAGAAGACGTAGAGGAGCAGGAGGCTGAAGAAGAAGAGTCCCAGAAAATGAAACAGGAAGATGAACAAGATGAGGAATTAGAAGAGAAAGTTTCTAGAAAATTGAGACAAGTACAAGAAGATGGTGATGAACAAGACGAAGAAGAATTAGAATCTAAGAAATTAAGACAAGACGGTGATAAACAAGATGAAGATGATGAACAAGAGGAAGAATCCAGGAAATCGAAGCAAGAAGGTGATGAAGAAGAAGGTGATGATGAACAAGAGGAAGAATCCAGGAAATCGAAACAAGAAGGTGATGAAGAAGAAGGCGACGATGAAGAGGAGGAAGAATCCAGGAAATTGAAGCAGGAAGACATCGAGGAAAATGAAGAGGAACAAGAGGAAGAATCCAGGAAATTAAAGCAGGAAGACAATGAAGAAGAAGGCGAAGATGAACAAGAGGAAGAATCCAGGAAATCGAAGCAGGAAGTTGATGAAGAAGAAGGCGACGATGAAGAAGAAGAATCCAGAAAACTCAAACAAGAGAAAGTTGAAGTGAAACAATTCTTCAAAAAGCTGTTGTACAGTTTCATACTGTAAATTCGTTACCGGAGTAACTAGCACTTGTAGTTGTTCTAAGTTATTTTAATTTAATGTAGGTCACTTTGTGTAATTTGTAAATATTTGAGACTTCGAATGAATTTAACGTATGTCTGACAACAATTACGACTAGTTTATTTTCCATATCCTTTAATCCTTTTATAAATACAGAGTTACTTTTGGACCCTCCACCAAATTCAAATATGTTTTTCAAAACATAATACTTAACGTAAATCGTTGAAAAAAAAAAGATTTTCTTTTGCAAATTCGAGTAATCACCTACTTAAAAAGTTCGATATTGTTACACTGGTTTGGCCACCCTACACATGTAGTTCTGCTACTCGATACTAGATGGTAATATTAAGAGATAGTGGGGATGATGACTACATTCAAAAATTCAAAAAATAATTTGTCCGTCTTTTAGGCTAATAAAAAATATTTGAAACACATTTTTTTACCTGATCAAATACATAAATAAATACAAAGATACAGAGCATCGAAGTTACGGAGTGGGGGGTATTGACGTCACTCCTAGATTAAAATCGTACTGAGGCGTGACGTCACGAGTAACTTTAACCCAGTGTATCTTTGTCATTTTTAGTTTACGAGAAAACAGAAAAAATACGTGTCGAATATTTTAAAATAGTTTATATGATGGACTACATATTTTTATTTTCGTCATCATGCCCATTTATTTACAAACTACCTACTTACTTATGCGAGTGAAATGCAGCCCATTCTTCTGAATTCACGAACAACGTGCATTCAATTGTGTTCACAAAAAAAAAAAAAATGTTCACAAAAAAAGTTTTTCTGTTCTTTGAACTGAATTTAAGTAAGAAAACAATCTGTTTGAAAAATTTAAATACGTCTTTCTTCCGTTACATAACCACTATTGAAAGCTTTTATCGCAACAAAAATTAGTTCACTATTAAATTAATAAGTACCTAACCTAAACTATTTAGTTCGATAGATGCAAATCTAAATTTTAGGTGTGCGACTGGTCAGAAGCTCCAGAAAGATGCCGTGGTCCAGAACCAGAACCGGAGCCGGACCCGGAGCCGGTGCCGGTGCCGGAGCCAGAGCCAGAGCCAGAGCCAGAGCCAGAGCCAGAGCCAGAGCCAGAGCCAGAGCCAGAGCCAGAGCCAGAGCCAGAGCCAGAGCCAGAGCCAGAGCCAGAGCCAGAGCCAGAGCCAGAGCCAGAGCCAGAGCCAGAGCCAGAGCCAGAGCCAGAGCCAGAGCCAGAGCCAGAGCCAGAGCCAGAGCCAGAGCCAGAGCCAGAGCCAGAGCCAGAGCCAGAGCCAGAGCCAGAGCCAGAGCCAGAGCCAGAGCCAGAGCCAGAGCCAGAAACAGAAGCAAAAGCTGAACCTGAGATAGAAGAATCACCCGAAGAGCAAGAAGAAGAAAATCCAGAAAGCGAAGAAGACAAAAAAGTAGCCACCCAACACATGTAGTTCTGCTACTCGACACTAGGTGGCAATATTAAGAGATAATTACATTCAAAAATTCAAAAAATATTTAGTCCGTCTTTTAGGCTATTCAAAAAATATTTGAAACACATTTTTTTTACCAGATCAAATAATTATTATTATCGTATCTTCTATCACGTATCTTTGTATTTATACGTGTCGAATATTTTAAAATAGTGTATATTATGGACTAAAAATTTTTTTTCGTCGTCATGCCCATTTATTTACAAACTACCTACTTACCTATGCGAGCGAAATGCAGCCCATTTTTCTGAATTCACGAACGTGCATTAAATTGTGTTATGCCAGGGGTAAACTGTCACTCCTTTTCACAATCGTACACGCTGCTTTAATTTTGTCTCTAAGATTGCTAGCATTACGGGCTTTTTTGTTCTCGATACATTGTCACTGCCTGCACACCGAGCACTTTCATTAACATGTAACAGCACATAGTATTCGCGATTTGAATATTCGTAACTTGCCATAATAATTTTATAAATTACTAAATTTCGAAAAAGCAGAAAATGTTCCGGTCGCTCGGAAAGTGACGTACGCGCACGTGATTAGGTCAAGGACGACTGGCTGTCGGTTGCGACTGTTATAGTGGTGCGGTGTGCAGTGTTGGAGGGTGCAGGGATATAATACCTCAGCAATTATAGCATCTGGCAAGGTAAGTACCAGGACATCAGAAGATGTGAGATTTATGAATTTCTACGAATATGAATGAGTTGTTCTTTGGATACGATTAAAAAAAGAAACCCAAAAATAAGTTTTAGCAATTTATTACATCATTATTATACAAAATAAATCTCAAATACATAATAATTATAGGCATAAGTAACACAACCAAAGCAAAACATTTAAAATTGGATTTGAGAGATACGTTTAATGTCACGGTAGGCCCCGAGAATCGCAAGTAAATGCAAATTAGGACGTTACAATACATAATGTTAGGGTTTATATTTAACTAAGGTATGACTTGGTAAGTTAGAGTAACTCCAAAGTAAAATCCAACATGCTATACCACAATGACAGATGGTAATGTCAATTTTATAAAATAAGGTTGGTTTATTGCAGCTATGGAAATGTTTACCTAGATATTTAGCTTACGAATGCAGTAAGCTAAGTGAAATAATTATTGAAATTATGAAGCAGACGTAACTTATAAAGTAAATTGGAAAAAAAGTATGAATGAAACTATCAAAATATTTTAAGTGTTTTAGTGCCGAAACTTAAAATGTGAAGTCATTTTGGTATAGATT
Organism: Anarsia innoxiella; assembly: GCA_947563765.1. Classification (NCBI taxonomy): domain Eukaryota; kingdom Metazoa; phylum Arthropoda; class Insecta; order Lepidoptera; family Gelechiidae; genus Anarsia; species Anarsia innoxiella. The sequence continues at coordinate 3,426,468 of OX387404.1, read as the reverse complement.
AGCTAGATTGCTAGATTTCATTAGACTTGTTGGCGGTAATTCATTTTCAAGATCTAGAAAAATATCTTTAGCTTAAAATTTGATTATTACGAAAGCAAAAAATATATTATAAGGGTAAAATTGAAATAGTAAATAACTTGAATTCTAAAATATTTTAGGGTGTTGAGCGTATGGGCTTTTTCTAAAAGTTATTACGATGCAATTGACAAAAGACGTAAGCACCTTTATGTATAAAGAACCAGTATTTTCAAAAGTTAGGTAATAACTATTAGAATATAGCCGGACTCAGTTTACAATAATTTCAGTCAAAAGAAGTCTTTATGTTTTGGCAACAAAAAGTCCACAAACATAAAGTCAAAGTGAGTGGTCATACGATTACATTGGATTGTCATTTCCCTACGAAAGCTGTGGCTCAGACGCCATAACGAATGTTTACAATGGTCCACCTAACACACGGTATAAAATATTAGCTAATGAGTAGATATGTGATGTGTTAGAATACAAAATATGCTCTGCTACTTTGAAAATGTAAGCGAATACATTTAACAAAATTCGATAGAGATACGACTTATCGCGGACACGTACGTAACAGCGATGAAGTTAGGTATTTATGGTATACAAGACAAAATATCACACGTTGCTTTCGTCTACATTTTCATCCGTGTCAGAGCTAAAGACCTACCCTAAAGCGTATATAAGAAGTACGTGTTTGTTTGTATATCTAGCGATTTAAACCGATAATCATACTTTGACCAGATACATTTTGCCCTATAAAACAGTACATAGTCAGATATCACCAAACGCTGCGTCGGATTCATAGAAACATCTTTTGGCAAAATGAAATCTTTGGCAAGACGCACCATTTGGTAACCTCTAAAGTTATATCGAAAAATATCACCACAAGATTTGATTGCTCCTGCCATATCCATGTCGGCATCGATCTACAACAAATACTAAAAACTAAAAGTACTTTACAAATTCATTAATAAAAGTGAACATTACAATCGAAACCCAAGGTAGGTAGAAATAGGGGTCTATAAAATAAATTAAATAAAACAACTATGTACAAAGACTACTTGTGGCCGACACATGGATGTGACAAGCAAAGTTTTACTATCACTTCCGTTAACAATTCCAACATACAAATCCATCAACACCTAACGTCTATCGTCTACTGCGGTTACATGAAAATATCACGAGAACGAATACATAGTTACATTCTGTTAGTACAAAACGTCCGCTTTCCATTACAATAGAATTTAAAGCGTGCTCTTAACATTAATTGTATCAAATCCTTTAACGTTGTTCGGTAAAAAAGTACGAAATTGTTGCGATTGTACAAAAGGTTTCTTAATCTAGTGAGAGAGGGCGCCACCGGTCGTGCCCTGGTTTATATCGCGCGGGAGTCGGCGACGGCGCCGCGGTTCAGTTCGAGGGGGCGGAGGCCGACGGGTCAAAACAGACCGACGTCTTTCTTCATATTGGTCTGCTTCCAAGCTGGAATTGCTGTGAATTCTTCTTTGGTCATACCAAACGCCTCCTGCAAGCAAAAACGTTATGCTGTTAACTACATTAGTTTGACAATGTAATGAAGACACCTCCAAAAATTTACATTTTGTGTTTTTCACATTATGTGTCAAGTATTATCTTACTAAATTACTAACACATTTTAGACAGAACAAAAAAAGCTTTAAACAGAAATATCGTGACCGCATCTGTTTCTTGACAAAAAGTTTAAGTAACAAATCTTTAACAATAACGTCCCTTTTCTAACAGTACCAACAAGCACGTACCAGGAAATCAGGAGAAGAGAGATGTCGTTCCAAATGATGCGGGTCCACGTGGTCAGGCAGCGGACGGCGCTGTAAGGCGGCGAGAGGTAACACAGCGTCGCAGCTCGTCAGACGCGACAACTCGCACGAGCCCGGGATCACCTCGCCCGCTTTGTACCCGTGCTGCAATTTACAGTGCCCGTGCTGAATTTTTTACAGTGGGATAGATTTCTTAGAAGGAAGAGAGTTTTTAAGCTTTAGTTAATAGTTTTGAGCGTGTTTTGTTTTGGATTTCTTTGTATTGACTTTATATTGCGGAGAAATTTTTGTTTCTATTTCTTGATTAGTTATTTTTTTTTATCAAATTTTTGACGAGGCTTCAACCACTGTAAGTGGCTATGCCAGCCTCATAGGAGCATTCAATTATTTATGGATCAGATTACAAAGCTTGGCTTAGGAAGCGATAAAGCGCCATCGCTCTGCTGGACAATGGTTCTGACAACCAGCAGTTCGGAGAGTTCGGACAGTTTGGTCAGAATCAACACTCCCCATGCCCACAAGCCATCATTAGTTATTTTAATAAGTACAGTCGCGTTGGAGAGATCTATGCTCAGCAGTGGACAGTTTTAGGCTGAGATGATGATAATGATGTATAAGTATTAAAACGTACTTAAGTCATCAAATTTAATCGACAATTAAAGCTAAGGTATTCGGTTGACGGATTAATTTTGCAATATATATTTATAAATCCATCCAATAAACAATTAAAGAGTAAAATAAGTAATTTAGTATATTGTAGGTATACACTGTGTAAAAGCAAAGTCAAGAAAGAGCATTTGTTTGTCCCCTCTCCATCCTACCTTAACCAAGCAACCACCACAAAAAAAAAACAAAAGAAAAAAATTACTTACGGCAATATTAGCTTCAGCCGCCTCATCGTGCTCAGCCCAGGTGTCGAACAGGTCGGTGAAGGCCTGCGGTTCGAGTCCGGCGGTGACGAGCCGCACGTCGGGGCGGGAGGTCCGCGCCACGCGCCAGTACGCGTCCGCGGTGCGCAGTGCGGCGGCGCGGAGCGACTGCCAGCGCCCGGCAAACGCGCCTACACCTAGTTAACAAATCGGTCATTATTTCAGAAGTTCTATCATTCTATGAAGCGCTTTACCTATTTTCAATGCTACTCTGGAGAACTTTGATAGAAACATAATACCCTTATCAATATCAACGCTAAAAAAGCCTCTCTCCCATCGGGGTAGGGAGAGACCACTTCGCTCCACTTGCTACGATCCAAACGCACTATTCGCTTCGTCCACATTAATAAGTCACCTTAAACATGCACGGAAGTAGTCTATGCCTTGCCTGTCCTGATGGGAAAGAGACAATGACATATGCGAATGTATTTATGGATGTTTAGAAGTTCTTCCATTCAATATGGAAGTATACCGCTGGGTCTCGTTGGATGCAGGTAGCAATGAACCTATACATACTCAGCAGCTGGGCAGCTGTGAGCTGATAATGATGATGATGAAATATGAATATAATGCTACACATACCTGTATTTCTCTCCTGCGGCTCTAACTCCCCGTCTTCCCCGCGCGGCCACCATCCCTGCCACAGCCACACCGCACTACCGTCATCCAGTAGGAACAGGGCTGAGAAACAAACGACATTCGTTATTTGTGACGTCACAATTTGACTAATAAATCTGATATTGTTATTGATGAAGGTATTGGTCTTATTAGTTAATTACAAAAGTGTGAAATACTAAAAATTGTTATTTATTCTTTAGAATAGCAACAATCTAGGAATTACCTGACATAATTGTGGGCTAGGTTACCAAATAACGCCGTATTGAATTTAATATAACCTCATACGTAGGTAAATGAAGTATATGTTTCGTGTACGAATATATTTAAAAAATCTAAATAGAATACTGACCTGGTTGCGAAGCGGCATACAACTCCTTTTGTTCAAAAGGGAAGGGTGTCACCAGATGATCATGGCGCAGCGGCGACAGCACCTCGTTGGCTTCGAACTGACCCCCTCCTCCTAGATCCGTGAAGTGGAACAAACGGGGGGTCACATCGGGCCCCGACTCTTTGCCCCCCAGCACGGAGTTATAATGCTGCTTATTGGCAACACCTAGAGCTTCCAGTACCTCTTTAGGCTCCTCGCCTTCTTTAACTTCAGTTATTTTTACGTTGGAAACTTTAGACCCGAATAAGTAGCCGGATTTCCTCGCGATTAGTTTATTGGCGAGCTCTATAGCGATGTCCTTCGTGTGTTTGAGGCTGCGGGATCCGTGCCAGATGTAAAGGCAGCCGTTCTCTGTGTCAACTAGGAGGAGCGAGCCGCGGCTTCTGAGTTGCCGAACTGAACACGGCACTTGAAGGAGGTAAGCTTCGTTAGATAAGTTGCCGCGGGTTACAAACAACTTGTACCGACTTTTGTCTGTGTCTCGTTTCCCTGAGTGTATGACTAGGTTGCCTTGAAATAGGTTGAGGAAAGCCGGTGGTTCGTTACCTTGAGCAACTCGGACTTGCGGTCCCTTTTCTCTATCGAGTTCGACGGTTAGAAGCGCCGCTGCACCTTTCTCGTTCGGCGACGCGTCTTTACCTTGCCAACAGAAGTATGCACATCTGTCTCTTCCAGTTAAATTATGTTTGGAAGGTTTCCCGTTCAGTTCTCTACCCGTTACAGTGATTTGGTATTCCCATCTAATAATGTAACTGTCCCCAGAGAAGAATTCGTTGATTTCAGCCTCGTTTTCAACTTTCTGGTAGTCGTATTCTTGTATGACCCATTTGCAAACTGATGTAGTTTGAATGTTGAAGTGTCTCATAGTTTCTTTGTCGTAGTAGTTGGTGCCTCGGCCGACGTGGGACCCTTCTAGAATGAGATCCGGGTCTTGGTATTCATTTGACCACATTTCTTCGGCGTCGCACGGAGTTATTTCTGTGCTATTCGCTTTGTTTTCTTGGGGTTTGACTTTGATGACTCGCGAGTAGTCCGGCCAGTCGAGGAACTTTTCTTTAAACAAAATAGTTTCCATGTGTTGTGTGATTTTAGAGAGGATCGCCCATTCAGGTCTGGTCTTCGCCGATTTGTTTGTATTAGCAGCGTTGTCCCTCGCGCCTTGATTTTCGGCTGCGTTCAACGGATTGATGTGACACTCTTCATAATTGTACCCTTCATCGAAAAGTTCTTGAGCAAGTTGTGCGGCACGTCTTCGGCTTTCCAGTGGCACGTTTTTCCCGTACCAAATATACATTTCAGATCCGAAATCAAACACGATAGTCTTCGATTGATGCAACATCGAGATTTTCGGTAACTGCCCCCAATATTCTTTAATCGGTACTAATTCATCGTCCATAACTTCGTAGCACATATTAGTTTGTACGATACAGGACTCGTAGATCTCATCTTCGTCTGGGTGACCAGTTTCAGTAGGTCTGTAGTCCTCTACGCCTTCAGTGAGGCCGAGGAGCGACCAGAACTGGTTCCAGTGTTTGTTGGAGTACTTTTTGGTTTGTTCGTCGATGATGATGATGCCGGTGGAACTCTTGCAGCCGAGGTCTTTCGTGTTGTGGATGTGCGTCGCGATGTCTGTGCTGCGGTTTCTGTAATACACGGGTGGTTTATTAGCGACTTTTTATTCCTGAAATCCTTTGCTCAAAACGTTTTTGGTAACATATTTATTTTGGCATGATAGGATATGAAGCGTAACTTTTACAATAAAATCATTTCTCCATCATTAAGAACTATCACAAATAAATGAAAAAAGACATCTTACCTCTCGATAACGTTAGCATAAAGGCCCATGTACAACATAACGCTGTCGGGCGTCACTAGCACGAAGCAATCGCCGCGGTTCACACTCGTGTGTACAGGCTCCACTAGTCGCGTCTGGAAAAAACATTAAAAAGTAAATTCCAACCATCTGATATAGGTACTTAAGATGTGACAGACCACTAAGGGTGTGTTTCACCATTTACTTACAGATAAAATTTATCTGACAGATATTTTATACCTGTCTCTGTCTAAAACATCGTGTTTCATGGAATATACATAAGTATATCTGTCAGTTAAATTTTATCTGTAGGGTGGTGAAACGGGTGCTAAAATAAACAAATTGATAACCGAAATAGACTAAAGTCTAACTTCTAAATTAAAACTAATAAAATGACATAATGATGAACATAATTGCAGGAAAAGTTGAGGGATAGAGAGGGAGAAGAAGACCGCGACGTACCTACTTCACTCTAGTGAAGGAGAAAGTAAACGTCATGTCGTATCAAGAAGTCAAAGAAGAATACCTAAATGGCGGATGTTTCACTGACAAGAGTCTTACTCTTTAAATATGATGATGATAATGAATGATAATATCAGATCACCAACCTGGCACCTGCTGTTTCCCTTTATGTGCAAAGACATCATCCAACAAAAAAAGTGCATTATATACAATTGCAAACTAAACAATAACCAATATGACACACGTTTTCATGATTGCAAAGTAGGTTTTTAACATGCGAAACAAAACAATGTTTATTTATTTAAATAGGCTTGACTGTGGTTTGAGTTTGGTATATTAACAGCCACTCCCTATATTCAAAGACAGATAGCTATCCGAGATCGGCAGTACTTAACTTTCACGTAGCTGTCACTTTTGATTTATCCTTCATAAGAATCCCATACATTTTTGGACAGCGGTAGGTTTATAGAGACGAAGAATTCTAAGATATAACAATTTCTGTCTCCAGTAGGGCAAAACCAGAGATAGAAAGAATATAGGTAACAGGCGTCAGTGATATAAGAATCGCCTTTTGTTATTATAATGGCACGGCAATGTACCAACAAGTTCTAAGCCAAGAAATGTGTAGAGAATTTCATAAGAGCCTCGCCTCGCTCGTCCTAGGCTCGCAAACCCCGTAGACACTATGGTTTTTTGTTACAGTGCATGCAATGGTTACAACTCGCCAATGAATACGCGCTCAACTTAATTTGAAGCAAACTTTGCATCGGGAACATTAGTTTACGACAATAGGCATGATGACAAAAAAATTTTTTTTTTGTCCATCACATAGATTATTTTAAAATATTCGACACGTATTTTTTCTTTTTTCTCTTTAACTAAAAATGACAAAGATACTCTGGGTTAAAGTTGCTCGTGAACTCACGCCTAGGTACGATTTTTACCTAGGAGTGACGTCAATACGTAACTTTGATGCTCTGTATCTTTGTATTTATTTGTGTATTTGATCAGGTAAAAAATGTGTTTCTAATATTTTTAATAGCCTAAAAGACGGACTAATATTTTTTTATTTTTAGAATGTAGTTATCATTATCCCTATTGTCTATTTCACAAAGCATACCGCTAGTTCAATTAATCGCCTCACATGCATATAAGCAATAATTTGATATAAACTTCGCAACATACCTGGACCCTCCTCCTTCCTTTAACATGCAGCAACATAAGCGCTTTAGTCCCGTGCGAAGGTATACAAGTTGCCGAAGCACTGCGCAGCGCTACGTTAGAGAAGTCTTCTTTACTCGCGAGAGCGGCGAGCGCTTCCGCTGCTAGGCCGCAGTTTGCTGTCGCTATTGGAGGGTCAAAGGTGAATAGTTTGATTGATTTAAATAACAATCATGTAATAGGCACCGCGATTTAATTTTATTGGTTTGATTTAAAATTTGACAATTATTTCAACTGGAATATGTTCATTAAGTCTATATTATTTTCATGATTATAAAGTTGTAATCATAGTAAACATAAAATGATTACTAAGTTTTTTTCTACAAAGATCATCAGAGTTTTCACATCTGTAAGGTAGAGATCTTGGAACCCTTTTCCTGTCATGTGTGTGACCTCACGCGTGCCACCCGCATGACTGGAAGAACATGTATGGAATGAAAGGATTTTGGGGCCGTGCATGTGGTCCAGGACCGATTACGGAGTGAAACACGCACAACAGGAAAAGGACCCTTAGAGATGTGTTAACTAAGGTAAACCTGTACTTAATTTTCGTCTCCGAACGATAATATTAAAACAAATACCTTTCTCCTTAATAAGTTGGTCCCTCAACGTGGAAGGCGGAGCGACGTATTCATGTTTGAGATCAGTTCTAGCAGCTAACGCCTTGAGAGGGTTTCTGGACGCTGCGTGACGACGCTCGCGTTTAGCTCGGCGGGCCCATTCGCTTGTAAGACTGTAAATTATAGAGAGTAGTGTTAATCGAGACATTTTCATGATAGTACAAATAATAAAGAATATGTACGGTATTGGTATTTAAAAACAATTAACTAGTTAACTTATCTGAAGAATGGAAAGATTGGTGATGATGGATGAAAAATAAAACTTTTTTATGTTAACTTTCACCTCTCCATAAATGTTTAAATCAAATAAATTTAGCTTCCGCACGTACACTCGTATTCCGCTGCCATCATTCTCTCTCCATCTCTTTCACACAGACCTCTCTCTCGCACATTCCCATTCCTACATTCATGTTATCGTTAGTTTTAGCACACTTACAGTTGCCTAGACGCGCTGTCGATTGCATCAAGGTCAACATCGAGGTCGGCCGCTGGTTTCTCTTGCTGCAGTACAGGCGCGAAGAACGCTTGGAAGGTCTCGTTATCAGCTCGTGGGACTTCCACTGCGCAACCTGTCTTTTCAGCACCTGAGCTTTCTTCTTCTGGAAGAGATTTTTTTAGTCAGGTTAGAATAGTTTTACCGCAAATTCGTAGATGTTTTTGAACGTTTTATTAACATATGTATAACAACGTTCTAAGGGCTTTGTCTGCTTTTGTTTTTAAAGACAACATTTGGAAATTCATATGTAATCGAGCATTTAAATGAAAGCACAAAGAATTAGGGAAGATGACTTATTTAAATCATTAGGTAATACAACTATACTCTTTTATGAATTTTTTGTCGGGCTTCAATCAGTTTAAGTGGCTATACGAGCTTCATCGGAGCAGCCATACTCCCATACTCTAAGGCTACTGCAATAGTATTCAAATACCACACAAATCAATAAGTGTCCGTGTCACCATATACACATAAAATTCAACTGACAGATAAACCTATGTCCATTTCATAAAACATGAAGTTTTAGACAGAGACAACTATAAAATATCTGTCAGATAAATTTTATATGGAGTTGGTGAAACGGCCCCTAAGTCTTTAAACTCACTTTCATCCACCCGACTAATACTCTCGCTGACGGAGTGGCTCCGTTTGAAAGACTCCCGGTCAGCTCTCACGGTCTCTTTAGGCTTAGGTTCCGCGGCCGCCGCGCTGACTACCGCGCACGAAGCGGAGCGAAGAGGGCCCGATGAGAATCCATTTGTTGGAGAGTTTTGTTTACGAGATCTGGAAGGCAGAAGGATATTTTTTAAATGATGGAATATATTTTGTGCAAAGAATTGTCTTGTATAAAGAGTTACAACAATCGCTGTTATTGGGCTCACATATTCTAAAAACTAGTTCCGTAAATTTTCCATTCACTTCTTTATTCTTAATATTAGTGAATTAAAAGAGAAAAGAGCATTTTATAGTGACATTAGTAAATGACAAAAGTCCAGACGAAAAATCAGTCGAAAAATCGCATTCGTTGAAAACAAATACAGTGGCGATTCAGCGTTGCGATGAAGCGAAGTAAGAAACAATAATAACCCATACGGGTCTCGTTTTAGCTTCCAAAATACTTTAAAGACAGAACTTCATCATCATTTTTAAGAGCTTTCTCTTGTCGGTGTTTTCACCACTCTGCTCTATTCTCTGCCGTCTATTTGAGAACCTGATACAACACAACAGAGAACTTACCTAAACTTATTAGGTGCAGGAACGCCAGGCGTAGAAGTGAGTGGCGTCAAAGGAGCGGGTACTGGCGGTGGCGTCTGTGGCGGTGTGGTGTTCACTTTATCACGCTCGAGACGACCGGCCACCGTGAATAGGGATGCATCGCTTTGCGGTACGCGTTTACGCCAGCCCTGGTGGATGAAAGAGTTTTGTTAGTGTTTATTAGAAACCAAGCAGATTAAGGGGTTATATCACCACTCACATACAGATATTAACTGACAGAAAAAACCATATCTATTTCATAAAACATGATGTTTTAGACAGTGACAGGAAAAAAATAACCCTAGTAATAAACTTTATCTGTAAGTGGCGAATCTGTGTTCATCGTGTGACACTAAAATTATTGATATAAGTATTACAATAGGTAAAAGATTGTACAGAATTCTACAAGTTCTTTCATTTCACGAAAATAATCAAGATTTTAAATATAATATAGATCAGTACAATAAGCCTTTATGTTGTCAAATAAGGTAGTTAAAGAAAACAATAAGTTATACATAATAACATCTAACATAACATTTATGTGTTTATAATAATTGTTTGTTTTATAACTGTACGCAGATGAATCATTGTGGTCATGCGCTTACTCACTTTTATCACAAACAACTGCAGTACACTTCCTTAGTGGCACTTTAACACTTGTCGCATTTAAGTACCTTTTGTAATGTCTGAATCACATTCTATTTAGAAAATGACTAGATAGTGAAGTAAAATACTTTATTTTATATTTAATACGTAACGATTACTAGAAATAGTATGTAAGTAGCTAAATACATGAGTACGAGTGATGAATATATTTTTTTATTTTTATTTTTGAGTAGGTACTTAGTTGTTTCCTGTGATGTTCAAAAGACAATTAATGCTTAAACAATATTATGAATCAACACCTTTTGTTTATGACATCACAATATAAACTCAATTTACTTTACTTTCGTATTGAGTAAATTTCCCTTGAACTCATGAAACAAATCATATTCCCTATAATGATTCAATTTTTAACACAATTATTCCGAAAAACTGTTCATTAGCTGGCAACATTGAAAGGGCGGTTAAGGCCGACTGATTTACGAGACATTTAACAAGCGATTGTTTAACTTTAAACTTACTTGTTTTAACTGAACTTTAACATTTAAACAATGTTTTCCAGATAAATAAGACCTTAAAGTTACTTCCTGAGATTTATTGACTTTTGTCAAGTTATTTTGAAACCTTTTATTTGAGGTTTAAAGCGGAATTGTTCAATACGCGGGTGTTTGAGAAAGTTCAATTTCGGGTAAAGTAATGTTTCGGTTTGAAAATAAAATATATTATAACCAGTTGTTGAGAAGGCCATTTTCAACTATACTAAGAGAACTGGCTATGAGTCAATCACTAAAAAAGAAAGGCATAGAATAGATAATCTCCGACTTGTTTAAATGATGCAGTTGTTTTCTAAACAACCTAATGTATACCTAATATTATTTAAATAAAGTTTTGTCACAGTCCGTGCACATAAAACATCACTTTATGGACAATAGTTGTGCGTCAGGTGCAACTAAAATTTTGGATATTCGCCAAACGACCTGACTGTCGCAGGAATTCTTGTAAGACAAAATACTTTAGTTCCGATTTCCTTGTAAAACTTTCCGTTGAGAATAATAAATTTTCTAATACGAATCCAGTTTGGTACTGGATTTATTATTTTTAGAGAAAATTTATTATTTTCCTTCGCGAATTTGAATGGTTTTTAGTTAAGCTTCAAGTCACATAAAACCAAGAATCGAACTTACTTGAGCAGCAGTCTCCAGCTTATTTCTCCTGTCAGCAAGAATGTTGGTTCCCAACTCATTTTCTTCGATGTGCACCTTTTTCTTCTCCTCAACAGCTGCATTTAAGTTTTCCTATAACAAAGAAAAAGAAATTTAATTCCTAAATCTAAAATGTAAGTTCTTAATTTAAAGAGCCACGTTAATGTATTCTATGCAAAGTACCTGAATAGCTAATACAGCCAAATTTAGATGACTATCTCTAATTAAAGCACTATATTAAAATTAGATCCTTTCTAATTGTTCCTCTAATCTGATAGCGTTTAAATTTGCGTAACACGATCATTGTAAGAACATCAACTCCATGGTGTGAAAGATCATAATTAGATTCGTTTCTTCCTCATAAGGAGCGTATAAAAACCTATTGTTACGTATATTTGATCTAGATTTACGAACTGGAAATTTGTCCCGCATAGCATTACATAATTGACGTATAAGATGGAGAATCACGAGTCAAATCCGATCTGCGTATGTAATTATTCGAATGTTATAAATCCGCTGCATATTAAAGTGAATGGTCTGAATATAAAGTTTCAAAAAAAGAGGAAGCGAGTCGTAAAAAATTGCAATTAAAAAAGTCCGTGCAACACTGCACGCATGGATCGAGATACACTTCCTGCGACCTCGGGTTAAATGTTAACAATAAATAAATGCTGGAAAGTAAACGTGCCTGGTCATTATCCACTGAATTATCCACCAAATCTGCGTCGAATTTCTTGAAAACAGGTTTCAGTCCACCGTTTCTTGTTTTGTTCTTCAACTCGCCGATAACTGAACCGAAATTGAGTCCCATTGGCAAACCCGATTGCTTTTGTATTCGTTTGAGCAGAGGTTTATTTTCTTCGACGTTTCCATCAGATTCGGTATCTACTTTGTCAAGTTCACAAAGTTCAGATTTATCTAAAATTTCCTGCGGTTCACTTCGGTGACCATTTAGTTTTGATTCGTTTAAATAATTTAAAAGTTTGATTCGATCAGCAATTTGGTCGATTGAATTTTGAAGCTTCGTAGCTCTTTCACTAATAGTTCCTCCATTTTCTATTATAGCTGGTTTTGATTCCTTAGCAATAGGTTCTATATTTGGAGATGCCTCATTTTGTACTGGCGCCGACTCAGTCTTATCAAGAGACAAATTCTGAATAATTGATTGTATTTTGTCATCACTTAAAATAGTTTTCTCTAAGAATTCGGCTAATCGTTCTTTTGGCGGGCTTTCACGCTTGCCAGATCTTTCTTTTGCTTTTTCTTGTTGTTGTGATAATAATAAACTCGGGGTTACTATTTCAACATTGTTAGAAACAAAATGATTTTGTTGGTTTTCATGAGACTGGATTTCTAAATGTTCTTTTCTTTGTAAATTTTGTGTTGACTGGTTGGTAGGAAATTTAGGTTCGATTTGTAAATTCAGTGTTGATAACTGATTTATTGGAACTCCTTTATCTACTTCATCTTCAAACTTTGTTAATTCTTCAAATACCGATGGTTTTTCGATGTATTTTTCTTTCTCTACATTATTATTTACTGTAATCTCTTCTATGGGGGCACCATTTAAAAGAGGTTCTTTTACTGAATCCTCATTTTTTGTTGAATGATTTTGTTTAATAGTATCAAGATTTAGTAAATGAGAAACTGCATTATCTGTTTTCTCTGTACACTTTATCAGTGGTTCATTCAATTGGCATTCCAAGCTTTTTGCAAGGTCGGTCGAGACCGGTTTACTACCAAGGACTGTAGCGTTTCCTTCGGATTTGCTCGCTTCATTTTTAGCAGAAATCAAATACTTCCACACTAAGTACACTAACACTCCAAGTCCGATGAATATTTCGATCATCATGTTGCTTAATCGGGTATCACATCACATGTCACAGAATTGAAAATGTTTGTATTGATATTACTTGCAATTTTAGTTCACGGTCTATTTATTAGCACTATAATGTGGCAAGTTTGCATTGTTAGGAATCATACATTGCTACAAGGCAATGTTTAACGAGCTGTAAAAGGTGTTGTTTATTAGTGTTTAGTGAAAGAATGACGAGTGCAATAAACAAAGCGAGCGTAGGGTCAGATTGACAGAGTCATACTGGTTGAGAACGCAACATTATTATCATCTGGCAGTGGTCATGGAGAATGACTCACGCGCTTAGAGTAAACAGTAGAGGCAATGACGCGTTGTCGAGATGATATTATAGGAGCGCCGGTGTCGGCAGACAGGTAGGACCGGCCTTCGAGTAAAACAACGTACCACACCCAAATAAAGAACGACCTTCGAATGTAAACGCTAAATCGATGATGTCTTACACAAGTCCTTTGTTAAAAAATAGCCGAAGACATGTGTAGATGAAAATATCAACGACGCAACGCAATTAAGTACTTAAAACGAAACGAAGCCAAGCATTGCATTGACCAGCTACTAAGCGATCATTATTATGCTTGATTAATGAAACGTTATGTTTATAGTCAAACTGATTACGACTGACACAAGAATATTCATATAAATTAAATCAACAAATTAATATAAGAGGAAAAACACAGGTTGTTTTCCTCGACACACTGCGATGGCATTTTGTCCACTTTAAACGCAATAATTCCATGTGACGAGCCAACGCCGCTCACCAAATAAGCCAACCTGTCCACACCTAAAGAGGAAACCAGCAAAAAATTGTAGACACTAATTGAAATTATTCAAATAAACATACTATTTTTGATATATACCGACGCAATAGGTATGATAATTAAGATATTCGATGACATAACACTAATTATAATATTAAAAAGTTTTAACGCAGTCACTGATTTGAATGAAATGACTGCAAACGAAATTGCTATCTTTATCCGGATTACAGAATAACATTTAAAACGAGAGACCCATCATTAAAATGAAAAAAAAAAATACATTACAAATTATGACTAGAGATAAGGTTCTGAACGTCGATAACCCACAGGTCCGTATCAATAATGTCTCGGGGCAAACCAATAAACATCAATAACAACGATATGATATAGGACGAATCCATTAAAATATATCAACACTTGACATATAAACACATGTGCGCTCAAGGAGTGATGCAGAAAACCTTAATAGAATACAAATAAGACGCATTAGAAACTGACCTGAATGTTTATGAACCTAAAAATACTATAAGGACAAACGTAACATTTTATTGTAAGACGATACGTGTTGATATGTGAAAATGAACCATAAATCAAAGTAGTGAAAACAGATTTGAAGCTGTCAAAGAACTATTCAAGCAAAACTAACGAATATGATGTTCTACGGTTTTAGGAGTTCTTTCACAAGGTCAGATAGATAGATAACAAAGATAAAGTGATGATAGCCGGCGCATTGAAGCATATCAATCATTTAAAACATGTAACTACTATAACATCAATTTTATTTGCAACGTTTTCTAAAGATGAAAAACACTTGTGAAACACTTGTGTTTATTTCAGAAGACAGTATCAACGATCCACAATAGATTTTTAATTGTAATTAAACACATATTTACCAAAAATCTAGCCAAACAAAGAACATATAAACATCAATAGGTGTTATTACAGAGCCACATGAAATAATTCTTTAAAGTTAATTCACAAAATCTGAAGACGCGAGAGAAAGCAATTTTTGATTTTCAAATTACGAATTCGCGAGGTAAAACAGCGCGCGCGCACGTTCGTCGAGCCCGCCAAAACAACTGACGACGGTGCCACCTCGTCTCGACCAAGCCGGGTCATTGTCGGCTATCGCAAAACAAACCAAAATATGCTACAGTTCTACCTGCTAATTCCGCAGGAAGTTATTAATTTTGAGGTTATACTCATTAACAGCTGTTTGATATCGATAAAAAAATGCTAAAGGACTAATTAAAACGAAATATTGCGAGCAACGGAAAGTTGCCAAAATTGCAACAAGTAAAGCAAAGTGAACCAACGAACGCAACCTAAAATATAATTAACGATTGTACGACTGATATAAATAATGGAAAAATGCAAATAAAGGCAGCTAAATCAAGTTGAGGAGTAATTAAAGCACTAGAACCGCATATGAATGCGAAATGGACAGTCGCGAGACGCCTTCGTCAGCGAACTATCGAATAAAACAGAACAGTATTTTGAGACTGAATTTTGTTATGGTAATACATTTATCTATTTCCTGTATACACTTGGAACAAGATCGGTTGTTTTGTATCTAAGTTAATCAAACAAGTAAGTTTGATAAACATATGCCTAATGTTATAGTTACAGTGTGTTTAACTCTAAGTTCAATGAGAATCATTGCAATTGGATCATCTGTGTGCTAATTATGTGTAACTATTTCATTCATAGCTTCGGTTTCTGTAGTCATATATTTTTAAAACCATACCAACTCATTGTTAATAGAAACACATCTGCATATCCACGAATTCTCCAGGCAGATGCGTTGCGGTGGCCAAAATGTATAATTAGTTTTCGCATCTAAAGCCAAACGAAAAGTAGAACACTTTCATAACCGTTCTGGCACCATTTGACTGATGCGTTAATTATAACAGTATGACACTGAATTATATTTACGAAAGGTGTGAGATTCCACCAACGTTAAATTATATTGCTATTTAATTTCGAGTAGAAAATATTTGAAACTTATTTCCAAATTCAGAAAAGGTCATAAATCTGGTAAAACAATGGGTTGTTAAAAATCTGAAGAAAACGGCACGTTATTTAATGGATAGTTAACAGTAACAGCCGTTACTGCAACTGACTGATATAAATGTAGGTTTACGATGATACGTTTGGTACTAATTAATAAAATGAAAATGTTATGCGTGTAAAGAATTGTAATGATGTAATTTGGCTGAGATCACTTGCCACGAGTAACGTTTCAAGAGCGTACTATGAAGAACAAGGTTTATTATTGAATAATCTTTACAAATAAATAGGCAGTTTATAAAAAAACTAACTAGAGCTACGAGTCTCATTATACAAGACCTAAACCACATTGTGGGAGATGTGGTGTAGCATCATAGCAATTGTAATCTAAATATAATATTACACTGTTTTAAACCTAGCGTTTAAACATCTAGCTTTTTTAATCGATAAATCAGCGGAATTTATTAATAAATATAACTTATAGTCGAATATCTAATTCACATGTTTGAATCATCTGAAAGTGTAATATTATGATTTGATAGTAGAATATTTGCAATACGTAGGTAATGTACGTGCCTGGTATGACGAAATATATGAGAAAATCGTATTTATTTCAGAATTTTTCCCACGACATATCTATCAGTTCGTGATCTGACAATAAAGTAACTTACTTTTGCATATTGTGTAGTATTGCTATAGTATAGAAAATATTGTGAAGTTTCTGCAGTCATACATTTAGGCTTAGGATTTACCAGGCAACAGAATATAGGTACAGAGAAATCTCATTTTCTCAGTAATGAGTAGTTAGTATCTAGCTGACTACAAGATTCGTAATATTCCTTTTTCTAGTAGAATCATTTTTTTATTCAATAGAAACAACTGCCATAAGTAACTACCTATAGATCGAAAAACTTGTGTTATTTATTCATCAAACATCACGCCGTCTTATTCGGATTTTTAACAACGATTCTCTTTCTGTGGGGTCTGCAGGAAGAAATTTCTTTTAGAAATATGCTGTACCTTTTGTATAACTTCTTTTTTTTTCTATCTGTATGTACTATCATCTTACAATAAACTGTTAAATAAATAAATAAACGATGGTCACACCAATCTATGTTATCGACTATTACCTTTGACCTTTCCAGCAAATATCAATAACATATTTTCACTACCAAGGAATCCATACATAAGCCTGCAAACAAGATGCACTGAGCTCGCAGATGGATTGCGTCACAAAGAAACCAGTTCTAGTCCAGGGTAATGTTACATGCAGTTTACTTATTGCATTCATAAGATTATAGGGATCAAGTGCCGCAGTCGATGCAACTGTTAGGTAAGTATTTGAGCCAATAACATAATATTTTATGAGTTATTTTTAAACTTGTGTTTTACCCCCAGTTAGAAAAAACCGTAAAACTTTCGTTCTATAACAATTAGTATTATTTTTTATTACAATAAGTAAGCTTTAGGTCTAATGGATTTAACTTTCTGACTAACAAGTAAAAAGAGTATGAAATTCAAACGAATATAGTATGGTCTTCATTTATCCATTCGTATTCGATTATTAATTTCGTTTTGTCACTTTTTGGCCATTATTAATTCTTTCACATCTAGATAAACAAAATTGAATCAAAATTTGCCTTTTTCTTATTTATTTTTGAACTCATTTAACTTTAAATCTCAAGCCAATAAATAAATACTTTCTTCTAACAGTAAAGCGTCTTATAGTAAACCAAATCCGCTTTGACATTAGTATGTAGATCTTTAGAAATGACCGACCTTTAGCAACCTTTCGTCCCAGTAGGAAACAACTGGACGCAACTTTAATCCGATTAGGTACACTTGGCAAGACAGAGGCGTATTAAGGAGATTATCGTGGGCCTTTTTTAAACGACTTCAAAAAAAAGGAGGAGTTTCTCAATTCGACCGTATATTTTTTTTTTTTTTTTTTTTTTTATGTGTGTCCACGCAAAACTTCGTCGTTTATGAACCGATTTTGATGATTCTTTTTTTGTTGGAAAGGAGGTATCCCGAGGGTGGTCCCATGGTAAGGAAACCAGGATCTGATGGTGGAATCCTGGAGAAATCGAGGGAAACTATCGAAAAAACTGTATTTTCGACTAGTCTGTTTCTTATGTTTCTTCACACAACTTCGTCGTCCATGAACCGATTTTGATTATTCTTTTTTTGTTGAAAAGGGGGTATCCCAAGGGTGGTCCCATGGTAAGGAAACCAGGACCTGATGGTGGAAACCTGGAGATATCGAGGGAAACACTCGAAAAAATTGCATCGCGACTAGTGTGTTTCTTAATATTATGCAATAATAAGAATTTTAAAGCCCTAATATTTAATGAGGGTCTGACGTTGACCTGATGATGGAGCGGAAAGGCAGTCGAGGGAACTCGACAACGGTTTACAGCAAGTACTTTGTGTTTGGGCTTGATTAACTTATATTATTGAGACCTTTCATCTAAATGGGTTGTGACTGTTATTAGGGGTCTGATAATGAAAATGAAGGACAGTCAAGGGACACTAAAAAATGTGAAATAAAAAATTTTTGCCAAAAAAGAAACAACTTCAAAACAGAAACTAAAAAGTATGAAATAAATTAACTTGTACAGAAAATTTCGAGTTTATAAGTGATTAAAAGAAACATAAACAATTAAATAATTATGTCTTTAAAATTTTTGAAGACGGTGCCACCTGTTTCCTTGAGATGTGAAAAAGATTGAAGTACCTATATTACCTATATCTAGTTATTGTTTTACTTGGCACCGTCTTCAAAAATTTTAAAGGCATAATTATTTAATTGTTTATGTTTCTTTTAATCACTTATAAACTCGAAATTTTCTGTACAAGTTAATTTATTTCATACTTTTTAGTTTCTGTTTTGAAGTTGTTTCTTTTTTGGCAAAAATTTTTTTTGTCTTAAGATGAAAAAAGATTGGCATGTTACTTCTTTGCAGAATGTTCATGTATTAAACGCCTACTTATAGGTATTAGTTTGTTTTACATCAAGACTAAATTTTGGGTTAAGTAGGCAGGTATGACTCGTTCACATGGTTTCACATGGTTTTGTCATATTATAGACACAGTTAGCCTGTCATGTCCCATAGCTGTGCAAAGGCCTCATGACGCACACCATTTTTGTCATAATTAGGAACATAACTGGTTCTACCAATTAAAATAATCGTACAAAATCTGCAAGCACCCACGCAATGAATAAATATTACTACATATACGCTTACTCGTTTATTGCATGCGTTAAACTGCAATATTATGCAGAATTATGCAAAACGAGGCAAGTGCGTCCGTCAAATGATAATGATCTTCAATGATATGAGTTTCGCATATAGTTTTATTTTGTTTGCTAAGTACCTATTAGGACATCTGATTTAATTTTCTGTTTCAAAATTAACAGGAGTAATAAGACTTTTCAATTAGATATTTAAAGAAAAAAGTGCAAATAAGTTGTAGAACAGCTACTGACTCGCCATAAAATCTTCACCTGACACTGTCATTGTCAAAGTTATAAGAAAATAGTACGATTTTATATTGCTAATTAGCTTTAACGGCCAAATACTTAACCGATTTATCTGAGTTTTCCATTTCAACTGATTTCGAGGCATATAGCGCGTTAATCAAAAGAAATATTTCATAAATTGTTTATTACGTATGTGGCCTATAAAGTCTAGTTCCAGCCCTGCCTCAGACGTGCGAAGTGCGACCTTTCCTCAGCCATCCACAAAAGGCAAGGGTTACCGACGTCCACAGGCCCATTTATGGTATAGCCTCAAGATTTATGAAGCTCAGATCTGCTCGGATCTTTTTAATATGTGCATGCTGGGCCTTTTGTGAAGCGGTTAAGTCGGTATTATGTTTAAGGTCATTTCTTTGTTTATTATGTGTTAGTTATCTTCCTAGTGTTTCCGTACAGAAATGTCGCTCCCAAGTAGCATTCGGGGTTTTATTAAAAATGTCTAGTCGTTCACATAGTTTTAAAAGTTTAAAGAGCCGTTTAGCTTGCTATACACCTCTTATACGACCAGTTTGGACACAAATAAGACAGTGTATACAATTAGACAAATAATTACATAAACATAAATACTTTTTAAACGACTTCAAAAAAAAGGAGGAGTTTCTCAATTCGACCGTATATATTTTTTTTTTTATGTGTGTCCACGCAAAACTTCGTCGTTTATGAACCGATTTTGATGATTCTTTTTTTGTTGGAAAGGGGGTATCCCGAGGGTGGTCCCATGGTGAGGAAACCAGGATCTGATGGTGGAATCCTGGAGAAATCGAGGGAAAATCTCGAAAAAACTGTATTTTCGACTAGTCTGTTTCTTTTGTTTCTTCACACAACTTCGTCGTCCATCAACCGATTTTGATGATTCTTTTTTTGTTGGAAAGGGAGTATCCCAAGGGTGATCCCATGGTTAGGAAACCAGGACCTGATGGTGGAAACCTGGAGATATCGAGGGAAACACTCGAAAAAATTGCATCGTGACTAGTGTGTTTCTTAATATTATGCAATAATAAGAATTTTAAAGCCCTAATATTTAATGAGGGTCTGACGTTGACCTGATGATGGAGCGGAAGGGCAGTCGAGGGAACTCGACAACGGCTTACAGCAAGTACTTTGTGTTTGGGCTTGATTAACTTCTATTATTGAGACCTTTCATCTAAATGGGTTGTGACTGTTATTAGGGGTCTGATAATGAAAATGAAAGACAGTCAATGGAAACTAAAAAATGTGAAATAAAAAATTTTTGCCAAAAAAGAAACAACTTCAAAACGGAAACTAAAAAGTATGAAATAAATTAACTTGTACAGAAATTTCGAGTTTATAAGTGATGAAAAGAAACATAAACAATTAAATAATTATGTCTTTAAAATTTTTGAAGACGGTGCCACCTGTTTCCTTGAGATGTGAAAAAGATTGATTATATGTACCTATATTACCTATATCTAGTCATTGTTTTACTTGGCACCGTCTTCAAAAATTTTAAACGCATAATTATTTAATTGTTTATGTTTCTTTTCATCACTTATAAACTCGAAATTTCTGTACAAGTTAATTTATTTCATACTTTTTAGTTTCCGTTTTGAAGTTGTTTCTTTTTTGGCAAAAATTTTTTTAAACTAAATTTTCTTATTTTACTTTCCCGCTAAAACACGAGAATCCTGCATAGAATACAATTACTCGGCACTTTTAACCTGTCATTATGCAATCAAGTTTGTTGTTATTACTCTAACCTGAAAGTTACCGAACAAAACCTTTCATAGCCCGGTAGTCTATTTATAACCAAATGGATGGTATTAACGCTAAAACAAAAGCCCATCAAATGCCAACAGCTTGACATTTAACAAGCTATTAATAATCAAGCGATCCCTACTAAAATAGCTTCGACTTTGCTTGAACTTTTCCAAAATTCATCACCCCTGAAAAGGCACTTTTCAAAGGTTTGTCAAAGTACGGTCTTGTTATACCTTTCTTTAGTTAGTAAAGAAAAATTACATAGACGTGAAGAGAATAATGGGGCCGATGAATAAAAGCGTAGCGAGATTTTGAATTTACTAAGGACGTTCAACAATTTTGTTGGACAAGTTTGAAATCTTTATCGAGATTGCGTACTTATGCTTTGACTTGTTGAGAAAGTCAATGAAATATAAAAGTATGACTAAAGTAAGTAATGACTTAACTAATGACAGCTGCCAGAGTTAAATAATGGTAAAGATTTATTTATTAAGTTCCTTGCAGTCTGTTACAGAAAAGGCTAAACATAGTTTTCTACAATTAAATGGTCAGGTAGTTAAAATGGAGCGTTACCCCTAACTTACTTGTTTGCAACTGAGAGTAACATTGGAAATTTTAGCTTTTCCAAAAAAAATCTTAACATTTAAACATTATTACGAATATTATGATTTCGTATCTAGAAGCAAAATACCTACTTAAAGACACAGTTGGCTGATCTTATTACTGACGCTCCTAAAAGTAACAAGGCGGAAAATAGTTCCGATGACGTTGCGAATTTCCAGCAAAACGCGCCGAGAGTGAGGTGTGTCGATAAGAGATCAACCCTTGATATTGATTTAGGAATCGAGTGTGATGTTATTTTCTATTTTTATATTTTGACATAGAGGGCGACAATAATTTTCGGTTTTATTTTCTTTCTAATTTGACAAAAAAACACGCGTAGGCTATGAGTGTATCTGTAACTCAAAAAGCCAATAGAAGAGAGGTTTTAAAAGTTAATTTTATTCAATGATTGTGCCCTATCCGATTTTTGGCAACGAAAAGAGAAGCCGTAGATTAAACGAAGTATTTATTCACTTTTGAATTATTTTGTGCTAGTAGAGCTAAACTGATATGTCAAAGTTCCGTTTAAATACCGTTTGTGCTGAGAATGTAAGAAAAGGGATAAGGGATTTATATCACAATGAAAAGTATGTCATGAATGTTCGCTTCGGAAACGATGAACCGATGAATACGAATGTTGAATCACGATTTTTCTGAAAACGAGAGCAATGACTGCAAATTCAATTATTCGAGAATTTGTTCCGACAAAACGCCAGTCGCTTTAGATATTTCGTGTAAACGGAAATTGCTATCTCTGAAAGCGAAGATGTCATAAACCTTTTTGCCAATGCTTTTAAAGATAGTCACCGTAACGGATGTTTGTCATCCCGAATCAATCTGGCGTTCGAAAACTGAAGGATCGCAAGTAAAACAAAGGGTGATTAGGGCGAAAGACCGCCTCATTCGGCCTTTATAGTAAAGTGGGCCCGTGACCTGTCAACATAACCTTTTCTACCAAACTTTTTACGACAGCGTCTCCTTTATTTAATCTCTCCTCTTTTGTAAGCTTTATTGAACAGGAATAAAGGCGAAAGTTTGATGAAACCAGGATTTTCGCGTGCAAAAAGTACGTTGTCCCGTGTTTAATTTTGGGATATCACGCTATTTAGGCTTGTGCTATTTTCATTCGCGTAATGTGTGTCTACGTCATGTTATTAACTACATTGTTAAGTTACAAAGGGCTTATGTCGGTAAAACAGTAAATCGGAAAACATGTTTAACAACCGATAACACCAGATGTCCATGAATTACAATCTGCAAAAGTAATTATCCAAAGAAAATTAATGTTTCGTGTTAAATAAGTATGACCTTGCTGTCACGCAAATTTGATACGAATCGTCCTTCCAGATTTACGATGTTTGTCAGTTTTATATCTGATGTTTTGTCGTTAACTGTCGCGTCTTGGTACTGACGGAAATTTTGGCACAGTTTTCTATACAGGAGAAATAAAGCCGCCGCCTGTTGCTCTTTTACCCTTTTCTATACCATTTTGGATAAAAAATTGCTATATGGTCTCCGCCTACCCCAATGGGACAGAGGCGTGACGGATATGTATTTATGTTTAGCTATTTTGCTATTGAGAATTGAAGATTCTATAACTACATAAGGATAATGCAGGTATGTGTATTCTTTTAAGTTTAAACCAAATATTTTGAGTAAAACAAAGTTACCGTATCCAAAATATTTTACATAATAACTTAAAAGGTACCAGCAAATTAATCTAGTTAAATAATATTTATACGTGTACTGTACCCAACACACTCCAAACCGCCAAAATAACCCTTTTTAAAGACCTTCGCAATTTAATCCACTAACACGTTTCCTTAATTATTTCAATCCCGCAAATTATGCGTGCCATATAGAACACACCCTAGTTTTAGTACAACCCGTATCAAAGTAGCCAAAAACAGGAAATTGCGTGTTCTGCATGACTTTTACTATGTAACTGAGTAATTTCATTGTAATTATTTTAGTAATTTGACCTGAATGAGAGTTCTAGAACAATTTTCTTTCAAGCACGAATTCTAAGTTCTAGATTTTTTATTCGAGATTTTATAAATAATGACAAAATCCAGTACAAAGTAGCATCATTATAAGAAAGCATTATTTCGTGAGAGACAACGCAATAAGAACTTATTTCATTGCCTACTTCTAAGCGTTGTATTGGTTTGTCGACTAAACATATAAGGAGGGGTGGTAAGTATCCAATATTGCAAATAATTCAAAAGCACATTCGATAAATTCGTTGTCAAGGGCACGCGTCGCATCGTGTTAGGGAGAGATATCACCACGCCACTGTTTCAATCAATATTATAATCTAAATGTAGGTAACAAAAGGGCTTTGTAACCATCTACGAGTATCAGGTGCGTAATACAATAATATTAAACAAAATAGGTCTTTAAACATAAAATTAACTTAAATTCCTCGTTTGTATAATTTATATCTAATAATAACAATATTTCTTTCAACACTCTTGACTCGATCTCCGTAACGAAAAACAGTGCCTGGGTGAATATCACTAGCAATATGATTTTGACGAGTTAATGTTTAACTATGTTTGAACTTGTAGGCGCTTTGAAACATCGAACTTAATGTTCAAAGTGTACGTTTTATACAGACTATAGTTACCTATGTGTATTTTAGTAATAATAGCAAATCAGTTTAAAAAAAGGTTTTTTCAATGAACTACAGAATACTTACCTGATACACACATACTTATGTCAAAAATCAAAATATGCTCGATTATTAGTTGTGACTATTTGCATAAACACACTTAGTGTTAGTGCGTATAACCCTACTACTCTCCACCAACTGCTATACATTTTACACTTTCAAGCACTAGTTGGGTACTCGAGTTCGAGTGACGCAAGCTCATTGCCGCGTGGCCGCGTCAAAGCCAATGCAAGTTGCAAGGTCGGCACCGTGGAGAGCATTGAGTGCACTTAGGGGTAGTGCTCTTGAGGGAGCTATGTTATAATGTATAGGGGTTTTATGTTTGATGGTAGAATATTGTAATATTATGTGATATCGATATATTTTGTTGGAGGAAAGTACATAATTATCCATGAAGCCATGAAGTGTAAAATTATGGACTCTTTGTTTGTCCTTATTGTATGCTTTCGTTATCTATTACAGAATAGTTTTATGCAATAAAATACGTACGGTACGGTGCATTACAAAGCAGACAATTAGAATTATTTTCGTCTCTATCTACCTTTCATCTTATGTGTGAAACAGAGGCAGCAAAGCAATAATACCCGAATAGTAAAATAAACTGCCTCACATTGTATGCTTAGTGAATTTATATTTCAAACTGCATATCTCAGCTATTTTGTAGAATGATTGCCTCAATTTCTTTGAAACTAGACATTTGATAAGAAATGTAGGAAGCGTGAAAGCGTCTTTTTGCTTAACTAATAGCTATTTATTTTAATTCCCAGCTAAGATTCAATTACTTATTAAAAATATATTTCTCTGAAGAAGTGTCAAGTGACTGCTTACAAGAATTACTAAGTATGATCTTGTATACTCGTAAATACGATATTTTAAAGTTTCATAGCGTTTGGAAATCCGTGATTTGTAAAAGTACGTTTTAACTATCTGATCGATTCGCTTTTGATGGAATAATATGAATACTGATTCACTTTTCCTGTTTTGATTAAATTTTATTATGGAAAGTTTTTTTATATTATTTATTTATAGGTATAGTAGTATAAAAGACATCGCGATAGAACTAGGCGAAGACGGCGAGACGAGCTCGACTCATTCAGCGAAGAATGGAACGTCCTGGCACACAGAACTGGATGGAGAGAAAAAAAGCCTTTGCCCAGCAGTGGGACGTGATGGGCTGACTGTATATGTATTAAAAAGTGACAATACTTACATTAATCTTGTTTTTGACCCGTTCAATCGCTTTGGAGTCCTCCTTCTCGGGGCTGAGGCGACAGACCCTCGCTCGCCAGTCGTTCGCGCCCGCTGCTTGGAGAGCCGCCAGCCTGCAACAGGATTGCAAGGTGTTACTTATTTGTTTATTAAGTTTAGCTACGGGAAGGCTATGGAAAAAAATATAGAAGCTTTTGTTTATCGAGGAAAACGTAAGAGGCGATGAGGGCTTACCTAAGAAGCGGATATATTTTGTGTGCAGTAAGATGCTATAAATATTATGAATGTCAATGTTTGTGCCGATGGATGGATGGAGGAATGGATGTTTGTTACTTCATCACGTAAAAACGATGAACAGATTTAAATGAAATTTTAAAATAACTTAGCTTGGACATCAGAATAACACATAGGCATTGAAATTTCTGTAAATAATCATTTGCAGATTATTATTTACAGAAATTTCATGTTTTTTCAAAGATGTGACGATAAATGCGTACGAAGTCGCGGGCAGCCTCAAGTCTTTAATAAATGTGTGTAGCTATTTACTTCCATAAAGAATCATCTTCTAACAATCATAACAATAGAAAACTAACCTTAGTTTCCTAGACACTAAGTTAAAGTTTTCATGCCTCGACATTATAAGATAAAATAGAACTGTATGTAGGTATGTATCTAGTAAAGATGTAGGAATGTTTCTCTTCCTCAAATAAATAGTTTCGTTCACAATTAGAGTACAAAAGGTGACCTCGTAACTCCACAAGCTCAATAAGCAGCTTATTCTAATTCGAATAAAACTACAATAGAACGATGACATATCAAATAATGCTGATATATCTGTTTCTGTTCCGTCTAGTCATTTAATATATAAATGCCGAGTGACGGGTATTTTACCTAATAGGTACGCAGGTAATTATGTTTCACATAAATCACAAAAAAAATTAAGGGACCTCTGTAAAAAGCCTTAAGAACATTGCAGATTATAAAGGAAAACCTAAACTCATGTCAGCTTGTGAATCTCCACTGCTGGACAAAAGCTTCCCCCCCAAAGATCTCCACAACGACCGGCCCTGCGCTGCCCACAACCAACGGCTTACCACGACATTCACCACGTCGGTCGTCGGTCCACCTTAACTTATTTTCATCATGCATTTCTTTTAATTCAAACTTATTGCTTTTAAAACAATCAATACAATACGCTTAACAGTACGCTTGGTGTAAAGCTTACTGATAAAGTAAGAAACACCATACTGCGCTCCAGGACACGTATTGCTGATGTGGTAAAGACAGCTGCCAAGCTAAAGTTCCCACTTTGGGCTGGTCACGTCTGCCGCATGCCAAACGATCTCTGGGCAATCACAACAACCCAATGGCAACCAAACGCCAAAAGACCTCGCGGCAGACCACGGAAAAGGTGGGGAGATGAGCTGGACGCCTTCACGAACGACTGGGCAGAGGCGGCGCGGGATAGAGAATCATGGAGAAGGAGGAGAGAGGCCTTTGCCCAGCAGTGGGACAACAACGGCTAGTTAAGATAAGAAGATAAGAACTAACATATACCTAAATATTTTTACCGTTTACTTTCGGTTTTGACTGGGTCATTAGTACGACCAGTCATATTTATCATAACAAAACATAAACAAACTGAACCAACCAAAACCAAAACAAAGCTTTAACTAATTGGGTACTAATCAAATATGTATTGTCTACGGGATCATTATCTAACTCTTATCTCTTTGTCATTAAGAAACAATTTACGTTGTATTTATACATATTTTGGACGTAGACAAAATATGACTTTAATGTAATGAATGCAATAAAGAATTCATATACAAATACATGAGCTATCTATGTATGTATTGTATAATGCCAGGCCAGTTAGCGTAGTCGGTAGTGAGTCTGCCTCATACGCACGGGTCGCGGGTTTGGCTCCCGCCGGTTAACAAACATTTGTGTGATGAGCATAAATGTTTGTTCCGTGTCTGGGTGTTATATAGTTATCTATGTATGTTTGTCAGTCCCTGATACCCATAGTATAGGATTTGCCTAGTTTGGGGTCAGGTGACCGTGCGTGAAATGTCCCCCAATATTTATATTTATTTTTTTATATTTAATGCTAATGACCTTATTTAAAATACATGTCGAAGCATCAAGTAACGTCATCGATTATTTAATTTGTAAACCGACGCTACTGGCGACATCTATTGGAACATTTGGGAAAGTAGAAACGTCAAGCTGACAGCTTGGGCAAGGTTGGCACGAAGTATGGCAACACTGTTAAGTTTTCAATTTATTTGGGATTGATTGAGTGAGGCGTTGATTGAGGTACTTGTTAAGTTGGCTAACCTGTAAGCGGCAGCCTACCAACTGTGAAAATTGGATAATGAGAATTGGAGGGAATTTGGGGATTCGATTACCGACCGTTGAGGTGAACTGACGTGAGCCGCTTCGTGCCAAACTTACCGCGTATCTACCTACCTACCTACGTGAAATTTAAAATCGAATAAACGAGTGATTAAAAGTACCTACGAGGTGTGTTATTTTGTGAACATGGCGGAGCACCCTAATAACGACCCTTCGTTATCAGAAGTGGGATTGGACCGTAACGACCCGCCCGAACCGCCGACGGAGGATAGCAATGACGATCGATGGATGAGATTGATGGAACAACAGAACCGCAATTTTATGACGTTAATACGTGCGATGAAGGCGCCTACGCCGACAAATAATCTTCGCCTACCCGACTTTGATCCGGATAAGAAAGATGTGGACGCTCGATCGTGGGTGACGACTGTAGATATGTGTTTGGCGGACCAAAATCTAGAAGGTGCTTCGTTAGTGATTGCTTTGAGCCGTGCATTGAAGGGAGCTGCGTCTACTTGGCTGTCTACTGTGTCTTTTCCTGGCATAACTTGGGAAGATTTCAAGAAATTGTTTATTGCAAGGTACGAATCTGCTATTACTCCTGCCTCATTTTTGGTCGATTTGCGTGCAAGTAAACCTAAAGAAAACGAGTGCCTCGCCTCATACGCGGCTGCTATTATGACGTCACTAAATTCAAGATGGAATGATTTGTCCACGGAACGAATTGCTATTGCGACTGTACTGGCACATATCTCGCAGTTTGATCCCCGTGTGCAACGCCTGTGCTTTACCGCAGATATTCAGACCCGTAGCCAGTTGCATCAAGAACTACAAGCAATTTCGTTTATGAAAAGGAAAGTGTCGCAAGACGATAACGATGCTACGGACTCGAAACGACAACGGTTGAGTGGTTATACCGGTAGATGCTTCACTTGTGGCAAAACGGGACACAAGTCTAATCAATGCAGGTGGAAGGATACTAAGTCAGAATCCCGATTCAAGCCTAAATATCAACGTGGAGGGGACAACCATAGTAAGACCGCCTCTTCGTCCACCAAGGCGTCTGCTTCAACAATCACTTGTTTCAACTGCCGAGAGGTTGGCCACTACGCATCCAGCTGTCCACGCCGGGCTGATGGAAGCCGTTCTGCTGCCGGTACATCGAAGGCGGCCAGTGAGAAGCGTGTCGACCTGTGCGTGGTGAACGCGCCAGTAGGAGCTCTACGTCACTCCGGTGAGCAGTTTTCTTTTCATTATGACTCGGGTGCTGAGTGTTCATTGCTTAAGGAATCTATTGCTTCTAAGTTTAGTGGAAAACGAATAGACAATACTGTGACTATGACTGGTATTGGACAGACATCTGTGATATCGACTTTACAAATTTTAACCTTGATGTTTTACCTGATCATTATTTACACCATGATATTTTAATTGGTCGTGAGGTGCTCGCTCAGGGTTTGAGTGTACAAATGACGGTTGATCGAATTGTGTTTACGCGACTACCTATTGTTGCTACTTGTGAGATAGAGCAAGTCGATGAGATTGATTATAATAAAATTGACACGGACGTACCTATTGACCGTAAAGCGGAATTAGTTACTATATTGGAATCTTTTGACAAATCTTTTACCACGGGTATACCCCCCGCACCCGCTAACGCTGAACCAATGAAAATTCGTTTAAAAGATCCGAATAAAACTGTTAATCGTCGTCCCTATCGTCTTAGCCCCGATGAACGGAAGGTAGTTCGCGATAAAATCAACGAATTGTTGAAATCTGGTGTTATTCGCCCTAGCACTTCCCCATTTGCGAGCCCAATACTCTTGGTGGAGAAAAAGGATGGTTCGTCTAGGTTATGCGTAGATTTTCGTGAACTTAACGACAACACAGTCTCGGATCGATTTCCTTTGCCTCTCATCTCCGATCAGATCGATAGGCTACACGGTGGAAAGTTTTTCACCACACTCGACTTAGCATCAGGTTTTCACCAGATCCCCATCGACGCTGAGTCAATTGAACGAACTGCGTTTGTTACGCCTGAGGGGCATTTCGAATATTTGACCATGCCGTTCGGACTTAAGAATGCTCCTGCGGTTTTTCAGCGTGCAATTATTAAAGCCTTGGGTGACTTGGTGAATGCCTATGTGATAGTCTACATGGACGATGTGTTGATTGTAGCGTCTAGTGTCGACGAGGCTTTGGATCGGCTTCGCGTGGTACTTAAAGTCTTATCTGATCAGGGATTCACGCTTAATTTCAAAAAGTGTGCGTTCTTGAAACAAAAAGTGGAATACCTCGGTTTCGAAATCAGTAACGGTGAGATACATCCTAATCCTCGTAAAATTCAGGCTTTGACAGCTTTGCCACCTCCTGAAACTGTGACGCAGTTACGTCAATTTATCGGATTGGCTTCTTATTTTCGGCAGTTTGTGCCGCAGTTTTCTCAGGTGATGGCACCATTGTACGCTCTTACATCTGGCAATGGTAAGTTTACCTGGAAGCCGGAACACGAAGTCATTCGACAGAAGATTGTGACAGCTCTTACAAATGAGCCTGTACTCATGATTCATGATCCTGATGCTGATACGGAGCTGCATACCGACGCAAGCTCTATCGGCTACGGAGCGGTCCTCATGCAGAAGAAAGGAGGTAAGATGCATCCAGTTGCCTACTACAGCAAACGTACGACACCTGCGGAATCGAAATATCATTCGTACGAGCTTGAAACCCTCGCGGTTGTTAATGCTGTAAAGTACTTCAGGAGATATCTGCATGGTCGTAAGTTTGTTGTGGTAACAGACTGCAGTTCTCTACAGTCCACACGTAAGAAGCTGGATTTGACCCCACGTGTTCACCGGTGGTGGGCCTTTCTGCAGGGATTCGATTTCGATATTATTCACCGTGACGGTAAAAGGATGAGTCATGCTGATTTCTTCTCAAGGAATCCCTTACCTACAATCCAGGAAGGTGATGAAGAGACAGTTACGGCCTTACAGAGTAGCCCAGTACTCCAAAAGCAGGTGAATATTGCTGAATTGTCCGATAATTGGCTTAGGATGGAGCAGCAACGAGATCCGGAGTTATCAAAGGTATTGGTGGATGTAAATGACAATAAGCTACCCCCGGAAATTGCTAAGACGTACGAGGTACGCTCAGGCACTTTACACCGTAAAATACAACGGAATGGTAAGACTCGTTGTTTACCTATAGTCCCCCGAAAATTTCGTTGGTCAGTGGTTAACAATGTCCACGAAGGATTGCTACATTTGGGTTGGGAGAAGACGCTCGAGAAAGTATACGACCACTACTGGTTCGAACACATGTCAAAATTCGTGCGAAAATTCGTAGAAAATTGTATGACGTGTCGCGTTGCGAAGTCTCATTCCGGCAAAGTTCAGGCGGAAATGCACCCAATCCCAAAGGTAGCAATACCTTGGCATACTCTACATGTTGACGCTACTGGTAAGCTTAGCGGTAAGAACGACAAGAAGGAGTATGTGTTCGTTCTTATAGACGCATTTACAAAGTACGTGCTGTTAAACCATACTCTACGCATTGACACAGCGAGTAGCATTAAAGCTCTTAAAGCAAGTATCGCTCTATTCGGAGCACCAGCGAGATTGGTTGCCGACCAAGGGCGATGTTTTGCCAGTCGTGAATTTCGAGACTTCTGCGAGTCTGTCAATATTAAGTTACACCTCATAGCGACTGGTAGTTCCCGAGCGAACGGCCAGGTAGAGCGTGTAATGAGCACTTTGAAAAATATGTTAACTGCAGTAGAGACCAGCAATCGTTCTTGGCAAGACGCTCTACCTGACGTTCAGCTTGCTCTTAACTGTTCTATGAACAGAGTAACTAAATCTAGTCCTCTCGAGCTGTTAATTGGTAAGGTGGCTAGACCTGTTGACATCATGGTTGCCAATGATGATGAACCTGAGGTTGTTGACCTGGAACAGGTACGAAGTTGTGCGGTAGAAAACATGGCAAGGGCGTCGGCTTATGATAAAACGCGATTTGACTCTACCAAAGCCAAAATAAAACCTTTTTTGGTTGGTGACTATGTTTTGTTACAGAATGAAGAACGCAACCAGACAAAGCTCGATCCCAAATACAGAGGTCCTTTTCGCGTTACAGAAATTCTTGACGGTGATAGGTACACGTTGCAGGCTTTGAATTCCGCACGAACGTACAAGTACGCCCATGACAGATTACGTAAAGTACCTGACGTAGACTCTCTTGACTATGACATAAATCAGGGGGAACCTGAGACTGATAGTGACTCTGACTCTTAATTTTGGTATGAGTAGGTACATTAAATTTCCTTGAACAATGCTCGAATGATCTGTTTTCTAATCGATTGTGTTGTTTGCGATACCAGATGCAGTAACCGGATTGAGGTTACATGCAGAGTGGCCGGATAGAGGCATGTGAAATCGTAACCGGATAGAGGTTTACGTGTTGATTTGGACCGGATGGAGGTCAAAATGTGTGACCGGACAGAGGTACACATTGCTGATTTAGACCGGATAGAGGTCGAAATGTGTAACTAGATAGAGGTTACGCAAACAAAGTCTATTTTTGATTATTCAACTGGGAGTTAAGATTTTTTTTTTTGTTTTCGAAGCATTGTTCAATGGAAGATTCTGATTAGTTGATTAATAATAATCATCTTGATGATAAAGAGATGGGTGATGATGTTATTGGAGTGTGTAAAGTTTTTTTAATTTATTTTGATGTTAATTAAATGAGAGAAAGAGTTTAGATTTCTTTCATTTCTAAGCTGGTCAGTATGACCGAGCGATTGTGATTGAGTGAATGTAATCTGCCCTTAGACTTTTCTCTTTCAGGGCTGTCACACGGGGACGTGTGATTCATCAGGACGGCCGTGTCGAAGCATCAAGTAACGTCATCGATTATTTAATTTGTAAACCGACGCTACTGGCGACATCTATTGGAACATTTGGGAAAGTAGAAACGTCAAGCTGACAGCTTGGGCAAGGTTGGCACGAAGTATGGCAACACTGTTAAGTTTTCAATTTATTTGGGATTGATTGAGTGAGGCGTTGATTGAGGTACTTGTTAAGTTGGCTAACCTGTAAGCGGCAGCCTACCAACTGTGAAAATTGGATAATGAGAATTGGAGGGAATTTGGGGATTCGATTACCGACCGTTGAGGTGAACTGACGTGAGCCGCTTCGTGCCAAACTTACCGCGTATCTACCTACCTACCTACGTGAAATTTAAAATCGAATAAACGAGTGATTAAAAGTACCTACGAGGTGTGTTATTTTGTGAACATGGCGGAGCACCCTAATAACGACCCTTCGTTATACATAATATTGAGTCAATTTGTGCTAGCTATTTAGTTTATCTTACAAATTGTGGTTTAAACCTACTTAAAGAAAATATTATAAGGAAAAGTTAATGTTTTCATCGACGCCGGATTCCTCTTTTGTACATAAACAATAATTTGTATTTTAGTACAGTTTCAGTACAAATAATATTTATTTATGTAGTTTGAGGTATCACATTAATTATAAGTTTTTCCATGAGGAAGTTAATAAAACTATACCATATGAAGGTATTTATAGCACATTATATTATGTGACATAAATATTTATTATACCTACTCAATTATTTATTAGTAAGGTGTTATTGTTTTTATTTCTTCTTCCCTACTTTACGAGTGAAAACCACGCCTATACTTAAACAACGAAGAGTACCTTCAAACCGAATTAAGAGAGATGTTTAACATAGACCTTATTCTACTACTGGTTGATAGTATACGTATATATGCTTATGATTAACGGCAGGCTATTAATAGACATTGAATTTTAGGGTACATACTAAACAGTAAGTACATTATCACGTACAGGTTTATAAAATTAGTATACAAAACCAACTTTCCCCTCACCCTAGGGCAATACAGGTAGGGCCGTGCACATGTTATAGACAATGTAGTGCATTGACGAGAATTTTATGTAAATGTTACCTTTCGGCTATGGTGCCTCCGCGGTGCGGCATGTCCGCATGTGTGGCGCTCCTCTGCACGCCGCCACCCAATCTGGAAATAAGGATACGGAACTTTAGATATTTGTGTAGGTACATATTTTGTATGGTTATACATTTGATATGAGAATTTGTATCAAAGCTTGAATGCAACACTTATGTATATTGTCATATAAATAGTCTACGGTATTAGAATACTATACAACTAGCTATAGCTAGATAATTATCATCATCAGCCCTTTTTAACGTCCCCACTACATGGGCACAGCCTGCTCTCATACGAGATTGATTAGGATCTAGCTAGGTAATAGTAATAAATAATTATCGCTAGATATTATAAATACAAAATCATGAAAAAAAGTACTCAAAAATAATATTCACATGATACTAAGAAAAAAATATTCTGACATGTTTTAAATACATAATTGACAAACAAACAGGATATATTTATCATAGTTCAATCAGAAACCTAGTTTCTTTTCACTCGTTGTGGCAATATTGTAGTCGCGTTGGTACTCATTACTCATCTTTCTTTGGTCCTTACTATAAGATCGATATTATCAATCAACACGAGGGTCAGAGATCAGATTCATTGACAGCTTTGAGAGGCATTGCTTCCGATATAAATTCCTTATGAGTATGTTTGGGTCGTGGTTTAGGCTATCAAACACATTCTATGCTAAAACTATGTTATGTAATTCCTCTACTCAATTTTCTTCTACTCAATTTCTAATTTTACTCAATTCCTCTTTTATATTAATATATGAGCATACTCACTTATACTAACCTTATTTTTATAAATACTTAAACTTGATAGATAACGTTAAGTTAAACAAAGTAAATTCACATTAATATATAAATGTAATTTAACTTTTATTTTGTTTTTCATAAAACTTTAAGTGCTTTACCTAATAAGGCACTAGGATTATTTTACACGTATTTTTAAAAGAGTAGGTAGGTAACTAAAGATGTACCGCAAAACAGTAGAATAGAAATGCAATAAAATATTCTTTATTTACCTGGACTTTTCAAACTTTTCTTTAGTGGATTTGAAGTTGAACAATCTCTCCT
This sequence comes from Anarsia innoxiella, assembly GCA_947563765.1. Classification (NCBI taxonomy): domain Eukaryota; kingdom Metazoa; phylum Arthropoda; class Insecta; order Lepidoptera; family Gelechiidae; genus Anarsia; species Anarsia innoxiella. Next base: position 3,391,223 of record OX387404.1, on the reverse strand, counting down.
CTAGAGGCCTCATCGACAACATCTCCATCTTTAAAAGAACTTCCAAAAGAACTTTCTTCTATAAAACTATAGTATATTAAACTCACTAAAGCATAACCAATTTATAAATGAAATTCTAAAACTAACTTCACTGATTTTAACTGATCTTCATAAAATAATTTACAAAAAATTGTTTGGTTGTTTTGTAAATTTTATATGTAGACAAGTGACGGATTGTCAGAGCAAGTGACAGGTTCGATTCCGGACGCGTTCAATGAAGAACTAACGATAAAGTCCTGCTGTAGAATTGTTTATTGTTCAATCGTTATTGTGCACACATTTGCTGCTATTATCCTCGAGTGATAAAGGGCATGCTTGTTGGAGTTAAATAATTATGTAAGTTACAAAATATTTACATACACTTAAAATTTTAAGTCTAAATTCTAAATTGTACTAAAATTTTATGTTATTGTTATGGAGAAAGATGAGTTGTAGCCCCGTAAACAATATAAGTAGGTACGTTAAATTGTAAAAGTACCTACTGAATTATTTAGATATTCGGAACTCACAGCTAGACATACATAAGGTACGTATACCTATCCCATTAACAGCCATCATCATAGGATATTTAAATCCTGACCAAGTCACCTTTTAGTGTCATTTGGTAAGTTGCCAAGGTCTTGTTCATTTGTGAGCTAGGTTCGTGATTTGATGTATGCGGATGGACCCGAGTGAATAGAGATTTATTTTATTAAAGGTTGATATATAAGGTGATATATGTATAAGTGAACGATAGAAAAGTATATGCATGTACTCGTTATAACGAAATTATTCAAAAAAAATTGAACTCCCCATACAAAATGCACCAGCTGATAGTATGGGGGAATAATTTTATTTTGTGATTTCGACCAGTGTCCCATAGTAAAAGTTGTTTGTTATCAGGAGTACATGCATATCCTTTTCTATCGTTCACTTATTTAAAGTCAGTATAGTTTAATTAAACCACATACGTGCACTAATCAATGAGATTTCTAAGACAAGCATTTAAGATAAACTAATTTATGAGTATAACATGTCTAATAAATAAACTGAGATAATTGAAACTCTTTCATCATGCAACAAAATTTAGAATAGCCACGATTTTATATCCCATAAGGGTACAAAACTGGGCCTGAAAATAATTCCTATCAAAATTTCCATCACGCCCACATGACAACATTAAAAAACATTACTTTCATACACGAAACAAGTCAGAATAAAAACTAGAACTACTGATAAGAGTACAGTTAACCGGTAGCCTAATTACCCACTCAGAAAAATGTAGGGAATGGCTTCCTACTGATAAATAAAATGTATTGTGTACTAATGACTCGGAATCGTGGTATTTTTAAGATTTTTGAGGTCGTGGGAAAAATGTGCATCTATTGAATGAAGGGATTATTATTTGAGTTCTTAAAGGGTTTTTTAAGTATTTAGTTTTGTAAATAGCGCCAAAAGATAATGCGTGGGTACTATGACTAGACTACTAGGATTAATACTCAATTAAGTAAATATTATTGTTATCATTGGATGGCGAAATATGACTTTAAACGGTTCGTAGATATCTTTATTCCGTGAGGTATTTCTTAAATATTCGTTGCATGGTTTAGTTATAGAATACTACTATTAGCTACTTATTTTGCTTTCCATACACAATATATCAAATAAAAATAATAAACGACGATTAAATAGAAATTAGGTATAAACCGAAATGTGGCGTGATAGATAACGTGTGTTTATTTTTAATTTATTAAAGTACAAGCCTGCTTGCGATATTATCTTTTTATGATCTAAATAATTGTTAATGCATTGATAAAACTTATCTTTGGCTTTTTTCTACAAATGGTTTGTTATCCAATAAGTGTTGGCTTATTGTATTTAACTCAATTTGATTATAAGATTCAAATAAGTTAGTTAAGTAGGTAAATAATTCGACAAAAAAATGATACAAAATATTGAAAATATTTTTAAAACTAAGTAATTTCGTCTACAAGTTTTTTGTCCTATGTAAAAGGAGTAGGTAAATATGTTGTATCTTTTATCTGCCTTTTTACAGTGTACAACTACTAAGCAAATATTTCTTAAAAATAATAAACTTTACTAGCATCACAATAAAAACAAAAACCCGCAATTTATCTCAAAAAACATCACCAATACATACCGTCAAACGCAGTTTACAAACAAAGGACTAGCCGGGTTTCACGGGTTTGCGTTTCGGCTTCGCGACTCGTACAAATATAAGCACTAGCGTAACGTAAACGTACACGTTAAGGCTTCGAGGCGATCGCGCCCTGCGGTGAACGAACCGCGACTGAGGGCGGGCGGCGTTCAGGCTTTAGTTGCCCTTACTATGGGCTGTATGAAGGCTTTAATTGGGGAGATCGATAGGGGTTGATGTAAACTTAGGTAGCTATAAAAAAACTTGAAAAAGAACTTTTTAAAATAAATAGTCAATATATAAAAACAACGCAATGATTTTAAAGTTACTGCAGCTATCTTTATTTAGATTTCATAATAACTGTATTAAAGTTAGAAAAATTAAATCAATAACGAGACAAATCTTAGAATTTCTAACACACAGGTACCACAATATCGATCGAGCAAAGAAAAATCTAACGATAGAAAATTTCGGAGAAAGAGCGAGAACCGATAGTACCCCAACTGCATCATTTCATACTTGCATATAGCAAAGCCTCTACCGCACCGAAACGCAGTAGCTTTAGTACTTACAACCCGAAAGAGTTAACAAGACTCCTCTCTTGTAACAGCGCTCATATAACACAAGTCTCAAATAAACTATTGTCGGTAGTAGCTTGCACAGTTGCATTACACTGCAATTAATTATAATTTGTGTTGCATCGGTGGTAACAGGAGTTTCCTGTGACTAACTAAACTTGATAAAACGGTGTCGTTTTAAATATTGTTGAAGGAATGTCTGGAATCCCTAGGGTCTATGTAAGTTCTGTATGCTGTAATTAATTACATATTAACGCTTAATTAGATTTGACACCTGATTGACCTGGTTACCTCCAGATATATAAAATTAAGTAAGCTGAATAAGTTAAGATTTATCCCATAAAATTTTTACTACTTTATTTAGATTTTACAGCCTGACTATTTAGGAGAAACGATAGGGCTATAACGGTACCTTTACAGTAACTAGCTGTTAAATGGAGAGTACCTTTACTTTATAAGTAACATTGTTTCTTTTACCCATAAATAACTTAAAATTAGCATATTTGAACTTAAACTCCTCTTTTTTCCCATCTTATCTCTTTGATGTTTCTTTAAATTACGAATCAATTGCAAAAGAGGAACATACTCCAACAATACAACAACACAAACCCAGGAAACTACAAAATAAGCTTTGCACTGGCACGGCTTCGAAACTCTCGCAACGACACGGAGCGTTGTCGCGACTGCATTGTGATCAAACAAAAGGGGTTGCTCATTAACTAAACACTGTCTGGTAGCAGGGACTCATGGAGTAGGTTGAAACAGCTTGCTCTTAGAAAATTTGCTCGTGTTTTATATCTGCGAATTGTTTGTCAGTGTGGGAATATGTAAATTCAGGTGTCATTTGTTTTTGGGGAGAAAATTTCGTTTATTTTTCTCCTAGTACTTTGGTATAGTGACTAATCACTAAGCACACTAATTTCGGCGCTTGCGTATTTGACCAATATAGGCGAAAGTTGCCTATTTAGTCAGTACAGCTAGTAGGAGGGTACCTGTAGCCAGATAACCTTACCTGGTAGGTAGGTAGTCAACAAGACAATCAACAGAAATACCAATAAATCTAGACAAGTAAAGATGACCAAAGATCAAAAAATATCCACAGACGGTTTCCCAAAAGCATAGAAAACAAACTAAATCAAAATACAAGTAGACTCAAATGTATCCGACTAAGTTTTAATTAGAATTGCAATGCAAACAGAATGGTTAACGCGAGGTGTGCTATCAATTTCCCACAGGGGTGGTAAGTGCCTATATGTTTACATATGTGTCTGGACATCGATGGCGTTGCACACAAAGCCAACGCGACCCTTTGCAAAGCCCGTGCTTGTTGCTATGGTTTGATACTGTCTGATGTATGTAGATAGGGAATGGACGCTCGGAAACAATGAATGATATACAAAATACATTATTTTGATTTGACTGCAGAACGATGCAATAAGTAGGAGGTAAGAATAATTGATTTTCTTCAAAATGTTGTTCCTAGGTAGAACACTGTTGTGGCATGTATTATGAAAACTTCTTTTATATTGGTGAGTATAAGTTGTGGAAAAAAACGAATGTAATTTTGACCAGACGACGAAGAGGGTTATAGTGACATAAGAAAAAGGGCAGACACAAAAAACAAAAAAGTTAATAGCTAACACGCCCACCGGCTTCACAATCAACAGCACAAAAGCATTGGCCATTGCCTGTCTAGCCTAGACACCCTAGGTATCCTGAATGTCCTGCAGGTATTAAACGTACATAAAGTACGATAGACAGGGAAGCAGGACGAGAGCTAATATCCGGCGGCTATTTCACTTTGAAGCGTTTTGATCGATATGCGGAAAAGTGGAAATATGTAAGAGGTTTTCTAACTTGGTTCGTTTGCAATATCCGTTGTAAATGAGTGTTAGGGGAAGTTGTGGAATTTGGCAATTTTCCAGTAAATTCATATTTAGGTACGCAATAATAAAATCTTGTAGATAGATAAGTAGATTTTACTCGGCCATTTCATTTTTGATCATTTTAAACATTATAACGCTCGGTTTAAACAACAGTATGTAAGTACTGTGTTTTCTTTAATAATACTTGAGTATAAATGAAAAAAGTATTTGGATCCTCTTAAGTTAAGTAAAAGCAAAGATATATTCTTGAAATCTTAAAACAGAATCCAATACATCTTCAAGTATTCCTAATGTTATCAATTTTCGAGAGCATTTCGCATACGCATAATCTCGCGGTCTTTTAATTCTCTTTCTATTCATCAACTGAGTAACTACCCAATAATACTAAATAGGTATCTAATATCTAAGTATAAGTAGGTCCGTACTTCAAAATCCTGCAGCGGAAACCGGCAAAGCCTTACCGGATATCCGGAAAATGCGGTCCCAGGAATGCTACCGGCACGGGCATTGTTCAATGATTTATGTGAATTCGGTCATTTATTTTGGTAGATAAGCGAGTGGTGAGGTTGCTTGTTTAGATAGATATTGCTGTATTAAAATGGATTATTTAGGATGAACGATAATTAAATTAGGTATAATAAATAAGACTTCTATTAATTTAATATTGAGTTAAGTAATTTGTTTACCACCACAGAAAAAGATGCAGCATCCAAGCAGTGTGAACAGTTGTATGAATTAAGACTGTAAACAAAATGATTCTATTGAGGTACCTACCTAGATGTTTTAAAAAGGTTTTAAGTAGCTAAGAGCTAAGTACTTACAATATTTATAAATAATTACGAGAATGTAATTTTCCATTAATATCTAAGCATACTATCAAAGCACGCCCTTCATTCCTCGAACCACTAATGATGCGTAGTATATTACCAATACAAATAGACATACGTCAATATTAATCAACCATCAAAAGCAATCACCACATTAAAACCTAGCCCTTTGCAATAAGATTTAAAATCGAAATTGTTGAATACAACTACTTGTTCTGACATGGAGTTGTAATTGAATCGAATCGCTTGCGGGTGTCGTCGCGTTGGACATAATTTAAAGTACTGCACTACCAGATAAACTTGACCCTTGATCAAACTACTACTCATAAAAATCAAGATTCAATTTATATTGGTCCGCTAGATGCATCATGTACAAAGATAAATAGAGTAATAGAGATATTATGCACACGGACACAAACGTTAATAACAATTGAAATGTTAATGAGACAGTTCGGGTTCAGTAAACTGTGCGCACACGCAACGAGTTCCTTATTCAATTTGTAGGTTATGTTTATTGATAAAAATGGATATGTAATAGAAGGAACGTCAAGTCACATCACTACACTAAATCACAATAAAGAAGTTCAAAACACTGTCATTCACCAATTAAGCAAAAATAAAAAAATAAAATCGTATCACATTAGGTACTATAGGTACGTCCATCGATACTAATAAAAAAATAAAAAATATAATCAAAAGTAGCGTATGATAGTACCAATAGTAATCATTTTCATAACCATATCGATATGGAAGGTTAGTTCCGATGCACAAATCGATAATTCTACTATCGAGACCAGATTAGTCATTGATTATTTTGCAATGGTATCAAACGATTAAATGGATAAATAAACTGTAATCGAGCAGTTATCAATTGTAGTTAAATGTATTATATTGATTGATAATAAGTTAATACAAATGTTTTGTACAATACAATACAAATATTCTTTATTGCACAAAAGATATCAGGTACAGACACAAACAAGAATATAAGAAGCAACAGGCTTTTTTGTAATAAAATAAATTCGGAATTAGAAGAGTAACGTCGCAAAAGGCAAGCCTATTTATCATCATCGTGATATTAAGAATAAGAAACTCAGTAAAATAGACATTGTACCAGATATACGAGTATCTGGAACATGTAGTTAGTATTATGATACAAATATCCACTAAAGGGCTAAAAAGAAAGTGCAACCCACTCACGAAGATAATAAGGAAACGGATATATGAGACGAAGAATGACAGCTAAATACATCTTTGCATTTGTCACACTAGATTGCTTTGATAAAGTTCTTTTTTTTTTGACTTGTTACACAACATGGCTCCCGTTTTCACATTCAGATCTACGAATCCTTCCTTTTTACTTTTAGTAGTAGATTACCCTTCACTTGCAGTTTAATAAAGGTATTTGTCCGTTAAGAGATAAAACTTTGTCTATAACAGAGACAACTATACGTTTAATGGAGTATAATCTTATACACTCTTCCAGCAACGTCTAACATCTATAATCCCCCAACAATTTAGAAAATACCTTTGGAAAATAATAGATAAAATCAAGCGGCACCATTCATCACGAATTAAATTCCCGGCACGGCGATTATCCGTGTTTTATGGTTCAGAAGGCTGTTGTGTCCCCCGGTTATTAGTGATAGCTAAATAATAGCTGCAATGCCCTGCGGTTATCATATCGGCCGCCTGCTTGTGACAGCCTGGGGGTCGATTCTGATAATTACTAAATGCACAAATGGTGTCTTTCTAGAATGTGAGTTATACGATTTTACCATTTTGGTATTCTACTAACGGATAAATTGACAACGACATCTATAGACGATACATAGACCATACCTAAGTACTACCATTTGATCTTCGGTAGTCTACTCCACAATGTCACAAAAGTGGCAGTTCCAAACGGTATTCTCTTTACTATTTGAGGTTTATCCAGTCATCTGTGGACTGTCATTTGCAAAATGGCGGATTTGACGCATCTGTCGCGGAACTTAGCAGACTACCAAAGTCACCTATCGCAATACTATGTCAATGTGTTGACAATAATGGTTGGTTGACTTAATTTAGCAGAATTGGCCCCCTGATCGTTGTTGTAACTGCAAAGGAACGGTATAGCTGCTAGGTAGGTAATTTGGAGTTTAGAATTAGTGCAGTCGTAAATATAATAGCATTAGTGCTTATACGGTTGAGGTACTGGTGCATTGCGAGCTGGAAATACTTTACATAAGTATAGTTTTACCTATAATTCTATGTTTAATAACAGAGACGTTATGTTTAATAATATACGTAAATATTAAATTCTAACTTGAAAATCCATTATTACAATAGGTAGGCACTTACATTTCTGATAGACAGTGCAAGAATTTCCAGCTTAACTATAGACTTAAGACTATAGCCTTTCATTTAATCATATTTTCAACCAATTGTAGAGAAAGCCGCTTACACTTACCTTATTATCCACTAATATGCCGTCGTCTTCTAATTTTTGATAACGAAAGGTCAACTATAGTTTTATTAGATCGTATCACATCAACAATACGGGAAAACTCCAAGTCTAGGCTACTTAAACATAAATACAGAAGACTATCAACGCCACAAGTTGACCGTTCAACAGCCCACATGTTTACCATGAAACTTCCTGCCGACGTCGACTGTCTATAGAAAGGGAAGCTTGACGGTAACATCTCTTATCTTCCATTTTCAGCTGATGTTACGGGCCTTTGTTAATGATACGGGTAGATGTCATTTAGTGTTGATAGGCAGTTGGTTTGTTAAGTTCTGTGGATGGTTTGCCATGCGATTTTATAAAGTAGGTTGAATTTTATGGTGGGGAGAAATGGTTCAGTAGGTATGTACTCTCTTTTAGATATACCTAAGTATATACTTTATGGTAGAAATCAAGTGCCTGCCGACGTTAAATCAACGAAATCGCAAGCTCTATAGCTTTTAAAAACATTTTTTTAGTTACTTGATTGTCTATAGCTGAAAGAGAATTAATAGGTAACAGCTAAGCAATTCGTTTATTGATTTGTTTTTTTTTTCACATAAATTCATAGAATACCATAAAGAAACCTTTCTCACGTTCAGCTTGCAACCTGATTGCAAGAATCTTAATTCACGTATCCTGCAATTTCTTACTCAACATTTACTTTAGCAATTACAAAGCGAACGCCCTTAATGTCCGAACCAAACAACTTTCTAAGGGAGACCGGGGATATAGCAGCCTGTATACCTTGAAATTATTAACTTGGGACTTCAACAGTATGAGTTGCGCTATAAATAAGGTATCTAGTTAAATCTTGCGAGTTAATTATCAACATAAGGAAGGGACTAGATGGATGGAGGCAATCGGGGAAGTTATGGTAAGATGAGTCTGTTTGTTTTATGGGTTGAGTGAGGTGGAAATTCGATGGGTTTTGTTTTGGCTGGGTTGGTTGGTATGCGAGTGTTATGATAGGTAGATATAGTTTGATCTTTGTGTGGTCAGTTTTGACCTCACTCGTTGATTTTGTAGTTAAGTGATATTTTTTTAAAGAAAATGATATTTCAAATATGAATGCAAAATAATATTTACGCCTAAATATAATAAAAAATTCAATAACAAAACAACACCAGACAAGTGTACTTTTAATAAACTGAGTTCCTATTTTAAATTATAAACGTCTATACGTGGATTCACCAGCTGCCCAGTCAGAAGACAAAAGTATACGTGAGTAACAAGAATAGGTTGTCCTAGCATAGTTAACACAATGCCTAGGCTTTGTAAATGGACTGGCGACTGGCCTAGTTAAATGCAGCTGAAGTGAAATATCAAGTAAATAGAACGCGAGTCCTGTTTCCTTTTCCTGTTGCTGTACCATTTCCCTGGATGGCGATAACTGGCGATAGGTGTATATATAATAAAATATCAGTCTTAGCTATTTTACATCCGACTACAGTGTAGCCCAAAGTACGTGTCGATTTGGGTTATTCAGAGCTCGATAAATACTGCTTCATATTTTTCTGGGTTAAAATAACAGATCACATTGTAAGTATTGTAACTGGCTCATCTAAAAAGGCAAAGAACATGAAAGCAAAACTTTGTTGGAATACCAACAAAAACAAGCCAGTATTTCGTTTAACAAAAATTTTGACGAACTTAATAATAATACCACGAATATTTCTAAACAAGGAAAATGGTTTTCGCGAAATAACGAGATTCTAAGAGAACGTATCTGGAAAACGTTTACGCGGCAAAGTGGTAAATCGCGAACAAAACATTTTATTTCACAAAATAATAGCAAAATGTACAACTGAAGAGTCAGCGTAACGTAAGCTCTGTTTTACCCCACCCTACCCGTCTAGACTCGGAAAAAATAATCTTACAAAACGCGCGTCTGTTTCCTTTTTGCCTTTTTAAAAACTTGAAATAAACTTCTGAGACGAAAAATCATCTAGGTAGTCTTTATGAAACATTCATAAGGAAACTGAAAAAAAGACGAATGAAGACTCCTATTCAGTTGATATCAAAAGATTTTTTTCATGTATTCAGATTTTTTGGACCATTACGATGTAAGGTGTGATATTATGTCTGTAGACTTATTACGTGTTTGCAACGCCTGACGAGAAATTCTCAGTTCTTTAAACGGTATAATTTGTTGCAAGCCGTTGTTAACAGGCGCTTTGTAATGAAAATTTCCAGTTAGTTTTTAATGGTTTAAACTTTAAAGAGTTCATTATATTATATTGAAGATATACTAAAACATGATAAAACACATTTTGTATTAAGTTGAAAATTGTCTAAGGTTTATGAAGGTACCTATTACCATCGTAAACAGAAAGCTGTCTAGTCTTTACACCCTAATAAAACATCTTTCTGAAATGAGCACTCATATCTTGAGATTGGAAACTGTCTGGCTCGGTATAAACCGACTAGGTATAAAGATAAGTCTTCAGTTGACATGGGGTGAAAGCCAGAGAATTATTACAACTGACAGGCTATTAGTGTTGGAATGACGAAGGAAAAAACTTGTTATAGTAGATGGTTTCCGAATTTTTAGGAGAATGTTTTTAAAATTTGATTAAGTCTACCACAATGAAATTAATTTATCCAATTAACTTCTAACAAAAGAAACTGAGTTATGTAATCTAAAGATTTTTTTTTGGTCATTTGGAATAAATCGATCGATTAATTGCTCGATTCTTCGTTCAAATAAAAAACTAATAGAACCAAAATGACACAACTCTAATTATATTTTGTATTTGGACTGTAACGATTCAAGAAATCGATTAGATATTTGTTAGGACCTATTATTTTTTTAATCTTACGTCATTTTCTTTCCTTTTTTCGGAAGGTTTTTCTTTGACAAGCATCTTTAAATGGATTTGAAAGTATCTTCTATGAGTCGTTCGCAATTATTAGGTAATACAGTTTAAATGCGACAAAGTTAAGTAGGTAATGGATGGTGATGTAACTAAAATAGATAAATGGCAAGAGAAATGCTAGATGCATTGACGGCAAATTACCTACCCATATTACACAACACAGAACCTTTACCAACAATAATAGTATTTTTTTTACGAAACCTTAGATTAAACCAAAAGAATCGCAAGGCTTTGGAACAAAATGAATAATGCTTAATTTTGTTTAAACTCAATAACTAACTAAAAGTTAGAGAAAGTAACAGAGAACGAGTTAGTTAGTTTATCCCAAAAGTTAGAGTACAGAAACTTAAAACAGAGATGTGACCAAGTGGCTTTTCTCAATTTCCACTTATGCTTATTTTCCTCTGTTTTATGTTTTGAAATACTTATTCCCCTTCATAATTATTTCTTTACGAGGTATCGACTGAACGTACCACATTTTTCAAGCACTTATTATGCAAATAATATCATATCAAAATACAAATGAAACGAGCAAATCATTAGAACAACCATCAGCCCATCGCATGACTGCAACACAATCTACTTGATGCATACAGCACACTGGATGATATTGTGAATAATTACAGCGTTTATACCATTCATGGAGCGTGAGGAATCTGCACTGACACCGCCAATCATGAGGTTTAGAACCTTGTATCTGATTTGAATTGGTGTTTTATAAACGTAGACGTGTTGGCTTTGATAGGTTAGTGTTTTTAGCTGGTGATTCTGATTGTAGGTACTCAGGTAGGTACCAGGTAGGTAAATATGTGAGTTTGCAATGTAATACGCATATAGATACCTATATTGTTACACGTATGTACCTATTTGCTCATAAAATTTTTCAGTAATATTATGAAGCTTATATAGTAAGTATTGATAGAAATACCCTATATCACCAAATTCTAATATTACCAAAATGCAGAGAGACCGCCAACATAACTACTTACTCGTAAATTAAAGATTAACAAATCCAATTCAACAAACTATACAGCAACATTAAAAAACCTTATTTCCGATAGTTTTCCATGAGCAATTTATTAATTTTCAAGCTTACTAGCGGTCAGCGTAGGTCAGTAAAAGCACTCGGAATTTATCCTTTTACTGGCTGAATAAAATCCCATGCATCTACGCTGCAAAATATTTGTAATCCTTACTGTATTAAAGGATATATTTTGTCAGAAAACTCGAATATAATTTTATTTCCAGTACCTAAAAATATTTTGTGCCATTTTAAAGTATTTGCAGGTTGCCTCGGTATGATTTAGTTTGATTAGGACAGACGTGACTTTTAGGAATACACGAATATGTAACTTCTAATCAAAAATGTAAAGCTTTATTTAGAATTACATAACCGTCCAACACCAGTAGCAAACCAACAGAATTATTTGAAAACTTAAATAAACTTCAAAAATGATTTAAAAAATTAACTTCACACCAAAAATCTGACTCATTTATGAACTAAATTTATGAAAATTATCATTAAGCTAGCGAACCAAAAAATTCATACGCCACAAATTATCCAGTCTAGCTCCCACAACATATTAACATGATTTTCATCATATTTGCATGCACTATAATGCAGCTTGCAGGCTTCACGGTGCATCCAACCGGGTGCATCGGATCGCTGGGCCCGGAAATCAACTTACACACTGCATTAGTTAACTTGGCACCTGGTTAGTATATGCACGAATACTGTAAACGTCCCTAGTAAATTTTTGTGAACGCAGTACCTGTCTGCTAGTAGTTGATATGGCAAGGCATGGTCGTTTTATGGATATTTGATGAAGTATAACATTTTGAGAGAGATATTTTTATTTTGGTGGTTTATTAATATAGTCATTAATTGTTTTAGGTTTTTATAGTAGCTCGTAATGCTATAACACCTTTACGAAACTCTTCAATATGTAAGGTACATATTGTTGAGTTTCGAGTAGATTTATTTTATTTAATGTAATCATCACTCTATGAAAAATTGTCTAAATACGAAACTGAATATGTACTGCTGCATAAAAACAACCTAAAATTGCATACACGACGGCAACATGCCTCAATGTTAAAAACGTTTCGAATAGTTCAGTTGTTTATGTTAACTGTGAATTTATGACCAAAAAACGACGCAAAACGATACAAAACAAAACGCAATAAATCGACTGACACCTGAATTGTTAGATGCGCAAAAAATATTCCAAAAAAACGGATATTTAATTTTATGTGGCGATGGACTATGGAGCTTATAGGTATATACGTATATGACGGCGCGTTGATAAATATTGCGCTTGAAATTCATTTTTATTAATTTAGTTATTGATTCTCTTTTGTGAAATGTGTTATCTTTTTAAAATTAAAGAGCGGATAACTCCGAATAGGGTAGTGGCGCCACTCCAAGGTGTCAGTTGTCAAGGTTGTCATTCTTGGACAGTTGGTGACTGAAGGAGAGCTCGTACTAACCTATTGGCTCTTAATTTTATCCAATCTTTTCAATCAAGTGTTATTTTAAGTTCAAGCGAAACTAAATAAAAACCTTGATTAGTATTAGTGAAAACAGTGCACTTATTTCATTGTTCCCAACACCATCGACTCGCCATGAGCTCTGATAACGGAGATAGTCCCGCTGGGTCACCTGATGCTTCGTTATCAGAAGTGGGATTACCCCGAGCATCTCAGGAGCGACATGCAGCCCACTCCGGTCAGATGGAACAATTTTCTTTAGAAAAAGAGTGTGACCGTTGGAAATCGCTATTTGAAATGCAACAACGAAGTTTGACTGATTTGATACGTGCGATTCAAGAGCCTCGTTCAGCTGCGTCTAGCATTGCACTTCCCGAATTTAATCCTGATCTCCAGGACAGCGATGCTCGTGCGTGGTGCGATACAGTCGATCTATGTTTACAAGAAAAACCTCTTTCGGGTGGCAACTTAATAGTCACCATGAGTAAGGCACTCAAAGGAACTGCGGCATCATGGCTAGCACAATCTAGTTATCCTGGAATAACGTGGCCTCAATTGAAGGATCAATTTTTGGCTAGATTTGATTTTGTTGAAACGCCCGCAGCGAACTTATGGCGATTACTCAATGGAAATCCAAAAGAAGGAGAATGTTTATCGTCCTACGCCAATAGATTTATGAGCGCAATACTTGCAAGATGGAAATCTTTGTCAACAGAGCAAATTGCTATTGCTGTTACACTAGCGCATGCCGCAAAAATTGATCCAAGATTGCAAAGACTAGCTTTTACAACGGAAATTGATAACCGTGTTAAACTACAACAAGAGCTTATGGCGTTTACATTTAGGAAGAGAGGACCTTCGACTCAGGAGAAGACTCCGGCTGTTGATGCAAAAAAACCGCGTATTGACAACTTTCGTAAATGCTATAATTGCGGCAAATTCGGACATGTGGCAAGTGACTGTCGATTGAATGGTAATTGGGATAAGATGAAAGCTCGTACTGAGATTTCTAACAACTCTCTGCCTCATTCTTCAAAAGAAGCCAATGCAACAAAGAAGACTCTTACTCCAACATGCTTCAACTGTGGTGAACGGGGTCATATCGCGACGCGTTGCCCCGGCAAGGAGACAACAGCCAACGAGACTCGAGTTGAACGACGGGTTGATATCTGCGCCATCAAACCGGCGACCGACCAGCTCATGGACGAAACCGGTGAGAAGTTTTCATTTTGTTTCGATTCTGGTGCCGAGTGCTCTTTGATAAAACAAAGCTTAGCAGAACGATTTAGCGGTAAAAGATTATACAGCGCAGTGACTTTACTGGGTTTAGGTAATGCAAGTATAATTTGTAATACCCAAATTATGTCAACAGTCTCGATCCAAGCTTATTCAGTGCAGTTGTTGTTTCATATAGTACCGGATAGTAGTATATCGCACGACATAGTGATTGGAAGAGATCTGTTGGTGTTAGGTTTTTCAGTGGAAATTTTTGAGAATAAGCTCATGGTTAAAAAGATCAAAGTCGTTTCGGTTTGCAACGTAGGAACTAAAGCTCAGAACTTTCAAGAAATAGACACTGACATACCTGATTGCAAAAGACAACAGTTAGTCTCACTACTTGAAAATAATTCCCAATATTTTGTAGAGGGCACACCTACTAGTAGAGTAAGTACCGGTCAGTTGGAAATTAAACTCATTGATCCCAATCTCACGGTTCAGCGTAGACCCTACCGACTTAGTCCAGATGAGAGAAATGTAGTTCGAAATCAAATTAAAGAGCTCTTAGCGGCCGGCATCATTCGCGAAAGCAACTCCCCATTCGCAAGCCCAATTTTATTAGTAAAGAAAAAAAATGGTACTGATAGGCTTTGCGTAGACTATAGGGAACTTAATAGTAACACCGTACCTGATCGATATCCTCTGCCTCTTATATCAGATCAGATTAAACGTTTAGTGGGAGCAAACTATTTTACTTCATTGGATATGGCCAGTGGATATCATCAGATACCCGTTAAAGAAGATTCAATTGAACGTACTGCTTTTGTCACACCAGACGGGCAGTTCGAATACTTAACGATGCCATTTGGACTTCGTAACGCACCGTCGATCTACCAACGCGCGATTAACAAAGCTTTAGGTACGTTAACTGAATCTTTCGCCATTGTTTATATTGATGACGTCATCATTCCATCACGTACAGCAGAAGAAGGTTTGGAACGGTTGCAAATCGTTATGAAAGCTTTGACAAATGCGGGATTCTCTTTCAATGTTAAAAAATGTGCGTTTCTCAAAAAAAAGGTTGAATTTTTGGGTTATGAGGTATCAGCAGGAGAGATACGACCAAATCCGCGAAAAATTCGTGCTCTAACTGAATTGTCCCCACCTCAGACCGTTACTCAACTGCGTCAGTTTATCGGATTAGCCTCGTACTTTCGCCAGTTTGTCCCAGGGTTTTCACAAAAAGCAGCACCACTTTTTGGACTTACGACAGGAAAAGGTAAAATTCACTGGACACCACAGCTAGAGAAAATACGAAAAGATATAATAGACATACTGACAGACAAACCTGTGCTTACGATATTTGACCCAGACCAACCAATCGAATTGCATACGGATGCGAGCGCTGAAGGTTATGGCGCAATACTCATGCAGAAAGTCAATGGGAAATTACATGTTGTAGAGTATTACAGTCGCCGAACCTCCAAGGCCGAATCCAATTACCACTCGTATGAATTAGAAACCTTGGCGATAGTAAACGCTGTAAAGCATTTCCGTCACTATTTGCAAGGGAAGAAATTTTTAGTAGTGACTGACTGTAACGCTGTCAAAGCATCTAAGTCGAAAGTTGATCTTACACCGCGTGTCCATAGGTGGTGGTGCTTTCTACAGACATTTGACTTTGATATTGAATATCGACAAGGCAGACATATGGGTCATGTGGACTTCTTGTCGCGTAATCCTTTGCCAAGTAATGAGAAAGTAACTAAGGTTGAACAAAAACGAGTTAATCTCACAGAAATCTCAGATACGTGGTTACAAGCAGAACAGCAAAAGGACGGCGAAATCGTTTCCATCATCACTAAACTTGAAGCTAATGAACTCGACAGCGATATTGCTAAGACGTATGAAGTTAGGCGCGGTTTACTTTATAGGAAGATTGACCGCAATAACAAAAGTGTTTGGTTACCAATTGTGCCAAGAGCATTTCAGTGGGCTATAATAAATCATGTTCACGAAAACATTATGCATTTGGGCTGGGAAAAAACCTTAGAAAAAGTGTATTGCCACTATTGGTTTCCCAACATGAACAAATATGTTAGGAAGTTTGTGGAAAACTGCATTACTTGTAGAGTTGCTAAATCTAATTCCGGAAAAGTTCAAGTTGAGCTTCACCCGATTCCCAAAACTACAATCCCTTGGCATACCATTCATATGGATGCAACCGGAAAGCTAAGCGGGAAAAAAGATACTAAGGAGTACGTCTTTGTGTCAATAGATGCTTTTACAAAATTCGTGATTTTGTATCATACTCGCAAGATAGACTCAAACAGTGCTATTAAGGCATTAAAACATAACGTTTCTTTTTTTGGTGCTCCGCAACGATTAATTGCAGATCAGGGTAGATGTTTTACTGGAAAAGATTTTAAGGAATATTGTAGTGTTCACAATATTAATTTACATCTTATAGCTACTGGTAGTAGTCGCGCAAACGGGCAGGTAGAAAGAGTCATGTCTACGCTTAAAAACATGTTGACGGCAGTAGAGACACGGAATGCATCTTGGCAGGATGCACTACCTGAGATCCAATTGGCTATAAACTGTACTATGAGTAGGGTAACAAAAGCAAGTCCTTTGGAACTATTAATTGGAAAAGTCGCTAGGCCTATAGGATTAATGACACTAGACACAAATGAGACAGACATTGACTTGGAATCCATTAGACAGCAATCGGCACGAGAAATTGAGGCAAGCGCTTCTTACGAGAAGAATCGATTTGATAAAAACAAGGCAAAAGTTAAAAAGTTTAAAGTTGGTGATTATGTGCTTTTGCAAAACCATGAACGAAATCAAACAAAATTAGACACGAAATATAAAGGTCCCTATAAAGTTACTGAGCTGTTAGATGGCGACTGGTATCAACTGAAGGCCCTTAATTCTAATAGAACATATAAGTATGCACATGATCGGGTGCGTGCTATGCCTGAGTGTGATGTTCCATTGGAATTAAGTGCAGGATTGGAAGCTCCTGCCAGTCAGGCCGAGTCAGAATGCGCCAGTGACGGCGATGGTGAGTTGATCGAGCATTTTTAGAGCCCATCTTCGTGTGGCCTTCATTAATTCGTATAGTAAAATAAGCCTGCGTGGCTCTTTTTGCTTAAGTATGTCGTATGTATTATGAGTGGCACCTAGCCTGTATGGCAACCAATGGCCTTTGTGGCAACCAGTGGCCTGTGTGGCAACCAGTGGCCTGTGTGGCAACCAGTGGCCTGTGTGGCAACCAGTGGCCTGTGTGGCAACCAATGGCCTGTGTGGCAACCAATAGCCTGTGTGGCAGTCAGCAGCCTGTGTGGCAGACAATAGCCTGTGTGGCAGCCAGTAGCCTGTGTGGCATCTAACAGCCTGTGTGGCAGTCAATAGCCTGTGTGGCAGTCAATAGCTTGTGTGGCAGTTATGGTTGTAATGGATCTGTGTGACTTGATTTGAGTGGTCAGGGTACCCGAGCGGTACATATGTAAACCGATCTTTGTTGTTTACAGATGCTGAAGATGAGCAAACTGACTTTACACACGAGGACGTGTGATAATGCAGGACGGCCGTGACGGCGCGTTGATAAATATTGCGCTTGAAATTCATTTTTATTAATTTAGTTATTGATTCTCTTTTGTGAAATGTGTTATCTTTTTAAAATTAAAGAGCGGATAACTCCGAATAGGGTAGTGGCGCCACTCCAAGGTGTCAGTTGTCAAGGTTGTCATTCTTGGACAGTTGGTGACTGAAGGAGAGCTCGTACTAACCTATTGGCTCTTAATTTTATCCAATCTTTTCAATCAAGTGTTATTTTAAGTTCAAGCGAAACTAAATAAAAACCTTGATTAGTATTAGTGAAAACAGTGCACTTATTTCATTGTTCCCAACACCATCGACTCGCCATGAGCTCTGATAACGGAGATAGTCCCGCTGGGTCACCTGATGCTTCGTTATATATATATATATATATAGTATATAAATAAGCGTCTAATTATTTATTGTCGTGAAAACATTGAAAAGCAAAACAAAACAGGATACAAAGGAGCCAAAGAGCGGAAGTGGTGAGATAAAATTCAGTAGCAGAACGGATGTGGGCAGCCATTTTGTGCGCCATTAATATGGTATGTTGATCTGATCACCGGCTGATTTATGAGGTATTTCCATGAATTGTGTTTCGTGTTTACATTCTTGTCGAAATATGTAAACGCATTGTCGTATGTCGCATTTGATGCAATTACAACAGTTATCCTGTGGTACCTAAACACGTGAAGAATGTTTGTTTACATTATTTGTCTTTTTCTGTTTGTTGTATTTAATCAAAAGGTAGCAAGTAATTTAACTATGGTTTGATAACTAATTAGGTTTTGAGTAATAACAATTTTAGGACAGTTGCTTAATCTTATACCTACTTAATCCAAAGATGATTAATTAAATATTAATAATACAAATAAAAAAGGTTATTTTTTTTTAAATACCTACACTGTCCCATTTTACATTTGTATGAACCCACTGATAACATTCCTTATAAATAAACTTATTTTGATTTAAACCAACACCTCTTTAGCTCAATATGTAACTAAAGGCACCAGATTCAATCACGATTTCTTTGAAGTGTGCTATTCGATTTGAGCTAGATCATACCATAATTGCATTTGCACTATTGTTGTTGCTTCCAATGTCGTTTACCGCAAATTATGTAACCGTACAAATCAATTAAGTACTGTTACCAGTTACCGTTTTGTGGTTATCAGGTATTGACAGAATCACACATGTGTGTAGGTACCTATTCTACGATAATTGTGGTTTCCTCATCATACTTAAAAGCGTAGCTTTTGTCGAGTTTTCACCACTCTGTTCTATTCTCCAACATCCGTTTGAGCAACTGATACGACACAACTTCTATTCTCCTGTTTTGTGGTTAAGCCTTAGGACTATAAAATTTACGAATATTATGGTAAAATCTCCTAATTGTGGCACTATATTTGTACTTGCTTAACGCCATAAGCAAGTCCAAATATACTATAAACAGGCGTATTAATTAGTGCAATGCGATATATAATTAATAAGTTGCTATGTTCAAGGCAGAGTGGTAAGTGTGAAAAAGACTAAGAACCTTTACTTGCATCCTTAGTAAATGATATGCCACAAAAACGTCATTTGTCATCCAGCCACATAAAACATAACGTTAAATAAATACGATCGCGGTGCCAACGAATCGTATGCACATTGCAGTACGCGCATGGAACGAGCAATTTCATTTGCATAGGCACGAATACTTACTCATATGGAAATATCTGACGTAACGCGACGGCGACCTCTTTCGAGACGGATCGTCTTGGGAACTTGATTATCTAGTTTTAGTGTTGAAATATCAAGGAATGCAAAACTTATAATTTTTGCTATTTTAAGCAGTGGTTGCTAAATAATACCTTTAATACCTTGTCTTTAGTAAAAATTGGTTCTAAATCCAATTTAAAATCCACATGGTGATGTGTATTATATAGGTACTACTTACCTTACCCTTGAATTAAATACGACCTCAATTTTGCGTTTAAGAAGACTTTGGTACATACCTGGAACAAAATAAATAATAATTAATAAAATAAAAAATATTTATTGAAACATATTGTATTTCTTTTAAAGTGGGCCCTGAAGCATTTTCTTTAATAACCTGAGATAAAATTGCTTTTATTTTAGCAGATTCAGATTAGAGAAATTTCTGTGCTCAATGTACAGAAATTTCTCAAAAAACAAAACAAAAAACAGAACATGAAATATGAAACAAGGATAAATAAAATAATACCTAGAAAATCCACTATAAAAGTTACCATAGCAACGAAGCTAATAACCTAACACTTCAGCCCAGACAGAATTACATCATTAAGAAGCCTCGCAATTAATACTGAGCTAGGAAATGCATTCGCCAGGCTTCTGAAGCCGATTGTAATTGCACTTTGCACTTCAACGCTCCTGTGGAACATTTGCTGTACATCGTAAGTCAAGTGTGGATAAGTGCACATGTAATACACTGAGAAAGGATATCTGATAGTCTTGGCAATAAGGTGTATTGTGTTTTGGTAGGTATAGGTTAGGTCAGGTTAGAGTATTTATTTTTTAAGGTTTGCCATCATCATCATCAAGTCAGCCTATGGACGTCCACTGCTGGACAAAAGCCTCCCCCGAGGATCTCCACAACGACCGGTCTTGCGCTGCCCACATCCAACGGTTTCCAGCGACTTTAACCAAGTCGTCAGTCCACCTTGGTTTTCACCTAAGGTTTACCAACAGGTAACATAATAACTGCAGTAAAAAAAAAAACAGATAAAAAGTAGACTAAGTGCCCGTTTCACCATCTATAGATAAAATTTAACTGAGAGATAAACCTATGTCTATTTCATAAAAGATGACGTTTTAGACAGAGACAGGTATAAGATATCTGTCAGATAAATTTTAGACTTTGGCCGGGGGCACTACCGTGCCCCCAGATCTATAAGTGGTTAAACTGGTCCTAAGACATAGTGTTAACAATAACAGAGAAATAAAACAAAGTTATTACAAATTAAGAGTGCATGCTGTGCTGATGTTAGGTTAGGTTAGTCTGTCTCTTTAAGTAAAGTAAATGGATAAATCATATTTTGAGACCTAAGCTGAATGTGAATGTGTTAATATGAACGGAGTGTTTCTAGTTAAATATTGCGGATTTTAAATATAGATGATAGTAGGAAAGTAATAAAAGACACTATAGGAAGAAAAAAACATTCTTGCTGCAAGGATATTCGGCTACGTACGTACAATATCTTTTAAGGAAGGTAATATAATTGTAAATGAGAATAAGCACAGGAATGAAGAGTACTTTGTGTGGAAAAAAGGAATAATAGAGAAGGAAAATGTGACGAAGAAAGGGTGAAAAATAGTCTTATTTTTTGTAGAACAGTTGTTGGCACTGCAATGAACTGTCTAGCCCGTCAATTTTCACTTAAATATAAATAAAAAATTCTGCTTTTGCATAAAAGATATTGACCAAAGTGGACCAAATGCTGCCCAGACATGGGAGTACTTGGAAATGATTCCTTGCATTAATGTAGGTAGGTACGTTAAAATAAAAAATATAAAAATCGGTCCCTGGGTTCAAAAGTTATAAGTGAAAAAAGTTTTCATTTTAAGTGTTTTAAAAAAACTAATATATTTCTTTAATTAAGCACAAAGTGAGAAAAACGTTATCTCGCTTGCGCATTTCATTGTCTATGTCTGTCCTTCACCATCTTTGCGCGCCTGTAGGTACCTTTTTTTAGACAGGCCGTTATTGATACCCTTTGTCTCGGAGAAAAACGAATGCCATTGTAAATGTCATTATTCATATAATGACGATTAAGTTCACGTTTAAGATAGGTTAAGATGTCAACAACCATTATTGTAATAATGTCAATGTACCAATTGTTGTCATTTTTCACTATATAAAATCTCAACAAAAATCATTTTTTTCTCCAAACTCCTCGGATAGATTTTAATGGACTTTCGTTTACAGATTACTATTAGCCTAAGGTATATAATGCACTATCTCCCCATTCTGGGCAGCACTTGGTCCAACGTCCATATAAAAATGGTCAATGTCTTTTCAAGAGATTCTGAACAGAATAACAAAATAACTTGATACAGACTGGCATACCTTGTTTCTTAAAAATTATCGCTCGATTTGATCTCCCCTCCTATTTTCATGATACACACGTCTTAAAGACAAATGACAATCATGAAGACAACTGCCCCCGAGTGGATATCACGACTAAAGTGGGAAAAGAAAGACAGCTTGTAAAATGGTTGTATGTAACTGACTTTTAGAAAAAAAAAAGGTTGAATATATCTTTACCTGAAGAGGAGCCTATTTTGACAAAGCCTAAGAAACGATAGGGATTACAAAGTACGTGAACAATTTATTAATATGTTTTATTTTTAGAATATATGTTTTTAAAATTTTCAAACCATTTTGTTTGTAGTTTTCTGTTTCATGGGTTGAGTTTTTTCTTCGATCCAAACGATTTCGGACACTAAAATAACCTACTTAAATATATTATTTCTTTAGAAAATAACATGTCAACGTTATATCCCTTTCCACTATTGACGTTAAAACACAAAAATTTAGATACATCCTTTTCTCTAACGCACACCACAAAATAGGTAATACTACGTCGCACACTAGGAACTGATGGTACGAGATGGCATATCGTCTTGAGATATCGTTCCCATTCGTCACGTAAGCACAGTGCTGCTTTGTGCACAGGAAAATGCATGCAATTGCGCACTCTCTTTGTCCGCTGATTTAAATAGGAAACCGTTCAGGCATTGTGAGCTCGTTCAAGATTCTAATGTGGAAGGAAGCAGGAAGTTTTTTGGTCGTGTTTTTCATTTTGTGTTTTTACCTGGTCATATTTTAAGGATATGACATTGGAAATCAGGTACATATTAAAAAAAACCGGCCAAGTGCGAGTCGGACTCGCGCACCGAGGGTTCCGTACAAACCTGCAAGGTTTACAAAGTTCGTTCATTACGACAATCGAGTCATAAATATGGTATTTTTATTGCAAAATGAAATTCATAACATTACAATGGGGAAAGATGGAGGAGCATAAATTTAAGATAAAGATCTCTTTATCGTTTAAGTAATCCTTTATTTTATATTAACACATATCATTTATCTATAATATAACTGAAACACTTATACTAGCCTTGCAGCAGACTTGCGAAAGTTCTTTTATTAAAGTTATTTATTTACTAAGTTTTTTAGTCACTATTTAGAAATCTGGTTCAAAAATACTCGCGGTCATTGCTGTAACTACAATTATGTTTACAATCACAATTTTTTTGGTGGTATAACTACTTAAAATTTTAAGCTTTTCGGAATTTTTCTGTTACCTGTGCTGTAAGCTATTGCTTCTTACGAAATTTCGAGATTCTATGTCAACGGGAAGTGGTCTTTAGGTTTTAATTCCCTTGCGTGTAGTTGCGAGTTTCAAAATATGCGGTATCAATGGTTGTACTTTTGCGTTTTGCGTTTTCGGGTTGACTTATAATTTTTTTTTTCACGGATTAACACGTTCCGAGCGGCACAGATTTATCTGTACATTCCATTACTGCGTTACGGGTCATTTTAAACCTTGTACTATACAAGAGGTTGTGGCGGCACGAGGCATATTAAACCCCACTTCCCGTAAGAGACAAAAATCCTCTTTTTGGGGCCAAAAAAGACGTAGAGGACGACTTTTGGTCGTGATTATTATTAACATTGAAATAATCTATCTAAATCTGCCGCCGCCCGTGGTTAGATTAATTAGTTTAGTTTCTATAGATAAAATAAAATGTGGGGTCTAATATATCCCGTATCGCACTGAAGAATGGCAGGTTTACATATTATTTAGTGATGGGAAAAAAATATCGATTTTATTTAATTGTATTCCTTTTATTGGTGTTTTTCATTGAAACATGGTAGGCAATAATCACTGGCAACACGCACTGCTTAAAGACTTTTCGTCTTTACGACTTGAGGCACTGCGGTATTTTGGACGAGAAAATGTTCCGTAGCTTCCCAAACGCTGCCCAGCCGAGCTGGATTCGTCGAGGCACCTCCTTCTCAAAGTTGGACCTACCTAACTGGACTGTTTGTCCTAGGTAAACGTACTGGTCAACAACTTCGAGCGCAGAGCTTCTACTCTTACTGGAGTGGGTGCGACATGAAAGTTCGACATAATTTTCGTCTTCTCCATGTTCATTTTAAGACCCACTTGTTGAGAGGCTCTGCTGAGGTCATCGAGCATTTTTCCGAGGTCTTCCAGGGTTTCAGCCATGACTACGACATCATTTGTCACTTTGTTGCGTGCGCAGCCTTAAATGCGTTGCACAACACTAACCGCATGAAGCTAGCGTAAAGTGCGGTACGAGGTGCGTTGGGATACGAGGTGTTCGCAACCTCGTTCCGCACTGTGTTAGTAAATTATTTGTTCAGTGCGGCACGAGGTCTAACAAACCCGGCGTTAAGGTTGATATACCATGGAACTAGGAATCAATAGCACATCACAAACTTATAGTTATCTCTCTCCTACTCTGAACCAAATGGAAGTTATGCCTCCCGCACGACAGAGAAGTTCAAGTTTTTTCTTACCGCTACAAAGACGAGACACGGACAGGGTGTTTTAAGCCCTGTTTCGCACTGATCGTGTTAAAGGCAATTAGATCTAAGTATTTGATATGAATTTCAACTTGATAGCTCTACGCGTTCATGAGAAAAAAAGTAATAAGTTTATATTTATTAAAAAATATATATTTTGTAAAGTAACTAAAAATTTAAGGTTTTCGGAATTTTTCCTTTATGTGTGGTATAAAACGTTGCTTCATGCCAAATTTCAAGATTCAAGGTCGACTGGAAGTACCCTTTAGGTTTTGATTCCCTTGCAAGTACTTGCGAGTTTCAAAATATGCAGCTTAAATTGCTGTTTCTTTTGATTGCGTTGACATAGAAGTTTGATTTTGCTACAGCTTAAAGGTATTATAGACCTGAGTATTTGGTATGAATTCCAATTTAATACCTCTACGCGTTTATGAGGAAATGGGTAGTAAGTTTAAGATTATTAAAAAAAAAAATATTTTGTGATGTAACTAAAAATTTATGGTTTTCGTAATTTTTCCTTTATCTATGCTATAAGACGTTGCTTCGTACCAAATTTCAAGATTCTGAGTTCACGGGAAGCACCCTGTAGGTTTTGATTCCCTTGCAAGTGTCGAAAATTTGCGGCATAAATGGCTGTATCTTTTGATTGCGTTGGCTTAGAAGTTTGATTTTTTCACAGCTTCAAGGGACAGTAGACCTGAGTAATTGATATAAATTTCAGCTTCATACCTCTACGCGTTCCTGAGAAAAAGGGTCTTGACAGACGGACGGACGGACGGACAGACGGACAACAAAGTGATCCTATAAGGGTTCCGTTTTTTCCTTTTGAGGTACGGAACCCTAAAAACGCAATAAGAAACACTTTAAGACAAATTGAACTATTTCTTATCGATTCTAACCAAAAAAGGTACGGTAAAATACAAGTAATACGGTATAATATAGGTACCATATCATGTTTGTATACATTAACTGAAACTCTATGAGAAATTCAACCTAAGGTCAGTGAGGCAGAGCAAACTTTGATGCACGACTATGATTCAGCTTGCATTTGCAAATTTCTACTCAAATAGAAATTTTATCTCAACACGCTTCACTTGCCATGACTGGTCAAATAGGACGATTGGGTTAGATTTACCAAAACGGAACTTTTCAAAAATGTGCAAACAACGCAAAATGGTGTTGAATTTGTGTCGTTGATCTAGTTTACGTACATTCAGATATCAGAAAAGATTATTTTGTGCCATTTAACCCGATCAGACCCAGTATAATACGATTGCAATAAATGCGAGCGACAAGTATGCATACCTACTGTAGGTATACGTTAGTCACCTTTTTCGATGCATTGAAGATGCTGATTAAAAATTGCTTTTCGAGTTTCATCCTAGTACTGAAAAATCGGCCCTTGCTAATAATTTGGGAGCCATCCAGATAGATATGGACACCGCACGTAAATGGGTTCGGTTACAATATTTCATACCCACCGGTAAATCGGACACCCTGGCTACAAATCAACCGAAATCACTATTCTCCCTCAGACCACAATTATTTGGTCGAATCAGCAGTTTCTATACAAATTTCGATATTGGCTGCTATATGTGCCGTGCGGTCACATTCATCATAACGTGGTAACTGGTAAATCTGCGGTTGACCGGTATCCGCAAAACGCACAGAATCGAACGCCCTAATTCACTATACGGATCATTTCCTATATTCCCAACGATTCGGTTTGCTGTAGTTTCGGATACCGTTATTACACCGCAAAATGTATTATTGCTTGTTGTGATTGCCTTTAGATTTGTTAACAATGTGTGTTTCGCAAACAACGGTAAAATATAGTTGGAAACATTCTTCATATCGTCCACTAAATAATAACATTGTTGTTTTTGCAACTTTTTCAATACCTACTCTAGTGGACGGCAAAAGATAAGAAACTTCTCAGAAACAGTTTCTTAAACAATTTGTTGCGGTTTCGAATAACCAAGCGCGTTAGATAAGATAATGAAGTTAAAACGATTCTGCTTCATTAATTCGATGCCGCCCTTCGAACGCGTAAGAATGAAAGTTGATAATTTATTTTAAAAACAATCTAAAAGAAAGCTATTGTGGTAATTTAGTCAAGCCTCTGCTAATCGCTATTTATTAGTTTTCTGCGGTGAAAAAAAAAATCTCACTTTCTTTATAACTTTCGAGTTGTTTAGACTAGTTGGAAAATAAGTCGGTAGCTTGCTTGTTTGAGGAAATATACAGAGCTACAAATACTTATTTATAGAAAAATATACCTACAGTACAAATGCATCGCCTGCGATAAGAACGGTCGGCCTTGAGCGACTTCAATATGCCATAAACCTATTTGATGTCATCGTTACCCGGCTAATTCTAAAAGGTTCTTCGGTTTGTGTTACTTTTGAAGTTTGTGTGATATTCAAAATGGTCAGAGTGGATGGCGTCAGCAATTACATTATACGGAAAATGGCTAGGTCTGACGTAAAATACTCGTATTTATTAAGACCTGATACGCCTTATGGCTTGCATTTTCTGTGATATCCTTAAGAAGATTTAAATGTATCGTAAATTATAAATTAAGTTGCACTAAAGTCTAGTTATAGGTAATACACATTAAAGGTTCTGCCATCAAAAAGGTAAGTAAATTAGTATCAGGCATTTAATTTATTGAACCTCTAGCTAGCCCGCACTTTTGATCCTAAGTGGAAGACAAGTCCATGATTTATGAATATTGTTTGTATATTCTTCAATGACGTAAGTAATTATTTACTAGTGTTTATGTTCAACATAAATGTTTCTATTTACATTTGGCTTATCTTTAGATGCGATTTTAAGCCGTACCTATCTGAGTCATAAAATTGGTACCTATACATGTACAAATAATATCTCGGTGTCTAGAAAATGTGATAAAACATAAGTACCTAGTACCTTTTATTGCAAATTTTTGCAGATACCGGTTTAAGAGAATGTTGGCTTAGAGCATTGAGCAACTGAAAAAAAGTTTAATTTATGGCAACAAGCTGTTAAAAGAAAATGTGTAAAATTCTGAGCGAACTTAAAAGGGCGATAAGTTTCGCAACTAGCGCTAGTTGCGATCCGCGGTCCCACTCGTATTGAGCAAGCAGGTGTTACCTACCTTTCAACTTATTAGCAATTCTATTTCACACCTACAGTCTATGGGTTGGTGAATAGATAAAGGTTATGTCGGGTGAAGAGGTTCGAATGCACGCGAAACGGTTTGATAGTAAGTACAGTTATAACTGCATTTGTAATGCAAATTTTAATAGGTTATAGAATAGGTAGGTAAATCTAACCTAAATGAGTGACAAGACAAACCATAGATTAATTTTGTAGACGTAAATTTAACATTAACCCTCTTATACAAAACGAGGTTTAAAGATATTCCGACGTTAGTTCGTTTCTTTGACGTTTCGGCTATGGACAAAACGTCAAACTAAACGAACTAACGTCGGACTATCTTTAAACCTCGTTTTGTAATAAGATGGTAAAGGTCATTGAGATAGAATTTTTCAAGTCAAATATGATTCAAGCGTTCATGTCTATTATAATAGTTTCCATAACCATAAGCAACACCTAAAAAAAGTAGGTACATAAGTTTCTCAAAACACAGATACCTAGACTTAAATAAATATCTTATAAACTGCACAATCATAAACTAAAGAAACAAACCAGACGCTCAACCATTTAATACCAACATCCTTTCAAGCTATATTGATATTCCCCGTATTATTAATAGAAAGTAAATTATGAAGCTTATAAGGTATTGAAGTGTGGCGTTGGTTTCATAAGGTGGCTCTGCAGGTAGGCTGTTACCCGCAATACTGTAACGTCTGTGGTCGCAACGTATTCCAACTATTTATTGCTATCATTTCTATGTAGTATAAAGGCTTCGGGTTGGAATTTCTTTTGTGGTTTTGCTATGGATGTGGGGAGTAAGTCTAGGTTGAATGCTAACATAATGTATACTTTGTAAATAGTTTGAGACATATTTAAAATTACTTATAATACAAATGTCCAATGAAATAGTTTTCTGCAACGATTTATAGACGATGTTTTTAATTAATTATATTTTAGACGGCACTTTCATGATAAGTATACCTACATAGTTAAATACAAGAGAAACATACAATTATATACTCAGATATAAGTTATGTTTTGTTTTAGGGTCATCCATCTAAGTAATATAACTGTTTGACTTTCCTAACAATGTTAGGCGATTAGTATGTGTTACCCGCATGGAAACCCTTCCTATCCCAATAATACCTTTCGGAAGTAAGCCCATAACTTTAAAGAATATTAATAAACATACAGCAAAACAAACAGGTTCACAACCATAAGGTAACAAATGCAATTAGTATGCGACGAGTAAACTGTACACCACGACTTGACTTGTAACCTTTGACTAACGAGCTACTTTGTTATTGTAAACCAGTATTGTAGGTTTAACGAACTTAATATTTAGTAATTTATTAAGTTGTAGCTTTAGTATATAGGCTAGAGACAATTGAAAAGATGAACGGAGAATCGTATTCGTTGTCGTATCGATGATGAATTGTAATGAATTCGTAACTGTTTTTTTTTTTTTAAGATATGACACTTCATCGTCAATGATCAGTCAATGATAGTACCTAGTAACAGCTTATCTAGGATTTGAAATGACTCATGAGTTACTAAGCAAGATGTAAGTTCGTATTTAATTGATAGATATTTTGTTATCAACACAAGGAATAAGGATAAGGTGTCGAAAATTCTATCACTTTCGTTAGAAGTCAAGATTTTTGGACATCATAATAATAAGGTTCTATTGTAGGTAAATGTACTTAGATTGTTTTTGCTTTTATGACTTAGCGTCGTTCACTAATTGTACTTCATCAAAGTTTTCTAAACAATCTTGATACTTCCCCAAGAAAACCGTTAGACTAAGGACGTCCGCTGCCCACACACCGCCTACCATTCAAGTATCAAGTACGACTAGTCTTTTTGTCTACTCTCAGTGAATGGCTGCGCTTGCGATGCATACGAAATTTATGCAGGTTGGAGGTTGCGATTCTGATAGTGAGTGAACTATGTAATAGATGCTATACACATAGGTATTCTTCTATAAATGAAGGACATGAAACTGTACGTTATTCACATGAAAATCTGTACAGATCAAGACTTTTAAAATTATGTAGATCTATGAAAAGGGTTAAGGGATAACTTAAATTCATTTTCTATAACGCCATAATGACTTAAGTTAATACGAACTCGTTTTCAACTCTAATATTTGTTATAAGTTAGGGGTTTAATTAAAGTATAAATTAGATAGGTGCTAGAATTCCCTTTAGTTAACGCAGAAAGATTTGTCACGCAGCTAAGTCCCGGATCATTTACATTGTAATAGCAGGTTGCATTCAATAGCCATAACCACACACATACAAACATTATATTTTAAAAACTGCAAAACCCAATAAATAACAAGATAGCCAGTAAATGGTATAACCACAGTCTATAAGACAAATGGTCCGTCATTGCATCTCAGAACGTATCATCAATTGCAACTAACTGATGATGCAGAATTACTGTGTTGGTAGTTGGTAACAAACGAGGTGTTATCAATTTAAAAATATAATACAGGGCAACAAAGGTGTTTGGGTTTAGATTCAGTGATAGGGTTTGCTTTTCGTGCAGTAATGTTAAACCCGAAATTTAAAAAAAGGTAATTGTAGCTCATGTTGCTAAATCTACTGCAAACATTCCACCCTAACACGTGTTCGGGTACTACTACTCGTGCCAGATAGCTCCTTTGCGACAATTCTCACTTAAAATTATAGTTCTTAATAGTTGGAAGGAAAAGGAATCGTAAAATAACTAACGGGCTAGCATTAGGTTGTTACATTCAAGGAACGAAATGATTACATGGTCCATTCATATGATACTAACTTGACATAATAGGGCTATACAGCTAATCAAGCGATGAAAACAAACATTGATAAGTACCAAAAGTGAAAATTAGCAACGCAGATGATTCCCACGCGTAAAAAGTAGCGATTAGCTACTTTTGCCCATAATGGTATACCATAAACCGACCAAATAAGCCAAACCAAGACTTTCATCTCATCAAAACCAAGATTAACAACTCTAAAATTGACATCATAACAGCCCACGTCGTTAACAAAGATTCATAGCATGGAGCATAATAAAAATCTGCTTAAAGAACGGAAGAGTCCCATTCAGCACGTAGGATGATCGTGATAATTGTAACATTATGCAATATATAAACACTTTGTAGTTTAACGCTTGTTATGGCCTGGAAACTCATGCATATGTGTACATTATATAAGCATTGTAAAGCTAATTAGAGTTAGATAATATATTGTTTGATGCAGTGGACAAACAGGCCGCGAAATCGTGTCGTTTGATAAACATATTAATAATTATACAGCGATTATCTATACTAAAATATGATTACATACGACCCAAGACTAGTATTAAACCCGATAAACTAGGATGACACTATAGATAGAACAATGAAGTAAAACAGAAAGAAATGTTAAACAATCTGACAAGGATGTAAATTATCTTAATGTTGCATAAAATGAGGATATCATAGTGAAGCTGCAAATACGTATCGCGCAATAACGAATAAACATACATTAGATAAGAGAACATAATGTTGTTATTATCTTGATTGCACTTGAGTTGGTCTTGTTCGTATTATAGTGATTATGTTAGACCACCCACAGAAGCATTAGTAATAATTTGTCCTCTAATCTTTTGATTAAAACGATTCCTTACTATGTAGGTACCTATTAATTTAAGATACGTATAGTACTAATCAAAGGTATCTTATCCAATAGGCTTTATGCTAGACCAAGCATCTCCGAAGAAGTTTAACAGGAACGGCAGTAAAATCTATATATGTAATTACAATGAACCTTTAGGTCTGGGGCACGTTAAAAAAAATTAAGATTGCTTTTTACCAGTATATTAAAGTCAGCCTTTCAATCATCTTTTACAACATATCTAAGTAAAATTATCCGATCAAAACCATAAAACATAGACATATTAATACATAACTTCACCTGCGACAACATAAACAAAACCACTACACATTTGACTGCCCATAAAGAGAACAATAACCCTTTAACGAGTAAAATAATGAATAATGATAGACATAGAACAGCACGGTTGAAAAAATCAGCGTTACTTCATTTATTATTGTACGTGAGTAGGTATATTGTTTGTGCTCTAGTTATCTGACATCTAGTTTGGACAAAACACGTCCCTTTGACCTCTCGGCATTATAACTGCACTATTATTTGAGTGAAAGTTGCTTTCACGAACGTTGAAACAGACAAAGGTTGGTACTTCTTTATTATGTAGTTATTGGACAGTCGTTCGAATATAGAATTAAGTTTGAGAGATGCTTAATTCAAGATTATGTTATCAGATATAGCCAAGACTTTTAACGAAATAGTTTAAATAATAGACACACCTAATTTTACAGATAATTGCATTGTCAAGGTTCCAAAAACTTTATGCCCAGACTAAATCACTAGACCCAATCAAGTAATACCATTTAAGTGTGTATTGAATAGATTTTCAATTATGAATTCCTTCCTACTAATTCATTACAGCTGTAGAAAATCAACCTCAGTAATTCGCTCCATAAATCAAATAACCCGACCGAATCAAGATGAGGTATTAAATAAATTAACACCATAAGCTGAAAGTACACTCTTAATGCCTCAGGCTATAACAGGTAATGAAAGCTTAAATGAATGAGTACCTTTATGTGTTTGTGAAGAGATAACGAAGTTATTGTTAGGATATAGATTGGATATTCTCAAAGCAATAGGTACAGAAGGCAGCCAAATGAATAGTAATGATTTATTGTGTTTTGCTGAACATGTTATGGGTCAAAATAACTGTAATGAAAAAGGTTTTACAAAAGATATTTTATAACAGCAGAAAATAAAGCTGTCAAATGAAATGCATTTCTTTGTCATACAGAACTGTTTGAAAATATGAAATGACAGTCCGATAAAGAAGATGTAGGTAGGTAGTTTAGCAAGCATTAAACATCACTTGCAAAATAATCTTCAAGAATTGTTAACATAAACGTAAATTTCAAAATTGAGTCAAAATCGATTCCAGGGCGCATTATGATGGGTAAAAACATAATTATACTTATCACAATGGAACTGCAATAATAACGAAAACATTCAAGGATAAGGACAATCATGTTTACATTATACAAATAGCTCTTTAAACTTAATAAAACGACACTTGTGAAAACACCTGAATAGATTAAAGCAATACGTCACGTATCTACACTTTTTTTATTTGTATGAAGATACATAATGTAATAAAAGTTACATTGCCGTTTGCCATTGAAGTTACCACTGCAACAGATGTCGCTAAATATGATAAGGTTAATGTAATTAATTTGTATAATGCAGAATAAGATAATGATTACGAAATGTTGACAAAAACCATAATTGCTATTAGTCATATTTGCTTTTTAAATAAGATCATAAAAGTTGCAAGAGTTAACAAAGATAACAGGAAAACAAGTTCATTGGTGATGATAAAGGTACCAAAAAAAAGATAAGAAATCCCGTACGAAAATCACACGAAATCTAGTTCGAGGGAAAGGAAACAGTTTTTACATGAAACGTGAGAACCAGATCATGGGCTATTGTGTGCTATAGTAAATGCCGTAAGTAGGTCCAGTTTAATTGGGGCGATTTTGAAAATGTGTATCAAGTTCAATGGGGGCATACAATTAATAGGCATCTAGGAAATGAGAACACACCAAGATGTGATAATACTTGTGATGTGAATGAATATGCTAGTGAAAATAAGTATAATCAACATTGGTCTTAAATAAAACTAGAATTGATTAGGGAAGCTTCAGTAAATACATTTAAACAAAAACATAGACGTGATATCAAAATAATAGACTTCATAATAGATGGTACCAATACTCAAACAAAACAAAGTGGAGTTATTCACTGTTTGACATTTCTCTTGAGACATTTCCTTTTCTAAAATAAATAACAATGGTTATTAATTGCTACGAATACAAATTGTGAATCATAGGCTCATCAAATTGTTTAATCTATTAATAAACATAACAAAGATACGGATAGTACAGGAAATAAACTAAAAATAATTGTGAATAAGTGCGGTGAATGACAGAGACAACAAAGATAGTAATTAACAACTGAACAAAGCATTGAAAACGGAAAAAGAAATGACACACAAGAGAGGGATAAGTAGGGAAGATACAATCCTCGGAAGAGATAATTTGGAAATGCTCTCTAAACTAGCCACGCCTATCAGCCATCCGAAAATAGGTCCGGAAGGGAACCACAGATCACACGACTTAATTGCCGTGACAGCAACACTAGAGCTCATTATCCTAAATTTGGACCACACCCTGCTTAATGGATCCCAACACTTGAAAAGAGTAATGACTAAACTTCGGCTATTTAGAAGTTTTTATTATCGTAAGAGTTTAAAGTATTAAAAATTCAATGTCTATAAACTTTCCATAGAAGACAACGAATTAAAACCCGAATTTATGGTCCAACTTTTCACTTTAAAAGAGAATGATATCATTAATCTCAAAAGACAGAAACAATTACTCATTTTTGAGATTATATCTAGCATAACGAATTCATTTACATTTAAAAATCGAATTTATTTGTTGCTGCAATTTTAAATTACAACCTGAAACTAGATACCTTTATAATTTAAATGAAATACATTGTTATACTCATTACAGAAGCAATGACTCATGAGATCAGAGTGAAATCCACCGACATTGCGACCACGGTGCACGAAGGTTATAATAAATGCAATCTCTCAGTAAATGACAATGTTGGTCGGGACGTGACCATCTAACCTTGCGACGTGCCTTATTACAGGGGCCTATACTATACAACCACAACCTTAGCCTTAGACTGGCAAAAAACGTCTAAGCAAGTAGCAAGTGATCGAAAATAACCTTGAATCTAAAAGCTTAAAAGTACATTACTACCGCACGTGTTACATCACAATGTTATCGTAATATTTAATTGCCAACTGTTCTCAATTTCAATTTGAAGTTAGAATAGAAACATGCAACCAAAACAATCGTGACGTGACGCTTAAAAAAGATTACCCAAAAATGTAGTTTTTGTCGAACGGAACGGTCAACGTTTCGATAGCTATAATGGTAGGCTCTACGCAATCAATAACTGGATGCAAACAACTTTCTAGTGCATGGGAATTGAATTCCAAAACGTAGACGATAAAGGCCACTATCGGTTGTAATGACCAAGTGAAGTGAACAAAAAAAGGAGTCACGCTTAAGAGCACACGACCGCGGAAAGAGTTTGTCAGATAACCAACATAAACTAAACGTGGCAGACGATTTCAATACAGATATCACGTGAAACACCGACAAATGACGGCGTAAATAGACACAATACAATATTATAAAGTAACAAATAGTAAAAGTAAGAAAAAATCGAGATAAGTTAACAAATGAACAGATCTAAGACTTTAATCTTAAGGAAATGCACTTTCTTGAACTTTCCTGTGAGAAGGCAGTTACTTCCCGGAATACAAAAGACGGAGAAACCGTTGAATAAACCAAGAGCGATCTGACCGCTTTCTGATGGAAATGAACTTCACGGACTCTCGCTTTGAATGAGAATCGAATTAGATATTTCAACCGCGAGAACAGCTGTGTCGACCGCCTACGAGTATACAACTTGTCCGTTGATAATTTGAAATTAATTTTGAGCACCGTTGAGAATCATAGAACCGAGTAAGTGATTTTCTTTCAATAGGCTTTAAATTGCTGGATTTAAAGCATACTAATTTGATTCTTTCATAATATTCGTAAATCGTTTCTGATGTAAATATCCCAAAACATGAAAAACGTCGTTACCTACCGAAATGTTCTCACAAAATTGACATTTCAGAACAGAATCGAAAGACGAAACCACACAAGCAACAATAAAAGGCTAACTCATCGACCAACTTATCTCAATATTAATCAATACCAGTTCTTGCATACGACTTGATAGTGAAAGTCTTTCTCGCGTCGTCGTTGCAATACCGATAATGTTCGTTGAGTAAGATTATATCACCGATTGATATACTATGTAAAACATTCTGTTGATGCCATAAATAAAACTAAGGAATTAAACACGTCTTAATCATGAATACAATAATTAAAGACGTAGTAAATTGCGAATGTTTTTTCAATGTTCATTTGTATTCGAATAGCGTTTTAATAGCATAGATAAGATTGCACGTGACTATAGGATAACAATAGAGATTCATATTATAATTTAAAAAAGATATAGGTAATGAAGGTGTAAATTCACTTGGATATGACTGCATTGTTTTTAAATTTTTATGAAGATAAGCAAGCAGTAATCAATTCGAAACATTATGTGACTAATAATTTATCTATGAAAACATAACAATCAAATACTCAATGCCACACTCGAATTACAAAAACATGTGCTCGCAGTTTTGAAGCTCTACAAAATTTTGACTTTGCCAAGACTAGGATGTGAAGAAAAAACAAGCTATTTTTAATGGTGATTGGGTTGACGACCGCGCCCGTCTCCATTCATACATAGAGGGTAACGCACCCCAAGTTCAAGCTACCCCGGCCGGGGTAGTCTCGTCTCTCAACGCACACACACAGCCACAAGACATACCCCAACAACACAATTACAAAATACAAGGGAAGGAATTGATTTTCGCAAATCTCGAATGATAAACGAACACTGCATACCAAAGGATAATTAAATGTTAAGCAAACAAGTTATGACGAAAGGGATGTTTTCACTATAATTAAGGTAAAAAAGCAGCATAAAGTAAAATTATTATTCCTAATTGGTCTTCAAGTTAAGTAAAACGCGATGGTTCGTTAAAGAGTTGAACACGCGTTAATTCCAAGGAGCACGATAAGACTTAACATGTTTGTGTTTACATTGGTCACTATGATCATCTGCATAGAGTATGTTGCTTTGTAAACGAGCAGATGTGTTAATGTAAATATTTATACATGAGTAGTACGTACCGGCTTCAGGTGTAACAATCAAGACCTCAGCAACTGACACAAGAGTCAATCAAGGAAATCCATAATAAACACTGCACTTGTAAGATAAACCTTGTGGTTAGCACCGTTGTTAACACTATTTATAAGATCAGTCTTTTGATTTATTGCATTTGAATATTGCACCGGGTTGTAGACCTGAGGCTCCGTTTTCGTGGATATCGATTTGTGTCCTCGCGCGGGGTTCCTCTCGCTGAGCTCGTGTTGCACTCTATCGCTGGGATGTTTCAGACCAATTTTTGTTTTTGGGATATTTTTTATGTGATGTTTGTTTTTATAAGCGATCAGCTGTTTGTTGTAGCTGGTACGCGCATGACACGTGCGCCGAGGAGTGCCGCGCGCGACTGACTGGCTGTACTACTACTATAGTCTTGTCAGAGTGGTTCGATGCCGGTGGACGCCCCGCGGCACCTTAGCTGGCCTACCTACACGCGGACATACTACGGCGGCACGTAAACAAACAAACGTGTTTCCTTAGCTATATGAACTGCAGCGGTCGCATCTTTGTAACGATTACAATGTTATAAAAAGTCGTGCAGGTATTATTTACGGCATTAATTATATTACGCTCATGTGTTTACGCTCACGGATAATCAGACTTCACATTATCGCTTCACATACTAGACTCTCAACGTTAATGTACCTATCTAAAACCTTGAGAAATATTATGTAACATTAAAACTAGGATATACTATATGGCCAAACAATGAAGAGAAATACAAAGAAATGCATGTCCCAGGAGATCGTAAAGTACTTGAAGATAATAAGGGCACTATTTCGACATCAGCTAACGCAACGAGCAAAGAAGAAAACGATGACAAAACTGGTCAGTTTAGGGAACAATGCAAACAATGCCCAAATCTCACGAGCATCCGTCAAGATGATATTTATCACGCCACCTTTACAACTACTGGAAATCTTGCCACACAAGAAAATGAGAATTTTAACGGTATTATGATTACGACAATTAAGAAAATTATGTTGGGCAATGTTAATGGAATTTTCACAGAAACGTACGATAAGACAATACGTATTAAATTAACGCAAGAAGAACGTATTTGTAAGGCGCACGGTTCCTAGAAAACGAGGTTATTGAAAACAAAAGGCTACTATAAAGTACTGCCGATAAGGAACGCGGAATAAACAGAATTGACCTTTTAGAAGGGTTATCAATACACTACCTACTATAAAAAATGAGAAAAAACTTGGATAAACACTAACAGTTTGTTACTTCAAACAAAAAGTCAGTCAGTAGGTTGATTAATTAAAAACAAAATTATCAGAATGAATATAATTAACCTACAGAACTATGATTGAACTAGATTTCTTATAAAATCAAATCGGCAGTTACGTCAAATCGGTTGCAATCCTTAACACAAAATTCCAGCTTCCTTGTTACCTTTGACGTATTAGAATTTGGCCTGTATTCATGTATTCATGCAATCCTATTGTGGAACGCGCATCTGCCATAGCCGGTCCCATTTAACTGACCTTTTAGTTTGAACACGTGCTCTTGCAAAACGAAAAGGAAGCTAATACCCGTAATGCATCTCTTGACATTTCAACCTCAAAGCCTGAGATAACCTACAATAGACATTACGTTGCATCAATATAATTACACAATTCACGATACACTGTATCTATAAATTGTAATAAATGGATAGTCGTGTCGACCAAAGAAACCTTAATGTTTACACCATATCGTTTTAAATTACTATAAAAAGAGATTGAACGTGGGAATTATAGTTAAATTCTAGTCAGAAAGGTCTGACAAGTTTTGAATAATTCAATGGCTATTAAAGTCAAAATAGATACAATCCGTTATAATCTAAAAGGTTTTCAAAGTATTATAGACAGAATAACACATAAACTGTATTTTACGGAGCTCAAAGTAATAAATAGCTCAGGCAATGAAGTCTTCAATGTCAAATCCATATTCTTAATAGAGTTGCTACATAACATAAATGATTGATAGTTTCATCACTAAGTATGATTGACATCACTCACCTTGTTTCAGTGCAAAATTACAAACGGCACGGCTCATTTAACTAGAAAAACACTCGAACATACCTGTAACAAATATAGCACGAATCAATCAAAACTATCGATCAAATAGTACATGTAAAAGAAATCGTTTTAAATCGTAGCTCTTTGGAACTATCTTAGGAACATTAACCTACATCTGAGCCGTAGCTCATAACTATTGCGTGTGAAGTCGGAACGAAATCAGTGCACCGTGATCCGGCGTTACTTTACACATTTGTGTTGAAACCGAAAGTCGTAAAATTTCTAACATTAATCCAACGTTTATACCGAAGAACATAAAGTCGAACGCTTTGAATCATCAGCGCGATGTGACGTAAGCAAACCGAATTTTACACCGGTTGACTGCGTGGTTGACTGCTACTGTGATTTTGGAACGTTTCTTTGTGCGGATGTGCAAAAACCTGTTAGATATCTTTCGCTACGGCACCATTACAGCAACTGCTTGATTATGAAAATCGCTGTTGATATTAGAAAATCCGAAATCTTAGCTGTGAAGTTTAAACATTATCATTAGAAGCAATAGAGATAAGGCGCTTTCGCGATAAACACGGTATAGCGTACATCGCAGTATTCTAATAGCTTCGTGACCACAAGTCGTCTAGACTACAGAAGCAGCATGCAGACGGTGAAACAAACCAAATTACTTCGGAAGTGAGACGTGATCTTGAATACAACTAAACCACTTAAGAGCTGAAAATATAGGTGCAGGATTCTGGTTCAATAAGATGTGTCTAGACCTTGTCTAGACGGTCGAGCAGGGGACCGGAGTTTACGACCTTGAAATGAAATTGATTTGTCTGGAAAGAGTCCCAAGGGTGCTCAAAAGTTGGGATCAAACAGCATTTGTACAGAGTCTCATAAAGACTTCAAACTTTTTTAATTGTCAGCTCAACGAGTAAAATGTAAAGCAGCGTGATACTGCGGCAGACATTATAATTGGATTCTGGAGCACGGTCCGAGTTTGCGAAGTTTAAACAGCCATTAGTGTGCAACCTCTCACGAACCCGTTGGGAGGCATAAATCCGGCACTACCGTCTGGCGTCTGCGTTTTCGAAAACTCTAAATACCTTTGTACAACCTTTCACGAATATGTTTTATTTCTTGCAGTCTACGAAATAGGTTTCTTCTTTATTGTGTTACATTTAAGTCATGTTATTTTGAATTGAAATGATGTTAACGCTAGAAAAACTCTCACAACAACGCTCCGTGTTAAAGAACTTACTTCATGGCTTTAAACTGCTTAACCCTACGTTTCTCAATCACAACTATTAATAGTACAGGATAGAAAATCAATTACAGTACACTTGCAATCTATCTCGTACAGAGAACGTCTCTTAAGGTACGACTTACATGTAATTTACGATTTAGCTTCCTACGATTGATTATGGTCATAACGGAAGACTGCCTTCTACGGCCGGATTATTGACGACATGTATTGGCTAGATATATCACCACGGTATATCATTGTACATAGATTAAGTATGTACGTTACTTATATTACGGAAGATTATTATGAGCCTAATTGGAATTTTGCGAAAAATTATGTGTAATATTTAGCTGTCATACGAAAACTTTAGCAACCCAACTTTACAATTTTTACCGTGAACTTTTTTAATGAATTATTTTATACGAAGCAAATACTCGCAAAAAATATCTTATACAAAGCACCAGAATTTAAGATGATTTAGTTCCAAGTTATCCTAACAAAACAACCTCGTTCTGCATAACTCTCAATACAATATTTTATTAGCAATAAAAATAGCACTTGAAGGATAAATTCTTAATTATTTAGATTTAATGACATACCTACCTATTATGTCCAAGATAACGTTCTATTTATTTTATGCAATGTCATTGATTAGCAAGTCTTATCACTAAATCCCTTCAGTGGTAAATATATCTTTAAAAACCACGCGAAAGGACAAGGCCTAAGACAATCCAAGCCATAGACAACTCGTGAGTCACCGACAGTGTTAATTTTAAAGCCGTTATCCAACTTGTAGCAATAACCTTTCTCGCCTTTGTACTTGGAGCTGTTAACAAGCGCTTCCGTGCGACCGGTGTAACCTCTTGCGTTTATAACTCTTAAATAGGACTTATAAGCAGGTATTATTAGATTGACTTTGTGTATCCTGTTGGGTTTTGTAAAGATTTTAGCAAGCATTGATAAGAGACCGAGAGAGAGTGGTTTTTATTTGCAGAGTGGCGAAGACTACACCGAGATAATTGACGAAATATGATCATGATGATGATTAGAGACCAATCATTTAGTGAATATTGAGAGATTTAGCCGTTTCTGAGAGGCAAATGGATATCTTTTGTAGGACACACATTGAAGCTCCATATTCCTGTGTCGAGCAGTGGACGTCCTGCGGCTGATGATGATAAACTAGGACTATTGATGTGTTATAAAATACAAACAAAAATAATTTTGTGTACATTTCCATTTCTTTCTGATCACTAATAATGAGTATGTTGAAAAGTAAAATTAAGAATCATAAATCAATTTCTTTATTGCTTTTTCTCTAGAAAAACACTCTTGCTTCTGATCAAAACTTTCTTTCTGATTTGTATGTAGATTAACTTTCCAAGATTATTGTTGGCACATGAATATTTTTATACATAATTGGAAATGTTTTATTTGATTTTCATATTAAGTACATCAATATTTACAAAAATGTTATAATTTTGGTTTTGTTCATTTATTACTTTACTTATAAGTATTTTACTGTGTCAAAATCTCTGGATATTATTTTATGTATCTCCTATTTAATTAAGAATTATTTTTTTCAAGTAAGTAAGAACTCATGTAGGTGCCTCCTGAAACAGCTTTCTCTGAACGAAATTCTTAGTACATCTTTATGTCCTGTTATTCCTGTATCAATAAAAACTCGCAACCGATTCTACCCGCTCATTGTTATAAAGGAATACACATGACTATATCGAGATCCTCAAAAGTTTCTACCACCAAACTGACTACCGGTAATTAACCTAATATCATTGTATGGCATACCAAAGCGTTCGATCCACGTTACGCTAGCATCTGCCACCTCCGTCTCCTACATTATGTATTACACAATAGAGTACAAAAGCGATTATTCAGCATGCGCACGAGTGGCCCACAAACCCGGCTTGCTTCTAATTGCAGTCATGGTTGGCACGAAGGATTGGATGGTTAATGGGTCCAGGTGGGATATGTTTACAGAAAGAAATGGTAGATGCTCCACGGACATGACCGTAGCTCTTTAATGATTGATTATTTGTTGAATTTTTTTAACTAAGTGGGTACATAAGAAAACGCATTAAATTTTAATGTAAACTTATTGATTTAATTAACGGACTTAACGTTACAAAACTTCGTCATCTTGTCTTAAAATTGCTTACTTAATTTGTCCTTTTATCTATTATTTATGTTATTAATATTTTTTCTCTACCAGTTTTAAAGTGGTCATTACAAAATAAGCCTCGTTAAAGCTATGGCTGAAACCTTTATTGGAAAAAAATTGAAGAAGTCTTCACGATATTAAACTAGTTGTTAGCCTTAGCTTCAAGTCAAGTTTTTCAACCAAAACTTCTGCCAACCCTATTGAAGCTCCATATTCGTATCGTGGCGTGTTAATTTATGACATTGTTCCATTAATTGGTTCTCGGGGCGTAACTGTTTCAGGTGTCGATTTCAAACTTGCCTCTTTGACAGGGTATTTACATTTGACCTAATTTACAAGTTTTAATGCACTAATATGGTGTTGATTACTGTTTGTTCGTAATGTGAGCTATGCTGTTTGAATTAGTTATGCTTGGATTCTTGGTTATAATTCGTCTCCTGTCTACTTTGATGAGAAACCATATTGATTTTTTAAGAGTTAATGATTTCACATATCTTTTTCGTTATATTTTTATCTTTCTATTTATCCGTTATAAGTGAATTATAAATTGCTAAATACGTTCGAATTACATTTATTCCAAGGCAAATATTCTTACGAAGCGTTACGACTTTAACAATCTGGAATGAAACCAAGATTTATTTTCATAAGTTTGTTTATAGCATCTATAATACCTTGACAGACTTAGTTTATACTAGGTAATATTGCAAGAAGCCATTGTTACTGACCATCTACTAAATAAATCGAGAAAACAACTTACAGCTTAAGGCGTAAATAAAACATGCAACAATAGTTTCAAAGGCCATTACCTGATACAAAGCCTCTCCAATTCGTCTTTAGCCCGAGGAAGAGTTATTACGAAGCATGAGTCATATAGACAGTGGGCATACCCCGTTTAACTGGAAATTACGAGTAGAATGGAGGTCGAATTTCATGTTCGATTTTGAGTTCAAAAGGAGTTAAGTGTATGTAAATTAGCTGTGTGGAGTGATAATTGCAAAAGTAAAATTCTTTTACTTGTTTTCAAGTCGCGTCAGGATTGAGGTGTGTTTTTTGTTTGAGGAAAGTGCCAGATAATGAATGGATCTGATGATTGCACTTCCGAAACCCAATAAGAATTCCTGACAAGTTCCCATCAAATCCTTCTATGCTTTTCTTAACTTCTGACCATAATGATGATGACGTATCAAACAAATGAATGCTCAAAATGATCAAACAAATGAATCAGATCTACCAATGGTCTACCATATTGAATCAACACAACTATCTACTTAAGTATATGGATTCAAATAGTTACCTTAAGCATTTTATAATAGGTACCTATGGCAATGCTATATGGGAAAGATAAATTTGAAATCACAGCCGACCCATATTCAAAAAGAGAAAGCAGTAAGTATTCTCTATAGGCCTTCGATGTCGAATAAATTCTTAAACTTGGATGAGAAAATAATAAACGCCAAACTGTTTGAGTTCATAATAAAAAGGTCCAAAGTACTACATTATTTTCGTATCTTATGATAGCTAGAAGAATACTCAAAGAGTAAATTAGAAAGCTGTTGAAGTGTAAACAAATAGTATCTAATGTTTGCTCTCAAAGAACGTAGGTTTGTGGCGTAACAGCAGTTTCACTAAAAGGGTCTCAATTAGGTTCAGTGAAAATTAAATAGAAATTGAATTAGTTAATTGCATTGAAGACGTTAAGTTGATACCTATAGTACAATATGTTTAAAAAGATGTCCTCCTTTTTATTAAAGTTTGTAACATTTCTGGCAGGCGAATCCACGTCTATTAAAAAAGATTGGTACCTACAAACTGC
Organism: Anarsia innoxiella; assembly: GCA_947563765.1. Lineage (NCBI taxonomy): Eukaryota > Metazoa > Arthropoda > Insecta > Lepidoptera > Gelechiidae > Anarsia > Anarsia innoxiella. The sequence continues at coordinate 3,347,114 of OX387404.1, read as the reverse complement.
TAAAATAACTACGAGTACATATAGTTTTGTAAGCGATTGCAAGCTTTTTTCATCAATATTTCTGTTCTCTCTTAGCAAAAAAACAACTTATTTTTATAATTAAACCGTTCGCTCGTTCGCTTATACTTTCTAGCCCTTAATAATAATAAAAAATCTGAAAAACAATTACTAAATTAATGATTTAAGCTCCCTTTACCTAACGGTAGCTTGAACAACAAATATGGTCAAACCTGAATTTAATTTAAAAACATTTTAATCTTGACAACGTATATGGGGCGAGTATCGGTGAAATAATTCTTGTTATACGAACTACCTGCGTCGGAACATGAATCACGTCCTTTAATCTTACTTAAAGTTCAGAATACTTATTATCCAGAGCGGGTAAGGAAGTGAGCCGCGTGTGACAAGATTTTCTTAAGGTTTTATGAACGTAGCTAATTTATGATTAATGATAGAACAAAAAAAAAACAATTACCTATCTGTAGGTACAGTATCTGAAGAGCTGTAGGTACTTATGTGTTCTTTGTTTTTAATCTTGCTTATTTCGTCATGTTAATAATTACCTACCTAGCTACTTCTTTTATGTAGGTAAGTAGGTAGGTACTTATAATTTTCAAATACCTTAGAAACGAACTTTAAATTGTTGTAACTTCGGATTAATAACAAGAATATTACGCACTAACTTTATAATTGAAATAAAAAAATAAAGACGTCAGTAACGTAACTCGTCAATAAATTATACAATTTAATTCATATAAGAATACATCTTAATTTTAAAGTATTATGTAGATATGTATCTCAAACTGATCTCAGCATTTACATAAAGAAACTATGATACTAATTATGTTTACAAGAAAAGTCATTTTGAGTTTTTTGTGCAAAAACTATTACGTTTTAAACCTATTATTAATCCATTAAGGTTTTTGTTTTATTTGACTGTGTACATAGCAGATTACAATCTGACTAATAATTTTAAAAATCTTTTTGTACGATATAGATGCTCTTAATTGAAATTATATGTTAAGTAAATATTACGTACTCATTGCGGTACCTTACTTTAATTGTAGAAAGTTTCAAGGATTAGTAACTTAAAAAATACACATTTCATTTTGTTGGTACCATTTGTTGGTAGGCAAAGATGGCGTTTACTCCACCCACAAGAGCCTGGCTCTTAAATATATGAATGAAGGTATCAATTTGTTTACCAGGCAAGTATTTCAATCCCATTCATACATTCACAATTTAATACGAAAAGCTGATCTGAGCGAACGAGTACATAAAGGTACTTAAAATTGCTATCCATAAGGCTTATACCACTGTATTTTGACATAACTTACATTACCTACCTACAATGAAGAAGCATTCTATTAAACTTAAACAATAGCATCTTTAGATAGGTCTACATCTAAGTTTACTTAACGTAAAACAATTGATACCCTTGACCCGCTCATTCGCGATAATCTCTTCCTATTTTCGCAATACCGGCATCACCAGCTACTCCAAACAATTTTAACTTCTCTTACATAAGATTGAAATTCACTTGAAGCGTGTTTGTAAGCTAGAAATTACCATATATGGCGATGCTCTTGTTTTTGTGACCATGTGCGATAAAGTATACTTTGAGGTGTTTAAGCTTTAGAATATGGCCTTTTTTATGTTTACTTTATGATTACTGTGATGTCATACTTTGTTAATTGGGAAGTTCTTTGTAAATCGTATACCTACCTATGTACTTACTAGAGATTTTCCTAAATTAAGTATAAATCAAATGAGGAAATTCATATTAGCTATTAAACTTTTGTATTGTTAGTTATCCTTAGTGATCAAGTTTGGAATTTTTATTTGAATAATGTGATATTATGTTTGCACCGCGTGTCCTCTTGCCGTGTGTTGGTTTTCCCGTTTTTTTTTTATCGGAAGACTGTAATTTTATACGAAAGGAGAAACAAAATTGTATATACGATAAGTAGGGAAAGCCTGATATAAAATACTTCAGTGACAGAATCACTAAAGTATTTTTAATAACCAACATTTATCGGAATGAATCACATATATAATTAATTTCTTTTGTTACGCTTTTCTCTAATTACGTTTTTACTAAGCGCAATTTGAAAATTTAACTTGAATAAACCTAAATATTTCATATAAGTACTATCACACACAACTTTTTACCGTCTTTCTAACATAACATAAAACTAAATAACTTGTGAGTAGTGACTTTCATTTCTAAGCCATGTTATCACGTAGTATCAAATTAGTCAATTAGCAACAAGTTTCACTGCAAGCGCAGTTGCTACAATTGTCAGCACTGACACTTTCAATGTCGGACGCGCAGACGCAGTCGATAGTGAAAACTTTGGAACGTGATTTGAGTATATTGGCTATTAGTTTGAATGTGTTTTCGAACTTGGATGATGTTTAATTCTTAAAATTCATCTGTAAAGTAATAATTTATTCGCAGTTCAAAACAAATAAAAAAAAGAACATAAAACTGCACTTATGCTAAAGAAAAATAAAAAAAATAAATAGAATTATTAATTGCCGTGCTTGAATTGTTTTTAAACATCTAACGTTTGCAAAAGTTTCTAAATACTAACGATGAATAGATTTTGTAATACTATTAGTTATTGTGTGCCAAATAAGGTACCTACTACCTACTCAATAAATAAATATCTGTCACGTCTCTTTCCCAGCAGGATAAACAGAGATTGATCACTTCTTTGGTTTTCCCTTAATCCACATTCATTCAACTTACATATACACAAACAACAAGGTACTCTGGATTTGGGTTGCTTTTTACAAGCCAGTTTTCCTTCTCTTAACTCAAAACCAATCCATCAATATTACTACACCAAACTCAAGCCCTTCGAAAAAAGAAACCTCATCGCATCTAGAAAGTTCTAAACGCATCGATTCACTCAATTGCCTACATTACTGTAATGGATTACTTTCAATCCTGATGTTTAGAAACTTTGTAATGAGTAGGAGTCTAACTACGTATTAATAGTAGGTATTATTGCTAAGGGAAAACTGTGTCAATAGGGAGATATGAGAATAGAAATAGATGTAAAATAGTGGTACATTACTGCGTTTTTTTTAGTAGCCTATTGTGTCCCACTGCTGGGCAAAGGCCTCCCCCGCATTCTTCCATGCCTCCCTATCTCCGGCCGCCTCTGGCCAGATTGCCAAGTATGCATCCAGATCGTCGCGCCATCTCTTCTTAGGCCGACCTCGCGTTTGTTTAACGTTGGTTATAATAATATTATGTATTACATAGCTATGTTATAAATAACAGTAAACTGCCGTATTATTGGCCGCATTAACTCGCATAATATTGTCCTAATCACATTCCAACTTTAGAAAGAATGAGAAAAGCGTCAGAACAAACGTCACAGCGTGCATGCTCAGCCTACTGTTCTTCCTATAAAACAATGTTTCTGGACTATTAGATTTTATTATAAACTAGATGTCCCGGCGAACTTCGTCCCGCCTTAGAATGAACTTTATTGTGTACAATAATGTACAATAATGTAGATTTTAGTAAGAAAACATTTGTATGGGAAAAAGAAAAGGTCTGTTTTAGGGCTTTCCCGGCAATTATTCGAATTTTTCTCACCGTAAGAACCATCCTTGGACTTCAATGAACATTTTAAAAAAAGAATTAGCGAAATCGGTCCAGCCGTTCAGGCGTGATGCCGTGACAACGGAAAACGGGTTTCATTTTTATATATATAGATAAATTCACTGGTAATTCAGCCTACAACGAATTTGAAAGACTTAGGGCCTGTTACACCATCTACAGATAAAATTTATCTGACAGATGTTTTATACCTGTTTCTGTTTAAAACGTTATCTATCTATATATATAAAAATGAAACCCGTTTTCCGTTGTCACGGCATCACGCCTGAACGGCTGGACCGATTTTGCTAATTCTTTTTTTAAAATGTTCATTGAAGTCCAAGGATGGTTCTTACGGTGAGAAAAATTCGAATAATTGCCGGGAAAGCCCTAAAACAGACCTTTTCTTTTTCCCATACAAATGTTTTCTTACTAAAATGTAGAGTCAATTTGAACTTTATTCCTACACAATAAAGTTCATTCTCAGGCGGGACGAAGTTCGCCGGGACAGCTAGTCTTATATATATATAAAAATGAAACCCGTTTTCCGTTGTCACGGCATCACGCCTGAACGGCTGGACCGATTTCGCTAATTCTTTTTTTTAAATGTTCATTGAAGTCCAAGGATGGTTCTTACGGTGAGAAAAATTCGAATAATTGCCGGGAAAGCCCTAAAACAGACCTTTTCTTTTTCCCATACAAATGTTTTCTTACTAAAATGTAGAGTCAATTTGAACTTTATTCCTACACAATAAAGTTCATTCTAAGGCGGGACGAAGTTCGCCGGGACAGCTAGTGTTTTATAAAATAGACATAGGTCTATCTGTCTGCGCAAGGCGGGCTACGTTAAGTATCCTTCAAAGATAAATGATCGTAGACAAAACTAAGGAATTCCATAAACCAGTTTAAGTTCGGTGAACGTTTTTTATGAGAAATGTTATCAAATATTTATTATCTTATGTGGAGACGCCTCAGACCGGAACGTAGCAGGTTTTGATTGCTCTCTTATTGATACAATCTAATTATGAATGTGTTTTTGAAGACTTAACGTGCATTTAAGCATAGATTTTAATAAGAATAGATCTTAGTGTCTTGATATTTATTTACTTTTTGTATAATCGTTTTTTGACACTTTACTAATTATAGTACTTAAAATCTTACATGATTAGAATGACACATGCCAATCCTCGTCGAATAGTGATGGGATGAAAATGTTAAATCGTGGTGTAAGCGAAATTTTGCTTGTAAAAAGGTCTTATTACTAGAAATATTTTAAAAATAACTAGTAATTACCAAATAGCCTAATTAAGTACGTAATTAATTCTCCATTTCGCGCTCGGTTAAATATTCGCAGGTACTAAAAAACCAAATAGTAGTGACATCGTGCATCATTTTTTTAAAATTCATGAATCTACTATAAAAGCTCCTAAAACCTACCAAAACTACTAAACGCATAAAAAATACGTATAATTACTATTTTCATAGACCTTATGATAATGAAAAAATATCGACTATTATCGACTTAAATAACTCGATTGGTCACATCCTTAATTTTTTTTCATGATGATATAACCTTCTTAGAACGCAAAAATATTTAATCTCATTTTATTGAATAAGTATTATGTGTGTTATTTAATATTAAGTTTTATGTATCTTTACGTTTTATGTCGAAAACATTAATTTTTTTGTATGTATAAATACATTTCATAATTTTAAAATGGTTTTAGTTGTAAAAATGATTATGACTTTTGCTGATGCAAATTACGACACTTATGGGCCGCTAGTATAAAGTTACTTCGCTACTTTTAGTGACACCTGCCATTCTAATCATGTAAGATTTAAACAACTATAGGTGCGACTTGAATATTGTCAATTAAGTTAAGAATTAATAATAATAGGTAGTTTCTTAATTTTCTTAATACTTATAATTTATTTTACTCAAATGCCTCCCTTGGGTCTTGCAGATTTGATTGAACTAACTAAAAATATCAACAATTACTCGTAATACCTACATAACTAACTACATATACCTATACATATACAAATTATCGATATACGTGATTTAGAATTATATCCTGTATTTATAATAATAACTAAGTAGGTAACTTTTTCGACGAAGATAAATTATTACCTCAAAACAACTAAAGCAACATCTTGGTAAACAAACACTAAGTACCAAAATTAGGTCGCAACAAATTAACCAATCAAATGCAATAAATTACAACGAAAATGTTCAATTAAACGTATTACACACGTTGAGAAATCCGGAAGATAACCTCACTTTACATACAGGGTGATTTAAAAACCTATAAACTTAATTCAAATGACAGACCTACTCGGGTCATAAAGACATAGCAAACAAAAAATGTCTCGCCTGTTCCCGAAAGTTAAGGACACTGGGAGCTTATTTCTCAACTTAATGCATATCCGCATAATCTGTGCCCGATGTAGTTTTGGCACGTATAAATTTTGAGGATTGGCTGCTCCAGTATCCTTATTCATCAGGAACAGGAATAGGAACAGGAATTAGGTTAACATTTGTAATTATTGTTCAAAATAGTTTATAATTTTTTTATAGAGCGCACTCGCTCTACCAATAATACTATAATTATACTATAACTAGCTGTCCCGGCGAACTTCGTCCCGCCTTAGAATGAACTTTATTGTGTAGGAATAAAGTTCAAATTGACTCTACATTTTAGTAAGAAAACATTTGTATGGGAAAAAGAAAAGGTCTGTTTTAGGGCTTTCCCGGCAATTATTCGAATTTTTCTCACCGTAAGAACCATCCTTGGACTTCAATGAACATTTTAAAAAAAGAATTAGCGAAATCGGTCCAGCCGTTCAGGCGTGATGCCGTGACAACGGAAAACGGGTTTCATTTTTATATATATAGATACTATAATTTAAATATAGGTTGTAAAACAAATTTGATAAATGTTTTGCTACAAAATTATCGATGCAATTAAGTGAATTTCTTCGCTTCTATAAGATTAGGTATAATGCAGTTTTTCCAGACATGTTCCATGTACTTACATAGACAGAAAAAGTTTTTCATTCAAAAGCGCATACTTTTCCCAGCCCTTGGATACAACAGGCTATTAAAAAGGATCCTTCAATTTCTATACGAATTATAAACTCAACCTGTATACAATTATTTATTTGAAAAACAAAAGTCCTTGGCACGAGCTATAATGTAGTAACATACGAATGTAAATCACACGTCGCAACATAATTAAATTACAGTAAATCTTTCCGTGATTGCGCATAATTCACAAATTACCGTTAATTTATTCTGGCAATATTGCAATGGTGTTGATGTTTTCAGTTTTTATCTCGGTTTATAAGTTTGTTTTTTCTTCATAAATGTAATTGATATTATTGGCAAATAAGGATAATAGTGGTCTAGACATCAAGGCCATTAACTATTTGTTTCTAGAAATTTTGATTTTGTCTCATTCTTAGACATTGATGATTTTGGATTGGTAAGTTATTCTAAGTTAGGCAAATTGGTTAAAAAATAACATCTTACAATAAAATACGTAAATTAAATCAACTATTACATTGAATTTTGGTGTTTGCACAACAAACCCGCTGCTGGCCCGCCAGGCTCATTTTGAAACAAACTTGCCGACGGCTTTATGTTATCCAAATTGCAATATTCAGAAGCCGCCGGGTTTGCCCGCCGGCATTAACACGCCGGGTTTGTGCCAACGGGCCACAGCAGCTTTGGTGTGTTGACACCATAAGCAAATAATGATCAAATAGTAGTACTGACCTGTGTCGCACCCTGGTGTTGATCTGGCGCACCTCCCGCCCGCCGCTGCTCTCCCCGTCGGATCCCGAACCAGCCACCTCCATCGTATGGGTTGATACTGACTTGCTGACCGGCTGTTGGGAGCATAGAAATATTTATTATGATACTTGAATCGACAAATAACTTAAAAAGACTGGGCCGAAGGATTAGCATAGTGTCACACAATGATGAGGATTTCGCCTCAAAGACGCTTTTCATTGTTTTTAGAAGTAAAATGTTTGATGTTTGTAATATAAAGATTAACTAAATAAATAATTGTAAATAGCTGATCATGCAGAAATTGTCTCTGGTTATGTATGATTGGTCTACCTATCAAGACGATGGGCCTATCAGGTTAAAGTTAAATTATTCAGTTTTAAGAGCAATATCAGTGTACGTCGACTTGGTTAACCCTTTTTGTTGTGAACGTACTAACCATATTCTCCTTGTATAACTAAACCTAGATAAAGCTTATTTCAATAAAAAGTACAACTAACCGGAATGAACCTCCTTACAGCAGCCGCCAACTCATCAATACTCTTCTCCTTCTTTGCTGGCGGCGGCTCCAACCCAAAGAACTTATTCTTCGCCGCCTGATTCAACGCGGATATTTTCAAAACCGTCGGCGGCTTTTCTTCCACATGTTGCACTGCGACTTTTTCACTCGGCCGTCTTAACTTGCCTAGCTGTACTGGAGGCTCGTCAAGTTTTTTTACGAACCGCTTGTATCTTGTCGCATCATCGTCTTTTTTCTCTTCGGACGGTTTTCGACCTAACTTGCCTAGTAAAGGCGTCTTTACTTCAGTGTTTTTCGCTTGTACTAAACGCTCCTTCAATTCATTCGCTCCCGGTAGTTGAAACTTTCTGGCATCATGTCTATATGTTTCCTGAAGCCTGGTAATATCAGATTCTGTTCTAGAGTTCTTAAGTTTGTTGTTTTTGCGTTGGAAGCGGCGCGGCTTTGGTCCTGGGATTTCGTCAGAGCTGTCTGATGATGAACAGCTTTTTTCTGATGATGATACTGTTGTTGCTGATGCTGATTCGTCGTCGGACGAGCTGTCGATGCCTTCGTCTTTTAGACCCTGGAATTAAAAGAAGAAGCGTGTTAATTAAAGTACTTTGTGTTTTAAGATTTTTTGATTATCAAGAAATATCACACACAGGAATTTAGGAAGTATCTACTAGGTTTTATAGACAAATAGAGGCTGTCCGTAACTTCGTACGCATTTATCATCATATTTTGGAAAAACGCACATCTTAAAATGATATAGCCTACCTATGTCTTATTCCTGTATGCAAGCTACAAATAGTTCAGTGGTTTTTGCATTCTCATCCATCCATCGGCACAAAGATTGAAATTGGTAGTATCAACCAAATACTGACCTCAGAACTCTCCCCCTTGGCCAAGGTCTTGGTCTTCGGCACGACGGTAGACCCTGACTTCAAGATACCCCGGACTTCAGGTGTGATCATCCTCTGGGCCCGTTCTGACGGGGAATCATCATCGTAATCTGGAATTTTGAAGGGTTTTTAATAGAAATAGAATAAGGGAATTTAAATTATATGAATATGTACTTGTGGAGATTGTAAAAGTTGCAAATTAAAATGTGAATGAAAGAAATACGAGAATTCAGATATACTCAGTATTATTCTTGTCCTGTTACATCATTGTATCACCAGTGACAGAAATGAACGGCATTTTGATGCTAATCAATTTTCTTTGCAAACAATCAAGATAAAGAAATAAATTAGTACCTAATATCCAATGAAAATGAAATCTTTGTTAGTAACACAAAATCAAAAAATACTAACACTTTAAGATGTAATACAATCTTCGTCGTGCTTATAAAACCAAAATACTTTTGTTTATGTAGGTATTGTACAAACATGAGTATGACCACAGTATGAAGTGAAGAAAATAGCAATAAAGAAGATTTTAGTTTACCTGGATACTATGAAAAAAGGTTAAAAAAGTGAATCAGGAAAACCATTGATATGATGTAGCATTAAATAATTTATAGAAAATGTTTATGAAAAAATTAGTCTCAGTTAAGAGTTCTTGATAAATATATTTTCTAGTAAGAGATAAGAGCTGTAGGTAGATATTTTCTCGAACAAGATTATGACAAAAAATACTTGCACAGATTGAGTAAGCGGATGACTAAACCTCAAATCGGGCCCAAAAATAAATATTACTCAAGATATCATGTCATGACATGGCTTCGCTACAGATGATTTATTTATGTGTGTCCGGTTCCAAACATGATGTGTTATTTATTTTACTTGCGTGCATTAGATTAAATAGGAATTTTATAGTTTAAAAGTTTGCTCCTTCCTTCGATAGATGGCGTTAGTGTATGTTAGTGAAAAGATTGAAAAGAATCAGTCGTCAGTGGGATTAAATCCTCGGCGTTACTAACAGTTGGTTGCAGAAAAGGCTATCAACATTAACAATCCATTATACCTATAGGTTACCTTTTAAAAGTACAACACTATATTTAATGGATAATTAAGTAAACGCCCTTTTCTGTGCGTAGTTGATAGTGTAAATGTCGTAGAGAGATAGAAATAGTCGTGGTATACCTGTGACACCCCATACAACCAAAGTAGTGATGGAGCTATATCTAGCTAGACGAACAAACATCCCTCGAGTTACAATAATTATTATAATATTATGAAATAATATCGTTACACCACCACGCCTATTCCTTTTGCAAAAATGAGACCAACAATTCATGCTAACGCCATCTGTTAGTACTTTTAGTTAACTATATAATTACAAAAACTTCCATATATTACTGAAGATACTGTAGAAGTTTCTTTCTTGTTATTAGATCCAATAAATTCGTGTCTCGTTCGAACGTTCCATGCTACACATGCTCACTTACCTTTTTGCTAAATAAATACCAAAGTTAGTGCCAACCAAAGCGCAACGAAAGAAGCAACGACAAACCAAACATAAAAGACAAAATCAGACCTAAGCTTCTGAACTTTGCGTTCTGCCTCATAAGGTACTCTAGCGACGTGTTTTTCGCGCTGGCAGAACGGAAAAGTTCCATCTTAAGTTGGAAGTCGGGATTACGTGGCACATCGTCGTGGGTCAACGATTTGGTCAGCCGCTCGTTCTGTTCCATCGCCTCTTGAACTTGGCTGGCTAATACCGGCATTGTACGAAGTCGAGACGCTCGCGCCGCACGCTCCTCTTTCGGTCGCGGCAAACCGGCCACGGGCGGTTTATGCGTCAATTTAGAGTTGAACATCTTCATTTTCTCCATGAGTGACATCTTCGCCGGATCGTCCTCGTCTAACTTAGCTGCCACCGTGAGTGTGTGCGTATTTACATTACATTGTGCAGTGATAAGAGCCCGGACATACACATAGTAGTCGAGGACATGCAAAAAAGAAACAAAAGCCGACAATCAAAAACAAGAAGCGTTTCTTTTGGTTTTCTTTATGCAATTTACATTGCATGCCGATTGCAATTAAAAATTTTACAAAAAATGAGATAGGCAAGTTGCTTTCAATAAATTCTATTAAAGTTATAAATTATAGGTAATATAGAATAGAAACATTATCATCTATGAGCGGAACGTAACAAATGTAACAGAAAGTATTTAAAAGTTATTAAAACAATCGACGGTCTATAAATTTATATGTCTTGCATGCCGAACAACTCACCATCTTCGTCCCTGTCTAGCACGTTGGCTGTGCTCTTGGACTGAGCGAGAGCGAAACCTTCTTCTGGAGGTTCATCCTGGTCGTTGGATGCGTTGAATACGATGGGCTGCGTCTTGAAACGTTCAGCCACTGAAGGCCCATCTTTTGCTTTAGACCGGCTGTGGCGTATTAATGGCTTGGGTGTTCCTGAAATTGAGATAAATTGCAAATTTAATATTTTTAAAGAATCATTTTAGTCTATGTTGGCAAATGTTTTGGACCGAACTCTATGAGACGTCAACTGTAAAATGGAGTCTTAGTAAAAAATGTTTTTTATCCAATTGCACTTAAGGTATAACCTTCAAATTAGTTTTTCTAAATTGTAAACGACTGCAATCAATAAACGTCGTAAGCAACATTGTTGAAGTACTTTTTTCTTCGTAAAAATCACAATTCTAAGAGGCATGTTCGCCGCACATAATCATAGTACTACCCACTCATGGTGAGTCACGCAAACAACAACGTGTATTCGAAACCTGTGTGTGTATACTGTTGTGAGAGACGGCTCACAAATTAACTGCTAATATATTATTGTATGCAGGCATTAATTATATTTCTGCTAAGCTCTTGATTGAAATATTATGTTAGACGATTTGTTGCTTGTTAAGAGAAACGGTTAATAAAACTCTACGACGCAAATTATGCCCAATTATAGTATGTAGATATACAAATTTACTTTTTTACTTATAACTGGTTGAAAACGTAACCTTATGATAAGTCGGATTTTCGGCTGCGCAATGTGTATAAAATGACTAAGCCAGTTAAGAAAAGCTATAATGCAATGACGAAAGAATTTCTCGAGACAAAATTATGAGTGTGAACAAGTAAACATGAAAATTCTTCGTTACACATACCTTTAGCCTGCTGTTGCAATTGCTGCCACATACTAGCTCTGGCGACAACACTGTTGCTCTTAACGAGGCCCAAAGCAAATCCGCTTTCATTGGCTCTACTCTCATCATCACTGCCTTGGCCTTCACAGTTTGGCACAGCTTCGGTCTCCGTTGATTTCCTCACACGATCCATGTTTATAAGACCACGCTCGATCGACGACGACGACCACTCGTTACTACTACTATTTGTCGCGTGATTCTCTCTAATTTCTTGACTCTCGATCAAACCAAGTTCCTCACCTGAAACGTAACAATTAAAGTCATGAATAAAAGAACAGATCGAATCGAACACTGAAATGGTTTTAAAGGTTCATTATTCAAACCACGAAGTTTTTCAACCCGCACGTTTCGGCGGCGAATTATTTCCAGCTCAATGCCACGGTATAATTTCTGATAATGTCACAAATTGGTTAATAGGCGGGAAATGACTGCAATCGCTGCAGCACGGACCACGGGGCATTTTGATAACGAAAACGTGCATTACATTGACCTAAATAATAGGGCCAACGAGACATCTTGCAAGGTTAACGCGTGTTTCCTCCGTCCCAATATGAGCTGTGGCGCACTCCTAATCTAATTTTACCAAACACAACATAAACAACGCAAGCTATTTAAACTACTGCGATTTCCTCGATACGATAACTTTATGACACAGTTTCCATTGCAGTTACTCTCTATATTTGTCGAGAGTGCGCTGTGTATTATGTATAGAAGCATCGATAAAAATAATTTTATGAGTGTATCCAAACAGACTAATTGCTGTTGTTCCGGGAGAAGATAAGTAAATGTGTAACGTACCGGAATGTGGTCCTGAGTCCCTTGAGGAAGCGCGGTTGTATACGCCGCTGTCACAAGACACGTTGAGACTCCAGTTGTCCGCTTCCGCCTGCTGCCGCTCGTCCTCCTCGAGGGCACGGCTATCTTCGTCCAATGCCACTCTCACTTTGTTCACCTCCTGCTCTATTTCGTCGAGAGTCGACTGTCTTCTCTCGGAGTTCCCATGAACGTTTTCAAAGTCCAGGAATGTGGCCTCGCCGAAGCTGTCGTCCTTGGCACCGGCACCGTCCAAGCCGTTCACGATCGGCGACTTGGCACTGAAGTCCACGCCAAACGGTGGAGAGTCCAAGGTCTTGGCGAAGTCTACGAAGGGGTCTTTCTCCGGTTCACCCTCGTAGGGGAGTCTGGACGAGGGAGCAGCACCGAACGCGACGGGGCGGGTCGGAAAACTACAGTCCGCGGGGCCGAACGCTTGGAAACTCGCTTGGCCCGGCTCCAAACTGCGAAATGAGAAAAGAAACGCGCTAATGTAGAACGCAGCCGTACATAAGACAGAGACGGGAGCTGTTTTGGTTCGCCTTCATAAATTTCGATGAATTATGGCACAGTATGAGTGATCGGGATTAGAGAGCCGATCTATCGGTTAAAGGAAGTTTGACAACATCAGAATAATAATCTAAATATAAACGTCTGTTCCCGTTTCTGAAGCAATTGATCGAGATGCGGTCGTAAAGCGATTTATAGATGAACTTTGTATTATATATTTTATCGGCGAAGGTTTTATTTACTCTCGTAAAAGACATTTTGGCCACCGAATAATATAGCACTTTACGAGATCTGACTTTACTTATAAACCATGTTTATGGAGATAACAAAATCGATGAAGCGATGAATACAAAATTTAATTCAAATGAAATGTGGAGTAGGTATTTTACCTTGATGTTACGATCAAACAGTAGTGCAAGAAGAGAGATTTAGAACGAGTTGATACGGATCGTGTTCAATGAGTGCTTATGAAACGTTAAGGGCGAGGAGGAGGGTTCGAGAGATCGTCGGTCATAAAAGTTGATGAGTGCGTACAACAGAGCTAGGAATAGTGTTTGACCTACTAACAGCTGGAGCGCTTATTTCCGTCATCAACAAACGGTTTCGACTGTCTTGTGCCTAGCCAGAGAGATATAATCGCAAGAGATTAATGCAACTGCATCGGATTGGTATTTGACATTTATTTTGTTTGTTTCTTTATATGTATTTTTTTACGATAGGATCTTCGACTTTTCAAATGATTTATGATGAAAAGAAGATGTTTAAGTAGGGTTTGACGAGTCAAAAATCTCTGAACGTCGATAAAAATATCAGTTAACAAAGTGGCTATTCATTTAAGATTTGCATCATCATAGTTTTCGATAATATGAATTTTATTTAATTATCTACTGAACGTTTCTATAGGTATGTATGGTTGTGTAGGTAAGTAACACAATTCGATGATTATCTACATAATCGTACCTAGCAGACAACAACACGCAGCAGCAAAACATAGAATTATGCAACTATGATTAGATTAATTAAGTAATAAGCTAACATATTATACAATTAGTCATACATTTGCTATAGCTATTTAAGTGACAAGGTCAATGCTTTATCTACACCTATCTATACGTACTACATAATATTCATGATTTTAAAAACCAATAGTTTCAAGAAAACCTTTGTATGACGAAAGGCCGTTGAATAAGGATGAAGAGATTATTTCCTAGGATAGATAGTTGTAAAGGAAAAAGAGTGGTCCCTACCTACCCTGTTGGAACAGAAGCGTGACAAATATGCACGTAAGACTTTGCAATAACGAATATAGCCGCAGTGAAAAAAGAACACAAGAATTTTTTCATCGCAAACACAACCTGACACGTTTCCAAACAAACTAACGGATTTCATACCATTTTAGAGAAAGCCGATCCCAAATAAAGTCATCCATCACGACAAACTTAAACCAAACTCATTATAAATTCACAATACACAGCTCAAACTATTGGCACACTAAAGGAACAGTCTAAAATAATTCTTACGCTATCTGCAGTCTGAACGTGATTCAAACTGTAAACCGAATACCGAGTGATGTCAGAGTTGAAAAACACAAAATTAACACCAATGTTTACCTACTCCTGGATTGTTAATTGCAAAAAATTAAAATGAAACTCGTAATTGTGATAAAGGGATTAACGCTATTAATTCTAATTTCAGAATTAGTGCATGGGGAATTGGGAACTGGACAACATGCTGGTCTCAATAAATAACATAGAAATATTTAATCTAATAATTGCATTTATAAATTAGCAACAATTTTTCTATACCTATATTTAATCATTACTGTCCCACTGCGAGGGAAAGTCGTCTCACTTCCTCAGCCATAACTTCGATCCTGACATTCCTGACCCGCCGTATAATTTGAAAATATAATAAACGCAACAAAATTGGTAAATGTTGACCTCAGACTGTAAGTACCTAGGTACCGTAGAAAGTTTTGAAAGAAATTATAAAGCAAGTTATTTTAAATTTATCAATTTATGCCCTTCTATAATTTTGTTCGGCACAAAGATAAACAAAGTAACCAAATTCAGAAATGAAACATTTAGTCAAAATTGTGCCAGACGAAAATAAGACAAAGAATATGACGAGACAGATAATAATTTCATAAACAACACTAAAGCGGCCCTAATGAGCACATGAGTACAGAGTTTGTGAAGCGTCGAACAAAACGGTCGGGGCTGCCCGCGCCGCGCGAACACATCAAAATAATGGCATCGAGCCAATACATCACATCCAACTTCAGAGGCCGGCGCAGAGCACAATCACCTTTGCACAAGAAAAGCTATATTTTAAAAGCAGATTGAGAGAAAAACTACTCGGAAATAAACACACAATTGATTCATGAGGTCAGCCGGAAGTTTACGTAGAAAAACAAACGACTCAACAATCACGATTCAATAAATAATATCACACAATAAAGAAATGTTTATGAGATGTCTATGAATAATGGGGCTACATCATTGTGGCTCCTACTTTATTTACAAATTTCAATGTATCAAAATAGTTAAATGTCAATAGATAGATACGTAATAAAGTCAGTAAAGAGTAGGTTTAGTAAAAATAAAAATCCTTACCTGGAAGTAGCAGATCGCATTTCATTCACAGTTATTGGTTGAGTCTTGTATCGATCTTTATCGCGACTTCTAAGCTTTGAAGTTGTAGGTTGCTCTTTTATTGTCAAATCTTTAACAAGCGCCTGCTCCATGCTCTTTATTCGAGCGGCAATCGAGGGAAATGCCTTAGGTTTATTATCTTCGTCGTTATCACGGTTTCCACGCTCCCAAGGCTCACAATGGCCGTTTTCACAATTTTCGTCCACTTTCAAACGACGGTTGTTTAATATAAATAGTAATTCCTCGTTAACGTCACACGCTAAACTTTTCGATCGAGGGTTCGGATTCGGTCGCAAATTTCTCCGGCGGAGCACTGCACTAGGCAAACTTTGTTCCGGATCGGTCGCGAGATTTAAGACTCGTCGCGGTCCAGCCGCCAACAAGTCATTCGCGTCGCAACTGAAATTCGTCGTACTAGTATTCGCATCGTTGTCGGCGCAAAATGAGAGCCGTGGGCGCGGCGATTGGCTACGTTCCCTAGTAAGACTCGAACCTCTCTGCTTCAAAATTGGCCTAACAGTCGCTTCACATTCCGATCCCGACTGGTCGGACGTCCGTGACCTTAGTAGTGAAGATCTTCGGGAGCTTCTGTCGTCTTCGCTCAAATCGAAACTAGAAGCGTGCCCATCATCGCTGGACAACTTTTTTGAAGACTTCAGGATCGGTTTTTTTGGAAGCTCGAAATCGTATTCATCGTGTTCTATCGATTTCTTCTTCAGTATCGGTCTGGGTGTGTCTGAAGTAACAATGTCAAGACACGGTCGTTCTTCTGAGAAACTCTTTTTCTTCAGAATTGGCCTTACGGCATCTTTGTCTTCTTCGACTAGTTCAGCGCCGCCTGCGGCTGCTAACAATACAGCTTGAGCAATAGAAACATGAGAAGAAGCCGTGCTGCTACTGGAGCTGGAATTTGATTTGCGTTTTAATATGCCATGGGGTTCCGGTGAGCCATGAGACAAATCATCGGTAACAGATTCTTCTTCACGGCTCATTTTTCTTTTAAGTATCCCTTGGATTTGGCCGTCAGGTGATCTGTTCCTCACAACATCTTCTAAAGACGATCTCCTATTTTTCAGAATAGGTTTGCTCGAGTCAGGAGATCCGTCATCTGCAAATGACACCTCAGGGCTGCAGGATCTTCTTCTAGCTACTTGCGACTCGTCCAAACTACGCCGCTTCTTTAAAATACCTTGGCGCTTATCTGAACGACAGTTGCGAGGTTCAATAACACTCGGTGAGAAAGTAACTGGCGGTGAAGCAATGGCATGATTTGGAGTGTTTGATACTAAATTATCTTCGTGTATAGATTTTCTTTTTAAAATGGACACAGGCGTGTGATTGGTTGATGTAAGTGAAGTATCGGGCCGACGATTTTGACTAGTATCATTATTGAGATCAGAAAACATTGCACTTTGCTTTTCAAAGTCGATCAGTCTCTGAGCAGCTGTGTCTATATCTCTTAATCTTTCTGTGACCCCTCTCATAGATATTGGTTTCTCATTGGTGAGAACGTAATTGTACGTCTGATTATTGTTTTTATGTTCAGACGGTGGCGTAAATAAGGAGTCATAACGAGGCTCAGAAGAATCTAAATTTAGCTTATTACTAGTTAAGTTATTCGACAATTTATTAACCCTATCTAACGTTTGTTTAGTCAAAGCAGCTAAGCTGTCCATTTCTTGTGAAAGTCTGGAACTATGTGGTCTAACAGTTTCGTGTAGAGTGGACATCTTTGTAGTATTTTTATCTTCTACGATTGAATTGGCATCAGATTTAACACTTCCTTCTAAATGTTTGTTCGATAATTTAAGTGAATTTTTCTTAGCATCGCTCGTGTCTCTCGGAGAATTATTTTCTAAACTAGTCAGTCTTTTCTTTGAATAATGATATTTTTCGCTAAGATTTTCACTATCCTTTTGAGCTCGATGTCTTCTATCGTTACGATTATTTTCAGTGTCACTTTTTGCTTTTTCTGGACTTCGACGCAGCGATCTTCCTTTGGGTGTATCTAATTTCGTTTTGATGTCTAATTTAGTCGTCGTTTCTTTAGTCAAGTCCTGCTTGACGGGTGATATAGAAGAGCGGTTGCTTTTGTCTACAATCTTTTTAGATAATGGGATGAAACTGGGTTTGTTTCCAGTGTCTGAGCTTCGACGCCGTTCATAAGGTTTATGCGAGGAAGTGCTAGCAGACTTGGGCGGAGATGATTTTAATGGTTGCTGAACTGGAGCTTTAGAAGGTAATCTGGAAGACGGCAGTGAGTTTTCAGTCTTGGGGTGTGGTGCTTCGAGGGAATGGCGATTTTTCGATTTTGGGGTCACTGAAACAAGAGAGAATGTATTCTTAATATATAACCAACACACTGACAAGAAACATAGTTTCAAAATCAATTGCAAACTCTAAGAGATAAATACACGATGTAACAAGACGGAATAAACGTGGGTACAGACAGGCGATTACAACAGGTAGGATGAGTATGATTACAGTTCTATCGCTGACACGGTTGACCCGCACGTGCGTATTGTTCTACGAAGGTTCACTGACTGTGTGATTGCCGTGACGTATCGCGATATGGCGATGATGCCATTGTTACTCGACGATCATAATGTAACGTTGTGTAACGCATCGTACAATTGAATGGCGGAAAACTTGCAGATCGAGCGTTGACGTTTGGACGAACGTGTTTGTGGTAACAATAAAGGTGATTGGAAGGTAAACTAATGTGTGTACGCGTGATTGACTGCTAACTTGCAAAAAGAATTCTAAATAATTTCATCAAAAACATCGCAAGTTTACAAAATGAAAAATTCTGTGAATGTCAAATAGTAAACTTAATTTACAATTTTGCATACGTGTCTGTTCATTCATCAACTTTTGTTTTTAAATATTGCAAAAGTGTTTTTCAACTGGCGATATTTACGCATATTTTTACTCTATGGTATGTGTCAAGCTACCATGACCATAGTATTTAATCTTCGTTCACGTGGATTATTGAAGGTTGCGGTGTCTGTGGCTGCACTGTGGTAACGCTACGTGTGTTTCTCGAGCATGATAATTAACCGCAATGTTGTTTCTACTAAGTTTCAACTTGGGACGAATAGCTCTACGTAATACAATTCTTGTGTTTATCATCCTACTTTAAAGTTTTGTATTGCAATTTGTATCCAACCAGTTTATTTGAAATAAACAAATCTTAAAGTTTATTTATTTATTTATTTATTCAAGATATCCAACAGCAAATTTGTACAAAAAGATAGCTTAAGTAATTTATAGAACATAGTGTATCTTAGCCAATAACAGGATATCATAGAGACTTAAAATAAAGCGAACCAGAGTATCAAAATAATATATAACATAAATGATATTCACTTAGTAAGTGGATATTAAATAGTGTTGTGTGCGAACTAACTTAATTAAGTGTAATAAAATAATTAAAGAATAAAAATACAATCTTAAAACTGTAACAATTTTGAGATATAAGAAAGAGAAAGAACAAATGATAAAACAGCTTATGTTGTATATGTGTAGTGTGGATTAGTCTTACCTATTTGATAAGCGACTAAGTACAAGATTTTTTAATTGTTTTTTGCTTATATTAAACGGGTCTAAATCACTAAACTGGCGATTGAAACGTTGTGTTGCTCTGGAAATGTATTCATTGCGTCCATAATTAGTCTTAATTAGAGGGACATGAAAAACATCATGAAGCGCATGACGGGGCGGACGGCGCGGGACGACTAGCGATATCAGTGATGTTAGAGATGGACTGTCAATAGTGGAATTCATTATATCGTGGAGAAAAGCTATGTCGAGCATGACACGCCTGTTTTCTAATGTGTTAAGTCGATGGAAGATACAGGCTTCTTCATATGAAGGAATGTTGACCCTTGATCGAAAGCTTAAGTGTTTCACAAACTTTTTTTGTATTCGTTCTATATTATGTATGTGTACCTTATATTGCGGGTTCCATATTATACTAGCGAATTCAAGAACACTTCGAACATACGCGTAATATACTAATTTGATGCAACAAATATCAGTAAAAGGTTTACATGCTCTCAGAACGAAGCCTAGATTCCTGTATGCTTTGTTCACGATTATATCCGTATGTTTTGTAAATGATAATTTACTGTCCATTTGCACTCCCAAGTCACGAACTTCCGTAACATGTGTTAATTCTCGGTTGTTTATTTTATAATTGTACTTGATTGGATTACGTTTACGGGTAAATGTAATTTTTACGCATTTGTCTACGTTTATATTTATTTTGTTGCGCTTATAGTATTCTGAAAGTCTATCAAGATCTTGTTGTATTTTGTGGCTATCCTCAATACTGGTGACTTTGAGAAAGACTTTCTTGTCGTCTGCATAAAGCAAGTGTTTTGAGTGTGCAAAGCATTTTCCAATGTCATACAGATATGCATTATAGAATAAGGGACCTAAATGGGAACCCTGCGGGACCCCAGACGGTATGTTGATATAACCAGATTTGTATCCACCAATAACTACAGCCTGGGTCCTATTTTTGACGTATGAGCTTATCCATCTAAAAAGATCTCCCTGGATGCCTAATGTGTACAATTTTTTGAGTAGGATGACGTGATCCACACGGTCAAAAGCTTTTTCGAAATCCGTGTAGATCGCGTCAACCTGAGCTCCTTGATCCATGCTATGAAGGACGTAGTTGGTAAATTCACACAGATTAGTGTAGACTGATCTTTTTCGTAGGAAGCCATGTTGGTGGTTACCTATATTAGATGATATCGTGGTATAGATGGTATCGTAGACGATTTTTTCAAATATTTTAGAGATGACGTTTAGAATCGATATTGGTCTATAATTCTTTATTATTGTTTTTGACTCTTTTTTGTGGATTGGGACTATATGTGCTTCCTTCCATTTATCCGGAAATATGCCCTCGCAAAGGGATCGATTAAAAAGTATAGCAAGAGGGTTGCTAATGCTATCGCAACATTTTCTTAAGAAAACCGGGGATATGCCATCGCTACCTGCTCCTTTGTGTGGGTCTATCTGTTTCAGGTACTTAGAAGCTCTATTGTGACAGTAAGTGTGTTGGTGTGATCAGTATAACCAGGAGGTGCACTGGTAATTACATTTTCAGTGGAGTTGTTAGTAGCGTCTGTACAGAAGACACTTTGAAAGAATGTATTGAAAGCGCGAGCAATGTCCTGTCCGTTGTCGAAGGTCGTCTGTCCATCAGTCATAGTATTTGGGTAGCTTGTAGTGCCTAGTTTGCCGCGCAACGTATGAATGAAACTCCATAATAACTTTGGATTTTGTTTGATATTCGATTGGGAAGTACGAATAAAATTGTTATAGCATATATCTTGCAGTTGTTTTTGTCTAATACGCAGCAGTGAAAATTCGTCGTAATCTCTTTTATTTTTATACGTTTTCCATTTAGTGTGGAGTTTAGTTTTCTTTCGAATAAGTTTGATTAAGAAAGGTGTGTACCATATTGGATAGACTAAGTTACCACGTTTATATGAGAGAGGGACAAGTTGCCTAATAATATTATTAATATTTTCGTAAAAAACAGCTACGGCTTCTTCAATTGTACCTTGCGTTAAGATATATTCCCAGTTTATTTTATTAAAGTTGTGAAAGATACACGAATTGCATTAAATTGGGACCAATCGTGCCTTTGTGAATTCATATGGCTATATAGATCTATCAGTTTTACGTAAAACTTCGAATTTTGGGCATCGAACGCTAGAATTTAAACGAGTGAGGTCGTGCCGTGGATCAAAAAGAGAATAGCAAAAAAAAATAGAACAGGAGACAACGGGAAAGCTTCTGACTGATGCATTCCGTACGTATTTGAAGATAAGATTTATTACAGTTTATTGTGTTGGAAAAGAGTCGATATCAATCCAAATTAACCTCTCACATCCCACTGACCCATTATAAACCCAGACACAATAGATTTTCTATTGTTCTTTTTTTTTCTGGGATGTGAAAGATTAAAAACATCAGCTCATTGAGGACTTTTTTCCTTTTCCATTAAAATACGGTTACTCTTTTGTTTCATACTCGTATAGGTAAGTAGGTACCTGTTGTTTTAAGTGCTGACAGAATAACAAATCTTTATTATTATTTAATTATTGTAAGTCTTTGTCAGTAGATTAGGTCTACGTGTTTCAATGTCAAGAGGATTAGCTTTTGTTTCTTTTAGTCTTGAGTTAGGATTATCCTTATTGTGTTCAGTACATTGAATATTGTAAAGCTGTACGTTTATAAATAATTTCTTTGAATAAAATCTTTGAATTTACTTCTTTTTTTTAAGATAAACTTTAAAGCTGTTGTTAGAAAATATTAAATCATAAATTTTATATCATAGTATTCTCAAATACTACTCAAAGACTTTTTAAACACTATTAAAAATTTTAAAGCATTTTTTACCTACTATAGATAAAGCAATAAGCATACATAATTAAAAAATACAATACAGGATCTTAAAACTACTAAATGAAAGCATTTTCATAATAAACGACTGCATAATTATGTTTTACAAAAGACAAAGGATTTTTAATATGAATGTGTCCCATAATGACTTTACATCGACCACAGCCTCTGGTTTTCAAAAAGTTTGTAAAGTGAATATTGTTTCAACAGTTGCATGGTACACAATAGTGGAAGGGAATTGAATTTAGAGCGAAACAGTGTCAATGTAGCCGAAGCTTAAACAAAGAAATATAATAATACACTGGGTTAAAGTTGCTCATGACGTCACGCCTTAGTACGATTTTTACGTAGGAGTGACGTCAATACCCCCACTCCGCAACTTTGATGCTCTGTATCTTTGTATTTATTTATATATTTGATCAGGTAAAAAACGTGTTTCAAATATTTTTAATAGCCTAAAAGACGAACTAATTATTTTTGAATTTTCGAATGTAGTCATCATCCCCATTTGTGAAATGTGTTAGCTATTTGACAAATCTTAAGAAACTTACGAATTACACCTTTATAATAAAATATGAAAAAAAGGTAAATTCCTTATTCAGAAGTCTGTCTTCATACAATGAAATGGATTTCACGAGGACGCTTTTCAAACGTGGTCATAACATCCCTTTCTTCATAATATACTTACTTAATGTCATGTACGTAATTTATGTATATCGCTCCTCAGCAAACGTAGAGTATTTTTGAATATATTAGGTCTTTACCTATGAAATTGCCGTTTTGTATGAAAAAATTCAAACGATTTTTTTTCATATAATTTTTATTTGTATTAAGTGAAGTAATTACCCATACAATCAATGCATCTTTGCCAACGCAGTGGCAGTTTATTAATGCCCTTCTTAAAGAAATCAGCTGGACGAGAGGCAACAAATTCTTCAAAGGCGTTTTGAACTGCCTCTTGGTTATTGAATTTTTTTCCAGTCAAGAAATTATCCAAATTCTGGAAAAAGTAGTAGGTAGTCTGTAGGGGCAAGGTCCGGTGAGTACGGTGGATGAGGGAGAGCTTCCAACCCCAGTTCTTGCAACTTGGAGACCGTCATTTGTGCGGTATGAGGTCGCGCGTTGTCGTGCAGGAGCAGCGGAGACGAGCGATTGACCAATGCTGGTCGGAGACGTGCCAGCTTCTCCATCATTGTGTTCAATTCTTCACAGTACACATCTGCAGTAATACTCTCCCCATTTGGTAAGAAGCTGTGATGAATCACACCGGTGCTAGACCACCAAACAGTAACCATCACCTTTTTAGGGGTAAGTTTTCGTTTAGGGCATTGTTTAGGTGCTGAACCAGGATCCAACCAACTTGCTGAGCGCTTACGGTTATCAAACAGAATCAATTTTTCATCACAGGTGACAATGCGGTTCAAAATTCCTACATTTGTGTGTCTGTTGAGCAATGCACGGCACGTCTCGACGCGTACTTGGCGCTGGCGATCATTGAGTTCGTGGGGCACCCATTTGTCAAGCTTTTTTACCTTGCCAATTTGACGCAAATGGACCAATATTGTTTTGATGCTAACGTCGAAAGCTGCTGCTAATTCAGCCGTAGATTGAGTATCATCAGCTTCCACGATCGCCTTCAATTCGTCTGCATCGACCAAAGTCTTCGGACGACCGCGGGGTTCATTTTTCAGGTCGAAATTTCCAGAACGGAAGCGAGCAAACCAATAACTAGTGGTTCGTTGGTTTGTAGTGTTAGCTCCGTACACGTCGTTGATGTTGCGAGCCGCTTGTGCCGCGTTGCTGCCACGACGGAACTCATATTCCATAATTACTCGAATTTTTAACGTATCCATGTTGACGAAAATGATTGAAATGCAATGAAAATGTAACACTAACCAATAAACAAATGACTGTCATGTGTATGACTAACAGAATCGTGTATGACTGACAGAATTCCATATTTTTAAAATGAAATTAATTTGAAATTAGAATTCTTAGCTAAACAAAAAATATTTTTAATTGAAATGGCCAGTACTGTAAAACGGCAATTTCATAGGTAAAGACCTATTATTTTCAACTCTTTCTATGTTTTTTACAACCGAATAAGGTCAAGGGATGTCCCAGTGTCTGCCCTAATTTACCAGTTACGTGAAACATTGCGTTCCGTAAACCATTAGCTGACAGTAATTGTTGTTTGCAGTCACTATCATTACGTTATAAACATTATCCGACATGACCTTTTGTTTGATCGTGATAAAAACCAAACTACTAAACAGATTATTTTAATTTTCACTTTTAAACGGAAAAAAATTATAGAAACATGTTACATCCTACCCTACTAATATTATAAATGTAAATGTTTGTGCCAATGAATGGATGTTTGTTACTCTTTCAAGCCAATACCTCTGAACAAATTTTAATGAAACTTCACAATATTGTAGCTGGCACATCAGAATAACACACAGGTTACATTATTTTAAGATGTTGTGTGAATTTTCCAAAATAAATGCGTACGAAGTCGCGGGCAGCCTTTAGTTAACAATAATTCATTAAGATTTACTAACTCGCAAGCAAAACCTCGTTAATAACAATGAAGAAAAGTGTCGCGTAACACGAGACAGCAAATTACTCGCAAAAGATAACTATCTACATAAATGTCGCTTTCGTTTTGTGAATACGTTATTTTTCTGAGAACGTATCGTGTCAAGGGCTGCGTCATTAGCTAACGTGTTTCCAGACTAGGGTTTACTATTCACAAGTATGTTGGAATATTCGCTCGTATACATGCAATTCTGAAATCTATACAGACGCAGACGTAACCAGCTTATCGGATCCTACTTATGGGCAAAGGCCTCTCCTTGCTTTCCATCCAGTTCTACTGTGCGCCAAGATATGCCAGTCTTCTCTGAGTGAGTCAAGCTCATTACAATCTTCGCTCTATATTTTCCGCTTGTCTTGATCATATTGCTACTCAAATTGTTTTCGTGGAAATTAACCGTCCGGGTCTCAAATTATGTCTATGGAAATAGTAGTAGCCGTTTCTGTAAGTTCTGCGTACGACCAGATTTTTGTCTACATATTTCTCAGTAGTACTCAAGTTTTATCATCACTTATCAATTGCAAGATTACAAAAACACACATACCTGATGTAATAATTGTAAGAATCCAAGAAAGATCGACGTGTTTTGGTAAATGGGACAGTACACCGTTACAATCCAATACGTTAGTACTGTTTGTCTACCAAAACATAGCATATACAATGCAATGTTATTAAACGACAAATAACATCGTTCCATTTGTAGCCAAACAGTATTGTCTTATTCACGGACATTGTTTTGTTACACATTCAGTCGGTTACCGAAAAGATTTTCAAGATAACGTTCTTTTAAATATACAGCTGTCCCTTTTGATGTCAAGAAATAGCAGAAGACGGTATGATATTTTAATGATTATTTAACTTTACCGACCTTCTCTGCAACTGACTGATTGCATGTAGCAAAACTTCCTTCGGCGTTTAAAAACAAGTTGTTTGCTGGCTTCGACATTTGTTTGTAAGAAAGTGAGGCGTTAGGAATGTTTACAAGTTCTCTGTGTAATAGGTGGTCTAGTAATTTTCCCTTAGCTCTCTAGGCAATCTAAATACGTAAATAAATAAGTAGGTACCCATCTCTATTATTTGCATTTCAATTTAACCAATCCATTAATGGGTCAAGTACAGATTTGATAACATAAATTCAACGCCCTTCGTAAGCTTTTGTTGCAAAATATATCTTATGTTGCAAATAATCTTAACAAAGGTAAAAAGCTAGATACTTTTGCAAATCAGCGATAGACAATTTATCAAAAAGGTTAAAGTCGTCCTTTGTTAAATTCTTAGAAGCTACGAAGAATCTGAGTCATTCGTTTCCATGAAACGAAAATAAAACACAATGATTTTACCTAGGCTTAATACGAAAACATTTCTAAAACTCCCTGCCCAGAGAATATTGAAAAAGCCATAAAAGAAAAACACGCAATTTCATTTGTTTGGGTTAGGTTGTCTAGCGTGGCACACAAAACAATAAGGCAAGACAAGTGAAATGAGTGGTATAAAATACCCAATTCTAAGAGACAATACACGTCAAGACAAGGTGAACTCAATCATTTATCAACTTGGTAAGGCTTAGCAAAATAAACGAGGTACCAGTAAGTAAAACAAAGGTTACACCTTAAAACAGATACACCAACTGTCCTTAGCCTTAGCCAATCTGTCCATGTTAATGTTTATCAACGGAAGATCCCCTTCGCAACTTCCAATATAAAACAACACACGCTTATTTGTTCTCATAACACGTAGCCCTAGAAATGTGGAAAGTTCAAGGTCGAACTCAGGCGAATTTCATCAAAGTCGAAGGGCCTGGATGTATAGTTTCTGTTTATTAAATGCGTACCTCGAGAACAGATTCCATTAAAATTTGTAATGAGATTGGAAATTGGTAGCACGGGTAGTGTCGTCGCCCTAGACTAAACAACTACAATGGTGATGGAATGGAGTGCGTCAACAACTGTAGGGTCACCCACCCAGTGGATACTATGAACCGTGAAATTCGCATTGATAACGACAATAGCTCTATTGATAGTCACAATAATGCCCTTGACCCTATCGACCTTAGTGATGATATTTGGTCGGCATGAAAAGTTATGAAAATACGGCTACCTATACTTATCAAATTAACGAGCGGTGGTCTGAGCCAATAAATACATTAACACGAAACAGCAATAATAACTTTTATGGAGGTAAGAAAAGGCGCGGTGTTTTACAATTTCGTAAAAGGCAACCGAAAAAAATGTTCATCGATTTATGAATTTCACGAAAAACGACACGTGCATTCCTTTTAAGCACGGATCCAACAATTTTGCTTTCTCGGTTAACGGGACAAATTACTATAATAAGTTACACGTATTTACCTTACTTTGTAAGATTTTACTCCTCGCTACACGGCACGGGTGCAAATAAATATCTTCCTTATACGCGAAAATATACCATAATGCGAACAAAAACATATATTAACATATATTACAAGCTCAACTTGGTTGGTAAAGCACATAATACTTTATACATTTATTTCTCTACAGTTCTGTAGGCGAGTTATGTTATGACACGCAATAATATATACGTACATGTACATGTATATTAACCGTTATTTTATTCAAATAGTACCCTTAGAACTTAGGCAAAACAGACTGGGGTGGAAAAATAAAGTAATAAAAAGGCTGTTCCAATGTTCCTGGAAAAGCAAACTAATTTGTATAGCAACAGAGGTCTTAGGTAACTAGTTTATATCTCCTTTATCGGAAGTTGATGGCTAAAATTCTATTTGGAACTTGCTTATGAACAGGGACACAGAAATTATTCAACTTTCCTTGAAGAACAAGGGTATTAAAATAAAACAACATTTCCCTCCCCATAAACATTAGTTTTCTGCGGAACGACAATTTTCATTCAGTTTATCAAAATTATTAGTCTTAAAACATACTGTTACTTTTTTTTTAAGAATAAAGCTTTGTTAGAGAATTTTGGCATCAGTCCAATCTAATAACGACCATTTATGTTAGATACCTATTTCATCCAATTTATTTGATAGACGTCTACATTACAATCACATTGAACTATAAACACATTTCATAGCTTATCGGTATTTAATATAGGATCTTGACTGTCAATATTGAACCGCAGCAACCGAGAATTTCCAAAGACAAATATCATTTGAAACTGTGTCAAGCTTTAAGGCAAACAAAAAGACAAAGTTTCCGTCCTTTTTAACCGTTAATTTTGAGGATAAAAATGATGTAAAAATTCAATTTAATTCTAGAAGCTTCTCGGATAATTTCTTGTGAAAGTTTCTAATGATATTATACCTATTAAAAATTATAGTCATCATCTATCAAAATAATAACACGGCTTTATTTCAGGTACAAGGGAAGAGAGTAGTTACATAGGTATAAAAACTAACGCGTTTTCTAGCAGCTTTTCTAAACATTGACATTTTCTGTAGAATTCTAGGAAAGCACATAGGTACAGCTAGATTCAATGATCAAAATGAAAAAAAGGTATCCTTGGGCGGCAGCAACATCCTTACATCCTCGTATTTCACTTCCTAGAATCGAAACAAGTGAGAGAAACAAGGAACCAATTTCAGTGTCCACAACTCACGTATTCTTGAGATGTTGAACAAATACACTGTAGCGATTGGATGAAATAGGTTCACCCTGGTAACCGCTTTTATTGCAGAGAACGACACACGGAAAAGTTAACTCGAATCCTGAGTTACATGAGCACGCATAGTAGTCAGGAGTTCCGTTAACTCATGTCCAATGTATGTAGTAACGCTTGAAGCACTAGTAACATTAAACTTTGCGATAAAATGGGTCAAACAATAAAATTCGCGTTAAACGAAGTGGATGCTACGTGAACATGCCATCTGCTTGCAACTAGCACCGAGGCGAATGAAATGGAACGTAATGTCAGCGATCGATGTCATAACATAGCAGAACTAAATAGTGGAAAACTTCCTTGAAATATCGTACGGGTATTATCTAATACAAGCTAATTCCGATCGGGATGAGTGGAAAACTTTTAGGGAGGCATATTTTCTACTGTGGACGTCCTACTGCTTATAATGATGGTGATTATCCAAGAGTTCAAGTAGTTATACAAGTTTGATGACAAAACAAGGAGCGTAAGCATTTTACTACAGACCTTAAACATACGTATTTTTAAAAGACCAAAGAATTTTATTTAGGTGTAAGTATTGTGCCGACAGCAAATGAAACATAAATTTTCACACCATACACATTTTACTTCGGCAATTTGGCGAGCAATAACAACCTGTACAAGTAACAGTTGAAATATGAAATGTTTGGTATTAAATTAAGAAAGTTATCTATTATTTTCATTGTGATGTTGGCTTTCTTAGAAGTAAGTATTCAAAGTTAGGTATTTAATTTTGTAAAAATAATTGTTTTGTTTACTTGTACTTAGTGTCTCGGTTTTGGTTCCTAAAAATGTTGACACATTACTTAACAAATATTTACGAAATAACCAAACACGCTTTACGTATTTTATCATAGCTAAATCAACAATATTAACCTACGACATAAGCATGATAAACACTATAAAAGACAGTAGCCGTAATCTTATGTCACTAGCTCTAAAAACAATCAAATGAGGGACGAGACGACACCTATAAAGCCAAACAAAATCCATTATTACAGTAGAATGGAACCATAAACAGCCTAAAACACATAACACGGGTCTAACAGCAATATTAAAAGGTAAAGAGGGAACTAGACGCTAAGGGGATTGAAAAAGAAAATAAAAACAGATATTTATGTTGTTTCAGATTTAGCTTAGCTTTTACCATTGCATTGCGACTAAAATTTTATGCTGTAGAGTTTCCATAGGTAGTTAAGATTAATTAAAAATTGTCTTTGTTTTGTAGTTCTAAAGTCGCTTAATCTTATCGATATTAAATGACGCTTATAAGAATTATAATATCTTTGCTTGAAAAAATAATTCAAATATTCGTAACGAAATAAAAATTTTCATTTTTCAACAAAAATATCAGTGACAAAACTTAATTTACTTTTCCACGCCAACCTTGACGCGCAACCATTTTTCTTTGTTTAGAAAATCAACCAAAATCCAATTTGAATTTTGCATTCAAGTCGCTCAGTGAAAAGAAATGGTCACTTCATATGCAAATTATACTTGGGACGAGTCGTTTCAGACGTTCGTCTCGTCTGAGACAATAGTAACTCAATTATGTTTTGTGTTTTTGATTTTATTTCATAACGCGGTTCTGCTGCACCTGTGCAGCGTCTGGGGGAAATTCAATTTCACAAGGTCGAGTTTCGTTTATTTTTTTACTTAAATTTGAAGCGTCACAGTATGAAATTCATATTACAAATCCTTAGATATTAGCCAGCTGTGACCATTAATTTAAAGTAATTTAGCACCTTGGCTTTATGGAGATATAAAAAACTACCAACATTATTATAATGAAAGCACTAGTGCGTGTAAGAACACTAAAAACCTTGATGACAGGAGGTCGAAGTTCGTAGCCCCTTAGTCCAATAACCCCTAAAAAATGGCGCCTAAATCACAACGCCTCCATTATAACAAGTAATTAAATTCGCATCGACCATATAAAGCTATAGGAAAATTAATAAACTCGTTAATGTATCTAAGTGGTAAAACATTATGTTATATAAACCACAAATTACAAACACTCAAAGTTTTAAAGGTTCTGTTCAAATTGTGTTAAATTCAAAGATACTGAACTCTAGTGACCCTTTACAAAGTTTGCCGAAACTTGTGAAAATTATGTTTCAATTACTCCATGCGAGGAGTTATAATTCTGTGATCTTCTAACTAATAAAGTTAGTCGCTCCCTAAATGATATTCAGTTAGTTACGTGTGATATTAGTTTCTGATTCTCAGAATGGATATAGAGATTATTAAGGATGTCACACACGTGTAATAACTTATAATATCCATTTAATTAATATGGCGAAGAAAATACGTAATAATTGTACCAAATATACGAGTACATTGCTCAGATTATGTTTAATCTGAGCAATGTACTCGTATATTCTGTTGAATAGAGTGGTTTCAAAGATTTATTACTGAGTAAGTAATGAAACTAGAAACTTAGTTACTAATTTATCTAAGTACATTAATTCCCACAAAAGAGGACAATTAAATTACTGTTCAATTATCTAAATGTTCTCTGTCTTAAGCTACAATTAAGACTCCATTAAACAATTAATCAACACGTTTAGGTACTTAAAAAAGTAAGTGAAAGAGATGAGGGTTCATCTAACTGTCAATTCAAAAGAGATGTTAATCCGAGGAAATCTTTTGATAACGAATCGATTAATTAATTTTCAAATTAGAAGGCATATACGTAGGTTGAAAATGACTGTCACTTATTATTTCATCAAAGTTTTTCTTGATAATGTGAAATTTTGAATAGAGTAACTTTTAAAAAAGCTGTTTGTTTCGTGGGTCGCGTGGTTGAACTTATTTAGGTAAGTTCTGAACAAAAAAAATTAGTTTATTTTGGAGAGTGATTCCTCCAAACAATACAACACCGGCGAAAAATGGGCAGTTTCCGTCCGCTCTCACAACATACACTTAATTTTACGGGCCGCCGCCTCGTCTCCTATCATTAAGACATTCTGGTCAACTTATCTTCTTTTCATAAGCCATTACGCTTATTTCCCGGAGGATCGAGTTACCCAACTTGTTTGTGATGGGCCATGACACGTTACTTAGGCTTTCATATCCACTACTAGGAAATTCTGGATGACAGCTCATTAAATATTGGTCGTATTTGGGTCATACGTCATAAATATTCTTCCGCGATGTATTGACGTTTATTGGACGGACGTGTTCTGTCAATAATCGGTATTGAACACATAAGTAACGAGTTGAAATAGGTAGCTACAAAAGAATGTACTTATAAACAAAATAGAATTTGAATATAAATATGAATCGTTTTACTCGCACAACTAAGCTTTTCTGTTTCAAATAGTACTTACTATTAGTAAAGTGATATTTTTTTCAGAAGAAATGAATTTTGAAAAGCTACTTAATTAAGAAAACAAGTTAGGTTTTATTCTAGAAAACCGTGGCTTAAATGAATAGAATTTCTAGAGAGAAAATTCCATCAGAAATGTTTAAAAGATTCATGCTTATGTCTACAGCGCCAAAACTGGGTTAAAATAATATTTTCAAACCTAGATATTTAGAACCATTCCTACCATCTTACCTCATTCATCACACTTTATATCTATTTCCTCTCTGGTGCATTTATATATAATATATATATGTATGTAATATTTATTTTATCTATTGGATATCTATTTGTTTATTTTTATTATAGGTACTATCTATTTTTGGTATGTATATGTAGTTATGTATGTAGGTATGTATTCTGTATTATTTGCACAACCCGCAACCATTATTACCTCTTTCTCGTTATTTCTTACCCTAAGGTTGCCTGGAAGATATTGCTACCTAGCAATAAGGCCGCCTGTTGCTTCTTATATTCTTGTTTGTGTCTGTACCTTATATCTTTTGTGCAATAAAGAATATTTGTATTGTATTGTATTGTATTAGAAACGGGCTAAAATCACACAAAACATTGACCAACAATCCAAATGTTACAAAATGTAAGTATCTTTACAATAAATGAAAGGGTCCTTTAATTTTCAGAATTAGGTATTATGGTACATGTCATCTAAGCTATACAAAAGTCATAATGAAAAAGTATACCTACATACAAATCTTCTAATAAAACAAAAATTATTTAGTTAGTCATTAAGGAGAATAAATAATATAGATGATAGTAAACTGAGAACGTAACCATATTTTACAAAGCGAAAAGATCGTCAAGTTATTGCCGATACTAATCAGCAATGAATTCTGTTTAACGTTCTCTCGCCACATAAAGTGTTCATAAAAGAAATATCCTCTATTCGGGCTTGTAGTAAGCGTGTATATTATTACATTATGTTATCAAGGATGTCTTGTAACACCGTCCCCGAGGAGCCTGTAGTTCTAGTTCTGGCGGGTGATGACGTGACGTCATTCAATTTTGATACTTGCGAGATCGTAATTAGGCCAAGCAAAGAGTTTTCCTTCAGTCAGGTTGGAGGGTTGATATTTAATGTGAACTTGATACAGTGTTTAATTTCCGTCCTGCTAAGATGGCTAGCTGATGTCTATTAAGGATTTATGGAAACTAATAGTAACATCACTTTAATCAAAAAATATATCGGGCTCCTAGTAGAAAAAAAAGTGTTTAAAAGAGAGGAACGAGTGAGTAACTTAAATTAGCGAAAAAACTTTAAAACATGGATAATAAATGAAGTTATTTTATATGTATTTAATATAAAATCTCCGGCAACTATGAAATGCTTTTAGTTAAGTTTTTAAAACAATTTTAACAGATAACATTGACTGATATCCGTAAATTTTTTACCCACTTTCTTTATTTCAACTTTAAAATCATGAATTCACAGATAATTTCAGAAAGTCACACTTATTTCCATTTAAAACAAATTTACCGATTGTTTCTCTAAAATTATGACGTAGCATAGCTTCAAGCTACATCAATTTACATGAATACAACACGTATCACGGCTTTGTAAAGCTGCTAAAAGATATTTATAGCTGAATACAATCCCTGAAAAGGTAGTCCTCAGTCGACCCATATGGAAGGTCCCTCGACCCAGTTCGGTTTGGTGGGTTTTCATAAAATTACGACGTGATGGAAAACGGAAACGACATTAAAAACAATGCCTTTCCTCAAAGAATGTCCATTTGTTTTTTAAATAACTTTATGACGCTTTATTAAAGGAAAGTTTTTGGCAGGAGGAAGGTAAAGCAAAATGTTTTCTTTGTTTTGTTACAAACTTCCTGAGGCACTTGATACTTGCAAAACTGACCAAAGGTTTAAAAGCATGAGGAAAATTTATTAGAAAAAATGTAAGCACTTCATTTTGTAAAATTAATGAATGGTCAATTAATTTCATACGTAGAACACCTTTAAAATAATATTGACGTAACATCCTACGTACCTATTAAGAATCTATTTATTTAATTCCAAATTCACTTTATCATAAAACAATACGCCATTTCACCACCTGCCATATTTTCATTGACTCAGTTGAGAAAACAAGTCTGTTTATACGCAGACACCTAAAATTACATACGTAATTCGGTATAAAGTGTCCGAAATACGGCAAACTTGCATTGCATGTAGAGCTTAATTTGAATGCATAAGGTACCTAACAAAAAGGTTTTCAGTACTTTGAGGGAATATTCTAAAAATATTAACAATTAAGTATTTTTAAAGTGCGGGATTAGGTAAGAAAGCCAAAAGCATAAGAGTTGAAAGTCTCAATATATGGAGTTAATAGTTTTACGAATTAAGTACAAGTAGGTACATAAATGAATGCATGTATGACGAGATTGATGAATGTGGTTGAAGTAAAGTAAAAATGTATAGCTCGTAGTCGTAGGCAATGCATTGAGGTACAAAGAAGACACAAAATCCATTGTCACCAAGGAGATCAACAATGCAGTTCACGCGCTAAAAGATGAGTTCACAACTACTACTGACTTCATCATGGAAAATGTAACTGATCTGCAAAAGAAAATTCAAGAAAAAGATGACGCCATTGGTAGACTCGAGAAGGATCAATCACAATTTAAATCGGAATTGTCTTCTCTTCAGGGTAGATTGAACTCGATCGAAAAAATGTCCCGCGATAATAATGTGGAGATACAAGCCGTTCCCGAAAAACCAAATGAAAACGTTATGACCATATTCCGCAAATTATGCGACATAATCAACACTCCTATCCCGGATTTACATGTACGGGCTTGTCGACGCGTAGCGAAAATGGATTCCAACTCTAAAAGGCCTAGAAACATCTTAGTCTCTTTAAACTCGCCACGCTTACGAGATAGTATTATCTCGGCCTGCCAACGCTACAACAAAGAACATGCAAGCAACAAATTGAATTCTATGCACCTGGGAGTGGGCGGAGAAAGTCAAAGGATATATGTTACTGAGCACTTGTCTCCAGAAATGAAACGTCTTCACACTGCTGTTCGAAGTTATGCCAAGGAAAACGGTTTTGAGTATGTATGGGTCAAATTCGGTCAAATTTATATACGAAAGAACACAAGCTCGGAAGCAATACGTGTTAAAAATTTGGAAAGTCTAAAAACTCTTGCTTAGTTAAGTATTTTCTATAAATTACATTGTAATTACTTTGTTATACTTGCTGCAAAAATGGCTTATTGTAGTGTCAATGTTAATATTAACATTATTTTTCACATACATTACTCTACTGCTATGTTTTACATTTACTGTTGTAACAACGTAAATAATTGTTGTCTCTTTCTTTTTTCAGCTCAGTTTTATCATTATTATTAAGCAAGCAATAGGTACCTTTGAAAATAGTATACGTAGATACCTACTATTGTTTAGTTTGTCATTTATGTACTTTTTTTTTAAAGGGCGGTACCTTATTTATCTTTCTTGGTTGTTAAAATAGAAATAGAGTTCACACTTGTTAAATAAGTTGTGGTATCCGTGATTGGCGAAGACATATTACTACGTTATTTTTATGTTACCTTATTTATAGATAAGCTGTGGATATCCTTAAATAAATAAATAAATAAATAAATAAATAAAAAGTTGAATCGTAATATTCGTAGCAAATAGGATAAAAAGGAATGGTGAGCCAAAATAGGACTAGAACCCCGTTTAATATCGATTTACGGCTAAACTCCATTGACTCGGCCAGGTAATCGGATGAGCTAGTGCTTTCATTAGGTATTACAGGGACTCGACTTCTTTTCCAAGATTAATCTACTCAGAATAGAATAATAGGGATCCAATATTATGTTTTCAAATAAAATAAAGATCGGTCCCAACCATTTTAAATACAATATAGGTAGATAATTCTTAATTACGTGAAACACTTTGTACCTACATTCATTAGGTTTGAGAGTAAAAACCACAAAAAGAAATACGTTTCATTAATAATATGAGTCAGAACTACTACAATATTTGCGTAGTGATTTCATTGACAGCGTCTGAGATTTAGCAATATTTTAGATTAATGTAGGCAATAAATAAATCAAGATTCTGGATGATTATCAGAGTGATGTTAACGCGATATGATATGCTCAACGGCTGTGTAAACAATATCTGACGTCAAACTTTACTTTAATATTTGCGTCATTTTCACGTCTGCTGCGTTAATGTGAATTAACATCTACTAAAATTTAAAACAATATTTTTCCAGACAAATTTCTAAATAGTCATACCTACGTATTTTTGGTCATGTTTATGAAAGCACCACCAACCAACACACACCAACGCACAAGGCTCTCTAACCTTTCTTTCAATGTTTTCGGTCTACTTTCAGAAGACACTAATAACAGAACTTCCTTAAAAACAATGACACATAAATCAAGAAATTCTTACTCAGTAATATAATATATAACTTATAGAGTAACCAGATTAGAGAGTAGGCGAAACGCCCACAAAGGAACACCAGAATTTGATAAAATACAATTAATACTATTTAATGTCGCTGTAGACATTAGGCGTGGGCATTATTCATTCCGTAAAAGCCTCGGTATTGAGAAAACCATTAAATTACGACGTACATATCCACACCTAATAAGTAATCCATCAAATTTAAGCCTCTCGCCGAAATAGGTCAGTCTGCTACTGGGTTAATTGATATTCATTGGAACATACCTTTAAAATGTTAGTTTTAGAAAAATAGAGTTTTTTACTAATGTATTAACAATAATCCTCGTATGTTCATAAGAATTTAAGCAATTTGGGATTAACATATTATTTTGAGTTGCTTTATCGAATTTTCCTTTAGCATTGCCTACTTAATATCGCATTCATATAAACCACTGAGGCACAATTTCGTCGTAGTTACTACGTCGCACTTACCCGATCGATTTGTAAGGCCCTACAAACAAATATAATACGATACGTTTGAGAAAACAGTAGGTATGTTTATGCCTCTCCTAATCAACATGTTTACTAAAGTGATACCTACGTCTGACCTTAAAACCATCTTCAAGTAGGTGTAATACAATAGAAAGAACTCTCTATAAAATTGTAAGTTTCAATTTACTGTACGTCAATCTCAGAAACAAATTGTACGAGTATATTCTTTTATACTTGACATAAAATAGATAAAATATTCAACACGTGTATATTTAAAAGCAATATACAAAATAGTTTTTACGTGGTTTTGCGAAACTACATTTTATCTGTGTAAGCCTAAAAAAGGATTTTCAACTCAAAAGATTTCAACTTCACTGAACCGCATATTTGGGGATTCTATTCGACAAATAATAATAGACAACTTTTTGAATTGAATTCCATTTCTTTATTGCTTATTTTTGAATATATTTTATATTTGGTGAAGTAAGGTTTATTCCTTAGTAGTTTACGTGAAATTCGGTGTGACTAAAAATTGCTTACCTATCAGATGTGTTCAGTGAAAGATACAAGTTGTTGTTGTTATCAGCCCATATATGTCCCCACCGAGGGGCACGAGCCTACTCTCATACAGAGAGTGATTAGGCCGTAATCCACCACGCTGGCCAACTGCGGGTAAGATACAAGTGCCAGCTCTTATATTCATTCATGTATAGAATTCATGAATTAAATATAAAGCCTTTCCTCAGCATATTACTCTAATTCAACTGTATCAATTTATGTTCAAACACTAGTAAGCACAACAAAACGAATCGCAAACAAAGTCTAGCCGAACTCTATTGAAGAAACACAAGTCTCACGTCTTGTAACCTTCAGTTTTTTCTGTTACCAAGTGTTTTTTAGGTTAGACCACAGCTATTTAAACTCTCTATTAACAGACTGAAGATAGATGCTGCAAGAAAGCAGGGAAACCGTAATAAATTTGATATTTATTTCATTAAAAGGATTATAATCATCATCATCAGCCCTTTTTACGTCCCCACTACAAGTGCACGAGCCTTCTGTTATACCAGAGTGAGGTTATGATTTCATTAAAATATTTTGATCATATCAATGTGATTCCTCTTAATACAAAATGAGTGAAAAAGGATACTGTAAGACATTTTCTTTTGGCAAACCCACCAGCGTCGAACAGCGAATTCAACTTTGAGAACCTCTGTGTTAGACTAACAAGCCTTAAACCCTTTCCCTGCCTACTAGGCTCTTTCAAGCGTACTAAGTAGAAACTTGACCTTTAGGTTGTAGGCAAATTGCCGGACTCTAATGGTTTACCTGTATTTTCTAAGTATTCTGCCGTAGTCTAAATAATTGGAACAAATCGATTTTGTTTATTAGGTAACAATTCTTAAGCAGGTGGAATAATATAATCCGTCCGCCTACAATCTAACCTTTGCTATGTAAACTGTCAGAGTAAATCTAATCTTCTACTAATCTGGCTTTGAGATCGACTTGATGTTTTTGTATGTACTGTCATTAATCCTGTACAGGGCTTATAAAAAAAGGTTCATATTTTTACCGCAATACCTAGATTACAAAAGTACTTATTCTAGGGACTCACAAACCTTTGCTCTAACTGCTCTAGCCCTGCGGGATTTAACCTGATTTATAACAATACCTTCACAACTAAAATCACTTCAATGAGTCAATATCTCCCAGCATTCAACAGGTCAATAGATGGAGCGAGAGGTTAATCAAATAAATCCGAGGTTTGCAATCACTATAGAAAACAAAGGGTCCATGTAACAGTAACAGGCAACTATTATAGAACTACACTTGTTACGTTACATGAACAATGAAGCCTTGGGAGTCTATACCGCTAAGAACCTGAGAATATTTCTTTGGAACGCTTGAGCAATAATTAAATCAGCTTTGTTAGAAAACAGTAAGTACTAACTTGTTAACAGAAGTGTGAATAATTGAGTAGGTACTTAGATATCAAGGTTTTACTACAGGTTACACAAAATGTACATACCATTTCTACTAAGTACGAAGAAATACCTACTTACCTACACATCTGTACCTATCATTTCTACTAGGTACGAAGATCTTAACTACATATCTTGAGGAAAATACTACAGTTATATAATGTCTTTAAAATGAAACAAGTTTAATTTTTTGCGTTACATAAAGGGTGAAGTGACATATTGGATAGAAACAAAGCAGTACCTAAGTACATAGAAGCATTTAATATGAAATATGCTAATTAGCATCTACATGGTTAATGATGTTAATGATAACGCAGTTCTTGTATACTTTTCAAGGTCTCCGTTTCATAGGGCATAGGTATATAACGGTATGTATATTTATCATTCAAATAAACAAAAATTCAAACCCAGTAGTTATTTGATTCAGGGAAGGAATTTCTATTGGCACCCTAAATAGACTAAGCTTATTGGAGCGACCCCACTGACCGTTCTGGAACCCTTTTCTACTATTCTGGTGTGTACATCACAAGCATACAAAGTTAGGAAGGGTATTTACAACTCTAAGACCTTCTGACAAAATTGAAAGAAGTTAGGCAAGGCTAACCCTAATACGAAACTACATTTCTTTCAAGGTACAATTATTTTACCAACTTCAATTTGGACATCGTTTCAGACTTGGTATCTACATTTGAAGTTAGAAACAAACTCGTTTGAAGAAATCCTTAAAGTTCATTTTACCTAATTCCTGCATACCGGAAGTTCTTATTTAGAAAAGCTCATTGACTCGCCTCTGGTTTGTTCTTCAAAGAAATTCGGTCCGTCAAAACTTTTCCGACTTCTGTATTAAACGGTAGATTCAAAAGAAAAAGGTTTTTTTAGGTTTCTGGCGTATGAGGTAAGTTGTGAAACAGATAAAAATAAAAGGACATGAAAAGTAACTTTGATAAATAAATAATTTTCTGAGCACTTCATAGCTACCAGAGACCACTACTACGCCACAATGATAATTCTTGGTATTATTAATTTGAACTAAGTATTTTATTTTATAATCATAGCCATATTTATTGCTCTTCCACAAAGTTATATAGGATGATAGAATAATATTAAAAGTACATTTTGTGGATCCTGATTATAGGGCGCGGCAAATCAATTTTTGGAAATAGGAATTGGAACTACGCAAGGATGATCTAAAATTTACTTAATTATAATTCCTAAATCAAAACGATACTTTATAGCTCACGTTTTTCGGATAGGTAAGTAGTTGAAGTGTAAGTAATAGGGCAAGAGCAGCAGGTCCGAAAAGCGACGTCTCAGCAACAAAGGTTAGGGTAATTTGTCTGGAAAGTTTAAGTACATCCAGACAGTATACTCTAGAAGTATATACGCTATTTTGACTATCCCTCTAGGAGAGACGCGAAGCACTTATGAACGGAGCTTTTGAACGCGAATATATTAAATAACATTATTTTATATACTTATACTTACTTACCCATCTCATATCAATTTTTTTATAAAATGTTAAACTAAATCAGACTTTCAGTGACAACGAAATCCTCTTCGCCAAGAAGACAGATTAAATTAATCTACACGAATGCATCCGACAGCTCTTTTGTCTGAGATACAAATCTAAAGCACAGATTTAGAAACTTCTAGACCACGCACGAATGTTTTTTCAACATGACTTTTCATTTGTGTCCGTTACGTTGTTGATTGGGTTTTTCCAAGAGTAAATAATCGAATGTTATTAATTTACTTTATAAAACATAATCAAGTGTTCTTTATACCGTAACATATCGATTAATAAAATATAGGTTAGAACGGCCCTTTTCTTGATTCGCTTAAATTAATTCTGCTAATACGCTCCACTTTTAATAAACTGACGGTTTGTCATCTCTTTCACTCTCATTAAACACGTGTGCCACGCTTCCCATATTCCCGCTAAAATCATAAGCTTCTAATTAAACTCATACCTTTCTATAATTGAAAGGATACGCCGTTGATCAAAGCGTTGGAGCAAAGTTTGGGTTGTCGCAGGTACATTGGATAAACATATTGAGTAAGGTATAGACAATCGTTTAAGCATTAATCTTCTTACAAGCACGAGTAAGCTCTTGTTTACTTTACGTTTATTTCAACAAACACCTGTGTCATTTACTACGCAATATCTACGAAGATACATGGTAATAAAAATGAATAGCATAGGAGTTAATTACTTAAGTACAACAAAAATAATACTTAAATAACAAAATTCATACACAATAGCAATGATAAAAAATCCTAACCTATTTAAAATCAGATAAAATATCACGTTTCAAAACAAAACATAATTTTAAATCGGACAAGCACTA
Source organism: Anarsia innoxiella (assembly GCA_947563765.1). Taxonomy (NCBI): domain Eukaryota; kingdom Metazoa; phylum Arthropoda; class Insecta; order Lepidoptera; family Gelechiidae; genus Anarsia; species Anarsia innoxiella. Next base: position 3,305,816 of record OX387404.1, on the reverse strand, counting down.
GACAATCATTAAATATGAATCATGACAAACAATTACACTACAAAAACTTGGCATTGTTTAAAAGTGAGTTTCATTTTGTAGTATTATAATAATGGTAACCGGAATTAGGTATTTGCCAAAACAATATAGTGCAGCGATGAAGAATTAGATGATTAGGAGGTTCCGGGCGGTCATGTCAGTGAGAAAGCATAAGCTAAAATACTTCCGCTACTAAAGGACTTAACATCTTATCGTCAAATCGCTAACAAAAATTCTGAGCGAAAAAGCGACCTAAAAAACAAGCATGCCAGAATTTGCATACCTGCAGTAGGCATTGATAAATTCAATACCTAAAAGTTTAAGATAGTAATTATATCTATCACAATACAAAGTATCATTACGGTGAAATTTAATGTACTCGAAAAATTTAAATAGGTAGATCCTCTAAAACTCTTCACAACTGTATTATTCACACTACCCAAGAATTCATAGTGAAATAAACATCACGTATTTCGTTGTAAACAAGCCTGTTTGCTTAATAACACACTCTTGCATTTATTCCTGCTATAATATTACAAGAAAACAAACCGAAGCCCTCTTATGTTACAAAATAAGACTGATTTTAGGTCACGACGCATAAAGACGTTATGAATCCCATACATCATAAGGTAATTCCGCCTTTTTTAAGAAGCAAAATTTATTGATGAACTTCTCAAATTCTTTCAGTGGGTTACAGGAAAACGCATCGCGTGTTCCCGGCCATAATTTTATTTTTGTAACGACCCGAAATAGAGCTTATATTGAATTAGCGTTCTGAGGGAACAGCGGTCGAGACTTGTTTGGAAATAGGAACAGCAATAAATTATGGGCCTGAATAAGGTATTACATTGTGAAGGTATATGGAGTTTAGGCTCACGCCAAGAAATATCTTTATGTTTGGGTGGGCGGGCACTTAGCTGAAGTGTATTTATCTCTCAGTAAGCATCTGATGAGTTTACATATTTTAAGAGCATCCTAAAAAGGCCAGCACTGCGTCACACCTAAAACTAACATTGTCATTTAAAAAGACGTCACGTTTTTCAATTAATAAGTAACTTTAAAATAATTTTCTGCAATTTGGCGTTACTCAACTACGCAACATATTATGTAAATGGAAATTAATCGATTAACTCGTACAAAGGGAGTGAAGCCCTACTCCTCGTTAAACTAAGTAAACAAATAACAAGAAAGCTGTATCAACATCTTATAAACAACAACATTTATATTTTGAGAACGTATACGTTAAAATAAAATGACGTGAGGAAAGAAAACTTGGTGTAAGTACGAGTAAGTGCAGTGATTGATGACAGTATTGGATTGCAATTTCGAGTAACCGCCGGTTCTGTATTAGAACTTGTGTTATTAAATATTGTAGATTTTTTGACTACCCCGACTGTTGACGGCTAAGTACCTTATATTTATTAGCCGCTTCCTTAAATCTGTGCTATTAGCAGAGGTTATTTACAACTTTGGTTATTTCATTGGCTCCTTGTATCCGAATCATTGACTATGTAGTCTCAGCCAAAGTTTAGAAATTGAACTTTTGTGATACGTACTTTACTTCTCTTGATCATAAGCAACTGCGCTCTACGCTAATTGAACTAGGATTAACCGTGTTGACTTAAATGGATCTAACAAACAGCATCGACAATAAAGTAAATAGGAACCTATATCTTTAAAAGATAACATCTGTAAATGTAACTAACCTGACGTAGAAAGTACAGATAAAATGGACAGTTTTATCTTATCCGCCATTATCGTAACTCGCTATCAAATGGGAAAGCACTTTAGCATCTTGTTTGTTGAATTTACAACTAGTTTATTACTATTCTCAGTACAAATCTGCACTTACAGAAAAGGCTCATTAAGTTATTTTTTAATCAAACATACTTACTGTATTTTTTTAGGGTTCCGTACCCAAAGGGTGAAAACGGGATCCTATTACTGAGACTTGGCTGTCCGTTCGTCCGCCCACCAGGCTGTATCTCATGAAACTTTATAGCTAGAGCGTTGAAATGCACACAGATTTCAAAGATGATGTATTACCATTGTCGCTATAACAACAAATACTTAATATAGAACAAGAATAATAGGTAATTAACGGGGGTTCCCATACAACAAACCTGATTTTTTACTTTTTTTTTGCTCGATATGAATAGTGAATGGTACGGAACCCTTCCTGCGCGAGTCCGACTCGCACTTGGCTGGTTTTAATTTTTGACAATGACAGTGACAGCTATATTGTAATGGAGGTTTAGTTTAATGGACTGTCTTGCAACTGTTAAAAGATAAACTACAAGAAAATGTTCCAGGTACGGATTAGAATCTTAGCCAAATCCATTAAGTTTAATATAGCTTTAGGACCATGAATATTATTTAGGACACCTAATTGGGTATGCAGAGTGGTTTCTACCGAGGACTTAACAAAACAAGGTACAAGAAAATTACATTAACCATCTAAAAGTAAGATGTAGTTGGTATTCATGACATATTTTAAATATATTACCTACAGGGATATATTTAAAATACATACTACAGACCATAATACTTTTGCATAAAACTGAATATCTGTCGCCAGAAAACATGATTGCGTTCTCGTAAAAATCAGTTATTGGACTATGAAATAAATTCTCAATTTTACCATTTTAGTGCGATATTTAAATATGAAACAGTAATATGGAACAAAGTAACCAGCTTCAAAAACAAACAAAAGAATCCAACTAGCTACCTAAGTACTAAAATGCACATTTTTTTTGTGTTCTTTGACCTATATCCGAGTAGTGCTGGACTGTCGAAGTTGTTTCCAAACTGTTGAAATACTAAAGCGACTGTCTTGGCTAAGAGTAGCTGTTCCATTGCTTTATAAATGTCTTTGAAATTGTACATGTAAGGTTGAGAAGACTAGTAGGTATCTTAGAGTTAGCGTTTAAGTTTGGTTAAATAAAACCAAGTACTTAAGGAGAATTCTAAACCGAGGGAATGTAATGTACAAGACAGTGATGAATGTGTAAGAAAAGAAAGAGTTTTTTGAATCGTAGCAAGAAGAGGGAAGTGGTATCTATCTACCTACTCCTATGGAAAAGAGGTACATAGATATTCCTGTCACATCATTTAACTATAAGTAATGTCTTATGTGGACGAAAAGATTGCGTTCTGATTAAATGTATATTTATCGTTAATTAAAATAGTACATTACTTCGGTAAATTGCAAAGTATTATTCTTGTATCAAATACTTTCATCCGAATCAAATTTATCTTAATATGATAACGTCTATGCAAAACCATTTCAATATTAATAAACTAAAATCTGACTATCAAAACTAACACAAGTTTTCATTCTAAAAGACAAAATAACAAAAAATCGGTAACAAAAGCATACTTCCTCATTTTCTATTTTTACGTAAAATCGACTATCAATCTTCTGTTAATTTGCTTTCTTCTTTCGAAACTACGAAGACGGATGCTTCATGTCCAAATTAGATTCCAAAAATAAATAAATAAAATGTTGGCGAGTATATTACGAAAAAGATATCACTCAATATGTAAGTAAGACATGAATTACGATACTCAAGCATAAGATATACGCGTAACATTTTTACGGGCAGAAGGAAGTTTTATTTGATAAACAGTCGTTCGTTTAAATGAAAAATATTATGGTAAAGATCTCGTACTACGATAACTACGCGTGTTTTAATAATTTCTACCTAAAACACCATTCCATTTAAATATGTATTACTTAGGTACATTATTTTTGACAAGAACCGTAACTTGCATAAATAAATACTTACCTTTAAGGTTTATATCCCTTTAACATAGAGTCGTATATTTTTTATTGTTGTCAACGAAAAGATAATCTTAGGTTTAATGACGCAATGGTTATAATTAGGTACGGTAAGTACTCTTTTTGCAACTGGCTGTAAACGTTTTAATTTTAATTAAAAGGCAGTAATCAAAACTAGTACGTAATTTAATACGTAGCGAAACAGTCGAATTATGAACATATCGTATAATTTGCGTGATAACTAAAACAATAACTTTAATTACAATACTCGGAAAACCATAATTCTGAATACGACCCCAGGTGCCGGGTTTCCAATATTATCTCTACCATCTTATTACAATCTCGCTTAACTTTAATTCAGTACGCAACAACTTAGATCTTCACATGAGACGCGATAACAGTTATATTCGTAATTGGAAATGCCTTACAAAAGATACACTGTGTTCTTTTTATTAAACAGAACCCCAGGTGCAATTCAGGCAGGACTTAGAGCAACATTTCTATACTTACATGATAAGGATGTCCAGGATACACTCCTAGATAAACAATTTTTAAACCAGTTTAAGGATAAAAACACCTTATTGCTCCTTGATTAAGCAATAATCAAGTCGTCTTAGTTTTTTTTTTTTAAGCCGTTTAGCTACCATATCCTCGTTTCGTATAATATTTACTACTCATTACTTTTTATTGCATACTTTTTTTTCCTCATCATTTAAAACGATTTTATCTTTACAGTACTAAACACGTAAAGCTACGTAGAATCTTTAATAGTTTATTATTTAACGGTGTATGTTAATAGCATCACGCATTTCCGATAATTTTCGTATGTTTCAACAAAGTGTGTTTACGTGCACCGTCTATAAAATTTTACTGATAAAACACATTACGCAGTTATTGGAGATCAAAGAGAATTCTTTCCGTTAAATTGGCTATCATTTGGATAAATAAATATTGTAAAAACCTGTAAAAACCTGTAAAAACTGCATTTTTACGCAAAGTTTGTATACAACTGTCAGTCAAGACGTGAATGTTTCCCGTGTTTACAGCTGATCGACGTATAAACAAACTTACCTTAAGATTTGTAAACACTATCACATCGACGCACAAAACGTTCGATTCAAAAACAGAATCCCTTTGTGCACTCACGATTCGAAAATGGTGAACGACACGCGATTTCCGTGGGTTAAAAATATTCGTTCCTCTTTTAAAAGATTGGGTCGCGTCAGTTTTGTTGTATCGGAGGACGAAGGGCGTGCGTCCTCGGCGGCGGGTGGCTCTCAACTGACGAGCGAGTTGACTTGTGGCTACACGAGTGCAGCCGCCAGGTACCTACTTAACTAACACCTCGGCGAATGAACTACGTTAATTGAAGCGGTATCAAATGAGACATCTGATGACACTAAGTGGTGCCTCTCTGCCTACTTTAGAATTTTAGGCAGCGTTACAAAATTAGCATCTGCTTCTTAAGACGTCCCGACGTTTTAAAGACGGTTAATAAGAGATTAGAACCTTTGATAACAAAATTACATCGAAAGTCGTAAGCCCTTAATTCCTTTTAAGAATCAACGATCTGTAATTAAGTTTTGTTAAGAAGCCGAGCGAAATTTCAAACAAAGAGATTAGAGTGAATCATGAAAATGAAACGTGTTTGTTTTTATGATAGTGTCCCAAATCTGGTAACAATTTATAAACCGATGACACGCGTTCAAGAGTTATTCCAAAACTTTTGCCAATAAAACAGATGGTATAAAATTTCCTTGGTCATGACCAGCCGTGAACTGTTTTCACAGACTTGGCAAACAATATGTTAACTGAAGGAACGATAAGGGCTGTCACTGTGTTCCGGAAGGTATAAAAGACTATGTGACTTGAATTTATTTGATCTGTTGAAAAGAAGACTTGATTTACAATACTGATTCAGCCATGTCCTGAAGTCTATAGCTAAACAAAATAAATTTTGAGATTCACGTACCCAATATGAAAGAGAATACAATACCAACTTATGAAATTTCGTACGACGAATACAAGTTGTTCAGATTCTTTGCTATATGTCAAAAGAGTCTGTTGTGTTGGCAGTTAATAATCGCAGAAGGTCTTACAGTCTTCAATTTAACAATACCTTTGCATATTCGTTCGAGTTAAAATACCGTCTTCTAAACATACTTGATCAAATACCAACCCGTGATGACTGGTCGACTCGACCACAAACAAACACTAAGCACCCCCGCAATCGATACGATCAGAAAATTGTACAGAAAATGAAAATTTCATGACACAACTATACGAAACCAAGGCTGGCACGACCATTATTTCTAACTAGCGGCCAAGGGCGATGCGGTGTGCCAGTGTGGAAACTACAAGCTCTGATAAACCCATTCTCATTTCATACCATCTGCCACTAGCAGAGCCACTTGTAGGAATTAATTTCGCTTTTACTACCCCGTGGAGAATCAAAGAATGAAACTCGAGTTAACTTAATCGAAATGAAAACGTCAGAATAATTTATTAACCACAAAAAAAATTTTTGCCAAAAAAGAAACAACTTCAAAACGGAAACTAAAAAGTATGAAATAAATTAACTTGTACAGCAAATTTCGAGTTTATAAGTGATTAAAAGTAACATAAACAAATACATAATTATGCCTTTAATTTTTTTGAAGACGGTGCCAAGTAAAACAATAACTAGATATACCTAGGTAATATAGGTACTTGTAATCAATCTTTTTCACATCTCAAGGAAACAGGTGGCACCGTCTTCAAAAATTTTAAAGACTTAATTATGTATTTGTTTAAGTTACTTTTAATCACTTATAAACTCGAAATTTGCTGTACAAGTTAATTTATTTCATACTTTTTAGTTTCCGTTTTGAAGTTGTTTCTTTTTTGGCAAAAATTTTTTATTTCTCATTTTTTAGTTTCCCTTGACTGTCCTTCATTTTCATTATCAGACCCTTATTAACAGTCACAACCCATTTAGATGAAAGGTCTCAATAATATAAGTTAATCAAGCCCAAACACAAAGTACTTGCTGTAAACCGTTGTCGAGTTCCGTCGACTGCATTTCCGCTCCATTATCAGGTCAACGTCAGACCCTCATTAAACATTAGGGCTTTAAAATTCTTATTATTGCATAATATTAAGAAACACACTAGTCGCGATGCAATTTTTTCGAGTGTTTCCCTCGATATCTCCAGGTTTCCACCATCAGGTCCTGGTTTCCTTACCATGGGACCACCCTTGGGATACCCCCTTTCTAACAAAAAAAGAATCATCAAAATCGGTTCATGGACGACGAAGTTGTGTGAAGAAACATAAGAAACAGACTAGTCGAAAATACAATTTTTTCGAGAGTTTCCCTCGATTTCTCCAGGATTCCATCATCAGATCCTGGTTTCCTTACCATGGGACCACCCTCGGGATACCCCCTTTCCAACAAAAAAAGAATCATCAAAATCGGTTCGTAAACGACGAAGTTATGCGTGGACATACATAAAAAAATATATATATATATACGGTCGAATTGAGAAACTCCTCCTTTTTTTTGAAGTCGTTTAAAAATACGATACCTACTTAAAATGTCAATTAGAATCATTTTAACTTCAACAGTTTTTATCGATGTCCAGCCACACGCCATCGACAAACTGATCGATGGACATTTCCCATATAAACATCTGGGTAACAATCATTTATCCGATAGTTCTCCGGATATTTGCACAGCCGTACTACGCGGTTAATACTTAAACAGAAGGAAAGTTCAAAGGTTACCTGTACACAATATCCTGAGGCTTTATCTAGGGCCAAGGGCACTGCAGCGGATGCATCCGACTCTCTACGGATCGCGTTCGACCGTGAAACTTTACACCTAGGGGCTAATCGTAGCCTGGTTGAGAAAACTGTGACGCCTCGCGTATAATTATGGTCAGGCTTCATTTGTTTTCAAAGTACGAGCACATTAATGTTTAAATGAAAGGAAGTTTCAAGACTTGGTGTAATATTATCGCTTTTTGTTGGTTATGAAATAAATAGAATAGTCAGTATTGGAGACTAATGAAAAAAGCTAGTTAAGAGGACGCCTGTATTTCTTTTGGAGAAATAGATAATGTCGAAGGTGATAGGGTGGTAAAAAGTTTATGAGTAGGTACTCAGTATTGAACTTATGGAAGAATAAAGACAAGCGAAGCCCAAACCCATTTAAAAGACCTTTGCCGGATTTATTAGGACTACAGAAAATAACTCATTAATCCAAGTAAATAAGCCTCAAAGAAATATATTGGTAATAAGTCAGACGAAGTTATGTCATTCGATCGCTTCTAAGACTAAGTTCTCATAATCTATCAGTGTTACATAATGACGCTAGCGCCAACAGCTAAATAGCTTCTTAATAGGGTTTAACGATAAATAAATGTGTACTAACTCCTACCTGCTGGGCGTTTTAATGAAAATTCTAAAAGGTAAATCGAACCAAGGTCACCAAAGTGAAAAATTGAAAATTCGTTTAATTTCACGAAAGTACACAACTATTTACGTAGGATTAAAATTAGAATTAAGAAAAAAGTTAGAGAGCCCAGATGGTAACCTGTTTTATAGATATTTGAGTTTTTCCTTGCTTATCATTTTCTGCTGAATCCGCAATGACCATGCAAACCTACCTAATCATTTTGTGCCATTGTTGAAATTATTAAATAAAAATTACTAAGTAGCTACGATGAAAGAGCACAAGAGAAAAGTAAAAATTGCGACTCAATTCTACAGATAACTCAAGGTACTTTTCAGCGACGAAGACCTATGAATACTTCAAAGCCCTACCAACGTTTAAAGAAGCCCACTTAAAAATATAAAAGCTAAGCATTAAATCTAAAATTTATATAATATTAAAATTGAAAAAAGCGGTGAAAATTCCACGAATGCTTACTCTGCTGTTGTTTTTTTTTGCAAATTTTGGGAAAGCACATATTTGAATGGATAGATGAAATGTTTTAATCTGTAATTTCTTCGAAAAGTAAGACCTTTGCTCCCAATTTCAAATGCCTATTTGCTTTTCACTGTCGAAGCTCGTTAGTAGAATAATAATAATAAGCTACCTAAATGTGAAAGTGTAATGTCTGTGTGTGGGTGTGTGTGTGTGTTATTGTTGAAATTTGAACCAGAAAGAACTTTCCTTTAAATTAGTATTTATCGAAATATGTAGAAATTCTAAAACCTCATTGGTAAGTACTCGAATCTCCGAAAACTATTTTAGAACCGTTCCACCTCGGTAAATTGAAAATAATTTATTTTATATTGCGTAATATCAAAGGAAACTTAATAACTAAGTAAGTAGGTATTATATAGATTAACTTGACAACATTTCAAAGAGGTATTTAATTAACTAGTAATTAATACCAGACTTCAATGTGACCTGATGGAATTTCTCATTACTTGGTCTTAAATCTCAAGTCTAAGGTAAATCTAGTGCTTTAAGTGCGGTGAGCTGATTAATTATAATTTGCTCAGAATAAATCGAGTGACACATTTCACCTGAACGTTTTTGCTTTTAGAAATCTTCAGGCGTAATGTCTCAATTTATTAAACGTTTCTATCTCTTTGTGAAAAGGTAAGGAATTAGTAGGTACTAAAAGGTATTTATTACTTTTCGTCTTTAATCCAGCTTTTGTCCTAATTGTACTTTATAACGTTGACAGACCTTAGAAATAAAATACGATTCTAAAAAATCTTTTTCGTAGCTCCACGTTTCTGCTAGCCTAATAAAAAAGCTTCTGTACCATTAAAATTAATTCAAAAGAATACGGTATTAAATAGATAATTAACTTTAGCAGCCTAAAAGGCAACATAGATATAACTACACAAATGAACAAATGAAGGAACCCAATTAATTTTCAAATCAAACTGAACAGCACAAAAACAAGCCAGTTTCTATCGTCCATTAGACAGAAATCATTTGACTATTAACAGTTGACTTCAGTACCCGCGGATTGACTAGACGAGCAAATTCGCGAAGCAAATGCTGCTCGGCCGCTCAAAGAGGATCTTGCTATACAACCGATTTAGGTAATCCACAAGGACCTTTCTTATTTGGCTTATAGGTATGTTAGCTAACGAAGGCACTCGTCCAGTGAAAACGCGGCTGGAGAACAGAATTACGTAAATATCATAAAACTTTCACGAACACAGGTTACAAAACTGTTTCAAAAGTCGCCGTAAATGAAACCCTTTGAATGAGGTAAAATTTTTCTTGATGGCTGAGTGAAAAGTTCGTCAGGTAAGTACCTAGATTGAAAATCTAACTTTTTGTGTCGAATAGATTTGAAATCTCTCTGAAACTTCATTCAAAATCTTCTATATAATAAATATCCTCAAAATAGCTACGCCAATAACAAGTTCAAACATCTAGAAATAACTGTTTCAATAATGATAAATTGAAAATGATGATTTAAATCTAAAATAGAAATATCTAAGTAGCCGACCACGAAGATACCCTAGACTAAAATTTTAAATAAACTAAGCTTTGTTTCAATTCAGTCTTAGCACGAATTGTCTATATTTGATCTGGAAATTCTATTACTAGCGACAAACAATATTTGTGTTCCACTTAACCTATTTAATATGTAAGCTTGTGTTATCTGGGTGCCACGAATACATTTAGTTCTAGCACCTTCAAATGAGCATATATTTTGTTTGTGTGATGAAGTAATATAATTTTGAGACCCTAAATTTACGTGGAGAATAGCCACCTACTATGTTTCAAATTTAATGGCATACACGTATTCATTTGCATAAATTTGTACTGTATTTATTCTAATATCTTCGGACCCTAGTAAGTTTACCTACGTAAAGCTACGATATTGTAAAACTATTTAAAAACTACCGAGAACTTTGTAGACAAATTTGTAGACAAAAAAACCTGTTAACAAATCAAGTAGCCGAATCTATTTGAGAAATGTGACTCTTCAGTGACGTTTTGCTAGTCACACTACTAGAGGTTCTGCTCAACCCAAAGAAGGGACGAGAGTTATTATGTATTTGTATTGTGTGCTTACCTGTTGCCATAAGTTATTACGTTTCTCTTATATTTATTTGGAAAGGCTTGGTTTTTTTTTTTGCAACCAAGCTTTTCCACCCTTCTATTTCAAGCCACATTGCAATTTAAATATGCGACCGTTTGCATTCTACTAACGGTCCGCGTGTCAACGACCGTCCGCGAAGGCCGCACAGTGACGTCATACCCATAGGAAATGGATGACAAACCGACCATAGACTTGTATGGTAAATAGAATTAACAATAGGTTGCTTGTTGCGAGTTATGTCATTGGCTGATGTATTCGTGTTTTGTATAAATTGAAAGGGAAATGAAAGGTAGAAGTTACTTTACTAAAATACAGGGTGACGTTGAAAACAATAGGTAGACAAATAAATAAATGTGAACAACTATTACAACCTATAATACTCGTACATACTATGGGAAGACCATAGGTTAAGTAGATAATCTATAGATTTCGATTAAAAAGTTGTGTCTATACTTCTACAGTTGAGTAATTTTGATAATTTTAAACCAGAGGCACATCCCTCAGAATTTTCTTTTCAAGCATTTTACCCAGCCAAGAATTTAAGTAATCAATATGTTTTCTGGATTTTACAACTTTTGGCACAGCCACCAGTTTCCTTGTTAACATTTTCAATTATCAAGCGACGTCCAGTTATCTTGGCGAGCAAGATATTTTCATTCAAGCTGATTAGGTATTCGTATTTCATTCAGAAGAACTTTTTAATGTTCTGTGAAGTTTAAAACTTTATTTTTACGTTTCCTGTGATGCTTTTTAGAATCGTTTCAAGTGTAAAAGCAAATAGATATTCTTTTTTCAGCATCAATTAAAGAACTACTTTAATGGTTGGGAGTTGACACAAACGAACCGCTTATGAGGCTTTGCAATTGCAGTAAAATAATTATTTAATATTCAAATGGTCCAAAGAAAGACACTGCCCATTTTCTACAATCCTAGTAAAATTTCCGCGACAAGACTTTGTAGCTTTCTCACCTCATTATGTCCTCATCCTTACCATGCTTTAGACACAAGACAGAAATACGCGGAAAATAGACAATCCTTGTTGTGAGAACTGTGTTAACTATGATCTTCTTTCGATACATACTTGTGATAATAAGCATGTACCTACTTGTACGTAACAAACAACTTTTACTATGGGGCCATGGTCGAAATCATAAAAAAGAAATTGTTCCCCCATACTATCAGCTGATACATTTTGTATGGGGAGTTCAAAATTTTTTGAATGATTCCGACCTTGGTCCCATAGTAAAAATTGATTGTTATCACGAGTACATGAATATCCTCTTCTATCGTTCACTAATTCAAAGTCAGCCTATATAATTATATTCTTTAACAACGGGTAATGATAGTACCTACTATTTATAGCCAGCACCATGTAGCAACATTTTCCCATAGCCTGTGGCATATACTGCATGTAGGTAGTATTTTTAGAGAGACCCATTTGGCTACTTGACGCCGGCAGTAACTATCCGATGCATTATTGACACGGCCTATTTTAAACGTATGTTTATTTTATTATCTATGTAGAATTTGCTTTGATATGCAGGTTTTATCGTACGAGTGAGTAATATATTATTCAAGCGGACCAAATGCAATGGCTCAATTTTCAAATGAAATATATTGTGCACAATTTATTTTGAAGGTTGAATAAATTTGACGCGGTTGTGGTATTTTTCAAGTGCGCTTGTTTAAAGTATTGCCATCAGGAAATTTTTATGTTTAACTTTATTTTATATTTCCATTGGTTTTAGTTCGTATTAATACTGTTATTTAAAACAAGTGACGAAAAGATATCATTAACTTTTCCATTACAAAGACAACTGCGACGACAAAACAGTATTAATCTTGGCTGCCTTTCTATTTAACATTATATACCTGTTACCATTTTCTATCACTAAAGTAAAGCAAATTAACGTGCTCAACTATTACATTACCCGTCAACGTCAAAAATTAAATTCAAAGGTTTATAATTTATAAAACCGGATCAAATGTACAGAATGCAAGTTTTAAACGTGCAGCATGCAAGGTCAGAACCAGGTCACCTAGTTTACTGGCTGGAACTCCAGCCTTTCATGATAAATACGTCACAAATACACTACATCTGGATGTTAGGCAGCGCGATAAATCAAGAAACGTAAAACTTTAGGTTCATTCTTTTTTAAATAAACTAAGTGCCCGTGTCACCATCTCCAGATAAAATTTAACTGACAGATAAACCTATGTCCATTTCATAAAACATGACTTTTTAGACAGAGCAGGTATAAAATAACTGTTAGATATATTAACACAGCCCCTAAGTTTGTGAAATAATTAATACCAATATAACTTATAATGTAATTAGCTCCATAAAAAAATGCCTAATAGACAACCAACACATTTTCTTTAAATAACTTTGGAAGAACAATTTAAGAAAATAACATTCGTTAGCTACTTTTTTTTACTTGTACAACAAATCCCTTTTATACTCCGAAACCAAAGGTTTTTAAACTTTGCTATCAAACAATAGAATTGTTTAGTGTAATATTTCAAGTAAAATGAAAACATTTAGGTTTACAAAGCAAATAATTAGGACAGTACCACGTGTCTATTTTAATGTTAACTATCTTTGTATATACCTAGACGCGACCTATATCAGGGTAACGACTACTATTAAAATTATAAAAAAAAACCAACTATTAAAATAACCTAACCTTTTTGTTAAAAAAAAACCCGACTGCGTTTAAAAAACGCATTTTTTTATTTTGATATACCCAGTGTCCCTCTCACTGTAAATACGAATCTAGAGACCTCAGTCTAAAATCCGTCAAGCCGTTGAGGCTGTAGGGCGTGCCAAAGAATTATACATACATAGGTAACATACAATAAAAACATACTCTCGAAAAACATAACCCTCCTTCAGGCGCAGTCGGGTAAAAACCCAAAACTAGTTAAAAAAATACTCAGTACTTATTTACTTTTCGTAACCAATTTAAAAACAAAGTAGATAAGTTTAGAAAAGGCTCTACTTTGAAGCCTTTTGAGTTAAATTATAACTTTGAGACTTATTTAAACTTCGCTTACTAAGGTAAATTTATTTAATTTTTCAGCTTAAACACAGACTATACCAATATAATAATATATCTAGCCTATACCACAGAGAAACACAGTAATGAAGCTAATCGTGAAACTAATCAGTTAGGCAAGATTATAAGATGCTATATAAGACCATAGGTTGATAGTCCAAACCCATGTTCCATTAGAAATGTTATTCAGATTTACGTGTAAGTAAAATCACTGTGTTTTAGCTTAGAACATCCTGTATAAACAGTAAAAAAATAATCCCAAAAGACTTTTATTATATTTCCCAAAGCGCTGAAAACGAGAGAACAATTCTTCTATACGTATAGGTAATGTTAGAACATAAAACTTTTAACAAAAGCCAAATTAAGTAGGTATTCGTTATGAACGATAGGTATAAAGGTTCCTTTCATATTCACAATACGCGCTTTTGAATTTCTTTCATGTAATCATTCATATTAAAACCGTATAGGTACTTAATCATAAGATGAGTAGGTTATAATTGATCCATTTTCAACCAAAATGTTCATAGGGTTTCTGAACAGCGCTATTAAAAATTTTGAATGGAAAAGTATGAATAACTTATATTGAAAATAGATAATACAAGAAAAATGTAAGTAATTAAAACTTATAATATTAATGGCCTGTTTCACCATCAACAGATAAAATTTATCAGTCAGATATATTTTATGTCTCTGTCTAAAATGTCATGTTTTATGAAACAGACATACTTAGGTTTATCTGTCAGTTAAATTTTATCTTTAGGTGGTGAAACGGGCAGTAAGTTCATCATCAAGGTCATATTTTTTTATCGTGGAATCACTTGAAGAAATAAATACCTACTTAGCAGCCCGACAATCATAATAAGCTTTTTTTTTTTCTTTTTAATCAAATTTTTGACGAGGCTTCAACCACTGTAAATGGCTATGCCAGCCTCATGGGAGCATTCAGTTATTTATAGATCATATTACAAAGCTTGGCTTAGGAAGCGATAAAGCGCCATTGCTCTGCTGGACAATGGTTCTGACAACCAGCAGATCAGCTGGACAGAATCAACACACCCCATGCCCACAAGCCGGGCTCTCAAGTTTGCATTCCGAGCACATTCCAGCATAACATGAATTAGGTCATCTACGACATTACAATTAGAACACATTGGAGAGGGCTTAAAAAGCTTAAAAAGGTTTTGTTGTCAACCACAACTAATATGAAAGCTTCAACACCTAATAATGAAACCTAATGTCCGAACAAATATACCTACATCAGCAATATGTAGGTACCTATATCAATAAAGCCATTTGCTTCAATAAACAGAAACTAATTACACGAGTTTAATACAACATTGCTATTGGCAGAAACGTCAATAACCTGTAAAAGCCATTTGAAACTAACCTCAGGTTACAGGTACTAATAGGCTAAATGGACTAGTAAGTACCTATGCATAAGAGCTATGTCAATTAAGAAACCTTAAAGCTTAATAATAGCTTAATAGAAGCAGTAGTAAAATAGTTTTCTTTCTTTATTTCATTTCAAATAAATTGTGTTTCCCAATTACCCAAAAACTTCCCCAATTTATTAGTATTCCATATGTAGTCTTTAAAGGAGGTAGAGTTAAAAAACTTAAGCCAGTGTTCTTTACGCGACAGGTAGGAAAATTTTCTTTTAAATGAACTGATATTGTACCTTCTTTAAGTATTAAAACTCACCGGTATGAGGTGTCCCAATCTGATAATAGCAGCGGCAAATTAATAATAAAAACACTATCCAAGATATAACTATAGGTCCGTCTTGCACTAGCACTTCCATAGTTCACTTTCAAACTTCGAATACTATGTCACTGGCCGGAAAAGATTAACGGAAAAAATCTGTAGCGAAAAAATAAATTAAAATAAGTATGAACAAATTTTGATAATAGATCTACTGTCATTTGTTTTTTTCCGAAGCGTGAATGAATACTGAATGCAAGCGGGTAAGCGCGGGTCGATGTCATTTAGCCGACACTAAAGAAATGCGTGCACAGTTTGGCACATGCGCACGCGCTGCGATCCAAATAACCGGCAAAACGTGATTTAATTAGCTGTTGTTTCGGAAATTTACATTTTAAAAGTTCGAACACGCATCACTGTTTTAAAAGGTATAATTTAAGAAAGAAAGAGTGTTTAATACATTAAGTTCGAATTTCAAAAGTTTTGACACAAAACGAGCGTTGACAGTTACAGTTTGCGTTTGAATGTGTCGATAAATATATATCGGATAAGCGCACGCGCCGACCCCACGAGTGCGACTGACCTGCATGCCGTAGAGATGGGAACAGATTCAATATTGTTCAACAGTTATTTTATCCGTTGTTTTTAATCTGCCTGCTAATTGCTTTATAAATAAATACCTGCTTAGGTAAAAACATAGATTTTTTTTATATCAGATCAGAGTTTTGCTAATTAAAATGTTTTTAAATCGACGAACAAGGCTCAAAAAAAAAACAAGTCTATTAGTTTCTGACTGGATTTCACAAACGGGACGACAAACAAACATGACAATTATTATCAAATTACAACTCCTTTCCTACCCAAATTTTAAAACATACCATAAATACGAACTTCATCAAAGTTAATAGAAGACTAAACTCTGACACTTTCCATGTTTCAACTAAAAAGCTTTCAACACTGTAACTCAAGACATCCGTCACTAGTCTGAACACATGTTAGCGGTACAATATACTCGTAAATGATAACAAAAATAAACTACACCTCCCATGAAGGAAAGCTAACAAAAAAGTTGGGTAATTATAGCAATGACGCTTGGTTCAAGATCAAATAGGATTTTCGTATGTTAATGGATTAATAGTATAACACGTCGGAAATATCTGCGCACCTCGCTGGGATCCGCTTTTCCCCGCGCTTCCCCCGTTTTCGCCTATTCAGTACCGTGACGAGTACGTACGAGTTGCATGACGTCATCAAGCCAGGTCCGCAGATATTTCCGACGTGTTATAGTGAAGTATTAAAGGAGTTTAGAAAGAACAGTGCAAATGTATGACGCTAAAGTTGAATAGATCTTAAGATTGCATTTGGGGTGCGCGAGTTTGGTCTGAACTATATAGGTAATGATTGCTTGAAAATATTCTCATATAGTTATCCGTCGAATATTTCTAAGTCAATCATTTTGTTTTCTACCATTTTGAACTCAAAACAAACAACGCTCCGACCACCATTGTTAACACACTTCAGTAAAAGCGCAGCCCCATTACTGATTAAAAAAAAAATCGACGTAGATAAACAGTTTATAAAGCTGCCTTTTATTTTGTTCACAATATCAACGATTAACAAATTACTGAATCAAAACAAGCATGAAAATCGTATTGGAAGACAAACAAAATAAACCTTTGAGAGCTGATATTATTTCAAATATTTACCTTTGAATTATATAAATAACGTAACCCGAATAAATAATCACTTGAATTTGTATGAAATACGTGTAGCTTCAAAAAGTGTATTCATCCTATTTAATTTTTGTAAAAAATAAGAGATAAGTCCTATATAACGGTTTGCTTAGTTTACTTATCAAGGACTAGGTAAATATTCTTTCTTAAAATGTGACAGAGCATTTTGTCTAAATTCAAAAATGGTAAAAAAAAATACGAGCAGTCCTTGTTCCTAAGTAATGTTTTGATTCTCAATTACCTACGTCTGATAATTCCAAATCCAATTAGAAGTTAAATAAACATTCTTAGAAGAAAATTTTGAAAGTCGATACTGAAATCAAGAATTGGTTACGTATACAAAGTTACTTTACGTAAATATTTTCTTTCTCAAGCCTCAAAACAAGATTCGACTTCAAACAAAATTATGCAACGAAAATCATATTTTCTATTTTCCTTCATAAAAATATAAGATGAATTTATTAACACGAGAACCCGCAGAGGAGGAATATTTCAATACAAATTGGGAATGAGAAATGAAATGAAAACATGGCCGCGAAATAAGAATACTTATGATTTGTTTGTTTATACAGAGGTTGCCGTAAATAATAAATAATAATCAAGTGGCAATCAAAAAGTGTTTACTCGAAAATACAAGTAAATAGAATATAGATGGAAATATGGGGAAACAGATTGGAAGACAAAAGTGTACCTACCAATTATTGGCACAAAAGGGTAAACTGTTTACCTACTGGATCAATTTATTTGCTTATTTAATTAAACTCACTAAAAACAAGGACTTTTAAATATGTTTGAAAATACAATATAGTTATTCATCCGAAGTAAAATTGAAGGATACTACTGTATTACGGATTAAGCTAAACAATTTTCTAGACCTATTTGGCACATACTATTTTTAACACATTGGTATAAAGTATGTTTTAGGTAACTAGAATTACGATACAAACAAAACACCAAATAAGATTTACATTAAGAGCTATTAAGAGCAAGTCACGACCAAATAAATCAGCAATATTGACTTCCTAGTAAAAACATAAAGACTCTAATCATAAGTGGAGCGTGATTCACGAACGTTTAGCTTTTGGATGTATCCTCGTGAAAGGGCAGATTACCTAGTCGGCCTTGTAGAATTATTCATACTATGACATCAGGTTAATAAACTTATGGCATAACAGGACGGAATATGGTCTATTTTGTTATATTAAAGATTATTAAAGTGGAATAGGTACTTTGGATACCAATTTATATCCTTCTTAAAAAAAATTGTTTGAAAAAGGCATTAATGCTCTCCTTCAGTGAGTGAAGCTTTCATATAATTTCACAGCGATTTCAAAATCCGTTGCAATTTAAACTTGTTCATAACATTACCGTTTACGTTTATCAAAAAGTCATTTAACCTCTTTTAAAACGAAGACAAATTCAAACAAACTTCAACAAAAGCTGTCCCATTTCAGTTTCGCTTAGACAGTTCAATTCGCATGCATTTCGTGTTTCTTCCTTTGCTGCGGGCACGGAGCACGGGCCAATCGTAAACTTCTATTACTCGAATCTAACATACTATTTACTGGTCAATAAAAAACACGAGCCACGATCCCTGGTGGACTGTTCACGTATTCAGGGCTGTTCCGACCTTTGGTAAGGTACCCGCATCATCTCTAGGTAATGGTAAAGAGATCGCAGGGTAACCTTGATGTGGCCGTGGGTTGCTCTCCACTATTTTATCCAACCTTCACACATAGAGCCCTTGTTGCCACTTAAAAAGGTACATGCTGATATTTTCTACTCAAACTTGTGAAAATGAAAATAAGTTTTTCATGTGTCATCGCCGTACTAAGAATATGTAACGAGTACGCTCCTACTCAAATATTAAAGTGCCGCGAACTGTTGATGATACAAGGAGAGTTCCAACGAATATGAATTAGCTTTTCAGGAGAAAAGTTGTATGAAATGTTAATGCCTTCTTTAGGTAGTCTTTTGTACAACGTCGCTGTAACGTAAAGCTACAGCGGAACCAAGGTCGAAAACAACAACTTCTTGTGCATTCCAGTAGCGACTTTCTAGGAAATGTTCCCGAGTGCCATAAAAATTTAATGGGCTACTGTTACCCCGTTTTCTATTAAGAAAATGCTTTCAGAGATGCTCCTTTTAAGTTCGCGGTACGTTTATTAAGGTAAGTTTCTTATTTTATGAGTGCACTTGGTAATATCAATTACAGTTTCCTCAACAAAGTCAGTTTTCGAGTCTTTGTTGACGGAATGAATAAAATTTGCACGTTTATCAGGATTTGTACTTATGTTTAATTAATGAAAACTCACAAATTGACATGCACGAGCTAGTTTTCATGTTATTTGCAAGGACGTGCTAAGTGGAGGCCAGGACCTCGCCATTTGCGATCCTGGCTCGTTCCCCTGACCTCACAGAGTGCTAAGCCTTGTGTCATAAAACGTTATTACTCGACCCACAATGCATTTCCCCGGCGGTGATTTTAGTACTGTAACCAACTGGGAATTTCATTGCCTTTTGTTTAACAACTGAGCCTTTTTTTCTACGCGAAAAACAATTTATTTACAATGTTCTTAAAGGCGTTATTTGATTGCAAATGGATGAATAAATAATAAGTCATAAAAACACAAATCAAAAAGAACATAAGGAACGCAATAATAGTATAAAGTTATAGTAATATATAGTTTGCGTTTAATCACAAGTGGGCGTAATGTTCATTGCATTATGGAAAGCTAAAGACTGAAATTCATTAAACAACAATTTATCTGACGATTGCAAAACGTCGTTAGTACTTATGTATAAGTTGCCTTTAATTTTCGTATAGGTACTTAAGACATAAAACGTCTTGTACCTTTTTACAATAAACGCGAAGGCGGTTTAAGTACCATCTAAGTTGCTCGAAACAGTAGGTATGAAAGTTTAAGTATACCTTGTCATTTATGCAATGGTTTGCACTTCTAATTCTATAATTGCGTATTATTACCTACCTAGTAATTAAAGTATACATTTGGCTTCTGAACATAAACATATAGCAAGGAGACCTTATGTTAATGTTCAAGACTTCCTTGTATCTACCTAAAGTTAAAATTAAGTTAAAACTACTAGTTGACAAAATTCAATATTGAAGTCAGCACGTAGGAAAACAGCCTTGCCCCATATACCAGGCCGCCGTGAAAACCCCACGTCGATAATGTATCAACGAGACGGCTCCTAGGCGATTACCTTTAAATAATTCATAACATACTCGACCAACTAAGTAGTTAAGAGAGGTCTAGGTAACTCTGATGAATTTCTGCTCGCCTGGTAGTTATTAGTTATGTTAATTGAAGGGTGTTAAGAATAAGAGAAACAATTCACTAAATTATTCATATAGAAAAGCATAAAAAATGACGTCGCAAAGTATTGATGGAATTTTCAAGGTTTTGGTTAAACAGTACATAACAATGTGTCATCCTTTTTTATTCCATTAGCAGAAAAGGCGTGCCGTCTTAGGTCATCTATTCCGAATTTCTGACTTACCAATGAGAGTCAACGTTAATTTTATTGGGGCTTTAGTTTAATCAAACATTCCTTCAACTGGCTCTCAACTAAACATAAAGAAATAAGCTGTATTTTTCCCAAGAAATATGGCGGCAAGGCTACAAGAACTGAATAAATAGAGGTTGTTAGCTAAACGTTTCTACTTCTGGATTCACAAGTATGAGAATTGTAGAGTAAGTAATTTGTCTGAGTGCAAACACTTCTAAGTATTGATTAATAATGCAAAGATGCTGTGTTATTTTGATGAATAAAATGCAGGCTAAATACCGCAGTGAAAATTTCTCTTCAGTTCTAATTTGCAGTTTCTGCGAAACCGTAAAAATGAGAATAAACTTTTTATAGCAGGAAATATCTGGACGTGAGAATTATTCGGGCTGCAGATATGGGAATACCTATAGTTTTATGATCTTGCTTCCTCTCTATAAAAGTAGGTAGGTATACAAAACATGTGACTAAGGTTAACGACACAAAAACAAACAACTTCCTGAAAACATGGCATATAACTGCAGGACGACATTTTTTTTTTTTACTTTTGGTTTTGGTCCTTTGTTGTTTTTTATGAATAAAATTATACTCTTAAGATTGCACCGACTTAAAAAAAATTGTACTGACTCTAAAGCATTCCAAAACCCAATTTCCAAGACATTACACGAGCGCAAATTTAAATGCAGATCCCACAAACAAAATTACTTCGTTGTCAAACTCTGTAAACGTTGGTAAAATCAATTTACCCATTTCTCTTTATACAAACATGTATGGTATGTACATTGTACAAAAAGCCAGTTTCACGTTACATTGGATGAAGAGTTAATTTATAATTACGTCGATGCGAAAATGATAGACACGCGTAACTTAATTTCTGTGCAATTTATTTGCTAACGTGTCGTTTTTATTGACCATCGCTCGATTAAAGTGTTCAGTTTTATTTACTTTCTTGCGATTTGAAGTAGTTAAATACGATCATAAAATTAATTTAAACAAAATAATTTGACAAGAATCAGGCACTTTTTGGAAATGGCCTTCGTCTAAGCATATAAGTAAGTCGAAAAAAGATCGATTAGGTTTAAGAATAGAAAAGACAGCCTGGCATTTTCATGAACTTTGTCGAGCTGACATATAAAATTACCATCAATGAGTTGCAATTTTTAATAGCGTAACGTTATTAATAACGCATACGACAAAAGCCTCAAAAAGTCATGTGACTCATGTGGCTTGGTATTGAAATAGCTTTTTTTTTTTGTTACATCTATAGAGAAAATCGGAAATATGCAAATTAAGCCTTATCAGGCCTGGGACTTCAAGACGCCTGAGAAAAATAAAACGTTTTCGATAAGCAAGAGAAATGGTATTCACAGCATTTTTTGCTCTCGTTTGTTGCTACGCACCTCTTATCACATTTGGCTTGACATTCGCATTGTCATTGGCTGCCGGGTCATCTGAATCAGAGATCAAGGCTGCTGATTGGCCCATTGATACCACAGGTGTGATATGTCGCAATCGTTTGATCGACGAATACGGGCTCGGTCACGGCCGTACAACCGGCCGAAATAGATGAGGTCACCCTTAGACCTTTGCGAATGATGATGCATAGGCACAAGCACCTATAAATCATCATTTGCAAATACTTGGAGGTATAAAGAGGCATTTGGCAAAATATTTAATAAAAATACGGAACTATTAGTGTGGTAGTACGCGTTAGTCATTGGCAGAATGGGCGATTTGACATTTAAAGGATAAACTTGTATCGTATGTAAAATAAAATAGCGATTGTGAGGTCAAGATTATGCGTAATCAACGTAACGAGCATTTTTTAAGAGAATTTAAACTTCCACGTTCCTTACCTACATCACTTGTTTTAACTAAATGTGCAACAATTGGTTAGATACTCATCATGGGTACCAACCCAGTAGATTCGCTGGGAAATATAGTGCAAACTGGAAAATAATGAAACTGAGGCACTAAGTTGTTTTGCGTGGGATATGAGTACCTACTGTTAAACTTAATTACATGATCGAGTGCTCTAGAAAACATTTATATTACTTAATTTATATGCAACTTCATATCGGACGGATCCACCACTAGTAATTAAAAATAACGTAAATAGATTTTATTGTAGCTAAGCACTGCGATAAAATAGACTATAAAAAGGCTTAAGTGCTAGGTAAATTGAAATTACTTGATTAGGTACCTCAATAAAATACGTAGGTATTGGACGTCTTAATGTAAATAGATAACTTAGTATTTTATAACCCTGTAAAATGCAAAAGTATGGACGCAATAAACAGTCGTAAAAGTCCAACAACGTTTTCATTCGTCAGTATAATCTTCAGATTGTTGTTGTCATCGTTTATCTTGTAGTTAATTTGTTCCTTCGGGACGTCTAAAATGGAATGCGACTGAAAGATTTCGTCTCGTTATCGTTTCGGACATTTATTTTCTAAAATCATGTGCCATTTACAGACAATGTCTCCAAGAATAGTTGTAATTACGATAATGCTGTTAGTGTCGAGATGCGAGAGTTGGTGAATGTTTGCAATAAGTTGGCCGAGTCTCTGCCAAGTTACATCCAACTTGGCTGGGGTATAATTCCTTCGGGCCGTAAGCATTGGACATATTTTACGGGACTTATTTCACAACTGTCTTCTTATAAGACTACAGATAATTCCCTGATGGCAGCGTGGTAGAATGAAAATATCTAGTAAAGCATATACTCGTACATCTATTTAAGAAATATAATCTATTGAGTACTTAAACGTATATATAGAACATTGACAAACAAAGCTAAATATTTGAATAACCCATTAATTATTTATTATACAATATCGAAATGAGCGTTTGTATCGAAATTTAATTACACTAATGGCTGACTGAATTATTGCGTGATCTATCGTTAACTGACAAAATGACATTATAACTGTCGGAGTAATGTTCTAGTTTATTGTTCTATTTTATAGATAAGTTATAATAGGTTACACGATATAAATATTGTGCGAAGACGCCTTAAATAGATGCTTTAATTAGAATAGCTCAGTATCTCCGGCAGTGTTTCAATGATTTCATACAAAAAGTAGCACGGACCGGACTCTTTTCATGGACAATTAGAGATGGCGCGACGATCTGGATGCGTAGCTACTTGAAAAACTGGCCAGAAGTTGCCTGAGTTAAGGAAGCATGGAAGAATGCGGGGAAGGCCTTTGCCCAGCAGTGGGACACAATACGCTACTAAAAAAATCAACGATGCTAAATATTGCCATCGAAAACTTTAAAAATCAATCTACCTATTTCTATAACTATTCCGCAAGCAATTAAAACACCTAAAATCACAATTCAAAATATTTTATAAGAATTTCGTAATTGAAAAATGGAATATCAAACTTGTAACATTAATTGTTTACATTCATCCATAGTTCGCATACGTGGCGCCTGTCGAACTAACTAGCGAGAATACTTTCTGCTTGAACGGATGAAAACGCGGTGCTTGCCCGAACAAAATGTCAGGAATTTAAACGAACGTATAACTCTTAATAATGGCCGCTGTTAACGATAGTGATGAGTAAATAAAGGAGATTATGTAAAACGGTTATAGATGAGGGAAGTTAGACTTTTTATAATGTCTTATCATCATCGTAAGAGCTAGTCCTCGCAAATAATAATAATAATGTCTTCTGAATCCAAATAAAGTCTACCTGTTCGTATTGTAACTAATACCATACAGATTAAAATTAATTTCACTTCAAAAATATCGAGTTTTCTTTTTATTACACCTAAAATATTTTGAATATTAGAGGTGCCCAACCAGCAAAATTGTCCTGGAATCCAGTTTTCTAATGCTAAATGGACTTAAATAGCTCCGATTATGGGTTTGATGTGTGCTACTGCGCTTTTAACAGTTTTAATAAATGCCGTTTTGACTTCAGTATGTTTAATCCTATAATTTGAACTTATATCGGTATATAGAAACAATTTCATGGCTACTTCTGGATCAGCACTCCTATAAAAGCTGTGAACAAAACTAATTGCACTTAGGAGTAAATAATCCTGTAGCTCAGACTTATATGCGCCTATAAGATTACATATCAGGAGCACTTTAATCTTAAATTCCTCTAGAAGCATTTACCAGGAGTATATACACTTAAGTGCAATCGCTCCTTTTACTTATACTTATATCCTCATATAAGCTAATATTTTATGGTCAATATAAGTAACTTCAATTTTAAGTATTGAAAACTATTTATATTTTTTGTCTGATTTTAGAAGCGATTTTATATCTACGATTCAACGATTAATAAAATCATTAAGATTATATATCACGCAAGAAAATAAGATGTTTTTATATAGAATTATCATAGGCCGTTATAATCTTACGTACACTTACAAAGGCATTTCAGAGTAGTGTTATAGTCTCAGTAATCTTAAACAATCCTGGCCAAAACTCTTATAAGATAATTTGTGCTTAAAACGACCTATATAAGCAAAAACACGCTTTATATAGTTTTGCAAATTCTGGTATAGGATTTGACATCAGCTATGAAGATTGCAACTAGTG
Source organism: Anarsia innoxiella (assembly GCA_947563765.1). NCBI lineage: Eukaryota > Metazoa > Arthropoda > Insecta > Lepidoptera > Gelechiidae > Anarsia > Anarsia innoxiella. The sequence continues at coordinate 3,280,371 of OX387404.1, read as the reverse complement.
TTGCCACTCGATAGGCCACTATCGATAGCCTATCGATAGGTCAAAAAACATGTACCCTATCTATAGCACAATCGATACTATCGATAGTATTGCTCTCCGATATTGAATACACAATCGATAGTGATCTTTTTTTCGATAGTATTGCATTCAGTAAGCAGGTATAATGGATGGTAGATTCGAAATTGCTGGCCAACTGACTGACCATACTTACTTTATATTCGTCCGTCATACATTCTACCACCCATTATGCCTGCTTACAGAATGCAATACTATCGAAAAAATTATCACTATCGATTGTGCAAAACTATCTATATATATATTAACTATATTGTGTATTCAATATCGGAGAGCAATAGTATCGATTGTGCTATCGATAGGGTACATGTTTTTGACGTTTAACAATCGATTGTAAAACTATCGATTTTTCGACAACACTAATTGCAACTAAGATTGGTAACAATATGGCGTCGGTTTTTGGGTTTGAGCACATGCCAATATAGAACTAATATTACTTATATTGGTGCTAAATCAGACTTGACAATGCTCATCGAAAAAATGGCACCTATTTATGTTATTTTTTTAGAAAACTATTAAATAATAAAATGCCAATAAGTTAGATACGAGAGGCGCTTTGAATATTTAATTAAAAACATGCCAAAATATTCAGTAAATTCACATTCCCCTACGAATTTACAACAGACTAACAACAGAAATCTTTTGATTTTGTACTATGGCGGACAGTTTAATAAAATAAAATTATTTAGTATTCATATAAATACTCAGTAAAGCAGTTTAACAATTTCTAAATTGACAGAACACAATCTGACAGATCACAAAATGTGAGCTTATAGTAGGATTGCGAGGCTCAAATTCATCTCACTTTTTCCTATAACTTACTTATATTGGGATTTGCAGGACTAATTGAATTTACGTAATTCTATTACAGTAGCAATATAGGAGTAAACGGTATTGAAGCAGTCTAATATAAACAAGATATAAGTAAAAGTGTACTTATAAAGTGGGCCCTTTTCCGGGTTTATATGTGGATGTAAGTCTCATATAGTCCTAGGAAAATTGATCCTGAAGAGAGATTAAAAACCACTTTTTGCTAGTTGGGTGGTTGAATACGTAGCCAAAAGCACCTTCATAAACTTCGATACATATTTGTGTACTTTAATACCCAAACGTTAATGAGTTACCCAAATCAGTGTCTTATTTCATGCAATTACCTAGCGCAGACTTTACGTGTGATATTAAGTTATAGACTTTATATCTAGTCTATCTTTACATCTAAGGATCTACTAAAATTATGTCTTCCTTTCCTAACTTTTCAAGACAACCCTAACATATGCTAGAGCACAAGTGTGGTTCTAAACTAATAAAATGGAATAAACACTCACTATCATCAAGTACAGAAGCCGGCTGGTAACGTTTCGGCGTGCTCGTACAAGACGACTGCGCTCGGCGACATGGCGCGCTGCATTCGGGGACGGACTTGCGCTGCAAAATAAAATAATAATAATTTATTTAATAGACGTACTTATAAGAGAAAGAATATAATGAAAGGGACAAGATACCTATTTCTTAAAGAAAGACCTCACAGAGAAGTCATAATTATTTTAGTATAATCTCAACTAACTTAGCTAAGTTTCTAATCTAACCATTAGCTTTTCTTAGCGATAAAACAGTTGAATAAATAGCTACTAAAGAAATGTCAACCGGTAACAGTACATTTGAGAGAATTTCGAATCCTTCTTTGATCATTAATTGATATAAGGTATATTTGGTATTTTTGAACAACTTTTTTAAGAGAGATCCATGTAAACGCAGCAACTTAAAATACTAATTATTTAAATAAAACTCGTAAATTAGCATGCTTTTTACTCTTACATACTATAAAATTCGAAATGTACATTTGGAACTTTATTATAGACCTTGCAAAGTCCTGACTGAAAACTTTTTGCATCAGGGACCAACATTGAAATTGCGAAAAACAAATTAACTGCTTCGGACATAAATTGGTCGGTTGCCTCTGTTTTCGAATTGGACCAAACACTGCAAACCTTTTACGTCTATCTTGATTAAAAAATATATTTGTAGGCTTTAGGTAGATATAAATTTAAGTACCCACCTAAGTACTTAGGTAACGATACCTAATAAGAACATAGTTTAGAAAATATAATCACGAAAACGGTAATAAAATTACGTATAGTTAGAATGTGTTGTTGAATAATAAAACAGACTCTTAGTTAGATTAATTAAGATCCCTTGTATAATTGGTCCCTTATGCTTTTGAAAAAGGTACCGGGTACGTGGGAGTAAGTAGGTTGGAATACATAAACTGTTAGTTTCCGAAAATTTAACGCTCGTCAATCTATAACTATACCTTTCTAGATCAGGAATTAAAAAAGAACACAAGATACTTAATGGACAATTAATTTAAAAGTCTTTTCTGCATCTAGACAAATACACACTCATAAGTAGAAAAAAAATGTATGTGGTCTCATATATCGCGAACTGATACCTAAGTATTATTTATAGCTATTAATAATCATTAAGTGTCGATCAATTGGTTAATTGAATCTATTTGATTGATGATAAAGACCTCGAGGAAAGGCGGATTAATGCCAATTGGTCTTCGTTTCCGTTTGTCTTATTTATCAAGTGAAACTATTGTCACTTATTATATAGATATAGAGAAGGTGGTTTAATACTAGCTTTTTTTTGCAAATATTATCCTCAAATTACGTTAAATAAAAACTTTGAGGTTTTTGCCTCCGTGAACCGTTATTGGAAGTTATAAGGTTAGATCCTACAAATATTATGAACGTTATTTGTGTGTCATAGATTTGGATGGATGGACAAAAACCACTGAACAGATTTTGATGAAACTTTACACTATTGTAGCTGGCATGTAAAAATTAGACCTGGGACATATGATATTAAGATTTTGTGCAAGATTTCTAAAATTTGAGGATACATTTGTACGAAGTCATGGGCAACCTTTAGTAAGAACATAAATCACAATGCAAAAATAACTTATTTACAATAATAACAAGTATTACACGAGTAAATAAGAAATAAATATTTCTAAAATGCTAACTTACCACTCTAATCTTATAATCCTTGAAATAAATCCTCATGTTGACTCATGAAGCTTATGATTTCACATAAAAACCAAGAGTCCATAAAGTATATTCGATAATACAGTTTATTGTTCGCTACATTCACAAATGCTATAAGAGACAAAATTACAAAATAATGAAAGATTTTATTTTGTATAAGTTACAAAGTAAGTAATACAAAACGAAATAACCAAATAAATTGAGTCATGAAATGTGTTTGAGAAAATGTAGGTACGGCAAATGGTAGCTCAAAGATTAACTGAAAGATATGATTGATTTAGCAGTCGTCATTGCATCAATAAAGTTATTGGACTTTGTTTAAAGTGTTTGTTAAAAATAGACAATAAGATTTATTTTAAACATGAAGACTTGCTACAGTAAATTCTTGTCAGAACACTGTAAGTAGGTACCTACATTTAGCTCAAAACGTGGCGTGTCAGGCCAAATTTTTACATTAAATATTCATTTGAATAAAGAAATACATTAAATACACATAAGATCATAACATATTCATCCACGTAAGCAGATTAAGACATTAGCAAACACTAATAATGATTTAAAACCCTTCTAGGCCGTCTAGACACTAAAACAAAATGCGAAGTGCCCTAGTTTTAAGCTTAATAAGACCTGACAATATCGCAATATTTACAACATAATAAGTGAACTGTAGATAGGCTGGTATACCGCAAGGACAACGTTTCCAGATAGAATGTCTAATGCCTATCTACGTAGGTAACCTAAACTCCTACACAAATGCAAATCTGTAACACCTCAATGGATGTGCTTGCAATGGAACCTGTTTTAGAACAATCAATAGTAAATATGAAACGAAATAACACGTTTCAATGGGTATGAGTTAATTTATACGCACAATATATTGTTTGAATTGACGTGTTCATAAATAGAGACACAGTAAAACTTAGGTAACTATCAGAGACAAAAAAAGCCGAAACAGCTCAAGAATATAGTAAGGTTTAAGCTAATAAAAGAACGAATCTCTGAAATCAAAAAGGCAGAGAGGCACAATAATATATGTCACTTGATGCTTTAAAAAAAACTGAATACCTATAGCGTAATGGTATTTTCTAAAACATGAATTTACGAGGATAATGCAATCGATAATGTAACCTAGTAAGCTTATCTCATTAGATTCTATAGAAAATAGACCGCGATTCAATATAAAAAAAAAACCTTTATCTACTTAGCAATACAATATTTCAAAGAAATCCACAAACAAATTAAGGGAAATATTGATTATCTTACTACATCTACAACGACGGTAAAAACCGATTGAGAATGATGAAGACAGAATAAATAATACGAAACAAGATTATAAATAGTACCTTTGAAATTATCGTAATAAATTTTGCGATAATCGGGATGAAAATCGATGGACAAAATCCTATTTTAGTTAGATACACGAGAGTAACATTGAAAGTTGTACGACAGGCTGATTGATGAGGATTCAGAAATTTGACTAATGCGTAATTACGTAGGCGGTTTAGTGAATTTACTTAATTTCTGTGGTCTATTAATAGATATAATTCTCAACATCGTATTGTGTGTTGATTCCAGTAGTCAATTAGTCAACTTACTTCTAAGCAAATCCAATCGTCTCTAATTGTATAATACCAATTATTGGATATTAATTTTCATTTCTTCCTAAGATTTCAATGGTTATGCATAATTGAGATATCTAATAATGGTAAATTGAGTAGCGCCACATGAGTGCTGTACGCGATCATTTCGTCGAAAATAAAACATCAAGTTTTTTTCGAACACATAGAAGGAATTGCAAGCAAGAGAGCAGGACTTTACTCACTATAATATAAACCTTTTGTGATAAGTTCATAATAGCTAAATCTTCTAAGCATTTATTTCAATAAGTAGCCATTATACAAGTCGTCAAAGTTCCACAACCCTGACCTAAAAACTGAAGCAGCGAATGATTGATCGAACAAAGGGTTTATCTCGAGACTAAATCAGATAAATGATTCAAAAGATTCTTGTTGACTTTCTTGCAGACGCTCGTCAAGATGCTATTGAATAAAATACTTGCTAGATATGACGAAAATTCTAATAGATTTTGACTTTATTAATTCGTAAGGATGGTGACGGCCAGTAGCAGAAATAAGGGACATAATATTATTTAATTTACCTATTTAATTTTTCAACTGCTTTTGTTTTCCTAAAACGAAAGGTAAACTATTACTGTAATGAAGCATAAACTTTAAATATCCATTCTGCAGTTGGCTGTAAAAGCTATTAAACTTATAAAGTCTTCATACGTTTTGGAGAGAATCCCTTTTATTGTAACGAGTCACGATAAAACTTTTAAAACTAGTCGTAGAATTTCAAATCCTAATCCAAGATAAAGGTCACAGCACACATATCAACTAGGAAAGGGAACGTCACCGTATCGCCTTTCACCTCGCCGTCAACCAGGCGTCAACCTAACGTATGCATGTACCCGAAGCGTATCAGCAGCTCCTGTATGTCAACTCGGCTACGGCTAGGCGACACCGCCCTTACGGCTCGCTGACCTGGTTGGCACCAAATCAGTTTGAATCCTTTTCATCGTTATTTTGTGTTTTTATCTAACCTCAAAATTCAATAAAACTCACGCGCAACACGAAAGGAAGTTGCCTTGCGAATGGCGGGCGGTGGCACGTTCGGTAGGCAAGTCGCGGGACGGACAGGGGCGAGGGTGGACGAAGAGCCGTGAGCTCGCGTACGGAGAGACGTAAGCGCGGGAACGACGAGCCGTAAGCACGGGAACTGCAAGTTGACCACGCGCCGCATCGCGGTTCGGAGCCTGTTCCGATGCGAGGCTATTACGTTACGATGCCGATTAGTGTGCGTTGGAGTAGGGAGTTTCATACAAAGAATACTGAACGGCTCGAGGCGATACGGTGTCGATCCCTTTCCGAGTTGATATGTGTGCTGTGACCTTAATAGTAAATGATAGTCAGGAAAGCACGTTTACCTACCATTTATTTTTTCCAATAAATATATTTACAAAAGCTGTAATCTTTCGTATAATTATAATGAACAAACAAACATGAAAATGGAGGGTCTAAAAATACACCAAATAATTATCGTATCAAGTCTAGAGATCAAATTACCAAAACGAACTGTCTCGACACACAATTTTGAAAGAAATGAAAGTTTTCGCAGCAAATATACAACCTTAGCACTGTCATAAGAAGACGCGGAGATAAATTCCAGCCTCCAATACACTATGGGGTAAACGCACCTTAAATGGCCAAGTTCCCTGCACGCCGACAAATGAGAGCAAAGGCCCCGGTTTCTTTACCCTAAACGGATCGTCTTAACATTTCGAGGTTAAGAACGTATACTTAGCTTCTGTCAACCACAATTGCGTTTAAATACCGCTTAATTGACATCAATGAGTGAGGTCGGAAGAAACGAAACGCTAACCGGAAACAAAGTTCAAGGTTCCAAGACGAATATAGAAAAACGAGATAAGGAAACGAATTATCCGGTTTCGACTGTTTTCTCAAGCGAAACGAAAATGTTAACGAAAAAATTGCTAAATTTTCTTGCATTGCGGAAAAAAACATTAAATTTCTTTCAATCATCCAACACTCCTTCTCATAAAGAACCAAGCCAACAACCACTAAACATTTAAATTCAATAAATCAAACTAAAACTTCACAAAAATAATACATTAAATCTTGTTGTCGTTGATAAATCACTGGATGAACGAACAAATTGTTGAATATATCGCGCGATGCGATGCAAGCGCGTCGGGTTTGCAACTGGCGGTGCGCCTGCGTCTGGTACGCTCTTTCACTTCCATTCGCACGACACCTTGCAAAGCCGAGTTTCTTAGCCTTCAGTACATCGATATGGATTTATTGATCAATACATACTCTAATACAATAATTATTCGATAATGATCAATCCACAGCAGCCATTGTGAACTGTGATTAATAATCTCTACCATTTGTACAATCGAATGGACATAATATAGACCAGCTCATTATTTCTTTGTTAATAACGAAATGTAATTAATAAACAACAATTAGCTAACTCCCCTAATAAAAGAAAAAGACCTAACCTACACGAAGTAATTTGAGTACTTAATTTGGTCCCAAAAGCGACGACCAACCTAAGTTTCAACATAATAAAACTAATTATTATGTAGTGCATATTCTTTTATCAACGCAATATACTTAATTGACACTAATGAATAGCCAGTACGTTTCCTTTCTTGGAAATTACAAATGCCCACTTTTTCTTTCAAAATTAAGTGCTAAGTACAATGTTTAAAACTAGCCAAAAGCAACCAAAAGTAAGAAGATAAATCTACAGCACTGACAATCTTCTTAGGATTATATTTCTAAAATCTCTCCTAGATTTAACATTCACATGAACGTAACTTAATTCTAAACGCCTAGACAAAACCTGTAGCCTAAGATACTTGTTTTACAAGTAGATACCGCTTCAAGTACAGTAAAGATACATCTTATTCATAGTCAATCATCAATGTCCGTTTATTACTTAAACCTACTAAGTCGTTTTGATAACTCTTGCGTAGTTTTGTTTAATCGAGTGATTACTATTTGTTTATTTAATTTCAAAAGATAACATAAACAATGCAATTGAATTTTTCGATTGTTTAAATCTTTCTTTGTCTAATGTTTGTCATGAAAACAACTGAAAAATAGGATTGCAAGAAGTTACCGAAAGTAGAGACTTCACGACAGAAGACAAAACTGGAGTAAACTAAAGAAAAAAACTATTATTGAGATAAATATTAAGTAATAGTAGGTAAGTAAAATAAATAGCATTTTCGCTTTCAAAAACAAATGAACCATCAACGAAAATACTTAAATAGCGTTACAATAACAGATAAAATCGCTTTAAACGCCACATATAATGAGTAGCCTTCGATTAATTACTCTCACAAGCTATATAAGACAGATACTAATAGCCACATCGTATCCATACGTCAAATTTGTATCAGGTAAAGGCATCTTATGCGCCAATGGAGTGGCTTTAGAAAAAATTGTGATGAATCACGCAATGTTTTTGTGCAATAAAGGCAGTTTGCAAACGAGAAGTCGTTTTCAAATTAATAAAATAGTTGATTTTAAGTTTAAATTGTACGCCCTAAATGTTCTTTGCACTTTTTGATGCACTTGTGATATTTTGTAAAGGGACAGAGTTGATACTCGTAAAAAAATCTCAATGTTTTGTTAGACTTGATCGCTGAGCTAAGCTAGGTACATCTAGTACCTAGGTTTTAAAATGAGTAGAGTTAATAACTAAGGATTGATTTTGAGAAAAAAAGGAACATCGTTTTAGTTTAATGTGTTCAAATACAGTCTTATTTAATGCAATAACTCAATAGTCAGTGAGTAACAGAAGTTTCAATACGGTTTGAAACAAGCCTAACCGAACAAAATGTTTGCCGTGACAGTTATTAAGATGAAACGAACCTGTCTTCTAAGATAACTTTATCAACAAACATGGTCTTCATGAATGAGTACACATATCAGTTTCCCACATGCATAAAATAACTTTTTCTACATTAATGTTTTTATATCTGATATTTATGTGGATCTGTAAATAAATTATGATTAGAATAATGGACGTCGATCGATAGTTTACCATACGACAACAATCAACGATAGATCGAGCGTCTTGAGACATCCTTACTCGCAATTACTAATAAATAGGCAAAAATTAAAAGGTTATTACTATCATTTACGGCGTTTTAGACCCAAAACCAACCACATATTTTCTCCACAATTATTGAAAGAAAATACATTTTTTTACGTACAAATCGAATACGACAGGCAAAAGGCAAACAACAAATTGCGTTCTGTTATTCTAAATGACTTGTTCAGCGAATCGGAACCACTGGTGTGCCTTCCTATTAAAAAGAAATGGAAATTGATAAAAGGCCCTTGAAAACTGTTTACTTTAGTACCAAAAGCAATGTGAATTGCAATTTATGTTCTGTTTGCCTAGATTGCTTTTACAAAATTGATTCTGTAGGTTTAATCAGCCAGTAAATCAATGTTTATAATGAACGGCTAATGAGTTTTGTTTGTCCTTTGCATAATGGTTATTTGGAACGAATTGACATTTAAAATTATCATTTTCAATTGCAGAATGTCTTTTGCAGGGTAACCCAATAGCTCAAGCAATGATATAGATTCATAAATGTTAGGATTTATTAGAGACTAGCTGACCCGGCGAACTTTGTTCTGCCTTAGACGCCATAAATGAGCAGATTTTTGATTATATTAAGTAATTTTAAATTTTCTAATTTTCCGCGCAATTTCCTTATTTTTTTCTTTCATAAGAACCTGCTCCTGATAATAACGAACAGAAAAAAAAAAGAATTAGCGAAATCGGTTTAGCCGTTCAGGCGTGATGCCGTGACCAAGGGAAATAGGGATTCATTTATATATATATATGTCGGAGAACAGCTGAGATTACGTTCATGAAGGATATTTTGGAACCATTTGCAAACTCTTTACTGCTAAAATGCAAGAACTGGCATGTTTCTAACTGGTTGTCAAGTTGGCGCTTTCGTATTTGAAGAGGATGTCATGGGTGATGGATGATGGTTTGGAGATCGATGGAAACAAGATATCGGAAATCATCACGTATACCCTGTTACTTGATAACGTGATTGCAAACTACACAATAAAGCCAGTTTGTTCGTTACACGCCCACTGTCTTATTTTAACTAAAAGCTTAAACGCCACTTCTGATGACTCCTCGCCGACATCAGAAGTGGGATAATGACCATGTAACTGAACAAACTGGATTGACTAAATCGACAAACTGATTAAAATGACGAAATTAGTGTACCGTGGCGAACCTTGCTGGAGGAACAAAGTCAAATTTTTTTTTCGCCCGCATCCATGCTATAAAGTGATATGCTCCTGCCAGAATTCGATCCTGACAAAACGAATGTGTATGGCTGCACTTACCGTGGTGATGGACCTAGCACTGTAAAAGCTACCACTGGTGCTATGTAGCATTTGGTGAGTCGTTTTCATTTTGTTATAACTTTGAAAATGAGATTGAGCTATCTTTACCGAATATGCAGGCTGTTTTCGCATATAACCAGTAAAATGTTGCTGCTACATAGGTTGAGCCTATGTAGAAAGTTTTTTTTTTCAAATGAGTAACGTATTGAAACCCAACATGATTATGATTAATCAAATAGAAAATTGTATTGTTTGCTTGTAATGACTATTTTAAGTGTGAAATTTTGATTTAATTGTTTTATTTTGTCAATACTGGTTTTATGACTTCGGTTTGCACATGTTGGAATGTAGTCGTAGCTCCGGTGGTTTAGCCGAAGAGTGCGCGGTGTGCATATCCAACTGTGTGTTCACTTAGTTAAGTGAAATTGATGTCACTGGGTGTGACAAGAAAAAATCACAGATTGTGATAAAAAAAAAGATCACTGTTTGTGACAAATTGTGATAAGAAAAGATCACTGTGTGTGACAAAGAAAAAAGATCACTGTGTGTGACAAAGAAAAAAGATCACTGTGTGTGACAAAGAAAAAAGATCACTGTGTGTGACAAAGAAAAAAGATCACTGTGTGTGACAAAGAAAAAAGATAACTGTGTGTGACAAATTGTGATAAGAAAAAGATCACTATGTGTGACAAAAAAAATCACTGGTTAAGTGATAGAAAAAAGTGATGTATCGCTGGTTAAGCGGTGCATCGGTACTGAGGTTCTAAAACCAGTTTGTTGTTTTGTTGTTGATACAATGGTTGTTATTACGATTTCTGAAAAATCGATAAAGAATTAAAATGGTCATTTTTATTGAAATACCTACAGAGTTTAAATTCAAATCTTGCCCTATTGTGGTCAGGACTGGCTGAGTACGGTATCTACTGCGGTGAATGTTTTCTTTTACAGACTTAACCTTTGACCGAGCACCCACACGAGGACGTGTGGTCCTGTCAGAATGGCCGTGTCGGAGAATAGCTGAGATTACGTTCATGAAGGATATTTTGGAACCATTTGCAAACTCTTTACTGCTAAAATGCAAGAACTGGCATGTTTCTAACTGGTTGTCAAGTTGGCGCTTTCGTATTTGAAGAGGATGTCATGGGTGATGGATGATGGTTTGGAGATCGATGAAGACAAGATATCGGAAGTCATCCCGAACATCTTATTATTTAATAACATGATTGCAAACTACACAATAAAGCCAGTTTGTTCGTTACACGCCCACTGTCTTATTTTAACTAAAAGCTTAAACGCCACTTCTGATGACTCCTCGCCGACATATATATAGATTTGGATAAGAAACTATAACTCAACGTCGACTAATCTATTACATTGTTGATCAATAGATTGGTCTGATCACACCCTTACCAGATTAACATTTAGGATGCATAGAAGAGGGACATTGCACGTGCCACTAAAAACTTGCAATACCTACCTAATTTAATATTTTCAAAGTTAACCGTTTCGATTTTTTAAGTGAAAACAGAACTTGTACCGCGTCTGTAACTTCCCAATAACTCACACTACCTTTTCGCCGACAAGGATAATCAGTTTTTAATTTGTTTGGAAACTGGAAGCGACAAGCAAAGGACGGCGAATACTGCAATAATGGCAGTTCGCGAAGATCATAACCAAATACGACGCGAGGTCGACCACGTGTCAGACAATACTTCGATTACAACGCTACCAAAATTGGTTATGTTTCACGACCAATTTTGTTTGACCCTTACTGATGTATGTAGGGTTTTCATTGGCGCCTGAAAGTATATACCTACTTATAAATGAATATTGATAGTCCTATATATGCGACAGTTCATTATTAATAACACGAAAATAATCTTTTAAAAAGGTAGGTTGCTTGTCTGGGGTGGCGCCAGACCGGTCACGTAAGGGCAGTCGCGTTTTTTGCACCATTTATTCCGTTGCAGAAAAAGCCATAAAATTAATGTTTAAACCTATAGTTGGCCAGTATTTTCAAAAGCTGTGACTCCCAATCCTAATAAAAATGTTAAACCCAGAGGAATATAATATTAAACTCATATTTTAAATCAAATAATTCATTTTCAAGAGTCTTTCACAACTGGATGAAGCACCACAAGCACCCAAGGTTGTCAGAAGCGTGGGAGGTCGCGAAAATAAAGAAAAAGACTTTTTGCTACATGGAATTGAACAAGTGAACAAAATAACGAAGGTTTCGCATCAAGGTGGACTTCGTAGGTTTTATGCTAATGTTTATGTTTAAAACTTAAATGGGAATGAAGATATTGTCTTTTTCAGAAAAGGAGAAATTTAGCAACTGGTATTTTTAATTAAGTATATTTAAGATATATTTCCTTTTATTTATTTTACCATTCATTGATGTCTAATAAAAAAATTACTTACGTAGAATTGTCAAAAAATTACAATTTTAGAAGTAAAACTCATGTAATGCAATTCTAAGGGCCCGTTTCACCACCTACAGATAAAATTTAACTAACAGATAAACCTATGCCTATTTCATAAAACATGACGTTTTAGACAGTGACAGGTATAAAATATCTGTCAGTTAAATTTTATCTGCAAGTTGTGAAACGGACTCTTAAAAGATAAAAGATTAAGATAGAACAACGCGCCTTCCATAATCTTTAAAGAAAAGATAAACGAACTATATTTAGGTATGCATAAAGTGGCAGGCCTCGAAGCACCTATAAGTGGGTCTAAATTGGCTGCAATATGATTTAACCGCATGCAATTTCATGACACAGCCATATCCGATGCACTCTTGACCTAATTGCATGCGAGAAATCGTATCTGCCGAGACAATTCGATCACTTATTAAGGAAGTGGCCTAGGGATTAAAAGCCTCTGGAATTGGGCTACCTTTTTACATATTGAGGCGTTTTTGTGGCATTTAACTTTCAAATGTATGGTCAGACATGTAAGACAAATCTCGATTAGATAAAAAGGGAGATAAGGGAGTTGTTTCAGAAAGATCGTGTTTTCTTCTAATTTTTTAAAACGAAAATTTCATGATGTCTGCTATAGGATGAAACTACCGTTAATTGACATTTCTACAACTAGTTGATAATGTGTCAATTCCTAATTTCTTTCTTTTAGTGCTTCGGTCATCGAATTCCCATAGACAAGCTTTAAATAAATAAAAAAAAACAAAAGGAGTGTAGACACCTATTTAATATTCTGTCTCACTTCCCTTAAAATATGAAACAGTCGTTTTGTTAATCCAGTGAGTTAGAAGTTGTTTATGAGCTCATTATGAAGTGAGATGAAATAAGAGAGTGAGGGATGAAAAAGAAGGGGAACATTAGATAAATGGCAGAAAAGTGTGAAATATGATAAGAGTACGACTGATATAAGAGGGAATCATTTTAAGTGTAATGGTGCTCCCAACCTGCATGTCAGTAAACATTTTTACACTTATAAAAACATTTTATAAAATGCAGTGTGGGAGCACAATATGTGGAAAAAACAAATGAAACAAGCTTTTGTTGACGAGAACTTTAGAAAATTCTGTAAGTGCCTTGAAATGGGACGGTAAGTGGGATTCCTAAAATAAAATACATATCCGCTTACTGCAAAACTTTTCTTGTTTGAATTATGTTTTAATATTATTCAAAATACGAAAGCAAGATTTTATGCTAGAAACATTTAAAGGGTATTATTTTAAATTGGTATTGGAATCTGCTACGAGAATTTGATATTGGTAAATGCTTGGTAAAATTTCCTTTCTTTTTTACGGTGGTGTTTGTGATCCCTATTAATAAAGTTTAGCACGTCTCTCGCTTTATACTTAATTAAAACTTATGTGTATTCTCATTATATTCTGTCTGCTCAAATTAATTAGCCACGAGATCCCTAGTCCATAAATTCATTCAACTTTTAATACCCACATCAAAATTAAGGCAGATTACCAAAACGTGTTGAATTTTTCATGACGTTAATATGAATTCTGTCTGTCGAGTGAGGTATTAAACAAAATGCACGTACGAGCGTTGTATGAGATTATCTCACGGATTATTTGAAAGGTTAAGGTCTAGAGGTCGTTAGAAATAAACCTCATTTGAACTAGTTTTTGCTGTCTTGTCTTGATAATAATCAACACTTGAAGAAAAAAAGAACTCCGTACGACTACGATGACGATCTTATTGTTTTTTTATAAATAAGGATATTCGATTGTTTACAGGGACATCATTTTGATATGTCTATTATTACATTTATTTATTTATTTATTGGAAAACCAACAGCTTCATTAAATACATTAGAAAATTATAAGTTAACAGACGAGCCAATTACAGGTTTTCACAGATAGAACATACCTGTACATTACTTTGTTTAAAATAACTCAAAACAAATGAATACCTAAGATAAAACTTGAACGGCTGATGATATTCTTTGCATACCTATCTACGATGGAAACCACGACAAAAATATGACTCTTGCATCTGAATCCTGATTTTGAAGGAGTTTGGATGATAACTGATGCCTTAATTTTGTTATACCTACCTAGGTAGAGGCGAAAACCAAATCGAGGATTGTTTGTAAATACATACAACATACTTCAGCAGAATTCTCAGATACCTAAACCTATTTAAAGGCACATATGGTACCTACTCGTAATACAACCTACCTCAATTTTAAGTTAACTTTTATGATGAGTCCAATAATGTACTTTTACCTAAACCATTTAAAAAATCCAGAAACAACGAAAGTTAGCCCGTATCGCTCACGCAATAAGTCTAGCATCTAGCCTAGCACGAACCTAGCCCCAAAGGTGAAGGTTATAGTAATCTAGCCATATTTGGCTCCATGCTGACCGTTAGTGCAGCCAAGTTCAAGCTGTGAATTATTAGCTCGATTTTGTTGCACTGCGCCATAAAAGGTGAAGTTTCTTGTTAAATCATTGTGATTCAGTGCTTTATTTCTTCCGTATAGTACACATAATGGCGTGTATTAATTGAGTGTCTCCAAGTTGCAGAAACTTTTGTCAAAACTAGTTTATTGTTGAAACATCATGCCACAAAAAAAACATTCGTTAAATACTTACGTGCAGTCTACATTTTATTTCTGACAATAGCTGGTCGAGTATACGTGGAGCATTATAGTATTTAATGACCTTTAATTATTCCCAAAATAATGTAACACAAAAACTACCTAGGTACATAAAAATTAAAATAATTTAAAGCCAATCGATATTTTGATTCCAAAGACAACCAACAGAAGGCGTTAGCAGTACGAAACGTCTTTAAAAAAAACTTGTAAACACACGATAAGTAGACGGAGACATCAATAAAAACAACAGTGAAGTCATACCGATCGTTAATCAACACAATTACAATGATTAACTGGAAAATAACTATTACATTAAAATACGAGTACTAATAGAACGTAATACCATGTTATTACAATTCAATGTTATGATCAATTGCTTGGGATAATTATTTGCAGTTTGAAGTAAACATTTCATTTATTTATACACTTATATAAGTGAAAATTAAAGCTACACTAAAGGTTGGGTAATTGCCTTTATATTAGGATACCAGCCCCTATATCTATCAATCACATAAAGCCCTATTTCAGAACTGCTATCTTTTATCGGTCTCTTAACAGTCAGGTACAGAGATGATAATTAGTGCTAATGCTCCACAAAAACTAAAGCTTTCATTACCGTTGTCAACACTTAGTAAAATGATACCAAGATATTTAATGTCATCAACTTTATCATCTTTTGCTTCAACTGCTGTCTAACAGAATCTCTTATCGTAGAAAAAATACCGTCACCATTAACGGTCGTTCCCAATATTCAAAGACAGATAACTGTCACTTCTGATTTATGCTTCAGAAGAATCCCATACTTTTTGGCAGCAGCGGTAGGTTTATAGGGACGAAAAATTGTAAGACAGATAACTATTTCTAGAGATAGATAGATAGATAGAATATTGAGAACGGCCGTAAGAGAATTGAATATTAACGATGACGTAAATGGAAATAATGTAGCTTACAGCGTGATAAGGTCACAGCACATTTCCTACATACGTAAACGCGACGTGAGGCCTGTCGCGATAATCCCTAACCTACAGATAAACTTGTTAACACAGGCAGCCATAGAAAGTAGCGGCTAGAATACATATGTATGAACTTGTAAATACCTACAGAATAGAAATAGAATGACCTAATTAAAGAATGCGGGAAAACACTGCGGAAATAAACAATAATAAGGTAAAAACAAAAACTACGTCCTTTAGTGTTACGACTATGAGATGTAGGATGTAGGATTGTGTGTAAATAAGATAAAGGAATTCTATAACTAGAGAATGATGTTGTGTTGGAAATTGGAAAAAGTCATATTATTATCAGTATTAGTCGGTTGCTATTGCCACACTTTTCCATCTATGATTCGGGGCCAAGTCAAGGCCAAGACAATTTCTCGACAAATACGAATTACTTATTTCAAGTAAAGTCGTATCGTTTCAAACCGACATGGCTTTTAATAAATACAACAAACTACACAAGTATCTCAACAAATCCGTGGATAAATCCATACTCAAGTCCAAGCCAGCGATATCTGGCACTTATCTCGTCAATGCAAGGTTTCACAGCGTGATTGATCCAAACAAAGTCCTACTGTTACAGACATAGCGTCTTCAGTAAATCATGATATAATCTATGACCCTTCGACGCCCGTAATTAATCAACGCATACATTGGTATTAATGTCAAGCATAAATCAATGTTTCTGATGATATGAATAATTAAACTAAATAGTCGTTTGAGATAAGAATGGAAATGGAAAATTATCGGTTTTAAATTTTGTTAATGTATGTAAAGTGATTTCTTACCGATTCGTCATTGCCATCGATCCCATTCTCGACCAAGATGTCTTCAAACAGCAAATCAGCTTCGCGTGGTGAACACAGATTGCTGAGCAATTCACTAAACCTTTCCACTTTACGAACACAGACCACTCCCAACAAACCCCCAACCCCTTCGCTTTTTACTTCATTTGGCACTTCACCACTAACTTCTAATTTTTTTGGAACTATTTCACTGACTGGAATGTTCTTATGATTTAGAGTAACAGTAACTTCCGAACCTATGACTTTCGGCTCAACCACATTCGGAATGTTGTCGTTTACAAGTAAATCGTTGCACAGATCTTCAAATTTCTCTTTCTCTAGACTGTCAGAAAGGCCTTTATCAGACAGTATCTCGTCAAACAGCTCTTCACCATTGACAAGTAAAGGTCTTTCCTCCTCATTTAAAGTAATAGTTTTGTTGTCAACGCTATTTCTCTTTTTATCGTTTAATCTTGAAAACTTCTCGTCAACATTCCTTCCTTTAACACTAGTGGCTATAAAATTACTTTTATCTTTTTCTAAAATAATTTTATTAATGGAATGTTTAGGTTTCGACTTAATAGCACCAATTTCTTTCTCAGGAAAGCACGTTGTTGACGCACTTTTAAGATTTTCTTTCTCGTGACTTTGTCTTCTGTTTGTTGATGTCCGGCCTTTATCTCGATCTATTACTTTCGTTGTTTTAGGTTTCTTTAGTTTCTCGTCTTCCAAAGATTGGACCGAGGAGCTTCTATTGGATTTTCTAAGAGTTGGTGATGAGTCGGAATGATTAGCGGCTGCGGCTCTGAGTCGAGATGTACGAGTGGTCCGAATAGGCATGGAAGTTGAAGCGGTGTTGAGGTTGAGTTCAGATGATGACTTCAGAGGAGAGTTTGAAGCTTCGGAAGGAATTTGACTGGCGTTCCTTTTTCCGCGCCTGAAATGTAACCCAAAATATACCCTTTAAAGTTACAATCCAAATAATAAGCGAAAATCAAAACATTTGATGATCAAAGCAGAAACAATTTGTGATTCGCATATTCATTAAGACAAAAGAAGTCTCCAATAAAAAGGTTTGTAGGTCAGCGTTTCTGAGAGCCCGCTCAGATGACATGATTCGGCAAGCATTCAAGATCGCTTTTTCGTGTCGTGATTCTTCATTAATAAGGAAACAAAACACGTCTTGACGCATTAAATGGGAGTAAATAAAACGTATGAATACTAACCTATCAGTGACGTTAGATGAAAACAACGTCGCTGTCCTCGCCGTAAGCTGTTTCCTCCTCTCCTCCTTATACTTCTGTATCCTGGCCGCTCGGGCCTCATCCTGGGACTGGCTCATGTCCCCTGACGTCACAGATGACGTCACGAGCGCCAGCTCCTCTCGAATCTTCGTAAGGCTTGAGCGTGGTTCTTAATACTAACGCAACACGGGTCTAGCATGTCGACATATGCGTCGTAGGGCGGAATAGTTGGCAGTGACGAATACAGGCTAAGGCTAATGGTATAGCGTGCAGTTTTAACCTGAAATTAGAAGAAAAAATTGGGTCAGAAATGTAAAAGAGCTAGTTATAGTTGCCAAAATATTGCAGCAAGGTATAATTAGAGAAATTATGTTGGTTTATGAATAGTTCATGATTTACATAAAACAATTTGTTCATAACAAGTAGATTAAATGAGACTTGTTAAATTAAAAAGTATCAAGTATACGTAATGGCATGTTTATATGTGTAGAAACATGACGAATTTTGAACGAAACACGAAGTTAGAGGTAACTTCAACACGTCAATGATCCCAAATATAAACAATTAATTAGAACGAAAATTGTAACAAAATAATAGTATATACTACAAGCACATAGTTACTCGTAATCGGAGAGATGCAGATGGCATATCTCGGAACGTAAAACAATGATGTTTAATATCGTTGCACGAGTTACGTTCGAATGGGACATCAGAAACAAGCATTTGTTCCATTGTTCCATCATCGGTTACATTGCAAGTCATGGGAATACTACATGTGTTTCAAAATGTTGTTGCAAGATGCGATTGTCCTGTTATTAACTAGTTATTGTGCAACTTGACCATTCGCAATTTCTTATCGTCGGATAATGTCAATATTGTTTATTGAACGCCTGAACGTGGGCATTTCTTTGTGTTATTATCTAAGTTTTTGTAGGTACTTACACGTTAATGCATTTGTAAATAACTAAAAATGTTTGTGATAAATTGTTACTTATTGAAGCGTTCTCATTTTTTGAAAAGATTGTTCAAAAAAAATTTTTTTTTTGTGTCCCACTGCTGTGCAAAGGCCTCCCCTGCACTCTTACATGCCTCCCTATTTCCGGCAACCACTGGTCAGCTTGCAAAGTATGCACCCAGATCGTCACGCCATCTCCTTTTAGGCCGACCTCTGTGGCTTTTTTTTCGGCCTAAGAGAAAAAATAATTAGCGTAAGTATAAAAATATTTACCACAAAAGTATTCTAATTTATAATAGCCATATGTAGAGGTACACACTAATCCTTCCACACAAAAATATTTATATCAAAAACCAACAAGTAGGTAAGTTACGTACATCAAAATAGGTTAAATGCAATTTCATTACACATTCGCAACTTTAATCGTAAGTAGTAGTTTTAATTACCACAGGGCGGATACCTTTGAGCGTTCATTGCATGTGTGCAATCACCACGATACCTACTACTAAAAAGGATGGCCCTTCACTTCAATTACAGCCCGTTGCTGAGTAAGCCATTAGGTTAACTGTCTGCGAAATTAAGTTATATTTTTAAGTATCGCAACACTTGTATTTCTCATTGTGTGTCTCTTTGGTGTGTGTGCTACAATAAAGCACGGTCGAGCATTACTAAGTTTCCGCATTTTTATTATAAATACAGTCAACTAACATCCTAAGAACAACTAAATAGGACCGCTCCAATAACTGAAGCTGATCAGTTAAATCTGTAGCCTACACTTTATCAAATACTAGGAGACAACACGTCATGATCAGCCATAAGACATACGTACATTGCCGAGCATAAGCTTCCCTTAAAGATTTTCATTCGTCTTCAGTTCATATCCACCGAAAACCCACAGTCTTCACCAAGTTATCGTACTGATGATGATAAAGCAAGATGTTCAATGAACAATTTCCTTAAAGTTCTTTTTTACAAATTGTGGTTGTAGGTATACTTACAGCATCTAATAATTAAAATCATGATGCCTCATACTATGAATCACTAATGCATGTTATTCTAAACCTATTCGATGTTTATAACTTATAAGAAACTATTGTCTCGTTTTACAATGTACTGACACGTGAAGCGAAATGAATCATTTTATGTTTAAGGATTAGGTGTTGGTTGTTATTAAGTTTCTATTATGAAACAAAAAATAGAAGTATAACAAACTTCATGTACTTGTAGGGAACCTTTATCAATCTACCCTCGACATTGAAATAATTATTGTATACTAAAATGTAAGGAACGCAACTAGTGGATTAATCGTCAAGTGAAAGATTAAAATTATTGCAGTACAGTTAAACATAACACGACCAATTGATACATGAACATTACTCTGGCATATTGCTGATTTCAGCAAAGAACAAAAGAGGGAATTTGAAAAAACACTTTTGAAGACTACCTTTACGATCCAGTTATCCCAACTTAAATCAAAATTATGCTCAAAGGCAATAGCACTGAAAACAAATATCGTATTTTCAATGACAATAAGACAACCAACAATGTTGTAGTAAAATAGAACAAATTGAAAACATGCAACTGTCTGTATTTAATTGAAGAAACAAGATAACAAACGGCAGTCCAGTAAACCTAGATCAGGTGAAGACAACGCAATGAAGCGTGAAAGCACGTAGCCAGTGACCTTGAACAGGCTCAGTCTAGTCATTACACTTAATTTAATATCTTAGCTGCTACCACATTGTGGGGAAATGTTCCTAACAGTTCCAACAAAGTTAGAACTCGTGGTCGAGTTACGTTATAATGAGGAAAAGTTCTAGAATAGTGCTCCACAAGAGATCTTTTGGTAATATGGTCGTTTAATGACTTCCTTTGTCACATATGCTGTCTAAAAGAGTTGCAAGTTTAACGACATTGAGTATATCTTACGAATGGATATGTAAACAATGATTTTGTAAATGTCTGAAAAACGGAAAAGTAAACAATAAACAAATTAATGCTAAATTAAAGATCACGAATTTGAATATCATAAAACAAGACAGACGACGGCGTATAAAACTTTGGAGAACACTTCAAACTTTCAGCAATAGATTTGAACTTTGAAAATATCTTATACAATTAACCTACTTGTTTTGCCTTCAACTGCAAAACAAGTAGGAATTACTTTGTCTTCGTAACAAACTACATCTCTCCAAGTTTACAGCAGCGTTGAGATCGCTTTGAAATTAAATACACACTTGAGAGGTTCTAGAAACTTACTTGCCTGTCGAGATACTGTTTTATGTAGCTACTACTTTATACAAAATCATATCAATAACCATAAATAGGGAAGGAACAAACTGAAAGCGGTAGATAGGTAGACTGGCCTAAAGCATATTTTTACGGCCCTTCAATTTCCAATATAAAAGACAATTTACAGATTTCTATTAGTACACTATAATAATGAAGATTAAATTGAACTCAAAGACCTTTATCAAGGAACAAGCTATTAACGAACCAAGTAGTTTTCCAATTTCTCTTCAAGAAACCACTTTCCTAAATCGCATTAAAGACTATGAAAGTTTTATCTGATTGCGGAGTGTGCAACTATTTAAGAGCATTGTATCTCGAATGTTTCAAAGTCTTACTCGATACGGTTAGCAAAGGAATTTTCCAATTAGGAACTGAACTTTACGAATCAAATGCTTGGCGAGAAATGCTACTTTGTTTCAAACCACTGTATTCATTCGGAAACTGAAATAACTAGTCTGATTATTCCTGAGATATTTTTAATTAAATATTTACAAGAGGCACTGAAGGAGAAAATGTGATACAGTTTTCTTTTGTATGAAAGATGTTTTGCTTTCAAAACAACAAAAAGATAGAAAATAAACCACTCAGGCAATACAATACAGATTTACTCTCAGACTAGCATGATCCGTTAGAAGCACTACATCTTCATGAGGAACATTGTAAACCAGTGCAAGATCACTTTTTGCTCGATTCGCCTCGATTGTAGCCTAGTCACCGATGATAATTGTCTTGTATTACCAATGATACGCATCCCACAATACGTCTTTCAGTTTAAGGTAAAGTTTTTTCGCAAATGGCACCGCATCGCGTGTCTATCTCACAGTCTGATTCACACGTATTCCAGGCTCACAATTACATGACGACATTAATGTCGACAATGCACGCTTAGATCCGCATAGCAAACGGCCGATGAACGCTTCTTGATGAAAAACTCTTCAGGATTAATAGCGCAGAAAATAAAAGTGGTACGTGTTGATGCCTTAATCGCAGTTGGGCAGGTTGTTGAACTTTCGCATCTGCTTAAATTAAGAGTCTGTTTCTTCGTTCTCCTAATTAGGTTTTGCAGATTCTGTTTTGCGTCCGGCATCCTTAATTTTGTTTTGGTGCTAAAAGCCAAAATCAACTTATTTGTTCCTCATTTTCCTTTTAGGAAAC
The DNA here is from genome assembly GCA_947563765.1 of Anarsia innoxiella. Lineage (NCBI taxonomy): Eukaryota > Metazoa > Arthropoda > Insecta > Lepidoptera > Gelechiidae > Anarsia > Anarsia innoxiella. The sequence continues at coordinate 3,257,752 of OX387404.1, read as the reverse complement.
AGAAACAATACATAGGTACATAATACCAACATTGATCATTGAGTTTGCTACTAGAGTAGCATACAAAATTGGTTTTTTTTTTTCAATCACAAGAGTAACTGTGATTTTGAACACAAAATCAGCGGGAAATATTATATTTGTAATATCTTGTAAGAAAATGCAAAATCAGACAAGTCCCTTATCTTAAATGGTAAGGTACCTAAAAGTATTAGGACACCATAGAAGCATCCAGATAAACAAGCCACGACTCCGTGTTTTCGTAACATATTTTCAAGGTGTGCATCTCCACAAATAAACTCAAGCCAAAATTAAGGCAAAACAAACAAAAACAAATCCAAATCTGGCTTCAAATATCACGTCGGTATTAATTTATCTGCTCAATGACATAAGAGTGATCTGTCACATGATATTGATAACTATCTGTAATAGTAATAACGTTTAAAATAAATCATGTGATTCAAACGCTGATTCGTCATATGAATCCAATAGATGCAAAACTTACGGTATTGATTGAGTATACAACAAAAATTTATTGATTGAAATTGAGATTGAAGTCAGAGGTCTATTGAAGTGAGTGATAAAAGAAACGGTTGATAAATGTTTTTTTTTGGCAAAAACAATAAATTAGTAAACATAATCAATGCAAAGTGCTTTGTCAATACTTTATTATGTTTCTATTTGTGAAAACCTGTAATTGGCTCCTTTGTTAATTTATAAATTTCTATTTTGTATATTGAAGCTGTTGGTTTTCCAATAAATAAATAATAAATAAATATATTTTAGTCGCAAATTGAGTCGACGGAGACCTATGAGGAGGTAAATAATATTATGTACTTATTAAAACTCAACAACTTACAACATGTGACCAAACATGTTATATTGACCAGTAGATGTGTCTAATAAAGTATAGACTTATGTTTTATGTAACAGTTTATTTTCATAAAACTTATTCAGATCAATGGTATAATCACAGATTACTTAATAGTGGTATAATCCTGGAGCCAAATAGCTCACGAAAACATACCTTTCTTTCTTTGTGTAGAATATTTAGGTTCAAATATTTGGAACTCCACTTTCGCTAAAAGTCTACTTAGGTATTCATATTTGAGAGAATTAGAATATATTGCAAATATTTCAAAATAATACAACAAAGGCCGACGTGATTGATTCAAGTTCTTAACAACTTCGTCCTTGCGAAGTTCACTGAACATTACTTTTATGAAAGTTATGAATTTTTGGAGGTGACTATCTCTATATCGAGGATAATTTTGTATATCAAATGAAATCAAATGACTTGGCAGTTATAAGAGAGATTTGTCAAAATTAGTTATTTATTGTCTACAGTTAAACGAATTATTTCAGTCTTAACTTTAAGAGCGCAGACAAAACTACAAAATAAAATCGCATTATCTCAAATCTCAATGTCTCAAAAGTTACGTCTATTTTAATCTCTAATCATCTACAACAAAGGGCGAATAGCCAAAGACAGTGTTTGAGAATTTAAAAAAGAATAATGTAAATAACACGCAACTACTAGCTCCTAGTAACTAGTACATGAAACAAACAAAAAGTCTCTAGTTCCAAACTGGTTCTACATCAGAGTTGCCAGTTTTTGTTAGCTAATTTACTTTATGATGGATTCGTTGCACATATGCATAGGTAAACATCTATAAATATAATCACATTATAGGGTGTTAACCTAGCTAAAGTAGATGAGTTACATATCGACGACGGTACCTTCTGGAAGATGCACGCGTCGAAGTGTCAAAAAAATATATCCTTTCACCATAAGATTTGAAACGAATATATTTTTCTGTCTGATCGTATACCTTACGAAAAATAAATATATCCTTTATTTATTTATTATTTTTGGCTTACCAACAGCATATAATAAGAAATGCTAAATATGTTTATAACTAACTGCACAGCCAAGTTTATAGGCGTTATAGCTCGCTACGAACTCGAAACACCCTGTTTGATACAACCTGGAAATTTCCTTTACCTGACTGATAAAATTATCTAAGAAATAAATACCTATCACTCGTCATACATGTCCAAAACGGTTACACTTGAAAGCAAACTAAACAAGCTACGTAACAAGTGATAATACTGGACGCAAATATTTGTATGTCATAAAACAGATGGACGGTAACTTTCGTTCTCTAATATCTTATACACAAATTGCTTATGTAAGAATGTAACACCTTGAATGAGACTTCTACTTTGTAATGGTTTGCAAACATATATCTATGTAAGAAGGTTGTTAAAAAGGAACTTGGCCAAATATTGTAAAACGTAATTTATCATCATCATCATCATCATGTCAGCTGATGGACATCCACTGCTGGACAAAAGCCTCAAGCCCCAAGGATCTCCACAACGACCGGTCTAGCGCTGCCCACATCCAAAAAACGTAATTTTTGAAATCGTCTTAAAAACTAAGATTCTATAGGCCTTCTTGGCTTGCTTGGATAGCCTTACATTTTCATAGAAATGATCTTTATCAGATCCAAAAATCCGTGAAAATGCTTAAAGCCCTACAATAAATAGCACAAAGATAAATGAACATAGAACTACAAAGGCAAGCAACTATTTATTTACAGATGACATCATTGTTAACTGGATTAACTAAATCCAAACATTGACTTAGGTCTTTAGCGCCGACTTTTCGGCGTCTTTTGGGTAACTTTCCACTGTTATTGTATTACATTTTTACTTTACACTCCCTACCTTCTTTTTCTTCAGCAGCGGTACCTACCTAAATAAGTATCTAACCTTTACTTATTTCCTACTAATATTACGTATAAATGTCAACGTTTGTGCCAAAGGATGAATGGATGGATGTTTGTTACTTTTTCACGCAAAAACTACTAAAACGATTTCGATGAAATTTGGTAATATTGTAGCTTATACATCAGAATAACACATAGACTATATTATTTTGAGATATCATGGTTTATTTCCAAGATATGACGATAAATGCGTACGAAGTCGCGGGCAGCATCTAGTAAATATATAGGTAATTTTATTTAACATATAAAATCTAAGATCATTCATATTCAAAACACGGATTGTTCTCTTTACGTTTCCTCTGTCGAAGGACTATATTTGATTGGTATTCTCAGTTCCTACGTGAGGTGTAGAAAAGAAATCTCGATTGGTGAAAATGTGACATACATTTTTTTTTATGTTTACATAAAGTCGTGTATGATTCTACTCTATAGAATGTAAGACATAGCTAAAATAAATAAAAAGGTTAGGCGCCTTATTATTTACATGTAATACAAAAAAGTAACGAAAAAAGAATGCAAACACCTAGTTAAGGTTATACAAGGTGTGCAGAGGTATGTTTTGACTCGGGTCAATCAACTGTTGATAATTTACCCTTTGTCCATCGTGTGATCCCATATTTTAGGGGTTATAACCTACCTATATGTAACTATACTTACTCATATAGGTCCGATGTAAAAAATTAAGTCGCAACTGCCAAAGAATTTGCTTAATTCTAATTATTAAGACTTTAAAGAAGATCTAATAAACAGACCTTTACACATCATTGGGTAGACTACCTATATCAGAAGTAGACGCATTATAAAGCCTACGAATATCTCAATAATTTTTTTTCTCTTGCATTGGTATGACGACATAAGTCGACACCATTCATACGTGGAACCAGAATGTAAATGTATTCGAAGATACAGCGATAAAGTAGTTTGATTTACAGACAATGTGTATTGAGCAAATTCAATGAGTCAGACTTGTTGCGGTACTACTTTTTAAAAAAGTAAATGGTGCTTATGGACCTGTGTTAAGTAATTGGCTACTCCATAGAAATATTGATAAATATACCTTGCTGCTATTGAAGTAATTAAATAGTTGTTGTGGCCTAAGCTTCAGTGTGTATCAAAAGGGTATTGATATAAATCACTGTTCATTAATCCAATGTTACTAAACTAGAAAAAAAACACCAGTATTAATAATATAAATGAAACCCGTTGACATAAAAACCCTAATTGGCAGCCACCGTATGAATAGATAACGTTCAAACTAATTCTATTGGTCGCCAAAATAAACCGCTTAGAATGAAAAAGTTACAATAGTCTCGAAAAGAGATGAAATAAATGTTAGTTATGTTACTAGGCCAATAGCTTCGAATGCGCTTTATGAATTCAAAAAAATACTATCGAGACTTCGCTAGATTATACGTAAGTAAATTATAAATAGTATAAAAAGTCTTTTGCAAAGATTTCTCTTTGAAAACTGTACAAATGTTTTCAAGCTCTGCTGTAAATAGATAAAAGAAATCTTTTATACTCCGTTGTTTTCAGTTGCACAGATTTTATAGCCTAGCCTTACGGATGAAGGTAATGAGTGCACTAAACATGAACCTTCAGGCTAAAGATTATAGGAAACAAGTCCAAGAGACTATTATGCAAAGAGCCCTAACGCTTACTCATGAAAGCAAACTGGAAGATATTTTAATAAGTAAAGAAGGTAAGGGAGGGGTCATTATAAAGTTGCCGTCAGATGACGCCAGACTGGATTTTATTGAAAGCCAGTCGCCTTGGATCCTCGTATAATTTATACAGAACTTATAGCCAAGACCTGGTCCGGCTTTTTTGGCACACGACATTGAGTGCACCGTTGGCTTTATTAGGTATCGATTCAGTCAAAGAGGTAACGGAAAACGTATTTTTATAAATCGACTCCCATTAAAGAGACCGTTCGGCTTCTGTGTAAAGCGAGAGATAAGTTCGCAAGTCGCCACAAAGTCAAACTGCTTACATTTTTTATACTTGCTTAAAATGTGTCAACGCCTTTTGCTTTTAAATTATTTATGAGTCATTTATTTAACAGATAATTCCGAGTATTATGAGGTATTGTCGAGAGAAAAATTCATAATAAATTTGTATACCCTTGACAATTGGCTCTTATGTTATTAACTATAGAAATATTTGTAAAACTATGCATTCATACAGCTCAGTTAGGTATATTTCCTTCACTAAGCGAAGCTTCGAGAAAAATAAATGATTCAGTCAGCCCGGATTTCGTATTTTTAGATTTCATTGACAATTATTTTAAAACCCGCACAGATCACTCTAATCTGCATGTGAATCAGTGCATTGTAAAATGATCTTGAAAATCGAACTTTAATTTAAAATTCTTTTGTTTTTGTGTAAAATATCACATGGAAGAATAAGAATATCTAGCTACATTATCTCACGAAATCCTTGGCTCGAAGTTAAGAAACACATTTACTGTTCATTTGATTGTGATTGACAAAGATGGAAATAGGAAGATTTGGGTCTGTGTGATAAGGGACACTATTGGAAAAAAACCGATAGGCAAAGCAGTTTTTACTCGAAGGATATTTGTAGGTATAACTACATATTCAAATAAATTAAACAATTAAACATAGGCTATGTTTAAGAGAAGGTATTTGAATATATTTGATAATATTGTTAAAACAAGACGATTTTGACATCAAAAATCTTAGCACCGGAAAACAGTGGGGAATACTTTTAAAAATTCTCAATCGAAATTGACTCGCTACACGTGTTATTGGTATTTATTTAAACCGATATAAAACAAACTATTACGTTACGATTAATGAACAAATACAGATATCGCTAGCTAATACCAGATGTCAGAATAGGCGTTAAAGCAAAAATACTGGAGGCCAAACCGTGTAAAAAAAAGGAAAAAAATAATCCACCCCAATCTATTTTTGTCTTCATTTACGAGGAAATTAAGACAAAGAATCTGACTTCTTTGTTTCAATTAACTTTTTCGCACCTTGACCTTTTTATCGATTTGATGACTAGAAGTAAAAATTGGATTAAGAAATTGTTTTCGAAGCATTTTGAAGGACCAACATTATTAAGATGCATGTTCAGGACTATTTTCAATCATTTAATAATTTAATCAGCAAATAGCAAATACGTATACAATAATGTAGCTCAACTTGCCACTTTTATTCGAAAATCAACAAGGCTTCAGCAAATTGGCAAGTCTTCTTACACCTCTTTATTAGGAGGTGTGAAGGTTGCGTTTAGATTAGCCAATTAGCGGTATGCTAATAAAATAGCCTATAATATTTCGTACCTAGTTATCATTTTTTGACAACTTATTAAATAAGGTAATGAAGTACCTACTCGTAAACCAAATACTGAAATAAGTTGAATACATTTTAAAACTTTAAATAAAGAAGCCATTTATTCAAATTAAAAAGTAATAAGGTACGAGTAATTTGTTACAATTATCACATTATTTAGAGTTTTACAAGATTTCATCAAAATCGTTTGTCGTTAAAAATTTAGACAAAACAACATTTATAAAACCTAAAGTTCAACGACTTGACTATTTAAATAAGCGACAGGTCCGTTTTAGCCATATTTATCATCTTAACCTTTGAGTCAGTGGACATTAATATTGACTTTGTATATTAAACACTATTATAACATGCTATAGTAAACGTTTTACGATAACGGCCGATGGAAGCAAATCTAGTTAAGTGTAGCTTTAGGATATTTACCTACATTAGTGACAAGTCTAATGCTTGTTTAATGCTAGTATTTATTTCACTTACCACATTAAGGCTTAGGTACCTACTTTACTAAGGTGTAGTTAATTTCATTAGGAGAAGCTATGTTTATGCTACCAGTTTTTACAATAAAGATTTTCCAAGTACACATACATTTTAAGTACTCAACAATGTTTTAAAACTTAATGCTTCATTATAGAGACAACAAGTCTGCTGTATGAACATGTGGATAATTCCATGTAAAGGCGTTTTGTGCAACTGACCTACCGTTCAGACAGACTATTCCTCTTTCTGTTACATCTTTAACGGAGATTTAAAAATACAAAGCTTTTCTGCAACGAGCTTCTTCGAATAGGAAAACATAGCTGTGTATAGAATACACAGCTATGTTTTCCTATTCGGGTTTAATGGAGTCTTCGATAAAATTACGTCATTGTGGTATCCACTTTGGCAAATGTTTTGCAAAATTTTTTTTTCGGTATGATTAAGAGCTACTATATACCTATACTTTATATTTACACTGTGCATACACTTAATTCCAGCTACATAATGATTACTTCGCAGCGATGTTGTGTTGATTTAATCATCATTAATCTTATTATAATGTACTGTAATGTAGATCCAGAAAGATAATGAAACGGGGCATGGTTGAAACGTAGGTACCAAAACTAAGTTTACATCGCCTAATCCTATTTATATTATAAATGTCAATGTTTGTGCCGATGGATGGATGAAGGGACGTTTGTTACTTTATCGCGTAAAAACCACTGAACAGATTTTAATGAAACTTAACAATAACTTAGCTTGGACACCAGAATAACACATAGGCTATATTATTTTACGATATCATGATTTTTCCAAGATATGACGATAAATGCGTACGAAGTCGCGGGCAGCCTCTAGTATATAGTAAATCTAAAGGTAATTACTCATATACAATAAGTACACTACAATAAATCACAAGGAAAAGGCTAAGTAAAGGTGTTTGAACTTTAATAAAAGGAGGTAGTTAATAAAATTGCACTGACCGCAAAACATTACTAAGTAAGTTTAGTCTTACAAATCAATCATTTTTTACGTCTATTAATTATAAATTAATTGTAGTAACAAAAATGTACAACTATTAGGTTTGAATTAAAAAATAAATAATTAGAAATATGTAGTGTTGATATCATGAAATTTTAGTGCAGAGATGCCCTGCTAGGAACAAGATTGCACCGACAAAGTGTTCGTTTATATTTAAAAAATAAAGCAAATACAACAGGATCAAAACCAAGGTTTATCGAAGTAGGAAAACATTATGCTAACGGTTATACTAAGCGGAAATTGAAACGTTTGAACACAACCACAAACTTCTATATTTATGTGATCAACTTAGGACCTATTTACATAAGGCTTGCATGGGATTCCGAGTTATTAAGCTTAAACAACTTTGCAACAAGCTAAACGCGGAAATTATTCACAAAGTTCCTATTTGCATTAGCTTTTTTAATTAAGTACCTATTTAAAATGGAGTCTTTTTTGTGAAATGTTTTAACGGTTATTCATTTTACTTTTCATCTTAAAAATAACTGTGCTTTCATGCAATTTTCCTTTTCGAATTACTTTTCAAATAACTGGTTAAAATAACAGCAATTTGTTTTTAAATCAAGTCAGTGAAGAAAGCGCAAAAAATCGATTTTAATTCATTTCGAAAGTATAAAACGCTGATTATACTTACAACACAAGAACACAAAAATCCACACACATACACACACAAAACACATAAAAAGAAGTTAAATTCTTAATCACAAACACAAGGTATTGTCAAGTTTATCGTAATCAAAGTACCAGGGTAGCATAGAAGTAAGGTAGTCGAGAGTGCACCTGTATAGGCGACGCGGGGCACGATACTGGCTGCACGAATGGCACGACGAGCTATTAGTCGAGTGACGTGTCCACTCGCCACTCAGCCGGTTTTGGGATTGCGAGGAAGAAATTCGCTTGCATTTCTGGGTTCTCTTTTAATTGTAAGATTGAAGGTTTGTTCTAGAAGTTTACTTCCTGTATTTTTTCATTAGGTTTTAGCAGCCAAAGACTATTTGGAAAACATTCTCCCTTAAACTGCTTTAAGAATATTGCAGACGACCGTCTGCAAAATCGACTGGTTTCTAGACTGGGTATAAATGTTGGATACTTTTTGTGATAAAATACGACAAAGTCATCGAGATGGAATTTGCAGCGAATTTTTGCACATAATTTCGTATTAAGGGGTTTCTATATAAACTTCGAATTTAATAACAAAAGTTTGTACAAACTTTTCAACTTACACAACGGGAAAACGAAATTAATTATAAGTTAATGTTAGTAAGCACTTTTGAAAGACAATTTGCAATTTAAATAACGAGTTTATGATTTTTTTTTTTAGATAAATTTTGTTTTGTTATATCACCAGGTCAAAAAATAAAGTGTTTTTGTCGATAGGTATTCCTCATCTTATCTCGTCTCGCTGCATCATTTTTCATATACCGCGATAGCTTATCTTAGAAAAAAGGTCGTATAACTACTTTAACCAGACAAGTAGGTGTGTTCAAAATGTTCAAGTATTCGATCATTCATATAACCTTGCTATAGACATGTTATGAGAGGATCCATATATCTGTTACAGTCAAAACTCATTGCCAGTCATCGGTCAAAACCACTTTTGACTGATTTTGGCAGTCAAAAAGGGTTTTGACCGATGTCTTCAGTCACTGATTCACTGATTCTGTTTTTTTTTTTTCAGTTTACTGATTTTAGCAATCAAAAGTGGTTTTGAATGGCAATGAGTTTTGACTGTAGCATATCTATATATATAGTTAAGTGGGTGATGTGATTATGGTTACAACTTACAATCATTGATCATACGGGAAAGGTAAAATTCTACACTGGTATCAAAACGTAACGCGGCTTTTAAGTGTGTCCAATTTAAATTCGAGGTTATGGAGAAAGTCTTTAAACATGTGGCTCACTAAAATATTGAATGAAATCACGATTGATTACCATAATCATAACTGGTTTAGTTGCTAGGTACAGATGTTGGATGGGTGTTGTCGATGGTGTTCTTTAAATCAAGAATGTGTCAGAATCATCGTCCAAAAATCTTAATTACATTTTTCTTTGTAAGTACTTTAAATTTTATAGTTTATATTTTTTTCAGTCAGTGCATTCATTCAGACATCAATTTTAACTACCTATTAAAAATTATATGTACGCATGGAAACTATTGAGTTCCCAAAAATATTGACCAATAAATTGCCTTTTTGCATTTGACAAACAAAATCCCAAAGTATTAAAGAAAAGTCCAATTACCCTAAAGCTAAAAGAACGTAAGCACTTCAAAGGCCATTTCCTCAAACTTCATAAGATTAAAGTTGAAACTGCAAAAGCGAATCGGACACGATCACAAATTGATTCAAAACGAATGATCTCAGAAATTGCTTTTCATAAAACTCTATCGTGTCCCATCTCAGTTCAATCGAACCTTTCTTTTCAGTACTTGGAATTTACGAAAACGGTTGTCTGGGTTTATTTTTAGGAAAATTCTCAGACGACTTTTAAATATAAGTAGTAAGATCAGGTAAGCGGGACACAATTCTCGAAAATTAGCACTTCGATACACTTAAACAGTTTCACACCAAACAGTCAATAATGAAAAGCTGAGTTGGTACACCAATTGGATGATTCTCGTCCTTTTGATTTACCATGTAAAACATGTGTATGTGTGTATGTAGTGTGTGTCTATAGTGTAAATATCCGTAAGGAAGAAAACCAGATAGGCGACAAACCAAATTGTGTCAAAGAAACTTTTACCTCAGAACAACATAAGATAGACCGAAAATGTCTGTCAATCAAAAGGTAACGCTATCTTGGCTATCTTACTTCCTACTTACAGGCCATCGAAAAATATTTGGCGAGTATTGATTACCCTCTTCAACTAGCATCTGATAAAAATATCTGATGTAACCTACATAAACAACATCCGAGATTCAATAAACAAAAGCAAATAACCTACAAACAGGTCACTAGGACATAAGACGGGGTAAGATTTATCCGCAAACACATCCGCAATTGATTTGGACGTGTTTATTTATTACTATCCCAAAAAAGGGAACAAAGACACAGAAATTACGTTATAATTCACGATTCATCTCTTGATATAAATCACATGTCTGCCAATATATCTGCCTACAAGCTGGCCTTCAAACAATTTTCTCTTTCTTCGTATTGAATTCGCATGAGAAATCGCACTTTCTGATTGTTAAACTACCATCAGTCCTTAGAGGCTTTGAGTAAATTTGTTTTATTAACTTGTATCCTTAGAGACCTGTTGCTTTCCCTCATACGTAAGTATAACTCTGCTTGAAATTATTACTTTGAACCCACTTTGACACACATTAGTGTGTTACTTTGCTAGTATGTTAAACAGAGTTGCAAACTTCTTGGTGAGTTCGCTTAGATCTTATATTGTGTTTGTGATTTCTCTTTAAGTATGATAACGGCTACATTTAAGTATGTATTTACAATAATATGTTTGAGTTAGGCTAAAATTATAATAAACTTTAGGTGAGGAAAAAAATGTGAACATACATACGCAAGAGGATTTGATGAAATCTCGTGTCTTTGATAGCACATCATTCTTCGCCTAATTTTGTACTCATTCTATTTGACTCAAATATCTAAGTATAAGCAAAAAATTTACGGAAAATCAACTGATTTCCGAATGAAATCGCGGCATGAATTGGCCACCCCCGATGATAGGTAATAGGTATACCTTTCAATACAACAAAGAGGGACCCAATTCTCCGGACATCTTATCCAATTTCGAACCCAATTACAGGCCAAATACGACCTTTGAAGACGGTAGAAAGCTAACCGTTTTATTGCAAACAAGAATTTGTTGACTCACTATCTCAGAGGCAATATCAATACGAAATTTGATACCATAAAGGCAAACGGACAAACATTCATATTTTCCGGTTTTTCCGCCTTTTTTCTTTGAAATCTGGAATAGATCGTCTGACCCTATAACCGACTTTCATTGAACCGATGAGACGCTACAATTACAGAAACAATACTAAGTTTTTGTTGTCGGATGGAAGCAAATCACGCGAAAAACGTTGTTAGCAAATGTGTGTTATAAAATCATGTTGTTTACGGTTGATGTTTGAGTGCTTGTGGCAGTGGAAGATGGCGTGTGAAGTTGAAACGGATCAGATGCCGTTTCGAGCGATTAGCGCATAAGTAGACAGTCTTGAGCACTAAATGGTTGCGCATATTGATGACTAGATCATCTGTTACGGCGACGGCCAGAAATCGCCAAATCGAGCGTGAATTGCGGAGGTAATCCATCACTTTATTCAAGCACTACATATTTTTTACGTAAGCATTGCCTGTTGGTATGATAAATCGAAAACTGAAGATAAGTAGGTGCTAAGTATTCGGTAAAAATCTGGTATTTTTCTGAACAAAAAAATCTTCGCAAAATAAGATTTTCTTATAGATCTATTCTCATTTTCTACATCATATGTATGTACCTACTTGCAAGATATAGAAGAAAATAAAAAATGCTCTGGATAAATGACGGCCATTGGATAAATGATATGGAAATCTCTGTTCGTTCTTACATTAAATGAATGAACATTTCATATTTTCACCCATCGAGCGGTGAAAATGTTATCGTCACTGTACACCCATAAAACATAGAAATATTTGCTATCATTACAACAATGTCAGCCAATGTATTTTACGGTTTATAAATAAGTGAAACTTAACCATAATACTTTAAATAATCATTTACGTTGTAAGTGAAATTTTCACAAACAATGGCTACGTTTTCTTTAAGTTACTTTCAATTTTAAATGTTAAATTAAGTTTCATTGTCTCCTTAACCTTGAAAATGAAGACGCAAAATGTAAAGCTACAAATTATCTACAATCTGTAATAAATTTATGAATAAATAACAGCTAAATAAGTAACAAGAAAAAACATTGCAAATGGATAATAAAACATTACAATGTAGAGACTGTAAATGCGCCAAAATGTTCTACGAAAACTTACCTATATCTAATCTAATCTAATTTAGCCGTTTGTGTCCCACTGCTGGGCAAAGGCCTCTCTCCTCATCCGCCATGACTTTCTGTCTCGAGCTTCCTCCGCCCAGCTACTTCTAATTTAGCCGTTTGTGTCCCACTGCTGGGCAAAGGCCTCTCTCCTCATCCGCCATGACTTTCTGTCTCGAGCTTCCTCCGCCCAGCTACTTAAGATGTCCAGCTCTTCTCGCCACCTTTTCCGTGGTCTGCCGCGAACTATCTAGCTCTATCTATCTCTATGTATCTCAATCTTCTTATGTATATTTTAATCTCTGTTTATTTATTAAAGAAATAAAATCACTGATATTATGATAGTATTCTCAGAATGCACCGCCGCCGCCAGATTACGCATAATCTTATCTGTTTTTTATTGGTTATAAAAATTGCAGGTAATCTGCTTATATACTAAAGCAAATTACTTCATTGATGTTAATCTACTACCGCGACAACCTTATTATTGTTACCTTTTATGACTAGAAATTTTGTTTGCTGTTAGAACGCTACTATAAGACATAAAAAATCACTCAGGCTCTACTCGTTACTAGTTCATCGTTGGCAGTGAGTGAGACAACTGCCTAAAACGTAGTAAATGACAGATGAATTGAACCCACACAGTTTCGACCATAACCACAGAATACCAAATAGTAGGTCCATAACTGAAGACATCTAACCGCTTAAAAAGAGGCTTTTACTCGCTGAAGGCACCTGAAGGCCAACACCACAAAGCAATGTCTTTTTTCACAGTATTTACGACAGTCAATAAATACGCTACCAGTACAAGCAAGTAACCACTGAAAAAAATAGAAACTTAAGAGAACGCTGCATAAAAACGGAAACAGTAATTATACCATATGCTCGCATATACCTAAATATTGCATCACGGTCTGCCAGTCATTGCGAACATTGACTGGTCGTCGTGGTGCAGTAAGGCTATTTACACACTGCCTTGTGTAGTACCCGGCGTTAGATAAATACGATGGACAGTGTATTCAGCCTCTGTCTATCACATTTTAAACCTATACGTCGGACTGAGACAAAAATAATATCAGACATTTAAAATCAAATGCAGGGAGGGTTGCGCGTGAGTGGCGTTGTTACATTGCTTGTAAATAATCATTTTGTACATAGAAAATACGAATAATGGCGCCCTCTGAAAGCTGCCAATGTGCTGTCTTGCATTGTAGGCTAAGACTGTTTATATTCTCATATCGAACAATAAAAATTTTAGGTAAAATTTATGAAATTCCAAAACCAAAACAATATTATTATTTTTTTTTTAAAAGCATTGGTAAAATATACTTTTCTTCTTTAGGGCTTGGGCTAAGTGATTCAAATATGGCTTTAGATACATTGTTTCATGTACAAGTGAATGTACAGATTAACAAACTAAAAAAGCCATAAAAAGCTGATTAAAACAGTTTTAGTGTTAAAGTGAGCATGCTTAATCATTTTATAACTGTTTATGCATGTACATGCATATATTCAGATAAGTATTAGACATCTATAGTACATCTAACTGTTAGATACAATGAGGAAGGAATATAAGGAGTGGCCCCATTTTTTTTCATATAGAAATGCCAAGGTTGCGCCAAGTTTTTCATAGTTTTCTTGGTAGATGACCTTTCAAGCGAAAGGTAGTACCATACAAAAAGGTAGCCATTTTGCGCCAGACCAGGCACGCAGATCCAGACGGTATGGCATCTCCTTATATATTCTATACTCAAAAGGTTAGATAAGATAAAAGATAAACCGTGGCCTTTTTTCATTATCTTTTATCGCATGGGAATATAAATATACCAGTGACTGATAATGATAATGTATAAAGAATTATTATCACTTTATTATCAATAGAAATGTTTTGTTTGTAGACAACTTGAAAGGCGCAAAACATTGTTTATCTTGGAATGAAAGTTTCTTAGAAATAAATGTATGTCGCAGCAGTGTGTACCACAAATGTGAAATAGTTATTGTTTTAAACTCTTGATAATACGAAAGAGGTATTAAAATAGCTTACTAACTTGCTAACGGTGAAGGAAAACATCGTGAGGAAACCTGCATACACCAGAGAAGAAATTCGAAGGTTTATGTGAAATCCGCCAACCTGCACTTGGCCAGCGTGGTGGATTATGGCCTAAACACTCTCTGAATGAGAGTAGGCTCGTGCCCATCGGTGGGGACATATATGGGCTGATAACGATTAATATAGCATATTATCCTAAAGGCAATACTTGATTAGTAGAAATAGTTTTAATAGAATAGCAAATGGTAAAGAACAAAAAATGTACATAATGTATACCAATACTCTCAAACAATAATTTCTGACTTTTTTATCTATTGTAATCATACTTATCATTTAATAAACTTAAACTTAAAACACATTGGGTTAAAATAATAATAATTTAAATATCATTAACATTATTTCATAAACAGTTGCTCAACAATTGCCCTTTAAATGGGTTACAGGAAATGAGCCAACAATAGAGTAAACTTGAATCTTTGGTCAAGTTCAGTGGGACATTTCCATTGCTAATTACAAGCTGTTGTAAAATAGATAAGGCAGCAATTTTTGTATAGATTTAAACTTAAATGAAATATTTAGAATTTGTTGATGTAAAATGTGAATACCTATTAACATATCATGCATAGTACTAGCTGATAGTTGAAGCCAGACAAGTTAATAAAGAACATTCGGGCTTTTGCTATGTAATTCTTTTTTTAGTGTCTCTGTATGGTATCAAATAAGTTGGATGATTAATTTTGTACCCTTTTCTGTATCTTACATTTTTGAATGTACCAAATAGTTAATAAATTAATAAATTGAATAGAATTTCCAAACTCATTTTATAGTACCTAAAGTATCGATAGTAATTTGACAAAATAATTTTATCATCTAGGTACTTTTTTTCATTTAAGAACCAGCTAGGTGTCTACTACCATAACAACAAAAGGTAGGAACACCCAAGGTGAAACCAAAACCAGAAATATTCAGATTAAATCTAGTACAACAATACACGAGGAGGATTTCACTAAAAATAGAACAGGGACACTGACATTTGAACTTGATGGTTGTGATTTATCACTTCCTTAGACCATTTTAGAGTTTGTTATGGTCCTGAAGGTCAAGAGTTAGGAAGGGACACATACTATGTCAGTCAAGGATAGGTAGGATCTACTACTTAAGTGTTACAAGATCCTTAAAAAAGATAGCATGATACAATTGATGATAGGTTCCCTAAAAATTAAAACTAAGTGATGTAAGTAATAGAAAATTATGATGAAAGCCCTAAAGTCTAATCTCATTTGATTTTTAGCTTTGTGTAGAGAAAATTTCGAGAGACAATTTAGAGATTTAGCCATTTTAGAAGTAAATAACTGTTACATATACAAAAGTATAAAAACATGCTAATTTATAGGTTGTTTTGGCCTCGAAAACAATGCCTCATAACGGAAAAAAACTGTATTAATACAGAATAAACGTAAGTCCATAATTAAAGGAGTAATATTCCGCGCTTGAGATGAGACCTGTGATTCAGAAATGTTACAAACAAACAGATAAAAGTAACGGTCATCGTACGATCGAGTGGTCAAGAAAACGCTTCGTATTGCTACTGTAAAAAACCGAAATAGCTTTATGCCACGATATAATCAAGCTGTAAGTCTGCGAAATTACTTTTTATTGGCCTTATTTAGATAAAATATATTAAAACCGTTACCTTTTAAATCACAGTTGAGTCAGGTTCACGCGACCAAAGAAGGTTGTTCACATCAAAAACGTATTTTCCACGCAAAGCGTAATCTTAACAACATTCTAAAACACTACACACAAAATTCTGCGACAGATGAGTATGTCGCTAACCGATTAATGTATAAAACACCTAATCAAAATAATCAAAAACTCGTTGCAAAATAAAACTCAACAACACGCAACGTTCTTTCTTGCGAAAATCTGACAGCTGTTAAAGTGAAAAGATAGGGTTGCTAGCACATAAAACGTATTCTACCAGTAGAAGCATTGTTATGGTAGAAATATTTTTATACGAATGAAACAATAGCTATTGAACAACGCGGGCCAACAGTTTGTTTGTTATTACAAAAAAGGAATTACAAAAAACAAGATATTATTTCCCTGCAATAAAATCAGCCTTGCTCTAGTTTCCTTATTTATTTGTTTGTACCTATTCGACGCGTCTCGGCGGCGGCGGCGGCGGCGCGGCGTCGGCGGCGGCGATGCGTTTATCCATTATCCATAAATGGAAATATTTATTTAATAAAATAGGTATGTACAGGATTACGTTATGGCACAGAAGTGTTGCGAAAAAATAACTAATAGTTTGATGGTGTAATTTTGGGAGTTTTTTGAATAAAAAATAGTCACACTTAAGTCGGACAACGTCATCTATCACGTTTTTATCGAACCATTGCCTAACCTATTACATTAGAAGTTTCATGTTAGTACGACAGATGGCGCTAAATAGCATATTATTTTGGGATCATAAAACTTTTGGTTAGAAGTTCTAGATGGCGCTTTTTAGAAAATTTGCCAAGTACGTACGTAGATAGGTGATCAAATTAAATCTTGAGTTTAAGATAGTGTTTTCATTAATTTTTTGGAGCCAATATCATTTGGGTATGAAATTCCTTAATCCAAATCGTGAAAACTGGGAGATAGGGTGGAAAATGAAAACAATGAATATAAAACTGAACATTTTAATTTAGGTAAATTATAACTTTCTCTCATATAAATAACGTTCTTTTTAAAACTGGAAGCCTCTACAATAGTGCCAACATAAGTTTTCATGTCGAAATACAATAAGTAGGTAGGAGATTGATTGAAAATACAAAGAGTAATCTACTTAAGCCATAATATAATTAAATCACTTTACAGGTCCGTACTTAGAAGTGGCCAAAAATTTGACACATTATACAAGCCTAAAATCACCTCAATTTTGCAGGTAGGTAGGTAGGTAAGTTATAATTCATTATAATTTTGTTAAAGACCCATAAAATGGACAACAGACATTATTTAGATACATAAGGAAGGTTTAAAAAAGGCCATTTTAAACTCCTTGATACGGACCTGTTCCTTAAAAACTAAAAATACGTGGACGTAGTCGGAGGAGACTTCAGCAATCAGTTTTCACCTAAAAAGAAACCACAATATATTATAATTACGATTTACAATGCATTAATAAATACTTTTAACTGGGATATACATTGATTATAATATATTTTTATAATAGAGTAGGTATTTAAACACTAAATTGGTATTTTTACAAGACAGGTAAGTTATAAAGTGACTTACTCCGTTATTACAAAACGAGTTTTATTTATAGTCCTAGAATAAACTCAGATAAATGACGTTTCGGCTATACCTAGAAAAAACGTCAAAAAATGACATTAGTCTAAGGACTGTCTTTAAAACTCGTTTTGTAATAAGGGGGATTAGGTCTAGCCGATTTTAGCTCTTTTTTAATCCTGAACAGTTCTAAAGAAGTTACTAAATATTCAAATAGGTTGGTACCTACGTAGGTAGGTAGGTAGGTACATAGGTACCCCAAAGACATGTACCTAATTCAATTTATCAATAAGAAATATGACTACAAATAACTCTAAGCAGTTCATTAATTTCATTTACAAAAACTTACTTACATGCAAATAAAGTAATCATACAAACAAAAATCCAATCCATGCGTTTTATAAATTAAAAAGAAAAACAATATTTCTTCGGTAACTAACAGTGAGTTGTAAAAACAGACATTAAAGTAAATTAGCTGTTAGATAATTCATTCTGCCGTTTTTTCTGATAGACAATGAAATATTTGTCTATTTCAGTGTTTTATACGTCTGTATGTCCAGTATGTCTAGGTAGGTTTGATAGATTTTATCGAGCATTCATATTTGACTCTTCCGACCTTTTTGGCAGCTGGCTGGAAAATTTCTTGACCAATGTGTATTAACACAGTCAAATGTTTTTACTTTTAAAAATAGATGTGGCAATAGCAAGGCTTTGTAGTGCAAGTGGTTAAGCTAGGCGTCTATTAACTGTACATATTTCAGCTTGGTGGGTGTTTCGTTACTGCATAAGTAAATGAAACCCGATTTCAACGTCATTGATTGCTTGATTAAAACCGCTATCGCACTTGCGGTCGCGGCGGCGCTTTTACAATTTAAAGTTTGTTTGTAAAACTCGAACCGCGGGAGGCGGTTAACCCGCGGTTTTATATCCAAAAAACCGCAACCGCAGAGTGCGTGAATGCCCTAAATACAGGTACTTACAAGTTATAATAACAATTGCAGAACGTCCACAGCAAATTATGTTTTAAGTAAAAGGTAGTAAAAATATGCTTAAAGACGTGTATTAAACAAAATCACAGCTAAATAATTAGAGCAAACAAAATACAATAAATTGCTTTACAATTACTAATCTATTCTAAATTAATAATTGAATTCTACAACGTGTAACATTAATAACGCAAAACTGCATTGGCGTTGGTTCCGGATAGTAAGTACCTACTTAGAAGCTTTCACAATTTATTAGTTTCATGAAATTTTGCGTTTATTATGTTACATGTTGATAGAACTTGTGTTACAGCAGCAAAATCAATTAAAATGCATGTTTAAATTACTTTTTAAAATATGTTTGTATGAATGAAAAATGATTTATTAAGGTATTGGACAAATTAATTCGATTTTTAAACGCGAGAAAAAATAAACTAGGTACCTATTGCAGTATTAAGGAGCAATTACGGTAAATGGTAACGATGAAATATCTAGTTATTTTAATTTTCTTCCCACCCGAAGGTACCTACTTGGGCAGGTACAGAAACAAAAATTTTCTACATTATCGTACCTACCTAGAACGTTACCAATATAAATTTAAGTCACTCCATCATTACCAGTTACCGTACCGTACAGACAGTTTCAGAAAAAAAAAACAATAACAGAAATGTGTGGAGAAGCATCGGAGAGGCTTTTGCCCAGCAGTGGGACAACATAGGCTAAAAAAAATATATAGTAATATCGTTCTTCCGATTTTGTCAATAAAAGTATATGAACATACTACGAATCCGTGCTACGAATAAAGGTCTAAATAGTTTCTTTTTCTGTAACCGTCTGTCAAAGTTAATAATAGCTATTAAATAATGAGCATGGCAATAATAGTGACGATTGCCAGCAGGAGGCCAAGCAACGTTAGCCAGTCTAATCCGGCTAAATGCTGGGTGAACATCAGGGTGTAGGTACATGCTAACATCAACGTGCCGGGGTCGTGCCAACTTCGCTTCTGCTGCGAATTACTATCTGTTGAAATAAAAACGCAAAGCTACAATCGCTAGTTTTGTTATTTGTTAGTTGCTTCTTTTCTAATCTCAGTAACAAGTCCATTACTAAGTAACACGTCCGTTAAACACATTTATGAATATCTTCAGTATTTGTAACTCGTTACTCCATTTTTTAGTACCTACTAAATTATCGTTTTAGTTAAAGCGTCGATACTAACCTACCCATAATATTATGTTTATCTGTCTATGCTAATAGATTTAGTATTTATTAAACGCACGTAAAAATACAACGGAAAGTACCTACCTATATGTAGTAAAAACTAAATTTAACCCCCTGAGCGTCAGAAACTCCAAATTGTATCTTACTTATACCAGTGACGCGAAATAATATTACCTACCTACTTATAAGAATATTAATGAGAAAATATTGCTTTTTCAGTTATGTCACATTAATGATAAACGTAAGTATAACGAGCATGTTAAAAAAAAGTGGACCCAAAAGACAGATTATTATAAGAATCACATTTACTCGGACAAATCCAAAATATGAAGATTACAATCTCATTAACACGTCACGAAACGTCTATTTTTATTATAATTGGGTTCAGAATACCTCGACTGTAATTCCTATCTTCCCACGCAATCCGGGCCAAAAACACCATAAATAAATCTACGATTGTGTTTAAGAAAATTGTTGACATTGCTTCTTGACCCCTTTATTATAAATACCTACTTCTTACAAATAATTAAAACCGGTAATTTATTTATCATAAAAGCGTAGGTATATGTGGTTAACGGACATGGTCTCACTAAACTAAATTCTAATAAAAAAGTGAAACAATCAAAAACATCAAAAGCCAAATGCAAAATGACTAAAATGAAAACCAAACACCGTGCATGAGAATGGGCCACGTACCTCTATTTTCTTTTTGTGAATTATGAGTTTGCTTTTTAGTTCTCCATGGGACTACGTTAGTTGGCAGTGAGCTTTGACTAGGACATTCATCAGTTTGGTCAACAGAGAGCCTTCTCAGTTGTTGGTTCATAGTTTTCACAAGTTTTGGGGAACTCAAATCATCTCGAACTGTGTTCCCAAGATCGCTATGATTCTCAGCGATCATTGTAGGCCGATTCGCAACGCTATCTAGTTTAAATATTGTTGCCAACTCTTCGGAGGAATTGTATTCAGTTGAGTCAGCTGCCTCTTTCTTAATTTCTAAATCGTCTTCGTATATAGAGAGATTAACGGAAGTCCTACAAGGTACTTCTTGCTTGCTATCATTTTGTGTCACTTGGCTTAACTTTTCACTGGCTTCAGTAATACCCGTTATCTTAGCTGGGGCAGCAGGTTCGGGTTTTGATGCTTTCGGAACAAAAAGTTTTTCATTAACTTGCGAGATTCCAGCAATTAAATCGGAGATTCCGTCTTTGAGTTCTTTAAAAGCATTTATCTCGTTTATTTCCTTAATTTTGTCATCACTGTTTAAGAAAGGATTGAGCGAATTATATTTTGGCAGTATTTGTTTAATTTCCACTCTGTTTTCTACCGGTTTCATGTTTTCAACTTTGACAGAATCATTTTGAACGTTCCAAGGTACAACATCGGGTATGAGTTTGCTCTCTGTAGGTATGACTGTTTCTTGTGCTTTTAATTCTTCTTCTGCTTTGGTGATATACGAAGAAAGCCTTAAACTTTCATCATTAAAATTCAATTCCTTTTCAAAACTATGTTTTAGTTGATCTTCCACTTTGTGCAATTGATCTGATATAGCTAAAAGACTGTCTTCAGTTTTTTTCGCTTTAGATGTGTCATTACTTGTATGATTTACTGTCTTCTCTAATTCAGGTTCTTTGACTATCTCTGAACGTACATTTACATGTTTAACTTCAGGCACTATGTCATCAATAGATTTACTAGTCAGGCCATTTAAAAAGTTTAATCGACTATCGGTAATTCTGGATTGGACATCTGATTTCTTTTCATTATTATTTCTGTTTTTATCCAGCTCAGCTAAAGCGACTCCTAACTTATTGCTCGTATCCATAGCTTCTTGTGCAAGCATGCTAAGCACCTGCTGAAATTCATCTCGAGAAGATCTTTTAGATGGTTGAGGTGATCTGTTTGATGGTGATGAGCTTTTGGACTTATCACAAGATGGAGGCTTACCAAGATATTTATCGTCATTATGAATGAATGAATCGTCTTTTGCGAAATGATGGGAGGGTGCGTGTGAGTTATTAATAAATAGACTGACAGTATTGTGTCTTTGTTTTACCTTGTTACGGGGATAATGAGTTTCTTGATCGTTGTCATTTTTCTCGAACGTCTCACGAAGGCGTTTCATGACATCGCTATTGCTATGTGTTTTCTGTAATGTGGTTTTACTCATACTCAACGCGTCATCGATTTCTTTTTGAATCATGGTAAATATGTTAGCTGATAATGACCTCACCGCTCGCTTTTTCTTAATATTTGACGACGAATCTTTGTTAAATGGAAATTCAGAGTAACCATGATTGTTATTTATGAGGCCGTTATATTCTTCTCCGCTGAATAAAGCGGAATTTCTGTTATCCTTCCTTAAACTTCTGTAAGCTAAATCATCTGAAACAATATCGGGCGATCTTCTTGGTACAAATCGTGATCGCCCCTTATTTTCCGGAGTGGCATGTAAATAGTCACTCAATGGAGCAGGTGATACTGGACCTCTTGGAATGCCAAACGGAGGTTCAGGGTCAAGAGTCTTCAACCTATTGTTCATTTGTTTAATATTTCTATATACCACGTCATCGTGGACAATATCAGGTTCATTTCGTAATGAATGAGCATCGTCTTCCGATGCATACGGCACATAAACAGGCGAAGCCAACATATAACTTATTTGTGCTTGAGCTTCCTTCAAATTCGTTTTCTCTTTTGGTAACGAATTCATTCGTCGGAATGCCATATCGTCCTGCAATTTATCAGGCAAGGTAGACCGTCTAGGGACTCGTCTTAAAGGTGTCGTGGGTTGGCTCCGCAGCTGTATTTCGTCATCGTTTCCATTCCAATCATTGAAATGGTCGTTAAATTTCGGTGTCATTAATTCTCGGCGCTCCGCTCTATCTAATAAATCTTCGTCACCTAATCCTAAACTATTATAAATTGCTTCCAGTTCATTGAGAGCATCGTCAAGGTTTGTTGATTTACGCCTTTCTGAGCTTTTTTCGTCGTCAGACGGCATTTGATATGTAGCTGGCACAAAAGTATCCGATTTATGTCGAATATGAGTTTTAGAATTTGGAGATGTCACAGTGTTTGGCGGCTCGACAGTGACGGATCTTTTGTATTCAGTCGTCGCCTTCCACATTTTGGCACCATCAGTAGTATCAAGCGACTTAGAACCAAAGTTTATTTTATTCTTATTTTGTATATCGTTATTTTCAATTCTAGATTGGTTTTTATTGTGTTCTAAAAATGCAGGTGTTCTGTGTAATTGGGTGCTACTTGAATATTCACTGTTACTTCTTGTGTTAGCGAAAATATTTTGTTGACGTTTTTGCTTTTCGGCGTCATCTAGTTTCTTCCAGAACTCAGATGCATTTCTTGGTCTCCGATATATGCTTTCAGAAGCATGGAGGGATGCTTGTGAGTCACTCAAGTATTGGTTCTCATATCCGTTTTGACTAGGTTTTATGCTTATAGGTCGTCGAGATCTTGGGCTTTGATCCGCGTAGTAAAGGAAGTCCTGCCTCGCTTGTACAGGTTCCGGTTTGATAATCTGAGTTTGTTCATATCTTTTTCTCCACGGTGGAGTATTGGCATAGATGCCGTAATGATTAGGTTCAGCTGACACCGAAGCTGGCCTCCGAGGCTGTTCACTCTTATACTGGAAGGATTGCAAATATTCATTATTTTGCATAGCAATGTGATCTTCGGAGTTCGATATTGGTCGTCGAAGGCCGTTTAGGCCATGACTTGTCGATCTATCTTGACTTCTTCTCATTACTCTTTCGAAGTCTTTATTAGGTACACCATGCACTATATTCTGGTTATTGCCGATTCTGTCTGCTACCATTGGATTGTTTTCATAATACATTGATATAGGCGTGGCGACCTTTCTCTGCATGTCCCGTGGAGGTGGCACTGGTGGAGCTACTTCTTCTCTTTTAATGTTAGTAACGTTTCCAAGAGGGAATTTAACACACATCACACTATCATTGTTCTCGTATCGGCTTAAACTCCTCTCTCTATTGTTATTCATGTAAAGCGGTTCTCTACTCGAGTTACTGTTTGCGTATTGAATAGAATAGTTAATAAGGTCATTGTTAACTTTAGCATTGAAATTAATAGATGATGGGTAACTTTGCGTTGATGGGAATGATGAAATAGACTCAGACTTCATTGGCCGACGAGTCGCGTCATTTGCGTATATTTGGTCATGTTTTATTTTGGTAGGTTGCTCCCTTTTGCAAGTTCCATAGCCACTACTTTGACTGGTTGGCGTTCGTGTAAGCATTTCAACTTCTGCTTTCGTGTAGCCCTGTTGCAGGAGCTCCGCTTCTTTATTGAGTTGATTTTCTTCATCACGCGACAATCTTTTTATATATCTTTCGTTTCTTGCACTTCGACTCCTTTTATTCAAAGAACTGTCACGTGACCTCATCAAAGAGTCCTCGCTCCTGAATCGTATCATCGACGAAGAATTTGATGACTTCAGTGACTCTTCATCGCTACTCGATTCCCCTTTCATACTATTTCTCAGAGCCTCGACTCGCGCTTTCAATCTTCCTTTTCTTGTTTTTTTCGAGTGTGTTTCCAGGCTGATTCTTTCAGCCTTCTGCGATGGTAAATCATCTCTAAGACTGAGGGATTCTTTAGAGTCTTTATAGAGTTCTTGTGCCTTTGCTCTGTATTTGATAAATCCTGCTGAAGGGTCTGAGAGAACGCCATCATCAGTGATGTCTCTTATGTTAGGTTTGGCTAGACTTTGAGCTCGTCTCGTATCTCTTATAACTATGTGGTCAAAATTATTGACAGGGGGGACTCTTTTCTTTTTCTTGGCTTTCCTCTTTGAAGGTGATCGGGTGCCGACGCCTTCGTCTGACTCTGAAGACGATCCGCTTTCTTCCTCCTTTTTCTTTCTACGGAAGAGCTTCCCGATAGACCATTTCTTTTCTTTCTTAGGGTCAGGTTCGGGCGGTGCTGGTCGGTCGACACGTCGTGGTATTGATGCGTACTCGTCGTAAGGTCGGTACGGTGTCGGACCGGACACGTCTCGGTGGGGCAACGGCGGTGAATTTACAGCCTGGAAAGTAGAGAAAAAATATTTGTTTAAAAAGCTATCGAAAAGTAATACCTATTTGGAAAGAATTAAAGTCTATCTTCGGCGGTAAAACTATGCGCTAAATTGTTTTTGAACAATGTCTACCACAACCCAGTTAAAGTACGTTCATTAATTTTCAACTTTTTAAAACAAACTCTATTTAATTTTGAACATGGTGAAATCTATGAAATACTTAAGCAGTATCTAAATTTTAAAAATGTCGTAAAAAAATTGGGTAGAATAAAAGCAGAAAAAACTCGCCTTGCTGTCTGGTGAGATATTTACCAAGGACACAAAGTTGGCTTCGTTTCAAAGTTTAAAATTGTTGTTATGAATAATAGTGCTTTGTTTGTTTGATCCTCGCAAAGTACGGAAATGTTCCTCAGTTATGCTACTAGAATTACTAACCGCAAGAATTATCTCAAGACCCACAGATTACGCGCTTCGGTTAAAGATAAGTCTCAAATTAATTACTATCAGTCGTCGTATTACGTACATATTATTCGTATTTTGTTCAGAGATATGGATGAGGTTAATTAGTGTCAAAGTCAGGAGATAGGAACAAAGAATTTTGTGTTCGTTATTTTGTCAATATCGCAGAAATAATTAAATTAAATACACATTATATTGTACTCATTAATAGAAGATAAGTATATGTAGCAATATATTCAACAAAATCATAAAAAGGTCTGCTCGAACACTTCTTATTTTGATTGATTCACTTTAATTACTTAATTGAAATACCTACATAAGCACGAAGCTATCCCATTGCCTCTCCTTAAATCTCTTTAGGCTTCAAGTTTAAAAGGAAATCTAAAAACTTACAGGTAGGAATGTAAGAAAGAAATTCTTGTAATCCCTTTCAGCGACCTCGACCATTTCCACGAGTTAAATATACATAAACGTGTAGATATAAACACTTATTCAAAGCACGTTTACAAATAAACGACACCTACACACGCGTTGGCACGACAAACTTTAGAAATATTCACACTCAAAATTAACTATTCATAAATTTCTATTTTATTATTTTGATTATGATCATTTTTTCACACGTAATGAGCAATTTGATTATAACAATTAAATTATACATATAAAGTAAACACTGAATTGTTTTCGTTAATTCAAAATATTCGAAGAATTCAAAGACACATTTTAAAGTAGGTACCTATAACCGTAAATTTTTAATCACTTTTTTGTCCACTTTCATTCTTAATAATACGATCTTTGGTATTTATATTCCATTCTTTTCAAAAATCGAATTTATCATTTGAATTAACAGGAATAATTTTCATAAATTCAAAGACGCGCGCGCGAATCGCGTAGCCCCTCTCGCGCCTCTCTCTGAACTAATCTAAGTTTATTTCGGCCACATCTTATCCCATATATCTCTTCAACATGTTCTACAAAACTATAAATACACAACATTTACTTCTAAAGGGACTCTAATTTATTTTTTTATTTGCTTTGCAATTGTAGCTCGAAGGGAGTTTTCTTTCGGCTGACTGATTTATAGGAATTTGTTGTGTTTCGTAAAACTGTAGGTAATTTATAACATTGTTAAGTGATTGGAAAATAAGGGACGTGGAATATATTATGGACTACAAAGAGCTGTTTTTAATATGAAAGAGGTCGCTAGTATCGACATAGGTACAAAACAAACCAAATCAATACAAAATCTCTCAAAAACTATTTTTTTGAGTATCGAAACGAATTTCTACTTCAACATCAATATCAAGTGAGGACTATTAAGAAAACGTCAAAAGTAAGTAGGTACTTTTAACATAGGTAGGTAACTAAGTTTTATATAGGGAAATGTTTATAGAGAAATATGTACCTAATCTATCTACTATATACGTGCAATATATACCTTCATCAAAGCAATCCAGATATCACAGCAAGCAATCATCAGCTAACATCCAAATGAAGTGAAGATATCAAAGGGATATCTAAATATAACTAACTTTATACTCGGTCGAATCTAGGACATGTTGGACCGCCCTTGCAACTGGATATGTTTGTCGTGGTCTCTGTTGAGGTATTCTAGCTTTGTGGCTGTATGTTTAGGTTGTCCTAAATTAGGATAATTATGGAAACAATGGTGGCAATTTGAGAAGGGAGCTGAATGTTGGATTTTGCGTGCGAGAGTAGGTCTATTTTAGTAGGTAGTAGGTACGTGATACTGGCTTTGTTAATTTAAAATCTGTGATACCTATATAGAGATACAAGTACTTCCAGTGTTGTCTGTTTAGTTTAGTCTTTGTTAGATTTAATCTATGCTACATGTGT
The DNA here is from genome assembly GCA_947563765.1 of Anarsia innoxiella. Lineage (NCBI taxonomy): Eukaryota > Metazoa > Arthropoda > Insecta > Lepidoptera > Gelechiidae > Anarsia > Anarsia innoxiella. The sequence continues at coordinate 3,230,223 of OX387404.1, read as the reverse complement.
AAAAACTCGACTTCTTTTTTTTTTCATGCATTTTACAATAAAACGAATTTCCTTGCAGTGTTTTCATAAGACTTAGTCCATCGCTTTTGTATTTCCTTGCTGATTAACAAAGAGTCTGATTTCCCCGAATACAGCTCTGTATTGTGAGTCAAGTGCAAGGATACGAAGTTCAAAGCTTTGTGCGATATGTCTTAAATTAATTTAGCACTCACTGCGAAGATATGGAGGTGAGAGATCGCTTACAATGTTCACATTTGGAATCTCTGCAAATTGTACATGAAGTTAAACCATAGATGGTATGTCTAAGGATATAAGAATCTAGACAAAGACGTATCTCATATATCTGGTTATTTTCTTGAGACTACCGTGCCAATACGAAGCTATTCATTTCGGCTCCGATTTAGCTTCGGCGCTCAAATAAAAACAGATATTTACGTCCGATATATAGCAACTGGGATGTAGGTATAAAGATTTTAAAACCAATCAGTAATATTTATTTAAAAAATAAACGTAGGTATGTTCCCCTACCATCAAAATCTTTAAGCGAGCTGCGGTCTACTCAACCGCGTGTTTATTAAGCATCCATCTAATTTATGAACACCCACCCAAATAGGATTTAAATTTTAAACCACGTATCCGACTTCCTAACAAATTAACTAGCAAGGCGGTAGACGCACAAGTATTCAATTAAGCTTGAAAAATGACTGCTAGACCAAGGGTCATAAAAATAGCACGCTCTTTACGCCCCGTTTAGAAGTAAATTTATAAAATATGTAGCGTATACATGGGTAACAAATCGAGCTGAAATAATTTACCTTTACTAGTAAGTAAAGGTTTGGGTTCCTATTAAAATTGTCAATTCGAAAAGTAGGGATTGTTTGTGTAGTGAGAAGTGGCGTTCTGATAATTCATGATGTGTCATGATATAGGTACCTAAAACTCATAGCAACGCATTTTAGCGTAGTTTTTAAGTATTTAGTGATCTTATTACGATAACAACTCCTAAACGGCGTGTTAACCGCCGATTGCGGTTGAGCCGCAACTTCTCTACCATCAAGCAATCCTATGATACTACATACTACTGTGGTCTATACCACGGTAGTAAAAGCCACGTGCACAGATCCCGTCGCTTGTTTGGATTACAGATTATGATGTAACCACCTACGATAAGTGGATAAGATACGGTAAGACTTTGGAACGTAAGCTACTTACTTAAATACCTTGTTTTAAACAATATTAGGGAAAATTGTGTCATTTAAGAAGGTAAACGAATGTACGTAGAAATAGGGGAAAATAGGAATTAAACTTTTGCTATTTGACGTTTCCTTTTTTTGAGACTCTCTTTTTGACGTTACTAAAATATCCTACGAGTAACTAACTATACAATTATAAAAAATATCACGTTTCCAATCAAGGAAAATAATATAAAAATATCAAAATAAAATATAACTAACAAAAATATTATAGGTAGATTATTAAATCTCTCCAAAATATAAAAGGTAAAAATTCACAACCTAATGCTTCAGTAGTTACATTTGAAATAAGATTCTCGTATCGCAAAGCTCTACCTCTATTGTAAGGAAAAAAATACCAAAAAACGTAACGCTAATCCTGCTCAATCTCTGTCACAGTGGAAAAAATGAAGAAAGCAATATATTACTACGAGTTCTCGAACGGATGTCGGTGGTTGAAGTCGACACGCGTCGCCGATGGCGTGTCACTCGCATCTGTCACTACGAACTGATGAGATTGATTGGCGTGGTGTCGAACACTGACACTTTGACTCTGAATATAAACTTGTTTTGAAATAGTTCGGGACGTTTATTGCAGATTGGTTAGCTGTAAGTATTTTATGGTGGGGACGAGAAATTCTTTTTCGAACTTTACCACGAAGACGATGGCTCTTCTAACCTAGTCTACATGCTTATGTTTTCAATTGTCTAGATTTTCATGACATATCATAGCTTATGTGGGTATTGATTTTTATCATGTCTATACTATTTATAATAAATACTAATGTGTTGCCACTAATCAATTATTTTGGTTTGATATTTAAAAATTCCATTTGTATTTCCGAATCTATATGTATTCGAACATATCATGTTACTTAGTTCTACTGTCACTCAAATTTGTCAGAAAAATGTGAGAAAGATTGATGACATGTCGAACGAGATAATATGTAGTATGGGATTCTATATCGAAGCAAAAACATGCTAGAATTGGTAGCTACTGATTTTTTTTGGATTCCATGACGTTTGTTTGTTTTCGGTAGCTATTCATTCGTTAGGTACAAGAGTCTTTTAAATATGGATGGATGGTTGTAGGTATGTTTTGTTGAATCGCAGGCAAAAGGTAGATCATTTATGTTTGACTCTACAGTAGGTTCCAAAGTGGATGAAATCTCAAATAAAACAAAATAGGTACGATCATTACCGAAATACCGAAAGAAACAAAATTTTCTATTTACGACTATTTACGACACACCCTGTATACAACAAAATATAGATGTTCGAAGATTCAAAATAAACGAGACAAAATTGTCTTCATGAAGTGTTCACGTGTGATAAGACGAAAGGAAGTCAAGTTCCTTCCTAACTTAAAATTACGCAACAGATGCTTTACAAGCGAAAATTTATCATTTTGTTTAACAACATTCTAGGGTTGCGTAGGCTATGACTAATTAATATGTTGAGTAACATGATATTTACTTTATAGGACGGTTATTTAGTTTTATTAGATTTAATAGTGCTGTAAACAGATAAGGTAGGCACGTTAAATTTTAGTAAGTATTATGTTATGACTAACGCAGGTACTATTTTATTAGTCGAGTGTTACTTTTAATTAAAATAAAGAGCTTTTACACATTAGCAATCGAACCTCCTTCTAAATGTTCGAAATTCTTAAACAGATGAACATTTTAGTTCAAAACAAAGTCAAAACTGAAATGTACCATTACATACAATAGCCACATCCGTCACATATTTCACCACAAGTACGAGTACGTAAATACTAGTTACACAACTGTAACCTATTACCATATCGTCCCACGGTCCACGCTAGTGTTAAATATAGCCCAGGAACCGCCAATTAAATTTCCCATGACTTTTGTTTTCGATAACGCCAAACAAAGTACGGTGTTTATTTGAAAGTGTTTTTAAGAATTATTTTTCTATTGTTTCGCTATTTTAATTGTTTTAGCTAATCGATGTTATGTGAAAATTACACAATTCATTTAAATATTTGACGGTAAACTTTTAGTATGTCTAGAAATGACGAATCAAAAACTACATACATTCACAAATTACATTACTTGTAAACAAACGTATTTTCTAGGTCTTAAAAATCTGACCATAAGCGCTTTGATCGCACTTTTTGAAGGAAAAGGCGCTAAATTCTTCGTAAACGCTTAAAATCTATTGTACTGATTGCACTCGACGAAACGGTGCTTTACTTTTGGTTAACGCTTTAAAACTAGTATAGCTACGCCATAAAACAATAAAAAAAACACGTAGCTACCACATAATTAGTATTCCCACAAGCTGATAGCAGCACGTGCAACTCATAGGACGCACTATGACGTCAAAGGAAACGCACTTGTGAGTGATACGGCGCCATAGCTAACGATGAGAGTTTCCGATATGGTTTTATTAAGAACGCCTGTTTATTTATAATTCACGTGTTGATAGATGACGATGAAGCGGGATCCATACAATGTATGAAGTTAGAATGAGCTGTGCGACGTTCCAGCTAATCAGTATAAGATGCACAAAAATGTGAGAACTTTTAGGTGCCTATCGGTACTAAGTATTTGACTGTCTTTTGTTTTTTGAAGTACCTATGAAATTAGGTAAATCTTTAACTTCTGTACCTAGCTCTGTATCGGAAGCCTGAAAAATAAAATAGAGGAGATTGAAAGACATCATTGGCAGAAGAAAGGCTTACAGCAAAAAAAAAGAAAACACAAAAAAGCTTTTATCATTTGTAAAATTGCATTTATAAGGAAAAATAATATCAAAACGGATTATTCCATTTTAATAATTTAAAAAAACAACTTTATTACAAGCAAACCCCATTACTCCAAGCAAAATAGCATAAAACCTAGCGCAACATTCAAACAATTTTTATCCCAATATAATGTAGGTTTCCCGAGCACTCTGTTTGATTTGTGAGCGGAACATGTTTAGTTAAATTCGTTTGTGGATCAAGTAGTTCAAGTAGTGCATACTGGGTCACCCAATTTGATTCCCATTGCATAGTGAGCTGGATAATTAAGGAAATGTGAATGTGAACGCCAGTGTATTTTAGTAGGTTTTTTTAAAACACGGCTGTTGATGCGAGTTTTATGTTTAAAAAGAAAGAAGTATCTAAATAATAAGTCTCCAACAAAAATATTGTTATTCCATAACATTAATCTGTGTGATGCAGTCCATCAGTTATCGATTTTATAATTAATACTTCATTCTTCGCTTATGCTAAAATAACTTATGGGACATAAGTTTATACGTGGTTAAGCCGTTCCTCTAGTTTGATGTTTGTTTTGGTGTATATTACCCCAACAACGCTAACTAGCGTCTAAATACTAGTGCGTTAGCATTTAAAGATAAAAAAAAACACTTTTTCAAGTATCCTTGGAACAAACAAATGCAATAATAATTTTCCCAACCATCAAAACATAGTCCTACTCCATAATAACTGAAAATAACCTAGCATACCTCTACCTTCCTGCGTACGTAGTATGCACAAACAAAAACTCCGGTATTCTACCAATTCCGGGAATTACGGGACGGGACTGTAACCCTACTATGACTCTATCTAATCTAATCTAGCCACTTGTACCCCACTGCTGAACGAACAAAGGCCTCTCTCATCATCCGCCACGACTCTCTGTCTCGACTCTATAGTCAAATTAAAACTTCTGTACTGTTTAGTAAGCGAGAAATAAGGCGATATTTATAAATCTACAGACCCCCTGAGAAGCAGCTGCAATATCTTGGTCAAAATACGACAAAGATATTGCGTTATCAATTAGGTACGAAACTTGGTAGCTGTAAGCTGTATTATGTTAAGTTTTTATAGTACAATAAACTATTGAGTATATTTATTGAAAGGGTTCTTTTATGGAAAATGTTACAAATCCATCATGATTGAAATAAGGATCTAAACTTTTTAAAAGTACGATTCATGTGCAGATATGTTGCGATTTCATGTTGAATGTCAACCTGGCTATAACTGCCGGTTTAACCATGTCATTGCCTGTTGAAATAAAAAAAAGTCTTTTATTTTCTTCATAGTAAACTCAAAGTAAAGCCACGTAAAGCGTTTGGAACGGGATGGCACGAGAACGAACATTCTCTCCTGTCTCACGTCTCTAATAGTCCATTCCACTCGCGATTAGGACATTCCGGCGAGCTGGCACTAGATTGTCGCACATTGTAAGCACTATTGACCTAGGTTGTGTTAGCACTTTCAAATTGGGTGTCGGAATGTTTGAGCCAATCAGACAAAGGATTCTCGGCAAAGTCTAGTTTTCTAGATTTTTGTCAATTTGTCTTTTTGCTGGATATTTGGAATCAGCCAAAGATAAAAGCTTTTCTGTTTTCTTATTTTATTCGCAATCTGTTTTATTTTTTAAGGGAGATTTGTTTTTATTTCGTCGTTTCAATTATGAACAAAAGCATTTTGTTTGGACAATAGCTACTAAGTAGTAGTTACTTACCTATAAACAGGTATTTGGTACTTAATTATCGACCGGGCGCTAATTGCATGCAAGATCATTTGTGATTAAACGTTTCATGGCTGATTATATCTGTTTAGTACAAGTCTATTCCATCTTTCATTATTTTCATTGCAGTCGTAAAACCCCATCGAAATCCGACCCTGTCCAATTTAACGACTTATAAAAATAGAAATAAAAAATCTGAATCCGGCATCATAATATTTTAATCTAGTGTACAGGTTTAATGAAATTATCAAAAAATCGGGTCATGAAACTGCGAACCAGGCGGTATAATGAACCTCTGTGGAGTAATTAAAAATTCTCGACCAACTTGTCTTGTTGTTACTTTCATTGTACCGGAAATGTTTTAGTTTACGCTAATGGAACTGACGCGTATGGTGTGTAATATGTGTTTTAGGATGGTTTTCCTCTGATTGCGTTTAATATGGGTTTTTACTGCTTTTGTAGGTAAAAACTTAAAACTATATTAGTGAAACAACCATTGAACGATTCGGAAATCAAAAAGGACTAATCAATTATAATAATGTATTAAAATACTTCAAATTTTCACGGTTATAAAGCCTACTTAGTATTTGAGTAAATTCCACCTATTTTAAAGTACCTATAATTTAACGCCATAATTACTAATCAATAGGTAAGTATATTCTATTATTCGTTACTATACGTGAAGACAATGGACAATCAGCTTACTTAGAGTACAACACATTTGTAATGTTAAAAGCCGGATGGACGTTCGTTGCTACAAAACAACGAATTGGAAACACATATCTAATGTAATACGTAATTATTCTGTCAAGAGTTTAAAGGAATGTAATATTTTAGTGAAAAGCCTGTAATAATTTAATAATCTGTGTTGTTTTCTACTAAAAATATCTTATTATTATTACTATAATCTAGCCATAACATTAAAACAACCAAAAGAAAATAACATTTTCCCGAAACTGTACGAAAGGAAATCCGCGATTCTATTTTGTTTTGTAGAACAATGACGTCGTCCTAGCCAGATGTTCACATTAAACTGGGGTCAATAGTCAATAGCGTCTTACTGTCTTCCTACAGTTGGCCTACTATTGGTTTTCTACAGCTTAATCTACAAAAGCATAGGTAAACAAGTAGTAAAATTTTACATTATAATAGACAGAAGTTTGAACAGAAAAATAGGTTTCCAATTACAATTAGACACCTAAATAAGACCTGACAAAATTGCGGTGCGGTATGGCACATTGCACGACCGTGGGCCGATGACGCAAAAAGTCTTGAATAGCGTCTTAAGAAGTCCAACAAGGTGGATCAAAATCGTTATAAAACAGGCAGTATTAAATCCGCAGCAGAATGTTGAGAAGAAACCTATATAGGCGGATAAACTGCAGTTTTTGATTATACAAGGCAGAGTAAAGCTACAGAGGTATAGGGCCATCGTGCTAGATAGCGGTCCGAAATGTACTCGGTAACATTTTTAATATCGCCCACGCAGTTCTTAGATCGATATTGTAAACAGAGATGAAGTTCGTTTATGTTTGGGTTTTAGGAATGCATGGGGCGGTTTTATAGGTTTTTGATGGCTAGGGTTAAGAGTATAGGTATCTAGATTAAAATTCGTTATTATAAATATGTTTAATCTGTAATAGTTATGTTCAAATGCCTACTCATAAATTAATGGTAGGTACACTTGTAAAAATTATTGACAGAGAAATGGGGATTTCTTTGAAACTTAGATATTACCTATGTCAATGTATTTTGATATAACCTAAGTAATGAAGAGTGTATCAAAGCATTTTACCGAAAATAGCTTGAAAAATTTGTATGTCGATTTATCTATTTCGTCGATAAATAATACCTTGGTATTGCAGACCACAAGGTACGAAGGAAATATAGGTTAACACGTAAGCATTTGTTTACACATGTCGCGATAAATTACGATCGGCAAGCGTATCCGGGGCGCAAATCCCATATATATTAGGGGCGCTATAAATATCCTGGAGCCGTACCTGGGCGCATAATGGCTTATGTATGGATGATGTATGGAGGCCAAAGACCCCAATACAATAAACTTGTAGGTTCGTTTGAGTTTGACAGGCAAAAATTTACATACTCGTTGTGTGAATTGTGTTACTACATGTAAGGTACTGAGATTTAGAAGTCTAGGTATTAGGTATCCTGATTTCTTTTTAATAGGAAAATGCCTTTTAGTAAGAACGAAAAATAGGCTCAAATTAATCCTACCCTACAGCAATGCTACTATGACAAATACAGAAGAACTTTGACTAAATACCTATTTTAGACAAACATTATACTATCTTCAACGAAATCTTTAAAATACCAGCGACAGATCGTGCTTATCGAAACAGCTTGAATAGTAAACTTGTCAGTTTATTCCCAAATACCGCGACTTTGACAATATCCGTAGAAATACCATAAAGAAATGAATGCGGTCCGCCTTTAGTTCCGGGTATCCCTTTTTATCCCTTTCTAAGATATTGAACGTTTAAAAGATCCTAGCTTGACACTTGGCATGACAACCTGTATATCTGATTAGTTTTTTTTATATAATGGTTGTTTATTTGGTACCGATACTTTGCTGAAGTAATAATTAAGTTAAGTATATAGGTAATGTACATTAACAGTGTAAGTATTCATCTGGATTTTTTACTTTCGTTTCTTCATTCTTTTTGGATATCTGAATTGCGTGCTTATTGTGTCTTTCTTTTCCAATATGTATAAAACTATCAGATGCAGAACTGTTTATGTAAATGCATACCTATAAACTCATTAAATGTCTTCTTCACCATCCAAATAATTTACGACTTATTTACGGAAATAACAAAGAAGATATCCGTGCCAAAAATCTCAATTACAAAGTTATGATCGATAAGAAAGACGTCTAATTTAATTGCGGAACAAAGTCCAGCGTCCCCACAAATACATTTCTTTGTTCCCTAAATAGTAAACACGAGTAGGTATTTTCCAAGAAATTCATATATTTGGTGTGAAGGTGCGAAACACGTAGGTAGTTACGATACGTCTGGCATGGTCGTGACAAAGTGTGTCCTTCACTTTTGTTGATGTGCACACGACAGAAGATTTACAACGTCGTCGTTTTGAAAAATAAGAAAATGTGTATTTGCTGGCGTTTTTGGAAAGCACCTAATTCTTAATTCCACTTTGATGTAATATTTTTCAAAGTAATGGCACTTAGATTAGTTTAGGTTCGCAGTTTTGTTAAAGGGATAAAATATGCCAAGAAAAACCTCAGGATACCTTTTTGATAGGTTTTGTTTATGCAGAGACTCGTATCGTTGAAACGATAAAATAATGGCTAAGGAGTTCAGCTAAACCGATATTATGGGTCTAATTTATTCGTAACTTTGTATAAGTACTTGAAATATGTATACTTGAAAGAAAAAGAATACTTAATAGCTTAATTTCTTATTCTGATGTGCAATGTGGTTTTGTGGCATTTTTTATACAAATAATCTGACATACAAGTAACGGGAACACCGTGTAAGTAAACATATCCATTCCTAAAGCGGTAAATTGAAAGTTGTTCTTAAACTCTTACTTTCCTTAGTCTAGCTAGCGCCGTTTAATATCTAGAACTAACTTAGCTTCCTTCGAAACATTACCCTACAATTTCAACAAGTCTTGTCACGCGTAATCACAGTCACTATTAGTTAATAGCTCTTGTAATTTGAGTCATGTGTTCTCGTGATTTAGCCTCATTATGTTCTATGTAACAGCTGTTATTATGTCGTTCAATGAGAGTAAACACGCGACGGAAATCTTGGAGAAAACTCTTTGTTTGAAAAGTGAAAAGCTTTTTAAGAGCTTGTCATGAAAATAGGTAAGTATTAAGTTGCTTGGTTGTAAAATGTATTTTGTGATTGATTTATTTAGCTAGAAAACCTTTGAGTTGTAGTGAGGTTGTCTTATTATGTCAAAACCTGCTTCCCTACATTAAACTAGCCTACTAGTGGCTAGTAGCCTTAATTCGTCAGGTGCCTACTGGAGGGTGCCTAACTCCTAGTACACCTTACCCAACCTGTGACTTGCAATAAACAAATACTAATTCTATTTTTTCGAAAATACTTAAAAAATTCTCTTTTTTTTTTCATTATAAAATAAATGTACCAGATAAAAATATGTCCCATTTCCTAGAGATTCTCCCTCTTTTCCCTATTTGATGAAAAACGTGACTTTCAACCCAAAAAGTTTTTACCATTGATGTTGCGTTTTCCCTTGAGGAAACTGAAAATTCACTTAAAAACTCCATAAAGTTTTTAAACATAGTTATTTGGGATTCAAAGTAAAAAGTTTTTTAATGTTAAAATTGAATTATATCGTTATCTGCTTTCAAATGGTAAAGACCTTGTTATTTAGGTATGAAACACATTTTGAAACGTTTTGAATGTTTCAGTGTATGAAACAAAATCAACAAAAAACAAGCATAGCTTGGAAAAGGTCCTAATCCAAAAACAAAAATATAATTTCAATTAAGCGTTCATTTAACTCTCAAATATCACTACAGTCACATTACTGTACTTAAATCAAATTTAATTACTTACACATACAAATAACAATTTTCCTAAAAACTAACATTCACATTACCTTGAAATATCACAAACTATTAATCAAACTGCGAACAAGTCCCCGACCTACCTCTTTTGACTTTTTAATGGAATGCTACTAATGATATTGTCATACTGTCCTCGCGTTTGAAGTCATGAAACTGTAAAATCGCTGATAAGACACCCCTCAGACTAGGTGTGGCAACACGCAGGATCTGACCTCGAAAGGGATGGGCATAGGCTGGCAACACTATAGTATTGTAGTACTGTGAGTCATTCATTACTGCACTGTGAATTTCTCTTTTCAATTTTACTACAGCCGTAAATATTTTAGTCCTATTTTGAATACCAAGACGGATTTGGCCCGTGGTATTGTAAGCTAGTCGTGCTTAAATAATTTATTTTGTTCGGCGATAAAAAGGAAGCCAGTTGTCAAATTAGAATTAAAGCTTTATTATACTTGCGGTTCAACCAGTTGAGATATGTTTGATTATGAACCAAGCCGGATTAAATGCAGCTAGCATTTCCATAACTAAAACCGTCAGTTGCGTTTTTCAGGTTATCATAGTGTTGCCAGATTTAAAAATAATGCCGCGCCTTTTGACACTCTATAAAATAGTATTCTATCTAAGCGATATGTACAAATAGCACTTCCGGACACTGCAACAGAAACTTTAGTAGTGGGCAATGTCAGACTGAATTTGAGAGAGACTCTACTTTACGATATGTTTCAGAAAATTGCAAAGACAATGTGACAGTTTTACAGTAGTGCAGTCTTTGTTGTTGTGAAGTGTAAAACATAAACTTACTACCTACACTTGCTTCACTGTGTACTAAGTAGATATATTGTGTCTGATCTGGAATTTTGTAAATACTTACGACTTTTAGGGTTTCAGACACTGAATTGTGATAAACGTTAAGGCTCTCTTTTTAATCAGCGTTCAGCGATATTTACCTGAAACAGAAATACAAAGGTAAGATTCGTAAAACGTAGTACAAAACATAGAAAAATATAAGTATTTATTAGCTTAAAGTAAATTTACATAAAATCTACAAGTAACTACGCGAACAAAACAAACCTCTATTTAAAAATATCTACGTTATAAAGTCGTTCCCTTAAACAGTAAAAAGGTGGCAACAGCTAGGCGAGGCGACTAGACAGGAAGGAAGGGCATAAACCCATTAGTTGTAATGCCATGCCGGCACAATGCATGCTTACTGCTACATGTTACATTGTTTTATGGCCTCCTTCGACGCCACCGGCGACGTAAAGAGTTTCTTTGACGTTTTGAACGTGGCTTCTTTTGTTTTTTAAATCAGTCAATGGCAGGGTTTTGAGGTTATCTGTCATATTTTAAGGAATTGTAGAAAATGGAAATGTCACTTACTAATTTGTATTGCTGAACAAATATTTATAGGTACAAATATTTATTTATCAATATAAATGTCTTACGAAAAAGTGTCTAGGTTTAAACAATAATAACTTTGCTATCTTTAGTTAGTTAGGTTACTTCTAGATTAATATCTCGTCCTACAAATGTTATTATAACAAGTGCAACCGGTTTGTACTAACGTCAACCGCAGATTATCTATGGATTGATGGCCCTAGAGTAATCAAGCTACTTAATCGATTTTACTGTTTTAAATTACCTACGTTGGTTTGCGGTTGTATAGCGATACAAGTAGAATACCTGCCTATAAGTACTTTTAGTATTTTTTTAGAACATAATGTGTATTTGATAAAATTGTCATAGGTACGTAAGTAAGTAAGTAGTCATATTTGCAAATTAACACATTTTACTTATTTGTAAGTCTAGATATGACGTAGGTATCTATGCCTATAAGTAAAGGAAAATATATGTTACGTTAGAAACTGCGCAAGCGCTAGAATGGATGACATCTTTGTAATTAATAATATAACTAACTACAGAAAATGTCTCAAAAAATCTGACGAACCTTCTCAAGAACCGATATTTTTAAAAGCGTTCCAAATTTTGAGTTCCGAACGGGAATACCATAATAACGGTAAATGGTAATGCCGATGGCGGGCAAACAAATATAACTCACGGTTAAGGTTAATCAGTATCAGGCCATGGCACCGGCCTATGGGCCATAATGCCATGAGTGACGCTCCCATAAACTTAAAATTACTTTGTTAGAAGAAAAAAGAATGGGACGCTTTATTCTATGGCTTGAGGGGTTCGCTGAGGAATTTCGGCATTTTGAGGTTAGGTTTTTTGGATGAGCTATTTGGTTATACAAAAATGTTTTCTGCGTTGATTTAAGTAAATAGGAAGTGGTTATAATCTGAATTTATGATATAATCGTCAAATTTTTTTGAACTACCTATTTTTGGGATAAGCATAAAAAGATACCTATTCAGTAAGTAGGTACATCACTTTACTTTTTTGCCTACCTACCAAACCTATTTATTATTCAAAGATTAAAGTTAAAACTGGTGTCTTGATATAAAAATAAAAATGCATTTCTTAAATCTATATGTATTATCAATAATTTATTTCTTGGTAATGGAATACTTATACAAAAAACAATATCAATTCAAACCCTATATAATTATCTACGGAACCCAAATACTCCGAAACGTGGGTAGAGTTCATTCGGCTCATCGCCGGCACGCCTTGATTCCTCTTAATCCTGATATAAGTACTTTTTACTCACATTTTTATAAAGACGTCTATAAATTTCTCCAGATTTTAGTAAGTACCCTAGAAAGCTTTCTCTAAAAGTAAGACATTCCAAGATAAATTAGTGTTCGGTCCGCGAAGAATAAGTAAGCGATGAAAGCTAAGAATAACAATATTCAATTTCATAGATAAATACCAAACAAATCGGCAACTATACTAACAAAATAACTATTAGACAGTCATTAAGTTTTAAATAATTCTCATTTAGAACACTTTCCAACTGCTTCCAAACGATTCAATTAGCCTATCTCATGTTTTCTTGAACAAATTAAAAATTCAGACTACACCAGCCATTATCCAGTTTTCTTAATCCGTGCCTGTAATTACGAGCCAGGGCCGTACTAAATTTACGAGCCGGGCGCGCCCAAATTACGCGAAATGAGGGCTGTTTAAAAAGTTTGTACATATTTAACCCGGTGTCCTCTTTATGGGTGCAGTTTGAGAAAATGTAATTTACGTGCCTACTCGTGTAGCGTCAGTGCATTTCTGAGAGCCACATTTGTTGGTGGTTTCGGGGTTCTGCTGTTTGTTAGGGTGCCAGAGTTTTTGGAGTATGGTGTCCCTAATTATCCTTATGCTATGTACCGTAGAAAATGTGGGGCGGAAAATGCTTTGAAATTTAAAGTTACCGAAATTCGAATTGCAGCTAGTTAACGATGGTTTTTAGCTTATATATGTGTGTAGGTAGGTACATATATCCTTGTTTTGTTTCGATTTCTTATTGTTTCTTACAAGCTTATAACACATACCTATGACAAGCAAGGGACTTATTCGTACCGTATATCTAGCAACAATCATGACTTTATTATCGTAAACGTAAAAACATCTCATGACCAAGTATTCAACAGTACTAAATAACAGCATAACACCCACATTAAGTCATAAAACTCATGTCAACGATGAACCAAGAATTCAAACGCAGGTAAATCGTTGGTTTCATTTCGAACCGTGTAAAAGTATCACTTAATATTCATAAGACAAATGTGTGCGTGCAGCGATTTCTTTATAAATTCCATTACATTCCATTCCAACGGATTCTTCCCCGTTCCATATTTAAAAAGACCCACGAATCGCGGGAAATTAACTGCTTCGAGGAAATTGTTTCTTTCCTCTTTATCCGTTTGATTTTCGATTTCTTTAGTAGTAAGGATAAAATTCTATTGGTATTTTTCTTTTTGGGTAAAATGCCACGGGTTTGAAGTAAAGTAGTCCTTACTTTACTTACTTTTATAGGGTAAGAACCCTGAAAGGTTAGTTAAGTTTTTTCAAAGTACCTTCAAGTACTTAATTTTTCGAATTGTAAAGAGCATAAAACCTCTTTCAATTGTTTTATTATTAGAATAGAGTTGAGTCAACATGACAATGTGAATGAATCTAATAAATAATGAATGAACGCGAGTTTTTTGTTTATTGACAGTTAATATCGAATCGGATGTTCTAACACAACGTTTTTACATTGCATTGTTCTTTTTTACTTTCATGAGTACCTACCTAAACCTACCTACCTAAAAGCCATCACTATGAGTGGGACTTTAAAAGACTTTCTAAGTTAGTACCTACATCTTCGTCTGTATTCTTAACTAAAAAATTACTCAAAAACTAATTCAATCCACTAAAATATAGTTAGTTCTATCAGAAAACCCAGTTCCAGTTCTATTTGCCAACAAGCACAGCTGCAATACATCAAACCGCTGACTTTGAAAGGGGCGCATTAAAATATTTATATTGTCGTTGCACCCGCCGTCGCTGAATCTAAAGTGGGTTAAGGGGCCACACATAAAATAGTTTCAGATGTTGGACGCGTAGTTTGGCTCAGTACGATCGGTAAGTAGTAGTTCGTTAGAGTTCCGTTTGCGACTTTTATCATACATACATACATATCCGTCACGGCTCTCTCTCATTAGGGTAGGCAGAGACCACTTCCTTCCACTTGCTACGATCCAAACATACTTCTTTCGCTTCATCCACATTCATCAATCCCGGATTATATGAAATGCGGCTATGAAAAGGTTCATTTGAATTTTTTTGAAATTAAATAAATATAAATTTTAAAAACAACAGAAAATCTGATTCATCAACAAAGGAACAGCCACTTTCGGCTTGCCGATAAAAAAAAAGTAACTTTATGTCCGTCATTCGTAGAAAACTAGAAAAATAAGTGCTCATAGTTCATCCATAAAACACAATTGAATTATCAAAAGTGCTAATAAAATATAGTAGAATGTCGGAATGAAACCTCTATGAAAGTACCCTCGTAAATGTAGAGACTCGAATCGTATTGAACTCTGAGAATTGTCTACGTTTTCGTACGAAAATGTTGAACAAGTGCGGATTGGTGTAAGTAAGTATATTTCTTGGTTCCGTATTACATCGAATCAAATACTTAAAGAAAATTAAATTCATGTTTGATTCCAAACCGAAACTGTTGAATGGTCTGTCCGAAAAATTAAACCAAAGATTTTGCATTCTGCAGTAAATGAATAAAAACAAAAGCCTAATTATAATCTTGAACGACAGTTAAATTAATTGTAAAGTAATGTAGTTTTAAGTCACGAAGGTCCTGCCATTATGCCATATGATGTCACAATAGAAAAAGCAATAGTAATTTCTTTCACGTAGACGTTCTCCAACGGACCCCTAAACAGAATTCCTTTGTCCCATGACGTGATACGGAATACGTATTTCTTGTATCACTTCAAAAAGGGAAGCGGGAGTACTAACATCCATAGTATAATAAAATTTTACGCCGCCGTGCCTCTCCATGCATTTTTGTAACTTTTTTATTTTTATTACATACGTTATTGTGGTATCGGCATTTAGGTAAATATGGTCTTTTATCTAAATGTTATTGTTTTCAATAAAATGGTAAAATGGGGATTTACGACAATGTTTCTTGTTAGACTTTTATTCTTCTTATTTTTTTTGTATAATAAACGATACATACAAACATGTAGTATAGAAAAGAGTTTCTATAGTACTGTTTTATACTAGAAAAGGGTTTGTACTTTTCTTAATAATATCTAATTACTCTTTACATCTTTAATTATGCCTAAAATTAAGTAAATTTATTAACTAACTTATAAAAAATTACACTAGCTTACCTGTAGGTTCTAATCAAAACTTTTCATTATGTAAACAGAGTCGATTGTGAATTCTAAAAACTTGAAAAGGACAAGTTAAAATTAGACGAGAAATATATTTACTTTTGGTGGACTTTTCGACAAGGTACTTCAAGACAAAGTTGCCAACATAAAAAAGACAAAACGGCTACGACAAATTGGGGAAAGTTCTGTCGATGTAAAAATAAATACAGAACATTTTGTCCTGCTGCGTAGATGATAGAAATTGTTTCAGATGTTGAGTTCTCATAATGAAGGAAAATTGACTGCAATACATATTTTATTGCATTCAATTTTCCGTCCACTTTTCAGTAAATGAATGTTTACTGAAAATTTGTGGACGCGCTATACGCAACAACGGGCTTTAAAGCATTGTGCATGGACAATCAAAGGGACATCATTATCTAACTAGGGACATCATAAGTTTAGCGCAATCACAGATCAGAAACTACCGCAATGCAAAATACAGTATGGAAATGTAATTGAACGACATAAATCGAAGAAATGACGATTCGATTTTTGCTTGTAGCTGAAAGCTATGAAAGGTCTATCTACACAGATCCGGGCCGTGGCCCGTCAGGAGGGAAAATAATACGTCGTAATGACAACGTGTGTGAAGTGAACGAATCCATAGAAAATGTATGGAATGATATTTTTTCCCTGACACGTCCCGGATACGGCCCGAACACGTTTTCTAGACATGACGACGTATTGTTTTCCCTCCTGACGGGCCACAGCCCGGACACGTCCCGGGCACAGCCCGGATCTGTGTAGATAAACCTTAAATCATTAAACAACAGGATATTTACAGCACTAGACACCTATTCATAAAAGTACCAGTACGTAAATAAGCCACAATCATAACCAAACAAAATTATAGCCACAAAAAACCGCCTAAAGCCAAAGCACAAACACATGTAAAACATAAGATTTATAATTTTTGTAACAGCAAAACAAAGGCGTGTTGTGCTACGATATGCTAGTTTACTTAACCTAGTTTGACATGGATATGTAGAGTCTATAGCCTACTGGAAGAGTCGAAGAAGAGCAAAGGTCCTGAATGTATAGGTAGTTATTGGAATGAAAACAAAGTATACCTAGACGTTAATTTGCTCGGCCACAGCAAAGCTAACAAAAAGATTTTTAAAGAAATGTTTTGGATATACTTAACTTAAGGATTTATTAATATTGGTAGTAGTTGTAGACATCAAAAAGTTGTAACTACCTACTTATATAGTAGTTTAATTCTTTATCTAGGTGCTTTTATTTTAAAAAGGTAGGGCTTATGGATTGGGATTGTTACAGGCTATTCGAGATTAGTTCTTAAGGAACCAACCGAAAATCAATTATCCCATATTATGTAGATATGAAGTGATCAACTTTACGAGAAAAAGGTTGTTAGATAATAATGATCATTAAGATGGGGCATCTTGTCTTAGGCAATTATGATGACAGAGACGTATCCATTCCAAACACATTCGTGGTCCCATATATCTGCAGTTCTTTGCGAGTCTCTTTTACGGGCCCACTACAATCCGGCGGAAATATTTCTGTCCCGGAACGGTAAAAGGGTAGCTTTTATTTTTTTTTTAACTCCTAACAAGAGCAATATACTACTTAAGGAATCCTTGTAGGAAATTCGTAAGAGGCAAATCTTTTTTTTTTAAGTTTCTTCTCATGGTTTCTGTCGCAAGGCCACCGGCCTTCATTTGTCAAAAATTTCATCGAAAATGTTTGAAAATGACGTAAGCCGGCAGCTTTGGTGTGCAGACACCATTACTTACGTTAGGTAAGTATATCAGTAATACCACTTCTGGGCAAGAGCAAAATGACTAAAAGGCATCTCTCGAATATCTCTTGATATTAAAAATACCTTCCGTCAGCGTCTAGGAAGCAAAAGGAAGTACCTTAGTAAAAGCAAACTCCTCTGGACAGAAATTTAAATAAGAATATTGAATTAGTTTCTTTTTTATTTTGCCTAAGACTTGTCCCTTTGTCTTTTAGATTTCCCCAAGGGTTCTCCTTTAGGAAATGTTCTCTTATTGGTACAAACTGTGCTCCAAGTTTATATAATTAAGATTATTGTAATTATTTTGCGGAACTAGCATGTGTTTGGGGTTCATGGAAACCTAGTTATAGTTTAGCTAATTCAAGTTGTTTGCGAATTTCATAGAGTATTATCATCTAGAGATCTTTATTGCGAATGTAAATAAAGTTAGTCTAAGGTTTACTGACGAGGGAAAATTAAAAAAAAAAACTACTCAAAACTTAGAATAGTAGGTACCTATAAAGTCTGCAAGATTTTTTAGTGATAACGTTATTAACAAAATACTTACAAGTTAATTATGTACAATGTCTATGAAGTTCATAGACATTTTGGCTCGATTTTTTTTCTTTTCATAACAACAGTAATTTGCATCAAGTAAAAAAAAAGTGTCCCAAAAGACTGGCCCCATCATCATCAAGACAGCCATAGAAAGGAAGTGTCACTGTCAATCAGCGGCAATATTCAATTATTTCCCCATTACACGTTTCTTGAGGGACACCCAAGTACATACTTTCTGACTTAAAATTTTAAATATGATAGAAATGTTTGAAAAATTGGATACAAATCCAATTTTTCAAACTTCGGGAAATATCTCTTGTACGATATACAAATATCGTACAAGAGATATTTCCCGAAGTGACAAATGTTTACAACATTAAAGACGAAAAGAGTCTATTCAACAAAATATCTGAGAGTATTCGATCTGATGTGAATATTAGGTGTTTAAGATCCAATTTTATAATGGTACCTAACATTTTTTAAATATAAAATCAGTTTCCCGATATGTGTGTTTAGTTTCATGTAAATGGTCTGCCACTGGTTCCTCCGATATACGTAGGTAATCAATCAAAAAGCAGGCCCAATTATTAATAGCGAGCTATTTATTATCATCATAATTTAAGAACGTCGATCTTAATTGTCGGTGGGGTCTTCGTCACTGCTCTATTCTCTACCGTCTGCAACCTACAACCAAACGTTTAACAGCTCCCCAAAAAACGGAATGTCGTCATAACATATTAAAAACTCATTTTATTATAATCATATCGAACGTTGCGATTGTTTCGCAATGATTAACATACAATGCTGGCGGCGTTCCACAAACAGATGGCGCTCTGATTCATAAAGTGAAGTGTAATCATTCTTTATCGTAGTGTTCGTGGGTATATTACGCGTGTGTGACGCATTTTTTGGGAAGTAATGTTTGTATTTCGTTTCTATAGAGTTGTTTTACTTTTGTTTACATAAATACGTGTAACTTCTACGAGTACAGTACATACCTGACTATTGAATTTAATTAAAATCTTCTTGAACTAAATACGGCTCCACGAAATCTAACTCAGTATACCCTTCTGCTTTATTGAATTAAGAAACGAAATAAAAGAATTAAGTCGTGTCTATTCTTTTCTTTGATCTTACCTAGACTGAGTGTTGCAAAGTGGAACGGATAGCGTAATGGAATTACTATGTTACGTTGCGGAAATGTTGAAAGATTGCTAAAGGCTGTTTCTTTAGGCCTAACCATTAGATTCTATGGAATCTCTTTCCTGAGGAAAATTGACTCTTTTTTTGTTTCACACCAGTGTCCGTTTGTATTTGTTACATTTAGGTCTTACGTAGGTATTAGTGGTTGCAATACGGTTGCGGTTTGACGTTTGATATGAAAGACGCAAATCGCGGTGAGGTTTTGGCGCAGTTTCTTAACAGACGTCGCAAACACAAGTTCCTTGCGTACCTATGATTTCGTAGACATCATAGTTACTCAAACATTTTTGGTTACTATGACCTGACTCTTTTTTATGACAAAGACATAATAAAGTACACAAGGCAACGCAAGTATGTAAAAGAATATATATGTTCCGCAAATAAAGAGCGTGTAAACATCATGGTGCGTCCTCCATATTTTTCCTGTCATAACCTGACGTATTTTTCTCCAAGACGTCCGTAGAATTTTGTGAAAATCCCTTAAGCGAGGCACGACGTAAGTGAACCGAAAGCTAATATCGTAATGATAATATTTTAGCCTGTCGCTGCGAGGAGCAGTGATGGGGTAAGTAGCTAGTATATTTAACAGTTCCATAAGTAGCTACAATAGAAATGACTACGATGGTCTGACAGACTGACAGGTTTGATTCATCATCTGTAGAGCTGTTGGTAACAGAAAGTAGTGTTACGTTACTGCAGCTTTTTAGAAACACTACTATCTACCTATATGGTATGTATAATAGATAGTCTGAGTTTTGATACAGTAGTTTTTGCTAAACCTAGCATTTTTAGCACGCCCATGGTATAGATTAATGTATAGCCAGATGCAAAAAAAATCTAGCACCAAAAAGCTTCATGTCATAATCATAATCACTCCCTACTAATTTATTGTTATCTTCACTAGTTTAATACTAGTTATAAATAAAGTACAAAAAATCACGTCTCGATATTTCCGATACATAACTAGCTGATTGTAACGAGCGCAGGATGTGAGTTTATTAAGTTACTACACGCCCGCGGACTAATAATTTACCAAAATATTGTGATGTTGCGTTGTGTCGGGGTGACGCCAAAATTGGAACTTCAATTCTGAACAAATTGTTTTTCTAAACGGAAAGCGTTTTTGTGAAAAGTTGTAACTAAAATAATATTTTTTTATTAATTAAAGTATCCATAAGTATATATAGTTACGTTGTACCCTGGTAATTCACCTCTAAAATCAACGTAAAACTACGCAACTGTTTGACAATCATGACGTTGACAGGCGTTAATTTAAAAAGTTGTGCTAGACCGTTGAATGTTTTTAATTTACCTGTATTGAAAAGAATAATTTTATATCTTAACACGATGACCATTACAACGCTATAACAAAAAGCGACTATAACCTATAAAACACAAGCAAGTAAACAAAGAAACCAAATTATAAGATAATTCGTAATAATTCCATGCTACAGTCGAGGAAATGGTAAACGATTGTAAAGTAAACAAACAAAGCTAGTGGTCACGGCTGCTTTGTTTGACGCTTCGTCTATGAATTATTCAAAGCTTACAGCCTAGCACGACAATACGTCATTATGTTATAAACAGTCGAATGTTTGTTTTATGCTGGAATTATTACTCTGTGTCATCTTTATTGGGATTTAACAAAAATGGAAACTTTATTTTGAAAGCTCCATAATAATCAAAGGCTACAAAGCGGTTCGCTGTTACTGGAACTTCGCTGTCTGTCACCAGTTTACAGCTTGATATTATAAAGCTAATTGGAGAGTTGAAATGTTCTCAGATGGGTGATTATTTTTTAAAATGACCATTTGGATGAAAAAAATTGTCCATACGCGATATTTTTTATTAAATATACTTTTAAGTATCAAATAAGTACCTATTATTGTACAATGTTGTATTGTCTAGTAGAATTAAACAGTTTTATGTAAGTATTAAATATTACAATTAAAAAAATATACTAATTTTTTCTCAGTGGGTTCGGATGGTCCCTATACAAAATTATTTGTCCTCTTCACGAGATACGTTACAAAATTTGACCTAAAAAAGTTACTGGAACCTTTATTTAATTATGAGTGAATATATCGCCTAGACAAAAGTGAAAGCGTATTTCTTCAGTATACATTATTTAATTTAAATAATTTTAAATATATATTTTTTACTTACAAAACATCGTCCGAAATTTTGTTCATTTTTGTTTATCATTTTTGTAACAAATAAATCTGGTAATAATTGAAAACTAGAAAAAGAAACACTTAGCAGTTCAACGAGTCAATGGCACGCCAGAAACGAATTTGAATCGGTCATTTCGTTTACTGTGTGAAAAAGTGCACGACGCGTGTTTTTTGTCAACCGGAAAAATTCCAGTTTTAATTTATCCATTTTGTGTTGTTTGTCAAAATACACAGGTAAGCGGCTCCTTTTTCATTAATTGTTTATTGGAATAGTTTATTATGTATCTTTATAAAAATGCACGGTGATTTCACTCATTGAGATTTCTGTTGGCATAAACTATTTGAGATTATTTTCAAACAATGTTGCTTCTTCATTTTTGTAACAATTTTTGATGACGTTACAAATATGACGTTACAAAAATGAAGTAAAGCTGTAATCACATCGGTGACTATAATGTGGACCACTAATTTAAACATTATAATCGGAGCGTGATTGTGCATGCGCACCCAAATGCAGTAAAATAAGCCTCAGCCACATATAATTTTTACTAATTCTATTTTATTATGTCAATGAAATATTTTGTTTAATTATGTTTTCTTATTTTTTAAGTTAAAGAGAATAATCTTTTATGTTGTTATTATATATAGTGACTTCATTGATTTCATAATTGATAAAAAAAAATACAATTTGTGTTGATTATTGGTATTGTGTTTCATTTCATTGCATGACATTTAATACATGAGTAAAAGAAAATAGTAAAAGATAAAGTGTGCATTGTGAGTAAGCCCTAATATTTTATTTTTGTTATTTTTGTAACAAGTTTTATTTTTGTAACACTTTCATTTTTGTTTCATTTTTGTCACAATGGTCATTTTAAAAAATAATTACCCAGATAATATACATATTTTTGGTGTCGCTGTATTATACATACATGCATATATTTCCCATCGGGATGGCCAGAGACCAATTTCCTCCACTTGCTACGATCCAAACACACTTCTTTCACTTCATCGCTATAACAATAAATACAATTAAAGCTTAAAAAGCCTAGGAAATATAGGTATTTAGGCACCAAACTACGAAGTCTTCGTATGTATTCAAAATATTGTCATAAGCAATCTTATCTATCTCAAAGGTCAGGAAAATGGTTTCCAAGTCGTTCCACCGACTTAGGTTCTCGTAAAGTAAAACTTAAGTTTATCATTTCGTACTCAATAGTGTTACGATAAGGCTGCTCTAGGAAGATAGTGCGTTAGGGTTGACATGTTTTGGTAAAGGTCTAGGAGCAATTTCCATAAATGTTTTCCATTATTAATTAACCATATCATAAATATGGTATGATTTCCTTCTGTTTTTAGAACACGAAATTCCGCTATAGGTTTAATAAACCATTAATTTTAATGATAATTTCTACAACTGGTTATATCAGTATTATAAGTCTATCAAGACACATGTCGCAATTATTTACAAAAATAAATATGTATATTTTTTTAAACTTTACTTCTTTATCGTCAACAGTTTTAATAAAGGATTAACATTTGTTCATATATTACCATATTTGTAATATGTAAATAAAATAATATAATACTGTACATGTGAATCAGTCTATAAGTCTATCAAGTTTCTTAATTTTTGGAGCTCTGAAGTCGCTTTCACTAAAAATCTCTTAAAGGGGTTCAATATGAATAAACATTGCATAAGTAACAGACTTTACAATGTTTCAAATGTAAAAACTAAAGCTACCGTAATGCAGTGGTCTTCATAAAAGAATTAACTAATAATTCCTAATTAAAAGAATATTAAAATCTTCCAAACAGTCCCATTAGACACCCCTACCTAACCGGATCCGGAAGCGACGACAGCCACATCCGTGGAAGCCTACGTTGACAGCTAACACGTTGATAACATTTTACCTTTATTTGGACATTTCACTGTACTGCTATGGAGTTTTGGTGCCAACATTATGGTGTTAATAGATACTTCTATAGGTAAGGAGGAACTATGGCACTAATACTTACTTCTATTATGCCGGTTTCACACGAGGGCAGAACAGTGAGGCAGAACAGTGGGCAGCACAGTACTGCTACTGTTTAAACGCAAAGAATAGTACTGTCTTCAACTGCCTTGACAAATTCTGTGCGTTTAAACAGTAGCAGTACTGTGCTGTTCCACTGTGCCACTGTTCTGCCTCACTGTTCTGCCCTCGTGTGAAACAGGCATTAGGTAGATTGGAGACATTGTATTTCCAACGCTAGTGTGCAGCTAGAGGTCGTGTGTTTAGTTTGGTTCTGTTGTATAGATAAACAATAATATGG
The DNA here is from genome assembly GCA_947563765.1 of Anarsia innoxiella. Taxonomy (NCBI): domain Eukaryota; kingdom Metazoa; phylum Arthropoda; class Insecta; order Lepidoptera; family Gelechiidae; genus Anarsia; species Anarsia innoxiella. Next base: position 3,206,078 of record OX387404.1, on the reverse strand, counting down.
TTAAATACCTACGACCTACATATATAAATACTCTCCCCGACCACTTCCCTCCACTTGCTATGATCTAAACACATTTGTTTTGCTTCATCCACATTCTGAAGAATGCCTCATTGCCTCATCCTTGTAAGGTACCCACTTTCAATATCTTCACTGTTGAAAAAAAGGATGCTACTTGTTTATATCAAATTTACGAAAAAACATTACAAAATATAATCTTGCTATCATCAAACGATATATCCTCAATGCAAAGGACAGTCAATATTTATTTCCTCAAGCACGGGTCAATTTACAAAATTCACGGACGAAAAAACAAGATTTTCTTTTATCTTTATGAACTCCATTTAGAAAAATATTAGATGTAATGTTTACTTGATAAAAATGATGAAAAGTAACCTATCAATAAGGTTATTTTCAAGTTTCTGCTTATTTTGTTTCGAACTTCGGAACAGGACCTTTCGTCCAATCAAAACGAATTACCTATTTGCCCTCAAAATAGCCTCTATTACGGTCCTATCACCTCAATCCTGGAGGATTCTTCAACGAATAAATTTAGGATATTCCTATCTCTATCTCGTTTTGATATATCCTATTGGAAGAAGACAAAGGATTCAGAATATAGCCGATTTGGACTGTTTATTGTGAAAAGGCAGTACTGACATAGATTGGTTCAGTGAAACAAAACAAATGCTTAGTTACTTGTACATTTATTTACAGTCTACGTAAAGTGAACGAAAGCCAGGGATCCCATAAAACTAAAGGTTAATGACATGGATAGAATTCTTTTGCTTTATTCAGGTTGGTTCTAAATACAGTGTTAGTGACTATCCTATGTTACTTTTAGGAAATTGACCTTTCATCAATAATTCACTACAAAAAAGATGAATAGGTATTTTTAGAAAAAACTTCTAAGGTTAAAACGGAAGTTTTCTAAATTTTATTAACTAATGTTTTCGTATTTAGGTAGAACACATTTTCGAACAGATTTTGTGTGATGTTTCGTAAGTTTTTCTGTCCGTCTTTCCTTACAAATATTGTCAAAAACATAACCGGAAATTCTAAAAACTCTTACATAAACTAAAGACACTTTTTACCTCTAAAAAGCAGAACAATCCCATTTCTTTTTAGTCCAAAGTGGTTTTTATATTAAAGCTAATTATCATGGTAAATGAGAGGCGGTAAATCAGGGAGGTAATTTAATTTCGGGAGATAGAGTGTGGCGCTCGGTATAATCAGTAAGCAATACGGTTGATTGGCTTTTGCGTTCCTTGTTGGATTAAAATAGCTTTGCAGTAGTAAATACACAAATTAATGCTAGGTAGGTATATTCCTGTGAAAGTAGGCTCGTGTTTCTGTTGGAAGAAGTTAAGAGGGCTGATAAGGAGGAGTATTATTGGTTGATTCCATGATTTGACATTTTGTTGCAGAAAAACTCCAATTAGGCGACTGAATTGGCGAATTTGTTGTGATTACAAAAGTTCGCTTAATTTAAATACATTAATCAATTTACTTAGAAAAGTCAAACCGCAGAAATACTTCCACTGCTTAAGATCTAAAATATTTATAAATTTCTATTTTATAAATATTTTAAATAACTGTACTTACAGAATGAAAATACGTAGCTTGAAAGTTCCTGACCTTAATCCTCAGAGCCTTATTTACGTAGTTGGTACACTCAAGCACCAAAACCAACGGCTTCCAAACTACAACATCCTCAGCTTACCTGCAAAAGAAAACAATTTATGAATAAACAAAGTGGCAGACCTTCATGACTTCTTGTGGGTGTAAGGAGAAATAAACTTAATTGATATATGGGCAAAGTCGACCTTTATCTGGCACGGTAAATTGAAGTAAATAGCCGCTCTGATGGGCTGAGATTTTGTTTTACTTAGGGCTGTGTCTTAGAAAGAATAGCTAGTTATTTGTACATCTATGATAGAATAAAATCTTTTTTGTGTATCCTCATTTCAGCCAAAATTACAAGCACTTGCAGCCTCCTGGTGCGCCCCTGATGTTTCACATTTGACATAAATACTCTTTTGAGACATAAATTCGGTGCTCTGTCACAGAATACCTTTAGCGCCCGTTATTAATAACCTATCCTGATCCGTTTTTAGGTCTGTCAAATTTTGTCTAACGAATAGGTTACAATGTGTATAAGTTGTTTGACATAAATTGTTTTTTTTACTTTTTAAGAACCTAAGAAGCGTAAGTAATTTTAAAGATTTTTATTCGACAAACTTGTTGGTCCAATTAGCTTAAATTATGAGAATTAAAACGTATTTTAAGATACAACTTTTTAAAAGCACTACCAAACGACACTTTTAAAAGAAATGGAAATAAAACTGAAACCCACACTTTTATAAGTTTATTAAAAAGTAAGAAATGTAGTTTTATTTTAAACCTGCTTGCACTTAAAAAGTCCAGCGTACTTTGTGGCAGTTCTAGCAACACCATTATTTTTATGTAGGTACCTACGTGAATTATACAGGGTGTTTTGAAAATACTATCGGAATTCAAGAGACTTTAAACAGAAAACTGAACAACCCAAGAAACAAACGAAAAAGATATTTCACCTTCCCATAAGTGCTAGAGTTAGCGAGTCCATCGGGTATTTTGAATGAAGACTTTTTTAGAAGAGATTTAATTTTTATTATTATTATTTATTTACTTAACAGTTTATTGTAAAGACAGAAAAAAAAGAGAAGTTATACAAAAGGTACAGCATATTTCTAAAAGAAATTTCTTCCTGCAGACCCCACAGTGAGAGAAGTGAAAGCAAGAAGGCAGGATAGTCACTTAACCTACAATAAACAATAAATATATACTTAAGTATAAACCTACACAAATGTATTCGTACAAATACCTATTCCATAAGAAACGGTTCCTGGATAAATCAAGTGTCTTCAACATATTAAGAGCATGTTAGGTAAAGTGGTTTTTGAATAGGTATTTAGGATATGCAAAAATCATCAAGACTCTCTATTCGTATAACCCTGCATATTACTCCAGTCTCCAGTTAACTATAGTCAGTAAGTACCTCAATAACACGTGCCACAGTCAAAGTTTCAACCGCAAAGTGTCAGAGGTGACATTATTAATATACGAGAGCGAGTGAATCGATATAAACGTCAAGACACGCCACTCTTCATAAAGAAGCCCTCTCTTTAATGTGGGGGAATTTGTTTCTTAGAATTATTAATTTTGAACACGAATAGCTGAGAATAAATGTGAAAATTGTAGTAATTCTAAAGTTCTAATGAAGATTGCGTTTAAATAAAGTCCTAATTCAGTTCAAAACTTAAAACTCTGCAGTGCATTTCAAACGTCACAAAGACTGACTGAACGTGACTTCTACGAAGCTATTGTTGACAAGATTTGACATAAAGTTTAATGTATGACAGTCATAGTCAATAAGAAAGGAATATAAGGAGTGGCCACATTTTTTTTTCATATACAAATGAGTTTATTACAGCGTGCCAAGGTTGGCGCAAGTTTTTCATAGTTTTCTTGGTAGATGACCTGCCAAACGATAAGAAATTCCATACAAAAAGGTAGCCATTTTGCGCCAGACCAGGCACGCAGATCCAGACGGTATGGCACCTCCTTATATATTCTATACTCAAAGTTAATAGTCGGTACAATAGGTTATAATTTTCTTTACTTCACTTGAAATTGGCGGAACTCACAATGGTATTAAGTTGCCATTAAAAAAACTGATTAAATGGACAAATACGAGTAAGTTTAATGAACTTTTCTACAACTGTGTAGTACAATGTATTCACTTTATTTTAAACTTAGAATATTGAAAATTCTGTGTTTCGTTCGTCAATTGTTTACAATATTAAATGTATTTGTAGCAGTGGCCGGTTACTGTTAGCATTCCTCAGTAATGAGCTAATGCACTAAACGAATTTGAACTCCGAGAATTTTCTTTATACAATGCACGATTGTTTTAACTTTGTTTAGAATGTGCTTTTGTTTTTACAATGAAAGTATATCTACTTATATATTAATAAACAGAAAGAAAAAGCGACAGTACTTACTCAATTTAATCTTAAATACCATATACCCACAAATTACGAACAAACTTAGCAATTTCTAATAACATTTTTGAATTTGAATTTTAGAAAGAGCCTGTAATCCTTAAATAGATACGTACCTTATTTAATAAATAAAAACTTAATCCAAAATTTTAAGCTAACTTTCAAAAAACCTACGAATTTACGTATATTCGAGACATACTTCGCCAGAAACCGTGTGCACACGACACTTTCGTGTATTTCTCGGAAGAATGATTTGGTAACGTCTGCTCGTCATATTTCTGCTAAAACCTAACTGCATTCCGTGAGTCGGCGTTTAAGATTTATTTAAATGTACATCAAAATACCAAGCAAACTGCAAAACCATATTCATATGTCAATATTTATTTTGTATCCGGAAATGAATCTTGAGTTTTTGAGATAAGTGGTATACCTTAATCAAAATCAGAAGAAAGGTAAGAATCAATATTACTCGTAACTTAATACTAAATATTATTTTAATACCTATTTTAGTGCATTAGTTTAAGATGATTGTAAATATAAATACAACAATATGGCAATTATGACGTGTAGGTGCGTGCGTGTTTATGTTACTACACACATAAATCAATGCATAAGTGCTTTGTCAATACTTTATTATGTTTCTATTTGTGAAAACCTGTAATTGGCTCCTTTGTTATTTTATAATTTTCTATTTTGTATATTGAAGCTGTTGGTTTTCCAATAAATAAATAAATAAACTTAACAATTTCATTGTGATAGAACTAACATACTTACTACAGTTTAAATTAGATTAGATGCGCATAGGATATGAATAGGTTCAATGAAAACAATAAACAAACAAATAAATATACCTCTACTTCCCACATAAATAAATACCTATAGAAATATACAAAAAGAAAACCATTTTTAGAAATGGAATAATAAGATTCGAAAAAAAGACTAGCATTAAATTAGCATTCATAAAAGCACAGGTGCAAATATACTTGCAATCAATTGAATGAAAGCCAGATATACTGCACTGAGTAATTAACTCTATAAATACGACAGTGGTGAGCCATACTGAAACACTATACTATAATAAGCTAACTAGGCTTTATACAGAATGTTTAGTGTGTGATGAAATGCTTAGAGATGATAAAAGGCATTAAATTGCTTAAAGGCGAGTTATGACGAGTAAATGCTTAACAAGGCATATGACCAGAAGCTCAAAATAAATATACCAAAAACTTTAATTTCTTATTTCGAACCTTTGAGATTGAATGATAGTTTTAGCTTTAAATTGCAGTGCCGACCAATCTCTAGGCTCCCAGCTGCATCACACTTACACTATCTTGTAACATCCTGTGTGTACGTACAGTATTAAGCTGAGGAAACGCTAGGATTCACAGACGGTGACTAATTTTGGTATTCTAGACGCGAGACAACGGAAAATCTTCATAATAAAGTTAGGTACAAAGTATAGCGTGGTGTGAAAAGATTTCCTAACTTTACTAAACGATTCGGTTTCTTGTACACAATATAAACCACTCTGTAGCTCGTGTGTGCGTGTGTGGATTGAGGGCCCATCATGATTTTTAGATATAAAAAGATAATTAAGAAGATAATCACGATGCAGAGTATTTTGGGTGTCCAAATGAAATAGGTAAGTAAATAAAAGCATAGGTAAGTACTTTTTATTACCACGTGGTTACATTGCTTTAGGTTCTATATTTAACTACAATTTTCTCATAATGACATATTTTATCATGGTTACTATAAGGTAATAACTAAATAAAAGGTAATAACATATTGTAAATTTTTAACTACCTATATTTTCTGATATGATATTTTGCATCGAAATCCATCCAGTAGTTTCAGCGTGAAAGAGCAACAAAGATTTCCACACTTACGCATGAACTTCCGTAGGATAATATCATATCTGTTACCAAGTGAGCAATAAAAGTCAACAAGTTATGGTAACGTAACATATGATCATAAGTGTAGGTTACATAAGTTCACCGAGACATGACCTTAACTTGACAACTTGTTGCATAAAGCCTGCCCTTTGATGGCGGCCTCATTACAATCAATTCCAATGATTTCTTCACAGCCATACGGAGAAAAGAAATAATTGAATCGATGACATGTGCATGTGATTGAAGCTATTTATGGGCAATCGCAGTATTGTGGTAGGTACCTATACAGGGTGTAACAGAAAGGGTATATAAAGCCGAAACACAGCGATAGTCCTCATGAACCTGAACAACTTTCCCCAAGGAACATGGGTCGTAACTCGAAAAAAAAATTTCGCCTCCCCATACAAAATGCCCGATCAGCTGATCGAGTAAGTATGGGCGATCCAAAAATTTTTTTCGAGTTACGACCCATGTTCCTTGGGGAAAGTTGTTCAGTTTCATGAGGACTATCGCTGTGTTTCGGCTTTATATACCCTTTCTGTTACACCCTGTATATATGATTATGTACCTATCTATAATATATCTATCTAGGTATATCAATATCGTGTCTATATCTATATCTGTACCTAAATACCTTTTTGACGTTTTAAAGGGATATCTTCTGCTCTATTCATTCTAACGCGCCACTTAAAGGTCTATCTACACATATCCGGGCCGTGCCCGGGACGTGTCCGGGCACGGCATGTCCGGTTGTCATGACGACGAATTGTTTTCCCTCCTGACGGGCCACGGCCCGGGCATGGCCCGGATATGTAAAGACAGACCATAAAGAATCCAACAGACAGACTGGAAGTTTGAGTCAATATTAAACTTTGCCAAAATCCTTTAAATAGCTACTTACATATGATGATCCATAAACATCTTCGTAACTGAGTCGAATAATTTTCTTATGAGCACAAAAATATTACCTAATCCATTTTCTAACCCGCCTCATATAACACGTCAGATAATAATCCAGCAATATCTAAAAGTCTTGTTACTTTAATCATAAATCACGTAAGGTTCTCAAGGATCACTCGCACGTTTTTCTGACACCTTAATAATGTAATCGCACTACCATATTATGTTGGAAAAATAGCGCTATTCGTATAACCTACTATTAAATTCTATTATTACGTGTATTGTGTACTGCGAATTTATTAGCAGGTGGGAATGTCTAGTGGATTTTCCAAGGGCGATAAAACAAAAGGGATCCTATGTGAGTTGGTGACAGTGTCATGTGGCTTGTATGATATGTAACCGCGCTAAAATCACACTAATCGCTTAGCCGGTTAAGTTTTCCGTATCAAACGCCAAAACGCAACCGCTATTAGGTAAGAACGCTAACAATAGAATCAAAATAATTTCTGGCTTAGAAGTGGCAATGTGTTACGAAAAACTTGTAAATTATCTTGCAAACAATACTGTTATGCAAATTGAAAATAAGTACCCATATTTGTCTCATAAACCGTCATTTGCCAACAAGCAAAATTAAAGTATAAACGAGTACCTATTTCATTAAACCTGGAATTTTAACAGTCATTACAGCAATTTGCTAAAACACTCAAATATAGGAATCTTTCAACCGCTAAACATACATAAAACATTCTGGAAAACAGTCAAGGTTCACATAACTTCCGCTACACTGCCATTGCCATAAAAGGCCGTTTGACGTTGGAAAATTAAAATGGTAAACAAAACAATGTAGACGTTACTCCACGTGGGTAGCGTACAAATTATACCGTCATAGTGTCTAAGATGACGCGTAAACGTAAGCGCATAATTTACATTTGAAAAGATTTGTCTGAGCCTGCAAAGAGTCAGTTTTTTACTATAGGGAAGTACTATGAGTGTTATATATTTATCTATTTAATATGTATGTTTATCAGTCTCTGATACCCATAGTACAGGATTTGCCTAGTTTGGGGTCAGGTGACCGTGTGTGCAAGTTCCCAAATATTTATTTATTTTCTGTTTATTTTTCTTATTAATGAAAAGTTGAAAAAGTAAGAGTAAAGTTATAACAGATAATAAATGGTGAACTTAAAAACAAAAAAACTGTTAAAAGTAAATCCAGATAATTAACCGTAACTTTTAAATTCAATGCACACCACAATAGATGAATTCTAGAGGTGCAAAAAAACAATAATCAAAATCAGGAATTAAAGAGACATACATGCAAATAAATTGATTCTAAATACATATTCAGTGCACTGTGTCACAGAAGACGATGTATATTTAGTAGTTAATAAAACTACATTTGTACCTATTATTATGTAAGCAAAAGCCAGGCCCCAACAAGATGCTCATAAACGAGAAGTAGACCATCTACTTCAGCTGAGAAGTGGGTGTTAGTATGACGATGCGACCGTGAAATATGAAGGCTATGACGTAAGGCGTTTAGCATATTATGGACAGCAATGAATATTAGCGGCCGTGACCGGGGAAGAGGCTTCGGAGATAAATAAGAAACACTTGAGCTAGAAGATGGTAAATAATGAGGAGATCTATTTATTTATTTATATAAATAATACAGAGAGTGACACTCACTCTCTTTTCCAAAGAGTTTCCAAAGATGATAAAAAACAGGCGAAAAATGTAATTCAAGAATAGTTTTACTTTTAACACAAGAACTGGAGTTTCACTCGTGCTTTTTCTGCTTTACTTACCTACTTAATTTTGTAGAGTTCATTTTAGTTTTAACGATTTGCTTTAAAATATTTTAGACCAAAATGATCTTACTCGTAGTTTAACAAAATAAAATAAACACAAGCTGAAAACCTCGTGAAAATCCAGAAGCTGGAATACAGCAAAGAGAGATTAGATGGATGAGATTAAAATCTAGCACCGATTACACCGAGATAACAAATCTCAAGATATCCCAAATAAGATTCCAACTAGATTTAGCAAATTCCATGTTATACAAGAATATAAAGGACGGCAAGACACCTGTCGAGAGCAAACAATAGACTTGTTATCTGAGTAATGTTTACAATAATGCTTATTTTGAAGCTATCTACAAGCAAGGGACTGGCACGCACTGTTCTTGAAACAATAGTGAAACAAGATAGAAACAAGAGAAAATTCTACAAATTACTAACCAAAAACAGTAGCATATTGTTGTTTTGAAGTTGTTGTTGACTGACAACTTCATTAGTGACAAATCTGTTACGCAAAAATGTCTTCTTAACTTTGAATAAATCATATTTATTTTTGAAGATAATTGAAAGGGATAATTCAGATGAAAAAGAAAAATGGAATAGAAGATGATTCTCTAGAGAGCGTAAAACCAATCAAAGCCCGTTCGCTGATTATTGTCGGCGAAATGTAACCTTAAAATGTTCTTAAAAAGTACCTTGATGCTGTTAATTAACTTACAGATCATTTTGGAATATCTTTACAATATAAACTATACTAAAATGAAGACTTTTCACCTTTTCGTTTAGTTTAAAATGATTCATTTTTTGGAACGTGCTATGGTTTCTTTCTATCGATCTATTATCAGTCTTATAATTCACAGCTTATTTTTATTTATGAAATTCAATCATCTCGCTTATGAATACGTACTTAACTCAGTAAACTTATTCAAATATTATAGTTGGTTCAAATATACGCAGGTATGATTCGTCAAGGGCAATCGAAAAACGTTTGAACAAAAACATCACAAAAACCAGCTGTTTGACTATTCGTTTTTTATCGGTTTCATGGTTGATGAACACTTTATCATTATTCAGGACCAAAAAATAGTGTCAGGTTAGTTATAAACGAATAATTTAGAGAAATGCAATAAAAACGAATGCCTAGAAATCACGGAAAGTTGAAATCTCAGTCGTAATGATTAGAAAGCGAACTTTGAGTGAAATTGTAATGAAACTCGACCATAAACTTGTCAATATCCTTTATGAGTATTTAATTATGATTTTAATGAGTGACTATCAAAGCAAAAGTAACTGATTCAATACATTTAATAGGTAATAAGTCTAATAAGTACTTTAATTTGACTCTCACGTCGATTTATTTAACCGACTTCAAACCTATAACAGACAATTAAAAAAAAGAAAGTGGTTATCAATTTGGATGATTATTTTTTAAATAACATACCAACAGAGAAATTAAATGTCGATAAAAATCCGATATTTTATTTAGTTATTTATTTACAAATGATCCAACATCGCATCACAATATTTCATACTGATATGAACATGTACAAAATATCGACATGAAAATAGCCAACTGTCAACTTTTTGCAGCCTCGGGCGTTGAAACGGTCGGCGCGAACGATTTAGCACAAAAACAAATGACGGAGACAAATAATGCACAAAACCGGTGACTTTTTACCAGCACCGTTGAAAAGACAAATGGTTGAATAGGTTAACTGAACTGTTAACTGGATTTAACTTGTGGAACGAATGAGTTTGAACGTTTTCGAATTGAAAAGGCCGATTTCATAGTTTTGAACACATGGGTAAAGAAATGCTCTTCTGAAAAAACAGAGGGTATTTAAATACTTTTTTCACCATTAGGTACTAACGTCAATTCGATGATCGACCATTTTGTGGGCAGCGTTTAAAAAACCGACCAATTTTTCTTCGTCCCTTTATCTTCATCACGTATAAATATCCCATTTAAGAGCCAAATTATGGTTCTTATAAAAATTATAGTCTAACATCATCATTTTGTTTGTACATACAGGTAGGTCGAACTTGAGAACACTCGTAGTATCAACTAGGCACTCGAAATGGACATTAAAACTCGTAAGGTGGTACAGACCACCCACCTAGTTCCATCTATCTAAAATCTATAGCCGTCTATTGACTTCAATAGCGTTGCCTATTTCGGATTGTCTTCATACTACGGTGTGCGTCTACAATTGAATCAAAACTGAGGCGTCCTTGTTACATTTGTGGCACAATAACACCCACATTCGATATAGGTGGTATGTCTATTATGTTTATAAAGTTTCTGCGTGGAAGTGGTCTCTATTCCAATGGGAAAGAGACGTGACAGATGTAGGTATGTTTGAAGAAGACGCGACAGCTACGGTTGATTTCAAACAGTAACAATAAACTTATGTTTTGATAATGACAGTTCACTACAATCACTATAAAATTGGAGTATAAGTATAGGTAATAGGTACAACAATGATCTTATAAATCTAGATATATTTTGTAGAAATAAGTATCATATAGTTAAATGAGATATCAATGCAATTGACGAAATAAATCCTTGTAGAATACCAAACCTACTTGTGCCTGTCAAAGTCGAAGCCAATAAAAAAACAACGTTTCATTCTGGCCGACTAACAGCAAGATAATCTATTAACCTTGATGTTTGAGAGCACATCTAATCCGTACCTCTTATAGGAGTCTCTAATTGGATGATAGTGTGTGAAGGGCGTCTGCGCTAGTCATCTGACACGTTTCCGTTTGTCACTCGTTTGTGAGATATTTCTGATGCTGACGGTCTAGGATTAAACGGTGGCGAATGTGAGCCCTTTAGAATGATTCACTGATGTTTTTTTAGAACGTTTTCCTTTAATGTTCTTAAAAATTTTCCAGGTACCTATCTATCTAACTTCTTATTTCTGATGTTTGCGACTATGAGACGCTGTGGTTGAGTTTGTGAATAGATGAGCCTTTTAGGATGTGAATGGTCTGTGTATTTGTAAGATTTTTTCAATCAAGAACCTATAAATAAATTTCCTATTTGTAAAATCAACACTTTTCTTGCTTTCTTAAACCTTTGGCTCTTTATTTCTTTCTGTCATTTAATTCAGGTATTTACTAGTCTTTGGGCTTCTGCGAATAACAAATCAAAAATACATTTGCTTTGAAATAGAATTAGGAGCTAAAATAGTGCCTAAAATTGAGGAGTTTCCAACAAACTAGGTTAAGGTTACGCAGCGGTCAATACTCTAGCGTTGGAGTATAAATAATTGGTTATCTGACCTCAAAATTTCATTCAAATTCGCACATAATTATCATAAATTTGAAATTTAGAAATTTTATAGCAAAAAAATGTTAGTTGGATGAGTTATGTGTTCGCTTACGAACTATTTATGCCAGTAAAAGTATAGTATTTGACGCGTTTTAAAGTAGAAATTGTAGATTAGTAGTGGGCTATACAGCTTTTACTTTTGATGATCACGAAGGCAATATATTGAAATAGTAAAACTACTGAGCCTAATCCCGCTTGTCTTATGAGGCTCCAATATCAGAGCATTTTGAAGCAATTCACAATTATTATTGTCGACAAGTGAAAAAGTGCTCCTAAAACTCTCCACAAAACAGGAATAATTCGCATATTCTCAACATTCAAAAAAGAAAAAAACCTCTTAAATCCTAGAGCGGAAGAAGAAAATCCTCGTAGATTCGAGCCATCCAATCTCAAACTCCAAGATGCAATCTTTCGCTGGATTTCCCAGAATTTCACGCAACAAACTGCACTTTAATCAAAGTCAAAGCAGAAAATGTGAGAATAAATATATAAGAACGAATTCTCGGTGGTAAACATGCATAGGTAAAGTAAATATATATTTGCGTTCCGAAACGTCGCGTCGTCATTAAAATACGGAATATGAATCTAGTTTTCCTTTATAAAACTGAAACTGTGCTTTTGAGGAATGAAAAAAATCTTTATTCGTATTCCTTTTGTTGTGGTGTCTTTTATTTATTATATCTTTTATATATTTATTTACCGAACAAAAACTTAACTTATGAAACCTTTTAATGATATCATCATGATAAATAATTGCAAAAGTATATTTATGGAATAATAAATAGACTGCTACTAAATAAAAATCTAGGAACTATAAAAAGGTACTATTGGAATACATCATAGCACCGTCCTGCATTGACTGCACTAAGAATCGTATCAAATACAGATTTATATGCAGCCCGCTAAAGCAATCATAAAATTCCTGCTCCTCATTTGAATATTATAGATATTATCTGTGAATATCCTGCCAATAACCTCAGTTACACTCCGATATTGCATTTTGTTCTCATGTTGAAACTGTGGAGAAATAAAATGAAGCTATTTAACTGTCTTATATCTTTAATAATATAATAATAATCTAATCTTAGAAATCCCACAAGCTGGGTAAGAGTTTATGCTTCTAGGCTATACTTACCTAGTGTCGATGTTTCAATACTACAATATCACGTTGGTTCAATACTAAACAAAGCTTAAGGAAAATAATTGGGTATTTATTGCAATTATAGTTGCAGTCTTGGATGGAGGGTGAGGAAGGGACGGCCTTTGACCTTTTTGTTCTCCATCTTCAGTGATGTGTGGTCGTCTGTATAAAATAATATGAAGATAGTATCCTATTTTGATGATTGAAAATGAAAAGATATTTTTTCCTGAATGTAGAATTTCTGGTTTCTAAACTATTTCTCATGCTAGTCATAAATCCGGATTGATAAAGTCCAAGGTCTGTTGTAGAAAGTAGTTATCTAGTTACATATTCAGAACTTTGAGGGGGCCACCATATGCGTGTTACTTTATTTCATTCTTTGCACGGACATACGGACGAATAGTTTGGAATACTACCTACTAAGTAGGTACGTGAAGATGTGGAGCAAACCAAATAATTATACTTATTAAAAATATTATTTTGTAAATGCATTATCTATCAAAAGCACAGAGAACTAAATCAAATAAATATATATCTACTGCGATAAGATATTGATTGTTTTATTTGGATCACGATTTCATCTCGACATAAATCATCTAGACTACCTATGACACGTAATAATAATTTGGAAGTAAAAAATAAATAAATAAACGCGCAGATTAACTCCTAACTAAGATTCCATTCAATGACACTTTATATGTTATGAAATATGACTTTCAGCTCGCCATCTATCTCCCCAGTATGTTCCCTTACAACCGGGTGCCCCAACTCTTGGCTCGGCGTAAACGTGCGACGCCTCCAAACCGCCTCGTTGCCATTCCGTCCGGGTTACTGATCAACTCTGTTTGCAACCGGCCCTTTGTTACCAACTTCCCGGAATCCCGAGAATTAGGGATTTCCTTGTCTTCGGGAAATCTTCGGCTGTGAAGTTGGGAAATAGGATCCGATTGCGATGCCGTCAAGTATTTTGATCGTAATTATGTTAGTTGTTTAAGTAGTTTGCTCTCTGACGGGGTTGGATTTATTTGGGATATAAATTGGATAAATCCGGCTTTTTGTTTTTGAAGTCGATAGATAAGTTTACTACTTCATTGAATTAAGACACGGTAGCCGATATAGTTCAGTTTCTCATTAAAATGTGCTTTCTTTTACATTTTTCAAGGTAAGCAAGCTATACGTAGTGAAGACTTAATGCCCTTTTGGACAACCGGATGTGATTTGATATAAAACTAATGATAGTTTTGAATTACTTCGTTACAGTCAAAGATATTAGTATTTACTTCCAGAAAAGGCAATAAGTTTTCCCTAGATTATAACGAGTATGATTATAAACAGTAATACACTCGATATGAAGTTCTCATTCTCAAGAACTAATATCCATAAAAAGAGAAATCTTTCATTATAATACAGATCGAGTGGATGCAAACCAAATAAACAATCACAAACATATTTCCCCGCATAGCTTTGCGTACCTAGGAAGAAAATTAATATGGCCGACGACAGTGGGCAGCAAAAACTGGCGCGGGACGTGCCCGTATAGATATTGCTTCGGTCCCTTGTACTTGCTTATTGCTTCGACTCTTGTTTGTTTTAGCATAAGCTTCGATATTATTATGAGGCCTATAACCTAGATATATCGAGAGGAAGGTCGGCAAAATATTTCGTGAAAGTTTTGCGTTCATTGGATTTTGATATGGATTCGCTAAAGTTACGAAAGCGCTACTAAACGCTTTTAAATCTAAGTATAAAACTTATGCCTCCTGCTGCAGAATTAATAAATTATTTTGTAGATATGTAGGTATATATAAAAATATACCTACAGGACCGTGAGTCTACGCTATGAATCTATCGCCATCTAAATCTGTTTTTAAAAACTCACCTTCCTTCATTAGTGTTACATTTTCAAGGCCATCTTATACATAAAAGAATAACAAAAATATAGGGCACAACATCAGAGACACTTGTAGATAAGTGAAGTAGGTAGACACTTTACCCTTTATGTCAAGCTGACATTATCGAATGTCAACGCGGCGACTTGAATTCGTGAATACGAGTACACTCAGATAAATACGTTGAATACGGATTGACATACTCGAGGTACCTATTTACGTCAAAAAGTCAAAGCAGTTAAATTCATTAATGAATCTATTCCAAGTAAGTATAGTAGCTTTTGTTACAACTGCAGGTCAAATACTCTCGTTTCAAAATCACTGTCATAATAACCACTCAATAGTAAAACCGAACTTTTTAAGTGAAAGCCTGTTTACGTCATATTTTCACACTACTGACATTGATTTGTATTTAGTCAGTCTATACAGTTTTCAGTCATTGCCCGGCTGCACAGCCAACAATTTAATATTAAAAAATATACATATCAGATAACCTTTTAAAAATCCCCTAATGTTATTATCCAAATTGCTACTTTTCCAAAGTTAGGTAAATAATTATAGTGACAACAGCCTCGGAAAAGTTTCAAACAAAAAGATCCACTTTGACAAAGAAACCGTTAGGGAAAATGGAAACTAAGTCCCTACTTAAAGCTTTCAATAGCTTAGATTACCTTTTGTGTAGTTTTGTCAAAGAAATTCCAGATCAAAGTATCAACTAATCTCGCAATACGTATCTCAATGGATTATCTGATCTTTGATTACAATCTTATATTTGCAGTTCTTTTTTACTAACAGTTAAAGACTGTTCAAAGCAAAGGTTTCTTTGAATGCAAATGTAAGTTTGCAAAGATGCTCCACCTCTTGTCAATGACATTTAAGTTGATACACGATGTTGAATTCCATAGAATGTGTGTTAAGGCCTTACAAAGGTATAACAAAGCTTCATGATCACTATACTAAATTGATAGAAGAATGCAATTACAATAAAACGAAGCCAGGAGTAAGTTGATAGATAAATATACTTAGATTTAAAAAAAAGATAATGCGATAGACACGTTTAGGTACTTAGCTACATAATCTTCCTCAGAAGCATGATCATAATAAATCTATGCTTCTAAAATAGATTTCATCAATATTATCTCTACCCATCTTTTTATTTTAGTAATATGCTTTCACAACATAGTTCACCTATTATTAAACTCATTGTGGACTCAAAAACAATGTGCATAGAATATAAAACATATTAAGTAGATACCCACTGAACTACTGACACTGAAGATTGGGGACTCATTACTACATTGTTTGAATAATTCATAAAACAATTCTACACCTTGCTGTGTCTATAAGTGGATAATTGAACATGTACCTACTGACTTTGTTTTAACTGTTTATGTATTAGGACTGTATTTGGTATGATATCGGCAGTTGCCTTATTGAGTTAAGTGATATTATCTACCAAATACGTAGGTAGCCATAGCTAATAACAATTTTTATCATGTTCTGAGGTGTGGCAGGTCTCTATGTCTTTGTATAGATGGATTAGGCACGGGTTTAGGGTACCCTTGACTGGGCCTTTCTTTAGCAACGGGTATTAACATGAAATCGAATTTGTAATACTTTACTACGCAATTTAATAAAAAAAGAATCCCTAAAAAACTCAATAACGTAAAAGCAATTTTGTTTATTTTATCCATTTCGCCAATTTCCAACAACACATTAAGGTATCTACCGTCGGAAAAAGGTTCGTTATAAAAACATCTAAAATATTCAAACAGCCTGTATCCAAAACGATAGATTAATCGCTAAACATGTTTGCTGATGTAGGTTTATTTTCCAGTATAGGCAATCAAGGGGTGTTTGTTTAATCAACGTCATTGTTGGTATCGATTTATCTATCAACTATCTAGTATCAGTCGTTCGACTGGTAGATAACGCGATTATCATGACAATGGTGAAATTTGAGGTTGGAATACGATAGTGCAGTCATCTAGACACCTCATACCGTTTGTAGGAAGATACTTATTGTTTAGATTCTAGAGTGCCTACAAACTAAAGCTAATACTTACACAATGAAGAAAAGTCACCTGTCGCTGATTCAAGAAACAGATTATAAATATGTAACTAAAACTTAATAATAAAATTAACTAACTAAAAATAAACAGGTAAACTAATTTAACTAAAAAAAGTAATAAAACATAAATATAATTCATAAATAAAACTATTTTAATAATTAGTAATTTTAACTTAGAATATAAATTTTAAAATATGTTTAAGTTTAAGTAATTACAGTATTGTTGTAACTGATCTCATTTTAGTTTTAAGTTTGTAGCTTTGCTACACAATTTGCCGTGCCCTAATCAGGGTCCACATTTGGTACTTTAAGATATTTATAAGATCTGTAAAAACCTGTGGAGTGCAATAAATGATTGAGTATTGAGTATTGATTGTCCGCTCTCTGGCGATAACAATCTTCACCACTTACGGACAATAAAACTATGTCTATTCCATAAAACATGACGTTTCAGACTGTGACAGGTGTAAAATATGTCTCAGTTACATTTTATCTGTAGTTTATGTAGCCTCTAGTCTTTTAGCTAGCCTCATCGGGTATCTATCATCCAACTAGATACCATGTAGGCACCTACTTTTAACTATATTTAAAACACTTCCAAATAGAAAACCAAACTAATCTCTAAAAATATCCAATTTATTAGCAATCGGCTGACTCGTGAGTTCAGAGAGAGGTCGTCCACCTCAAGATTGGTTAGGTGCGAGTAGGTATATGTTATTACAATTGGGAAGGTGATTACATCGTCACGACCCGACGTAGATGTAGAGCTTTGGAGATATGGCCGTGGACGTCGGCGAGTGTGGATGTGGTAATCTATAATTATAGCTATATCCCAGGGTTACAGCTTCTTTTCTGGGTCGAGTGTCTGATTGGAGCAAGATTATTCCCCTAAAGCTTAATAAATTGATTATCCCGTATAGTAAGCAAACTGTATGAGATTTTTTTGGCTTCACAAATCAAAGCAGATTTCGGCAGACGTGCAGAAGCGTTTCTCTAGATCCGTTCCCTAAAGTAGCGTGTTTGTAACTTATCTCAGGTTTTTTAGTCCATAGATAACATAAATTTTAATTGAAGCACGACGTTGATCTCCCAAAGTCTCCACAAGAACATGTTTATATGAGATTCAAATTCAGATGTGCTAAGTGTGAATAGCTTCATACAAAATGCTTTGCCACTAAACCCTTTAATAACCGATTCTGTCGCACAACAAGTGAGAACGAGATAGCAAGTCTCGCATTATTAATGCCCTATCCATCTCACTATACGAATATAAACTATACTACAGTTTCCATCAGACATCTGGCCCGTGGCATTGAGGTTGGCGTAACGAATGTGATAATATTCTTACTCCAAGCTTCAATGGTGATCACGATTTATTACTTCTCTCATAAGTAGACACCAAGTAATGTAGTGAAGTTATTGGGGCAAGTTTCATACGCGACACGTGTGTCGATAGGCATTGAGTTAAAACTTATTGCTGTGAAGTTAAAAAGTAATTTGGGACCGAGTAAAAATTTTATACTGTGATGTTAAGAAGTTATTTATATTTCAAGAGATTTTTAATAAATCTAGAATGAACGACAACTCTGATGAATAAGGCGCATATGCACCTGCGGTTTCTTATGAAACCGTGCCACAGCCGCTAGTGCATAGGTATAGGCAATTACGTTTTGAATATCTTTATGTTATGAAGTTAGATGCATATTTTGGCATAAGGTTAGTTATTTGAAAGCATACATTTCATAAGTAAATGATATTGTTCTTTTATTCAAATTAGGTACCTATGTACCTAATAATAATCCAGATTTTTCATTTACGTCTTATATTAGTAAAATCTTAAAGTACTTATATACATTTTATAAGACATAAATAAAGAAAACATATGAAAGTATTTTAAACCACCGCAGCGTCGTTGGTTTTTCATGTCCATACGTCGTAAACATCTCGAGCTTTCACAGTTCAAACACTTGATAGCTTGGTTATAACGAGGTCAAAAGATTAAAGTGATTTAAATACTTTAATGAGTATAGTAAGGGTGAATACATATTGCGTTCGTACCACACTGACTGCACTTAGATATGGCTCTCGTGAAAACTGCAATGTGATTATTGAGACCTTTTTGGTCATTTATCGTCAGCACAAGGGCTAATCACAAACAAAAATTCAAATTACTAGCGTCACCACCATACATTTCCATAAACGTTCGCACACGACGCAACTTGTCGCATAGGCCTACATAGGTCTACCTAAACTTACCAAGATAAAACGAAAGAAAATTGTGATGTGCTTTATAGAGCTTTTATTTAGTGTTCCCGAACTATCGCTATCGTCTAGTGACTATCTATCAACAGGCAACTACTTATTTGCTTTCGGTTTATAATATGCTCACATCTTTACATCTAGCTTGTTACTGGTCGTGTACCGATAGTATCTCTTCCGGTAGTAGAAACTGTGTGTAATAGGTATTTGATATGCGCAGTGATTGAATTCATCTGTTTAATTACCAACCGGGCTCGTGTATGCGATCATGAGCATATGACCACAGAGGGCAGAGTTTGTTAAACTGTAGAGTTTGTTAAACTCCTTTGGGGGGTATCTAGGGGTTTAAATGTGCTTGGATTTGGCATAAAGTACTTCTAATTCAGATAAAGATAGAGATGTTTAATTTACAATAGATATGGTGATAATTATATAAATAAATAAATACAAAGGTTTTACAGGTTTTACAGGTTCACACATCTAGCCAAATCACTCTCTATATGAGAGTAGGCTCGTGCCCCTCGGTGGGGACATATATGGGCTAACAACAACAACATCTAGCCAGTTTACTTACAGCGTGCAAATAGTGCGTCCACTGTGCAATTGTCATTGAAGAGGGAAAATAGAATGTTCTTGTATTGTGCTTTCGAAGGGCCGTTAAATATCGATAAAGTTTGCATTCATTTTTTTTTCAAATGTTGTCGAAGTATTTTCAGCATCAGTGGGTGCTCATCATTATACTAAAGAGTTAGACTTGTCGGTGGAGCCTCCGTCGCCATTTACGCCTCGCATTGACTCATGGCAAAAGATTGAGAATCTCTGGCATAGAGAGTTGTGGTTGCAGTAGCCATAACATCAATTGCGCATGTAGAGAGTGTAAATAATAACCTATGTGTGAATAAACGGTTTTTAATTTGAACAAATTGGATACGCTGTGTTACACTCGTTGAAAATATTTGATAACAATCTTTGTAATTGGTTATGAATTTAGAATGTATTTTTTTTCTCGTTTGTAACAAAAGAAGTAGGTATATAGGTACCTACCCACCACTACTAATTATCACCACCAATATTTCATCCTAAATACAATGCGCGTCAAATTATTTTCCACACTTGGTAATATTGTCGCCTCAGTCAGTCATATTGCTAAGAAAAGGTGATGGATAGAGATGGAAATACTTTCGATGTAGGTATATAATCTACTAATAAATAGAATGTAATATTTAATGTTATGTTGTTTATTTGTTGTTGTTATCAATGTTTTAATTTTAATCTCTCACATCCCAGAAAAAAAAGAACTAGAGAAAATCTATTGTGTCTGGGTTTATAATGGGTCAGTGGGATGTGGGAGGTTAAGTTTAGGTATCTCTTTGTGTGCAATAATGTATTCTATCTATCTATCCATTCTATGTTCCATGTATCTATCTATCTGGGAACTTTATTCACCTAGTTCTTAACGAGGTATAAGCATACACAGAGGTGGTACTTGAAAGTGAGCATTCAGCCGCTTCCAAGTCTAATGAAGCAAGAGGTTCTACACTCCTCGCTTGTCACTATAGTTTCTTGCTCCAACTCACTGCTTTTTGGATTTAGACTCGAATAGGTATGATGTGTTAAGAATTTTGTTATGAAATCATAGCTACAGCTAATTATGTAAATAACCTTTCACCATCATAGTAGAATAATCTCTATTGCCAAACGGAAAAAAAAGATCCGTTATTGATTATACTTTAAGCAAACTTGAGCATTACTTGGAAAATGTGTAGGTATAACCATCTACTGATTTTATTTGTGTGGTTTCAATGGCATTGCTCAACAAGTACCTACATCGTCTGTGTAATCTTACAAAATTTAATAAGTACTTACCTACCTAATATACCTACATCATCACAACAAAGTATCTCTAAGCGCCAAAACACACGGTGAAACGCAACTGCAACGCGACGGAAACTAGTTTGAAACGTTTCGTTTTAGTTGCGTCGTGTGTGGTTTTCTAAGGAAGTCTATAGCAGAAACTTCGATGCAACTCAAAAGTAAGCAGTTTCAGTTGCGTTGCAGTTGCGTTTCACCGTGTATTCTGGGTCTAAGTAACTTCGTTGTAAAACGAAACAATACCTACTTACTGTTCGAGTAGGTACGAAATACAACTTTAATAATCTAGCAGATCTTATAATTGCTTATTTCTCGCTTCCTAGATGTTATTCTCAATTAAATAGTGTTTCCTATAGCAAAATTCAAAAGCATCCAGTTTAATAACAAAATAATCTGTTTTGCCTTGAACGTAAATTAAACGTGTTATTTATAAACTATACGTAATTTCAAAAGGAAGTAGCTATTAAAATACAAAATGAAATACATAATGTTATTTAAGTACTTGGTTTTATTATGTTACTATCTATACCTACTTATAATAATAGTGTAGAGTGAGGTTACTTATCTACGTTAGACGATTGTAAAAAGTCTTGAAATGTATAATCTAATACCTAAATACATTTTTAAAGAATTATGTTATCGGGAACGTGCTCAAGAAAGGCCAAGTCAAGAGTACCCTAAACCAACGGGCATGTATGAGGCGACTGATGAGTGTGGATGAAACGAAAGAGGTGTGTTTGGATCGTAGCAAGTGGAAGGAAGTGGTCTCTGCCTACCCCAAAGGGAGAGAGGCGTGACGGATAAGTAAGTATTTATGATATTACATTATTTTAATGTATAGGTAGGTATTTATATCATTATATAGTATATCTATGTAGATTGCTTTATAATCGAAGGATCTAGAAAACTACTTACCGATTAAGGATACTTCTAAACATAGAAGCACTTTAAATTTTAAACCTATCAATCCTAATTGAGGAAAACATTTCAGAACTTTGAGGAAATTCATAAATATAGTTCTAAGAAATAAAGTAAAAGCCTAATTAAGGAAAATTCAATCAAAAGGATATATAAAATAAAGATCTTTACACACAAATTCTTACACGCGAATTCAATAAGCAATTGAATTAAAACGTGTAGAGACTCTCGTGTCACAAAAACTGCTTCGTGCGTGAGAAAGTTACCACTGTCCCTTTCTACACAAGACTGGTTGGTTGAGACTACCCTACATGGGGTGATTCTTTAAAAAAAAACGTATATGTTCAATATATGAATATGCAAGTTAAGAACTCGTTTTGTAGTCCATGGTACTTTCGATTTACTGATTAAGTTTGTACAAGTGCGAATGTGAGTTTTAATTAATTTAAGTACTTATTGGGCGTTAAATTATATTCGATGTAATATATTTTCTCTTGTCTCGATGGCATATAGCTAAAATATAGGTGCATACAGGTAGTTAATCGCGATCTTTTCCTTCTAAGGTACGCAAAGCTTGAAGTATGATTTCGTCACACCGAAGCTGCATTTGGTATAATGATATGTTAGCAGAGTCGATATAAGCCTTAAGGAGACCTTATGGAGTTTTAATATATTTCTTTTAGAAATATGCTGTACCTTTTGTATAACTTCTCTTATTTTCTGTCTCTATGTACTATCATCTTACAATAAACTGTTAAATACTTAAAATAAATAAATAAACTACAAATAAATTTAAGTTTTTTTTTTGTAAAATTTGTTTCAAAGTTCTCCTTAAAGTATGTCTTAACAGTAGCATTGCTTCTACAGTTTCATTAATCATTCACGCCATACCTAGCAACAATCTCAATTTATAAACAAGCTAAAAGATTGAAGATCTTACATCATTATTGTTACCAATTTTTATAAAGTTACGTGTCAGTTTCTTGATAGTAGTCAGCAGACTTTAGAGTCAGTTATCGTTGCATTTATGGAGAGGGCTTTGATTGAACAGGATTTTTGATCGATTCAGCATCGGCCCCTTAATAACCTCACTCAATTTCAGGCCGCGACGACTGTTGAATAAATTATTGTCCGCATTTCTCTCGCCTCTCGCACTTTCGTAACGAACTTCGTAAATTTTAATTTATTGGAATGCTAAATGGCAAGTCCTTTTCAGGGAGTTCTTTTTTTAAAAATAAAATATTTCTTTATCTTTTTAAAAAATGAGGGGTTTTGAAACGCGAGGTTCATTACTTAGTTTATTTTGAGGAAGTGTCAGCGATTCGTCTTCTTCTTTTTAACTTTAGAATGTTTTCGGCGGGATTAAATTAAGCCGTATTGTACTGACCCACTTTACACTTAGCGCGGTTAACTTAATTTATTTACGCAAATAGTCTAACCCTTAGCCCTGCGGAGGCATTCGCTCAAAATAAATGAGAAACAGCGTTTCGTTCCGACGAGTTGACGCAATGTT
The DNA here is from genome assembly GCA_947563765.1 of Anarsia innoxiella. NCBI lineage: Eukaryota > Metazoa > Arthropoda > Insecta > Lepidoptera > Gelechiidae > Anarsia > Anarsia innoxiella. Next base: position 3,182,441 of record OX387404.1, on the reverse strand, counting down.
GTGAGCAAATATTGTAAAGTACCAAGTTAATAACGCTTTTTGAACTAGTGTTTAGATTTCAGTCACGATTTTAAGCACCAAGTAGAAAATACCTATCTACTTTTTCAAGATGCTGGTGTCTATTTGACTACTTAGCAATATCCTCCTAGCGCCTTAGTTACTATGTTTTATACTATAAGTACTACGAGATTTTAATTATTAACTTTATAACAGTGATATAAGTCACAATTTTAAAATACAGCTTCACCGCAAATAAAGCCAGATACTAGTTGCCATATAAATATCCATTTAACAAACTACACGTGTAAGATCCCGCTGGCTTCTTCGCAAAACGTCCCATATTTCACGTACATACCTGCAAACTACATTACATCATCGAATTTGGAGGAAACTTCGCGAAATTTACATCCATTACCGCTTTTATACGACTTTTGTAAAGTATTCATATGAATATGGAGTAAGGGATGTACGTTTGTAGGTACGTACGATATTAACTACGCACCAAGATTCGAGTAGTCTTCGCGAAATGTCAGACAATGTCAAGCGTCAAATTCCAATCAAAAACGGAATTCGACACACTACTTAAGTATGTACTACTCACTTCATTAGTAACATAGTTATTATCAAATGTAGTTATTACTCCTCAAAAGTCGCGATTCATCAATAATTCAATAACAATAAACAACATTGAAACAGCGACGTAAAGTAAGAAAGTATTCGCGTAAAAATGAAGAATAAAGAAGGAAAACAAAGCGTAGAGTCTGGCAATAAAATTTGCGCGAAGTCAGGAGTTCGGAGGCAGGCCATTCATAAAACTGGGCTATGAATGAGTTAGTAGAATGGCGCGAGTAAAGTAAGGAACTTTGCGAATGTTATGTAGGTATGATCTATCTACCTATAGGTACCTATAGGAGGTTTGGACTTTGATTTAGTAAATTTTACGGACGTGTTCCCATTTGTGTTTTTTTTTTGACACAAATTGAATCTGACAAAAGTGAATACCAATAACTGAATACAGCTTTAACATGGATATATAGTAATAAACATCAAACTGTCTATGAACATTTGCATCGGACTAAGAAAATCGTACTGACACCGTATTGGCAAAATTTCTAATAACAAAACGACTCTAAATTCCCGTATATTTACTAAGACATTTGAAGTCTCGTAAAGTAGCAAACCAGATAAAAGAGACATAATAACGCATATCTTCGAACCGACGATGCATGAAGCAATCACGCGTACAATTTGCACAACTAGTAACTAGATGCCGCCTAGCCGCAGAATCGAGAAAGTGCTAGGTGCGCAACTAGCTGGGGTATTGGGAACTCTATAAGCGGTTGAATGTAAGGGCGAATGTTCGAGAATGTTTTGGAATATTTCTTTTAAATAGTGAGAAAAGAAGAATGGTAATCGTTAGCAGAATAAAGTCGGTTTTAGGTTAAAAGAATACGAGACTCCAAGACTGATATCTATAGTCAAGAAAATTGACAATTCTAGTTTGAGTTGGGAGAAAACAGTTCTCACAAATAACTTTTTTTAGTGTGTAGGTACCTTTACCAAAGAACACTAATCTAAGATGATGTTTTCCAGCAAAATTGCTAGTTGTCGGATTCTTTCTATCAAATACATCGTTACCTCGCTGATTGCAGTTTATAGAGAAAATCTTAAATAAGTAGTTGTGATGGTAGATATTTCTGTGTCAGCATTCATTTATTGTAAATGGTAGTGTTTTAAACTGCCGTTTGTATTGTAGGCAGCAGTTGTTGGGGCTGGTTGTTAAATGAAAGGCTTCAAGTAGTGGAACGAAGGAACTGGGTTTTATTCACTTTAGTTTTGGACACACATTAATTGATAGCACACGTGATCGTACTGAGTAGGGAGAGTAAGAAGAGAGTGTTGCTACATAAAAGATACAAAATTACTTTCTGTTGGTGTTGCCAACATGTATTTAAAATCTCTTTTCAAAAAGTTTAAAAATTATTACCTTAAAAAAGTTACTTATTGGTAAGTACCAACTTATAGAGCTTCTTTTTTCAGTTTCAACTTGAAATTAATTTTATTTTGGTCCTTTTTCTTTACCTACACTCCTTTGTAAGTATTAGATCTTATTTCGCAGATATTATATAACTTTGTAGGTATACAAAGCTAGGCTACTGGCAGCTGATGAGCTGTTTATTCAAACCGCAGTTTCTAACAAAGGAATCCTACAAATTTTATCGACTATATGTAATCATGCGACGTCGCTCGCGTGAGCAAACACATCCAGGAGAGAGTTTATTTGAAATCTGGAATTGGAACGCGAATCTTAATGAATATGAAAAACATCTTCATAAACGTCAGCCGCTTGGATTCAAGAATGTTGCTAATGGCACGCATAGACAAATATTCTGTGTTTTGATTTCAATTAAGAGCTGTTATTGCTTAATAGAGTGCGTTTTATAGAATACGGCGAAACACAATGAGGGTAATGTGGCAGTACAAATTTTCAATGCTGCCAACATGGCGGCATAGGATGTATTCTATGAAACGCACTCTAATGATAGCTTGAAAAGAAGAACATCTTCTTTTATGAAGATAGAGTTAACAGAATAGACAATAAAGTCAACATTCCTTTCTCTATGGTCTTTTTATCTCTATTACCATCTACGAATTAAGCATATACCTATCTTGATCATCTAATGAGTTCACACTTTATTATTCGGTTTTATTGTAAGGTTTTCAGAAAATACGCAGCGAAATTAAATAGCATCTATTCTATTTAAACAACAACCAATTTTCATGATAATTTTATTGGCAATGCCAACTTTATTATCCTTTCGCTAGGTACCAATATTAAAACAGCAATTTTACTGTTATTTGAAAAAGAATTTTCGTAATAAAATGCGGTTTATTCAAAAGGACTAGGCAATGAAAGCAGTGACACGCGCGGCGGTACTAAATCATAAAGTTAGCGAGTAGGCGCCGATAACGCACTGTAATTTAGGGGCCTATGGCTCGCGAGGCGTCCAGCGAACTGTTAACAGTTGAAAATATGCAACGTACCGTTTGAATTATGTTTTTCAAGATTTCAGTTTGGTTTTAATAGGGTTTTTGGTGATTTGGGCCGAAAAAACCTAACCTAATTCTAAATGATGAAATAAATAACGCGGTATTTCAACTTGGCAGAAACATACACTTATTTTTTGTAAGTTCGTTGGTTCACAAAATATGCTGTTACGTTATGAAAGTGTGATGCAAAACTTATCTTACCATTTTGTTTCTTTTCTTACAAAGTAAAAACGGACACAGTTGCTTACCTGAAACATAAAAAAAGATGTTATTAAACTATAAAAAAACTTGTTAAATCTTTGCCTGAAAGTACTCAAGCGTGAAACAAAAGATAGTTGCGCTTGCACAATATTTTAATGAGAGCACATTTTTTCCGCCTACAACACCGCCGCCGTTGCAAAAAACGTCCTGTATTGCTGTATTTTAACTGACCTTCCCGCAACTAGATATTAGGTACCTAGTTTCTAACCATTTTCTTTGCAATGTTTCAGCTTACACAAGTTCCATGAAAAATGCACACGTTTCCCCAAAAAAGGGGTAAACATGCCAACAGCATTATACGGAGCAATAAGTCGGCAGGTCTCAACTAATCTACATAAGAAGGGAACTCTTGAATAAGTAAAGTTGGAACTCTTCAGACGAAGGCTACTATAAGTGGCATACTTGTATAGAATCAGAAGGTCATCAACAATCTGCCAAAACAACAATAAATTAAATAATAGGCTTGTTTATTTTTTAATTGTCATTTGTTTGCACGAGCATTTGCAGAAGAAAGTGTCAGTCAAGCAATGTCACATGACACTTCTGTAATCTATGGTATTTATCGCACTATAGGCTCTGTCGAAATTGCTATTATTTTACTGAAAATAAAACATAAAACCTTTTTTTCTAACCAGGTAGACGCAAAGTAATCAAAGTTTCTTTGGTGTCAAAAGTGAATTTGACATATGAAATATTTGCTTAATTTTTAATATTATTTTCAATCTGTAGTGGAAGTACAGGTCCTAGACCCGCATTGCCAAGTGCAAATTAGAGAATTTGAATGTAAATATAATGGTAATAGAGTCGAGTTGATGTCAAACTAATTTGGCAGTTAGAAGTGACAAGAGGTATTTTGATATCGCGGTATTTACTCCTCAAAGTTTGATATTTCTGATGGACATTTAAGATTTGTTGTTTTGTTCCAATTAGTTACTAATTAGTTTATGTTTGGATAGTGTGTTTAATTAGTACAATAGTAATAGCTCAGATAATTTGATATTAGCAGAACCTGTATTTGAAATACGAGTAAGTACGAAGTACGAAAATAGCCTCAGTTGTGTGTCGGCAGAGTGTAACTGATATTTTTAACGCATTTGGTATTCTGCTAAACAATGGCTTACACTGATTGCGACCAAATGTGTCAAAAAATTACATTGACACTCTGTGTCGGCAGAAGAGGCGAATATTGTATATTGGCAGACCTGGGCTCCAGGTATTCTTAATAGAAAAGTAGGTATGCAGTTTATTTAGTCTTTTTGTTGCTAAAGATGATCAAGTTTTCTTTACGCACCCAGCGAAAGTGAGACACAAAAATAGTATAAAAAATACAATATACAAAGTGTGTTTCCAACTGTGACTAACCCCTCAAGCACAAATTATTTTCTCTTACGTCACAGGTTGGTAAAAATGTTGTCTAGGTTACCCAAAATATCTTCTTAGTCAGAACATCGCTCGAAGCAAAACATCTACAATTTCTCCCCACAAAGTAACTTCGAACTACACAAATACGAACATTTCTATTTGTATTCCTCAGAGCCTGTCTCAAGGCCCTATTTCTAGGATGCTCTCGAGGCTCAAGTGCATAGGATTTTAAGCATTATAGTGTTTGTATTGCTACACCGATTTGACATTTCATATGGAAAACGTAACAACGTTGGGCGATTGGTCCGCGGATTTGTAGAGATTTCATATCAACATCAAACTTGTTGGGCGATTAAAACTGCGTAAAGGCCTGAAAGTTCTAATAGAGAGACTATTACAGAGACAAAAGAGATGATTGTGTAATGCTATCTATACACCAAAGTCGCCGGCATGCCGCCGGTCTAGGCCGGCGGCTTTACTTCATACGAATGGCAGCTGTCAAAAAAGCCGGCGGCTTTGGTGTGTAGATACCATTAAGTCTAGGTATTTTTGTTTTTATTATACTATGATAATAAAAATTTCATTGGCAGAATCCATAATGGTACTACTTATCATTTTAAAAAAAGCTCTAAAAATTCACGAAATCTTTTAAACGTTTACTTCCATGTAATATTCTTTACATGCCTTAATCGAAGAAATTCAGACAAACGAATAAAAGAAAGCAAAGTAAGGTAAACAGTACCCGCGTGTTTGTAACTGTAACATTGTTATTGTTATTTACTTATTTTTTGTTCTAACAATGTTTGCTCTTCTTTATAAGGAGACTGGTTTGAATATACCTACTAAGACAAAACAATGTTAAACAAATTAAAATTTGTAGCAGAAAATGTAATAAGAATTTACGCATCATTAAATTTGTAGAAGATACTTTTGTTATAGAAACTCGAAAGAAAACAACATACCATTTAATGCTATCTACACACCAAAGCCGCTGGCATGCCGCCGGGCTAAGCTGGCGGCTCCACGTCATACGAATGACAGCTGTCAAAAAGCCGGCGGCATGCCGGCGGCTTTGGTGTGTAGACAACATAATATAAGAAACCTAATAGGTAAAAAACAGCAAATTCTGAAACTGACCTTAGAACAACAGCATCATAATATTTTGTAATGTTAAACAAAATATTATGACGAATGAAAAGACTATTGGATCGAGTTAAGAAAAGCTTGATGCCGAAGTAAAGATGCTCTATCAGTATCGGTTTTGAGAGTAACAAATAAGAAGCCAAAGATTATGTGTCATTGAAGAATAGCTCACCAATTTATCTCATCTCATCAAACTTTCTTTCATCAAGAAGAAAACAAAAGCAATTTCCTATCCAATCGGACTGTATCCACGCAGCAACATAAAAGACACACTTGTACGCTGTTTGGGGTACTGTTTTATTCAAAACAGTGCCTCCCCGCTGTATTAGAGGTAATGTGCGATGCAAAATTCAAGCTGACACATATAATGTCACCGTGTTTGCATGATGCTCTTTTATTTTGCAAGTCACTTGACTTTTGGGGGTTCTGAACAAGGAATTTGTTAGATTTTTCAGAGAAACAAGTGGTAAATATAAAATAAAGAGCGAGGAAATGTGCTACGAACAACTTATGTCTGCTCTGCAAAAATTTAGTCTTTTTAAGAAATGTATTTGACTTCGCACTGTTTTTAGTTAATAACGACTTTAGTTTCTAGTAGGTAGTCACAAGATTATATTATTAATTAGTGATAAAAATCTAACAAATTAAAACGACAGACGTTTCTAGAAAAAGCTTTTCTTCTTTGTAACATTTGAATACGGTTTGAATATACATTCGAAGTTGTTTTCAGTCCCGTTGTTGCTTTGTCTTGCAAATTGGAATCAATTCAATTGGACATCATTAACGATTTTAACAATGTCGCATTTAAATATCGATCTTTTAACGGTTATCATTATGTTTTGTGTTAGGTAACTACCTACTTTGTTATTTTTAAATAATTTTTATCAAATTCAAACGCATAATGTTCCTGTAAACACCGATTTACATTTACAATATTTTATATTTCGAATGAAGTAATAATTAAAATTTTGACAAATTAAAGGCTTTGAATTCTTGTGTAGGTACTTGTAGACCTAAATGAAAATACTTAATCCTTTAAGCTTTTTCAATTAACTTTTTGAATAGATAGGTACAGCAGAAGTAACTATGAATTTCCAATTTTAAAACATACCAACAGAGTCCTTGATAACAAGCCTAGGTGCATGAAAGGCTATTAAGTTAATTGTCCATTAAACATCGTGCTGTCTTATTCTAATTTTTGACAACGACAGTGACAGCAATAGGTGTAATCGAGCTTTAGCTTAATTGACTTTTCTTGCAACTGGATGTTAAAGATAATAGCCGCTGATTCTAATCCTCAGATAAGCCTAATCGCCGAGGACTTTCCTTTTTCCTACAATTTAATTAAAATTTAACCTCACAAAAGTAATTACTAAGAGTTAGTTTTCGAGAGAACGAATTTTTATTATTGGATCTTTGCCAAGTTGAGAACCTAGTATTATAAGTAACATTTGGGAGATGAAGTATCAGAGTATCAGCTTTTTTTGATATAAAATTATAACTCTTATTGTATAGTAGGTAAGTATGGTAGTTCTACTAACTTCAGTAGGTACCCTCCAATACCTTGTTCTTTTAGACTCTATTAATCATGTCTAAGAGCATTATAAAATCCTAAATTGTTAACTTATGACGTAATCATACTCTCGCACCCAAGTTGAAAAAGCTAATTTCGTTTTATGAATCGCTACATTTTTTAATGTAAAGTTAGATCAGACTTTTAAACCATATCTAACTATCAAACCTGCCATTTTCTTAATCTGTCAATCGACATTCGAACATTCGTGTTAACAAAGGAAAATCTAAAATTCCTTATTAAGCAGCCTGACTTAAACACAACAATTAGAAGTGATAACACGTATTTATTACCAATTCAATAGCTATCATTATTTTAAGGAAATCGGTGTTTGTTTCAGCGGAACAATTTAAATGCTAATGCCACATTAGGACAGAAGTAAAGTGCTTCAATTGATTCGCATTGAGACACAATCACTCGCATATTAAAGGCATTCAGAACTCAATGGTTGTATTGAACTCAATCTAAAGAGTCTGGAAATAAGTACCTACATATTTATAAAACGTTTCTTCTTGAGTATTTTGTTACTTGAATTATTTTTGCTGGGAATTTAAGTATAGGGAGTGCCCTACATTATAAGACTTTCCCCGCGTTCACATTGTCATGTTTCGGTTTAAGATTTTAAAGGAAAAACGTTTTGATTTAACCCTAAATCGATCTGATCGGAATCCGGACTATGGGCCCAGTTTAATTATTGATTTCCACAATATCACACAGGAATTAGTTCTTGAAGATTATATTGACTTCTAAAGGCCAAAACACATCGGATGCGTATGCGTTGCTTATGCGTAGACGTATGCGTACCTCTGAGTTGTAATGTATGGAACTGTCACCGCTTGCGTCTACGTCTACGTTACGTCTACGTTTACGTTACGCATACGCAACGCATACGCATCCGGTGTGTTTTGGCCTTAAGTCAAGTTTTATAAATTTATTGATACACAATATATCAAAATCTTTACTTTAAACCAAAGATAAAAGCTTTATCAAAATTTACAACAAAATACAGCTATTTGGTAAGCTATAAGCTAGCAACCTTTCCACACCCCAATCCCTTGTTATATCTAAAGTAGGTAAACAAGAGCTGTAAACCTAAATCAGTGAAACAATTTACATTGATAACACTGACCTGAGGACCAAAAACCGCATTCCAACAATTGAGAGGCCTATGTTATCTAACGACGCATTAACTCCAATTTATTTTGAACCCTGACGCATTGCGACTTGCTTTGTAAATGTAGGGACAACTCAAATGGGAAGGGTTTAGTTAAACTAGTTGCAGTATATCGGCCAATAGGAGTAGGGGCCAAAAAGGTCCACATTAAATTGTGATTGATTGTTGTGAGGCCGCACGAGGCCGAATCGATTGGGCCCTGATAAAACACATTAGTTTTATTAGAAAAAAATTAGAAGTGTCCCTTTTATGTGCGATACGCTATTTAGTTACCATTAGGTCGAATAATTTGGGTAATGAAAGCAATTGTCCCTCCGTTACGATATGTTGGTTTGTTAAATTGAATGTAAGTGCACTGTTAAGCGATGTAAGTAGGTACCTACATACATTTATTAAGTTAGAAGTGACAGCTACGTTTTATAAGAAGATACTTACATACTTTACTATATGACAAACATACTATTTAACCACACTGTTGTATGTTTTATTAATCGCTAAAAATTGGACTCGCAAAATATGCCAAGAGCCAAGGGTAAATGTGTCAACTAACCCATATTTAAAATTCATTCGATTCAACGAGTACCTAGAATGAATTAAATTTTAACTCCAAGGATCGGTGTAAGAGCATCGTACCGTGAAAATGTCCTGCCTTCGGCTACCCTCATTATTTGGTGGTCTTTTGGGGAGATAATTCCCATAATAGCCCTTCCCGGGGCCAAAATACCATGAATTCTGTTTATTTTCCCATAACTATTCGATTCGAGATGGCGTTTTATAATTTACCGGAATTTTAGGGAAGATGAGATATATGTTGCAAAACGGCTGGTGCTTAGACAAGAACTGAAGAAATGGTGCGTAAAAGTAAGAAATAATATGGAATCTATTACGTATGCTACCTATACTTTAAGTCTGAAATGCGAATACGTCTACTAAATCTAGAGAGAAGGTAAGAATGTTAAATAAATACAAATAAAAATAACAAAAAATGACCCTTTAAAAAGAGCGTTTCTAACATTTTTTCGGAACAAACTTTAACAGCAACAAATAGTATTATTTATTAAAATCTAATAAGCCTTAATAGTAATTCCTGAACAAAACACCCAAGAAAGGGTGAAGTTGGTAATTTTCCTTAACAAGGATAAGCATTTTTTAGCGAAAGCTAGGCGTTGTTGCAGAAAAAAAATATATTGGCACAGAAACCAGGCCATTGGGTGCGCCGCCCTCGTTTGCTATCTCTCAACCTTGGAACTGCTTAAATCATAATAAAATTAACTAGCAGGGCGTATCCTTATAAATGGGGCAAAACGGTTAAGGTTAAGTACTAAAGTATATAGGTGGTAAGTATCATAAGTATGTATTTATTGCTTACTACTTAAAGGCAATATTAGAGGAAGATTTTGAACAAACCCGAGCGCGGTGGAGATCGGTAAAATAATTATATTATATATATCGGATTTTTTTAAACAGAGAATAAACGTGGAAACAACGTAATTAGAATGGTTTTGGTTACCGGACGTGATGGAGAGAAATTGGAGAGGCCTGTGCTCAGCAGTGTAGCTATAGGTTGAGAATAAGAAGAAAAAGATTGGTTAAGTATGTACCAAAACCATAGAGAAATCTAAAGTCTAGTGAGCTTAGATAAAACCCACTCCTTTTCTATCGCCTTTTGATACACTTCGAAATTTAAATAAAAACAAAAGCCGATCGAAGCATTCTTTATTTGGGGGTTCAAACAATCACAACGTTTCCAACCTGAAATCCTGCAAACGCTAGAGTTTAGCAACCTTTCTTTTATAAGAGCATTATTGGATAAAAGATCTCATATACGCAACAAGATTTTTCGTTCCCGTTTTATCCTCTAAAAGTAACATCTAAAGAAGCCGTGGCTCGGGCCCTTTGTTCGCCAACTAATGAACCTTATCACGGCTTTCCATCATCTAAACAATGTTTGCGAGCCCTGAAAAGCTACGGAACACTTCTTATCTAGCCGGTTTCCTTGTCGGGAGATTTTCGGTTATTAACGTCAAAACGAAATTTAGGGAATGCGAATTGCTTTCTGGAGAGAGCGTTTTAAAGAGTTGTGTTTACCTTAGTAACATTATATTCAAATACATTAATGTGTTTACTGTACGGTGGATATAAATATTTCCTTTTGCGAATTCCGATCTGATGATACGATAGCTACAAACTTCGGTAAATTGTCAATATTTGATGTTATTTCCATTATTTGTTTAGGTATTTGGACAGCAACCCTTCTCGTAAATAGGTACTACGAGTAATCAAAAACAACCTACAATTCCACAGCGTAGTCATCGTCACCTACAATTATTGACATTTATGTAATTACTTAGATAATTTGATTACTGATTCATTCTATGAAAATCTGCCATATGTACAATTAAGTAACATATAAATTTAAAAAAACCGCATCCAAATCCGTCCACACGTTTAGAAGCTACATTGCCACAGACAGACACACAGACAGAGGGTTCAAACTTATAACACCCCCTCTTTTGGCATCGGGGGTTAAAAATAACTTCTAACTTGCTCGAGGAAAACAAAACACGCCGCTTCTAATTTCGACAAAGATTGATACTCAGCAAACTAACTTTTTAAAGTTTTCCAGACTTCCTATCTTTTACCTAGGTCTTATTCCCTGTACCTAAGTCTTATTTCTCAGTTAATCTACTCTAACGAGGATGAATGAAGGCGAGAACAATACTAAAATAAACTTGGGCTAGACTGTGTCTGGCCTGTATCATTAAATTAGGTTATCTAGATTAAACGGTGAGAAGTCTAGCCTAGAATCTAGTGTTATAGGTATGCTAGAACTTCTGTTTGCCTAGTTTTGTTTATGTAATGGTAGTTTTGGTTTGGATAGAATGTACAAATGGTCTTTTCTTGAATAAGACCCAGAACACACGGTGAAACGCAACTGCAACGCAACTGAAACTTTTTTGAGTTACATCGAAGTTTCTGCTACAGACTTCTTTAGAAAACCACACACGACGCAACTATAGTTTCAGTTGCATCGTGTGTGGTTTTCTAAAGGAGTCTTTAGTACAAACTTCGATGCAACTCAAAAGTAACTAGCAGTTTCAGTTGCGTTGCAGTTGCGTTTCACCATGTGTTCTAAGCTTATATCCGTAGCTATATTTCAAAGTTGTTATTCTGAGATTTAAATTAGTTATTTAAAAGATGACTATCTGAGAAATAAGTAAAATAAACATCCAAAAATGCAAATTAAAAGCAAACAAACTTAACTAGTTTCATAATGATTCACAACTCACCTAGTTACGTATATGACAAAAGCGGTAGTAACAAAGAAAATGAGCTGAAGTAGGCACCGCCGGTTTTGTTTATACTCAGCCTCTGTTCCTAATTAAGGCCCCGACTCTTCTATTAACAATTTTCCTTTATTTTCCCACGTGTAAGTTTATTTTACCTGTTAGAACTGTTGCTCTTCCAATTACGTTAAAAACTTTTTTCTCGATGGACGTAAAACGTTCGATTCCATTGCCTGTTAATGAGTAAATTAAAAAGCTGGCTTTTGTTTTTCTGGAACAACAAATTGTTCTATTTTCAAATTCGTTTTCTTTTTGCGTTTTTAATTAAATTGCGTAATGAGTTGGGTTTTACGATCATTAACCTACATCCTGGCAAGAGGTTGTGTTATGTTCTCGACTGTTCTCCTATTTTGTAAAAGTAAAAAAAGCGGTACAATGCCCTTACAATCTTCAAAGCTAAATTGTTACACCCGGGTGATTTGCCTGAAACCGTCTAGGCTGCCATTGAACTTTATTTTCAAAGGGAAACTAGATCTTTCGCTTTGGTCTTTTCTTTTTGTACTTACCATTTCTATTCTTACGGCTTCGTTCTCAATTTTTTAATAATTAAATTGCTTTAAGATAACAAATTTTCGTAAAAGAATTATTTAGGTAGCTACTTGATAATAAATAAAAAAATACGGTACCTATTTTACTCAATTAGGTACCTAAGTAGGTAGGTACAGTAATACGAATATACATATTTCGTTTCGCCTATGAAACTTTAATATAATATCTAATATTGTCAACTCCTAAAAACATATACAAAAACTTCGAATATAGTATAAAAGAAAACTCAGATCAAAAAAGAGCAGATAGTGTTTTTACCAACATCTGCTCCGATATTAAAGTAGATAAAATGCAAAGACAACTTAACTAGTTCAGCAAGATATCGTAAATTATTTTAATCCAGTGATTATAGTAGCTAATAGGTATAATAGCCAGTGGCAGGATGTCAGCGGCCCCGTGCTTTGGGTCGACTGGTCTGCAAACTGGTTGCATCTGGGTCAATTCAACACACCAATGTGATAGGTAAGAAAACGCCGCGGATTTTTATACACAAGTAAATATTTATTAGTTTATACTGGGTGTAACAGAAAGGGGGTATAAAGCCGAAACACAGCGATAGTCCAAATGAAACTGAACAACTTTCCCCAAGGAACAGGGTCGAAACTCGAAAAACATTTTTGGAACGCCCATACTTACTCGATCAGGTGATCGGACATTTTGTATGGGGAGGCGAATTTTTTTTTTTGAGTTACGACCCATGTTCCTTGGGAAAAGTTGTTCAGTTTTATGGGGACTATCGCTGTGTTTCGGCAGTATACCCCCTTTCTGTTACACCCGTATAGGTACAAGTACCTACCCAAATTAGTAATATGATTAAGATAAGGACCAAACTTTAGATACACCTAAATATGACTTTAGGTGCTAGTAGGTGTTAATGTAGTAAATGAAAACACTTCTTATTTATTGTTTGGTTTTTTTAAGGTAAAACTTACGTTTACAGCATAAACATATGGTTTTACGTTGACTTTTAAAACATTGAGCGAATTTTGACTATACGTATGTTTGCCAGTTACAAGTTTTAATTTAATATAATGAATTGAGATCATAAAATACATAAATGTAATGTTAGCTCTACATTATTTTGCACCTTATCTCAAACTCATTAAGTAGAAATTATTGTGTAGAAATGCCGCAGCGTATCTCCTCCCTAGTGCTTACAAAAAGCTGACACACGTGTTTGGTATGCGTGTAAGAGATAACCTGATCATTTGCTATCGTTTGGTTTCACTTTTCAAATGGGGTTGCGCTTGCGCATAGATATCTCTCTTATTTACCTGGTTGTTATTAAGAAGAAAGCAATATTAGTTTTTTTTTTTCATTCTTATCGTATCTTATCTAGCCATAAGCGTCCCTCTGCTGGGCAAAGGCCTCTCTCCTTAAAAAACTTTTATTGACCAGTCGTTGTGGAGATCCTTGAGAGAGGTTTTCGTCCAGCAGTGGACGTCCACGAGCTGATAATATGATGATTTTTATTTAACGAAAGTACTCGTCTTTCCTCGACCACTATAGAAAAACTTTTGCTGAAAGATACTTTTATAACGTAATGTAAAAGCTTACAAAATGATGTAAGAATGTAAACAATGTAATAACGAGGTGCACGGTAACATTGTAAGCCAAGATGTTCATAATTCACTGAGACGATGTAGAACGCTGCACCGACGTACTTACACCTAAAGTATATTAGCTTAGCGTTCTATACTTGGAAGTGATTTACTACCTTCATTATATGTGCTCCTAGTACTCATTGACATAGTTTTTGCTGCCTTGCGTATAAACTTAGCCTTTTTTAACTGGAAATGTTTTATAAACTATTTAGCTAGTTCGACAAGTTTTAATTAAAAGTTTTCGAATGATTTCTGTCTGTAATTAAGATTGTTTAGCTATGGCGTTCTAGATTTTAAATTAATTCATAGAAAACTAAGTTTTAGTTTCCAGAAAAGTCAAAGATGAAAACGAGAAATAAATAAGTTTTTAAATAAGGTGTTAAATAACTCAAATAATGAACAAAGCAAAAAAAAAAGAAATATGGAAGACGCAAAAGTCTAAGGTAGACTTCTATGACACGCAGTTTATTTGAAAGACATACACCGCCCTGGGGATTACCATTGCTATTCTCTTGTATACGTGCTTAAACATAAATATCTATTTAAGTAATATGATTATAAAACTATTTGCAAGAAGAGTTCGCAAAACTTAATATTATTTTCCACTAAACAGTATGTCATTAATAATATAGGTACTCTGTGGTCACACGAGCTATTTTCCACCAAAGAGATTTTATTAAAACCAGAAAAGAGATTCCAAAGTGCAAAATTTAAATGAAACCTATTTGCTGGGTATTTGCACTCAATGAAAACGTAAGCAAACTCCCACAAAGTGTTTGTTCGCCGGTTGCTTTTTAAATCGGATCGCAAATGAAAACCCAACAAGCTTTCAAACAAATGGAATACCGGAGTGCCATACAACTCGGAATGAAATGTATTGAAGTAATTGTGAACTGTAGGTACTTTGTAAAAAGACTCAAAGTGAAAAACAATGAAACTTTTAAATTGTAAAAAATACGTGTTCCATACAGATGACGCAAAAAACCAAAAAACGCAAAAAACCTAAATAAATTTCTTAAAAAAACATTGTCCTCCTTGTTTTAAGTTCTTTTATAACAAATTCTCATATTTCCTTCAACGGTAAAATATATTGAAAGTGCGCTACAGTTTTTCTATTCCCGCATCCAATAATTTGTTCATCCAAGCGCATCCACACGCTCATTGTTTGCATGAACCGGTCTGCTAGAAAAGTGAATTTCATTTTGTAAAAAACGTGTGTGAAAATAAAAAGTAAAAAAGTGATACTTTTAGAGGGAAACTGGGAATAGGGGCGCTAAAACTGGGAGCAAATTAACGTGGAGTATGCAGGCTGTTCAACATGCATAGCCGTCGATAGTTTTTCAATCTACTGCGTTTTGTTTCGGTCGACTATGTTTTTAGGGTTGCCAGAACACAACATTTATTCACAAATATTCCTTTTTAAGATTGTCATTAAGATATTTGTCTCTTTTTCCATGAATTGAAAACATCAATCTCTTAATGGCAAAGACACATCTTAAGAGAAAACCGATAGTCGTTTTTGTGTTCAAAACTATGCTACCATCTTTAACTATTGGAGATGTCTTAGAGAGTTGGAGTAGTTGGAGATATATTAGAAAAGGACCTATAGTCTACAATCGTAGTTTTTCGGTAATAAGTATAGGTAATATAAGTATACCATCAACCCTATGATAACGGTAGAAAATGCAGTGAAATCGAACGTAAGAGTAAAGTGAAATGATTTACCGTGGAACCGAGCGACGGTATTCAGCAAATACCTTCTGATTATATTGTTTGAGATAATTGGTACAAAAACGACCAATGAAAGACTGTGGAATCTATGTTTGTAGTTGTAGATAGGGGAATGTATTTGATTTAGCGTTCGCTTTCAATGCGTTGTTTGTATAGTTTTGTTTCAGTAAATTGGTTTTATTTAAGTTAGTTTGAAATGCTTTTAATATTTAAGCAGGTACTTTTTGATTTTTGATACTGTAAGTAGGTAAAGTTTATTTTAAAAAATGCGGCGAGACCACGGCGTGACGAATTCGGCTCATATAGTGAAGACTGCCAAATCCTGGCACAAACTAAAACTAGATAGAGCTAGGAGAGTAGATCCCTTAGAAATAGTAGGTATTCAATGTCATTCATTCAATTCATTGAGTAAAGGAAATAATAATCAAAATATGTACTTATCCATTATGTAAACGTATAGCCACAGAAACATTATCGAGTGCAGCTTATCAAAACAAATATGATAAAAAACTCGTTATCATGTCGGTAAAGTTTTTAAATCACGTGAATTTTATGACGGGCATTGGTCAAATGCATTACATTTGAAGGAGTGTTTTATTGTATAAACATATACAAACTTTTTTATAAAAATCTTTTTTCTGATGGTATATTTCAATGGCCATCGCATTTGAGACTTGTCTTAGCTTGCTACTAGCGGCAAACCTCTTGCCAAAGTTTCAACATTTTTAATCGCAAACACAGCTGACTTTTCCTTACCAAAATATGTCAAACCGCATTTACTATAACAAATTGCATTACCGACTAGCTTGTTAGCCACCAGCGCATCAAACCCTTATACACTGAAGGAATTCGTAATGAACGTGTAAAATGCGCTACCAATTGAGTCCTAAAATAAACCTAATTCTGCGCAATTGGCCGAATTTGGCTGCCACAGCTGGAATGACTTATTTCAATATTATAAACGGTTTCGTCACATCTAGTAATTTCTTCGCCTGTACATGTGGTCGATTATGTCACTCTCATGGCAAATAATTTACAGCAGACGGTTATAAAAAGCCGTGAACGCAAATACAGACGTGTGACGTAATTAGGTACCTAGATTTTGCAATTGATTGCAGTTTCATTACATAATCAATAAATTTATTATTTTTTAAGGTTTCTAACTTCTTTAAAATGATGAATCGTAGTCATTTTATAGTTATTATACAATTTATATATGTAGGTATATACCTACTTACGTTAAAATGCGTGAGTGTAATGTAAAGAATTTAAAAAGGTTTTTAACACATTAGCCGAAACTGCTGAGCCGATTTAAAATGTATGGCTATACATCCATCGATCAATCGTCAAACGCTGTTGCTGTTTTCCATCATAGGTGCCAAACATCAAAACGGTTTCAGCTAATGGTGTAAAAAAAGCACTCTGTTTTTTTCACTGATATTAAAAGTATTAACAATAACATTTCAAAACCTCATCTTACTTAGTTAACTTAGGTTTAGGTCTAGACACTAGGATTTCAAACATTCCTGAAACCGATTAATCACTATCGACGTAAACATTACCACAGAACATTACCAAACCTAAATAACTCTACTTAACAACAAAATCGTTTAAACCAAATAGAAAAATGCATTTCTCGGCAACAAAAGAGTGTTATCGTATTTTTATCTAAATGGGCGAGCGTAGAGACGCCTTCGTTCATTTATCGTTCACTTATCGACACTGGAACCTTCATTGTTCGTTCACTCACGTGATTATCGATGATTTTGTGTCTTACAAGTCTACTAGGTTACGAATTTTAAATTTTTATTGTACTTAAAAATGTTATTGGTTATGTACAACTTATGACTTTGTGTAATCACTACTAGAAATTGAGTTCAAAATACGCTCTTTTCAAAAAGCAAGTTAAAACTTCAGTCATACGAAATACTTAATGTTATATTAATTAGTGTTATGTATTCGTTAAGCAAGCATTTTGCCAAAGACTCTAGCAAGTTATAGAGCCTAAAGGCATAAAGAGACAAGAAAACCAGTTTTGAATTGATATTACTCATATTAATAACATTCATTAAGTACATTGACCTGACATTACAAAAAAAGTACAAATTGAATTTAAAGTACGAAATCTCCCACACTTTGCCTGGTCGATATAATTATAATACGTTGTCCAGTAATTTTTTGTAACAAAATAATTCAAAAATAAATAATTTGGAACTATCTTCGCAAACGTGCCACTGAAACAAACGAATCGTCTTTTACTAAAAACAAAAGACAGTCAGTTACAAAAACGCACAAAATTTTCCTCGCATTTTTGATACTTACTACTTATAAATTCGAGTTTAAATGTGCGTAAATTACACAAGAAGTGTATGTAATGTAAACACGTTACCTGTAATTCTTTATCGCTGCCGTAGGTGGCGCGCGTGCCAGACCCGAGTATTTTCGGATAAGCTTGATAATAACGTCAAGGACAGTCTACTTGTATTGCAGGTACATTCGTTTAGGAAATCTTTTGAAAGATCGTTCGTTCGGTATACTCTCACATAATAATACAAGAGTAGGTATATAGCCTACACCGACGCGACGTGCATAGGTAAAAGTACCTATGAGGCGAATTCATGTGTATGAAGCGAAAGAAGTGTGTTTGCGTCGTAACAAGGAAAATTTCATGCTGAATGTACAGTAACTAGAGTGATAGATAACGACTTTAAGAAAATATTTACTCACTTCATAATCTTTTATAAGTTCCGATAAGGTTCGATTTTGAAGTGACGCTAACCTTGGAAATCCTTGTATCTTGAATTGAAATGATAAACAGATGCACTTAAATATCACGTTTCTATTATAATACAAGGAAAAACTAAACTAAAAACTCATACTTCACGAAATATTGCCAGACAATAACTTTGCTTTACTACTAAAAGCATTAAATAGGTATTTAAAAGATTTTTTTTTTAAACGTGACAAGACGGATTTCTAAAAACCAATGCACCTACCTACCTAAATTTTATATCTTATAGTCCTATCCTACCTAATCCGTGACAAAAATACAGTAATTAACAAAGGAATGTCAAAAATCCGAAGTTATTTTCACATTTAGAACGCGCCCTAAACAAAACACTATCCTAACCTAAGTTCGTGGCAACGGATGTTCCCTGGCGTCTAAAATTAACACATCACGTGTGAAGCTACCGAACTACAGAATAGTGAGGGTACTCTCACACGTATGACTTTTTAAAACTAAAAAAGTTTGCATTCAAATTGTCAGTGCGTTATGTAAAGGTATCAGAAGTGTGACAAAAGTCTAAAAAGCAGTTGCAATAAAAGAGTTATTTGCCATCTTGCATCCTAAAAACTTGCACCAATGTAAAGCAAAAAAGCAAGGTAAAAACTGCTTGCGAGCTTTTTTGGGTGCGAGATGACGAATAACTCGCAAAAAATGCTGTTAAATTCTAAATCTCTTGCCAAAATATCTTAAATAGAAATTCATTTGACAAATCCACTTTAGTTAATTTCAATGAAGTGTTTACGTTAATTAATGATCTTGTTTTGCAATTACAAGTTCAAGAATTGATACCTTTTCTTCCTCTTTCTCAACTGATTTTTAGTTTGACCTGACTAAAAATCGTCCGTTTCATCGTAGTAAGTGTGCGAGGATCCCAACTCTACAAAACAGTGTAAACAACATTCTACTTAGAGATGGGATATCGATGAGCTGGACGTGTACGACTGCTTTTTCACCTTCCTGTTGTCACTCACATCCGTCCGTGACTTCAGAATTTGAATTTATTAGAACGCACATTATTATGAGCACGGGAGTGCAAGTAAAATGTTTTTTTTTAATGGCAACTGCCATTGTGGATTCTGCCAACGTCAAGTGAAGGGCAGCTTATTGTAATGTTAATTAAATAGTTTAGGTACTATTATGAATAATACTATTAGACACACAAACACCCAGACCTAAAATCAACATCTCTGTAGGTACTGAACCAACTACTTACATCATATAAGTCATCTTTCTCTTTGACAATGTCAATGCCAGCTATTAACGAAATGTTAGCTCCATCTAATTACCTTTTATGCAACTGCCAAAAAACTGTATTTAAAAAAAAGTAGTTCAAACAATTCAATAACCAGCAAGTAATTATTTGTCGATAAAAATAGCACAGAACATCTGTTAGTTACTTAATTACAGTTAGATGACATTTCTGCAAGATGCACGACTGACATTCATCAAATATTGTTTACACCTGTCAATTGATAATGTTAATTAACTTGCTTACATAAGTAATTTTGAAGAAAAACATGAATTAGGTAATGAGAGTGACGTATTAAGGTTAACGGAAACGTAATGGCTTTAGACTTTTTAACCGATAGGTACCTATGTTGACTAATGACTTAAACTTAAGATGAATGTGATTTTTTTCACCTACAGCTATTCAATATGCCAAATAGATGAAAACATGTGATAGAAATGTTCATTTAATTGAAAACTGACAAATATATCTGAAAACCTGTAACAAATTATCATTTCTATACAGCCCTGAGAAGTTGCGAGTTTTTAAATACAATAAGCTTTTTATTTTTAAGTATTCCTTACTTTTCATGATTACAAAATTCATCTAATAATTTCCCAAGCAAAGACAATAAACCTAAACATCTACCTATTTGATTTATCCGTTTATATCGCCGGTAGTTCGAATTAGTCAAATATTGACTTGGTCAACAGTGGCAGTGGCCTTAATCGACAGAATAATTGCCTTTTGTTTGGCCTCTATTAATTAAGATACCTATCTATAACAGCTGTTGTGGATGATATTTTTGGTTTTAGATACATTTATCAATTTTGCTGGTAATGGCTCCTCTATAAATAATAATAACCTTTTTCTTGTTATTCCTCAATATCTGTTTAATAGGTTAGAATTTATTCATCTATCCATGTGAGACAAAAGTTAGTTTAAAAAAGCTAGCAGTTAATTGATGGAAGAATCTTTGGGCGTTTTCAGACTAGCGTTTTATACGTTTTTTGAAGCGCGTATACTTGCGTATTTTACTCGTACGAGCGTTGACGCGCTTCTAAGCTCGTGTAGTCCATGTTGATACTGACACGACACGACACCACAAGTTTCAGCGTATATGCGCGTATACTGAAAACGACCGTATAAACGCGTATGAAACGCTAGGTCTGAAAACGCCCTTAAGGTCTATCTACACAGATCCGTGCCGTGTCCGGGACGTGTCCGGGGAAATAATGTCATTCCATACATTTTCTATGGATTCGTTCAAACACGTCCGTGTCCGTGCCGGCAACGAAGCTTCCGTGTTAGATCCGGGACGTGACCGGGCCTTGGCCTGTCAGGAGAGAAAACAATTCGTCGTCATGACGACACGTATTGTTTTCTCTCCTGACGGGCCACGGTGTGTCCGGTTGTCATGACGACGAATTGTTTTCCCTCCTGACGGGCCCCGGACGGGGCCCGGCGGGTCGCCGGCGTGACGTAGGCGACGGCTCCGATTTGACACCGGTGCGTGACCGTGTTTTGTACGAGGGTTGATTGAAAAGTTCGCAGCCTCATCAAAAAAATAAAAGAAATCACATGCAATTTTTTTTATCTTTGCTAAACTCAACGCATTCACTCCATCTGTTTTACGAAGCTTCTATACGGGTTTAAACAAATGATTCTTGAAGGTCGGCAAAATACGGGTTTATTCTTCTCTTTATTTGATGAAAAGTCCTCTTTATTAGATAAAAAAATCTTTTTTGGCTTTTTGAAAGGTAGTCCAAACATTATGACTCCATCAACACACTAAATTGCCTTTACTTTCTTTGAGGACAGTTCATCAGCATTTTTCTACTGCTTGGACTTTTTTTGACTCTGGCGTATAGTACTGATTCCAGGTTTTATCTATATTAACAAAAAGTCCTGAGGATCAGCCCCAAACATCTCCAAACAGTCACGAGAAATCTTAAACGCACTCGTTTTTGTTCGATTCAATCAGTCTAGGTCCTAGTCCACCTAGCGTATACTTTATAAAATCTGAGTTAATTAACAATGAGGTTTTGTGTTTACTTATATAAAATGCGTATAACATCTGCAATCATCTTTATAGTCAACCTGCGATTTTCCAATATGAGAACACACACTTTGTGGATGTTTTCTTTGGTCGTAGTCGCGGTGGGCCGGCCGAAAATCATCTTCAATGGTCTCTTGTCCACGTTTAAATCATTCCAACCAGTTTTTTACAGTGGTAGACGATGGACGGGAATCTCGTTTTATGATAAAGTCCTACCATTTTACATCTATTTGTGTTAATACCTTTTTTAAACAAATATTTGATCAGCGCCCTTGTTTAATTTTGTACAGTTTTAAAAAAAGCTGCATACTTTGTGACCTGACACGCTTTAACTTCAAAACTATAAACAAAAATTTATACTGTAACAGCCAAAGGGTTTAATGTATTTCAGTAAGGACAACATTATTAAAGTACATTAAACATTTGTATGTTAGGCCGCGAACTTTCCAATCGACCCTCGTACAATTTTTTTTTTCTTAGGTAAATGTCAAAGGTAAATGTAGAAATGTACATATACCTAACAAAAAGTTTATATTCAAGATTAAAGCTCTACGTAGGTTTCATTCTAGAAGAGGAATTGACTTAAACCTAAGACTAGAAACTATAGACTTGGCATAATAATATGCGTACACCTGCAAGGGACAACAATAATAAAATAGTGTTGCCTGCTGTATACTGAATTTTTCCCATATAATTTTAAGAACCCCAATAAAATATGTACCTACGACCTACGTATTCACTTAAACTTTTTTTTACTTTTTATGCAATCTAGAGAAAAATACAATAAATTTCTAGAGGGGTCGTGTCTGTACTTTAAATATTTATAATAGAAAAAAAAACAAAACATATTTTTTAAGATTTTTTTGTCTGTCTTTCTTTTAAGTCGATTGTTATTGAGAAGGAAAAAAATACGTATTTTGCTTTTTAATTTTCCAAATATTCATCATCATTCATTACTCTCACTGCCCATTGGCAGGTAAGAAAATTCAGCGAGCGTGAAGATATTCCTGCGTCGATATGACTCCACTGCATCAGCAATCACGTAGTCTATGATGTTCGCACATATTATCGCGCGGCCAGCGTCCTAGGATATAGACGGACATCTTGATAAACATGGAATTGCCCCTTTTTATACTATAAAAAGGGGCAATTCCATGTTTATTCCTACTTCATTGGCAAGAATCTTTGAGTAGGTATACATAGAATATATAAAGAGGTGCCAATTTTTTTTTATTTACACATGAGTTTATGACAGCGTGCTTAGGTTGGCGCAAGTTTTTTATAGTTTTCTTGGTAGATGACCTGTCAAACGATAAGAAATTTCATACAAAAAGGTAGCTATTTTGCGCCAGACCAGACACGCAGATCCAGACGGTATGGCATCTCCTTATATATTCTATACTCAAAGGCAAGAATAGACTAGAGATGACACGGATTGTCAATGACAAAATGACAACAGCAGGCCCGTCGCACGCGGGCGGCAAGCCCAGGGGGGCGGCAAATTAAGTGAATTCGGGGCGGCAAATTGGGCGAATTCTTACGTACCTTATCCAAGTCATTGTTATAATATTCTAATGAATAGATCGTAAGAAAAAATAAATAAATCATAGCATGTAAAAAGGCTGACCGAATTACGTTGACCGCCATTTATCGGCCTCCGTCAACAAACAGGACTGATGATGTTAGGGGTATCCCCTGTGAGCTTTTGTCTAGACAAGACACTAGTCTTAGTACCTACTTTTTTAGTGGTGGACTAACCGTGGGGCGGAAAGGGCGGGCCCTGGGCCTCCGGTCTTGGGGGCCCCCAATTCCTCCACGTTCTCCTTAACAACACTTCATGTAGGTATTTTATTTATTTAAGAACTCATTGCCCTTATCCTGTCATGCGTGTTTCGATTCACATGCGCGGCCCCCTAATCCTATCATTCCATACATGATTTTTCTGTCATGCGGGCAACAACCTCTTGTATCGTAACATGGCGAGTTCTAATACAAAAACACCTTCCGGCAGCGTCGTAGTTTAGTGTGCCTTAATACACGCGTCATAGTATGGTATTTTAATACAGAAACTCCCCTCGCGTCTTTATATTATTATTGAGTAGCGTGCGATAGCCCGAATGCAAATCAAAACCATTCCTATCATCCCATGTGCTTTATGTTAGAAGGTTGTGTTCGGATCGCGTTTGAATTGCGTATACGCGCGTAGTCCGCGTGACTAAAGGTTTTTAGTAAGTAGGTATATAAAAATCTTTTTTTTTGGGGAAAACTCATATACATTACAAATATCAGGGGGGCGGCATAATTGTTATTGCAAGCGGGCGACAAAACCTCTAGCGGCGGCAGGCCTGGCAACAGAATCAAAAGCCCGGCACGGTCACGTCCCGGACATGTGTGAACAGAAAGCCCCTGACGGGACACGGATGCTCGGTCTCGGCCCGGACACGGCCCGGATCTGTGTAGACAGACCATTAGTGCTTAGGTGTTTAGGAATTCTCGTAAATATTTTGCTAACAGCCAGCAAATATTTCGCCCCGAGTATAGGTAAACTCATAAATTGCAAGAAAAGGGTAGTTTTGGGCACTATTAACGTAAATTATAGGTTTTATTGGTTCTTATACATATATTTTATATATTATTGCCATTTTTCATACGAGAGGGATATTTTAATAGCATGACGTTTATAAAGAGGTCATTTACTTTTAAATAATGACCAATCTAGAATGACAGACAACAGAAATTATTAGGTACAATGTGGCGACAGAGAAAGTAGGACTCCTTGTGGGCGTCAACTAATG
The DNA here is from genome assembly GCA_947563765.1 of Anarsia innoxiella. NCBI lineage: Eukaryota > Metazoa > Arthropoda > Insecta > Lepidoptera > Gelechiidae > Anarsia > Anarsia innoxiella. The sequence continues at coordinate 3,157,776 of OX387404.1, read as the reverse complement.
TATTGATAGTGCTAGTACTTGCGTCATTCATAGTTTGTTGGTTATATGAGATAGTATGCTACCTTGGTCGGTATTCTGTGCCTTAGTATTAAATCTTACTAATATAATAAATGACATAATGCCAAAATGCCAATGAAGGATTGATGGTTGAATGTTAAGATGTTTGTAACTTTTTCACGCAAAAACCACTGAACAGATTTTAAAGAAACTTTACCTACATCTTTTTATGTAACTTTCTCAAAATAAACTAAGACGGATTAGTAGAAGCAAACTCTAGGGGCCAAGTATGTCTAAAATTTTTGGAGCTAAACTTCAAACCAAACTTGAATTGTATGAGACAAATATAGCAAAAGTAGTTTCCTAGCATAGAATATAAGTAGTATCAGACTAAGCGACAGTTATTACGACATTTCGCGTAAATAAAAATGACGTGACTTACCTCTAAGTATCTTCCTCCAACAGAATGTAATAAAGCCATAAGGACATGAGCACCGTAATACGAATGTTATGGGGTTTCTAGCTATAATTTATTCAAAGAGAGAGAAGTTCGTGCATTTATGCTCATCTTAACTTAGGATTAGCGTCGGCCGGCGATTGAATTATAGATGCAATTATGTTTCAAGGGACTATACGCAGTTTCTTTTTCTCGTACTATGCTACTTATGTTTAAGTTAATACAGTATAAATTTCTGGCGATCTGTCATCTCGGTGCGAGGATATTCACCATAGAAATAAGATCTTATTTAATGTGTTTGCCGTCACCTATAAACCTTTTCTTCAGCCAAACTAGTTTTATTAACACCAAGGAGTAAATATAAAATATCATTGCAAGGTACACGTCTAAACTATGGATTTATTTTGTTTTACGGTCCAGCGGTTTAAAGATGTCTTTAGAAAAGATTTATAAGAATACAAACCAATAAACAAAATATCAGGGCCTCGAGTCTGTAAGTTAAAATAGCCGTGGATATCGTGTCGGTATACTGTCGACGGCAATTTTTGACACATTTGGTATTCTGTAAAAAAATTCCTTGGCTTGATTGGGATCAATGGGGCCACCATGAAGCCACTGAGCCATGGTTGCAAATTTTGGTATTCCGCAAAACTCGTTTTTTGATACATTTTTGACATCGATGGCGCCATCGTGGGGCCACGGAGCCATCTTAGCAAATTTTGGTATTCCCGTAATCAGTGGCTTCATGATGTCGCATCAAAACCGTATTCCCTAATTTATTTGACGTTTTTTTCAATGGCTGTCAACTGTCAAAACTGCATTTGAGCAGACACTGCTATTTTAGCAAAGTCCTTTCAATGTCTCTTCACATTTTATATAGACTCGATAAAAAAACACTTAATGTTTCTTTGAATAACAATTCATATCTAGGAGAAAGAAGGTAAAGAAGGAAAAAAAACCTATTCCGATATGTCGTGTGTGTGTCATGTTTTATTTTATATACGTTTGGATTACTCTATCTCCTGCTGCAGTTTTTTCATTGTGTTGGTGTTTACCTACGGACTTTGAATCTTCCTCCTTGTGGACCTTTGCCTGTATACGTTTTGTAGTTATGTAAATACCGTAAACAACACAACTTTCTTTTATATAGGTACTTATATAGATTATTATAAATATGTAAAAATGTATAAGTATTTCAGAATAAAAGGCTATAGTATTTTGCAATATCTTCCTTTATTTAACACAGTTACTAGCTAGTTTATGAGAGACCCACGACGTACACATATTCAGATAAATAAAACTCAATTGCTTCTTGCAAAATGAAACTACTAAAACAAGACTACATTATAGTTAACAAGAATAAATTCCTATTAAATAATTTCTACATTCTACTCAAAGTTTAATACCTACAAGTAACATATTTGCTCTAAGATGTTTGTAAGCGATAAGTACCGTATTAATGTAGTTAATCATAACAAATTCTAATATATTAAATAAAACTCAAAAGGAGTTATAGCATTCTGAATGGGTTAATATTCAATACGTTTATTTGCACTATAGGTTTACATTAGGTCACGATAATAGTTTTAGATCAAACAAAATGTGACTACGGCGGCGGCGTCTATTAGTTGGTGTTAAGCCATGCAATGATATTTCTGAAAGCTTTGCAGCAAGCAACTCTATATCTTCTGCCTGAGACAATGTTATTTTAGCAGCTGCCTTCCTCCTGTTGCACTTGTCTTTTCTTTCTGATTTAATTTTTCTTATGAGTTTACTCTTATATTCGTTGTAATTCTGAAAAAGGAATAAATGTTGATCAGAGAGTAGTCTCAGGTTAGTAATCAAATCAAATCAAATCAAAAATTATTTATTCGTAGGTAACATTAAATTTACACTTGAATTCGTCACATAAATATCATATTGTATGAATAATCCTCACTAGTTTTTATGAGTACAGTCTGCCCCTACATTGTTCAGTAGCAGGGCGCATTCCTCTCAGAGCCTTTAAGCTAGACTGCGGCCCTCCTTCGTCCTTGTGCACCTTCCTAGTGCCAGGTCAGGGTGGGCCTCCGTGTAATCTATCAAGATGTTACCTAAAACAATCAGGTTTTTATAGTAAGAATTGTCTTGAACATTTAAAAAACGTAATGATTTGTAATAAAAAGACTAACTTACTTACTTACCAAAGCAGAAGTAATTTGTTTTTAAACAGTTTTTCTACAATTTCAGTCGAATCTTCCAAATTTCCAATGACTTTCACCGTCAAACATATGTCAACCAACAAAAAACATGCCACTTTTTTCTTCAAATATTGAATTAGCAGTAACATTCGGCTATACAGCCACTAAAAAGAACGAATGAAAAAAAAATCATTAAAAAATATGGGTATCAAACGTGTTTAAAAAAAAAAAAGAAAGTCACGATCGACAGGACAGCGGCACCGAAGTTTTAATTTTAGAGACTACCAAAATTTGCTTCAGTGGCTTCATGATGTCGTATCAAAACCGTATTCCCTAATTATTTGACGTTTCTTTCAATAGTTTTAATGGCTGCCAACTGTCAAAACTGCATCATAGCTTTTTGTGTTATTTTCTGAATTAATTCTGTTATTTATGTTTATGCTACTTTTGTCTTCAGAGTTTTTTAAAATGGACAAAGCAGACGGTATAAAAGATGTATAAAGAAAGAAGACTTTTATGCTGCAGAACTCGGGAATGTGAAAACTGCTGTGTAAGTATATAATTTACATTCAACTACTAAAGATATATAGCATTATTTTAGCTACTATTGCGAAAAACAGCTTCATTAGGTACCTAACTTACTTGTTCTTTGTTTTAGGGGTGGAAGAGAGTCGTACGGTGACGATGCCATTGGTTACGTGCAACTGCGTCGCGAGTCTGGCGTCTGCACACTTAAATGCAAGATTTGTCCAGAACACAAAGTGAAAGCGGGTTCTTACAATGTGACAATGGCTGTAGACGAGAACAAAGAGGAAATTGTAAGCTGCCAATGTTTAGACTGCACAGCATCAGCTGGCGGTTGCAAACATGCTGTTGCTTTCCTAATGTGGTCTCACAGAAGAAGCGAGGAGCCTTCTTGCACAGAGGTGGAGTGCTATTAGAAGAAATCAAAACTTTCCCATGTTGGAACCACATTGAAGTTTGTAACAGTGGAACAACTTTGCAATAAAGAAGCTTTGACTTCAGACAGTAGTGCAAGTTCTGCTAAATGAGTACCTTCAAACAATAAAAGATAGAAAAGTAATGAACTGTGAATTAGTGCGCTGCAAATGTACCTAACAAATTTAAAAAAAGGATATTTGTGCGTTGCACATCCAGACTTTGAAAAAACAAAGAAAGTGGATGTTGTTCCAGTTATATTTAATGAACAATATTTAAATTATTTATTTATTTCACCTGAGTTATTTTGGAAAAAAAATATCTGTCCCATATTGTTCATAGTCGTAATAATAATAGGTACCTATGTATTTGGTAACGGTACCATTATGGACCATACACCATTGTGTCTTTGCTAACTATTTAAGTAATTAAAATATTTTTAACTTCTTATTGTTTCCTTTTTACATAACACCATTCAGATAGGTATGTCAATATCATACAATAAATAACTATTGCTCATTGAAACCAAGTTAATTTATTCACTGACAGGACTAACTAATTTGAGTGCACATCCTAACAAGTAAAGATTGAAAAATTAGTTTGAAGTAGAGCACTTTCTACATTTCAGTGCCTATGAATTTGTTAGGTACTTACATACATACTAGGATATTATAGGTAACTTAGTAATCTTGGGTCATTTAACTGTCTTCCAAAAGTAATAAACAAAGCTACCAATTCCTATCAAGGATTAGGTAGGTAGTTCATTAGAGAGATTTTTTATTAGAAAAATAATAAATGCTGGATTTATTTAACAAATAACATATATTTCAAATAACTAAAACTAAAGGTACATAGGTACATTTTAATGCCCATCATTTTCCTTATTTTATAAGAGAGTCCTGTGTGTTGATCAGAGCACAAGCTTTAACGATAACATCATCAAGTACTCGTAGAATGTTTTTGTTGATAACATGATATTGTTTTAACATGTGGAACTCTCTTAATCTCCTTATCACTCGTTCTATATGAATTCTTAAACTAGCTATAATTTTCGTTTGCCTTACTTCTTTTTTTGTTAGCTTTGACCCTGCTGGGACACTTGGTGGTCTAAGCAATTTAATTCCCTTTGCATTCATTGTTTGCTCAACATGCTTAAATCCCCAGTCAGCTGGAACATAATTACCTGGACCTAATAAATCTAAAAAGTCACAATTTTGTAATATTGTAACATCAGTGGCCCATCTCCCAAAACCAGGTGAAATGTAATTGACCTATCCATTTAGAGTACATGAAATCAAATATTTTACTGTACCTATTACCTTTTTTATAATCAGACCAAGTAAGTGCTTGGAAAAGGGCTTTAGGTGGCTTATGAATATCAATTTCTAAACAATCAATTATACAGCTGACATTGTAAAAAATATGGCGAAATGAAATGGGTAGTGGCTTTTTAGTTGAAACTACATCTATATTCACAATATAACTTCATAGCACATTAGCAATCAAGGGTATATTTTTTAAAAATAATTTACTAGCATATGACAGAGATAATCCAAAATTATCTTCAAGTTCTGAAAAAGTACTCCCTAATCATTTTTTTTTTTAAGACAAAGCAAAATATGTTCATGTGGTATACGGATACGTTTATGAATCAGGTGTACTAAAAAATATGAATCTTCAGAGATTCCAATGTACATCATAGGTTTTCTATGAATAAGGCGCAAAATATGCTGCAAACACTGTATTTTATGAATATCTTCGTTGGTTTCTGCTATGGTTGTACCCGAGTTGGAAACAATAGATGAAGAAGGTGCATATGATGATGAATCTGGCTGTTTTGGAACCTCTACATTTTCACTGTCTGATTTATCTTCATCAATAAACCCAATTCTCCTATTAATTCAGTAAGACCCCTTTTTGATGGCTTTATTACATTACTGCACTGTTCCATCTTAAATGGAGATGTGTAACTTGTAATAGTTGACAATTTATAAGGAGAAAGTGCGACATCTTTGGACACCATTGTTGTTGGTAAAGCTTTACTTCTATAATGCAATTTTTCCTTAAATTGGACTGCCTTTTCAGCTGTGATGTAAATTGATCGTTTTTGGTTGATGTAAATTGATCTTTTCTTGGTGGTGATTCTGTAAAGATAAAAAAAATATGAATACTTACATATCATTATAAAAAAATTTAGGAAGCTTGGCTAATACAGTCTGGCTTGACAACAACAATATCGCATAAGGACTTTATATTTCTCTGTCATGTCTATAGTTTTCAAAGAAATTGATTCACGAGTTTGAAGCACTTGTTTATTAACTTACACAGATAGTAGCATCTAGGGCATGCACCCGGGTTTACCCGGTTCTCAAAAACCCGGGAAAACCCGGGTTTTTTGATGATCTTGAGAACCGGTTCTGAATAATATGAAACCCGGTTCTCCCGGTTCCGACCAAAATATTAAAATGTAAAGTATTATTTATTTTTGCTGCGTTATTTTAACAAAGGACCATGGGTCTGGGAGTATGGAGTCTGGGTACAAGATTTTATATAGGGTTATTATTATCTCAAACGATAGAGCGTTAAGACGTTGATCACTTTATAGTGTGAGGAAAAAGTCGAAAAATATCTATAAACTAATGTTTTGCCAACTTGAAGTATGAAAAACACACCTTGTATGAAAAAATCTTGTAAACATGTTCCGACAGTCATGGGACCTATATCAATCGATAGCTATTCAAACGGCGAGTAGTTCACCCATAGACGCCGTTGTCAAAATCGAAGGCTAACTTGCCGTTAATCGACGACAAAAAAATTGCAAGTATCGGACTAGTCTGTAGATATGCTCCGACAGTCATGCGACCTATATCAATCGATAGCTATTCAAACGGCGAGTATTTCACCCATAGACGCCATTGTCAAAATCGAAGGCCAACTTGCCGTTAATCGACGTCAAAAAAATTGCAAGTACCGGACTAGTCTGTAGATATGCTCCGACAGTCATGCGACCTATATCAATCGATAGCTTTTCAAACGGCGAGAATTTCATTCATAGACGCCGTTGTCAAAATCGAAGGCCAACTTGCCGTTAACCGACGACAAAAAAATTGCAATTATCGGACTAGTCTGTAGATATGCTCCGACAGTCGTGCGACCTATTTCAATCGATAGCTATTCAAACGGCGAGTATTTCACCCAAAGACGCCGTTGTCAAAATCGAAGGCCAACTTGCCGTTAATCGACGTCAAAAAAATTGCAAGTACCGGACTAGTCTGTAGATATGCTCCTTACAAAAACACAAGGTACTTTTACAGGTACGTTTACAGTTACTTTTGTTTTATTTCCTGGCATGTAAATTTTTTCCGTGGTATTATAAAAGAACCGGGTAGAACCGGGTTACCCGGTTCTGAGCTCGATTTGGAACCGGGTTTCAAAAACTCGGAACCGGACTCGGTTCTGCATGCCCTAGTAGCATCTAGGTAGAGAAATAAACTAAGTATAATAGGCATACATAATGAAAAATCTCACATCGCTTTATTTTTGGATATGTAGGTAATATAGAAGTTCACATACCTGTCGTTATAGGAGTTTCAATAAAAATTTCAGGCGCACTTTCAATAGGTTGAGATTCTTCCTCTTTTCTAATGAGCTCTAGAAGCATTTCAGTTTTTGTCTTTTATGAATGTTCGCCGAGAAGTACTACTTTTATCAGACGTTATTTTCCGGCGATCTGGTTGGCAATCAGATTTAGAAGGCGTTGCTCCATCGATCAATGCATTTAAAAAAAAAATCCTTTTTATATTGACTATAGTTAGCAATATCTTGCTCCATCTGTAACAAAAATAACAAAGTTATAAGCTAACCTCAAAACCACAACATACTTTAGTACCTTTTATCACTTTAGTACAATAATCTTTTATCTCTAGGTATGTTAACTTACATTGAAGTGGTCTTCACAGGAAAAAGTAGTTGATCTATAAGACATATTCCTAGGATCCATGCGGGCAAGCTGCAACCACTTTTTACGAATTTTCAAATTTTTTGGTAAACAGTTTTTCGGGTGTTTTGGAGAATTAGATTACACCACTTATAAAGTCATTTTTACACCACTTATAAAGTCATTTTAGTGGATAAATACACGAATAAACACAAAATAAACACCAACAAGTTATCACAAACAATGTCAAAACAACGCTGACAATGACAACTGACAGCGACTCAGTGTTGCCATACAACAAGAACTAAAAATCTGTACATTCGACAGTAAAATCCGTACAAATTCCGTACGTAAAATAAATCTGAAACTCCGTACGAAATCCGTACAATAAAAAAAAAACAAATTCAATAGCAAGAATTATTTATACATGTCTTTATTAATTTTTTTAATCATATCATTATCAACATTCAAATCAAAACATGGCGTATTTCCTAACAATTGTTTAGTATGCAGAAGCGTATCGATTGTCTCTGTTGAAAGTTGATTTCGTTGTTTTGTTTTTATTAAGTTAATAGCAGAGAAAATACGCTCAACTGCTGCGCACACAGCAATACTTTATTCACTTTAAGAAAGAACAATGCGTATAAATGAGCGCGTTATGCCAAAACAATAACCACAACAACAATGGATTTATAATGTATCTCTTTCGTTCATTCATGTCAGTCGTGTATCATGCTCCCTCTGTCAGACGAAACGAAATATGTTGCGGTAATTCCCGATCATAGACAATCAGTTGTCATAGACAAGTTATTGTCTAGAATGGGGAATTACTTACTCAATAATATAATTTATGAGATGAGGGAAGTGAAAAACTATCGAAATCGACATAGATATTCACTTTTATTTTTGAAAGCGTGCTACATTTTATTTATAATGTGTAATAATTAAAAATCCGAACACAAATCCGTACGCCATTTCTCTCCGTACGTAATACCCCAAATTCCGTACGTGTACGGACAAATTCGTACATACGGCAACACTGCAACGACTCTATCTCATTCAAATATTTGGTAAGCAGTGACATTCGACTATACAGCCACTAAAAAGAACGAATGTAAAAATAAATCATTAAAAAAATATGGGTATCAAACGTGTTAAAAAAAAGCAAAGTCACCATCGACAGGACAGCCACACCGAAGTTTTAATTTTAGAGACTACCAAAATTCAGTTCAGTGGCTTATCGGTGTCGGTGTCGATATCCTTACACTGAAAATAACAAGAAATTACAGAATCGAGGCCCAGATAAACACACAATAGGACATAACAATAGCATGTCTACACAAAGAAAATACAAAACGTTCCTAGAATTTTTAAAAGCATTTATTTTTATTACCACGAAAAGACAATTTAGTTTTTATCATCTATTAAATTGAAATACTTTTCAATCAATCGTTTTAATATTCTCAAGGTTCGTTGTGGACAATATATTGTCCCATGAGGCCAAACTATAACTCATTAACTCGATAGTTATCAACTTGTTATCAAGGATTTTTCCATATGTATTTTCAATCAAGTTTTTCTTTCATTATGGACATTAATGTTTGTTTCTTTGAATTAATACTTGGCTTAAAGGTTTTAGTAACCAGGCCATAAAATTAAACAAAATCATTTCCTTAAAAACAATTTGACATTTTATTTATCAACAAACAAAAGAAGACAGCAGGATAGGTAAAACCAAAGGAAAACAGCACAATAGTAGGTAAATTAGAGGTAGATGAATGGACTTTTTCTGTAAATGACTGACTATAATTTATAAGTCTGACTGCTTAGTAGGTATGTAGGTACTGCCACTCAATGAAATCATTGTTCGTTCATTGAACCAAAACAGTACTATTACTATTATACAAAGTAAGGGTACTGAATAATAATATTGTGGGAATTCCATTCCCCATACAGTACATTTACAATTCATAAGTAAGTACGTAATTGATCAATTTCAAAGCATAAAGGGGACGTGAGTGGTACCTATTTAAAAATGCTTTTCTTTGTTTAAAAGTTATTCGAGCATATTATAAGTTCTTACGAATAAGTGCTCAAGGATAAAGAAGAATTTTAAGACCCTACGATTAATTATGCGTTTAAATTGAAAGAGCCTATACGTATAAAGGAATTTGTCAATCTAAAAGTATGTTTTATTGAGGATTAAAAGAAAGCCGCTTTCGAAGTTTTACTACTACCGACCTAACCTGATTATTCAGTTTATGATTGCCAAAAATTTTGATTTGAAGCATTACCGTACTTAAAATACATGCTCGTATCTGTTACTTTCCCATCGGGGTAGGCAGAGACCACTTTCCTTTACTTGCTTAAAGCGTAATGATCTGCAAAAACACTTATTTTGCCAAATTCCCTTTAAATCCCGCCACACCATTCAACAGCAACTGGCAATAATATGGCATGATATCCCACGGGACATATTCCATTGTACGCGCGTTGAGTCACGGAGACGCCCGATCACCAAACCTCGTGTTTATTCGCGGATCGGGAATCAAAATGGATTCTATTCGATTAGGTATTCTTAATTTGAATTTGATTGGTTGTTTGATTAGAATGTATGCGTTGTATTTTGTTTTGCTTGATGGACAAATATATTACCTATTAGGTACTTACTTATGTACGTTGAATTTGAATTTTTAGGAATAAATCAAACCTAATTAGTCAATTTGTTTTTTTTCTGCGAATAAAACCGATCATTGTTGTTGTGAATTTGTCATACCAATAAACAATGTTCTTTCGCGTCAATTGGTAAGGTTACTTAAAAAAACGAACGTAAGGTCCATGTATTATCTAATCAAAACAAAAATATACTAATTGGATAGGTACCTACTATATGTCCTTCAGTAATTTATAAGAAACACAATAAATGAATCAGCGTGTTCTAAAGAAACACCTACATTATTTCTTCACGTCTATCGTCTGAAGGGAATGACTCTGGCAGCTGTCATCAGCTTATTTTTATGCAAAACATATGCCTACCGTGGCCTACTCACTATTATTTTAGCAGTTCATATGATTAAGAAATGAGCTAATGAGCTCATTTCTCATTAAATGTGATGAAGAGTTTAATTTGGCTCTAGTTTATTGTGTTGCATTTATTTTAACGATTCGTATAGTTTTGTAATGAATTAAGTTTGACATAGTTTTGACAGCTTATCTGATATCGTACGATATCTTCACGAAAAACGATTGTCATTTGTTAAAACTAGAAATGATTTGAAAAAAGAACAGTTTATTTTAAACGCACGTCGGGCATGGTACATAAACAATAATTCCATTGAAAAACTAACTTTATTTAAACATTAGCTGTTTAGGCTATAAAATACAATTCAAATTATAACGTTGCTAACCGCCTTCCTCATTCTCATATCTCATTTTAACCGTTACTAACCTTGACCAAATCTTAAACAAAACGAGTAGGTAGCAAAACTTATTACTACATACAGTAGTATATACGAGTTACTACAGCTACAGCAGAACAATCCAACCATAACGTAAGACATTACATTACATACATAACAAGTTCTCTCGTTGCAATCAGGTAGTAAGAATGTACTCGGAAATCTGATAGTGTTTGGTGTTGCGTGCGGACCGTTGAGCTTCGGATTCTAATCATAATAATTTCGGATGAATTTTAATAAATATTATGCTTAATAAGTACTTATATTGGTGGTACAGAGGAGGTAAAGAAGGTATTTTAAATGTTTTTATACAAACAGACTCACTTAATATTGGATGAAAACGAAAGGGTTAAATAATAAAAAATAAGGAGAACGTTCACTATGATTTAAGAGTTTTGCATCACAATTTTCATTAAATGAGAATGCAAGTCTTTCAAATGAACGCCTAAAGCGCCACAGCGGTTGACGTTTCATAAAACGATAAGAAACATCAACCGTCATCATACTGGGGCCCAGTCTTAGCAGACTTGACAAGAAAATGGTACGCGACGAGTATAAAAGATCCTGTCCTTCAATTAACAACTATTCCGTCCATATTTTCTATTCCTTATCAAGGTACCTCAACGAAGGAATTTCACTAAATTGCGTAGTAAATGTAAACACCAATTGCTTTGGATACTTGAAACCCAGCCGCGTAAACACGTACTATAATAGCTATTCGTGTTCTATCTCAGTCAGGAGCCATTGTAATCCGTATATATTACCTAAAGCATCCTTAGGTACGGAAATAGCGCTAGTATACGACCTTCAGTGCTAATAAAGTGATCATTAAGTATCATGGGAGATACATTCGTTTGTTTCTATGGCTTAATGTATGCAAGGAAGGGAAGTTCCTAACGCAATAGGAAATCTATTGTTTTAGGTTTAATAGGTATCTCCTAGGTATTAGATTTACCTAGAAACTAAATGTGATAGATATCAAACGTGTTCTACAATAGTATTTAGGCCGCGTTTATTTTTTATAAATAAATAAGTCTAAGCAAGACGGACGGATAGACAGACAGACGGACAGCCGAGTCTCAGTAATAGGGTCCCGTTTTCACCCTTTGGGTACGGAGCCCTAAAAAGTGTAAAAGCTGTAGTAATTTGTTCATTCAACCCTTATGACACAAAAACACAAAAGAGTTTAATCAAATGACCTGACAGCAAAGCAATTCTAAAACAAGTGAAGATCCATCCTCTCCTAATTACCTAGTATACAACCTTTATAACACATGTTTAGTCTGCTCTATTGTGACGTAAAAGTCCTGGGAACGGCCTTGTCTTCAATAAATGCTAATGAAACAATTATCAAAGCACTGAACTGTAACTATGTTCTAAGTAGCTTGTAACACGCAAACCAGGTATTTGAGCCATCAACGCACTAGCGGGTTTACAGCGTCTGCTGCTCACTATTTTATACAAAACGAGCTCTTAATGTAAGCTTTGTACTTAATCTAGAGAGAGCCTTGTCTAATCTAATATGTGTACGAACTTGACCACTAGCTACTTTACTAAGGTCGTCGAGGTATGTAAGTAAGTACTTATGTCACAATGCCTATCAACAATAGACCATTTTTTGTTACCACTTTTTTTAAACAGCTAAACTGCTGAGGATGCCGTTGTCTCGTTTCAGCGTACGATCTGAGTCATAAGAAAAAAGAGAGCTTCAAAATAGCACAATTTTGACCTCCAGAACTTCAAATACAAACCGGTCAAACTACAGACGCGCAGGCGGTCCAACCAGCAGTGTAAAAAAGCCTATTATTGTAGAAAGACTAAAATAGATTGAACGGTCCATTAGACGCTAATTCTATTGAACTAGACTGTCAATTAGTGGTAGAAGTAATTATAGATGTAGAATTTGCTTAAATGTAAGTAAATAAAAGTATAAGACAAAAGTTAATGTCGATTTGTAAAATGTTCTTGTAAGTATTTCTTAACAACGGTACCTTCGCATAGCCATCATTATACTTGTCTATTTAAATAATTAATATGAGTGACACAGAAAATACAAAATAAACTTGGATACTTATCGTAAGTAGTATCTTTCTAATCTGAACTTTATATTAGGTACCTACTTTATCTGAGTCATGATAATCGTCGAAATAAAAATGACAAGACAAACTCAAACAGTAAAGACTAACAAATCCTAGCACGCAGAGAACTAGACAGAAAAGGTATAATATAAATAAGGTTTAGTAATTTCTATGAATATTATAATTGAAGATAGTCTAGGTGATCTATGGGAGTAGAAAACCTACAAAAATTCAGTAGCACTACAATTAATATGTATGAGAGAGGCGTAGTTCGTAACACGTAATAGTATGGTAATGAAGTACGGAATCTTCATTTAGAGTAATATTGCCGTATGAGATAATACGAAAACTTGATTATTGTCAAAGTAATAACATAAGTAGGTACATAGATTTAGTAATACTTAATAAGTAATTAAAATCGTTTCTTGTAAAGCTGAAGTTTTGAGGGGAACTTCTAAAATTACTAACGTAATTCTATTTGAAATGACGCTACATCTAATCTAATCTAGCCATTTGTGTCCCACTGCTGGGCAAAGGCCTCTTTCCTCATCCGCCATGACTTTCTGTCTCGAGCTTCCTCCGTCTAGGTACTTAAGAAGGTGTCCAGCTCGTCCCGCCACCTTTTGCGCTTCATATTTTTTATTATTATTAACGTGTTTTATATCTGCAGTTTGCATACTAACTAAGGTATACCTGCACTAGATTCCTATCCGTACGGCTATCAAGTATTCTGTAGTGTAAGGTTACAATGAACTGATTGAGAAATTGCCATTGATTGAAATCATACAAACGCTATCTAAGCAAATCGTTTCACAATGGGCATGATGACTAAAAATTTTTTTTTATTCCATCACATAGATTATTTTAAAATATTCGACACGTATTTTTTCTTTTTTCTCTTAAACTAAAAATGACACAGATACACTGGGTTAAAGTTGCTCATAACGTCACACCTTAGTACGATTTTTACGTAGGAGTGACGTATAAACCTCCCACTCGGTAACTTTGATGCTCTGTATCTTTGTATTTATTTATGTATTTGATCAGGTAAAAAATGTGTTTCAAATATTTTTTAATAGCCTAAAAGACGGACTAATTATTTTTTGAATTTTTGAATGTAGTCATCATCCCCATTGAGGTACCTACTCAATGGATTTGTTGTGCTAATTACAGACATGAATGCGCAAGAGTTCAATTTGTTTATGCAAATAATGATAACCCACTTTTAGTATGTCTTTGACATTTGTATGATGTGTAGGCTTGGTACGTATTTAGATTTACTGAATATTAAATAATGGGTATTGTGATTGTCGGATGCAGATGTTGGGCGTAGACCGAGATAATGTTCATGTAGATACAGTTGTATAAATATAGCTATTTATTTATTAATGAATGACATATCTTTGCAGACGATCGGCTGGACACCTGTCTGTAACCACATACCTAATTCGATTTTATCTTTTAAAACTAAGCGCATTAAAACGTCTGATATGGAGCAAATGGAATGCATTTCGATTCTACGAATAGCATTGGTTTAAAACAAATAAGATTTAGAACTTAGAAACGTGTTTTGCTTAAGCAAGTACTTCTTTAATTCCATGACCTAATATAAGTAGGTTCCTACATAACATACCTATAGGGTACTTCCTTTATTATTATTTTTTTATCAAAATTCCTGGTAAATTCGGATATAGATTTAATTTCAATGTTACAAGTTACAAAACATCACACAAATCGGATAAAATCTGGTTATTAGATATTAACCTGCTAAGGATTAGTGCTTACGTTTGAATTTATAAAATTCATTATTATGTAACAATAAACACAATCCCCTTTATTATAGAACAAGTTTTTAATGTAGTTGTAGGACTAATGTAATTTTTTGACGTTATGCCTATAGCCGAAATGCCTACTACTACTGTCTAGGACTACTTATAAATAAAACTCGCTTTGTAATAAGGGGGAATAAGGAGGTGCCATACCGTCTAGATCTGCGTGCCTGGTCTGGCGCAAAATGGCTACCTTTTTGTATGGAATTTCTTATCGATTCACAGGTCATCTACCAAGGAAACTATGAAAAACTTGCGCCAACCTTGGCACGCTGTCATAAACTCATTTGTACATGAAAAAAAAATGTGGCCACTCCTTATATTCCTTCCTCATCGAGGGGGAATGTCTCTAAATTAAATACACAAAAGATGCAGTTCCTGGTCACCCTAAAATTCATACCATCCGCACAGTCCTATTAAATTTACCATTTCTATGTAAATACTCAAAGTTGAGGCTTTCTCAGCTGAAGTGAGTAATTAACCCACATAACAAGCTGCGATAAGGAAAACACCGTATTTACGTAGGTAGGCAAATGGTAGGCAACGTGAGGATAAAAGTTAAAGCACGTTAAAGTTACAAACTTGGGTCAAACGAAGTTAGCGCCGAACGGGTTAAATAAGTATTTAACTTGGTTTTACTTTTTTTGGTTCATAAAGAGAGGGCTTGAAAAGAATTATTAAGTTTTTTTTTTCATATTTAGCACGTTTCATAAAAAGTACCTACTCACGGTTAAGTATTTAAACAGCATTAAACAATTTTAAAATAATTATACCTATACTATAATAGACCTTATTTTACTTATTTTACTTATTTTATTTTATTTTTACTTCGTAACAACCTAAGTTAATATAAAAACCATGCAAGGTTTACGATTTTTAAATACTCAAACTTACTTAAATACTTTAGATTAGATCTAAGGAGGATAATATAATGCCCTAGGTTCTTACTTGAAGCCCTCTATAACCTTCATAACTATAACTATAGCTGACTGACAGTTTAATAATGATACCTACATATATCTATATAAACATATCTACATATCATATATGTAGATATGTTTATATAGAACCGAAGGGACGAATATACCCTAAAAGGATAGTAGACTTAAGAAGGATAAGTATCGTTTTGACAAATCCATTATATTCTTTGTGTCCTTCTCACAATTTATAGTAAAAGTTAAGAATATTTATTGTCATAGATGCGGTACATGTAAGTAGATCTTAAAGTACAATACTATAGTAATGTTTCAACACAAAAAGAAACATTCTTCATTTTAACACCTTTGCGGCTTTTTTTTAATTTGAACATATTCGTGGCGTTTTAAAATAAACATTGACTTACCATAATCATGGAAGTGTGCATCGTCAATCCCCTGGTCCCATCACTGGGATTCGAACCCGGTACCCGCCTCCTCTTACATCATCCGCGCCAAAATAACCACTGTCGAAAACTCACGTCAATCAACACACACAAGGTTACACTAACTAGCACTAAATTAAAACAATACCAAACAAAAGTAAAAATAAAGTTTTCCCTCCAAAAGTAAATCCAACAAAACACTTCGACTCTAAAACAAAAGATGTCACAAATCAAAACAAAATACGATAAAGTTTATAAATACGTAATTTTAAAAGAAAATTTTAACACGTGCGCCACCTCTGCTTCGTTCCACGATACTGCACTAACTGACACTCGTTCCTACAATCTACCTGATATCGCTCGCTCGCTCTGTGCCCTCACAAAACTGTATACCAAAAAGAGACAGATGTACATTTGTTTACACGGTTCGAGCTGCATTTCGTTGCACTTGCAACTGAACCGTATGTAGAGTTAATGAGATAAAGTTCTAAAAGCAAACTAGAAGACCGATAGAAACTTCACTTATGATTTGTTGGAACCTTGTCGCAGTAAACTGAGTCGTGTATTTTGGGACTTTGGAGCGAGGTATCAAACGCAGGCAATTGTTTTGAAAGATCCGCGTGCCTAAAATTAATTATAAACGGGATTTATAGTGTTCCCGTTTCGACGAAGGGTTCAACTGGGATTCTCCCATTCGATATTGCTTCTATAATTCATATTTTGTATCGAAATTTTAGAATTATATTTTGGAAGAGCGCGACATTAAACACGAGTATTATTCCACAAAGTCAGTCAGTTAATAATTAAACCTACTCCCCCTTATTACAAAACGAGTTTTAAAGATAGTCCTAGGACTAACGTCATTTTTTTGACATTTTGTCCACGTATAGCTAAAACGTCATTTATCTGAGTTTATTCTAGGACTTTAAATAAAACTCGTTTTGCAATAAGGGGTATTGGATTTAATTACCAACACTGTATTGATACCAAATTAACGAAATATGTACGACTACAGTTAGACACGTAAATAGAATTGTTAAACAATTATAAATAGTAAAGTAAATAAAGTAATACTAAAGTAAAGTGCATAGATTAGATACGCAATGCACATGTTAAAGGTTGAAAGTTTTTTTTTCAAAATCTTGATTTAATCCTAATCCTTTACTAAACATAAACACCTAAATTCAGCATGACACGAAGCAACTCCTATTTGAATTAGTTCCAGACACG
Source organism: Anarsia innoxiella (assembly GCA_947563765.1). NCBI lineage: Eukaryota > Metazoa > Arthropoda > Insecta > Lepidoptera > Gelechiidae > Anarsia > Anarsia innoxiella. The sequence continues at coordinate 3,140,311 of OX387404.1, read as the reverse complement.
TAGTTCATTAGATTAACGAAATGACCTAATTAATCTGTAGGGCGACATATACTTACCTTTTTTTTTTTTTTAATGAGATTAGCAAAGTGTGAATGCGAGTGAGCTTGAGACTGCTACGAAATAATATTCTATAATATAGTACTCGCTTCGTATAAAAGCTAGGTTTCGAGAATACTAAATCCACTTGCATTTTATAGTTTACCTACACGGTACTATTTTGACTGAGTGTTTTAAATTAAATATTTGATACAATTGGTGCTAATTTGGACTTTATTGAAGGGTTGTCTGTACTATGTCCTACTTAGAAAACGTCTTTAAAAGAAAATGACTACATACTATACTTATAATCACATAAGTACCTGGGGTTTAATCTTATGTCATTTTTGACTTAAGATGAAAACATCAAGAAATAAGAGTTAATATTTCGTTTTATTGTGTTAAAGTTAGAACGATTTTATGACTTATGATAATCCATTTATGACCCATTTTTAAGGTCCCTGACCTCAATTTAAGGTACAAATGATAGTACCCTTCTATCCACTCAAATGTCTGACCGTCCATCCGTCTGTCACAGTCAATTAGCCTTAAAACTACTGAACCGATTTACTTGTAATTTGGTTCATATAATGGAAAATAGAGGGTTCCAAAGAACGGAAGTGTAAAGTAAGGAAATGATATTTAAATGTGGGTGCTATTTGAGTACGAGTACGTAAAAATTTTATAAGTCATCCCCATCTTCATATCACGAAGCAATACCTTACTAAACTTTTATAAGCTGATATCCACATCTAGGCCTTTCTTCTGTCAATTCAAAATACATTTGAAAATACCTTAGATTAATACTCAGACGTATAAAAACACCTTTAATACAATACTTAACTAAAAGTATGTCACGCCTCCTGACACCGCTTTCAGATGTTGCAATCCAAACACACATCCTTTGCATAAATACCTCTTTCGTTTCATCCATAAATCCTACGTAGATACTTGTAAAAAAAATCGATCTAATTTTTTTAAACATTCCCACCCAATCAGTCATTGCGGTACATCGTTAACCAGCACGAAGGTCGTCGGTTCGACTCCCGAAAATAACCAGACTTTCGTAATAATGAGTGTATTTTAACGTTTTCACGGCCTTCCCGTGACTACCTTGTGCCGTTTCTTACGGGCCCTCGTTCGAATTCTTGACACGTCTTTTTTAACACCTTTTTGCCTATAATTATGCTCAGATAAGTTAAGTACTAGATTTTTACTTTTTGTTTACGGGAAGTCACTTTAAAGCTCAGCTGAAGAAATTGAACGCACCTTAGTGCTTTTTTAAATCAGTGGTTTACTTTACAGTAAAACCATCAACGCTGTAATGGAAAGTAAATTAATTAATTGAAACGCATGTGATTCGGCACTCTTATTCCAACAGTGAATTGAGACCAGCAATCGCATCGATTTACACAAGCTTTTGAGTCCACATCTGACTGCAACGTAATATTACCTAGGAAAAACAAATATGGCCCCGTAACTCAACCACAAGGTGCGTGATATGCATATTATGTTATACATATACATAAATAATATTGGCAATTTCCTTATAAATCGTAGAAACCTATGGTAAAAGTATTGCTAGTATTGCTACCGATACGCAACCATCGCACACACGAAATAAAAATATGTAAATAAACGTACATATATAAATGTAGGTAGATATAATATGTAGTAAGGAAATAGTCGTAACAGATTCAGTTCCCACATGTTGCGCGGTTAGATCCAAGCGTTTGTTAGTTTATTGCAGATACAGGCTGAGGAAAACAAATTCAGGGGCCCTAGTCTGATAATTTACTATATTCCCAGTCAGCAGAATGTCAAGTCAATGATAGTGTCAATGTTATTTTTTGATGCATTTTGTCGCAATCAATGTACTAAGCCATTGTTTAGCAGAATATCAAATGTGTCAAAAATGTCATTAACACTCTACCGACCCACAACTGAGGCTATTTTAAATTGGCAGCCTAGGGCCTCCGTCTCTGGTCCGATGTCAGAAAGTTTCAAGATAAGCTTTCAGTTTAGTCTTATTTCCATTTAGAGACAGAATAGGCAGTGCTGTACAGATGTAGGTAAAACAGTACCTGTACTAGGCCCAAAACATTGTCAAGAAACAATAGTAGTTTTAGATAAAAAATAACGTCAAAAGTAAAGTTGTAAGGGCTCAAACATAAATTCACGACACGTCGCGTCGTCGTCGCGTTCGACTTCGCGTCGTATCGTTTTACGACGCACGACGTCGTGTCGCGTCGTGTCATAAATTTATGTTTCGGCCCTAAGTAATAACAGATTTTGAATAAAATATTTTTTATTTTAATTAACCATTATGTTCAAAATTAACCAAATTACCTGTCCTCGTTTACTTAGTCTTCAATACCCTTTGTTTGGTTTCAACATATAATTGAATAACGTGTAGTTTAGTAAACCGTAGAGAAAACATCCTGCAGTTTCAATAGGTCGGTGAAGTAAATGTTTGAAGTAAGTAACGTGTACCAGACCGGCTCGGCTCGTTAGAATAGACAAATACAGGATGAACACAAGTTTTTTGGAACTAAAATCGTATTTTGTGGAGATTTGTAGGATTCATAACTAAGTATCTATCTTACTCGTATTATCTCCAACTTCCATTCTGAAAATGTTAAACCTACCTAACTGGATAAAAGTAAGTTAAACAGTAATAAATTAATAATAATCGAAACGCTTTCTTAAAGTAAATAACAAAACTACATATTTTTTGTAAATCTATAAAATCTTACAAGATTAAATAAGAAGAAAAATGTTTCAAGTGATAAAACTTAATCCTGTTTAACAAAAACCGCTTGTTCGTCTTCTAAATATTCAAATAACAATTTCCTCATCAATCTCCTCAAAAACAGACTATTAAAAGCAACGAATTAACTTTCTAACAGTATAAAAGGAGCATCAAATACATTGAAGGTGGAATTTACGTCAATTTTGGTGTCTGCGATGGATGGCCAGTAAACGTTGCCTAGGGCTAACACGCGCGTGCCACAGCCGGGTACCAATTTTGGTATCATTTGTACATACAATGCTTCTGAATGCCGTTTGTGTACATCACTTGTTACGAGATTACAGCTTTGTAAATGAGATATGGTAAATTCAAGTACGACTGGATATCCTCAATGTTTTTGAGATGGAACCGTGGGTGGTCGCGCGTGTCAAGTTCACACTTCCTGTTTTCATAATATGACGTACTTGTAAAACTTTACAAATTTTTGGAAAGGTCCCTTAACACGTGGTCTATAGACAAAGACAAAAGAAGACTGTAGTCTTATTTACAGACAGATCAACTTATCTGTGAAATGAACGGCGGCGCAGTTCTTGAATATGACATTTCCGTATTATTGGCCGTAGTTCCAATAACGGCCGTTTCACAGATAACTTAATAGGACTATAATATCCATTTTTAATGTGGTATCTCCCCTTAGAGGGCACACTTGACTTGACATCATGCCACCATGACCACACACATGCCTTTGCGAGGACTTAGAAACCAACAGAGCGAATACAGTTCAGAGGTTAGGTCGTTTTCTCACTCTATCCTTGACTCTACCAGCCTTAAGATAGAGATGGGAATAGCGAGAAAGCGACATAGCTTTGTCATCATAAATGACATAGTGTCAATTGACCTTCAATTGACACTATTGACATATAAAACCAAAATCCAACACATCTCTCTTAGGCCCACTTGCGCAGCCCAGAGTTAACGCAATAAACCCGGAGTTAGCTGCTAACTCAGGATTAATTGCGTTAACTCTGGGCTGCGCAAGTGGGCCTTATAAGAGTAATTTCTACGTCAAATCTTCACAAACATTGAAACTAACAAGCAATGTACAGCTTTACAAAGAAACAGCATCACATGTCCATATGAAATGCGGAATGGACCACACCTCCTCACTGATTACCAGCCCGAGGCCATATGGAGGCCAAATTGTGAGATGATTGCTCTAAAAGAATAAAACAGAAGCTCATTTAACACTATACTTAGAGTAGTATAACTATAGAGAGTATAATCAAAGTCTAGATTTCTTTTTTTCGACACAAACGTGTCATTTCAACTAATAAAATAATAAGTTTCGATAATTATTAATTTCGTCGCTAATAAATTAAACACGTACCTACGTATGCACTACTTCTGTCTACAATTTGAAGAACTTTTTACTCTTCTTTATTGTAGCATTATTTTTTTACACGATTCGAAACTGGTTACTTTGACACGTATAACTTTTTATAACTATTAAACTGTGTTCCCAAAAGAATACACTAGACGTAGATATTCTAAAGGTATACTTACAAATAAAACTAGGTGCCTACTACTTCTATCAAGTAACCTAAATAAATAAAGAATGGAGAGATCGAATCGCTAAAAAATTCAACGAAAAATATTATAAAAACTCCCGAGTACAGTTTCGAGCAAAAAACGATAGAATGTAAATTGTATTAGTATGCAGATAATAGTAATTTTTCAGCTGGTGTTACGTGAGGTCGTGACAAGAGGGTTTTGTTGTAAAAGTTCCATCGTTTCATGCAAACTTGGGCTATAAAATCTCGCGGTTTGAGAGAGGGATTTTCAAATTTTATATTCACGTTGTTTCATCTCGACCTTTCGAAAGATATTGTGTTTGACCATGTTTTTAAAATCTAAAACTTTGTTACTATAATACCTAACCTTGAAACGTTGAGTTTTCGTCAGTTAATTAACCTCGTTTTTGTAAGCTAAGAAATAATTTATTAGTTACAATACTTGGGAAGCATTATGTTTTCAGTAGGTACTTAAAAGAACGTCGATTCATTTAATTTATATACCTAAGTACTAACCTACTTATCAACTATATTTTTAATACAATACAAATCATCACTACACTCAAATCTATAATCTAGATATAACCACATCTGTGTAATACAAACACAATACAAAAGCAGTTTTTATAATGCGCCCCTTCGTCCTTCGGGACCCCGTAACAAGTGTCGCTTAATTCAATCTACTAATACACAAAATGAGGGGTCAGAACTATTATTCTGATAAATAATTTTACTTCAAAAATGTACGGATAGATTGCTTGCTTTAGAGTTTAGAAGCTTTTTGTCGAGAGATTATTCTTTTATGAACGTTGTTGGAGTTTTTTATTAGAATGCGTTTGGGGTGTGAGAGTGCGATATTTTCTAAGTCATCAATGGCAGTTACTATTAAAGACTTTTTTAAGATGGTATAGAGTCCATGGTCCAAATCCAAACGATAGATCCAAAAAATATTATCCTTTCTATTATTTTTTTGAGAATGCTATCTACACACCAAAGCCGCTGGCATGCCACCGGGCTAGCCCGGCGGCTTTACGTCATATGAATGGCAGCTGCCAAAAAAGCCGGCGGCTTTGGTGTGTAGATAGCAATAAAAGTTTAAGTATGTACCTATCTACTTCATTTGTTTCCGACATGCTTTGAGATCTTTTTAAATCCGTGTTTGAGACCCAGCAATGTACAACATTATACGAATAGAAATATGTCTTTTACAAACGTGTGTAACTGTGGTAATAGAATAATAGTAATGCGTAAGGATTATAGTAAACTATGATGAATGGTCGTGTGAAACTGAATCCCTATTCACAATGCATTGTGATTGGAAGATTTTAATTTTTAGCGCACATGTGTGATTTGATGGCGAATTTAATTCCATTAATCAGACCCAGTGGCTTATAAGACCTATATTTAATTTAATGTAATATAATATTATGTAACTAGTTATGTATGTATGTTAAGTTTTTCCTTAGGTAAGTTTTTCGTTTATTTTGATCAGTATAAAAATAGTTAAATTATTTATATCAAGTAAATTAATTAACAATACCAAGTAAATTAATTTAACCATTCTGTGATTTTCTATCAAATTTAATAAACAATAACTACGATACCTAAAGGGTATTAAATGATTAGAAAATGTTTGATCCAAAGAACAGAAAGATGGACACATTATTTTTTTATTCTTAACAATAATGGTAAAATAGTTTGTTGACCTCAACAGTTAAATCACGTCGCAAAAATTATCTACCTACTTAGGTACTTATTAGTAGGTGAGGTACCTGCTGTTTTTTCTCGTTCTTTTTTGTGAAGGAGCCCGTTTATATTCTTTTGTATGGAAGGGCAATTTGGACACACAACAATGCGTTTTTGTTCACAAACGTTCACATAAGTAATTAAATATTATTTATACATTAAATCACACAACAATTGACTATGTTCAAAGGGACACTATTGTCCGCCTATTTTAAATAAGTTTTTTTTTTTATAGGTAATAAGGTTTAGTACCTTTATATCAATCTATTCATGGTGGGTACTTCATTAAGTGGGGGAAATAAAACAACCAATTTTTTATATCTATGTAAATAAATTCCACCAGACTAATTTGTGCCTCTTGAAATCTCACTATAAAAAACTACTAGAGACATCTGTTGTCCACTCAGCACATTACTTAAACAAGAAACAAACAAGCATCAAGGCACAAGACCACTTTCAACTAGCTCTTAGCATTTCTTCAAAGTGATACTAGATGGCGCTTAAAAAAATAACCAAAAAATCTTGCAATTTGCAAATGAATCAACTTGTACTAAATCACAGTAGCTTAAACGTCCGCAGTTTTTTTATTAAAATTTAAGATATGGCGTCTTTTTCTGTTTTATGAAAACGAAATACGTTTATTTGAGAGTTATCTTTCGATAATAATCTTTTCCGCAACTGCATAACAAATAAAAATGTTAAAAAACCTTTTAGAATGCGTGTTTTGACGTCATAATCATTATTACTTGCGAGCTTTTCTTTGCTTTAATTACCTACGTCAGAGTCTGACTCAGTGAATAACGTAGGTGTAGGGTTATTAGGGTATTGTTTGGACGTCAGAAACACTTTTATCTTTATCTTTTATTTTTCTGATGTTCCGGTTACACAAATACATATTATCCAGCTGTAAAATCTTAACGGTGCTTTATTTTTATAATTGGCTACAATTCTTTGCAATAATAAAAGTAATGTAAGTCTAAGCAAAATGTAAAAGTACAGTCGGGTACAAAAGTTCAAAAATGGTTGACTTACATTAAAAAAAAAAACGTTATTAAAATTATTTTAAATTAGTTGTATTTTTTTTTTAGATTTGACAAGTGTCAAAGTGTCAATTGTCAAGTTTGTGTTCTAAAATAAATTGATGGTGATTGCAATGGGTGTGGCTTGACCTTTCATTACCAACTATATCTCCTGATTTCTCAGATTAACTAAGTATTTAATTTCAGGGAGGTAAAACCTATTGTTCTCAATAAAACATAATTGTTAATGACACTTCAGTTCTCACTAAAAGCTATTGTTATTCAATTAAAAACTGTTTATAACGTAATCTTACTTAACAGTTACCTTAACCTTGGTGGCAGTTCGCAAAATGACCAATTATTCATACTAAGTAGGAAATAAGTTCAATACAAGCTGTGCGACAAATGCTACTGCGTGCTTACCTGCCATTTGCCATCAATTTATTTTCAATGCCTTCTATAAATCGTGAAGGTAATTAAATTCTATTGAATAACACTTTGGTACTTTATCTAGGTACAAAGTTGGTTTCTTCGTACGTATTTGTAAGCTATTGTTTTTTTCTGAAACCTTGGGAAAAATTTTGTTTGTGATAAAAAAAAATACACTTTATAGAATAATAACGCGTATGAATTTAATTATTTTGTATATTAATTTAATATGTATTTTACCTTTTTTTCGAATTGAATTTTTAATTTAAATAATTGAAATTCTATTATTTTTTCTGATTATAAAAATTATTAACGATTAAAATATAATTAGGTATCTGAGGATTAAATTATGTACTACATGATCAGATCATAATTATAGAATTAACAAATAAAAAACTCAAGAAAGCAATTTATTGACACTTTTTAAAATATAATGAAAATCATTCTAAAACTCTAAAATACAGCACTGTCCTATAACGAGCGTATATTAATAAATAGCAAATTTATCAAATATTTTACTTTAACCTGTTCAATGCTTGTCGCGAGTTACTATCGGAAGTGAAGCGAGAAGTATTCCGGAACCAATCGCTCGTGATAGGAAGTAACAATTTATGTCTATTAAAAAGTTCCTATATATTGTCTTTAGTTGTCACAAAGCTGCTGTCATATAATATTATTTATTTAGTACATTTATGAGCAGATTAAACTTGACTATTTCGTTCCAAATGATTCTTAACTTGATGGGACAGACTGCTCTTGTGTTATTTGAAACAGTTTGAAAGGTTCACTTGACTTCTACTTATTATGATTTTTTTTAAATTTCATTATTACATTTTATTACAAATTACAAAATAAATTACCTTTCGATCGATCTAGTTAGTGACACTATTAGATTAATATATTAACTTATTTTATGAAAAAATGCGATACCTTATTTGATTTTTACTTCGTAAATATTATAAATATAGTAAGTAAAAAGTATTAATCAGTTTAAGAACTCATTAATAAATAATAATTTATTTTGCCCATTACATCTAAAGCTGCCTACAATAATAAATTAATATTATTTTATAACAAGTGTAATGTTATGAAATATTAAATCATTGACCTACTTAAATCTCCACTTATCGCCATTAAAGAGATCTTTAGCTTTATAGCTGTAATTTTGGAAAAAATGGTTTTATTACATAGGTATTTTGCAACTCTTCAATGTTGACTATATTTTACAAGGAATATTAAGTTACGATTAAGTATGATGTATTACGAATATAAAAACTTTGACACGTCAGTACCTAATTGACTAGGTTCCTATGTTAAAATAATATCATAAGTATCCCATAATAAAATAACACATAACTAAAGTATTTATTTTATACATTAAAATTAATAACGTAAAATATAATATGTATGTACCTACTTATAAAGGTAATTTAAATAATATTTAACCTACACTAATATTTTTATTTTATTTTAAGAAAACCTGTCTAAAATTGCGCCATATTCAATTAATTTACCCAACTTTATTAAAAACCTGAGAAAATATTTAGGATTCCTTTTAATGAATAAGTTCTCGTTTTCCATGTAAAAAATATTCAACGCTATTCGATGCTTATAATTTTTTCCAGTGGAAATAATTTATCGTAGTTAAAGGTTATTCATCTCAGGATGTTACGTTACGAGATACTTGAAGCATACGTAATAGGTAGATCAATTTGAAAACTACACGAAAATGTGTAAGTACGAGTAAATAATGGAAAAGAAGTGATATGACGTGAAAGATACATAAGTTAATTACAATTCAAGGGCATCCGTGCAATTTTCGGTATGTTATGTTGTGATTCTGTGATAAGCAGTGATCGGAATATCTTAGTGCATGGTTTTAGATTAGTATGGATAAGACTTTTGGTTCGGATATTTTTTCGGATATAATTTTTTACGTCGGAATTCGTTCATAGCACAGGTATAATCTCTTATAAGGTAGGTAATTTCGTGGTTATGGTTGCCATTTTTATAAGGTTTTTTTTTTGTCTAGTATGTACTTTAAAAAATATTGTTTATACACCGTGAAATTGCAATAGTTTTCGATCGACAAGTGGAAGACTCCCTTTTAGCATACCTATCTATTTCAGTCATAGTTTTAAGAAAAAACTCCATAAATAAAAAAGTTTGAAAGTGAGAATTTCGTTCTTTTCTTTTCGAGAAAACAGTAGTTATGTTCTGTCTCTAGCTTTCGCCTACCGAGGTACTTTCATTACGTATGCTTAGCTTGCGAGTAGTAGGTAACATAAATACCTACCTAAACTAGTTTTAATCTTCACTTCATACTCGTAAGGGCTTAGAATCGTCATAGATACTAGTTTCCTAGGTTTAGGTATTACTTGCTATAACTAGGCCGCCTTGAAATTTGATAATTTTTTAGTAAGAGGTCTGATACCTAACAAAAATAAAGTATTAAAGCGTACCTAGGTACCTATTTAAAAGATTTGAATCAACTTATTTACGACAATAATTATTAAAACGCAAGCAGCTTACTTACAGTTCTCGTGTCCCTGTTGGTGTTCGTAATTACGAAACACAAAAAATTACATCACAGTTCACAAATTAGGTACCTGCAGTAGGTACGCACCACAACACACCATAATCGAATACGAACCATTTCTTTCAATCGCGCCCTCTTACATAACACCTTTATTTAGATAACAGCTGTTTACTTAGATACGCACATGACACGGAAGCCGGAAGTGCACTCATTTCGCTAGCTTGTCGAAACAAGATCGATGACGGGCGGGGGGAGCGGGCGCGCGAGGGGTGATGCGCGTACGCTGCCAAGGCGGGATTTGTAGAACCCGTTTGTCGGTGTCTAACTAAGTACTTTCGGTTGAGATCGCCGCGCGCCGAATTACTCGTACTTTACTACTGCTTCACTTTCGAAGGACGACTTTTTTGGATTTATTTTTTATTTTATGTCGTTTTACTTGAGGTGAGTTGCCTGCCTTCGGATCGAAAACCACTGGAATATAACTTTTTATAAAAAATTGGATATCCAATATTTTATACCAAATATAATATTTAATTAAAGCTTGAAATTCATCTGAATAGTATATTCGGATATCAGGGTTACCTTATTTTCATAAAATTATCGTTTTTCTTGCAAGATAATAATAATGACGGTTAGTAATATGTAGAGGTGGGCCGAGTACTCGGCTTATACTCGGTACTCGGCGTACTCGGCACTTTTTTCACTACTCGTAATCGCCCGAATAACTCGGTTAAAATGCCGAGTACTCGGTGCAAGTAAATCTACCTTGCGCATTGGATCTGCTTGTTAGATCATAGTCTAGTTCCTTCTAATAATACATATTTAGTACTTTGCCCAGAAAGAGCAATGTTATAAGCTGCAATTATCATAATGATTTAGAAGAAAATCTCATAAATAGTGCTTTGTCTATTTTTTTTTTTTGCCACTTGACGCGCGTTTATTGGTTGCATTCGAATAATAATTTGCAGGGTGCAGAGGAAGTGTCAAACACAATTAACACCACTCGCTCCCAAACTTGTTCGCACACATTTCTACCTACTTCAAGTTAACCGAGTAACTCGGCCTAGTACTCGGCTCGGTAAACTTTAAACCGAGTAATACTCGGTACTCGGTTACTCGGTAAAACTGGTACTCGGCCCACCACTAGTAATATGGTTTATTTTTAAAATTTTGCAAAAAAAAAAAACTAATAATAATAAAAATGTTTGTATTACCTATACAAAACAGAAACATGATTGATAGGTACATCAAAATAGGTAAACAAAAGGTTCTTATTTTTAATACTGCAAAATTTGTACTTTGGTTAGTTACATAATTAAAAAGAACCTTTAAATACCTACCATATCGTGGTAAAAAATCCATAGTACACATAATAGTTACAAATAAAAATGAGTCCATGTACACTTCATTTTTTTTTTTGATTATGTGCATCATGCCATGGGTACATGTAAACAACCCTGCATTCAAAGAACTATAATGTAGTTACAAAGAAAAATGAGTCATGTAAGTAAATTAATGTTAATTGTAAATATGATTAATAATAATAGGTAAATATGATTCTGTGTTAATCAGTGTTTATAATACTAAAACTACTGAAATGAAATTACTAACTAAAGTCAGTAATAGAGAAAGTAGTAGGTTTGCACAAAATATTTTTGAAAAAAAAAATTCTTATTTGCGGGTTTGGTTGTCCACTTGTACCCATGGTATGTTGCAAATAATCAAAAAAATATGAAATTATGAAATACGAAAATCAAAAAAACATCGAAATATTTTTCTTTGTAACTATTGTATGGATTTTTTTTCCTACGATTTGGTATTTAAAAGTTCTTTTTAATTATGTAACTAATGCAAGTACTAATTGTGCAATATTAAAAATAAGAACCTTTTTGTTTACCTATTTTGATATGTCAATCATGTTTCTGTTTTGTGTAATACATATTTTTTTCATTATTACCTATTTGTTTTATTTTCAAGCAAGCAAATTTGAAAATAAGACCAAATTACTAGGAGTCATTATTATAATCTTGCAAGAAAAACGATAATTTTATGAAAATATGGTATCCCTGATGAATCCTATTCAGCTTAATTTCAAGCGAAAATAAATATTAGCGCTAACATATTAAGTATAAAATATTGGATACCCGATTTTTAATGAAAGTTATACTAACGATAAATATAAGCAATACTTTTTTAAGTACCTACTAGACAAAAAAACCTAAGTACTAAAAATGGCAACCATAACGACGAAATTGCTTACCTTGTAAGAGATTATACCTACGCAAAATAAAAAATTCCGACGTAAAAATTGGTATCCGAAAAAATATTTGAACCATAAGTCATATCCATACTAATCCAAAACCATGCACTAAGATATTCCGATCACTGGTGATAAGATATCGCGCAAATCGCATGCGCGAAGTGCCTTCAATGAACAGACCTATTTAGCTCGGTGCGGAATCGCGCGTTCTTATTTAGTTTCTGCACGGCACGCGGACGGCGCGGTCGCTGTAGCGCGCCCTCTACCTGACATTCGTGAGAAACTCGAAAATACGGTCAAATGTGCATCTAGAAAACAAATTCAAAATTTATGAAATAAAATGAACAGGCCACAGTGTTTTGTAGCGCTAATTGCGCTTTCCATCGGTTTTGTTAATTCTTGGGGTGAGTATTCCTAACAAATCAGCTGACTCGAGACTTTTGACACGTGTTTTTTTTCGATAGTTATATAACAGGTTAACGCTGCTAGTGGCCGCTGAGGACTATGTTATGTCATGAATTGTCTTAAATTGCGAATTTAAATCGTTACACCAACGTGATAGAAAACGTCAATAAGGCGGCAATTCGTTTGGCGCCACGACACCATTGCCACCGGGCCCCGAGTCACGTAGGCCACCTCGAATAACCCGACTAAGTTGCGATGCCCATAGAACGTTTACATTTTGCAGGAGAATCTTAACCTATACATTTTAGTTGGTAACATTCTGAAAAGAAAATGTGGAAAAGCGGTAGCGGTATTTTACAGGTTAAATAGTATGTATTATGGTATGTGGTATATTACAATTATTACTTAAATTATGACTACTTATTTAAGAAATTTCGTTTGTATTGCTGCCAATTCATTCGTTTTTGAAAGATGTTCCATTTTTTGAGTTCTTGGCCGTATTCGTGCAAGCGTATTTCCTTTAGTTAGCGAATTAACACCTCGTTATTCGGCGCTTGTTAGTTAATTGTTTAATTTCTTAATTATTTCTTTTTTTAATTAATCTAATTTCTTAATTTAACAACAAGTATTTTAATATCTCCCATTTGTGTTGGTAAAAATAATTTATAAATGGCATTGCAGATATTGGAATTGCATTTAAGTATTTTACAGATAATTAGGTAGTTACCTACATCAATTATTAACCCTTACTTCAGATTAGGTATACGTATTTATTTATCTACCTATCCTAGATGTTTATTGAATAAACAACTCAAATGGGTTTCTGTATTATTTGCTAACTTTTACTTACTTAGCAAAAATATACTTGACCTTTACTTAACATAAACAATATTATGTTGTGATACGAGAATATTACGTGTTACCTATTTGTTTTAGTTTAGATTTATTTATTTAAAGTCTTTTAATATTTATGAATAAGTTCTTTCTAACTAAAGACTTCTGCACGCGAGTGTACCCACGTTTGAATTTTTAACATAAAAATAAATATTATTTAGCTTCGAGACAGAAAAATAATAACTTTGAAATAGGTACTTACTTAATTGATAACTTAACTTCACACGCCAAATTCACTTAGATACTTATACTACCTAGATACCTACATAAGTAGGTACACTAAATATAAATAAAACAAAATACTATAAAAACTAAAAATGTGTAGGTAACCATTAGTTACGTTAAGTAGGTATAGGTAAATAAGTACAAGTAAAGATGTAAACTATATCTCTATTTTAATTGCATAGTAATCGTGACAATACATATTTAAAACAAACACTTGACTTAGTTATCAACCTTGTAAACTAATAATCTTGAGAAGGTACTTAGCATCTAGATTTTGCATATTACCTAGGTATTTCTATGTGCTATACGGATTTATTAAAGTACATTTTATAGGATTTTTATAGGTCTATTTAATAGATTTTTTTATTCGTTTTAATGAGAATAACAATTACTGTTCCCATCTAATTCCTTCTTCTTGCAGATCATTAAGTAACCCTGTAACAGATTCTATTGTAGCGTCGACAATGCAGACCAAAGGTCATTGCGCAATCTTTTCAAAGGAACCGGGTTGCGTGTTGGTCATTTCATTCCTAATTTACATTATTTACATTATTCTATTGATCTAGACTGAAACTGATCTAGTTCTTTTCAATCAATCAAGAGACAATCGCAAGGTAATTTGTCTTAGATTCAATACCTATCTTTTTTCTATAACAATAAATATTTATTTAAGTATTTTATTGGTAAATCATCAGTTTCATTCAACACTTAGCGCCAAAACACATGGTGAAACGCAACTGAAACTGCTAGTTACTTTTGAGTTGCATCGCAGTTTCTTCTATAGACTTCCTTAGAAAACCACATACGACGCAACTGAAACGAAACGTTTCAAACTGGTTGCGTCATGTGACGCGTTTCACCGTGTGTCAGAACAGAACAATTAAAGACCCAGAGGTCTTAGAATAAACACTAATTATAAAAAATTAACAACTAATAATAACACATTTACAAAGATATACCTACGTACTACCATTAGTTAAAAAGGAAACGTATGAAATATAAATCAACCACTAATTTAATCCACAATATGGTTTTAGAACTAAGACTGAACTTTATCCAAGTGAAAAATTACATTATTTATTTAATAAAACTAGGGCATGGTCGTTGCATTTTTGCTGATCACACTACTCTTTGTGTTAGACAAATAAAATATTAAGACTAAATCTATTCAATATAATTTCGAAGTCAAGTTCATACCTGTATCAGTTTTTAAAGTGATTCTGACACATTTCTTGGCTCTTTTTTGTATTCTTCATGGCCTACTAACATTGTTATTTAAATAAATAAGAATTTCATAGTAATTTAAGTGCGTTCTTTAAATTTCTATTTATTTTATTGGAGAGACAAACTCAAGTTCAGTAAGAACATTAAGCTTTTTTAAAGTTAGATTAGAACCTTATTCCAAGGCTGTAAGAGAATTATTGTGATTGTAGTTTGACTATGCAATCATCAATTCAATTGGGCAAATTCAATGATTTGAGGACTCTTGAAAAGTAAACAAGTCGTGTAATAGTAACCTACAAAATTAAATATTAATGAGATTGCGCAGTCGACACCAAATTGTACCTACCTACTTTACTTAGTTACTTATCTTTCAGCTAATTTAAATGTACGTATAGGCACTTTTACGAATTCAATAAGTAAAAAAGTACCTACGTTTTTATAAAACTTATTTACATAACAACGTAAACATAAACCCCCTTATTACAAAACGAGATTTAAAGATAGTCCGACGTTAGTTCGTTTCTTTTGACGTTTCGGCTATGGACAAAACGTCAAAGCACCGTCAAACTAAACGAACTAACGTCGGACTTTTAATTTGTAATAAGGGGGAAAGGGTACAATATTTTTAAATATTTTTATGTAATATATAATACCTATTCTTTATATTATCTATATTTTTATCTAGCATAACTACATTATCTACTTACATATTTGCATGTTTTTTAACAAAATTGCATTAGGTACAATGTGTTTAGATAACTACCACCCACGCGGTTTGCCAGATTAGTAACTTTCTAAAAATACTATCTAAGTACCTATTTGATAATAATTTGTACGTTTCAGCTGATAGATTACTAATGAAGATGAGTCAACTCTTAACAAAACCCAAAAATAACGTACGTAAATTAACATCGTAGAAGCAACTAGCAGCCAATTGCATAAATGGCCTTTAAATATAATTAACCATTAAGTATTGTGCCGTTTTCTTAAGATTCTTGATTAGCCACAGGTATAATGGAATGTTATCTTAAAGATATTTTCTGCACCTATAGCTTAATGTGAAACTATTAAATAATTTGGAAACCAAAGCGAATCAACCTTAAAAGATAACATACCTACTTGTTAATGACTTTGCCAGTAGGTAGAGTTCAGTGACCTGTCATTTGTTTTTATATGTAGATACCTATTTATTTGAGTACATTATAGGTACATACTTGGGTTATGGCATCAATTAGATAAATCATTTATTTCTGCTTCGTTTCTGTTGAAGTGGTGCAAACTGGTTAAGTGGTCATATAATAATAATGATTGCCTATCTTATTGTCAGATATTATGTCATGTTATTCGTGTAATGGTATCTACACACCAAAGCCGCCGGCTTTTTTGACAGCTGCCATTCGTATGGCGAAAAGCCGTCGGCCTAGCCCGGCGGCATGCCGGCGGCTTTGGTGTGTAGACAGCATAACAAAGCTCTAAGGCCTAGAACACATGGGGAAATGCAAGTGCAACGCAACTGCAACTGCTAGTTACTTTTGAGTTGCATCAAAGTTTCTGCTATAGACTCCTTTAGAAAACCACACACGATGCAACTAATCTGATACGTTTCAATGTTGCGTCGTGTGTGGTTTTCTAATACTGACAAGTATGAATGTCGAGATTGGTGAATGTGGAGTCGATGTAACGAAAGAGGTGAATTTGGATCTTAGCAAGTGGAGGGAAGTGGTGTCTGTCTAGGTACACCGATGGGATAGAGACGAGACAGATATGTGTATTTATTCAAATTTTGAAATAGTTTCAATATCAACATTGTTTCAATTATGAAAAGGATAATATCGTTTTTTCTGTTTAATATAAGTATTAAGTACTAACTTAAATAGCTATTTATATGGAAGGAAATATCATGTACCGTACATAGATATTCACTGTAGATTAGATAACATTTCCTTGATTAATTGAAAAGATCCAAGTTTATCAAATTAAACAGGTATAAAATGAATGCTTGCTAGTTTTGTGACCTACTATTACTTAGTAAGTATTTCAATAAAATCAGTTTTGATGAATTAAGCCGGTACCTACGTTATTGATTAATTTTTGAACTGCTGACAAAGACCTTAATAATAAGTAATAATTGTTTCTCATATAAAGAGAAAAATACGTGCGAATAATTTATCTGACATGTAGGTAACAGCCTAACCAACCCAAAGTTATTTATAAAATTAAATAAATACCTTATCAGTAAATACATTTCTTCCAAAAACAAAGCACGATAAATCCAGTAAAACTCCACAAACAAACAGATAAAATTGCCATAGCGATAACCTCCATGGCGATATTACCCCTTGCTTTTACAAAACATCACATTGTTTATAGCTGAATGTATACAGATAACATTAAAATTGCAATTATACGCTGATAACCTTATGGTTTGACGTATATGTCATGGAAATAAGTCTTTATGTAATATAATTGTGGTTTGGTTTATCGTAAAAAGTTAGCAAAATTATCATCTACGACCGAAAGTAGACTCTGCAAAAATAATAATAAGACTCCAATCAAGCAATTTAGTTTGTGAAGATTTTGTTTTTTATTGACTGTAAGTTATTATCTTATGATTTATTATATTCGAATGTCACGATTGTCACGTAACTGATAGCAAAGTTACAAAGCTGAACGGAAAAATTAAACGTAATTAATTAATTATACCAAATTCCTTTTCATTGTCTAATCCAAGAATTTTAAAACACCTATCTATATTTTCCCGATAACAAATCAATTAATAAAGTTTTCAACAATTAACAAAGCAGCAAATTCTGAAATAGTCATTTACAAAGGGAAAGTCAGGAATGTACTTCTGACCAATGTAACTGCGAAGGCAACAATTGAACGCCAGGTTTTTATATTTTGTGGATATCTTATGGTATCTACACCACAAAGCCGCCAGCTTTTTTGACAGCTGCCATTCGTATGACGTAAAGCCAGCGGCTTTTGTGTGTGGACAGCATGCTTGTATGCTTGATAGTAATTTACATAGCAACCCTCTTACGTGCTGTATATCTCACTAAGGTCACATGTAAGTAGTGCCGAGTATCACTACGTCACGATCATCCGTCAAGTGAAGTTGTATATTCAATCATATTCATATACGATACGGTAGCGTTTATATTGAAAATTCACAATAGGTGTATTATTTTTGAGATCATTTTTTGACAAGAAAAACTGAACGACCAATCATAATAAAATAATGATGTCACAATAAAATATACATATAATTATATATCTAACTAGGAAGTCATGCTATCATAATCAGATAATCAAGGATTAGATCCATACTTACTTATAATTAATATGTAGGTAAAGTAAATAGGTACCTACATTTATAGTAGGTACCTATTTACTTTATGAAATCTGTTGTCTACTTTGATAATACTAATTTAATCTTGAAATTCACACGCTAATCACGAGACTGGATTATTTTATCGTATTCATGTTTTATAGACGAAGTGTTTGTTTGTGTGTTTCATGATAAGTTTTCAGTATTTGGTGGAACCAAGTACTTATTTACTTAATTACCTACTCGTATAAGGTAAGTAGGTACTTATTTAAAGTCTATGGAGGTATATTTATGCAACCGTCTCAAATCTTATACCCATTTGTCAAGAGATAGATACTGTTTTATCATTCTCACAACCTAAACTACAATTTATTTATTTTACCTTCTTTAGGTTAGCTCTTGTCGGTGGAGCCTCTTAAATCCCTCCCTATTCTCTGCCTTCTTTTTAAAATCTTAATACGACATGCCACTTGAAAACTACAAAAATGATTAAAACACTAATAAGTAATTATGAAAAATGATAAACTAGTTACCACGGCAAATCGGATCTCTAAGACAAATTTACCGAAAGCGCATTGTTTGTGTAATCTGAGTGCAAAACTAATACACAATGGTTTTTGTCGTCGCCAGTAATTGGCTGCTGAAAGACGAACCACAAGTATTCGATTGACGTGCTCCTAGTCACGTACACAGATTCTGATACTTTATATACCTATCTACTTATATCTTATATTTTTTTACTGGGTGTAACAGAAAGGGGGTATCAAGCCGAAACACTATTTTTGGATCGCCCATACTTACTCGATCAGCTGATAGGATATTTTGTATGGAGAGGTGAATTTTTTTTTTCGAGTCGCGGCCCATGTTCCTTGGTGAAAGTTGTTCAGTTTCATGAGGAATATCGCTGTGTTTCGGGTTTATACCCTCTTTCTGTTACACCTGTATATTTTCCTTTATAAATTGATTTTGTCTTTTTTCAACACCATCATATAAAGAGGAAGACCGAGTCACTTTGTTGAAGTGAATGAGAAAGTTAGTGTGATGTTGTATCAAGAGGTCAATTCGTTGGCAGAGCAACGGGTTAATTAGATGGTGAATACTCCACCGGAAAGAGTTTGGCTTTTATAATGATAAATATAATGATATAGGTACCTACTAAAGTAAATTATTGCTTAAGCTGTAAAAATTGTGATGACTTTGCGAATAGAGCCTGTAATATCATTATACTCGTACCATTGCAATGTCATCCAGTCCATATTTTTGCTAAGTCTTTTTGCGAAGTCTTATTGTTTTCATAATCTCCTTCATTTTGCGTTCCTTTTATTATTTGTGCGCTGGTAGATTTTTTGTGGAATACTAATTACAAACTAGCGTAGTTGAATATTTATATTTTAAAATACTTAACTTCGAGCAAATATAGATTTATCATTTATAAAATCTTGTTCTTGATGCTTCAATTAAATTAATTAAACCGGCTATAGATACTGTATTAAGGAGATATGGTACCTTCGAAAAGCCAATGTACTTGAATTATACTACAATTATCAGAATTAGCGAACCATAAAGGTAAGGCTTAAGTAGGTACTTTAAGTTTCTAATACGAACAAGTATTATCAACATTGTTATTTGATTCTTTAGATATTTAACCGACTTCAAAAAAGGACGAGGTTTTGTACTCATCTATTTCATAAAACATTGAAGCAGAGTCAAATTTGTAAATACCTAGGTATGGTACAATGACATAGGTATCGATAAAAGCCAACAATTTTGCGTAATAAATGGGAATTTTATGTTACTAGAAGGTAATAACTTTCTACTTCGATAGTTTTCGAATTTTCATTACTATTTTAAAATTTGTTTTATTATCAAAGAAACTATCTATAAATATAAATAAATTTCTAAGAATCAATAGATACGATTAAGTTAGTCTTAAAAAATATAAGTAGGTAAGTTAATATTCTCGTATATTCTAGTTAAAAATATAAATTTTTATGTTATTATTATGCAAGTAATGTACAAACATTACATAATAATAGACTACAATTTAAATAAATTTATAACTAGGCAATTCAATAAAAAAACACTCTTCTTGAAAAAGATTTATGTATCTATCAACCATATTCTTAGGTATTGCTACCTTGTTTTTATCAAAGTCTATTCTATTATAAATTACCAATGAAAATTTTGTCCCAAATAGCCAGCGATCGTGCAAAACCACGCAAAAGAACGTCCTCTACTGACGTCCAACTATTGTAACGGTTCAGAGAATAACCTACCAATTTACATTGAACTCTAAATTCATTATTTGACCTAAGATTTAAAGATCCAAATAATTTGGTCACTTTATAATATTACGTAGATTCTGCACGTTCTTAGAATTTTCGGAGATTTGATAAAATATCGATGTGAAAAGACAAATTGCTTCCGTCTTGTTGAGATAAAGTTTTTTAGGAATAAATGATAATGTTATTATGACAATGATGAATCATATAATTTATAAAATTATCACTAGCTATCGTGAATGAGATCAATTGTTTTGATAGATTACAATGCATGATAGGATTTGAATATCCATTTTATTTGAAGACACACTTTTAACAGTAGATACTTATCTACCTATTTCTCTTTTAAAGGGAGAAAGTAATGCCTACTAATAGGTAAGTATGTCTCAAGCTACTTATATTCAATGGCTTCTTTGGAACTTTGCAAACAAATTATTATGCTTGGTACTAGCTTTTCTTGTAAAACTTATAAAATCATCTTACTTATGCAATATCTTAAACAATAGGTACAGGTAGACTATGTAGCTGATGTGATTGTAGTCTTATCAAAATCTTTTCAGTGGTTTTGTCGTGAACGAGTTACAATCATCTTTCACGATTATACTTATAACTGATTCATCAATGTAAAGTTTTATATACCGCTCCACTTGCTTTAATTATTTCGGTACATATGTTATACCAATGTTTAAGACGTAGTAAGACAGGCGTAAAATCGAGTAGGTAATATGATTTAATTTTATTACCTAAGAGTAAATGTTAACGCACTTGTACAAGGTCAATATCAACTGCTTTTAACATGAACTTGAATTCGTCTCGTCTATGGAATACTAAAATCGACTTGATTTTTGTGATCATATAGGTTGTGGTTGTAACAAAAAGCATAGGTAGGTACCAAGATTAAAAAAAACGCGATTAGAATAAAACAACTTTTTCCAAGGCACATGAGTTTTTTTTTCTGTTACTGACACACTTACTTACTTACTACGAAGACTCGATTTCTATTTTGTTACACTATTATGATAGGTACTTGATAAAAGTTGTAAAGTTTTACGATTACCAATATAATGTCCCTTTTCTACACCCTTATTCACTTAAAACTAAAACTCTATATTATACCTAATAATATAGACAATAATAATAAGATGATAATTATTAAATTATCATCTTTATATGAAGGTATTAAAAATTAGGACTCTTGTCGGTGGCGTGTCCGCTATTTAGGCCTATAATTATATACCTGTACATATTTATTATTTATTATAATTAAATATAAAACATGGATAAGTAGGTTTAGTAAAAAACTGGTTACTCTTAAACTTATTTAAGTACCTACTTCCAACTAATTGACGTCATTTGATATCCGGTGATTTTATTTTTTTCTCCTTACGCAGCAATGGTTCCGCATACTATGCATAATATTATAATTTAAAATAGGTATACGTATAGCTCATAGTTGTTTACATATAGGTAGGTACGTAGGTACCTAAAATGTTTCAATAAATTTCATTTGATACGGATTACTTGGACAATTAATATAATTATGTATACCTAATTAATTAAGCGTTGGTAGGTAGAAATAAAGGTAGGTATTATAATAGATTAACGATTTCTGCAAGAGTTAACTTTGATGAACATTTTTATTGCAACTCTACAATCTTAATAGTATTGAAACAATCTAAAAATTACTTAAATTATGTAATCGTAACTAAATAAAAATCAGTAACCAATAAAAGATCCTCATTTTAGGAGCAGAAGGATAATATAATATGTCCTACCGTACATACCTCTATACTTACAGTACATACCTACCCACTTTTAGATAGACATAGATATGTCGAATATTCATTACATTTACACCTACTTAGGTAAGTCGAATTCAATAAAAAAGAAATTATTTATCTAATAAATAACAAAGTAACCTTACTCCGACACAAATTAATCGAATTATCTTATTAATTAAGACGCATATTTGATAGCTTACATAATCTCAGAAGAATTTGATATAAGATACAAGGCGCAATTTGTTTAGGTGCTCTTTATCGCATTTCATATAAACAAACGTTTTCTGTTTGCTTACGTAGGTATGGAGATAAAGAAATTATTATGTGGAATAATGTGAAAAGTTATACAGCGACCATTATTTGAGCGATTTTATTTATCTCTTATCTGTTGAAAGATTACGACTAAAATTGTAACTTTATGAACACAAAGTTAAGTCTTTTTTTTTACGATGTTAAGAAGCTGTCAAATTGGTAAATATACGTACCTATACGATGTATATTATTCCCTATAATTAATAAAAGGAAGATAATTATGTGAATATAATAAGATCAAAAGACTTATGAACATTTCAGTTTACAAATTAGGCACAAGGGCAGTAAGCAGATACATTAATTTATATTATGAGAAAGCGCATCCATCTCATATGATAAATTCATTTTTAAAACGACAAACGCGTGTTCAACCGCTAACTTTTATTTAATAAACACACCAACAAAGTTCGACGAAAAGATAATATTATTGGTAGTAATTTCAACAATTTAGGCGTAAGCACGTGGCAGTTCAGTGCGGTGTGTACAAAATACACACCCGTGAATGTCTCACGGGGTGTTTACAAAAAAGCTATGTTCCAGTGAAAGACTGTATCAACTATGTAGTCTCGCTCTTCGGGTGAAAATAGAAGGAAATATGGTGTTGTCATCAAGAGACTGAAAGCTAAACTTGAAAATATACACATAAGTTTAGAACTAAAGGAATATCTTTGCGAGAAAAACTGTCTTTACTATGCATACAAAATTCTTGACGCGTCGATTAACATTAAATAAAGATTACTTACACACTTTTCGCTAGGAACATAATACTGGTATTACTCTTGGTATTACTATTCCATTCGAGAATTTATTAAATTACCAATATTAACCAATATTAAATTATTAATTAACATCCCACTGACCCATAAACCCAGACAAAATAGATTTTCTATTGTTCTTTTATTTCTTGGATGTGAAAGATTAAGAAACGATATTATTTTCCATGTCGTAAAAGAAAAAACACAGAAACAATACGTCAATGACCACCACGCCTATTTCCTAAATTGCGTAATTTAAACTTGCCATTTACACTCATACGTAAAAAGAACTGGTTTTGAAGTTATGACTGTATTTTGAATCCTGAAAGGTCTATAACGATTTCAGTTTCCTTTTTGTTTAACCACATTTACGCTAGTTTGTGGTGACAACGTCTATTGATAAGAACAAGACAATGACGTAGGTAATGCGGCAGCAGATTTTTTTTCAACAATTATATTTGTAAAAAGAACAGTGCATTTCCATTTAATTATTCCACTCATTTTATTAGTTGCTACATCTAGATAGCTGTAGGTGCTGTAGGCAAATCAATTTGCGATGACGATACCGACATGTCAAATTAATTTCTTATCAATCTCACTTGTTAGTTCGATGTTCGAGTTACAAATAGGAATGTGACCTTAATGGTCTATAAATCAGATGTTATTTAACTATATACAAACGAGGTTGGTTGTATCAAAAGACATGACCCTTTTGCTGTTGCGAAGTCGAGAAATTATCCTCGTCAATGATAGAATGCTTGCTGAAGATACCTTTTTGCACATACATGCCTATATCCTAATTATATTATAAATGTCAATGTTTGTGCCGATGGATGTTTGTTACTCTTTCACGCAAAAACTACTAAACAGATTTCGATGAAACTTGGCAATTGTAGTTTATATTTCAGAATATACATGATGTTTTTTTTAAGATTTGACGATAAATGCATACGAAGTCGCGAGAGCAGCTTCTAATCGGTGATGATAAGTGCGACAAGATGTCGACTTATAAATTGACCAATTTAATTAATTATTGTTGTAAAACCTTCGTTATATTAGAAAAGATTGCCTTTTTTGATACAGAACCTTCATCAATAAAATTAATTGTTACACATTATGTTAAGTGCATGTTGCGCATATGTATATCTCTATGGGGACCCCTCAATAACTTCAATACGATAGATAAGCAGATAATAACTCCGTTATTTTGAACTCATTGCGTTGTTAAACCCAGCGAATATCCCACATTATCTAGTATTTTAACCAAAGTGTTTACAAAATGATAGCGAAGATAACACGGCTACGTGTGGAACAGAATAAAATATAAGGGTTACATAAGTGTACGTGGGTACAAGTCACCTCTGTTCGGGCAAGATCACGAGACAAAAAATACTTAAATGTTAGGTACTGTGCCAAAATATGCACATTTTACTAAAATACTAAAGCTCAATTCTAACTGACCTGTTGATACTACATCACTATAGATATTCTTTTTATAAAATCTGCTATTACATAAGTACATACATACATTCTTATCTGCCACTCCTCTTTCCTATTATCGGATAGGCAGAGACCACATCCCGCCACTTGCTACGATCCAAACACACCTCTTTCGCATCATTCACATTTTATCAGTCTCTTCTCTCAATCTGCTATCACGTACAATGCCAATAATATTGTTCTTTATGAAACTAATTATAGTTCTCATTGGCCTAGGTTAAGGTGAAAAATTGCATGGCCAACAATAAACAGCC
Organism: Anarsia innoxiella; assembly: GCA_947563765.1. Taxonomy (NCBI): domain Eukaryota; kingdom Metazoa; phylum Arthropoda; class Insecta; order Lepidoptera; family Gelechiidae; genus Anarsia; species Anarsia innoxiella. The sequence goes on along the minus strand of OX387404.1, from coordinate 3,114,996 downwards.
AAGTGTAGGTACAAGAATAATGATACTGAAATATTTTATTTCTTTTGTTTGGTTTTAACCTTTGAGATAGTATGGAATAATATTAAATTTAAAATTGTTTTTACTTTATGATTAGCTAGGTAAGTAGGTATGATATATTTAGAAAGTACGCACGCTCAATATAACACATAACAATCAAATTAAAATTCGTATCTTGTTTGTGAGTATTGTCAGAAAACGTATACCTTCGAAGTTATTTTTAAACCGCGTTATAGACTTTCTTGCATTGACGTCGTCGGTCGTCAAGAATTTAAGTATTTATTATAAACTAGTTTATTTGAAAGGAAAACATAACTAACTGATTTTTTTCTTGTTACAGATATCGCCATAAGTAACGGGGACCAACTCCAATTTTACAGCGAAGGCACCATAACTAATGATAAAAGTTTGAAATCAACTGGCCTAACAACACTAGCCTACGATGCAGTACATAACATGCTTTTATTTGTCGACAATCAAAGCGACAATGCATCAATATTTTCATACGATTTAGTAAAGAAGAAATCCCAACCAATAGTTAGGAGAAAAAACTACGAAGACATTCAAGGTATTGCCTTCGATCCGGTTTCAATGAAACTCTTTTGGACTGATAAAAATGAAAGGAGTATTTACTGGAAATCACTTAAATCTGGATCTAAGAACGATGCCTTTGGAACTGTTCTTTTTAAATTTGAAGATGAACATCCTAGAGGTATCGCCGTCGATAGTTGTAGAGGGTAAGTCAAGTTTTATAACAGGTTAAGCTAGTTACCAGAAGGGTTATTAACTCTATAAATTTTAATAAGTAGGTAATAGGTAATAATAAGTAGTATAGTTCAGTAATGATAAATCAGTATCGAGTAACCAATTGCCTAAATAGGTAAGAATAGCGAACGAATTTATCAATAAATAAAATCTAAACACAATGAGCATTTTGCATTGATTAGACTGAATATTTTGAAACCGATTTAACAATAGGTATCTAACAATTGAAAAGAACATGCCTTTTATAATGATCTCATTATTTCACAGGTATGTATACTGGACTAACATAAATATCAACAAACCAACAATTGAAAGAGCACGAATGGATGGAACAGAGAGAGAAGTCATTGTAAACACCAACCTTCACATGCCAATGAGTATAGCTATTGATCAGAAAACTAGAAAACTCTTCTGGGCAGATGACAAAGAAGGAATCCACTTCTCTTTCGAACGTTCAGACCTTGATGGTAAAAACCATGAGACTGTTATGAGAGGAATCCATCATCAGCCTGATGCTTTAACAGTGTCCAATGAGAACATTTACTGGATTGATAGAGATTACCCTTCGGTGTGGAAGTTCTCTAAAACAGCGACAGAAATCCAAATGGATCAGAAACCGTTATTCTCGTTCGATGGAACTCCTTTTGGTATTGTTTCGAATTACACCATCGCGGAACAAACAGCTGGTATCGAGGAGTGTGAGGAGTTAAGGAATTTGTCTATGAGTAACGCTGCGATAAACTATTCCTTTGTCATCCCGCCTGATGCGGGAGTATTCTGCCTACATGGAATGAAGGTTTCAAGAAAGTCGGAATGCAAATGTTCTAGAGGATACACCGGAGATCGGTGCGAAATTCCCGTCTGCCAAAATTACTGCTTAAATGGGGAATGCTCTCTAACAGCTGATGGACAACCTACGTGCAGGTATGCCATGTTTGACGCATTTCTTATATTCATGAACATCCGTTCAAGATGATATCACAGTGTTTTGTTTTTGAGTTTGTCGTTTTTTGTTTTTATCCCATCTCGCTAATTACTTGACCACTAATGGAGACGGACGCAATTAACATACAAGTGAGGTTAAGAAAACACTTTTTGATTATAAAGTTTGATGTGGGCTTGACACATTACCTAAACTATCTGCTTTACTAAATTTGAATCATACGTATCGCTAATAACGTCCCAAATCAATTACAGTTGCAAGCCCGGCTACATCGGTCAACGTTGTGAGATAGAAATGTGCAACGGCCACTGTTTACACAACGGACGGTGCGTGTTGAAGAACAATAGCCCTGTCTGCCTCTGTTCCGAGGATTATGAAGGGGACAGATGCGAACGACAGGTGGTGCTACCGATCAATGAGGAGAAAAAGGAAGACAGTTGCAAGTAAGATCCTTTGTGTGTATTTAAATAAGGGATATTGTGCTTTTAGTGATTAGCATACTATCTACTTACTTACAAGAAAGTGGATAACCTTTTTCGTGTTCATTGTATATTCATATGGGTAGTTTGTTCCTTCAAAGATTTTGAACCCACTACCAAGCTACAAGCTTTTAATTTAGTTTGTTCATAATACCTATAGGTATATTTATGATGTCTAGAGACTGTATTTTAATATTATTTTTATGAAAACCATTGCTCTTTCCAGTTGCACATCATCCAACAACACAACAACGCGGGCAGCAATGGAAACGTTATCAAACGACGGTGAATTTGTAGAGACATCTTGTAATGAGGGCTGGGACTCACTGAGAGACCCAATCATCATGGTCTTGGGCACTTTGAGTGGACTGCTCTGTGTAGCCTGCGCTTATCTTATAACTAAAGTTTTGCAGTTGAAGAAACGGCCTAGGTAAGATGTCTTTTCTCGTTTTAAACCAAAATTGCATGATTATTTTCGAGAAATTGGCAGTTAGTTATCTGATAGATAGGTAGGTACCTATTATATTTTCTAAAGGCGTAAACTGGCTCTCTGCGGTGGCTATGTAGGTACTATGAATAGACAGTCTTAAATTTCTTAATACATTGTGACGTTCAGTAGGTATTAATATTTTGACTAGGTACCTACATTAAAAATCATAAAGTAATACTTTGTACCTAACTATACCACAGATTACTAAATAGTTACCTACTACGTTGTGTTTTTGAACTGTCAGAATTACTAAACAAAAGAAGTGATTCATATCACGCGTCTTTTAGTTAGTAAAAGACTAAAAGAATAAATAACTAACTAAAAATAACTAACGACTAACTACCCAACCACCAATATACAAAAATCTAAATTAATATTAATTAAAAGAATTATTTCACAGGATCAAGAAGCGCATTATCGTTGCTAAGAACAATTCGTCGACGCCGCTAACAGCTCGGCCGGATCAATGCGAAATCACTATTGAGAATTGCTGCAACATGAATATTTGTGAAACCGTAAGTGTTCATTTGTTTTTTATTTAATGGGCTTATACGTATGGTTTGAGAGAAGTATGCAATGGGGTTTACCTTAACTATATTTAAATAAGTACCTGAAATTACTATAGCTGTTTGCATCACGAATTTTATGAGACGAATTCGTAAAAGAACTCCAATTATGGCAGCGTTTTCACGATATTATGCGAATTTGTGATGCAAGAAGCTATTAAAATACTTTATTTCAACTATGATTTATGCCACAGCCAGTAATCAAATACCACTCTTTTCCTGACTTGTTTGTTATCCAAAATGTGTTTTACATTAAATAATTAGTCTCAATCACTTACTTTGACCACTTATACTGTTTTCTCTATTTATAATTAAAAACAAACATTTCATAACCTCACTAATGTCCACAAGTTAACACAGAACGTTCTAGTTTTCTAATACCAAACTGCAATAAACAATACAAACTTGAAATTAAGTATTGTGTTCAAAATAAAAGTAATTTCATGCATTTTACTATCAGCTAATTTAAAAACCACGGTTTTTCGTGAGCTGCAGTACCTAAGTAATATTCGATTCATAAAACTTACGTCAAATATACCTAACTTCCACTTGTTATACACAAATTACCTTCACAGGTAACTGAACACGCTGAATAATTGAGTGAATATTTTAATTTTGATCAGTTTTTTCTTATAAATTACTTAATTTACATTCAGAGTTTCGCGTAAGTAAATATCTATAAAATAATAACAATAAATAACTACTCGAATTCAACCGTATGAGAATTCTAAGTTTTTTGTTTGGTTTAGAAACTGGATATATAATGCAATAGCCTTCGTATTCACATAAGAAAGTAAACATTTACAAAATAAAACATTTGGTACTTACTCCATATCATACATAGTTAACACAACGCATGACAAACGTCTATGAATGAGGGTATAATTTTCATTATCACTATCATACAGTAACAAATACATTTCAAATTTTGTTATTTGTTGAAAGATATTTAAGTGATTTTTGATAATGAGTGATTCTATTTGTGAAAACATTGTTCAACTCTTCAGGCTTGTTTGCAAACGCAAAACAATATAGGAACTATAAACTTCTACGAATTTAATTATACATTTTGTTTTCTTAAATCGTTGAACTTTCTATACCTACTATTAGTACCTATAGATAGTAGGTATACTTAGATGGTGGGATATTTTCAAAGAATCATAACTTTGCGAACCCTTAAAGCAATGAATATATCGCGATTTCTTTTTTCCAAACTCTTATTATAAATATTCAAATAACTTAATAAAAACAAAGAGTAAATAATAAACAAGCATTCACGAATTCTTGAGCTGGGTTGAAACAGGGACTGTCAAATGTTATATTAAATAACTACGCAATGTTTATCAAAGATTTGATTAACTGGAATTCGTCGACCCAACCGAATCATATTAAGCAATTCGCTGAACAGATTTGTAACCCAACAAATCTGTCAACAGATCTCAAAGCCTGTTGAGAACAATAATTTAGGTACATACCTACTCATTTTGTTCGGATTCTGTGAACTCAGCTTCGGATTTTGTGATACGATGAGTTGCATCGTGTGTTTGCGAACGATAACGTTCAATATTTTAAGTATATAAATTCGTTGACAATAAATAACACTATCGTCACATCTATCAAAACTATACAGAGCCCTTCAAAATATTAATTGTCATCTAAAGTTCTTCACCACATCATACACTTAGGTTTTTGATTCACGCAAAAGCAAGATCTAATTAAGATGTGTTGATCCTACCTACAAACATTGATAGATACTGCATAGTTGCCCTCACACTTGCCCAAACCGAGCACTAGCAAAATCAATCACTTGCATCCCTGGCCAGGGAATCAAACACTTATCTGTTTGTAAGTAGGAATATAATTATGTTCGTAAACTGTGTTTAGCGCTAAGTGTCAATCCTTGAAATCTTGCCCTACTTCTCTCACTGATTCCCGAAACCTTCAATTAACTTGCATTGTTTGAGTGTGTGCATAAGAATTGTGTTTGCGCAGGTGAATAGGCTTCAACGGGACTTCGTGGACATATAACTCGTAAGAACACCATCACACTTCGCTTAGCCTTGCATGCGTCTACACGCGAATACTAACATTAACTTTTTATTTCGAAAAAAGTCAAAACTAACATTTGCTGGTTTTCAATACGATTCCACGAATAATCTCATATTCTAAATTCTAGGCTGAAATTAACTACACGGCTTATTAGATTCTATACGGCTTATTTGATATTTGTTTCATAATGTTATCTGGAAAAGAAGATACGAGTTTTGTGACGATTGGGTCAACAGAACTCTAAAATAAATAGTGGCTAGTCTTATCGAAGTAAAATTTAAAGATTTATACGAAAAGAAAAGTCATTAACGAGACAGAAACAGCGCGAAATTGTATCAACTTACATTATCGAAGACCATAAGTTTTAATCTATTCTTATGATTGTTCCAGCCCTGCTTCGAACCAAGATCAACAATACGACCAACGCTTCTAGACGCTAAACCCGGAAAGGAAGAAAAGAAGAACCTAATCAGCAACATGGAATTACCAGACGACTATTGATAGAAACACGGCGGCGTACTGGTAGCGTTAGATGCTGACCCCTGTACGGCAAATACCCAAAGGTTAACATGTGATATTCGATGTAGGTAAAATCGACTTCCATTTTTATAAGTCGAAGGACTGTTTTGAAATCTTGAATCCATAAAGATTTTAGATTTATTGATGTGCGGGTTCAAAATGGCTTTTGTGAATGCTTAGCGCGGCTTGCAAGTTATAAAAGTTAAAAAGAATAATAATTGTCTTGGGTTTTTCTGGCTGTATTGTTAGTATTTTGTTTTTAATTGAATTTGTTTTTACGTTTGACCGTAACGTAGAAACATTGAGTTTTTCATCTAAAATAAGTACTTTTCAGTACCTACCTATTTTAGTTGAATCAGGTATTGTACGTGCTGTAACTTATAACTTGCAATCTTGAAGCTTGTTTAACTGTAAGAGTACTTTCGGCCAATGATAAGGGCTATATCAACAAAATAAAATTGGTCCACGTTTTTATACAAACTTTTTGTATGGATTTACTTTTTTATTTGGTCGGATTTGCTTTACATATCTTATGAATATGATGATGTATGTATTGGTTGTATAAATTTGCCAAATTAGCGTGTTTGTGATTTACAGCGCTTTAATTCGTAGCAATATTCACGTCGTGCCTTTGAACGTAGCTTAGGTAAGATATTTTAAGAAATTCTGATTTAAATCATTAATTAAACATCGTCTACGTGCTGATATTAGTAAATCTGTTTTAATTCGTCAAACTAACGGGTAATTTCTAGAAAAAATATCTACATATAGGTAAATTAACTGATTAGAAAATATAATTTATAAACAATGAGACAGATATCCTTAACAATTACAGTAAATAATATAATCTACTGACTATTATCTGATAACATGTAATCGCAACACGCTACCTTGGCAAACAATTTATCAATTGGTATTTTTTATCAGCTCAAAGGTAGCTACAAAAAGTGCCAAATATTAGTTTTATTTATTTAATTGGCTTAAAAATGAACAAGCATTTATAGTTAATTTAAAACCAAGTGCTTACCAAAAAGTACTCAAAACTCATAATTTAAAAAAAGAATGTTGGGTTCCTGTTAGTGATCGTTGAGTGTTACCATTTAGGAAAATGATATTTACTTGACATTTTGTTTGATGGTTGTTTATTTAAATTAATTTTTATAGTTCCAATTTATTTTATGTAATGACTTATTTCAATTTCTGTCCTGCCAATAATTAATTTATCTTATATCTATGCGTTTATGTAATTCATTTCTGGATTTCCTTTTATGAAATCTGATTGTTTGATAAGTAGGTACCAACATACAAACAAAAATGTCTACTCCCATATTTGTTTAAGTATGTTGGTGTGTTGCCCACTATCAACATTTAGATAGCATAAAAAGGAAATCATCTACATTTTGGTTGTAACCAAAGGTGTCTTCATTTACAGTTTCATCCATAATTTTCTATTCAATTCAATGTGTTCTAATCAATCTTATATTTTATACGGAAAGACTTGTTAACTATTTCTATAGATTCTATGAATGAATGAAATTGCTGACAGTTTATAATTTACACAATATTTTATTTAATTAATGTCAAAATTGAAAACAGTGAAGTACTTATCTTGTTACTTCATGCAAATGTTTTCAATGTTGGTCTTCCAAAAATTGGCAACACAAAAATCTTTTCAAAAACGAACATTTAAAAAATAAAGTTTAAAAAGTTGAAAGCTAAAATAACCAATTATCATTTAGTATATTTTATTCAATTTGGATGGGGATATAAAATATGTATTTTTCATAGATACATAGTTTAATTCTTCTATTTCTAAATGGTGATTTGTTAATACATACATATATAATCCTCAGTGAAGGTTGTAATACTTAAAGGTGCCTCAAGAATGTTCAATAAGTTTTAACTTTGTGAAATAGTTTCGTTCATGTCTGTAAAAGGAATGGTTAAAATCTGAAACACTTAAATATACGCAGGGTGTTTTCTAATGCAAATACTTAAACAGGCGAACTACAAAAACTAAAATAACTTTTCTATGGAAATCGATCTCAAAAAGAAATTCTTCTCCATAGTAACATATTGATCTGCCTTTTTTGTATGGGTAGTCATAATATTTTTTTTATATTATGATTTCAAGAATTTGAACCGTGGCGCGTGATGGAGGTAAGGTTCGCAACTAGCTGACATTTGAATAAGATTGCATGTACAGCTACAAGTTATTCGTTATCATGAAACCAATCTATTTAAGTATTTGTATCTAATTAGGAAACACCAATACCCAAAAATATTGGTCTGTATTTTTAAGTGTTTCAGTTTTTGCCTACCTATTCCTTCTAACTTATAATTTTAGGTAATCACGTTCCTATGTTTTTAACATAAAATACATATTTATTTAAATAACGCTGTAGCACCGCGCCATATAGTTGTATCGAACAAGAGCTTAATTAGAATCTCACGAAAAGTTGTACTTATTCCAAATTTTGTTCTCAAAATGTACTTATAGGGGGCAATTTGTAAATTAATTATTTTAATAAACCCCTGTAAATAAAGTGTTTGACATTCCGAAAGAAAGGTGCCACTTTTACGGCCTGGTTCCTACAGATAAAATTTATATGACAGATATTTTATACCTGTCTCTGTCTGAAACGTCATGTTTTATGAAATAGACATAGGTTTATCTGTCAGTTAAATTTTATCTGTATAGATGGTGAAACGGGCACTTTGAATGCAGGTAAACAGTGACAATAACTGTACTGTTAAATAACCCATTAGCGCCAAAACACAAGGTGAAACGCAACTGCAACGCAACTGAAACTTTTGAGTTGCATCGAAGTTTCTGCTATAGACTTCCTTAGAAAACCACACACGACGCAACTGAAACGAAAAGTTTCAAACTAGTTGCGCCGTGTGTTGTTTTCAGAAACTTCGATGCAACTCAAAAGTAACTAGCAGTTTCAGTTGCGTTGCAGTTGCGTTTCACCGTGTGTTCTGGGTCTAACTGTACAAAAAAATAGACCAAAGTGGACCCTTCTACGGATCGCCTCTATTACAAACAGGACAATAAAACAATAAACAAACATATCCTTTATCTGTCCTGCTCACACCATTTAACAATTCATAATGCAAGTGAGATCAAATATATTATTTCGGCGTAAAAACATTCGAGGCTGTAATTGTCTGAGAGGCACTAATTCGGCACCAATTTTAAATTTAATTTAAAATTCAAACCGGTGGTACTTAGATATAGTTTATAGACAAATTAGTTTTTAATTTTCTAGTTGTTTAGTGTAGTTCGTGGATTGATAATATCCACATCAGAAATGTGATATTATTGAGTCTTTGTATAAGCCTCCAATAGGGATAATGGAAATTTTAATAAAAACGCTTTTGAAATAAAAGATAGTTCTTATTTTGTTTTCCCTATCATGCCCTGAATGTTTAATAAAACAAATGACACACACATCCCTAGTTGCAGAAAGGGCTCTCAAATTAATCCTATTCATATTATAAATGTCGATGTCTGTGCCGATAGATGCATGGATGTTTGTTACTCTTTCACGAAAAAACTACTGAACAGATTTTGATGAAACTTGGCAATATTGTAGCTTATTTCACAGAAATACACATAAGGCTATATTATTTTGGTTTATGTTTTTTTTTTTTTTTTTCAATGTATGACGATAGATGCCATACGAAGTCGCGGAAAGCCTATAGTGCTTTCATAAAAAAGAAATCAAAGCTGAAAACATTATGTACGCCTTCATCTTCTGATATTTGAAAATTATATGTCACAGCTATAGATTTAATAGTGTCAGTATTAATAGCCTTTACTGCAACTAACTTTAATTACTAATTTAATAAATAAGAGAGAATAAAAGAGATTTATTAGTCAAGAGTGCCCTACACCGACGGGCATGTATGAGTCGAGGGATGAGTGTGGATGAAGCGAAAGAGGTGTGTTTGGATCGTAGCAAGTGGAAGGAAGTGGTCTCTGCCTACTCCAATAGGAGAGAGGCGTGACGGATATGTACCTATGTATGTATGTATGAACGTATGTATGTATGTATGTATGTATTAATGAATAAAACATTATCCTTGTACGTTGCAAAGTTTATTTATAACTTATCAATACGAAAACAACATCTATATCTTTGAAACGCAAACGTCATCTCTATCACAATATTAAATCAATTAATCGACAATAAATTAACATTTAATATCGAGCAACACAACAACAAACAATTATGCGTTTTAATTAAGATTTTATATTATTATAATAGATACTTGATTCGTTAAAGACTTTGTCAGACTACAAGGTGACGACGCGTGACATGAAATAAATACCAAATTATTACAAAACGAGTTTTATTTATAGTTCTGGAACTAACTTAGATAAATGACGGACAGAACGGCAAAAAATGACATTTGTCCTAGAACTAGGTATTCAAAACTCGTTTTGTAATAACTGGGATAAAGTTTAATTTTTATAAAAATTTACCCTAGCTACTATCATAATATTGATGTAACGGGGCGAAGAAATTACCATGTAATTTACGTATCGATCGAGGTATCATGAAATCTTAGCCGGCTGAAGTTACACAAAAGTAAAATTAATTTATTTACGAAGTTAACTTTTTACCCAGTTTCATGCTATTCTATAAAAACACAATATATTTTTAAATGACGAAATTGTAATTCGTCAAAATATGTATTGATCAATTTTAAAAACGATCTGTTCCAAATTCGATAACGTTATTGTTTGACAAAGCCTTCTTTAGATACACATTAAATATAACAATAAGTTTATGTAACAATATTAATGTCATGGATATTATGTTTTTCTTTATAAATATCGTTCTCGATACAATTTATACAAGTGTGTATCAATTAATAATCTATACTCAACCTGAAAACGCCCTTGTGAAAATCATGGCCTTTAGCATACGAGTCGAGACAGTTATCTCGCATTATTCGCTCTCAAATTCAAACTTCTCACATTCAAACAGAGACGAAAGCGTGAAAAAAAGTGACATCAATTTGACACGGTGCGTATGCTAAATCCGCTCTACAGATTCCGCTGAGTGGTGACATTTAAGACTCCAAAACAAACATAATTTTGACATCTTTGAAGCCAATGTTTGCTTAGATTTGTCTCTAAGGGTATGGCCGCACTGATAGACAGCTTGCTAAGCGCCTAGCCTAGTGCCTAGCGAGTAGCTACGTTCTGAAATGTACGCGACTGGCCGCACCAGGCGCCTCGCTTGGCGCCTAGCTTGCAGTGCGGCGATACATTCCAGGACGTTCGTTTCACTTAGCCAAGCTAGGCGCCTATCAGTACTCTAAATTCTAAACTCGGCCATAGGTACTCTAAACATCACCATATAAAAGAGCAAAATCTTCTGTTAAGAACCAACCAATACTGCCACGCCCTTGTCAATCGATCAATCATTAAATTCAATTCGTTACGGATTCCTTAATTCTATTACGACACAGTTTTTTATTTCATTACTTTTTTTATATGTATTTATATATTAGACATTAATAAGGAGAAGAGGTAAAATTTTGAAAAGGTTACAATTAATATGAAGTGGGAAAAGTGAAAGCATTCTAAATAGATATTGTTTTGGAGGTACATCCCAAGTATACACTAATTTCATTAAACTTATGTATTAAATACAGGAAGCAACACGAATAATACAGTTTAAAGCGGAATTTTCAAAATTATTATTAATACTACTATACTTGTCCTACTCCAAAGGTTGTCTGGAAGAGATCACTTTTAGTGATAGGGCCGCCTTTGCGCACAATGTTTTAGTTTTAAGTTTTATCTGTATTTTTTTGTGTGCTATAAAGAATTTCTATCTATCTATCTATGTACTAAATTATACAAACAGAAAGAGACAGAAAACTATAAGTTTTCTTTTCTAAGCAAATCGAATTTGTTAATTTTTCAAAATTATCTATAACAAAACTTAACAAAATGGCTACCGAAATGGTGTCAACGACAGTTAAAAAACAAAATTTCAACCTCATTTGGCAGCTGCCTCTCTTTCTACCATTCAATGAAAGAAAGGATAATAAGTTTAAAATAGCTAGGTCATTTCGAATTTTCGTCCTTATAACCGACGAATAAAGAAACAACATATAACAATACATTTAACAAAAACATAACAAGTTTATATTACTGTATTGTAAATAAAATAATATAATAATTAGCTATAAATATAGCTTAAAACTAAAACTAGTCACAGCTAATTTGACTTATTTAAAAATTATACTATGTGCTAAATAGTCCCTGTTTTATGGAACTACATGTTTAGGGGGAAACGGGGGAAACGCTTATTACATTATACGCAAAACTAGAAATATTTAGGAATAATAATTTATGAACAATCTATAAACGAAGAATAATACGTACTTTTATTTTTTCTGTCGACAACTAAATCAGTTTACCTTGTATTATGCATTTTAATTATATAACTAAAATTATGACTGACGATTACATATGTAAAATCTTTGTAAAAAGAAAAAAATGTTAACTGTACTTTTTTAATTTAAAGCAATGAAAATGAAGTGTTTATTCAAAAATAGGCAAAATTCATTACACTTTTTTGATGTCACTGTTTTGATCTAAAACTACTGCCGATTCACTACCTGTATAGCCGAGAGGAAGAAAAGGCAAGAAACCTTCGGCACAGGGCCCTACGTTATGTGCAATATATATATATATTTTAATGAATATTTGTGTAGCACAATTGTAATAAGCAATTTTTTTTATTATTTATTAGTAAATAAAATAGAAAAATTTATATTAATAAATAATTAATTTATTATTAATTTATATTATTTATTATAATTTATATTTTTTTATAACGTTGATTAGAGTAACTCTAATCTACGTAATCTATTTAAATAGAATTTTTTACTTTTAAATAGGTATAAATTTTAAATATAAATTACGTCTTAAACGTTTCCGTTAAAAAAAACATTTTCTTTTATAATACAAATTCATTGTTCCGTTTTTGGACTAGAAACTGATAATTTAATCTTTTTTTATAAATTAACAGTAAATAAGGTACTTTTTTAAACATATGTTGTGATGTAATAGAGATCCTAAAGTAAAGTACAATACAGTATACAAGAGTGATACCATTTGTTCGTACATTTTGTAGTATTTTTCATAGTCATTGGTAATTCATTTATATTATTATAAGCGCTAAAGATATAAAGATAAATATGGACATAACAGTACAAAGCTATGTTATAATTTCTAATACCGATACATACCTGTGTAAATAGGTAACATTTACTACTTCATTGGACAAATTCGTTTTTGATGATCATCTGAAACAAAACATAAAAGTTGATCAGCTTAATATCTACAAAAATAATTTTAAGTCATTAAAAAGGATGGACATTTTATAATAGGTGACTAAACAATCGTCAACGCGCTCATGCACCGTCAACTTATTCATCCACCGTCAACGCGTTCACCCACCGTCAACGCCTATATTCACCGTCAACGCGTTCTCCCACCGTCAACGCGTTCATCCACCGTCAACGCGCTAGTCAACCATCAACGCGTTCACCTACCGTCAACGTATTCATCCACCGTCAACGCGCTCACCCACCGTCAACATAACCCCACTTACCGCTTATCATCATCAGTAAGCAAGGCGGCGAGCTCGGCGACTCTGTCCCTATTCTCTCTCATATACGCTTGTGCTTCCCACAGCATGGTGACAAGGCGGTCGTCAAGTCGCTCATCCATAGCCACGTCACGTGACATCCGCGGCGCGAACCGGTAGTAAGGTGCGCCTAGTGTGCTGCACCATGCGCGTGCGCGTTCTACTACGCGACCGTCGGATTGGGTTGCCTAGAAACAAGGACAAATGAAGGTAAATGAAAAATGATCCGATTGTAATGTAAATACCCGCTATTATGAGCGTCGTACTATTTTTAAATACCATTCTTAGATTATGGAACCGTGCCTGTATCGGCTAGGTTCCTCCTATTGCATGCCAATGCGCAAAAGCTAAATCTAATCGCCGAAAAACTACATTATAGAAATGTCAAATCATCCTTTCGACAATGACTTCTGTCGACACAATACAATGAAGAATCGATAGTAGGTAATGAATTATATTTTTTGTAAGAAATACCTGATCCACCAAAAGATTTCCAATAGCTGTGAGTCCCATAGCCAATCTCGCTGTATCCCAAATACTTTCCGGTTTGAACACATCAATGTCCTTTAGTTTTGTCACGGGGATCAGTCCTGAAGTTAATTTACTTAAATTTGAATTAAGGTAATTTCGAAAGCTATTTTTCGAGGGGCGATTCTAATAATTAGTGGCCTACAGTACGTTTTTCAGAATTTCCCCTCAAAAAATAGCATTCTATGTTTTTTTTGTTAAGTAAGTTTAAAAAGATTCACTTGTCCGGTATAAAAATCATCTTCTTTGATCATAATAAAAAACGTTATAAAAAAACGGAAGCATTCAAACTCATTTAAAAATTATAGTTTTTTCGCAAAAAAATCACACTACAAGATTACCGTTTAATTGATAACGCTTTTTAAAAACAGCAGGCATTTGTTCTGCTTACATCGCATCGGTCGAAAGTCAAATATTACACTGCCAAATAAAAAAGTCCGCAAACGCACCAGTGCCACAAGAAACGACGACTTTCAAATTGGTCAGCTTAGCAGCTTCTTCGTCGCCGGTAGCTCGTAGCGCCAGTCTTAGCTCCGTTAGTTCAGTTAAAGCGTCTATAGTCGGGTTGTTGCCCATTAGACCGCCGTCTAGGTATCTGGAGATTTAAGATGTTTTTGGAATTGTTTATTAAAAGGTATACATACATTCTATTAATCGTACTTCTTATTACATTGTCGCTTGCAAATCAGAAAAATACATAAGCTTTATACATTTGAGATATTGGGTATTTTTGTCAAGTCATGACGATCTTCACTCTCTGTATGAGAGTAGGCTCGTGCCCCTCGGTGGGGACATATAAGGGCTGATAACTATGACATTAAATGTGTAGAATCTAGTCTAGAGTCTTTATAGTGTGTTGTACCATACTGTTTGTTTTAAAAAAACAGTTAAAACTTTGAAAATGACTGAAAATATTTACTTTGTCAAAAGCGCCATCTTCGTTTTTACGTTGTTGAAAATAAGAATCATGGCGTCTTATAATCCGTTCAATTAAATAAATTAATCTTATATGATAACTTATTTCAACAATGTTACCTAACATAAAATACACAAAATGAATACAATCAAGATAAATCTTGGTTAGTTATTTAATGGTCGCGTCATACCTGCCAGAAGCCCTAAAATACGAGGGCGCAGCACCGGTGGCTCTCCCCGCCTGCCACACGAGCTGCTCGGACGGCGGCGGCGGCTCCGGCAGAGACACCACCGACACGTTGTCGCCTGCTTCTTGGCACGGACCTGAATCGTGGACAACGGAGGGTGAAATGAAAAGAGGGGAAAAGGTTTGAATTGAACTACATTATAATAGTTTATTACAACAAAAAAAAGAAAAGAAATGTATTTTAGTTGATTGACATACAAACAACACATGAAGTGTGTTTGGATCGTAGTAAATGGAGAGAATTGGTCTCTGCCTACCCTGATGCGAAAGAAGCGTGACGGATATGCTTTTGCCCCTGGGTTCGCTCATGTTAAATCTAGGGAACGTTTCATACAAAGTTCAATCCTCCGTTTTAGGGAAGTGGAAGGTTAGAAAGAGACATCAATCAAATGACAAGATATCCCTTCAACACACACACTAGTATAAATTGGCTCGACTGGCCCAAAACTTCTAAATAAAATAAATATACAATAATATAAATCTAAAACTAACTGGCAGTCCCGTTATGTTTGTCCAAAATCTCTTGCGCCGACGCGTAGTTCCTGAATATGTGCAAGTCTACCGGTTTCCGATCAGCTAACACTGCCAGGATCATCAGTTTAGGGTGCTGGATGTCTGACATTAATGTTTCTGTGCCTGGAAGAGTATTGAATGAATGGTAATTGTTATACGTTATAGCCCTACATATAATATAAATGTCAATTTCTGCAGATGGATGTATGTTTGTTGCTCTTTCACGCCAAAATCACTGGATATATTTTAATGAAATTTGGCAATATTGTAGATTGTATATCAGTATAAAAAATAGGCCATATTATTTTGATTTATTATGATTTTCTTCCAAGATTTGACGATAAATCTGTTCGAAGTCGCGGGCAGCCTCTAGTACAATAAAAATCAATAAACATAACTCACCTAAACACTCCTTCAAAATATTCTCAAGCGCCTCAGAAGGGTAAGGCCTCATCCCCACAAACGCGAACTCCTTCATCCTAAAGTACAGCCGTTGGCATTCCCTTAGGGTCCTTCCACATGCTAACGCCAAAGCCAGTATGCCTCCAGTACTGGTACCTGCTACCCAGTCGAAGCAGTGGATGATAGGGCGTTGTACTGCTTGTTCGAGGCTGAGCAGCATTTGGACTAAGACTAGGCCGCGGATGCCGCCACCGTCGAGGCAGAGCAAACTGTAAGAAAACTTGGATCTTTAATATCATCATCATTATCTCAGCTAATAGCTGCCCACTGCTGAACATAGGGCTCGTCTCTACTAGCTTTCTAAAGCGACCAATTCATTATTAGTTGCATCCAAAGAAACTCCGCGTTTTTTAGTAGGTCGTCGGTCGGTCTATTTGACAGCCGTAGTTCTTTTCGGGTGTATTATAATGCTATTAAAGAAAAGCTTATCTATCCCCTTTTAAAAAACACATGACATTTACTCGCTTCTTTATGTCGTGAAAGACGGACAAACATAAGCGTAAAGGCACACACATTTATAATATTTGTAAGTATAGATTAATATTATTAATGTGTAATTATACGTATGTATGTGTATGATGAAACCATCAACACAACAAATCCTCACCGGCCCTGCTTCTGACTGCCATCCAAACACGACGCTTTCTCCATAGCTGCGACGGCGAGCATCTGCGAGATGACGTCGCGCGTGGGCTGCCCCGGCACCAGCGGCGGCGGCACCCCGTTGTAGTCGCCGCGACACGAGCAGCCCACGCTGCAACCCGATACTGCGGGGCCGCAGCTGAGGGGGAAGGTGATTGTAGAATAAGTTTTACGGTTTTACGAATCAAAAGTGATAACTACAAACGATTTTATGGTGTGTACACACCAAAGCCACCGCCCTGGCGGCATAACCAAGGCCGGTGTTCTTATTTGTTCGAAAATATTTGAATATGAGGCCGCCGGTCTTGGTTATACCGCCGATCTTTGGTGAACTTTGGTGAACTTTGTTGTGTGCCTTAACAATAGAGGCTGCTCGCGACTTCGTACGCATTTATTGGTATAACTTGGAAAAAAAATATCTTATAATAATATGTATAGCCTATGTGTTATTCTGATATATATGCTACAATATTGTAAAGATTCATTCCAATCTGTACAGTAGTTTTGTGAAAGAGTAACAAACGCATCCTCATACATATCCATCCATAAGCACGAATATTATTGACATTTATAAATATTAGTAGAATTTTGAGAAATCATTCAAAACTCAGAAATAGATATCTCATTCCTGATACGACAAAAAAAAAAACAAAAGCTACTCACCGTTTAGCCCCAACCGCATGCAAAACGTACAGAATCTTATCGAAATTGCTGTTAGACATTTCCACTGGCACCAAATGCCTAGCAGTTTGCCCAGCATTGTTCAAAGCTTCCAAATCAGCTCCAAACACAACCAACGATTGCACCATCGAGATATTTGATAGTTTAGCAGCCAGATGCAGTGGAGTATTGCCTTCTTTATCACCCACGTCTAACTCCGCACCCCGTGAGAGTAATGCTATCGCACACTCCAATCTGCCGCGTAGTACCATAATATGTAACGCCGTTCGATGGTCGAAGTTTAAAGCGTTAATATCGCAGTTTTTGTCTACAAGTGCTTCGATAACTTCGCGTGATATTGCCCAGTGTAACGGTGTGCCGCCATATTTCATGTCTTGTTGGTATAATTTTGGTTGGTTGTCTTGTAATATATCGCCCACGATGCCTGAAATGTGATTTTTCAGTTTGGTCACTAACCCCCTTATTACAAAAAGAGTTTTATTTATAGTCCTAGAATAAACTCCGATAAATGACGTTTCGGCTATAGAAAAAACGTCAAAAAATGACGTTAGTCCTAGGACTATCTTTAAAACCCGTTTTGTAATAAGGGGGTAAGGGTCTATTTCACCTACAGATAAAAAACTAAGATATTTTATACCTATCACTGTGTAACACAACATGTTTTATGAAATAGATTTTTATCTGTAAGCGGTGGAACGAGCCCTGACTCTTTTATTCCGACACTCTCTACTAACTTGTCAACAAGTTTTCACTTTAAAGAACTACATAAAAATATTTATTTATTTATTTATTTAACAGTTTATTGTAAGATGATAATACATAGAGACAGAAAAAAGAGAAGTTATACAAAAGGTACAGCATATTTCTAAAAGAAATTTCTTCTGGCAAATATAGTTTTTTATTTAATTTTTTCAACTAATTAATAAACTATAGGTTTCAATTTCAATAGATCGACTGACCAGCTTCAAACTATAGTTAGCTCTATTTTCATACCTACCCACTTTCTGTTTACTACATCTTACCTGGCAATGAGCTAGTAGATCGTTTAGCAGCCGTAAGATTAACATCGGCCCCAGCTAACATGAGAGCGCGTACGCAATCCGGCGCGTTGGCTAGACATGCCATATGGAGCGGGGTGTAGCCTTGCTCGTTGAATACATTTAGAGATGCTGCTGTTTTGTTAGCTTGGTGCAGGGCCTAGAGTGGGAGTTTTAAAATGTTTATTTAAGCAATTTAAGTAGGTGCCTGTTCTTTATTCTTATAATACAAGGCATAGAGGTCTAATCGGATGTTATAAAATAGCACTCTGCATACTAGCAAGTGTAAAAATAAGAGCTCAAAGTTACTGATAGTTCGAACATAAAAAAAAAAATATATCACCCATTTTACGTAAGTCTTTAACAATACTATGTAACTTTTGAAATATTACTGTTATGTTAGTTCTCATGAGTTGTCTTGTCATACAGAACTCCACACTCAATAAATGACCAAATGTTTGCCAAAACTAGATTACTTAATAAAATAAACTATTGCGAATGAGCTGAGTACAGGCCATTCCCATTTTTTTCGGCGGTTTATTGCAACCTGCATCCAACGGGACCCCACGGTTTTCACTAGGTCGTCGTTCCATCTGCCACTTGGCCGTTCCACGCGAATAATAAAGGCCCATCCACACACATCAGGGCCGTCCTTCAATCACACACGTCCGTGCCAGAATCCATAGAAAATGTATGCAATGATATTTTTTCACGCCTGACGGGCCACGGCCGGGACACGTCCCGGACACGGCCCTGATGTGTGTAGCTAGACCTTTAAAGCTAATAAGTAAACCCTTACATTAATAATCTCCTTGTTACTAGCAGCTGCGTAGTGAAACACAGTGTTGCCTTTAATGTCCACATTGTCCAATGAACAGTTTAGAGAGACTAGACTCTGCACCATTCTCACGTTGCATGTTTTTACTGCCACCTGAAATTATGGTAGGGTTGTGATCAATATTAAAATAGCTAATATTTATTTCGTAGGATTTCTAAAATCATCTGAAACACGTTATTTTTTAAAGCTAATGCTAGATTCGCAAAGATGCTGTTTTCCCTAGAGAAGAATCTAGCAAGAAACTAATTAATTTTGGGTAATTGTGCTTGGAGAAATTCGAACCTTTCAAGACAGAAATGGTGTTTAGAGTAGGTGATAGTACGTATAGATCGGATGTTCGCTCGAATTCATATGGGCCATTAATTCAAGCAATCCGTTCGAATTAGTATGGGCAATACCCATACCGTACCGCCATAACCCATGATCAAAGTCGCCTAGCAACTAAGTTTCTTGTAAGTGCGGGCTTTTAATGTAGAGTAGAATATCATTTTTATACTCAAATGACATAATCTACTTGTTAAAAGACTAAATGTAAATATTGCAGCATGACATGTTTGCATAAATCTCCTAAGCATACGAGTACCTATGCTTAGGAGACTGGTAACTGGAATATACCTATATTCCAGTTACATCGCCGCGGTTACCTTAAAATGCCTTGCAACTTTACCTCATTCTAATTGTCTGATAATAATGACATTGCAACATTAAATTAGGCCAAAGGTTTTCTTGTGGTTGCGGAGACAATTCAAGAAATAACGTGACTCATTAGACCCAGAACACACGGTGAAACGCAAATGCAACGCAACTGAAACTGCTAGTTACTTTTGAGTTGCATCGAAGTTTCTGCTATAGACTCCTTTAGAAAACCACACACGACGCAACTGTGTTGCATTTGCGTTTCACCGTGTGTTTTGGCGCTTACAGTTCATTAAAAGTATACACAATTGGCAGTTTGACAAGACTTATACGTCAATGGATTTCCGATCATTGTCTGCGTGAAATATGATTGCAGGTAAATTAAAAAGATAGAAACATTATCATGTCTACTTAAAAGCTTCCAAAACCTTTCTAGAGTTCCCAATTAGTTCCAAATGAATTTGTTATTCTCATAAAGTCATAAATAATTGTGATCATCTAATTCCCTATTCCCTAGTTTTTCTTTTAGGAAGACACAAACCACTACAATATAGTGTAGTAGTCAATCAATATTTCATTATTTTTATGTAAGTAAGTAATTAATAAATCAGATTTTCATTAGCTCGGTACACGCGCTAAATACGCAAATACTAATGTGATATTGTTTATTCTATGACGTCAATCTACACGTCGAGACGCATGATGTCATCTTGCACAAAAAGTTTTAGGTAGGTACACATCATTAACACTGAGTAATTATATTGTAAATAAATACTAATGTTTTGTGTATTTGTGCGATAAACATGTTTAGTAACAAATAGTATCGTCATTACTAGGCCTTTATTGTTTACTGTCCCCAATATAGGGGCACGAATCTACTCTCATCTTATCTAGCAATCGGTGTCCCACAGCTGGGCAAAGGCCTCTCTCCTCTTCTTCCACGATTCCTTATCCTGGGCCGCCTCATACGAGAGTTATTAGGCCACACTCAAATAATCTTTATTTCATATCTTTCATAGGCAAGTTTAAGTAGCACTTGATATTAAGTCAATGTTATTTTTGAAAAGCTAACAAATTAATTTACTAAAGATAATGCTTTAATTCTGAATTTTGTATCAATGAGATACAATACATTTCTTACCATTGATTAGAAAAACTAAGATTAACTAAAAGGAACAATTTATTATACATAGAAAGAACTAAGAACATTGCCTCAACAAGATATTATACAGAATTACTTGTATGAAAGTGAACAAACAATACACACAAACATACACCAAATTACAATGTAAAATAAAGAACATTTTCCAACTTACCATCAAAGGTGTAGCCCCAGTACTAACATCAACTTCATCAATACGTTTCTGTATTTCAGGATCATTAAACAGTTCGTATTGTCCAAAGTGAGCTGCTATGTGAGCTATAGACCATGATGGATGGTTAGAGAGTAAGTCACACAGCTTCTGTAAACTTGCTACTGTACACTGGAAACATTGTAATTATTGTTATTAAAGATTTGTTTTAACGAATCAGCTGGAAGGAAAAGAAAACTAATGAAGAGGTTCTACGATTAGTGGGCGAGAGGAGAATAATTTTAAAGACCCTTGCTAAAAGGAGAGGAAAGATGCTGGGTCACCTAATACGACACGACGACTTTATAAAAAAACATTTTGAAAGGAAAAGTAAGACAAACGGAAGAGAGGGAGACCACGAAGAAGGATTTACATAGATCAAATGAAAGAAGGAATAGAAGTCGTGTCGTATCAGGTGCTCAAAAGGACGGCAGAAAACAAAGCAGAGTGGCGCAGACTCCACCGACAAGATCGACGCTCTTAAATTATGATGATGAAAGATTTTTAAATTTATTTCAAGGTTTCATGAAAATCATAAAATCAAGAAAAATACAGGTTGTTTACTAAATACTTTGTAGCATGGTAAATGTAACCTTTTTTGCAATAAATAAATACTAAAAAGGTACCACAAAAAAAAACTAGTTATTAATCAAGTAATAGTAATCCAATCTTGTGCAAGTTCTGTTCCTAAAGGCCTTGAGACATATTGACTTTTGTAAGTCACTGGAAAGCCTCAAAAAGCCCTGATACTTTAAATTAATGTTTTTTTTCTCTTGTAAGTATATTTTATTGTAGGACCAACGACGGGCATGTATGAGGCGACTGATGAGTGTGGATGAAGCGAAAGAGGTGTGTTTGGATCATGGCAAGTTGAAGGAAGTGGTCTCTGCCTACCCCAATGGGAGATAGGCGTGACGGAGATGTATGTATGTATAAACATTCAATTTCAAATCATATTAAAAGTTAATGCATTATTATTTAGTATGCGGAAGACATAGCAAAGTACAAATAAAGTATAAACATAATTATCCAAAGAGTAAAAGGTTATAGGAGATAAAACAGTAAGAAGACTATAGTAACTTGTAATCATAACATTATCAACACTGAATGAAGACGCAATGATTTATGCGTCTACACATAAATATTTTTACAATTATTATAGTATATCTTTCTTGGAAGTTTGTCCTACTTATTTAATTTTGGACACATTAAGAACTGATAAGATAAAAGTAAAAATTATACTTATTAGCTCTGCAGCTAGCTAAATTTCATTTTAAATAGTAAAGAATTCTCTAAATGCCAGGCTTTACATATTTTTTTAATTAAACTTTTCTTTTAATTAGCCTATTTTGTCTCACTTCTGGGCAAATCTCTCCCATGTTTCCCCAAATATTTCTGTTATCGGCTGCTTCCCACCCTTACATTAAGAAAATGTTTTTTTTTTAAACATTCATAAGTAAAATGTGTAAGTAGGTCTTGTGAGAGGTTAAGTACAATTATTTCATATTGGACATAGTCCATATTGGACTATGGACTTAGCTCTGTCCCTCATTATATTATTAGTTAAAATGTTCTTACCTCTTTTGTTATCTTAATGTATAAAGGTACCCTTTCTTTGTAGACAATGAACTTCTCCTCAGCCACATCACTTTGTTCTGATCGAAATAAACTGAAATATATTTTTTAATAAACTTACAATTCATAAAACCCTTTTTACAAGCTTTTATTTTTATTAAAACTTTCAAGTGAGCAGTAAAAACGATAGGTATTATAAGTGGCAGGATCGGTACCAGCAAAAGATTAAATGAAGGTTTCAAAAAGATCTAAAACAAAGACTTTTCACTTGAAAATATTTAAAATAGTTAAATAAACAAGTTGTGAAAAAGCGAGACTTTAAAGACTTCTCAACAATCATGATTCTTTAAAATAAATCGAATAAAATTAACCAAGGTCTAGCTCAGTTTTATATTGATACACAACCAAATAAAATAGTTAGATGTCATATCTAATGCATTTACCTGTCTGACCCCAAACACTGACCTGTACATCTGATGTAAGCTCTCTGTAAATGGTTTATTTAGAACAATTTCATGATATTTATCTCTAGGGTTCTTGTTATCAGGGGGACTCTTTGGACCGTATAAAAGTAAAGAATCCTCGCGGTGATTTATCGGCCGCGATATATACTGGTCCGATCTCACTTCCAGGACTTTGGTCGGTGAATCCTCCGTGCCCAAAAGGCCTCGGAAAACTGTAGAAGATTAATAGTTATTGTGAAATAAAAAATACACAGAAAACAGAGGAAAACTAAATATCAGAACACACTAACATGAGTTTAACATATTGTCGCTGCAGTGTATGCACTTGTAACAATTAAGCAAACACCAATGTAATTTTAAATTCAAATATTAATTTTAATTTGAAGGAGTTTTTATCGAGCGACGATTTTCTTATTGACTGACATAGACAATTTGTTTATTTTTCTGTATTTATTTCGTTTGTCACTTTGACAGTTAAGGTCCATAGACAACTTAACATGTATTTTAGCCTTATATTTCTAGTATACCAGCGTCATCTAGTGTCACGAATTTAAAACTCTTACATTCTTAGTTTCTTAGAATTGACAATAGATGGCAGAAAATACGGAACATCCATAAATTATTGAGAAAATCCTGATCCAAATCTAAAGAAATATTTTAGAATTTAATTTAATACAAAGAGAAAATAATTCTTCACCCCTTGTGGTGGTTGATGACAATATCAATCAATATGATGTTGCTCGTCTAAGGATGGTTGTAAAATCAGATGTACATAAGATGCTATTGGTAAATAAATATAGGATTGTGATTACCCAACAGGATCAATCAACAAGACGGGATTTGATGAAGGTAGGTAGGAAGCACAGGAAAGGATACCTAACATCATTGTTTCTCCCATCCAAACTGTAAAGTAAAGAAAGCCCGTGTAAAATATAGCAGAAGTGCATTACCTGAGGCGGGTGCTAAATCTTTCAGGTCATTACTAGTGCATCTAAATTACGCCCACACCGTCGTGGTATAAACGTGCAACTGAGAGGGCTATAAATTTTGGTGCACTTAACGACTTACCGTGTATTTATTTTATACCTTTGCCCTGGAACTTTCAGCTGAAGGATAACACATATAAAACAAAGCTTCTATACCTACATGAAAACGATGAAAGGAGTAGGCTCGTGCCCCTGAAGTGGGGACGTTAAAAGGGCTGATAAGGAACATGAAAATTAAACTACCAACTTCAATTACAAGGTTTTATTACATGCATTGAAAAAGACGATTATGTAGGTATTGGAAATAATAATTATAATAATACCTAAGTGTAAATAAAATTCTTTGGTTGTTTTTTGGTTACCTACAGTACAACAGTGTAGGTACATATCTAAATAATAATTATTAGCTAACATAGGAATGTTTATAAAATACGTTTGTTTAAGTAAAAACACCACACAAAACAGTATATATAACTACAACTTATCAAAATGAATCATAACGTTAAATACTCTAATAAGAACAAACATTTGTCTAAATATATTTTTATCTTCAAATACTTAATAATAGGCTTATTATAAAATGTTTAAATGTGTAGGTACAGAATGGAATGATATATCACAAGTAGGTAGCTTGGTTTTGTAAGGGACAGTGTTTGTTTGTTGATATTAGGCTCTAAAATGAAGTTTAACTAATTATTAATTGAATAATTAATTATAATGTATCCGTAGGTATATTTTTCTCTAAAAATCTTAAGCTACACACAAAACAAATAAGAACCTATGGGTAGAAAATATTATCCCCATTTTTTCTAATATAAAGCTGTAATTTTGTTTTCTTTTAAGTACATATAAATACATATTATGTTATTCTCATGACATCCATACAATACAGACAGACAAAGCATTTAAAACTATGACAGCAAGACAGATCTTTACAAAAATAACATTTAAATGCATTTATTTTAAACTGGACATGCACAATAATAATGTACCTATCTACAGTCTTTTATTTCTATTTATTGATACAAAAATGGTTTAAAAGACAATACATACTGATACAATGGATTATGGATAACTACAAAAAACTTTGCCTTATTCATAGTTTCAATAAGATTGCCTTGAAAATCATCATTGATTTGTTTCTAAATTAGATAGTGCATAGAAATCATATTTATTTATAATGAGCTAGATATTATTTGGACTAGAATTTATATTTAGGCATTTCTAACCTAAAATACATACAGGTACATTACAAATCGAATAATCGCATGCTTTTTTAAAACATGGGCTTTTCTTAAGTATTAAGTTCATTTTTATTTTTCAAGACTAGCAACATATACATTGTACATTTATGGCTACATATTAGTAGGTATATGTACAATATGGCTCTTGATAGCGAGACCAAGGTCTATCTATACACATCAGAGCCTTGTCTGGAACGTGACCAGCTAGCTTAGCATGGCACTCCGTGACAAGACGTTGTCATGCGTTTGTCACGCTTACGTCTCTGTCTATAGTTTTAAATGTGATAAGGACAGCATAGGTGAGATAATTGTCGCGGCACGCCGTGCTAAGCCCCCAGGGAAAAATTTAGTTCCATACATTTTCTACGGATTCGTTCCCACACGTCGTCATGGCAACGTATGTGAACAGACACGGCCCTGGTGGTATATGTATGTTCTTTGGTTATATAATTACTTTTTAGCATACTCATATATTATATGCATTAATGATGATACTGTGTAAACGCATTGTTATATGAAAGTAACCTAACGTTTCCCAGCCTCCCAGACACATCACACAATAGAAAATCAATAAATTTTATGGGATTTAACAAGATAATACATTTCTTAAGCCGCATGGCTCTGATTAGAACTTGAACCTGGAATGTTATCAGGATTAGCCAAAGGATCCAATTCTGCAAACAATTTGAACCAAGCTGCTTTATCTTCTTTCTTAGGCAACTCTGGTCTAGGGCTCTGTGGCTGTGCAGCTTTTGGTTGTATGTTGTTTGTAGCATCTATGGTTTCTCCAAACAGACTTGCGTTTAAGTCCTGAAAGAATTGGAGACAAAAAAAATTAGCAAAAAAAGATGAAAGGATGCGGGGGAGGTCTTTGCCCAGCAATAGGATAAAACCATAGACATCAAAAACAAAATATCTATGGATTTAATAGACTAATAAAAATATGATTAAATAAGATCTTTTTGCTCATTAATTATCATAATTTTTCTCAGCTTGTTATCACCTCCCCGTGACACTATAATATACAAAAATGAAAAAAGTATCCAAATACCTGCAACAGCTGCGATGGCATGAACGATCCGAAATTAGCCGGCATATCCCCACAATCCAACCGCAAACTAGCCAAATCAGAACTTATTCCATTACTCTCATTTACAGTCTCCGTTTCTATTAAACTGGTATCAATAAGACTGGTAGATGTTGTTGCTTCCACATTCTCCTTATTGTCATTGCATGAAGGTTGAGTTTCTTTGTTTGTTGTTTCAGTTGGTTTTGGCTTTTGGTTTTCCTCTTTTTCGTCTTTATATTCATCCTGGTTAAAAATATTGATGATAAGTTTGATGCAAAGAAAACATACTTATCTTTATTGAACAAAGAGGATCTCACTGAAGCAAAACTTCCTTTGAAAAGTTGTTGGACACCTGACACTTAAAGACAAAGGTTTATATCCTTATCTAAATAAAAACTAAAACTTTAAAACTACTAATTTCTGTATAACTAACATATATATGAACAAGTAGCAAAATGTGGTCTTATCAGTAGGTAATAAGAAATACTACCATGTTTAATATCAACACCAGTGACTCTTCTTAACTAATTTAATACTTTATTGCTATTGCAAACATCTCACCTGAAAGAAGAGCATTTGATCTTTATCGGCAGCCTTATTTTCCTCTTTACTTCCTTCCCCCACTCCATCCTCCAAATTCTGAGACAACTCCTTCAAAATACTAAACTCATACTGTGGAGCTGTGGTCATAGAATCAGCTGTAGCAATTAGAGTTTGTAATACTTTTGTAGCAAACAGTTCAAACGAGCTTTGATAGTTTGATAGGACGTGGGAGAACATATTACATCTAGCTGCTGCTAATAAGTCAATCTGAAAATAAAGAGTTTTAGCGTTAAGTAATTTTTATTTTAAAATTGTGGTTCTTTTATTTCTGTTTATCCTCCATTTAAAATTACATAAGTTAAGTTTGTTCTAAGAGGGTTACTTGGAACAATGTAAGTCAGCTTTGATTTTGTTGATTTAGTATTTATTTATTGCAAAAAGTAACATTTTAATACAATTACAGTATAAAATTTAACCTCTCACATCCCACTGACCAATTATAAACCCAGACACAATAGATTTTCTATTGTTCTTTTTTTTCTGGGATGTGAAAGATTAATTGCAATAGTTTGATTTTCTTTTTAAACTACAATATTTTTAACAAAGTAACAATAATTACAGTTGTCTACTTTAAAACAGATACAGATTTATTGCTAAGCCTGTTATAAATATTACAGCCAACAAAAGTTAAAGAAAGGAAAAAGTAATTTAACAGCAATGTGTTTTGAAATTGGTATGATGACTACATTCAAAAAATTTAATTATAATTAGTCCGTATTTTAAGCTATCAAAAAATATTTGAACCACATTTTTTACCGGATCAAATACATAAATAAATACAAAGATACAGAGCATCAAAGTTACGGAGTGGGGGGTTTTTACGTCACCATTGAGTAAAAATCGTACTCAAACGTGACATCACGAGCAACTTTAACCCAGTGTATCTTTGTTATTTTTGGTTTAAGAGACAAAAGAAAAAATACGTGTCTAATGGGGTTTGAAGATAATGTCCTACCTAAACTTGTGTATGTACATTTTTCGACAAAAATGGCGGCAGTCTATGAAACCTTCATTAATCGATAATTCAGGTCAATACAAATCGAAAGTATAGATGAAAAAAAATTGATAAAGCGTCACGTTTCCGAGATATAGGCTGTCAAAGATAGACTAGTGGCGCCAGTATTGGAACATGAAAAACTGTATTTTGGTGCTATTAAACGGCACATATTGTACTGAAAATTGATACTAGAAGTTAAATGAAGGATCCTGGCTTTTTTTAGAGACCCCCCTTCCTCCCCCCAAGATGCTCAGCCTATAATTTTTATTATTTTAGGTATAAATATGGTGGGAATTTAGAGTGGTTTGAAAATAAGAGTTTTTAAAGCAATCTATGTCAACTCCCAATACCATCCCCCCCCTCCAGTACCCCTTTTAGCATGTATACAGGGCAGTGCAGTAACAAAATAAAAGTTAGGGGGTACTGGAGGGGGGGGATGGTATTTATACCTAAAATAATAAAAAATATAGGTTTTGACCTGAACTAACAATTAGTGAAGGTTTCATTGACTTTTTAAAAATTAAAAAAAAATGTTGTAGGTAGGACACTCTCCATACTAAAATATTCAAACCCCTTTTAAAATAATCTATGTGATGGAGTAAAAAAAATTTTTTAGTCATCATGCCTATTCAAATAACCCACATCGAAGTATGGAGAGGGAAGATAACAAAACATTCAAAAATAGGTTTGTACAGCACTGTTTTAATCAATAAACTTGTGTGGGAGGTTTAGATAAAGATCAACTAACATGGAAGGCTGCCTTTAAATATAATATTATTAGAGCTGACATACATTAATGATTACTGGAATTAATATTCAGGTGAATGTACACATAATTAAGCATTTTAAGTGTAAGGAACCGAAGAAAATGCGAAAATTAAATACCTTTTGTAAAACATCAAGTGTTAGCTTATCAAATATCTTTTTACTCTCGCGTACTTGACGCTGCGCTTTCCGGAAGCTGTCCAGACCGCGTCCGGTGTCAGGGTCTAGCTCTGAGCTGGCAGACTTCATCCAACTTAGAGCGGCTCGGTACTCCATACGGGCCTTCTCCATAGCAGACACTGTAGCACGCATGTCGCTCACCGCTCTACATCGAAACGTCTCCACCTCGTGGTACAGCCTCAAAAGCGGCCCCCGTACAGACAAACGCTGTTGCCCACTGTAAGATATCGCCTTCCCAGCAGAAATCATATGCTTTCCCGATGCATC
Organism: Anarsia innoxiella; assembly: GCA_947563765.1. Classification (NCBI taxonomy): domain Eukaryota; kingdom Metazoa; phylum Arthropoda; class Insecta; order Lepidoptera; family Gelechiidae; genus Anarsia; species Anarsia innoxiella. Next base: position 3,085,481 of record OX387404.1, on the reverse strand, counting down.
AGCATTCTTGCCAGACTCACGTAAAAACTTGCCCAAAGAATTCTCCTCTTGTGCCAATATACACAACCGCTCCTGATACTGATCTAAGATTCTTTGTAACTGCAAACAACTGTCTGATATTGATCGAAATAACTCCAATTTTGCATCGAGTTCAGCATCCGATGCAACAATACAATCGTCCTCCTTGGTTCCTAGTTTTTTCAAAACAGTCTTTTTAGTTACCCAGTATTGATGTCGCATCATATTTGCGACTTGTTATAAACTATAATCACTGCTAAAAGTAACAACAGAAATGTTTATAGGAAAAATTAAAATAAATTGATAAGCACAAAAAGTACCTATGTAGGTAGGCAATTTTGACGTTTCGTTCATTTATAGGGTTGCCAGGAATACAGTAGAATATTTCTACAAATTAGTTTGTTCTTTTTGGTGTCTTTGGGGCGCGCGATGCCAAGCGTAACGTAGTGGTTGATACTAAGCAAACAGAGATTTTCAAACAATTTTTAACGAATCCAAAAAATGCAGAAAAATGAGATAAAAAGAGAATTTCCTTTATGATTTTGTTTAAGAAAGTGTTTTGTTATGATAGAAACGGTAGAAACTCCGAGGTAGAAACCATACTTTTTACGGCAACATTATTCAATCAATTTTGACATTCCCTCACCCATAGAGAATAAAAAAATAACAAAAAATAAACTTTTATTAAGACTAGAAAATATTCAAAAAAATACCTATATAATGTACAGACGTACATATATAACATAATTAAAGAAAACGTGATCATGAAAAGTAATGATTTAGGGAATTTGTATGTATCCTAAGTTTTGTGTATTGAAATTTTATAAAATTTTCTTTCTTGCATTTTGTTTGTCTATGGTGTCATATTTACAACCGGAATGTGGAATGGCCGCCGCATTTCGCGTTTCGTGCGAAAGTATTGTTTTAACAAATCAATCCTATGATAATTATAAGCACAAATTTACTAGATGATTGTGTAGCATTAATACGGACAGATGGACGCTGTAACAATGTACTGTGCTAGTGATAACAAAACAATAGCCGGAGTGTCGTCGTCCCAGTCTTCAAAGAATGTCAAAGATGGTAAGTTTTGGCTGTCATAATATCGTTATTATTTTTAAACACATTATTATTGGTTATATGACTTGAATGCCTTATTTATCTTCGCCAAATCGTAGTAATTTGGTTACCAGGTTTCTATCTTTACTTGAGTTGTACTAATCTCTATGTGACAAAAGTTTTATAAGCACTTTTGTAAAGTGTAATGCGATAACTTTATCTTTTACTCACTGTTATTAATGTTCCTAACTGTAGTGTATGATTTTTAATTAATAGAAGATTGATAAATTTCCTATATAAATGCTTTACTTCAATAATTAAAAGAATATCACAAGCGCTTATATTTTGAGGTCAGTTAATTATGAATTGTAGACCTCATTGTATGCTAGACTTTCAGAACCAAGTGAACATTCTCCAATAAAATCTATTCACTGGTTATTTAGGACATTAACCGCTTAATGAAGGAATGTAACTTCTTTTAAATTGATACTGCAGACAACACAGAGACAATTTATAGGTTTTGTGTGTAAAAATTCAGTAATAAAACATTGTTTAAGGAATATTCTTTGTAAATTTCTTTAATAATATCAAACCATCTCATCGGTTCACATCTGTTAATAAAATGCCTCCATTCCTTTACTGTGATCCTAAATGCCTTGTACATTAAAAATTATTATTATTGCCTTTACATTTAAAAAGTAGAGAAACTATTTTATCTCTCAAACAAGTAATTAACCTATTTCATTTTATGGTAATCTATTGATTATTTTATCTGATTATCAATTAATTATTCCTGCCATCAAAGTACCCTAATGATCGTCAGTGTGATTCTGAGTAGAGTATTTCCTGACATAATTGTTGCTGTTTAACTTAACTTTATTCATATTTATTTAATAAATTGTGTTCGTTTCAAAGCAAGATGTCAAAAAGCAATTTAGATCAGACTGTAATGTACAATACATAGCACCTAAATTGCTTAAAGTAAGTGTACAACTCTACCTGGCAACTCACTTCAGGTACCATTAGGCATTTAAGCCCATTAGGCAGGGCTTGAATGTCACAAGAGGTTTAGCAAAGCCCTCTTTCCTGTCAGTCTTAATTTTTACTCACTATGTGCGTTACAACACTAGGAATTCCTTAGCTTATTATTATTACCGTTATGACTAAGGCAGACCTAGGTTTTATGTTATGTTAAAAGTATTTGTGGTTTAATATTCAGTGTTTTGCTTTACTTTTTAAATAATATAGTTGTATTAATTCAGTTTGGAATTGTTTGATATTGTAATTACTTCTAGAAAGTATTTTTTGGATCAGTAACTGGAACTGTTTTGACTAAATTGTTTGATTGTATTCTCTATTATTTAACAATTTCAAATTAATTTATATTACAAGCAGAAGTCTAACAGTACATATCAATTCATCCATTATTTACCTATTTATATATCCAAATTCGTCTATGACTTTGCCCATACAAGTTTATGATCATATTTGCTGCTATAAAACCAAGCAGACGCCATATAACAAATATAAAGATTTACGACTTTGCTACGAACTTCTTGAATAATCCCAACCTAGAGCTCAAGCGACTTCAGTAACATTCAAAAGATTATTGCCGCGTACCACGGAATCATATCAAAGACGTAGTCTACAAACTTTCGAAGAAAACTAGCGAACTCCCTATACCTCGCATATTATTAGCAAATTCCTAATAAAACTTGGAAGTAGGTATTTGTTCGTATCAGGTCAAGGTTGCCGACGTTTGATTCACAATTTGCGTGTCTGTATAGCTAGTATTTCGATCCGTCTTGCATAATATCGGTAACACATTCCCGAACATCAGATATTCCGACGAGGTAGCCCTTTAGCATAGCATTAGCATGTATACGACGCGGGCAACCGATGTTCAGGTCATGAGACATTTGCCAAATCGGAGTATCTTTGCGGAAATCTAAATGTGCTCTGCTTTGTGACGTGTTTTATGTAGTTCTTCGTTTTTTGTCACATAATTATGCTCTTGGAAATGGTTGCTCATTCAATCGGTTTCTCATTTCGTGCAATGTATCAAAGATATGTTCTTAGTATCATGTATGATTCAAATAACGCTCCAACTTTATTAGCCGTTCAACTTGCGATGCGAAGCAGCGAGAGTCTCACAGTAATTGAATTCAATAATTTATGTCTTTTGACTTTTCATAACTTCCTCAGAACTTTTTCTCATACTGACTTAATAATGATTTATTAAACTTTGACTTGAACTCGACAGGAATAGAATTCAAGTAACAACTTCTTCAATAGAAAGTTTAAGTACTTAAATTTTAAAGCTCTATAGAAGCTAGAGTAGAATTTAAGTTTCAAATTAACTGGGACTAGAAATATTTGAAGCGGCAAATTTTCGTAGCAAAATCCTGGCGTAGGTAGGTAATATGCGGCGGTGTGACACTTTAGTAGAGCTGAGCCAAGATTCCTAGAGCTCTTCCACTGTATGCGACTTAGGGATTACCCGCTTAAGTACGAAACATGTCCCAAAGCTTAGGATTAATGTTCTTTAAGTCGAAGAGAGAAGTAATATTTTGCCTATTCGAGATAATTTGTGCCAGCTTATTTCGATAATTTGTTCATATCGAATCAAACTTTAAACGCCTATAGATCGTTTGGGAGCAAGTTTGTCCTAGTTGGAAACATTTCCTAGGTTACCGGTTTGTTCTGTTTGCCTTGCAAATGTCAGAGGTTGATCGGTAATAGCGATAATAGATGGAACTTTGCCGGCAGACTCGACACTCGGCTGTTTTTGTCGTTGCTCATTGTGTCGGTCGGTATATTGAAACAGCCATGAGTAAGTAGATCTAAAACACTCAGTTATAAAACACTTATTGCCAATATGTACGTTTTAAAAATAAGTTATTTGATGTTTTTCGAACAAAATAAAATTGAATTTGCAATTATTGATTAGCGTGTAAGCTTTGATACACAAAGCTTTTGTAGTGGTCCACAAATTATGGTTCATTAGAAAGTGTTAGTTAAAGAAGTCATTTTACAAGTTATAACCTACTAATATCGAAATCAAAGTGGCTCTTGTCAAAAGATTGGGCATTACAGTAATATCAATACTTTATCGCGAATAATCGAGATAGCTAAATTCAGATTTGAAATCTAACTTGGGATTTCCACTTCATATCATTTAGTAAGAGCTATATATCTTTGAATATTTTTGTCTATGCAAATTCAAAGACAATAAACAATGAGACATCATTATATAGTCACGTACGTTACCTTGTCGAACCTATGACGACAATTCAATTACTTTTAAATAAGACATGTTTTATTATACAAGCCCTTATTAGCAGTCTTCCTTGTACGCAGTTGTACCTTTAATCCGCATGAATTAACTGGACACGCTAGTATAAAGGAAACATATGTTCCACGAGTCTCAAAATGGCTTTAGCAGACAGTCCTGTTCAGAACTATACGTTAAGTAGATTATGTAGTGCCCGTACTTAGATATGAGCGGTCTAGGATCGATTTCATTACCTTGATGAATAATCTAGACGCATAAGCTAAGGTTCGTATTAATAACGTTGTTTGTTTTCTTAATATACTTAGCTAAAGTTAGAATCAATAAATCGTCCTTAAAAATAAATGGGTTGATGTTTTAAAGCTGACTTAGAAAGTACTTAGGTATCTTATTACAATCTCTCAGAGGAGGCCTTCTGAGAGGCCGTAGTCTCCCAGAAGTAGCTCAGAACATAGAATATTTCGTCCCAATAAGTATTAATTTAGCGCACTTTGTTTTGACGATTTCCATCATCGTAAAATGTTACAGTCTTCGTCGGAACAAAGCAATAAAAGTAACCTGAAACTTCGAACTTCGTTTACAAGATAACGGAAGCTATAGTATTTCATTACCTTTCCCATCATTATTGTTACTACGCTGTTTATTGGCTCGGGTTTAGTTCGCTAGTCGATAAAATGTAATTAGCAGTTATTTTACTAGTGAGAACCATTTTACAACTGTAATAATCTTTATCTGCCTCTTCTACAAATTCTAAAGTAATTCCTTCAGTACCTATGGTACTTTTAAACGCTGAATAGATTTAAGTTAGGTACTCATTATATGTTTGGTATGAAGATTATTCGAACATCGGAATTCCGGTAAGCATAATATAGAGTAGCGTTTGCTTTTTTACCTTAAAAAGGCGATAAATTCTATGTAGGTAACAAAAAACCGCGTAAAAATAATTTTAAATAAACAACAATCTGCTTGTAATCTTTAAAGATTAGCAGAGGATGGTAAAGTAAAGAAGTCGTTATTGGAGGCAAGAGGAATGGCGCGAAAAGCTTCCAATTTAGCGCTAATGCGGACTCGGGTTCGATCAATGGAGCACTTCTCTTTCAGCGCTAAAGCGATGAATGGCTCTGTATTCTTCCTTATCTCCTCTCCTGTAACGTTTCTATATTATGATCTTTTTACTTTATTATCACTATTTTTCTTAAAATTTCCTCCGAACTGAAACACCATAAGTTGTTTTCTTTCCTAAACGGTACTGTTTTGCTGAAAGCGCTTTTTTTCTCATTCATCCTATTCTAAGCTCTCTCCGAATTCAGTCTGAAAATAACGAGAATTTCTACAGAAAATGTGACGCAATATTCTTTGTTTTATTTAGTCGCGTTTATTATTAAGTTTCGTTGCTGCGGGGGTTTAATTCTGATAAATAAGTAATTCAGAAATGTCGAGTCTTATAATTATTTGTGGTTAATTCAATATCTCATTATTGGTAAGATAAATTTATTATTGTAAAGAGTTCGATTGAAAGGGTAAATGGAGGGAAGCGGCAATTACATTTGCCAGACGTGCATGCGGTAACGATTGTATTGATGCGTCGAGTGGCGGGTGCTGGGCGCACGGGAGAGGTGTATGAAAGGCCGGGGTGATGTGGGCGCCGCGTCTGACACAGTTCCGGGCGCCGGCGCGGCGAGTGGCCTGCAACCGTCCCGGCTACCCGGCCAGACGACACGCGCCCGCCCTGCCGAGCGCACCCGTCTCGCACCCTCGCCGCTCCCGACGACTCACGTAAACTGCTACGAATTTCCAACATCTTTCTACCTACCGAACATTGCTTTGGTCATTGTTCCGATACAATAGCTTGTGCGTAATTGCATTTCCGACGTTAGGAAGTTATTGAACCGATTGTAAACATTTCGGTGTCCGCGTAACGAGGTGACGAAAGTTCTCTGTTTGGACACTTCGTGGACAGTGAGAATTGAAATCGAAACCCCCGCTTTGGGGAGTGTTGTGTACTTTGAACTGTGTAAATTAGTTAAGTGATTCTAGTTGTATAGTTTTCGCTGAACTGTTTACCGTCTAGTGACTGTATCTGTATAGTTTAGGGTCGGTTAAAGTTAGTTGGCATTAGTTTTAATTTATTGACGCGCGTTCAAAAGGCGGCAAGCTGTATTCCTTCGAGAGCTTCAAGGTTTATGAGTACGATGAGTACAACGGACATGATGACGACGGATTCGGGACCGCCAAAAGAAGTAAGACCATTATTTTTAATACTAAAACATTATATTTTACTTTCAGAAAGTTTTTTTAAAGTTTGTTAGTTTGGGATTGTTGGTTGAACCTTCACAAAGACTAAATAATAAAGAAATCCAAGGTCTGGCGCCGTTGAATACGTATTGAACGCATCCTTTTGTATTAATTTGCATTTTCCATAAAGTAGTAATCTCATTGTGTGAAAGGCTGGTCGTGCCACCGCTTCGTCTCATGAAACTTTAATGTTATTGGACTACAATCGATTGGCCGTCGTATCGTGATGCATGTATTTATGACACACTTGTGTTTACTGTTATACCCGTCAGGTTATTCTCAAGTGTTCTTAAGACAGTTGTATTTTTGTTTGTTTGCTACCTGTCTTGTCGACTGAAGTCTGCATATTGATGCTTCATTGTTTCCAAGTAGCAGTTAATCTTGTAGTCTATATGTAACTAGGTAATACCTAGCAAATTAGGTAAAAGGTAAGCGAGAGGTAGAGAAAGGCCAAAATGTAAGAACTGGATTCATTGTGCGGTTAACTTACAGTAATCTTGTTTTTTTTTCCTTTACGGGTCGGGCAGGTTTTAAATAATGTAACGTCACACCAAAATTACATGGGACATGCCTAGTAAATGTAGGCTGGTGGCATTTTGTATGACTGTAGATGCAGCAAATTTTCCCCAGACCACTTTTAAAACATCTTTTTTTGCCTCTACCAACATAAAGCAATGTGAGGACTGTTATATATCAACAATAAAGTCATTCAAGTTATCTAAATACTCGTTAAAGATCATGAGCGCGTATGTACCCATACGTGGATTTAACTTGAAAGACATTCTAACAAAAGTAATATCAAGTTGCCAGAATCTTGTGATTACTTTTGCTGTCTTCTCCAAAAAGGAACCCGCGACTTGAAGTACTTCTGAAGGCTTCCATCATGAGTTTGTTAAGTAGGTGCTCGCGTTAAAGTTAACATTCGCGAATGCGTAAGGAACAAAGAACGCCGCTGACGCCGCTTTGTAGGAGATAGGGAGTTTCAGACAGATATTGTACGGCGGTTTTTGTAACTCCTGGAATAGACGTGTAGGGTAAATCCGCGACTGACGAAAAGTTGAAGTAGATCTAGTAATGTAGGGTGGAATTCATACTTCATGTAAAATCGTAGTTTTATAACTTTTATCCCCTCTTCATTATCGTTTTGAGCAGTATTATACGTCCCATGATTTAGCAAAAACTAAAATAAACTATCTGTAATGATTCTCTATAATAAATAACAATAATAAGTCTAGTCGTGCAGTGCGGAATTTCTATTTAACGATTAGGTACATGCTTAAATATAATGTATGCACAATTAATTAGCATTTTATTGGCATTTATTGGCACACAGCTACAATACGAATAGAACACGACACATAGTTTTTATTTATTATCTAACTATTACCGCATCATTCGATTTTATCGTTTAGAATAGGTACATACGAGTATTATATTTACTACGTGCGTAAACCTTTTTTTTTTAAATGGAATGTCTGGTTTGCCAGGAAATAGATAAGTGTGATTCTGATTCATTTCAGTTTACTAACAATTGTGCCTATATTTGATTGTGCCGACAACAACACTTATTTAAAAAAATATGATATTAGCGTTTAGTTTAATAAGTTGCAAAAGTTTTTTTTTATTGGAAATACATTGAATGTACGAGTACGTCATTAATTACATAATTATCTAAACAAGTTATTATTTTAGTAAAAAGTTGCTTCAGTCTGGTTTCACTGACGCAAACAAACACGTTAGATATCAATTGACCCGCAGCTAATCTTGTCATGATCGTGTGATCCCATCTGAATCAGATTTGCCCTTGTCTTTGTGCTAGAGTCTTGACAACTATATAATTGCTGTATAAGCAATTTCTCTACCTTCAATATTTAATAGTTAAAACTTCCGTACGTTCTTATATCGTGTAGATAAATGTACTCGTAAAACTTTATTTCTACTGCAAAATGAGTTCAGGCAGAAATTTCCTACTTTTTAATAACCTTAAGATGTCTATTTAATTTCCGCCTTAATGAGCGGAAGTTAGGTTCCATTTTTCCTAACTGTATTAAAGTTTATGTTTTATTAATTCTTAGGCACTTATTTTGTACTTAGATAAGATTTAATTACATTGTCTTAACTGCTGCAGACTGCTTTAATATTTTACTTACCTCGTTACTTAGTAAGCACACGCGAGTACAAATATTCAATTGTACCATTTGTACCTACTTTAGTAATTCTACAGAAAACATATCTTGTATTTTCATTTGGAATTGAATTGGTTATTCGTTACTTTTCACTAGAGATTCCTCTATTTGAAGTTCAGACGAATAACATGTTCATTTTATTGCCGACGCTCTTGTCCCAGTAGGACAAAACCCAATTTCATAGAGGAGACAATTTCAGTAGCGATGAATATTGGATTCTAGTCCGTCTAGACTCGCTCAGATAGCACTACAATAGAGGCTCGTTTGGATGCATTCTCGGGCGGTAGAGACGCAAGTGTGTAAGATTGTATGGAGCTGTACGGAGTCCGTCATCGCAGATAAGAGTAGGTGAACCGGTGAACGGGCGTTGGCTTGTTCGCTTGTCTGTCTCGCGGCCACCGCGGCCGGCCAGTCAAGCCCTGCGCGTCGCACCGGCACCACGATTGCGCACGCGACGATCGCCACTCATCACACCCATGTCTCTACTTTTCACTCACTATTACGGAAACTGTGCTCTTACCGACATCATAATACTTCAACACCGTTATCCGTGACTCCGAAAAGGCGAAAACAAATGTGTCCGTGATTGCAGTTTGTTCGGGCCGTGTTCAGTGTGTTGAACTTTTTTTTACAATTTATCTATGTGGGCTACGTGATAGTGTAGTGTTTTGTTTCCCTTTTTATCATTATTTCGCGGATACAGTCCGCTGGTATTCAGTTCTTAGAAGGCTCGTAATTGGTTTTGGTGAATGAGTCAGCTAACAGGCGTAGGAATCGTTAACTTTGTCAACGTGCTGCCCACGATTTCTGAAGGTAACTTGACACGTTATAATACTTTATTACTTATTTACTTTCATGTGTGTTCTATTTAGTTTGTGCCGAATTAAATATTGAGTATCTATAATATATGTTAGACACAAAATTCCCCTTCCTTTTATTGTAAATTGAACAAACTTTATTCAATACACGAGTCATGTCTTTTAAATTGTATGTGCCATTGTTTGAAGACAATTATCGCACAATATCAAATTATAAACTATTCTGTGTAGTACGTGAGGTTTCGATGGTCAGTTTACTAACACATCGGACCTGCACTTGCTGTGATTCAAAACAAGCTGTGTTTTATCTTGTTAGAACTACATATATTTACAATAAAAGTATTTAATAAAAAGTATTTTCTATTATACCTACTTCATTATGTAATGGAATATCATATATTAGTTGGTAGATTTGTTAATTTCATTATTGTTTATCGGAAAGACACATAAAGAAACAAATCATATAATATGTGTAACTAACTACCTAAGTAGTGCTATGTATTGATAAGATACGAAAGTAAATTACTGAAATCAAGCTCTTCGTTTACATATTCGAAACCTCAACAAAACAAGGCACATTTATTCAGCAGATTGCTATTACATCGTGGCCAGTTTTTATACAACATTTTTTATGTAAACTACTCGTTGTTTTCAAATTTAACGGTCTATGTTTAGATAATTCGAACGTCCGTCTTGTAAAGTGAGGTTTTTATATACTATGTAGGTTTTATTAACTAATTTTAAGATTTACATGAATAAACACACGTATAAGTATTTTAGAATGACTTCGTAGGTAGTGTTTAAGCTATTGCACTGTAGTGTTACTCATCTTGATTCGTGAAAGTTAGCTTTCTTTTTTGCAAACAACATTCATTCATTTTTGTTTTGACAGATGCCTTGTTGAGAATATAGTGCTATCAATTTATCTGTTCCCTTTGTTAATCCTTCGTCGGTATCCAAATAAATAACTTGTAGGATCCTCTACCTTCACATGAATTATTTATGTGAAAGGGACTCGAAGGAAAACTAAACTTTGGTAACTTTCGATTCTTTTAACTTTTAAGATGCTTTATCAATACTATCTCTGTAATCCTCTTACTAGTAATTTGGGGTTTTAAAATAAAGAAAGAAGTAAGAGGAGAGGTTAGTTCTCCAATTTGCAAATTATGGAAATTTCAATTCTGTCACTTAGGCTCATAAAAAAATCTTAACAAACCTTCTTTGTAAGAAACAATCGTTTTTAGATTCCCATTAAAATTGTTATTATCGTAGTAATAACACTGAACGTTACTTATCGGTCACTATACTCTATTCAGTTATCGGTTAATGATTTACGTGTTACCCTTCTATATTTAAAATGTACAAAACTTCTTTTTATACCAGCCCTTCAAATCACGCGGCCATGAATCCATCCGCCAGATCAGATGGCATTCGACTCAGGCGCAGGTGCGAAGTCAGTGCAGGCGCCAGGGTCAACGACCTCCCAACCAACGATTAATTCCTTGTTCTACCTACAGGATGTATTTAGTATTCTTTACTTGTGTATGTTTGGTTAAAGATTGATTTGTAGTTTCTTCAATGGCTCTTTTATATTTTATTTAATGCAGTAGAGTATCTCAAACTGCGTTAAAGTTTACATTTTAAAAGAGTAAAATACCTATGGTTGACTTTGGGGCATGCCTGGTTTCAGTTTATTCACTTTACTTGGTCACGTTTTATACATTTCCTGAAAATAAACACTCGGTTCATTAAAATTATTTCAAAAATGCCTCTATGTTATTAGTAGTTTAGAAGGCTTTAATATTTCTCGCTTGTTATTCCAACTGGAATGTAAAACGAGTGCGTGCGAGAAGGCGCGTTAATTACGTTTTACTGTTTCTGGTATATAATGCGATTTATTTCCACCAGCGACCACTGCGCTAGTTTTTATCGCCCTTAATGCTTGTCGACGGCTAATAAGCAGCCTTGTGGCATTCAACACGGGACAATCACCATCTGGCTCAGACTTGGAGCCAATCATCTCTTCACATAAGCTTTCATTCCTTGACAGACAGTAGACCGTACTGAAATTGTATGCAAATTGCCTTAACCGCCCTAATAACGCATACATTTGAATACGTTACCGTTTACAATAGCCGATAACACGATTATGACATCCAGGAAATAAACTGTATCTTGTTTTCAGAATATAGTTCGATAAATTCTGTATCAATGTTCCATAATGTGCGATGTGGTATCAGTTTATTGTCGATTAAATGCCCGCTCATTTAAACGCCTTTGAGAACAAACACATGCACCTGTACAATTACTGGACCTTGGAAGAGCCCGGTTGATAGAATGACGTACTGACACGACCAACTAGGAAGTTGTTTAGAGCAATTATAGGCAATTTCTTACCGGCAAAAACTCATGCAGTCCAACGGAATCTTCGTATCTACAGTTGTATAATATTAATGACCTACCTGTGTTTACTAAGCTGCTTTTAAATGCACCTGGGCTCCAAGTCTCTTGCGTCAAAGATTGTTTGCTTATCTATCCGTTTAAGTCAAGTGGGAGGCCTGTTGTGTAGGCGGCTTTGTCTTGTCAAACAAAAATATATTAGAGATGTTTGACTGTTCTTCATGTTCCCTTCAAGTTTGTATCCGGCGGGATGTAGCTGCTGATTGTGGTATCGATTAGTTTAATGTGTACAAGTACATGTAGAGACGTAGTGCTGAGTGAGCTATTGAACGTTTCCAACTTCATTCCATTACGTTCAGCCGATCCAATCCAACCACAGCTTTACGTGGCTTACCTAAAGTTGGGTCGAATGGGAGCACGCTCTTGTTTTATTTGGTTTAGGAGATTTCAGACCAAGTACATAGGTATTCGTGGAATGCACTACCGAGCCTTTGGCACGTGGTTTCGCAATTATAACTTACTCATCTATCTACTACGAAACCGCATTTACCAACTAATTTGATACTCTAACGAGATTGAGAAAGTTATTCCTTTGTGGCTGAAAGTCAAATTTGCTCGGAGACTGGAACTAACGCAAGCGGCTTATAATCCGTCTATGAATAATATGGCAGTTCCAAAATCTATTATACTAACATCGAGCGCCGTGGAGGGAACGCTTGGTTGCACATATGGCTGTGAAGTAGCCACGCCTCGACAAGCGCGCTGGCGACTCCAAATGATATGGAACCATTGTATCGTTGATTCTGATTCGCTGTATACATCTACTTATATCAAGTTATGAAGGCAAGAGAACAAGCGTTCGTATTCAAACTATAAAGTACGCGTAGCCACATTATGTTCAGATAATCATGATTTGTGTTTTATGCACTTGCAAGATGTTTAACTAAATGACAAATCGACGATGAAGGTCGAATACCTCCTAAGTAACAAAAATCAAATTTTACAGGAGGCGAAAAAAACGTTATAATTCTTTTTGTACCTTTTTTATGAAAATGTGTTCTATTGCAAATTGTTATTAAATGGGGCTGCGAAATTGTTACTAGCATTGATTTTACGTACAGACCAGTGGTTTAAAAGTTAAGTGTTAGTTAGGAAGTTTTAACGTCACTTATGTCCATGTCACACTTGTTTTGATATAGTTAGGAGGTATTTTTTTATAAATTTAATAGGAAATAATAACGAAAATCTTTATTAGATAACCCAAAAAATACGTCTCTTGCTCTGTACTTCTATATTGAAACTATATTGAAACTTATTTATATCTAAGCTTCACAAAAAATCACGTAAAATTAGTTTATGGAACGATCTGGATTAAGCGAATCCGCAACCGTTCTCCGACAGCCAGATCGCCGATGCGACACATTTATTGTTATTAGATTAGACCACAGACTAGACTTAACAGACTCACTTTCTTACTTTCTGACTACTTTCTTGGTTATTTGATAAAGATTTTCGTAATTATTTTCTATTTTTTTATAAAGTAATACCTCTTAACTTCATCAAAATAAGTTTGACATAGACACAAAGTGAAACGAATAACTCCTAACTAACACTAACAGATGATAGAGATAGGAGGTATTGGCACAGTATTGGCAGAAAAATTTGCTCGAAAGTAACTTAGGAGATATTCATATTGTAAGTTAGAATGTATTCGCAGCATTTCAGGCTAAAACGCGCAAATTGTGATTTTAGGAGGTATTCTCATTATGAATTTGTGCCGTTATTTATTACAAAATCTCTTCGGTGTTTTTGCCAGTCGGTGCAAAATTGAATTCTAAGTACAGTGGTATAGATAACTCATTTTGGCCCCGGGTGTCAGTTAGGAGGTATTCGACCTTCATCGTCGAAATGTAATACACAGTGTGAATAGAACTGCATTTTATGAGTAGAATTTAAAATGAACTGTTCAAACATATACAGGATATATTTCTTGTGGTTTTAATTTGCAAAGCTCATCAAAACGAAGCGTCCTTTTATCGCCATATCGCTTAAACCACAATCAACTCAACAATGAACGATTCATTATAATAATTTCGCTCGCGTGGTAATTACAATCTTAAGTAACGACTCGGCCTATAAGCAAAACACGCATGTTGTCTCGCTTTCTTGACTCACGTGAAACTTGTTCATCTCTTTATTTTTTTTTCCACCATTTTAACACTATCTGCATTGCTATCATCGAATACCTTTTTCAACAGAACTCGATTCTAGGAAATAATAAATCCTCTCGAATACGTGCAGCCTAGTTAAATCGACCAAAAATGGTTAGTGCAACTTTAGCAATGACAACCGCATAGATACTCTATGTTGCAATTGATATATTCTGGGTTATAGATGGTCGATCTTTGACTTACAAACGGTAAAGAGATCGAAATCTGCATCTATTTTAAACGCACAATGTTATAAATGCTACTGAATATTTCAGTTAACCTTTGTATTAGATTGTGTTGTGGTTTCCCGACGCAGTGTCACCTTCGGAGTTATTGTGAGCTAGAAATCTCAACAATCGGTACCACTTTGTGGAGTGGCACAACGGGTTAAATCCGCATTTACATTACAATTGTCTGCTTTGTGCGCAGGGTCACGGGTTCGAGGTCACGACTCGTGCACTCGGCACCGGCATCGGCTGCGACAACGGCAATCAGTTGCCTCAATGAACGGTTGTTACTTTTTGACCTGTCTCAAACAACACTGTGCTGCCTGTTCCATATTTTGATGAAGGGGCTTTGACTGTTCGACCAGACACTCGCTTGTTATAAGATGAACTTGACTCTGAACTTGATTAAACTTTCCTTTGTGTTAATGCTTAAGCCAGAGATTATTGTGGCGCCAGAAACTTCTATCTTATATCCAGGATGTCGTCTATTAACTTAACTACATTACTCACTTCAACATTTTATGATGTGCACTTGATACCTCGTTTAAAGCAGTTCTTCGAATTTTATAGGCTCTTGCAGAACTAAACGGTTGATCCTGATACCGTTTTCCAGCCATTGTCACACCATGAAAGGTAGCGAATTACTCGGTCTTTGACCATATTATACCTACGCGTAATTCCATCTACATTCTTATCACATCTAGTAAACCAGTCGATGTAAATGGAAACACCTGCAGCGCAATCAAAAATTAAAATTGAATCCAATTATTATTCAGCGGGTGTCTTGAAAGAGTCTGGTGTTCATTTTCTTTCTTTCCTCTCTTTATTGTTATAACCGTGGAATGAGACAGTTGTCCTGCGTGGGCAGGTCACCTTGTCCTGAAAACTATGAATGACAATTATTTCAAAACAGTACAGTAACCTTGGAAATTCAGTATGCTTATTTTTTCAGATAACCGTTAAAGATCCGTTTATTTGCACAATGTGATGTGTTCTGCTTTAGTTTTGGAGAGCGATATTGTGTAGCCTCGTTTAAGTTCATTGTTGTATTCAATTTGTTAACAATACAACTGAAAAATAAGTTATTTAAAAATATTGTATCTTTACAAGATAAATACCAAACTAAATGTTCCATATCGTCCTTATAACAACATAATATTGCATTGTACCCATACGACTATTTGTTTACTTACTGTATCGTAAAAAATAACTTGCCTTTCCCCATCTCAAATATAACTAAGGTTAAATGTCGGCGTCAAAGTGTGAATGTACATAATTAATTCTATTGTAAATAACCTCGTTTGAGAGTAATCTTAATTAGACCTTGATATGATAAGTATGTCGTTTAAGTCATTAAAAATAATCATGAACTCGTTTAGATAATTATTGAGTGTACTGAATAATTCCCAGTACTTTTGGCGATAAAATGGAAATAACAATATTATCTTTACATACACCACAGCATTTTCAATACTTATTTATATTAAAACTGTGTAACCGTAATAGACATTTGCAAATAGATTTGCATTAACACAAGAATCATCAATCTACAAAATGACGTAAGTATTGAGTCATGAATCACAAATCAATACTTGAATTGAGGATTCCTTACTGGTGACTCAGTAATTTGAACTGATCGCTTAATTCTATCGTTTTAACAGAATTCCTAATGTGATCGAGGAAATAGAACATACTCGTTGTTATCTATTTTCTTCATAGTTTCATTGCGTGATTCATAGATTGATATTTATCTATTTTTATCCATCTGTTGTTTATACCTATTTGCGTTTACTATATGACGTAAATAGTTATATTAGTATAACAACACTTAAAAGGTAAAATATTATTTTATAGTATGCAGTTGTAGGCTGTTAAAATCAGTAACATTGTTACGTATGATATTAGTAGTTAGCAACGACACACGCTTCTCACGTTGAAAAATACCAAGATGAAGTCATAATTTAAGTGTCCTTTGCTTGTTTTGAATATAACCTCAAAATATTTCTCACAGTCTCCCCAAACAGTACGCAATGATTTATATTCTATTGTTAATGTCCTCCATTAAGTGAGTTCATAGTTAGGAAGCTTCACGCGGTTTGCTCCTGAGGAATGCACGAAAGTGAGTTAGTTGTGTTGTGGGCGGTGTTGGCGCCGAATCACCTCCTGGGTAGTTGCATCAGTGCAGGCGTTACTTCTGTCAACGAATGCACCTCTGACGTAACCCTCAACTTACGCACCATTCAAAACATGATTAATCGTACCGTCTACAACGGGCAGTCTCAGTTACGAAACAAAGCAAACCATTCTAAACCAAGAGAATCAACACAATTCAGCGCTTTAAAACTCTATCCTTCGAATCACGGAGTTCATTGTAAACTTTCCCGTCTAGTCGTAAAAATCTTTGAAACTGCCATTGCTTCAAATCAAATAAAGACTTTCAAAGTTTTTATGGAGCAGTTACAGTACTGAGTGGATTGGTCGGTTTTGTCGCTATTTCGATTATTGGGTTTCGTTCGTTCTAATGGTTATTGGTGCGAGTGATATTGTATACAAATGCAGCAGTTTGTTTTGTTGCGGTTAGCGCAATTGTGGTCGGTGGGTGGAATGGTATGCCGGGTGAGGTGTTACGCTGCGTTCGGTCGGTCGTCGCGACGACACGCTCGCGGCAAGGTCGACGAACGACTTTCGCACGTTCGGCCCCCGACTCTAACCCGGTGGGACCCGGTTTTTACACAATACTTGTTACATATACTAAAGCTAGCTGCATTTATCCATAATTAATCTATCAATCTCAGTCTGTATAGTTGGTGTGGGAAGATATACGGCTGATATTTAAAAGTGGATTAATAGAGTGTTTTTTATCAAACTTTGCACGTTTCAAAAGAAGATATTGATAGAAATTCCATTATCAGTTCTTACATGAAAGCTAAAGTTAAACAATTGCTCATCAGACCACACAATGTCAATATTTTTATCAATTCCCAAACCGTTGGACCGTGGGTGTCGCCGGTATTACAAGATTTTGTATCATTTTCCTCATGTTTGCAATGTAAGTCAATACGTATAAAAGCGTCATGCTCAGGGTCTTAGTGTAGGTGTGTTTTTATCTCGGAGCGCCCACGTCGAGACTATTGTGTCAAAAACTTCACTTCTCCTCACCTTTTATGGCTTTATTAATTCAATGAACGTGTCGACACAATTACTCTTCTATTTGACACCGCTTCTATTTTTAAATAAACAGTATTAAGTATATTATTTCCTAATGATATTTAAACGTACCAAAGTGGATCCTCGTCCATAAATACTTTTCCATTTTGAAGCGAACGCCAATAGCGTTCCATTCAACCGAAAATCGGCTTTTCCTATTATGAGTTTTCCTTTCAGTCTGGTCGGGGAAATTGCTTCTATTCGTCTGTGTTGTGATTGTGATATTTGTCGCAATTGCAGTCTCGAGGCGTTGACGCGGCGTGGGCGTCTGGAACGAGCTCATTGGACAATCCCGGTGCGACACTGGCATGCGGAAATGTTTTCCATTTTATATCTTCATAAACTCTGGCCTCATTTAACGTTTAATCTTCACAGATTCACACAAATAAATAGTCTGTTTCGCCCTTTCATATTCTACAAGTCGAAAGAATTCGAATATATTTTTAACGACCGATTCTGGTATCGTATTCTTTGCTTTTTATTGCTTTCGTGAGCTAAGTTGCGGCTCATTAAACGCGAAGAGCCACTGTTTAATGAAGAAGTCTTCGTTTCAAAATATTCATGTATAGAATTAGGTCAATCGATAGAATCCTGTTAAACGAGGATACCTTTAGGAGTACGGTGAATTTAACATTGCTTCTACTGGCATACCTGCTATGCCAAAGGGATGAATGGCTTTGACCTAATTCTATATTCTTAGGTTTATTTGGCGAGGGAAGCCACCAACGCGTTGAAAAGATTTATGAATCGTAAATTCTTATATAAACTACTTTACCAAACCGTTTTGTGAGCTTTACATCATTAATAACGGATAACCGAGGAATTGGCAGCTGAAACGATCGACTTAAGTGAGATACGATATTGAGATAAAGGGGCGATCTTTAGGGACGACTGTGCTATGGTATCCCTGTTTGCATAATTGATCTACGAGCGAAGTCGTACACATGCCTACATTATAACCTGACGTTTGTCCCATGCACCGCTAAACACGAGTTGGTAAATAGTCGGGTTTCCCATCACCAATATCAATAAGGTAGTGTAGATATACGGTCTCACTTCCTCTTTCGTTATGTACATTGAATTAGTTGCGTCTTGAAATTAAAGTACTTAAATATTAAATTCCAAACAAAGAATTAAATTAAATGTTTAATTTGCTAAGAGCTGTTTTCGTTGTTTTATTATCTGAAATTACATGATTATGAGATATGATAATGAAAGAATTACGTGTAATTATTGACTTTCCGAATGTTGGCACGTAGCCAAGTCACGTTACCATTTAGCCGTGTAAGTAATTGTAGTATCTGCCTTTTATGTAATGTAATATAAACTGTCCTTACGTAATGTGTACAATACATGAACTGTCGCTTTTCAGATTAGATAGCGTTGACGGTTTGTGTGTTTGTCCATGGTGGCCGTGTTTGAGTAGGCTCACGGCTGTTAGCTGGCGCCGGCTGACAAATCCACTCGCATATTCAACTTTATCACATTGGTAATAGGATTGCGAACGTGATACACGATACAGTAATCTATATCGTCGTGGGACAGGTAAAACTTGTGTCCCACATCCGCAAACATCGGTACTGTAATGAATTTATTCAATTACAAGTTCTCGTAGCCACCCTTTGCGTGAGCGCGGAAGATTAATCTAACGGCAAACTCAACTCTGCTATACTCTGTTATACTCCACCAATTTTGTGGCACTATACGTTTTATATCAAATGAGAAAATATAAAATTATTTGGACTAGGTACTTAAATTTGTCGATTTTAATTAAATCTTAGCAAAGCTATCGGAGAGATCGTGAATTTGGTTGTTAATGTCGGTTCTTTGTAGGTCAGTGCAATCAGATTGGATGCAGTTCCGAGTAAGATGGCCGTGGGAGGTAATGCGGACTGCAGATCCTTTTGTTGGGAACTCTGCCAAGAGGCCACGGAAAGCACAATTTGAAATACTATATCAACTCCGACCGTGGGATAAATGAAGCGTTTTTAAATGAATGAACTAATGCAGCAGAATACAAATCTGATCGTAAAAAATATGATTGATTTCCTCGATGCGTCGTATTTTGATGACGCGTCACTTATATAACTCAAATTGAAATATAGAGGCTTTCTTTACTTGAAATCTTTATATGTATCGTGATTTATTTTGTTAGTTTAAAGATGTTACTCGCTGGTTAGAATGAAGTATATGGAGTATGGGTAATTTATGAATAAGATACCTAATTTAAGTGTTGTTTGACAGTGTAATATCCGAGCTCCTTAACTTCAGATCACTGCCTCCCATGCGTGCCTTTCCTTAGCCATAAAATGTCAACACATGAATGTGAGGCCATAATGTAAAATAGAGAATAGTGGTGTAAAATCTGAACATTAATTTAAAAGTAATAAACCAGAAGCCATCGCGTAAATTACTATTTTACGGCGTAATCTCTGCGAACCTAAGGTTCGAGTTACGATATTTAAGTCGAAGCTGAATTTTTATTGGAAACCGGCTGATTATACTAATGGATGTGTCTAGACTCAACGACTGCAGGGGCAAATGAAAACAACTATTACCTAGCCTATCTGTGTTTAACGTGATTACCATGGACGTGGCTGCGCCTTTAACTGTCTTAGGTATGTAGTTGTGTCGTTGAAAATTATATTCCTTGAATCTTAAATGGCTATTATTTTTATGTGTCTTAATATTATTAGCAATGATGATGAAGACAAGATACCCTTTAGATGTTCTAAACGATTAACATCAAACATATGACTTTCTATTTCTGTTCCAATACGCTCTACTTTCTTTGAATCGCGTTTGAAGCGCCTATCGTTTTCGCTTGATAGCTCTTTAGCCCTTGATGTGTATCCGATTTGAAAGGAGTGAATAAAGCGGGATATTTGGAAACTTCAGCAAGCTTCGATTCCGTAAACAGTAGATAAATCGGACTGTTTTTGCCTCTGACTTGTTTGCATTCCGGCGTTGGCGATTGGATGATTTTCCACACGGAGTACCCACTCCCGGTTCAATGGCTACTGCTTAGTTAGTCACGTTCGCGTTAATTGCTTCGGTTATAAACTCCCTATTTACATTTCCAATGATTCCGTTGTTTCTTAAGTCTTATTTGGGCTCGAGTGTTTGTTAGGAATTCCATAAATGTTTGTTTTTAATGAGAGTGAAATATCAGGAATGTTTTTTTTTTGTTGTAAGTGATTGAAAGAAAAATGTTTTGTAATCGGAGGTGTTTAGGTCATTTCACTTTTGTCAATAATATCATCGATGTACAACAGAACATATTTACAGCAAAAATATCGATTATTTCATTAAACCCTAATACATTAGCACAAAACAATTCAAAGAAACAAGAATGTTTAGTCTTAACAGTATTATGATTCCAAATCCGTTCTTAATCCAAACAATTAACTAATCAAACAGCTCTAATTCAATCCTAAGTAATATCGAGAAACCGATATTTCAGTCGAATTTGAACGTGAATTCTCGAGAACCACGCGATCACCTTTTTGTACAGGCTGTTGTTTTATTAGATCTTGTCTAGACACTCACACCTGATGACTAGTTGCTATTGAAAAGATACTACCGAATTCTCTAACAATCAATTGTTTTGCTTCCTTTAAAAAATAACAAACAAACATTACGCATAGTTTTAGTCTCGGGAGAACTGTCATTTTTTCTAGTCTTTTACGGAGTTCCTTTTTTGAAAGTTAATTTTATCATAACTTTGATATTCAGCTCCAAAATAGATAAGTAAATTAGTAGGGAAGGCAGACGATTTGGATAGGAATCCGATTCTTAAAAATATTTTCACTTTTAATTACACCGGTAAGTAAAATCGATTTTAGATCTGTAACAAAACAACACCTTATTTAGAGGGTGTTGGCGTGACTGCGACTTATAACTCTTGTAATTAATTGCCATATTCGCCGCAACACTTGTTACTTCCCGTTACGCCACTAGGGACGCTGATTACTTACTTATGAAGGTGTTTAAAGGCTTCTTGAATTTGTTATAGAGCTACGGTAATCTTTGGTAGTTTACTCTATTTAATTAATCTTTTGAAATTGCTGGAGGCTGCTATTTCAACACTACACACACGACTACACTCCAGCAATCCTAAAATGTAGTTTGTTTAGTTAACTTATAAAATTAACACTAGGGATTTTTCTTTGTTTTAATTACAAATTCCTACTAATGACTATTTTATTATTATCTTTTAATTGCTCTAGCTCCATTCGCAATTTAAATTCCAATTGAAAATAAAATCGTAATTTATTATCGAAATCAAATAGGCATAAATTAATTTTATGTAATAAATGAGTCATACACAGAATTAGGTTCAAAATTGTCTTTCCTGTTCCTGATGATTAAGGATACTGGAGCATCTAATCCTCAAAATGTTTATACAGGCCAAAACTACATCGGGCACAGATTATGTGGATATGCATTAAGTTGAGAAATTAGCTTCCAGTGTCCTTAATTTTCGGGAACAGGAGAGACATTTTTTGTTTTTTATGCCTGTATGACCCAAATATAAAAGGAATAAACTCGAGCTGCGATTTTCTGGGTCTCGGCCTTTATCGTTTGTTCCTAAAGGGTTTAATTTTATAATCCGATTAAGTTGAGAATTTCCATTTGTTACTTTTATTACTTAACAAGCATTTGCACGAAGAAGGTTTATGATTTCGTTTGCAGTTGACACGAAGAAATATAAATTATACCTCTATTTAGACTTTTATGTTAATCCTTTAGATAAAAATGTACGGGCCAAATTAATCATTTCCTACTTTTTTATATTTAGTTGTTTGCTTTATGTATTGTATATTTAACTTAATATATGTTGTTTTGTTTACAGGCGTGACAATGAGAGAGAAAAGGGGCGGTGCTATGAGCAAAATGCAAAAGCTTAGAAAGCGGCTGTCCCTTAGCTTCGGTAGATTATGTGAGTATTAGCGCATCCTAATATAATATTATAAATGTCAATGTTTGTACCGATGGATGGATGGATGTTTGTTACTTCATCTCATTACGTAAAAACCACTGAACAGATATAAATGAAATTTTATAATAACTTAGCTTGAACATCAGAATAACACATAGGCTATAGAATTTGTAGATATTTCGTGTTTTTTCAAAGATATGACGATAAATGCGTACGAAGTAGCGGGTAGCCTCTAGTATATCTATAAATAGCATGCATATTGTATTGTAGAACATTTATTTATACGAAAACCAGAGATAGCTATATTCAAGTATTTAAAAAATGCTAGATGAAGTAACGCTTCCCAAGTAAAACAAATCTGGGTTTTTTATCGTCATTAGGTTTGTCCATAGTCATATGACTCCAATTAGCGTAGTCATAATTCGAATATTACCACTAAGCTTCATATTTTAAAGTTAAATAATGATAAATAATATTATTAACACCCATCTTATGTGTAAATCTTATATACCGGGTAACGTAGGTAAATAAGGCACTTCATCAGTAGGTAGGATTTTATTCAGAAAACCTTGCCAAGAAATACTAAAAAATAATAATAATCTTGCAAAGTGTATACTGGGACTCCATAAATTTAAAATGATAGATATTTAAAAGAATGGCTGGTTTTTTATACCTATGCACGTTTACATACAACATCGACCTTTTATAAAATACACAGGCATGTATCGAGTTCCTGCTTTTTGTAATCCGATATAACCCAATAAGGTTTATCTAGACTTAAAGTGCACTGTCTTTGAACATACAGCACATAAATACTAGTCTTTTACAAAGAATACTACTCGATCAAAACTCCTTACAAAAGAAAATATTGAATTTCGAACCGTTAAAGTAACGTCTTTTTTTAAATTTTCTTAATTAAACAAGTGCATTGTTTAATTGCAAACAATGCATTAATGAGATTGATGTAAGTACGTACTTATCTCGTCGTAGAGGGAATATTATATTATACCTTGTATTTATAACGTAGCTTGTTTACGAGGCGCTATTAATTATCGTATGTCGGATATTGTTTGGTTACAAAAAGTGCTATATTCACAAGATTTTATCGACCATGAGTCACCTTAGTGTTTTGTTTTGAAGCGTACGATATTGGCTCTCGACTTTGATGTATGAAGTAGGTACGTAAACAAATAATTTTGCTTCATCGAATTTTATGTTATAAAATTTTACGCGAATAGGTATAGCGAATAAATTATTGAAACCAGACGAATGAAAAATATTGTGCCTAGAATATAAAGAAAAAAATATTACCTACAGTTTAGCAAACGTGACGGGTTTTTATATTTTATACCCTCCTTTTAGCTTCTTAGAAGACAAGACAGATATAGATGTATTTTTAGAAAAAAGTAATTGAAATAATATTTACTTTATATGATGGTTTTATGAAGAATCTCATAAATCGAAGCACATTTTTCCCAGAATTCATTCTGACATACTTAATTTAAAACATAATTAAAGTATCTTTATTATACTTCGATATTAACACCCTATTTACAGAACGTAACTGTAAACAATATTCATTCCAACAAAATTTATAATGACTTACTTAATTAATCTCTTTCAATTATTCAAAATTGGAATTCCACGAATTACAGTTTCATGAAATTTCGATTTGTTTATAAATAACGTTTTAACAGCAATTTCCTGTTATTTCGTCGAAAACCTTTTGTGGTGGCACGGTCTCCCCACTTCCGCAATCGATGGGGGTTTGCCTCAAGGGCCACTCGCCCCTGAGGCCTCCAAACATCTCTATCTAAGAAAAACCATTAGGAAACTACGTTATAGCGTTACACATCTATACTACGCCAAATACACAAGTCTCATTTGGGAAATGCACCTTTCCCGAACTTAAGTGATTCTAAATCGCCCTTCTTGCTCTGTGGGAATACCTTTCTATTGCTTAGGAAACAACTTAATATTAGTTATATCGTTTCTTTTCAACAATTTTACAGATTAACTACGTTTACTATTAGATAAGTATTAAGGCCAGCTTTACCTTCATGTAATGTTTCAGACTATTAAATGACTATTTAAGCACATTAGAAGCTATCTATGAACTCGCTTTGTAAGCTAAGTAATGTTAAGTGTCTCCGATGTCAAATCATAGCTATGATTAAGTCGCTAATGGCCAAACTTATGGCTGCAATACTCAATTACGTTGCCATTGATATACACGTGTGTGGTACCTTGATGAAGCATAGTGTGATCCTAATGTAGTTTACCTATGATAGAAAAGACAACAAATGATATAGGTAAAAACCACAATTTATTCAGGTAAAGGCAGTGCCGTAAAAAATATGACATTTGAGTTGTACTGTACAATCATGCAATTCGATCACATTTAACTACGTTAGAGGCATTTCTTCAAAAATGAGAAAACATTTCATTGTAATAGAAATGCATTATTACGCAATTCTCTCAAGTAGCTGAAACCACGTGAAACATAACTCCTAACTAAAACGACGTGAGGAAAATTAAATTAATGAAGAAGGGAATACCCCAATAAATCATCAAGTCGTGTTTACGAGCGTTTAAAATAACTTCCCTAATGCGGCGGGCAGTAAAACTTGTGTGTCTTTTGATAAGTGACATTGAAACGTTGTTGTGTAAATTGAGATAACTTCACTAAGGTTAAGAGAAACCTAATATGTTACTTCATCACTTGCATTAATGTAGAAATTGTGCCAATTTTTTCGATAGTTCAATATATGTTATACTTACTCGTAAAAGAAAATGTATTTACTTAGTTATAATTTTTTTTTGTCCTTCGTCCAAATTACCTACGACAATATTTTTTTAAACTTGATGTTCGTACTGCACATCGTCGTTTTGAACTAAAAGTTTACATTGCTCGGCAATAATCTTCCACCATCACAGGTGCTTTTCACGAAGTTTCCTACACGCGTACGTAGCCTGTACAACTTTTCCGTTTCGTGACGTTTCTCAGTATAAGCCAAGACATGTGCACTTAACCTAATAGCTTTGATAAATGTAATGCTTGTGTCACTCCTCTAATGGCTCGCTTGATAAACTGTGAAAGGAAATTAGATCCAAGACTATGAGTTATCTAGGTTAGTACAAGTGACTGGAATTCTAACCTACATAATAGTGTCGATTCTGCCAGTTTCAGTCAGACTAAAATTGGACTTGGCAGCTCTTGGAATAGCGTCTTCCGTTTTTATTCTGCGACGAAAGAATGGGCATGTGCTTCAGTACCTATTTACTAGTACACGTTTTTTTCCTATTTTTGTCTTCCAAGAACTATAAGAGTGTTCTTTGATTGGCAAATTGTGCGTATCTCAAGCCCAATGCTATTCATGTTCAACCAATCACTGCGTTAAACACAAAAAAACATCTACGCTAATGTCTCCATTCTCCATGTCACCAAAAACGTCACTTTTGCGTAGATATAATAAATAAACCGTTGCTTTGCCGCTTTTTATAACCTCATTCCTTAAACGCTAATGTAAACACCTCGAAACCTCGTACACTTTACATTGATGGATGACTTGTGATATAAGTATTTTATCCATGTTGCTATGCGTAAGTAGGTTAGATTGTACAAATACAAATCAAATACACTATGTATATGTGAGGTGATTAGCCTCGCCCGATGAACTGTATCATTATTAGTCGCGCGATACGGCTGACTGACCTATGCCGGTAGAGGAAGCCAAATCCATTCAAACTATCGAAGTACGAACGCACGCGCTATTTGTTTTGAGGCACATTGCGCTTTATATGAAACTATGAAAGATAGACAAGTTCTTGTATTAAATGTTTATTAGAACTAGGGTTGTAAAGGGCTCTCCTAAAAACAACCTGAGTCTCGAGATAGCCAGTGACAGATGTGTAGCATTAAGTTTAGGTCTGTGACTTAAAGTTTTGTTCAAAACTTCTTTTGTTTGATTTTTATGATCGGATTTTATTTCCAAGAAGGTTCAAGACTAGCACATGTCGCAGCATTTTAAAAATAGCAACCATATAATAATTCTTGTTTATACACTACGTTGTAAATGTCCGTAGTAAAAATAGCCAACAAAATAAAAGTCTTGGTCATTGTTACAAACTTAGGCTATTCAGCTCGGAAACAATACAATAATTAGTTCGCAGCGAAGAGATCACAAAGCAACAGATGAATCTCTTTAATGTCCGCTGTTGTCACAGCAATTGCTTTCAAATGGTGCTATTACAAGCAACTGTTCACACTGTGCAAAAACTAATCTGGTTTATTTGCCACATATACGTTTTCCTTGTGTTTTCAGACACTGCATGTGCATGAAAATTCAAATCTAAAAATAATACCGCATTGTTTCTCATTTGATTTTGTAATAAAGATTAATTAAAGTTTCCCTATATTAGTAATTAATAAATACATTGACGTAGATACAGAACATCATAAACAAACAAAGGACAATGCACTGCAAAACAAACGTTGTTACGTATATTCCCATAAGAATAGCAACAGATACCAACAGATAAAGTAAAGGTAATTAATGCTCAGTGCATGTGCACTAACATAAAAGTGACGCGAACCGTATGAACATCACGAAAAGTTACATAAGCATGGTAATACCACAATCGCAGGTAGGTACTGAGTTTTGTTTGTACAACACCGAATCCACACAGAGTAACATTTATGAATGCTTGAAATTACATTCAGAAACACAAGATTAATGCAAAACAATGAGTACCCGACGGAAGTGCCTACCGAGTGGGAGTGACCTTCGAGACATGAGTCAGTGGATCTCAACGTAATATCTCCGTTTATGGCACCTTCTGCGGACTCATTACAGCCTGGTCATTCATAATCATTAGCCGTCTGATTAAAACTACAATATACCGGCCTATGATTCACGTTTTTATTGTTACGGGCTTCTTCCTATGACAGCTTTAGTATCTTGGTATTTAATTTATCATTAAACAACGATAACGCTTTAGAAGTTTTGTATGTCGGAATCATTTATTGGTTTATTTTATATCGTCTTGTGTAATGATTAGAGTTACTTTGTAGTTATTATGATATGATTTCAAAATAATAATACCAATTTTTCTGTCAATATTGTCATCATCTTTCCTTAAGGAATTCTTGGAACTAATCTCGTATTCTTATCCAGTCTTACATTCTCTTTGATTGACAATACGTATATTCTTCGCCACACTAAAACATGCTATAAAAAGTGTTGTTTCCCTCGCTTGATTAAGTCTGCGGACACGCGTCATGGGGCTCAATATTACCATTATCTCTCCGTTGATTGATAGCAGACTTCCGCAAGGGCCCAGATAATAGTTATTTGCCCTACGTGGTTCTCGAATTCTCGCCTTCGTAATAGTTTATTCTGTGATTTTTATGGTATGTATACAGTTTCTTGCCCATATTCCTGAGTATATTATCCTTTACATGTGTCATTAAATAGATAAGATTATTTATTATTCTTTTCATTGTATTGGATAAATCCACGTTTTGTTTACTTCCCTAAAGAGGATATCTGTTTTACCGTGTATAACATGTACTAAAATGTACTAAAACGTTTACTAGAAATACTAAAACTTGTTACTCAGAACCGAGATTTAATACATTTTGCATTCGCTTTTCATCTGGCAGCCTTCGGGCTTTAAATTTAAAAGGAAGACATTTTGTCTGTGTTGTAATTTCGCTTTTCGTTATTATATCACAATGTGGTGGTGGTATGTCGAGTCACTCGACCGCACAGCAACGTTGTGTATTGTTTCCCTGCATCACAGCCATGGAGCCAGGCCTTACAATCTTTTGTCGAACCGCCCTTTTGTCTTTCTATTGAAATACTTTGTGAAGGCGCCGTTTTTTTTCACAAATGGTTTTAGCGTTTCATGACGATTTGTCTCCGGTCCCCGGTCTACGTTCAAATGTTTATCTTTATTTGTTACTTCACCCCTTTGTTACTTAAATCGGGAGTTGTTCTCCAATAGTCTATTTAATCATGCTTGACTAGTTGTTAGTTATGCATGTAAGTAACATTAGTAGCAAGTTAATCTTGCCCACTTGAGAATGTTTTCGTTTTTATTGCTTCAATTGTCTGTTGCTCCACTCTCAGTCGATTACGTAACGTAGGCACCTTATAATGTCGTGCGTAAGGTTCGTTGCACTGTCATCATTTGAAATGTTCAAACATATTGATGTCCATCCTTAGCTCATAATTCCCCGACATTTACAAGAATATACGTTTCATGAATCCGTTTTATGATTTCCTTATAGTCAGCAAATGCAAAACACTCAGTTATGGGTTTTATGTGCACGTCTCTTCCAGAGAGTCTTGTCAAAGATGCAGAATATTTATTATAGCGTAGGGTGTACCGCTTTCGTCTTATTTATGTCAGCGATAAATCTATTAGCTAGATACTATGCATTCATGTGATCGTGAGGTATATGATTAGGTATTGATTGCCTGCGGCGTGAATGATAGTTGCAGTTATTTATTGCGTTCATAAGTTATTAAACTTACATTGCTCTTATCCTTGTTTGATTTATTTATTGCATCGTTTTGCATTAATTACTTACTTCTCTTCTCTGTGTTGATCGTAAACGTCTTTAGTGGAGATTTTTTGGTTCATTGACCTGTTATTGTTTTCAATCTTGTTGCAAGCAGCTTGGCAGATTATCAAAATGTTTAAATTAGCTGCTAGCGTACGAGTATATTATATTGGTAATATATTTGTTGGGAACCAATATTGTATTGTATAATACCGAAGCAATTATTTACTAACATCATTTTGTGGAATTTAATAACTACACAGGAAGTTCTTATTTTAAAACGAACGTTATGATACACTGGCAGTTAGTAGCGAGTGAGTCAGATAGCAGTTGTCTGGTGGGGACGTATCAAGCCGTTTATTTAAACGGTCTCCCATCATCTCGATGATTGTTTGTCCTGAATTGTTTAACGGCGGGTTAATGACTGTCCCTGACTCCTACCGCGCCTCCCCTCGAGAAAGTTTGTTGACATCATTCTTCTACGTCACCTCGTTAACCGCCTTTCTGTCGTCAAAATTGTGTCAATCAACTTTATGTTCCACTTTAAAGTGAAACATTTCCCCAGTCCATGCGCCGTATTTTCAATAATATTCAGTTCTTTCACGTCGTACGGTACCATGTTGAAGTTGTTTGTTGTTAGTTTTATCCGTGAATGTTTTAACATAACAAAACAGGGACGTTTCCGGATCATTGAAGCGTAAATCTGTTATATTATGCCGAGATTCACATAATATAATATTGAACGCTAGTTGAACGTGACCTTTCTGGAAAACGATATCGATTCAGTTAGTTAGTTCGTTCAGTGTGTATTGTATCTAGTATATGCTATATCTATTCGTGGCTCCCTTTGAGTAGAAAGCGGCGTTTATTTTTATAACCTTGCAATGATCGTAGTCATTAGAGCTAATATCAATTTATCGACTACGATCATACTCAAAGGCGTATAGAGTAAGATAAGCTCTCAGTAGCTGGCGTTTATAGCCTTCGGAGGGGCGTTTGTGTGAAGTTTAACCTTTTCCCTACGATTTCGGTGTGTACCCTCCGTTCCGGGAAATAGGTCGGCTACATTACGTAATGGATTTTGGTATTGCGACGAGATACTTGCGGTTTGAGCTCTTGGTGTCTCCCTGAGATTGCGTAATGAAGTAAAGTAAATGTCATGCCATACTCTTACTTACATTTAACATGATAATGTGCTTGCCATTACACATTTCCCGCGAACATAAACGGCTTCGTTTAATCTGGTACATATAAACGTGCTTAAAAAATGGATTTCAGTTTACTCGTACACTAAACACGACAGTCGCTAATTTAGCAAATAAATCTTGTTCTTATCAATTCTCTATTTCGATGGAAATCCGCCTTACTCTATTTACTCTATTACTCTATTTGTCGATTCGAGTGTACCCAATCCAAAAAGGATTCTTTAGCGTGCGTTTTATACTAAAATAAAATATAGGGGAAAAAAATATTCGAATTGTAACAGAATGTACGTTTTGCTTCGGATTTACCATGTAGCTATAGGGATTTTATCTTCAAAGAGATTTACTGGGGGTGTATTTGGGAAGCGATTTCCCTATCCATCGTATTACTTGCTGTATCATTTGATGGTGTATTAAATCTAGGCTATGTATTGAAAGTTTGTATTTTCGTGGTATCTTTCGTCGCGTCCCTCTTATTCGCCGTCAGGTGGTTGCTGACCCGAGCCATTTGTTACGGGAAAGTGATTTGTTGTTCGAAAGTACATGGAACGCCACTGTCGTTCATCTTATTGACAATTATTGAGCATTTAAGATTTATCTTTATCGCTTCTCGGTTACATGAGGGTTATAAAGCAGGGCCTTTTGTAATTACAAACATAAATAACATCGTGTTCGTGTAGTGGTCGGCTCTAAATGTAAACTAAAAATATTCAGTTGGAACAAATGTAATGTTTCTGTTCCCTGTTAGAACTAGTAAATGTATAAGATTTAACAGATTTATTTAGCGTGTCGTGACATTCCAGTCTCGAGTCTAGGTTTTAGCGTGACCTATATCGTCGCTGACGGGGAAAGTGCCGCGCAAAATGTCGCCCTGTGCCTTTTTGTGTTACCAAATTGTGTTGCCGCACCGAGTAAAAGCTGACGGTAATTTACTTAGCATTTTACTATCTTACTGATATTACATGAAATTCTGTTAGGTAGGTACTTAAAACCTTTGTAACGCAGGCTTTCAAACTAAAATCCTTTAAAGTAGAAACAGGTGGAACTAGGGGAAGTTCAACAACCTTCTGTTGTGAGATTAAGAGGCGGAAATTTGCGAATCTAATCTGTCAAGGGCCACATTGTAATCAAAGTAGTAAGACGCCACAGGTAGAGCAAGTTGCGGCGGGTGAAAGAGATCCCTTGCAAAGCCATCGATAAGCCGCTATTGTCGAAAGCAGTGCTGACCGCGAGCCGATCGGACCCTCGTCAACTTTGACATTGGCATTCGAATACCTCGTGCAATCCCATCCACCCCAATACATATATACCTACGCGAAACGAAAGGCTTATTCGGAAGAATTAAGCCCTCGGCTTTGTCATACGCAACTGCTATTTTCTACTGAGATCATTGAGAATTGACGGCTGCGGTGAAATCGGCATAAATTTGCAAATATTGGCAGCTGATTTGAGAGCCTTCACTCTTCGGAAAATGACGCGTGTCTAACCCTTGTCTGATTACGCCGATTGGTACTGTCAAACATTAAGGTTCTATAATGTTGTATTTAAAAATTAAATTCGTGTAATTTCAACAGCAAACTTCTGAGAGTTTTTATTCTTTCCTCAATAAAGCAAGTACTCTCGAAATAGCCAGTATTTGCTAATGGAAAACATTAAGTACTTCCATTAATGAGCCGGC
Organism: Anarsia innoxiella; assembly: GCA_947563765.1. NCBI lineage: Eukaryota > Metazoa > Arthropoda > Insecta > Lepidoptera > Gelechiidae > Anarsia > Anarsia innoxiella. Next base: position 3,053,376 of record OX387404.1, on the reverse strand, counting down.
AACTGCTTTCCTTTTTTAATTAACCAAGTTTGAATGCCTTGGAAAATATTTATTATTTGCTAGCGGCAAGGTATTCAAGATGCCAATACGTTGCACTAGCTAGAACGTATTGTTTTCTTGAAGATGAAATATGTATTTTAGTTTATCATTTATAGAGGCAACGTTGACCCGAGGTTCTCGATCTGGCTATCCATTTCCGTACTGGAATAGAGTAAGATGCAAAATGCAATTTTGCTATAAATTGGTTTATATACAACACTCTTATATTCGATTTAAGAGGCAAGTTGTAGAACAGGATTTTTTAAATCAATGTCACATTGAAATCAATTTGAGAAATCGAATGCACCTAAGGTTTGAAATCCATTGTTGGTACTATAAGCAAATAGTTATGCATGCCTTTTGTTACGTTGGCTCATAAAACACCTAAGTTATGTGTTATGACCTCAGGTCGAATAGTTTCCGAGTTCCATTTGAGATTGTGGTTTCATTTTATGAGTCACGTCTGCATTACATGGCAATAGTTTTGAGATAAGTACTTACATTTAATTCAATAAAGTTGAAATGAGCGTGCACTTTACCTGACTATTGTTGGAGTTGTATACGAAATTCTTAACTTTATAAATGAAACTGTCACTTCGATAGGTCGCGCGAAACAAATCGTTTGCAATTTGACACTACTTTCTAGTGGAAACACACAATTTCCGAGATTTTAATTATCTCTTGACTGGCAAATTGTAAACAGAACTGCAGTTTATTATATTCAGAGAATAATGGGAACTCTCGTAGTTAGACTTCGTCGTCGGCAGCTAATTTATAATCGGACTACACAGTCTTTTGACAAGCTGGTTTCAATCGTCTGCCCAGACTCCCTTTTGCAAATGCAATTCCGTCTGACAAATTGTCTTCCTCTGTCTAAGTGACGCGGGAAAATAGAGATTGATCATTTACAGCGGTAAATAGTTGCGGTGCCGGAATCGGCTGCAGTGTGAAGACACGGAAACAATGCGGCTCTATCGAATTGCATCTAGCTCGGAGCCCCGGAACGTTCGCCGTACATACACGCGAGTTTGTGCGCTCATTGTTGTTGGCGGCCGCGCTTATAAAGGGAGTCTTATCGCGGCCGTATGCGCACGTGCTCCAGCTTACGCTGCTCTAATCCCACGATAATCCCGAAGCAAAAACGCAATGACATTGCTCTCTAAGTCTATTTACTCTGGATTCGCTGGATGTTTACTCGAATTATCACCATGTGTTAACATCCAACTATACTAACAACTTTATCCGATTGTTTCGCTTACTCCGAGGAACTTTCCGGTCGACCTAGTCGCCTTGCTAACTAATGGACGGTATGTAGTTTGTGAAATAGTGTGAGATGAATTATTTTACGTGAGTTGGGAGTTTGCTGAGCATGAATGCTCAACCACGTCTCAATTAAGCCCGTCCGCCGCGGGGCACCGGTTGTCGCCTTACTTTGTCTACGTGAAATAGTGCTTTAGAAATTCCGCTCTCAACTGAAGCAGCTGCATGTGAACTGTGAACGTTTCAAACAAAAGTAGGGTCGCGTAATATATTCCGGATTGTCTTCACAATTTCGCGGAAAGTCAGAGTGTAGCCCGTAACTATACCGCGATTCTCTTAATTTAACTTTAATAAATTACTGGTGCACGTTACTTAACGAACTCAAAACAATTTTGAGACGGAATGAAAACGTTTTACGTACATTTTTGGATTCAGCTTAAATAAAAGGAAATAAAGTAACAAATGAAGACAGCTCTTGATATGATGAATACATTACTCCAGAAAGTAAGTGGGTTATCTCTTCCAGCGAGAGATGGCGTTTCTCCTTTTTTGGAGAAGCTTGTCCTTTTCAGTGCTTAAATAACATGTACGAAAGATGCACTTCGTACTTACTTACCTATAATAAACTGAAAAATAAGTTTTTTTTTTTACTTTTGCGTCGAATTGGGCTAGATACATTATCTTTGAGCCTGACCTTTTTCCGGTACTAAGGTAGTTAAATAGATGTATACGGTGTAAGGTGGAGCAATTTACACGCTCCACTGACTTGCCGTTCAGGGGTGCAGCCAATTAAAGTTGGTTGTCCCACGGCGCCAGTTGTCACTTCATATCGTGCTTACTATACAACTGGGATACCTTGAGCAACGGGGTTGCCTAGAAAATGTAAATTAGTTGACAAATTGTTACAGAATATAAAGGACTATTGATCGACGCCTACGGCATTCTTTGATCAAGGATCTCGGGAACTTGCTTTGAATTTCTGATATCGAGGATATTGATATTGTTGTAATTTGCCTTTGAAACTGTAATCATTAATGCTATCGACACTTTCATGTAAAATTACTAGGATCATTTCAACGCAGTTAAATTCAATTATTACCAAAAGCATCGTACATTTTGCTGCGGTCGACAATGCTCGTTGCATATCCATTGTTGCAAATTCAATAAATTAAGTTGCCAAAACGAATCTCGCTCGCGACAAAATTGAATTCATCGAGATATTTTTGTTGATCGTAATTCGCAATTTATGTTGAGCTCGTATAAGAGTATTATCCAATACGCTGTAAGGTAAGCCGATTGAAAAATCTCATTAATATTACTTTAATTCTTTATACAATCTTTTATTCGGAAGGAAGTTGTATCGATGAGACAGAAACGATAGCCATTTCCTTAATCTCTTTTAAAGTCGTACTATCAATCTTCATGATACGTTAATGTTTTCATTACGCTCGAAGAAAACGATGGTTAATTTAATTGCAGATTCGGATCATTTGCATTTCGTCTCTTGAAAAAGTTGGGTGATTTCTTCCTTTCATTGTGAACGTACTGAATTTAATAGCTGTGTCGTTTGCAGCGGTGTGACATCAATGTCAAAGTTGGGGTCCTTTAGGAAGTTGTACAATTGCTCAGTTGAACTCATTAATGATTCTGTGCCGAAACGTCGGTCTCGAGCATTATTAATTATCACTGGTCTTCCAAATATACCAACTTTGCATAATTATGTTACATTCTGTGGCGGCTTTATGCGAGGAATGCTCAATCAAACTCGCATAATTTGTGTTGCGGTTATAGCAAAAGGGGATCGTTTGTGATTATTAAACTACAATAAACATTCGAAATGGCGTTTAAGGATGTTAAGTGATAATGCTTCTCTTTGTTCCATTTCTACGTGAGAAGTTGTGAACGGTTTTAGAAACCTCACCATTAGTCACTAAAGACGTATTGAGAACACGAACAAAATCTATCTTTTACTAGTTCTCTTGATTTATGAGCTACTTCGAGCACTTAGCTACTCGTCGAAAGGTCAGGCTGGCGTGAAATTAATGTAGGTTTTCAACTAACGAGTCAATTACAATTTTGCATTGTGCGTTGGATACGCATGAGTTGAAATAGTACGTATTCTTTGTAAAAGAGTCGGTTTCCTATTCAAGAGATTTACTTATCTTTTAAATTAAACTATTCGATGGAACTACTTATACCCTTAAAGAAAGAAATGTTTTTTCTGTGATTCACTTATCAAATAACACGTGTTTAAAATATCAGAATATTAAAATAACGTGAATTTTGTCCTTGTTTCAGCAACAAAAGACGAACCAGATGGAGACGTGACGGAGTGCCGGGGGAGGCAGCAGAACGGCGGGGGGAGGGGCAAGCTGCCGTACAATGGATACTCGGAGGAATGCCTGGACAGGCTCGAGCCCAACGGAAACATACCGCACGACAAGGATTCACATTACGGTCAGTATAGCCCGAATATTCTAGAAATTCAGCTCAGACAATACATCTATTAATAGCTTAGATCTGTTGGTTCTCTAAATAAACACTAAATTCAATCTACAAGATCCAAAAGCTCCAATATTTTCCAGTCAGCTTATCAACGTTCTAAAACCCTAAATCAACTCACCTAGTTCGTTACGCAGCTCTCTCGTTAAACCAATCCTAGCAAATCGATTGCGTTTGACCAATCATCGTATGTAGATTCTGTACCGATACCTCTGAGCTTCGTTCTCTACAATTCGCATAGCATATTTAGCTTACTCCACTGACCAAAATATTGGTATGCAATGCACTATGCATGTATCGTGAAGTGAACTGCTCTTGCGTATAATTATGCAACTAGTTGCAAGGTCTGCAATAACCTGTCTGCGTAATTGGCATTAAGCTTAGCTTGCTTAGAGTTCATGTGTAGATAATTCTATACCACAACTAAACTGAATTTCGCAATACACTTTGTCTCTTGCACTCAAACAATTAACATCTCCAATGACCCAATTTGTAAGATGACGTGACCGCACCCGCAAGTGCTGAGGAGTTAGCGTTGAAAGTTCACCATTAACACCTCGGGTTACTTGGCCTAATTTTATGTCAATGCTACTTAAGACGTGTGATTAGTGTACTGGCGTCTCTCACAATTAGCTTGTGTGTAATCTACCATGCTAATGCTAGTATCATCAATTCAGTCGAGCGTACTTTTCATTCAGCGTCAAAGCGTTCTGTCGCTCGTTGAACGCAATTCACTGGCGGCTGTCGCAATGCGGCGTTGCATTAAAAACATGGTCAAACATCAACACGATAATAATTAATAATCATTGCACCAGATGATACTAGCTCTCGTTTACACTGGAACTATGCATGAGTAAGTTCAAGTACATCTAAAACACGCAATTTTGGATGCAGATAAATAGCGTGCGTGAAGTACTATTCAGTCAGCCTCGTTGATTAGCTCGGAGAACGATAAACATGTAGCTAAATTGATTTGATTTTGCGATACGTAGATTTTATGTGAGCTGGTTTTAGACACGCAAAGCTACTAATAATTTCAATATTGCTGAGCCGACAAGTGATGGATGAAGCAACAATTCTAACCGCTTCCCTTTGTTCCGATCGAAGATAAGCTAATCGGTCGATTATGTCGGACGTCTAGTCCAAAACTGTTATCTTTATTAAGTTCACCGCTCTTGTTTTCCCTTTGTCGCTGGTCGCGGCGGCACTGGCCGACAATAGACGCCTTGACATTATCGCTGCTATCTCGCGGGGAAATTATTTCCACCCTCGTTCCCGCATACGATATTAGAAGCCGCGATAAATTCATTCTACTGGAAATTCATGTTGTAAAAACTGATGCTTTTCCCTTCGTCAAAGCTGAATATATTTTATCTCACAAAACAAGTACGAGGATAATGTATTCTTCTTCCAAACGTATTTCGGAAAAGGTTCTGAGTCAAGTAAATGTGGAAAGTTGTTTATTCCATGATGTAACTTTATGTAAATGCTTCTCGGAGCAGCCGTCGGCGTTGAAATGCTAAAAATAGTTGACGTCCCAATTTGGGTTCGGGCTGATGTTTCCAGTCAATCTGTAATCAGGATGACAGTGTTTTAATAGGGCAGTACAAACAAATGATGTGCGGCATATTGGGTGTGTGACACGAATGACATGCCATTCGCCGCGCCGCTTGACATGTGTAAATAAACCCCGTCGTATAAATATTTATGAACCAATCAGCGTGAGTTTGTTACTGCTAAGGGTTGGCCAGAACATAATGTTCAGGAATAACACCCGATGGAAACGGAGAGTCCACTCGACACACAGCTAAAGAAAAGCGGTTTCCTGTTCCGCTCTTGCAGCTTTGATTGTTCAAGAAAATAAACGTAGACGAAATCAGACTTCCTTTCTTGAAAGCAAATTGGTCTAGTAAATACTCAAAGAATAAACAATTTAACGATTTATAAGCCCTATAGTAATCTGAAAAGAAAGGCTGCAATTGAATGTAGAGTGGAAGCAAGTTATTGTTTCACCACGAAGGGGAAATCTTATAAGCCCATGAATGAACAAACATGCAATGTGGGGTTGTTTACATTTCTCGGACACTGCTTTACATGTGGATAGCGGCCGTTGATTCGCTTCTTTGTTTGTGTTCGGAGATAGAAAAGCTGTGTTTGTTTCATTTATCAACTGGCAGTGTTTTGACAATACAAACGCTGCTGAAGTCTTTACTCGATTCATGAATGGAAAGGTTGAACAAAATATCAGCAGTCACTGTTTATGTTTTATTTTATTAAAATTTTAGTTTGCGTCTTCGTTTACACAGGCTTCAAAGTTACAAATCAAACATGTTATTACGAGTACTTTACTATAAAAAGAACAAGCTCTGAGAATTTACATCCAACTTTGTATTATTGTTGCGAAACACCATTTTGTAATATACGTAAGTAGGATACTCGAACCGAAGTATAAGATTCGCCTTGTCGTAATAATATCTTAATCCTAATTTACGTACTCTTGATCAGTATTCAAATAAGAACAAAGCTCTATTTACATTTGTAACATTTCGCGGTAGCAATTTGTCGTCAGTTGTCATGACAACCGTGGAGCACGCAAATATAACAGATTGGTACCGACGCCCGCTCCCGTGGCTTCACAAATACTGCTGCTATTAATTAACATCGTATTACATCGTATAATGCCTCGGATGTGATGTCAAAAATTAGCTCCACGAAGCTCCTTAAGTCATTAATTTGATGGTTAATAACAATTTCGCTGAATTAATATATTCCGTATGTATAACATATTATATGATAAATGTGAAATGTTCCTGTTTATAATTAAAATCTATGTTTAGTCTGAACGAGGAAATGTGGAACGTTATTTAATGATTCTGACGTACTTATTTTTAAATTAGTTGCATTTTATTTCATACTTACTCGTATACCCATATACCTACGTACTGATTTTGTATACCTATGACTCATTTGTATAATTCTTTATTTTCATTTAATTAGTTTTTTTCTCATTGCCTTGACCATTCTATCCAGCATTGTAGTAATTTGCTACATCTTAGCTCCTCTCCTGAATAGTCTGTAAACAAAAATATACTCCAACACCCACACGTCTGCTCTTTTCATCAACTCTCATTCAAAATGAACGTAATTAGAAAGCATTGAACGATGCCTTGTAATAAAACACACAACCGTACCAAATTAATGCTAATCCTCTCAAATTATTGCTCCAGTTATTTAAAAACTTCGCCCGAATGTTTACGTCAGCATGATGAATACGGGAAAACGTGCCGCGCCGCCGCCGTTTTAGAATCCCCAAGCTTGTCATACGTACAATAAATAACGGTAAATGAATGATATAAATTAATTAAGCATATTACACTCAGCTGTCTACATAAAATATAACCGACGTGACTAGAAACGGATGACGAAATGTTTCTTGTTTTATATCCTATCCGGAAATATTAAAAAGTCATGTCAAAAAGAAGCAGATTTTTCTTTTCAGTATTTTTTCAGGCATAAAACGCCTCTTAACAGAAACTAAACACTAATTAGACTAATAACTGCTATGTTCACGGTTTCATAACCTCATTACGTGAAAGATGGCTGTCCAAGTGTCCATATTAATTACGCGAATTCGGAATTCGGGCGCGGCTGAAATGACACAGCGTTTTAGGAGCCATAAACATTTTTATTCGAAGTTATGAAAAATGACAGGAGTGTAAAGCCCACTGCAGACCTCGACGGATATATTATGGCATATACGAATATGCATTTCCCCGCGGTAAAAGCCAGAGATCGTAAAATACGGCCATTCGATGTGCCAGGACCGCCTTCAATGTGAATAATGGCTATGTAATGTTAGGTTTTGATGGTACGTAACGTTTAGTCATGCTTATTGCGATGAATAGAAAGGCAGTAAAGGTGAAGTTCAGCGAATTATTACTACAGGCAGTTTGCAAGACACACTTATTTTATCAAGTTGTCAATATCCTGATGTGTTCCCAGTCTACACACTTTTCACATAATATTGTGACTTTGTAACGTATTCTAAACTTGTTTCTTGAAGCTTACTTTGTAAGTAGCTCAGTACAGTTGTGCTAACTTCACAACATGTTATGCAAGGCAATGCATAAGTCGTTTGTCAAAGTTTTCAAGTCTGTGCACTGCAGTGATGTCAGTATCGAACATTTTGCCTTTCGAAGCAGTGACACGCTCTGACACAAATGGCGCGAGCTACGGTCATCTGTCTAGCTCGACCTTGCCAGTTAGTTGCTGATCGATTGCCCGCTACATAAGCCGCTCAATTCAAGTGGGATTTTATACGTATTTTTTGCGCAACTTAAATTCTTTTCGCAAATGTTAAGTCAAACATGTAAAGTATCTAATAATTATGCGGTGGTAGCTAAAATTTACTCGTTCTCGTCGTTCTTCATAGTCAGAATCCGGCTACACCCTCTGAAATTAATAAGAGCCCCAGTATGTGACATTGTCGGACATAGATAACGTAATGGTAGTATTGGTGGTTCGAGGGGGCTGACGCCCTTTGCCCCCCTGACCCACTTATGTCGTACGTGACAGGGATGCTACACGCGAAATTGTCATTTTCCTACATACGTGTATTGTCGGAAATATTTACCTCGCACCGAAATGGGAGTCATCCGGATTTTACTATATCTATTTGAGGAAAAGTTTGTTTTATTTTAACCATAAAGAGAGCGGAAACTGGCATTATTTGGCACATTTATAACCACTAACCATTGTACGATAATATCTATAATCTAAGTTGTAAATCTGTTGGTGAACCAATAAATAAATAAATACATTACATCATTATAAAGGTTATCTAGATAATGCACAGTGTCGGCTGCACTGTTTTCCTCCCAATTGAATGCAAACGAAGGAAATTAACCCGGCGTCCGTTGAATGAGCTTAATAAAATACATAAACATCCTCGATGTCGAGGGCCCTTGCCCGCATTATCATCAGGCGTCTTTATTCCCAAACAAAGTCGTCGTCATACAATATCGCCCTTTGTGCGGAACACTTGAGACTTGTGCTCCGTCTGTGGTGTAATGTCGTTCTCTGAAGCCATTGCTTCCAGGTGGGCGGCCACCCAACTATAAACCTCGCGATAATGCCTACTTCGATTCATTCGATATCAGAATAGCCGCCCATTGTAGAACAGACTGTGGACAGTAAAGTGGCTCATTTAAAATATTCTTTTGTAAAGACCTGAAATAAAGTAGCGTTTTATTGAAATTCAATATTATAAATTTACTTCACGATATCCAATTGTATATTTTGTTTATTTCCTATTCTATACCGTTTAGCGATAGCTCTTGATTTTTCATGTCAAAGAATCTTGTCAGTGCAAGGATTTATAACCGAGATATATGCCAATCTGTATTGGCTCTTGATGTTTTTTCTCACTTAATCGTCGCAATGAATTATTGTCTTCGTAATCGATTTGTTCACCCGCCCCTTTGGATGATTTATTCGGTCGGTGTTTACGTCGCTTCGATATCGCGTCTTTGTGACGGTAAAGCGATTCCGGAGTGGCCCTTCTACTCGATGCGGGAATATCGACGCCACGAGAAAAATACCTCCTTTCACCAGCTCTGAATCTACACCGCATTTTTTATTTTCTCCAGCGAATTAATTTGCTTACTAAGTGCTCGTGGGGAGTGAAATTGTGGCAGAATATTCGGCCTGTCAATTGCTGAGGCTTTCAATGAAAATGTTTGCATTACAGAGTGCTTTGATAATTTTTATGCCGCCAGAGATTTGAGGGGGAAAGTATGTGGAATAATTTTTTATTGTAATGAAACGACAAAATTGCAAATTGTGAATCGTGATTTTTATGAACGTTATTAAAGTCGGTGAATTCTGTTTTCGCGCCATTTTCCTTATTCACAGCCATTGGTTGAATTTCTTTATCGGAAATCGATGTGCTTGACAGAAAAATAGAGTTGACTGATGGATGATTGGTTGTTACAGAATGGAGCGGCGGCGGCAACGGGGAGTACCGGGTTAGGAGACAGCTGTCAGTGTCTTCAGACTCGAAACTCCTGGACGAGGGCGCGCGGGAGGAGGCGAGGGTAGTCATGAGGCCCAAACGACCTCCGCGGCCCAAATCCGAGGCCTTCCTAGGGCCACATGAAAATAATCGCCGCACCAAGCGGTTTAGTGCCTTTGGGGTAAGTTGAAATTGTAGTTACCATACCTAAAAACTAACATACCTAGCACTTTCCATCTTATAAATTATTAGATATACAGCTAGAATCTTAGCAATTTTGCGCTAGACATATCTCATCTTTGATCTTAGAAGTAGCTCCAGATTAGATAGACGCTCTCTGAATTCAAGCAATAAATAAAGATTAATTCTATTATCTAGAGGGTTAGAAACTATTTTCGTACAAGCAATATCCAATGAAGGATTTATCAGTACTCTGTATTTACTCGTAGAACCGTCTAATTATCTTGTTGATTAATCTCGGAATAACACTTATAAATGTGGTTCTTAATTCCCGTATATTGCGAAGCGGAGCCCTAATAAGGTACAAATTTCTTACACGTAATTTCTTCAGAGGCAATTCCGGCTACTTCATATCCCATTATTGTCAAGAAAAGAAGGAACACCCGAAGTTATAATGGAATAGAAATGTTATTTTTGAAAACCGCACTTTGCCAGTCGCTAGGGACAAATACGTCTGGAAATGATTTGGAGCCATGTCGAGTGGCCTGCCGGTCCGCAAACTTTGTCAATCGAGGTCGGGTTGAGGTCACTGCGAACCTGGAAACGGTCTGATTACAATGAACGTTTGGATTATGTAATCTACACTCTCGAGTTTTAATTTGTTGATACCAGCATTCCGTTGTCTCTTTTATATTTTACTCTGAATACCAGTGCAATGTTACACGGAAACTTGAAAAACATGTATTTTTTGCTCAAATCAAGAACTGTAAAGGGAAAATTGCAACAAGTGCAGCACTTGTTTTTTTTTATATTTTACTCCACCCTGGCAGCTCAATTATAGCTGTAACTAAAAAAACAAGCTACGTTGTTTCTGAAGTAATTTTAAGGAAGCATTTCTACTATTTTTGTGGTTCGTAGAAGAGAATAAATGATATATGGGCGGGCTGGCACGGCCATCCATACTAGTCTTAATGTCGAGTGCCGCGTATACAAATAGGCTGAGAATTCGGTTGACGTTGATAAATCGCGCAAATGCATTTGAGATTACAATCAGATAATAGTCCTGTACCGAAAGTTAGCTTCGCTATTTGCTTGAGGGCGCGGAAACTGGTACATTATGTATTGTCAGCTTTTTGAGACAAATCTTTTTTGCGAAAATGTTTCACGCTGAATTCAAGGAATTCAGGGTTGACAGATTTTAATTTCGGCGTAACAGCCGGGAAAAATGTAGCACATTTTCACACGGAACAAGTACGTCAATGTTCTGTTCTTAAAAATGCTTTAACGACTACCATTTAAAATATCAAGTCAAGTCGTGAATTCATTGAGACCCATAAGTATCTAAGACATATTTATAATGCTTGCGTTATAAAGGCTATATTCATTGTCTATGAAAGGAATAACAAAAACAAGACCAAACAAACAGGTCCTAAGTCCTATTTAATCTGTAAAGCATGAAACACACTTACTATACGTAAAGTGGCCATTATGAAATCTAAGCCATTTCAGTAGAGGCGCATACTCCAGTAGCGCATTAGACAAGTCAAATATTTAGACAGGTAGAGTGCGCGAAGAAAGCTGATCCGTGTACTCGGTGGTTGGAAGCTTCTCGCACATTGCTGTTATCAAACATTTTAACAGTTTGCATTGTAATTCATACCACTCGCAGTGATATATTTATTACTTTAAAACAAAACTGTTATTTCATACGAAGCTACTTCCCCAAGGGAAAAACGTTCCTTTTGTAAACCATATTTGGTTTGTTTGTTTTGAAAACTTTGTTGTTTGTAGATTCATGAACATTACATGAACTGTAATAACATTTAATTAGTGCCATATTTATAAGGAAACTCACACAAAAATAATAAGAAAACGCCAAAATCTTTTAGCGACTTTATCAACACAAATCTTTATTCACGGTGTTACTTAAACCAGCAATATTTATAAATCTCCGCTCTCTAATCATTACAAACTGCCGGAGGTGCAAGCCGGATAGTAAAGAATGGTCCAACGGCCGGCCCTAACTGAAAACCGCTGTTCAAGGGAAATATAATGCGGACTAATTGAATATTGTCGTAAATACACCGACGGTAGTCGACATTACTCTCTCTACAAATTGGTAGGGTTGTACGTTGTACCTCATTAATAGCTGGGGCTTCGTATTAGGGTTATTTACTTTCAAATTAAGTTTCTACTATTCCTACTACTATTAAAAATATATATTACCTAATAATACAGTGACTTAATACGGAAAGATGTGACATGTGTAGAGTCGAAGAAGTAAACAAACAAAGTAACTCCTAACATTTAGGAGACGTTGAGGAAAACAGAAAGCGTATAATTTCTCTGGCTACTTAAGTTGTTAAAACAATATTATATTTCTCTCTGTATATCTACACTTTATAAGAAAAGTGACTGCGGGATTTGCTCTTTTATTTGTTTTTTCGTATTACTTGAACACTCTAATGTTACGTGCTTACAGCACTGTATCCAGTCTAAGGACACAAGTCATTAGCTAAATTAGATTGGGAATAAACTGAGATTAAGTTCTCTATGGCCCCCGTGGGCAAAATATCCTTTTTTACCCCAGTTTTCATTAGGCAACCCATGCAATAAGTCAACGCTGGCCACAAGTGAGTGTCTCTCGTAAATAACAGGATTAGGGCCTGTTCGTTTCGGGGCAAAGTGTGATAAATGGTCATTTTTGTCTTTGTCCACAGGGTGACTCTCCGTTCGGAAAATCCGAAGCTTATATAAAACTGGAGCAGCTAGGAGAGGGGTCCTATGCAACTGTTTATAAGGGTTATAGCAAGTAAGTGGTTACATTTTAGCAGATTTACCTATTGTCTTACTAGTTGAGCATTTCTATTCTTTATATTTGGTAAGTACGTAAAATATCTACTTTATATACTAGGCTTGCTTTAAAAGCTCGGGTACTTTGGTATATTTAGTTTTTTAAATATAAATCAGACCTTATTGTCTGTTTACATTTTTCCCAAAATATTTTGCATTATTGATAATTTTGATAACAATAGAAAATTAACTTTACGATAGCAAAATAAATAGGTATTTATATTAGCGCTGTTCTTAGCACACCTGCACCGAGACAAGAAATCAATATTGTATTAAAATAATACTCTAACAAAACCGCAATGTAACGAGATATTCCACAATAAACCGATCCTTCAAAGTCATTAGGTACGCACCATCAACGCGCCCGCAAAAGATAAATTATACTAATTCCAAAAGCTTCCAACTTCCTAAAATCCCTACACTTTATTGTAAACAAAAGTTAAACTCTCGTAATCGAATAGGTATGATATTAAATTAAATTTTAGATTAAATTTGTATGTGTACGCATATTAGGGAGTTGCTTACATACACCGAAAGTTTGACTTCCAATAACGTGTGTACATTCGAGCGAGTATTTGAAACGAAGTTCCCAGTAAACATGGGAGTACCTGCCACATGCCGTTGCAGCTGCAAAATGTAATTTCAAAAGCTTTCAGAGTAGTTGCGCTGTCGACTGGCAATCGTCAAGATATTCTGCGAAAAGAGTTTCTATTTGCAAGTTGATAGCAGCAGGATAACTTCCTACATCCAGTTCCGTTTTAAAACAAGAGAAATCTTTCGCGCTGTTTTAGAACCGTTCACTTTTATTGCCTTCCGCTTCGGAACACACAGACCCGTCTCTCTTCGCGTGAGATACTTCAAATACAGCCAATAGTTCTTAGAAATTCTATTACAAACGCCTCTATTTCCATATTGAAACTGTTCACAGAAATCTTTCAAAAAGAACTCGCTACTTTACCAACTGTTCTATTTCAACAATTTCGAATGAAACAAAACAAGTATTTAAAAAAAATATTCGACAGCTTCAAGTAGAATGTATAACAAAGTAATTAAAATCTCTTCCGTTCTAACAGGAAAAACACAGCTTTATAGACCTGAGAGAACAATGATTTTTACTGTAATATTAGAGAATAACAGGAAAATTTGCTTGTGACTGTGTTTAATATAGAATTTCTCTCTTTATTTCGTTTTACAGCGGAAAAATTTGAGTGAACGAAATTAGGAGTGTAGAAGCTAATTATTTTCCGTCTCAAAGGTAGCGCGGGCTCTAGGGCGGCTTTAGCGTCGCCCCTGACATTTTGCGGTTCCGCAACAAAGCTTTTTGCACCCTTGGCATCGACCTCTGACGTCACTCGAACTCTCTCGATATGTAAAGCAGCCTCTTAGCCTACTTCGTACCGCCCCTAACTTGGTTCTGTACAAGCTTCTTTCTGCCAAACAGAATTTCAAAGCGAGTCCCAGTTTTCAATATCTACTTTGCACATTTCGCTCCACAATTCTCTGTACAGATTTCAATTTACCGATGTAAAACTTTTTTATTACCTCGTACTTAAATTCAAACGCTTTTCGGCTTTAATTTAAATGTGATTGAATAGAGCATCATTTAAATGCTGGAGTCGCTCGTTTGAAACGGTACTTTAGAGCTTTAAATTTCACATAGCAGTGAGAGTCCAATTTAATATGCAAATATCAAAGCTTATGAGGGAGCTAAGTTCTGGGAGCTTGTACAAGTTAAACTTGTGAATACTCAATAGCGCTCTATCGAACTGTTTAAGTAATGATAAGCTTTTTCCGCATTCAAGCGTATGCTAACGGAATTCGTAAAGTTTCTGGGATCACTTCAACTTAGAAATAGTTGGCTTATAAACGTCTTCATTATGAAATTCACAAATAGGAGATTTCTGGACTAAATAATCGCTGTAATCGGCATAACTAAGGTCCTAATCCATTATAACAAGCTTCACACATACCCTCATTATGGTACCAAATTGGTTTACTTTGCGAAAGTAATTAAAATACCGTCATTGTTTCTTCTTAAGCAAAAATTAAATGGTAATTTTCTGCGGTGACGCAAATGTTGGAGGCACCTTCACGTCGTCTTTTGTTCCTAATCAGAAACAATAGAATATTGTCGATAAACAATGTTGTTTGTAGCTCCAAAATTGTTGGGAAACAAAACACTGTAATACCACTGCAGTGTTTTGTCTTACAACGTACACCTCGTGTCGCAGTGTAGGTAATATAAAACCGCTAACACGTTGTAAAACTGACTAACTTCTCGCCGCGAGTGTACGGCTGTTTCACTTTGTAAGCTAAATCCTGCCATGTCTGCTAATTCGCAGTGTTTAGAAACGCAGATACTTGATTCACATAAAACTGTAACATTAGGTACCTAGATTAAGGCACTTTCCTGTAAATTCTAAAACTGAACACCTTATGGGTAACTGCGCCCGTGTCCGGTCCGGCGACGACATTCACTTTCCATACAAATGTTTTTAAGCTGAGATTTTTGGAACCTATTGTGTTCTAATGGTAAATCTGGCAATGGTAATATTTGAGTATAAGTAGGTAGTTATCTTTTTATTTAGCTACACGTAAAATCTTGTATTGCTAAATGTTAGTATACTTAGGCCCCGTTTCGACAATAACAGATATCTGACAGATATTTTATACCTGCCGTTGTCTAAGACATCATGTTTTATGAAATAGACATAGGTTTTATCTGCATGTGGTGAAACGGTGAATCGAAAAAGCCTCTATGCCCTTATTTGCATGACAGGCTATAAAACATAAGCCATCAATAATTTTTCATTGACATTTTCAACAACACCACCTTTGTCCCCAGTTTAACGCAGCAAGTGGTAGCGCTGAAAGAGATCCGCTTACAAGAGGAGGAGGGCGCGCCGTTCACCGCCATCAGAGAGGCGTCGCTACTGAAGGAGCTCAAACACGCCAACATCGTCACCCTACACGACATCGTGCACACTAGGGAGACGCTTACCTTTGTCTTCGAGTTTGTGGTAAGTGTGATCAATGCAAAGCAACAAATCCCTCCGCTCCGATTCCGATCCAGTGGACGCATAGCTTTAGAGGCAAAATATGGTGTTTTTGTTGAAAAACAATAGAATACTCTTTTTTACACAAAATGACAATATAGACAAAGAAGAATATAGTTGTTATGTGGCAATATACCTATTCCAAAGTAGCCATTTTTCAAGGAATAATCAGATAATTTTACTTACTACTTTTCCTTTTCGCTGACTTACCAATAGTAAATTTACCCCATGAACAAACATTTGACGCCAACTTTTACACCAGAGTTTCAGACCGTCCGTCATACTTTGATAGTAAAGTAGTAGTCGAGTAGGTTTTTCTGGACCGGTATTTAACCAAGCTAAAACGCAAGGTATAATTTTACAGCAAAATAAATTAGGTTTTACGAAACCCCGAAAATCTCAACTAAGAAATAATTAAACTACAAGTTAATGTAAATTGCGACTATAAACGAATATTTATAGTGACCGGGCTCACTTCGGGTATACGTCGCGACCCCTTAATAAAGAAGTACTTGAAAAGTTTTCATTTGAAGCGCTCGACGCCAACAAAAGATACTACATAACCTTTGTTTTAGAGTAAGTTATAAGTGCGCCACGGTTTAAATCACAGAGCAAGTGTTTTCAACGTCGTAGAATACTGTACCCTCTTTAATAAAGAGCTTAGAACAATGAGTTTTCGCAACAAATTGTTGAACTCATAAAACACCTTTATGAAGTTGTAAAATTCGGGTCCGAAAATTTAAAGAAAATGAAAAGTTTGTTTTTCGAAAACAAAGGCGCCAAAAGATTCGAAAATTGTCAAGTATTATTGAAGACAGTGTCAAATAAAAAAGAAACCTAGCAGCGCTACTTAAGTGATCAGTTTTTGGTGACAGGTGTATAATTACTATGTATAAACGCACCTGACAAAGACTTATTACTAAATATACCTATAACTATTCTTTAACATAATGTAATTCAATAAAGTTTTTCATTTCCCTACAGGACACAGACTTATCACAATACATGGAGCGGCACCCGGGCGGCTTGAACCACCACAACGTAAGGCTGTTCATGTTCCAGTTGCTCAGGGGCCTCTCCTACTGCCATAGGAGAAGAGTTTTACACAGGTATGTCTTTGAGAGAACGAGCGAAACGAGATTAACGATATACAAGGCGAGAGTGGAAGGAAGGGGAAGGCCAAGACGAACGTATCTCGATCAAATAAACCGACGTGCATGTATGAGGCGGTTGATGAATGGAGATGAAGCGAAGGAGGTGTGATTAGGTCGTAGAAAGTGGAGGGAAATGGTAGAGAAGAGACCACTTCTTTCCCATAGGGGTAGGCAGAGGCATACGGATTTGGGTGTATATTCGTTTATAGATGTTGGGAATTATTGAAATTATACACTCCATAAAATGACATTGCTCATTAAATTTTACACTTTGTAAATGTTAACGAAGGTTGAATGGCCCTTCTGTATTAAGTTTAAGGCTTTAGACAATTATCTATTGAATATTAATACCTACCCAACATCTTGTTTTTAACTTTAAAATAATATTTAAATTAACACAAAGACCACAAGTAGGTAAAGTGTAGAAATAAAACAATAGGAAAAAATTATGTTTTCTTTTATTCATAAGAATGCGTGCTGTGACTAATTTGAGTGACTAAACATTTGGTGAAACTGCAAATACTAGGTAAATGTAACGCCTTACACGATACGACTTAAGCGTATAGAACTAATGAGTAATTAATTGAATTCTGAGTAAAATATGAGGATAATGATGATATTAATATGATCTGTCTATATTCAGGTTGAGAGTAAAAATATCCTTAACAATAAAAATAATGGACTACCAACATCGAAATAGAAACTAAAATACACACGTTTGAAAGGGTTTGCCTCCAAAACGAGTTTACTTTGTTTTATGATTTGTCTTTGAAATCACATAATCTGTTTTTCGTGATAGAAAAATAATATTGACATACATGTCCGTCCAAGGCTTCAATAAAGGTTCAAAGGGTTTCGTTATTCTCAAAGTATGCTCAGATTGGTTTTCTATTTTAGTTATTTTCACTCCTCGATAGATTTATTACATTCACGGGGAAGGGTTTACTCAAATTATTTCTTTTTGTTGACAATTCGGTCTGGAATTTTTTGAAATATTTTATTGACAATATCATTGAATTGCCTATCACAATAAAATTAAATTACAGCGTTTTTGTTTGTTAGTATTTACTTACTCGTACAGACATTAATATTTTTATCATGTTAGTTGATTGCTGCAACCCTTATAAAGCAAAATTTATAAAAGCAAATTCGTTTAATCCTATACCCTCTTTCTTCGTTGTCTACAATATGAAACTTCAGCAGCAACCTAACCTCTTCATTACTTCCAACAGAGACGTGAAACCACAGAACTTATTAATAAGTTCACACGGGGAATTGAAGCTGGCTGACTTTGGATTAGCGCGGGCGAAGTCTGTGCCGAGTCATACGTACTCGCACGAAGTTGTCACCTTATGGTACAGGCCGCCGGGTAAGGAATCATATTTTACTTTTTATTTAATTATATGTAGTAAAATAACAGCTGTTTAAAGTTAAGATCATTGGAGTAAACGTTCATTTTATGAAACCTGCTGATCATTGCCGAAGTAAAAGACACGATGGATCCCTGTTTAATGGATTTCTGAATTTACTGAATGGCCGTTAGATTCTTCTTTTGAACCAAAACACTTACTAATTGCAATTTTTATGAGATATGTCATCGCCTCGCCTATTGTTCATTATTTTCAAAAACTTACTGATAAAATTTAAGTGACAGCTAAATCTAAGTCTTTTTCATAAAACATGACGTTGTAGACAGAGACAGATATAAAATATGTGTTAGATTTTTATCTGTAAATGATAAAACGGGCCCTTACTCTTAAAGGATGTTGTGTTTAAAACTTGCAAGTTTGAGAACAAAGACACATGAAGTGAAATTAGGTGCAAATAGTTTTACGTCTGGCCAACACCAGTCTTGATAGTTTACCTACCAAGTAAACTGTGCAGTGGTAGGTAAGTAGAAGTTCTACACAGATGTCCATTCTCACCAAAGGATCTTTCAAAGAAAGAAATTCCTCTATGTTCCTCTAAGATGCTGGCTAAGTCTTAACCGATGACTCATGAAACCATTTCATAATCCAATCCCACTCTTTAATTGGTTCAATTAATCCAATTGTCTGAATTTATTGCTTTTATTTTGTGCAGCTATTAAACTGTATTAAATGTTGTGTTATGGCTTCAAAAAAAAAATTGTACTTAATTTCTTAAGTTCGGAAACTGTGGAGGTAAAAATAATAGGTACTTCAGTTAATCAATTCATCCTTATTTACGAATAATAAGTATCCCATAATCCGTAAAATGCTATGTTAATTTTTTTTTACATTTTCGTACCTACCTCTTTTGTTTACTCCTCATTTTTGTGTGTAATTTTATCCTTTTTTACCTTATAAGTGAAAATATTCTCCCTATCCCTTAGACGTACTCCTGGGCAGCACGGAGTACTCGACGTCGCTAGACATGTGGGGCGTGGGCTGCATCTTCGTGGAGATGCTGTGCGGGGTGCCTACCTTCCCCGGCGTGAGAGACACGCATGACCAGCTCGACAAGATCTTCAAGGTATGTGGAAAACTGTGTTATTTCGGAATTCCTTTAAAAAATCATAAATTCTGTTGTCATAATTTTAATTGTCAATGCTTTCCATTTATTCATTACTAGCTATCCCGGCGAACTTCGTCCCGCCTTAGAATGAACTTTATTGTGTAGGAATAAAGTTCAAATTGACTCTACATTTTAGTAAGAAAACATTTGTATGGGAAAAAGAAAAGGTCTGTTTTAGGGCTTTCCCGGCAATTATTCGAATTTTTCTCACCGTAAAAACCATCCTTGGACTTCAATGAACATTTTAAAAAAAACATCAGCCAAATCGGTCAAGCCGTTTTCATGTGATGTCGTGACAACGGAAAACGGGTTTCATTTTTATATATATAGATTTTATCTATACTATAGGTATTTGATACGATACGACGTTTCATCCAAGAATTTAAAGCAAATGTGTTTATGTAGAAGTCTTTTATCTGGCAACATTTACAGCCTACTACTACTACTAGACCCCCGAAATATTTGCATTTACGGCAAAACTAATAATATAAATAAATTGCTGTATAATATGTTATTTTCTCCGTCAATTAAGTTATAAGTGTAAAAATTCAAGTAGAATACAATATTCACAACATTACCAAGTACATGAAGTCCTAAATCCACGTAGTTATTTTTGTAATAAATTTAAGCTCGAATGAGCGCGTATCTAAGGAATAGCTAACAAACTGGTGCGCGCGAATACTTCACGTCTTCGGCCGGACGCGCGTCGCTCAATCTCCTATTGTGCTACAAATTTTATCACGTGTACATGTTCCTTTCTTATATCTAGCACAAATATTCTTTTTAAGGGTGTTAGAGGATAAATAACGCAATATTTCGTTCATATAAGGAATGCCATAGATTTACGTTCTTTACGTACGCGTTCTCATTGGATTAATCACAGTAGTGATTTACCTAGTCCACCGGTATGGCTGTAAGAAAAAGTGTAAGAAAAAGCAATGCAAACTTTTATAACCAGCTATTTCATTGTTGTTAAGTGATTTCTTTGTCATTGAAACTTTTATAAATAAAAATAAATTCTGCAAAAGATCTGCAAACATTTAAGGTATGCAACCTTCAGCATTTGCGTGATATAAGAACATAAAAGTTTATTAAAATAGTATGCAGCGAAGAATAACTTGCAAAATGCATATTCAAGGCAACACGTGTGACAGTGCAGCGTTAGATTTATTACTGCAATACATTTACGTGCCCTCTAACCTTACTGAGTTATGTAGTTGGAGCTGCACTCTAGCGAATAAACACCTAAAAGCATCGCCGTATAGTTCCAATCGGTTTAAATGTACCGGGAGCCGGGAATAAATGCAGTCAAAATAGAAGTGATTGATAAAAATTGAATTTGTATATTCGCAGGTATTTTTTATTTTTGTATAATACTTTATTACAGGTAATATACTGTTTTTTTGTTGAATGTGACCCGTGCTGAAAACGTAAGCGCTACTCGTGATTAAGAGTGTAGGTACTAAGTCGATCGTCCAGCAGGTGCAGCATCGAGTTCGCTCCCGCTCTATGCTGCGATAAAAGTGGGGGGGGGGGGGATTCGAAAGCGATACTCTGTGCCAAACGCCGTTCGTAGAAGGAGCTCGAAACAATGCTACTCGTATGTTATAAAGAGTGTCTGAAAGCAAGGGTTTCCCGTAGGTGGTGGGCACGCCGACGGAGGAGAGCTGGTCGGGCGTGAGCCGGCTGCCGGGGCTGCGCACGCACGTGTCGCGCTGGGGGGTGTGCGCGGCGCGCGGGCTGGGCGCGGCGTTCCCGCGGCTGCGCGGCGCCGGGCGGGACGCCGAGCGGCTCGCCGCCGCGCTGCTGCAGCCCGACCCCGCCCGCCGCACCGCCGCGCACAAGGCGCTGCTGCACGCCTACTTCGCCTCGCTGCCGCCGCGGCTCCGCGACCTGCCCGACGGTGAGTACCGCCGTCTGCTCTACCTCTAGTGATAGCTACCCACCGAAATATTTTGCTTCTTCGAAGACCTCGTCGCGATATAAAATTATCGAGACGCTAAACGTTAAGGTTAGCCGGCGTCGAGAAGTGAAGCGGGCGTGACGCTTCACTTCTCGATGTGTTCGACGATAACTTTCTAAAGTAGAAGTTAAATTAAAAGAGACTCGATGTGTCTAATTTGTGACTGAAAGATTTAGAGTTTATTTTCGTTGTACCCTTAATGTGACGTCGGTTTTTATTGACACGGAATGTGATACAATATTCCACGCAGAGTTCTCTTTTATGAACTTTTCCACGCAGTAAACCGTGAACCTTAACCGATTAAAAACACACGATGTCGACCTACAGACTAATAAGTAAACTTTCACTATTAACCGAGTTTATCATTGAAACTTACCGGCCGACCGCTGTAAACAAACGCGACATGAAACTTCAAACGACTAGCGTGCGACTCGTAAAATAAGTAACACTTTGTGTAACGAAATTACCTCGCTCTCAATAAAATACATTGTCGAGTGCAAACCGGTGAATAGATGTAATTGTATCGCAGCGTCACAATAGCTCTTTACAGGTTAGTGTAAATGTAAAAGGTCGAGACCCTTACGTTACGTCCCCTCTGAAATAGGCACTTGTGGTATTGTGTGCGTTTATACGACCGCAATTGCTTGCTAATGACAAGTTTTATAGTAAGAGAATAATGTTACTTTCAACTTTTCTGAATTATGGTTTCATATGGGTATAGTGCTAATTCCATTGTATTTGTTGCAGAGGTGTCAATCTTCACGGTGGAGGGCGTGAGCATGCAACCAGAGGCGCGGAGTTCTGCGGTGAAGTGAGCGTCCGTTTAGTACAATCAGTTAGTCTCGCCCGCAACGTGTTCAGCGCTCCGACTCGACTCGATGCCGCCGTCGCCAGCATCGACTCGAACCGAACCGCTCCCACTGGCTCTAGTGCCGAGGTCGTACGTTTCAATTCCTATAGTTTTAATGAACAGTCGAAATGTGGTTGACTCGTTTTCGGTGGACCAAAATTTCGTGATAGTTCTCATGTCTAGTTTAAAATCGTTCGAACGGGCATCGAATGCCAGCGACAGTATTGTTTATTTCTCCCTCACGTACGCGTCCATCCGTCTCGATCGCTTCGATCCGATTTATTGTATTAGCGCTTATAAGCTTCTGATTATATCCATCCATATAATTCAATTATTCTATGGTGACAAGGTGAACTGTTAGGTACCGAGTTTACGAATTATAAATATAAATATAGAAACAGAGCGGTGTGCCATGTATGTCTATAATTGACGAGAATATGACGTGTTATTTTAAAAGATTTTTATGCTGGATATATGCTCATAATTTGGTAAAAATTTTGAAGATGTTTATTTATATTTACTAAGAAATAATTGTCGATGAATTAAACTCTATTGCAGTCTTATGAATAATACACAATTGCACGGAATACCCTTACTATGAACCTTGTTCACTAATCTACAACCTACTAAATGCCTAAGAATCGCGGTTTGTCACATCCAACTCGAATCAATACAGGTAAATAGTAAGGGTGTCCAAAGTCGTTTATCTGAATCTTATGCACATTCCTTCCACGGTGCTCAAATATAAGTAGTAGTGGCCGGAGTGTGTAGCGCCGCTTCATTAGCTTCATGTTTGTATGGGGGGGTCTTCGTGCGGTCACTGCGCTTTAGCTTCAATCATTGTGAGGCAAAGCATACACTATTTCATCTATATTTATGTAATAATAATGAAATCAGTGCTTAAATCTCAATCAAATCTGGTAATACCTTTTTCTAATACCCGTTATCCCAACTTTTGAAAGTTAAAAGTAGCAGTGACCACAAGAAAACAACACCCCACGCATACAATCGCAGCCTCCGCTAGCGACTGCATCCAGTGATACGACGCGAATTGAAATGAATTACCAAAATTTATTTAATATCACGACAGATCTCAAATTTATGAAGTGTGGGACCGTCCTAATGTAAATTGTAACGTGATAGGGAAATTGGATTTGTAAAAAAGTTTTAAATTAAATCAGGAACGGGGAGGTAGCGTAGAGTTTGCGTCTAGCCTAAAGACTAGTGAATTAACCAGCTTAGTCAAATTTTAGTGGTCCCTTACGATGTAAGGATAGCGATGAGGAATAGACCGGTGCATTGGCAACTTGAAGTATACGTAATTTAAATAGCTAATGCGGTTCCGCCGTCGTCTTGCATAGAGTAGCGAATTCAATAGGTATCTGTGATTTGATAAACTAGTACGATAACGGTAACACCAATTTGTGCCAACACTTTTATAAATGCTTGATTAAAATAACCCGTTTAAAACAAGACGATTGCCGAAACGCATTTATTGATCGTTTACAACTTGCTGCGAGTGAAGTTTTTTCTATAATTAGTCTAAAAGCAGAACTTCAGCAAGTTTGAAATGATCTTTATTAAATAGCAATAAAGTTGTAGTTGTCGTAAAATATATTCCGATAGCTTACGGAGCTGGCGCGCTTTGATGAAAGTTATGTAAGTATTTAAAGGTCATTAGGCGACGGAGCCGGCCTTGCTATTTACGATCAGTGGTCTTTGCTACGATGCAGTCACAGAGAAAGGAAGACCTTTACAGAATTCGTTGTAACATTATTCAGGGTTGAGATAGGAAAAGGTTCATTAAACATCGGACAATAAAGCATCTTGTGACCCGAGTAGAATGAACGCTCATATTACTCGGTTTCCAAGTTAATTCTTAAGCATTATTCTATCATTGCCATCATAAAAGTCTTATCCTACTTTCATCCTTCTAGATCATTCTAGCAAACAACTGTGATCGTAAATTGTTTCTGTGTTGATTTTAAAACGCAACAAACACGCACTGCCATTACCTACTGAAGATGTATTCGCAATACTTAACTTGACACTTACTGTAAACCCGTAAACCCAAACGGGGTGTCAAGGTAATTGTTGCGAGGTGTAATATAAAATTAGGTCGAGTTGTCAGTGCGAGCCGGGACATAGTGAGCGTAGAGCCTTAGCGTAGCGCATACAGAATTTAGATGCGAATAGGGTGGGAGGTGACACATGTGGATAGAAGACTGCTTTTATAAATAAATATTGTCAATCATTAAAAGAAAATAAATGTAAACTAGCATTAGTTATTCTCTGGGGCGGTTCGCAAATTTCAACTCTTGCATATAAATGTTACCATACGGAACATACTTTAAAACAAAACTGATTCCCGAACTGCCCTATTTTTATTACGAAAATAGTCAATAAATAAACCACGAAAGCAAATTGCAAAATACTCCGGTTTTAATCCCTATAGAGTTGTACAGCGGTACAAAAAGCGAAATAAGAACGTACATCGCGCGCCCAATGTTTGCTAGTATTCTAGTAACCTTTGCGTTCAGTCGTGTTATATTTTTTGCTCGTATCGAGTCCGGGAATTAAAACCGTAGCGCGTCTGCCCGCAGCCGAAAATAGTCAGGTGGCGAATTCATGAAAAACAAAATAGAAATTATTTTCGGGCAGCTCAATACCAGACCTTTGAATTTTTAATTTTGTTTGATCATTTTGAAACAATTTCTTTTTATAAATTGTCCTCAAAATATTAAGGTTGTCTATAATTTTAGGCTCTTTCGTGGCTTATTTAAGGGAGTCGACATGTTTCCCACGTGTATACTCGTATTTTCGTCATTTCAAAGCGTATAAGTTTGACATTGAATTTCTAACCGCAGCTAAAAAAGTAGCAAACCCGGTTGTAGAACCTAAATAAATATAGTCACAAACTAAAGTGTCACCTTTCACCCGATCTCTAGTTAACTCATAATTCGGTTACAAACACCAACATAGTACGTAAATTGTATAGTATGTCGAACGCAATATTTTCAGTGTACATGACTTGTTGATTTTTAAAATAGAAATAAATAGTTTAGGGAAAGAAAGAAATTATGTATCGCTGAAAACGTGCGTCAAGTCGTGAGGTTCAAATCTAACTTGAATTTTGTTTCATAACTGTGAAAATTAGAGGCAACATTTGGTTGTAATTTAACAACAACTTCTAATTAGAAAGGTGATTAGCAGACAATTGAGAATTCAGTTAAAACATGAAGGGAAAGCGCGCTTTAAATAGGACAAATTGTCTGTTTATTTTTAGATTTTAGGTCGCAGGTTTACGCCAAAAGGATTTGGGTAGGTCAGCGTTTGAAGCTTTATGGTAGTATAAATAAATCGTACTTTTATCACATTGAACCGGCGGCGGCTTAAAAACTCCACCCTAGTTCAACTAGTTGATCTCCATACATAACAAGAGGAACATGTTTTCCTGCAATTTACTAAAAGTTCCGAGTTTCACAAACTTTATTCACTTGTCAACATATTTCAAACTGCTAGCCGACAGGATGCTGCGGTTGGAACTTTAGCTCTTAGCTTTATCCCTTTCTAACATAAGCTGAATAGAGCGAGACAGCTCTATGTCCTAGTTTTTCGTTTGCACAGTTATAAAACAAAGTCCAGTTTAATTTTCGGTAGAATTCACCCGTTGAGTGAGGCACCGCGCAAACGCGTTTGTTTAAGATAGGTATGAGCATTTAAGTGAATGGGGATAGGATATGAGACGGTTCTCAATTACACTACACTACAAGGAACTTCATTTTGTGTGTATTTTATCTCACATGTACCTAATTAATATGACCGCATGATTACTATTTTTATGAGTTATAAGTAATTTACTGTTTATTTTTGTTCAAAGTCAAATTTGATTTACTCAAAAGTGTAACTTTTGACGACTTTGTGAATAATTTAAAGCGAGTTTCTAGTGAGTAGCATTAGTTGGGAACCGTCCCTCTCCTATAATGTGCATTTGTATAATGAAGAACTGAGTCGATGTCGCTGTGGCTATATTAGTGTATCGGAGGAACGAATTGTGTAAATAGGTAATTAAATGATTAGTTGTTACGATTTCTTATTAATGACAGTCCTATACAAGTTGCCATCCTTTCTGCGAGTTCCGAAGTACACCACAGTGTACATGAGATTTATTTTATAATTTTAATTAATTAAATATCACATAGGTTAATCAATAATTCATTTTATCATTTTACGTATCATGAAAATGTCCTGCTATCTATACTGATTTAATTATATCTTATTATTTCAATGTATAAATAAACAATGTGCTTTTATTCGTTTAAAAAATGTAAATATGATATTTGAACTGATAATAATAAAAGTTTTTATTTCCTAAATATTTGCGTTTTTCTGTTAATTGTACCTATCATTTTAAAATTGATCCAAATGTAAATCACAGAAGGTAAATTAAAAAATTTAAATGTTACATTTACCCACATGTTTATTTTAAAGTAAAATGAAATTAAAAATCGTAAAACTTTATCTGTAGGTACATAACCCAACTCAATGGTTACTATACATCCTGACACACACGTAGTGTATTTCATCCCAGGCAAGGATTTAAAAGTTATGATAAGTTTCGCAGCAAGTTCCACCACTCCACGGACAATGTAAGACTTATTATTCAAAGGAATAAAACAAGAATTAAGCTGGCAACTTTAAAAAAATAAAGTCTAAAGAAGTTTTCGAATCCTTTCGTCAAGGATTTTTTATCTTTTTTCTGTGAATTACAAGATAGTTAAAGAGAGTACCAAGTGCTTCAAGTGAGTTCAAGCCCTAGTGAGACATTAGATTAATTTCTCAGGAGATTACCTGTCAACTTGCGTTGCTGTTTCTGCGGACAAATCCTTGGAGACCAGGTAAGTACCTAAGTTTATTTATTACGCTATTTATAGATATAGACATTCAATTACAATAAATAAAACGAACTTATGTTGATTATTGCTAAGTTTTATAATACGCGTGAGTCACTTAACTACTGTTAATTTTCCTAATATAGCACGGAATTCCCTGTCCTTTCATGCTCGCTACAAAAACAAATGAAGAAAGAAAATAAGTAATAGGACAAGTCAGCTGACGCCGATATGACGTCGTGTGAAGACAGCCATAGAATTTTCTACCCATCGCCTTTCTGGCAAACTTCCAGTATCATATAACCGACTGAATGTCAGACAGACCCACCGCATTGTGACTATAAACATTCCACCTTGAGACTCATGCACTCTGCGCGCTCATAACAAACAGGTGTCAAGTAAAATCATGCGAGTAATATGATCGTAAAGTAAGGAGAGATCGGTCAGGAACATTCTGCGGAAACGAAACTTTGCCAAAGAACGTGGCCAACAAACTAATATGAAAAGGATAAAAATTTTAGAGTTTGGGAACGCGTTGGTAATAAAAAAGTCCGGTCGAGGCCGCTGACAAAGATACTATGGTTTTAAGAAATAGGTGCAATGAGTTCCTACCCATGTTTATGATAGATAGAATTTATTTGTCAAATAATGAGTACATAACATTAAATAAATTACTTATAACATGGTGGGCAGTTAAAGTAAATTGCTTCCTGATCAAAATACAAATTGAAATAAAATCCTTTCCCAATACGCAGGAGCTACCTACTTATAAAATACACGGCAATTTTAATTGAAACAGATTATGTAAACACCAACTCCGGCGTTTAACTTTCATATAAAAGGGGCGAAAATGAAAATCAACTGCGAAGGCGCTTCGTGATTCTTGGAGCGAGAGGCATCAATCAAAAGTCAGAACAAGGGAGTCATATCTATGTGCCCCAATTAGCACCCCTTCCCTCTCTAATGTTAACTGCCAACAACTGAACGGATTTCGGTTCGATAATCAAAACTGCCGGATTGCATAATTAAATTAATTAGAATGTAATAAATAATTTCAAGTCAGTCATTTTTATAATTTTATAATCGAAGTCTTAATTAAAGAGTTCGGTGTTTTATAGATTTTTGAAGATCACCTAGGCAAGCTAAGAATTTACCGGCGTTAATTAGTAGGTACCTACATATTAAATATATAGAATAGAAGGTATAATCACGGAATAAGAAAGGACGCTGCAAAATCTTCATGCTACATTTAGGCACTTGTACTTTTGATTTGTAAAAACTTTTTTGCCAACTACGCCTACGTACGTAGCTAATAATCTCCAATCATGTAGAAAACAGTTACTTTACAACAAAAGAGCATTCATTTACTTTTACTACGCAACCACAAAACACAGCTCAAAAGCAATTGCTACGACGCTGCTACGAGCTACGACAAACTTGAAAATTAAATTACTTCCCGCAATGGACGTCTTGGTAGAAATTTCCTTTTACTTACCTTCTTTGTTGTTCTTGTTATAAATGCAAATACAACCTACTAAGCACCAAGTTAGTGCCCAAAGTACCCGTAAGAATTATGAACGCAATTTTCTTGACTTAAATAAAATTGCAGCGAACTGCAAGACTTGCTTGCGAAAAATTCTATGAATGAAAATACACTGCTTGATTTGTAACTATTTTCGAGTTACATTTTGTTTCAGATAAATGTAAAAAGTTGTTGAAAAAAGCACTGCTATAATATAGGAATAGGTAGATAGAGGAACCTACTAACTTTTTATATAGTCACGCGACAAATTGGTAATACAACATTACCTGGCACCAAACACCACACACACAAACAAGCAAAGGACAAACTTTAGATTTCTAATCTTTAACATTCATGAAAGTCTCGAGAGTTCAAGCAAAGGAGAATTTGTGTTTGACAAACTTATTACAGGAGTCACAAGCAACTAGTTTGTACCAACTTGGTGCACGGTTTGTCTCGGAGAACAAACTATTTGTCTTTAAGATGTAAGCTTATAGGTCTCATAAATTGGTGCAAAATAAAAAAGAATGTAGGGAATTCAAATAAGGTGTATAATATTTGCATTTAAAAAAGCGCCAGTTTCTTTTTGTATACCTACTTTGTAAGTTAAATTATGTAACCAGTTAGCACAGAGTGTTGGTAGATGATATACTTACAGGTGGTTAGTCTTTAATTTTTATTATAACAAGATATAGGTAACTAGTTTTCAACAATTTTATTCCCTATCTTCAAACCTTCCTCTCTCTCATTACTGCGTGCTTTTTTGCAATACTTTTTCTGATGTAGTTTTATGCAGGACTTAACAATTTCTTTATTGCAGAATGAACACTTGCCATATTTCAAAGCTCTATCTATGTGAGAATTCCTACAATGATAACCAACTTGTCGACGTGACTTAAAAACTTTGCCACAGATTTTACAAGCATGTTTTTTACCATCATTATAATGAACTCTTTTAATATGTGATTTAAGGTACATAACAGATTTCAGAACAGAATGGCAGATATTGCACTCTGCCGATTCTCCGTGGCAGTTTTTTATATGCTTTACTAAGTTATCTTTATATTTAAAAGATTTGTTGCATTCATCACATTCAAAATTGCCAGTCTTTTGTGAATTTTTTGAAGTGTTTACTGACTTTTCATGGATAAGTGCATTATGTTTGTTAAGATACCTTTGACATTTAAATGTTTTATTGCATTTAAGGCAATTAAATTTGATTTTTCCGTGAACATCTCGCATATGTGCATGCCAATGACGGTATGAGTATGTTTTATTACATATATCACAACTATACTCTGTTTGTGATTTTAGTATTTTGTCTTTGGTAACTCCCTTGTTTAATTTATTTTCTGGACATTTACCACATTTATCAAGTACCTTTACAACTCTTTCTGGTTTATTTTGGTTGGCTAGATGTTCTTCTCCTCTGCCATCTGAAACCTTTTCTTCCCTTACAACCTTAAGCAACAGTAAGTTGTCATCTTCTAGTATATTTAAATCAGGAGTGCTATTTAAATCCTCCATACTGGTAACTTCATCTTCTTCACATTTAATGCTATAATTAAACATTCTTCTTTCATCCTTTGTATTATTTTCATGGCCATCAAGACATGTATTGTCATTCTCATCAAAACTATCTCTTTCTATTTTAATGTCGCAATTTAAATTGGGTGCATATAAAGCATTAGTTATATCGATAATATCGGATTGTTTCTCCGTAGACGCCATTTGAGTTTTACGATGTTCATCTACAAATAATAAAAATCTATTGTAATTAGATGGTACGAACTTTAGGTACGAAGGACCAAACACTGATCTTATTTTTTGCAACTCGACTCCCTGGACCCATTTAAATGTCCATCTATAAGACCAAGCTGTAAGATCTAAGAAAACTATAGGTACCTACCTATACTATAAATAATAAAAACACTTTGCTTGGCAATTAGACTTGGTTCGAAAATTACCTAGGTACCTACCTACTTACATATTCTCAAGTCCTTAGGTAAGTACCTAATTCTATTTGTATACAATCCTTCGGTAGCTACTCACTCATACATCATATCTCCTCCAGAATTTTAGTGCAGCTGCCTGATCAAGAACCAAAGAACTGGACCAGCTGAAAATTTCTGAAAACAAATCTGTGCTGAAAACAAACAAAACAGGTTATCTTGTCGTAACTGGGTGAATCTACTCAAGATTATTCTCCTCATACAAAAAAAAAAATCACATTTTACCCCGAGAATGGCGTTTATTTTAAGCTAAATCTATAAACACATGAATTATATGCTATATTATATTAAAGACACGTTAAAGAATTAAATATTTTAGAAAATATTGGCAAATATAAAAATTTGAGTGTTACTGATAATGACGGATGTTGCCGACAGTGACGAATGTAATGACGGAATGTTACCGACAGTGACGTTTGAGTTATATTATTGATGTAAAT
Source organism: Anarsia innoxiella (assembly GCA_947563765.1). Lineage (NCBI taxonomy): Eukaryota > Metazoa > Arthropoda > Insecta > Lepidoptera > Gelechiidae > Anarsia > Anarsia innoxiella. The sequence continues at coordinate 3,022,105 of OX387404.1, read as the reverse complement.
ATTTATTCTCAAATACTTTTTTATTTGTCTTTTAACTACAACTTAATTACCGTTAACATGCAATCCATTACAAATTAGCTAAGACGGCTAGGTCAAAAGCCCACCCTGAATCGCACCTGATGCAAAAGTGGCTATGACACTAGAAGCATTCCCACACTGAATAGCGAGGAAAAAAGGTTAGTCGGGACCATTGCGCAGTAAAATTCTACGCAAGGGTCCCGACTATTGTTTTTTAGGCGCTTCCCTAGTTCACGCATCAAACTCTTAGCTTCCGTACACCAAGTCCCGCTTTCCTCCACTACGACGGGAACAAAGAGGTACTTACCTCGTCTTGGAAGGGAGCATATTTAGCATGCTTTTGTATGGCAGCTCCTTCTGCTGCTGCACTAGCTGCCCTACATGTACAAGGCAGGTGGGACATGACGAAGGTACTTATGCAAGTTGCATCCTAAACTAGACAGCGTCCCCTTTCCCGAGAGATGAGGATTAATCAATCAGTCCTCTTGCCATTTGTGTGATTTAGGCTTGGCGGTTCCGGGGTCGCCGCTCAACCTCGTTAAGCATATTTTATAGTGACGAGGAAATCTTCTAGCTGACTTGACACAACTCAACCCTTGATGTCCCAAAGAGTCCGCAATCGTACCACAAACGTGACAATCCAACCGCAGATAAATTACTATCCTCAATGAGCTCGTTGATTACAGCGCCCAAACACGACCAGACTCTGGGCTTGATGCCGCCTCAAGCATAGCCAGATTCCTACCCACAGCCGCTTCATTAGAATCCGGCTGCTTGCTTTGTACATGTGATCGTGCCAAGAGCGCTGGACACCTTTGTCCCTTGGCTGCTCAAGACACACAGTTGCCCAAACATTTAAAGCTTCCGCCGTATATAACTAATAAGAAGATTGCCACCTTGGACATGAAGTTTTAAAGCGACTCAACCGTTAACCTCGTGGGAGGAGGTTAAAACGCCGATATATTGATATCCTGCTTCTTCTAACACCCAATCTGCCGTAGCGGATGATAACGAAGTCTGCTGTCATTGAGCCTCATTAAGTTTTACATTGAGAATCGTCTCCAATGTCACCTTGAAGTCTTCGCCGATTTTAGACATTTCATTGACATTTCATAAAAACCAAGTCGGAGACGTTCTCATATTATACACCAGTGTTGGGACATATAGGCAACTACGGAAGAGTGTTAAGGCCACATGGGCAGGCAGCTGCTTCAGATGCTGGCGCGCCCGGCAGATTATTTCGTTTTTTAAGTTAAGGCAGCTGGAATAGCATCATGAAGAATGGGAGCCTCCAGGAGTGCAGGCTGCCATTTTTCTGCCGGTTCAACATTTGCAAATGATGTAGCATGCCCTGTATATGAGAAACATGCTTTTTAATGATAATCGTACATCAAAATAATTTATTGCCATCAGTCGTTTTCTATACAAATAATCATTATTGGTAACAAACGTCATTGTTTTCTACACAAATAATCATTATTGGTGACAGACGTCATCGTCGTCAGACACAATGTTGGCAATAATGATGTTACTAACAATGACGAATTTTGGAAAAATCGCTGCTATTGGCAAAATAGGTTATTAAATTATGAAACAAACATTACACGTTATCTGTTTCCCTAATAAGTTCGCCATGGTAAATAAATAAAGAGTTTACCATGCATTATATTTAAAATACAGCAAAAGAAACCAATGACGACGTGGCATGAATATCTTTGGAGAACGATATTCAATTAATTATCATTGGAAAAATTAGCGTCCGTTCACTATGACGAGTGGTGTTCGACTTAGGTACGAGGGGGCTGCGACTTTTAAGTTAGACGTGACGCTTCGGGTGCTTTCCGTTTTTTTTTAATCATGCTAAGTAAACGTGTTGCCAATAATGACGAATATTTTTTAAACATTGTTTGAACTAATTTTTAATTAACTTACCACCTACTTTTTAAATTTATTTTCTTTAAAATATCTTGCCTGTTTAACGATAAATAATATATTCCTAGACAGGATTACTCTATTATTAATAATATTTTCACTATGATATCAAATATCGAAAATCATGTAAAGGCGACACCTAAAATATCGTGGTTTTCTAGCGTTTTTTTCTAATAGCTTGTTTTTCTGCTATTCAATCACTGAACGGTTTTGATAACTTTTTACTTCATTTATTTAGGTAGTAGAATAACTATAAAAAGTTTTGAATTTCTTTTACAATTATGAATGATAGGGCGAGACATAAATTTTCGACCTCTTGAAGATCCACCCAACTGACAGATGATTGACAAAAGTTTTCGAATTTCCAGCCGGGCAGTAACAAGATTTAAGCCAATTTATCTGATTCTAGTTTTTAATAATCTGGTTTCGGTGTTAACTTTAACAGTTTTAATTTCACACGAATTTTTCCATAATCCCTTTGTCCAACCCTATATAGCACAGAAAAGGTAATATGACTACGGGTGCTTATTAACACGAGCAAAGTAATATAAATTATATGTTGTTAGTTGAGGCGCGAGGCAATAAAGCGAAAGGACTTGTTTTAGCCCCTCAAATAATAATCCACTACGACCTTACTCACACGCGAATCTCCCATTATTTCTAATATAATCTCCTGAAATACCTACCCTCTTCAGGGTTATTAGACGCGAGGTATCTATTTAAGTAATACCTACAGGAAGGTACATGCAATCACGAACTTTTTACTGCAGTTACTTGTATTTACTATTATGAAATCTACATATTAGATGATCCTAGGTATTCTCTGATTCATAAAGAAGGACCTAGGTACTTAAGTACATATTTATTTCCAAAACGTACCTACAGGCAGATTTATACCGCCTACTTTTGCTTGTCTACGTCTTTTGAGGTATTTTTAAGTTTTTGCAACTAGGTAGTTACTATTAAAACTGTATATAGCCCGTAGTCTTAGCTCGATGCAATGCATAAACAAACCTGCGCATCTAATACCAGAAAGTTACATGAACCGATACAAAACTCTTAATTTAATGGCCATTCATAATGTTCATTTTGAATAATTAACAGCACAAAAGAATGAAACGTTACTCGTAGTTGCGTTTTATAATAAGCATTAATTAGATAGATAATTATAATCCTTTAATTAGCTACTTAATTAGTCCGTCTAAGCATAATTTTCAAGTTTCTAACGACTCTGGTGGTAAGTAGGGAGTTAATATTCTTTAGTAAATTCCTTTTATTCCTCAAGTTTATATTTACTACACTGTAGGTATTATTTGGATATGTGCGAAGTACAAACACAGTAAAATTTCTGTTGCGCTAGTGACTTTTTAAATAAGATTCTAATTTCTCTTTAATTTTTGCAGCGGCTGGCGTAGAAAAGCCTGAGTTAGGTCCAGGCAAGTGACATTTAATTATTCAGTATCACGTTCTTTATAAAGTGAGCGAAATTCTGCCGCGTCTGAATGCTCATAATTACTCGATTACCTGTGCTAATTGGGTACGACTCGATTATAAGGCAATCCCGACGTGCCGCCCCTAACACTCGAGATAAAATTTTAATTCGCCTGCAAGGAATGCTGGGGGTAACATTAGAGGAAACTGAGGCAGGGAAATGTGCTTGAGAAATTAAGAATCCGCATGTTACCCGTGTAGGTAATTTCATTATTTCCGTGTCACTAAAACTACGAATAATAAAAGTAACAAAAACAGAATTAAAGATGTTATCGAGATAAAAAAAAACCGTTTAAGTAGGCCCAGCGAGGTACAAAACCCCTTAACTAAAAGGCTCTCTTCTTTGTGTACGAGATCGGTGTTTTGTAAAAAAATATTTGCATGAAATATTTTCAGGCTGAAAGAATCCACTTTGCTCCGGATCTTGATAAAAGGGCGATGCCCTTTATGAGTATGAAAAGAAGGAACGACTTCCTTGAAAAGGAACTGGCTTTCCGTTTTTAATAAATAATATTTTCTTAACATAATGAACCAATTATCATTCGTTTAAGAATTTCATTCGTTTACGAATTTCGCAAAGATAAGCTTTAGTCTTGACGAATTACCTATTTAGATAGCTTCTCAGTTCCCGCTAAACGTAGAGGAAACCATACGAACTTAGAAGTAGGTACTTAGGTACCTACCTGAAACTTACACATAGGATTTAAGTTGGCAATTGATACTTACTGATATATTGCAATACTTCAAACTAAGCAAAATTCTCGAAGCTTATATTATTTTGTTTAACCATCAATTGCTAATATAAAACAATCTATTTTTAGATAACAAAGCGCCTTCTCTTTACTTTGCAAATTAAAACGTTTGAAACCATTCCAAGTCTGGAATGTGATATTGAATAAAACTGAAGCCGGCAGATATCCTTTATGAAACTATCGAAGCATGAAAATCAGTTTGGATATTTAATTTAGGAGTCGTCGTCGGCGCTACACACGTCATGATCCAATTTGTCTGCTGAATCGATCAACGCCAGGAAATTTTCACTTCCTCCTGAGTCTTCAAACGTTTAAACTGATTATAGACGCGTCGGTAGATAATTGATAGGTAGTTTAAGAGCTCCTGAGATATTTTATAACCACTCTACAACGTATCTAAATACCTTCATCTTCGTCGTCGTCTTTGTCGTAATGGCCAAGCCTTCCGATAGTCGATTAAATACCGCCACGTGAAATAGATATTACACGTTAATGACTAAACTATTGACAAACACGTATAAATAAGTAACAAAATGAAAAACCATATTCGTAAACAATCACTTTTCTAAATAAAGGTTTTAAACTGATGATTCTCTATGAATCCGTATACTGCCTAGATATTTATCAAAAACGAGTGCAATGTACGGTATTACGGCAGAAATCGATGTTAATTTCGGACAATCCATCGCATAGACCGCTGAAAGCCTCGGAGAGGCTCGCCCCGAGCAACTAATCATGCTAAGTGGTCGCTCAAACGCCATCGATATGGACCGTTTCAGATACAAGGGACGAAAATAAGGGCGTAATAGCCTGGAGGGGCAGGCATGGATTTGAATTTTCACGTCGACAGCGATTTGTAAAATTTTAAGGTGAATCCATAAATATTTTCTAACGTTGAGTTGCACTGTGTTTTACTTAGTAATTCACTGGTACTTAATGTACTTACAATAGATTATACATTTTACATAAGTTTAATGTTTTTTGTTCTGTTTCTATTTTCTAACTTGAAGGACCTTATTTAACTACCGAGGTACAAAATAAGCATCTGACTCAAAATTTCAAATTGATCCTTAAAACTTTCCTATAACATTTTATTCAATTTGCACCAGTATCAATATTATTAGGGAATGGTCACATTCATATTTCACGTTTTTTGACGCTAGAGCGATCCATTTCATTTCCTTTTATGGAAATACCGCAATAAAAGCGAAAACACAACCGCTACGTGTCGTTGCATAAATTTTTATTGCTATTTCTCGTATCTTGCGTGAATTTCGCTTAGGGACTAAATGGACATATATTTTTTTGCACACCTATTTCATTGATCGTATTTCAAGTTAGTATCTAGGTCAAATATCGCATTTTATAGGTACTCTACCTAGGCCGTCGATTTGATCGTTGTTCACAAAGAACATAATTATGCAGACGTTCTTAATAAAACTTTCAATAGGTATGGGTTAAAAGTGCCATTTTGATGGGAAATAAAGATAGGTATATGAACATTTAGTAAGACTGCTCTTTACAGGTTTAAGGTTTCGATGACGTTTGACTACCACCCACACACCATGTTTTTCTTATCCAAAGACATACTTATCCTTTCATTATTAATTAACCTAATAAAAACGTATTATAACTATCTTACCTATAAATGAAATGAAAGCTCAAAGTCCAGTAAAGCAGAAAGTATAGATATAAGAACTCAAAGATGAGCGAATATTCTAGTTAAAGTTTCATAATTAAAATCAGGGTAAAAAGGCACATAGACATTTTCATTAGCATAATAAGACTTCCATTCAGTATAGAAGGTAATATACCTGAGTCTGTGAACTAGAATACCTAGGTACTTAGGCAAGTACTAACTTTTTGTTTTATGCTGGAAGATTGAATTTTCAATGTTAATTAGTTAGGTTTTGTTACAACTTTGCTCAGGTTGATGGAGAAGATATCTGAATAGCCTTGAGCTATTGGTTATTTTGAGATCTGTGTAATTTAACATTTAAATACGTGATACGTATTCTTATATTAAATCCTAATTAACTTTTATTTGATACTTAGTTTCCCAGAAAGACGTGATGTTTTTAGCTACTCTGAATGAGTCTACATAAAGCTACATTTTTTAACACAGTGCTTAAACAAAATCATACAAAAGTAGAATCATCTCTATGCAGCATCCGAAAAAAAAAATTTTTGACCTAATTCTATTAATTTCCTCTACTTATAGCTCCATAGCGGGTGTCCCGTAATGATTTTCCCGCGGCTCGCACCGGTTTAACCCAGCTGCTAATAAATGCAGCGACACACTTTGTGAACTGACAAATCGGTACTTAACTCCGGAAATGTTTAATTTTATCACCTTAACTGACTTTTATGGCGTGATTTCACTGCCGGTTTTTATAACCGAGAAAAACACGGTAAATATACGGTAAATAAATATGAAATTACAGATTTTATGTTTTTCTTTTTAGCGGTTATAATAACGAGATAAAATCTAGGTTTAGGATCTGATATCCAACTTTGCCAGAGGCAGACTACAATATATTGAATGCGCAATCCTCCAGACTGAATCCAAACAGATCAGTATCTATACATATAGTTATTTACTCGTATTATGTTCAATACATGATATTTTTTCTAAATAAGATTAAGTATTCAACAGTAGATAGTCACCATCGACTTCAGAGAATCTGTTGAATACACAAGTGCTACTATTAAAGGCTTAGACTAACAAAAAAGAAAAGGAAAAAATAAAAGTAAATAATGAATAAAGGAAATTGAGATTGCCTGAACAAGACCTCACCCAAGTTTTCGAAATCATTTCAACCAACTTAAAGAAGGTCTAAGTGAATAACGTCGATGGTAGCAATACACGTATACCTACTTAAGCCGTACGAATCAAATCGAGAATGAACTAAACGGATTTGTCAGATTTCATACAGCGGACGCGACGTATAGCGGATATTCAATGCAGCCAGACTGTTCGATTCTTGGCGTATTTTGGAAGTAGAGTCTACTGTATTTCAATACGATGAAATTGGCAGATTAGCTACGTGTTCAATGTATACTCGTATTCCACATATATAGGGAGACTTTGATTTAATGAACGATAGAAAAGGATAGTACTCGTTTAAACAAACAACTTTTATTATGAGGCCTAAGTCGTAATCATTCAAAAAATTTTGAACTCCCCATACAAAATGCATCAGCAGATAGTATGGGGGAATATTTTTTTTATGATTTCGATCTTGGTCCTATAATAAAACTAGTTTGTTATCACGAGTACATGCATATCCGTCTCTATCGTTCACTAATTTAAAGTCACCCTGTATTCAGATAGTCGACCTTGTTGCTTAAGTAAGCGCAGTGCAGGATGATGTCTGTATATCATATTTTATTCTAGGAACTAAGTACTTATACTCATGTTTAAAATAGAGTTTAATAACTATTTACTTTTTACGCAGAGTTACTTTACCTTCTTTTTCCATCTTTTGAATCTGCATGAAGGTCACAATTGGAAAAACTAAAAAAAGAAATAAAAGAACAACGATAGTCATGTTATATTGTACCTAGTCGACACGCCGCCGCCGCCGTCGTCGTAGCTAAGCTAAAGTCTGTACTTAGCTTCTTTTTGTGCGATTATCGGGAACCTGAGATAGAGAGTGGATAGAGATTACGAAGGAGGAGTCGAGTAGGGTTGACAGGATCCTTAGCTTGTCTTAGTTCTTTGCTTTCATGGATTTTATTTTAGTAAAACGATCTTTAAAAGGAGCAGGAGTAGAAATAAGTGGTTGGTGTTAGATTATGGCTGATATAACAATTGTGGCTAAGATTAGAGTATTGAGTACCTATGAGGTAATTAGTTTTGAAATTGGTACAAGTAGTAAGTACTTAATAACTATCAATAATAATATACCTATGTAGTAAGTAAGTACTGAATCAAGTAGTTTAGTTAAAAACATAAGCTTCATAGTTATATGAATCTATTTTGAATCAGACAGATATGTCAATCTAAAAATTCTTCGTGTTTGATAAATTATAAAGACCTTGATAGAAACACAAAGTTAAGAAATAGGTCTTACATGCAAACCCTACGACTGCAGTCAATATTTCATATTTTCAGCATAGGCGCTCGAAGACGGGCCGGTGCATGAAATTCCATTTTGCATCATTATTTTCAAGTGGGCGAGGAGTTCGCCTCTATATTTTTATGAGAGGTATTTGGGCAAGCAATTTCGCCTCGATGGCGGGGCCTGTCGCGTCTCAACGGCTTGCTGTTTGCAAATAGATGCCAAAAACTACTTCTATCTTCTTTTGAGAGATTTTGGAAATAATGGCTTCGTATCATCAGAATTATTGCAACTTGGTGATTGATAATTTCTACCTGCACCTACCTATTTAATAATCTGTGCTGTGTGTAACATTTCGCAGCAACATTGATTATGTAATGCATAGTCCACATTAACTTACATTGTTTTAAAACTGCAGTTTGCAAAATAACTTACGCACCATAAATAAGCTTTACAACATTAAAGTTGCTCTTTAGAAATAAAAACCGCAAACAAAGCTAAATTAACATTTCGCGTCAAATAATTCAACGTTGGAAGTGCAAATAAATCCGGCACTGGCGAAGTTATGAAAAACGACAGCAATCAAAATATGCGGATGCGCACTCGAAAGCTTAAAGGGTGGAAAAAGTGCAGTAAATCGTTTTTATTGCATTATATTACGTTTGGGCCCCTCAAATTAATGGCCCGAAAGAATTTGCATATGAAAACTGCTATGACGCGCGTGACATTACGGAAATGAGAGTCTACAACTGTGGTCTACAACGACAGAAAGAAAAAACAAGAGAAACAAGAGAAAAAACAAAGCAAATTGAATATAATGAACACACAGAAATTAAGTATTCCACATCATACAAACATTTATTTGAACAGCAAGTAAAACATAAACAAATCATTTGACTTGTACTCTTGTAAAATGTTTACCACAAAATTTTTGGTTCGTTCGAAAAACTCGGCATCAATTCAATAAAAGCAAATTGTTAGAAAAGCCGACGGATTCAGGCCACAAAAGCATTGGAATATTGGAAAATAGAAACAAATTCAGTACTCGAACAAGCTGGCTCGTTATTGCTTTGCTATTTGATTGGATCGAGTAAAAAATATTTGCAATGAAATACAATCTACAGCAGAATCTATTTTTAACCTTATTTCTAGGAGATATAATAAGACCGGTCGAATTGTATAAGCGAAATAATTTGTTTAGAAAAGTCGGAAGAAGTTTCATTAGTAGTGTACGTGATCGCAATAACAGCAATTCAGTTCCGAATAAAGAGATCGACCATCGTCCTGTTTACACTACATTATCATTCAAACCACTCGCCCGTCTTGGGGTTTTGATTCGACCAACTTCCAAAGACTGAATTTGCTATTACGTCCATAAATAGCATAGCGATAAAGCAACTGTCTGCCTATTCAGATACCTATAAACCTCAGACTAATTCCGGGCATGGCGACTCATCGTAATGAAATCATTCAGGTGCATAGAACTTGTCAATACTACAACTGTCGTAATTGGGGAGCATAGATTCCAATGCAAGTTAAGACCTGTTTTTTAACATTATAAGATACCTTTATCTTTTCATCTACCTTTATAGTATTTAAAAACTTAAAGGATTTTTCAAGAAAACAGTCACATAACCTATACATTTTGAAAATCCAATGAAACTGAAACCGGCATTAAAAGTCTCGACGAATTCGGTTCCCGGAGATGGGTAAGCAATATTAGCATATCAAAGTACAGTTGACACAGCTCGCTCTAGGCTACAAGGTTCTCGGTTACATTTCTTTTGCATTTATTGCACTTTGTAGCCGTCTGCCTTCGGGCGAACTTTGGTAAATTGTACACGAAATGTGGCGACACACCTAGCGTCGCAATAGTCGGAATAAGCTAGAATATAAACACACTTGCGTCTTGCAAACTTAAGTATCTGCACATATAAAATTTTATCTTGCTGCAAGTTACTGAATGTTTTACGAAGCTTTAACTTACATCAAACGTTGTTTCAAAGTTAAGTGGTTAGTCAAGTAGTTTTAGAGAGATGCAAATATATCTACCTACCTAATGTATCCAGGATAAGTGGTTTAGACTGTAATTGAATTAGCAAAGGGGAGCTTACGACTTCCATTACATAGGTAACAACTACTTTGGCATGCATTTATGGTTTGAACGAGCAATTACCCTCTATTAGTGAGTATAAACTAGCTGTAAAATTTGTATTTTAGTGATATCGCGTGATACCGCAACTATTAATAAATTAGCATTTGTCCATCCCAAAAATAGATTAACATTTTTATTAACCACCGTACTGAAAATACAATCAACATAAATTAACATTTTACAAAATACACCGAACGCTATCCATATTTCGGTGGAAAATTTCTATGAAAATTCACGCTGGCTATAATTAAATTGACCCAAAAACCGACGTAGCAAAATAAAATATTTCACAAAGTTACAATAGAATCATGGTCGCCATGTTGGATTCCGCAACAATTTATAATTTTCCAAGTCTCTTGCTTCCCTAATACGAGTCACTGATCTTGATTATCTGTGTTTTATCTCTCTCTACAGAGCTGCTTTACTATAATTAATTAAAGTACCCAAAGCTAATATTTTAAAACAGAAAAATATACTAATTATATAATGTAAGTATATTTTAAGGCACATTTTAAACTAAAATTGGGTTTTTTATTTTTTTTTGTTGAATTTTAAAAATTAAAACTTATTGATGCTTTTCTATTTTATTTCAAACACCTCTATAAAAGGCTTTAAAATTGATAAATGGGGATCATAACTTACACGTAGATCATACCCCTCCTGCAAGGAAAAAACTGCATTTGAAAACACCATTGACTTCCGCCCTCACAAACAGAAAAAAGTAAGCACATTTACACTTGAAACGCTATTTATACAGCGGTAAAACAAACCGGTAGTGAAACAAAACATCTTTATTTACGAGCGAGGTTTCGATTTCAGGCACTTTCTACTGAAACCCCGAATATATCCGACAGTTACTTAGCGAAATGCAAATGAGACACGCGATACTCGACCTAGACCGTCACAAGGTTAAGGCAGCGGTATTTTTTCACTCTCTCTAACATTTAGTTAATACATATGTAAGAAAAAGATGACTATGTCTGGGTCACAAGCACAGCAGTAGGAAATGAAGTACCACTTGGCCTCTCGTCTACACTAATGAGGGACATTTATATTATGCATAGTTGTGGTGCAACGTATGCACCTCAAGTGCTGAGGTAAAGGATTTCATGCGACAAAAGCGAATAAATATACAAATGCTAGAAATTCATGTATGCATAGCATATAGATGTAAAAACCCGACGGGACATAAAGTTTAAGGTAACAATGTTTCGTGTCAGTATATTATAAATTATACCTTGCTAGTAGTTAGGATTTAGAACCTCGACGCTTTGTAAAAATATGCTATGAACACCAAACTTATAGGTACCTACATACGTCAGGCCTCTTTTTAAACGACTTCAAAAAAAAGGAGGAGTTTCTCAATTCGACCGTATATTTTTCACTCCACAAAACGCTCTTGTTCACCACAATATAAATCTATAAAGCTTTGTGAAACTTTCCAAAAGAAAAAAGGATATTACATTACACCCTTTCATTTCAGAATTCTTGATTAATTATTATCAAAGTTGAAAAGTCAGTGGGAGCCGCTAATGAATCTTTTTTTGTACTCATTTTGATATTTTGCTTTGTTATAAATTGGGTCAAAGGTTGAATGATTTTCATTGTTTAGTATTTACAAGACAATAACGACATAAGCGTGGGTCTGCACAAAAAAGAAAAGCACTTACGTTCTTAGAATTTCACAAAGAAATAATGTACCTATGTTACAAAGAACCATTGATGTACAAAAATATTTACTTATAAATACTAACTGCAAAAATCCAGCGCTAGGGTGACAACATGTGCCGGCTGAAGGAGACTATTTGATAGATCGGCGCCTAATGCAGTCCGGCGTTGGCTCCGAGCCAGCTTACTAGTGCTGACTTTTCCTCATATACATACTATGTTTACTTAAAGCTTAGCTAAGTTATGATGAAATTGTTCAGTCAATGCGAGAAAGAGTTGACTGAATCTAGACTATTAGGTCGTCGTAGTTTAATTAGTAATTTATAAATGAACTAGAGGCTGCCCGCTACTTCGTACGCATTTATCGTCATTTCTTGGAAAATAATCAGGATATTTAAAATAACATAGCCTATGAGTTATTCTGATGGCTACAATATTGCCAAATTTCATCAAAATCTGTGCAGTTGTTTTTTCGTGATGAAGTAACAAACATCCATCTATCCATCCATCGGCACAAACATTGACATTTATAATATTAGTTACCTTTGTTAGTCAGTACCATTTATTTATAAAACACTATTGTCGTACTACAGCTAAGAAATCAAAAAAATATTAAGTTTTCTTTTTGATGGAAAAGTTCGTGAATAAAAAACACAATAAAGCTATACAAACTAAACTACGGAATTATCTAACGTAAATGTATGAAGTTACTCAGTAGCAAAGCAACATCGACAAAAGCTACGGTTGCAAGATATAATCAGGTATACAGCAGGTGTTTGTTTACCATATGTTTTAGATACATCATGTTATTATAATGGACACTCTCGTGTACAGGGTGTTCGCGTAAGGTTTCTGATTGATTGTACCTCGGACCGCCTCGGATCGTGTTAACCTCGTTAGAGGCGCCTTTATTAATTCATGATTACGCTTCTAACAAAGGATTTCACGTGTATGAAATACTGGAGAAGCGGTTTCTTAGTGAAGAGTTGATAAAAAGCTCTAGACTCTAGACAGTTTTAATAAAGTTCCTTTTTGATTGCGGTTTATTTACGAAATGAGCGGTCTTTTTGAGTACTATAGAATAAGATGAAATATTACTAAGCTATTTTCATATACAAATATTAACAAAAGTTTAAATATACATAAAAGTACTTTGCTTGAGGTTATCAAACAATGAAAAAATAAGGTGTTTTAAATAAGACTTAGGTAACTTACCTATTAAATGAAGATTGATTATTTCTGTTCTAGATTCAACTTTTGTTTTAGAATAAAATGCGTATTTCACATTGATCAAACGTAGAGAAATATAACGGCAATTTCACGATGTTCTCTTTTGACATTTCCTTTTTCGCTTTTTGCGATGTCAGATAAATTTTTGAATAGGTAAAGTTTGGTATGATTGTTTGAAAGATATAAATGTTTGATGTTATGGTTTTTTTTTGCTCGCTCTGTGATTTGGCAGCTTACGTGCACTGGCGTTTTTTCTGTTTCTTTTTTTTTTTGAATCCGTAGAGTTCATTGTTTTATTGTGATAGATACTTTTCATGTAGCCTTAGTAACATTGACCCTATCATATTTGTATACATATATTTGTCCTTATCATATTCAAACTTTAGACAGAGACATTAGCTAAGCGTAAGAAAACCGTGACAAAGTTTGGTCGACGCTAAGCCTAATAGTCTATAATATACCAAACACCTGGCAACAAAACTGAGTGAGTACTAGGCACGGCACTCATTACAGACTATAGTCACAGATAACTAAATAGTTACTATATTGAACTTTCCAGATCAGTCAACTTCACACCCCAAAAACAAAAGAGTACAAATCTTAAGGTCATGATACATTCACCCGAAACACATATAAGGGTGACCGCACATTAATCCGTTGACAGTGATGGACGCGACATGTTCGGTGCTATTTGTCACGCGGCTAATTAAACATCGCCTATAGAATGCTTTTCATCACGTCAGACGTATAAAACTGATATTTTTATAGTTGGGATTGCTACGTTTAGCAAAGCAAACATTACTAAAGTACATATTCAACTGTCAAATTTTCTTTCTCTGGGTTTTTTAGTTGAATCCGTAAGTACTTATTATCTGAAAATGGAAATCTGTTTTCCAAAAAGACGCATTGTAAATTGAAATACAACTCAATTTCGTTAATTCATGGACGCAACACAATGACGGCTTGCATATGATTATGACAACCTTATTGCGGCAATGACGCAATGAATACCGAAGTCAATTTGAATTGAGAAGCACTTCATCCCACTCAACACTTTAAATAACAATAATGAACGCAATAAATCATATTTACAGAACATTATCTTCGCGGTAAAAATAGAATGTTATTTTATTTTGTCGCAAGGTTTACGTCCACTGCAGTATGAATACAAACAAGGAAATGCGAGGGTTTTTCGAGGTCGTAAAGGAGAGGTCGTAAAATTATTATTTTCCAGTCACCGGGCTGTGAGAGCAAGATTTAAATCGTTAGCCGGAAAATTTTTGAGAAAAGGTTTTGTATTAAGAGCTTATCCTGTTTAAAACTAATCGATTTTAAACTTTACAATATCATTCAGGCACACGAACGTGTGTATAATGGAATAATAAAACAATTTATCTATGAAAACACCTTCCGTCACGTGACCGTCAGTGTCGCGCCCCTTACTCAATTCAATTTCCGCTTTTCACTTTATTCATCGTTGTTTTGACATGTAACGGGAGGTTCGGTTCACCCTTTAATTAATTGTGGTCGAAGAATATAACTATAAAAACTAAATATAGTACATCATTTTAAAGGAATGTTTCAAGAAGGGTGATTTCATCTTGTAAAAAGAAATCAGCTGGTAAAAGGCCAGTAAGAAAGGATAAGAAATAAAGTAATAAAACTCGCAAATGTCTCGTAAATTCTCTAAATAAACAAAGAGTTAACGACATTTTTACTATAACTGTGTTGTTACAGCTCCTAACTTAAAAAAATATGGCTTTTATTACTCTCTTTGAGCTATAAAATAATAATGCTATTATTTTCCACACCATTATAAACTAATTATGCGTTACGTTTAGAGGCGACCTTCTTAATATTATTTAATGACTGAAGTCAATTACCACAGGGAAGCATTATTATGTTTCGCCAAATTGCAAAACTTTTAGTTTGGCCTCAATATTAGCATCCAGAATATTCATATATTGCTTAGTTCAAAACAATATGTCTAGAAGTAAGTTAGTCTACCCTGTGGTCTCACCTACATTGAAAACCACTTCACGCTTCACAGAGTATTGTGTAAGTAATTTAATCCCAGACTTTGTATGCTCAAAGCATTTTTGTAAAATAATAAAAGCTTTCTGAAATTGATGTAAAACTCAGCTTACTTTTTATATAATATAAAGCTCAATACGAAATTCTTCTCATACTAATATTTTTGCTGGATATTTTTCAATAAATATACTAGTATTGTAGTTAATAATATTAAAAACATTTTGCAAAGTACAGTTTACAGTTAAACAATATACTTTACATTCAAAGTATTTTTAGTTTAGAAACACTTTGGCGAATCTAAATATTCAATGTATTATAATAGAATCGCGCACATTCATTGTACTTTCATATTTTCCATCTAAACAGACTCGCTACAGAAACCAATTTCCTAATGCTTCCGCTGTCAAAAAAATCTTTTAATACATCCGTGAGTTGAGAGTACGCGACGCGATCCAATTCCGGATCTGTTATGCGATATCGCAATCAATATGCGATACAAGTCGCACAATCTGTTGGTGAATAAATCGTGGAATATGACACGTTATTGTGTTATTTTTGTGCGCGGGATATTTATTTATGTGTTTGGATCGTAGCAAGTGGAAGGAAGTGGTCTCTGCCTACCCCAATGGGAGAGAGGCGTGACGGATATGTATGTATATGTATTTATATTTTTATGTTCTTTGTCCATGGTGTAACGGTACCTACTAACTACTAAACTATGTACTTAAAGAGCGAGAGCGAGAAGGAGTTAAAAAGCACGTGTCGCGCCATATTCATTGATTTTAACAAATTGAACATAATTTTTCGTAAAGCGTTACCTAGTATTAAGGGTAAGCTTCGGCATAGTGTTTATAAACATCTAAGAATAGACAAAGAAAAGTAGCACGTCGACCTTTATACCCAGAATAGGGTCGCAAACGCAGACACCCGTCAAAACAGAGGAAATATGATGACGATGTTATCTCCAGAGACTTACCGTACCAGTTTACGTGCCAACTACTTTTTGCACTTACATTTTAGACCCTACACACGAACATACAAGGTCCTATATTATATGTATGTATAAACAATACAAGAATTAGGTCGTTACACCTGCGTTGCATCGTTTGACGTTTTGATAAACGGTCGCGCGGAGATTTGTGGCAAACTTTGGCCCTTCAAATATATTACATCGATATCTGTGTCGATATCGACAGGATAATAAATAAAAACAGATAAAAGTTCCGTGAGCTGTTTTCTGTTTGCAAAAAGATAGGTGGTACAGGTGAATTAGGGACCATAAAATATCATTTTTGTTTTTCGCTTGTTATCTCTTTATACCTAACATTCGTTTTCGTTTGATTTTATTCCAAAACTTATAAAGGATCTGTTCTACTATATCAAGATCATTAAACTTATGTATGTATCAAAATAATGCCCAGTGACAATACAGTATTATAAATACTCAAGCTTAAAAAATTGTGAATTTCCATAAGCAAGTTCAACCGCGTAGCGATGCGCTACGAATTGCTACGAGCGGCTACGACCGCGTAGCCCGTGAGGTAATTTATTATGTAAATTATGATGTAAGGTTGTTAACGGCCTAGCGATTACATTTCCCGCCTATTTTTAGAGTGACACCATAAAACACCTTTTTGTGTGGTGAAACAAAGGCTTTAGATATACGGTGGTTTTATTTAAATTCCGTGATATACTTCATTTCTTTTTATTTTTAATTCAAAAGCGTCGCAAGCTGCCAATCACAAATAGAATTTATCTATCACATTATTTCATTTTATACCATTTTCTTTATTTCTTCGTTAATAGAGATGGAAATAAGTCATTAGCTCCTTTATAATATTATATATACCGTTTTAGTTATCGATTTTTAAAATCTACATTACTATATAGACAAAGGCGATTAAAGATCATATTATACGATTATACAGTACTCCAAATAGCACCTCCTATAGTTAATATAAAACAAGGCGAGACAAGTGAAGTTCCTTGGACGGGGGGGTGTACAGTACGTGACTTCTGGTAACGATGCTTCTCCCATTAGAGTCATTATTATTTGCTGTATCGAACTAGTGGACACTAGGACAAATGGATTATTATAATGAAGTTAATTTTATATAGAACAAGCAAGAAAAAAAGATAGGGAAAGATGGAAAAACACAGGGCATTGCCCAGCAGTGGAACACAATAGGCTAGTAAAAAAATAACATGACGAAACAAAGTGATATTACTCGTGATACTGATCAACTTTCCGCAAGGAAAGTGAGTCATAGTATGAAAAAAAAAATTTCATACAAATTGTTTAGTCATCTGCCACATTTAGTATGGAAACTCCAATTTTTTGCTACAGTTCTTACAGTTACCAATTCTGACAGTTATGAGGTCTGGATCTGCGTACCTGGTCTGGCGCAAAATAGCTACCTTTTTGTACGGAATTTCTTATCGTTTTTTTGGTTTTCTTGGTCATCTACCAAGAAAACTATGAAAAACTTGAGCCAATCTTGGCACGCTGTCATAAACTCAATATAGTAATATACTCAAATAAAAAAAAATGAAGCCACTCCTTATATTCCTTCCTCATTGATCTCATCACACATCGTCGTTGAATGTTATTCTATGTATTTAGATACCTACTCGAAACGAAAGTTATTATACTGGTCGAAGAACAAGACAACTGACTGTTGAATATGACAACTTTTCCTTTTATATCTAGTCGTCGCTATCCTACGCCCACAGTATGATACTTAATATCATTTGAATAATAAATATTTTGAAAGTTGCATCACACGTCATAAAGGAACCTATAACTCAGCGCGGTATTTCCGTATTCATAGCCCGCGTCGGTAGTTGGTCATTACCCTGCCGCACCCTTCTTTCACATCGATGTATTAACTTCTTGATGCTAGATAAAATTTTAACAGATTTCGGGATTATTTTTCTAGTGCTGCTTTAGTACCTATGTAAAAAAAATAGAAAGTAATGGTTTCTACACATCAAAGCCATTAAATATCATTAAGCCATAAAGCGATACCATTAAAAAAAGTAGATTTATTATAAATCTTTAATGTATATGGTATGAAACATAATCAACTACCTACGTTAAAATTATCATTAAAGCAGGTACTCTTAAGTTTTGCTTAGCCTGCATACCCTTTAAAAAAACAAATAAAGTAAAATTATAAGTAAGTAATTAAAAACACGGCAACGCATGACAAACATTGAAAGTAATACGTATGTTATGTCCTGTCTATAACTTTACTACATCAATCTGCCAAATCATTAAAGTTTGACGTCCCCTAGGGTGGGATGCTTCGTCAACTTTTAAATTCAATTTCTATTTTACAACTCATTTTGCGGGGCAAAGGCACCTTCAAAGTACTGCTTCAAGAGCAGTACTTTGAAGGAGGCAATTCTGACGCGGAAATTACTCATTTACGTCTCATTTATGTACTGGTACTTTAAAGACGGCTCATCAGAAGCCAGTGTCAGTGTCTGTCTGTAATAAATTATTATAATGTAAATTACGGATTAATTTGTAATCTGATTTAACGTTTTGGAATCATTTTCATTTAAGAGTCACTCATGTCTGTGGAGCATTCGCCATTCAAGCCTATATTCTGCCAGTGCTTTGACTGCTTATTATTGGTTGAGAATTGTTATTCTTTTAAGGGAAACTGCTACTCCTACGTATTAAGTGCTACCTAAGTATATGTTAATTGCCTATAGTATTATACTTATCTGAGCTTATAGGTTTTCATTTGCCTGCGAAATGTAATATTGTGATTACTGAATATATTCTGATTTGATAGGATTATAAGTAAACTTGAACATACACATTCAAATACTTACCTTTCCATACCCTTCTCTATTTATAAGCAGATAAGGTTAGATAAGTTAAAAGCTAACCGTTCTAGTTATAAAGCGTGAAGGAGTTTGAAGCTGTTTACTTGTTGGCAAGTGCACTTACCTCCCTCTTTGCTTACCAAAAGGAATTCTAAACTTATTTGCAAGTAGCTACTTGAAGCGTTTAGAACAAATTACTTTCACGTGAATGAACAGATTTAAATTAGGTACCTACGTAAATATATATCTATTTAGAATGTAAATAATTAACAGTAGATCGGTACTTTACAAAAACTAGATTTCTAAGAACAAAATCTTTTCGACAAAAGGCTGACGGTATTTAAACGGACGACGTAGTGTGGGAAGGCCTCCAACAAGGTGGACCGACGACTTGGTTAAAGTCGCTGGAAGCCATTGGATGTAGGCAGTGCAAGACCGGTCGTTGTGATGATCCTTGGGGTAGGCTTTTGTCCAGCAGTGGACGTCCATAAGCTGACATGATGATGATTTAAACCTTTCATTTTAGGCCGGTTGACTGGGAAAAGAATGAGGGACAAAATGTACTTACAGACTACTCAAAACGACCTCAATCAATTTTCTTCAGCTCAAAATAAGTCTTATTCAAGCCGTCACTTTTCTACGCAGAAAATTTTGGCAATTTCCAGATAGCTTATCGTGAACGACAATTCCATTATTATTGTGGAACCAATTTGTAAAACTTTTCTATTTAATATTTTAAACAAATGAAGCATACTTCTTATACAAGTCTTAGTACATACTATGTAGGTATGGTCCCTTACACGTGTCTAATAAAACAACTGTACTAATAACTGCCATGATATAACATTTCGTTAAGTATACGAGTATCTTGGATTCAATTTCTTTAATGGCGCAGGTGTTACAGTTCAAAAAGAGCAAAAGTATTTCTTCCGAACGTAATCGCCCAAGTTTTTCTATACTATCTTCAGGTTTGATATTTATTATACTACAGTTTCATCTTAGACATCAATTTAGAAGCGAAACTGCGATGTAATAGATGGAATATCTCTTGTGAGATAAGTTAGGGTAATCATACTTTATGGTTTTATATCTACTATTGTCGAATGTAAGTACGAGTATTGCTATATTTTTGTCCGACCTGCGTGTCAATTCAACTTGTTTAAAACTATCGTAAAACTGAAATAAGTAAGTAGGTACTTATAGTTTAGATTTGTCGAGTAGGTACTCGACAATAACTATTTGACATTGAAAAGAGATCATTTTAAAACTTGGGTTTAGTTGAGCGATTTTCAATTGTCAGTCTGTTTAAGAACACGACTTATAGACAACTAAAATCTTGGAAAGTATAACAAAACACCTGCAACAAAAATAATATCATTTGCCCCCACGCTCTGGCTACAAGCAGTTGCATTGCATTGTAGTAAAACTGTCTGGGCATAAATATCGGCGTCGTGGCCGCAGCAATCTCGTGATTGGGAACGTGCTTCACAATGCGACCGGCTGCTTAGGCCTCCCCCAGGCACACCTAAAATACACACTGTATACAACTAAAGACGATAGAAATACAGCAGCTAGCTTATGTTTATATAGCGTTATACAGCATATACAGCGCTACAGGCTAGAATAGTATATGTCTACGATTGCAAATCTAAGAATATCAGCGCAAGCGAAGAAAATCAGTTTTAGTTAGGTTTAAAAAATACAGGTGGTTATTTGGTTGAAAACAATATGATTTGGTTTATGATAAAGTCGAGTCAATATCGACGAAAGTCTAACAGTTAGACCTTCGTTGATACTGACTCTCGTTGTTAGACTCTAACTTATGGAAATTAACATGAATCTACGTCTAATTTAAACAAAAAAGAAATATTACCTCATATAGAATGAGCTGTTCAACAAACCAGTTTCTGACAGTGCATTAAACTTTAAACATTAACGCAATGTCTCAAAATAAATTAACATACTGTATAATATACGAACATATACCGCTGTAAAGGATGAAATGTAAGAACCTACCGACAATATCACATTTTCAAGATGAGATTAAGCTCGAAAGCGGAACTTGGTATTAAGCTGCAAAACGCTACGGTAAAGAAGATTAGGTACATTTTCTTTTAGATGATAGCTGGCTTTAAGATGCAAGTCCACTCAATGTTTTTTATAAAAAAATCACAACAGACCTCGGAAACTAAAATGGCAGAGATTTTCTTTTAAACGTGAAAATATTGTGTCTTATCGTAAGATCGTTCTAATCTTGTGAAACCTGGCGAAAACCGCGGTGTCTCGTTGTATGTAGGAGGCAATGAACCAGTCATGCTAGAAAATCATTATAGAGTGGGCAGCTATAGGCTGGAATGATGATGATGATTCTAGTCTTCATATTATGATCAATCAAGAACATTTTCTAAAATGTTTTGATGCCGTATTAGAAACTATTAGTTCTCGTCTCACCACCTACAGATAAATTTAACTAACAGATAAACCTAAAGATATTAAAGAATGTAAAACGCTGATCTGTTTCAAAAAAGCACTCAAAAACCACATCTTGAGAAATATAAGTCTATCTTAATAAAATGTACGATGTCACTTCTAGCAACTCTATTCCATTAAACTATTTTGCTGACAATGATGTCAATTTACAGATTACCCTCATTTTATCATAAAATTGTTATTAGTTAACATTCTGCTTTGTACACGAATTTCCTACCTTAAACTTGTAATATATATCTATATATATAAAAATGAAACCCGTTTTCCGTTGTCACGGCATCACGCCTGAACGGCTGGACCGATTTCGCTAATTCTTTTTTTAAAATGTTCATTGAAGTCCAAGGATGGTTCTTACGGTGAGAAAAATTCGAATAATTGCCGGGAAAGCCCTAAAACAGACCTTTTCTTTTTCCCATACAAATGTTTTCTTACTAAAATGTAGAGTCAATTTGAACTTTATTCCTATACAATAAAGTTCATTCTAAGGCGGGACGAAGTTCGCCGGGACAGCTATATTATATAAATAAAAATGTGATTTCTCATATAAGTGAATTATGTTATTCTTTTTTGAGAAAATAAATTTCTTTAACCGTATAAACTTATGTCTATTTCAAAAAACATGACGTTTTAGAAAGAGACAGGTATAAAATATCCGTTCGATAAATTTTAACCTTAGAAGGTGAAATGGGCCCTTAGGTTATGTCTAATTTTCTATCCAATTCCTATCTACCATACTACGTAACTAAACCTATTTAATAACCCATTAGATCAACACGTAGCAATTAACGGGTCCTGAAATAGATCTTTATTATCTAGCTTACTTACTGTACATCGTTCGCAGCATGCATATTAATGGCGATACTAATTTGAAGGCGGTGCGAGCGTGAGGTTAAATGGCAGATATTGTAATTAAGTATATACCTAGACGTTAAGGTGTATCGATGGTCTGTAGAAAGAAATATCAATAATAAAGCTAGGTTGTAGCTCATTAGGTAAAATATATTTAAAAATGTACTAATCATTTCATGCTGCACTCGAATAAGTACTCGATAGATACACAATATAATTTCAATATCTAATTAAAGTCCATCTTTTTTTTTCAAAATTTTAACTTTCTGTTCACTAAACTGAACTAGGTAATAAGAAAGAGTTAGATGATTGATATTAAGCTTTCACGAAACCAAAATTAACATTACCTAAGGTAGACACTTTTTCGCAGTAAAACTGCATGCATTAGGTATATAAAATATTCGAATTACGAATTGAATTTTCCTAAACACCAACCAATACTGAATAGAAACTACACATTTTATGAATTCAACTCTCAAACATAATGTTCAAAGCGGGACTCGGTCGGCACTAACTTAGCTATAGGTATACCTATACATGAGCTTCGTACAATACATTGTATATAAAGCCTTCTGCGCTTGCAAAATAATTTAAAACCTGTTGATTACGCTTTATTGCTTCAATTTTTGCAAACTGAATTTAATAAAATAGGAGCCAGCATACCACTCAACTTATTTTTTAAGGTTTATTTTTGTCTGAAGAGTTCAAAGGACTCGCGAGGGTCACTGAATAGGTACTTAATTCAAAAAAACAACTGATAGACATGGACACTTTTGCTTATGTAATTTTTAATTTTATTTGAGAAAAAATGTACTTTCACATATACACGCATACATTTTGTTACATAAAGGACTCTACGTGGACACACAAAGGAACTTCAAGCGGACATTATATACCTACAAATAAGCATGGAGTTCATAAATATACTTGTACTTTAGGCAAGCTTTCCATTTCTTCACATACAGTTAGTGACTTTGAAACCCCAGTCAATAGCTTAATTAATGTGCTATAGCTGTATTTGTAACAAAAGACGCCTCTACATCACCCACGTGCCGTTCGTGAAGGAAATTAGTGAAATGAATGGGTTGGTTTGGTCCCGGGTAGTGTTACACTCGCTAATCACCACCACCTACTCAAGGAGGTACCTACTCGACATTACAGTGAATGAGTACCTAATTGAGTAATATGGCTAAATTGTAGTACGTCGCAAGACCTAAGAAGTAATGTTTTTGAGTAAATAAGAACAACTTTAAGTATTCTAAGTAAAAATAAAACAAGTTTAAACAATAAGCATAGGTATCGGTATGTATTTTTTTGAATACAGGAATCGTCACTTTTTTCATACTTAATGTGTAATGGGGATAGTCAAATTAGTTCAAGAGCACAATTTATTTTTTTATTGTTTGAAATGTTCCAGCTACACGAGCGTGCGACTCCTGTTTTGACACGTACAAAACAATAAGTACTTACACGATACTGTAATAAAATGTGGAGTGAGCCACATGAAAGATCAAATAACATAATGTACTATGTTCCCTGCAGTTTATTTGCCGACAGCAATCGCAGGGTTTAATTACCTGCGCCCGACGCATACGACTCCACTCCAGTCAACATTGGACTAGTGTCGTTAAAGTACATTGGCAATGGACAGATTTTATTTACTTTACGCTATCTGATCCAGGTGCCAGATAAAAGGCATATTGCTTTACAGGAAAAGGGAAATAAAACAATTTTTTGATTAAATCTGCTCGACGTTAAAACGTAGGTAGAAAGTAGACACGTACGTGTAATTTAGTTTGAACAAACTAACCAAACTACTTTCATACGTCATTTATACGTCAATTTTAATCCATGTCTACCTTGAATGTATTAAATGATTCCATACATTGCTTAGTGTACATTCCAGTTCTATACATTGGTAGCATCAAGGTGCATTGAGTAGTGAATTTTTTGAAAAGCTTACAATAAAATCTCATTTAAGTATATACGTATAATTCAGCCACTGAATTACCCACTGCAATATTCAGAGTGTCTCCAAAAGCGAAGCGCACATTTATAAACCGATCTCTTTCTGTCTGAAAAGCAAGCGAATGAAACAGAGAGAGATAAGAACTAACCTCAACATTGTGGCAAGATGTATCTGCGTCTGATTACTGGTCATTGTACGAAGACAGAATAAGTAATAGCGTTGGTGATAGACAATGCGGTAGTAGTCGTAGAAGCAGCGAGCACTATTTATTATCTACCTTCCTAGTGCGGTACTCTTTGGATTGGTATTTTAAAAGTTTTTTCTTTGTTGATGAATAACCAGTTAAGGAAATGTTAAAGGTAGAATGAAGAAAATGGGCTTGATGACAAAAACAATTTTTTAGTCCAGTTTCAAATATTTTTTAATAGCCTAAAAGACGGACTAAATTATTTTTTGAATTTTCGAATGTAGTCATCATCCCCATTATATAAACGTCGCTTGATCTTTTTTTCTGAGACAGACTACATCGTAGCATACTTGAATACTTTATAGCATACCATCTTTATACTATCTCTTCAGCACAAAAATTTTATAAACTCTCCTTAACCGGACTAAGAATGGTTCTTCAATTATTTCTTAACTTGTTCTGCATTACAAAATATTTGATGAATACGAAATACCTTCAAACGTTCGCGAGCAACCTTTAACCAGTACGATCTTTACTCCGACGTTTTCTCACAAACAATTCTATTCTATTTCTTTTAGTGCACCGCACGTTGGTTCCAGTTTCGATTGTCCCCTTGGCGGGTGCTCCTGTGAAATATTTAGCGGGACACTGCTGGTTTATTCATGCTACCATTTGTCGTCTCGTACGCTTTGCGGGGTCTTACAACGGTTTACATGAGACCTGTTTATTTGAGAGATGGCCACGTGATGTATACAGGCTTGAATCGTTTAAAAGACGCGAGGTGTTTGCTAAACGCTTGTTTTCGTATCACTTACGAAAATAGGGTTTTTATTTATTTAGGTACTTAATAGTTTAATTAAAGATAAGACACATAAAAAGAAGTTTTTCGTAGATATTATTGATTCAGTTGCTCCAAATTAATTTGATGCGTACCTCCCACAATAACTCTCGTAGCAAGGTGCTACGAAAGCTACGAATCTGCTACGATAAGAGATTTATTACAAATACGAGACAAATGTAGAAGATATTGTATTGTATTTTTGTTAGTACCTTTGTTACCTTTTTAGATAATTCTCAAAGGCACTGATTTAGTAATACCATTTGCCCGTATACGAAAGCTTCGGCCTAGAACAACACAAATCCATTTTATTTCATACACAACCTAGATTACCTTCGTCCCGAAAGTGTTGATTGTTTGTTTATCAGATTGTGTTCAGCAAACCATACTTTATTATGATTGGGAACTGTATATGGATACGGTTTAGTTATGCTGAGTAAGCAAGGTGCCTAGTAAACAATCGTTAGGTAATCGACTTGATTGTTATATTTGAAAACATTGTTCTTTGTCTTTACTTTGGTTAAAGATAACAAATAGCTTTTGAAGTACATAATATCATTATGTAGATATATAGATACGTTACTATAGGGCTAAAATAAGCATCGGTACAAAATTTACTTAATACTTGTTCAGTTAATGTCTACCTCTTTCGCATGTTAACCTTAAACAGAAAGACAGTTGAGAAAATATCTTTATTTAACTAAGATATTTATTTGTATAAGTAAAATTGCTCATCATCAAACTCGAATCCCCCCCCCCACTCTACTTGCATTCCCAGATAACTCACTAACTAGCTAAACTTGTTCACCAACTTGAAGTAACCAGTTACATTACTATTTATAACTGTAGTCTGAGAAGAACATACAATTCTCTCTTTTCGTACTTACTTTGAGATATCTTTGAGGATAGATCACTGAAGGCTTTGTCTGGAATAGCGTTAGGTAAAAGGGAATTATTTAATCCATAGTAGTAGAGGGCAATTGCTATAAAAAATTCATAAGTAACCTTTTTAAATACCTAAGACCCGACTTTGTTTACAAACACACTTTTGAGATAACAAAACTGTGAATATAGATTTCTATTTACAAAACACATTGTTATAAAAGTTAACGATAGTGAAATTGAAACCATGATTACGGGATCGGAGTATAAGGGTGCCTTTCCACCAGAGATGTGCGGTGCTATAGATGTGTTTGATATCCACCAATCATATCCAGATTGCCGTCATATTGAATAAAGAAGATTGGTGGATATCAAACGCATCTATAGCAACGTAGCATAGCACATCTCTGGTGGAAAGGTACCATTAGTACTTACCTACTTATATACATTATACCTATCTACTTTCTGATACTTTGACGCTCCTTCTATCCGAGAAAGTTGTGTAATTGGCTCGTCAGCTGTCGGCGGCAACTCGCGCCAAACAACCAAGCGATTCATGTTTCTTCACAAAATATGAGGACGCCATTCATTTTGTTAAAATAAACCGGGAAATAAACAATTAACTTTCTGAAATTAGAACGAGTGAGTTTGATTTCATTTAAGAAATTATAAATGGATTTCTCTGAGTGATGGAAACTTTAATAAAAGTTTAGTAAGTCCGATTGAATCATAAATTGATATAAGGTATTTTATTCTGCAACAACGGGGAGACCAAATAAAAAAGGAATAGAGATTTTGTCTTGATTTGTATTTTAAGAAGATCAAACAGTTGGCGGTAAACAGATTGGAAAGGCGTAAACCCCACCGACAAGAGCAATGCTCTTAATTTACCTATAAGAAAAAGAATCATTTCAAATCTCAGCCACTCGCCAACGCTATTTTTAGCTTTACATACATATCCGTCATGCCTCTCTCCCATTTGGGGTAAGCAGAGACCATTTTAGCCATTTTTTCTCCATTTTAGCTTTCCTTGTGTAATTATATCAAAACACAGCCAGCGTGATAAATGAGAAACATAATGCAACAGACAGAAGCAACGCAATGAATGCA
The DNA here is from genome assembly GCA_947563765.1 of Anarsia innoxiella. Lineage (NCBI taxonomy): Eukaryota > Metazoa > Arthropoda > Insecta > Lepidoptera > Gelechiidae > Anarsia > Anarsia innoxiella. Next base: position 2,994,596 of record OX387404.1, on the reverse strand, counting down.
TTTCCGCGTACATAATAACCGCATGTCGGAAACAAAGAGGCTGGAAGTCATTGGTGGCAGTTATTGCATTGGTGGCGGTCGGTCATTGGAACAGCTCCGTCATTGGATTTGGTTATTCCTGTTGGATGGACGGCCGATGGACGGAAATTCGAATAATAAGGCATGATGTCTGATTCCGATGCAATATGTGGGATTATAGTTTACGGCTTCTGTCTAGTTGGACTTGTTGGAGTTGATACTTACGCTGAATTCCTACTTATCATGGATTTGGATGTCATAGGATTTTTATCGTAAACCCCAATGGCAACACATTTTTCGGGAAACGGCGCTCATATAAAAATTGACATCCAATAAAAAATCGAATCATGATAAGTTCATTCAATCAATCATGATAACCACAAAAGCCTTCAAGCCACAAAAATCAGAAACCTGATTTTTGGCTTTTGTGGTTTGATTAAGATTCTTCATACTTAAATCAGTATCTACTTGTTGTCTAAGTAATGGATATCATACAATTGCAGAAAATAATTAACGCTAACGTTCTATTAAACCTCTCAAACATTGTCAGCTTATAAAGAACTTTAACGATCATTTCTGCAAATGGGTTGTTAAATGCTGTCTATTTTAATAACAAACTATTTCCTTTAATGCTTTTATATCACGTCTGAATGAAGAACTACGCATATTAGTGACTGGCAGGCTGCGAAACACGTACTGTCACCAAGTATCAAAATGTATTGCACACAGTATAATGACATTAAAGGCTGTGGACATTGAGCGCCAGAGCTTTTGTAGAGATGTACATAGGTTATTGGTGCAACGTTGCATTGACGCATCCGTCGCCACATTGATGCATATTACATTGTACTGTTACTTAATCTTGTTACATTGGGAGTGCACTTAGGCTTAGGATATAACTTAGGCTATTTAGAGCTTAGGTTTAACGTGTAAAGACTATAGTACTAACATTACGAACTGAGTAACTGTCAATAGGAACAGAGAAGATATTCAAATATAAGATCCACAAGCGCGAACGAGACTGACGAAAAACAATAGACGACAGTCCTCAATTTGTAATGCGGTGACTGTAGTAAAGTACTTTTTTTACTCAGTCAAAAGCACAAACAACAAGTTCTTACAAGAACTCATTTCATTCGGCATTCAGTAAGTAGCAACTTATTAAATAAGAACACGGCAAATAACGTTACAAAAACAAAGCAATCTGTCATCAGACCGAAGGTGCGGTGCATCTAAATTTAATAAGTGAGTCTCTCTCTGCCGGCTGCGAAAGAAATTTCATTAAAAAATTCACTTCCCCCCCTAGGTACCACCTACTACGTTCAGGAGGCCGCGTTTAAAATTCTAAACCAATTCCAAACATTGCCACTTTCCTATGGATTTTATTCGGATTTCTTTTGTTTTTCTATATTGTTTTGTTTTTTCGTTTTTCTTACAATCTTGTGCTTGGTCTATTTTAAGTATTCTGAAAAGGTATGCTTCCTGTAAATAGAAATAAAAACTTTTTCTTGACCAACACATGTTTTTTCTGGGTTAGTACTTAAATAAGTGTACGAAAACTACCTTACTTTTAATCCTTCGCAAAAATATGCTTACAGAAAACCTTTCAGTTACATAATTTTGTTACAGGCATGATGTTTAAGCAAAACATGTTAGTACAACCTTTAAAAATATAACTTGCAAGTTACGTCCTTATTCTGGCAATAAACAAGCGTCTAAAAGGCAGAAAATTCTGTAACGTAAAAATGGAAGCCATTTTAAACTTCATGAAATTAAATTAGTCGTACGTATGTTGGAGTAAAAGTAGCTGGCGAAGCTCTTATTCAGCCAAATGCAAGCTAAAGGCATGTAAGAAGCTATACAAAGCTTACTTGCTATTATTATGTATAAGTAATTGGATTTTGCTCGCCTGGAGACTTCAATGTAGGAATACGGGGATTTTTATTAAGTTTTCAACTAAAAAAGCACGAAGCAGAAGAAAAATGTTATTTTATCGATCTTTCATTTATGTTGTCATTTGTGCTTAAACGGAGGCTGCAATAATGGCACAGTACCTATTTTATATCAAGCTATTATCACTTGTTGGATCTGATTTTCTGTCAGCGCTCATAGAAAAATTCTTTTCCGATTGTAGAAAAGCAATGTAGGTACCTACTTACTCTTATTTCTTGCATTATCCTAATTTCCAGTAACTTTATATTGCACTTGTTTAAAAATGAATAACACTCAACAAAACAGATTTAATTTTATATTAGCATTTATTACGACTGGAAACGAATAAAATACAATCTCGTAAAATGCTAAAAATCATTACAGAATTAGTGCGCTGTGCGGAACATTTTAATTTTAATACTTCAGTTGGAAGTCTGCGGTTAAGATGCTTAACTCGGGAATTAGGGTTATAACCTTTTATATCTAGCTGCCCTAAATTATACGAGGAAAACCTAACCTGACACAAATTATGCATAGTCATTCGTAATTCATCTGGGAAATGTTTAGGGCTGAAAATATTTATGATATTGTTAGTATACCTAGGTAGGTAGTTACTTCGTTAGGTAATTGTACCTATATTGCTAAGGCCGTCGTTAGATGATATACTTTATCCATACTAATATTATAAATGCGAAAGTAACTCTGTCTGTCTGTCTGTCTGATACGCTTTCACGCCTAAACTACTGAACCGATTTCAATGAAATTTGGTAGAGAGGTTGTCTAGACCTTGAGAAAGGACATAGGCTATATTTTGTCGCGAAAAAAGGCTTAAGGGGGTGGTAATAAGGGATGAAAGTTAGTATGGGAGATCGTCATTATTCAAAGATAAAACCATGAAACTTTATATTTAGGCACTTAATACTAAATCCATACTTCCATACTATATACTATATATACTATTTACTATATTTACTATATAATTTTACTATATATAATATTATAAATGCGAAAGTAACTCTGTCTGTCTGTCTGTTACTCTTTCACGCCTAAACGGCTGAACGGATTTTGATGAAATTTGGTATGGTGATAGATGATAACCTAGAAATGGTCGGTCATAGGCTATAAATAATCACGCCATCGTTCTTAGGGGGTAGGCAGTAGGTAGATAACTAAATTGATTGAATTTGATTGACTAAATTGATTTTTAGTCGTTTTTGTTGGGACTTTTGCTCTTTCACGTCTAAACGGCTTAACGGATTTTGATGAAATTTAGTAAGGTAATATATGGTTACCTAAAAACGGATATAAGATCAAAATGATCACGTCATCGTACTTAGGGGGTAGGAAGTAGGCAGAAAACTGAATTGAGTTAGTGATTTTTTTATGGTTTTTGCTGGGAGTTTTGCTCTATCATGCCTAAACGGCTGAACGGATTTTGATGAAATTTAGTAAGGTAATAGATGGTTACCTAAAAACGGATATAAGATCAAAATGATCACGTCATCGTACTTAGGGGGTAGGAAGTAGACAGAAAACTGAATTGAGTTAGTGATTTTTTTATGGTTTTTGCTGGGAGTTTTGCTCTATCATGCCTAAACGGCTGAACGGATTTTGATGAAATTTAGTAAGGTAATAGATGGTTACCTAAAAACGGATATAAGATCAAAATGATCACGTCATCGTACTTAGGTTGTAGGAAGTAAGCAGAAAACTGAATTGAGTTAGTGATTTTCAATCGTTTGTTTTAAAAGTTTACCTCATTCACGCCTTAACGTCTGAACGGATTTTTATAAGACTTGGTTAATTTAAAGATAGAATCCTAGGCACGGACACAGGCTACTTTTTACGGCGGGAAAATACCTCATTCCCGCGGAAATCTAGCGTGATCGTGTTAAGAAGCGCATGACGCCATAGCTACTGAAATGATTTTGATGTTTTTTTTTTAACTGAGTGTTACTAAGACTTCAAGTTAGTATTTAATCACTTTTCTAACTTAGAGGGTAGGTAGGCGCCATAATTTATTGAATTTATGATAAAATTTTGATGCAACTGTCTTTATTTAACAGTTTTACTTGGATCGAAACTTAGCGACATTCCATCACACTACTTAACTTATAGGGTAGGAAGGTACCAAAATTCAGACTACTTTTTACTTCGGGAAAATATCTCATTCCCACAGGAACGTATACATAGCTACCTATCTACAACATCAAAACTCTGTCTAGAATCACATTACGCCAAAACTATTGATCTGATTTGTATACATCGGGGGTTGGCAGGTAGGTATAGTTAGTAGTATTTTAAACCGATTTACATTATTTACTTTTTATATTTACTATAGAAACATTCGGAGCTATCCATTATGTGCTTAGGTTGCTTTTGAACAAATGTTGATGTGAAGTTGAGGACCGGAACACGATACAGGGACATTGTTGCAGGGGGACTTACAGCCGGGAGAAAACAAAAAAACTTATGCGGACGAAGTCGCGGGTAAAAGCTAGTATCATATAAATTATGAAGAATAACATCGAAGAGATAGCTTTTGTTTTCACAAAAAATAAAATTAATGTTTCAAAAAGATAAATGTTATCAATGTCAATGTAGGTAAATAATATTCGCAATGTCATTGCAAGTAATAAATGTTAATTGGGAAGTACTAATTAAGTGGCAACCCTGACGTTAACGGGTTGGTTCCGGTAAATATTGATTATTTTGCAATTATGAATACCTTAATGACGCACGTCATTTTATTTCAATAATTAATAACGAAATTTTACGAGCTGGTAACTTGATATTGAAATTCATGTACGAAAAGATACCTAACAAGCATGACGTAAATTGTTGCCATCTGAATGTCACACAAAAAATGTAGGAGCAAGTTCCAAAAAGGGTTAAACGCTCCATTGCCTATACCTTACGCTGTCATTTTCAAAAATTAGAAGAACAGTAAATACGATGTTTTAACAGTTTTTTGGCAAATGGAGGTAGAAGGGTCAAAAGGACTAAAAACATCTGCGATATTACCCAACAATCATTTTTAACGAGATAAAGTGTCACTTTTGTCACTCCTCATAAAAGCGAACAAGGTAATCATAATAAGGCGTTTTAATTTTTACAAAGGTCGCGTCCCTTTCAAACCAGAATTATTTAAATGAACTCGCTTACCACTCTCATATCCGGTTTGAGTGCTTTACTAACATTATATCATTCATTAATTATTCCTTTTGAATCTCGCGCAGTAATGCCTTTATTTACTTAATCCTGCAATGAGTAAAAAGGATTTTTATTTAAATCCTGACGTTGAATAAAAAGAGGTGAACAGAATTTGTGTTATTATGTACCTACTTACATTGATGTTTGCGTTTACAAAAGGACAACGGGTTTGGCCTACCTGCACTAGTAATAGTTACCCACATACAATGTGCAATAGCGTTTTCTGAATTCTGATAAAAAACTTTATGTAGGTACTATAAAATAACTAGATATATGCAAAAATCATCATTTTTCGTTATTGAATTTCAGGCTTAAATAATTTAAACTTGCCAATAATAACAACAAACATGTCTCTGTTTATGAAATCCATATTCATCTTTGCAAACAATGAGTATAATAGTATAAAATACGTATTTTCAGGAAAAATATGTCGTCCAACGCGTCCCCACGAGGCAAAGTACCCAACACGCTGGCAGCATTACCTCTTTGGATGCTTATCCTTTGGCCAAGGAAACTGCCAGCTCTCGGATCACGCGAAGCCAAGGTACCTATATATATTTTTTAGCAAAGTCCAAAACAGTAGACATTCGTAAAGTGAATTCACAGATGTACCTAACCGGTGTCCACATCTTGCCCATTCACCGTCCGACCCACGTACGGGTGGCGTGACCCACTTTCGGCCCAATACCCGCGGACTACGCTACGGAAAGTGCAGGGGTCGTTTACACCCCACTTTACGTACCTACAACAACTTGCGACGCTTCTGTAAGCTTACTTACTAAGCTGCATTTATGTCTTGTGAGCATTTGAAATATAATGTCTTCTTTATTTATTTCTAGCAAATAACATGTAGTGATCATGAGAATGAGATGAGAAAAGAATGAGAACAAAAATAAACAATTTGCTTTCCGAATTTCCTAATTTCGAGGTAAAAAAGAATTGACAACGTAATTTATACGTAGGTACCTAATTACTTATATGGGCAATAAACAAAAATTGTGTAAATACCAACACCTTTTTAATTATTAGGCACATCCCTTTCCTAACTACTCATCTTTAAAATATTTCCAAGACACAACTTTCTTAAGTCTACTGTATTTTCATTTTTAAATCTCCACAGCGAGTAGCTGTAAATTGCGTTAAGAATATTTTACGTATTTCGGAAAGAGCGAGCTGATTAGGATTCCGTGACCTACTTACATACCTACTTGCAGACTGCAGATAGCATCTATCTCTACTGACTTTTGCGAAATGGAAAGAGAGAAGAACTGACCTCTTTTTTATTAACTTTTTATACCACTTTTTATATTAAATCGCGGCGTCATAAAAACTCAGAAAGATGGACCATTGCCGTTTATTTAACACCCAATCGTGATGTTTTAATCTTTATTGATCTATCCAAGGGTGAAAAGTTTTAATCCCAACTTACCCGCGTATTAACCTCGATTTAAACACATCTATCCTAGTTAATCCTAGTTTAAACGTGAACGATAAACTTTGATCAAATTAAGTTTTGAAGCACGTATTACGGTTTTTTTTTTCGCTTTTTACGGAAGATTAAGAACGAGATATTTTTCAACTTTAATTAGTTAGTCGATGAACTTCATTAGCCGTGCTATGAGATATAACAATTTTTTTCTTGTTGGATCCCACACCCTGTAGCATATTTAAATTTTTGCTTATGACAACGTCTTGATAGATTGTTTGTATTTAAAAAAGCAGTTTTATGTATTAGTTGACTGCTTATGTCAAACTCGTCATTTAGCAAACGCGTGTATGCAACTTAAAACACTCATAAAACACTCCGTTGGTACCGTAGGAAATATAAAACGGAGCCGAAACGATGAGTCGTGCTCAGAATCTGTACGAAGCAACTCAGCTCCAACACGGTTATGCATGCGAAATGTTTACCGCAAATGTCTGTCATTTGTTTTTACTAATGTTATTTTTATGACTGTTTATTTGACACGGACGAACTTACCTGCAGACGAGTTTTATTGGAGCCAACTTTTTAAAATTGAATCGATGGCGCATCGATAGAAACGTGCCAAAGTTAGACATACTTCGACTTTTAAATCTATTGACCACTATGTACCTAGGTATAACAATACAATATTATGTACCCACCTATAGGCACATGAGTAAACTGTTGATGTTGATGAAAACAAACCTATTTACTGTACTTATAAAAGATCTACGTACATAAGGAGGTAAAAAGTAGGGAACAAAAGGCAGTATATCCCAGTCTTTAAAAAAGCGATCTATCAGGATAGATTGTAACAAAATCGAGTACTACGAGAGTTACTAAGAAAGATCGGAAACGTCTGAGACAAAATAGTTTCCACGGAGGGATATTACGTGTCACACCCTCGTCCCGACAGCCACGACCTACTGAGCACTTCAACGTCATTAGGTGCCGTATTTATATCTAGGGCTTAGGTATAGAAGCTTAGGACATTACTTATCTACATACTTTTATATGTAGTTGGTATGTAGGACTTAAAAGTACGTACCTAAGTAAAGTACAAGTACATCTTGAAAATGTAAAATCAGTTCAGTAGTTCTTAAATTACCGCTTTACTACCGAGAATCGCGAATATATTTGCATCTTATATATTGTACTAAAGTAATAATAACGTATTTGGTTAATTTACCGCTTCAATGAATACCTAATAAGACTAGAGGCTGTAAGTTTGATAAGAGCATGCGGCTTTGCCTCTAACTCATAATTAAACACGCGCATAAGTTTATGTAGAGAAGTTTAATAGGAGGTAACTACTAGGTGTAACAGAAAGGGGGTATAATGCCGAAACACAGCGATAGTCCTCATGAAACTGAACAACTTTCCTCAAGGAACATGGGTCGTAACTAAGAAAAAAAAATCGCCTCCCCATACAAAATGTCCGATCAGCTGATCGAGTAAGTAAAGGCGACCAAAAATTTTTTTCGAGTTACGACCCATGTTCCTTGGGGAAAGTTGTTCAGTTTCATGAGGACAATCGCTTCTAATCGGATTTATACCCCCTTTGTGTTACACCCTGTATATCTAAATACAAACTGTAATCAATCATTAACTACTTATACGTATAAGCAAAAACCACTAGCATTTTTGTGTAAGAAGGTACGTCTACGTCCCAAAAAAACTACAAAGGAATCAGTTCACGTAAAATCATAAATATTTCAAAAGAATAAAGTAGGTAAATATATGTACCTATTTACTGGTTGCGTATTTCAAACCCGTATTATGTCTCGTGATCCCACTGGACCGACATTACCCGATTATGCTAATACGCGGCCTACCGTAGGTGGGTGTGAAAATGCCGGTGGAATGCAAAGTTACGTCTCAGAAATATATCCAGAAATTAATGGATATTGGGTGTTTTCGATATACAAGGTTGACACACAACTTTCCCGGCGTATGATTTATAAGTAGTCAGTTTAATAGGTAATTCTACGTTTAATCCTACTAATATTATGAATGTCAATGTTTGTGCCGATGATGGATGGATGTTTGTTCCTCTTTCACGCAAAAACTACTGAAGTGATTTTGATGAAACTTGGCAAAATTTAAGTTTGCACATCAGAATAACACATAGGCTATATTATAACGAACGAACGGAGACATTCGTCATGTCTCCATGTGTACATGCGTACGAAGTCGCGGGAAATTAATATATATTCTTACATGAACCCAGTACGATACAATAGGTTATTATTTATTTCCCCAAAAGTAGAATTTACCAGATTTTCATCTAAAGTTATTGTGAATATTGTGACAGAGAAGTAAATTGTTTATCTCCCTGAAAACAAAGTTAAAAGTTTCCAAACTTCGCCTGACTTGGACAACTTAAGAAAAAACTTACTTCGAAATAACGAAACAATATTTACGCAGCGATAAATCGATGATTTATTGAAGAATCTGCAAAAATACGTCGAGATTCAGAAACTAAGATATTGAAAAATAACTTTCAGGAAGTCCTCTGAAAAATGGAAATAAAAGAATATAACAAGGATAAAACAAACTCAATCTGTCTGAAAGAATAAGTTTGAACCTAGGCATCGAGTGCTAGCTAAAGTTTACCTACCATCAAAAAGAAGAAAATTAAATTACTTAGATCTACCTATCTACTAAAAAGTAGGTTTTTTTATTCCACAATGAAATAAAACTGTTTTTGAGAATTAAAATTCAAGACACGAGCTCTCAAACAGATTCTAATTCCAAAAGGCGCGTTTCATTATTCTAACTTACATTTTCTTACAGTTTAAACATGTACATTGCCTCATTTGTAGATTTCGGTTGTAACTGTAATAAAATGAAGCGAATTTCGATTTGGATTGTAATCCTAATGAGCCCATCCTTTGCCCTCGCCCTTTGTTCTTACAATGGTGATGATACAATTTGCGTTCCGGAACACAATGACCCACAAATGTGTCTCTTTGAGCCGATTTGCAAAATCCGGTAACGTATTTATGTACCTAAGGTTATGTTATTATGAAAATGGAGTGAGTTTTAATGTACTTACCTACTGAATTTAATGAAGTCGTTCATATTACATTCTTACATACATATCCGTCACTCCTCTTTCCCATCGGAGTAGGCAGAGACCACTTCCCTCCACTTGCTACGATCCAAACATACCTATCTACTTCTTTCGCTTCATCCACATTTATCAATCGCCATAATAGTCAATTATTATGATTGGGATCTATCGATCATTATTTTAGGCAATTTGGTGAAAATAGTTTATAAGTAGATAGGTACTTAGAAGATACTATAAAATACCGTAGAGGTAGATAAGTATAATAGACGACAAACCCCACAAATCACAGCAAAATCACAAAAATGCTAAAAATAAAGCAAAATCCTTTGTTTCCTTTATCCGTCAGGCAGCGAGTGTTTTCGCGCAGCTGTCGTCAACTACAATAACTCAGAAGGACAAAAACGCGGCAGTAATGGACCTTCTGGCTGATAAACGCGATTGCCTACCATCAACCGTCTAACAAGCTGGGGAATCATTTTGCAAGTCTACGCTAAAAAACAAAGATTATATTTTTCATTACACATTTAGTGAATAACTTTGGAACTGTTGTTCGTTTTCAGACTTTATCTTCTAAATGGTGACGTGTTTTAAAAACGGAGCGCATCATAAGTCAGTTTAAAGTGGCCTGTTTAAATGAGGGATAAGTACTTAGCTAATAAGAATGAAAGTCCAGTTGGTAAACATTCTAGTCTGTACTCTGTAAGTACTTTGCTCATTGACTGATAGGTCGAACAATGGGAGTTTAGTTGCCTGAAATCTCAATGGAGTTCTCGGCCTTACCCAATATCTCCGACATAAAGGACATCTTGCCCCATTGCAACGTCAACAGCATACATTGTGTAAGAAAACATGCAGAGTCAGGAGTTCGGAGCGTCCCAGTTTGCGTTCGTAGCCAAAAGTCGAGTTACATTGCACTGGGGTAGAGAGCAGCGATGCGCAGTCACGCACTTGCATTTGCATACATTCTGTATAACTGAATATTCAGTGCAGTTACCTGCCCGGGTTGAACATCCTGTGTATGAAGGGGGGTTTCGTTTACATAACGTTGGTATAAAATAAGCGCTATGTATTTGCTATCTGCAGCTGGTCATTGCATTTTGGATTCTATCGGGCCAAAAATGTGTGTCTATTGAAAAAATATTTAAATGGTAGTACATACTGATACCATGTTACTTTTACCAATAAACAAAACTCATCTTATCTATTTATAGACGGCTGAACCAAAGATTGATGCTAACTAATACGTTGAAGATAATAAAATCAACCAATAAAATCCAAGACTGAAATAACTCTCGAAATATAACTACAATTCAACACATCTCGTTGTCTCAGTGCCTCGCTGCCTCTTAGCCTTGTGCCTCGTTGCCTCCGTGGCCCATTTCGAGGCTCTGTTATATTTATCGTGTGCCTCCGCTGATTTATTGGCCTGCCGCCACCTTACATTGCTAGCTCGCGAGCAAAAACTTTGATACACGACTTGAATACGGCTGTTACGACGTCATTTCTTTGCCTCAAGCTCGTTTTGATGATTTTCCTCTTGTTCTCGCGTTGGGGTTGTTTTGTTTTGAATATTTTTGGGGTGTTAGCCGCAGATTTGTTTATAGCTCTTAACTTATAGCGTTATATTATGCCTATCTTATATAACCTTTATGGATCACACCTGTCGAGAGTATTGGCAGCTTTGGTGTGATCGCCATAAGGTGTGTAGACGTCGACTAAACACTCACCTTTATGATGTTGTGCATTTACAATAGGCACCTAGGTACTTCATTTATAATCTCATATCTAAATAAAGGTTATTTGAGATTTTGCGAAAATACATATTTGTTCGCGTTTTACTCATAAATTTTCACGAAAGCTGAAATATAAATCATAACAATTAATTACACTGATTTCAACGTATCTTTGCACATTCTACGTTTAAATTTCATTAAATAGACACAAACATTTCTTGTTAGAGTTTGTTATGAGATCCGCTTAGGTATTTCAGACTTTGGTCTAAGTAGGTAACTAATACTAATTAGGTACCACAACTTCTTACAAGTTCTGTCTTTGACATGTGCAAGTTTACTTCAACATTTAAATGATCGAGTATCTAGCTTGGCAAGGATTATAAACTTGAAATAACTTCATAGAGCTTACATACCGCAATAATTACTTACCTACCAACAATCTAATACAGGATTACGATTAAATGACTAAATTTGTAATTAATGAAGTAATCAATAAATATTTAGATCAAACTTGTGACATGAATCCCTAAAGCGGTAGTTTTATAGCTAAGTAGTTGCTGAAAAAAGGTCAATTAAGCTAACGCTCCATTACCTAGACCTAGGTATACCTGTAAGGGACTTTCATCAAAAAAGAAAAAGCTACATTTTTTTTCCTACAACTACTTATTTGGGATTGCTGCTGCTGACTGATTGCTGACTACCTAAGTCAGCAATTACTTACTAAACTAAGTATTATTCAGCCCCCAGCTGCCAAAAAGCCTATCATAAATTCAGCTACACACGCAATCTAGGTCAAACAGAACGCTTGCACTAATCCCGAAAGTATCCGGGAGACTCGAAAATAAATAGTGAACGAGGCAGGAGGCCTTAAGGCACCTATTTGTCTTTGTTCGCGTGGAAAATAAACAAGGATTGTGGAGCGGCCGTTGCATTATTTAATATTCTGACCTACTAGACCCGGCCCATAGAGTGGCCCTCGAAAGAATTGCGAGACTTCTTTATTGTGACGCGGCGTTATGCAAATAAATCCTACATTTCGTCCTGCGATATTATTGTACCTACACATAATTTATTTTATAAACGTAGGTACCTATTCTTACCCCCAATTGCATAAAGGTTAATGATCCATTATACATTCTGCCATCTTGCTTAGATTTTTGACAATATGACAGTTAGTAACAGTTAGCGCCAAAACACACGGTGAAACGCAACTGAAACTGCTAGTTACTTTTGAGTTGCAACGCAGTTTCTGCTTTAAGTAGACTTCCTTAGAAAACCACACACGACGCAACTAGTTAGAAACGTGTCGTTCAAGTTGCGTTGCATTGGCGTTTCACCGTGTGTTCTGGGTCTTATGGTTGTGTATGGTGTATAAGAGCATTAACTTGACCTTTCTTGCAACTGGTTATTGCTTTGTTTGAAATTGTTAGGTACATTATTTATGTAGTCTGTAGGTACATTTCGGTAAGTAAGTACTTATCTACCTAAGCGGACACGGTCGTTAATTTAATATACCTACTTATAGGTAAGTATTAACACTTAAGTGTTAGTAAATGTAAACTTATCCAGCTAAAGAATTTAAATACTTAAGTAGACAAATATTTTAGGTATTTACATAATTTATGAAGATGAAAGAAAACCGTCTACCTAAGTAGGTATCTACTTTACTAAGTAACTTAGGTAATTTGTTAATTGTGTAGATATCTATGCTACCTATCTCATCTGTTACGTTACCTACGACTTTCAAAAGTTCAACAAAGAATTAACTATTTAACAAGTTAATCGAAAACAAAGAATCTCACTTAAAAATACAGCAAATACACATTCAAACCCCAACATTTTCCAGTGATTAGATATCAAAATACAAAAGAAACAATTTCTTTGTTAGCATCTCTAGTTACGATACTCGAGGGTGCAGGGATGTATTTCACACCCGCACGGACGCTCGATGGCCGCAAATAAAGTACAATTTGTAAAGGGTTTCACTAAGAACAGGTGCGCTAGTGCTGAAACAGGTATATGTTATTTATGATGTGAAATCACTTTAAGGGTGTGTTTTTTTAAGATCTAACTATGTAAATATGTAGTAAATCTTAAGAGTATTCAGGAAAAATAACTGTATTTCGACCGATATCACTCCAGAATATTAAAGCTAGATAACTAAATAGTACGGAAACGACAGAAAAGGCGGTGTAAAGGTTTCATCTTCTAGCAATAACTACCTACATATTTTCCTGTCCAGCCAGTATCCGCGCAAGATTTCTAAGAGGAAATTCTATAGGTATGTACTGATCACTCGCAATTTACATTAGCGTACCTAAGTGCTAGTAAAATTGCGGGGCAAATCCGACATAACACGAGAGTTTGTTGTATATCGCCCACAATATAGTTCACGTAGTTTTAAATAATTAAATACTGTTAAATTATTTATTTGATATTTATTTGAAAAAAAAAACCTAATCCTACAACCAACCAACTCATCCGCCATCCATCCCCGTTGCCAAGTAACTAATCAACAACACTCAATTTCTTACTCCTTAGCATGCATCCTTTTCATTCATTTGTAACATCCGTTTCCTTCTTCCGTCTCCTTCCCACACTTAGGTTAATAAATCATGGATTCAAAAAAACTGTAAAAGTATTACAAAACCCACATTTGGGGGATACAAAAACCTCATCAGTGTAAACTTTTGCTATTTTCCAAATATAAAACTAGGGCAAAAAACAACCATTACGGAGTTCGCAACGTTTACCAACTTTTAACATTCAGGTTTTGGTAATAACAGCTCGTTTAATATCTGTAGAGTTTTCTTTAAAGTTATTATGAAATAACGCTGCGTTCAAACGTAAACCGCGGTTTGCTTATTAAAGATAAAGACAAAAGCTTTTGGCTGGCGGTCCGAGAAAATAAAATCTGTAGCCAAGTTTAACCATAACCAATTACCTTTTATCGCATGACTTGAGCGATTTAACAAGACGAGATCTGGAATTTCTCAGACTAAAAGAGTCATATTAAAATTTCTTGGATAGTTCAGCGATTTTAAAAAACAGCATCTTTTTCAAAGCTTAATTACTTATAGTTTGTACTACTTATATACCGTAGGTACCTAGTAAATAGTTTAAACTTTTCTTAGATAGTTTTCATGTAAGTACTTTGAAGTTGTGGTAACCTACAAATGAATTAGGTACTTGCATATTTAAAAATGTTTTAATATAAGTACTAAAGACGACACGACCATCTTAACCTAGATAGATACTATTTTAGAATAATTATCCTCTCAACCACCTTAATGAGAGAAAGCAACTCACAAGAAAAAAAAACAAAGCTTTAATACCAAACGATATTTCAGCAAGCTTGTTCCGTACTTCAGTGAACAAACGACATTAGGAGAGACAGCCGCAGTCATCCGCTGGTATGATTTCCAGCTACAACACCACAAAGAACGGCGAAAACACTGCTATTACAGAGATTGCTTTATTTGTCACGTGTCAGCATCGCCCGATGCATTTAGCGGCTAAAAGAGCGCGGCTAAGTCTCCCGAGACACTCCATTATCGCCCGTATCCTTTCTACTTTAAAACATTACCGACCCTTAGCTGTTTCGTATTTCTCATTTATTCTGTAACTATTGTCACAATAAAAAGCGCTATTTTCTTGAACTAATGAGGTAGCTGATGGTGACAAATGGGGGATTGTGCTACAGTTTCTTTGGTTGTTCTTAAAGAAATTTTACTTATTTTAGAAAACAATGAACCTAGTTAAATAAAATGACTTAATTTGTTACAAAAAGACTAGATATGACGTATTCATTAACTTCCCTACTTAATCAAACTTTACATTAAACCAAAGATCGATGATTATTTAGAACTTTACTCTTGTGTTTTATTTTTTAATACATTAAAATCCAGTCTCTCAGAAAAAAAGGTCCTAAAGTTAGCAAGTTACAAACACGTACCTAATCTACCTACACTACACTTTGACTAAAACCGACTAACTAAACGGTTTAGTTTGTTAAACTCGCTCCAACAACATCAAAGGGAGAGTAATCGCGTTTGCATGTGAATTTCTGCTCTTTTTTTGCGTTTTATACACATCTGTCTGTAAAAATATTCACAAAATCGACTGGGTTATGAGTTATGACATTTTCATTCGATACGGTTCGGTCCTATATTTTATTTTGTAAAAACGTGCACATGTTAGGTACCTAATTCAATTTCATTGGACTTTGATACGTATCTATATACGAGTACATACTTACATATCTGTCACGCAACTTTCCCATCGGAGTAGGCATAGAACGGAAAGTGTTCTAGCTACGATCCAAACACACTTCCTTCGCTTCATCCACATTCATCAGTCGCCTCAGAGGTACCTAAGTCTGTTTAGAGTTTAGGGTACCTACTGACTTCGATTTCACCAAAAATCTAATCCACAACGATGTCCAATTCAGTACTCACTTATTTCATTGTTTCTAGCGCTTATCTTTAAGAAAATATTCACCAAAGGTAAACCTGAAAGCAGCAAACGCAAAAATTCTTAACTATCCCAAAGTTTACCGCACTTCGCAACACCATCTAACTTGATACTCAACTAACAAACAATTTAAAAGCTATTTTACTGCATAACTTATTTATAACAAGATGATTGCATATCTGCATTCAGTAGTTTGGCATCTAGGTACCTATAATAAAGTAATTCGCATTGTAATTCGATAATAATTAGGTACCTACCTAACAGCGACTCCAAAATATAGGTATCTATAGGTAACCCGTCGGAAATATCTGTGCACTTGTAGGTATGTAGCGCGCCTCGCTGAATTGCGCTTCCCCCGTTTTCACCTATCCAGTACCGTGACGAGTACGTACCTACCTACGAGTTGCATGATGTCAGTAAGCCAGGCGCGCAGATATACTTATGTAGGTATACGACTGGTTATATCTATAATCTCATAGCTTTATATTGGTAACAGCTACTGTTTTAATATTATTCAGAAAAAGCACACATTTCCGATTGTACCAGCAAGCAAACACAATGAAAACATTCAGTTTCCAGTGAGGAGAGCGGTAACTCGGCTCATTAAACTTTTTGCGGGCGCACTCTGGATTCGTTTGCTAACTCTTTCTCTTTGCCGTGGCGATCTGACCTACTTTACTAATGGTACCTACTGAATCTATACCTAGACATTTAAAAAGTAACTAGTGGCAGACGTGCCTTTATATATTTTTTTTCGATTTTCCAAAATTTCTCACCTATCTGACCTTCTCTGAGCTCATAGGTACGTAATAGTATAACGGTGTAAGAATTAGCCAAATCTGTTCAGCCGTTTTCGAGTTTTGGCCAGACTAAAGGCCCATTTCACCATTTAAAATAGACATAGGTTTATCTGTCAGTTAAATTTTATCTATAGATAATGAAACAAGCACTAACAAACAGCAATTCATTTTCATGTATAGGTAAACCTACGTAGATAAATACTGATTTTATGTTAACCTAGTTTTAAAATAACAAAAAAGGCTTCTCTATATAGGGTGACTTTAAATTAGTGAATGATAAAAAAGGATATGCATGTACTCGTGATAAAAAACAACTTTTACTATGGGACCAAAGCGAAATCATTCAAAACATTTTGAACTCCCCATACAAAATGCATCAGCTGATAGTATGGAGGAACATTTTTTTATGATTTCAAACTTGGTCCCATAGTAAAAGAGTACATGCATATCATTTTCTATCGTTCACTAATTTAAAGTCACCCTGTATAAAAACCCACGTATTATACCTACTTAAAGGTCCAAGTGGGTAACTTCACGAGTTTATTTCCTCCCTCTTAGCCTTACAGAATCAAATAAAACGAGGTATGTAGGTTTCCGAGGTACAATTACTGGCGCGTGGGTCAAATCCGACAGACCTTGTCCCAAGGGAGCTACGTGACTGAATGTTACGTGTTTCTTACTGAAAACTACTTTTATAGGTTGGTAAAATATCGCACTTGTTAGTAATATAGCAAAGTCATTACCTATTTATTTATTTTATTTAACAGTTTATTGTAAGATGATAATATATAGAGACAGAAAAGAAAAGGAAAAGTTATACAAAAGGTACCTACAGCATATGACCTACTGTTTTTTATACTAAGATTGCCCGCAAAATACTAGTAGAAATTTGGCAAAAAGTCTGCCTTTTGCTATTTGATTCTATACCTTACTCTGTACTTATAAAAAGTATCTAATAAATGTATTGCCTAAGTATAGTTACTGGCTATAAGCTCTATTGCGGAAAGTAAATATGAATTCTTCATAATAAATAGAGATACAACATAAATTAGGTAATGAAAAACGCTAAAAATTAACAAAGATCTTTCCTAAAGGTCAATTCGCGGTTTAAACTCAATATTAGTTTAACATTTTGTTTAATATGACGTAAACAAGTACGTAACCTAAATGTTTAGTTAGGGTTACGGCACACCTGATACGCCTTAAGCAATATAAGGGCCAGTAGTAATGCTAAATGACCCTTAGGTGTATAGTTTCTGTGATAAATTCTAGTTTTCTCATTAAACATTGAAACCCTAAAATAACCTGACAAGGGTACGGATCAAATACAGACGGGTACAATTTCAATGTAGGTCGGATGTGGATACTATTTACGATTGTAACATTGTATTTATAAATGATTCATATTGTTTCAAATTATCTGCCACTACATTTAAGGTAAATTCTTTGAGGGTAAATTAACGAAGGCTCACTAATTTGGTAATAGAAATAATATTTGCCTAGTCCAAGTCAATAGAGAAGGTAAAACCACTTGTATTGATGAACTCCATACACTGATGTACTCGTGGAACTAGGTTTTAATGAATTAATTTTAAAATAAAACGAGTCGTATTTTCATTAGCCATTTATATTAACAGGGAAAACGTAACTTTTCATAAATAATATGACACATCAATTATATTTAAATCTGTTATTAGGTTTAATGAAGCGATGTTTGATCATGCATGATGATTATACAATAAATAAATTACCATAGATTTATAAAAAAACAAAACATTTATTTTATTTAATTACGACATGCAATGTACTCGAAAATATATGTATTTTTATATCGATACCTTAATACAATCAGTCCATCGAACTTATCATTTAGAGCAGAATCAATAGCTGATAAAATAGCATAGACCAAAAATTGGAATAATCTGAAAAGTAAATCTGCCAAAACGACTGATTTTCATTAGAAACACTTTAGAAAAGAATTCGATTCTGCTTCTAAAACACATTCATAAAAAACTTAGCTAATACATCTTTACCACATAGAAATGGACAAATATGTGAACACTAAATTAACATTCAGTATTTGTAAACACTTTTTTATTCCAAAGTACTCATAGTAACGGACTATTTAGCTAAGCAATCATTCATGAGATTCAAATCCTGTTGATGGCGTGAGAGATGACGCGAAAATGCTTCTAACTCTCCTAAGATTTCGGATACGAAATGGTAAAACAAAGGTAGGTTTGGTTTTAGGGCAGCGGTAAAATGACAATGATATCATCAATGATACACAAAACCGTGTAAATGGTAGAAATGACGTTAAAATTGAATGAGTATCGATTCTATTCTATATACTTCTGCATCGCTTACGTTTTGTCGCGCACTCAGTGACGCAAGGAGCGGTCTTCGACCGAGATAGACAACACTCATTGTCCGAATTTCCGACTGCCCTAGAAACAAATTACAGGCATCACAA
Source organism: Anarsia innoxiella (assembly GCA_947563765.1). Classification (NCBI taxonomy): domain Eukaryota; kingdom Metazoa; phylum Arthropoda; class Insecta; order Lepidoptera; family Gelechiidae; genus Anarsia; species Anarsia innoxiella. The sequence continues at coordinate 2,975,413 of OX387404.1, read as the reverse complement.
TCTGTTCATTACATACCTCATAATGCAAATTTTATTAAACAATCGACAAATTAATAACCTAATTGATTTTGGTTTAAATATAATCGAAACATTTCATGTAAATTCAGAAATAAATATTAAATAATCTCGTATATTCCGATGATTTAAATTGATTTAATTGGTTAAAGGTAACTTGGAACTGATACATTCATCGCTAAGTACTGTAAAGCTTATGGGGAAGAAATTAAGGAAGGCGAAAGAGCGAGGTTATTTGGTAACAATGTTTTTAATATATAAGAAAATGTACAGGACAGAATAAAAAATATGACAGCAAGAAAAAACAACAAAAACGTCAAGAACAAAATATTTGAAATTTCTTTTTTTTAAAGTCGAAATAGAATAAAAAGTATTTACACGCCACATCACCCCCCTCCTGAGCCCGTCACTACGGGCGATAATAATCCGGGAACCTCACTAAACGACCTGACCGGGTCTTCCTGACCGGATCACTGGAAACATCATCGGGTACATTATGTCCAACTGGCGATTGTGTAAAGGGTGACTGTGTATGTTGTGTTGGTGGCGTGTGTATGTTTCTGTCAGTGTCGTGTAGTATGTACGCCGGCTTAAGGCGATCAATACTGACGGTTACAGTTTTCTCGTTCACCAATAATTTAAAAACCTTTTCACTTCGTTCCAAAACCTTATGGGGCCCAGTGAAAGCTGTCTTTAAGGTACCACATTTGGTGTCATCACGTAAAAATACGTGAGACGATGTGGACAAGTCCTTAAAAACAAAAGTTGGCCGCCGACTAAAATGGCGCGAAGCCGGTACAGGTTGCAGCTTCCTGGCAAACGCACGAATCTTTTCAGCGAAGTCTGTGATGTCGATAGCGCTGCCGACCTGCGGGTCAAACATTTCTCCTGGCAGGCGCAGCGACTCACCGTACACTAACTCAGCGGACGTAGCGTTAAGATCTTCCTTTTGAGCGCATCTCACACCTAATAAGACGAATGGCAAAATGTCGACCCAATTCTCACTTGCATGACAAACAATGGCCGCTTTAAGCTGTCGATGAAACCGCTCGACAAGGCCGTTACACGCAGGATGGTATGGCGTCGTGCGCCTGTGCTGAAAACCTAATAATTTTGAAAGATTTTGAAACAGGGACGACTCAAACTGTCTACCTCTATCGGTTACAATATCTCTCGGACAACCGAAACGAGATATCCATCCGCTTATGAGTGCCTTTGCGACAGTTTCGGCTGCAATATCAGGGATGGGTATTGCCTCTGGCCACCGTGTAAAACGGTCCACAGCAGTCAGGCAATAACGAAATCCTTGTGAAACAGGAAGAGGGCCGATTAGGTCAATATGAATGAAACTAAATCGAGCTCGAGGTACCTGGAATGAACTCAAAGATGAGTTTACATGCCGGGTAACCTTTGAGCGTTGACACGCAATGCAGCAACGAGCCCATTCACGGCAGTCTTTTCGGACGCCTGGCCAAACGAACCTCTCAGATACTAGTTTCGCAGAAGCATTGGCACCGGGGTGACTAAAACAATTTAGACTGTCAAACACAGTCTTGCGCAATTCTGCAGTAACGTACGGTCGCAGTGTGTCAGTACTACAATCGCAATAAAGTTCGATATTAGCACCCGGCAGACATACCTTTTTAAACCGCAGTGAGGTAGCTGTTGTTAAGAGCTGCTGGAGTTCGTGATCCGACTGCTGTGCTAAAGCTAGCTTCTGAAGGTCGACTGGTTGTGCAACTCCTTCCACTCTTGATAGGCTATCTGCTACGACGTTATCCTTGCCTGCGATATGCCTGATGTCCGTAGTAAACTGCGAGATAAAGTCAAGGTGTCGAAACTGCCTTGGGGAGCAATTGGCCTTCTGCTGTTGAAACGCGTAAGTAAGAGGCTTGTGGTCTGTGTAAACCACGAAGTCTCTCGCCTCAACCATGTGCCTAAAATACTTGATCGCTTCATAAATAGCTAATAACTCACGATCGTACGGCGAGTACTTCCTCTGGGAGGGGCTCAGCTTGCGCGAAAAGAAAGCAAGGGGCTGCCAGACATCTCCTTTCAACTGCTGGAGTACGGCACCTAGCGCCACGTCTGAAGCATCCGTTACGACTGCGAGCTTTGCGCTACATTCCGGATGCGCCAACATAGCAGCCTGACAAAGGGATTCCTTGCAGGCCTCGAACGCGCGAATTTCTATGTCAGTGAAGTTCACCGGATGGGAACCTTTAACCGAACCTGTTAAAAAAGCATTTAAAGGTGCTTGATGACTGGCAGCATCAGGAATAAACCTGCGATAAAAATTGAGCATGCCCAAAAATCGACGCAACTCTTTAACTGTCTTTGGCGCTGGGAAGTTCTTAATAGCATCGACCTTTGATGACAGCGGCTTTGTTCCTTCGGCGTTGATGGTGTAACCTAAAAACGTGACTTCCGGCACACCGAAAACACACTTAGCAGTGTTAATAACCATGCCGAAGTCCCTCAACCTGGCAAACAGCTGATGTAGGTGCTCCTCATGCGTCTTTTGATCTTTAGAAAAAACCAAAAAGTCGTCAAGGTACGCATAAGTAAAGTCCAGACCCCGTAACATCTCATCGACGAAGCGCTGAAACGTCTGACCGGCATTACGAAGTCCAAACGTCATGAATGGGAATTCGTAAAGGCCAAACGGCGTCGTAATAGCGGTCTTTTCGATGTCGTCTGGATTCATGGGAATCTGGTTGTAAGCCTTGACGAGGTCTATGGTGGAAAACACTGTACAACCAGCGAGACTGTGGGCGAAGTCCTGGATGTGCCGAATGGGGTACTTATCTGGCACAGTCCTGGCGTTCAGCATCCGGTAATCGCCGCAGGGACGCCAGCCATTGTCTTTCTTGGGGGCGAGGTGGAGTGGCGACGCCCACGAAGACTCAGAAGGCCGACAGGTCCCGTTCTGCAACATAGCCTCAAACTCTGCCTTTGCTATTTTTAACTTGTCAGGAGCCAACCTGCGTGGTGGGCAACTAACTGGTGGACCAGGGGTGGTTCGAATGTGGTGCAGTGTGTTGTGTTTAGGTATGCGGTGTACACCTGGTGGTCGTGTGATCTCTGTGTAGTGTTGTAAGATGTTATGATACACTGTGTTACCTGTAACTACCTTCACAGAAGAAACATCATCCGAAACATTGGCGGATAAAGCAGTAGTCGCGAGTGTGGTAGTACCATCTACTAATCTCTGATTCCTCACGTCAACTATAAGGTTGTAGTGTGCTAAAAAATCTACACCTATTATCGCCTTTGTAACATCTGCCACAATGAACTGCCACGTAAAGTCGCGGCGTAACCCTAGATTAAGTTTTAAATACGAGTAACCAAACGTACTAATTACAGTTCCGTTAGCGGCGCACAAGTCGTAGTTCGTCTTTTCGCGCCTTTCGTTCACCATCACGCTAGGTATTACACACACGTCACTACCCGTATCCACTAAAAATCGCATTTTGGAGTTCTGGTCAGTCACAAACAAGCGGCCGGTCGCTGGGCAATCATCAGCCGCCATCACTGACTGCCCGGTCCTTTTCCCGCGTAGTCGCACGGCTTCGCACATTTGGTGGCTTTACTTCCCCATTTCCCGTGGTACCAGCAAAGCGGGAACTTGCGGTAGTTTGACTGGGAACGTGTAGACACCGAACGCCTCCGAGGTCCATGTGACCTTTGTCTCGACCTCGACCTTGATCGCGACATCTGATCGACCTTAACAGCCAACGCCTGCACTTGACGTGTTAACTCGGCGATAGTAGCTACCGACGCAGGGACGGAGTGTGAAGTTGACGCTACCTGCGGGCCCGGTGTGACGACGTCATGTATTTTGTCGGCTAATTCCGCTACCGCATCCAAAGGAATATCTGCTTGGGAAGCTATTATAGTCTGCGTACTGCTAGGTAGCCTACTGGTCCAAATAGTCCTCAAAAACTCTTCAGGAACGCCCGTACCAGCTAAGCTTTTAAGTCGACGCAGGAACTGTGAGGGTTTGCTATCACCAAGCTCTTCATGTGTCAGCAACTGCTTGACTTTCTTCTCCCGAGACGCCGAGAGCCTTTTAATGAGCTCAGTCTTTAGCCGCTCGTAACGGTTACCAGGCGGCCCTGGCGCTGTGATAAGGTCCTCAACCTCTGACGCGTAGACTGGGTCAAGATGACCAAACACGTGGTGGAACTTGGTATCGTCCGCTACAATTTTGGCGATAACAAATTGGCTCTCTAACTGCGCGAACCATAATGCGGGTTTTTCGGGATAGAAAGGCGGTACCTTGATTCCTATTTTCTGTACCTCCGGTTTGTCCTCCTCGCTCATCTTCGTGCTCTTGAGGGATCACCACTTATGGGGAAGAAATTAAGGAAGGCGAAAGAGCGAGGTTATTTGGTAACAATGTTTTTAATATATAAGAAAATGTACAGGACAGAATAAAAAATATGACAGCAAGAAAAAACAACAAAAACGTCAAGAACAAAATATTTGAAATTTCTTTTTTTTAAAGTCGAAATAGAATAAAAAGTATTTACACGCCACAAGCTTAATTTTATGATATATCAAAAGCTACTGCTCCCATACATCCGTCATTGTGACTTCGTTACCTACTTGTCTCTTATAGTTGTTATTTGGACTCTATTGCACTGTGTGAAGTGTGTAATATATTGATAAGAAGATAAAAGAAAAGTTAAATGAGTACATTTTACTTCTTACGCGATTTGGTTTTGATCCGTAATTTTTATAACTTCAAATTAAAGTTATAAAATTAATATTTATCAATTTCATTAATCAATCTCTCTCAGAATTTAGTATTATGTGTTCTATTCTGTCCCCTTAGAGTCCAAATAAAAACGTCGTCATCCAAACTAATCCTACATCTAGATTGTAGTTTGACTACAGTAGACAAAAATATCATTCTTTGAGGTACCTAGCACCTCAGTCGTCGAGTATGCAATTCATCAACTTATTGATTAAGGCGATGTACCACGTGAAATCAGCGGCCTCATTATTTTAGTAAATCGCTCGTCTTTTGTTTATGAGAGCACGACTTGACGTAAAACAATGCCTTAAATATTTTCTTAAACGATTTCAATTCCTTACTTTTAATTTCATCATTTAGATTTATTATCTAGATTGAATGGAAATTTCGTTAGTCGTCATATTGAATAAAAAATAAGAAAAAATAGGCACTAATCTTCCTCTTAGGCCTTTAAAAAATAATTAAATATTAGCTTGAATGAAATGCAATTAATTGAACAATGAAATAAATTACGAATCAAATATAAAACATAATATGTAACTAACTTGCATTAAAATTTAACGCGAACAACCTAACTAGACAATTCTTTGTGCAATTAATGAAGAAAAGAAATTAAAAATAAGAAATAGCTTAAAATAAATTAAATCAACAGTCAACTTGTTTGAATGTAACAAAATAAATAATTCGAGCAAGACTCCTTGGAAGAGTTCGCGACGCAAAATTAGATATTTACAATTTCTTAACAACTAAAACCCGTTGGCGAAGTAGCTAGCTTGACCATTGTATACAGAATGTTGAAATACAGAATTGTGGAAATAAAAAAAAATATATTATGTAGAAGAAATGCATCGAACACCGATATTTCATTTTTTTATTGTATTACTCTAACTGTTCTGTATTTTGCTCTTAAGATTTAGTTGAGCAATTTCATAAGATTTTTATCATTAATCAAATCATAAATGCAGAATCGATATAGGAAAAAAAAAGTGATTGCCAATGTCTAAGTTCAATTGTATTCCTGTTACTTTCCTGTTTTGATATAAAGATTTAGGTCAGTTATTTTATAAGATGTTTATCATTAATCATAAATAGTCCCGATATTTGTCAAAAAAAAAAGTTATTGCCAACTTCTGCTTTAGTAAACCGTCGTGATAACCTGCCACAGAGAGAAATAAATCAAAATGGACGAGATCTAGCAGAGAAGGACAAAAAGCTATGAACATCAAGTGAGCCACGTCGCCAAAGTTCCTAAAGTATGACTCGATAGCTCACTACACGCGGATCACAAGCGTTACAGTCTTCAGGTCACTCCCTCACACGTTTGTTTACGCGCGTATTATGTAAACTCGTTAAACTGCGCCAGGGCTGTCTTTACTCTGAAATATTACATGCTTTTATTCGCTGGAAGATTTGCATAGAACGAGGGTTTTTATATTTTGATAAATTGTTGGATGACATACTTACCTGAAGAATGTTTTGTTTTTACCACTTAAGTTATTTACAGCTTTAGGCTCAATTTATACTGACGCAGAGTCGCACTGTGTAAATCGAGCCTAATAAGTCGAGAAACAGAACATAAGAAATTCAACCTTAACTCAACAGCATTACGCACACCCCAAAACGCGCGCCATTTCAGAAATAACAAATATCAGAAGTAATATGGTGCTTGATTAAATTTCTTATGTCCAGTTTTGAGAATTTTCTTCGACTCTGCGTCAGTATAAATCGAGCCTTAAAGGACGTGGGTGTGGCGAAGACGATAGACTTTGATATCGATCGTCCAATCAAGCGATCCGTGTTAAGCGCCTGCAGGCAGCCGGCAAGTGTATTATATACAGTGCTACCAAGTTATCTGTGAAACGGCCGTTATTGGAACTACAGCCACTAATACGGAAATGTCAAATTCCAGAACTGCTGCGATTGGTAGAATTACAATTTTGTATGACTACTAGCGCCGCCGTTCATTTCACAGATAAGTAGGTGTGCATGTACTGTGTGTATGTACCTACCTGTCATGCAGATGATGGTGCGTGCCTCTAGCGCGTAGCATAGTGAGTGCGCGCAGTAGTCCGAGGTCCGCGAGTCGTTGTTGTCTGGCGGCGGCGCCCGCGTCCCCGCGCCGAGAGAGGTTCCCCGCCACGAATAGAGCTGCTTCTTGTAACTTGCTTTCTGGGTGCGCCTAGTGAACAATAACGACAGTTTTAAGAGCGATTAGAACGGTTACTCACTACACCGACTCGAATCTGACTCTGACTCGAGATGTTTAATATAAATCCGAGAACTATTTCTACGATAATTATAACGGATCCGATACTTATCCGAGATATTTAGTGCGATACTGCGACAATACTCCTACTAATATTAAATGTCAATGTTTGTGCCGATGGATGAATGTTTATTAATCTTTCACGCAAAAACTACTGAACCGATCTTCATAAACCTTTACAATATTGAGGCTTGCACTTCAGAATAACATACAGGCCATATTATTTTAAGATTTTATATGATTTTTCAAAGATATGACGATATTTGCGCACGAAGTCGCGAGTAGCTTCAAGGTTTAATATAAAACCTATACAATATTCGTAGTATTCTATAGACTAACGAATGTAGATGAAGCTTGGATTGCGGCAAGAAGAGGGAAGTGGTCTTTACCTATCCCGATGGGAGAAAGACGTGACAGATATGTATGTATATATTTAATACTCACAAGGTAATCAACCAGCTTCCGCAACACATCCTCATTCTGCATGATCATATCTTTAGCTCGTTCCCCATCACCAATGTTCCCCAGTATACATAGCGCTTGTTCTTTCACTTCCGCTGGGTATGACCCTTCCAGGACCACTATTACTGCCTGTAATTAAGACTTTGGTTAAAACCAGATCTAAGGCGCGGTTTATACTAGTGATGGGCCGAGTACCAGTTTTACCGAGTAACCGAGTACCGAGTATTACTCGGTTTAAAGTTTACCGAGCCGAGTACTCGGCCGAGTTACTCGGTATACTTGAAGCAGGTAGAATTGGGGGCTAACAAATTCGGGATCAAACGGTGTTACGATCCTCCCTCTTCACCCCGCTAACTATTCGAATGAAACCAATAAACCGCAAGCTTATGAGGAAAAAATTTGATAAAACATTGTTCATGAAATTTTCTCCTAAATAATTATGGTTTTAGCAGCTTATAACATTGCTCTAGCTGGGCAAAGGCCTAAATATGTACCATATGAATGAATGAGACTATGATCTACCAAGCAGATCTAATGCGCAAGGTAGATTTATTTGTACCGAGTACTCGGCATTTTTACCGAGTTATTCGGCCGATTACGAGTAGTGAAAAAAGTGCCGAGTACGCCGAGTACCGAGTATAAATCGAGTACTCGGCCCACCTCTAGTTTATACAGAAGTGGAGTGGCGGAGGCGCGCGGCGGAAGCGTCTTGTCGAGCAAATTCTTAAAAATTTCAAGTAAAGTAAGAGTAGTAGTTTTAAGTTTGTGAGCTTTTTTTTCAGTTGAGTTTTCTTTACTTCAATATAACCCACGCCATACGCCGCCGTGCGCCTAGATAGTAAGATGCTAATAGTTGGCTCGATTTACTGACGGTCGAAGCGAATTTCCAAAACTGAACACAGAAATCAACCTTAATTCGACAGCATAACCCACATAATTATACGTAATAAATTAAGCACATATTACGTTCATAAAGTGTACCAATTTTTTAATTTGAATAAAAACTCTGATTTTATTTGAAACACGAGTAGCTAACGTAAGTGAACAACACTTATATATGGCAATTTTCTATTTTAACCTTGAATTGGATTGGTATTTAGGTAACTTTTTTAATTCGCAAACTATGTTTACTCGCTAAACTGTAAACATCACGCAATACGTGTATAGTTAAAATAAATACATCTTTACATATTAATTACATACCTGCATAACTTGCGACGAATACTCGCTCATAATAGCGTCAATGTGTTGCCGCGTCGAGAGTAAATTCCGCAACAATCCCAACGTCTTCATAATCACTCGCGTGTCCGAGTCGCCGAGCAAACGGAACATTTGTTCGGTGCCGAGGCAGTTTAAGATGCGTTGCTTTACTTTTTGTTCGGCCTGGAATGTGTATTTACATAATATATGTATTGGAAGATTTGTTATACAATAATATCCGTAATATGTGATTCAAAAACAGGATATTAGAACTCTTATTTTCAATATTTGAACACTGTTCGATCGCATTGTTTAAAAGCTGTTCTGTCTCTGTTTTGAAATAAGTATTTACATAAATAAGTATAAATGGTCTATACCTGAAAAGCCATATTCATAAGTGCCCAAATTCCGTTTAATCTCAACGCCGCTTCGGGCCTCTTAGTCAAATTACATAACATTTCTACGGCACCTGTAAAATATTAAATATTCTTCTATAACTTTTAACGTAAAATCCAGGGAAAAATTTGACGGACGACAGCACAAAAAATGGCGCGCTCGGCCGTATCACGCAATGACCCATTTCGGCAGGTGATTGACAGTGGCAGTGGGTTTTCTAAACATTCGTTCTTTGCTGCGACTTAGTGCAAGTTTACCAAAGTCAAAGCCTTAATCATCATCATCATCGTCAGACGCTGAGTCTGTTCACCATCACCCAGTCTTACCCTGGTCCAGCATGGGCTCCTTAGCGGGCGAGAACTCGAGCAGCAGGTTGCAGAGCGTGGAGGAGCCCACCGTCAGCAGCTCCGTGCCCGGAGACTCGCTCAGCAGCTGCATCAGCGGCCGCCATACTGCGTGGTCCTACAACCACGTATGTCACACTAATTAAATATAAACGGCAGAATCTTACGAGATGAGTAGGAAACGCCAAAAACTTGAGTATATCAAAAAACTGTACGAAACACTGCGTGCGAAAATAATAAGCCAGTCACAAAATATCAGTAACATAATTGCGTGTATGGAACACTTATTTATATTATTGATGCAAATATGGGAAATCCTCTGTAAGTCGCAGTTTATACTGAAATGGCGTGGCGGAGGCGCGCGGCGAAGCGTCCTGTCAAGAAAACTCTTAAAAGTATTAGAATAGAGTCGTATTTGCCGTAATTTCTTCCGCGCTGCTTGGCGGCGGCGCCGCTTGACGCGCGGGGCGAGTGGCGTGCTCCGAGGAGCGCGGATGAAATTACGGTAAATTAGACTCTATTCCTAATACTCATAAGAGTTTTCTTCACAAGACGCTTCCGCCGCGCTCCTCCGCCACGTTTCTTAAGTTAAAACAGCGCCTAAAATAACATTACGGTACGGCGGTAAAAGCATAGCCTTGTCGTATGTAGGTATATACTTTGTACTTGTTTATAAATCTTTGCAGAATGAAGACAAATTAATAACATTTTAGATTTCTTGCGAATGACTTTGTGTAATATGAAATAGATATAAGGTTGCCTGGAAGATATTGCTACCTAGCAATAAGGCCGCCTGTTGCTTCTTATATTCTTGCTTGTCTCTGTACCTTATATCTTTGTGTGCAATAAAGAATGTTTGTATTGTATGAAGTACCTCAGCTTTACCTGAAATGTTGTCCGAAGTTGCTGCACTGATCTCGAGAGCGAGTGTAGACATCTCACTGCTGCCAATCTTACCTATAATAAAACATTTAAAAGGCCTTAATCCCGTTATAAATCGACACGTTTTGAAAGAGATCAGGCCCACTGCAGATTTGAAAACAGCTTTTTTTTAAAAACACCCAACAGTTTCTCGCTAGATTCTTCTGTGGGGACAACTGATTAGGTAGGTAACTATCCTAAATATTGATATTATCTAGATAAGATACCTATCATGAACTTATATCAAAATCTAACTTTGTACTTTCTTGCTGATATCTTCTCTGGAAAATTTTCCTTATGAAGTGGTATTTGTTTCATTCTTTAAGCAACTATGAATTTATTTATTTACACAAACACATTACGGTATATAAATAATATAACAGTACTTTGACAGTGTTGGCCAAGACCAAGACGTGCAAACCAATTACGTGAAATATTTTGTTACTAAGAAAAAAAATATTCTTAATCAGTTTGAAATGTAATGGTCGAAGTTTTACTTACCGAAGCATCAGAATTATTCATGCCATTAACAACGTGCACCATCAGCCCGTGCGTCTCGATGATTCGTTTCCTGATATCCTCGTCGTTGGCTCCGAGAGACGCGAAACATTTGAACGCGCCTTGTTTGGCGGCGGCCGACTGGCAGTTCACTATGTCCGCTAATGAGGACATTAGATGGTTTGATATCGCTGCTAGTCTTTGGAGGGAGGTGTCCACCTGGGGGTGGTAAGTTATCAATGAGTTTAAAAGAAGAAAAGCTAAGTTAATAAGTAGTTTATGCTTTGGGCCCGTTTCAACACCTACAGATAAAATGTATACCTGTCTCTGTCAAAAACGTCATATTTTATCAAATAGAGGTAGGTTTATGTCAGTTAAATTTTATCTGCAGGTGGCAGTGTGGGAAACATGCTCTAAGTTTATAAGTATGCATAAGCTCAAGTCACTACGCTAACCGTCGAAATAGCGAGCGAATATCTTCCTTATTTGTGTTTCTAACGTAGCGTTTGTAGTGTGAATCCAAGGATATAAAGAACTAAACTAAACTACTAGAACTAGTGTATTTATCGAATATATATATATATATATGTGTAGGTTTATACTTATATATTTATTGTTTATTGTAGTGACTATCCTGCCTTCATGCTATCACTTCTCTCTCTGTGGGGTCTGCAGGAAGAAATTTCTTTTAGAAATATGCTGTACCTTTTGTATAACTTCTCTTTTTTTTCTGTATCTTTGTACTATCATCTTACAATAAACTGTTAAATAAATAAATAAAATAAATCATGCTATATAGATGCTATCCCTGGTTTCTACCCCGCTGGCGATGTGGACTGAGCGTTATTTAACCCTTTATACGGCAAGACTCTTTCCAATGTAAGTGGTCGCTTATGCCACTGATTGCCATAATAAAGACTTCTTAGAAAAGGAAGATTTGGTTACTTCATCGAATTTAATATAAAAAAATCCGTTTTATTAATTTTTATCATTCATAATGTTCTAAGGATTTTAGCTTATAAAATGTAATCTATAAATTAATCTATTTATACATAGCAATGTTGATAAACCGTCGCGTACTAACTACTAAGCCCTTGCATCAGCAAGTGAATAACCTTCTTATCTCATTTACATTGATTTGATAACTTATTTGCGTAAATAACATGTTATCTCAATGACTAATCAAGTTTGTTACTTTGGTATTTAAGAAAAGAAAATATACTTTAAAATGAATAAATGCTTGATGTTCATTATGAATTTTTAAAAGAAAACTGTTAGAAAATCAATCGACCAATGTTCAAACTGAAATTGAAAACAACCTAAGAAACTAAATATCTACTAAATTCATCTAAAGCTCCGTAATCACATACAGTATTACTTGATAGTTTTACTTTATATATATTTTACTGGAAATAAATATTTACTTACTTACTTGAAGTCGAGTAAAAATCAATGTGTGGACCGCAAAAAGCTGTGATTTTTTCTCGACTTCGAGTGAAACTATCGACTATAACTAAATTTGTTCTTACCGCAGCTAAATATGCGAGTGTTTCAGCGGCCGTCGCTCTTATATCCTCTGGCATTTCTTTCGTACATAACCTCGCTAGGCAGGGCAATGCTCCAAACACCACTCTACGGAAAATATATAGGTACATAAGTAAGGTTAGGGACACTACCGGAGACCGTGTTAAATGGAAAGGCGCGGGGGAGGCCTTTGCCCAGCAGTGGGATCTTAATGGCTAATAAAAAAATAAAAAAAAGGAAAGGTTAACTAAAAATGCATCTCCACCAGCCTATAGTCAAGTTTTGTGTTGTCGTATCAATTAGTGTCGCCAACTAAAGGTGTAAAAAACGGCTAGTAAATACTAATTAAAAAAGTCAAAACTATAATGTTGTAAAAATAACATTAGTTGGCAAAACAAGTATACGCGCCGTCCGTAGAGTCTTAAAAACAATTCTAATTCATGATTAAATTATGGCTAAGTAAGTTAATATGATTTAATTGCAGTTAAAAAGATGTAAAATTGTCCATAAGCCATATAACAGAAAAGTCTTTACAGTATTCTTTAAAAAAACTCTCAGTTCTTATATTTCTCTTTGATTAAGTTGCTCTTTTTCTCTCTGACTATTGCACAACAGTATTGAATAAATTACTGTACCTATTATCTTCAGCAGAGAGTGCCCCTGCTCTATGTATGAATGTGAGACACCTTGCTGCTCCCATTGCGATGGCCAGCGGTTTGTCCCGGGACACCAGGATTGTAAGCAACTCGGGTATTGTCTTGTCACCGTGTCTGGAAGGGTTATGATAATATGATAAATAGCTTTCTTTAAATGTTATTTAAACCTTTTAAATAATATGATAAACAGCTTTCTTCAAATGTTCTTCTTAGTGGCTTCTTTATTATTATTCTTAATCTTAGTGGCTAAGAACAAAAAATATTTGTAATAGATTTGTTGGGGGCAGCCACCAACAGAAATCTGTGAAGAGGCATGGGAGAAGCTTTTGGCCAGCATTGGGACATAATAAGCTAAAAAAAATGTATACTGCAGACTTTTCTGAATGTTTTTTTGGTAGGTTACATGATGTTTATAGTTTTCTTGTTTTACAAAGTATTTAAATTATGGTTTCTATCACATTTTGGATGTTGTTTTAAAAAAGAGAATGACTGATATTTGATAGGTTTTGCATGTTCTTAATAATGCCTAACATTACAAACATATTAAAGACTAGTATACTTAACTCACCTAGTATTTAAAGCAACTTGCGACACATTTGCATTTTCAAAGCACATAGCTGCTAGTAAATCTAAGGCAGGGAGGGCTTTAGCAGGTGGGGGTCCTGAGGGCCTCCCATTAGAGATGAGGGCCGCCACAGCAGTGCAAGCCCCCGCTGCACAAAGGGCCTCTTGTTCTTGGGGGCCCCCGCACCAGATGGACAATATCCGAACTACACATGATCTTGCTGTTGGGGATCCTTCACGGGCTATCTCTGCAAAAAATTAAATCTTATTTATTTGTTAGTTTGTTATCAAATTGTATCGTCAAATCTTGAATAAACATTTTCTAAAGACTAGAAAAGGTACATGAGTGACGATGCACAATGCCAGAATTTTGCACAATTTATTTAACATTTTGAAATTCAGGATTAGTAAGTGAAAATGACATTATTTAATGCAGAAATGTATTTATTTCTAAAAGATTGTTTTTATTAATTTAAAGCTAATTATATCAGTAATTGCAATATTACATCTTTAATACATGATTATTACTTAAATTTTCTTTAAAAAATATTTTATTACAAAAAAATGATATAGATAACTTACGTGTCAATCGAGTCAGCAGTCTCATATCAGCTGGCAAAGTAGAAATAGGTGCAGGTGGATGTAGGAACACACTTCTCAGTGCACATAGACCTGCTTCTGCTAACTTAGTGCCAATTGGAACAGTCTTTAGCAACTCAACGAGTGCTACGGCAGATCCTTGCTCTACTAGAGATGCTACCGTCTCTGGTGTGCCTTTTGCTAATGAACCTGTGATTAAAAAATCTGTGTCATTGGAATTTAAAAATTAAAAAAACATTATTAAAATTATATTGTTTAGTAGATAGATCAAGTTCTATAAATGACTTAGAATTCTTTGGTAACTAATCCAATAAGAATTTTGTTCAGAAATGTGGACTCTTTAATAATACTTTAAACAAAGGAGTGTGTCTTTTAATACCATATCTTGATACTCAGAACTATTAGTTAGGGTTTAAACTTGACCTAGATATCGACATTCGAAAGCAGAGTCTATACATAATATCAAGGTGAAGGTTACAAACATACCTATTCATTTATAGTTATAAATTGATGACATAGGAAAAAAAGTATTACCAATAGTGATAGTGGCCTCCAGCCTGATGTTAGGATCCAGTGTGTCATCAGACATGAGCTGCAGAAGTCTGGGCACGATGCCTTGTTCTATAACCGAACTCTTCTGCCGGTTACTACCAATTACAGAATTTTTTAACGCCACCAGCGCCTCCAAGATCTTCGTCCCATCAGGCGAATATAGCTCGTCCACATAAGACCGCGAACTCTCAATATCCTACATCAAAAAATGCAAAAATATTACCTACCAACACTTTGAGGTTAACGATAAAATCAGCGGAATATAGGATGAAGAAATTTAAAAACTCGTTTCTTTTACTCACCATAAATACTGTTATGGGTTGCATGATTTATTTTGAAGATTTACGCAGTAGTGTTCATAAAAATATTGTAGAAATAGCTTTTCGAGGCCGATTTTACTGTCAAGCACCACCTGTCAGTCAGTAGGCACTAGCTAGGCTAAGAGTAGTGTTGCCGCTCGATACTCTATAGGCCAATATCGATAGCCTATCGATAGGTCGAAAAACATGTACCCTATCGATAGCAATCGATACTATACAGTAAGCAGGCATAATGGGTGGTAGATTCGAAATTGCTGGCCAACTGACTGACCATACTTACTTTATATTCGTCCGTCATACACTTATAATAATATGTGATCATGTCATATATTCTACCACCCATTATGCCTACCTACTGAATGCAATACTATCGAAAAAATGATCACTATCGATTGTGCAAAACTATCGATAGTATCGATTGTATATTCAATATTGGAGAGCAATACTAGATTCATTGATCGGCAGCGATCGAACCTATCGATACTAACGATAGTATTGCTGTTAACCGATACTATTGCAGCGAAAGCACAATCGATACTATCGATACTATGCTGTTAACCGATACTATTGTAGTATCGATTGTGCTTTCGATAGGGTACATGTTTTTGACGTTTAACAATCGATTGTAAAACTATCGATTTTTCGGCAACACTAGCTAAGAGGCTAGAGGCTAGCGCTCGTTCAGCAGTGTTGCCTCGGAGTGTGGCACTGTGTGCACCACTTTTTTGTCATTCACTGTTGTTACTTAATCGATTTAATAATCGATGTTATCATAAAATATCCGAATGACAAATAACTCTAGCTTTATTATCCGTAATCCGGTCGTTTTTTGTAGGGTGGGAAATGATTTCTGTGTAGTTTCAGCTTCAAAAGAAGAAAGAAGCGGCAGGCATAGCATGAGCGTGGCAACGAAATCGGAAATCCTTGTCCAAAGACAAAATATCCGAAAGATTATTTATACATCCGATACATCCCCAATCTACCACACTCCACATTCACCGTCTCGTCTCGTTCTTATTTCCATGACATTTGTTTGACATTGACATATTTTTAATCAATTTTTCTATTTCTACAAAACAAAAGTGTTGTTTTATTGTTAATTTGCTTTGCGAATGATCTCGCTTCATAAATCATATTTGCTTTAAACAATATCACAAAAACCATGAATGATTCCGGGGTAGATTCGAGCAATGAAAGTAGTGATAACAATCAGTTATTTGATCAATGTATGTTGGAGTTCAGCCTTCCAGCTATCCCAATAAATGAAGCTGGACAAGCCATGCCATTCGATTTATTCGGCGAACCACATGATCACATTGGAAAAATAAGATGTACACACAAAGCAAGGCGTCGTCACTCCGAAGTATTGTTAGGTAAACCTAAAAACCACAAACTACGAATTGCTGCATCTACGAATAACACTGAGCTTGTAGAAAAATTATTGCATCTTGGTGCCGATCCCAATTCCTCAGATGAACATAAAAGGAGCCCTTTACACCTCGCCGCATGCAGGGGTTATGTGGAAGTGGTGAAAATACTATTGAGACATGGTGCCAATCCCAATATAAGAGATACCCTAGGCAACACACCACTGCACCTTGCTGCCTGTACCAATCACATTCCTGTAGTGATCGAGCTATTAGATGCAGGTACTGATGTGAGTTCAAATGATAAGAATGGGCGTACTCCAATCCAACTGGCTCAGAGCAAGCTGAAACTAATTCAAATGCGTCCGAGTGGTGTGGGTCTTTGTGAAGAAACAAAGCAGCTGATTGGAGAAATATGTATGGTTGTAGAAATGATGTTAAAGTATATGAAAATTCAGAAGGCTGATGCAGGAGAGCTGGAGTCTGTTCGGAAGAGACTGGAAGGAGTCAGCACACGGGAGCAAGTAGACTCTGAGGTGCAGAATTTATTGGATAGTCTGGACTCCTTGAAACTCAGGTAAATTAGTTTTGTTAATAAAGACTTTAAAAGACTGCTCATCAATGAGAACTGCTTAAAAATAAGAACCCATTATTAAGTGATTTAATGTTTAATTAAGTAAAACAAAACATTTATAGTGCTGTAAGTTTGTAAAGTCATTAAACAAATAAAAAGTTTGCTTATTGTTTTAATAAGCAAATCATTTGTCTTTGTACTATGAATAAGTGATTTAAGATGTCTTGTTCATAGATTGATTGAATTTTCTTTATTATTTACAATTGTAGGTGAATATTAATAATGTATGCAGTTAAGGAGAGCAAAATATGTTCTGAATTTTGTTTAAGTGCATAAGCAAATGTTAGTAGATGTTATAAGAACCAAACAAATAATCCATTTCAACAATTTATATTATAGTTTTGTCAGAAAAAAACTTTTTGTGTTACCTGAGTTGGGGCAGAATATTATTTTATATTACTTATCGAATAGATTTTTGTTCAAACTATGATTTATGTTATAATACTGTGTATGTACCTATTCTTATTTATGATATTAAAATAAACTCAAAGTAATATTTGTACAATTTATTTATTGACAACAGTTTCATAAACTTGGCATTTGAATAACTTTTATCTACATAACCTCAATAGTTTTAAAGATTTGAAATTTATATTTATTTTAATTACATTAAAATATCTTAATTTATACATAATTATAACAAATCTTTAAAATTGCTAAAAGTATGGAATGTATATGACTTCTTCCTAATTGCTCATTTTCATATTTACATGTGGAACTTTAACAGTTGGAAGGCATATAGGTACTTATTTGATACAGGTGTCCCTGTATGCTATATGTCATGAAGAAAAGCCAAAGCTTACAATGAAAATGAGCCATAAAAACAAATAAATATTATAAATCACTAACAAGCAATGCAGTGGTGACCAAACATGCAATACATGCTTGATATCATTACAAAAAAAATTGTGCATAAATTGAATAAGAATATAGAAATAATTCTACATTATACTATACAAAAAATCCTAAAAAATGTAGTTAATAACTTATAAAAATATAATGAGCTACAGAAAAAAAATCTGACATGCAAGTATTCCAACTTCTTAGGCCTTTTAGTAACCTCATGTATTTTCAATTAGGCATGGGGGTTTGGTAGGAATGTTTGTTTACCTGTTCGGTAGGTTTATATATCAAAATATTTGTACATAATGTGTAACTATAATAGTCATTCTATGCCTATATTGTTTCATAAAGTGTAAAATTGGACATTACGTGAATCAATATGGCAGAATTCAATATTATCACAGAAATTATAAACAATGGTAGTAAGCTTCACTTTAATACTGATTCATTCAATACCTACAACTCATTAAGTAGCAACGATCAAAACCCAGTTACCCAAACCAAACAATTAACTACTTAGACATAATTACAGTCTTAAAAATTATAAAGAATATTGCTAAAATTATTATTGAAAAGAAGGCAAGTTTTCAAAATCTATAGGTAGGTACTCCAAACTTGATAATAGGAATGTGGAATATCTTAACTACAAGACAGAACACAGTTAAGTGTGTTGTTTCATTTTAGAATTTGATAAGGAATAATTTACTACGCTATGCTTATAGGTAAGTATTTGCGAGAAAGATTTGCTCCATACGCGTAATAAAAAGTGTTGTGATTTGAACACAGCATGTTTTCTTTCATGAATTTTATCAGCAAGACTCGAATTCCGATTTGAGCAACCATGTCAATTCCTTTAGTTAAACAGTTAAATAATCAATGTAATCAATTTTAGAGTGCAGTAGATTTGGCACTGGCTTCCATGGAAAGCAATGACTAGTTGCTAATTATTTTTTTAAGATTTCTTATAATAATTATCACAATTTTGATTTCTGAATCAGCTGTAAAAGTTTCTTACATTTAACTAAATCACAACATTCACGGAATGATGACAATTTGTTTTGGCAATAACATAATATTGGTTACAATAATTTAGTCTGACACAACCATTATATCTATCATACATTTGTTGGTTTTTTGCACTCAGAGCGGCTCGGTTAAGTATCAGTAACTAAATCAGTCATTTAAAATGATAAATCTACTGTAAAATCATAGACACTTGTGATGTTATTGTGTGTCTGGCACGATGACATTGACTAAATTAGGAAATATTTCTCCTTGAATAGGCCCGTATTCTACCAGTTCGCCATCCACGACGAGATGACCGTTTGACCCTTCTGGCACTATTCTAAATGCACTCACTGGAATTAACTTCATATACTCATTATCAATCTCTGCATGGACAGCTTCGCTGATACCCATTAAGAAAGTAAGTAGCTGAGATCTCGAAATACCAGCTTTAATTATAAGCATCCACATTACTCCGTCCGACATCTGCGAACGCGGCGCAAATAAAAAGTCTTCACCAATGTAAGACTGATACGAAATATGGACCATAATAAATTCTCCCTCCTCGTGTACCCAATGCGAAGGTAATTGGGACATGAGTGAAGGTAAATGCGATGCCGGGCCGTGCATACATGCGTGTGTGGGTGAGCGCATTTCGGAGCCTCCGCTCGTGACGCTCATGTACTCGGAACCGCGGGTACTGTAGAAGGCACTCCTTCGCGAATTAACCGAGTACCAGGAATCGACTCGATGGTGTTTACCGTTGGCGGCGCTCGTGAATATGTCGGAGTTTTCATCGCAGTCAATGAATGCTTCCGCGTCGGGGGAGTCGAGCGCCCCGTCCTGGCTGACGCTGTGACTGAGGGACACCGGCGGGTGTTTAGCTTTAGGAAGATTACTCACATCCTTGATTTTCACGTAGCTCACTACGCCTTTGTACTTCCTGAGTCCGACTAATCTCGCTAACGTCCAAACTGCAAACCTCTGTCCTCCTATAGCTCGCAGTCTTTCACTTTCGATGTCTATGTCGGCCAGCAATCCCCAGCCTATGGAGAGGAATGAAAACATAATCTGAAAACGAACATTTTCTTATATTAGAAACTTACTTATATTCCTGGTTTACAAATAATTTTATAACAGGCTAAATTATCTGACGATGACCATGCTTGATAAGTAAGTATGAAGTTGTCAACGGTATTGTCATAATATTTCACGCGATAAGAGATATTGTATCATTATCAATTGCGCGGTTAATAGTATCCGTGATCTGAGATCCTTGTTTGTTGTGAACTAGTAGCGGACGCGCTCAATTGAATAGTGGCATTATCTTTACTGAAGGTGAAGTAGATGTAGCCACAAACAGTTACCTACTATTTTATACTAATTGGCAGGCCATTCATTCAAACAGCAAATTGTGTAACATAAATAACGAACAAGTCTAATTATCGTTTTTAAAACTGTTAACAAACCCACATATTCTGAAATTACAAGTGCAAACGATAGTAACAATCAGTTAAATGATCTTCAACTTGTTTTTCCATAATTATGCAAATTAATATTTGAATGGTTTCGTTCGTAGCTTACTTTGAATTTAGTTTCAACTCTGACGACATCCATCGGTGCGGTTTTGCCTCTCGTCAGTGCCATTGTGTGCCCAGTGAGGTTACCAGGAATGTAAGGTTCACTGAAACAATACGATGTTCGCTTTAACTAACACTTGCATACCTTGTCTCTGATTGACTCTAATTTAAAATTCTAAACTAACTTTGGTACCTACCACTTCTTGCCCTACCTATCGATAACTCTAATAAATCTGTCTTTTGATATGTGATATTAGTTTCAAAGAATTATAGGTACTTTTTTTTTTAAATAAAATACCTACGTGTTTAAAAATTAAATTCTTATCTCATCGTCGTTAAGTGTTGCTAATTTCTTATCGGTAGGTAAAGCTAGGCTGTATATTTACAATTTGTTATGCCAATAACAAATCACACTGTCTTTACTTTTGCCATATTGAATAACTGAATTTAACGCCGTTTAAATATCAAATCTCGGACGTTTCTTGCTTACGCATATTGTTGATATACCAACGACTATTAGTCATATTCATATATGTACCTACTATTATTCCACCTTTTAAACAAACAACATTATAATGATAAGTATTTTTTTTGCACTAAAATACATATTATAAAAATGAATATGTAACTATTTAGATAGTAACATAACATATTAATTTATACTTCACGTTACTGATTAGAATAGAATAATAGTGAATGCATGAATATTATAACGTAATAGGGATATGGGTACAAATCATCATCGATGTACCTACTACAAAACAGTAATTTCTTGATAAAGACAACAAGAGGCACAAGCATAATAACATCAATATTCGTTCACGTAATTCCATAATTTCCATAAATAGATTTTGTTTTTATTTATATTTTATGCGTGATTGTAAGACGAGTTAATTTTATGAAATCCGGTTGTCATTTTCGACCACAACGAATTTTTTGTAGTACCTACCATAATTTAACTTGTTTATTATAATTGTTACAGTGTGGCTTGAAATAATAGGTACAAAATACGTCTATTATAAAGTCATATTTAAAATCAAATACCTACTTATATACGGAATAAACAACCTCCACAAATATCAATATTTTGTCGTTTAGTACTGCATTTCATCGTGAAATTAATTAATTATTTTTTTAAAGATAAGATAACTGACAAAAACAGTTTGATTAAAATCGAAAAAGAAACATTTCAGTGGATTTAAATTAAATACTGATACTCAATCAATCACAGATTACTTAATAGTTACTGCGCAATTAAATCATATTTTTTAGATTAGAAGTCTTTTCATTTTTGTTTTGTTTTAATGATAAGTCTAGCTAGATTGTCGTAATATAACCCACTAAAATTGACTGGGGACTTCATTTGTATTAAACCGCATTCTTCGCAGATCCCAAAGTATGTCTTGCGAGATATAATAGGAATCATATAAGGCTTTTAATAAAACTAGACGAGTAGTTTATGGTTCGTAACATGTTATCTTAGGAAACATTTCTATATCTGATACTCTGATACTAATGGTTTATCTGGAAACTGCATTTAAACAACACGCGCGAGCAAGATGACAATATAAGTAGGCACCTATAACATGTAATACATTATTGTATATTGTGTCAATTATTTGCATCGTTTCTGTCTCTATCGTATGCTATGCACCTAAAACAATAACAAAATCTCGCGCTGGAACACGATTCATATAATCTCGAAGAAGGTTCAGTTTCATAGAAAAATTGTGTCTAGTCTAGAAAACATGTTTAAAGTACATAGCCCAGCAGTTAATGGAATAAAGATCAAAGTACATCGAGCGTTTCAACCACATCCATATTAACAAAGATACGCTGATAAACATACTGCGAAATGTAAAAATCAAAGTCCACACGAATTTTTTTGTTAAATCAGATTTTTTGTCATATTTTATTACTTATTGTTCATTGTTATTCCAAAAATATCTTCCGACTTGAGGACCTTCTCCTTTTTTGTTTGGTTTGTTGTTTTCGTTTGTAGTCGATTAAAAAAAAATTAAAATATTTTCATGTGTTACTGGCGAGTTTCTTATCGCCACGAGTAGGTATGTAAAGACCTTGATATTCGTTACCTATTTAATATTTTTTGAGCGTGTTACACGTAATGTCATAAATAATATAAGTATACAAATAAGTAGCAATATGCAATACAATAACATAACCAGTTAATTGGTTGATAAAGCAGGTATACGTGGAAATATTAGATTAGTTTAGTGGTTTAGTAGGCCAGTCATTACGACCGATGTAACAAGATCTAGGCCAATACTCTACTTAGTTCATATCAATTCATTAACCGCATGTTTCCCTAGTGTTTACCAATCAATCTGAAGGACAATTTTGCAAGAATTGCTTGATATAAAAAGATAAAATATGTCTTGATCAATTCAATAGCGTTTTGTATTAGTTTTCTAATAGTTTTAACATTGAAACACTTGCTTGTCCTATGCCATGCCACATACATAACGTCCCGCACGCATGTTCTGTGCTTAAGCCTATATCCTAAACTTAAAGATTTATTTAAGTAAATCTGTAACTTATAATGTAGGTACCTACCTACTTACTTACGTAGAGTGGTTCGAACTTACCTGTCGGCTTAATGTTTCTCTTTATATTCGCTACAATGACGTCAAAGATAGACGTTCAACTTTTTAGTTACTTTACCGGAAACATTTTGTATACTTACTTTTATTTCAGATTCAAGGACTTAAGAGTTAGCATTTTACGTAACAAAGATGAGAATCATTGTTTTAAATTACTATTGTACTGACTTAATAACTACGAACTAACTCTTGGATTCTTCACTGGCGAAATCGACCTTCTTTTTCAAAATGTTCTTGTGTGTAAAAAGTTTTACATCTAGCTAGATACTACAAATAAATAAGCATAACTTTGTAGCCTGGCATTAACCTGTTTCTTAATGCATATCTACCTGCACTACCTGGTAACATTTAAACATAATTTAATGCTTTATCAAATTATTTTCATCATTTTCGATAATTTTATCGTCATTTAGGGCAATCGTTATTAGGAAAAGCTAAAACCGCCAAACAGTTACTTTCACAACTATCATTATGTAAAAGTTAAACAATTTCAAATCACAATATTATTGTAATTAATAGAAAATCTATTACGTAATGGATATCATTGTTTGTTTAATCCAAGGCTGCTTTTTAATATGTTTTGATTCGATTACTTGTTTTTATAGGTATTGTTTAAAAATACCGGGAAGGAAAAGTGAAAATAGACTTTTTAAACTATCGGAACTTCTTTTTTAGGATAGAAAACAATTGCTCTACTGAAATGGATATTTTGAAATTAATAAAACTGCTATTTATCACGCAATACGAAACAAAACCTGTAACAATCACCTGTGTCGTGTTGTAACGGCGACATATGGCAATGCTTGGGTAATTAAACTCCGGCTCATAATCCGATTTTGATAAGATAACACCTGTTAAGTGGATAACAATAGGATTCTAGTTGGAATCTTGTATTTTCATTTTATTTGCCTCTTCAAGTCTTAATCTACAAAATAAAAATACTTATTCGTAGAGACAGAATAGACGATTAGCACATCTAAACTAAAGTATACGAAAAAGTAAATATTCATATGAGATCATAGAGAATATCTAGCGTATTTTATACGGCATGGATTATGACAATTTGGATGCTAGAAAGTCTATAATAAACTGCTTAAACAATTACGTAGGTATTTGGATTCGCAATTTGTATTACCTACCTACAAATTTATAAAGATAATTTATTAAAAATATAATTACTTACAGATAACGTATTTAATTATGCAAGGTCATTTTATGGTTATAAGAATTCATTGTCTGTCTTATATCTTATCCAAACACTTAGCAAGTGTTAATGATACTGGCTTAGATATATAAATTTCAATATTATTCTCGTTTTCAATAACTTTTAGTACCTAGTCTTTAAGAGGTTTTGCTACAAGGTTAATTGATTAACTACCTTTAACCTTACGAACTTTCTTTAAAAAACAAACCAGCAGATAAATGACTATGTAATAAATGTCATTATTTATGATTCACTAATTGACGAAATAACGTCTTTGTTTGGATTGCAAACAGAATAAAAGAAGCCTTGACATATCTTAGTGTTTAGTTGATATTCTCTAGCTAAAGTAGCAAAATAACTTAATAATATATTAAAATAGGTAGGTCTCCCTCTTGCTTATTTAATAAGCAACCATTTATTTAGCATTGCTAATCTTAAATATGTATTTGCCAACTTGAACCACTGAAGATAAATCCATGTAATAAGTGGATACAGTGAGTGAATGGCTTGACTTAGAATAATTAAATAGGTACCTAGAAACAGGTTCCACTTTTACGGTTAGAAGTTCATACCTATTTGACTTTGTGGTTTTTAGAATTCAATTTATGTTAGTTCTAAGGATATAGGTAACTGATAAAAGTATTGGGCCGAATAAAAGTCTATCACAGACACCATAAATATAGTGAGTGTAATTTGAAATTCTCCAAAAATAATACAGGTACATCTTTGTATTAAAACAATCATACCCACTCAATCTTTGCACATGTTGTGATTGTGTAGCAAATGCTTAGGTATTATTCGTAAGTAAGCAGGTACTAACCATTGCCTTGTTATTTCAACCATGAGCAATTTTAACATCAACCGCAACTTTACGGCTATTTAAATAACTTTCTCAAATTCTAATAAGAATTGTAAAAGAAGTAAAGGTAAACTACTTACTTGTAGTGGTGGCATATCGTTCTAGCCAATCCATTTCCCGAACCACATGGCATTATCGCCAATGGGACTTCGTGCAATGCTTGCTGCCAGTCAAGCCGTTCGAACATGCCATTTAGGACTTCGAAAAGTACCCCATCTCCACCCACAGCAACGATTCCTCGCCAATTATACACGTTGCGTGTTCTAACAAATTCGCGCGCAAAATTAGCATACTTCGTAACGTGCAGGTCGTAGGGGAGCTCTGATTCTTGTAAGAGGGGGGCCACTTTAGTTTGAAACAGTTCCCTCGCCTTCCCCGGCCCCGATTTAGGGTTTAACAGGATTAGCAGTTTCTTATCACTCACCGGTGGCACGTACGTTATCGGCTGACCCGCTATCAAACACTTTATTGTAGCTCGCCATTTCTGTGCTTCTCTGTTGTTGTCCTCGTATTTATCAAAAGATCGAAACCGCAATGTTATTGTTGTTCTCTCCCTTTTTTGTGTACGGCGACTACTTTTTAAAATGTACGCATAAATGTATAGGTATGCGCTAATATCGTTCTCGTCGAGGTCACCACTGTTTTCGTCCACCACTTTGAGCTCTGGCTGACCGACCAAATAACTGCACACACAGGATCCCGCACCAGGGCGTCGTCTTTTACTCCTCATGCATTTGCTGCCGACGATATCTCGTAACAAGATTGTCTGTTCTTTCGAGCTTACATCTGTTTCTTTAGTTAAAGACAATCCTTTTGACGTGAGTCTAACTCGGAACACTGAATTCTTCTTTGAAAGAATATAAAATGTTTCCTCGAGAAAAACTTGATCTTTCAAATCGGGATGATCTCCATCGTTCGCGTTTGGCACGTCCTTCCCAGTGTTTGGATCCGCCATGACTATTTTTTTAACGCTTATTTCTAGAGATGGGCTCATCTACATTGATAAAGGATACGATATCCGAAATATAAATGAATCGATTACCTTATTATCGATTCAACTTTATTCGAACACTAATTAAATGGAACGCACAAAAAAAAGTAAGGAAAATGTCTATGGCATTTTTTTGGCCTGGCAGTCAACCTACTCACTTTTTTTGAATGAATGCTTTTGATTTTGACGTTTCGTTTGACGTCACGACTCACGACGACGACATTCATTCATACATAACCCCAAAACTGAAAGTTTTGTTTATTTGTTTTAATTTAATGGAGCATAAAACTAAAATAGAAATACCTGGCAAGGATACATGATTCGTGCTGCTGTGTTATCACCAGTGATCGGAATATCTTAGTGCATGGTTTTGGATTAGTATGGATATGACTTATGGTTCAAATATTTTTTCGGATACCAATTTTTACGTCGGAATTTTTTATTTTGCATAGGTATAATCTCTTACAACTTGTAAGTTACAAGGTAAGCAATTTCGTCGTTATGGTTGCCATTTTTAGTACTTAGGTTTTTTGTCTAGTAGGTACTTTAAAAAGTATTGCTTATATTTATCGTTAGTATAACTTTCATTAAAAATCGGGTATCCAATATTTTATACTACTTAATATGCTAGCGCTAATATTTATTTTCGCTTGAAATTAAGCTGAATAGGGTTCATCAGGGTTACCATATTTTCATAAAATTATCGTTTTTCTTGCAAGATTATAATAATGACCGCTTGTAATTTGGTCTAATATTCAAATTTGCTTGCTTGAAAATAAAACAAATAGGTAATAATGAAAAAAATATGTATTACACAAAACAGAAACATGATTGACATATCAAAATAGGTAAACAAAAAGGTTCTTATTTTTAATATTGCACAATAAGTACTTTCATTACTTAGTTACATAATTAAAAAGAACTTTTAAATACCAAATCGTAGGAAAAAAAATCCATACAATAGTTACAAAGAAAAATATTTCGATGTTTTTTTGATTTTCTTATTTCATAATTTCATAATTTTGTTGATTATTTGTAACATACCATGGGTACAAGTGGACAACCAAACCCGCAAATAAGGATTTTTTCAAAAATATTTTGTGCAAACCTACTACTTTCTCTATTACTGACTTTAGTTAGTAATTTCATTTCAGTAGTTTTAGTATTATAAACACTGATTAACACAGAATCATATTTACCTATTATTATTAATCATATTTACAATTAACATTAATTTACTTACAGGACTCATTCTTCTTTGTAACTACATTATAGTTCTTTGAATGCAGGGTTGTTTACATGTACCCATGGTATGTTGCACATAATCAAAAAAAATATGAAGTGTACATGGACTCATTTTTATTTGTAACTATTATGTGTACTATAGATTTTTTACCACGATATGGTAGGTATTTAAAGGTTCTTTTTAATTATGTAACTAACCAAAGTACAAATTTTGCAGTATTAAAAATAAGAACCTTTTTGTTTACCTATTTTGATGTACCTAGTACCTATCAATCATGTTTCGGTTTTGTATAGGTAATACAAACATTTTTATTATTATTAGTTTTTTTTTTTGCAAAATTTTAAAAATAAACCATATTACTAACCGTCATTATTATTATCTTGCAAGAAAAACGATAATTTTATGAAAATAAGGTAACCCTGATATCCGAATATACTATTCAGATGAATTTCAAGCTTTAATTAAATATTATATTTGGTATAAAATATTGGATATCCAATTTATTTATTTTTTATTAAAGTTATATTAACGACAAATACATCGTGAAATTTCAGTGGTTTTCGATCCGAAGGCAGGCAACTCACCTTAAGTAAGACGACATAAAATAAAAAATAAATCCAAAAAACAAAAAAGTCGTCCTTCGAAAGTGAAGCAGTAGTACGAGTAATTCGGCGCGCGGCGATCTCAACCGAAAGTACTTAGACACCGACAAACGGGTTCTACAAATCCCGCCTTGGCAGCGTACGCGCATCACCCCTCGCGCGCCCGCTCTCCCCGCCCGTCATCGATCTTGTTTCGACAAGCTAGCGAAATTAGTGCACTTCCGGCTTCCGTGTCATGTGCGTATCTAAGTAAACAGCTGTTATCTAAATAAAGGTGTTATGTAAGAGGGCGCGATTGAAAGAAATGGTTCGTATTCGATTATGGTGTGTTGTGGTGCGTACCTACTGCAGGTACCTAATTTGTGAACTGTGATGTAATTTTTTGTGTTTCGTAATTACGAACACCAACAGGGACACGAGAACTGTAAGTAAGCTGCTTGCGTTTTAATAATTGTCGTAAATAAGTTGATTCAAATCTTTTAAATAGAATACAATACAATACAATACAATACAAATATTCTTTAATAGGTACCTAGGTACGCTTTAATACTTTATTTTTGTTAGGTATGACCTCTTACTAAAAAATTATCAAATTTCAAGGCGGCCTAGTTATAGCAAGTAATACCTAAACCTAGGAAACTAATATCTATGACGATTCTAAGCCCTTATGAGTATGAAGTGAAGATTAAAACTAGTTTAGGTAGGTATTTATGTTACCTACTACTCGCAAGCTAAGCATACGTAATGAAAGTACCTCGGTAGGCGAAAGCTAGAGATAGAACATAACTACTGTTTTCTCGAAAAGAAAAGAATAAAATTCTCACTTTCTAACTTTTTTATTTTTGGAGTTTTTTCTTAAAAACTATGACTGAAATAGATAGGTATGCTAAAGGGGAGTCTTCTACTTGTCGATCGAAAACCATTGCAATTTCACGGTGTATAAACAATATTTTTTAAAGTAAATACTAGACAAAAAAAACCTTATAAAAATGGCAACCATAACCACGAAATTACCTACCTTATAAGAGATTATACCTGTGCAATGAACGAATTCCTACGTAAAAATTTATATCCGAAAAAATATCCGAACCAAAAGTCTTATCCATACTAATCTAAAACCATGCACTAAGATATTCCGATCACTGGTTATCACTATCAGTGCTGTACCTACAGAAACTTCAATATGACTTACAAGATTTTGGAACTTTATAGTGGTATTGGCGGCATGCACTGTGCATGGAATGGTATGTATTTTATTCCTATTTAGGTTTCTTAATATTTTTGATTTCTCTTGAAAATAAATATAACTATTGTTTTCAGAGTCAGGATTACCTGGAGAAATTGTAGCAGCTGTAGACGTAAATACTGTGGCAAATGAAGTTTACAAACATCAATTTCCAGCTACAAATGTTATATCTAGAAACATTCAGTCATTTACACCCAAGGAAATAGATAAATTAAATGTTAATACAATACTTATGTCTCCACCTTGTCAGCCCTTTACTCGGAATGGAAAATATTTGGATGAGAATGACCCTAGAAGCAATTCTTTTATCTATTTGATTGGTATTTTGGAGCAACTGGAAAATATAGAATATATTTTAATGGAGAACGTAAAAGGGTTTGAAAGTTCGTCGGTAAGAAACCTATTTATAGATAAACTTCAAAAATGTGGATATGAATACCAAGAGTTTCTACTTTGTCCATCTACAGTAGGAGTACCAAATTCTAGACTTAGGTATTACTGCATCGCGCGACAAACTGCTAAAACTTGGAACTTTAAAAGAAAAGATGAAATTGTAAGTACCTACACTATCCTCTTTTCTTTCACTTATGTCATCTTTACTTATCGAAAGCCTTTTTCAAACCATTTAATTAAGAATATCTTAATTAAGTCAAATTCAATTAATTTATCTAAGTTGTAAAATTATAAAATGACTTACCAAACATTTAATCACAAAAATTACTTTTCAGATAACAAAACTGCCCAAAGACTATGGTGCTCCACCATCCATTGCAAGCATTATAGAGAATAATGTATCTGAGAAATATTTAATACCTACAAAACTGTTGAAATGGGCAAAAGTGTTTGATATCTGTTATAGAGACTCTAATAGGTCTTGTTGCTTTACTAAAGCTTATACACACTATGTTGATGGGACTGGCTCAATTTATTGTGAAGCGGGGCCAGAAAGTTATCAATCTTGTATAGAAAAAGCAAAAAGTTTTGAAGTTGGAAGCGAAGAATTCATTGACTGTTTCAAAGATTTAAAGCTAAGGTACTTTACACCAAAAGAGGTATCATCCTTAATGTCTTTCCCACAAAACTACACCTTTCCAGAAAGTATAACCTTGAAACAATGTTATAGGCTACTTGGAAACAGTGTCAATGTAAAAGTCATAAGTGAATTATTAAAAATATTATTTGCTTAATAAATTAATTTATTCATAACTCGATATTTTATTGGAGCCTCTACTGTACGATTAGTTTTTTTACAGAAAAAAAGAACATAGAAGCATTTTAAATAGTACCGTTGCTCAAAATTTGCCGAGCTCTCATTCGAGCTTTGTGATTCAGTGCTCTTACTCGCAGCATAACCAGTAGGGAAGAAATAGCTCCAATCACAAAGGACCAAATAGCGAATTTCCAAAATGCTCTCTCTTCTAAGTATGCCACTCTGTCACAGCTGAAATAATTTAAAATCAGTTATTGGCAAATTCTATTAAAATACTTTAATTGTTAATGAATTGCCTGAATAAAATATAGTTACCTCCTAGTTACAGTTTCACCGTTCTTACATTTAAGTATTTCTTTGAAACTAGTATGAATGCATACACCTATACTCTTACTTCGAATTTCGAAATCTGTAAAACAAAGCATAATCGTTAGTCACAGCACTGTAATGGCCTTGTTTCAAAGACTTGAATATGAATTTCGATATTTTATCCGTTTACCTGAGCAAGGATGACATTCACTAATGATTTCGTATGGCTGGTGCTGCCAGCAAGTAGAGTTATTCTCTGTAGGAAATGTTTTATTCTTCATCCTCTGACT
Source organism: Anarsia innoxiella (assembly GCA_947563765.1). Lineage (NCBI taxonomy): Eukaryota > Metazoa > Arthropoda > Insecta > Lepidoptera > Gelechiidae > Anarsia > Anarsia innoxiella. The sequence continues at coordinate 2,944,326 of OX387404.1, read as the reverse complement.
GCCAGATATACTATCCGCCAAGTGGGATTCCAGGATCAGGACCAGTAGGGTAAGCCTGTGGCGAAACAATAATCAAAAATTACACATTTTGAAATCACCATTCGTTAGGTAAGCAATCAATGCTATCGTTTTGGTTGGTAGGTAAGTATGTATGTAATGAGTAATGTACTTACACTCCCAAACAAACAGTCCCGAAAAGCATACAGCGCTTTGAGCACGTCTCAATCATCATGTAGGTATTTCCTTCACAAATAACTTAAAAGCTTATACAGATGTTATGACTAAAAAATTACTACTATGAAGAAAGTTATAAAGTTTAGCTATCTTTTAAATGTAAGCACTAAGAATATGGTTCAAAGTACGAAATTGATTTTAAACAATAGATAATTCTTATTTCGATTAAATCGATAAATTATAAAATGAAAGTAGACTGAAAAACGAAAAACTGAAATTGAATGAATATTAATGAATAATAATAATAACACAACATGTCATGTCAATGTCATTTTCATTTTCATTGACATTGACAAATTGATTCCGGGCCGGGCATCCTAGTTATTGGCTGAAATCATAGAAATTTTACGTTCCGCTAAATATGATTGCTACTAGGTTGCATTTTGCTAAACAGAGATGCAGTTATACACCATGTTATGCGAGAGAGGGAGAAGTATATCATAGACTACAAATAAACTTTTTCATGAAATAATAAAAAAAGTAGAAGGGAGCGCCATGTTTGTTGAAAACGTAAACGGAAAAGAAAGCGGCTTTTTTTATATTCTGGTGCAAGAGAAGACGACGAAGTTAACTTTTTCTTCCAATTAAAGTTATGTGAGTGGTACCAATTTTATTTTTATCACTTTAACATCATCTGAAGTGGAAATTACGATGGCTCTTCTAAATGAGATTCCTAGATCTTTTCGGCTTTACGTGACCCATGTGGATGGAGAGGGTCACTTTCTGAAGATTAGCGGACAACTAGACCAACACTCCTCGTTGATGCTCGAAAGTCTGTTCGAAACGGCTCGCGACAACTTGGAAAAAGGTATAGGTGCCGCGACCCCGGGAGCTATTCATGTCGGCGTCATTTGTGCCGCCAAATACAAAGATGGTACTTACTACAGGGCAAAAGTAATAAATACTACGCACCTCGCAAACGGGCTCGTAGGTGTTCATTTCATAGACTTTGGAAACAAGGATATCATTTCCCTTAGCACGATTCGTTTCCTGGATAATTACGATCCCATGTTTCTGCAGCTACGTGGACAGGCAACCGACTATTACCTGGCTAGAGTTACGCCTCCCAATGGTAAATGGGATGAAACTATATTGCTAAGATTTCAAAGCTTGTTGTGCTATGAAGAGTACACTGCCAAAATTGAGGCTAATACTCGTACCTTACCCATAATATCCATCATATTCAAAGGAACTGATCTGTCCACACATCTGATTCAGACTAGATTTGCCATGGATATACCCATTGCAAAGCAAGAAGTGATGTTGTTGCAAGGAGTGCCAACTGATGGACAACAAGGATCCCACTGGCAACCTAGCTTTGCAAACGAGCAACCGGGTTACACAGAACATATACCGTTTACAGTTAATCAGAATTTTCCATCAAATCCTGCTTCTGCAATGAGACTGCAACAGACTGTTCCACTTCCCTACAATGGCAGTGTTCCACCCCCTTCCTTAATCAGTCAGAGGCTGTTAGTAAACAAAGTTTCAAGGTCACCGGTAAATCTCAAGGCGCCAGTTCGTCATCCACAAGTGCCATCATCATTAGGCTCAGCTACTCCACCTCAAACCTCAGCTGTCAACAAACCTGCATCTCCCAAAAAGTCTACCACATACAAAAGCAGACTGCTGGAAGCCAATTCTCAGCATAAAGTGTTTGTGTCATTTGCTGAGGACGGACCTGAGTTGTTTGCAGTCCAACTTGTGGCAGATGCAAAGAAACTTCAAGACATGATGGATGATATAAATAGAAGACCACATAGCAGTCTGAAAGAGCCACCAATGATAGGTACGGTCTGCCTAGGAAGAATGTCTGGAGACAGGATAATTTGCAGAGCAATTGTAATGAATCTGTCTGGATCCCAGTGCAAGCTGTTCTTTGTTGATTTTGGTGACACAGAGATGGTGTCTTATTACGACATTTTTGACATCCCTGAAGAGTTTGTGAAGCCTAATGTGTTTGCTATGAGGTTCTGCTTATCAGGGGTGAAGAAATTGGAGAAGGGGCCGCATCTTAATGAGACTTTCAAGCAGCTTGTTAATGGAAAAGTATTGACTCTGAAAGTGGTAGCACCTGAGGGACCACCATTAATCCAATATGGCGAATTGTACTTGGACAATAAGAATGTTTTGGATTTGCTTTTGGCAAATATGAAAGATAAGCTGCAGTTTAAATGGATGGAGATGCTTCCTCTTGGAAACAGGACTTCTGTGCTTGTGTCCTACGTCGACAGCTGCATTAAATTCTATGTGCAACTCTCAGATAAAATAGATGAACTGAATGCAGTAATGGATGCAGTTAAAGTGCATTGTGAGAACAGTAGCTCACCTGGGGATCTTCCTTTGGGCGCCGCATGCTGTGCAAGGTTCCCTGACGATGACAACTGGTACAGAGCTAGGGTTTTAGGCACCAAAGGCAACAAGATGGTGGTTGCTTATGTTGATTATGGTAATGAACAAGAGGTTGATGCAGCTGATATAAGAACAATTACACCGGAACTTGTGAGGCTGCCGGCTCAAGCCATGAAATGTGCTTTGAAAGTATGTACAACCTTTTTATTTTGTGTTTTGTTTTTTAAATACCATAAACTAATTTACATTATGATTTTAGGGCTACGAAAACAAACCAGTGGAAACAAAGACGTCGAATCAGCTAGAAATGTTGGCGCTAGAAAAGACATTGATGGCTCAAATTGTCGGGGTGTTGTCCAATGATACAATGCTGGTCTCGTTGGTTGATGACACAGTTTCTCCACCATTGGATGTTGCTAGAAGAATGACCCAGTTGTCCACACCTAGGAGTAATATTGAGGTGAGTTTGAACTTAAGCTTTGATGAATTATTATAATTAATTTAACTCATTTATTTAACAATTTATTGTAAGATGATAGTACATAGAGACAAAAAAAAAAAGTTATAAAAAAGGTACAGCATATTTCTAAAAGAAATTTCTTCTTGTAGACCCCACAGAGAGAGAAGTGATAGCTTACTTAATAATAATAATCATAAATAAACATCAACAACTGTGGGGGCGTTAAAAAGGCTGATAAAGAGTACTGCAACTGTATTTGTGATGTTTATGAAAAATTCTCGTTTTTCATGTACTATTAGATTCTTATGAATAATTCCTATAAATTAATGAGTTTCTTATAGGTCTGTCATTTGTTTAGGAGGGATCTTAAAATAAATTGAAATATGTAGATTTATAGGTTACGTTTCTAAGTAACAATACAAGGAACCAAAGAGTTCAATAGTCCATGTAATTTGATGCCTTTGTTTATCTTCAAGTTTCAAGTGCTCAATACTAAACAAGCTACTTATCAAACTTCGTAACGATTCTTTTTTTCATTCCAACTGGAACCAGTTCTAAGTGTAGGCACTGAGATGCTTTCTTTACAACACGCAAGTGTTTTCTAGTTTTTTTTTTTATTAGGCGCGCGGCACGCCCGACGAATCTATAATTTTGACGGTTCAGCTGATTGCTAAATGTCGTAACGGTAGGTAATTAGTGTTATAGATAATGCTGACTCATTTTTGTTACTTAACAACTACGAATAAGAATCTTAACAACAATTGTCTTACGAAAATAGTAATTTTGAAAGATAGATTGTTTTAAAGATAAGATTAGATAAGTTTAAGTTTCTTCTGATATATTCAGGAAATACCTTTAAAAAAAAAAACTGTTTGAACAAACTGTACTGCATCACTGTATTTTGACAAAATAGAGTAGAGATAATGAAATTCTTTCTTGATACCTATTTAAAAATATATTCTTGTTCCGTAAAAAAAATATAGAAATCCTATGTCAGAGAAACAGCTCACAAAAGCTCGAAATTACTATTACTTCCTTTCAAAAAATACTGGGACTTCATAAATAGCCGACAAATTATCCACTTCAACCACAGCAGTACCTACTATTATGCATCATTATGATTGCAAACGAATCTACGCTTTCATTTCAAATGAGGCTTGAGGAATGCGCCGGCGCCGAGCCGACATTATCGGTACATGATAGTGACAGTAATGTGACGTTTATCTACGAATCTGCAATCTTGCAACTAAAAAATATTTGCTAGCTAAGTATCTCGCTCTAACGAAGCATAAAGACATCTAGATAGAGTAGGATGTCCATTTTGATTGAAAATCAGGGCAGTTTCCAAAGGTTAAGAGTTACAGAAATTCTAATCGGCTTTATTGCAAGGCAAGCTAGAAATGTACTTTATTTTTTCATTTATTTATTCGGTAAATCGTGAGTTACAGCAATTAACAACTAATAATAGATCTACACAGATACGTAGGTACTACATTAGTTAAAAAAGAAAATTTACATAAACCGTAACAATTTTTTATTGAAATAAGAAGCAGGCATTAACGACTAGCGTTTATTAGATTAAAAGATATCCTAACTACAATCTAATTGTATCCTATTCTCTTTATCCAGCCAAAGGTGACGACCCCAGTGCGTAAAGATGCCCCAGAATCCTTCAGTTCACCAGAAAGCAATGAGAAAAAGAACTTTAAAAGAGAAAAGAGTTTCAAGGATGACAAGCGACCACCTAGAGAGAGCAATGATGATTTTGGTCAGCGCGGCGGCAGTATGAGGGGCAGGTGAGTTTGAAATACATAAATACTTTATTGAAATTCGCATCGAAATCGCTTCGACCAAACGCGAGTTAATCCTGGACCAACTAACAAACAGGTCAAATTGAGAACCTCCTTTTTTGAAGTCGGTTAATGAAGACATAGAATAAATAATCCAGTACCTAGTCTACAGAGAAGTGAGAACTGACATTTCTTTGAACACTTTCGGAATGATAAATACGAGATGTGTTAACACAGCTGACAAAGCTATTATAGACACAGAATCAAAATAAGATAACTAGCTAAACGCTAGTTTTGGAAAAGACCGATTAATGTTAAATCGGTTTTATTTATAACTAATGGGTCAGCTTGGCGTTTAGGGGGCCATTAACTATTTGCACTTTTTTTGTGATTGCAATTTTGTGTTGAAATAATTACGATTTTTTAATGAACTGCTCAAAAACTGACTCATAATTTTTATGTACCAGTGATTCATAAGTCGATATGATATGATGGAAATGGAAATTTAATCAGACACAGCTCTCTCTCACCCCCTATATTTATCATACTCTTTGCATTTCATTGCTTTTCTTACGCGATGACGCGAGGTAAATCATATGCTTAGAGCGCGCGCGGAGTTTTCTTTACATTCACGTGTAAGTCTTGTACCTACGAGTGCAGTTTAGCAAAAAAGAATTACGAAATTATTCTGTAACAGTAACTTTTTGACGGCTTTATTTTGTCTACTTATCTTGTTTATCCGCCAATCTTAAACTCGAGATAGAGTTTTCTATTTGATAAGTTGATAACATAGATTCGTGGCACATCTTCAAAGTCGAAAAATGATCCGGCCTTTATAAATACCATCGAATATTACTTAGTACAAGTTCCTAACTAACATTTTTTCACATTCCTATTTACCTTTAATGTAAACGCGTTGAGATTGAAGACAGCTTTTTATGTGCACACAAAAAATGTAATAATAGTGCTATGACTCACGATTCTGGCCGCCTAAGGTCTTTGAACTGCAAGCTCCAAATTATATTGTACAGTGATTTGTGGCACCGAGATGTATAGATTTAGGAGGTAACATTTGTTAAATTCATTTTAAATCGTGTGTTGTGATGGTATTTGAATAATGTTTGTGATACGCAGGGATAATAAGGAGTTCGACAGATCAGGGCCGGGCCGCCATAGTGATAAATTCGGCGGCCGTCAAGATGGAAAACCTGACAGGTAACGCTTGTTTAGATTTATATTTAGTTTCTATTATTCTGATAAATCTTTTATAATAGCATTTTGTTTGCAATTGACGAGGGATAGGAAGTCGTGGAGGGCTTTGGAGGAGGTTATGTTCGAAGTCCGACGATACAAAAGCTTGGCTGATTATGATGAATAGCATTTTACTATCAAAAGTATTCTTCTTCGGCTTTGTTGTTACTAATTGACCGAGTGCAATGCGAATCGCAGCTTACGTATACTAATTAGATTGATTAATTGTTCGCTTCCGATTTAGCGTCTATTGTTTTGTAACCGGCTTCATGGCCGAACTACTTAGTAAAGTAGTTAGTATTTATTTCATACAAATTGTAGAGTAAAACTACAAGTTTTGTTACGATAAGAGAGGTCTATAGGTTTACGTCAAAGTTTTTTTAACCAGGTTGTACCTATGTTTTTACTAGGTTTTAACATACATACATACCCGTCTCGCCTCTCTCCTATCGCATTAGGCAGAGACCACTTCCCTCCACTTGTAACGATCAAAAAACTTCTTTCTTCTTCTTGTATGTTTCTGAACTAGCTTTTCAACAATTAATACAAAAAGATCGTATACCTTCAGACGCGGTGGTTCGAAACCCTGGGAGAACACGACGTCGCCCCCCGCAGCCGCCGCCGACGACGGGTGGGAAGAGTCGCCGCCCGCGCCTGCATCCACGTACCAACCACAGCAGCGGCAGCATAACCAGAATAGGTATGTACCTATGTGGTTAAGATTTGGGTATATTAAGTTGAATACAGATCTGTGTATCCTTCAAAATTCAAAAAGACTGTTAATGGGTATTCAAAATTACACTTAATTAGCTAGAAATTCAATTAAATGATAAAAAACATAAACTCTTAAGAACTATTAAAGGCATCTCCGCATTACTGGTAAGTGACGTCACAGATTTCGTAAAGTAAAGAAGGTTATAATTTTTGTAAAAAGACATCAGAAATTGTGATAATTTATTTCCTTTCCCACTTATGTCTTACAACAAACAGCGTATGTCAGTTTTTTAAACAACTTGAAGTTTTACGAAACGCATTGTATATTAAATGCCCACTTTCGTGGCCAGCGGAATGGAAACACACCTTTTTAGCGTTTCTTAATCGAAACGAAACTGGAAACACGACGTCAAATACATTGCAGTAAATACATACGATTGCTTTTTAAATCCGTGCGGCTGGTCATAGAAAATAAGTTTGATAATGATAAAATAAGTTTAAAATAAAGATATAAATATAAAAATTGTATCTATAGACATATCATAATAAAATTCTGCGATGTCCATATTTTTTTATCCAATATAATGTTTACAATATCAAATAGGTGACTACAACGCTACCAAATAAATATTAAACAAGTCTTTTAATAGGTACAATTTTAGAAGGTAATATTTCGTCCTCCTTAAATACGTGTATTGCTTATGCAGAAGAAAGCCTAGGTCAGATCACCACGAGAGAGGAGAAAGACCTCGTCCGGCGTGGAAAGGGAAGGACTCGGGCGTAGGGAAGCGACTTCGACAAGCAGCTGAAGCGGCATCGGCTGATGCGCAGAAATCCTTCTCGATCCAAGACAGACTGAAACGGTACCTGTGTGCCTAAAGATGCATTCGCTGCTGCACTTATAATGCTTGATTTCACGAAGCTCCTTCATCTCTCTACATCTTTTCGTTTGCACTCACTTCGTTTGTTTTATTGTTTGGAAAGCACTGAATTCATTTGTTTTATTTACTCATGTTTTTTGCCTTCCTTCGTTAACATTTTGGTTGAGGTAAAGATGCTATCACATTTGTCTTAACATTTGCGAATCTCATTTTTGAGGCTTTGTGTGCCTAGTTATAATACCGGCCAACTGTTTAATAATAAAATACCAAAGTCAGTCCAACATTTGAGCCAATATTTTTTAATGAAACATCATCATACATTGTCAAATTGATCATAAGTGATCATAATTGACTATAAAACAATAAATCGATAGGCATTACAGTTTTGTTAGCACTTGCATGTATCAGAACGCAAAATGCAATATATTTCCACGTATTAATGAGTATTAATTGAATCGTTCTCGTTTCCTCGCCCTATTTGCTTGGTCATGCTTGGTTTGATGCACTGCGCACTGATCGAGAGCATTCAATATGCGCCAATTATAGTCATTATATTGTATACAGGATGGTAAGGTAAAGTACGTAAGGTACTGCAGACTGCATGAAATAAGCCAATTTTAAGAATATTTTTTGGTCAGACAAACAAAGGCTTTGTTATTAACCATTACAAAAAACAAGAAACTCAGTGTTTGATTTCTTAAAAATAAAGTTATTGCAGGCCTTAATTTCTAAATGAAGTCCTTACCAAACGCATAGTCTTTCATACATCCTGTATATTTGACTGTTTCCATGTTTTTTTTTTCGTTTGCTGTCGTCTTTTTTTTCTGCATTTCCATTTTAATTTTCAGCACATTTGTCAGGTTGTTTGGTCACTTTCACTGTTTTTGTCGATGTTCATTTCAATATAATTTGTCTTTCGTTTGCTTGGTGTGGTGGTTGTCGTGTGTAATTATGTTTAATCAACATTTCTGATCACTTTTTAACCTATATGCACATTAATAATAATAAGCACCTTCATATAATAATCTTGACAAGTTAAACTGTTATTGTTGTAGATCTACTTACAGAGACATCATACAAAACATCAAAGAATGCTAAATTAAAGACTTATTAAGAGTTTTCAGTAATCCTATCACTAACATAATACTTCTTGTATAACAATCCCAAAATATTAACGGGCTCCTACATATTTCTATAAAAATGTAAGGAGCCCCATTTCTCTCGTAACAATAAACTTTGTTTACAGCGACAATAAATACCAGAATGATAGAGAGGACAAACAAGACGATTGGGGCAACAAGAGCAACCGCCCTGACCGCCGGGACAACCGCGGGGACAGGCGGGACAACTGGGGGGACAAGAAGGACAACTTCCAGAAACGTGACTTTCGGGACAACAACAGAGAGTTCCGGGACAACAACAGAGAGTTCCGGGACAACAACAGAGAGTTCCGGGACAACAGAGAGAGAGGAGACCGCACTCGAAGCAACTTCACGCCAAGAGACAGAGCTGAACGGTCATTCAACTCCGATACCGACAAGAAGTCAGATAAAAGTTTCAAGTCCCAAGACAGTGGAGGTCGCGCCGGTCGCGCACCGCCATACAAAAGCCGAAGCAAGTTCACACAAGTTCAATACAAAGAACTGCCCGAACCAATACCCTTGGAAAGCGAATTCTTGGAACCGACAGTCGAGAACGGCGCTCAACATGAAGTATCCGTCACTTGGATCATATCCCCTGAAAGTTTCTACACGCAGATTCTGTCACTTCAACCGAAATTCCTGGAAATGATGCATAAAATACCCGAGTTGTATAAAGGAGTGAAATCTTACACGGGTATAGTTCCCGTGGGAGCGTCTGTGTTGGCTCGCTACCCCGCCGACGGGGTGCTGTACCGCGCCGTTGTGGTATCAGTCCAACCGTTCTCTAAATTTATCGTGCGATACGTCGACTTCGGCAACAAGCAGTTGGTCGACGCGAAAGACATTTGGCAGTTGGACAAACAATTGATGGATTTACCCAAAATGGCGGTGCATTGCTCGCTGATTGGAGTTGCGCCTAAAGAGGGTGAATGGAAAGCTAATTCTGAGATAGACCTGTGTTTCAATGCCCCGCGGTACCAGTGCGTGTTCCAAGATACTGTGGATGGTCTGTGGAAGGTATCGTTGTGGAACAATGGCGTCAGTATCGCTGATACGCTGGTCGAGAAACAGTTGGCGGTTATGTCAGAGCATCAGTCATCTATTGCTTTGAAAGGTACGTGGAAATTTTAAACAGTCTAGTTGCCAATATATCCTATTCCTTTAGTCTAGTACATTGATATTATACTTTTAAGACTCTTACTAGAAATTGATTTTTTTTTACTAGCCTATTCTGTCCCACTGCTGGGCAAAGGCCTCCCCCGCATCCTTCTATCCTTCTCTATCTCCGGCAACTTTTTGCCAATATATTATAACATTAAATGAATATGGTTTCCCTAAACACAAAACTAAAATATATCTTTATGTTTCAGATGAAGCAATCGACCTAACAATCATAGTTGGCCAGCAAATACTGTGCAAGGTGACTCATGTGGAATCCTTTGAGAAATTCTATGTGCAACTCGATTTGGACAAAGCCGGCCTTGTTGAAGCGGCTATTGCTGGATTTGATACTGAGAAAGTAAGTAGTATCCGTCACGCCTGTCTCCCATATCGGGCAGAGACCACTTCCCTCCACTTGCTACGATCCAAACATACCACATTAATAATTTTAAAAAAAATTAACAAAGGTCTCTTCCGAATATACGTGGTTTATAGTCGGAAGTTGGTACAGTCAAATCGCCAAAACATTGAGTAGGGGTGAAATAAATTCTTTTATAAATTGACCAGATTTTACTCATGAAGAAAAGATGACAATTTCTTTCTAGTAATTTTCCTATAAGTATAGGAGAATATCTCCAAATATCCCTGAAGTTGTATAGAAAACAAAAAACTCTTTAACTTTTAACAATTTTATTAATTGCACATTCTCTTTACAGCTAACCCCTCTATCGTCGGACAGCCTATCCGACGGCATACATTGCACAGTGAAACACGAAAACAAGATCTACCGAGCAATCCTACTGAACACTAGCGATGTTAACAACATTCAAGCGGTGTTGCCAGACTACGGGTTCACTATTACTACCTCTTTGGCTAATGTAAGTATTTTATTTGTCCTACTATCTTACTAAACCTACATTATAACTATTAAATATAAAAAAAAATAACTATAAATGCGAAAGTCGTTTTTGAATTCTCAACAATGAGGTTTTTATGCATTTTTGCATTGAATCCAGGATTTTCAATATCTTGAACGAAACACATATATATCAGTCACGCTCTCTAGCCCACCAGGGTAGACAGAGACCACTACACTCCACTTGCTACAATACACACTTCTTTCGCTTCATCCACATTCATCAGTCGTCTCAATTGCCCGTTTCACCACCTACAGAAAAAAATTAACTACCAGATAAACCTAAATTCATTTCATAAAACAAGACGTTTTAGACAGAGACAATATATGTGTCAGATAAATTTTATCAGTAGATGGTGAGTATACGCCCCTTAATGTCAAATTAATTTTAGCTCATGATCCTACCAACGGAGCTGAGCGTGTACTACTACCAATCGTTGGAATGCTGCCTAAACAACTACACTAGTGAGAGCAAGACGCTTATGACTGTCGAACAAATGAAGGAGAGACTGCTCGGCAACAAGTTTATTATTTACATTAATTCTGTTGAAGAAATCAGGTAAGTTATAGGTAAAAATTTACAAGCTGTAGCTCTCATATAGCTGTGAGCTCAGTCCGGTAGGGGTCGTACCTAATTTAAATCATTAAAATCTATATCCCTTATCCGGTATCACCCTTGCCGATCCCTTATGAAGTATGTTTGAAACTCTGAGTGTGTTTGAGCTCAAACCTGCGGGAGGTAGACACTTGTCGTCATAATAATGCATATTGCAAGAACGCATAATTACGGCACAATTTCTTTTAAAGAATACTTTTTAAACAATTTTTACTTTTATAACACAAAGGGCTACTAAACAGCCCATTATTATCCTTAAACTTTCGCTAATAAATACCAACAATATTCCACCAAACTAATAAACCAAATCATTCCAGATTGGTGTCAACCCTCTACGATATACCATCAGGCCAGAAAATAGCCATATTCGAGCCAGACGAGGGAGCATACGACGAAGTGGTACAACTTTGTACCCGCGCGGTCTTCAACTATAACTTCGGAATGGCGTACGTGTCTCACGCCGAGAACTTGAATGAGTTCTATCTGCAGAAGGCGGCCGATAGTGATAGGATTGCTGTGCTCTTGGATGAGCTTTATAAGTTCTATGAAGAAGGTTGGTTTTGTTGTGTTTGGATTAGGTAGTTGTTATTCTTGGACGTTTGCTTTCGTTGTCTATGGTTCTACACCTTCCTAAATACCTGGGCGTTGGTAGCTCGAGGCCGAAAGTCATTGCGGATGACGAGGGAGGACTTTGTCCAGCAGTGGGACAGAAATGGCTAGATTAGATGGTTCTCTATTGCTTTGCTAGTAAAAAATAAAGCTTGCCCATAATAAGTTATTGATGTCCTAGGTTTTGACATATTGGTTTAAATTTAAATCTGAATTTTTCTGGTATGTTGTAGTACTAACAGTAGTAAGTCTTTTTACTTTATTTATACTCTCTTCACACAATCACTTTTCTTTTCCCTTTTCTATCCTTCTTCTGAGGCACTAATGAAGAATTCTATCTTGTCTACAGGAACACCGGAAGCTCTAACGACATTTGCCGAAGAGGGACTTTGTGTAGTGAAGTCAGTGGACGGTAACTGGTACCGGGCGACTATCACCACCATCGAGGAAACACAGATTAAAGTACACTATTCTGATTACGGCAACTCGGAAACTGTCTCCAAAGATTCCGTCAAAAAAATGGACCCGAAATTCTTTGAACCGTGCGCGTTGGCTTTAGTAGCCAGTTTAGGGCTTGTCGCGTTACAGGATGATGCTCTCAAAAAACTTGTAGAATGGACCACGGATAAAGAAGTACAGGTAACTCTAGCGTTTGGCAGCGATGGATGGCTAGCGAGCCTCCATCTTGATGGAGTCGATCTTTCTATGAAACTCGTCAACGAGAAGCTGGCAACACCGCAAATAGACTCTGTAGAAGAACCCAAACAAGAGGAAGCACCAGCCCCAGAACCCATCTCACTACCTCCCGGCTGCACGCAGGTTTACATCAGCCACATCGACACCCCTGGACATTTCTGGCTGCAAATGTCAGACAAAGTCGAGAAAATTGACGAAATACAAGCCGAACTGCAGAAAGATGCAGGTAACTATCCAGATATTGAAAACCGTGAGATGGGTACTATATGCGTCGCTAAATACTTAGCTGACGATCTGTGGTACCGCGCTGAAATTCTCGACGCGGATTCTGATATTACAACTGTCAGATTTATTGATTATGGCAACACTGATGTGCTAGACAACCAACCTGGGTTGATAAAAACTATTCCTGATCATCTAAAGGAAATTGAACGTTATGCTCTTAAATCGAGTGTTAATGCGATACCGTCCGGCACAGGCGAGTGGTCGGAACCGGCTTCCGAATACTTCACGCAACTTGTCGGGGACTTATCAGCGCCAGTTGATTCTATGATAGTGCTTAAAGATGTCACGACCTACGTAGACCTGTACGTTAACGGCCAAAACCTCACCGATAAGTTAGTGTCGGAAGGGTATGCAACTAAATCCGAGGAGCCAGAATGCGGAGACTTGCCATCGTGCTTCGCCAGTCACATAAACTCGCCATCCGAGTTTTGGATCCAACTCGAGACGGCTACACCCGAACTCCAAGCGATGGAAGCCGCTATGGTCGACGCTGAAAACTTCCCTGAGCTCACTGATAAAGTCGAAGGCGTTATTTGCGCTGCCAAATATCCTGAAGACGGAGCATGGTACAGAGCTCAAGTTATAGTAGACGGTTCTGAAGGCACTGAAGTATTGTTCATGGATTACGGCAACGCTTCAATTGCTAATGAGCTACGCAGTCTTCCAGATGAGCTTAAAGCAAAGCCTGCTCTCTCCCGCAAATGTGCTCTGCAAAAACCTCGCGACATCAAATCTTGGTCGCGCAAATCCGAAGTTAAATTCAACGAGTTGGCTGCAGAGGGCGCTACTATTTTCAACGTACAGTTCATTGCATCAGGTGACATTTCTATTGTGGAACTTCATTTGGAAGGGAAATCGGTCACAGAAGAGTTGGTCGGGCTTTGTGAGGAGCACCCAGCGACCGAGAGACCAACGCCACTTGGTCAAGATTTACACAGCAGCGGCAAAATTTGCTACGTGAATACTGTTGACGAATTTTACGTCCAATTAGATGACTTTGCACCGGAGATCGATAAGATCTTTGAGAGAATGGCTGGCGCTGCTGAATTTGAACCAGCCGCTGAGCTGAAGGTTGGATCTTTGTGTACAGCATTCTGGAGTGAAGACGAACAGTGGTACCGAGCAAAGATATTAGAGTTCTGTGATGGTGGCTACCACGTGCTGTTTATTGATTACGGAAATAAAGCCAAGTGTGAAGAATTTAGGCAGCTCCCTGAAGATTTGGCAGTTATTGAACCTGCAGCTAAATGTTGTCGTCTTGCTGGGTTAGGTGAAAGCGTCGAGTTAAAGGAAACCGCGAGAGAGAAACTCGACAACTACGCCGCGGAGGCAACAACATTCCAAATCGAGTTTTTGGACAGTACAAAAGAGCCTGTTCTTGTGAGGTTGCTAATCGATGGACAGGATGTTTGGTCTATAATTGCAGCTAACGATAAGAAGCCAGAGACTGTAAATATAGATAAAGTTGAAGAAACTGTTCCAGAATCTAGCGCGGAACCAAGTGAGACAATAACTAAAGTAGATTGTCCACAAGATGAAGTTGTGAAAGCAACTGAAGAAACAGTTGTAGATGCTGTTAAAGAAACAAAAGAGGAGCAAGATGAGGTCAAGAAAGAGGAAGTCACTAGTGTTTCTGAAGAAGTGGACACTAAGGACGATGAGAAAGAAACAGCCGATGAAACAAGTGACCTTAACACATCACAACCTGATCTCAATGATAGCGTAGACAGTAGTAGCACGGTCATAGAGAACAAATTCTATGACTCCGAAGAAATCACTCAACCAATCGAAGAACAAGACGCTATTTCCCCTGAAAAAGACGCCGTTTCCCCTGAAAAAGACCATTCGTCAGGAACTCTTGAAAACTCGAATGACACTATTAAAACTCCAGAGCGAGATGACTCGAAGGATTCAATAAATACAGATACAGGATACACTAGCGGAGCAGACCCGGACAAATCGCCAATTAAAGAAGAAACTAGTGTAACAGAAAAAGAGTCACCAGTAACTGAAACCAGTTCTCCCATAAAAGATGCTGCTGGTGACGCCGATTCGGCAAATCATGCAGATGAAAACATTAACAGTTCACCAAAAAAGGAAAGTGATAACAAACAAGATGTTAAAGAGGTAGCAACAACAGATGAAGTAAAAGTGGACGGAAAAGATGTAAATACTGCAGTTAAATCAGCAGAGTGATTTGTGATTTCTTTACCATTGTATTATATTAAAAATCTCATTCGAACTATATTGCAAAGCAATGCTACTTGTGATTATTCGTTAGTGCTTATTTGTAAACTTATGCAACCTCTAGTTAATGTTTAGAGAAACACATGACTGAATTACTTTAGCGTTCGTAGTGATAATGAAAGTGATTTCTCTACTCATTTTTAAAGCATTTGAAGTTATGATAACGTTTATCGGTTAAGTTGTTTTTTGTCTTTTTGTTTAACGTGCGTTAATTTTATTGTTACGTTTTGTGTGGACGTAGTTGTACAATCACAATGCGAGGTAGACGTGTTATGAAGCAATTAGAACAACTATAAGCTGCTTTGAAAACAAGTTGCGTATAACGATAATTGCACACTAAATGCATGTCTCAAACATTCAGTTTCTAGTTTGTCTCACGATTTGAGATACCTACATGATGTTAAAACGCCATTTACTACGTCTTCGCTTTATAACTATGTGTTGTACAATGGAAATGTTTATCTTTGTGTGAGTTGCCAAATTGTTGTCCTAGAATAAATTGATCAGTGACACAAACTAAACCTCTGATATGTACGTAAAACGCCGTTACCCTCTTATAATACTCATTTCTAGTATTTTGTTTTATTTGTAACTTCTATTTGTTTTGTCGATTTACATTTATCTGTGGGCGATTTATTTAAACTGGTGTTTACAAGAAAACTACCAATTATGTTAAGTTTCTGAAACAATATCTGTAGCCCTTGTGTTGTTAAGCACTTTTTTTTATTTGTGTACGAAAATGTATGTAACAGTCTGGTTTTTTCCATTGAAAAACATAATACGAACGACGCAACGTCGTTCATATTTTTCTCACATTTGTTCCTTTATGTTTATACAGACTGTTGCATTTTTTTTATTACAATATCCCTTTATAATAAGAATTTCATAATTCACCATAATACTAAACTCACAACAAAAAAGTTATGTTTGCGAAATGTTTATTTGTTTTAGAAATAAAAGTTCTGTATAAAGTATTTTGGGCTTTTCTTTCTCAATAAAAATCTAAAATCTTAGTAAAGTATTTATTATTATTAAATCGTATTTACTATTTAATCTAAAATTATTTAAAAGTCAGACAAATTCATTAGAAAAATAAACAACTACAAAATCATCTATACAAAGTTACATAACTGCTATGTATTGTGTTTGCAGTCATGGAAATATGAAAGTCCATTATGTACAATTTAATGCCCAGCATTGGGGGTGTCTACTTGTGTGGGTAGGAGAAAGAAGGAAACGGCAAAATTTGCAACACTTATTCTGAGCAGACATGCAAAAGAACTCACTTTGAAAACATTTTGATCATAAATGCAATATTTTTTTTTAATGAGATAGTTAATTGGTTGAGTAACTTCATCCTACATGCAGATTACTAAACCTTTCCGCTCACAAGTAAAGAGAAAATCTTTTACAAATTCTTAAAC
This sequence comes from Anarsia innoxiella, assembly GCA_947563765.1. Classification (NCBI taxonomy): domain Eukaryota; kingdom Metazoa; phylum Arthropoda; class Insecta; order Lepidoptera; family Gelechiidae; genus Anarsia; species Anarsia innoxiella. The sequence goes on along the minus strand of OX387404.1, from coordinate 2,927,548 downwards.
CGAAAACCTAACTTAAAAAACTAAAGTAAAATTATTTGATAAGGCCAACAATACCTATATCATTGAGTTCATCTTTTTTCTCTAATATCAATCCTTTTTCATTCGCCAGATGTAAAACTGATAACAAAGCTAATGGCACACTGAGCGATTCTCGCATATTAGGAGTTAATTTCTTAGGTAGTTGTGAGTAAATATTGAAGAATGTAGTTGGTTTGACATCTTCTTTCTCGCCGCTCGGCGTAGATTCAGTAAGCATCTTCCATGTACAGTGTTTTAGCTGTTTCATATCCACTTTCTTCGCTCGCATTGCGTATGGAATGAAGATTTTAGCGATCTGAGAAAAACAAAATTATAATGTTATAAATAAGTGACAAGAAAGAAGCAATTTACTTCTCATTATTCGACTTTCAGATTTTATTTACCCTTTCGCTTATAGCTGGGACCTAGAACTATAAAGTTATTTTACGGAGACTATACGCGCGTGCGATGGACTCGCGTGGCGCGTCCAACCTATAAGCAGACGTGGCATGAACGCGTATGCGAGTCATTGTGTACTTTTGAACACTTCGGTACACCGTGCTATGTGTTGCATTCGGTAATGTATTTTTGATTTATGAAAAATGATTGTATTTCTTAATTATGTTCGTGCTTGTTAATTCTGTTTTTGTTGTAATTAGTCTATGTAATTTATAGTATACCTATTGTATGTGTGTCGAATAAATGTCTTTGTCTATTTACCTTGGTAGGCGGTTCCAGCATGTCTCCAATCTCCTCAGGTTCGGCAGCTTTGATCTGTTCGTGCGGGTCTCCGGCGGCCGTCGCGTCTTCGTTGCCCCACTCGTCGCCGTCCTGTACAATGCAGTGTTTTGTTTTTCATCTCGGAACAGTACTTGAGATGAGACTTACGCTATATTCGCTAGCTTTAACTGCGAGCGTAGCGTAGCAATAGTACCAGTACGATCAGTAGGTTATCAGAATTGCTCTCCGAATCTTAAAGATATTGAGAGACGATTGAGTTAAAAATAGTTAGTTATCGAGAGAGAAATTTAAAAAAAAAGTGAACCGAAAAGCTTGTAACAGAGCTTTTCACGAACTAACAAACATCTTTTTATGTATTTCTGTGCGATCGCAGGTCTAGGCGTATAAAAAAATATTCTATTATAATACTCACCATATTATTATGAACACAATAAGATGCATCATTCTCGTTATTGTAGTCGTAGTCTCTAGGCGCGTCGTCCACAGGCTCGGGCTCGGGCTGCGGCTTCGATTCCAAGTCCCGTTTGCGAGCCATCAGTACGTTCGGCCGGAGGAATAGCTTGCGGAAGTGAGACTCGTCGAGACCTCTGTGGATTTAATACAATAAGTTTAAAATTCTGGTTATTTAAGGTTTATTAAATTTTCTGCTGGTGGACTATACAGGTGAGTGCGTGTGCGGCGTGCACGATGGGCTCGCCTAGCGCGTTCATATTTCACAGAGGTTTTGACGATAGTAAATAGCAAGCAACATCTAATACATTACCATACTGAATTTGACTTCTTTAGAGATTGGAAGAAGCAGCCATTTTACTAATGCCAAATCTCACCTGTCAATAGGCGTCTTAAAATTAGCTTCGTTCCATGTGTGTCCGGTAGCAAGAGTCTTCCTGCTGATGACAATCTTTGCCGGCTGCGTAGGTTCATACTCCCCCGTCGGATCCGCTCTACAATCAAACGCTAAACCCGCACCGAGGAAGTCCAACTGACGTTTTGTTCTTGGAGGTTTTTTTGAAGTACCGTCCACTGTGAGACGGCCGCCCGTTGATTGGGTTCGCTCTGATAGTTTTGAGGCTGTAACAATATGTAACGTTGTAGGATTGGAATGAAAATATGGACAAGTCCCTAAATCGTATCGCAATCGTATTGTATTCACCATTCAATTTTTGATTGAAGACATACCTACATGGCTGGAATATTTTTAAAAAAATTCTAAGAGGAGCCAACAACACCCGAGGCGTGTCAATAATAAACGTGAAGTTTAACACGCAATGAATAGGCAAACAGACTAGAAAAAACTGAGATCATATTAACCCACTCACTGCTGGTGCACTATACAAATTAGCGCGATGGCTCGCCTAGCGGGTTCTCGCTTACCAACTTTGTGCACACCGAAAATGTACGTAATTCGTAGAGTAGAACTAACTTCTATTATTCTTCAACCGCCAATGACTAGGCCCGGCCCAGGCGGCCACTATCGCGCCGCAGTAGGAGTACTCGAGGCGCGAGTCCAGGGCGGCGCCGGGCCGCATGTCGGTGAGGCGCGCCACCGCCGCCGGCGCCACCCGCGCGATGCACGCCGCTACACCCACGTCGGCTTCCTCGTCGCTCTCTATGCCGCCTAGGGGCTCGTCCTCTGGGAGAATAAAGGAAAAAAATCACTAATGGTAACAAATTGACAGTGTAAAAATCTCGATGAAAGGCGACCTATCCAAAGGTAGACCAAAAGTCTTGCGACGCCCATTGGAAAAGGGATTTTCTGTCGATAATTCAAATGTTTTTATGTTAAAGTGATATTAAATGAACTTAAATAGCCATCATTTATGTCGTATAATAAAGACGACAGTTAAAGAGTTAAAGTTTTTTGTGTAAATTATCTGCTTTAACTTAATAACTCACCAAATAAATCATTTTGCGGCTCATCCTGAGGTATAGGCTCGACCTCCGCGTTCACATCAAACGCCAGCGCTTGTTGGGATAAATTCAATCTATTTTCTTCCACCCAGTTGTTGACACGATCCCTATGTGAAAAATTACATAAAATAAATTAATTGTTTTTTTTTTTAAATATCGCTATCATTTTCCATAACTATCGAATCGATATAAAAGGACCAAAAAGCGTCCAATATTTTTTTTATTATTATTTAATTTCACGCTTCCGCTGCTGAAAGATTTGAGACAAATATGAACAGTGAACTCGCCTAGCGTGTTCATGCCATAAATTTTGAAACAGCAGCTAAACAGTACAAATGGAATAATATGCAATATGAAATTACGCTAAAATTATAATTGTAAAGCTTCTTTACTTACGTATCCTCATTATCGGGATCCCAGTTCATAATAGAGAAGGCATGAAAAGGTTCACATATCAAATCTTTCTCTGTGAAAGCAGGTAACAGTTTCGCAGCTAAAGTAATTCGGTCCTTCAATTCTAATTCCTCTGGTATATTTTCCTTTATCGTCTCCAAGTATTGGTCGTCAGTACTGCAATAGATATAAAAAAATTACAGCCACTGAAAGTTCACACGACTGTTACTTTGAAAAATACTATTACTACTACTTGGCCAGCGTGGTGGATTACGGCCTAATCACTCTCTGTATGAGAGTAGGCTCGTGCCCCTCGGTGGGGACATATATGGGCTGATAACGAACAAACTACTTTTTTGAAAAATCATTCCCTTCCAATTAAATGATGCTGTATACTGAAAGAAATTGTGGTGTTGGAGTAGTAATTTCAATCAAAATAGTTCGAATTACTTACATGAAAATCATTGTAATTTATGATGCTCCCAGATTGCATGTTTGTAAAAATTTTATAACAAACTTTTAGTATAAAAACTTTAACTATAGCAGTGTGGGAGGGAGCACCATATCATACAAGGTACCTATACATAGAGTAGGTATGAAAGTTTACCTTAATATGAGTCCAAGAGTTTTATCATCTATCGGTAGAGTAGCGTTAAATGCACGATTTGATGAAGTCACATCGCCTGAAGTTGCAGCGAGCCTTTCGAAAAATGGATCTGAAAGTACACATATTCGGAAAGAAATTAAGTTATGTTTCTTCTTTAAATTGTTAGTTGTTTTTATGTGATACGGAAAGGTATCAGATGTGATGTGACTTTAAAAATTGCTAGCTTGTGTCCCATTTACATATCCTGTGGTGTTTTAGTTAAATCTACATGTTTTCTTAATCATTCATAATTTCGTGCCACTTAAAACCTTTATCTAACTACACATATCAGGGACATGTCCCGGACACGGCCCTGATGTGTATAGATAGACCTTTATCGGTGGAGTAGTCCATCCATCATCTTTACACGTTTTCTACCCTTTTAAAAATAATTATTGCTGCAGCAGATACAATTTATATTTAGTTAAAAACAAACAGTGATCCATACCTATAAAATCATTAGTATCAAAATCCCCATTGAAGACCTCAGGATTGGCCGCGACTGCGCCCTTGGCCCGTTTCTTCTTCTTCTTAGGTGCGGCGGTTGCGTCGCCACCACCGTCAACAGCGCCTTCGTCTTGCGTCGCGCCGTCGTCGTCTTTCTTGCCTCTTTTGGCCTGTTTATTTTAGTGTTTTTAAAATAAGTATAAGGTTTACCTACCTATGTAATTTATAAATCTTTTGTTTTTTTTTAAGTCTACAGCTTTGCCAATAGGACGCGCTAAGCGAGTCCGTCATGTGCACATCCCACAAGATTTAAGTAAGCTCAATATTCTGTAGTTTGTCAGCAGAGAAAGGGTTAAAAAATAACTTTATGGATTTTAATTTAGGATCTTCTAATTTTTGGGCTCAATTTTGATATATTACCTACTTACAACACTTTCTAATTCAACAGAAAAGACCCTCTAAACAAACTTCACTCAATTCTCACAATATCTTCCTAAAAAACAACTTTACCTGAGTAGCCTTACTCAGTCCTCCAGCCATCTTCAAGACATCGTAATGAACAGCGTCAACTCTGAATGAATAAATCCTGGCAGATGCATCTACAACGGTAGATGCTGTTTGTAAGTTCTCCATTCGAGAGTCATGTTTACGTAACATTGACGTCATGAAGTCTATCAGTTGTAAGTTCCATGCGTTGTCTTTGTTGATTTTCTGAAATTATATTTGAGATTAGTTCATTGATTCATGATTACAATATAATAAAACAGTATTTTTTTTTCTTAAATACTAACTAAAATTCACTCTTTACATTACTGTAACATAATATGAATTTACTAAATTAATGTATGAGTAGTTTACAACTTTGAATAGAACAAACAGGGGTTTGTTAAATGACTCATGATTTTAAAGATTATATTAAACAATAAATACAAATTCAGATATAGCTTATCATCATATCTTACTTCTGTGGAAAAGCCTTCTCTGGCATCAATAAAATAAACCAAATTCAGTAACTTACATTCTCCGCATACAACTTCAGACACCCTTGGAAGTGCTCTTTAAGCGGTGATGAGGACATGGTTTCCCTATTCCTCCGTGGTGACTGCGTACTAGTTGGTGTGGACGTCGCCACCGCACGCTCCGACGCCACCAACGATGAGCGTTCTGCGTCATCATCATTACGGTCCTGGGGAAAAGTTTTTACTCATTGAATAGTCTTTTTTTATTTATTTATTTGAGGTTAAACCACAATTGTTTATTTTGGTAAATTTTAAGTAACAATTACTTAATGCAGTTTGTGTTGTAATTAGAATTTTGTAATATGAACAAGGTTGATTGAGTAAAGGTATGAATAGAGACAAAATAGGGTTTCCTAAATAAAAATATGGTAAATAAAATATTATAAGCTGAAGACTAGGACCGCCCTTAACATGACTCTCCGACCTAGAAGCGCCTTTTTTAATAGTAATCACTGACTGACCGGACTTCTACCAACATTAAGTAGGATAGATATTATGATAACTGTAAAAACCTCATCTTTATTCCTAAGTGCACGGATCTGCGGTGCAAGACTCCGCCGAATGGAGCCCCCGCTACTCCCGCCAAGACTTGATCTTGGAAGCGGAGTCGAAGTTATCGGGTTCTCTAACATTGCTGCACAAACTCACATAAGTCTAACTTTACACCAACACATATAATTCAACTCCACAAACAACTTATTACAACGATATTATTGTACTTTATTTGTTTTCTTTAGAATATTTCCGATTCAATCATAGCCACAGGTTGAAAACTTGAATCAAAAATCCATTCAACGGCCGTCAACGTCAATTTGATTAACAAACAAAAACCATTAAGTTTGGAAAGTCTATCATGAAATTCGTACACGAACTTCTCGCCAAAAATATCTAACCAATAATACTAAGTGAAGTTAGTTACAGTTCCAAGCCGGCATTTTTATCTAGCTTTGTCTATGGTCTTCCCTAGCGCCACAGATTATAAACGGGCGTTTCATAAAATTGTGAACACCCATGAATACGAAAATTAGCAAATAGTAGCAACATCTTTATTACTATACAAACATTCAATATAACTTTTTCCCAATTTAACATGATTAAAAGAAAAGTCATATTACTTATAAATAATTTATTAACAAAAATACATAAATACCTAATTTGTATCTTAGTGAACTTCTTCTTCTATCTAGCTTTTCTTCTACCTTATAAGTAGGTATTTTTATTTACATTTCTATTACCTATATGTTAAATAAATTGAAATGTAATATACTAATATTATGTATCATACATAACACAATATTTTCTCTTGTAAAATGAAAATTAACTGAACTTTATTTAATTAAAATAAAAAAGTTTCTGCATGCAATATTTTAGTCCATCTTAGCTACCTACTATGTACACCTCAAATAGTAAAATTATATTGGATTTTTGCTAACGATAACTGTTTAGTCAAATAAATTAATTGATGTATATTGTATTAAACAGAAACATACACTAGGATTTTACGAGTAATTTTCATTTAATTAATAATGAACATACAAACAAAATAGTTGGGTTACAAATAGATGGCGCTGCCAACAACAACAGATATTAGAAAGTGCCCGTGTAGTTTCCTTCCTTCACTCACTTGTCACCAGCTGTTTGTAAACGGCGCGCTTGTTGCTAACTTCTGTGCAAACTTTCCGTCAGTCATTTTGTCGATGACTTTATTTTTGCTGTCGACGATATCGTGAAAAATCTTTGCCATCAGCGTATAATTTCTAAAGTGCCACAATGAGTTCTGGTATGCCCGAATTGGGCTCGAAGATAAGCCTTATATCGAAAGCCGACATCCGTTATGAAGGCCGACTTTTCACCGTCGATCCTCAGGAATGTACCATCGCTTTAGCTAGCGGTAAGTTGACAAATGGATTCTGTCACAGTTTTCTATGCTTCGTCTACCGTTAAATTGCCCTCCTCGCGTCCTATTTCTAGCTCTGTAAGCCATTTTCATAATGAACTTAGTTTGACCTCTCTAGAAGGCCCGTAATCTTTCCCCCTCTTGTAATTCAAACCTATCAATGTTTATTGTTTGGGGCCGTAATCTATCTAATTATTCATGTTTTCTTTGTACTTTGTAGCTAATAGGGCATTTTATTGCGTTAAGCACATTGTTTTTAATCTACCCTCTTATTGAAATTGTTTGAATTTCCAATTCGAGTCGAGGTCCCACTTTGATGACGTTGTACCTCGAATATTCCCTCGTAAACAACTGCTTACTATTCAACATAAAGAAGCTTACTGAATAACCGTTTTACAGTTAACTAGTGTAAAAGCTACAAGTGTAATATTAAAATTTGTTTCTCCCTACCTACAGTGCGATCTTTCGGGACTGAAGATCGGGAGACACAGTATCCCGTAGCGCCTCAGAGTCAAGTGTACGACTACATCTTGTTCCGAGGGTCGGACATAAAGGATATTAGAGTGTTGAACAATGTCCCGTCGCTACCAAACGACCCGGCGATCATGCAGATGTCGGTGCCCGCGTCGCTGGGCGGCGGAGGAGCGCCGGCGCAGTTCGGCGGTCAGTTCGCGCACCCGGTGGTGGGGCAGACGCAGTACCCGCAGTACCACCCCATGGCGGGCTTCCCGGCCGGCGTGCACGGTCCGCTTAACAAGACGAGTGAGTTGTCTCCGCAAACGTCGGTGGATCTCGGCCCCCAGCACCCTGTGGCCGCTCCCATTGGGTCGGGGGTGGCACATCATGCCATCCAAGTGAAAGACCAAGGTTTTTTTCTAAAATTTTTTTGCTTAGCCTTCCATATATGCCGCTTTGCGATTTTTTGAAATCTATCAGATATCTACCTGCTATTTTATTTGAGAAATAGCTGTAGTAGGATCTGATTGGGATAAAATCTATGCTTTAACATTATCTTTCATTTATTCATCTTTATATTGTAGGAATTATTGAATGGAACTTATATCCTAATATTTAACATGTAAAAAAAACTTAAATTGATTTCCAACAACATTTGCCTTCTGGTAATCAAAAAGTTAGTGAAGTGGTCCATTTTATACTTCATTTATATATTTTTGATCTCCTACTTATTCTTTCTAATCATCTTCATTAGTATTTAACATTAATTTGATCCTTTAATCATAATATTTGTTTATTTGCACTCTATTTTTATCTTAGCACTGTAATTAAAATGATTTATCAGATAAAAATTATTTATATCCCAATATTTATGTAAATAACAAATTATATTGGTGGTGTTGGCAACTAAGGAACTAACAATACTAATATAGCAACAATTTTGACTAACCAATTGGAAAAAATCGCAATCTGCATACAGTTGAGTTCCTTGGTCTGTTGCTTGCACAAAAAAAAAAAAAAGAAAATGTTGTTTATGAAGTCTTCAATAGCAATATTACAGTCATTAAAGATATAGTATACCTGGTAATACTTAATACAAGTTTCATGTAATTGTGATAATAACCTTAATATTACTGTAGACAAAATACGCTTTATATGTGCTTAAGCTTCTTATTTTTTTGTTCTTTCACCATCCTCTTTCAGATGCTTAGGTGTTGAAGCAATTTTATTACAATCTTTTTTTGAATTAATTCTTTATTAATATAAGTGTTCCAAATAGGTTCTATGTTGGATCTAATTGGAGGGGGGGCGCAGCAAAACGCGTCAAGGTCGGGTACCCCCGCTGTAGGGGGCCACAGGAAGAGTCCCACTGCGGACCAAGGCACACAGGTAAATGCTGTTGGCATATTCTAGTTTTTTTTTTTTTTAATATGTAGGTAGTTGTGCACATGGCAGGCTTTTTTGCAGGTTGGTCGGCTGTCATATTAATTTATAAGTTCACGGTTTACATATTCACTTTCATGTTAGTAAAGTTCATAAATAGTTTAAATTGCTTCTGAACCTTGTTCCATATATCAAGGTGACTATTTAAAAATGGTCATAGAAAAATGTATTGCTAATTTTATTCTACTTAGTCATACAGTGGCAGAAAACGAAAATATTCTCTCCTTTTCCCGAAAGTTAAAAGTTCAAAAAAGTATATCTGATTAAGGTTTGACTTAAATGTTAATATTGATTAATGAAGGTAGCAGTATTGGCATTAAATATTAAGTCAGAAAAACAAAATAACTTTTTGCGTAATTGTGTGTATGACTAATGTAATGCAGTTATTTGAATTAGCAATTTGTTTGCAAAGAAATAATATAGCAAAACTAATTCAATTACGTATTCTAGTGTGCTATGAAAATAGAAAATACGTGAATATTTTGTATTAGATAAAATCTTGATGTGTAAAATTATGCATTGCAAGCAAAACTGATTCGACCGTATGATTAGCTCGCGTAACGTGCAGACGTCATTATTTACGGCAATTTATAATAATGCTTCAATACAATCCTCTTGAGACTACATTAACTTAATATCTAAAAGGCCTGAACTTTTCTTCTGTCTGTTTTTTAACAATGAATGAAGTCAATCTTAGAAGCCATCCTTATGTTGCCACATGAAAGTTTTATGCCCTCTTTTTTCATGACACCCTTAAACCCCATACTGAATATCTAAGAAGATTCTCTTGAACCATCTCGCTTTACTTTGCATAGTCTGCCTGTTGTGCACAATCTCAAATGCTGACTGTTGGCACCGACGAACCAGTGAAGCTCAATACTACTTGTCAGCAATACTAACTCCCCCCTAACTCAGCAGGTGGGGTCCGTAGCGAGTGGTTCTGGCCAAGGGCAACAGCGTGACAGCCGCCGCGGTTCGGCCGGCGGCTCCAAGCAGCCGCGCAACCGCACCAACTCGCGCAACCGCCAACGCTACCCCAGCGGTTCCGGCCAGCCGCAACAGCAGCCGCAGCATAACCAGCAGCAGCATCAGAATCAACAACAACATCATCAGAACCAACAGCAGCATCATCAGAATCAACAGCAACATCATCAGCCTGGTTAGTTTGCTTTTTTTTTTGTTTCTTTTGCAATTTTTGTTCAATTTACAAACATACCTCATTGTGTTTAGTTTTGCATAATGTTCAAGTCTTAAAAGTTTATGCAATGGCGCCGAAATCGAAAAGTTTAATTTTGTTCATTATTCATTTAGCATGCACATTTTTGGTTGTCAGTTTGTTAGGTATCGGAACTATAATTGAATAATAAAGTAATTAACTTCTGCCATTAGCTCCTGCCATACAATTTATTAAGAAATTGATGCAAAACTTATTGCTTGTCCAATTATATTAAATTTAACCAACCTATCTAATGCAATTCCTCATTATTTGGCAAACATTCATCTGCACAAATCAATCACCATTCCAAACCTTATACAGGGTGTAACAGAAAGGGTATATAAAGCCGAAACACAGCGATAGTCCTCATGAAACTGAACAACTTTCCCCAAGGAACACGGGTCGTAACTCGAAAAAATTTTTTGGATCGCCCATACTTACTCGATCAGCTGATCGGGCATTTTGTATGGGGAGGCGAAATTTTTTTTTCAAGTTACGACGCATGTTTCCTGGGGAAAGTTGTTCAGTTTCATGAGGACTATCGCTGTGTTTCGGCTTTATATACCCTTTCTGTTACACCCTGTATATGTTACAGTCAAAACTCATTGCCAGTCAAAACCACTTTTGACTGATATAACAAACAGTCAATATCCATAAAAAGTTAAGGTGGTGAAAATTACGAGGAAAATCATCGAAATAATATCATACAATCTTTTTTTACGTGATTTGTGCTTATACAATCGACTTCACACAAAAGGGTCAAAAATCTGATAGATTTGATATAAAAAAATATCTAAATCGCAATTTGGATTATGTATGTAGGTAAGGAACATAGATACGTCTTAGCTTAATACACCAGCTACCAAATACCCTGTATATTATATTTTTTACCTGGAAATTATTTAATAACATGATTTTCCTCGTAATTTTCACCACCATAACTTTTTATGGATATTGATTGGTTGTTATCGCAGTCAAAAGTGACCGCTGTCTTCAGTCAAAACCACTTTTGACTGATTTTAGCAGTCAAAAGTGGTTTTGACTGGCAATGAGTTTTGACTGTAACATATACACTAATCTTGTAAGCACAATATCTCACACGGATGTATTGAGTAGAGAGTTCGGGATCAGGGTTCGGTCGAGGCGGATGGCGCGGTCGCGGTCGCGGCGGTCGCGGGCGCGGCTTCGTGCCGAGGAACAAGAACACGCTCAAGTTCGAGAACGACTACGACTTCGAACAGGCCAACACTGAGTTCGAGGAACTGAGGAGCCAGCTCGCTAAGACCAAGATCAGCGATGGAGAGGTTAAGCCTGAGGTAAATAATATCTGCATATTAGTCTTTACATATTGTCATTTTATTATTTTGAATTTGAATACTTTGCTAAAGCAGTTTTTTTTTCTGTTTGTTTGTGGGTAGTTTTTAATTCTAAATTCAAAGTAAAGAATTTTAAGATTTTGTTTTCTAGAAACTTTCTAAATTTTTTAAAGTTCATATTTACTAATTAATTACACAATGAAAAGACCCTTTTTTTACAAGTTTTACTCCAAACACACATATGTTTTTTTTTTCAATACACATTTTGCCATGCTTTTTACAATTTTATTTTAACGCAATCGTTTGCTTTTGCAGTCGATAGAGACGCCTGTTTCTGTCCAGGGAGAGACGGACAAGAAGGACGACTCTGGCAACGAGACGGGCGCGGGCGAGGCCGAGCTCGAAGACGATGGATTCACTGGCTACGACAAGACCAAGAGCTTCTTTGATAATATCTCGTGTGAGGCTGTTGAGAGGTTAGTGTTATATGGTTAGGTTTATTTATGCTCGTTAACCTAATATTTTCCAATGCTGGATATACTGCTAGAGACAGACCGGTCCCAGGTACGTGACGTATTATGACATCTGATCCATGGAAATATTGGCTAGAAATGCACTCGGTTTCAATTTTGCGTGGGATAGCGTTGCGTGTGACTAATGTGTTTCTAATCATAATTTTTCTATGCAGCAGATCGATAAATACGTTGCTTATAAACAAGAAAATTCTAGCATACTCCGAAAACAAGTTTAAGTCTTACATTAAAAAAAACTTATGTAATAAGGCTTATTATAGACTAGACGAGTATATGAATGACCACCTTGCATGGAGTGTGGGGCATACTGACCAGCTCCACAGGAATAGCTAATAAATAACAAATTTTGCAAATAAATGAATGATATAATATAAATAATAAATGTTATACTAAATTAAAATAATAAATGATATAATATAAATAATAAATGTAAAAATCTTTAGGTCTGCGGCATTTAACTAAACCTTTTACTAGGCGAAACGTGTGACATGTCATGCTTGCTTACGCCACTGCAGTGGTGGCGCTGTGTGTCGGGTCGCTTACTTCCCTAAAATATGTGGAAGGGGTTGATGGCTGGCACATGCGTTGAGACCTGTGTGAAGGTGCTGCTGTGGTGGCTGGTCATGTTATGCGGTTTTTATCAAGCTAAGCTTTTTACTTTTTAAGTGCCTATTAACATCTTTTGGTTTATTTTGGATGCTGCAGAGTTAAAAATTTATGTAAAACAAACTACTCGTACTGTGATATTCATGTAAATTACTGTGATAACAAGTTAAGTCAACATGTAATTGTATATGTCTCGATTTAAAAAAAAAAAGATATATTGCACATAACGTAGGGCCCTGTGCCGAAGGTTTCTTGCCGTCTTCTTCCTCTCGGCTATACAGGTAGTGAACCGGCAGTAGTTTTAGATTAAAAAAGTGACATCAAAAAAGTGTAATGAATTTTGCCTTTTTTTGAATAAAACACTTTTCACTTTATAAGGCATCTCTCTCGTTTCTAGCATTACCATCCTAAACTTATTCAAATACTTTTACCAACAATGATATTAACCTACATTTCCGTTCGTCCAGGTCAAAAGGTAGAACTCAGCGGACGGACTGGCGGACGGAGCGCAAGCTGAACTCGGAGACGTTCGGCGTGGCGATGGCGCGGCGCGGCGCGTGGCGCGGTCGCGGCGGCTGGCGGCAGCATCCGCACAACAACCAGCACCAGTATGTACACTCATGTTACCAAATTATACTATGTCATTTTTCGCGCGCACCGCCTTAATTACACACGAGAGAGGTGCAGAGAGTTCATCAAGTAGGGTTTTGCTAGAAAAAGTATAATCAATGAGGGATTGCTTGGCAAAAAATATTGAGAACCCCTGGTTACAGCATGGCCATGAAGAGAGGCCCTCGCTATACTTACGATTGAAGTAGATAGTTTTTATAGAGGCATGCATGTCTGTCACGCCTCTCCCATTGTGGCAGGCAGAAACCCCTTTTCTCCACTTGCTACGATCCAAACACACTTCTAAGGTCTTCTTCTTCTCTAGTTTTTATAGCTATCTCAAAATTACCGAATGAATAAAAATTGGAATGGCCGAATGGTTATCTTGGGGGTTCTCTCTACAGTAAACACGTGACTACTGGATAAAAGAATCCGGGCAAAAGAAACATCGTATTGAACGTTTTTCCAGTACTCACTCTATTGTCCTTTTTGTGACGGATTTGATATTTCTAACCCATCCTGACTTACTGTATATTGTTTATTTAGCACTAGTGTAATCTCTGAGTATATAATTTCCCTACCCCCGCAGGTTCCGGTTCGACAGCATGGGCTACTCGCTGGGCTGGCGCTCAGGCCGCGGTCGCGGCGGCCGCGGGTACTCCAACGCGCTGCCGCAGCCCGCGCCGCGCAGACAGCAGCCGCCCGCCACGCATGCTGCTGCCGGTATGTACACGCGGTAGCATTTCACCACTCCCGTTTTGAATAGCTTTTTTTAGCCTACCCCATTTTTATATGCAAATATCTCCCGCTTATGCTCCTAAGCGCTCGTATGATAATTCAAAGAATCATAGATAACTGTCGGTGTCGATTTAACCTCGTAATATTTAGCGTTCTGTTTCATGAATGTAACATTTGTTTTTCTTTGTCCACAGCGAAGTAGGATGAAACTGTTTTTATGGAGACCACACTGAATCTTAATTTATTATCGCGAGGACTAATCACAAATGGAAAAGTAACGGAAAAGTGTTTGTTGGTGATTGAAAAGTTAAAATGTAATCGTTATAAGAATGCGGGAAGTATTAAAGTGGTTGCAGATATAAGTGGATGGACATAGTTTTGGTGTGCTAGTGTTGTATCCAGTATAATGGAAGGAGAAAGTTGGAAATTCCCGTAAGCATGCAACGTTACGAGTTGTAATCGTCCAGGCGCTCACCGTTAGTTTTATGTAAGTATAGTGTAGTGGGCGTTGATGCAGGCGGGCGAAGCATTGGCATCTAAATTGTAACGTTTGTCACAAGTCGACCCGTTAAACTTTAGAATAAATTATGTGATTCAAGATGTCAATGTATCATAGGTGAGTTAAGCCGTGTAAAAATGCCTCCACTGTAAATTTTACCGAGGCTATGTAGTAAGGTGTCCTGCATAGTATAATTAAATCTTTATTTATGTCATGCCCGATGAAGTTTAAAGATGTTCCACAAAAGCTTGTGCCTATGAGTTGTAAGAGGTGCATCGAGGTTATAAGGTCATTGCACTTCCATTTTATCATATATGCAATGAGGTGTTACTTACAGCAGTCCTACTGAGTGTTAAAATTAACACAATAGCAAATTATTGTGAAGGGGCCGGCTGCATGACTTTGAGTGAATAATTGATCTGCTGGCAGATAGTTTCATATAATCACTGGGTTAAGTTTAACTCAAAGTCTATGTAACTACGCCCCAATTAATAAATATATTGCGTGACTTGAGGTGTTTTATTGACCGTCTGTTTAACTATTAGTGTTTAGAATAGAAAATGTGAAAGTGGGACTGCTGACGTCCGATGGCAGTGCCTCTCTGTACTTTGTGAATGTAGTATGTAACGACCAGTTGGTTAAAAGACTTATAAATGTTTTAGAATGTTGAATTATGATGAACTAATTGGAATAAAGATTGAATGGTCACAAATGCAGCTGAAGGCACAGTCATCGGATTTTATTGAGCTGAAAAGTTCCCGTGTTTTAATACACAAATTTAAATTTTAGTACTTTATTCTATGTTCTGAAAAGGACTCAATTTCATTTCAATAAATACCGGAATCATTTTTGTAAAATATGTTTTAAATACCTAGCAGCAGAAGTCCTTTTCGTGTGAAAATTCAAAAATTACATTTGACAAAACAAGTTATTAATGTTTGTAAAAATCTGTAACTCAAAAACTGTACCTGGTGATTGTATTAATATGGAAATATACATTTACTACAAATCTTCCAACATTATGTTTAATTTCTTATTCATTTTTGTATTTTATTGATTGGACATTTTGAAAGATAGGAATTATTTTTAAATACTTTTATTGCAAAATAAAACAAAAGCTGGTACACAATGTACTTAGCATCAACAAACTTGGTACAAAAATGTAAAACATATTTTTAAAGGTTACAATTTAAATTATCAAATATACAATACATCACAAAAGTTACAAAAATAACAAAATGTTTGACATTCGTAACTTACATCCTTGTTACATCACTTGAGGAATAAAATACAAAGTATTAAAATACACAATTACATGGGTTTAGAACTATTCAAATACACAGTACATAGAGCTTATAGTCTAAGCCGTTTATACATATTTTTATAAAATATTTTATTAAAAAAATCTGCTCCCTTACACAAGTCTATCACTACTGAAGGAAATATTTACACAACCGCAACCTTAATTCCTATTGAGAAATATTTGTTTTAAATATTGGGGCAACTTTATCATATTCATTCATAAGTATTCGTAAAGCATTAATATTACGTTAATGGTTAGCTTGTTATTAGAATCCTTAGTAGCTTGTACTTAAATATTATAATAACTTGTAGTTTTCAAAGAGGCCAAAATTACTGAATGGATTTTTTCATGATGGGCCAACATTTTTGTTTCCATTCCAATAAAAGCCTTATACTTTTTAAATTAAAAAAAATGCCTCAAGAACATTAGAACTAATGACTAGTTTACACCGTCGTTTTCGTTTGTTCATAAAGGTTTCTTGTAGGTAAGTTAGCCGCGCCACTCCCTCGGCGGTTGGCCATTCTCCACTATCCAAACGGACCCAGTTTGGCCTTTCGTTAAGATGTCGACGAGTGCTCGACCAACATGTTCAGCGCTGGAAAAAAAACGGGTTCTGTAAATAGTCACATAGCTCTATGCTAGTCAGTTAACTAACTTAATAAACTTAACAGTTAAAAATGTCATAAAGGTACTAAATGTTGTTAGCATTTGGCTAAGTAGTTCTTGTTTATTTTACATGTTTTGTACCTACTGTAAAACTTAACATACTTAATATAGAAATCCTAATGCAGGAGTCACACAGCATGCGGGGCCGGATCGGCAATCGCTTTTCATTCAATAGTCGTCCCTGCACCGGACGGACCAACTTAGTCCCGCACGATGCGTGTTCCTTTAAAACCGTACTTGGAAGGCAATATCTAATTCAAAAGAGTCACCTACCTCTGAGTTTTGCAAGCAGCATTATCCCTCTGCCAAGCCGCCTCGTATTCTGAAGACATGAGCTGTTTACGGATCTCCTTGACCAGACCGGTGTCTGTCAATCCGGGACACAACACCATACTCCGGACTCCGGTTAAGTTCACGTGGTATTGGTCCTGTAACAGAGTTTTAGATCTTTAGGACTACTGGAACAAATAAAAGGCGCTTAATGAGCCGTGGTTATGGGGTGTAGTAAAATAACATGTTTAAAAAATACTAATATCTTATTCTGGTTGGTTTCATTCATCACAGAGTTTCTTTCAACCAATGTTTTTGGGGAAAGTTGTTATTTCTTGCGTCTATGTGGATCGGAAACCGTATAAAAGCATCTCTTTGCAAAGCTTCGCATCAAAGGAACTCGATAAGTTGATCACAAGTTTAATACGGTAAATTTGCCATTTGTTTTTTTTGGTAATTAATTATTTACCGGAAACTAACAAGTCGCGTGTCTGACTTGTTGGTCTCCAAAACAGTAGGTATTCACAGTTCGATTTGCTCTGAACCATCCTAAAAAAACATAATCATAGATAATTATAACTAATCTGTGTAGATACTTCAACTTACCCCATAAGCCCTGGACAGGCCGACAACAGCGTAATTAGTAGCGGTGTAAATAGGCGTGGACACTTGCGGCCGGACGAAGGCAGTTGAGGCCGTGTTGACGATAACGCCGCCCTGCCCGCCGCGGTCCTTGCCCATGAACCGGTACGCTAGTAGCATGCCGCGGATCACGCCGTTCTGAGGAAGGTTTGTACTTATTAGTATTTTATTCGATTTCCTAAATGCATTAATTTAAAGGTTGAAATATACCTACCTATGTCGCGGTCATTAGATAATGTTACCTATGCAATGCTTCAAGCACGGCACGAGAGTGTCTTTAGTTAGGGCTAACATAATATTTTAAATAGGTGCGTACCTAACATACTTATTCGTAATTTAACACAGTGTTATTCCATTCCATTACAATAAAATAACGCACCCTAGGTAACCATCGCTCAGATGACAACAAAACAAAACACTAACTTAACAGCTCTTACCAAATTAACATCGACTTCAAGCTCCCAAAACCGATCATTCATAACACCAGCGTTGTTGATCACGATGTCCAACCGGTTGAATACTTTCATTGTCATCTCGAACGCCTCTGAAACATTCAATTCATTTTCTTTATTCACTATGAACTTGGTCCTGGCTGAATAACAAGTCTTTCTAGCTGCCACATAGACCGTATTTATAAATCGCTCTTTTCTGAAAATTAAATCTTGAGCGCGCTTTAAAGCTTCTTTTCTCCAAGTAATAATGAAGTCTTCTTTTTAAAATTAAAACAATCAATTTTTCCTAGAAAATTCTTACCCTCGTACTGCGGATAATCCGTAACATCACATTGGCAAAACAGCACATTCTTCCGTCCATATTTGGCGCCGAGTTCGTCGGAAACCTGCTCGCCGATATCGGAATCGATATCGCAAAGGGAAACCTGTGAAGGGTTGCAAAGGGCCCTTGTTATCTACACTTCGTTAGCTTGCATTCATTAAAAAAATCTATGGAAGTGTGTTCTAGGGCTTTGCGGGAAACCTCTTATAAGTACCTAAACATTGATTTTGTTCCATTTCGGTCTAGAACGTAGGAAAATAAGTAGGTAAGGTAGGTAGGTACCTAAATAAACAGGCGGGATAGTTTTCTTTTGTTTTTCCTGGTGGTGTACCTTTTCTTACATTTAATTTGTTGAACAGATACATAAACGCATCAAAATAGGTAGGTGGAATGGAAGACGTATCGTATCTTATCTTCAAGAAATCTAAAAAGCAGATATCGATATCACTCGATGTGTAGATTTCTTTTACTAAGATAGATATCTATTCCCGGCCTACACAAAGAAAGTTAAAGGAAAAGTACGTAACCTCGCCAATGAGTGGTGGCGCCGGCAAAAATCAATACAATACAAACCGGCCACTACCAATAAAATAAAGAATTCCCTGTTTGTAGAATTCACTTAAAACACTTTGAATATCTTGGCCTTATTCCAGGGCACTTCATTCAACAGTTATTTTACCTTGAACTTAAGATTACCTACTACAAAATTCTAGGCCATACGCGTTTTATGTTTACGTTACTATGGAGTTACAATCAGAAAATGTTACCTTGGCTCCTTGTTTGAGTAATTCCTCGCTGAATGCGAGGCCGATGCCGGCTGCGGCTCCTGTGATAAGGGCTACCTTCCCTTTGAGCTCCATGGTGTGTTGGGTACGTCCTGGTTGTGTTTGAGAGCAACTACGCCCCGGCATTCGTTCGATCGCTTCCCTCGGGCGGGGGTGTGCGCCCCCCGGTTCCCCTTCGGTAGTAAATACGCACGAATGCACACCGCACTACACTCTCGCTATCCGTGTACGTTGATTCAAGTCGGTGTGGTGGTTTGGTATCAGTATGTCGCATCTGGGTGTCCTTTTGTTTCTAGGTAGATATCTCTATAGAGTCAGGTAGGTAAGTTGGTTTGTAGGCGTTATACGTTATACCTACAGGAAAATCCCCATAGAACTCTGCAACTCTAC
Organism: Anarsia innoxiella; assembly: GCA_947563765.1. Lineage (NCBI taxonomy): Eukaryota > Metazoa > Arthropoda > Insecta > Lepidoptera > Gelechiidae > Anarsia > Anarsia innoxiella. The sequence continues at coordinate 2,908,230 of OX387404.1, read as the reverse complement.
AAGACGTCGTCGTCGGCGGGGATTATCGACGATAACAGATTTGATTACTTTGTTGCTTAGCTTGTTCCGATAGATAGTTTAAATTAACGTTAACATGGCGGTAATTTGCAAATAGTTCAGTACCTAACTTATGTAGAGTAAAGTTATTGTATAAAGAGTTAGCGTGCGTTAACTTATTTTGTTAGTGTTGTTAGTTATGCTATGAATATGAATGTAAAAGAAACGCAAAAGTACTTGTTTTTCTTTATTTGTGAATTTCTCAATATTTCTGTCAGTACAATAAATTTTTCTCAATAAAAAAATAATTTTACATTTTTTTGAATTTTCTCTTTAATGATCAGTGAAAATATCACAGATAACACAACATCACGAAGGTTCTCCACCGCAATATTGTACCTACACGCATCCAAAACGCGACCACTCTGATTTGGACGGACGCGAACTGTACACAAAAATACCAAAATAAAATTTATCACAAACTACACACTACAAAAACTGGAAAATTTACAACAAATCCCTCGCTTTTAAAACGCATTCAAAAATATTTTTAGGGCTTTTCCCTTTTGCATAATCATATTTACACTGGACGATAAAATAATAAATACAAATAAGTAATAATAATTGTGTACGATCTCAGATTTGTACAATAATATACCAGTTTCATGATTTTAGCTAGAAACGTAAAATAGAATATTTAAAAATCTATGTACAATCAAAATATCACAGTTCAATCACAATAGCGCAGAACGGCCATCTTTTGAAAACCAGTCTGAATTTGTGCGGGAAATCAGCTGTAAATATTGTATTTGTCACAACAATGTTAGGTGCAGCGAAGGATTTTTGGGCGCCAGTGAGATGGAAATGAGGGGTTATGTTTGAGGGGGCGAAGCGGCTGCAACTAGTTCGAGCCAGTTTTCATGAGTGATGGGCCTGGTCTGCGCCGGCGGCGGGCACGGCCTTGGCGAGGTACGAGAATGATCGCGAGTTGGGCAGACCGGCGATCACGCATGCGCTGAGAGCCGAGCGGTTCAGGTTCATCGGCGCCGCGTCGTACCACTCCATCGTGTCGCCGTCGTAGCATTCCACGTGCGGGATTGTCGTCGACCCTGGAAGCATTCCAAGGTATTGCAAACATGCTGCTAGATACCAGCCAAATGAGGATGATGAAGGATGGAAATAGGCGTCTGTAGGAAGCAAGTAAAGTTGTGTCTTAAACAGAAATGGTGGCAAGGCGAGCACTCCACACTTATAGCTTCAAGTTTGAAAACTGTATCTCAAATTCAACTTCATTATGTTTATCTTACCATTAAATCCTCCAATAACGAAGATCATGTCGTCAAGCAGCACCGTTGCGAAGTTGCTTCGAGCACTGAACATCTCCGTCACCTCTTGCCATTCGCCGCCCCTTGATGGGTTGAATCTCTCTCCTATTAACAACGAGTTATCGTCGGTTTGGTCAGCTAGACTAACTGTGCTTTAATTCTGATAATTTAGACTGTTTAAGTTTGTTTAATATTTCTAGGTGTGTTGTTTTTTTATATTGTGAACAGTTTACCTTTGTGTTGTGTGTTGTAAGTATTGTGTCTGTAAGAAATACTTACCTATGTCTGTCTATGTCCATCATATGATTTGGAAAGCTGGTATTTGCCATATCATGATATGGCCAAGCATGTTACGCTTCTAGCATAAAATGGTCAATTCTACGATCTGGCCATGATATGATCCCGTCATGTTTTCGGCTACCTATATTCCTGTTTTAATGATCACCTATCGACAATGATAATCTTAATTTTAGTTCCCCTATTCTACATGATTGATAATTGATACCCACCTGTATTTAATCGGCTATATCCATTGAACCCCCCCAAAGCATACAGGCAGTCCCGATAGGCTATCAGGCTGACCCCTGACCGTGGGCTCAGCATTGACCTGATGAAGCTCCACTGCTTCGTCTCAGGGTCGAATACTTCAGCTGAGCTAAGGACCTCTTGCCCATTAAACCCTCCGACTATGTAGATCTGGCGGGGGGAATAGAAATTAACGATAGGAAGAAGAATTTTATTGAATCTTCAAATATGAGTCTGGTTGACCATTGCAGCCTAAAAGGCTTTTGAGTATGAAGTTTTCGACTATGTAGGTAGGTAGTTTTGGAATTCATCCATAGTGTAAAACCTTGATTGTGTTATTGTGTCAGCTTGTGGACGTCAACTGCTGGACAAAAGCCTCCACGGATCTCCACAACGACCGGTCCTGCGCTGCCCGCATCCAATGGCTTCCCACTTGTATGAACACAATAACTAAGTACCCAATAAAGAGTAGCCACATTCCTTGGTCTCAATTTAACATAACGAAGACCCACCTTGCCACAAAGCGAGGCAGCACTAGCGTCGGAGCGTTGTTTGTTCATGGGCGTGGTCATCTCCCACTGGTTTTTATCCGGGTAGTACCGCTCCACTGACGACATCCGCGTACGCCCGTTGTATCCCCCCAGCGCGTATATTAGGCCGTCTTTCAACAAAAAATATTCATTATGACTAGTGATTCCTTAGCTTAGCCTACCCTATCCTGTCTGTCAACCCTGGATGTCTCTAAATTGCTGAAAAAAAAATCAGAAAGTACCTATTAGATATTATCGTTTCGATACCTCTGTCTTATTAAACTTCAAACCTGATGAACCTGGCGTGTCTAGGTACCTACCTTTAATATTGAATCCTTATAAAATACTTGTTACCAAACTCACCATGAGCAACAACACTGACATAGCACCTAGCCTGATACATACAGGCCCTCTCGTGCCAAGTGTTTCCAACGGGATCGTAGCATCTCACCGTGTTGAAGTGATCACTGCCGTCGAAGCCGCCGATCATGTATATCAGGTTGTTTAGAGTGCACAATCCGTGGTACGCTCGAGGGGTTAAGTCCATGTGTATTGAGAGGAACCAACGGTCGGCTCTGGTAAGAATGGTTTTATAAGTGATCAACCTGCTTATGAACTAAGATAACACATCTAGGAGTAAGAAGACCATCTTCGCTTATAGGAGAACACCGAACAGCATCCTCACTGGACTGTTTTAAAATCACTAATTCGACCATTAATTTGTGGAATCATTGTGAATTCACATAGCAGTTTTGTTAAGGGTCTGTGCATCAGTGGGACACTTTTGCTTTGGGTAATGCACCTATTTAAAGACAAATATAGGGGAGTTTCTGGGTTTTAAGGGGAAGCCTTTGTCAATACTACCAAAATCTTCAAATTCATTCATTGTACCCTACCAAACCCTCCACATTCCTTTTATTTAGGGACAAGTATTAAAAAACTAACTACTTACCTTGTGTCGTAAGTCTCTACAAAACTGGTAGGACTGCCGGCACTCCAGCCGCCGACCGCGAAGAGAATCTCGTAGGGTATCCTCGGCCTGGCGAGCGGGTCGTTCAGGTCAGCCTCCGTGCCAGGCCGCGAGTCCAACAATGTGAGGAACACCACCGCTGGGTATAGGGATTCTTGACATTTCTGCAATTTTGTGGGAATTGTGGATTCTCGTACCAGAAAATGGCGAAATCAAAGAAGGACTGCCATACTACAAGAAATTGAATTGAAATGTGGGTCCTCGTGCTGTGGATTCACGCCTTATTATGACAAACGTAAAACAAACAGTCACTACTACGTACCTACCTGATTTTCTGTGTCAAACGTAAGAAACCTACTTAACTTCTGCCACCTACGTGTAAACATTGCATTTCTAGCTTCTTAGACCACGTATCTACACCTACCTACGAAGATTTGAAAAGGAGACTTACCTCATCATCTACAACGGGCTGCCATTGTAATATTTTTGATTTGAAATATTTATAGCTGATGTGACCGAATCGCACGCATGATAACAGTGACGGAATATATTTTTTTCTATTATCTAAATCGTGCTCTATCCACGTTTTAACTGCTTGGAACACTATCTCTTCATTCCGAACGTTTAATTCGTCGTCCCTAAGAATGTCTTCCAACTCTTCATAAGAGAGTGATTTGAATTCGCTGCATTCTTTTAATATTCTGCTAAAGTTCTGTCTTATATACAATTTGCCTTTCTTTTCTAACTCTCCACAGAAATAACATCTAGCGAATTTGAATATCCCAAGGCAGTTGTGTGGCCTTAGTTCGTGCAGAAGGAATTGGCAGCAGAGTTGTATGACGCCCACGACGTCGAACTGATCGGCGTAGGGCAGTAGGAACTCCACGTTCTCCGCAGTCACGGTGCACGCCCCCGTGTACGCGTAGTCCAAGATCAAGCTCATGTAGTAGCTCGGCACGTCTACTATAATCTCCGTCTCTTCTGGCTCTCCCTTCTTCAACGAGTTTATAAATATTGCTTTGAAGTAAGGGCTGACGGCGGACAGTATCGCTCTGTGGACTCGTATTGATTTCATGTCCCTACAGACGATTGTGCCGTCGCACAGCTGGCCATTCTGTCGCAGTTCATTCCATATTGCTGGAAACTCTACCACTGAGTAATTTTCAGGAAGGCATACACATTTCCGCTTTCGAGTCACTACCTTCTTTTTAGACAAACGGGGTTTCGAGGATGAAGGAGTACGAACTGAATTTTTAGTTTTGGATAATTTTCGATGTTTCGAATTAAATTCCATCACTTTCGAAAAAACGGCGGTCGAAACTTTTTATCTGTCGCGATGACAGACTATCCACGCGACAGTTACCTTCATTTGTTTAATTTCCCTATGGCATGGCACGCAAATTCAAATCTTTGTCGATTCCTCGCAAAAACCAAAAACCTTAAATTATCCCCCACATTGCTGGCAGCAACAAGGTTGGTTTAATGCTTTGGTATCTTATTAAATTTTAGTAAATCGAATTAATGGCCATCTTCTAGGAATTTTATTATAGATAGTACTAAATCATTAATATTAAACAAATTATGTGAAAAACGAACGGAATAGAATAGGTATATGTTCGAAAAGAAAATATTAACAAAAGTTTGTCGATTTTAAAAAACTCCCGCTCGAACTTGACAACCATGTTGATTGAATTTCAACGTATTGTCTATGATTTTAAAATTTTGATATTTTGAAACTGGCAACATTGACTCAATCATTCAGCTGTCAAAAGTTGTTTTTAGTCTATAGTCTCTTTTTCTTCCGGTTGTCAAGATGGTGAGTTTCGATCAGCGAAAAATAATTAAAATCAATGAAAATCCTAGAGATTCAAGTGATAAGTGAAAGTTTACAGTGATTTTTAGCATTATGAGTGAGATCAAGATGTGTTCCTTTTTATATTTCAGGGTATCGACATCAACCATAAACACGACAGGAAAGTTAGGCGTACCGAAGTAAAATCTCAGGATGTCTACCTGAGATTGTTGGTAAAAGTAAGTTGAAACCACATTACTCTTGAGCTCTATCATTGCATATACTTTCAGAGAACGTCCTTACAGATTTTCAGTAAAAAGTTTAGGTTACGTGCTGGTTATAACCTAAGTGATTGTTGTTGACAGCTATACAGATACTTGGCTAGACGTACAAATGCCAAGTTCAACCAGATCGTGCTGCGGCGTCTATTTATGAGCCGCATCAACCGGCCGCCGATCTCTCTGTCGCGCGTGTCGAGGCACATGAAAAAGCCCGGCCGTGAGGGTCTGATCGCCGTGGTCGTCGGTACCATCACCAACGACGTGAGGCTGTACAAGGTCCCCAAGCTGACGGTGGCCGCTCTCCACGTCACAGAGAAGGCTCGTGCCCGAATTTTGGCTGCTGGAGGTATGTTGACAATAACATTGTTTTTACTAACTTAACCTCACTTTTGTTAGATTGTGGTGTTTTATTGATTTTCTGTGGACCTTAGCTAGGATTTCAATGATGTGGTTGATCAACATAATCCTCACATCATTATTGTTGTCATATTACATGCATTGAGGTTTAGACAAGATTAAAAACTTTTATATTTGGACATAAATATCAACAAAGGCCTTATTAACCTCTTAAACTATTTGTGTACACAAATAAAATATACCTGCAGAGTTTCAAAGATACTTCACTTACTTTTAATGAACTTTGAAATTTCTGTGTTACTGAACTGCATTGAACTGTTACTGAAATACAACTATACCTATCAGTCAAGTGGGCAACTAAGCCTTTCCATGGTGATATTTTTACTCACTATTGCATTATATTGATATTGATCATAATTTTGTAGGAGAAATCCTAACCTTCGACCAGCTGGCTCTTCGCGCTCCCACCGGCCGCAAGACCGTCATGATCCAAGGTCGTCGTAACGCTCGTGAGGCTGTCCGCCACTTCGGCCCGGCTCCTGGTGCACCACGCTCGCACACCAAGCCCTACGTGCGCACTAAGGGACACGAGAAGGCACGACCAAGCCGTCGTTCCAATGTGTAATATAATATAAGGACTACACAACATTTTTTTGCGTTTTCTTAGTATTCATTCTTAAACCTACCCATTTTTTTTACGAATAAGATGAAGCACACAATCTACACATCTACTGATCTACTCTTAGTTACAATTTTTCCATTATTCTTATTTTGGTTTAAAGTATAGGCAGTACATGTTTGTAGCACAAGGAAAAGAAAATTTTAATTTTCAGACAGTATATTAAGCAACAAATAAATACCTATTTCCAATAAATAATTTCACTTTCAATATCACAGACTTGCTTAGTTTCTAAATCAATACTTAATTACAGAAAGCACTAATCCAATATCTAACTAGAGATTCATCTTGTGGGGTCACTCCAAGGGTTTTACTCAGCTTTGACACTGCATCTGACTTTGGACTAGAAGATGCCATTGCAGATTTTAGGGTATTTGCTATTCTGTAAAGAAAACAACGGTTTCATTATTTGCCAGGGAAGAGCTCATTAGCTGAATTTCTTATGGAAAAATATCTACCAAACTGATTGTGTAACTTACCCTAACCATTCCAATAATAAAGATTTAACATGCTGATGTAAAACAGCATTGTTGAACTTTGGATTGGACATTGCATTTTCTATTCTATTCATAACGGTTGGACCTGTAAAAGTTTTGATTATTATTCCAAAAACACATCCAACACAATATAAATTAGTCCAGTGTTATATTATAGCTACCACCACACAAAATGTCATGAACCAAAAACTCACACTTAGCAGGTAAAACCCCAGCCCAACAGAATTCAAAATTATTATTCTCAGTTTCACATAAAATACAATCATTGCCACTTGAAACTTCATTTTCTTGACCAATTTCTACATTGAGGCAGTTATAGTAATTTGTCACAGGTTGTAGTCTTGATAAACCTTTTATAAGTGTAGTTGGGTCTATTGTGGTAGTCTTTAACACCACCTGAAATTAGTTGAGAAACAGTGTTACAGTTGCCCCTTTCTAACTTATAAGCAATGACTTATAAGACATCTTAGTACTTACTCTAATTCCACTCAACACACAATAAACCAAAACCCTGAACACATATTTACTCAACAGGGTTTCCAATTCTCTCAATGGCATACATTCTTCTTCACCAGGCACTGAACAGGCATTCTCTTCAAATATGCCTTTATTACTCTTTGGGTCTAACTTTTGTAGTAAATTTTCACTAGTATACAATGTTTCTGTGTAGTTCAGTGCTCCTGCTTTCAACATCCAAGTGAAATGACTGTGGAGACGTTTGAAAATATCTTCGTTTCCTGTACAATAGAGAAATAATTTGTTAACAATGATTTTAACACTTCTTATTCAAGCAATAAAAACCTACACAAACTTTAAGAAGACTGGCTAAATCTGGCACTAGAAAGGCCTTTGCCCAGCTGTGGTTCTAAATAGGCTAGCTATTACTTGTATGTAATTGGTATTTGTTTTTCTGGTATTGGTATGGTACCAAAATAGAAACAAACATCTGAACATCCAATCTTAACTAGGCAACTAAAATCTAGTAAATAAAGCAGTGAAAGGTATACCAGTAAGCTGTATCAAAGACCGTGACTGCCCAAAGTCATTCCTCCCAGTCCTGAGCCTCAGAGCTCTTTGGGAGCAAACCTGCTGCTCTTCATCAAACACCACTTCAGCTAATGCTTGGAGTTCTTTGGCTATTTTCTGAAATACACAAATAATAACCTTATGTAGGAAAACTATAAACCACACAATTTTATTATTATCCAATTCAGATAATTTCAAATTTTTATATTGGATGGTACAGGAAAACTGAAATGGTGGGTGTGAAAATAGGAAATGTGGTCTAGCATGGTGGATAAGGGGCTAAATCACTGTGTAAATGAGAGTATGTATGTGCTCTTGTAGTGAGGAAGTTATAAAGAGGCCAATAATGATGATGAAGATAAATATAGGTAGTTGTGAGCCAAATATCAAAATGTTTTGAGGAACAGTTCCCATATCTTTATTACCAAATAACTGGACCAAAAGAATAAAGACTCACATGCATATGTTCAGAGAGCAAAGGCATAATGTTGAGGAGGAGCATCTTGTCCTTCATGAGGACCACAATGGAGAACCAGCGTTTGAGACCTCTTGCTCTCGTATCAGCTAGCTGGAACATCAAGCTGAGGACATGGCCGCGGTTGTCACTGAAGTACACCACTCCTCCTTCTTTGCTCCAGCTTACCTTTAATAAAAGTAAGAAAAGACTATACCTATATCAAGTAATCTAAGAATGATTCATCTTTTGCTACATCCCTGGTACTTGCTTAGATTTGTCGAGATTATTTTGAATGAGTCTTTGCTATTGTTAAATGTCAAGAAGACGAATAAAAAGTTTACTAAAGTGAAAAACAGACTTACTTCACAAGTAATGCTCCTAATAGCAGCTTGCCTCAAAAATGCGGTAACTTCAGCATTCGGCACGGATTCCCTGCTGCAGTATATAGTGCCATCATCATCTCGAGAGACAAACACTGTTTCTGGCCCCAGAGATGTACATCCACTGCATTGAACAGTACTTTTCGAAGACTCCGTGGTATGTTTCTCATCATCAGTTGTAAAAGTACAAAATAACGACCGAGGCCCGTGAGCTTCACAGAAATGACAAAGCCCCACGATAGCGTTCATTTCCAGTAGATAATTACATTTATTTCAATAAAAAAACAGTATAAAACGTGAAAATATATTTACGATTACGTACAAATCAACAAACAAAATAAATGAATGAATGATATAAATTGACGTAAGTGATGGTTTCCATTCGTTCACTTGCTTTTTTAAATAACTTGTTTTTTTGCCGAGCGTCAAAGCTTTTAAGTCATATTCATTCGGTCACTAATGGAAATTCTCGAGGAAATTCTTTACAAAGAATAGACGGAAGCAGAAGTTTTATCTATTTCCGGTACCACTCTGACCTTACCCGCCAAAGTCAAAGTAAATTCCCTTAGGTAAATAACGAATGTACAAATAGCAACAATAGCACCTGTTATTTTATTATTTATTTAATTTGTAGTATAGACTTCGAAGTTAGGACGTGTAATTCTCATATGTGCTTCTCAATTTATCTTAGACGTTGTCTTAGAGTTTCTCTAGGTTGCTCTTCTTCTTATCAGAATTAGGTCCTATCAGGTTAATTTACCTCAAAACTTTTATCAATTGTGTTTGTAAATGGTATTGATAAAGGAGTACAAGAAATTACGATATTATTTAATGTCTAATTCTTTCACCAACGACATTAATATTTAATTATTTTGTAATTCGGAAATAGTATCTTGTATTGTAATAGATAAGTACTGCAATAAATGTTGGATGAGAAATTGCTATAGCTACTGAATAAGAAAAAGAAAATAGGTATTAATAAATCGAATAATAACTCATTTATTCAACTGTACACTGATTCACAGTTATAATCTTTCACGGTACATTACCAGCACAGATAACATTAACTCTACAACTAAGTAGTTTATAATAATTTGACTGTGCTTCATACGTAACGACGAAATGCTCTATCCATATCCGTAAGTTAAGTTACAATATTACAATAAAGCGCGATAGGCGCAGCGTAACTTTATGGTAACCAGTCATAAAATAGGAATAGCAAAAAACGGACCAAAAAGGTAAAACAAAATCAGTTAAGAAATAAATTAATTTAATATATAGTAACATGTTACTGTGCCTATCAAAAGAAAAATTGTCTAACATTGTATTCTATGTGTGTTTATTTCTTAGAGACAGGTTTGAAGGCTATCTTTCTGGATTTGATGGTGGACCACTTGTGCCGCTTGAAGTAGTAGACGATGGCGGCGAGGAAGGAGAAGATGCCGATGGCCTTGATGGTCATGAGCCGGCGGTCGTCCAGCTCGGGCTCCGACGTCCAGCGCAGGAACGTCGCCACGTCCTTGGCCAGCTGCGACGCCGTCGGCTTCGTGCCGTCTGTATACTCCGCCGCCTACGTACCATACATGCATCACTGTTACTCGCTCTCTTTCATTTAATATACTTAGCTGGTACCATAATTGAATGCTTAAAGAAGTGATTGTCATTTTTTCATATCCAGTAATAATATGACTATGTATCGGTTTTTATTGACAGACTAAGTTAGCTTCTAAACATAAGGATCCCAAATATAGGGCAATAGCCTTTCTAAAATTAATAGTAATAACCTTGTAATAACCCCCACATATGGCAAAGATATACTTTAGCCAAGAGGTGCATAAATAATCTTAAGGAAGTCATTGCTAGGCTTACACCTTCCATTGTGATCATTACTCTATATAATCTGTTCGAATACATACTATCACTATGAAAAAACCCTAGCCAAAAGTTTTGAGAAACAATCCCTACTAAACTAAACTATACTTATAAATAAGAAAATCTACAGATTGGAGAAACAAGAGTTTAGAATAGACAGAAGCTTGAGAAAACTTTTCTCTATGGTTTATTTAGAAGCGATTCCTTTTTCAAAAACATATGGCAGTAAACACTGACCTCGTCAAACAAGACCTGCGCCATCCCGATGGCTCCTCCGGGGAAGTATGGGTTGTAGTTCTGTCCCTCGCGCAGCACGACGCCGGCCGGCGGCTCCATGTACCCCGTCAGCAACGCGAAGATGTAGTCCTCGCCGCCCTTACGACCCGCCGCGATGTACGACAGGTCGGGGGGGTATGCACCTACGCACACGATATTCATGTAACGTTATACTATGGAATTTATAAAACATAACCATTATTAAAATAAAACTATGAAACTTCCCTCCATTTTTGTACCTATCCTCCACTACTCAAATACCATTAATAAATTATATTCACTGCAAGTTATTTAAATAAAAATGTTTTTACCATTGTTAGCCGCTCTGGCCGCGTTTTCGTTGGGGTACGGTGATGGGAAGTAATCTGACAACTTGCCGGGCCGCTCAAAATAGTTACCCTGGTCATCAGGGCCATCTTTTACCATCACCTGGAAGATAAATAACATTGCAGATTAGCCTTATATGTGGGGGATGTACATAAATCTGGATCAAATTCATAAAAGTGTTAAAAATTAGGCTATGTTTTATTTAGGTAGGTATCCAACAATTTTTAAATATGTCTGCCAGTTAAAATATCTTGAAAATTCATCTGAATCACCGTGAACATAAATTCCCATTTATCTAGTTATAAGGCCTGTCTTTGGTACAATTCTCGATTCTGAGCCAACTTTCGGCCTGCATAACTTCCCTTCGAATTTTACATATAATTTTTTTCTCTTTTCAATAAATATTTAATATCATATAAGATCTTATATACTTAATATAATATAATTTTTCATAACTATGTTATATAATTAATTATAAACATGTATAACTGTATAACTCACATCAGCAGCCTCGGCTTTGGCCTCCTCCTCAGTATGTGTGACGTTGACAAGATTCCGGAAAGCAATGTACTGCATCGAGTGGCACGCTTTGCACACTTGTTTGTACACCTCGTAGCCTCGCCGGACACTTTAATACATATAATAATTATTTATTTCACAAAGCTTTTAAAGATCCTTCAAACAATCTATTTTAATTTGGTATAAGTATCTGAAGATCATTGAGAATTTGAAATACATTATGGTATAACATATTTTGTTCTTCAGTTAAACACTTGTTACATTTTGAATGAAATGGGTAATACGACGTACCTACTTTACTCAAGTGAAGGAGAAAGTTAACATGTCAATCAAGAAGTCAAAGTATTGGCAGATGATAGGCCTAAATGGCAGATGCACCATCGACAAGAAACTAACTCTTAAATATAATGAATATGATAGGTGATTGAATCTAAGTATCATGTAAAAAATTTAATTATAATAACCATGTGCATGTTACCGGCCAAACCCGATTTCAGGACAAACTAGTTTGTCCTAGGATAAACTAGTTTTAACTAGTTTTTTTTAATCAGCGTCATGTCTCTGGCATCCATTGACATGACACTATGCTGAGTGGAGACCATTTTCAAGTCCATACCTACCCTCTTTCTCATTCTTGTTTCTCCGTTCTATTTTTATGTTTAGTTTTAAGATTCTAAGTTTTAAGTTCCTTTTTTATTTTATTTTTTGTTTTGTGTTTAATTTTATTTTGTTCCTGTACTCACATTTATATTGGACTGGAAATAAATATTTACTTTACTTTACTTTACCTAGACTCAATAGGGTGAACTAGTTTAGCCTAGGCCAAACTAGTTTGTCCTAAGTCCAATAGGATAAACCAGTTTAGTCTAGGACAAATCAGTTTGTCCTGATATGAATATGCACACTTCAGGATAAACTAGTACAGCCTAGTCTAAACCAATTAAGCAGAGTCGAAAGTAATAGGACTACAGCCACAAAACATTCAGTTGCATCAGGCCATGGTTTTGTGAGATACAGCTGCAACAAAAAATGTTCCGTAAATAGATGCCAGTGCAAGAAGGAAAAGATACTTTGCAATTCTAGGTGCCATCAAAGCACTAGGCTATACTAGTTTATCGCATCGAGACTAGGATGAAATAATTTACCCTAGGACAAACTAGTTTGTCCTGAAATCTGGTTTAACCAGTAACATGCATATTCAGATGGTAGTTAATCTTTGTATAGATCCCAATAAATCATAATTAAAGAGAATGAATTCAAATGAACATGACAAGCCATATTTACTTTCACTTTACAAAATTAAGTTTGTGAGGTTATAAAGTAAGTAAACATGCTTCAAAAGCTTAAGTTTAAATCGTATAGAACTAATTCATAGCACACTTAAATTCTTTAAGTTTGTATTTGACAAACACAGTGATGAAATAAAATTACTTTTAAACGATTTATCAATCAACTAATACAATAGATAAGACAAAAAAGCATAAGATTGCATAAGCAAACCAAGAGAGTACTGATTTTTCTAATAATGAGTAATATATCTGAATTTATCCTCAAAATCTTTGAAAAAAGAGTACATATAGCACAGATTTAACAGAAATTAATTTCCTTAATTTTTTGGAACAGAAAGGACTTTTTTGTTTTCTCTATCTTTCTGCATAACCCATGGTCATTCTGGGAGATAAATAGAAGCATTATAACAAATTTGCGCCTTTTGTAACAACAAAGTTGCTCACTAAAAAAAACCTAGTATGGACACCAGCTCTAACTAAGGAAAATTTTAATTTTAATGTGATTGTCTACCTGGCGTGGTCGAAGGCTTGGAACCATCCATCGTGGCTCCACGGCTGATGGTATGGATGCGCCTCGGAGCCTGACGCCTCAACTGACTGCTCTAGTGCAAATAATAACGCTCCTACTCCTCCACCTACCACTCCTAATGTTGACAGTAACTGAAAAATAATAATTAAAAAATAATTATTTATTTATGGTAAATACTTGAGAATAATTCTATCAAACCATAGACAGAAAATAATAAAAAATGTAGGAATGGTATTTACTACACTCATCTCTTTTTCTAAAAACTATGAGGTCCCTAAACTAAACTATGTTTTGTAAAAAAGTAGATTGATAAAGCTTTTATCATATTGCTTTGTTTTAGTTCACATATAACTTCCATAATATTATTACTTAAATGAGCAAATGAAAAGTTACTATAGGGTGGCTGGTTAAAAAAAAAAGACAAACTTTGTCAAGTACAAATGGAAGGACACCAAGGTTTTATGTAATTGGCAAAGAAAATCAGTTTTATCTCATATTGATGTGAGGAAACTACCTGTTTTAATCAATTAATTTAGTACTAACGATCGAATATACAAATGAGAATTAAATGCGAAATATTTTTAACGACATGGTATTTACGCCCAAGTTGTGAAATCAGTAAAATTTTTGGGGCACCTTTAACATTACTTGCATAGACTATTAAATACTCACGACGATAGGATTAAGTATAATACTCACAAGTTTTCTGCTTTTTGTCCATCCTTGAGCACTGGTGGACAGCTGACAAACCTGCAATGGAGGATCTTCATTAGACTTTCAATGTACTTGTTACATAATGTAGTGTTAGGTTATCACTTGGTTTTCATTGCTTTTCATCAAACACTGAATGACTTCCACAAGGCTTGACTTCAGAACCATCACCATATCCATCAATTCACCTCCAAACTTCCGAAAAAGGGATAATTATCGTTTTAAAGCACTGATCCCGCTCCAAACTAAAACTTTATTTTCTTCCCTAACCGTAAGTTTTAGGGCACTCCAAGGTACTACACATAAAGCTGGATCTGTTGGTTAAACGGTTTGTAATTATTTTCAGTACCTGAGGGGCTCCGAGGGCATAACTCCTCAAAAGTCTTGCCCCACAAATCCTGCCTACCGCGGCCGCCATGATTATAGAGCGACGTAATGAACGACGAATCGAGTGACATCTACGAAACTACTGCCATGTGTAAAAAATATTTTTCTGTGCTTAAATTTTGCTGTAATAAAATGTAAATCACAATAATAGAGGATATTTTATATGTGATATCTTTTGATTACAATATTTTGACACACGAAGACGTCAATTATTAGCACATTAGCCATCAAAATATGTAACTGGCTGATAACTTGTTATTGGTTTTTCTTTATGGTGTAGTTATCTGATATAAATTGTTCAATTTTTTACATGTTATCACTAAAACAAATGCATAAAAATCCTCAAAATCCATTAAATGTAGGTTAATATTTTGTTTAATAACAATAAAAGCCAAATATCATTCGTATCTTAGTAGATATTTTTTCAAAATACTGGCAACATTTATACTTGAGTTCGTTCGGAAAAAAAGCGACAGCGTGTATTATTTTCGAGCTGTGCACAGGAGAGCTGTGTAAAGCCGCCTTCTCACTGCGCGTGTTAGCCCGCGCCGCGCCGCTCCACGCGCAAGGACGCGCCACGCGACACACCGCGCCACCCAACGGAAACTGGCGCGGCGCGGCGCACTATAGACCGAAACTAACAAACAAGGGACATAGGGCTCAAAGTCGAAAAATCGATCTAAAAAAAATACTATTGGCTAGGAAATGATATTTCTAACAACATTTACCCTTGTGTAAAAAGTCCAAAAATGTGTAGTTTTTGAGAAAAAAAATAATCTTTATTTTTTTGTATGGGGAAAAACAGTTTTTATTTTTTTTCTCAAAAACTAGGCCGAAGGCAGGATCGACACTTGGTGTCATGTTAGACTGGATGCTTAAGCCTCGGAAAAAAATTAGACCGCAGCGATATCCGCGCGGCCGCGGGTTTGCGGGTATTTTGAAAATTCAAAAAAAAAATTGCTGTTTTTCACTAAAAATGGCACTTTGACTTAAAATTATTTAATATCGTGGTAATAAATTCACAAACAATATTTTTTAGATCAATATTTTTGACATTTTTGGGCAAAAAAGCGAAAAATATACAAATACCTATTTTTTAATCTAAGTGAAGAACATCACGAAATTGTACATTATAATGATTTTAGTGGTACGCATTTGGTATATATGAGTCTTGTACCTAAGTAAGACTTAATTCTATGCCCCCCCCCCCCCCTTATAGCAGTTATTCGTTTGCGTACCCAACAGGTAACTGAGCGTTGCTGAGACCCCATGAAGAGTCATAATATGTTTGTGCAATCGTTTTATTATTCTTGTACCTATTATGTACACGTGGTGTATTATTATGATACCCATAAGCATTACTGAGAACCAATGATGAGTCATATGTTTGTGCAATTTTTTTATTATTGTCGTATTATGTGCACGTGGTATAAGTATTGAAACCAAAATGATGGGTATGGTAGCCCTGAAAAGGGCTGTTTATGTTTCGAGTCCTTTACAGACTGTTAGATCAAAGGATCTGGAAGGTTTTCGGACTCGACCAACATATAAGCGGTACTGAGAACCAATTATGAGTTATATGTTTGTGCATTTTTTTTTATTGTTGTATTATATACACGTGGTATAAGTATTGAAACCAAAATGATGGGTATGGTAGCCCTGAAAAGGGCTGTTTATGTTTCGAGTCCTTTACGGACTGTTAGATCAAAGGATCTGGAAGGTTTTCGGACTCGACCAACATATCTTCTTCCTCTTCAAAGTCATGGCTCACTGCAACTTCGTCGATTAACGTCATGGCTTCTGGGAAAAGGATGTCTTTGGATATACTTGTAAATTTTGGCCTTATTCTTGATATATGTGGATCTGAACTGATCAAGAGACCATGGAGTATATCTTCGTTCGTGGCGGTCCTACTACTCTTTCTTGTATTCCTTTCCCTCACGTTCCTGAAATCTTTATTTCTGGCCTCTGAAGCCTCTTCGGATAGGATTCCTGAAATAAAAAAGAAAGTAAATTATATAAACTGAAAAAAGCAATTAGGTTAAAGAATATGATTGTACTTTAACTTACCAATAGGTAAAACCGAAAAATGACTGCAGATGTCTGCTCCGTGTGTCAATAGCTTATGTACACTAACTGGCATATGGTACCATGGATAAAGATGTACAAACATCTCTGCAGTTTCTTTACAGTAACTATAAGAAAATAAAATAAAAAACGATCAAAATATTAATACAAAAATATGCCAATACCTAATTCGAGCACCTTGTTCCGTTATCTCCATACTTCCAGGCAGTGGATAGCACCTCATCTTAGCACTTAACAGCTTGTAATAAGATGGAAGCGCAGCCACAGATCCTTCTTCCTTGAAGAATTTTCTTAGCGCCAAGTACTTCCATTTGGATAGAGATAGCGATGTGTAGAGCGCCAAAGATTTGTCTTCTGAAATCACAGATGGACTTCTCTCCTTGAACAGCCACTCCTCGGCATCTGGGATAACTTCTGGGTTCTTGGCTAAATGGTCTATAATCTTAGCCAAGGTATGCTTGCCACTATCCTTCAGCTTCGTTATTAAGTAATACCGCAGCTCGTCTTCTGTGGATTCATCCACAATAGTTCTGGAACGCCTCTTCTTCTGCTTGTTGGTCAAATCCTCGAATGGCTTTCGAGCGTGAGAGTCCGTACTAGTGCCCACGTCTACGGAACTGGTGGATGCATCCAGGTCCTCTTGAGGCACAGCAGGCTCCTCTGCAGCAATCTCTGCATTGCCCATTGCGGAGCTCAAATCCACTGCGCTGCATTTGGGCCACCGAATAAGAGACTCCAGCCACCTGCGATTGCTCTCCCGGTTGAGAAAAGTCTTCTGGTTTCTGCTCGCATCCTTCCATCTTTGAATAAGGTCTTTGACGAATTGTTTGCAAAAGTTCACAATCGCGTCACGGTCATCTTGGGGTATGTCACGTCGGATAACTTGTAAGATTACACTATTCAAATAGTGGTGATCTTTTAAGTAACCATGTTGTCTCAACTTGAGAAACAAATCTAGGTACGTCACTAAACCAGCCATTATAAGCTTAAAAAATATTTCTAGACAATCACCGAAAAGCGAGAAGTGTAGAAATGTAATCATTATAAATGAGTTTCAGTTAAGATTTATTTTTAGATTCGCAACTAGCGGGTGTATGCGCGAGTGAAAATTATGATACGGCCAATCACCACGTGTACATAATACAATCATAATTAAAAAAATGCACAGACATATGACTCATAATTGGTTGTCAGTACCGCTTATATGTTGGTCGAGTCCGAAAACCTTCCAGATCCTTTGATCTAACAGTCTGTAAAGGACTCGAAACATAAACAGCCCTTTTCAGGGCTACCATACCCATCATTTTGGTTTCAATACTTATACCACGTGCACATAATACGACAATAATAAAAAAATTGCACAAACATATGACTCATCATTGGTTCTCAGTAATGCTTATGGGTATCATAATAATACACCACGTGTACATAATAGGTACAAGAATAATAAAACGATTGCACAAACATATTATGACTCTTCATGGGGTCTCAGCAACGCTCAGTTACCTGTTGGGTACGCAAACGAATAACTGCTATAAGGGGGGGGGGGCATAGAATTAAGTCTTACTTAGGTACAAGACTCATATATACCAAATGCGTACCACTAAAATCATTATAATGTACAATTTCGTGATGTTCTTCACTTAGATTAAAAAATAGGTATTTGTATATTTTTCGCTTTTTTGCCCAAAAATGTCAAAAATATTGATCTAAAAAATATTGTTTGTGAATTTATTACCACGATATTAAATAATTTTAAGTCAAAGTGCCATTTTTAGTGAAAAACAGCAATTTTTTTTTTGAATTTTCAAAATACCCGCAAACCCGCGGCCGCGCGGATATCGCTGCGGTCTATTTTTTTTCCGAGGCTTAAGCATCCAGTCTAACATGACACCAAGTGTCGATCCTGCCTTCGGCCTAGTTTTTGAGAAAAAAAATAAAAACTGTTTTTCCCCATACAAAAAAATAAAGATATTTTTTTTTCTCAAAAACTACACATTTTTGGACTTTTTACACAAGGGTAAATGTTGTTAGAAATATCATTTCCTAGCCAATAGTATTTTTTTTAGATCGATTTTTTGACTTTGAGCCCTATGTCCCTTGTTTTTTAGTTTCGGTCTATAGTGCGGCGCGTGCCTTCTAGCTTCAAACCACTAAACTTCACTTTGATTCAGTCTGTTGAGAGCAGCGCACTATGTCTTGTGAGTCGAATTGCCACCTCCAGCCATGGAGCAATGCCACTGGAGAAGAAGGTTTAAGGTGGTTTTGGTGCGGAGGGTGTTGGATGAAGGATAACACTTGATGCACGACCAACTATATATTTATTTCGTGTTCACAATATTTATTTAGTACAGACAATTAGCACGGATGACTGCTGTATAATTACTTAAAATTAATATAACAGAGCGAAAGAGAAATTGTGTGTGCGTGAGCTAGCTAAGATGGCGGCTAGCGTCCTAGAGCTTTTTTTGTCGCTGCCAGCGGAGGGCGACCCCTCGGTCGTCCTGCGCTGGCGTCGAGCACGAGCGCGGTTTTTGCTCGGCGCCGCGAGGTTTTGAGCCTGCCGCGCCGCTACACCACCCCCCCACGGAGAGAGGTAGTTACAAATCAAACGGCGTGTTAAACCGTACGTGACGTCCCGACCGGGTTTTGTATGGAGGTGGAACGAGCGACGGTGACTGAGGGTCTGGTGCCGGAGCAGTAGCAGGTGCGGCAGCATTAGCAGGAGCAGTAGCAGGTGCAGCAGCACTAGCAGGAGCGGCAGGTGGAACAGGAACCGAGGTAAGTGAAGGTTGGGCCGCGGTATGACTTTGCCGAGATGCAAGGGTGTCGTCATCAGTGAAGGCAGGCTTCACGCGGTCCAGGCTTACTTCGACGTTGCGATTGCCGATAGCAATGGTGATGGTCTTATCCCTGCGTGCTAAAACCCTGAAAGGACCCAGGTAAGGAGGTTTTAAAGAAGGTCTTACTGTGTCGTCACGAAGAAACACGTGTGACGCTGTGTTGAGATCTTTAGCAACAAAAATAGGTTGTCGTCCATGTCTTGACGTCGGAACAGGGCGAAGCTGGGCCATGTATTGCCGCAGTTGAGAAACTAGGCTGGAAGCGTCTTCAATCTCGTTGTCAGATGAAGACTGGGCTATGAGTTCACCCGGTAAGCAGAGAGGTTCGCCGAAAACTATTTCAGCAGGCGAACACTGAAGTTCCTCTTTCACCGCTGCTCGCATACCTAAAAGAACTACAGGTAAAACTTTGTGCCAGGAGTCTTGATGACACATCAAGGCGGCTTTAAGTTGACGGTGCATTCGCTCAACTAAACCGTTCGCACACGGGTGATAACTCGTGGTACGAACGCGTTTAATAGAGCAGAGTCGAAGCAGGCTCTGGAAGAGAGCGGACTCGAACTGTCGGCCTTGGTCCGTAGTGACTAGAGTTGGAACTCCGAAACGAGAGATCCACTCCCTGTGGAAAGTTTCCGCAACTTCGTCTGCTGTCATACCCACCATAGGCCAGGCTTCGGGCCATCTAGAGAAGCGATCGACAGCTGTAAGGCAGTATTGGAAGCCTTTGCTGTGAGGCAGAGGTCCGATGATGTCGATATGGACATGCCGGAATCGCTTGGTAGGACTAGCGAAAGTACCCAGAGGTGAGTGAGTATGTCGACTGACTTTGCTGCGCTGGCAAGCGAGACAATTGCGCGCCCATAATCGGCAGTCTCGGTTCATGTTAGGCCAGACGAAACGTTGAGCTACCAAACGTGCAGAAGCCTGCGCGCCAGGGTGGCTCAAGTTGTGCAGCTTGTCAAAGTAAGCGCGACGAAAACTTGGAGTAAGGTAAGGACGAGTTTTGCCGGTGGAGGTATCACAGTAGATGAAAACATCAGTGCCAGGTATGTTGACCTTTTCTAATTTCAGCGACGAGTCTGTGATGACCTTGCGAAGCTCTTCATCAGTCTCCTGTTCTTTGGAGAGTGAGGCGTAATCATCCTCGAGACGAATGGCTTCAACACGCGACAAAGTGTCAGCAACGACGTTGTCAGAACCACTGATATGTTGGACGTCGGTAGTGAATTGGCTGATGAAAGAAAGTTGGTTAAGCTGAACTGGAGGCAGCTTCTCGCGTCTCTGTTTGAAGGCGTAGATGAGCGGTTTATGGTCGGTGTAGATCGTCACGTGTTCTACTTCAAGTATGTGACGGAAGTGCTGAACTGCTTCGTACACCGCCAGTAGCTCGCGATAGTAGGCTGGCCATCCAGATTGCTTGTCCTTAAGCTTTTTACTGAAAAATGCCAGAGGTTGCCAATCATTTTGAACGCGCTGTTGAAGACAAGCTCCAACATGCGTGGAAGACGCGTCGGTGAAAAGACCGAGTGAAGCTCCAGCAATAGGATGAGCTAGCATAGTTGCTTTCGCCAGATGAGTTTTGCAATCCTGAAACGCCTGTTCAGAAGTAGGTGTCCAGGGGACAGGTTTCTTACCTTTGGACTGAGTTGAGGTTAGGAGGTCAATGAGAGGTGCTTGAAGAGCGGCAGCATTAGGCAGAAAACGACGATAAAAATTTACCATGCCCAAGAACCTCCTAAGACCTTCAATAGTCTTGGGGAGAGGGAAACTCTGAAGAGCTTCGATTCTCTCTGGAGGTGGACGCATGCCATCCTTGGAAATTTGATAACCTAAAAAGGTAACCTCTGAAACGCCAAGAATACATTTGGAGCTATTAACCACAACACCATAGTCTTGCAGGCGGTTGAAAAGGATGCGCAAATGTTCCCGGTGGTGAGCCTCGTCGGGTGAATATACGAGGATATCATCCACATATGGAAAACAGAAATCAAGACCCCGTGTGACCTCATCGATGAAGCGCTGAAAGGTTTGTCCTGCATTGCGCAACCCGAAGGTCATGAAGGGAAACTCGAAGAGGCCAAACGGGGTAATGATGGCTGTCTTCGGGACGTCCTCTTCAGACACGGGAATCTGGTTATAAGCTTTAACTAAATCAATAGTACTGAAGATGCTAGACCCGGCGATGTTGTGACCAACGTCTCCAATGTGGCGAACCGGGTAGCGGTCAGGAATAGTCCGTGAATTTAAGGCGCGGTAATCACCGCACGGGCGCCATGTGGAGTCCTTTTTGGCAGCGAGATGCAAAGGAGAGGACCAGGGACTCTTAGAAGGTCTCGCTGTGCCAGCTTTAACCATGTCTTCGAATTCCTTCTTGGCAGCGAGTAGTTTCAGAGGCGCAAGTCTACGCGGACGACTCGAGATGGGAGGGCCGTCCGTGGTTAAGATGTGATGGACTGTGGAATGCTTCACAGCTGTAGCTGACAGTCCAGGTGGTCTGGTAATAGACGGGAATTCAGCGAGAACCTTGCCAAACTGCGAGTTCACCTCGTCGATGGCAAGAGTTTTTACGCTGGTTTGGGCTATGCTAGCGACACGCGCAGGAGCTGACAGCTTGGTGTTGCCATCCACGAGGCGCTGGTTGCGGCAGTCAGGTAGGAGGCCATAGTGTGCGAGAAAGTCCGCACCTAGTATGGGCGTGGAAACATCTGCAATGACAAAATTCCAAGTAAATTCCCTCCTAAGACCAAGATTCAACCGAAGAGTCGCGAAGCCGTATGTCTTGATGGTGCTCCCGTTTGCGGCGCGAACGTCGAAGTTCGTTGCTGTGAGCCTCTGCTTCACAAGACGTCGCGGGAAGCAACAAATGTCTGAGCCCGTGTCAATTAGAAATCGAAGACCAGACTTGGGCTCTGTGATGAAAAGACGGCGGCTAGCATAGGAGCAGTCAGTTTCCGCCACTATTGACTGCTCTGCTGGTTTCCCTGATTTGAAGAACTTGCAGATTTCCAGTTACACGGGCTCAGGCACTTGTTGGCCTTCTGACCAAATTTTCGATGGTACCAGCAACGGTTCCCGGATCTGGAAGCAGATCTGGATCTGGGTCTGCGGTCCCGTGAAGGTCTGCGGTCGCTGAGGGCGTCGACTTTCTTGGTGAGGTCCTCGACGCATTTGGCTAATTTAGCTAAGTCGACTGAGGAGTGCTGGGCAGCGTGTACAGCTGCAGGCTGAAAAGGAGAAGAGGGTGAGTCAACAATAGTGTCAGCAATTTCGGCTACCTTTTCTAAGCCTAAATCTTTCTGGGCAATCAGAATCCTTTGAACCTCACTAGGAAGCCGGCGCATCCACAGCTCGCGGATTATGCCTTCGTCACTCACGTTGGGACCTGCAAGGCTACGTAGATGCCGCAGAAAAGCTGATGGTTTTCTATCTCCTAGCTGTTCTTCACTAAGGAGTTGCCGGACCTTTTGCTCCTTGGACGAGGAAAGTCTACGAATAAGCTCAGACTTTAGAGTTTCATATTTGTTCGTGGCGGGAGGGTTGGAAATAATATCCTCCACCTCATCGACCGTTCTGGAGTCTAGCATGGATAGGACATAACCATATTTAGTATCATCCTGTGTGATGCGACCAGTAGAGAATTGAGTTTCAGCTTGGGCGAACCAACACTTGGGCTTATCAGTCCAAAAGGAAGGAAGTTTGACCTTGACCTCGTTCACTGAAACCCTAGCAGCTGCCAGTTGCTGCTGCAACTGCTCAATAATTGCTTTCAATTCCGCCTCCATATTGCCGGATGTCAAAAGCAAACAAAAAAGTTAAAATGTTAAAACGTTAGTAGGTTAAAACTGGTTAAAACCGATATTCCCGGAAATTATGCGTCGCAAGCTCAAAACCGTCACACAGTATTAAAATGTTAGCTCAAAAACCGTCACACAGTATTAAAATGTTAGATTAGTTGTCAAATGTTACAAAAAAAAATGAAATGTTAGATGTTACAAAAAAATTTTGCCAAACACAAAGTTACAATTTTAAATCAAATGACATAAGCACACACACATGTCAAAGAATTAAAACAAAATGTAGAAAATGTTTGCAAACACACCTAGCCAACAAAGCAATAAAAAATAAGTTTTAGATTTTTAAGCCGTCCGTCACAATTTTTGTTAGTTTAAATTTTAAAAGAACTAATTGTTTAACACCCTGTATTAGTTTAGTTAGTTTTATAAGTAAAAGCCTAACAGCAATACTTGCAACACATCGAGTAACACTTTGAAATAACCATAGGATGGGGCTCCACAGTCTCGATTGACACTTCACTGATGATGAGTTTCTATGCAGCACAACAATGTCCGTAGCCCGTAGAGGTACAGTAAACTTATCAGCTGTTTCCCAAGGCTGTCTCCGACGCATGTAGCGCTCGAATCGGGGCGCGTTGACTCGGCTCCAGTACTGCAGATGTTCTAGAACTCGGCACGTTTATGTCTAGCTAGGTGGTGCGTTTTTCTAGGCCAGTAACAAGCACTGTTCACTGAAGTCTATAGGTCCTGAGCTCCGTTGGCAGCAACCGCTGTCCGCGCTGTCTGAAGTCTTTCACGTCAGTCACCAATTTAAGGTGGTTTTGGTGCGGAGGGTGTTGGATGAAGGATAACACTTGATGCACGACCAACTATATATTTATTTCGTGTTCACAATATTTATTTAGTACAGACAATTAGCACGGATGACTGCTGTATAATTACTTAAAATTAATATAACAGAGCGAAAGAGAAATTGTGTGTGCGTGAGCTAGCTAAGATGGCGGCTAGCGTCCTAGAGCTTTTTTTGTCGCTGCCAGCGGAGGGCGACCCCTCGGTCGTCCTGCGCTGGCGTCGAGCACGAGCGCGGTTTTTGCTCGGCGCCGCGAGGTTTTGAGCCTGCCGCGCCGCTACAAAGGCATGGCTGTTGCATCAGCCGTTTTTGTCTTATTTTGTGAATATCGTATACTTAATAAAATTAACAAAAAGAAGAAGAAGAAGAGGCGTTGGTGGATGTCAACGTTCAATAAGAGCCAGTCAAGGTCATCATTGTTTGTATTTTAGGATAATTACCTACATAGGTAGGTAATTTTTAAGAATCCTATCGATATACACACGCCGCGCCGCGCGCGCCCGCGCCTACACGCGCGAGTCCGCGCCGCGCCTTTGAAGTTACCGACTTTTAGCGGATAGCCCGCGCCGCGCCGCACCTGCCCGCGCCGCGCCGCGCCTAGCTCTTCACACTGCGCGCGGCGCGTGCGGGCGCGGCGCGGCGCGGGCTACCACGCGCAGTGAGAAGGCGGCTTTAGAATATTATCCACATGTTTTTTTTTTTGCTTTTACTAACTTTTACTATATTTTAAAGCATTAGCAGGAAAAAAGAAAAGGAGATGCATAAAAGATTACATAAAAGCATCAATCATCTGACAATTCTTTGGATTTTTAAACTATTTTTAAAAGTGTTTCATGTTTTTGCACGTAAGCGCTAATGTCCAGTTGATGTCTTTTTGACATTGACAGTCACTGTCATTTCGTCGTGCTTTTTCGCGAGTGCTTCACGCAGGCTTCTTTTTCTGTAGTTTTTAGGTTGTTTTCTCCGGTAAATTATGTAAAAGTTCTTATTATGATCCAGAAATGCTTATAACTTTGGCTTAAATGAGCATTGGTCTTGTTCGAAGACTGTGTAGTTTTTTTGTAGTTCATTCGAGGTAATAAAGACGTTCGGAGTAAGTCATACTTAACTTTTGTTTTTATCTGTCATGTTACGATTTCTTGCAATTTTTAGATTAAAAAGCGTTGATGTGAAGATGAATGTCTTTACCCAGAAGAGGAACCCTATAACCGGGTCTACTGAGTGGGATGTACAGCATGAAGACTACGATTTTCATCAGGAAATCGCCCGGTCGGCATTTGCTGACATGCTTCATGATACTGAGCGAAACAAGAAATATCACAGGGCTTTGCAGCTTGCCATCGATAAAGTACATGACGCTGGGAAACTAGCTAATGTTTTGGATATTGGTAAGTAATCATTTACTTATTATTACAATGTATATTATAAAAAAATATAATTACCTATATGCTTTTAAGGTAGAAGAAGTTGGTATTTTAAAATTAGGCTTCTTTTGGGAATAATCATACCTTATAAGTATGTCCTTTAACAATTGCTTTTTAAAATGTTTAATTAGAAACTTAGAGTGGTTAAAGCCTCGTTAAAAATTAGATTAAAAAAAAATGTTTAATTTTCTAATCATTACCTATCATATTGTCTTACTCTCCTCTTAGGCTTTCATCATTCCCCACCTTAAATAAACATACCACATTTTAATAAAAAAATAAAATAATTCCAGGGACAGGTACAGGCTTACTGTCAATCATGGCAGCAAAATCAGGAGCAGATTCAATAGTAGCATGTGAAGCATTTAAACCTATGGCAGAATGCTGTCTTAAAATACTCAGACAGAACGGTGTTGCCGATAAAATAACCGTCATACCAAAACGGTCAACTGAACTGACTGTGGGTGAAAATGGGGACATGAAACAAAAGGCTAACATTTTGGTGACCGAAGTATTTGACACTGAGTTGATTGGGGAAGGTAATTATTAAGTTTTTTTTTAGTGTTGATAAAGGGCAAGAAGTATGATTGGATCATAGCAAGTGAAGGAAAGTGGTCTCTGCCTATCCCTTTGGGAAAGAGGCATGACAGATATGTATTTATGTATATATAATTTTCTCATGACCAAATATCTACTCAAAACCTATTAATTTCAATATTTAGTTTGGAATCTTGGAACTTTAGAATTTCAATAAATTTGACTTCATATAGTAACCCAATGACATCTTTGTTAATTATTTAACCTATTATATATCTGCTTAGTAAACTTGATAAATTAAAACCTGTACAAACTTTATGCCATTTTTTTTTTTTCCAAAATTTTTCTTTTTATTTTTTCCAATTGGTTACCTGCTATCAAAACATGTGACATATTTTATAAATATAATATTTAGACACCTTTATCTTATTTATCATTATTCTTTTCCCTCTTTCAGGAGCCCTTTCCACCTTCACCCACGCTCACAAGCATCTTCTAGAAGAAGGCTGTATAGTGATACCGGATTCAGCTGTAATCTACGCTCAAGTTATAGACTGCCCTACAATGCAGAAATGGAATAAACTGCAAGATTTTGTTGATGCCACTCTTAAATTGAGACTTGAAACTCCAAGAAAGGTAAATTGGTCTTTTTAAAGAGGATATACTCAAATGTTTTTACTAAAAATATGAATGTGCAGCACTCTTTTAACTGTTTTTTTTAAGGCTATTACTGTTTTTTTGCTGCAGAAAGATACTCAAATGTTTTTACTAAAAATATGAATGTGCAGCACTCTTTTAACTGTTTTTTTAAGGCTATTACTGTTTTCTCTTACTTTGCAAGAGAAAAAATAAGAAAATAATAGCAACTGAGACAAGGAAATGGAAAAGTTTATGTCTTAAAATCTAAGAAAATAACAAACAAAAATGCAAAATAAGATATACTTATCCAATTTATGTCACTGTCATATATTTCAAAATTACTTAAAAAAAAAAAAAAACCGTTTTCTTTTCTCACATTAAATATTTGGAATATTTTCTAAAAAAAATTTTTACAATTCTTTTTAATATTCCAGATAAAACAATGTGCAGGCTCAGCAGCAGTCCATGACCTGCAACTATCCCAATTACACCGCAGTACATTCACGGAGTTAACCGACCAAATAGCAGTATTCCACTACGACTGGTCTGGTCGCACTCCTTTGCAAATGAACCGGATTGTCAAACAGAAGTTTAATGCGACACGCAGTGGGAATGCTCAAATGGTTTTCATGTGGTGGGATTTAAATATGGATACGGAAGGTATGAGTTTTTATGACTGTTTAATCACTGATTAGGGTATGAGATAATTTTATTTAATCTTTGCAACAAAGTTTGTTAACAGCTTGTCTTTATGTACTCCTAATTGTTGATCATTATTCTTGTCAGAATCTATTGCTTTTACTCAATAATGTGGTTACTAATTCAGTTCGTACTACATTTTATGTTTAGAATTGCTTAATTTTGAAATATTGTAGTAATGGGTAAAAGGCAAAGTCAAAGTCAATATAGTTTTATTCCATCATTTTAATGCGTATCTCTTTTAATTAATATTACAATAATCTTTAAACTTACACTCAAAAAGTTTATAAACTCTTACTTTAAACTTTTAAGTTCAACAGTCTGTGTTAACTTGTCAAAACAAAAATCGTCATTGTCTAATTTCCAGGAAAAATAATACTAAGTTGCGCCCCGTGGTGGTCTCATCCTGCAGCCAGGATATCCGTAGAGCATCCTGAAGACACAATACCTTGGCGAGACCATTGGATGCAAGCAATATACTACTTACCACAACCATTACCTGTCAAAATGGCCACAGAGTATACTCTAGTTTGCTGCCAAGATGAATATTCTCTATGGTTCTACATAGAGGACTCAGAAACTATTCCACAAAATTACCACAGACCTATCTGCGAATGTGGGGTTCATATGGCTTTATCCAGAACTCACGTCGCCTGCCTAAACAATGAAGAAAGAACCAAATTATATCTAACCGAAATTAAGAAGCAAATGAAAGAAATACCGGATCCAGTTATACTGGATTTGAATGGCGGTAGTCTTTTGGGTTTGGCCTCTGCTAAATTGGGTGCTAAAACGGTTTACATTATGGAGTCTATGAATTTGAATATTGGAATCTTACAAGAATATATTAAAGAGAATAAGTTATCGAATGTAGAAATTATATCAGATATAAATGATGATTTGTTGAGAGATGTGAGAATGATAGTTTGCGATCCTAATTTCAGTAGTGCAATACTTCCTTGGGAGAATTTAAAAATGGCTCATATTGTGTTCAAAATGAGGGAGAAATTGAGACACGATGTAGTAATGGTACCAGATAAATGTGAAATCTACGCTATGCCTGTAGAGTTTTTAGATTTGCACAAAATTAGGATTCCTTTAGGGAAGTGCGAAGGGATTGATATGAGGGCGTTTGATGAACTTGTTGAGGTATGTATTACTTTTGTACAGTCAGCATCATAAGTCGATTAACACATTCAGATTTTTAAAAGTAAGATACATCATTATAAGACATAAAACCTTACTTATTTTCCTTATTTTGAACCTTATTCGACGTTCATTTAACTCTGGAGTATTTTTGCCAAGCGGTTTTCGTCTAAAATGATGTTTTTTACACTTTTGAAAAGCTGAATGTGTTCATTGACTTATGATGCTGACCGTACACTCTTCTTGGATAACACCCAACCTAACATAATTTTCTTTCTTGATTGATTGATCCTAAATGGATTTATTCGAATGCATGTTTTTACGATTTTCTAAAATGTACAAATGCATTGAATTGTAGTAATTACTTGAGAAAAGCTGAAAAGCGTAAAAAGGTAGCATACATAAGAGACTAAAATCTAAATTTAGACTATTTTAGTCGCATTCGGCCGCAATCGGCTGCATTGGTAAGACGTATTACGGCCTAATTCCGGCTAATGTCTCTCGAATGAGAGTTGGTGTGTGTCCACATAGTAGGGACTTATAGGGATGTGTGCCAAGCGACCTTTAAAAGGGACTTTAAGGAGGTGGCTTGCCTAACACTTTTGCCGTGTGTACGGTCTTTTTAAATTGGCCGCATTATACTGTAATGATGACATTTCAAACATTTGTCATCGATACAGTATAATGTGGCCAATCTAAAAAGTCGTTCAGGGAGTCACCTATCTACACTAACAGACAATACCTTTAAAATTCATAATTCGATCTTTTCCCAGAGTTCCCGCTCTATAAGCGACGACGAGGTAGAAGCCCAGCCTCTATGGGAGTACCCGTGCTTCAGTCGAGGTGCGCCGAGGAAGATACTCGAAGTAGATATGCTGTATTTGAAGAGTACTTACGCTGCTAATGAAACTTATAAGTTTGGGTAAGCCTTTCTCTCATTACGACACGCACAGGCGATTCAAGTCCCGAAGACTAGTGACTGCGAAGTATCACACATACATTGTACCGGTATCGTAAATGTATTTATTTATTTAACAGTTTATTGTAAGATGATAGTACATAGAGACATAAAAAAAGAGAAGTTATATAAAAGGTACAGCATATATGTGAGATAACTCACGGTGACTAGTATTCGAGACTTGCAAGATACTTGAATCGCCTGTGCGTAAGTAGTTAGTTTTATTTAGTAGTTAGTTGTTTAGCCTATGGGTGGGGTACGTGCCTATGCATTTGAGGATGTTTGTTACTTTCACGCAAAAACGCTAGGTGTATTTATTTTTTAATTCAAGAAAATTAAACTCGAGAAATTGCAATAAATAAAGTACCTAGAGTACCTATTACTTACCTACCTAGTATCTAGATACCTATAATAGATGATTAGAAATAAAAAAGAAAAAGTTCTAATCATAAGTTTTTACATCATCTACCAGGAACTCAGAAACGAGTGGAGATCAAATAGTAAACGGATTCGCCGTGTGGGCGGAATGGAGTATCGGCAGTAAGATACATACGACCGGGCCTTTAGAAGCACCTTCGGTGGGGTGTCGGGTCAAATGGGACCCTCACACTAGGCAGGGGGTCAAGATATTGGTAAGTGGCGTTGTAGAATCGATTTTGGGGTTCTTTGGTGTTGATTTGGAAGGATTTTAAAGGATATATAGCATAGAAGTAGGTATTTAAAAACATACTGAAACTATGTATGCAACATTCGCAATGCATTATGACATCTACTCCACAGAAATATGATTAGAAGCATACTTATCACACGCAACGTGGGACAGCATTGCGTAGCTTTAGAGACCTGCCTGGCTAAGATTATTTATGGTTAACTTCATGGTTAACTTTTGACTACCACGGTGGGTCAAATCTGTCAAATCTGCTACGTCAAAGTGATAAAATGGAAAGAATACCCGTTATCTTAGCCAAGCTAGGATCACAAAGGACGGTGCAACACTCTGGTACACCCCTTCAATAGCAATGTGTGATACGTCGTTTGATAGCTCTTAGTAACATCCATCAAGTCTTGCAAGTCAGTTCCAAGTCTTGCATCGTCCTTTGATTCACCTACCAACTTATTCAAATTTTACATACCTACCTACTACTAATCTTTTTTGAATTCAGTCATAAACGGATTTTTAATTTAATGTCGCTTTAAGCAAATTCCACTCAAAATAAGAGTTGTCATTAATTTTTTTACAGAAATCAACATACGTGTTGAAGAGTACAGACAAATGGAATGTACAAGCAGCGTGCGATTTACAAACAGGACAGTTTGATCTTTGCTTAGATCTGGTCGGGAATAACCATAAAGTAAAGACGACGTCGACTATACCTAGATATGGCGGGTCATACTCAAAATAAATCAACCACTGTTTGGCTTAAAGATCGAGCTACCTACCAAGCCATTAAAAAAAGAACCACTGTTGCAACAAGTGTTGCCAATAAATACATTATTTGGTTTTCGTTGTCTTCTTTTGAAGAGAAATGCAATTTTACAAAAGAATTAAAGGTATTGTTTACTGTTATTTTACAATCATATATCCGAAATAAACAATAAATTATGTTGATACAAAACTACTTTTTATTACAGTACCACAAATCTAGCAAATATTTAGTTTTTACGCGAATGTTTCGCTTTCCGATCTTTATTTGAAACCTTTAAATATTTGATAAACTACACCAATCTTCTACTTATGATATCCTCTCTCTTGACGAAAGACCGCAGAATTTCTAGTTCTTGTGTGACGGAAACACGTAACATCATATTATAGTCTTTTTTATGTCATAAATCGACAAAGTACCTAATTCTTACAAAATGTTCTTTTAAGTTAAAAAGCTGACGTACTATCTACTTACTTACATCAAAGAAATCTAAAAGCAATAAGAATCTTCAATGAAATGGTAAAAAGGCAATAAATAGTTGCTGACGATCGGAGTGACGATTGAATAAGCGGCTCCCACGCTTCTTTACTTCGAATTGTAATTTGCGGACGCTCTGAACACTTGAGTAGCTGCCTCCGATTCTAATCATTTAGGCTAGCTTGCTTGGTGGGTAAGTATTCGCGCATACTGCGGCAGTACGAATTTGTAATGGTAAGTTCTCCCCAAGAAGAAAGTTAACGTAAAGAAATCAAGAAAAAAAAAAAGGCGTATCTAGAAATCAAAGCCCAGTGCTTTGATTTCTATGGATAGGGGTTTCAGTGGATAGGCATGGCGGATGCTCCACCAAAAAGAGTCGGACTCTTAAATAAAATGATGATGATGAAGTTCCCCCTTTTGACCTCTAAACGGGTAAACAACTCTTGCATAAGTAGCTACTAAGTCAACCAGCCATAGTTGGCTTAAGGATCAGGGTAAAGACAGATTTATATTTAGTCAGGTATTGAAGCAAGTTGGCTGTTAACTACTTAGTGCTAAATAAAAACATCTTGGAAGGAAAAGTAGAAGGAAGACGAAAGAGAGGGAAACCACGACGGACTTACAAAGACCAAATAAAAGAGGGAATAGAAGTTGAGTCGTATCAGGTGCTCAAACGGACGGCAGATAATAGAGAAGAGTGAAGTAGACTCCACCGACAAGAGCGACGCTCTTAAATTTATGATGATGATAAGAAAACTGGTGTAAATTCGTAAGTGGTGGTCTTTTTGTAAGCTTGGTAATACTGACTTCAACTTCACATACCTACTAACTCTTATGAAAATATGCCCAAACATACGTTGGCTACGAGCAAACCTACGAGGGCTTTTGTAGAGCAAACTTCAAATCCTAGCGAAAATTATCAGAATTGAAGTAGACTATCAATAGTTCTACAATAGTTACTGTAAATCTATTAGTAATTAGAATTGCTCCCCTGTCCCTCATTGAGAGATACTATACGTATGTATGGGAATAAATCAGCTTGTTTCCGGAGTGCCTTCGTGGAAGCCACTGGCGATTTATTTAGCGTTGCTCGCTACTGGTTCGAAGAAAAGTGGTGAGTGGGTTTTAATTTATTCGAAGGGTAGGTAGTAATGTTCGAAAGATTACGTCATGTTCTATCAAAACGACACGTCAATATTGACGTTCGTGTAGATTGGACAGTATGGACAGTAAATCATTTTAAAGGAAATGTATTTTGATAATTCGATCCTAAGTGGTACCTAATACCTACTAGTGTTTTCTAATCTGTGCTAATACGCATTGACATACGAAGTGCATACGAACGAGAAATACGGATAGGTACAGATACTATAACTATCTAAGTAGGTAGGTACGCAGTTAGATACCTACGGCACTGACCACAAGATGTTTTAGGATTGAAAATCTTTAAGGACATTATCTATACCTACACAAATATTGAAAGTTATTTGCCCATAAACCTAATGATTTTTAAACAAAGACTGTTTCTGGCTAGGTACCATTCTATAGATACTTACCTATTCAAAAATAATTTTATTAAAATTGATATTCTCTACACAGCTTCACGCTGCGTTTCTATTTAGCAAAATGAGCTAAAACTGAGTTAGTCATGGATAATTTACGAGCTATAATTCCTTCATTGGTTAGCACTTTTCTCTTGAACATTTCGCAGCCCTTACCTACCGCATGCAGTACTAAAAACTTAATGACAAGTTTGAAATTCTCGACGTACTTTAGCTTGCTTTTTGTGTCTCGCTTCACGCAATCTCATTACATATGCGCTCGCAGCTAGGTAGCTCCTGATTAATTATTTATCGGCTATTAGAAAATCAGAGGCTTATCTCGTCATCTGTGTTTGATTCTATCTTGGTACTTATACAATCCAACTGTTTCTTGTTAGGTCCTTCTCTGGGGAAAATGGCTACCTTGCAAATTTAGCATTAGTTAAAAAAGTTGACAAACCTATTTTGTGATTTACCTATCCTACGAAATAAGGATTAAGAAAATAAGTTAGTACCTATCTATAATTCATTTTCGCGGTAGGTACCTCTTGTGTAGTTAAAATTGAATTTAAGTAGGTATTAAGTAAGTATTATGTATGTTATATTTGTTGCTACGTGAGTTTATTTAGATTAAATTGGTATAGTTATTTAACTTAAATGACCTTTCACTTGCCTTTAATTCAACTACCTGCACTACAAAACCTAAAAACAAAGTTTTTTAAACTTTTAACAGTCTTGAACTACTAACTTTACTGAACTCAAAAACTTTTATGAAACTCTGTCAAAACAAACAAAAAAAAAAACAGTCAGTTTGATTGTACAAAAGACGTTGGTAGTCTACCTTCAACTGTAAACCCCTGGTTCTCTAAGAACACTTGTCTTATAGACCTTGAAACCTTGTCTTATAGACTTATGCTAACTAGCATCACAACAATTTATGAGACGAGTGTCCATACAAAACAATCAATTCCCAATAAGGCAACTACAATCTGAAATCTGTCTTAATCTAGAATACCTTTCATAAATCCCTGTAATAGCCTGCAAGCCTTTCTAAGCCCATTTTAGCCTTGATGAAAATAAATGTATGCTTTGTTCCATTAGCGACGTAACATGCATATGGTTGCCGCGCCTTTACAATGCACCTCGCAACTTGAACACGTACATGATGTGTTTGTGGACATGTGTAGATAGCTGTGAGGTGCGGTGTACATAACCCGTGTAAGGCCATGTAAGTAAAGTGATACAGTGAGATAATGTCACGTTTTTGTCAATGTCTTAAAGAAGCGCGTCTATTTTAGATGAGGGCTTCCAAAGGCCTCGTTCACGTACATACTTACATAGACTGTTATTTATTACAGCCTGCCTATTACGTATTAGGTATGTTTGTCATTCCATAATCTATTACGTACACAGATTTTCAATTAGTGCTTACTTTCAGGGCTTGTAAAATTTTAATTGCTAAAGATTAGAAAGGATGGCCTGCGTGTAAGTATACCTATCTAGGTACTTCTAGTCTAAAGGCAGAGCAGTGCGGTAATATGGCTTAAAGTGGGTTTTATGTCTTATATTAATTTATACAAAGAATACAACGCATGTAATGCGTTAATGACATGAAAGAAAATAATTTGTTTAAAAACAAGGCTGACGATCTGTACTCCAAAATCAAAAGAAGACATGATTTTATGGATAACTAAGGGTAAACCCATACCTATTGATTTGCGTCGTGACTTAAATCAAAAAGGAGTTTCCACGCAATCGAATGCAATAGGAAACGCTCTCAAAACAACGCTCGTTTGTCTTCACCCTAACTTATATCCAGTGACTAGTTATTGTTAATTAATATGGCTAGTTTTCTAGCCGGAAGACCCACAAATCTGTGTCTACCTTTACCTATTATTCAACACATCCCTTAGACATTCCTTAGTCGTCTTTAAGACTAAAAGCCAGGCTGTAGCACCATAAATAACAGTCGAGCCTTAATTACTGAGCATAGAATTCCTGCAGTTGCAATTTGTCATGTCTCTTAAAACATTACTCGCAAGAGTCGTTTGGAATCTTCAGAAGTATTGGAACGCGTAATGTTGAAGTTTTAAGTAAACTTTTGCGAGTGTAACTTGGTAAGTTTTTCCGGTATTCCATCTGCGGTGTAAAGATCGTACGGTATACTTACTTTACTTAGTCAGTGTATTGCTTAGATCAAATATAATCTTCAGATACACTCTTGTGATACTCGATCTTTAGACAAATCAAGTTGGCGAGCCCGACTGTTGAACTCAAGACGTTTCATATATCGAGCCACGGTGGAACTACAAATGTGTGGATTTAAAGGTTTTTTTAAAATACTGCCCATCAATATCCCATTTCAGAAATCTAAGGGCTTCTAGAAAATTCTATCCTAATTACGTTTGTTTTCAAGTTTTTGGGTGTTCCCATTACATCCGATCCGATAAAATTGCCATAGAAACAGTTCTCGGATTTAAAGGTACTACTACATCTGGGATCTACAGGTTTTCGAAACCGCTCTTAGCATCTATCTTTATTTTTTACAAAATCTAAGGTTAACTGGTGTTGAGCTTGAATAATGCATTGAGTAGGCACGTTGCGTGCCAATGTGACGACGACGCGGATAGAATATGTTCTCTTGATGGACATTTACTGTGTACACGTATGTATACGCTATACTTAGTTACCTATAGGTATCACAAACAATAATTAACTCGGTACCCCATTTGTATTAAGGTACATATTGATAAGGTATCAAGTTATAATTCACAACACTTTGTTTTCAAATTATTCTATAGGGTGACTTCAAATTAGTGAACGATAGAAAAGGATATGCATGTACTCGTGATAACAAACAACTTTTACTATGGGACCAAGGTCGAAATCATTAAAAAAAATTTGAACTCCCCATACAAAATGCATCAGCTGATAGTATGGGGGAATATTTTTTTTTTAATGAATTTGAACTTGGCCCCATAATAAAAGTTGCATAGGTATCACAAACAATTATTTACTCGGTACCCCATTTGTATTAAGGTACATATTGATAAGGTATCAAGTTATATAATGATTCGCTTTACTTTGTTTTCAAGTTTACCTATAGGTATCACAAACAATAATTAACTCGGTACTCCATTTATATTAAGGTACATATTAATAAGGTATCAAGTTATAATTTACAATACTTTGTTTTCAAGTGATTTTCTATTAAGTATCACCAACAATAGATAACTCGGTACCCCATTTGTATTAAGGTACATATTGATGAGGTATCAAGTTATAATTTACAATACTTTGTTTCTATTTCTAGTGTTCTTTAGGTATTACAAACAATAATTAACTCGGTACTCCATATGTATTAAGGTACATAATGATAAGGTATCAAGTTATGTAATGATCGCTGTAAGTAATTATTGAATGGTAATGTTGACAAGTGGATTATAAAATTTGATGCTAAAATATAAGGTAGGTATTTGTAGGTAAGTTAGCCTTTCCAATTAGTTGCAAATGTGATTGCATAGCAGTAGGTATCTATCTGGTACTTAATCGAATGTTGTATACAGGATGTTTTTACACTTAGGCCGACTTGCGTACCGGAGGGTTAGCTCAATAAACCCGGAGTTAGCTGCTAACACAGGGTTAAATTAAGATAAATCAATACAAATTATTTATTTAACCCTGTGTTAGCAGCTAACTCCGGTTTATTTGGCTGCGCATGTGGGCCTTATAGATCTAATCAAAAGATCGAGTCAACTTTTTCCAAGACACTTGATTCGAAATATGAAATTACTATTTTACTTTTCATAGGTACAAATAATATAGATTGTAGACCGATATTAGCATTTTTTGTCATATTTTCTTGGGGTAAGTTTATCAAAGAGTGTATAAACACTCTGTTTAAAACTAATTTTAGATATTTCTTTCGAGTAAATTTTAAGACGCGACCCCGTTGATGTCTTTTGTGAAAGCCTTATGAAATCTGATCAATATGCTTATTCAATTGATTATTTAAAACACTTTAAGTTATTAATTACTTATAGGTATGTTTGATCGGTTGCACTTCGAATATAATGATACAAATTCCTTAAAAAACTCAATCAATTTCGGTGCATCGTTTATCTATTTACCCGACTGTGCAAATTTTGTATGTATGTATAATTCTTTGGCACGTCCTGCAGCCTAAACGACTTGATGGATTTTGGATTGAGAGGTGTCGTTAGATTCGAATTTATAGTAAGTGTGACGCTGGGTACGTACATCAAAATAAAGAAATGCATTTTTTAAACGCAGTCGCGTTTTTTTAAGTAAAAAGTTAAGTTATTGTTAACAATTTTCGAAGATCAACGTTTTAGATCAGTTGTAAGTCTAAGATCCAGAACACACGCAACTGAAACGAAACATTTCAAACTAGTTGCGTCGTGTGTGGTTTTATAAAAGAGTCTAGCAGAAACTTCGATGTAACTCAAAAGTAACTAGCAGTTTCAGTTGCGTTGCAGTTGCGTTTCACCGTGTGTTGTGGGTCTAACTCGATTAGTACTAAAACTATTTGGTACCAACCTACTACACTAGGCACTATTAACTTTCTAAAGCTACATCAAATAGAACAGAATGTAATCAGCAACAGTTACGACTTCTTGCTTCGTACAATTTCCGTCGCCGCGTAAAAAAGCAATCACACTGATTTCCGATTGTGACCACACATCACTCGGCAATAGTCGGCAATTGCAGGAAATACTTCGGTACTTATGTACTCTAGGGAGAGCTAGAAAGATTGAGGTACTTTGTATACGACTTTCTTTTGAAAAAAAGAAAGTAAAAAAAAAGAAGTTTTTTTTTTATTTTTTGTTTTTTTATTTTATTTTTATCTACATACTTACATACGTAACGCTTCTGTCCTTAGAGGTAGACAGAGATCCTCTTCGCTCCACTTGCTACGATCCAAATACACTTTTTTCGCTTAAGCAGAATTAAGACATGTTTCACCATCGACAGATAAAATTTATCTGACAGATAATTTATACCTGTCACACTGTCTAAAACGTCATTTTTTATGAAATAGACAGGTTTATCTGTCAGTTAAATTTTATCTATAAGCGGTGATACGTGCCCTAAGTAGACGTAAATGTACTCTTTCTTAAAGTCTTTATCAACCTTATAGATGATGCCTTTAACTTTTACCTTATTATTCTGCATATTATTACGTATTGTAAAAAAATCATCGTCAAAGAAGAACCGGCAAACAATACCCAGACCCGACAGTCACGTGACATATCTCAGTTTTTTATTATCATTAATATAGTCATATTACATATTCTTTTTATTCAATTTCAATGGCTAACACCAAAATATTGCCATATGTTTTTGTTCCGGCTCAAAATACAAAATGCCTACTTATGTATGCAGACCCCTTTTCTTAAACATAAAGTACCTTTTAACAACCAATGATGCTAAAAACACGACATTTCCTAAATAACAGTAACACATTTGAACTTTCATACCTCTCGGAATGTGTCCTAGTATTTTAAATACCCGCCAGCGTGTAAATCGGATGGCCTGTCGAATTGTAAACTGATTTATATGGTCGGCATCAATCGATGCCGTCGACTGTTCGTAATCGGTTAGAGAATCGATTTCGTGCTCGATATCGTCGTCTAATATTTGTTTCGGGGGTTTTACTTTTGTATGAAGTCTTTAGATTTGTAAAAAAGGACTGTGCCACTGTGCCGATTAGATATACTTCATGTCGATTATATACTCGTACTTGACAAGTACGGTACCTATGCAATCGGCATGGAAACATCATCATTATTTTTAAAAGCTTTGCTCTTGTCGGTGGAGTCTAAGCCACTCTGCTATGTTTTTGCCGTCCTTTTGAACACCTCATACGACACAAAACCCTACAAATAATGCCGAGAAAATCATAGAAAACTTGGAGTTGCACAAAATTGACATTAAAATAATCATCCTATTAACTGACCACTTTGTTGTTAAATCCGCTTTAAAATAGTAAATTATAGCCGATTTTTCTGCAACTGGGGGTTATAGTCAAGAGCAGTTTGGTATGCAGAAAAGAGGCGTAAATACCCAATTTCTACAGGGATGATAATTAATTATGATGAATTCGAATTATTCTATTCCAGTTAGTTATGTACGTAATTTATTCTATTATGCCAACTTCTGCATAAATAACATAAAGAACAAGAAGTGTGCCAAGGCAAATACCCATATGATACATCTATTCAGCAAAGACATACTATAAATCAAAATGCAAATTCAATTTAATACCTAAATGCATTATACGAAGCTTTAACGTACCTATGTATTACAGTACCAGCGGGCACTTAAGACCCCAACTGCTTATTAGAGGCGGCAAAGCGGTAACCAAAGTAACCGTGCCGACAAAGATCGGTAACCATATTACCCAATGATCGGTCGATATCATAGACGGGTGGGCCTTAGTATTTCTAGTGAGAGAAATGCTGGGGTACTTATGTAGTAAGGTATTATACTTATAAAACGGTTGTTTCTAGGGAAACAGGTTCAGGAAGTCAAAGCACTGGCAGAAGATTGACCTAAATGGGGATTGCTCCACCGACAAGAGTCTAATTCTTAAATGAAAATGAATGACTCATTAAAATCCCCTACGCCCTTTTCTGTGTTTCAAATCGAGCTCCGAAAGCTTCTGAAAACAATACTGCAGAGTTTTGAGGCTGTCGCTTTTGGCCAGACATATCTCAGCGCCACAAATATGTAAGTAAAGTGACAATTTGAAAACAAATATTGTCCTCTTGACGTAGATAAAAAGTTGTCAGCTGGTCAATCATATCACGGTTAGCTTGAAGTCACAGGCAGTATTCCGAGCTGCATAATCTTTTCGGTATCTTAATCATTTGCCTAGTGTTAAGTAACTTATTGTACCTTATCTGAGATACTAAATAAAAGATTTTCTATTCCATACTTTTTCTATTTTAGATAGATTTTCCTAAAAACTGGTATTTACCCATCATGGCGACATTATAGGTCGCAAGTGATGGGCCAGGCTAACCTTTGCCGCCGCCGCTAGCGCATAACCTTATTTATCTCTAATATTATAAATTGAATATCTTGCCCCGAGGTGATGTTTAGCAACAAGTTATGAATTTGTTTGAGAGAGATACCGGTGGGTATAAATTCCATTGTTTGTGCTTTCAATGATCTTCTAATGGAATGAAATGCCGATTGACACTAAGAAATATGCTTATCAAAGGTCGGTAATAAAATGTCTTATCTTGTACAATTAATCAATCATCACCATCATCTTCAGCTCGTAAGCTTCTTCCTTTTGATTAACTGATACGACATGACTCAAGAAATTTAAACGAATCTCGGTAGAATTTAAATTATTATGGGCAGATAAACCTTTCTAGTTTTTAGTGCACTTTGCGTGCTGGTTTATATTGTACCTAATCAAAAGAATATCTAACTTTTAAATATCGACTCTTAAGTATTCTAAAATTATACGAGACGAGAAATTTCGCATAGGAAAGTATTTACCTATTGTATCAGAATATTTCATTTTATTTCATCTAATTTTAAAATATACGTCTTTCTCACAATAGGTGCAGTAACGGACGTGTTGCGAAACGTTAATATCGCATAATGTTACAAAAGGTCAATTGATGCGATTAATAACGGTATTTAGCCACAAAGAGATAGCGTCGCGATAAAATCGACATAATACTCAATCATAAAGTTATAGATTATTATATTTATCGGAAATT
This sequence comes from Anarsia innoxiella, assembly GCA_947563765.1. Taxonomy (NCBI): domain Eukaryota; kingdom Metazoa; phylum Arthropoda; class Insecta; order Lepidoptera; family Gelechiidae; genus Anarsia; species Anarsia innoxiella. Next base: position 2,867,321 of record OX387404.1, on the reverse strand, counting down.
ATAGGTATTCTATGAATGCCTAAGTAGGTACTTAACTTTAGTAATGTGTTGTGAATAGCGTTTGTCGTTAAGGTGTTAGCCCGTTACTTGCAAGCTCGTAAAGTATAATGCAAGTGCCCATAGACCGGGTCAATGAGTGTCAAAGGGCAAAAGGCTTTATCCAAGTGATATGCATAATCTGCTATAAACAATGTTCGGCTTTAGATTTGGTGTATCACGGATTTATACAGGGTGTAACAAAAAGAGGGTATCAAGCCGAAACACAGCGAAGTCCTCATGAAACTGAACAACTTTCCACAAGCAACATGGATCTTATTGAACGTAAAATACATACGTCAAATATTATAGTTAACCTCTCACATCCCACTGACCCATTATAAACCCAGACACAATAAATTTTCTATCGTTCTTTTTTTTCTGGGATGAGAAAGATTCATTTTATAATTTTTTGGGGCGATAAAAGTGATAAAATTAAAGTCATCTTAACTGAGCTGGTTCTATAAATACTGGGCTTATTTGGCGTGATAGGACCGTTGATTTTTATTGTGAAAATAGAAATCATATTTATTCTACTATCATATTTACGTCACGAGTAAAAAATAAACAACGAAGAAAGAACTAAACGTAACAAATGACGTCTGTTAAAAAAGAAACGTTTAAACGCACGTTTATTTGTCGTTTCAAATAGAATTGAATGCTTTCAACCAATTAGCGAAGTAACAAAACCCATTGCTTTAATGTAATGTGATCGTGATACCAAATACTTAAGCTAATTTCCCAGCTTGTAGTAAAAAACTACTGAATTAATAAACGGTTCGACGCTGGCAACATTATTTACAACATTGTTAGGAAATGTTGCCAACGAAACTATGTAACGAATGTATAAAACGCAAATGTGCAAATTTCGATTAAATTTCGAGTCACTTTAAGCGGTGTTGCCAGTTGAGTAGCAATAAAAGATAACGATTAATGTAAAGTTGTCGTTTGTAATAAACAGTGGCGAACGGTGGGTCGTGAAACAGTGGTGGTATTTGTGAATATTCAGATTAGTTTGAATAAATAACAAAAAATAGGTGCTTAATTTCACAAGATATTAATTCTCACTCACACACAACTTACTTAACACATGATAACTTAACACATGATAGAGAAGAACTTAACTACTTGATCTCTGGTTTTCTTAAGGAAGAACGTTTTCCAAAAAAAATCTATGCTGAATAGTGTTTTAAAGTACTCTAATTCAAAAAAGAATGCGAGATTCGCAAGAGTGCATTTATCTCCGAGAAGAATCTAGCCAGAAACTCTGTTGGGTTGCTCTTTTCAAATTAAGTTTTACAAATTCTTAGGCAAAGTTATTATAGTGATTGAAATTGTCGCCCTGTCTTCAAGGCGTCATTATCTCAAGATTTAAAGTGTCGTATCAATATTTCAACGAGATTAGACTGCGCTATAAATAGGTAGATTGAAAGGTCAGTAGAGATTTATGTAAAACGAGGTATCAAGTGATAACATTAAATTAGATTGATAAAAGGTAACTGCTGTGTAGGTGGGGCTTTGGTGATTGCAGGGTGCTATTACTATGTTTATTATTTCCAGCGATTTCTTACGCATTTGTTGTCATATCTTTGAAAAAACACAAAATATCTACAAAAAATATAGCCTATATGTTATTCTGATGTCCAAGCTAAGTTATTGTAAAATTTCATTAAAATCCGTTCAGTGGTTTTTACGTAATGAAGTAACAAACATCCATCCATCCATCGGCACAAACATTGACATTTATAATATTATTAGGATTAGGATAAATATTACAATGTAACTGGACCTAAACAAGCCTGATGCTATGCTTGTGTCGTTCTTTAAAACTTTTTCATTCTTTGTCGAACATTGGCACGTGATGCTGACTGTATTTGCTTAGACGTTTCTTAAGATTAGAAATGATCGAACTAGGTAGGTATTACAAAAAGTTACCTTAAAATATTCAGTTTGTTTGGAAATGCGGCATTGAAACATGCAAAAGTACGAGAATATTTATAATGTGTTAAAATTATATGGTTAGGTGAGGCTAGACTAACCGTACCTACGTACCTACACAATGGCACAAAGGTACAAGCCCACAAAAGGCCGAGAAAAGTCCCAAAGCGTTTCTATGGCCCATTGTAAATTGAATAGCGTTTAGAATACCCCCTCAATTTAGAGCTATCTAGTTGAAAACCCTACATAATATTATGAGGGCGCTATAAAGTTAATGTGGCGCGTCAACCTGCCAATAATTGGCGAACATTGGCACCAATACCACAAGCCTGGAGTTGTTTACAGCTAACCGTAGTTATAAGTATCTGTCTGTAATTGAGAATTCTGGAATGTTGTGTTGGTTAGCTTGTGGCCACACTTGCGTTTGTGTGGTAACTATCCCGAAGAACGTTATAATACAATAGACTAACGAATCTTAAGCATATGAAATACCTTAAAGTTGCAATAATAATCTACTCTAAACATCGTGATTTTATAATTTCATACTGCCTCCATCAATCAAATAAACTTTACTGTGGTAAACTTTCTTACCGTAAAAATCCCGAACTAGAAATTTAGCGTGATAGCTTAGAGCGCTTGGACGTCTGTTTTTTTCACCGGACAACGGACCGTTGTCCATTACGCGGTAGTAAGGCTTTGATGAACGTGTGTACACGCACCGGACATCCATCCGGCAAAAAATATAGCAGCCGTTTTTTGCCGGATAGATGTCCGGTGCGTGTACAAAGCGTTCTTAAGGGCTAAACAAATGTGTTGGCCACACTTATGCCAATATCGCAATTCAAACTAGTCCGTTTTGTCTGACCAAAGGTTTACAGACAGGTATATTAATAACTATGAATTGTGGCTTTCCACACGATTTAGTAGCTTGAAGGTTGATTGTCCTAATGCTTAGCGTCGAGTTACAACTACAGTTAACAAATATTGGTGTTGATTAAATCGCAAGTTAAGCAGCTAGTAACTGTAATCCGACTAAATACAAATCAATGCCGGAAGTAGGACAATTTAATTACTTATGACGTTCATTGTAAAAGTTGGGTTTCATTAATCAGGCAGGGTAATTTAGAATGAGTGAAACTTTCTTCGAAGTACCTATACATTTTTCGTATGAAATAACTTCGATATCAAATCAACCTAAACTAAACATTAGGTACTATCATTTCCTTAGTTAAGGGGTCCAAGATATCGAACCCGGAAAAAACAAGATAAACCCAACCCAGCCTTAAACCAGCCTAACTAGACCCCCAAAGGAAACTAAACAGACTTTTTGCTTGAGGCTCGTTAAATCACAGCTCTCAATTACCCTTATAAGGCAATTATTGATGAGGCCTAACACTGGACGAAACCATCATTTAACATTCTCTCGCTTTTTCCACAATAACTATAATTTAAAACGGGAATCCAAGTTGGGATGACGGACGCCCATATATTACGGTGGATGGGAGGTGACCACTCGAAATGGTGTGACAAAGTACGCGCTAGATTTATTGCTAATGTCGTCGTAACGTGACTGTTTAGAAGTAAATTGATATCTTAGTGTTTGGGTGGAGAGATGTGGAAAATAGAGTTTTATGGCGTCGTCAGTAAAATAGAAAATAGTTTTGTTAGTGAATTTATTCTAACTGCCGTATTATTTGACTAAAACATGGTTAAAATACCAATACATTCAGGTAATTTATAGGCTAAGAAAACCCTTGAACTAGCCCGTAAATGATTGATTAAGATATCACATAGATGGAAGTCACAGTTGCTATGTGACGTAATACCTCTCAAAAATATGACAATCTGCATTTTATTGCGAAAGAATAGCCACAACATTTTAAAGAAATTCAAACGATTGTCTTTTTTTTAATCCAACAATACCTACTCAAAACAACAAACTCAAACCACACATAAATCATCAACAAAATCTAGTTTAAACTAGTATTTACCAGTGAACTACCTAGCTAATGTAGCACATCGATCATCTGTCGGTCTTAAGGTAATTAGTCAGCCCTAGGCTTGCAATGGTAGGTATGTAGGTACCCTAAGTGCTCGAGACAGCTTCCTTAGAGCTACGATTAAAAACAGATAGCTGGGGGCTACAGTCATTTGTTTTACTGCTTGTCTGTGATTGGTGGAAAATATGAGCCGTTTAAGTTTAGAATTTTAAAAGATTGATGGTTGTGATTATGATTGCTATTCTTTGGTTGGTTGGATAGGTACCTACCAATAATTTGCGTAGTTTGGTAGGTAGCATTCATGAGTTTTGTCGTATGGTTGTATATGCAGTATACAGGATGCTAGAAATGGCATATGTACAATAATCTGACAAAAGAAAGTTCAAACTTCAAAAACATAGAATAACTAACGCATTAAAAACGAAAGTCTAAAGTTCTCATCAAAACAAACTCATAGATAATCCGAACAATTTTCCGAGTAGATTACATAATAAATTCGTAACTTATTTCTTACTTCTACAGTACACACCACGAATTCTTAAAAGCAATTTTCTTATAGTATAAAGACAAACGGCAGATGCTTCCTGAATGTACCGAACGTAAGTATTTTATTGCACACGCATTCTATTGAATAAGTATTGAATATTTTATCCTGTATGTCCGTTTGAATGCACATTCCGCGAGTTGGGAAATTGTTTCGAAGTGCTGTCAACGTGTCATTTCCTTTTTGTTGATGCGAGAATAAAGATTCTATGAGTTTGCTAAGTGTGGGATTTAAAGGTACAAAAACCTGTTATGTACCTGTAGATTCAAGCTAAGTAGGTAATAAAATACAAATACTTTTTGATAATATTTTAGTTTTAGTTGTAAGATAATGGTGCCCACACTGCACCATTAACCACCATTATTTTACCACCACCACCACCACCACCACCACCACCATTATTTTACACCAGCACCATTATTATTATTTTTTCACTTTATAACATCTAACAAAAAATAAAAAAATGTAATATATACCTACATATAAAAATATAATATATACATCTAACATAAAAATCTAACAAAAATGTTTGTAAACATTTTTTAAGAAACTATTAGAGTAAAAAATTATTGTTATAAGATGTTTACAAACATTTTTATGCACTGAAATTTGTTATAAAATGTTCGTAAACATTTTTATAAAATGCAATGTGGGGGCACCAATACTCTCCCGTGTGACTGCCCAATTGTTCAAAAATATTTAAGCAATAAAGAGGAGCACACGAACATACATGTATGTTTATCTACGCTCCTCTTTATTGTTAAAATATTTGTATGTATTTATTTAACAGTTTATTGTAAGATGATAGTACATAGAGACATAAAAAAAGAGAAGTTACACAAAAGGTCCAGCATTTTTCTAAAAGAAATTTCTTCCTGCAGACCCCACAGAGAGAGAAGTGATAGCATGAAGGCAGGATAGTCACTTAACCTACTATAAACAATAAATATACGTATGTTTGTCTAAGCTATGTATGTATGTATGTATCTATGTGTGTACATAGAGAACGTATGAAAGGTACAAATGGAGAGTACAAACAAAAATATTGTTGAGCAGAATGAGTAGGGTAGGGCCGAGTGGTATAATTGGCCGGTTGACGAAGGTTTGACGCCGTGCCTTTTTGCGAGGCAGCTGATTACGCCGCGAGCTTCTCTTTTTGTTCAATTAGCGATGTTTGTTCCACCATTTCAGTAATTATTGCCAGCCTCAAGTTTAATATCGTTATAATGGCCGTTTGACGGCGGCGAGCCGAGTCACTCGCCAGCCAGCTCGTTATTTTACGAATAAATGTTAATTTACAAAAAAATATACTTAATACATTTTTAATTTTAACGTTTTCCTGTATAATTTTTACACTTCTTATTGCCTTTTGAGTTGGCTTGTTTATTTGAATGGCGTACCTTTTATTTTATTAGCGATATTTACGACACACTAGCTTTACACATTTAACTTACTTTTAGTTTAACCTCTCACTTCCCACTGACCCATTATTAATCCAGACACAATGGATTTTCTATTGTTCTTTTTTTTCTGGGATGTGAAAGCGGCTTATGGCTTTCAACGAAAAATTTCAATTTACAAGGAATTCTCATGTATGACAATAGCACAGCAAAATTGTTCATAATTAACAATTTTTGATACCTAGGTTGCATTTTTTTCCAGAGTAGTTAGCATAACAGAAAGTGGGGAGAAATGCCATATTTCATATCATAAGGTATGATAACTCCATATTAATTAAAATGTCAATGATATTTTAAAAAATTTTAACAAGCTCCATGCTAATTGACACAGCATCTAGCGTAAAAAAAGGCCAGCAATCAAAAACAAAAACCTCGCGATTAACAAAGATATCTCTACCAATCTCCATAGAGCAGTCTTATGTTTTTCGTGTCAGGAACGCAGTACGGCGGCTATTGTTTAGTTTCGCACTTAGATCGTTGATAACGCTTTATTAAAGTCCGTTAGCTATGCGCTTGAGCCCACTGGGTAACGTGTTCATTGAAATATTTGCATAGGGCAGGGTTTTTATGGCTTAGCTTCTTGGGTTTGGTCTGGGAATCATTGCTTATCATTATTATCATCATTTCAGCTTATAGCTGCCCATTCTAAGCATAGGCTTCTCGAATGGCTCTCCAACGCGACCAGTTCATTGCCACTTCTCTCTTCTTTGTTGAGTTTTGGCTATAATTAAGTATGGTAGGATATATATAGTTTTATTTAAATGGCGACCATGGTGTATGGGCACGGTATATCGTGTAGAATCAGCATCACGTTTCGTCTTCTTCGATTGCAATTATAGCTCAAAAAGAAGAATCTCCTATAAAATTTCCACCACACTGGTAGAATTACTATCCATGGCAATATTATCTTCCATATGGCAACCCTTTTCGTAGGGCGTGTGTAATGAGCACGGGACATCGCGTAGAAACAGCATCGCTAACCAATCATTTAAAGCTCAAAAAGTAGAATCTTCTCCTTTCTACCACATTAGTAGGATTTCACTGACTGAGCATGGCAACCCTATTCGTAGGGCGTGTGTAATGAGCACGGGACATCGTGTAGAAACAGAATCGCTATCCAATCATTTAAAGCTCAAAAAGTAGAATCTTCTTCTCTCCACCACACTAGTAGGATTTCACTATGCATGGCAATATTTTCTTCAATATGGCAACCCTATTCGTAGGGCGTGTGTAATGAGCACGGGACATCGCGTAGCAACGGCGTTGGAGCTATCCGATCACTCATCTTGCATATTTCCACGCATCGCACAGCCATTGTTCCACCAGCTAATGTCCGAACGTACGACGTTATCTTCAACTTTGACTTTGCATTGTTTAGTCAAAGATTAAATATTAAGCTAGAATTTTTTTAAATTCAACAAAGTGTACCTCATTTCGACAAAACTCTTTTATCTGATCAAAATAACAGCCAGCAGCAAGAAAGCTCATTTAAATATAATATTGTCAAACATTTGATTAAGACGGCACGATATTACTTATCTGGATTTTTAACTTTATGAACTAACGCCAAACCGCGGTTGCGTACAGCATTTAAGTATGATGGAAATATTCTTACGTCACGTCTCTTTCCTATCGCGGTAGGCGGAGACCACTTGCTACGATCCAAACACACTTCTTTCGCTTCATCAACATTCATCAGTCGCCTCAAATATGCACGTCGATATAACGTACCAAACACTATTTATTATTGCTAAATAAATATATAAAACCCTAAACCCTAAACCGACGGGCATGTAATATGAGGCGACTGATGAGTGTGGATGAAGCGAAAGAGGTGTGTTTGGATCGTAGCAAGTGGAAGGAAGTGGTTTCTGCCTACCCCAATGGGAGGAGGCGTGACGTATATGTATGTTTGTAAATACATAAATGACTTAGAAGGTGTGCTATGGTCTCTCTTGCCCAAACATAGAGTAGTGAGAGAGTAATAACAATGAATGATGCACACTCCAGTGCAGTTACAGTTATTGTAAAGTTTTTCTTTTACGATCCCAGCGTATAACTGCGGAAAATGATGCACTTACTTGAAGACGGCACATTGTTTGCTGATGGTGTATTTTTAATTAACATACCTATTTCTTGCAGGGTTTTTTTCTTCATAAATTATTGCTTTTACATTCTTTGTTTCTTTTCTTATACCTTGGTTACGTACGGTCAGCATCATAAGTCGATTAACACATCCAGATTTTCAAAAGTTAAATACACTATTAAATTAATATAGAAAATCGCTTAGCAAAATATACTCCAGAGTTTAATGAACATTCAATAAGGTTCAGAATAAGGAAAATAAGTAAGGTCTAATAATAGTGTATATTACTTTTGAAAATATGAACGTGTTCATCGACTTATGATGCTGACTGTACGTACCTATAGGTTCTTCTTCTTTTTTGTTTCATCTTCAAAAAGGTGGGATATGTAGAATGTTATGGTATCTACACACCAAAGCCGCCGGATTTTTTGACAGCTGCCTTTCGTATAACGTAAAGCCGCCGGCCTAACGCGGCGGCATGCCGGCGGCTTTGGTGTGTAGGTAGGTAGCATAACATAGAAATAGAACATTTGTTACATGTTTTGTTGTAACATAGGTGGGGACACGAATTTGAGGTTACGGCTAGAGTTTCACGTTTGATATGAATTCGTTCCAAATCCGTGGGTTAACCGCTTATGATTCGTATTTTTACCCGACTGCGTCAGAAATAGGGTTATGTTTTTCGAGAGTAGGTACGTATAATTCTTTGGCACGCTCTACCGCCTTAACGGCTTGATGGATTTTAGGTTGAGAGGTTTCGTTAGATTCGTATTACAGTGAGAGTGACACTGGGTACATCAAAATAAAAAAAAGTGGTTTTTAAGCGCATGCGCTTTTTTAAATAAAAATAAGGTTAGGTTATTTTATATCAAGCGTCAAATCGCAAATCACACAACTTTTTGATTATGACTTTTGATATTGCATTACAATTAAATTCACAATCATTTAATATTACAGTCTAAGTCCAGTCTAGTCTAGTCTGTTTCTCTACAGTCTTCCTAAACTAGTCCTACACCAAAGGTTGTCTGGAAGAGATCACTTTTAGTGATAAGGCCGCCTTTGCGCACAATGTTTTAGTTTTAAGTTTTATTTGTATTACTTTGTGTGCAATAAAGTATTTCTATCTATCTATCTATTACCAATCTACTCCATGATAAATCTAAGTTGTACATAAACAAATCTTTGTATAGAAAACATGAGATTCCTAAATCAATTGGCCGAAGGTATGAGCATCGCATGCAAAGTAACATAAATATCCCATAATGAGTGGCAATAAATCTACGACCACCATTTGCCGATTGTAACAGACACCCATAACTTATATGACTGTAACCCTACTCTAGTCTGGCTGGCCATGTAAGCCGCATGCATACGAAGCGCTGGGCGAGAATAGCCACAAATTGGGTGCCAGACGGCCAACGTCGCCGAGGTAGGCCCAAAAAACGATGGAGTGACGACCTAGATTGGTGGGAAGCAGCTAAAGAAAGAAAGAAAGAAGAAGAAGAAGAAAGAAGAAGAAGAAGAAAGAAGAAGAAGAAGAAAGAAGAAGAAGAAGAAAGAAGTGAGTGAAGTGAGTGTGCTAGAAGTGTTTGGAGAGGCATGGAAGAGGCTTTTGCCCAGCAGTGGGACGAAATAGGCTAAAAAAAAACCTACTCTAAGTTCACTCATAACTCACCTCTCTAAGTGTTTCACCATCTATAAATAAAAAATAACTGACAGATAAACCTATGTCTATTTCATAAAACATGACGTTTTAGACAGAGACAGGTATAAAATATCTGTCAGATAAATTTTATCTGTGAATGGTGAATTAGCCCCTAACACTTGATAACTTCAATTCAACAACAAGCCAACTTCTTAACTCTCTTTTTGTTTTTTTTTTATTCTTTGTAAGTCAAGTGTATGGAAAATATCAATGAAAGCTAAGACAAATATTGCTGTGATGTATAGAGATGATTAGTCAAAAGTAATATAGCCTATGTGTTATTCCGACGTATAATTATATTGCCAAGTTTCATCAAGATCTGTTAAGTAATTTTTCCGTGAAAGAGTAACAAACTTCCTCACATACAGCTATCGACACAAACATTGAATTAGTAGGATTGTAAGCTTTACTTCGCTTGAAATTAGGTAGAATCCACAATGGCAGTTGCCACTACGATAAGGGGGCCCAACTCTGCTAAACAATAGTCTCAGCTGTGTTTCGGCAGAGTGTCAATGAGAGTGTCAATGAGAGTGTCAACGAGAGTGTCAACGAGAGTGTCAACGAGAGTGTCAACGAGAGTGTCAACGAGAGTGTCAACGAGAGTGTCAACGAGAGTGTCAACGAGAGTGTCAACGAGAGTGTCAACGAGAATGTCAACGAGAGTGTCAACGAGAGTGTCAACGAGAGTGTCAACGAGAGTGTCAACGAGAATGTCAACGAGAGTGTCAATGAGAGTGTCAATGAGAGTGTCAATGAGAGTGTCAATGAGTGTCAATGAGTGTCAATGAGAGTGTCAATGAGAGTGTCAATGGCATTTTTTGAAACATTTGGTCGCAATCAGTATAACCCATTGTTTAGCAGAATACCAAATGTGTCAAAAAATGCCATTGACACTCTGCCAACACACACCTGAGGCTATTTTAAATTAGCAGTTTCGCTCCCAGGCTGTAAACTTAGAGTAGGTATAGTTGGAACACAGTAACCTCTGACCTAGGCTCCCAGGTTCGATTCCAGTGAAATAAAACATAGTTGCCATTACAAATGAGGTTTTAAAGCTGCGTCTAGACGATTTGCGTTTATGGCACAGAATACCTATTTGTTTATGGTTAAAACGTTTAGTAAGACCTACCTTTATTAGTTATCTTGAGATATTCATTTTCTATTAAATATTTGTTTGTTTGTAACTACTGCTATACAGGGTGTAACAGAAAGGGGGTATAAAGCCGAAACACAGCGATAGTCCTCATGAAACTGAACAACTTTCCCCAAGGAACATGGGTCGTAACTCGAAAGAAAATATTCGCCTCCCCATACAAAATGTCCGATCAGCTGATCGAATAAGTATGGGAGATCCAAACATTTTTTTTCGAGTTACGACCCATGTTCCTTGGGGAAAGTTGTTCAGTTTCATGAGGACTATCGCTGTATTTCGGCATTAAGCAGTTTGCAACTATCTATATTATGTTAACTATTAGTTGAAACTGTAGGTTCATGAGTTAAATATTTAAGTTTTTTTTTAAATAGCTATGTAAGTAACTGTTTGTTTCACATAAGTAAATAAATAAAATAAAATAAAATTATACCCCCTTTCTGTTACACCCTGTATAGGACTGAAATTGGCATACGACCACGGCTATCCTCAACTAACTATGACTAAACTACTAACTTTACTCAACAGGGCAGGGGCTCAATTCTTTTAATTTACAGTATTCTCAGGTGTGTGTCGGCAGAGTGTCAATATCATATTTTGACAGATTTCGTTGCAATTAGTGTAAACCATTGTTTAGAACACTATCTTAACCTGATCCGTTTTTACCAAATCGAGATTGAAAAAACAAAACACAATTGTCACTTGTGTACCAAAAACATGTCAAGAACACAATTGTGTTTTGTTTTTTCAATCTCGATTTGGTAAAAACGGATCAGGATAGGTTATTAATAACGGGCGTAAATCAAATGTGTGCAAAAAAGCCATTGACACTTTTCCGACACCCAACTATTTTAAATTAGCAGATTTGGGCCAACTCTACTCTATTTCATAAGTAACAGTAATTACTATAACTTCGTTTCATCTGTGCATTTATGGGGAAGGTAAGAAGAAAAGAATGATTTCTTATTTCTCATTTTTAAGAATGCAGGTTTTAGTTTAAAAACTTTTTTTTGCAACATATCGTTGGAGTAGGTTTGTTCAGTCTTTTTTTTCTTCTTATTTTTTTGTCTTGTTTCTTCCAACGCATTTTTTTAAGATAATGATATCATGACATGACATGACGTGTAACAATTTATTAATTGAATTCTAGAAATTACAATTTAATTTAATTTAGCTTTGTATATATATATAGGTAGGTAGTACAAGAATTTCAAAATCACCCAAACATCAGCAATCGTCAATTCTCATAAAAATCAACACGGAGCCTAATCAAAATTATTAATTGAAGAATATTAAACAATGGCGAAATATCGCGGCTTGGTCCCTCGAGGATCTTTCAATTTGGATTATTTATTGTACTAAAGTTGTTTATTAATTGTTGCTAAAGTACTCTCACAAATACAAAAGCTTAGCATCGACTCGAGAATAAAAATCTTTGTTAATTTCCTTCTAATGATTGCAGTAAAACAAATAATCCATTGTTCGTTTATTATCAAGATTTAATCAAAGTCTCCATCTTTCGCGAAGTATTACAACCTGTCTAAGCCCACACACTGTAGAAACAGCCTCAAAGCCTCACAGGTGATAATTCCTTACTTTATTTATTGTTTAACTTTTACACACTATGATTTGTAAACGCTGCGTTTTTCTAGACACCAAGGTGCTCAAACGTACGGCAGAGAATAGAGAAGAGTGGCGTAGACTCCACCGACAAGAGTAACTCTTTTTACGACGATGAAGGTTTATAAAAAATGCTCTTCTACTTACACTCCTCTACTGTATGAAAAAAACCTCTACTCTGTGAAAGGAAGCTAAAGTAGAAGAAATATTTGAGTTTTGGCGCAGTGGAATTTTTGTTTTGTCACTGGTACCAATTTGGTTTTTAAATTCTCACATTATATGTATGTAAAGCTTCTGATTTCCAGAAACTTTTTAAGAAATTAGGCATACTAACTCTTCCATGCATGTATATTTTTGAATGATCATTTTTTGTCAAAACGCACCCCGAGCTATTTAAAAGTTCAGGTGACATGCACTCTAGGGACCTGAGAAATCCCCATAAGCTAGTCTATGATACTAATCCCAGAACAACGATCTACTTAAAAAACTGTTATGCTATGTGCATTAAGACTTTTAATGTTCTTCCTCCTGAAATTAGAGAATTACCACCATTGCGGTTTAAAAAAGCTATGAAGAATTGGCTAAAAGAAAATAACTTCTATAATATTAAAAACATTGTTATATCTTAGAACATTGCATTATTTCTATTATTGTATGTCAGTAACTGACTAGGTGTGCAGGACTTGTTAACCAAATAACTAACACCTACAAACTGTATATGTACCACATCTAATGCAATAAATCATTCATTCATTCATTCATTCATTCATTCATTCAAAACTATAAACTTACTGTAATTTGAATCAGCGAGAGAATGAAGACGAAAAAGATGACGACAAACATTTTGACAGAAGAAAATAGATCTTATTTGTATGATGAGATGGTATACGAACTTTCCCCGACCAATTCAAATAATGTTCAAGAATTTTGCCAATGAAAACCTCTGAATAAGCTAGGTACATACAGTCTAAAGATCTACATGGTTATGAACACTGTTTTCTTCCGAGCGTTTTCTTGCCACATTGTGTTTTGATTAGCACCGTTATATTGTATTTAATCACAACGGGAGGCTGGACCTACACCTAGTGTATCTAATCGCTAACAGCAGTGTAACCTAAGCTTTATTATTGTTAATAAACTTGGAAATTATTGGAAATATTTCTGTCTACACATGGAATTAGCTTTATTAGAATTGAAGGTTTATGGGCGATAAGTTTAAAGATGGTTTTTCTACAGACACCAAAAACAAAGCACGTCTAGGCTCTGGAAATCTTATCGAGCATTTATTGACGTGGTAGGGAACAGTTTGTGCATCATATCACTTTATAAATGAGGTCCTATTTCATTTGTGCGTAGTAAATAATATTGGAAAAGATATTTGCCGTACTCACGTATACTTACAAATGTGTATGTTTAGAATGGCTTCTGTTATGTATTCGAGAAAAGGAACATGATGTATCGGTAATAAAATGATCAGTGTCAATAGTTTGACAAATAGACAGAAAATTCTCACTCTGTGTGGCAAAAGTTTCTTCTGACGACTTCCCTTTACCAACCAATTATTTATAGGGCATTCTTTAATAAAGGTGTTACTTAACATAAGATTATTCAGAGCAAGTGTCGGAAGCTATAATTCATGCAACACACCTTGGCGGCAGCTCAACACATCACAGTTTTTATAGCATGTTAATATTATCCACGTAATTGCGCAGTGGCAACACTGGGCAGCCACTGGCAACCCCGTATTAAATTTTAAGCGCACGGCTACAAATTGATAAGGCTCATGCATAAAGATGCTCTGTGGACGTGAGGCCGCCGGAAACTTTCTTTGTGAACGTGGCTTAGGGTTGGCACTAAGTATTTTACATGTCCACTACATAACACAACTCCTTTGGACTTAATTCACCTTCAGTATTTGACCAAAAGAAGTACTTAGACTTAAAATTTAAAAGAGTAGAAATGACAACATCTTTCCTAGATTCTTATACACATGTGGTCCTTAAGTAACATTTCTTATATAGAGTTCTTATATAGAACTATAATTGAAGTCAAAGCATTAGCAGAACATAGGCCTTAATGTAGGTCGCTCCACCGACAAGAGTCTAACTCTTAAATATAATGTTGAATGAGACAGAACAGGAACTATGTAAACATTCTCTCACTATGCAACCAACTCGTATTTTTAAGGTAAAGATCTTAGCGCAGGCCTCCCATTTCTAAACGGAAATTGGAAATGAAACGGCCAGTCTTTGCCCAGGTCTTTCGTTTATAAACGAAAATTAGAAATGAAACTATCTCTGCCAGTCTTGTACCTGAATCCTCAATGACAGGTGAAGTTATTGAACCCTCAATATCTTCAATATCCAATGGTCAGTCACCTGTCAACCGATGAATTGCAAATCAAGTATTCAGCAAATAATTTGTGGTCCGGAATAAGTTTCAACGTTCAATGATTCATTGAATAAATGTTTGTGGTCATGTGATGTAAAGGAATCTTCCATTGTTTGCATATTTTTTTAGGGTTTGTAAATGAGTATTTTGTTTAAAAAAGTACGAGTAAAATGGTTTATTTCTTTGTTTTTAGGTAGATTAGGGAAGTAACGACGTGGGCTGCTTTATCGATCACGGACCTCCTAAGTTATGCTAGTACTTTAGTAATTATTCCGTAGGTACAAGAGTTTGTATGGTCAGTGGCAGTGTGGTCTACTAGTCCAGATCTTACTTTTGTACAGTACTCCCAATACATACATAATCAATGTATGTACCTACATTGATTACTTAAAACAGTTAAGAGCACATTATCTAAACTTTATCGTCGAATTACTTCAATAAACAGGCACCAGAAAGTCGCTACCAACCCCGTTGTTAAGAAGATCATTCGACGATGCATTCATTCTAAACATTCCCTAGCTTTATTAAAAAATCTAGTAGCAAACTACAAACTGCCAACCCTGTTCAGTAGCCGATGGAATTACGCACAATGTGTAAAATTCATGTGCATAATTATTGTAATAATGCAACAGATGCTCGTGTGATGCGCCCCGAGATATTGACGAGGTATTGTAAAGAAAGGTGGCTTGAAACTTATTGTCCGTATTGTTCTATTAAAATGTACATCTTCCTTCAATGTATTCTGACACTAGTCTGACGTAATCCAGAGTGTTACATTGTCTTAATTTAAGATAAGATGTTGTTAAAAGAAAAATACGTATGGATTACAAATAGCGTAGAATTGTTTGTAATTAAATTTTAACTTGAAATAAATGCCTTTCGGTAGCTATTTGTATTATTAGGTACCTTGATTGGGCATTGATGTTGATCACGTCTCAGAGTTAAATAGTATGACCAAATCTTTGCTTTTTACTTAAGCAGAGTTTGAGATGTGATTGTGGTTAAATTTTCGATTCAGAAACCGAATGTAGGTACATTTCTGCTTGCAGATTGGTAACCAAAAATAAACTAGACTATTTGACAAGGACTAACTTGTAGATCCATGAGTTCCAACTTAAAATAATGATATAAATATAAAGTAGAGACCAGTTTGAGAACCAAACTAGTTTTCTATTCTAGTCAATTCATAAATACAAGAGCCAAGTACAGGCCCTATTTATGAAGAAAGTTATCATCTCTGTACACAATTAGCATAAGATTCTGCCTTTATCGTATTACGACTATAAAGAAGATCGCTATCTAGATTAAAGACGAAGATAAGAGGAGTTGAATACACTGACATCTTGGAATATAGGTGGGTATGTGTGTCTCGACACGATCAACAGCCGTTCCCAATATTCAAAGACAGATAGCTATCCGAGACCGAAAGGACTTAACTGTCACGTAGCTGTCACTTTTGATTTATCCTTCAAAATAATCCCATAAGTACATTTTTTGAGGGACGAAAAATTCTAAGACAAATAACTATTTCTGTCTCCAGTAGGGCAAAACCAGAGATAGATAGAATATAGGGAACTAGCGGTAATCGATAGTAAAAGACGCGACCGCGATGTGCTTTTTGTGTATGTTTAGAGCTAAGTGAATATGAGTACTTATATATCAACATTTTGAATTAACGAAGCATCGCTTTTTGTTCAACGACAGAACGTTTCATTATGCATAATTGCATATCTTACAAGTCTCGACAGGTCACTGTCTAATAGTTAGAAGATGCGACATCGTGTTTTTAAACTTTTCACGCAAATCCTTATGGTATCTACACACCATAGCAGGCGGCTTAAAATAATCATACCGGCGCGGCGCGGCGCGGCGGCTTTATGTCATACAAATGGCAGTTGTCAAAAGCCATTTGTATGACATAAAGCCCGCCAGGCCGGCGGCTTTGGTGTGTAGATACCATTGAAAACAAGTTAATTAATATACGAAATTAAACTGCCATTGCAACTAAAACTACTGTCGATGTTACTGTTATCCACTTACCTATACATACTTTCTCTATACTAGGCAAGACGCCTGACAGAAACGTCAGATGAAGCACAAAATAGAATACAAAACCTAATTAAGACAGGAGTTAAAAATTAAAATATAAAACATGTGACAAAACATTGGACGGGCTGTCTGCCAGCCGGCCATTATCAATATTTTAAAAGGCTTCGAAGATACTTGTGCTTCCGGCGATGCTATAAATTATTGTTTGCTATAACATTGCGAATATTGAACAGAGCGTTTGCTTTTAAAAATGAAATGCGTAGGATGGAACGTAAAAATAGGAAGTTGCGTTTATTCATTTGTTTTTTATTAGTTATTCTGATTTAGGATGCTCCTGTATTTATTGTAAAGACCTTAGTAGGTAAGTTAGTCAAAGCTTAGTGTAAAGCTACTCAAATGTACGACAATTCTAACATTAGCTAGCTAAATACGTGCAAAGCTAAAGTTCATAATTATGTAAGAAAACTTTCTCTCCGATTCTTCACCATAAAAACCTAAACCCGCACCATGCGTGTGCGCACCCAACCGCCGCCATTTCCATGCGTAATTGCAGGTGCTCGCCGCCCGCACCGCTGCTTATTTGGTGTGAAATGAGAACCGTTTTGACTCCACAAGATTTATGGGTTAAGGACGTAACATACACACTGCGAAGATATATTTTTTATTAGAAAATTATTAGTAGGTACTACAACACTGTATCCGACATGTGTAAAAATATTTGTTTAAAATGCTCTGGTAGGTACAAGTCGAAATTACCAATACTCGTACTTGACCACAGATATTCGAATATTTTGTTGGTACTAACTAGGTGGTCACATAATGACCTCAAAAAAGATGGAGAGACGATCTGAGTGCATTTTTACTGGAAAAGCATGTCGCTACTGGAGACCATGTTAAATGGAAAGTCGCAGGGCAGGCCTTTGCCCAGCAGTGGGATATTTGTAGCTAAAAACAAAAAATATAATAGTATTTTCCCGTGTATAACACCCTTTATAACTCACGTGCGATGAATGCCAATCTATGGTAGTCCAACTAAATTGTAAATTGTTTCACTTAACGCACTTCTATGAGCTATGGGGTATTGCGTTACCAAATTATGGTTGTCGATTGATGAGATGAGATTGGATTTGGGCGGTTAGGGTGATTGTTTATGGTGCAATCTATGGTTTGATTGGTTTCGTCATTGTTTAAACTTTTAGTCGGGGGTTTCGCAAGAAGAGGTTCCTAAGGGTGGCCGTATCATAGGCAAATCGGACCACAAAGTGACAATCACCAGCAGACCGCCTACGTGCAGACGCCAACTAAGGTTTGAATACACCGATCCTCCCCCCACCATCAGCTCTTCATCGCCGTAGGACTTGAGCTCGTAATCCGTAAACATACTGGAGTCATCTACGCGTGAGTATATTAAAGTGGGCAAAGAGTTGCGCAGGTGCCCGCTCTCTCAACATCAGACCCTTAGTGCTAGTGGATCTGGTGGCTGATACGACCAGCAGAGGGCAGATGTTGCAGGAGAAGGACCAGGACCAGATCCAGACGTGTGCTCTTACTCGTCTTCTTGTGGCCGTATACGGACTGCTTCAAGCAGACCAGACTGATTGAAGACTGCGCGGTCGCTGCTGCTCGAGCAGTCGCATGTAGTACGGCAAGGAATAAATGACATTGATCACTGCGCGGTCGCGGCTTTAAGCAGTCGGGTCTCAACTGCTTGAAGCAGTACCTCACTAGCAAGTATATAATGGTATCTACACGTCAAAGCCGCCCGGATTTTTTAACAGCTGCCATTCGTATGACATAAAGCCGCCAGCCTATCCCGGCGGCATGCCGGCGGCTTTGGTGTGTAGATAGCATTATGGTTGAACGCTGTCTCTTTAATTAATGTATAAAAATATACAAATATACGGTCGAATTGAGAAACCTCCTTCTTTTTTGAAGTCGGTTAAGAAAGTAGGATGGACTTTTAATACTGCATACCTATAGTCTATCAAACATTGTGCCATCTTCTATTTATCTTCAATAAAGACTTTGCTGTACCTTTTGTATAACTTCTCTTTTTTTCTGTCTCTATGTACTATCATCTTACAATGAACTGTTAAATAATTAAATAAAGACAAGCTTTAATGAAACGTTAATTTTGATGACCTTTTACGCAACTGGCTGTAAGAAATACAAAAATTTACATTACTTATTACAAGAAATATCAACCGATAGTGCAGTAGATACCACTCCATTCAAAGTATAAACTTTAATAAATAGCCTAGGAAACAGCTGTATTCTAAACATTACCCTTAGGCTCTTAGTGGTGCCTGAAGACGTCATTCATCTTGATGAAACATTGCCACGCCGTCGCCCGAGGATCTGAGGCTAACTGCCGTCTCCGTCGCGGCTTTATTAACTATTACCTGTCTATTATATTAAGCGATCTATGAGTTGCCAGGTGTTTTATTGAGTACCTCGATATTTGGATGGCTTGTCTATTGAATTGCAGTTGGTGAGGAGGGATGTAGAATAAAACAAAAGATAAACGTTTATCCAAATAAAAGTCTTCACGTTTAAGGACCGGGACCCAAGTCTATTAATTTACAATATCCTCAGTTGTGTCACAGGTTGTGTGTCAGCACAGTGGCAATGAGAGAGTCAATGCCATTTTTGGACACATTTGGTCGCAATCAGTGTGAGCCATTGTTTAACACAATACCGAATGTGTTAAAAAATGCTATTGACATGATGAAATGAAAAAAAATTATTAATGAAATTAAATTATAAGACGACAATTTCAACATAGTTATGCCGGGCAATAAAAAAATATTAGTATTGCATATTGTTTTTATGTCATGTCGTGTGTGTCATGCTGATTCACGCAATGCATACCCGTGCCATACCCTCCATGAGTATCATATGCATTTAATTCACAATTATGACTTTCAAAACTCGCAACAACATTGTAAAGTACAATTTCAGCCCCACCTTCGAAGGTTCTTTAAAACATTCTGCCAGTCACATGTCAAGTTCCGTCAAAGGGCGTGGCGCTACATGATCGTATCGACCTTTGGCAAATATCATCATGTTTTGTTCGCTATCGTGTCTGTTCATCTACTTATTGAAATATCATGAACGTTGTTATTAATGGGCTGTAGTTGTTTAGTTATGGTCGTTAATGTTTTGGCCTTGTGCCTTTTAGGTAGTATAAGGGACTATTTATATCGCAACGCGACGCTGCGTGCACATTTCAAAAGAGCGACTCCTTACGAACTGAGGCCAAAGTCTACTTATTTACAATAGTCTCAGTTGTGTGTCGGCAGAGTGTCAATGTCATTTTTTGACACATTTGGTCGCAATCAGAGTAAGCCATTGTTTAGCAGAATACAAATACCTATGTCAAAAATGCCATTGACGCTCTGCCGACACACGAGGCTATTTTAAATTAGCAGACTTGGGCCCTGACATGCTCACTCCATTACCTGAGAGTCAACTGTCGAGGAATCTTGGTGAAGAATCTGCTACTTCTATTTATTTATTGATCTTAGGTCTAGACTCGCTTCTACACGAAGCGATATGATTTTATAAATTCAAATCGATGAAACAAATGAAATCTATCGAATGTCACAACACAATAAACTATGAGATATGCTATGCACTTATTTTATAAGAAATTGCGACTAATCTGATTCAATCGTCTAACCGCAGAAAAGTTTCAGCTCTAAAAACCATTATTTAGCCATCTAGATATAAGTACCTACAAGAGGCTGCCCGCGACTTCGTACGCATTTATCGTCATATCTTGAAAAATAATCATGATGATTAAATACCAGCTACAATATTGCAAAGTTTCATAAAAATATGTTTTGTGGTTTTTACGTAATGAAGTAACAAACATCCATCCATCCATTCATCGGCACAAACATTGCCATTTATAATATTAGTAGGATTATTAGAAATATAATATATCCTAAGGAACCCGTTATGGTTAAACGTTAAAAGCCATATCTTTTCCAAAGTTGATTTATTTCAATAACTCTATAACTTGTTACAGTAAAATGAACGTGATTTAATATAAAATATATTATAATAACAAGTTAAGCTTTGTATTTATGCTGGCAATACTTAAATCTCAAACTACGACTTCAAGTTATATTGATGGCTCTACATCATAAAAGTTAGGTAAGTAGACCAGAGGTCGTAAACATTTATGTTTTAAAATTCAATTATATAGTAAATAAAAAGTAAGTTCTAAAAACTAAAACCCGCCTACGGAAAACCTGCGATCTTAAAAGTAAGAAACAAGAAATAATTCTTGTCTTCTTAACTACCCCATAAATGCACGGACGTAGCGATTTTCAGAGGATAGAAAGTGTAATAAGGCCTAGATGTAGGTACTTACCATATTTATGCAACACGAAAGTCACTATTTCTAGAGTCCCTGTCAAATAATTTCTTACTTCTTTTATTAAAACCATAATCTCTGAAAATAATTGACTCGTGGAAACAACCGGATGAAAAATATGACTTCAGTCACACTTTTTCACAGTTTAATACAAAATTTGTGTACTTATACGCGTCCAAAACATAGCGCCTATGATTTCCCACCTCTGGTATACCTACTTATAGTCATACAGCTGTACATAGACCATTTAAATTTTACTAGGGAATCTCTAACCTTAGATAAAGTGGTATTAAATCTAGCTTGATAATATCGCGAATAGAAAGCCGAATCTCGTATGACCTTTTGACCGGCAACGCCTAGGTATTTCTAGGTAATAGCCGTGTGACACTAGCTGGGCGCAGGTTATAGTACACCTAGGTATTAGCTTTCCACGTAAATATGGAAATGTTTAAAATGGTTGCGAAAGAAGACAGTTTTGTCATCAAGAAATACAAGCATGATTTACTGATACGTAATTATGTTCGGAAAGGAACAAACAAAATAAAATGCTACAAAAAATGCTAATGCTGATTGTTGTTCTACAATCAGACGAAATGAAATGTAGACCCAATACTTCGATTGGTATTTCAAGATAAATCACAGAATACGTATTAGTAGAAGATAAAAGTAAATTTTTATGATATCCCATTTAATTTGGAATTAGTCAAGGTCAAATCCTATTTGAGGAAGCACAAAGTAGACACGCTTTATACTGTCATTTTCTTGCATATTAATACTCTCATATCAACGCACACTACATACATTTATTCGCCTGTTCCATAGTGAAACAATCATCTATAAAATCCTACCTATCAATCAGATTTCACTCAAACAAATGATAGACAATCAAAGCCCACAGCGTCAACTTTATTACCGAAATTGCTCACTCCTTTCCTCCTAACTTCATGGTTATCTACCCCATCATTGCCCGTCAGGCCGGCAGGGTCACCAATAACACAGCATTAGTAGATAGCTGTTTACATAAATGTGCCTTACAGCGTTTACAACATAGATATAGGAGTGTGAACCCGTAGGAAGTTTCTGCGCACCTGGATTAGTGACGTCATGTATCCTGGATATAAGAAAATGAAGGTAGCGTGGGGAAGCGTATTCTAGCGAAGTACCTACGCAGCTATTTTCGACGGGATGTGTGTACAACATGTTATTTTATTAGATGCTGATTTTTATAGATGATTCTATTGGAAACTAATCACTTTTACTCAGGTCAAATTGTCTAATGGAATTAGACAATTTGACTAATTTGACTAATTCCCAAAATATGGATTGATAAATGAAGTCAGAAGCATGTAAAAGGTACTTAAGTAAATGGTGAATTTTGACCGTTGATGTGCTTGTAAGGTTCGTAAAAATATATAGTACGAAGACTTATTTTTAGTACCTAAGTACGATTTAGGCATCTGTATAATTCCTAGGTCTATGGTCTAGCAGCTAAAGGTGCTATTTGTTAGATAGCATCGCATGCGCAACCAATGGCGCATTGTTTTGATCGTCAGATGTTTGATGGGATTCATTACAAGGATTTGTGTTCAAGTCTCAGTGATAGTTGTTTTAAGATAGGGGTTTATGTTTACTTAATAATAGTCATTCATGATCATTTGAGACTTCCATATAAGTTGACTGACATAATGATAGGTGATAGAACGATCATAATCCCATGGGAGGCGAATTTTTGTTTTTGAGTTACGACCCATGTTCCTTGGGGAAAGTGGTTCAGTTTCATGAGAACTATCGCTGTGTTTCGGCTTTATACCCCCTTTCTGTTACACCCTGTAAAGTTGAGTGACTTTAAACGTAAAATGACCGGCTGTTCATATCCTTACGGAAAGTAGCGCTTTCCTTTCTAAGCTAACGTTTAAAATAATATAAATATTATATTTGCTGTGAACTTCACTTTACGATCGTATCAAAGTACCGTAAAACGGATTTTATCTCGATTTTAAATTGCATACTTAGTCCTTAGTTTCTTACTTTATTATCTTGGATGCTATAAAATTAAATACAACGCTGAAATCCTGCGCATATGTGAATTATAAAAGTGAACATGTATGTAAGTATGTGTGTATGTATAAAGGTCTTTCTACACACATCCGGGCCGTGGCCCGTCAAGGAGAAATAACATACGTCGTCATGACAACGTGTGTGAACGAATCCATAGAAAATGTATGGAATGATATTTTTTCCCTGACTCGTCCCGGACGCGGCCCGGGTGTGTGTAGATAGACCAATATTCTTTGGCACGCCCTACGGACTAACGCCCGTTATTAATAACCTATCCTGATCCGTTTTTACCAAATCGAGATTGAAAAAACAAAACACAATTGTCACTTGTGTACCAAAAACATGTCAAGAACACAATTGTGTTTTGTTTTTTCAATCTCGATTTGGTAAAAAACGGATCAGGATAGGTTATTAATAACGGGCGTAAATAGCTTCATTGATTTCAGCTTGAGAGGTGTCGTTAGATTTGTATTTACAGTGAGAGTTACACTGTGTACATCAAAATATAAAAATTTGCTCTTTTTAAATACAGTCGGGTTATTTTAAATAAAAAAAGTTAGGTGATTTTATTCATGACTTAAAACTGAAATACCTACAAACTGTAACTGAAACCAAACCCTAAGCTTGTAACAAGTGCATCACTTACGAAATGAAATACCCGATCGGCGTTTGAAATACAAAGCATGTTTGTTGCGTATGCGCATACAATCGCGCCTCTATCCGGCGGGAAGTAGAGCTAATGACTGGGGAAATTAAACGTGGAGATGATGTGAGATGTATAAATAATAGTTATGTTGGTTTATATTGTGTTTTTATATCATTATTACAGCATTTAGGAAATCCAGTGCGCAAAGAACTATGTCTAAACAATATTAAGTTACTTAGGTTGAACAGCTAGAAGAATTTAGCTAGAAGTTGCAGTGTGTTGTCGAGTTTCAAAAAACTTAAGTGTGTGCAGTGTGCATTAAAAGATCTGTGTTTTATAAAAGATCTAACTCTAAAATTAGATAAATCACAATCAATTAGACAATCTGACGATCGCCAACGCCGTTTTGCAATAATGAGTACCTACTTAGCGAATTATAAAGCGCAGTATGGTGTGTTTCCAAAATATTTTTAGGAAAACTAACACAGCCATATTAAACTTAGTTCTCTTAATAAACAGGATTCAAAACACTTCTTTCGAGCTACATTATTTCACAATTCTAAGATCAGAATAACAGGAAAAGCTTACCACAAACAAAACCGTTGTTTTCCTGCCTGTTGTAATAATATAAGTGTACATTCGAATCTGCTGTTTTACGCGTTTAATTTAGTATCTGTACTTAGGCTGTCTAGACCATGGATTCTGATACTAATAGTACAGCAAATTATTGTCTGGCACAGGTGTTCGTGTCGTTGGTGATACGTAGACACTATTATTGCAGTAGGACTACTTTGTTCAATTGCAACTGTTGATGCTGGCAATGTCAAGTGAAAACTGGGACTGAATCAAGAAAAATGTAGAGAAAGATGCAATTTAACAGGATTATTTTCGCAACAAATGGGTGATTATTTTTTAAAATGACCATTTGGATGAAAATGTACAATGTTGTATTGTTTAGTAGAATTAAACAGTTTTATGTATTAAATATTACAATTAAAAAAATAATACTTATTTTTTCTCAGTGGGTTCGGATGGTCCCTATTCGCTACGTGCACGACAGTAGCGCCACCTAGCATGCGCAACTTTCCGGGATTATGCCAAATAATAACATATCAGTATTTTATTGCTTTCTAATAAATATAGTAAATAAAAGATAAATGGAAAGACGACAAGTGGTAATTTGAGAGGAATTTGTTAAAACAGTGCATAAAATAATGGACGTCATTATAAAAACTGGTTTTGAAAGTGTAGGTTCTAACCTCAAACTTTGTTGAAAGGAAATAAATTAGTTTTAGCACAACATTTAAGAAATGTTGAAGAGTTACGAAAGAATGGCAATAGTTATTTAATACGAGCCCACATCATTCGTCAAACATCGGTGACATTAACGCCCTATGTAACGAGTTTAAACGTAAGTACTCTGATAACCTTAAATAAGTAATTTTCAAACTGTCTCAAGGAAATGATAAAAGTTTATCATAGTAAATATTTTTTGACTCTTTATGCACTTGAAGGTCACGACGGTTCTCTTTCCGCACAGACTCTAGTATTTTATGATAGGTAACGTACCTATTTTAATTAACAATTATAATTTATTTACTGTAATAAATAAATTATAATTGTTAATTAAAATAAAAATCAATGATTCTCGTGTTGTCACTGGGGTAAAATGCAATTGTGTTTATAAGCAGAGCTTTACTTTGTCACGCCTTAGAATGAAGTTTATTTTGTAGGAATAAAGTTAAAATTGACTCTACATTTCAGTAAGAAAACATTTGTATGGGAAAAAGAATAGGTCTGTTTTAGGGCTTTCCCGGCAATTATTCGAATTTTTCTCACCGTTTAGACCTACCCTGGACTACGACAAACATTTTAAAACCAAAATCAGCTCAATCGGCCCAGCCGTTCTCGAGTTTTAATCAGACTAACGAACAACAATTCATTTTTATTTATTTACATTGACTTTACTTTCCCGGATTGTTGCGCATTTCTACCACGGCAAGCGCTGCGATCGCTTTACTATACCCCCACCATGTACTTCGCACGTAGCGAATACAAAATTATTTGTCCTCTTCACGAGATAAGTTACAAAATTTGACCTAAAAAAGTTACTGGAACCTTTATTTAATTATGAGTGAATATATCGCCTAGACAACAGTGAAAGCGTATTTCTTCAGTATACATTATTTAATTTAAATAATTTTAAATATATATTTTTTACTTACAAAACATCGTCCGACATTTTGTTCATTTTTGTTTATCATTTTTGTAACAAATAAATCTGTTAATAAATGAAAACTAGAAAAAGAAACACTTAGCAGTTCAACGAGTCAATGGCACGCCAGAAACGAATTTGAATCGGTCATTTCGTTTACTGTGTGAAAAAGTGCACGACGCGTGTTTTTTTGTCGACCGGAAAAAATCCAGTTTTAATTTATCCATTTTGTGTTGTTTGTCAAAATACACAGGTAAGCGGCTCCTTTTTCATTAATTGTTTATTGGAATAGTTTATTATGTATCTTTATAAAAATGCACGGTGATTTCACTCATTGAGATTTCTGTTGGCATAAACTATTTGAGATTATTTTCAAACAATGTTGCTTCTTCATTTTTGTAACAATTTTTGATGACGTTACAAATATGACGTTACAAAAATGAAGTAAAGCTGTAATCACATCGGTGACTATAATGTGGACCACTAATTTAAACATTATAATCGGAGTGTGATTGTGCATGCGCACCCAAATGCAGTAAAAAAAAGCCTCAGCCACATATAATTTTTACTAATTCTATTTTATTAGGTATGTCAATGAAATATTTTGTTTAATTATGTTTTCTTATATTTTAAGTTAAAGAGAATAATCTTTTATATTGTTATTATATAAGTATAGTGACTTCATTGATTTCATTATTGATAAAAAAAAATACAATTTGTGTTGATTATTGGTATTGTGTTTCATTTCATTGCATGACATTTAATACACGAGTAAAAGAAAATAGTAAAAGATAAAGTGTGCATTGTGAGTAAGCCCTAATATTTAATTTTTGTTATTTTTTGTAACAAGTTTCATTTTTGTAACACTTTCATTTTTGTTTCATTTTTGTCACAATGGTCATTTTAAAAAATAATTACCCAAATACGACTAACATTAAATGAAATAATCATTTAATTGTTATTGTTGTGGTAAGACTATGAAACAAACTGGAGTTTTTGAGGATAAAGGCCAAAACACACCGGATAACATAGACGTAGACGCAAGCGGTAACGTAGACGTAGACGCAAGCGGTGACAGTTCCATACATTACAACTCAGAGGTACGCATACGTCTACGCATACGCAACGCATACGCATCCGGTGTGTTTTGGCCTTTAGATAGAGCAAAAATGAGGACAGCCTAAAATCAAATTTTCCTATTGGTAGGTACCTATAATATTTATTATACGAGGGCAAATACTTCTTTATATCCAAAAGTCAAAAAGCACGGCGAAGGTACCAGGAATTAAGAGCTACAGTTAAATACTTCACAAAAGTGGATCTACTGTCAATCGAAATGTCTGCTCTGTGGCTCCAAATGTCCTGTTTACCTTTCTACTGTAGATTTGCAGAATTCCTCGGCCCCCATTATTTTCCGTTCGACACGGTTGCATTATTGCTTTGCCTATATCTCCGGATTTCCTTTATTTCGATACGTTGCTCTGAGTTGTTACTGTAACTTTCATTTCGTATTGTGGTTGTAGTTATAATAATAAAAGCTGTTATTGCGTTTATGTATTTGTCGGTTGTTACGCCTTCGTCGTGACGTTTAATGTCAAACTTTCTCATATATTCAAGAAGGCTCCACCATGGCCCTTATATACAGGCTGTTAGGAAAAGTATCACTTTCCTTTTTACCAAATATAGTGTTAGTGACATAGAACACATTCCAGGAAAAAATTTTTTTGTTGAACTCATTTTTAATTAAGAATTTCATTATTTTCGTGGAATGTGTTATACATCACTAACACTATACCTGGTTAAAAGGACAGTGATACTTTTCCTAACACCCTGTATAGTGTAGCTTATACGTGACAGATTTTTTTTTTCTTCTTCGACAATAGTGTCGATTGGTGACCTGAAAAAGGACAGTAGATCGATTTATATTTTTATTGGCGATAGTTTTATGTTTGTATTCTTTTTATTATTTTTTTCGTCTTCTTCTTTTGTCGATAGGTGCACTGAAAAAAGGACAGGAGTATTGATTAATACATTTATTGGCGATAGTTTTTTGTTGGTATTTTTTTCTTCATCTCCTGCCTAATGAAATTTTGTTTTAAAGTTTCTTCATAGGTATAAAAACTTTTTGGTTTCTTCTCAGTAGATTAGAAACGACCACACAAGAAGGTAGTACTAATACAAACTTTACTAGTTTTGAATTTAAATTCAATTCTTTTTTAAATTGTAAAATACCTAGACTAGACGCATATTGAAACTTTGAAATCTGATATTCGAAATAAAAGTCAAGTTGAATATCCACATTTAGAATAAGAAATATTTTCTGAAGCAGTCTTAGGATTATATTTGAATATTAAATTCCCTTATGTAAACATAAAACCTTGTAGGTACTTTAGTTTTACTAGTAACCTTATGTTGCAGAAAAAGATTTTAAATTTATTCAGGCACTAGAGGCTGCCCGCGACTTCGTACGCATTGATTGTCATATCTCGGGAAAAAGTCATAATATCGTAAAATAATAGTCTATGTGTTATTCTGATGTGCAAGCTTCAATATTGCAAAGTTTCATCAAAATCTGTTCAGTAGTTTTTGCGTGAAAGAGTAATAAACGTCCATCCATCCATCCATCGGCACAAACATTGACATTTATAATATTAGTGGGATTAACCATCTTCCCGACTTCATTTTGGTTTCCGATAAAGACTGTTTCAGGTAATGGAACGTTAGCTTAATGACCTTAGTTCAAATGGCTCGAGTTTAATAGAAACCGGGATTATATGACTGCGCATATAAATGGGGATTCAAGTTGATTATTGTAAGAACAAAGAGCCAGACAAACGGCGGCAAGAACACAGGGTGAAACGCAACTGAAACTGCTAGTTACTTTTGAGTTGCAACTAAGTTTCTGCTATAGACTTTTTTAGAAAACAACACACGACGCAACTAGTTTAAAACGTTTCGTTTCAGTTTGTTGTGTTTCATTTCACCGTGTGTTCTGCCGCTTAGTCGATGAACTGTCGAACCAGTTTGACATTTAAGGCCAGATTTACATTATCTTAGTGCTAAGCAGAGTGCTTTAGGATAGTACTTGAGTTGAAACATGTAAACGCTAATTGCTTAAGTACGGTTCTACTTTACACTAAAGAATATACCTTTTAAGTTGTATTAAAATACTTTCGACTCACTAAGATAATGTAAATCAGGCCTTATATGAAATCGTGACAGATCCTGAGATCAATCGTGTAGAATGGTTGACGTATATTCTCAATGAGGAAGGAATATAACGAGTGGCCCCATTTTTTTTTCATATACAAATAAGTTTATGACAGCGTGCCAAGGTTGTGCTAAGTTTTTTTATAGTTTTCTTGTGTAGATGACCTGTCAAACAATAAGAAATACCTACCACACAAAAACGTAGCCATTTTGCGCCAGACCAGGCACGCAGATCCAGTTGGTATGGCACCTCCTATATTCTATTCTATTCTCCTATATTCAAAGTATATTCTTTAGTCATTGGTTGTCGTTTTCTTTATCTTTCAAACGACAAACAGTATCGACAATGTAACCGCTTATCTGAACGCAAAATATGTTTCGGTTCATCCTATATCGTGTCGTAAACTACCTTCGAAATAATTTTAACAATTACAGCGAATTACTCTTTACCTTGTAAGGCCAGAGCATTAAGGCTAACCATGGCCAACCCTGGCAATACTTGGGGCCAATATAAATAAGCCTTGTTCGATCGTGCTTAGATAATAGGGTTGCCATTTGACATTTACCTATCGTTTACCATCTTTTCTAACTTTTGGCTCAAGTCTCGTTATTTTGTGTTTGGAAATTACAATACTGTTCAGCCGTAAAGGGTAATGGTAGACGATTTGCGCTTTTATGGCTCGAAAGACCGAGTGCTAATGTATATTATTGTTATTCGCAAAACATGTAGTTTGTGTTAAGGTACGTCGTTAAATAAAACACTACCTACTCATGTAAATTCTTTAGATATAGGTATAAGCTGCAAGGGCCGGTCAAAAATAAAGAAAATGCAAGGTAATGTAAGATTTAAAAAAAAAGAAAACGCGATAACCTGTGTAATTGCGAAGTAATTACGAATACTTCTTTTGTAAGATTTTTAAAAAAGAAAACGCGAGCACCAAAGTAAGAACGAAGTAATTATATCTAGTGGCTAAACGTATTTACTTGAAGTTACAATAAAAAAACTGCTCCAAGACTAATTGAAAAAAGAAATCCAAGGGAATATGCGATGTATATGTACAAGTATCATCTAATAAAATTTACATAAAACGTTCAGATACACATAAAAATCTGCAATCAATAAACACAGGGTGTACCAAGTCGTAACCTACTGATTTCTCAAAGAACATGAGATGAAATATCGTTCTTTTTATCGATTTACTTTTCATATAAAAACATTGTTAACATATGTACTAAAAGCCGATTCGTTTAATTTCGAATTCGTAAAAAGGCCAATTAAAAGTTAAACCTAAACCACTCTAAACTAACGTTCTTTTTACCATATTCGTGTAATAAAAATGTTGCAACTGGCTAGATGGTACCTACTCAATTTTCATATTTACCATCAATAAAATTTTGGGTAAAACACAGCTACACTGTGTTTTTTCTACAAAACCAAAACACGGTCGTAAACCTTTTGTTTTTCGACATGCTACATCAGTTTTTAACTGACTTCAAAATAAAAACAATCCAATCAAAAAAAGGAAGAGGTTCTTAATTTGGCTTAATTTTTTCTTACACCTTGTAAAAAGAGTCATCTTCTATCACATCTTGTATACGTATACCACAGCCCTGTTAATGGTAGGTTATTTGTCTACTATTAATTTTAATGTCGTGCCTTCACGGGACCAATGTTCCAGTTGTTAAGGAATTCACTGATAGACATCAGAGTACCTAGACATCTCTAAAAGCACTAGAACTATATCTAGAATCTAGATAGAAATTCCATTTGCTTTTTACTACGCGCTTAATGGCAAGTGCTATCTTATATGTAGTTGGATTACTAATTGTTGTTTAAAGTAAATGAGTTTGATTTTTTATTGCAACTCGGTTATTATCAGATTTGTTTGCAAACATGTTTAAAAACTTAAAGATGGGTTGCATCACAAATTCAATTTACTAATGGGGATGATGACTACATTCAAAAA
Organism: Anarsia innoxiella; assembly: GCA_947563765.1. Lineage (NCBI taxonomy): Eukaryota > Metazoa > Arthropoda > Insecta > Lepidoptera > Gelechiidae > Anarsia > Anarsia innoxiella. The sequence continues at coordinate 2,835,862 of OX387404.1, read as the reverse complement.
ATAATTAGTCCGTCTTTTAGGCTATTAAAAAATATTTGAAACACATTTTTTACCTGATCAAATACATAAATAAATACAAAGATACAGAGCATCAAAGTTACAGAGTGGGGGTATTGACGTCACTTCTCGGTTAAAATCGTAATGAGGCGTGACGTCACGAGCAATTTTAACCCAGTGTATCTTTGTCATTTTTAGTTTAAGAGAAAAAAGAAAAAAATACATGTTGAATATTTTAAAATAATCTACTTATGTGATGGACTAAAAAAATTGTTTTAGTCATCATGCCCATTACAGTAAAGGGCGATAAAAAATGCACGGCGATCTTTGGAAAGAGGCAATCGTCCAATTTCCACTTATTGTAGAGATTTTAGAGAAATAAATAAACATCGCGATACCTGTGTCGCACATACCATGACATTTATTTTGTCAATCGTGTTTCAAACACAACAATGTGCAACAACAATATACCTACTTCATTCTAAATTTAAATTCAAAGAATAGCATTCGTTTGTTTTCGGAAATGCGATGATTGCCGATGTGCATTCTTTATCGCCCTCTACTTTATGTATCTATAATTATTCAGCATCTTACTAGTAAATAAAGTTATCTTAGGTAACAAGTAACGTGTCTCCGGCTTGTTGTTATCAGATGAGGCTGCGTCTTTCTGTTACTTGAAACTTGGAAAACGTTTACTAGATTCCTAAATGATATAGATTATTAATTGAACAGGATTTGTTGAATGTTTTGCTTGTGTTTATAAACGACTATTAGTTGCGTAACTATTAGTTATAAGCTTTGAGTATACAATACATAAGGAGGAGCCATACAGTCTGGATCTGCGTGCCTAGTCGGGCGCAAAATGGCTACCTTTTTGTATGGTATTTCTTATCGTTTGACAGGTCATCTACCAAGAAAACTATGGAAAACTTGGCGCAATCTGGCACGCTGTCATAAACTCATTTGTATATGAAAAAAATGGGGCTACTCCTTATATTCCTTCCTCATTGGTTGTAAGTCCTTTGAATACGGTTTATGTTGGCAGACCATTTTATGTTCATTTAATAATGAGACAAGACGAGTGGTCCTTTAAAAACAATCAAACTTTTTTCAAATGTCAGAAGACAAACAGTGGTCTCTGTCTACTCTTCTAGGAAAGAGGCGTGACAGATATGTATATGTAATGAAAACAAAAGAACGTCTATAAATCTGAAAAAAAAGAACTCAAGAGTTGTGAGAACATTGTGAGAAACCTTTTCATTGGTTTATAGTTTTTTAAACATATACTTTAAAACATTAAACAAATACACTTAGTACAAAATCGACACGAACACATGATAATTCAGCAACGTCAATTTTAATTTTAGAAAATGAAGACGGTTTTAAGTCTATCAGTCGTTTACTACAGCTCTTAGCAACAAATCGACACGAAAATTCCTTTAAAGTGACCATCCCAAGTATCGGAGATCAAACGCGACGTCCCCGACGGACCACAAAGATTTCCGTAAACTCAACTAATAGACTCTAACGGTACTTGTACTTCAAAGACAGAGCTAAATGCAGATGGTTCCTAGTATGCTGGAATAGTGTTGTCAAACTATCGATAGTTTAACTATTAAGGTGTCGATAGAAAACCTTGTAGGAAAAAGAATAGTACCTATCGATATTTTTTCAAACAACTATCGATAAATATAATCCTCTACAGTGATCACAGTAGTATTTGTCTGTAGTGGAAATCGAATCCACGACTTGCGTCATGGCAAGCATTACTAACCACTGCAAATAGTACTGATTTTATCAGTCTGATTATTTTAGAATGTTGTTGCTGACGGTAAAAAAAGTGTTCATGTATGTCTACGTCATAATATTTAATAGTGTCATCATAATATGTATACCTACCTGATTGTAGGTACAGTTGAGTGGATTTCTCAGTAATTTTAAACGAGAAGAATTATCAGCGTGATCAATCAAAGATCATCTTATTGCAAAAAACTTAGCTACATTTTCATTTCTTCAAATAAATTTATTCTAATATAATTCGAAGTACAGCATACTGAGTCATAGCAATTAGAATGCAGCTACTTACTGACATCTGTATTCTGTACAAAAGGAATATCATATTGATATTCAAAATCGGATTAAACAATACAATCGGCTTTGCATTCGAATAGCTTCTCGATTTGCGATTCAGCTCGCATGCACGCCAATCGAGTCGAGGTAGGAAGACGTGTAGTTGGACATAGATTTGTATTTATATTGTTTTTATTAGGGATATAAATAGATAGGCGAGTGAATATACCTATACAGATGAGAATTCTAAATAGGAAATTAAAGTTGTTGTAACCGAATGTCTTAATAGGGCTTTGACTCGTTTAAGTTATTCAAAGAGATTTTCTTAATTGACTTTATGTAATTCAGAAATGTTAATGAATAAACTATGAATCTAATGAATACTATTCCTGAGTTTCATAAAGTCAGGGAAAAGAACGAAAAGATTTTATTCAAAAACCAAACTGAAATCTGAAATCCGAATCTGTTAATCTTTCACATCCCAGAAAAAAAAGAACAATAGAAAATCTATTGTGTCTGGGTTTATAATGGGTCAGTGGGATGTGAGAGGTTACTAAATTAACTGACAATATAGGTATTTTATCATCTTATATATATTTTTTTATTTTATCACTAGCTGTCCCGGCGAACTTCGTCCCGCCTTAGAATGAACTTTATTGTGTAGGAATAAAGTTCAAATTGACTCTACATTTTAGTAAGAAAACATTTGTATGGGAAAAAGAAAAGGTCTGTTTTAGGGCTTTCCCGGCAATTATTCGAATTTTTCTCACCGTAAGAACCATCCTTGGACTTCAATGAACATTTTAAAAAAAGAATTAGCGAAATCGGTCCAGCCGTTCAGGCGTGATGCCGTGACAACGGAAAACGGGTTTCATTTTTATATATATAGATCTTTTTTCATTTAAAAAGGAAAGACGACAAGACATTGGAAAAGTAGCATTTAAACTATTGCGGTATTCACAAACAAACCAAATAATTACTAAAACAGCTCCCATTAGATCAACAGACAAAACAATCACCAGCCACTTGTTTCCTTAGCTAGATTTCTTTCACCCACGCACAATCGATACAAAGTCCGAGATATCGATCTGAATCGAGCGACGGAATCGATTCGCGTTACGAGTTGACGTTGACAAATAACAGCGTGGAACACTTTACGATGGACAAATTGAGGCTACCAGTATTTATGGAGGGAGTCCTGCGTGTAAGATAAGGACTTTTATCGGAGCCAATCCCAACGATTTTAATTTTTAGGGTTCTTTGCTGTTTTGGTACGAATAAGAATAAGAATTGCTCAGGTGTTTATAATAACTCGTAAGAGTAAGTGGATACCGAATTTATGTTTCTGAATCTGATGCTTTAAAATATGTTCCATCATCATCATTATATTAAAACAGACTCTTGTTAGTAGAGCAGCCGTCATCAAAATATCTCACATCTATTAAATCTCCATTGTTAAGATATATGGTTGAAGATAAATTCAGAATGTAGTGACAAACTCATGACGTTTGATCAACACTGCAAATGTCGTAGGTACCTCATATTATATGTTATAAAGTCGTTGGATATAATGTATCTAAGTACTTATTCACATTCACACTCTGTATAAGTAATTTAATATCGTTAATGAATACAATAAATATACAGTAAAAAAGCGAGAAAAACGTAATAAGAGGAAGCCCATTCCATTTCTTTATGCAATTAACTGTACAGAACCTCATAAACTAAGTAAAACAATCGTAACCCTTCAAGTGCCGACGGGACGTCAACGGATAATTTTTTCTTCGACGAATTATTGGCGTTTCTTCGCGCAGCCTTCGGAATTAGCAGTCCAGATAAGGCGTGAGTGTGAAGAGATAAATAGAGTAATAAAATTGTGGTGATTGCGCCTGCGCGCCTGCGGTGTTAATTACGGAGCTTAGTCACGAGTGTGCGATTCCTTTAAGATCGTTTTTTGTTTGGTATGCCAGAGGAAATTGGGGTGGCGATGTGGAATAAAGAAAATGATGGAGGGATTTTGTTTTAAAGAAGGTATCTTAGCATCATAAAGAGAGGTTCTCTACTTGCACTAGTGGACTTGGCTTTGTTTTACCCAAAAGAGCGACTAGCCTGATTATTTGATAGACCTGTCGCAGTAACTATCGGAAATTCACGTTCATTCCATATTGTTCAAAACATGAAAATACAAGTGAAAAAATTGAAAAGTGTAGGTACACAAGGAGACCAAAATGAAAAGTCACCAAAGCGATGTATCTTTCAACAAACATCCAAAATGTTAAAACCAGTCGGATTATCACTACACTATCCTCGGACACACGACACCGTTACTTTTAAACGACCTTTTTGGCATAGCTTATATCTACACATTACCATGGAAGAGGGCTACTCTAGGTTATATTAATAAAATTAAAATTGATATTTCGAAGGTTTTGACAACATTATCATCATTATACCTATAGCATCAATAATATCCAGTTTCTACTAGTTACTATCCCTTCTCTCATTTTTAGTCACTGCTGATTATAGGTCTCCCAAGACCTCGATGCACAAGATAGACAATAGTTCTAGAAAGGTGTATCGACGACTTGGTGATACGGGCAGCGCAGGGCCAGACTTAGAGGAGGACCTTGACAAAAGCCTCCCCTTTTGTCCAGCAGTGGACGTCCACAAACTAATTAATTCATGGACGCTCGTTCCTACTTACTTATCATGTCCAGTTTTATGCCAGCTTACAAACATCGAAATACATTGTAAACTCTTTGGTCTTCATAATTTTACTGCATTAATTAGATATTAGGTAAATAGGGGGAGCAAGGGAGGGAAGTGATTTCTGCCCATCCCGATGGGAAAGACGTATGAAAGATATAGTATATGTGCTCGTAAATACTTATAGAGTAGGCTGTAGTAAACCGTAAACCTGTAGTTAACCTACAGCTAGGTAAACAGTCAGGCATACGTACAGTGTTGGGTTAGCGGCAGATCACAAGCGCCGCTATCTGCCATCAAAGACGCCGCGGCCTTTCGGCGCGGTCCACTCGGTTAGGCGAGGACTGCACTGTAGGGATGGGGATTTTAGCTGACGTTTTGGTGAGAATTAATGATAAATTAGATATTAAGTTTGAGCGGCTTAGGATAGAGAATCGTGGAAAAAGAGCCTTTGCCCAGCAGCATTACATTACCGAGCTCTATACAGGGTCTACATGGTACTGTATATATTACTTATTTTAAAATTATCCTGTATAGTCCCTATGGTGTGCAAATAAAAGATTTGTTTAGAGAAGCCAGAGTTTTAGTTACAGTTTTCTGCCAAACGTTTGAGGTTTGTGGTCCTCGATTGGAAAGAGGCGTGACAGATATATTATAAATGTAGGTTGTTGTTGTCCAAAGATTTTCATTATTATTTTTTTATATTGTGGCTTCACATTGGATCACTGCTGTGGAAACTGCTATTAATGGGTAAAGATTTTATGTTCAGCATAGGTTACATGTTTACTTACGCTATTCCGATGTAGTATATTTCTATTGACACGCTTATAGTGTCTGCATATTTCCAGAAATCATAGTCACTCTCAAATCATTGTTAATTTAAATTCATTTCATATTCTTATAGGATAGCTCAATCATGGTTTTCTACCATCTTCTACTGTAAATAACAAGAAAAAACACAACTTCTAGATTACTCAAACTGAACGCATCGCATCCCTACCGTTTCTACACACTCGAAACCGAATTCAATAGGACAATAAGTCGCATGTTTGCGTCCCAGTGTGAATGGGGTGTCTCACTGTGGTGCGATCTTAATGGTCTATCTACACGCATCCGGGCTATGTCCGGGCCGTGTGCGGGCCGAGTCCGGAACGTGTCCGGGAAAAAATATCATTTCATACATTTTCTATGGATTCGATCACATACGTTGTCTTGACGACGCGACTTATTTTTTTCCTTCCTGACAGGCCACGGCCCGGTCACATCCCGGGATCGGCCCGGATATGTGTAGATAGACCTTAACACGTTGGGGGCTGATTTCTGGGGGCTACTACACTGTTACCATGGGCAGTGACCTCCAGTGGCAGTTGTAAGGTTACCGTTATATTTCTACGAGTGTAAAAATTAGTAAGAACTTCTTCATAATATTATAAATTTTAGTGTTTGTGTCGATGGATGGATAGATATGAGGATGTTTGCTACTCTTTCAGACAAAAACCACTGAACAGGTTTCAATCAAACTCTACAATACTGTAGCTTGTACTTCGTATGTCACATGATTTTAACATAGGTATTGGTATTATGTATGTAAACCCAATATATGACGACGAAAAATGCGTACCTATGAAATAATATTAGGTCTTTACCTATGAAATTGCCGTTTTGTATGAAAAAATTCAAACGATTTTTTTTCATATAATTTTTATTTGTATTAAGTGAAGTAATTTCCCATACAATCAATGCATCTTTGCCAACGCAGTGGCAGTTTATTAATGTCCTTCTTAAAGAAATCAGCTGGACGAGAGGCAACAAATTCTGCAAAGGCGTTTTGAACTGCCTCTTGTTTATTGAATTTTTTTCCAGTCAAGAAGTTATCCAAATTCTGGAAAAAGTAGTAGTCTGTAGGGGCAAGGTCCGGTGAGTACGGTGGATGAGGGAGAGCTTCCAACCCCAGTTCTTGCAACTTGGAGACCGTCATTTGTGCGGTATGAGGTCGCGCGTTGTCGTGCAGGAGCAGCGGAGACGAGCGATTGACCAATGCTGGTCGGAGACGTGCCAGCTTCTCCATCATTGCGTTCAATTCTTCACAGTACACATCTGCAGTAATACTCACCCCATTTGGTAAGAAGCTGTGATGAATCACACCGGTGCTAGACCACCAAACAGTAACCATCACCTTTTTAGGGGTAAGTTTTCGTTTAGGGCATTGTTTAGGTGCTGAACCAGGATCCAACCAACTTGCTGAGCGCTTACGATTATCAAACAGAATCCATTTTTCATCACAGGTGACAATGCGGTTCAAAATTCCTTCATTTGTGTGTCTGTTGAGCAATGCACGGCACGTCTCGACGCGTACTTGGCGCTGGCGATCATTGAGTTCGTGGGGCACCCATTTGTCAAGCTTTTTTACCTTGCCAATTTGACGCAAATGGACCAATATTGTTTTGATGCTAACGTCGAAAGCTGCTGCTAATTCAGCCGTAGATTGAGTATCATCAGCTTCCACGATCGCCTTCAATTCGTCTGCATCGACCAAAGTCTTCGGACGACCGCGGGGTTCATTTTTCAGGTCGAAATTTCCAGAACGGAAGCGAGCAAACCAATAACTAGTGGTTCGTTGGTTTGTAGTGTTAGCTCCGTACACGTCGTGATGTTGCGAGCCGCTTGTGCCGCGTTGCTGCCACGACGGAACTCATATTCCATAATTACTCGAATTTTTAACGTATCCATGTTGACGAAAATGATTGAAATGCAATGAAAATGTAACACTAACCAATAAACAAATGACTGTTTTTGGAAAAAGAATTCCATATTTTTAAAATGAAATTAATTTGAAATTAGAATTCTTAGCTAAACAAAAAATATTTTTAATTGAAATGGCCAGTACTGTAAAACGGCAATTTCATAGGTAAAGACCTATTATAAGTATAAGTAAATGTATCTCTCAGAAGCTACGTCAATAATGACACCATTGAGAGGAACACTTTTAACTTGAAGACCTTAAAAAAATGCAAGTAAAACCTAGATGACCGTTTAAAACATGTTAAATATACGTGACACAGTGTAGAACCCACTTAAATCTCATTTACCGAGAATATTCACAGAGAGCTCAGTTCTTGGTGATTGAGATAAACGAGAGATTAACAAGCGAATAATGAATTGTGCACGTTCGGTTTGCATTCGTCTTTGTTTATACACACACACAGGCACATGCAATTACACCTACACGAATCTACCTTGTAGTGTAGTTAGCCATTCATTGCTTTACCTAAATCTGTAATAGCAAGGATCATAAATAAATCACAATGTAAACCGTACATAATATTTATAAACCGTAAGATAGGTTTATGCACTACATTCGATCCGAATCCGATCTGAGATGTGTAGTATAGAATCTGAGAACTATTTTTATTGTAATTTTATCGGATCGGATTAGGATCGTCGAATACTTAACCGCTCTAACAATATCAAAAAGTTAGCTATGATTCCCAAGAAAAAATAACCAATAAACAACAAATTAATTAAAAAATAGGAGCTAGTGAGAGAGCGCAATAATTTCTTATCATTCCCGACCTATCAGTTTATAAGATAAATTGCGGGTTGAAATTAAAGTCGTGATTCAGTGACACGTCGCCGTTGCCACGATGTTTAAGTATTTCACAAAAAATACAGCAAAAGCAAAATTAAATAGCGAAAATAATAATATACAGAAAAAAATGAGTTATATTTATCTTTCCCTACATCTTAACCAATTTGAAGTGTCTCTTAAACTCGTACAGAGGCAGCAATGTTCAGGAATGGAATTGGGCTCTACGAAAAGTGGACAAATAGTAAGTTGGACATTAAATAGTACTATTTCCACAAAATATGGTATGTAGTGGTTTTGGGAATAAAGATTCATATTGTGTGTTGTACTTATAACAGAAAATTACGTTCTTTTTATAAGAAAACTGAAAAATAAAGCCAATGAAAAACTTGTGGGGTTTACTGAACAAATAATAGCATTAAAACTTTATTAATTTCAGTCTAAAACAAGAGTTCGAATGAAATTCTATATACTATACATATCTACCTAATTCTGAAATAAAAAAATAGTCATATAACTTTTCATACTATCAAGAATCATAACGCAGTGAACATATTAAAAGTAGTATAAGCTATGAAATAGTCCTACAAATAACAGTAAGTATGTACTACTGCTTCCAACTAAGTAGGTACCTACTCACAATTGCCCACGACTGCGACGTATGCGTTCTAAGATTATTTCGACGAACCAGTGTCAATTTACCTAAGGCCACGACTTCTGTATTACTTCTAGTAACGAGGTCTATAACTATAAAGCTGAGTATTTTGACCTTTCCTTAAAGCCTTTAAAGCATGCTTGCCCATTTAGTCAAGTTGCAAGCATTTAAGGTAAGAAAATAATTGAAGAGATTTATGTGGGTCTTTACTTGAAGGAGGTAGGTAGGCGCCGTGGTTTATTTTAAGTCGGCGGTTATTTTTGTCTCTGTCCTATGTGTAGATGTCAAAGGTGATAAACAGAGACGGAAATTGTTTCCTATGTGCATTGTCTACTGCCGAGTAACATATTAGGTTATTCAGGAGGTCAACTACTAAGTTTTTTTTTAAATTTACTGAATGGGCAGAGTCCGTAAAATGATGCATCAGTATTGAAAATTTCTCACTAATAATAAACGTCAATAATGTTTACGCTTTTGGATAAAGGAACGCTATGATAAAGGTGCAAGAATAACCTTTATAATATTTTTTGTGAATTAATAAACGAACTAGCACCACCATTGTTTAAGTTGCAACCATTTAATTATCAATTTAAATTAAGTACTACATTGTTTAAAAATATCCGCGAGCACAAAGGCAGTAAAATAACAAAGTAACTGCCATAGTTCACTAATTAATTGACTTGATCGTGACCGCTCATAGTTAACTAATAATTTCTAGAAATTAAATAGATAATTTATTTAATTGAATTCATTTATCTTGTGCTTAATAAACAGCTAGATCTAGAGAGGCTTGTTAAGGGTAACACTAGATTTAAAAAAGGCTTTAAAAGGTAACTGACACTGTTATATATTAAGAAGAATACAGCACGATGTTTAATTGATAAATAACTTAAATTGACGATTTTGCAACTGACATTGAGACTTTAAAAAAATATATATGTTTCACTTACAGTTAACAGTTTTTAAAGATCGTATTGAAAGAGATAGATACTAAATTGATAAATATAACAGCTTTTGGCTTAATTGTTGGTTTTCTCAATGTAATCGATGATAAGAAGATAGCGTACATTCGTCTATCAAGTCAGGCCACGTTAGGCCATAATACTGGGCAAAATATGGCACGTAGTAGGTAGGTAGTTATTAAGTCATATAAAAATAATGTCTTCATCAAGACCAGGGCAAGATGCTGGTCACCTGTCCACGAGTCTTTTCCCTTTTAAGACTATCCTACTAATTTTATAAATGTCAACGTTTTTGCCAATGGATCTGAGAGATTGAATGATCCTTATTACTGTTTTATGCAAATCTATTAACTTTTGAGAAACTATATTGTTGATGCTTGAGAATCGCACAATATCTAGATTAATTTGATACTTATACTTACTGTGTAATGGTATCTACACACCAAAGCCGCCGTCTTTTTTGACAGCTGCCATTCGTATGACGTAAAGCCGCCGGCCTAGCCGGCATGTCAGCGGCTTTGGTGTGCAGGTAGCATAAGATTTTATTCGGTTTTGTGGCGAGTTTATTTGAAATTGATCGTCCAGTAAAGTAACGGATAGGAAACACGACAAGTCAGGACGTAGTGTAACTAAAGGATATTTAGAAATGTCGAAGAGGTTGTATAGTAATTTAATTTTCAGACATATTTTGCCGATTCCCCATGCAATAAATATAGGCATTACGTACAGTCAGCATCATAAGTCGATGAACACATTCAGATTTTCAAAAGTAATATACACCACTATTAGACGTAAAACCTTACTTATTTCCCTTATTTTGAACCTTATGGGATGTTCATTTAACTGTGGAGTATTTTTGCTAAGCGATTTTCGTCTAATAACGGTGTATTTTACTTTTGAAAATCTGAATGTGTTCATCGACTTATGATGCTGACCGTACCTACAGCTTACAACAGAATAGGTACCTTTATTCTGTAATAAGTCGACTGGAATTTAAATGTAAACCTAGAGGTATACAATCACAATAGGCGTCGGAATTTCCTCCTACCTACTTGGTATTCAAACAACTATAAATTTAATATAAATGGTGTCATTAGAAATTCATTAATCTAGCGAGGTATGTTGCTAGGTATCTTTTCTTTGTCTGATTTATCTTTGTCCTAATAATTACGAAGCGGTGATTAAATTACAATTAAATTATAGGTAAGATTATTTAAGTTGGATAAAGCAAATATTTTTCTAGCAATAATGAATAACAATACCTAGCTAGGTACTTAACTTATTTACTCCACAGAAAAGCGCCTGGATCTTAAATAAATGAATGAATGATGGTACTTATTAAAGTAGGTGCCTACCTAGTTACATATAACAAAATCAGAACGATACCTATGTTCCAATAAAGCCATTTTCCTATGTGTTCAATGCCTAATCCAATAATAATTTAAAATTGGACTGACATTGTATCCTCCAGATAAAAAGCAAATTTTTACACCCCAACAAGTGGGCACGACAGTAGTTGTCCCTTTCAGCACCGACAGATAAAATTTAACTGCCAGATAAAACTATGTATAATTTCATAAAACATGATGTTTTAGACCGAGACAGGTATATAATATCTGCCAGATAAAGTTTATCAGTAGATGGTGATGCCCTTAGATTTTCAGTGTAAATGTTTTACCTTAGTTTTAGCTCTATCCGAAAGGCAAAAGAAAGCTTTAATATAGACAAATATAGAAACTGTTAAACTATTTAATTCAGTAAAAAAAAAAAAATTAATAATAAAAAAAAAAATTAAGCGCCACCTATTATTGGTTTGAAGAATTAATATTCTCCTTCTGTTGTTTTTTGGTTCTAGAAGATGTCCGATTTACTTTAATTTAGAGAATAAAAGCAAGTTATATTTACAATGATTTATTATTTATTTTAACCATTTCAACAGTTATAATGTTTTCTTTTAAATAAAGCTGTCGAGCTTAAAGCTTCCCAAAAAAAGCTTCCTCAAATTAATAAATAAGTTGACAAACTCTTAACTAATTTCGATTTCGAGAATGAATTGTAATAAACTAACTTCAAAGATTTCCTTTGAATGAAGATGTTGAATAATCACCCGTTTACTTTAAGCTTTAAGATTAAAATTAGTTCGTCGCTTAAAATAATATATGGAATAGCGGTTCTATGTGACGTTAATGGATAACAAAAGGGGAGTGACATACTCGTAGTATGAAATGAAATTAGTTTCACTTCAGTTTATCTAGATCTTTTAATAACAAATAGTTTGTATATGTCTTGTTGAATTAAGTTTAAACTGAATAATTAAGCTAGTAAAGTGAACTGTGGCAAAGTATTATTCCTGCTTTATATTATAAATGCCAATCTTGTGCCTATGAATGGACCACTAAACAGATTTTAATGAAACTTTGCAATAATGTGACATTAGTACAGATTATCATACAATATTTTTTTATTCAACCTGTTTTTAGGTCTGTGCCTTAAGTTAAATGTACCTATATGTTACAAACTTTTTTTAAATTTAACAATTCGTTTCCGAAACGTGTGTATTAAACACATTCATCAGAAATTGCTGCCACAAAACATAGACAAATAATAATTCAAAGCGAAGTAGACAAACCGAAGTAACTCACAACAAACAAAACACGATGGACACTTTCCGAAAATATCCAAAAATGAGTTTTAGCGCTGGCAACCCGACACGACACGGGCGCGCGTTCTCTAGGGAAATAAGTCGAGTGTTGCCAGCGTTGACGGTGTTGCCACACCTTGGGTGGTGGCCCATCTGTAATTTATTAGCAGGTTAAATTTCTAATTAAACCACGCCTCTGTTTTTAATATCTATCTGAAGTCCGAACGTTGGGTAATGTTTCGGTTTATTGCGAGTACTGTCGGCATGGACATTATTAAGTAAGTTTTATCTGTATCTATTTGTGTGCAATAAAGTATTAGTTAGGTTTTTATATCTTTTTAAACTTAGATCATTGAAATTCCTTGGGGTTTTATGATAAGATACTTTAGCAACTTTATTTTTATTATCTATCTGATTGCTATCTGTCACTTTTATCTGCTGTAAGTTCTAGCTTCTCCTAAGCTGTAAGTTTGTTAAGTGAAGTTTGTAGACATCGTAGAAGAATATTTTTTTTGTATGGTTTCGGTGAAACGTAACGCTAACTTATCTTAAATAAGGCTAATTCTGAAAAAAAAAAATTCTGGATAATTTAAAAATTATTACGGTACAAACATATTTTATTAGTTAAAAAATTAGCCATTTTAGTAAAAAAAGTGTAAGACCCAAAACACACAACTAGTTTGAAACGTTTCGTTTCAGTTGCGTCGTGTGTGGTTTTCTAAAGAAGTCTTTAGCAGAAACTTCGATGCAATTCAAAAAAACTTACTAGCAGTTTCATTTGCGTTGCATTTCACCGTATGTTTTGGCGCTAGCGGAAAACAAACAAACCTTTTTGACCTTTTTGACCCACTTCTCCTGTTTTCCTCATTTAAAGTATACTCCAGAGTTACAAAATAACCATCTCTGCTGACCATACTTTTCATAACTGCGTACAAGTTATGAAGTGCTATCGGAGCACTTATCTGGCATAGTGTGTAATTACCATAAGAGCAGGGGATCGCTGTGTAAGGAAGGTAAGGGTATTGATACATTGTAGGGTTAATCGTCGCGGTTGGGATTAAGAAAAAAAAAGAGTAAATATGAGCTTTTCGGTCAAAGCTTTTTTTAAAACCGGCAACTAGCATTGTCGATAATAAAAATACCTAAAATAAATAAAGATTAAGTTAATATCTGTTGATATTTGTGTAAGTTCTTAATTAGGTATTCTCAGGCGTGTTATCTGACTGTTATTCAACCGGCAATTTCATCTTCCGAAGGATTTTGGAATAGGCCTTTTTTAATGTTATTATTAGGGATATAAAGGTATCTCAGTAAACATTTCGAAAACAAAAGTTTTCAGATAGTTTTACCTATGGCTTTCGGTAGAAACACACTCCTATTGAACAACCGCCACGTTTTCCCATAAAGTGTAAAAACCGCTAAAGTCCATATTTTCTGCGTAACGTTCGTGTAATAAACAGACGGACAACAGTTCGCACGCAATGATATTATGGGAAATTATTAGCACTACACCTTCATAGAACCTTAGTAAACCCCGTGGTTTTACTAGAAAAACTGCATATGCACTGCCGTCATGCAAATGTTAGAAATAATTGCAAGTTGCTAAAACGTGGTTAATGGAGTATAGAGGTTTTCGTATAAAAACTTGTTAGTTATAAAGGTTCCCTTGATTATGATATTAAAATGATCGTTGGTATGAAATCTTTAATGTTTAGTCTACGTATAGTGGTAATTAGTGACCGATAGTGATAGTTTTTATCGTTATTACACTTACGGTAAAGCAATAGGTTAGTAAAAGATAGTTTGTAATCAAGTATTAGGTACGAGCTGGTTCCAATAGGTATATTGAGTAGGTAATTTTATTTGTAAGTACAATTTAGTCTCGCCTGAAGTCTATAGATAGATAAACAGATAGATAGATACTCGTAGGATTAGGCACAGGTCGTTGCTTCGTCGTCGTGCGTTCGTTGTCCAAGAGCGTATCAGTAAAAATCAAATTTCAGTGTTTTGATGCAAAGAAGCTCATCAGTTAGTTAATGTAGATATTGACGTACAATACATAAATCATGAAAATTTGTCATATCTGTCCTCCAATTCTGATCCTATACTAGCGCTTCTTGCAAAACTCTCTTCGAAGTGCAAGTGCGTTTATTAAATCTCAAAGATAAGCTTCATTAGGTTATCAGAATTGTTCCCCTGACATTCTGGTATATCTATCTACCTACTCTATGATAGGTACCTATTACCTACCTTTCTACATAGAACCGATGAGGAAGCCAGCAGTAGGCTGTGTCAACACATCACATGAATACGGCAGTAATTCACAAGTGTTTACTGTTTATTATACACGCTTACGTTCTACAGCATTGCGATCTTATTCTGGATGCTTTTGGCCGGTATTTATTTATAGGTATGAAAGATTTTTGTAAGCTATTTATTCATATGTAAGTTTTCCTGAGTTATTCTTACCTGCCTATTAACATTCGGTTATGAGACTTTGGATGTTGGAGAGAACGCAAGCGAAAAACAGAAATATAAATCAATATTTTTGCAAATCAACATTTAAATTGGCAATATTAAAAATACGTTATGACGTAACGGTAAAAGCCATCTTTATAATAACTGTCGATCTGTGTCATAGTTTTCGTACAAACAGTATTGATTGTATTTAGTCAGGTTATACATTTGAGTGAATTTGATAACCAAGGGCCTAAGTCCCAGTTTCACCATGTACAGATAAAATGTAACTGACAGATATGTTATGCCTGTCACTGTCTAAAACATAAAAACAAAAAAAAAAAAAAGTAAAAAAAAAAAAAATATGTATGTGTATTTATCGAATATATATATGTGTAGGTTTATACTTATATATTTATTGTTTATTGTAGTGACTATCCTGCCTTCATGCTATCACTTCCCTCTCTGTGGGGTCTGCAGGAAGAAATTTCTTTTAGAAATATGCTGTACCTTTTGTATAACTTCTCTTTTTTCTGTATCTATGTACTATCATCTTACAATAAACTGTTAAATAAATAAACATCATGTTTTATGAAATAGACATAGGTTCATCTGTCAGTTAAATTTTATCTGTAGCTGGTAAAACAGGGCCTTAGACTACTAATTTATACAATATTCTCAGTTGTGTTTCGGCAGACTGTCAATGTCATTTTTTGACACATTTGGTCGCAATCAGTGTCAGAAATTGTTTAGAAGAATACAAGCAGAATACCAAATGTGTCAAAAATGCCATTGATACTGCCGACACAAAACTTCGGCTATTTTAAATTAGCAGACTTGGGCCTGTAGACTTCTCAGGGATATTTATTAGTTCCATCTTATATCTTCTTCATTTCAAATGATCTGTGAGAAGTAATCGGGAGGATTTAGAATATGCACTACCAACGATAACAAGACGGGAAAACTTACAGCTCAATTAGACAGAAATTCTAAGAGTTATTCAAAATTACAACAGCAATACGGCTTTTACAGTTACAATCTCACAAGTAAATACAACCAGAATAAAACCGTGGGATAAGCAAAGCTTTCTCGCGGATTTTATGGTGTTTGCAATAAAAATAGATCCGTTTCGAGTGTGACCAGACCACACACGTTCCGCCCACTGTCGTTAGATATGGTGCCAGTGTTGCCAGACTAAAGTGTTTATTTTGGTTTATTTACATCTTGCCATCAATTACTTTCCTTCCTACTTCACATGACAGGTTCGAGAATTGTTTAGATTCTTTTCGTTTAAGATATTCGTAGGAAGTTATGTAATTGCATTGAAATATGATTTCCGATTGTGAGTTCTTTGACGTGAACTATTTTTATCTTCTCAGAACACGAGAATTTTAAATCTTAGGGCTCGCTACACCACTTAGATACAATTTATCTGACAGATATTTTATACCTGTCTCTGTCTAAAACGTCATGTTTTATGAAATAGACATAGGTTTATCTGTCAGTTAAATTTTATCTGTAGGTGAAACGGGCACTTACACATACACATTTACCTAAGTAGGTATGTGAATAAATCGTCTAAGCAGTTTGACATTTTATATGAAACCGCAACAAGTCTGCAGTTAAAGTATATCCCCCTTATTACAAAACGAGGTTTAAAGATAGTCCGACGTGAGTTCGTTTAGTTTGACGTTTTGTCCATAGCCGAAACGTCAAAAGAAACGGACTTACGTCGGACTATCTTTAAACCTCGTTTTGTAATAAGGGGGTACATGTTCAGTAACAAATCGATTGTATTTATCTCTGTTATCCTATCAAATCTTAAATATCGGTAGTGGATTAACATCTAATTCAAACATAAGGGCTATCAATTTGAACTTTTTGATTAAAACATTCAATCTCCACCAATAAAAAACAAATCGGCCTTTAACACAAACAAAACAAACTTGCAAATTAACAGTACTCGTAAAACATCAAAGTAGCCTAATTATCATCGATTAGTTCCAATAAATCACAGACCCACACGATCGGTATCGAAGGTTGTGTCGTGTCGCGTGAGATTTATGTCGCGTTGTCGCGAGTGGGAGCGACAAGTGTCGGTGTGTCGCGGTGGCTTGTTGGCGTTTACTTCTGTGTGGGTGGGTATAGTAGATGTAATGTTATCTTTATTACTGTTGGGTTCTTTTGTTTTTTGAGTGCTATGTACTTGCAAATTGAAGAAGGCGATGTTATTGCTACGTAGCTGTATCTTTCAGGAAATCTTAGGGTAAAATAATCTGTAATTAAATAGGGTTCGTTATTCACGATTGTTAACATGAGAAATGTCATTGTTGGAGTCGAAAACTGATGCCTACCTGATTTTGGCTTGTAATATAAGAAATTCTATTAATCGGCCAATATCGGACGATAGAGGGCTAATTTCGAAAATATTCGCAAGCTAAAACGAAAAAATAATCTGATGACCGATATCAACTTATATTGAACGTTCTGAGATATTAAGTACATATACGCTTACATACATACATAAACATAAGGTTGGTACATCTCTCTATCTTTCTCCTTACGATTACAAAAGGCAGAAGACTACAAGGGTTTACGTCTTTCATCCAATGTTGCTGGAAACATTCTCCTTTTTATTATGTGAAGTGTACAACCCATGAAACACATAAAACGGATGCAACAGTGTCGGTCGTAGGCGGAACACAGTTTTACTATCAGGTTTCGATTAGTATCGATGTTACGATCGTTCGATAACACGGATCGCCTATAAGATATCGAGAATAAGATATTAGGGAAAATTCTGTAGAGTTCTTTGCTTTGAAGTTATGTAACTTTTTACTATGAGAATTAAAGACTTACATAGATGAAATGAAAGAGGGAATAAAAGTTATGTCGTATCAAGTGCTCTGACAGCAGAGGATAGAGTGAATTGGCTCAGACATGACCGACAAGAGCGACGCTTCTAAATAAGATGATGTTGATGATGAGGAAATTAAAGCCTTCTTCTAAATTAATGTTAATTTAGAAAATTTAAGAAAAACTGAGAATGGATTCTAAATGCTAATTAATAGAGTTGAAATGAAGTTTTTGATAATGAATGTAAGTAGTTAAGGACAGTCTATAACTGTTTATTAGCCTCTAACAATTGTGTTCTTGAGCTAAATAGAGAGACATTACCGATAATCGTAATTCACATGATACTTCAAGAAGCCTTATTTTTTCTCAGTACCTACCCAGGCTAACCAGCTTTCGAAGCATAGTCTTCACAACCTAACAAACAGTCCATTAAGCCCTTCACTCTCTCAGCCATAAGCAAGTGACCTAACCAAGCTAATCTCATCAGCGCAGACCACCAGTGTAATTGGCCAGCCTTTGTTTCGCTAAAAGCCGAGCCGGCCACTCGCAGTGAACTTTATAGGCGTATTATTGTAGCTATTGAAGCGTTGAGACAATTTCTCGGTGAACCGAAATCGGTCTGACACGATTTTATCGGCCACACGACGCGGACGGATCACGAACTTTTTGGGTACTATCGGTTCTCGATGATATGCCCTTTAGTGAGTTGATAAGGTTTGTTCGATGAATATCATCGGGAAAGGTGCGAGTTTTATATCTTCTGTAGTCAGTTCATAGAGCTAACACACACGCAAAAACGAGTAGTCTATATCACGTAAGTGACGGAATGAAATGGCAGCGTGACACAATTTTCAGGCCTACATTTTTTTATTAAATCTTCTGCCTAAGTTTAAATACCCTTAGCAGTATTTTTTTAACAGTCCTTCGACTGAATTTGACGTGACAGCATTAACAAATAAATACTTATGGAAAAAATACGTTCAAGAAATGTACGTGTTGAAACAACCTATACCTAAAGGTAGTAATAGAGTCTCAAGCCAGTTCTCTAATCAAGAAGCGAATGTAAGAAGGAAAATTTATTAACTTGACTTGACCTGGGCCTTTCAACTTTACCTTTCCGTGGTTTTGTGATAGCTTTGTCCATTCCGGTTGCAGGTAATTGCAATTTTAAAAGAGGTGTGTTATTATAGGTGTGATAATTTACGACGAATGACCATTAATATTATATTACAGGTGAAGCTTTTAATTTAAAGTAATTTACCAAACTAAGGTATACACGCGACACGCAATGGAAATATTTGATGTGTATAACCTGTTAGAAATATCAGTGCACCTGCGTCAGTGTACTGGATAGGCGAAAACGGGGGGAATCACGGGTGTAAACATATTTCAGCCAGGTGAGCAGATATTTCCTTTGGGTTATAACTGTTGCTCCTCAAGTGACATTAGCGTAGCCATTACTTTACTTAACTGCTACAAACGAAATGTCAATAAGATTAATAATACATTTTCTCTGCCATGGAATCTCGTCTATAAATCAGATCAATGAAAACCGCGAAGTCACGTTGGATGCAGGTGGCAATGGAACCGGCAGCGTTGGAAAATCATTGGAGAGACTTAGAGATTATGCTGAGCAGTGGGCAGCTATAGGCTGAAATGTTGATGAATCAAAACTGTAAATTTTATTTCTCAACTGCACTTCAACCAGCGTTCGTTCGACTTATATTCGACTTATGTCGATAAAAAAAGTGAGAACCGATAGTAAGAGAGCTTGTACTTCGCACGATCCGATCCTGTAGGGTTAACAAGCTGCCATTAAAAGTCTTTCGTCAGATATTTTGTAAAGTAGCGGAACAGCACTTTAGTGTAGCCGCTAGGCCTTGTCTGCACTAAGTAATTAATTATGTACCGTCTAATGGATAAATTAATGATGACATGAAAGCGCTTTTTGGTTTGGACAAGCTGATTTTTGTTTATGCGGTTTATTGAAAGACTAGAAGCTGGACGCAACTTTGTTCGTTACTTGTCATCATATCTTGGAAAACTTACCTACATCTTAACTTCAATGTAGCCTATGGGCTATTCTGCAATATTGGAAAGTTATTAACTATTATGTTACGTTAGAAAATATTTAGCATTTTGCGTAAATAAGTGTTTAAATGTCACACCTATAACTCGATAGACTTCTCCTAGGTTCAGACAATACATTTAAAATCTAGCGACTATCTGTTACATGCTGAGCAACTCTTAATATTAGTGTCATATTTATGTGAATTCTAGTATCTATTCCTTTTATATTTGTGTTAGAGGCTGTCCGCGACTTTGTACGCATCTACCGTCATATCTTGGAAAATAACCATGATATCTCAAAATAATATAGCCTATGTGTTATCCTGATGTACAAGCTACAATATAGTAAAGTTTCATCAAAATCAGTTCAGTGGTTTTTGCGTGAAAGATTAGCTACAGCTACGCCCTACGTCGATCCTTACATCCCTACGTTACATCCATCCATCGGCACAAACATTGTCATTTATAATATTAGTAGTAATAGGATACTGACGAAATAGAATACAGATGACTGTCTTTCTGTAGTGATAATTTAAGAATTTATTTAATGTTATGTACTCATTTATTGACGGACGAATCAATTCTATCTAAGTATCTACCAACTGTATAAGTCTGTTCATTAAAAAAAAAAAAGATATATTGGACATAACGTAGGGCCCTGTGCCGAAGGTTTCTTGCCGTTTTCTTCATCTCGGCTACACAGGAAGTGAACCGGCAGTAGTTTTAGATCAAAAAAGTGACATCAAAAAAGTGTAATGAATTTTGCCTATTTTTGAATAAACATTTTTCATTTTCATTTCATATCTATCTAGGTATCTAATTTTCTAGCAGCTTAGCTAATGATGTCAATAAATCTTAATCATTAAAACGCATACAAAATTATAATTTTCTACGTAATTGTTTCCGTTACTTAAACAATTACGATTATGATAGAAATTTCCGTCGATTCGGAAATTAATCACAATTTCTAAGAGCAGTCGGGCACTAAATCAGCCGGTTATGATAATTTATAGGTTTGACCGGTAAATTACAGTATAAACCGCCGACATGGCCAAATCGGCGATTTACTACCACGGAGTGTTTTTGATGGGATGTAAATTAGATACCTATCATGTATAATTCATGCGAAGAAATGGGATAGGCAGTGCTTCTCAAACTTTTTTACTTGAGGGGGTTTTTGATAAGGAAAAACTGATACCCCCTTATTACAAAACGAGGTTTAAAGATAGTCCGACGTTAGTTCGTTTGTTAATATAATTTGTTATTTTAATTATTATATTATGGATATTACACAATTTTCTCGGTAAATCGAAAAATCAGATACAAAGACTTAATACCTGTTTATTAATAACTTGTTATTATTTAATTACTGTGATAACAAGTTAAGTACCAACATGTAATTGTATAAGTGTCTCGATTAAAAAAAAAGATATATTGCACATAACGCAGGGCCCTGTGCCGAAGGTTTCTTGCCGTTTTCTTTCTCTCGGCTATACAGGTACTGAACCGGCAGTAGTTTTAGACCAAAAAAGTGTGATTAATTTTGTCTATTTTTGAATAAAATACTTTTCATTTACATTTTCATTACCTAAACCTTAATTACAACGAATAATTAATTATTAAACAGAATTAGGTTAAATAACGCATAAAACTGACTACGTATTTTGTAAATTAACTCGTAAATATTTGTAATATTTTACGTTTACCTTTAAACATTTAAGGGCGCGTTCCCACTATGTCGTAACGACTAATTTACCGTTCGACGACTGTCGTCTCTACCTGTTCCCATTATAACTATTGTTTTGACAAAGTGTCGTCACTGCAAAAATGTCGTAGACGACAGTAAATTGTGTCGTTCTAAATGTGAACACCTCCATTTAAACATATAAGCCACGACACACGATTATCTGTCGTCACTACATAGTGGGAACGCGCCCTAACGATGACTTTGTTTAAGTTTACTATCTAATAAATAAATGGTATTATCAGTTACCAGATACTAAATAGCTCTAGTACCTATATACTTTCATAGTAATAAAACAAGAAAATTAGTTTTAAAACGATCATGTCTAGATTTCGATTCATTATAACTGTTTATATTATAAACGTTTTCAAGCTTACAATGTAGTGATAACGTAAAAAGGTTCGTTTGAATTTTATGACTGTATCTTCAAGATACTTTATTGCTAAAAAAACCGACCAAGTGCGAGTCGGACTCGCGTGCAGTGTTCCGTACCATTCATGTTAACAATAGCCTTATAATGTCTACCAGTAGGCATTACATCGAGCAAAAAATGGCAAAAAAACATGTTTGTTGTATGGGAGCCCCCCTTAATTATTATTATTATAAAATTTTTAGTATTTGTTGTTAAAGCGGCAACGGTAATACATCATTTGTGAAAATTTTAGCACTTTAGCTATAACGGTTCACAAGATACAGCTTGGTGACAGACAGACGGACAACCAAGTCTCAGTTATTGGGTCCCGTTTTCACCCTTTTTGGTACGGAACCCTAAAAACGAAGTCTTATTTTATGACTCGTTGATCTTCGTATCAATGTTGAAAATGATATCGAATAACTATAATTCATGTCATATTTTATGTCAACGGCCTCTCATTATAGTTTTTATTTCAAAGTCTTTAAGGTAACAAATGGCACTATAAGTAAGCTTGATATTTATTATACTTTTTACTTATTCTTGGTATAGTAGAACTGGATGGAGAATAAGGAGGCCTTTGCCCAGCAGTGGGACATGACAGGATGACTATATCTGTATAACTTTAGTTTGCTTGCTTTCTTCTACATAAAGAATAAGTTACGAGTACCTATGTGAAAATTCTAACATAAATTTGTGAAAACAGCATAAAAAATGGAGATAAAAAAACGAATAAACTGACATTTATTGAAACACACGATGTTGTTTTAGAACAATAACCCAAGCTATATTTATTTATTTCTTTCTTTTATTTATCATACGAAATATAAACGTATTTTTAAATTTTCATTTAATTATTTCTATTTGACAATACGAAAAGAGCTTTGAGAACCTCTGGAAAATAAAATAAAGCCGCGTTCTAGGGTAACGGGGTCCATAATAGCTTGATAATTAAAAAACTTGATAATGGCCCCGACCTGATATGGTCTATGATCGTGTTTACCTCAACCGCTGTGGAAGTATTTACCTCTTTTGTAAAGCTTATTTACTTAAAGTTTTACATAGCGATTCGATTTGTCGTTCGATAGATCCAGTTTTTTATCGGCCGATTATTTTTGTGCTGCTGGCGCGATCTAGCAAGTGTGAATGGTTTCATATAAAATGCTTTGCTACTGTGAATACTCCACTCGTTTTGGCTACATTGGAACTTGGAACTATGAGTCTGTTTCATTCACCACCTCCAGATAAAATTTAACTGACGGATAAACCTATGTCTCTTTCATAATTTAGACAGAGGCAGGTAAAAAATATCTGTCAGATAAATTTTATCTCTAAATGGTGCAACGGGCCACGGGCCCTAAGTCAGTATTGAAAATGAAAAAGAATCAGAAATTATAAGGCCCAATTTTTTAAAAGTCAGATAATATTTAACTGACAGATCATAATAAACCTATATCTATTTCATAAAATATGACGTTTTAGATAGTGAGAGGTATAAAAATATCTCAAGTTTTTAACTGACAATTGAAGTTCACATTACACACATACATACATATCCGTCACGCCTCTCATCCATAAATGGTATCTACACACCAAAGCCGCCGTCTTTTTTGACAGCTGCCGTATAAAGTAAAGCCGCCGACCTAGCCCGGCGGCATGCCGGCGGCTTTAGTGTGTAGATAGCATAACATTAAAATGACAATAGGTACATTACGTAAAAAGAACTACATAAAACACAAAATATAACACCAAATATCGCAACAGACAGAATATCAAACAAAATACCATCGAAACCGCCCTAATTACAATCCCTTACAATAACTTACCCTAATAAGGCCGGTATAGGATCGTGAAATATCTCTCCCAACAATGATTTCTATCTGGTATTTATAGTGCGGTGCTCGCCCTGCAATTCTAAAGGTTAAACTCCTTATTATAACAGACTTGACAAACTGAAAATGTTTATGATGGCCGCTTGGGTGGAGGTAAGAAACTATCGGAGAGTTATGTAAATAATCTAACCTTTTTATTTTAAAAACCCGACTGCGTTTAAAAACGCTTTTTTTATTTAGATATACCCAGTGTTATTCTCACTGTAAATACGAATCTAACAATACCTCTCAAGCTAAAAACCATCAAGTCGTTTAGGCTGTAGAGTGTGCCAAAGAATTATACATACATACATACATACTCTCGAATAACATAACCCTCCTTCTGGCGCAGTCGGGTAAATAGATTTATCTGGAATAAATAGAGATTGCTTAGACAATTACCACGGTAATGTGACTTCTGTGTTGCCTATCGATTTCAATAGATTAGCTAGTGGAGCTATCTTTTGTCTTTTTTATTGTTGATAGTTTATTTTCTAGATTATTGATAGATCGGCAACACTTAATACTTCGGTGTGACGGACATTCTGCTCATTCCAAGGGAATATCAAGAATTATAAATGGTCATTTCAATTATCATCTCTATGCACTTGTATTCTTTGCAACATAAAAATGTATCATAGATAAATTCATCCAAATAATGTTCCAATGAACATTGTGATACTTTTGTCATCACCTTTTTAACTACTCCAATTGAATCTCTCCCCTCTCCATGATAACTTATGATAGCGACTTGTAAATCGGGCAAAAACAATTGCGGTGCTAACTTTGAGTTCTTAAACGCGTTTTTGAGCTTTTTAGCTCTTTAAATGGCGCATAGCATTCTAGATGGGTATAAGGGTATGCTAGTTATTCAACATATGTGGAACCGTCGCCTCTGGAGACCACTACTGATTTTATGGAGGATAATTACACGATAAAAGTGAATGGGGACGTCATTGATGTACAATATTAAAGACTCGCAGTTTTTAAGTTTGGTCTAAAAAGCCGAAGACTTTGGATTACTACCTATTTGTTTTATTAAAGACATGTCTTAGAAAAAACCACTGTTTAAACTACCAAATAAAAAAAAAGTTTCTAAAAACGTTGAAAGATGAAATTTTTAAATTATCTGTTCTGTACCTACCTACTTTATTATTATTCATGCATTTTGATTTTCTCTGTGCGATATGACTTTGCAATAAAATAAACTATAAAATAAATTATACTCCATTTTTCTGTCAATTTTATTAAATTTATTAAATTTTATTAAATTGTCTTAAAGCGGTGGTAGCCCAGTTGGTAGAACGCTTGCCTCGAACTCCGAGGACGCGGGTTCGAATCCTGGCGCGGGCACGTACCTCTGAGTTTATTTCTCATGTACGTATCAATTTATTCGATTACCACTTGCTAACGGTGAAGGAAAACATCGTGAGGAAACCTGCATACACCAGAGAAGAAATTCGAAGGTGTATGTGAAATCCGCCAACCCGCACTTGGCCAGCGTGGTGGATTACGGCCTAATCACTCTCTGTATGAGAGTAGGCTCGTGCCCCTCGGTGGGGACATATATGGGCTAATAACAACAACAACAACAGTCTTGTGTCTTAAATAAAAAACAATACATAAATAATTATAGTATATAACCCTGTTCTATGTTCTATCCGGTTATAATTCCGATGGCTCACAGGACAAGTCCCACTTCAATTGTAATTATAAAGACTTCAAGATGAGTCTTGTAAATTGTACGTCAATGCCAAAGATACGTGGGTAAAGGTGTGATTAGCTAATTGGTTGGCCAAGAGACGGTAAAGATGCCGCCATCGGCCGAGGGATATTAGCGTAAGCTTTTATTAACTAACTCTTACTAGAAATGGACACTAAGATGAAGTTGAGACACTAAGAACCGTTATTCTTAGGATTTGGATATTTAGTTGGCATATATAAATAAATAAATATTTTAACCCCTCATAGCTCGTTTATATACTTCTAACTTTTGTTGCAAGTACTTTTGAGGTTTAGATGCATAGAAATTGTAGGTGTTTCCCTGCTTTACTTAATCGTAGTAATATCATAGTATTATACTATCGTCGTATTGTATTATAGTATTATTAGTTATCGTAGTAATACGATTAATTTGCGATTGATTTATCGTATTATATATTTATTTAACAGTTTATTGTAAGATGATAGAACATAGATAGAGACAGAAAAAAAGAGAAGTAAATCTGTATTTTATAAATGTATCGTTAAATTATGAATTCAACGGAAAACAAAAGATTCAAAACTGTAGCAAAATTGGCTGTTAAAGTTAATTTTACTTAATAGCCGTCTTTGGAACAAAAGTGCAGCTATAGGTTTAATGAAATATTAATAACGATTTCTGCGACTAGCGTTTACTTTTTTAATAAACAAAAAGGTAGTAACATACAAGAAGATACTATGTAATAAATACTATTTCTGTACTAAAACGACAATTACTATAAAAAGTTGAATAGTATCGTATTTCCAAATCTTTTTTCACGCGCGATAAAAACCCAAAAATTCTCCATCTCCATTAGTTAACCACTAACTTAAACTCCCAAATACTTGGAGCATGTTTTCTAATTAATAACATCCGGTCCTTTGTTTTAGAACATCCATTTATAATGCCTCTGAAATTTAATACGCACTTTAGCGAACATTAACCGAGCACAGATAACTGAACAAGAATGCCATTTGTTAAAAATTAAGATCTTTTATAACCTGACCCTTTAGTGACTTTAGTGTTGGACAAAATAGTATTCTGGACAAAGTATCTTTAGAACTTTGCCGTACTTTATTTTAATGGAAACTACCATTGTGAACTACATGAAAGTAGATTGAAGAATTAGTAAGAAGATTGAAGGACCTGTTGAATTTAATGGTATCTACACACCAAAGCCGCGGGATTTTTTGACAGCTGCCATTCGTAGGAAGTAAAGCCGCCGGCCTAGCCCGGCGGCATGCCGGCGGCTTTGGTGTGTAGATAGCATAAGAAACAAACACTTCTGTCTGAGACAATATCTTTGACATAGGTACCACAAGTCTTTTAGATTTCAATATGAACTTTATATCACCTTTATACTGTCAATTTTTGTATATT
This sequence comes from Anarsia innoxiella, assembly GCA_947563765.1. Lineage (NCBI taxonomy): Eukaryota > Metazoa > Arthropoda > Insecta > Lepidoptera > Gelechiidae > Anarsia > Anarsia innoxiella. The sequence continues at coordinate 2,808,714 of OX387404.1, read as the reverse complement.
TATTTGTGAATGCTCACTCCAAAATCACTCGTCCCCAACCAAACCTAAAAGTTCCCGAACTTACCCGAAATGCCACGAAGCATTCCGATCCAAAACTGCTCATTAGTGAAACGTGAAACAAAGTAAAGTTGATGAAGTAATTACGTCAATTGTCGAGACCATCAAATTTAATAGTCCATTCTTTGCAGGATGTCCAAGATGGCGATCGTTGGCCTACAGGAAACGGTGCGCATGCGACGGTTCGGCTGCGCGTGAGTGAATTTTGATGACAGATTTGATTTTTAGTTTTTAATTGGACGGATTGAGATGTTACGACTGTAGTGTAGTTGTTATTTAAAATGAGGAGCTTAGTAATGAGAGAATTTATTAAAAAGCTTAGGCTTAAAGATTTTTTTTTTACCTAGATGCTACTTAGATGACAGATAGTTCATGTTTTGTTGAAGAAAAGGACTTCTAATAGATGAATAAAGAGTTTAATCTTTTGCATCAGTGGTCGATCAAAAACTGTCAATAGATCGCAACTTCCTAATAACCGACAGCATTAAATGATTTTTCATTTTTTTTTTTTCACTTCTGTTATAACACCTCTACATCCAACACCCAAGTCTACTATTCCGAATACGATCCAACAATAACAATATTATTATTCCAAACAGCGGGTCAAAGCCCTACATTATTAAAAAAAAAAAACGCTTGTCAACGTTATAGTTTTCATTCAATGGATTTGTATAAGTATTTGTATTAAGCCAAGCTTTTAAAACTGTAATTTTGACGGTGATTTAAACAAGATATATTTTTTTAGCCAGTATTCCCAACAAAAACAATGTCATATTCGAACGCCACAGCCCTACACCCTACCATCGTTTCTCGATCGCTACTCACGCTCGCTCGTGACCTCTCGATCGGCGATGAAGTCATAAATTATATAATGCATTGGAAATTGTTTCTCGCGGTAGATAGCCGGGCGCACCTACTAATCGGTTACGGCGCGCCTGGAGCGTTTGCAAAAAAGATTTATGGGCCAAACATCTCGTTTGCTGAATCGATTTGAGGGTTGCTCTGAGATTTTTGAATTTGGAATGATTGCTTAATATCGTAAAGTTGGTAGTATTGAAGATAGTTTCTCGAGTTCTTGAATGGTGTTGATAGCTTGCACGCCAGATTAGATTTTTCTAGCAGCTAGAAGCAGTACCGGTACTAATATACCTATAGTGAATAGTACTTGCAAATATATAATAGAATCTAGCATCTTTTAAAGTGTAGATAATTACATTTTTTTCGAGAAAATATTAAAGGTCAAATTATTTTGATTGAATACTTATAATTATTATGCATTTATATGCAAGCGTTTTGGTTGATGTTACACTAACATATCATTAATTTTTCCCGTTGTAAAACCTTATATTCCCCGAAAATATAATAAATAAACCGCAAAACATGATGTTAATTTAATGGACGTGATTTTCCTCAGTTACTGCAAAAAACTAATATTAGTAGGGGCAATTGAATAACGCCCCAACCAATTATTTTGCCGTAAATTATCTTAAAAAGAAACGTTTGGCATAAATCGATAAAATACGTGAGTTTATTATGACTTTAACTTAACATAAAACTTTTTGGGTTCAGCATCATATCGGGCAAAAGCCTTTAAAAAACACATCCTACTAATATTAAAAATGCTAATGTTTGTGGCGATGGATGGATTGATGAGAGGGTGTTTGTTATTCTTTCACGCAAAAACTACTGTACAGATTTTAATGTAATTTTACAATATTGTAGCTTGCATATAAGAATAGTGCTTACCTAAGTATTTAAAGATATAGCGTTAATGTTCCAAATTATGACGATAAATGGGTACAGAATTCGCAGCCTCTAGTTTTTATTAAAAAAATACCTTTCTTTTAAAAAAACGGCAGTTTAAAAAAATGCTGATTTGAGATCCACGTCCATTTTTTTCTTTGATTGTTTTAAGTTTAAATTGGTTACAAAACCGGAACCCTTTCAGGTCCTGCTCCATCAATCTTAACGTGTTTTATATTTACGGACGTTGCATCGAGTGCAAGCAATCGATTCGAATGAAGCTATAAATTATTATAATACCTTGGCAAATTATTTTCCCAACTTCGCTTTTGATTTTTGTTCCAATGATAAAGATCGAACAGGGCCGCATTCAGGTTTACACAATTTAAAATAACAAATCCTACTGATATAATAAATGTCAATGTTTGTGCCGATAGATGGATGTTTGTTACTCTTTCACGCAAAAACTACTGAATTTATTTTGATGTAATTTGGCAATATTGTAGCTTATTTAACAGAGTAACATATAGCCTATATAATTTTAAGATAGCATGTTTTTTTTTCAAGATATGACGATAAATGCGCACGAAGTCGCGGGAACCCTCTAGTTATTAAATAAATGAACTTCATTTATATCCAGTTGTATCTTTAAGTTTTTGATTGAAATGGTGACAGCGACAAATGACTCAATCTTTGGATATTGTGAAATTCAATTAACCAGATCAATTATCAATGTAAATTATAGTTCGCCTCTGTAAAGTCAATAAAGTCGTGTATTATCTATTAATTTAATACAAAGCGCATTTATTACCAACTAGTGGCTGCCCGCGACTTCGTTCGCATTTACCGTCATATCTTGGAAGAATGACATGATATCTCAAAATAATATAGCCTATGTATTATTCTGATGTCCAAGCTAAGTTATTGAAAAATTTCATTACAATCTGTTCAGTGATTTTTAAGTTACAAGTAACAAATATCCATCCATCGGCACAAACATTGACATTTATAATATGATTAGGATAAAATATGAAATATAACCAGTTAGGGACAGAGTGGTGACTTGACTGGACTTGATTTATGTTATCATGCACTTTTTTGACTTATTACCCGTTATTTATGAGTTTGCCATGAAGCTTTTTCTTAAATAAAATTTTAAATTATAACCATATTTACTTTATTATAAAACGTGTCATTTGTGTCACTAAATGCGAACAGCCATCCATCAAGTATTTTGAATTGACATTTCGTTTAAGGGCAGATGCAAAAATTCTGGGGAAGGTACTTACTAACAAAAAATAACAGTATCTTCAAGACAACATAAAAAAGAAGAACAGAATAACAGTATATTCTTTTATTATCTTAAAATGGAAGATTAAGGTAAAAAAGAAAATAAAAACATCTATCTTGTAAATTCAAGGAAAAAAAGAGAAAATATCCCTTTTTTTTCAATGAAATTGTTATTACCCGTTACCCGTTAATTTTACATGGCATCACTACCTCAGGTCATTAGGTCAGCTTGCCGCAATTTTCTAACCGTTTCTGACCCCCTAAATTCGCCCCTGCCCACCTTTACCCAGCAAAATCGTGCCAGCTTCAGGGAGGTCCGCACCTCTCCACATCTTCCATCGTTAATGCACATTTAAAGCAACAACAAAACGCCGATTGTGTTGCGTTTTGTTGCATTCGTTACGCTTGTGAAATTTTATTAATCGCACCTCTAAAAGGGTTGTTAAAGCCCTGGTTGCGTTTTGATTTATTCGTTTTTGATTAAATAAGGGTCGAAATTAATGATGTAATGAGGCATTTGTTTTTTGAATCATTTTTGGTAGTAGGAAGATTTAAATTTTAAATGTCGATGTTTGTGCCCATGAATGGCTGTGAGAATGTTTGTTAACTCTTTCACGCAAAAATTACTAAACAGGGGGCTGAGCATACGTGCCGCGACAATTATCTCAAATCATGCTGTCCTTATCACATTTAAAACTATGGACAGAGACGTAAGCGTGACAAACCCATGACAACGTCTTGTCACGGAGTGCATGCTAAGCTAGCTGATCTCAATCATCATGTCAGCTTATGGACATCCACTGCTGGACAAAAGCCTCCTCCAAGGATCTCCACAACGACCGGTCTTGCGCTGTCCACATCCAACGGTTTCCAGCGACTTTAACCAAGTCGTCAGTCCACCTTGTTGGAGGCCTTCGCACACTGCGTCGCGGATATCAATGAAACTTTACAATTGTAGCTTACATATCAATATAACACATAGTTTATATTATTTTGAGATACCGTTTTTTTTTTGTTAGCCATTAAGATCCCACTGCTGGGCAAAGGCCTCCCCCGCGACTTTCCATTTAACACGGTCTCCGGTAGCGACCCGCCATTCCCGTGAAAATGCATCCAGACCGTCTCTCCATCTTTTTCGAGGTCTACCTCGGCGTCTGTGACCATCTAGTGGCGCCCATTCAGTTGTTATTTTGGCCCATCATCGATCTGGATGCATTCTACAAACATGACCGGCCCAACTCCATTAAACAGATTTTAATAAAACTTTTCAATATTGTTGCTTACACATCAGTATAACACAAAGGCTAAATTATTATGAAAATATCATGTCAAGTTCCCAAGATATAACGATAAATGCTTACGAAGTCACGGGCAGCATCTATTAAAATTAAACTTATAAATATCAGTTGTTTGCATCAGTATTCAAACACTATTATTATCCTCATTTTGATTAATTGAAGCTATTATAAAACTAATTGCAGATATTGGCAACACCGTTCGTTGTTATCCATTACATATAAAGGCATCGGTATCTTAATCTGTAATTCTGAATTTCAATTAAAAACCGGCCAAGTGCGAGTCGGACTTGCGTGCGAAGGGTTCTTTACCATTAACTAGGTTAACAATACCCTTTTATTAATCCTTTAACAATAGTTAAGGCCCAGTAGCCATTATTGATATCGAGCAAAAACAGGCAAAAAAAATCACGTTTGTTGTATGGGACCCTTAATAGGTAATTACATATTATTATTCTTATATTTTTAGTATTTGTTGTTATAGCGGCAACGGTAATAGGTACCTCATTTGTGAATAAAACTCTCTAGCTACTCTTATATCGGTTCGTAAGAAACAGCCTGGTGATAGACGGATGGACGGATGGACCGACGGACAGCCGAGTCTCAGTGATAGGGTCCCGTATTTGAGTACGGAACCCTATAAATTAATGGTGACTATGAAAGTATTGGTTGGTAATAGAGATGTGATACATTTTATTACCTTTTTATAATAGCTGGCGATTTTTTTTTCTTTTTTTATTCTACCAATTATTAAGTTCATATGTAATGTTATAAGATACCTAAAGTGTTTTTATTAATACTTTGTAAAGGTTTATGTACACTATCAAGATGTTGATACCAATGAGGAAGGAATGTAAGGAGTGGCCCCATTTTTTTTTCATATACAGATGAGTTTATGACAGCGTGCCAAGGTTGCGCTAAGTTTTTCATAGTTTTCTTGGTAGATGACCTGTCAAACGATACAAAAAGGTAGCCATTTTGCGTCGGACCAGGCACGCAGATCCAGACGTTATGGCTCTTTAGGTTGATACATATTGTGCCAGATATGCTCTCTGAAAATCTATGAAAATGTTACTTGAAAAAAATGTACTGGCCAGTTGGCGTAGTTGGTAGTGACTCTACCTGCTACACTATAGATCGTTGGTTCGGTTTCCACTAGGGACAAAAATCTCTGTAGATGTAAGTATGTACGTACTTACGTAGGTAGGTATATATAATACACATAAACATTATGTAATTCTATGATTTAAAGGAAGCTTTACTTCAATTAGGCAGATTTAAAATAGTATTCGCCATTTTATTATGTTATATTAAAATATACTTATCGACGAGACGAGTCATCAGAAGTGGCGTTTAAGCTTTTAGTTAAAATAAGACAGTGGGCGTGTACCACGCGTTTACTGAACAAACTGGCTTTATTGGGTAGTTTCCAACCACGTTATTCAATAACAAGATGTACGTGATGTCTTCCGATATCAAATTCATAATCCCGCAGAATCCATCATACATGACAGCCCCTCCAATATGCAAGCGCCAAAGTGACAACCAGTCAAAAACAAACCAGTTCTTGCATTTTAGCAGTAAAGAGTTTGCAAATGGTTCCAAAATAGCCTTCATGAACGTAATCTCCGACATACTTATATCAGATATGGATACCGTAGGTACAATGAATAAGCTGTCTACATACACCTTTAAGTTCAATGCTTCTGGGTGTGTTCAATATAATAGCACATTATCCAACTATAATATTAATAAAGTGACCGGCCAGGTTCCATTGCTCGCAGTATTAATAAAATTATACCTACTTAATGGCTGAGTACAATTTTATTAGCGGTTAGGAAAACTGCTATGGCGCAGTTGGGAGAACTTATTTTTGATGTAAACAGGGTTTGATTCCCATTCGGGGAGTCGTAGTTGACTATAAACATATATACATACCTAAATACATACATATCCATCACGTCTTTTTCCTATCGGGGTAGGTAGAGACCACTTCCTTCCACTTGCTACGATCCAAAGACACTTCTTTCGCTTCATCCACATTCAGCAATCACCTCATCCTCCTCGTCTTTTGTGTGCTCAACACAGTTTATTTTAGGTTTTGTTCACCAAAATCTGTTAAGTAGTTTTTATTTCATTTAGTGCAAGTACCTAAACTACGGACTGAGGTAGGTACCTACAAAAAATGTTGCCAAGTCGAAAAAGTCTAAAGTATACCATACTTGCTTATACTGGTACATGTAGACAATCGGTATCACTGCATATTTATTTGAGAATGAGACGGAAGAAATATTCCAAATGGAAAACCTTGGATGTGGAAGCGAGACGGTGATACAGTGCAATGTTCATTAAAGAGGGTCAGTGTAGGAGGGGGTGTAATTCACCCCCTCCCCGGGCGATCCTGTGGTCTTCTTTTTAATTTGCTCTTGAGTTTTAGGGTTGGGGTATTTTTGTTTTTTGAAAGAATATTTTTGAATTTTTTTTCATAAATGTGAAGCTATTATAAAAGAAAGAGACGAGAGCTATGAGGCGACTGATGAGTGTGGATGAAGCGAAAAAAGTGTGTTTGGATCGTAGCAATTGAAAGGAAGTGGTCTCTGCCTACCCCAATGGGAGAGAGGCGTGACGGATATGTATGTATTATAAAAAGTACTTTTTGAAACAGTCACAGCGTGTAGCAGAGAAGTCAGGTCTAGCCTGTCCCTTAGCTGGGTAAACCGTCTCTCATTGCCTTGTATACAGTTCTAATGGGCATCAGTCTTTTAAATGAGCCGAGCTCGTCTTACCATCATTGTCTAGGATCTAGACATTGATGGTAACCTGGACTCTAGGTCTACCTCAATATCGCTGAAATGGCGTGAGATAATTTATATAAATTACTCAAATGTAATTTGAAAAAGGCTGTGTCTGATTCCTTAAAACATAAATATTGTTTGGTGCTCACATGTACCACAAACGATTAGTTAGAATATAGTAAGTAATTTTTATTATTTCTTATTATGTCTGTCTTACATCTGCAATTAAACCGTCTTCTATCACGGTATATCTTTAAATATAATTAAATCGAGTTACTCTTTTATCATACGAGTATAATCGAGTATAATATAATTAAATGTTAAATCGTATAATTTGAGCTAGCAACCCTGTGCGACACTGCCGGGAGCGCGGCGTCTTATCAACGAATTAATTCTAGACTAACGAAGACAGGGCGGGCCCGCGATTAGCGCTACCACCCCTTATGTAGATCTAACAATCTATTAGACATGGCAAAGTTATGATGTTGCCATTTTTAAAATGATTTTTGGATGCTAGTATTTTTGACGGACATTTTTTGTAGCGACTTGTCTTGCGTAACAGAATTAACTAATAGTGCGTGTGATAACTGCAACTTTCAAAACTCTAATTTTAAGTGCGTACTATTGAATAATTTTTTGATATTGGAATATATTTGCTTATTTCGTTCTTATTTATATGTATAGGTAACAGAAGCCTTTGCCTCCAATAGAGATGAATTAAATATAAGATTAGAAACTTTAATTAAATCCTATCCTATCCTATCCAACCTTTAAAAGGTTGGAATATAAACGACCTTTTTGACTCAGACTTAACCCCAGTTACATTAAAGTAGGAAGAGCTATAAGAAGATTTAAGTACTACACTCAATTTTAATTACTCTGAGTATGAAGTGGTAAGGCAAAAACCTTATTTATAGCCTTCTTATTAGTAATTAAATGACCATCTGATAATTAAACAAGAAATACTGAACAAAAATACTAAATCGAACTATTTTATTAGGGTATAACTACCAGGTAATTATGTAACTAGTAATAGCTAGTAATTAATTACTAGTTTGTAACCGATACTAGTTACTTTCACATCTCTAGATGCGAATTGTAATTGCTGCCCATTACATAGCAACATTAAAAAGGAACGACGCACAACAAATTAAGGGGTTTAACTGCAAGTTTCCAAGATAAGTTAATAAGTAGTAATTTAACTTGTTTATAATAGTGTCTTCACATATTGAAAAACACTTTTGCGACGATCTCGGGTGGAAGTTGCGTTTTTTTATTTTTCGCAGTAATTTTACGAGTCTATGCGTAATTGCGCGGACGCAACTGTGTTCGTGGCATTCTAGTTGGGTTGTCAGTTTTTGTTTTTTACGATTTTTCATAAAATATCGATATTACATTCATAGGATTTACTTCATAAACAACTTAGTTATTAATATAGTGTTGTTATATCACTTTATTTGATACCTAATAAAAACATCTTTAAGTACATTCAGTTAATGTCTTGGCTGGATTGGTATGCTAAGATTTGCAAGCCATACCTTGTGCCAATGACCAATGAGGAAGAAAAACAGTTGAATTTAAAATTTCAAAACGTTCTTTTCCAAAATGGCGTCAAACGGGGAAACGTCAGCAAAATGAACCGTGAAAAGAATAGGCTGCATTCGTTCAGCTCACGTTCAGTTCTAACATTCGCTACCTAAGTAGCAGGTAGGGTTTGCCATGGTTTATTGTGTGCGATTTCCTTCGAGTATAGAATATATAAGGAGGTGCCACATTTTTTTTTCATATACAAATGGGTTTATGACAGCGTGCCTAGGCTGGCGCAAGTCTTTCATAGTTTTCTTGGTAAATGACCTGTCAAACGATAAGAAATTCCATACAAAACGGTAGCCATTTCGCGCCAGACCAAGCACGCAGATCCAGACGGTATGGCACCTCCTTATATATTCTATACTCAAAGGCGATTTCTTTGCGAGCACCCAATGTTGCCAGTTTGTTACAATGTTGCCAGTGATTTAGATAGCATTCCATACTAGGCGCTGAGTTGTGAGCTGGACATGTTTGTCGTTGTTTTTCAGCCAATTAAAAAAAGTAGGTTCGCTTGTTGTTTATTTTTTTTTTCTTTTTGGTAGTCTTTGCGCTTGTTTTACTCGATGTTTGTACATGATGGTTCGTTTTTTATCTAGTGTGACTTCGTTCTTATGGTTACTTAAACTCTTGTAATCTAATCTTCAAGCGAATGATATTTCTAGTCATACAATTCACAACTATAATATTTTTATTTTTTATTAGCTTCCAATCGGTCACTTTGACCGAAACATTTTCTTTACTACTTATTGATATTTTTGAAATAGGTTGAATGTAGAGTTTTCATTTATTAAAAAAATAAAAAAAAGAACAGTCGGCTATATTTGACATTCGTCATAATTATTCAATTAACATAACCATTAGTTTATATTTAAGCACCAATCCCGATGACGTATTTATTCTACTAAGAAGGTATTTAAAATTTCGTCACGAGCATTAATTAGAGTTTTTATTTCTCAAAGTGTAGAGCGATCGTTAGATACAATGTTGCCAGTGACTTATAGCATTACCTACTAGGCGCTAATTTATGGTCTGGAAATGATTTTTTATTGTTTTTTTCTTTTAATTATCGTGGCTGTTTATGATAATGAGTATGCTCGATTACACATGGCAGTAATAGTAAATTACAATGGTAATTTATTTTCCTGTAGCTTTAGTTCCTTAGATGATTACGTCAGAAGATAGGAATATTATTTGAACGTGTTTTTAGGGTTTCGTACAAAAGGATGAAAACGGGACGCTATTACTAAGACTTGTATGTCAGTCTGTCTGTGCGCCCGTCTGTCACCAGGCTCTATCTCATGAACCATTATAGCTAGAGCGTTAAATTTTTTCATTGTTGGTATAAATGTCATATTTTTCCCCTTCGGTCACCTCTACATGTTTCTTAACTCGCCACCCCAAGGTCCGAGCGGGTGGCATATTAAGACGAAGTTGGAAGTAAAAAAAGGCGAAAAAGAGTTTTATATTCTCTCTCGAATGGGAAGAAATAGGAGAAATCTTTCTCATTTAGCCACAGTCCAGGGCGCGGTGTCGTCTCAAGCAGACTGTTGCCGCGTAATTAATAAAAAGGTCATAAATAATTTTCTTTTTAATTAGTGCCAGTGTTTTTAAAAACAAAGAATTTGATGTTTGAATTTGGAACGTTCGTTTAATGAGAGTGAATGGTATTCGAGGCAAGTTGGGAGTGTTTTGTTTTAAACGCGAAAGTTTACGTTTTGTGCAAACTTGTTGTGTTAGGGTTTGGTTACCGGGAGAGCACGTGTTTGAGCCAAGTTTTGAATACTATGGCACTGGAGTTTAAGTACCAAAGGATTGATAAATTGGATGGATTTTACTGTTTTGAAGTTGTAAGTTTATGATTGCATACTGTAATCGTTCTTCGTTTTCAAGTTATTTGTTTTATTGCTTGGACAGTTAGTTTATATAAGATTGGTTTCTCCGCTGCGAAAGGGCCATATGATATGACTATAACAGATGTATAGAGCATACATAGAACTATAGAATTTTCTGAGTCTAGTTTTCACCACAGCGGAGCCAAGAACGGTCGCGTTATCAGAATTTGACATTTGCACGCTAGTCAACAATTACGAAATTCGATTGGACTTCTGCTCTCCGCTTTGTTGGAATCTAGACTTCATATACCTAATCTTCTAAAATGCATTACTGCTAACTTCCGCTTTAAAGAAAACTGTGCCTACCTTTTTTTTTCTTCAAAATCTTCACCTTGCCTTAATGCCGGCTGTACACGGACTGCTTCAAGCAGTTGCGACCGCTTCAATGGATTACGCGGTCGCGGCTTCAAGCAGTCAGGTCTAACTGTTAAAAGCAGTCCGTGTGCGATCGCCCTTAATGTCATAAAAGTTATTGATCCATTCTTTATAACATATAACCGACATTACCAACCCTTATCCTAAATCATTATTAAAAAAGGAAGTACTTACCTAAGTACTCGAAACATTAATCCTTAACCCAAAGGGCCACATTCTTGCGACCTCGAACCTCGAACAAAAGTGTGGGACCTTCGTTATCCCTTAAATCCACAAGGGCGGAAAATTTCATTTCAATACTGCGCTTGATACTTTGACTAGATATATTCGATTCATATTTGTTGATTTGTCTGTTTGAAATGTACCTTGGTAAATTAAGGAGAGATTTTAATTGCAACTTTTCATTGCGATGATCTTGCCACCCCAGTATTGTTTGATATTCATAGTTTTTTGATTAAGCGAAACATATTTTGTATGCTTCGGTTTGTTGATATAAAGTTAACGTCTATCTACATAGATCCGGGCCGTGCCCGGGACGTGTCAGGGAAAAAATATCATTCCATACATTTTCTATGGATTCGTTCACACACGTTGTCATGACGACGTATTTTTTTCACTCTTGTCGGGCCACAGCCCGGATCTGTGTAGATAGACCTTTATAGAGGTAGATAAGTATCTTATCTAATTAGATGAATCCAGAGTAATTATTGGGCTATTTTATAAAGATAAAAGACAACTTTCTTGTCGGACAGGATCTTCATTTATCATGAGAAAATCATCATTATAAATTTAAGAGCGTCGCTCTTGTCGGTGGAGTCTGCGCCACTCTTCTCTATTCTCTGCCGTCCGTTTGAGCACCTGATACGACACAACTTCTATTCCCTCTTTTATTTAGAAAATAGTTTAATAAATTAGGTAGGTAAGCATATTTAGATATTTACACAGCTTAAGATTCTACTAAGCTTACTAAATATACTTTATTCAATAGCGACCACGGACAAAGTCGCGAACAAAAGCTATTACAGCAAATAACTCTGGACTCGGCTTAATATGCATTAAGGGCATCCGAATTTTCTCCGAGAAAAATGTATGGAGGCAACCCGACCCGGCCGTATAAGTGGATTATGTGATCTATCTCGTTCTATCGTATAGCTCTACCTCGCTCTGTCGCGCTGAAAGTCGAAGGGTAGGGTTGTATGGAGTATGCTTCTTTTTATTAACGATTTTATTTAGTGTATAGTGAAAAAAAGGCAGAAAAGTGGTTGGGTAGATAAAAATGATTTTTACGAAAATACAGCTTTAGCTATCAATTTATTTATTCAATTAACTTACCTACATATTTATTTTTTTCCATATACCACCTGCAACAAACTATTTATTGCTGTAATTAAAAAATATATTCTCTCGTTTTCAGTAATTAGATAATATTAATTATGTATGCATTAATTACTTTAAAAAAGAAATTACATTAAGTAGCACAGGATGCAAAACGCAATTACCTACTGATTTTTTTCCGGTAATAAAAATCAAAACGTTATACATTTAATTAATAATTTCACATTGAAGTCTTTGATTTAAAAAGTCTAATTGACTAGCACAGGATATACCAATAATAAAATAAAGAAAATGTAATTAACGGAAATAAAAATTAAGTAATAAATCAATAGATTCCTAAATTAATTGGTAATTATTGTTGCAATTTTGTTTATTACGAGATAGGTATAACTATGTAAGCCTAGTAACAGTAAAATAGCAGGAAACTATCTAAACAATAAATAATATTGTTCATAAAATATTTATGGAGGTAATACTTTGATACTCTCTATGATTGGTCTATAAAATGTTTTATCTACTAATTACTAGTTTTTCTGACTTTAAAATGAACAGTGCTGAACGATTTGATTGCTAATCGAAAAACGCCATTTTTATGAAGGTAACAAAGTTAAGGCATTATTGTAATCTATATTTCTAATAGACAACCCAGGTCAGTTTTTTTTATTCAATTCTAACACTTGTCAACGACTTTATAATCTCTAGTCTAAAGTCTATTTCATAAAACATGACGTTTTAGACAGAGACAGGTATAAAATATCTGTCATATATTTTTTTTCTGTAGATGGTGAAACGGACTGCGAATTATTGATTTAAAATTGAACCAGTATTTTGACAGCTGTTATTTTTTTCAATTTTAGATGTTTTTGTTTGCAACCAGTAAGTTTTACCAAAAATTGACGTTCCATTTACGAATGTCACAAATGTTTGTGACACGGGCATTTAAAAAAGTCTGCCTCCCTTCTATCCTAACATTCATATCTCCATGGAAGGAGACAAAGACTGTGATGTAAGCATATTTTTCTGCTGCGAATGTTCCTTCTGAAATCAATACTTTGAAAGGCGAGAATTTACGCTAGTTTCAGTTTCACGAGCGTGTTATTACTTCTTGAAATGATACCTTTTTTAGATAAGTTTTCAATAGCGATTTTAATGTACACGGATATTTTTTGAAATTCAAAAATATACAACTAACTGAAATCATGGCTTAAAACCGCAAAATTGTTTAGGAAGATGGATAGTGAAAATTCAAACAAAAGTATCTTAAACAAATACCAGAGCTTTTTTTAATGACACTTAGGTACATTTGTGGATATTACCAATGTAAAGAAGCAAATCATCATTATATGCCAGGCTCTTGTCAGTTAAGTATGTACCAAAGAAAAGCTTAGGTATCATCTGACAACGATTTGACTTCTTGAGATGAAATAAAGAAATAAATAAAATAAAGAAATAAATAATAGAAATAAATAAATAGAAATAAATAAAATAAAGAAATAAATAAAGACATGAAATAAATATCAAGTGAAGAAGAAGTAAATAATTTACAGAAACAAAATTTTCTATCCGACATTTTATATCAAAAGGTTAATAATATAATGACCTCTCCAGTAAACTCCGCCTAACAGATTTCGAAGCGAAAACAATTTAGTCCAAGAAAATCTAGTTATTGGCCAACTAAAACGATTTTCAATACTGCAATGTAATTTGTCTACAGCAAACCGAGGTGCTACCGCCGACCTCGGGACTAAATGAAATTTAAATGAAATAACGAAAAAAATAAGTCAAAGATGGCGGCGAACACGATTGCGAGAAATACGAAAAAATACAAAATACAAATTGTATTTTACTTAAAATTGCTGTTGAGAGACGGTGATAAAATGTAGAGTTATTTCAGTTGAATGGTAAACTATTTTGTTTATTTATTTATTGCTTTGGATCAGTTTTATGTGTTGAATTGATTTCACAAACTTTTTTTAGTCGCGCTTACTTTATTTTGACTCTGTGTTTGTAATTACTGAATTGTATTTTATTTTCTAATCAGTCAATATTTTACGCGTTCCTATTTGTCGGATCTGATCTATCATCGGACGGATCCACGACGGATCTATTTAAGCACTGTCGACACAACGACCTTTTGGAAATCGGATCCTATGTGACTTACATTAGGGCAAGGAATTGTTAATTCTTATATCTTTTAGGTTCCTATGTATACAGATCACTGATTGATAAGTTATTTTTATTTTTATAAGCCTCTTTAGAACCGTTTTAACAGTTTAAAAAGGTTTAGTGCCCATTTAGTACCATCCCTCCTCTGTAATTTGCCACGGTCTCAACTTTTAACTAGCTATTTGAATTAAGTTGTTTTTAGCAAAATTGGTTAACAATGGCCGACAGGTGGGGTAAAGGTTAAAATTGTTAGTTAACTTAAAAAGGCTATTTCGTTATCAGTAAAATAAATTTATAGTCAGAAATTTTAAACGGCGTTTAAATTTTTTATCCTTTATGCAATTTTAGTAAAATATGCGACAATTTAGAGTCTAAAGAAACTAAAAATTCTTAATTACAAATATTAACTTTTATTTTCATACCTTGTTAATGACACTTATTTTATATATATAAATGCTATGCTAATGTTATGTTTTTATTGTATTTTTATACAAATAAATAGGTATATAAAATAAGCATAGACGCCTCCCAAAAAGTTAATAGCTTTTCTAAAATGAACTAAGAACTCAACAGTAGGGCATATTTTTAAATATTTGTAAACATGCGATTGCTTAACGTAGCACTTAAGTTTTTTTTTTCAAAATCTTCTCAATTACTTCACAGACAATGGCAAAAACCAACTCTTACCTCCTTATTACAAAAGGAGTTTTATTTTTAGTCCTAGAATAAACTCAGATAAATGACGTTTCGGCTATAGACAAAATGACAAAAAAGACGTTAGTCCTAGGACTATCTTTGAAACTCGTTTTGTAATAAGGGGGTTAAGGTATATCTACACATATCCGGGCCGTGCCCGGGGGGGTGTCCGGGCCGTGGCCCGTCAGGAGAAAAACAATACGTCGTCATGACAACCCGGATGTGTGTAGATTGACCTTTATTTTGAAACCTTTACCAAACACATTGTGCAGATATTTTACTGCGACAAACAGACAATCGCTCTACTAGTTTAAATTAAACAATCATAATAAACTACAGTCTCAACAGATCGAGTAAAATAGTCGTCAAACAGAACAAAGTTGTGTTGAGCAATAAAATTAAAATTAAACCTTTAAAGCACAAGTCCAATATTCTCGGGAAGGAGCAACTTTTGTTTTTTTCTTTTTTAGGGTTCCGTACCCAAAGGGTGAAAACGGGATCCTATTACTAAGACTTGGCTGTCCGTCTGTCTGTCTGTCCGTCTGTCACTAGGCTGTATCTCGTGAACCGTTATAGCTAGAGCGTTAAAATTTTCACAAATGATGTATTACCGTTGCCGCTATAATAACAAAAACTAAAAATAGAATAATAATAATAAATAATTAAGGGTGGCTCCCATATAACAAACGTGATTTTTTGCCTTTTTTTTGCTCGATATCATGTCTACTTATAATTATGATATGTATGGTATTGTTGACCTAGTGAATGGTACGGAACCCTTCGCGCGCGAGTCTGATTCGCACTTGACCGGTTTTTTCTTTTTTCCCTGTATAAGTTGGTAGAGAAATTACTCAAACAATTTAGCGGCCACCAAACAAGGCTTTTGAAGTGGAGGGAAAGTTCAACTTTTATTTTTTCCGCTTCTTTTTTGTTTTTTAATGTCGAGATTTTTTTTTGCTGCGTTCAGAATTGTTTCTTGTTGTGTTTGTGAAGTGACAATCATGGGAAGTACTTATAATATGAATTAAATTGAGACATCTTTTTCTAAAAAAATTTTTGTGGTGTGAGCAGTCGACATTATTTAAGAGAATAAATGATTCTAATTGGGTGTATTATGCCAACAGAATCTTAATTGATATTAAATCGATCCTTAACCGTCAAACACTTAATTATTCTGACATATTGGGTGTTCAAAGACAGAGAAGACGCAACAGGCCTTGTTATTCCAATTGTACGAAATAACTGTATAATAACTCAACTGCAAAACCCAAATTTTTCAATGAACGCCTTTCAACATTCTCATACTGGCATTCATTTGTGTTTAGTCGGGGTATAGGTACATGCAATAGATAGTGAAATCCAGTGATAAGAATTGTTGGCATGGTTAACTGAATGATTTACCTACTTATTTTCTTTCACTTATCCCGTCACTGACATAATCACGTCACTAAATTAACAGACAAAGTAGCGAAATCGTCTCTCGGCACAGAATTACAAATTAAACGATTATTTCCTTAAAAAGTCTGAAACTATTGCATTAACATACAATGGGGCGCAAAATGGCAGTCATTATATGAACTGCATAAGTACATCCTTCGACTAAAATTTGTCTTTTGTGAATGGTTATCGTCAAGTGAATTAATTTGGAACTACGTTATGTCAACAATAAGCCTTAATTAAGGTTGCCTGGAAGATATTGGTACCTAGCAATAAGGCCACCTGTTGCTTCTTATATTCTTGTTTGTGTCTGTACTTTATATCTTTTGTGCAATAAAAAATATTTGTATTGTAAGCCAAGATACGACTGTGTATTATATTTTTATTAGGAAGCTTGCAGTATTTTTTCTTGCAAACTCACAAGAGTGTTTCTAACCGTGTCAAATACAAACGAAATGAAATGAAAAATCATTTAATTCTGTAGGTTTTGATAACACTTAGGACGGGTCCTTTTTTAAAGTTAATGCTAGATTCGCAAGAGTGCAGTTTTCCCCAGAGAAGAACCTAGCAAGAAACTCTGCAGGGTTGCTCTTTTAAATTCAAGTTTTACAAATCTCAGGCATAAACACAGAAACATACCCCGCAATGTCAAGAACAAAGTAAATGGGACTTAAGTATTTTTAAATTCTTAAGTAGGTACTTAGGTACCAAACAACTATGAAATACTATAAGTTATACATTTATATTTCCCAATCATGTTCTGACATGTTACTAGTTCCAAATTCAGTCAAGACATACGAATTTTTAAAGAACTCTATCGCACATCCACTCCTAGCGCCATTACTTAACAAAATTATAATTCAAACAGTCACTCAAATAGTCAACCATATTTTTTTTCTAGATACTTATTCATGGAACCTAATGCCAATTGTCTACGAAACGGTTACTGACTAAAGAAAAACTTACATTGGATTATAATGATTTTATTCACCTCGCAAATGTATTATGCTTCTTGAATATTGATTGAAAGTTATTTTAGAGTTCATTGTGTCTTAATCGGGATTAGGTTGAATCGATCATGTTTATTAATCGTTTTTGTGGTTACTTTTGACAGGGGTTTAAAGATTTTTAGCATACTAGCGGCAGCCCGCGTCTTTGTACGCATTATCGTCATATCTCGGAAAAAACCTGATGTCCTAAAAAATAAAGCCTATGTGTTATTCTGATGTATAAGCTACAATATTGCGGAGTTTCATCAAAATCTGTTCAGTTGTTTTTACGTGTTGAAGTAACAAACATCCATCGGCACAAACATTGACGTTTGTAATATTATAGATAAGGTACTTAAGAAAAATTGGTAGTTTAAAAACTTTTAACTCGCACTAAACATGCTCCATCATCAGGTCAGTTCGAAAGTACCATATTATTGTATTGTCATCATCAGCACTCAGAGCGTGTGTAAAATTTCATCCTATAAGAAGACCGGGAAGTGGGTCAAATTAAGATTCCAAGATATGTTTACATAAATAGTTACTTATTTACAAGTGAAGCTAATTTATACTAGCTTTTAAAAAACAAACCACATCTATTCCTATTCCTTTTTAATAATAATGAAATTAGTAACACAGGTGTAGATATGTAGAAATAAAAATAATGTCAAAAAGTGTAAGTAATTTCGATGACTTTACCTTAACTTCACTCGATTCTTCCATAATTCCGTAGATTGTAGAAGTAGGTAGGTAACAGCCGCTGGCTAGATGCGATCGTTTATTTCCCCGGAGTAGTCGTGTCGCGGAATATAAAGAAAATATCTTCTAGAGTACGTCGCGCTTCTTTATCTACTCGGAGTTAGGCGATTTGATACTTGGCTGCTTTATAAAGGCTGCAATTAATTTAAGTTACTCCTATATTTATTATTATTACTTTAGTATGTTATTAAGTCAATCACTAAACACTCGTAGTTATTATAAACTTCCATAATTTATTGAATTTTGGTGGAAAAGGATGGAACTGGAAATGATGTCTAATATTTGTTCTATCAAAAGCTTTTTTCTACAAAATTCATTTAAAGAAGACTTGGATTCTTTATTAACTACGTTCTCACTTGACGTTCCATAACCAACCAATGTGAACAGCTTCATATAAAACCCTTTGCTACTGGACCCTCTCTTTAAAACCGCATCTGACACACGACTAGTAGTACTAATAGTAAAAATCTCTTAACTAATGCTTAAGGAGTTAAAAAGGTATTATAAACGCATCCATCGATTCCTCTAACTAACCAAGGTCATATCTAAATGCAATTGTGAGTTCGCACTACGCATTATTGAAGTTCAATAGCTTATTAGCCCAAACATTGTTTCGATTCAATGCCGACTCGTGCGGGAATCATATTACAAAACAAAAATTGTTTTTAACTTCGGAACTTGTACTAATTGGTGAATACCAATACAGAATTGTATTTCGGAGAAAAGTCAGTAGTTCTATGTTTTTATTTTTAATTTGGTTTGTGAGTAATGGCTTTATTAAGGAGATTTTAAGTCTATAATCGCACATGTTTGTTTCAGAAACATTCGTTTTTTTCTAAGTTTTAAATTACGTCTGTTTTTCTACTGGATATATTTTATATGTTTTTACTTTAAGTCTCAAAAAGTTATATAAATCCATTTAACATCGTACCGTTTTCTTCTGTTGTTTGTCAATGACAATGTTGGCTATAAGTAGCTTCAAAGATTCAAAAGAACATTAGCTGAAATGACCATTTCTGAATCTGCCAGTTTAAGTGTTTATAGTATATTTTTTTGCCGGTCCCGATGGGAGAGAAGCGTGACAGATATATATGTGCCTATGTATAGTTTGCATTTTCACGTAACTATAAAAAAATATTTACTATAAGTATCAAAACAGTTTACGAAGCATGCATTAGAAAAAATCCATTTCAGCTGAACCAAGAGACGCTATAAGTAGGATTTGGCGCTTGGAAATCTAATGAAAGAGACAGCAAATAGGGTGGAAAGAGAGAAAAGAATGTACATGTATATAGACTCCTGTAAGTACATAAGATTGCAGAATCGGGGTTATAGCCGAGTCAATAATGTCTCTGATATTTTTATTTACTTTTTCTGCTGCTGCGTCTGTTATGTTTGTGTTAAGATTTTTTTCATGTAGACGGACGGAAGGACAAAAATGTCGCAGTATTTTCAATACTTAAATATTTATTGCAACATGTGTATTTACATACAACAGCTTAAAGCTATATTGAAAAGAATATGGATCTTGTTATAAGGCACCGCAAATAAAAGAGAGAAGGCTTCTCTTATTTATAGTTACTTCTGTAGAGTGCGTTTCATGAAATAGTTCCTATGCCGCCATGTTGGCAGCATTTAAAATTTGTACTGCCACATTATCCTCAAATGTGTATCTGTACTTAAATAATATATTTTCTTTAGACCTAAAAATAAAATTTCTCTCATCCCAAAACCAACCATAGGATTTAAAAATCAGAATCCGTCAAGTAATTTCTAATATCCGATAGTTAACTCGATGTGAAAACTTTGGGGGGGACCACCCCCCACCTCTCAGGCTGATAGATTGGGCATTAACTCTACGAGTGGCCCATTCGAGTGAAAGAAATAGAAAATAAATCTCTGAAAGCATCCTTGAATACCAAGTTTGTGGATTTCTGTGACTTTACTTCAGATTGTGGCGAGGGAAGTGTGTTTGGATTGTAGCCAGTGGAGGTTCTTTGCCTACCCTGATGGGAGAGAGGCATGAGAGATATGTTTGTATGTACTCATATGTTCTTCAAAGATCACAATTCCATTACAGTTTGGATACCTAGGCGAGAGCGTGGATCGTTCACACAGTGGCAAATTATAGGTTGCTATAGATGCGTTTGATATCCAAAAATCACATTCAGGATGCCCTCATGTTCAATGAATATGATTGGTGGATATCAAACGCATCCATATAGCAACGTAGCATAGCACTCTTGTAGTTCTTTTCCACTACAGATGAGCTATGCTGGATAGAGAGAAAGGATGTCCCACTGCTAGAAAAAAGGCCGCCAGTGTTGTCTTACAAATTTGAATCAAACATTTGAATTTAGAATTTTGCTTCAAACTAAACTCTTCTTATTTCAAATAAAGAATCACATTGTCGTAATGTTATGTTTTATTCGTAAGTCACTGCGCTCTGAGTTAGGGTTTCGGTACATTTCTGTTGTTTATGTTTATTTAGATTGCAAAGTGGATTGGAACTACCGACGGCTTGGCTAAAAGCTAACTTGGCTTGAAATATGTTAAGTAAAAGCTTCAACTTATTAGCATTACTATGAAATGGAAATAGTTAATTCTTTTTCAATAGATTTTGTTGTTTTCAGGCATTGGAAAAGAACTGAGTACCTAAATCGAAATAACTCGAAATATGCGGTATTTTGGAAAACGATAAGGAAAATATAACCGAAATTACCGCAGGGGTTTGTACAGCACTCCAGCTCAATCCAGAAGATATTATTAAAGCTTACCGTAAAAGGAGCCTTGCAAAAAAAGGTACCAATGACGAAAAACGCCGTGCAAAGGAATCACAACCTTCCGCCATCGTAATAGGGTTGCGGGAGGGCCGTCGTGACAAATGGATGAAGGCATACAATAACAGTAAGCTTACTTGCAAGGATATTGGCTTGGAGAACGACTCAAAAATATACCTACGTGAATCACTTTCGTCTCACACAGCATTTCTCCTATGGAAAACAAAGAATACCTTGAAGATGCCAGGTATATTTAAATATGTGTGGGTCAAAAACGGCCAAGTACTAGCACGCGAAAATGAAGGAGGAAAAGTGCACTCCATACGATCCGAAAAAGATATAGAAAAACTCTTGCCGAAGCAGAGGGTACTGAACTTCGAATCTGATGAGGAGCAAGAATAAATAATAATAAAAAACTGTCACCAATTGTCTTTATTAGTATGACGGCATAATGGCTCTTGTAGATGAATATTTTTATGATACATCTATCACAGAAACAAGCCATAGTACATGGGATGATTTTATGAACGACTTAGAAATTACAAACAACAACAACCTCACTGTACTAAGTGTAAATATACGTTCCTTGCTCAAAAACTTCTCCCATTTAGAATGCATAACACTAAATAGCCCACGCATCGTGCACGTGATAGCTCTCACCGAGGTCAACATAACTGACGGTTGCAGAAACTTATATCAGCTTCCAGAATACAACATGTATTCCGAGTTGCGTAATTATAGAAGAGGGGGAGGCGTAATACTATACGTACATAACAGCCTTAATTTCACGAGGCAACCTATATCTACTACGTACTTCGAATGCATTACCGGTGAAATTGTAACGACGTATAATTTAAAACTTGGCGTCAGCGTCGTGTACAGACCTCCCGATCTCAGCAAGCCGCTATTCATAGAAGAACTAAAAAGTGTCCTAAGTTTATACCCACGTAAATATAACTACCTACTACTAGGCGACATGAACCTTAACCTAAAAGTGCAGAACCCCTTGCGAACGTCATACCTAAATTCATTAAGTGCTAATGGACTTGACTGCGGTATATCTCAATACACACGCGTCGAGACGAAGGACGGAGTGATAACAAAATCCTGCATTGATCATATCTTCGCCCGGACAATAAACTGTAAAGAGTCGCGCTCAGCTGTTATCACGTACTCACTCGCGGACCACTACATAACCGGTTTTGTGTTAGTTGATAATACGCGCTCTCAGGTAAATAGTCATAAGTTAATAACTAGCATAGACAATGATATGTTACAAACTGAACTATGTAAAATCAACTGGAAAGCCGCATTAGAACTAAAACTACCTAGTGAGATCTTAAAATTTATTGTTAATAACTTTAATAAAGCATACGAAAAATGTACGACAACACGTAAAATTAAAATAAATAAAAGAAGCGAATGTAAATGGGTTAATGATCGTATTAAGTATATGTGTAAGAAGAAACAAGAACTATTGAAAATTTGTAAGATAGATGAAAATAATAAGAGTAATTGGTTACTGTATAATATTTATAGAAATAAAACGAATAAGTATATAAATAAGACTAGGAACAAATCTGTTATGAATAGGATATCTAATAATTTTAAAAATCAGAGACAAGTATGGAAAATCATTAATGAACTATGTGGTAATGTATGTAAATCATTGGATGAAATAATAAAAAAACATTTTAAATTAGATCCGCTTTCTATTTGTAACAGATTTGCATATGGCTTTGATGAAAATGTAAAAAATATTTGCAGTAGTTGTGATATCCCCTTGCTGAAAGACGACTCCTACCAAGTAAGACCAACAGTGTCCATGAGAATAAAAAGGGCTACGAACAATGTTATTTTCACTATAATAAAACACCTTAATAAGAAAAAAAGCCCGGGAATCGATAATGTACGCGCTAGAGATTTAATTTGTTCGAATCCTGAAATTGCTCCAGTTATTACCCATCTTATTAACTCCTGTATTTCCACGTGTTCGTACCCAGACAGGTTAAAAATAGGAATAATCCGACCTATACATAAAAAAGGATCCTACAATGAAGTTAATAATTATAGACCCATTACCATTTTACCTACCATAGACAAGGTAATTGAGAGGTACTTCGGAGATGAAATAAATAAATTCTTATCTGTTAACAATATAATAAACAAAACACAATATGGCTTTCAGAAGGGACGAAGTACATCTCAATTACTTTCTGCCTTTACTGATGAAGTTAATGGATACCTAAACGCTCGTGAACAAGTACTTGTTGTTTTGGTGGATTTCAGCAAGGCTTTTGATACTCTTAGATATAAAACACTATTTTCTAAGCTAAAACAGAATGGTATTCAGGGCCCTTTGCTGGAATGGTTCCAGAACTACCACCAGAATCGTTCTACGACAGTACGAGTGGGTGACCATTATAGTGATGAAATACCTACCATCCAGGGAACTGCTCAAGGTTCAATAATTGGACCAACTGAATACTTGTTCTATGTCAATGACATGCACAAAATATTTGCAGACTGCTCGGTATACCAATTCGCCGATGACACTTGTTTGGTCACTCATAGCCGAAATATAAATGATGCTGAAAGTTGTATGCAAAACAATTTCGATAACCTATGTAAATGGGCTCACGATGCGGGCCTGGTCATCAACGCAAGCAAAACAAAAATGATTCATATACGGTCACCACATATAAAGCTTACACATGTACCATCAATTACGGCGCATGATCACCAGTGCATGCATCGTCAGTCCACCGCATGTAAATGTGAGACCCTCGAGACTGTAGACCAGTATACCTATCTGGGTCTAATAATAGACAAGAATTTCAACTGGGGGCCTCATATTAACAACCTATGTAATAAATTAAGGACAATTAATGCCAAATTAGCCATATTAAAATATAAACTACCTTTTAGTATATTAAGATTGTTGTATTTATCATTGGCAGACTCAATTATTAGCTACGGACTTAGCAGTTACGGACGTACATATCAAACCTATTTAGATAATATATACAGACTACAAATTACCATACTAAAAACTATTGTATACTATAAGACTAAAACAAAATTAAAAGATAACGAAACTGGCCTATTTAAACACTGTAAAGTTTTAAGTATATTCAATAAAAGAAATCTATCATTTGTAATCGATAAACATGAAAAAATTAACTTATTAACTAAAAAGACTAGACCTAGTAATTTACGTAACTTAACCTATCTACCCACCTACAATGTTCCGAAATACAATAATGTGTACGGGATGCGAACGTGGGAATACCTACTTCCATATGTACTCAATAACATACCTAACAACTTACACGATGATATGTTCATAAGCGTTAAAAAATGTAAACAGATATTGAAAACCCACTACCTTAATCCAATTAATTACCATTAATTAAATAACACTCACTCTCAGCCCAAATGATATTAGTGAGCCGTTGACACTTTGCGTGCCCTGTACAGGGATACAGGCGTGATTGTATGTATAAATGTTACTTATTTTAGTATAAGTACCTACCTATCTATGTATGCAATCGACCGAGCGCCAGTGGTAACAGCTGATATTAAACGCGCCAGACGCGAGACGCCCTCTTTGTTTCCCTTTGTATCTGACTGTTTCCATTGACGATACGGCCGACGACGTTACTAACATTATTAGATATAAATGTAGCGAACTAGCAACAAAACTTGCTCCCAAATAAACCCTCACAGGTTTTCGAGGAGTAATCTATTGATAAGAAAAATTGTATAAGTTTCGTTTTTGAATAAAGGAAAAAAAAAAAAAAAAAAAATAACGGTCGAAAAGTATAAATTTCCATTAAAGGCATTAAAGGATACTACTCTTCGGTTTGAAAAAGACTAATTTTCTGTTTAAATGCTTTAGTAAGAAAAACAATTCAGTACAACTATCTAAAAGCAAATAAAAAAAAAATGTTTCATATAGGTAGGTAAAGAAGTAAATTCTGAGGTTCATTTATGTTTGCGTAAAAAATTAAAAAAATCGTATTTCTTTGCACCTACAGGTAAATACGATTTTTAAACTTTTTGGATCCCTCTTGTCAAGCAGTTTTCCTGTATTTTTTAATATCAAAGGTCTACATATTTCAATTGACTCTCCTAATCCAGTGACGTAATATAAGAATGATTCGGTGCTGGTACCGTTAGCAAAAACCTAAGCACTATATTTAATAAAAGTTACACCACAACCCGTCAGCAAAAAAAGCAAATTACTTCCCAGGAGCTAACTCCAAAAAGCCTGAAGAAACTTCCCTCTTATGAATGAAGGTTTCAAACTAGTACGCAATATTGCAAAAGTTGGACAAGTTTTATTAATAGCTGGCCGTGGTTGGCCCAACATCTTTGTTCTTTTCAAATGTGCTGTTTTTTTTTTCTTTTTTAATTTGAGAACTGTAAGCTGGTGTACAGCTGGACTTTGAATAGGTTAATCTTTTACTATTATAGGAATACATAAGTCAGGAGTACCCTAAATGAGCATGTATGAGGCGATTAATGAATGTAGGTGAAGCGAAAGAAGTGTGTTTGGATCGTGCCAATATTAATTGTCTCCATTTTAACTCCTGTTTAATTTGAAATCCATCAACAACAGTCGACAATTTCGATTTTATAAATAATTAATTACAAATCGCAAGTCACAAAGAACATTCCATTTAACGCACTACTGAAATAAAGCCTTCCCTTACATACGTAAAAGAAAATCTGTCTACGTACTTTCTTGGCCCGCCTCCCTAACTCTTTTATCGGAGTCCCCATTTTTCGCCATCGTTCGCCAATAGCACGTTATATTACGTTATAACACATGTGTGTGGGCGTGGCTTACTTTTATTGCGAATTCTTTTACATTCAAAGTTACGTTCTCATGCTCTGTTAGATTAGAGACGGGATTTGACATGAAATTTTGTTTTGTTCGGAAAGTTTTGCTGTCTTTTATAAGGTGGGGTTATACGAGCGATGGATTTGTTTTATTGATGTTGTTTCCAAAGAATTCTAGTATTGACTTTGACTATTCGATTAAATTGAATAATTTGTAGCCCGTAATACCTATGCAATGCAACTGTCAAGTTTTGTGGTCATTTATGTAATTTAAAAAGATTTTAATAAAACTTCTAAATAATTAATTACATAGTGTAAGCTGCCTACTTACATACTAATTATTTGTTATTCTGATGTGTTACTTACACATCAGTAACACACATCAGTGGCACATCAGTGTGTAAGGTACACATCAGAATAACACAAAAAACAAGACATTAAGTAACTTTATGATAGATATTAAATAAGAAAACACGGACGGTTTTTGAGTATATGATTAGCAGATAAAATAATTAATAAGCACAATATTTTTCCCATAAAAAGAACTTTACATACATTCATAAATTAATTTTATTAATCGTAAAAGTTTTATACATCCGAAGAGATAATATTCAGTGTGCTCTAATGTTAACTTTGAATCTCAAGACATGTTAAAGCACCCCTCTAGATGTTATGAGAAATTCTTTCTTTGTACGCGTCCGTTCTAAATTTGATCTAGACGTGAAAACTTTTATATTCGTTTTGGATGAGACAAGTTTATATTAAACCTATACAGGGTGTAACAGAAAGGAGGTATAATGCCGAAACACAGTGATAGTCCTCATGAAACTGAACAACTTTCCCCAAGGAACATGGGTCGTAACTCGAAAAAATTTTTTGGATTGCACATACTTACTCGATCAGCTGATCAGACATTTTGAATGGGGAGGCAATTTTTTTTTTCGAGTTACGACCTATGTTCCTTGGGGAAAGTTGTTCAGTTTCATGAGGACTATCGCTTTGTTTCGGCGTTATACCCTCTTTCTGTTACACCCTGTATACGTATACAAGGTGTTAGGAAAAGTATCACTTTCCTTTTAACCAGGTATAGTGTTAGTGACGTAGAACACAATTCAAGACAAATTAATTTTTTTTTGAACTCATTTTTAATCAAGAATTTCATTATTTAATAGCGCGCTCTAACGCAAAAAAAAAGTTTTTTTTCGTGGAATGTGCTCTACATCACTAACACTATACCTGGTTAAAAGGAAAGTGATACTTTTCCTAACATCCTGTATACATAGTATAGGGACATACGTATTATCGTAGTTTTATTATTAGTCTATATAGTGTTGGTGTTGATTAGATTTTTTGTGTTATATTTAATAGCACGAAGGTATATTTTAATTCTTACGGCTGCACTTTATTTTGTTACTAAGACCCAGAACACACAGTGAAACGCAACTGCAACGCAACTGAAACTGCTAGTTTTTTTAGAACAACAAACTGAAACGAAACGTTTAAACTAGTTGCGTCGTGTGTGGTTTTCTAAGGAAGTTTATAGCAGAAACTGCTATGCAACTCAAAAGTAACTAGCAGTTTCAGTTGCGTTGCATTTGCGTTTCACCGTGTTTTTTGGCGCTAAGATACCGTATATTTTTTGTGAGTATGATATGCCAAGATTGTAGTGTGATCCTTGCCAGTGGAATACATACATACATACTTATCTGTCATGCCTGTCTCCCATCGGGGTAGGCAGAGACAAATTCCTTCCACTTGCTACGATCCACAAACTTTTCTTTCGCTTCTTCTCTCGCTAGTGAAATGATGGCCTGAAATCGTTTTTGTCTGAAATAATATATAATATTATTTTTAATTAACCTCTCATTTTTTTAATAGTTTTAGATTTCAAAAACACTACATCAACGTATAAAATATTCACAATTAAATAAAAACCTAGTAATGTATTTAAGTAAGTCATTAAATAGCTGAACAAGCAGCACTTATAGCACTTACAGTTCAGATTCTCATTAACAGCATCTTATTATCGTTCATTAAAAAGCATACAGACCAACCTTGGCTTTGCTATTTGCTAATAGTGTTAAGGAAAGATGGCTATTGATATAAAGGCTATCGTTCATTGGATTTATAACCGGCTTAAAACTAGGCCAGCAAAAGGAGGTGCTTCTCGATTCGGCAGAATTTTATAAGTAGCACTTACTTAAGTACGATACGATAAAAAAAAAACAATCATTTCAAATCAATCAATTATTCAATTCAATCAATTTCGTTTAAACAGGCTTGAGGCTGAGTGTTGAAAAAGTGAAATTGTAATGTCAAAGACAAAATTGTATTGTTCGTAGCTCCATCCGCAATGGCCGCACATCTTAAGGCGGCCGTACACGGACTGCTTCAAGCAGTTAAGACCCCACTGCTTACCGCAACCGTGCGGTGAACTGCAGTGGGTCACGTCACGACACGACATTGAAGCGGTCACGACACGACTGCTAGAGTACTCGCGTGTACGGCTGCGAATGAATGTCTATATTTCACCGTGCGGTCGCGGCTTCAAGCAGTCGAGTCTTAACTGCTTGAAGCAGTACGCAATGGCCGCACACCTTAACAACAAGAACAAGCACATTGTTCATACACTCGCCTCTCATTATCCAAACCTGGCGGTTTGCTATCGTAAAAGCAACGCAAAGTAATTAACTCCGTATTTGTATTTCTTTATAGTCTGTACTAGGTACTCGCCTATGACTTTGCCTGCGTTATTGTTCTATCTAATATTAAAAATATCTATTTTGTCATTATGTTAATGTTTATTTGAGGATTTTGAACGGATTTGAGGAAATTTTAAATATCATAAACGAAATCAATCAAATCAAATACTCAAGTCAAGAGTACCCTAAACCGATGGTCTGTATGAGGCAACTGATAAGTGTGGATGAAGAGAAAGAAGTGTGTTTGGATCGTGGCAAGTGGAAGGAAGTGGTTTCTGCATTCTCCGATGGGAGAGTGGCGTGACTGATGCGTATGCATGCTGTATTGTTGTCTTTGAGTATAGAATATTTAGGAAGATGCCACATTTTTTTTCCATATACAAATGAGTTTATGACAGCGTGCCAAGGTTGGCGCAAGTTTTTCATAGTTTTCTTGGTAGATGATCTGTCAAACGATAAGAAATTCCATACTAAAAGGTAGCCATTTTGCGCCAGACCAGGCATGCAGATCCAGACGGTATGCACCTCCTTTACCATACGTGATAGTTATCTCGCGACTTCTTGTCTTTATCTCATTAAAACTTTAGACAGAGATGGATGTCTGAGAAAAGGATGACAAAGTTTTGACATTACACGTATGCTAAGCCTATTATGGTTGGGCCACTGCTAATTTACAATATTGCCAATTGTGTATCGGCAGTGTCAATGAGTGTGTCAATGTCAGTATTTGAGACATTTGGTAGCAATCAGTGTCAGCCATTGTTAAGCAGAATACCAAATGTGTCAAAAAATGCCATTGACACTCTGCCGACACACAACTGAGGCTATATAAAATTAGCAGACTTGGGCCCCATGTTTTATAACTTTTTATATTTGTACACATAAACAGACTGACAAATAGTCTGTAGTTTTATTAGTACTTGCAGATGCTAATGAAACTTTATCAAGACACCTAATTGGTTACCTACTATAAATATTATGATTATTATTTTAGACTTATGAAAAGGTTTATATTATTTAGTTTTTATAGCTCTTAACCAAGTTTAATCGAGAATCGACCTCGTAATGGAAACCAGGTTTTCGAATAGATACGAATTTTACAGGTCGATGTGCTCGTAAACATTTTGTAAAAATCTTTAATGTGAATCTTTGAGCAACGCAACTGTTAAAATTTCGTTTGAAATGGTCTTTGGAATTAAGTTAATAAATATTATTTATTTAGTTATTAAATTTAGGAATTTAATCTGAAATAGAGCGGTAATTATGAGGTCAGTGACAGAGTCTTTTTGATGGCGTATGGTTTTGAAATTAGTCTACTTTGAATTTCTGATGAGATGATCAGAACTGTGTAGTGAAAAAAAGAAAAAAAATAATAAATTAAAAGTTAGTTATGTAACTAAATGTATGGAGAGTTTGGTTGCCTCCAAAAAAATAAAAATGAGATGGCACGATGTTAAACGGATAATTAACTTGGTGCCCCAACTTAATTTATAGTAGATATTTCTTGGCTTTTACTAGCAATCTAATGTGTTAAAAACCTCTAAATCTTACCTTTCTGAGTACAATATATTACGATTTACGACATTTAGCAATCCAAAAACTCTACATCATTAAGCCAAGTATTTGCGTTAATGAAATCGATGTAAACTAAATTCTAGTAGCGTCATGATTCATTAGTAAATTAAACACGCAAACACGCTTTATGAAACCGCTATTTACTAGTTAGATATAATCATTTGCGTATTCGTACGTATTATTTGTACTGAGGAAAAGTTTTGAAAATCAAACTAAAGTATGGTCAGCATGTTTTTTTGGATTTTATGAATGACTAAAGACTGTCCGCGACTTCAACGGCATTCATCGTCATATCTTGAAAAAAAAATACGCAATGTTGTCAATTAATATAGTCTTTGTGTTATTCTTATGTGTAATCTACAATAGTGTAAAATTTCATCAAAATCAGTTCAGTAGTTATTGCGTGAAAGAGTAACAAACATCCTCACTTCCGTACATCGATCCATGCATCGGCACAAAGATTGAAATTTAGGATTATGACATGCTCTGCCGTAAGCTCTGCCATTAGCACTAGAATTAACCCAGTTCGATTATAAAAAAGTGAAAACGGGCACTTCAAAATTCAATTTTAGACTTTTTTTCTTTTTTTTTAAATATTGGCCTATCATTTTTGCAAACGCTACTTGCCCACTCGCATGTAAGGCGACTATTGACCGTTCTGCGTATATTTGCACTGAGCTCAGCTACCGCATTCCGCGACAGGCATATATTGTAAGTGCCATGTGAAGTGCTTGTAGTGCCTTTCATTTCGTATGCGCTTAACTCGACTCTCTTTTGTCAAAATGATGTTTGATGGTTTATAAAATAGGGTGACTGGTCACGGCTTAAACGGCATAAAATGTACTCTTACAGCGTTATTACAAAACGAGGTTTAAATATAGTTCTAGAACTAACGAACGTGATATTACTAGAATTAGTTCTAGAAAAAGATTTAGTAATCACTGATACTAGATTTAGTGAGATTAGTTCTAGAACTATATTTAATGCTGTCTACACACAAAAGCCGGCGGCTTTTTTGACAGCTGCCATTCGTATGACGTAAAGCCGCAGGCCTAACCTGGTCACATGCCGGCGGCTTTGGTGTGTAGATAGGTACCATAAAGCTTGTTTTATAATAACGCTGATTCTTTTGTTAAAGTCAAGTACTTATGCTAAAATCGACGTGCATGTATGAGGCGACTAAATGTGGATGAAGCGAAAGAAGTGTGTTTGGATCGTAGCAAGTGTAGGGAAGTCTCGGCCTAACCCCGTTGAGAAGAGGCGTGATAGATATGTATGTATGTATTAATAAGCATCCCTTGTTTTGTGGTAAGGCAATGCGCAATTTGCGCATTATTATACAATAGCTTTACTATAACGTAAGCCATATACAGGGTGACTTTAAATTAGTGAACGATAGAAAAGGATTAGCATGAACTCGTGATAACAAACAACTTTCACTGTGGGACCACGGTAGACATCCAAAAAAAAAATGTTCCCCCATACTATCAGCTGATTCATTTTGTATGGGGAGTTCAAATTTTTTTTAATGATTTCGAAGTTGGTCCCATTGTAAAAGTTGTTTGTTATCACGAGTACATGCATATCCTTTTCTGTCGTTCACTAATTTGAAGTCACCCTATATAATGATGAAATACAAAGCACAATAAACTGCATAATTATTTATGATAATGATTAAAATAACAAGCCTTTATGAATATTAGTTTATTTCTACTGTCATGTCATATCTATCAAATGTCCTGCTTACTAAGATCATTTACATTCTTATTATTATGACATCGTCAAGTTAAGGGTGTGACTGCTTAATGCATTTAATTTTATCACATTTAACAACCTGCTTAACTACGCCTTAACAATTATGCAAACCTACTAATATAATAAATGTCAATGTTTGTGCCGATAGATGGATGTCAGGATGTTTGTTACCCTTTCACGTAAAAATTACTGAACAGATTTTGATGAAACTTGACAATATTGTAGCTTAAACATCAGAATAACACATGAACTATATTATTTTGAGATATCATGTTTTTTTTCCAAAATATAACGATAAATGTGTACGAAGTCGCGGGCAGCCTTTAGTACTATCACATAGCTTAATCTTTTCTTGAAAATGCTTGTTAAAGTATATTTAAAGACTATTAAAGTGATAGTTAAATCATGCCATCATGACACCTTGCTTGTTTAACTCTCAGTTAACTATACTCAAGTTAACTGCTCGTTGTAACCGTTAAGTGTATTTTAAGAGATGGTTTCGGTTAATACTAACTCGTTGACAAGTAGTGTTAACTATGGGTTATAGAACCAAGAATGTAAAGAGTGTCATATTATAACTTAGTAGGGCTTATGAAGTAGATGGGCCTCTATGTTCAATAAACAGCATGGTCGCATGCCTATGATAAATGTATAATGATATCTGCACAACAAAAGCCGCCGTCCGGTGCGGCGGCTT
Organism: Anarsia innoxiella; assembly: GCA_947563765.1. Lineage (NCBI taxonomy): Eukaryota > Metazoa > Arthropoda > Insecta > Lepidoptera > Gelechiidae > Anarsia > Anarsia innoxiella. Next base: position 2,775,938 of record OX387404.1, on the reverse strand, counting down.
ACGTCATTTTCAAAAATTTTCGATGACATTTTTGACAGATGAAGACCGCCGGCATTGGTGATACCAGACTATCAAACTGGGACTGCTAATTCAAAATAGCCTCAGTCGTGTGTCGGCTGAGTATCAACGGCATTTTTTGACACATTTCGTCTCAATCAGTGTAAGCCTTTGTTTAACAGAATACCAATGTATCAAAAAAGCTATTGACACTCTGCCGACACATAACTGAGGCTATTTTATGGTATCTATATACATTAAAGCCGCCGGCTTTTTTGACAGCTGCCATTCGTATGACGGAAAGCCGCCGGCGTCGCCTAGCGGCATGCCGGCGGCTTTGGTGTGTAGATAGCACTAAATTAGCAGACTTGGGCCCCTGGTTTCCATTTATTATTAGACTGAAAGTTTGATTCAAGACGAAAACATCAATCGCTGAGCCGATAAATTAAAAACCAATTCACAAGAAATCCATTCAATCTAATCACCTTCAACAGTTCATTGCCATCAAAGACACCCAAACAACCTAATAATGAAAACAAACAAGTCAAACCATTGATCGACCTGACCTGCCTCAAAACAAAATCGATAACCTAAAAATCTAATTACTTCGAGGCGCAAAAGACCCCTCCTATTGATTATAAGCGACCTTGGGTGAAAAAAATTAAGTCAAAGAGTGACCCAAATTGCGAGGCTCCCCTCATTGCCAAGTTTAAAGATGCTGGCCATTAGATGGAATGGAGCCGGCGATGCGTAGTTGAGAAAAAGCTCTTTAATGAGACAGGAAGCTTGCCGTTTAACATTGTGAGGGATTAACATGGTTGATACTTGGTTAGGGAAAATGTGTTTGGTTTATGTGATGTGATGAAGGTAAAGAGCGAGTATTAGAGCGAGTATTTTTCTTCAGATGGACAGATAATTGATAATCAAAAAAAGATGTCTTAGTTTTTTGTCTGATACTTATTGCGTTTAAAAAGATTCCTATCTCTGTGATATTTTTTACTTGAATTATGAAGACATTTTTGGAGGCATAACATTTTTATTGATTAATACTATCAAAATCGAAAACCACAAATGCCAACGACAAATACAAAACCTATTTTTTCAGAAGCTTTTTCCTATCTTGCAAAATTCCAATGCATAATGTTCTTTCATCATATTCAAACATCAAAACCGTTTAGCTCGCGTATAATTAATAAAAAAGAATTAAAAAGGAGTTCGAATCAACGGTCGCGTGCCCCAGAGGCCAATGTCCTTTAGACAAGATCGCCCCCTCACGCTGCGTCCTTTTCTAATTAATCGTGTAATCCATATCGCCGTCTCTCTCCACTCGAGGGATGTTAATATCATGTTACTTAATACCCCACTGGGACATTGTTCGGATAATAATTTCCAGAATATTATTGCCGGTGTAATTCGTCAAAGACTTTTTGTTTCCAAGAACTCTGAACGTCCAAGATGGATTTCTCAAAGAAATAAATTGCTCAAAAGAACAAGTGATGTAGAAACTTAACTTTGCAGACGGTGCTCTTGCTTTGTCTGCGCGCCGGGTTAATGTGGAGGAATTTTGATATACTACAAACGGGTATCCGATATCGGAGCGTGAGTTAGCATTAGCAATAAAAGTAAAGCATGTCGAAAAATATCGTTAAGTAGCGCCTCGACCCGCGCCCCTCCCCCGCCCGCCCCTTAATATCTTCCACGCGGCAGCACCCGCCGCGTATCGGAGAATTTTCATCTGAATATTTTCCTTTCTCATTGTCGTTATCTGAAAAATATGTTTTTCGTACGGTCCACGGCCGGGTGGCTCCCCCCGCCACCCCGCGCCTCACGCGCCGACCTAAATACTCGCACAATCTGTTCCAAATTGTAATGTGTACCCCTGATTTCAAAGTTCCAATTCTTTCCTTCGCGAAAAATGTCACGTTACTCTCGGAGGTAGAAGAAAAATTATGACTGTATCGCTGTTCGAATTGGTATTCTATTTCGGTGCGATAGAGCGAAGTTTGGTTTGTAGTGTTAACGCGACGGGTGGTAGGCGGAATATGGGACCCGGAAGCGGGGGGCGGAGGGGGGCAAATGGACGGAAAAGAAGCGAAGGCAAATAAGTTCGCCCTTCTGTGCACATGTATAGAGAAGTACTGAGGGCGCACAAAAATGTTCGTTCCCAAGTTTCACAATGAAACGTTGAGTATTTTTGTCATTTGTCCTCATAAAATGTCTCTCGTAAAGAAAGGCTCGCGAGAAAATGTTTTCGCGCTCGAGTTATGGGAGATATGAGTTTAAGGGAATGAGCATCTGCAACTTTCCATACAAGTAAAGCACGTTGATTGGAGTTCCTTGTTGTTTGTTCCGCTTGATTACTCTTTACGAGTAACATATGTTTGATGCTTCCTCTTAGTTATAACTTTGTGTAATATTCGAGCAAACTGAAAAGTATTTTGTAATGAGGTGTTGAGTCGAATACGATTCGGATATTTTTTTCATGCGTTGTTTCCCGGGAATTATTATTTCTCGGAAATTTCGAGAAAATACCTTTCACATTTTTTTAAACAAGTACCTTAGCTAGGTATCTGCTTAAAATGTCAGAGTCATGGCTTTTCCGAAATTAAGTAGGCTTTTATATTTGCTAGTAATACTAGTAATACTGAGACATCCAAAAGCTGTTTTCGAGACTGATACATTTTCTATTAATACTTTTTTATTTTTTTATAAATAGCCACTATTTACTATACTGGAGTCTGCCAACGTCTTGTTAAGTATTATAAATTTATTTGTTGGCTTACATAGGGACCCTTAGCAAAGACCTAGATCTTTATTATGTATAAATACAGTAAGTACATTTCGCAAAACGAAGTTAAGACTTAATAATTGACTCGTAATTAAGTTGTTCAAAAGAAACTTGAGTTGTTGAAAACATTTCGCAAAGTCTCAGTAAAGTTCATTAGTTGGTAAATTAAGCAAGTGTCAAATTGATCATTAACACGTCGACATAAAACCCACTTTCAAACAGATAACGTACAAATAGTAATTTGTATTAAACAGGTACGAGCAAATTGGTTCGCATGTACACAAGTAATTTGTAAATTGTACACTCGACCCAATTTAACTTAAGAGCCGCAGAACAATCTCTCGAAAAATAGTTTTACCACCCATAAAAGATTTTATAAGCAAACAATTATTGGATCAGGTTGAAAATGAATTAACTTGGAAATTAAATCCTTGCTTAATATCGCCGGCGAATTTCCCTTTGTGGTCGTAAATTCTTTGCGAAGTCGAAAATCAAAGCTGAGAATAGCGAAAGTTGGGTGCCCTTTGAGCATTCGCGTTATTATTTTCTCGAGAACCTCTTTTATGTAAAAGAACGCTTCAGATGGCGAGGGGTGGTAAAGGGAAAAATATGATGGAGGGTTTTTTCTTCTCTTTTCTGCTTGTAGTGGTAGAGAGGGAGAATGTAGGGTGAAGTCGAGTGGCTTTCGTGTTAAGAGTCTCCATACACGGGCACTCGTTACGTCGTGGCCCGAGGCCGAGATGTGAGAGGCATTTTGACAAGTATTTTATGAAAAATTTAACCTTCTTTTGCTCCGAGTTCTTTTTTAATGCAACTGTTGTCGCTGTAATGAGATGGAGGTTGTGCTGCCGGTTTAAAGTGCTGCATTGTTGTTAGTAGGTTCGGCCTGTGTTACGCCAACGTAACTTATCTCGCTATGAAAATAAATGAAACTCGCAGTGACAAGCTAGTTTAAAGATTAGCGTTTCAAAGATATTTCGAAGGTTGGCAGTTGTAGGTGGATTCTGGTATTTTAGGTGCAGTCGAGATAAAACAAGCTGAACATTGTTTTGGTACAGATCGATAAATCTCTATTCATTTGTCAAACACAATCAGCGAACAGAATTTATTTGTTTTGCTATTAGCTGTTGCAGAAAGGTTGAGTAAGTTAATGCTCCATAATAAGTATTCCTGACACTGTCATTTTTAAAATTTAGAGGAAGACGGAACGATGTTTTAAGGCCAAAACACGCCGGATGCGTGATCTACGCAGTGAGTTGTAATGAATGGAATTGTTTCCGCTTGCGTAACGTAGACGTAGACGCATTCGGTGTGCTTTGGCCTTTAACCTATCGCTCATAGAAAAAGATACTTAAGTAGATCCTTCTTTAGGACAAAAATATTTAGTGACTCTTTTTTCTGAGAAATAATTTATGATTCTACGAATAAAAAAAAAATCTTTTTTTAATGATATTTTCCTCTATTTTTCAGCTCGTTCTCAATTCTAATATAAACCCCGGATGTAATAATATCTAGCAAACAAACACCGGAAAGGCGGATGTTTTCGTTCATGGATAACGAATAGCTAGACGTACCACGACGTACGGTAATTGCCAAGTATTTGCATGCACAATTAATATCATAATTCCACTTTCTACAGTCAATTTAGCTGGCATTAGACGCGGTTGAGCGGTAAAATAATAATTGTGAGCAGATTTGAATATACTTATTTCGATGTATCATTTTTTAAAATTAATGAGCTACATATTTCGGATATTTTATTTCTAATTGGTCATGGTATTCACTTTGTTCAGCATAAATGATTATTTTGATAAATTAATCAATATTTTTTTTATTTACAAAGTACCTATTACTTATATAAAAGAAAAGAAAGCCATAGAGGTAAATACTTACAAAGAAGCACATGAAAAAAAAACAACCGGTATTTGAAGTACGTAACGGTAGCTTTTTTTAAACGCTCTTAAATACATAATATGTAGACTGCCAAAATCATTACCCTACCTTTTAACTTAACCAAACTCGGGTAAAAATATACATAATATTATATTACAGCATTCCGCGACACCATATCTCCATCACACCGTAAAATACACCTTCTATATCACTCTCGTTTCCTTTTAGATTATTACGAGACTCCCTTATTACATGGCAAATCATTACCGAGTGAAATCGTATGGAATCGGCACATTCAATTGTTATTTCCAAGTTTTATACACCACTCTAAACTACACTCTACTTACCCATGTATACAGTCGAAAGTAGAGTGGCTCGCAATGTTATGATTTCGAATATGTCATCTGAGACTTGGAAAATATGAGCGCTAAAGTGAAAATAAAATTGTTCCGATACCGTAAGAGGTTTTTAATATTGAAATGGGATGTAAATGTATGAATGTAGATAAAATACGGGTTTTATTGTATGATGAAAGTAGGGAAATTATTTTGGTAGGTATAGATTTTGATGCTTTTATAAAAGACTTCATGAAAAGATTTCTTTTAAACTATGACATTGAAAATATTATTAACAATGTCATACCTATATCGTTGATATATTTTTTTTGTCTTAAATTGGTAATATTTTCATTTTTTTTTTTAATTTAATGAATGTTTAATTTAATGAGTGTCTATAAGGTAATGTTTTTATGGGTAATTTTAAGTTATTTTGAAATTAAAATTCAATACAATTCAAATACAATGTATATTGTTCGTGAATAAATAAATAAATTTTAGTTAATCAGTAAATAAGTCAAAGATTTTTCCATACAACATTATTCTAGACAAATTGAATTAAATTACTCAAGCACATGCAACTGAACGAACAACAACTAAATCTATCGAGCAACATATCCACATACATGTTGGTTTACATGTGTGAAGCATTACAGTATAATATTTTAAACGTATAGGTAAAAAAGGTAGGCACCTCCTTAATCTTAGAGCATCTTCGCCAATAGTGAGCGAGTGAGGAAAAATCTTGATTTTTCTCGCCCCCCGCCCTATCTGTGACGTCATTGTTGTGTAACATACCTACTCCCTTCACATATGCTTCATACTATATCTATGACAACAAAAGGTCGTATGAGATAGGAACGCCATGCGATTTTTGTACTTAGCGGTTTGTGAACAGGTTTGTGTTTTGTTTGATGCGATGTTTGGTGGTCCTTAGGATAAATTGAAATGAATGTAGGGAAATAGTTTTCTTTTGTAAACGTGAGCTTGAATTTAATAAAATTCAAGTAATGTCTTTATATGTGATTAACCATAACGCATAATTTACGCATAAAATCACATTCCGCGTAAAATCAAGAACTGAGTTAACACTAAAAATATTGTTTTAACAAAATATTTATCAAGTAGTCTTTTTTTAAAGTTCGTTAAAATAAATTTATGTTTTACTAGCGGCTGCCCACGGCTTCGTATGCATTTATCTTCGTATCTTAGAAAGTTAACACAATAGCATTATATAATAAAGCCCACTTTTATTACAGCTACAATATTGTAAAGTTTCATTAAAATCTGTTAAGTAATTCTCTCGTGAAAGCGCAACAAACATTGACATACATTAGATCAGTCGGAAGGATATCTAGACACTTAATTAACTATCGAAATCAAATTAAATCGAACACCGTTAAAGTGACAAGACGATAAACTAAGATAATTTAATGACTATTTTACAAAACAAGGCATTAATAGAGCTTTATGCTCACAATATAATTGGTCGTCAACATTTTACGACTGTCGTTCGATTGGCATACTTAACTCAGTTTTGATTTAAACTAATTTTACTTTAGAAATAAACTAAACATTAAGTTGATACCAAAATTATAACAAATGGTACCTACACACCAAAGCCGCCGGCTTTTTTGACAGCTGCCTTTCGTATGACGTAAAGTCGCCAACCTAACCCGGCGGCATGCTGGCGGCTATGGTGTGTAGACAGCATTAATGATTGTTTATTTATGTCGTTTTGTAACATAGACAGGTAAACTTATGGATGGTAATTATACTTTATTAGAAATGAAGTAGAGACTGTGTACGTATTTATTGTCATATCTTCAAAAACTTACACAATATCTCAATTTAATATAGTCTATGTGTTATTCTGATGTGCAAGCCACAATATTATTATCTAAGTTTAATTAAAATCTTTTCAGTGGTTTTTGTATCAAGGAGTAACTAAAAAACATCCATCCATCCATTGACACAAACATTGACATTTTTAATATCATGTGTAATTGTTAAGTTTCATCTAAAACTGTTCAGTGGTTTTTGTGTCAGTACCTAACAAACATCCTTACATCTATCCATTGGCACAAAATTTACATTTATAACATAAGTAAAAGTAAGATTTAAAATAGTAAAGATAGTAAAAGTAAGATAAGTAAAAGTAAGATTAGAAGTAAAATTTTAATCAAAAATACATCCGTGAGACCACCCTGTATATGACCTACATGGTGTTATAAAAACAAAGCGTGTGTGGATCTAATAACGTGGCTACATCTCAATAAGACTCTAATATTAATATTTCACGTAGCAACACTTAACAAGTTTACGCCGAAGTTTGGGAAGTAAGAAATTATGGAGGTGGTTTTATGAAGATATGAAGACTCCATAGATTGATCATTATTGATCAGAAATACGTAACTTAAAGCTACTGCAAATGTGGTTGTACCTCCGTACGAACATATTTATTAATATTTAATAAATGTAATGTAATAATATGGAATAAATTTAAGTGCATACAAGAAAATAATTCAAATTATATTTATAAAAAAATCATGTCTTGTGGTCTGATGCAAAATCTCACGATGAATGATAATTAGGTATACCTAAAATAATACCTTAGATACACAAGATACCTAAGATATATCTTTTTAAAAATTTAAATTAAAAACTTTGTCACTCAAACTGATTTGAAATATTCGAAAAGAACTTTTATATCTATACTGTTCAAAATATTTTTTTTCTTGTCTATTGTATAATAATTAATATAGTCTATGAAAATTACCACCTCTCCAATTTAAAAATACATCTTCACTCATTGGCATAAAGAATCGATTCCCTTAATGAAGCGGCGTTGAACTTGACCTGAAGGGTACGACCCTATTACGTTTATTACAGCCACAGCAATAGCCACCAATCGCCATGGACATCCCACGAGGGAACTGGGATTTCTTAATTAGAGACTTGTATAACTGTATTTTGAAACGAAGTTAATTGTTAGTTTAGACGTTAATTTTAGTTTGGATTTAGAATGTGGTTGGAGTGTGTTTTGTTTTAATTTTTATTTTGTAAAAAAATGCCTTCTTATGTAGGTACTAGAGATATGATGATTTAATTAAGGTTTGAATGGCTTAATGGCTATTCCTGTCTTTAAAATAAAAGTCATAATAACTACAGTGTAATATAACCCATTTTTCAAAAGTAATGAGTCCGTTTAAAACTTTAATTTTATACTAATTATGCAAAGTGTTTAAATTGTATGGAGGTATATTTCTAGAGAGGCATTTTTTCCTGAAAGTTTTTAATATATAAAAACATTTTATAAAACATTAAATGATAAAAGATTGCATTTTGTTTCGGTTTGAAGCCCGTAACAAATATTCTGCGACTGCCATTGTAGGAGTCACCCATAAACATCGTAAATCTATCTTATCTCCACACGTAGGGGTAGATACACTCTACACGTATCAAGCTAAGCCCCGCCCACATGTCGTATCAATACGTGGAGCCACCCTTTCTCCGATTCGCGGATTTTTCCATTTTTCCCTAAACTGTAACTCCTTGGGACTGCCTACTTGAGATGTTATGAACCGATGAGGTTCCGATCGTCTTTTCTTGTACAGTCAGCATCATAAGTCGATGATCACGTTCATATTTTCAAAAGTAATATACACCATTAATTATTAGACGAAAAACCTTACTTATTTTCCTTATTCTGAACCTTATTGAATGTTCATTTAACTCTGGAGTATATTTTACTAAGCGATTTTCTATATTAATAGTGTGTTTAACTTTTGAAAATCTGGATGTGTTAATCGACTTATGATGCTGACCGCACCTACGAAAACTGATTGAGGACTGTCGACTTAGGTACATACGAAAAAGTATAAAAGTTTTCTTCCTCTGGTTAACTTATTGCAGAAAAAAATAATTTAGGTACTTTATCCATTAAATCTTATGTAATGTTTTCTGCTTTTAGGTACCTATTAGAAATAAGGAGTGACCACTTCACTTCCTTCCACTTGCGATTCAAACACTTTCACTTCATCCACATTCATCAGTCTCTTCATACTTGCACGTTAGTTTACTCTAGATTAGATACAAATTAATGTGCTTATTCTTGAAGATTTTGCTATTGTCGCTTTTCTTTTGTTTTTAAACATAGACAAAGTTATAGTAAGCATAAAACCGATCTGTTAAGTGTCCTGTCATGGGACTCAACAGACACGGCATATTTTTTGACAGTTGTCAAAGTCCTGTCCAGGGATTCTCAACAGACAAGGGGTTGGATACAAATGAATGTGCTTATTCTTGAAGATTTTGCTATTGTCGCTATTCTTTTGTTTTAGAACAAATCTGTATCTAAAGGCCAAAACACACCGGATACGTACGCGTTGCGTATGCGTAGACGTATGCGTACCTCTGACTTGTAATGTATGGAACTGTCACCGCTTGCGTAACGTAGACGTAGACGCATACGCATCCGGTGTGTTTTGGCCTTTAGCTCGCCAAGAATATTCATTCTTAGAGAACCATTCGGTTTTAACCCATTTCAAGCCAACACAACCTCCACATTTCTAAATTAACAAGAAGTTTACACCATTGTAACGCATTCACATCGCATTATCAATCACTCGTCTATTCAGTGGATCGTTTAGCAATTCGACTTGCTCAATACTTTGGATGCGTTTAACTACTTGACATTATTCCGGGCCCACGCTGTTTGAGGCGTTTGTACTGTGCTGTGTTTTGATGTGGTTAGTTGTACTTGACGGGTTTGCTTGTAGAAGGTATTGAGATATGTATCTATTTTTTTAAAAGCAGTTATCACTGTTGAACGAAGGCATCTGTGGCTTTCAATTTAACACGGTCTATTATAGGTAATATAAGTAAAAATCAAGAATTTTCTGCCCATACGTACATACATAATATACATATATCACGTTTCTAACCCAGCGGAATAGGCTGTCGAGTAGCCAGAGACCACTTCTTTCCACTTGCAGGGATCCAAACAAAAGCTCGCTTCATCAACATTGATCCGTCACTTTATACATGCACGTCATGCATGTCGGTTTAGGATAATCTTTCTTTAATAAGACTCCGATTTGATCGAGATACGTCCTCCTTGGCCTTCATCTAGATTTTTGGGTTTCGCTAAAATCTCTGAAATCTAATCCTTTTTATTAAGATACATATCAGAAAAATGACTTTAAGTGTAAACGCATTGAATAATTGCTAGTTTAACAACACCAAAGAGTTCGGATTGCTACTATCCATAGCAGCCAATACTTGCACCTTACCTTTTTACTTACCACTTACCAAACGAACCTCGAAACGCTTTACCAATGATTATCACCTATGTAAGCATAAGCATAGTGGGCGCTAAGCATCGAACATGCTTATCGATCCGTTACAAATGTTCACACAATGCTTTTCGACTATTTCGCAATGCAACTCTATTCGGTACTCATTAGTCTAATGTATGCTGCTTTTAGATTTAGTCGGGTTATCTTGGTAACTTTTTAAGTGGGTTAATGTAGGTATGTTTTCTGACAAACTTCTTGAGTATTAAGGTCTATTACAACGAGTCCGGTTGTCATGACGACGAATTGTTTTCCCTCCTGACGGGCCAAGACCCGGACACGTCCCGGGCACGGCCCGGATCTGTGTAGATAGACCTATAAGTGACGTTTTTGGGGATTTTTTGTATCATTTCGAAATATAAATAAAGCGAGGAGCATCCTACCTTTAATATTATAAATGTCAATGTTTGTACCGATGGATAGATTTGAGAATGTTTATTACTCTTTCACGCAAAAACTACTGAATGGATTATGATGAAACTGTGCAACGCGTGTAGTTAACTATATTATTTTATGATATTGTGTAAGTTTTCCAAGATATGACGATAAATGCGTAATCAAGTCGCGGGGAGCCTCTAGTACTAAATATCGGACTTAGTGACATCTTTTACTGTTCAAATCATATCTTTTGTCTAGTCTTAAGACACCCACATGTTCCCGTAAAGTTCTATAAGGTATGTCCCCACCAGTGCGCTTCCACGTTCATCTTGCGTTTATATTTGACGCAAGCTCCGTAAAACCAGAGCGCATACAATAGCGCACGCTTCAAAATATGTTAAACAGTAGGGCATGAAAACGAACTGATTTAATCGCAAGCTGAACATGAAAACGAAAACGAAAGTGCCCTGGTGGGGACATACCTATAAGTAGCCATTACAATAAAATTTAAGTTACCTTCATTCAGCTGTAAAATGAATACCTAAATAGACTTGTAAGTGCTTAAACTATAAACCGTTAGGTTAACAATCGTATATATTTGATGTTTGAGTATCTTGTTGCATAAATAAACGTTATTTGCATCCTCGTATGCATTTAGAACCTTTAAATGCAATGCTAATACTGCATTCAAATAATGCACTGATATTTGTTGGGGTATTCTTTTTCTGCTAGTGAAAATGTTCCAATTGTAGAAACATGGTGATATTGTGAGTTTGTGTTGGTTAAAAAATCCAACTTGTCGTCCGACAAATCCGATTATCCGTCAAACATGTTTTAAAAGACGTCCATACAAGTCTGCAATTTTTTATATGCTATTAAAAATTATAAAACTTCACACCTAAACTACCAGTACTTAGAAATAAAACTTATAATTAAATGGTGATATTTTGTAAGTAATAGCCTCAGTTGTATGTCAGCAGTGTCAATGACATTTTTGGCACATTTGGTATTCTGCTAAACAATGGCTTACATTGATTGCCACCAAATATGTCAGAATGAAATTGACACTCTCATTGAAACTCTGCCGACACACAACTGTATATACAATATAGTAAATTAGCAGACTTGGGCTTGGATGCAGTTGGCAATGGAACGTCGCGCTGGAGAATCATTGGAGAGGCGTATGCTCAGCAGTGGGCAGCTATACGGCTGAAATGATGATGATGATAACAAAACTGAATTCGACAAGTGTGAACAGCTTCTTATAAAATGATCTGCCACTGAAGATTCCCTACTGTATTCTAAACAAATAAAGCGTAACTAGTTTATTTTAGTAAGAAATACTGTTTGTTAGTGTCGATAAGTGATCCCCTTAACGACTTTTTAAATTGGCCGGATTATACCGAATTTTGTAATTTCATCGATACAATATAACGCGGCCAATTTAAAAAGTCGTTCAGGGGATTATGTATCTACACTAATAGACTGTACATAGAACAAACCTAATGGCTAAACCAACAGCATTACAATTTACAATGTACTGACAAACGTGGTAACTAAACAATTACTAGTATCAGCGCTGCATTCCTAGTACCTACTAACGAGATGTCTAGGTTCACGCCTACGAATCTAGGTACCAAGTAGACAGAGTTTATAGTAATATCCTTGATATTTAGAAGGTAACACATTACAAGATCGAAACCTAAAATGCCAAGTGTTTAAGCGATCGAAGTTCTAAACGTCGAAATTCAAAATATCGAATAGATTAAAATACCGAAAATCAATCGATCGTATTCTAAAACATCGAATAGGTACCTTAGAGCTTAGAACTTAGAAGAACGCCCAATTATGTCTAGTGTTGTCACTGTCATTGTTAAAAAATTTAATGAGACAGTACGATAGGCACACACTAGGATTCCCTTTGCTGTAGGAGGTATCAGGATACCAATATTATTTGACGAACAATGATCGTGTTATAAAGTTTGCTAAAAAATATCCATAAGTTTCTAAAATTACTATTGCATCTCTATACTGTATCCATTTTCAATAAATCACAGACGGCGTGAGAATCGTATGAGAAAGATACTTAAAACATTTGGTAACAATTTGTTGTGCGGTTATTTACAAAATAATTTCAGATTTAAAACTTTATCTCAAAGGGTATAAAGTTGAGAAAAAAGATATCTGTTTGGTTTGGTTAGAAAAGTTATTATTGTTCAACGTGGGTTTCAATAACTGTTTCTTTAATATATTATTCGGATTTAAGAACTCATGCTGCCATCATGATGTCATAAATCATAATCATAGTTTTACAACTTTGTAGGCATGTGCCATTCGTTTTATAGTTTCTATCGTGATTTACAATATTTTATCGGAAAACGAAATAAATATTTCTAGTTGAAAGGTGTAAATGAAGTTTTATACTTTTTTATTTTTTTACAGATTTATGATGTGGCAACATCGGCACCAACGCAGTCAAGATAACATTTTTACATCAAAGTAAGTTTTAACGATATTATAAAAAGATAAAAAGTCATCGCTTTTAAAAATAAATCACTTCGAAATACAAACTATTTTAAAATACAATTTAGAACACCAATTTATCATCTAAAAAAACTGGCCACTTACAAAATTTTAAACGACGGGAAAGCAATTCGATTTTCAAATTCAAATTTTCTTTTTAACAGGCTAGGCGCCGTTCGCTGAAATTCAGAACATGCACTATCTTTGGATCGCTTCGAGTGCGGGATGCGGCGTCACCTAGCGTTCAAGAGTACCTAAGAGTACCGAGGAAGTACTGAGGAGTACCTTAAAGTACCTGGAAGTACCTCGCGAGAATGCGTCGAGAGTTACCGAGTATACTTACTTCACTTGGTTGAAATAGGCGGGGGGATTTTTTCGGTGTTGTTGACATGTGCTAACTTCGTGATACTTTTAGGGTACCTACTTAGCTATATTTCTATGTATAGAATTCCTTTTGTAATATAATAAGACACTTTCTCACTTGTTTTGTATTGAAAACTAATAAATAGGGATTTTTTATTGATATTGTATTTTTCATTACATCAATCAATTACAAGCAATTCTCAAAATAATTAGGTACTTATATACGTAACTTACTTAATATTATTACCATTACCAAGCTTGAAAAGCAGGAAGCAATTGTCAAATAACAGTAACTTAATCAATAACTTTATGACCATGTGATGATGATAATTGTGTCGAATATAGAAAAGTATAGAGCTGCTATAACCTAAAATATAGTTACTTCACCACAAAATTCCAACTAAAAAAATCCAAAATACAAGGCATACAATCTTACGCTAGGCAAGTAAACAGCTCTCTATCCTTCAGAGCACCTGAGATTGGTCATTTCCCTATGCCGGAGCACGAACACGCCTGACTCCGCACACGGGGCGACAATTTCACTTTGCCTCCCTAGGGAGGCAAGTGTGGGGTAATGCATGTTTTAGGTGGCTTTTAGTTATTACGTGTTCTTTTGAAACTGAGTTTTTTAAGTAGGTACTGTAGGTTTTCATTCAAATTGACAAAATGTTTAATTGAATACAACTTTAAGTAAAATGTAATATTGAATACACAATCTCTTCGACACACGTTCGTTAGTAGTCCGTGAAACATAATAGTTTTTATCCAGTGAAAAATGGACGTCTGCGCCTAAAGCTCCATTTCCAAAAGGCCCAAGTCTACTAATTTAAAATAGCCTCAGTTGTGTATCGCCAGAGTGTCAATGGCATTTTCAACACATTTGGTATTCTTCTAAACAATGGCGTACACCACTGATATGTCAAACTTATGGATATGATATACCGTCTGGATCTGTGTGCCTGGTCTGGCTCAAAATGGCTACTTTTCGTAGGGTTGTCATATCGTTTGACAGGACATCTACCAAGAAAACTATGAGAAAACTCTGCGCAGCCTTGGCACGCTGCGCTGTCATAAACTCATTTGTATATGGAAAAAAAATGGGGCCACTCCAGTCTATTCCTTCCTCATTGGCTTACACTGATTGCGACCGAGTGTGTCAAAAAATGACATTGACATTTTGCCGATACACAACAAGAGAATGTTGTAAATTAGCAGACTTGGGCCCCGAACATTTAGGACTCACACGCATTAGCAGACTGTCTCCTGTTTTCCGTTTGATACGAAACTGCTTAGCGTAACCATTTAGAAGCAACAATAAAACTTCGAATTCTACCATAGATTCTCACGATAAAACCCAAACACACGCATATTCTAAATACAAATCAAAGTAAAAAGCTCGTAAAAGTCCTAAGGTAAAGTCGTGGGCGCCATCCCATCGTTTTGATACTTTATTCCTAGTTTATAGTAAGTTTAATGGTACCACAACCTACCGGAAACATAAAACTGTGTGAATCAAATAGCATATAACAATACCTAATGGAGAAATGTGTAAAACTGCCTTTGGCTGGTTTTATCACGATGTACCAGTATGTAAGAGTACTATATCGTAAAATGGAATAAGTTTTCCGAAGGAAGATGGTCCAAAAAGGGAAAAGGTAAGTTACGTGGGCTGGTAATTCCACTAGCTAGATTAAAATCGATGATAATTTTCATAAAGATAGGAATTGTCCCGCTGCCGCTACGTTATTACTTATACGTAATTTTCCTTACCTACTTAACTAAAGTTATCATTTATACCTATATGAAAACAAACAGCAAAGGATTGGTATTACATTGGACAGGTTTAAAATAAAGTTTTTTACCTACACCTTTAGCAATTTAAGAATAATACAATAAGATTGATTGAGGAATATATTCCCTATTCCTTCAAATAACTACGAAAATCTCAACTCAGCAAATCCCGGTTAAAAACCACCGCTCCCCCCTTGGGGTGAGAAGGGGTTGCTATTGTCGTCTAGCGATTTTTTTTCTCAGCGGGGCGCGGATGAGTCCCAATAATCTGTCGTGTAGAGATTCCAAGGAGATTTGTTATGTTTAATGGGTTTTCTTGATGGATTTTCGTTTGAATGGAGTTTTTAAGGGGTGTCTCGTATGTGTGTTTTCTACTTTATTGTAATTGCTTGATTTAGAGAGTTATGAAATTAGATACTCAATACTCAATCATTTATTGCACTCCACAGGTTTTTACGACCTTATAAACAACTTAAAGCACCAAATGTATATTAGTTAGATATGAGTTTGGTAGATATTAATTAACTATTTTCACGAATGTAAATTTTTTGGTTGCTTCTCATTTATTTCGCAGTAGCGGTATTTTAAAAAGTAAAGTATATTGTCAACTTTAAGAACCCTATTTTTTTTTAATAATTTAACACGTTTACCAACATTGTGCATTAGTAGCCACACCAAACACGTTACTCGATTGATGGATTTGTCGTGATTTAATATTAAGCGATAAGCCAAGGTAGCACTTTTTAAAGGACCTTTAACAGAATTTCGTTAAACAGAATCTATGTAGCATTTTAACAACAAGAATTAATTTAAAAAGCTCCATACCAACATACCAGGACTTCATAAACTTCACAACTCGACAGCGAACGAACGTTCCGAAAAAGGACAAAACATTAAAATTTTCTGTCCCGCAGTCTTTAGGGTCTCGTGCATTTTTAAAGAGGCGCAAATGAGAGGGATCTGTTACCACCGGACGGGCGAGACTCTTTTGTTTTTGCCTACTTTTTCGAGTAACCAGTGTAAGTTGGCCTCTCGCTTTGTTACTGGTATTTGAACAGGAGTGACTACTGTCGTGTGCTGAGGAATTTTGAGTGACTGTAACTTATATAGCTCGTAATGATTCAAATGCTAGACAAGAGCGTTTTTAAGCTTGACAACGAAATTTCTGCAATTTGTCGTGTTTTGTAGACAGCTGGGTGATTACTTTAAAGTAAAAAACACATTGTTTGATGCCTATCCTCTAGACTAGAATACTAACATTGCATTGTAGTAAATTCTGCTACTCAAAAAGTCCATTAAATGAATTAATATCATGGTATGTATGTTTGATTGACAACCGACAGTCACCTAGAGATTTAATAGCTTTTTAATTTTAAAGAACTGTTTAGGAAGCAGTTGGTACCTTTCTTTAGCGTAAACGTGGCTACGTCAAAGAAAGGTGCCACGCCAACACCTGAGTCTAAGTACCTATTTGTAGCTATTACTTATTGTACTAAGTACTATCTAAGTATTTGTAGCCAGAAAGATGCGTCCTATTATTTTATACAGGTAACAGAAAGGGGGTATAACGCCGAAACACAGCGATATTCCTCATGAAACTGAACAACTTTTCCCAAGGAACATGGGTCGTAACTCGAAAAAAAATTTCGTCTCCCCATACAAAATGACCGATCAGGTGATCGAGTAAGTATGGGCGATCCAAAAATTTTTTTCGAGTTAGGACCCATGTTCCTTGGGGAAAGTTGTTCAGTTTCATGAGGACTATCGCTGTGTTTCGGCATTATACCCCCTTTGTGTTACACCCTGTATTAGTTACTAGAGGCTGCCCGTGACTTTGTTCGCATTTATCGTCATATCTTTGAGAACACACAAAATATCTGCAAATAATATAGCCTATGTGTTATTCTGATGTCCAAGCTAAGTTATTGTAAAATTTCATTTAAATCTGTTCAGTAGTTTTTACGTGATGAACTAACAAACATCCATCCATCCATCGGCACAAACATAGTTAGTAATTATTTATAATATTAATAGGATATGGTAAACTTTTATGTCTTTCTACATCATACATGTTCTAATTCACATAGCTCAGTGAATACTGGCCACGTCTGAATACAGGAAGCAGGAAAATAACTTAAAAAACAAAAGTTAATGCTGCTAAAAAGAAAATAGGAATGTTGAATGTGAAATGCAGGGATGGTTGTAGGAAATGTTACATTTTTAAAGAGCTACATAATTTGGTTGGTTTATATTGATGTTTTTATAATTTTGTGAAGATTTTTGAGGGATGAAAGCGCTAAGTATGTACCTACTTGTTATAATTTAAATGTCGTTTTAAACAATGTTTATAGATAAAGTATTCTTATTTATCTAATCATTACTTAGATGCGCCAAATCCGCCATTTTGCAAATTTTGAAGGTCAACAAATGACTGGCTAATCTATTCTATTATCAATGTTGTTTTCAGCATCAATGTTGCTGAAAAAAATGACTTTTTAAAGTTCAGTTAAAACTTTGTTGGTAACTAAAGAGCATCCAACCTAATTGGTATAGTAAAAATTTTCGGTATCAATTACACTCAACCAACATCCCCTCCAACTATTCGAGCTAGTATGGAGAAATAAAAGTTGGCGGCAACTGATGAAAAAATGTTCGCATGTAACAATTTTCAAAGTTCTTTCATTTTAAAAGCTCTATATCTTCGAAAGTATATCACTTTCGACATTATTTTGTGCAAAATACTATCGTTTTATAATATTTTTCTCTATCGATTGACGTTAGTTTCATCAGTGGCCGCCAACTTTTATTTCTCCATACTAGCTCGAATAGGGGATGTTGAGTCTAAGTGATACCGAAAATTTTTACTATACCAATTAGGTTGGATGCTCAACTGCGCATTTCTTAACCTATTAACCACAATGTAGATATACGTAATATGATTAAATCTTCGTACATTGCGTTATAAGTAACGCCCGTTATTAATAACCTATCCTGATCCGTTTTTACCAAATCGAGATTGAAAAAACAAAACACAATTGTCACTTGTGTACCAAAAACATATCAAGAACACAATTGTGTTTTGTTTTTTCAATCTCGATTTGGTAAAAAACGGATCAGGATAGGTTATTAATAATGGGCGTAAGAATACTTAATACTCTGAAACATGACAGTGTTACTTACATCACGACAAAAGGAACTACTTATTGGTACTTAAACTGAACAGAGGTTGTTCTTTTAATACTCTAGAAGGGACATACTAACAGTTCAAACTAATGGCGTTTCCTTGTGACATACACTAAATCCTTGTTGCAGAAACATCAGTTAAAATAATCTATTAAACACAGTCCCCCTTATTACAAAACATAGTCCTAGGACTCATGTCATTTTTTGACGTTATTTTTTAAGGTTAAACGTCATTTATCTGAGTTTATTCTAGGATTATAAATAAAACTCGTTTTGTAATAACGGGGAGTGTGTCCTTCTCGTATTAATAGTTACTGAAAGGGACAGTTGTTTATTTAATGGAGTGTTATTTTAATGACGTTTTCTGCAATAAGAGTAAGAGCAATTTGTTGTTATGCAAATAAAATGGCTGAAGCTTAAAGTATCCATTGTCTAACTTAGTCACAAATGTAGTCAAACGGAAAGTTAGTAATTATTTGAAACCTAAGTGAATCTATTTAGTATTCGCATATGTATTGTTAAAGATGGCTAGATAAAATTTATAGCTTTCGCTTTAATATGCCTAGGTATTAAGTTTTATTTCGTTTGCAAGAGTTGTTTCATTGTCTTTTGTTTATTTTAGTACTAGAGGCTGCACGCGACTTCGTACTCGTTTATCGATATATCTTAGAAAAAAATCAAGATACCTATCTTAAAATAATATAGCCTATGTGTTATTCTGATGTGCAAGCTACAATATTTCCAAGTTTCATTAAAATCTGTTCAGTAGATTTTACGTGAAAGAGTAACAAACATCCATCCATCCATCGGCACAAACATTGACATTTATAATATTAGTAGGATTCAAGTATTACATGTATTTGTCTTTAATAGTTTATTGCAGGTAACACGAAAGTTCCATCGTCGTAAATTTAAATTTTTCGCCATAATAAATATAAACTCATACTTTAAGTATATTTTAATAGTATTAGCCAGTTGTACAATACCTTATTAAAGTTAACAAGTCATTAAAGAGGCAATGGTTATTTAACCACGTCACTTCGCTCCGATGTGCCTTAACAGGTGGACAATTAACACACACACACAAACTTCTACACGTTTAATATTAATTTTAATTAGATAATTAATTTAATGTCTCTCTCTACAACATAACATCATTCTAAGACCCTGTTTCATTATCTACAGATAAAATTTATCTGACAGATATTTTATACCTGTCTCTGTCTAAACGTCATGTTTTATGAAATAGACATATAGGTTATATACAGGGTGTAACAGAAAGGGTATATAAAGCCGAAACACAGCGATAGTCCTCATGAAACTGAACAACTTTCCCCAAGGAACATGGGTCGTAACTCGTAAAAAAAATTTCGCCTCCCCATACAAAATGCCCGATCAGCTGATCGAGTAAGTATGGGCGATCCAAAAAACTTTTTCGAGTTACGACCCATGTTCTTTGGGGAAAGTTGTTCAGTTTTATGAGGACTATCGCTGTGTTTCGGCTTTATATACCCTTTCTGTTACATTCTGTATAAAATTTATCTGTCAGTTAAATTTTATCTCTAGGTGGTAAAAGGTACATTAATAGGGCGCTATACCCATCTATAAAAAAAACTATAAAGAGCGTAATCACACTTGCACTAAATAAATAAAGTCAAGTGCACACTGCCCAACATCAATCACGATCGACTGGTACTCAATAACTAGGGATTACATCGGATAGTGTGTACCCACTTAAGTATGTGTAATATCACTTATGGGGTTTAAAGCCATTTTTTTGTGTTAAGATCTCTTGATTGATCGCAGGATTTGTTGAGAAAGAGATTTGATGTTCTTTTTGTGGTATTAGCTTAGGTATTAGATATAAACTACAACTAACAACTATAGCCCATATATGTCCCCACCGAGGGGCACGAGCCTACTCTCATACAGAGAGTGATTAGGCCGTAATCCACCACGCTGGCCAAGTGCGGGTTGGTGGATTTCACATACACCTTCGAATTTCTTCTCTGGTGTATGCAGGTTTCCTCACGATGTTTTCCTTCACCGTTAGCAAGTGGTAATCGAATAAATTGATCCGTAGGGGGAAGTGGGGCACATTGATACACAAAAATTCAAACTCCGTTTAAATACACAAATGTCAACATATTTGATCATTTTTTTTGCCGGGTGCATTGCCTGATATGTTAACTTATAATTAAGTTTTAAAAAAGCTGATAGAAACGAATAGGGAAAAAGTTATGGCGACTTTTATAAAAAATCGATTTTGTATCATTCTGCCCCACCGGTGGGGCACCTTGATACAGAGAGTGGGGCAGTTTGATGCGTATTTTATTTCCGTAAATATTATATATTTTTTTCAAAATAAAACGTTATATTACTTAAATTGACCAAATAAAAAGCAAATAATGCTTGGTATCCGAAAAATCACATTATTTATTAGTTATTATTCGTATTAACGATAATCACAATCAGCCTAATAATGAAATGAGCTAGGAAATAAAATTGTCATCAAAAACATAGAATTTATCAAGATCTTAAATATCGAATTAAACAAAATTACTCAGTAATCAGCCTAGAAGTACTACAGAATTGGACATAGTGAAATATAGAAATAACAAAATAAAATCCTCTATCAAAATTATAGGAACTTTTTTTAAAACTCATAACAAAAAACATCACAAAACTGAAATCCTAAACGATTTTTTTACATTTCACGGCTTAACTTTAAACGTCCGGACCATTTTCTTTAATAAATGAGATTTTTAAGACTACTTCAAAACACTAACGGGGCACTTTAATGCACTAAAGGGGCACTTTAATACACTAAAGGGGCAGATTGATACATATCATTCTGCCCCGCATTTAACTGTATCAAAGTGCCCCAAGGGACTATATTCACGAAAAAGTAATTTATTATTTTTTAAATCAATATTGTATTAAATAAACATATTAAATAACATTTATTAAAGTATAAACGTACTTTTGGTAAAATAAAACAATGAAAACAACTAATAATATGGAGCTGAGACATAAACACATTGCTCTTAAAATTTTAGTTGTCGGTCCCAAAAACACGTTTGTGCCTTTCAAAGCAAAACGGCGAATAAGCGGCAAGCATCGTCACAACTATCATCCTTGTGGATGTCCTTGAGTGTTCTAATGATGTGTCCGTGTGCGTATCGTTTTTCAGTATTTCAAAACAGGTACTGTATCAATGTGCCCCGAGTATCAATGTGCCCCGCCTCCCCCTACATGAGAAATAAACTCAGAGGTACGTGCCCGCACCAGGATTCGAACCCGCGCCCTCGGAGTTCGAGGCAAGCGTTTTACCAACTGGGCTACCACCGTTTTTTTTTTATAAACTACATAATATGTTAAACTATGTTATATAAAACTAGAGGCTGCCCGTGACTGACAACGTATCCGGTTGTCATGACGACAAATTGTTTTCCCTCCTGACGGGCCACGGCCCGGACACGTCCCGGGCACGGCTCGGATATGTGTAGATAGACCTTTATATTGTTTTATATTGTATAATAACACATTATTGATATCTATAATAATGTTATGTACAAAGTCAAATGCGCGGGTAAATTATTGCATCATATTTATTATACTTATTGAGTAGTTTCGTTATGTGTTTGAAATTGTCAGTAGTCCTTTTTAATGTGTTGGCCGTTAGTATAAAGCGCGGTAAACAGAGATTGCCTACCTCAGACTGCCTACTATCCGCGCCGTGCCATAGATTACCCATGTTCCAACCAAACAAGTCGATATTTCAACAATCCCACTAACGGAATATCTTAAGCGATATGTCCATAACTCCAGCCAATATTTATATACCCTCAGTTCCTTTTTGGGCATAGCTTACATTGACTACAACCTTTTATAGCAAACCCATGGGAAGACATAAAATTTTACCGATTTTGCTCATTCTCTTCTTTACGAGGAAGCCAACACATAAACGGCGATAATACGTACATTTGTATTAAAAACAGAAATAGAAACTCCTTTTTCTTTCAATAAAACATAATGCGTTTGTTTACGTTCTACTTCGATTGCACCGTTCGATATTTAAAAATTATGTTTGTGCACTAATTTCGCGTTAAAGAAACATAAAGCTGCAGTGCAGCGCCATCAAAGCAAGTAATTGGCCAGTTATTAGTGTTATTACTCGACTAAACCACAACTGAACGGCAAGTAAATTCTACAAAATAGCCAAGACAAATAACCCTCATTTTGTAACACAAGTACCATTTATGAAGCAACAGGAATACTCGTAACTAAGTGCGAATATCCAAAAAAGGTTATTTAAACAAACAAGCTTGCTTTATTGCTGTGTTATGGCGTTTTCTATTCTTAAACTGACCATAAAATTGCAATGCGTGTACTCAGCGCTTTATTTCTCAACTAGTTTACAAATAAACACTGACTTGACAGCCGTATCTAAACAAAGCACTTAACAACTTTTTCATAATGAGAAGTGACAGTTTCCTTAGAGGATTTCTCATCCAACTGAGCATGAAATGCCAAAGGAGAATACTGCAAACCATTAATTACCTTTGCCCATACTAGGGACTACGCTTCTCTCGCACAAGAAATGACCAGGGTGAAAACGGGGCTTTGGACTATGGGAAAATAAACACAACGGTTTTAGTCATAAAGGTGAAATTTGAATAGAGTTAAGAGCTTTACTTGAATGACCATCGTGGGAAAAGATAGTGACATGCTGACTATAGTTAAGACGTTGCTTTGTTGTCAAACTATTGTGAGGTTTATGTAAAAGGTGTAAGATAGATTTTTGTTGTTTCATTTCCGTGTCTCTTCTTACAATTAATTGGAAAGTTGTATTTGCAAATAGTACAAGCAGCAATTTGGTGTCGACCGCAGACCGCGCCCCTTCTTTTGTGACAAAGTTATAGTAAATAGCAAACGTTTTCATAAAAATTACCCTTGAATTATATAGGTATTCTGGGACACATCAATTGAGTCATTTTATATGTTAAACTTAAGTCAGAACCTATTTATGCACTAGCGGTTGCAGATTTCTTGCGATTGACGATATGAAAGAAATGGTACCAAAACCGCGGGTCAACCGCCTATCGTAGTTAATGCACTGAAAATTAACATGTTTATGCTTCGATTAAGGTCTCTATAAATTTCAGGGAACAGATACCTAGTATCGGACCAGCCGGTAGAAAACCTGACTCTGATTAACAGATACCTAGTATCCGACCAGCTGGTAATAATAACTGGCTCTGATTAACTTTCCCCAATTTTTACGAAATATGTAAGAAATGTTATGGACCAAGTGATAAATGGATCATTATGCTCGTACATACCACAGTGCTCGGATACTATGAAAAATGCTCCGTATAAAAGGGCAATAATCAAATTCTACGGGCACTGTACTTACATAATGTTTTTAATTGGAGTATCTACTACGATGTGGTACAAAATTATTTTTCCACTATACCCAACCAATTGTATAGTACCAAAGTCAAACCTCACCTCATATTTCTGTCCTTCATAGAAGCGAGTGAGTTGTTTCTCGGAAACTATTACTAGAGGTCTATAGACACGTTTACTCAGAACTCAAATCACAGACGTGGGAATGTAAGAGATGCTTTATAAAAAGACCAAAATTCTTTTTTTTTT
The DNA here is from genome assembly GCA_947563765.1 of Anarsia innoxiella. NCBI lineage: Eukaryota > Metazoa > Arthropoda > Insecta > Lepidoptera > Gelechiidae > Anarsia > Anarsia innoxiella. The sequence continues at coordinate 2,751,669 of OX387404.1, read as the reverse complement.
TTTGTGAGACCAATTTTAAAATAAGGTGTACACCTATGAACGACTTATGAATGTGGATGATGAATAAGTGGAGAGGGAAGTGGTCTCTGCCTACCCCGATGGGAAAGAGGTGTGGCGGATATGTATGTATTTAAAACCTTTAGATTTGACTTGTTATATAGTACCAACCAAAGTATTGAATTTAATCCAAACATAATATAAAAGTGTGCGTCAATCGTGTGTTTGTGTTTTATCTAGACTCTAGATATAATATTACTCGAAATTCTAGAGTATTAGTAAGTCGATGACCCAAGTTTTCAAATCTCCAGAGGATTCCTTCACCAGACATAAAAGAAATACCAAAAATATGACGCAACTTCAGACATCCACGCCTGAAAATAGGACAAAACGTCGAAACCCCGTCAAAATGGAAGGCGACGTTGCAAAAACTCCTTTTCAGCCTTTTGTATGGTATAGAGAAGGACAGTATGTTAATCATTTAAGTTATAACTGGTAAAGAAATTGAATTAATGTTATATATAAATAATCAAAAGAATATTAGAGATTTGTTTCTATGCAGTTGGCAAATTGTGAACCTAGTACCTACCTATACTTTTTATACCCAAGTGCAGTAAGGTATCGTATAAAGTTAATAGTGATTATTTAGTTAATATAAATAAGTATATCAATAAAATGGAGCCTTTAATCTTAAAAGTGATAATTTCGGACTTGGTTCAATAAATTCGGACGTTTCATTAGATAATATTTTTTTTATTGCAATTATGATTAGGTTTTTTAAGTAAAATTTACATAAGTTGTAGTATTTCCACATAATACATACGAAAACACCGTTATTACTTCATATTTTTCAAAACACATTACCGTTTGATATCTCAACCAAGTTTTCGAGCCCTGAGTGAGAGTGCATTCTATTTTCTATACCTTTTTTACACTCCGGCAGCTCTCCTCGTGTGGAAGCATTTGTGAAGGGTTCGCAGTCGGAAATTTTGACAAACAACACCCTGAATTATGTAGTATAACGTCTGCTTTCCAAAGTTTTATGTTTACAGGTGAAATGGAGAGTTTTGCTCATTTACAATACTCTCAGTTGAGTGTCGGCAAAGTGTCAATGACATTTTTGACAGATTTCGTCGTAATCACCTATGTTTAGCCTTCATTGTGTAGCAATACCAAATGTGTCAAAAAATTGTACACACTCTGCCGACACATAACTGAGGCTATTTTAAATTAGTAGACATGGGCCCTAACTTAGCCAATTATTTGCAGCAACCAGCTCAATACATTATACAAAACAACCCATTGCTAGGATATTATAAATCTGGTAGTAATGATTGCCCATTTTGCATACTGGCGATCTTTAGTTCCCAATGCCTATAGATTCGCATTCCAGTGCACATAGTTAGCTAGTTGAAAGCGCCAATCATCTATCTACTTATAATACTGAAAAGATGATTCAGCTAGATAGCCTTGCTTATAACAGCTGGTCGATTGTACTCGTTTTAAATCACCGTGAAGTTCACCTAACTTATAAATCGATTAAAACGTTGATCATTATTTCACTTGTTTAAAATCACTGCAGAACTCAACTTTTTAAATGAACTCCTGGCAACGTCATATTTAAAAATATTACTAGTATTCATTTGACTTAAGAGTAAGACTCTCGTCTCTTGTTGATAATGACTAGTATTAATTTGTATTTAGTCGAATAATATCTATGTTGTTTTAATTATAAACTGTATTTTTTATTATCGCCATGAAACTGTAGCGCTGCAAAATATTTCGTGCAAAATATGGCTGTTGTTACATCACATATTTTGTCTCATAGATTTGTTGTGCCATTATGGGACAAACACAGTTGACAAGTGCTTGATAAAATGCCATTAGAAGATACAGTTACGTGATTTTCACGGTGATTTCAACCGATCGGAATTACCAATCAGGATGCCATTCGTACTACTCAACGACATCAAATGCATATCTAAGTTTTGCATAGGAAATTGAAATGCGTCGTGTAGTGCGGGCATTCGCAACCTGTCTACCTCGGATCCAACGATAAGGCAACTACCATTACTCCTTATTTATAATACTTACGCTATGACGTGCCCGAGAAAGATAATGTGCTGTTTCCTAATGAAGTGGTCGCATTATATCTACCTCGTAAATCTGCCGGATTATGCATGGTTGTAATAAAGTGATATAAAATAATCAGCGGTTTGCGCGATCGTATCTTGTTTTTCTGTAAAGTTTCTAGTTATGAGTATGACTAGAGAAATGCTACTGTTTTTGAATTACTTGTTCTTAAGTACTTACCTACTTGATTAGAACTATTATGCTTTTGAATAAAAGGCGAAAAATACCTGTGGCCAACATTAACCAGTAAGTTTCTTGTTTCTTTCTGCGTTTATGTATGATGCCTTGTTCCAGTTACTCATCTACAGTAAAATGTAAGTTTTTTTTTGACAGGCCTTCACGATAGGATTCAGGCTGTTAGCATTCCTGCCGTTTCTTCCTCTCTGATCTTTCTGTAGTAGTTTTCGATAAAATTGGGTTTTAAAACATGTTGGAATTTATGAAGATAAACTAAAACATAACTCCACTGACTGTACCTAACGAAGGTAGTGAGTGGCGAGGTAAGCGATGCCCATCTTTTTGAATTATAGGCTACGTCAAAACGTTGCCTTAGCTAGGAAATTTATAGAATACCTACGCTGTACAAGTTGGCACTGAAAAATAGCCTTATTTTACACAGAATATTACTTGAATTTAGATTATTTTATGTTATGAAGTGTGTTTGGATCGTAGCAAGTGGAAGGAAGTCTCTGCCTACCCAAAAGGGAGACGGTCGTGACAGATATGTATGTAACTATATATGTATGTTATAATTAAGATACCATTGTACTTATAAAACTTAAAAGAGATCTTTGCTCACTTAGACCCAGAACACACGGTGAAACGCAACTGAAACGCAACTGCAACTGCTAGTTACTTTTGAGTTGCATCGAATTTTCTGCTATAGACTTCTTTAGAGAACCACACACGACGCAACTGCAACGTAACGTTTCAAACTAGTTGCGTCGTGTGTTGTTTTCGAAGGAAGTCTATAGCAGAAACTTTCAGTTGCGTTGCAGTTGCGTTTCACCGTGTGTTTTGGCGCTAAGGGACCGATTAGACCTTCTATGAAATCGCGATAAATGATACCTAGAACGGTTGGCGGTTTTCATGTCAAACGTTCAAACGCTAGTGTAAAAGCCCTTAATGTCTTCATCTTACAACATTTATAACTAAACACTTAACTTAAAGATTGCATAAGTGCTGAAGGGGATATGTCTAGAAAAAAACGTATTACATTTTAATAAAAATCAGGATATGAGCTACAATTTGTATGACGGGTGAATGATGGATCACCGGACATAATTTTATTGTCACTAGGTTTTATATGGAGTGACTTAGCACTTAGGTAGGTACATTATCTAGGTCTTTTGATAGGTTTAAAGATAGTATCTCTTTTATTAATCATGTGTTAATTTGTTTGATTGGACGTCAATGTACATATAATGGTATCTACCAATGAGGAAGGTATCTACACACCAAAACCGCCGGCTTTTTTGACAGCTGCCATTCGTATGACGTAAAGCCGTATAGATAGCATAAGCCGATGAATGGATGGATAAATGTAAGGATTTTTGTTATTCTTTCACGTAAAAACTATTGAACTGATTTAAATGAAACGTGACAATATTGTAGCTTATACATCGGAATAATAAATAGACTGTATTTTTTTTAGTAGCCTATTGTGTCCCACTGCTGGGCAAAGGCCTCCCCCGCATTCTTCCATGCCTCCCTATCTCCGGCCGCCTCTGGCCAGTTTGCCAAGTATGCATCCAGATCGTCGCGCCATCTCTTAATAATAGACTCTCTCTAATAGACTGTACTTATTATGTTAAGATATTGTGTAAGTTTTCCAAGTTATGACGATAAATGTGTACGAACTCGCAAGTCTACTTTGTCAAACATAAATTCAAAATTCACAAAACGTTCCTCAATCGATGCAAGACATCGCGCCCCCTAAATCATGCAAAATAAATGCAATTTGAAACGTATTTTTACATTAGCGATCTGATAGCATTATCTACACAGTAGCTGCACTTGACAAATGATATCGCTGTCACATCAAATAGTGAGTTAGAATGAGATGATTCACTTGAGTTTCGTTTAGTGATTGGCTCATTTGACTCAACTAGCTATGCAGTCTATTTTTTGTTTATTTTTAAAGTCTTAACATTATATGAATGTTTTTACGATATTTCTGAATTGATTTTATTAATATCACGTCACGTTACTTACATGTTAATGATTTTGGGTGTGTTTGGATCGTAGCAAGTGGAAGGGAGTACCGTAGTCTTTGTCTCAAAGGGACATGAATGAAGGCTAACCGCATATCTGTAAAATCCTATACTTGTCACACTAGTATAAAAACTTGACCCATTTAGTAAATCTCAACAAATCTTAAGTATTTAAGCCAATTTTAATGAAAATCAAATTTTAAACTAGACTCATGCAAACTATAACCACCAATCTCAATAAAAAACAAAACCAAAGTTTTACGAATGTGACTTACTCTAATGACTCAACTCATTAACTGACTTGACTCACCACAGACATCCCTTCACCAAAGACCACATGGGGTGGCCAGGGTTAATTACAACGGACGTCATTTTTCAAACTCACTCAAGTCTTGTATGCGTAAGCGCACGCATTAGTTAGAACCTGCATCGTAATTTGTTTACCATATTTATGGGGTAAAGGTATTATTAATAATTAAACGTGGAAAAGGATTCTTTATGTTTCCTGGTTTTTACTAGCAAATGGGTGATTAGGCTGATTTAAGTTTATTAAAGGACTAATAAGTTATTGTGAAGTAATAGGGGTTAAGTTGGAATATTTCTAGATACATAATTAATGAGCCGAGTGGACTCTATACAGGCTGTTTCCTAAATGCCAAAACACACCGGATGCGTATGCGTTGCATATACGTTGCGTACCTCTGAGTTGTAATGTATGGAACTGTCACCGCTTGCGTCTACGTCTACGTTACGTGGCCTTAATCCTACTAATATTATAAATGTCAATGTTTGTGCCGATGGATGGATGTTATTTACTCTTTCACGCAAAAACTACTGAACAGATTTTAATGAAACTTGGCAATATTGTAGCTTTCACGTCAGAATAATACATAGACTATATTATTTTGGGATATGATGTTTTTTTCCAACATATGATGATAAAATAGTTCGAAGTCGCACGCAGCCCCTAGTTAGATACGTATACGTAAATACTTAAACAGTTAACGAGGATGACACTCAATAAGCGTTATCACAAAACGAGGTTTAAATATGGTTCTAGAACTAATTCAGGTTTACATCATAACCATGACATTTTGTCAATGACTTAAAACTGAAATAATAGGCATGATGACTAAAAACACTCACGCCTCAGTACGATTTTTACCTATGAGTCACGTCAATTACCCCCCACTCCGTAACTTTGATGCTCTGTATCTTTGTATTTATTTATGTATTTGATCAGGTAAAAAAATGTGTTTCAAATATTTTTAATAGCCTAAAAGACGGACTAACTATTTTTTGAATTTTTGAATGTAGTCTTATTCTTCTAGAACTAGTCCTTATTCTAGAACTGTCACTTAAACGTCGTTTTGTAATAACGCTGAATGAGTTTAGTAACCGAGCGAGTAAACATAAAAAAAAAAATACAAAACCACAGCAAATGTACTTAAAATTTACGATATATATAAAATGTCTTGACTATCTTTATGGGCGTCCTAATAAAGAGCCTTACACACTAGACTGGATGCAATCAGCATGTAAATACGCCGCTCCACCGGCGGAGCAAACAGCGAATATTGATAGCTACATTATGATAATAGACGTTGGTTTTAGAATGTTGACAGTTTAGCTGCCGGTTGTACTGACGGGTTTTTTTTTAAATAAAATTGCTACTACCTTTTTCGATTCTGCCAATGTTAAGTGAAATAACGCTTACTATCCTATTTGTAAATATTATAAATGTCAATGTTTGCGCAGATGATGTGGATAGGACGATAAATGCGTGCACAGTCGCGGGCAGCCTCTAGTCATTATAGTTTACTATTAAGTGACTATACGTAGATAATAGGTATGTCGGAGATTACGTCCATGAAGGCTATTTTGGAATCATTTGCAAACTCTTTACTACTAAAACGCAAGAACTGACATGTTTCTAACTGGTTGTCAAGTTGGCGCTTTCATATTTGAAGAGGCTGTCATGTATGGTGGATTATTGTTTGGAATATTGATTTGAAGAGATATCGGAATACATCACGTTCACCTTATTATTTGATAACGTGATTGCAAATTACACAATAAAGCCAGTTTGTTTGTTACACGCCCACTGTATTATTTAACTAAAAAACTAAAACGCCACTTCTGATGACTCCTCGCCGACATCAGAAGTGGGATAGATGGAACCATGATGTAACTGAACAAACTGGATTGGATTGATTGAATTGACTAACTGGAAGGAGTAGCGAAATGGGTGAAAAGCTGGAGCAACAAAGTCAAATTTTTTTTTCGCCCTCATCCATACTATAAAATGATATGCACTCGCTAGAATTCGATCCTGACAAAGCGAATATAATACAAAGCTACTGCTGATGCTATGTAGCATTTGGTGAGTCATTTTCATTTTGTTACTTATGCCTTTGAAAATGAGATTGAGCAAACTTTATTGAATGTTGATGTTGTTATCGCTCATAACTTATCAAACAAAATGCTGTTGTTGTACAGGTTGAACTAATTTAGAAAGTTTTTCTAAAGTTTGAAAGTTCCAATGGTATTGAAATACCTGAAATAAAAATGTTGTTGCTTGTAATGACTATTTTAAGTGTAAAATGTTGATTTAATTGTTTTATTTTGTCAATACTGGTTTCATGACTTCGGTTTGCACATGTTGGAATGTAGTCGTAGCTCCGGTGGTTTAGCCGAAGAGTGCGCGGTGTGCATATCCAACTGTGTGTTCACTTAGTTAAGTGAAATTGCTGTCACTGGGTGTGACAAGAAAAAAAAATCACTGGTTGTGATAAAAAAAAGATTGGTCACTGGGTGTGACAAAGAAAAAGATCACTGTGTGTGACAAAGAAAAAAGATCACTGTGTGTGACAAAGAAAAAAGATCACTGTGTGTGACAAATTGTGATAAGAAAAGATCACTGTGTGTGACAAAGAAAAAAGATCACTGTGTGTGACAAATTGTGATAAGAAAAGATCACTGTGTGTGACAAATTGTGATAAGAAAAGATCACTGTGTGTGACAAAAAAATCACTGGTTAAGTGATAGGAAAAAGTGATGTATCGCTGGTTAAGCTGTGCATCAGTACTGAGGTTCTAAAACCAGTTTATTGTCTTGTTGGTAAAACATGGTTGAAATTACAATTTGTTGAAAATTGATATAAATTAAAATAGTCATTTTGTTAAAGTATGACCTAATGAGTTACTTCCTACAGAGTTTAAATTCAAACCTTGTCCTATTGTGGTCAGGAGTGGCCGAGTACGGTATCTACTGCGGTGAATGTTTTCTTTTACAGACTGAACCTTTGACCGAACACCCACACGAGGACGTGTGGTCCTGTCAGAATGGCCGTGTCGGAGATTACGTCCATGAAGGCTATTTTGGAATCATTTGCAAACTCTTTACTGCTAAAACGCAAGAACTGGCATGTTTCTAACTGGTTGTCAAGTTGGCGCTTTCATATTTGAAGAGGCTGTCATGTATGGTGGATTATTGTTTGGAATATTGATTTGAAGAGATATCGGAATACATCACGTTCACCTTATTATTTGATAACGTGATTGCAAATTACACAATAAAGCCAGTTTGTTCGTTACACGCCCACTGTCTTATTTTAACTAAAAGCATAAACACCACTTCTGATGACTCCTCGCCGACAGGTATATTAAAAGTATAGGTAAGCACATAGACTATCTTTCCTTACCATAGAGAATACAATAATATATATTTATAATATTTATGTATATGTATTTATCGAATATATATGTGTAGGTTTATACTTATATATTTATTGTTTATTGTAGGTTAAGTGACTATCCTGCCTTTATGCTATCACTTCTCTCTCTGTGGGGTCGGCAGGAAGAAATTTCTTTTACAAATATGCTGTACCTTTTGTATAAATTCTCTTTTTTTCTGTCTCTATGTACTATCATCTTACAATAAACTGGTAAATAATAAATAAATAAATAGACTTAAGACACACATCTTTGTTTATCACAGCAATGTTTGTCTGTAGTTAGAGATATTGACGCCGACATGTCATCGGGTGTATGTTACGGACATTATCAAAAACTTTAATAAGACGATACAATACTTAATGCATATTTAAATCTAACGGTTCTCTTTGCAGCTGGTTTAAAAAAACCTATAGCAACCGATATAAATGAAGATATTTGGTGAATGGACAATAGAATTCAACGCTGGTAGCTCTGATTGACAACGTAAGCGCACGCACGACCATTGTATGGTAATAGCTATGTGGTGCGCATGCGTGATCGTATAGCAACGCATCTAGGATTTTTAGACGACGCTTTCTAAGAATTGGCTTCCTTGTTGAAAGTGTATGAGGTTATATTGTGTTAAGTCTTGATATAGTGTGACTTTGAATAGAAAGAGTTGAAGATGTAAGTAAGTAAAAGTAAGTAAATATTTATTTCCAGTCCAATAAAATATACAAGAACAAGACAAAATTAGACACAAAATAACAAAAGTAAACGTAAAACAAAATTAAACACAAAATAAAATGAAACTTAACTTTTAAAACCTAGGACATAAAATGAATGTGCAAAAATTAATGAATGAATAAAATGATGTGAAAAAAAATGAAAAAAGTTAATGATGATGATGATGAAATGAATAATGATGTAAAATGAATGTGTTATAGGAAACACGCAGCGGTTGGGCCGCCTTAGCGGATTGATTTAATAAAGGGAAAACGCCAACTGCGATTTTAATCGGTTTCTGATGAAACGACAAACTATTGCGACATTTGATGCTACAGTTTTTGTACAAAGCCCTTGAATAAGAAATATTGTTAAGTACGTTTAAAATAAATTTACGCAAACTTATTAATAATATTTTGATAAATTTGTTATTTAGTGAAATGTGTTTTTTACCAAGTTTTCTTTAGAAACGTTGACAAGGGCTGCTTGTGACGGGCTCTTTATTATTTACGTTACAACATTTACAACCCAAAAACTCAAAAAAATTGTTTCAATATAATTCCAAGCGCTTACTTCCAACGAGAACCAAGCACGAATTTTCATCCCACTTCATTGAGGTACAAAGCCGCGCCTATCCATTAGTATGGCAATAAAATCACTCGTAAATCGCGGCTACAATGACCCTCTCATAGTTAGGTTATAGTTAAAGGAGTTGGAGAGGGTATAGAAGTGCCTATTGATATATAATTTAAGTTGGATATGTCCAAATTTTTGTCGCTAAAGGATTACAGTAACTTGTTCTAGTTTATTAGTTTACCAAAACAACGCTTTATTGTAGTTTTTCAGTCTTTTACGCAGTAACATAACTACGTTTTTACCGATAGGAATAAAATATTCTACTAATTATACAAATATTATAAATAATTATGTCGATGGAGGTGAGGATATTTGTTCTCGTTAACGCAAAAACTGCCGAATAGATTTTAATGAAACTTTTCAATTTTGTAGCTTGCACATCGGAATAACTAACAAGCTATATTATTTTAAGATATTGTGTAATTTTTCGATATATAAATGCGTACCAAGTTACAGCCTCTAGGACTAGGTTCATCACAAGCGTCACAGATTATATAACTTATATAACACATCTTTTCCCATCTATACATTCCCCACTTCAATACACTAAACTCAGGAACACAACCACAGAGTACTCACACTATTGCGTGAACAGTTATAACGCTGTAAAAGGCTGTAAGCTCTAAGGAAGAAAAGTTAGGTCTGAACCACAAACTTTACACGTTGCTGTCATAAAAGTGACATAAAGATGTCATAAAATTGACACATATGACTGTGGTAACAAATATACTTACCTACAATAGTGCACGTAGATCTTCCTAATTGACATATGACATACAATGATATACAATTCCTAACTGAAGATTTCATGATATTAGATTTAGTATCCGTTTCAACACATACAGATAAAATTTAACTGACAGATTAACCTTTGTCTATTTCATAAATGATGACGATTTAGACAGAGACAGGTAAAACATATCTGGCAGATAAATTTTATCTGTAAAAGGTGAAACAAGCCCTTAGCCTACGAATTCTCCGATCTTTTCAGTGGTTAAAAAAAAGATGCTGGGTCACCAGATATGACACGACGACTTTGTAAAAAACATCATGGAAGGAAAAGTAAAAGGTAAACGGAAGAGAGGGAGACCACGGAGGACTTACATAGGGAACAGGGGGCTTAGCACGGCGTGCCGCGACAATTATCTCACGCATGCTGTCCTTATCACATTTAAAACTATAGACAGAGACGTAAGCGTGACAAACGCATGACAATGTCTTGTCACGGAGTGCCATGCTAAGCTAGCAGAAGTTGTGTCGTATCAGTTGCTCAAACGGACGGTAGAGAAAAGAGAAGAGTGGCAAAGACATTAACGACAAGAGCGACGCTTCAATTTAATGATGATGATTATCAGTTCAGCCGCTTATACGGTTTCGCGTCATTGAGCCCAGATTGTTAAAAAAATACCTTTTCTTTTTTCATCATACCAACATTGGTGTGCTCATAAACTCTATTACTTTTCCTGGACATCACGGTCACTCAAAAAACACGAAGCTTCTCCACAAATTAGAAACGAAAATAAATTAGTTGGAAACAACAAAACAAACTTATAAATTACCGTCTAAAAACCCTCATTTCTCCTAAAATTGGGAAGACTTAGAGTTTTTAGGCAGCAAAGTTATCTTGGTAAATTCCACTCGTGTGCATTAGAATAATTGCAATGGGCTACACCCACGGCTTTGTTATTAAAAAAACATTAGACTGTGTCATATTAATTAGATTGTTAGAAATGTTCGTACATATGCAGATTGTTTTGTTTCGGAATTTGTTCACGTTTTGTTTGGGATAATGTTTCGACTTTTTTAATTGAAAATTAATTTAAAAAAATGATAACGATACTTAAGCTAAACGTCCGAGAGATTTGTAATATGAGTATTTTACGTATAAATTAAGTGTAAGGAGATAAAAATAATCTTAACTTACTCATTAATATTATAAATGTTAAAGTTTTGCCAATGGATAGAAGTGAGAATGTTTATGTTACATTTCACGCAAAAACTGGACATATTATGTCTTGATTTTTGTCTTAGCGTGCTTGAATTTGGGTGTTTGTGTGTATAATATATATGTACTTATTTATATAGAGTCACTTTATTAGTGAATGATAGAAAAGGATGTACATGTACACGTGACAATTGAATTAAATCTTGGTTCCATGGTGAACGTTGTTTTTTATCACGAGTACATGCATATTATGTTTTTTATCATTCTATAAGTCAAAGTCACCCTATATAATCATAGTAAGGTTTACTTCACTTGACTTTGGCAGTCGTTGTCATTTAAAAAAAGAACGTCCTCAAAATCATAATAGAGTTAGAGGTAGTTGCATAGAAATGTATGGAAATAGATCAGTCAAACTGTAACCTGTAATTAAATAAAACAAACATGGATGACAGAAGTATTCTTGTCACTTTCTCGAGTTTCAACATAAATGTGATTAAAGTACACCGATAGATTAGGCAAGGGTGATTGTAGGGTATACTGCCTACACAACATTTCCTCTGAGAGGCTGAAAAAGTTTTGTTCAATTCTGATTTATTTGGTAGGTACTAACATATCTATAGTAAATAGCAATTACTATTTTATAGTATGATATCTCATTTATATAGAAAAAAGAAAGGCCCCGACATTACATAATGTTTTAATAATTCCTAATTTAATGAAAAATTCTGCATGCCAATGAATTACCTTTAAAGAAAATAACAGAGATTTTATGTGACAACATTCGTTATAGCTGATCAAACCTTTTTGAATTCTGTGATCGAACTATTTTGAACCAACTGTCTCATCTGTAAAATACATAATCTTCAACACTAATTATTATTTGATTAATGAGTGGAAATTCGGCTTTTTAATTAAAGCCGCGCGGTGACGGCTTGAGCCAAGCCGCTTTAAGTAAACACAGTATTTTGGGCACCCGTGTAAAATAGTTGACGTTATTCCGAGAACGCATTTCGTTTATTGTCACTCGAGAACTCGAATCGTTAAACGTTTCTCGAGAAACAAGTGGTGGCGTCGTAAAGAATAATTTAAATAAAACAGAAGGGTCATTTTGTGTAACCAGTAATTATTGTCCCGTTCGTAATACTAGTTATTGAGTGGTAACTAGTTATTTAACATGTGGAAGAATGGATACACGTTGGGTAAAAAAATTCTTTTGCTTTTCGAGTTAAAAAAAAGAAAGTAAGATGTAGGTAAGTAAATGTTAACAGATTTTGTTGTACGAGTATTGTATATACAGATAACATTTAATTGGCACATAAACGTATGTCTATTTCATAAAACATTACGTTTTAGACAGAGACAAGTATAAAATATCTGTCAAATATTTTTTTTCTGTAGATGGTGAAATGGGGGCTTAGTTTGTGTTGTATTTTGTTTTTAAAAGAACAAGTGAATTTTTATAAGCTTCTAGAAGCTTCTAGCAATGGAAAATTATGAGTCAGAACATATTTTGAAATTGTTGTTACTATTATAAACCAAACGAATATTACTCAGATAAAATACACCAACAAACAACAACAACAAAAAGAATAGAAAGGAATCCAAACAATTTCAATCAAACTTTCCACATACGTGTAACCGCAACTATTACCTAGAAACCCCATGTACACTAACACTCAAACTCTCGCGTCTCAGGTTAACTCTTGTGAGTTGTAAGTCAAAAGTTGCCAGCCTAAGGGCATAGGTTTGGTTGATAGGCCATTGATAATTGAAGCTTGCTCACCTATTACAGGGCCATAGAATTGGTGATTGCACGCTGGCAACCCCGTAATGAGTGGATGCGATGCGATGCTTTGAGCTTAGATGATGTAGGGACGATGGAAGTGGCAAGATAATTTAAAAGTGTTAATAAAAGAAAAGTAAAGACATTTTTGTAATAACGAAGATTGTAGAAAAATGTAGAATAGGTCGCAAGGTAGCAGTTTTCCTCAGAGAAAAATCTAACAAGAAACCCAGTTGGGTTGGTCTTTTTAAATAAAGTTTACAACAGATATAACAACATAACAAATACATATAAATTAATTTAGATTCGCATGCAGTTATGAATAAGAAAATAAAAAAATCTACTTCTTCTGAACAAACTAGCTACTTAATGGGTAGCTAAAATTAAAAATAGCTTGGTTACATAGAAACTGCACAACATAACCTACGAGTATTACTTATTTGAGTATTGTTTGTATGTGTGTATTTGAAGATGCCAACCACCGCAGCAGCATCTTTACATTTCACAGGCCTCAATCCTTTCCAAAACTCTATATCCGTGTAAATTGAGTATCCAACACTCTTATTACTTGTATGTCAGCTGTCAGTATCCATGTTAATACCGACTAATACCGACTAATGACGACTAATGACAACTCATAACGATAATATTGCTACTATAATAATCAATTAGTTGCATTTAATAGTTCTTTTAAAGGTACATTTAGTTTTGACGGTAAATATCTTGAAGTATTTTCTTTGAGTATGCTCAGTTGAAATTCGATCTTATTTGTTAGGTGAGATGGTCTAAGAACTTTTCTTTATAAAGTTAATTAAGGCTGGAGAATTTTGCCTACACGTTTAGAATTCTATTTGAGTTTAGTAACTAGTTATTTAAGCAGTTTTGATATCTAAGTAATAAAAGTTATCCCTGTCTTAAGTGTTTTTAATCGTTTTACTTAGTACCTTCTGTAAGTACTTAAAATTATAGTTTTATAGGATATTTATGCCCTCCCTTGTGATAACATGGGAGGTTATCTGGTTATTAAACTGTACAATTTTCTCTGAGAAGTATGCATCGAATTGTGAGACGAAAATAGCATTTTCCATCAAAATATACATACAGAAATTATTGTCTCTGGAAGTCTGGAGGTTTTTGTGTATAATATGTACCATTGGAAAATCCACAATGGTAGTTGATATTAAAAAAAAAGTTCACAGAAAATACATTTCAAGTAATTTCAGCGTTAAATTCGGTAAGTGACTGGCCACTGACGCACACAAATCGACGGTTTATATCGTGAAGACAAAACGAAATAAAAAGTTGCTAAATATCCAACCGGCAAACCGTAAAAGGCTCTACCTGTAATGGGGACGTTAAAAAGGTTGATAAGGAGAAAGCAAACGTAAAAAAACGTTAAACAAGCAGATGGAAAACCAGATTTTGGTTGAGGTAGGCTTTGTGGGCTTAACAAAGAATGAAGTAAATAGGCACTGCAAATAATTATACGGTAATTAGTACGTTAGTAGGTCGCTTGTAATTAAGATAATTTTTACTTATAACTGTCAATGTTTGTGTCGATGGATGGATGGATGTATGGATGGAGGGATGTGAGGATGCCTGTTACTTTTTCATGCAAAACTAGCACAGATTTTAAAGAAAATTAACAATATTGTAGCTTGCATGTCAGAATAACATTATCGTCATCATTGGGTATATTTAAGAGACTCTTGTCCGTGGAGCATCCGCACAAAATACAGAATAACTTATAGGCTATATTCTTTTAAAATTCATCATTCAGCAATTTCTTTTGGAAATATGCTGTTACCTTTTGTATAACTTCTCTTTTTTTTCTGTCTCCATGTACTTATAATCTTACAATAAACTGTTAAATAATAAATAAATAATTTTAACATACCTATATTATGACGATGAATGGGAACGAAGTCGCAGGCGGCAGATAGTTTATGTTTCCCGTCCGTCGTTTTGAGAGAAAGTCACCCAATTGCATAGGTATGTACAAAGTTGACAAAAAATAAAACTTGTTCCTTGTACAGTCAAGAGCACATCAAGGTTTATACAGGGGTTTATCGCCCTTATACCTACTTAAATATATGAAGCATAAGAAAGATATTCAAACTGATCACTGAATCACGAAAATGATGAAATTGATCTACTCTCAATTGTAATGTATACTGGAATTACTCGACTGTACGTTTATACAGGATGCATAATAATTTATTAAATCTAGGATTTTATTATATCCAAAGAAATAATGGAACTTAAATTAAAATATGAAAAAGAAAACTTCTCTTAAAGACTAAACTATAGGTATGTGATCCATGCCATGACTCATTCGGTTCAGTGACCCAAAAAAACATTATTCAATTACCAAAATTTACTTTCGCAGAGGCACTTTTTTACTTCAAGACTTTAATTTTGAATTTTGCACGAATAATTACGAATACCATTCGTTTAATTGTAATTTGTAAAAATTTGCTTGTCGAATGCATTTTTATATGAGTAATTATTGTGTTTATGGGTATATGGGGTTTAATATTCTCAGTTTTGTGTGTGCAGCGCGGCAATGGGAGTGTCAATGTAATTTTTTAACACATTTGAATCAGTGAAATGCAAGCCTTTGTTTAACTCAATATCAAATGTGACAAAAAATGCCATTGACACTCTGCCGGCACAAAACTGAGGCTATTTTAAATTAACAGACTTGGGCCCCAGCTTGGCAATTCACGACGTTTCAGGCATTTTCCACACCTGTGCCTAAATAATATTAAATTATATAAAGCAGACTTTTTCTGAATTATGAATGAAGTCTATTATTTTAATAAATATCAATTTCATTGACAGCTAATACATTTTATAAACCAAGAAAATAAATACTTAATAGGACTCTCAATCAATCTATTGTACTTATAGGTAACCGCAATTTTGTAAAAAGCACTAAATTCTTACAATAATGGCCGGTTAAAAATAATCAATTTGTACAGTTAAAAGCAGATCAAGTTTTAATATATTGTGATGTGAAAATAGACCTTGGAACAATGAGATAAGTTGTTTAAAGTTAGATCTTTATTTACCTGTATAATAGGTTAAAATTGACGTTGTTAGTGTACCTCTACATCACCTTTCTTATTTTACAGGTTAAATTATAGTTAAGTACAGGTAGCAGCGAAAAAACGATAAGAAATATTGGTAAACAATCGATGACTTGTCAAAGTAAGGCTAAGTCATGAGTATCCTAAACCGAGGTGCATATAATCGTATGAGGCGATTGATGAATGTGGATGAAGCGAAGAAAGTGTGTTTGGATCGTAGTAAGTGGAGGGAAGCTTATATCGATGGGAGATAGGCGTAGCAGATATGTATGTACCTATATGTAAGTATGTTTTGGTATAAAAGTGTGTTTGGATCGTACCTATTAAGTAGAGGAAAGTTGTCTCTGCCTATCTCAATGAGATAGAGGCGTGGCAGATATGTATATGTAAAAATAGTGTATTTATATCAATATAAAATAAACAGTTATTTATATTTATTTATTTAACAGTTTATTGTAAGATGATAGTACATAGAGACAGAAAAAAAGAGAAGTTATACAAAAGGTACAGCATATTTCTAAAAGAAATTTCTTCCTGCAGACCCCACAGAGAGAGAAGTGATAGCATGAAGGCAGGATAGTCACTACAATAAATATATAAGTATAAACCTATACATATATATTCGATAAATACACATACATAAAGATTATAATTTATATAAATATATATTGTATTCTCTATGATAAGGAAAGATAGTGCTCTTTAACTTTCCGTTTGAAAATGTGGAGAGAGTGAGTGTCACGTATAGTGTGTAGTTATTTTATAAACTTACGGATAAAACCTTCATCAAACTGCTTGTTAAATATTTGAACATTTAATTAGAAAGATAAAGTAGTAAGTATGGTTGGCAGTTTATGATAGACATTAAAACTAACTTTAGATACTAGGTAATAATGGCCAGTTTTATGCTGACCCTACTATAAAATGCGCAGGATTTATGGAGAGAGAAATTAAATAATAAAATATTTGTTAAAAAAACTTGTATAGAAATTAAAATCTTTAAAGATTTGTTTAATTTTAAAACTTACACATTCATTGTCATAATATCTTGGAAAGCTTATTCAATATGTAAAAACAATGTAATCTAACAATAATAGCGAATGTTTTACTTGACTGTAATGGTATCTACACACCAAAGCCGCCGGCTTTTTTGACAGCTGCCATTCGTATGACGTAAAGCCGCCGGCGTTCCCGGCGGCATGCCGGCGGCTTTGGTATGTAGATACGTAGCATAATACGCAAAAACAATTGAACATTTCTGTATATGTATTTTTGTTTGTTAATATCGAGAATAAATAATTTTGATATATATATATATATATTATTTTACGTATTCTAACATTTATTGCTATAGCGGCAATCGAATTCATCTGTGAAAATCTCTATATTCTAGCTTAAATACACGCAAGCTAAGGACGGAAAGCAAAATCTTAGTAATAATACATACATACATATCCGTCACGCCTCCCTCCCATTGGGGTAAGCAGAGACCACTTCCCTTAGTAATAATGAAATGAAATGAATGAATGAAAAGTGTTTATTCAAAAATAGGCAAAATTCATTGCACTTTTTTGATGTCACTTTTTGATCTAAAACTACTGCCGATTTAGTACCTGTGTAGCCGAATGTCACGTTGTTTTACTTTTTGGGTACCAACGGAACCCTAAAAAAGATCAAGTTATTGTTGAAATGAATATGATGACCCAATTCGGTCTCATTCAGCCCACATCTGCCCACGACCACGCCGTAAATATTAAAATCAATCTACGTACGAGTGTCGCTGCGGGCCATGAAATAATTTGATTTTGGAACGATTTTTCAATCGGCCGTTACGTCATTTTGTCCGTTATTATTAATTGCGGGTAGGTAAGTGAGTTATAGGTTATGAAAGTACCTCAAAAAGTATAAGTGATTGAAACCATTTTTTGACTGAGAAGAAAGATCTAATAGAAAATATTACCTATACTTACTGTTAATTCTACCCTGTCATAAATATTTTTTGTTTCAATTATAGATAGGTAAGTATTCAAAGATTAAAAAAAAGCAGACAATTAGAAAGCGCTAGCTTTAAAAAAAATTACCTATATAATAATGTAATGGTTTCAAGAGCATTTTTTGTGCTTATGAAATAAATATATTTTTTGACTTTGACTTTGAAAATTAAAAATTTAAGATGGATTGAAAACAGAGCAAGGGTCCGAGTCTGTTATTTTGAAATAGCCTCAGTTCTGTGTCGACTGACGCCCATTATTAATAACCTATCCTGATCCGTTTTTACCAAATCGAGATTGAAAAAACAAAACACAATTGTCACTTGTGTACCAAAAACATGTCAAGAACACAATTGTGTTTTGTTTTTTCAATCTCGATTTGGTAAAAAACGGATCAGGATAGGTTATTAATAACGGGCGTGAGTGTCAATGGCATTTTTTGAC
Organism: Anarsia innoxiella; assembly: GCA_947563765.1. Classification (NCBI taxonomy): domain Eukaryota; kingdom Metazoa; phylum Arthropoda; class Insecta; order Lepidoptera; family Gelechiidae; genus Anarsia; species Anarsia innoxiella. Next base: position 2,732,993 of record OX387404.1, on the reverse strand, counting down.
ATGTTTGGTATTCTGCTAAACTATGGCTTACACTGATTGCGACATTGACACTCTGCCGACACATAACTAAGACTATTTTAAATTAGCAGACTTGGACTCCTGATTCAAACTCTACTAAGTGGCTGAGCAAAAAAAAAACACTTTTAACCATACTAGTAATATCTTAAAGACTAATTTAAATATTTCACCTTACTACTAAACGGGACTTTAAAAACACATAAAGTTTCACTTTTTAACATAATTATCCGTAAAAAATGCATTTAAAGCATCGAAAGCAATCATCGTCTAAACTGAAGGACTTAAACACGCAGACATTATTATTTAAGAAAAGACATAAGTAACACATCAGATTTAAATAATTCTTAAGATTACCTAAATAAAGTTGAGAATTTTCCCGGTAATGGTAATGTAGGACGTTTTTCCTCGCGTCAGCTGTCAACTTCGTGCAACATTGTTGCAAAATGGCAGATCTTTGCTCTATATTATTACCACTCAATAACGAACTGGCAAAAAGGTACGCAAAACACATTGACGGCAATTATTCTGCGATTAATTATAGTAATTTACATTTTAGTGGCCGTTGCAGAAATAGTAATTAAGGTTAATTATCCATTAATATCGTGCTGTCTTTGTTTTATGTTGGAAAACGAAAGAGTCAGCTAACTTTTATCTTTTTAGGGCTCCGTACCCAAAGGGTGTAAACGAGACCTTATTACTGAGACTTGGCTGTCCGTCTGTCTGTCTGCCCGTCTGTCTGTGACCAGGCTGTATCTTATGAACCGTTATAGCTAGAGCGTTAAAATTTTGACAAATGATGAATGACCGTTGCCGCTATAACAACAAAAAAATAGAATAATAATAATTAAGGGCATACAACTAACGTGATTTTGTTGCTCGGTATCAATAGTGAATGGTATAAAACCCTACGTGCGAGAGTCCGACTCGCACTTGGCCAGTTTTTTAATTTCATTTACTTTATCAGCTTTTCTGCAACTAAAAGTCTTGACAGTAAATTAAGATCCGTTCTTTGTGTCTGATTCGAATGCTGTAGGTATCAATTTAGTTTCCTTATCCAGAACTGTTGTTTTGCGAGCAATTTGTTTGCATAACAATTAAGTTATTTGTACCTTTCAAATTGTATTCAGAATACGAGATATTTTGAAACGTGTATTTTGTTAATTTGTGGTTTTGGTTGTCGTGAAATCTGCTCGATAATACCCAGAACACACGGTGAAACGCAACTGCAACGCAACTGAAACTTTTGAGTTGCATCGAAGTTTCTGCTATAGACTTCTTTAGAAAACTACGCACGACGCAACTGAAACGAAACGTTTCAAACTAGTTGTAAAAAGTAACTAGCAGTTTCAGTTGCGTTTCACCGTGTGTTCTGGGCCTAATCAAATGACAATGCTCAAATTCCTACGTATTAAATGGCGGAAACGATTTTTTATCGGACAAATATATTTTTTTAAATAAAATTTACTTCACTTGACACTGGCAGAATCCACATTGGCAATTGCCATTTATATTTAAAAAAAAAACAATACACGACAAATGAGACCGTACCGTGCTACCAAGTTATCTGTGAAATGAAGAGGCGCTAAGTAACAACTACTACTAGTAGTAGTAATAACTACTAGCGCCGCTTCATTTCACAATTTTTCAAAATTATTTTTACAAAATTGTATTGTTTTGTGTTTAATTGACTTATACTTATGTATTGACACAGATAAATAAAATACAGTACAACGCAAATACAAAAATTGTATTTGTTATTCTGGAATTTGACATTTCCGTATTAGTGACCGTAGTTATCCTATCCAATAACGGCCATTTTACAGTTTCACAGATAAATATGTATCTACACAGATCCGGGCCGTGCCCGGTACGTGTCCGAGCCATGGCCCGTCAGGAGGGAAACAACACGTCGTCATGACAACGTGTGTTAATCCAAATAAAATGTATGGAATGATATTTTTCCTGACACGTCCCGGACACGTTGTCATGACGACGACGTATTGTTTTCCCTCCAGACAGGCCACGGCCCGGACACGTCCCGGGCACGGCCCAGATCTGTGTAGACAGACCTTAACTTGGTAGCACTGTACTCGGCCTTCTGGCACTTTAACTAACCGATGTTACATATCAAACGGTTGAACTAAAACATATTCTTATTATTCAAAGCAGCCAATCTCACATATACATGTCGCAGGGCATTAATTATGTTTCCGTATTGCTTTGATTTGTTATTTGACGTCGAGTTTTAATTGACGTTGTATGATAAATGGAGTTGGTCTATTGTTGGCTGTATGTGTACTTTTGTCATTGCTTTGTATTGACAGTTTTTTTCAGATAAGAAGGTACTTGTCAATTTGAAAAGAACTACATATCTAGGGCAATATGGCATAAGCTGTACCTTTGAGTATAGAATATATAAGGAGGTGCCATACCGTCTGGATCTGCGTGCCTGGTCTCGCGAAAAATAGCTAGCTTTTTGTATGGAATTTCTTATCGTTTGACCGGTCATCTACCAAGAAAACTACAAAAAACTTGCGCCAACCTTGGCACGCTGTCATAAACTCATTTGTATATGAAAAAAAAAAATGGGGCCACTCCTTTGAGCTGTACTATTCTTAAAAACTCAGATCTTTTGACATGTAGAATAAAAAGAAAAAGCAAAAGATAAAAGATTCTAACTTAAACTTTCTTAGGTTTTTCAAGGTCCAAAGAAACTGTAGTAAATAAGTATGTGAATATTGAGTAGGTAGTGCAGGCTACAAAGGCTCTGTGTAATGCTGTCTACCTACACACCAAAGCCGCCGGCATGCTGCCGGGCTAGGCCAGCGGCTTTGGTGTGTAGATACCATTAAGCTTCATAGAATGTAAGTGGATAATTCACTAAATAATGCCAACAACGAACAACTTCAAGACCGCGATCATTCTCTCAAGACGAATGGCGAGAAAAAAGAAGTAGGTTTGATATAAGTATATAAGTAACAGTAACAGGTAATCTATCACTTTAGGAAGAGTATAAAAAAATATCTCTGTGACAATTAGGTACATCAAAATCCGTCCATTAGTTATATCTTGATTTACGAATCGGAAAAATCGGTTAATTTATAATGTCTTAAATCTTCAAACCTATTTTTAAAGTTTGAAAAGTAAATTATTTCTAAAAGAGTGAAGTGTATTAATTGTAGTAAATTAATCACATCACACCAAGTGTGCATGAATTAGCAACATTTTAGCAGAGCCGCATCTAAAATAATTCAGCCACTGACAAATTGGTTGCCATTATTTATGCATTCACATTCGCAACTTAAATAAAATAATCAAACACTAATTGTATCTTAAAAACAGTTCTTGTTTATCTTTTACACAATCATAATTAGGTTCACAGCTTGTTCCAAGTGAGTATTTATAATTAAAATTCAAAATAAGAACTAGTGTTTGTTGTTTTATAATTATTTTTGGCGAGTGAATGCATGTTTTACATATAACTGGCTGGATGGAATTAATCCATCAAAAATCAATTAATAGCCATATTTTAAAATTAGAAACTATAATTCCAAAATTGAAAAGGCGTTTCTTTAATTTTGAATAATTCGCGTATCAATTTAAGCGGCATACAATCTTTTTTCTAATAAACTTTTTATATTTTAGTAGGTGATAGATAATATTCGTTCAGTTGAAAGAGTCACGATTGGTCTCGCTTAATTCTCGTCAATTGTAGATTCTTAAAATAGCCGTATTAATTAGTTGGCATCAAAAATAGTGGTTTTAATCAATCTCAATTGGGAGCGAGCGGTTATCAACGCTTGCATTTCCTGCAATTGCTTTAATCTAGAAATCAACACAGTCATGTTTTAAAATTAAATGTTTGTCGGTTCATTGCCGAGTTGGTTATTATTAAATTGAAATAATTTTAGTATTTTAATAGTTTGTTATAAACCAGTGCCGGTTAAATTTTGTGCCTACTATTCATAGAAAACTGGTTAAGTTAGTTTAGGCTTCAATGCATTAGCGGTTGAGCCGCCGCATTTTGCATTAAAACCGCCAAACGCATCGGGCAATCGAATCGGCTGATTAATGGTCTATCTACACATATCCGGGTCGTGGCCAGTCAGGAGGGAAAACAATTCGTCGTCATGACAACCGGACACGCCGTGCCCGGGACGTGTCCGGGCCGTGGCCCGTCAGGAGGGAAAACAATACGTCGTCATGACAACGCGTTCGGTTGCCACGACTAATTGTTTACCCTCCTGACTGGCCACGACCCGGACACGCCCCGGGCACGGCCCGGATACGTGTAGATAGACGTTTATCGTTTTCGTTACATTAAATAGAACAAGTTGACCGATAAGTTGTGGTCTCATTCTTAATTCTCTTTTTTTATCCGTTGCTGTAAGTCCCAGTACTGGGCAAAAACCTTTTTCTTAGCTTCCTGTGTCCATCATCTCTTCAGGAAAACATTTTTTAAAACGTTCTGAATTCAAAATTTGATTAAAAATGTTATGAAAACAATTCTATTATAACAAATGTCACACAAGAGTAGTAAATTATAAACAGGAAGACATCAATTTCTGGATATAGGTCGCGTTGTATTTCCAAATAGAAGATTGTAGGTCACTGGGTTCTTTGAGTACAGAAACGCGATGTTTTATATCTATTTTATTTGTCTTTTTTATTTTATAGCTTTTATAAATGGTCTACTATAAATGTAACGTATTTTAATTAGTCAAATCAACGCCCGGTTTTTCAATTGCAGTTAAAATTTATTCCTAGGAATATTTTACACCTGTCTATAACGTCATGTTTTATGAAATAGACATAAGTTTATCAGTCAGTTAAATTTTATCTGACTATTGAAACACCCAACCTTAATAAAATATGTATTTAAAAAAAGCATTTAATTAGGAAAGGCAAATAGCATTATTTTCCCGCCTTATCATAAAAAAAACTTATTTTTAAATGGCTACAGCAATAGCTAGACAGTAAAAAATGATAATATGGCTGTGATTTAGCTGGAATCAGTATTTTTAATATGGCAACATAAATGATTTTATGGCAAATACATTTTTTATTTAAAATTATAACCCACATAACTTTTGGTAATATTTAATGCATTTTCGACTTATGTTCACAACAAAATTTCAAACACCTAACGCGTCGAGCTGTTAACTGTCAAAATGTCAAAGTGTCAACTGTCAAAGAAAGTCGGCGCTCGTTATTATTGCCACTATTCGATCGTACCACTTATCTATCAACAAATAACCTAAATAGATTTACTACGGGTCAAGTGCTCGGGTATTGTACAAGATGGGAACGTATTTAGGCACTGTTGAAAGAAAGTCAATTATATAACCTTTTGATTAAAAAAAGAAACCCGACAGCGTTTAAAAAAATACATTTTAAAAATATTTTTTAATTGATTTTGATGAACCCAGTGACACTCTCACTGTAAATACGAATCTAATGACACCTCTCAAGTTAAAATCCATCAAGCCGTTTAGGCTATTACGACGGCGTATCTACATACAAACATACATACATACTCTTGAAAAACATAACCCTCCTTCTGGCGCAGTCGGGTAAAAACCCCAATTTTTTCATTAAATGTACTTATTATGATGTTTTTTTCTGATTTTGAAAAAACAGTGAGGCGGATATGTTTACTGGAGCATTACTTCGATGAACGTTTGTATTTACGTAAACAAGCAATTTTGACGAAAGATTTTTAGTAAACATGTTGACGGGTAAATCCACCCTTTTCGATGGGTTTTGTAAAAGGTGCAGACATGAAATGAAAAAAACATGAAAGTCAAATAAAAACATGAAAGAAAAGAAAAAAAAAACATGAAAGTATACGATGACAACACTTATCTGTCAATTGCGTAAAAGGTAATGCTTCCTAACATTTTGGGAGCATAAACTATTTAGTAGTGTTCATAGATATTCATAAGTTAAATTGCATTTCTTTTCCGTAGCATCACATTCACATAATACTTGTACAATTTCCCATTTCTAATGCTCATAAAAACATTCAAACACAGAATTATCGTCTACCTTTATTTGCCTTTTGCCAAACTTAAGGTCTATCTACACAGACCTGGGCACGGCGTGTCCGGTTGTCATGACGACGAACGACGAATTGTTTTCCCTCCTGACGGGCCACGGCCCGGCCACGTCCAGGGCACGGCCCGGATATGTGTAGACAGATCAATGGTACACATTCGACACTGGGCTTGTCAATCCGCGATTTCTATTCCAAAAATTGTCCAAACACAATATAATTCCAAGAAACTCAAAAATGAACCCCCATCTTTAAGTCCTAGATCCCTCCCAGCCATTAGGCCGTCGCAAGCGCAGACGGGTAAAACTTTATTATAGGGGCCAGAATTGGCTTAACTGCTCTTTAGAAGGGCCCGTATCATTAAAAAATCTTCAAGATAGTGTCTTTGACGAATTGTCTCGTGTCTTTAAACTGCACTTGATTATACGTCTACGTCATGAGAATGGGGCTTTTCGGCCGGAAACTTGGATGGTAATGCTAAAGAGGTTTGAAGATTTTTGTATGAAGCCTGGCTTACCTACTTTGGCGCCACAGTACGACTTCGGCGGCTCATATCTTTGAAGCCTGATACTAAGACTAAATCTGACAGACTGAAGTAAACTCTACCTACCGCTATGGGAAAGAGGTGTGACAGATATGTATGTTTGTATGTAGTATGTAGAATTGCCTCATGCTACTGTAGATCTTGAGAAACTAGATCTTAGCTTCCCATGGTAGGTACCAGAGCATTAGCAGTTCTGGAAATATTTTGGTGAAACTATAAGAATTTTCGGTAATTCCAGATAGAGACAAAGCTCCTTCTATTGCGATTGGACTACTTTGGTATATTGCATTAAATGGCACCCCTAAACCACAAAATTTTCTCACAGTATTAACGAAATAAACATTAAAATTCTATATTAATTATAATTTTATTATGGAATTTGTCTTACAATGTATTGTCTCATATTATAGGTTAAATAACAGTTCGCACAACTCCAAATCATCATCCATCGAATATACAAGTAGCATGACTATCCTATAAACACTTTACACATTGCTCCAATAAAACCAACTTATATTTATCGTTCAATAACAAAACGATCCGTTATTTTATTACTGGGCCTATAATTGGACAGCTGCAAATGGAAAGTTGTCGCGGCGTATACTCATTTGGTTCGCAATTTGCCGGGGTCGTCAACACTGTAATGGATTAGATCAATTCATTTCAGAGAATCCAAAGGTTGGCGGTCACTGGATTAAATGAGGTTCGGAATTGCGACCAAATAAAATCAGCATACAGATTTCTTTGTAAATTTTTTAGACCATCACAAAGGGTGAATGATATAAGTGAATATTGTGATCATCACTCAATCATATAACGTGAATTTTGATATACTGTTTAAATCATGAACATCACATAATTGTATAACCTAACATTTTATAAACCTTTTTTTAAACGTCATAACGATCATACTAGAGTTGGTTTATTTTTGAAATTGGGTTACACAGAGGTAATAACGAAGGTCAAAGCCTTTCATTAACCGACTTCAAAAAAAAGGAGGTTTCTCAATTCGACTGTATATATTTTTTACAGAATCGGGTTATTCAGTTGAGTGATGTAAGTACCTGCAGATTTTTGAAGAGAAGAATTGAAGTTTTCTTCGCTGATACTGAATGCAAAAGTGCTATGACATTACAAAAATGATAATTTCAAGATATGTTAACCATGACATGGTTAATTTTACAATCAGGCCATAACAGCAACACCCATATGTTTGTTTTAAATCGCGAACAAAGGCAATGCTTACCAGTACTTATCTTCACTAACTGATCTGCCATTAGCGTCCATAATTTTTAACATTTATTATTATTTGCGCACTATCAATTTTTATGGTCTGAGGTTTGGAGGAAATGCTTTGCATTGCTCTCTTATCCTCATATGCGTCATGACGTTGCGTGACTTCGCGCAATCATTGGTTTAGCGGCTTACCAACGAGGACGTAATCAAGAGATGTGAAAAAAAAATTGTTAGGGCATTGCTTCTTATAACAAAAGTATGTTGCCTATTGTGACTCACAAATCTCAAATAATGTAGATCGCTGGCACCGACGTTTAACCTCTCACTGAACCATTATAAACTCAGACGCAATAGATTTTCTATTGTTCTTTTTTTTCTGGGATGTTAAAGATTAAACCAATGTTGTTCAAGAGTTTAATTATTCCATCAGTGATAGAAATATCAGAGTCAGTTTTGTATTGATTCATTGATTGAAGATTGTGGCACAACAATAGCTGCTTAACGTGATTTGACATTTGTCATGAATACACACCAGCTATGGGAGGTTGTTTTAGTCGGCAGTTATTGCGTTCCTTTTCGCTAAGGCGGCACAAGACCAATATTGAAGGACCTATTGAAGGATGTTAATGGGATGATGCTGTTATAATTTGATGGGTCTGTAATAAGTCGGCTTTTAAATAATAGATTAAAATATGCAATTATTTTCGATAGCATTCTATCTTTGGAGGAGAGAGGTGTGTTTGGATCGTAGCAAGTGGGAGGAAGTGGTCTCTGCCTACCCCAATGGTAGAGAGGCGTGACGGATATGTATGTATTCTATTTTTAAACTACTCAATCTCGAAATCTCTTCATAAAGACGCACCCTGTAATAATATATCCCACCAAAAACATTCTGTAAGAACAGGCCAAATGTCGAAGAAGCTGCTTGTTCATCTCTTAAAAGTAATGAAATCTAAACAAAGTCGTGCCAAGTCTAAGGATCCTTACTGCGATTACTTTTTATTATAGTTAATGTTGTGTGCTTGGCCGCATGTTGGTGCATATCACATAATACAAATTCATTTCCCAATTTACTGTTATAAAATACTCAAAGATTTTATATTTAAAACTCCACGCCAAAAAGGCGCGCATCTATGAACATACCACCAAGTAAAACCTAACGGATTAAAGTACAAGTTGGTAGCCGACTGCACACAGCACCAGCAGACGACGTGTCGTCGCTTCATGTCGTCACGACACGTCGTTGTGTTCTGTCGCTGTAGTCATGATTTCGAAAGAGAAATCCATTTTGAAAAGTAACACGCTCGACGTTTCGTTGCTCCGGCGCCAGCAGCGTCAGTGGCACGACTGATCTGCGGTCGGCCGACACTGTCGTCTGCCGCTCAACGACGCGTCGCTACCTTCATGTCGCTAACTACGGAGGGAATTGCATAGAAATACATCGAAAACAGTAGTGTCGTTGCGACACGTCGTCTGCTGGTGCTGTGTATAGTCGACTACCAACTTGTACCTTTACGATTACGTCTATATTCTGTTTCGCTCGCATACATTGCCTTTTTATGTGGCTTACTGTTGTACTACTGTAATGTATGAGAAATTACCTAAAAGCCATCGTAATTTGTGCGGCTAATCACATTAATTTGTATGAAAACTTAAGCTGAGTTTGCCTATGAGGATAGTTATCTGCGAGACGAATTTACCCAATCAGAACGCGTTGTGGTGTGCGGCGCTACTTTGCGTCACGGAACGAGACCAACTTCAAGTTTATCGGTGGCCGGCCGGTCGGTCATTGTTGTTGTTTTTTTTTGTGTGTATGAAAAGTTTTGCTCGTTTTATAGTTTTATTGTAATGAATTGACTTTCGTTACGAAAATGAGCGCTGATATAGTGCCTTGTGAAGGTTTGAAATGTGTTAATAATTTTGATCAACGACGGCAAAGATAATTCATTGACTTTTTATGAAAAGAAGCAGTTCATCGTTTCGGAAAAGCCAACCCCGGATTTAAGTCACCAACTTTTTATGATGACGTAATTAAATCTTTTGTACAGAAAGATAGGCGGTTAAGTTTTCACGCGCCTTCTTTTTTAGTAATTTTCGTGCATTTAAAACTATAGTAGAAGTGAGCTTATCTATTTATCCACTCAATCAAACAAACTGCTTTTGTCAATGACAGTGTTAGTATACTTCTCGTGTGCTTTTTCATCGTACTCGTATTACACTGGTTTCACAACCTGGTTTCAAATGTGGCCGAAACGACCCAGCCAAACCGCCTACAAAGAACAGAGTGCTAAAGTAAAAAATAATAATTTGAAAACGAGTTCCGTTTTCAGGTAGGTACGACAACACTTTTTTTACGATCGGTTACAAAATTGAGCAAAAAAGTTCATTTTAGTATCTCTGGCTTGCCCTGTCCTTACGCTCTAGGCACGCCTCTGGCACATAGGCATATTGAGATACCAGTATTTTAGGGTACTATAAGGTGACAGCGGAATCCTATTACTAAAGTTCAGCTATCCGTCTATCCGTCTGTCACCCGGTTGTATCTCATGAACCGTTATAGCTAGGGCTTTAAATTTTTTACAAATGATATATTTATTACCGTGGTTGTTTTAACAATAAGCACTAAAAATATTATAATAATAATACTTAAGGGGCGCTCCCGTACAACAAATGTGACTTTTTTGGTACAGAACCCTTTGCACGTGAGTCCGACTCGCACTTGGCCAGATTTTTTGACATCATAAGAAGCGGCCCACCAAATGAAATATTTTTTGTAAAGGTGGTATATGTCGATCTCTAACAGTTTGGTTGGGCTCTTGTGTCTTCTAATGAGGTTCACCAGGTACTCCAGATCTTCGATTATCCTAGTTTTGATAGTTTTCCCTTTATGTGGCTATTAAACTCTAACTCTGTACCAAATTTCAGCTCTCTGACTCCATGGGAAGTACTAGTTCTATTTTGATGATCATGAGTGAGTCAGTGAGTCAGTGAGTCAGTGAGTGTCGAAAATGCGAAACTTTGCTTTCGCTTAACTTCGGAACTAATTGACCTACAAACATGAAATTTTGGATTTTAAGTATGTGATTATAGCTTGTTAGATGGCGAATATTTCTGAGTTCTGGTTTTTATCCAGAGGTTCTCAAATAGGGGCCTGAAAATCCGCCGAAATGGTTCCTGTAAAGGTGGTACGGCAGTTACGGCAGTGTTTGCTTTGCGCTCGACTTTGGCCGGGGGCACTACCGTGCCCCCAGATATTATTGAACCTCTATCAATCTCAACCTCACTGCACCTTACGCATTGCATTCCTTTGAAAGGCAGCATAGGGTTTGATTTGTTCGCGCCTTCAAGCATTCAGAAACGCATAGCTTAGTCCGGATTTCTTGATGTATAAACTAACATTCAGGTCCACATTTAAAGATCGATTCATATATTTCTATACAATGTTATGATTTAAGGTGACAAGTACACGAACCTGTGGTTCTAGGTATTTATGTAAACCTTAAGAATATTTAAATCACTGTTGAAAAACACCTCAATAAATTAATACATACAAAGATATCCACCACGCCTCTCTCCCATCGTTGTAAATATAGAGACCACTTCCGTCTACTTGCTACGATCCAAACTCACTTCTTTTGCTTCATCCACATCAGTCGCCATGTCCATGTATTATATTTTTGTATTTGTATTTTCTTTCCAATACACCAATAATCACCGATCGAATACCTACCTAACTAACAACATAGTTTGGTTACAAGTATAGTATAATCAAACCCAATGACCGTTCATCTTTACAATTAATCCGGTGGCATAATTAGTGCGCAGTGACATCCGCGGCGCCTGCGCAATTGGCATACACATATTATCATGCAAGCATTTACTGGCAACTCCATTTGTATAAACGCTAGTATATCACAGGTCTTAATTTAATTCTTGCAAGTTATAAGCATAGATATAATTGCTTCAACACGCGTGACAAGAATATGATCTATCTGTTATAGTCATTAGTGTTTAGTTAAGTGTACAATTTTGGGTAACCTAGTTCATTACTGAAAGCTTTCTCTCCAGCTTCGTATTTGTGCCGTTTGCAGTAGAAACTCTGGAACTCTGGGACCCAGTGGCCAAAATTCTAGTGACCGAGCTTTCGACGCGTCTACGCGAGGCTTCGGGTGACCCGAGAGCTGGCAGCTTCCTTGGCCAAAGGATAAGCATTGCTATCCAAAGAGGTAATGCTGCCAGCTTGTTGGGTACTTTGCCTAGTGGAGACGCGTTGGAAGACATATTCTTCTTGTAAATATGTATTTTATTCTATGTTTGTATTATTCTAGAAATTATTATATTAGTATTTAGTGAAAACCTAAGACTTAGTTATAAAGATTCATTTATTCCAAAAAAAATTTACTCATAATATAAATTAATGCATGTAGTAAAATAATTATACTGTTGACAGACGTTTATTTAAAAAATCGGGTTATACAGTTGAGTGATTTTAACAGTGACTTTAAACAAGATGAATTGACTCGTAGTCAATTCAATAATCAACCCATTTTTAATAAATCGAATAAATCAATGATAAATAACTGAAAACGATTTATTTCATGTTTTACAAATTGATTATCTGATAATTTGGACGACTGGCCTTTAAAATATTTAATTAACAAGACTCAGGCGACATTACAATTAAAATTAAATCGATACGATTGATCAAATCGGAAGTGATTCATTAAGAACACGGATTATTTACTCGATTCGTTTACGGATGAGTTGGTTTAAAAAGAGATTGTATCAGTCAAAATGATCCCACCAAAAACATTCTGTAAGAACAGGCCAAATGTCGAAGAAGCTGCTTGTTCATCTCTTAAAAGTAATGAAATCTAAACAAAGTCGTGCCAAGTCTAAGGATCCTTACTGCGATTACTTTTTATTATAGTTAATGTTGTGTGCTTGGCCGTACTTCATGGGGTGCACCTCATAAATGTTGACTTCAAGTGTATTCAGCAAGCTTCAGCGATCACCGGAATAAATGAAAAGTAAGAATGTTTATACGTTAATGGATACCTACCTACATTTTGTTTACCTATATGTAATTCTTGTAACAACCATACTTGTATTGGTACGGCCAAGTCACACAACATTAACTATAATAAAAAGTAATCGCAGTAAGGATCCTTAGACTTGGCACGACTTTGTTTAGATTTCATTACTTTTAAGAGATGAACAAGCAGCTTCTTCGACATTTGGCCTGTTCTTACAGAATGTTTTTGGTGGGATTTCACTTCTTTTTGTAGAGAGACGTAAGCAGTGGCAGTACGTCCGTACAAGCCAAAAGCCGGGTTTGCCTTACAAAAATATCATATCACATAATACAAATTCATTTCCCAATTTACTGTTATAAAATACTCAAAGATTTTATATTTAAAACTCCACGCCAAAAAGGCGCGCATCTATGAACATACCACCAAGTAAAACCTAACGGATTAAAGTACAAGTTGGTAGCCGACTGCACACAGCACCAGCAGACGACGTGTCGTCGCTTCATGTCGTCACGACACGTCGTTGTGTTCTGTCGCTGTAGTCATGATTTCGAAAGAGAAATCCATTTTGAAAAGTAACACGCTCGACGTTTCGTTGCTCCGGCGCCAGCAGCGTCAGTGGCACGACTGATCTGCGGTCGGCCGACACTGTCGTCTGCCGCTCAACGACGCGTCGCTACCTTCATGTCGCTAACTACGGAGGGAATTGCATAGAAATACATCGAAAACAGTAGTGTCGTTGCGACACGTCGTCTGCTGGTGCTGTGTATAGTCGACTACCAACTTGTACCTTTACGATTACGTCTATATTCTGTTTCGCTCGCATACATTGCCTTTTTATGTGGCTTACTGTTGTACTACTGTAATGTATGAGAAATTACCTAAAAGCCATCGTAATTTGTGCGGCTAATCACATTAATTTGTATGAAAACTTAAGCTGAGTTTGCCTATGAGGATAGTTATCTGCGAGACGAATTTACCCAATCAGAACGCGTTGTGGTGTGCGGCGCTACTTTGCGTCACGGAACGAGACCAACTTCAAGTTTATCGGTGGCCGGCCGGTCGGTCATTGTTGTTGTTTTTTTTTGTGTGTATGAAAAGTTTTGCTCGTTTTATAGTTTTATTGTAATGAATTGACTTTCGTTACGAAAATGAGCGCTGATATAGTGCCTTGTGAAGGTTTGAAATGTGTTAATAATTTTGATCAACGACGGCAAAGATAATTCATTGACTTTTTATGAAAAGAAGCAGTTCATCGTTTCGGAAAAGCCAACCCCGGATTTAAGTCACCAACTTTTTATGATGACGTAATTAAATCTTTTGTACAGAAAGATAGGCGGTTAAGTTTTCACGCGCCTTCTTTTTTAGTAATTTTCGTGCATTTAAAACTATAGTAGAAGTGAGCTTATCTATTTATCCACTCAATCAAACAAACTGCTTTTGTCAATGACAGTGTTAGTATACTTCTCGTGTGCTTTTTCATCGTACTCGTATTACACTGGTTTCACAACCTGGTTTCAAATGTGGCCGAAACGACCCAGCCAAACCGCCTACAAAGAACAGAGTGCTAAAGTAAAAAATAATAATTTGAAAACGAGTTCCGTTTTCAGGTAGGTACGACAACACTTTTTTTACGATCGGTTACAAAATTGAGCAAAAAAGTTCATTTTAGTATCTCTGGCTTGCCCTGTCCTTACGCTCTAGGCACGCCTCTGGCACATAGGCATATTGAGATACCAGTATTTTAGGGTACTATAAGGTGACAGCGGAATCCTATTACTAAAGTTCAGCTATCCGTCTATCCGTCTGTCACCCGGTTGTATCTCATGAACCGTTATAGCTAGGGCTTTAAATTTTTTACAAATGATATATTTATTACCGTGGTTGTTTTAACAATAAGCACTAAAAATATTATAATAATAATACTTAAGGGGCGCTCCCGTACAACAAATGTGACTTTTTTGGTACAGAACCCTTTGCACGTGAGTCCGACTCGCACTTGGCCAGATTTTTTGACATCATAAGAAGCGGCCCACCAAATGAAATATTTTTTGTAAAGGTGGTATATGTCGATCTCTAACAGTTTGGTTGGGCTCTTGTGTCTTCTAATGAGGTTCACCAGGTACTCCAGATCTTCGATTATCCTAGTTTTGATAGTTTTCCCTTTATGTGGCTATTAAACTCTAACTCTGTACCAAATTTCAGCTCTCTGACTCCATGGGAAGTACTAGTTCTATTTTGATGATCATGAGTGAGTCAGTGAGTCAGTGAGTCAGTGAGTGTCGAAAATGCGAAACTTTGCTTTCGCTTAACTTCGGAACTAATTGACCTACAAACATGAAATTTTGGATTTTAAGTATGTGATTATAGCTTGTTAGATGGCGAATATTTCTGAGTTCTGGTTTTTATCCAGAGGTTCTCAAATAGGGGCCTGAAAATCCGCCGAAATGGTTCCTGTAAAGGTGGTACGGCAGTTACGGCAGTGTTTGCTTTGCGCTCGACTTTGGCCGGGGGCACTACCGTGCCCCCAGATTGAGCTTTCGGTAATTCGAGAGGGAATTAATTTTATTGTGAAGTAAAGGTATTTACATAGGTACTTTTATTTATTTATTATTTATATCAATTACAATAAAATCGTTTTTATTAATTAGGTGAATAAGAATCCGTCTAATCCGCCCAGTTCGATAATGAGTACTTGTAAGCATGATCGTCTCTCTTTAATGTTTTTTATTGGTTCGATATTTGCAAAAACGCGTTAAGTTGCGGTTTTGATATGGATTCGTATGAAACATCCTGGTAACATCAAACACAATTGTTTGTTTTTATAGTAACTGCTTGTAGCTGAAGAGCGATGGTCGCATTTCTTTGAAAACTATTATATTTGCATCAAAGATGATTTACTACACTATGATTCAAGGACTGTGTACTGGGGCGCGGAAAACCGTACACGTTTTTAGGTTCAAATGGGTTGATTTGCGTCTCGCACTAACTATTTGAGATGTCTATATGTTAGATAATGCTGTCTACAATTCAAAGCCGCCGGCTTTTTTGACAGTTGCCATTCGTATGACATAAAGCCGCTGGCCTAGCCCGGCGGCATGCCGGCGGCTTTGGTGTGGAGATAGCATTAGGACACACTACCAAGAAGGTCTCAAAAAGTCAAATTTTAAGGCCGAATTTTCACTAGCTTTGGCTAGCCGTGCATTATTAATTAGACAGCTCTCTGATTTGCATATAAAATGAGATATTCTTAAGCGACTTCTTCATTTTGTAAAACATATCCATTCTGCAATTGAAGGCATATCCGAACCACCCAAACCTGGTTGTTAAATTGCAATTTGTAGTATGTAATCGATTTTTGATGAATCCGCAATACAGGCCAGCTTTTCAAATTAGTTGGGTTTTTGCCTAGGTTTCTTGGTAATCGTTTTAGTGCGGTTTGCCTTCCATCGTCTATTTTAAGGTTGCCATTTAAAACCATTTAAAATATGATCAGGGTTGCATTAAAGGATGTGGAATGATTTATGGGAGCTTAAGGGCGTTTAAAATAACGTTGTAACATTAAGTTAATGTGCAATACTTGTGAGTAGATTGGAGATTACTTGTTTTGTCTTCGAGGCTTATCTTATCTAGCTGTCAATCCAAAGACCTCTCTCCTCATTCTCCGTGATTTTCTATCCTGAGTCGCCTCTGCCCAAACATCTACGAAGGCGTCCAGCTTGTTAACTTAACAACTAAACACATTAAGGGCATGTTTCACTATCTATAGATAAAATTTATCTGGCAGATATTTTATACCTGTCTCTGTCTAAAACGTCATGTTTTATGAAATATACATAAGTTTATCTGGCAGATAAATATTATCTGTAGATAGTGAAACGAGCATTCTTATCTTATCTTATCTAGCCGTTGTTGTCCCACTGCTGGGCAAAGGCCTCTCTCCTCTTTCTCCATTAAGACTAATTAAATTAATCAACAAACAAGAAACCTGCCTTTCCGAGAACTTCACCGAACGGATACAACTCAAGCTTAGCTTTAAAAGAATCCAGCTAATTCAGCGACTTCCCAAGTTTTTGCTCATCAAGAAATTGTTCAATTAACCAAGTGGCGAGATCCTGCTTGAGACAAATTGCTCCGAGAACTGTTTTACGGAAAAATCCGAAGTAGGTTCGTACGAAGCCGGTTTTTAATTCGAAGGGCCGAAGGAACTTCGCATCAACACTTTAATTTGACAAGTCCGTAAATTTTCAACGAGGAGCTGGGAAAGTTTGGAGGTGACGGGGTTTTGTTACTGTACAATTTAACATGTAGGTACGTAGGTACTTACTTAAGTCGGAATGTTATTTAATTATATACTTGTAATTCTAGCATTATTTCGTTAAGCTGAAGGTCACAGCCACATATTGTAAGTGAGTTTTTTTTACACGTTTTATTTATAATGCTACTACACTAAACCGACATGCATGTATAAGGCGACTGATGAAAGTAGATGAGGCGAAATAGTGTTTGGATAGACGCAAGTGGAGGGAAGTGGTCTCTGCCTACCCCGATGAGAGAGAGGCGTGGCGTGACAGATGTATATTGTATTTATGGATATTCCATTTTTCCTACTGATAATAACTAACGCTTGCCTGTTTCACACGAGGGCAGAACAGCGAGGCAGAACAGTGGGCAGCACAGTACTGCTACTGTTTAAACGCACAGAATAGTAGTGTCTTCAACTGCCTTGACACTATTCTGTGCGTTTAAACAGTAGCAGTACTGTGCTGCCCACTGTTCTGCCTCGCTGTTCTGCCCTCGTGTGAAACCGGCATTTGGCGCTAGCGTTTAAATTAGAGCAGCTAGTGATCTCCATTTTGGAAATAGTTACAATTTCAATACTTATAGCACATTTAGAGTCCAAAAACCACCTCCAAAATTCACGTAAGAAAATAAAATGCTAATCTCCATACAGTAACACGATCCGATCATGAGTTGGGTGTTATGTTACGATTCAATCACGGGTATTCGGGTGAGCTTCGACACGGGTTGCCAGACAGCCTGGCTGCCTTGGGGGCCTGGGTTCGATTCCATGGGTGACTAATAGTAGCATGGTGGGTAAGTTGAGTAACGCCTGTTCCCTATATTCTATCTATCTCTGGTTTCGCCCTACTGGAGACAGAAATTAGTTATCTGTCTTAAAATTTTTCGTCCCTATAAACCTACCGCTGTCAAAAAATGCATGGGATTCTTCTGATGGATAAATCAAAAGTGACAGTTAAGTACTGCCGGTCTCGGATAGCTATTTGTCTTTGAATATAGGGGACGGCTGTAAATCAGCGGTAAATGGATGACTTTTGTTTTATGATATTAATGTGTCAAGTTCAATAGTAGTTACTTAAGCTTATAATATTTACTCTTCACACACACTTCTTTCGCTTCATTCAAATTCATCAGTCGCCATGTTAAATTTTTTTTTGAATCGTAGCGCGTGGCCTTGAGAGAGAGCTTTTTGCCCAGCTGTGGGACACTGATGGCGAGATAAGATAAGGTAGCAAGTGGAGCGAGCTGCATACTGAGGTCTCTGCATACCCTGATGGGAAACAATATTGCCGAAAAGTGTAAGAAATTACCACTTTTGAATTATTATTGTTATTGATTATTTGAATTGTATAGTAACTTCATGCTTAAAACAAAAGAATAACTTTAAAAAAATACTCAAATGAAATAAAAAGCCAATGTAAAAATGTGTAACCCAATGAACAGCTCAGCTCGGGGCAGAGAAATAAGATATAGTGAGGCCAGTGTCGCGTTTCTTTCATTATTTGACTTACACACCCGTATGCCGACGAATACCTCTGTATTTGTTTACTTATACCTTAAAGCTAGATTATGGGAAATCAATATAAAAGATAGAAAGGGTTTTGGAAAAGTTTTGACTTTCTATCTACTACTATAGGTTGTCTGGAAGATATTGCTACCTAACAATAAGGCCGCCTGTTGCTTCTTATATTCTTGTTTGTGTCAGTACCTTATATCTTTTTGTGCAATAAAGAATATTTGTATTGTATTGTACTATCTACAACAATCAGGGGCCCAAGTCTGCTAATTTAGAAAAAAAATCGCTCGAATTAAGAACCACCTCCTTTGTTTTCTTTTTGACGGTTTTTGTTTTAAGTCAGTTAAAAATAGCCTCATTTTTGTGTCGGCAGAGTGTCAATGGCATTTTTGATACATTTGTTATTCTGCTAAACAATGGCTTACACTGAATACGACCAAATGTGTCAAAAAATGACATTGACACTCTGCCGACACACAATTGAGGCTATTTTAAATTAACAGACTTGGGCACGACCTATCAATGTAGAGTTAAATCAGTTGTAGAAGTGTGTTTGGATCGTAGGAAGTGGTCTCTGCCTACCCCGATGGGAGAGAGGCGTGACGGATATGTATGCAGCTATCCCTACAGATATTTCTTAAAGAATGGTACTTAAATGTGACTTAATTCTACCTTCACTTAACTACTCCATAAATGGACATAAAACATATTGTTTAATACATAACTACACGTATATGCATATTTATACTTAAATCAATAAATAATTCAAAAGAAATTATTGTATTACCGTCCAATATAAAGTCAATTTCACACGTGTTGCAATTAATAACCATTAAAATGTTAATTTACTGCATATTTATGACAAAATTAAGTTTTATATGGGTATTGCGTTTTAAATAATCCTTCTAATATTATAAACGCCAATGTTTGTACTGATGTAAGAAGTAGTCATTTGTTAATCTTTCACGATGCTGTGAGGATGGATAAATATTGGTTACTCTTTCATGCAAAAACCGCTGAACAGATTTTGATGAAACTTAACAATATTTTAGTTTAAGTGCCCGTTTCACAGTCTGCTGATAAATTTTAACTGACAGATAAATTTAAGTCTATTTCATAAAACAACATTTTAGACAGAGATAGGTATAAAATATCTGTCAGATAAACTTTATCTGTCAATTGTGAATCGTGCCCTTAGGCTCACATTTCACGTCTCATAGGTTAAGAGTGAACAGTCGAGTGTTTTTCTATACATATGCTTGTTCTGGCATTACGCGACAAACAATACGCGATGAATCCTGCTTTAGATGTGAAGTGACCCTTAACATCAGAATAATTCAAAAGCTATGTTATTTAAAGATATTGCTTGATTTTCCATGATGTGACAATAAACGCACAAAGTCGCGGGCAAATGCAAGTAAATATTGAACGATCGAATTTCTCTGAACCTACTAATCAATGTCTTAAGAAAAGTGCGATTGTTGCCTTATAAGTAAAGTGTATTTAGTATGTAGATTGGAATCACCTTAGAAGAACTGGAGCTGTCCATCAAAGTCTCCATGTATTCAATTTGAGACGCGCATGGCGCATTTTAATTCGAATTACTTAGCTGACTTCTTATTTTCTTTATGGAAACTACCATTGTATCCAATGGGCATTATGACTAAAAAAACAATTTTTAGTCCATCACATTGATTATTTTAAAATATTCGACACGTATTTTTTCCTTTTTCTCTTAAACTAAAAATGACAAAGACACACTGGGTTAAAGTTGCTCGTGACGTCCTGCCTTAGTACGATTTTTACCTAGGAATGACGTCAATACCCCCCACTCCGTAACTTTGTATTTATGTATGTATTTGATCAGGTAAAAAATGTGTTTCAAATATTTTTTAATAGCCTAAAAGACGGACTAATTATTTTTTGAATTTTGAATGTAGTCACCATCCCCATTATGTAAAAATTTATTACCGTTGCCGCTATAAAAACAAATACTAACAATAGAATATTAATATACGAGTCCGACTCGCACTTGGCCGGTGTTTACACGCTTTATATTAACTTCACTTGTAACTATGTATGTAAACAAATCTTGGAATCTTAATTTAACCCAGTTCCCGGTCTTCGAATAGGATGAAATTTTGCACACGCTCTGAGTTCTGATGACAATACAATAATATGGTACTTTCGAACTGATCTGATGATGGAGCATGTTTAGTGCGAGCAAAAGCGTGTTTTAGTCTGTTAATCTACCTATTTTTTAAGTTATTAGAAAAAAATGCTAGGACAAACTATTGATGAGGTCATAAATAAATGCAAATGTTCTACCACTCTAGAACTTACAATAAAAATCTGTAGAAAACATTCGACAAATGACAACATAGCCATTACAAAACCTTGGGCATTTTTGGGCATTACAAAGGTACTAACTCCAGACCGGAACTGCGTGAGAAAGCTTATGTTTTCCGACTCTGTGTACCTTCTAAGTTGTCCTTGTCCACAATGGAGCTTGGTCTAGGTTAATAAATCTAGCGGTTCTAAGATTTATCATTATTTATTTAATGGACGCGTTTTACGCGCGTTTCCTTACGCGCGTTTGCACTCGCGCGTACCTACTCGAGATATTTGAGCTACAAATGTCGCGTCCAGATGCCTACGCGCGTTTCCTTAATCGCGCGTAAAATGCGTGACTCTCAACTAAGAGTTAGGGCCCGTCAAACACGTTACGTTTTATGAAAGAGACATAGATTAATCTGTCAGTTATATTTTATCTGGAAGTGGTGAAACCCTTAGGCTCTTGTTAGTGGAGCATCCTCCATTTAAGCCTATCTTCTGTAAATGCTTTGACTTCTTGATACGACATGACTTTTAACTTACTCCTTCACTTGAATAAAGTAGGTGCGTCGCGGTCTTCCTCTCCCTCTCTTCTCTTAACTTTTCCTTCAATGTTTCTCTAGAAATCATCATGAAGCGCCCTATCATCTAAGATTAAAAACAGTATAACAAACTCAGTGGATACAAAAAGATATAACCAAAAAGCCTCCTGTTGCTGAAAACGCAGTTTAAATTATTTTATTATTTAACATTGTAAGGTTTCTTTCTTTAATCCGATTCAGTCATCATCATCATCATGTCAGCTTATGGACGTCCACTGCTGGACAAAAGCCTCCCACCAAGGATCTCCAAAACGACCGGTCTTGCGATTCAGTAATGGCAAACTATGGCTTTAAAGGATGGTAAGCATTAAAAATATTTTCAGAAGCTACTAGTTTCTTTTTAGAAACCCCAACTTGATACCTTATACCATACGTCATAAGTGTTTGTCTGTTGACAGTTCGCTAGTCTAGCAAGGTCGTCGCCCGTCCCTCTCGATCGCAAATATCTATCACAAACATTCACCTATGCTGGACTCTCTGTGTACCTACTCTGGTGTTTGCTTAAAGAAATGAATGGGGATTAACGGGTTTCTTAGGTGTTGCTGGGCTTTTTAGACTGTGTTCTGATTTGACGGTGCGGGATTTTTTGTTTTTTTACGATCCCTACCAGCTACTGCGTAAATCAGAAAACGCATATTAAAATATAGGCTCGGTAAACTTTCACCGCGTGTGCCGAGCGAACGAATCAGCAACGCTGTCGCACCGCCGTCGCACCGCCGTCGCACCGCCGTCGCACCGCCGTCGCACCGCCGTCGCACCGCCGTCGCACCGCCGTCGCACCGCCGTCGCACCGCCGTCGCACCGCCGTCGCACCGCCGTCGCACCGCCGTCGCACCGCCGTCGCACCGCCGTCGCACCGCCGTCGCACCGCCGTCGCACCGCCGTCGCACCGCCGTCGCACCGCCGACGCACCGCCGTCGCACCGCCGTCGCACCGCCGTCGCACCGCCGTCGCACCGCCGTCGCACCGCCGTCGCACCGCCGTCGCACCGCCGTCGCACCGCCGTCGCACCGCCGTCGCACCGCCGTCGCACCGCCGTCGCACCGCCGTCGCACCGCCGTCGCACCGCCGTCGCACCGCCGTCGCACCGCCGTCGCACCGCCGTCGTACACGCGGTTTTTTATAGCGCGAGTGTACGCACGTATGCTGAAAACGACCATATACTTACGCGCGTATGAAACGCTACGTCAGAAAACGCCCTCAGACTTTCTATTAAAACAGTAACCTATTTATTTTCCTAGTTTTCTATATCACTATCTAACAATCAAATGTTTAGTACTTATACTATAAAATGAAGTAGGTAAGTACCTACCCATGCAAGTAGAAAGGCAAGTACATAAAATGATAATTCCTATGCGTCATGGGTTTCTACTATAACCATTAAAAGCACTATTTACTCATATGATAGAGATATCCTACATCCCATCTTGCTAATATTATAAATGTCTGTCTGTGCCGATGGATGGCAGTAAGAATTTTTGTTGCTCTTTCACGCAAAAACCACCGAACAGATTTTAATTAAACTTTACAATATTGTTGTTAACACATCAGAATAACAAATAGGTTATATTATTTAAAGATATTGTGTACATTTTCTAAGATATGACGATAAATGCGAACGATGTCGCGGGCAGCGTTATAAACCACATAAAGCACTATACCTTCAGTACAACTCGTGTGTCATGCAAATAGTAGTAGTTAATAAGAATAAATAGCTTTAGTTAAAGGCTCCCGTCCACTAGAGTTAAGATAACACAGAGCAAGGAGTTTATTATAACAGATACCTTTAATGACTACAGTTTATCTTCTGTAGAATAGCTACAATTTCATGATTTAGGGTTCTGTAAGGTTGATTGGGAAGCTAGCAACTTTTTGGCTTTTATTTTATGTTATAGTGTAATTGTTAATTGGAAAACTTCTGTAGCATTTTTGTGGTCTATCTACACACATCCTGGCCGTGTCCGGGACGTGTCAGGGAAAAAATATCATTCCATACATTTTCTATGGATTCGTTCACACACGTCATGACGACGTATTGTTTTCCCTCCTCACTTAAAGGTTTAAAAATAAACATCTAGATTTTTGTCGATGAAAACCTAGGTAGAGAAATATTTCAAAAATCGCCTTAAAATGAGTACCAATTTGTCGGTTACCTTAACTCAAAAATGAATAACAAACTCAAAAAATTCGAGTCAAAATAATATTTTTCTCAATCTTACCGACTACCTCAATTACAAAAGCAAGCCATTTTCTCTCCTATCCCAACAATAATACGCACTCGTCTACTTTTTTCTAGTGTTCCAATTAGTGAGGAACCTTAGCAACAAAGTTGCGTCACGCATGTCATGTTTTTTCTATAAACGCAATGCTAAAGGGGCCAATCAAGGTAACTGTTTCTCGGGAAGCGATAATTGAGGGACACTGCACTTATAAGTGCTTACGTGAACTATATTAATTGAGAGAATAGAGAAGTAAATTGTTTTATTCTTGGGAGTTATTGTAGAAGACTCTATGCAGCTGTTGTTGTAGTTTGACGTTTGTTATGAAACCACTCTCAAACCCTGGTTCATTTTCATACAGTGTGTAAGAAAAGGCATTAATTACTTTAATATTTTAATGTATTCTTTTATTATTTTTTGTTATTTAGTTGGAAAAATAAGCTAATGCGTCCATTACCTAATTTATGTCACTGTCATTAATAAAAAGGAGAAAGAGATAACACGTATGGGCCTTTTCTGCAACTAGGGATACTTATCCCTTTACTAACCATGCAACTTAAAAAACTGTAGCGTCCTTATATAATTTTTTTAGTCAATAAGATCGTTACGACTAATAAAGCTTTCTAAAATGAAGAAATTATCTACAGATGATAAAATATGTCAAAGGGTTCAAAGAGTCCATCTTCAAACATTTCCTCGAATTATAGACTCTACCTACTGTAGACTGTACATATATAATTTATGTAAGTGAAGTTGAAAAGCATTTCATCAATGTAGGTATTTGTTTTAATGTAGGTTTTTTATTATAAATAGAGTAGTAGTATATATAGGTAGTATAGGTATACTTACAACAATTATTGATGCTAATGAATTAAACGGTAAAAAGCAAGAGGCACTATAATGAATTCCATTACTGATAAATAATGCTTTATCAACAATTTTACATAAATAAATAACATAAAGGATAGAAGTACTTAAAGCGTTATTGATCCTTTAATGTGAATTAATTCTACATTCAAACATCATACATCTAAAGTATCAAATTAATTAAAAAAGTACTATTATCATAATTATCAAGGTGTAATTATCAATTCCCAGTCAGATAATTATAAAAGTCTTTAACACCTCGACCGGTGGGGTCAGTTTACAGCAACAATGTTGCAAAAGGAAAACTTTCAATAGTTTTTTAGACACACAATCTTTATGAGCAATGATACAATTCTGGTGTTGACTTAATTCGTGCGATTGGTAGATGTAGTGAGAAAGGAAATTGTGGTATTGCTCTCCATAGAAAAAAAGACAAAGAGGTATTTGAATCATGTTATGCTCTGGCAGCTTGATATAAATTGTAATTAAATAGAGAAATGTTTTGACGTATAACTGACTTTATAATATTTTATTTTGATACGAACCTGAGGAATTTGAAATTGCTTAGTTGAGCTTGCAATATTCGATCTTTAACTGAACACAGTCTAGTTAAGAAGGGGTTTGACATTTTGCTATTTGTGTTTTAGTTTTAATTGAGAAAAGTTTAGTTTCAAATCTCAAATAGCGGTACAGAGATACTTTTAACTGCTACCGTGCAGAGTTATTTGGTGGCAATTCTGTTTATGCTGTAAATAGTATAAAATAAATATAATATAGTTGTACTGTATTAAAAAAGTGGGTTGTCTATAATAATAATAATAATAATTTGATGTTTGTTTGGGTAAAAAAAAAGTTGGTTTTGTTGTACACATACATATCTGTCACGCCTCTTTCACGTCGGGCTACGCAGAGACCACTTCCCTCCACTGGCTACGATCCAAACACACTTCTTTCATCATCGACATTCACTAATCGCCTCATACATGCACGTTGGTATAGGTTACGTTTGAAAGCAGAAATCCAAAACCTTTAAAACAATTTACGCCAGCAACATAAAACCAATAAAATCCAAGCTAGAAACTCAACAGATTGGCATTCAATACAACAATGTATACCTTAGTTGCGCACTTAAATCAATTTGACTACCCAAGGTTCTATACACCTGACAACCGGTAGTTTGTCTTCGAACAATGAAATCTTGATCCTGGCTTCTAAGACGAATGATAGACAACTCAATGCGGTGACCGGCTGCATTATCTGGCTCAGGGGTGCTCAAACTTTTATGCATAGATCCTTTTTGAGCAGATCCTTTTTGAGCTTTGCCATGATAAGTAGTTTTATAGGTCATGTTATGCGATTTCAACCTATCTTCACTTTTTTAGCTATTTACACCTCGTGGTTTGTTTGAATACTGCAGGGTCAAAATTTATTTTAGGAACAATAATTATAATGATGTAAATATGTACCTTTATACCTGTGTAACTGTTTATAAGAATTGTAAAACTTTATTTGAAAAGAGCAACCTCACAGACTTTCTTGCTAGGTTCTTCTCTGGGGAAACTGCACCTTGCGAATCTAGCGCTAGCTTTAAAAAAATTACCTATTAAATAATGTAACGGTTTCAAGAGCATTTTTTTGCCTATGAAATAAATATATTTTTGAGTTTGACTTTATATTTGTGAAATAGATAGTGTCGTATTTGATTAACTTAACACTCAATAAACCTAGGTACTCTTTGTCATTTGAATTATGTTTTTTTTGTCAGTGGAGGATGTGGCAACTACCAATTCTGCCTTTAGGTTACCATATTATAATGTAAAACTATAGATATAATATATAAGTATATAATTTATTATAAATACTCAAGACAAACATCTCTGCTCATCAGTTTTCAACTGTTCATCGATGTTTGTCTTTAATGGGAATCGAGCCCTCGACCAACAACAAGACAAGCATGGTCACTACCAACAACGCTTACTGGCTAGTCGTATCGAGAAATATCTTGACAAATAACATTGTTGAACAAATGTTTTCCTAATGTCACCATAGCTATTAAAAAAAAAAAAACAAATAATTATTATGCTTGTTTTGGTAGAATTTAAATGGCCTGCCTCTAACTCACTATTACAATGTTAGTTTACCTACACATTTCTCTGTATTTAATATCAACGTGAACATTATCATAAGAGATAATTTAACATAACATTTGTTACTAATTTCGTCTATGTTTATGCGTTTGCGCATACTGCGTGGTATATAACACGGTTGTCGTATGTGCAACATTGTAGTGCAACATTTATTGTGCTATTTCATTCAGTATGGATGTTTGTTTAAGTATAGTTGGAATTAAAGCATAGTGTGTTATTCAATAAGGTATTTTATTTAGTAAATTTCTGCCTGCCTTACTTCTGGATATTGCAGGGTCAAATTTTTATTATTTATTTATGGATAAGCTCTATTGAACTGTTAATTTTAATGTATGTTTATGTGTTTATGCCTATGAATTTGTTAAACTTAAATTGAAAAGAGCAACCCTACAGAGTTTCTTGCTAGGTTGTTCTCTGGGGAAAACTGCACCCTTGCGAATCTAGCATTAACTAAAAATGACCCATCTTATGTATTGTCAAACGTAACCTACAGGATTAAATTATTTTTCATCTTCATTTTCCAGTTGCAGTAAGTTTATTTTAATTTTTAACGATAAATAGTCTTAGATCTTATGATTAGATTTTCAAGCATTTCATTCATGAAATACTAACCTAGTCGATATTTTATTGAATAGGCAATCTGTTATGGATTACAGCAACTAAAATATTATCATCATCATTGATTTAAGAGCGAGGCTCTTGTCGGTGGAGTAAACGCCATCTTTGCCTCTCTTCTGCCAGCAATTTCACTTCCTGATACGACACAACGTTAAATTTCTCTTTCACTTGAGAGAAGTAATTACGTCTTGGTCTTCCTCTTCCTCTCTTATCCTCAATATTTCCTTCAATGATGTTCTTTAAAAAATCGTGTCGTATCAAGTGCCCTATCATCTTTCCTCTTCTATTCTCTATTGTTCTCAACAAGGAGCGTTTCTCGCCAACCATACTTAATACCTTCTCGTTACTCTTCCTCTCCGTCCAACTAATCCTCTCCATATTATATCTATATATATCTATATATATAAAAATGAAACCCGTTTTCCGTTGTCACGGCATCACGCCTGAACGGCTGGACCGATTTCGCTAATTCTTTTTTTTAAATGTTCATTGAAGTCCAAGGATGGTTCTTACGGTGAGAAAAATTCGAATAATTGCCGGGAAAGCCCTAAAACAGACCTTTTCTTTTTCCCATACAAATGTTTTCTTACTAAAATGTAGAGTCAATTTGAACTTTATTCCTACACAATAAAGTTCATTCTAAGGCGGGACGAAGTTCGCCGGGACAGCTAGTAATATAATAAAAATGAATCCCTATTTCCCTTGGTCACGGCATCACGCCTGAACGGCTGGACCGATTTCGCTAATTCTTTTTTTGTTCTGTTCGTTATTATCAGGAGAAGGTTACGGAGAAAAAAAAAAGGTACTCATACATAAGATAGGTCAGCTTACAAAATAAAGTAGTGCATCAAAGCTACGCTAAGGCGGTACGAAGTTCGCCGGGTCAGCTTTATTATATAAAATATTATACTGGCTTATAAAACTTATGTAAACTTTTAATCATTGCTTTTTCTTTAGAGGGATCCTAATAGCCTAAGACAAGTGAATATCACTGAAAAACTAACAAAACACTACAAACCAATTCTCAAAGCTCATTTCACTAGATACAGATAAAATTTAACGGATAGATATTTTATAACTGTCACTGTCTAAAACGGCATGTTTTATGAAATAGACAGGATTATCTGTCAGTTAAAATTTATCTGTAGCTGATGAAATGGGCACTAACAATACTTTCCTAAAATAAAACACTACTTTCCCGATTTTACTTTCCCAAACAAACCCTAAAAACAAAACTAGTGAAAAGGTGGCAGCCCACTTCGCTAATCAACAATCAAACCTACGTCCAAACACGACTAGCTTATCTAAAGTACAGTCGGCAACGAACACCGACGTTATTGTCAACGTTACTTGACTCGTATCTAGTTGACTGTAGGGATGGGGTGAAGTGATTCGCTAAGTGAGTTGACTCAGTGGGAGAACGGATTGGTTCATTTTGAAGCAGTTTTGAAATTCAAATACGAGTATATTTTAATTAATGGCTGTCCGCGGTTTTTTACGCATTCAACGTCATATGTCAGTAAAATGACACAATATTTTAAAATTAAGTAGCATGTGCGTTTTTCTGATGTGTAAGCTATAATATTGGAAAGTTTCGTTAAAATTTGTTCATAAGTCTGGTTTTTGCATGAAAGAGTAACAAACATATATACGTATTCATAAGCACATTGTCTGTAGAGAAAAATACATGATATTTTTACTAAATACTGTAGGCATTCTTTAATAAGCAAGAAAGAGTCGTAAACCATAAAATGACATCTTATCTTTTCATCATAATCACATTTAAGAGTTAAACTCTTGTCAGTGGAGCACTCGCCATCTAGGCCTATATCCTCTGCCAGTGCCTTGACTTCTTAATACGACATGTCGATAACTTATCTTTTAGACACCATTTACTACTACGATTATCTCAGTAAAAGTGAAAAAAGTGAGATAATTACAATGCCACGTGTATTATGTTTTTGTATCAACAATGAGTCAATTACATCGTAAATCTGAAATAATCGTTTAAATGACAAAACAATGTGATACAATCTTCGGAAGTGTTATTATGTAGTTCTATTAATAGGTTATTAGATTATTTGTGAAAATGTATTATTATTATTCAGTTATTAAAGATTTATAAAAAACTTATTACTTAACAATCTATTTCTCTACAGAATTATAAATCGTCTTATGCTATCTACACACTAAAGCCGCCGGCATGCCGATGGGCTAGGCCAGCGGCTTTTCGTCATTCGAATTGCAGCTGTCAAAAAAGCCGGCGGCTTTGGTGTGTAGACAGCATTAGGTCTACATTATCTTTTGAAAAATCAGAACTAAAATGTGGCTATTTTTTGTGCGTACCTTCTCTATTTTTAACTACAAAACTAAATTTGATTATAAATATAACTTTACGTGAGCGGTTATCTTAATAAAAATAAAGAATGTTAGTCTTTCGAGAAAAACTAGATTTAACAGGATTAAGTACATATTGTCAAAACTGCGCACAAGAACAAGATTTAAAAAGTGAGTCAATAAACTGACTCATCTTTGAGTGATTCACTGAACCATAATCACCAAACGCAACATCCCAGATCTATAATCTTGAACGCGACTATGCAATAAATTTCTCTATCTAAATGGTTGATACGGGCAGTTAGAAGGCTGCCCACGCTTGTTACGAAATAAAGTAAACAACTTACCTATTTTTTAAAAGGGCAACACTTGAAACTGTTACGAGAAGACGCTTTTACTCTGTATAAATAGTAAGATATACATTCAGTTGTCAGGTAGATACGCTACATTGTAAGAATTCTGGTAGATATATAAATTAAAGTCGGATTACGAGTTGTGTTAAGTTTTGGAAAATACATTTATTGTGTATATGAATGGTAACTATTTGAAGAAATGCAGCATTACTTAAAAGTTGCTAAGTAATTGGCGAGAATATAGAATAGTTATTAATATTATTATTATTTAAAACCACATAGATAATAATAGTGAAGTATTTATTTTGACAAAACCTTTAAAATTAAATTAATTATGTAGTAAACTAATCATCATAATTAAATTAACAGTTAGCTAGCTTATGAGCTAGCTCATTTCCATCACAAAACAATCTCCAATCATCTATTCAAAAACAAAATAACTTTTGAATAAAGAACTTAAATGCAACCGTCTCAATTATTGCGTCAGCCGTTGACCGAGCTCATTATTAACCTGTCTGTTACGTCACAGGATTAAAAAAAAACTAGACCCGGCCTTAGGGTACAGGTGTATGGAACTCATAAATCGCAAGAACCCACCCCTTTTCTATGCATTGCATCTTTTGTGATCAGGTGTCGACAACCTTTTTTTGGTAAGTCGCTTTTTTAGAAAAAGGTTTGTGTTTAAATTCAAGAGTTATTGAGAAGGATGTTAATTTATATGAAAGATTAATAAGAATAAATTATAATTATGTATGTATAAAACATTTTTATTTAATGTTTTTATATCGCATTCAAGTCTTTATAGATGTTACGGGCAATGTGATTAATGCGGGCAGTATGCATAATGCCCGGGCATTATGAATAATGCCCAGCTGTATCGGGCAATGTGATTAATTACTATTAAAACTGTGCTATTTATCACATTGCCCGGGCATTATGAATAATGCCCAAAGACCATTGGGCAATTTGATAATAATTGTCCGTTAACTTGATAATTGTAGGTTGCGATAATTCTTAAGTCGCCAAATTTTTGAAACGTAGATATTAAGTACGTACCATTTAAATCCTTGAGAAATCAAAATAACAATAAGTTAAAAGTAATCATGACAGAGTACAAATAACGATTTAAATTTCACATTCATCAAAATGAAAACTCTTTAATACAAACGCATGGTAGCTCATTATTTAAAACAATTAGTTTTTAACTAGCTATCGATAGGCACCTGCTAGAACAAAAGGCCGTTATTTACAATTATTATTAATAACTACTATCACTGTACACCTTTGTAGTACAAAAAATGTATTTTGTCACTAAACAGAAGCTACAGAAACCAATTAAAAAAACACGTCTAATGATTAATTAGGAGATCTTCAACAGAGTTACCGTGTTAATTAATGTAACATTAGGTTGTAAAAGTTTACGATTGTATTCTGTACGAAATCCATCGTAAACGGCCGAAATTACATAACAATCGCTACCAAATTTGTTCGCGTTTCTTTAAAATTACTCATTCGACAAAAATGTTATGCGCCGCTGGCTTTGACGGGATTTTTCGACTTCTTTTTTATCTAAAGATTGGGTAACTAGATAATATTTTAAGACATGTCATTTTTATTAAAATTTAGTTTTGAAAAGACTGTCTTTATACGCATTAATTGTTATTTTTGAAATGATTTCTTATTCAAAGTCAAAAATATATTCATTTCATAGGCACAGAAAATCATGGCGGATGAGGAGAGAGGCCTTGCCTAGCAGTGGGACACGAGCGGCTAAATTAGATTAGATTAGATAGAGCACAAAAAATGCTCTTGAAACCATTATTATATAGGCAATTTTTTTAAAGCTAGCGCTAGATTCGCAAGGTACAGTTTCCCCCAGAGAAGAACCTAGCAAGAAACTCTGTTGGGTTGCTCTTTTCAAATAAAGTTTTACAGTTCTTATAAACAGTTACACAGGTATAAAGGTACATATTTACATCATTATAATTATTGTTTGGTTATGTTATGATATTATGATGCGAAGTATCTGACAGAGAGTTTTTTCATATTATTATTCAATTTCACTTAAAAGACCGCTAAAGGGTTATCTATATGGACCCGGGCCGTGCCCGGGATGATCAGGAGGGAAACAATATCATGACAACGTGTCTGGGATGTGTCAGGGAAAAAATATATATTTTCTATGGATTCGTTCACACACGTTGTCATGACGACGTATTGTTTTTTTCTGACGGGCCACGGCCCGGACACGTCCCGGGCACGGCCCGGATCTGTGTAGATAGACCTTTAATAATTTACTAAATTAAATTTCGTGACATATTTTATAATTTACTTTTCGTTCTTCTTCAAATCGTCGTTCCTGTCGGTGGAGTCAACGCCACTCTTATCTTATCTTATCTAGCCATCGGTGTCCCACTGCTGGGCAAAGGCTTTTCTCCTCTTCTTCCATGATTCCCTATCCTGGGCCGCCGCTGCCCGATCCAAGAACGCGTCCAGCTCATCTCGCCACCTTCTTCGTGGTCTGCCGCGAGGTCTTTTGGCTGTTGGTTGCCACTAACGTTCCAAAAAATTAGAAATATAATCGTATAAATTGAGAAAAATGACACTTTTGTAGATTTACTTTGTCAATTCGGTTTGCAGCATTGTCATTTTGTCATCATTATATGTAATTTGTTAAATGCCTCCAGGTACCTACAATTTGTTGTAGTGCCAGGTCATTTACCTTTAAATTAGTGATTTTACTTTCTTAATGTGGGTTAAAAAAATCTTTCGTCAGGCATTTGAAATTCTGACATTCTTGTTTGCAAAAAAAAGTAAGGACGTTTCTACAACTTGTAGATAAAAAGTTTAAGTATAATAGGGTTTAAAATTATCTAGATTTTATCAAACGCGTTTACGTTGAAAATCTTTTCTTAGGGCTATCTACACAGGAGGGAAAGCAATACGTCGTCATGACAACGTGTCTGAACTAATCCATAGAAAATGTATGGAATGATATTTTTTCCCTGATACGTCCCGGACGCGGCCCGGACACGTTGACATGACGACGTATTGTTTTCCTTCCTGACGGGCCACGGCCCGGACACGTCCCGGGCACGGCCCTAGGTA
The DNA here is from genome assembly GCA_947563765.1 of Anarsia innoxiella. NCBI lineage: Eukaryota > Metazoa > Arthropoda > Insecta > Lepidoptera > Gelechiidae > Anarsia > Anarsia innoxiella. The sequence continues at coordinate 2,699,704 of OX387404.1, read as the reverse complement.
CCTTTATTACAAAGTTCAATGCCCTCTATACAACACTTACGAGAACAAGTTAAACTTTACTACAATTATCTACTTAACACTAGATTAAGTAAAAAAAGTTACAATCTTAATTAACTTTGTAATAAAATTAAGATAACCTAACGTAAATAGTAATAAAAACACGTTTTCTTACAAAGGATTAATGTTCATTTTTGTTTGAGTTAAATTTTCGAGTAGGTATTATAATTAGATTAAAATTCTTTAATTTTGTTAGAGCTTAGTCATTTTGAAATAGGTTTTAGCTAAGTAATTAAACACTTAATTGTAGGTATTTCTATTTGCTTAGTTAAAAGCATCTTACATAGCTAATTAGGAAGACTAAAATTCTTAAATATGTTATGACTCGTTATAAGTTTAAGTCGATTTAGTCTTAATTTTGAAAAACTGAAATAAAAGAAGACAGACAGCAGAAATTTATTATTATTTCTTTAGGATTTCAGTAATATATAATATAATATTACTAATATTTATGTATTTTTCTTTTAATTATTTTAAGTCTTTCTATTTAATACATGTGTAAGAAGTCACGAGCCTGAAATTAAAAATGGACTAGTTAAAAGTACTTAGGTAGGTACCTACCTGATAAAAAGAGATTTCCTTTAAAAAGTATCTAATACTTCTATTTTCATCTAAACCACAAACAATAACCGAAACCCAAACGAAATGTGACCAGCATAAATATATCGTTATGTGAAATAAAGACGCAGTTTCTAATACTCTGATCCCACAATGGGAAAGAGGTATTTCGAAACAAACCATAAACATCTGTCCGATATTTTTAAAGTCCATAAAAGACAACGACTTCTTGTCTATGGTCTATGGGAAGCGGAACACACATGTGCACTGTGATTAATAATATTAAATAATTTATAACATGGATTTTTATGTTTTGGGGGCTGTTCCACCATCTTTGGATAAAATTTATCTTACTGATATTTTATACTGGTCTCTGTCTAAAACATCATGTTTTATGAAATAGACAGGTTTATCTGTCAGTTATTTTTTATCTGTAGATGTTGAAACTGCCCCTTAATGTCCTATTTTAGTTTTTAATCAGCAGTTAAGCTGAATCGAGAGACCTTACACTACACACTCTATTTTAGGGCGTTTAAACATTAATTTGTTACTGATATTGGTATTTATAAAAGATCTATTGCAACACTCAGCTCCAGTTGCAGTAACAGTCATTATTGCTAACGCTTCATTTAACATAAAGCTGGCACTTTTCATTGTTAAATTTCAAATGAATGTAGTATTTATTAACCAGAGTTAATTACAAAAGATTACAAAATAATTATATTAGTTACTTAGTTTTGAAGTTGACAGTTAATATTTAAAATGTTTTGATGAACATACCTACTTAAAATTGCCGAGGATAGGCAAAGAAGTTACGAAGCGGTAGAGAGATTCATTATTTTGACTTTTGGTTCCAGTATGTGATGTTTTCAACAAATAAACGTTCTGCAATTTGGGGTACCTACGATGATGTTAATTACATTTGAATGAATTCGGCGTTTGTCACATAAATAAGTCGTTTCTAATTAGTTTTTATAAATACGTTCCTATATTGTGATTTATTTAACGACATAAATAACTTTGAAATGGAGTTTATGTTTATCAAAAGTGACGCCAACTATTGTGTGCCCATAATTACGTCTATTTCATTTTACGTTCCTATAAAACCGTAGAAAAATGTCGTTGTAAATGTGAAAATTATGTATTATTGTCAAGTGTCCGTTAATACCGGTGTAAATCAGCATTAACGATCAATTTTCAGATTGTTATGTTAATTCCTTACATCTGTGGGAGTCGAATTTTAAGTACGAAGTAAATTTTGTGGGAGGACAGATGCGCGTTTAAATTTTAAATACACCTTATTGCATAGAAAGTTGGGAAATATTGATGATAACCGATTTTCTGAAGTGTTTGTGACTTTCAGATTGTGGTGTGACGTTTTTGGAAAGTGATACTGATTTAAGAAGGGCTAATGAGAAGAGAAACTTTGATTTAACAAACGAGAGAATAAGAAAACATGTCAAGTGAACTGATTTACTTTTCAATGTGAATATGTTAATGATTTTTATAGATATTATAGTTTTCGTGATGTTTAGGAATTGTTCTTAAGGGCAAGTAACAGAATTGTTTGGTTTATTTTGTGATTTTTGAAGTCGAATTTTAAAAACGTTAATATTGGAATTTCGGCACCTCGTAAGCTACGTGTCCCTATAGTGCCCGTGAGGACATTAGAAGAGTGATGATGATGAAGCTAGCAGATAATCAACTATCTATACGATCTAATCTAACACTCCTCAAGCAATACTTAGAAAAACCAAACGACTTTTCCTCAAAACATTTTTAAAGCCAATTTAATTTCCGAAATCAGTTTCATTGCCACCTAACCTTATCTCAAACTCATGAGAGCGTCTTTTTAATTAATTAGTACGGCGTTAATTCGTATAGTCTTGCTAAGGCGCCATTAAAAAAGTCGCTAGATAGGAGTCATCGGCCTCTTGCGTCATTTAGTTGTTGAGCAAGATTTTTTAATGGCCTTGGAAGCACATACTATTTAAGTAGTACATTTTTTTTAATCAATCGGCCTTTTTGATGTTCCTTTTCTTGCTTTTGATCTTTTTTAAATATGGAATTAGTGCGTTGCTTTTGTTTTATTTGATCTACTATGAATACTTTGTGAATATTATCGTACTTACATCCAAAAAAAGCATAGATTGGGCATTTCAAACTTTATATTACAATTTTAATAAAATTGCATTTCCTATTTCTTACTTACAAATTTAAACTTTATTAAAATTTTACAGTCCTTTTATTACGCGAGTAAAAAGTTACTTACACGCAAAGATAAGCAGCCTTTAGCAGATTTTGGTCATGTCGCAAAAAGTCGACTGAAGGCCCACCGTGGTCTACAACAAGATGGCCTATCGATAGTGCCATCATCTGTCACAGTACACCCAATAATAACTACTTTGTAACAAAATTTACTGTAAGAACTTCTCTTGTAAGTAAGTAAGTTTTTTCCCGAAAAAATATTTCAACAACCATAAATTGGTGACCAAAAAGCTACTCTTGCGCATAAAAATCGCCAGCTTTACCCCTCCACGCTGTAGGTGGTATGTAAATACAAGCCGAACAAAGGGACACTAATGTGTCACATTGTTTTTTTTTTAAACAATTTATCGACCATTCAACTTGAAAATACGAAATCATTCAATGAATTCGTGTAAGTCGACACGTAATTGGGAATCGACAGTAAAAAGTGGCAGCGAACAAGGATGGTCACCTGACAAACCGGGTCATAAACCCAACTGTAGGGTTGATACAATTCACATTGCATTCGTATCAACTGATTTGCAGTGAGGAGTGAAGAGATGTAATCTAGCTAGACTGACACGAGAATGTCTTCCATAGACATTTTCTAGCATGACACATTAAAATAATCAAGACATTTGACTCAAGTTAATATGAAAACATGAGGGATATTACATATACGCAAACTTTGTAAGGTGATGTAGGTATATGTTGAAAATAAAAAAGTCTTTTTTGTGACTTTTTGGCTCTTAACATTCTGAATGTTAACTGTTGCAAAAACTGTTTTAGAAAACAGTACTTTTAAAAATTTCCAAATGCTATCCTGCTCTTCAATCAGCCCTTACCAACCCTAAACCCGCGACAAAAAAGCAGTCGCGCGCGACATGTGTCCTGACCGCGCGACAAAAACAGGCCAAGCGGGTAAACCACCGCTGAGGCAACCGGTGGAACCTCGACTGGTTTACAAACACGCCTATCTCTGATGGTGCCTTTTGAAGGACAACCTTTATAACTTCACTGATCCTTTAGATAAGCATACAGACAAAAAGAGTAGAAATTAAAAACTGGCAACACTCTACGCCTATCTCCGATGGTACTTTTTGAACGACAAGGGTTTTATAATTTTACTGATACTTTAGATAAGCAGTCTGGCAAAAAATATTAAAAATTAAAAAATGGCAACACTATGCCTATCTCTGATGGTGCCTTCTGAAGGACAAGGGCTTCATAATTTTACTGATACTTTAGGTAAGCAGTCCGGCTAAAAAGAGTAGAAATGAATAATGGTAACATCTACGCCTATCTCTGATAGTGCCTTCTGAAGGACAAGAGCTTTATAATTTTACTAATCCTTTAATAAGTACTCTGGAAAAAAAGAGAAGAAATTAAAAAATTTAAAAGTGACAACACTGTAGCGTCATCCCTTTCAAATCAATCTAAGATAAACGGGACAACACTACAGAAACAGTCTGAAATTCTATTAAAAGTTCTATTCGTGAAGTAAAAATTTCCAATGCCTGCAATCAGCGCTGACCATCAGCGTACCACATAAAAGAAGTCTATCTCATTAAGAGAACTTGAACGTGATCGTATGTAGGTATTTAAACGATTTTTATTAATAACTACCTACTATAATTATTAATACAACTTATGAATTATGCCTCTACTGTAAGTTGCTGTTGCTGTAGGTATTATTATTATGTCGGTACATCTTTAAAGATCTCGGGTCCATAGGGACCCGGTCATTTGGGAGGCGTGCATGGGGCCGAAGCCAACATGTAGAGACCCTTTTAAGTACCGTTTATTCTAAAATGTGAGATGGCATGCACCTACCGGGGTCTATCCCCCAACACACTATGTAAATGCATTGGAGGACAGTCCCCGGTAGCTGCAGAACTATTGCCGGAAAAGGGTGAACGTTGGTTTGGGCTATGGGGATGGGATTTGGTGGACTGGATAACCGGGCTATTGGGGTGAGATAACGGACGTCTGCATGTTAAATATCTCACAACTTTAAATCTAGCAGACGGTGACTTGCCACTTATTGAATGGGCCACCCAAATGGCCGCACGCAAGGTGCGACAAGCAGCAACATTGTCTAGAGTGGCTAAGGGTGCGGAGAGGTGAGACTGCGGGGCGTTAGACGTCGGTGGTACACCTAGTAGAACCCCCGGCGTTATGACATTTTACACTTCCACCCTGGAGCATAGGTTCCGCTCTTGCGCTGTTCACTCGAGGCCGGCCAATGAAGGCAAGCCAAGAGGCGAGGGCTAAGATGGTAAAGTGCCCTCTGAACTCGGGTCCGTGGTGACGCCAATCACCAACAGCTTCGCCACAAAGCTGCCCTGCGGGCTTATTATTATTATTATTATTTTTTTTTAATTATTTATTGTGTTTATTAATTCTCTTTATTACAGCATGCTGTATTATTACATGCTGTATTATAAAATACCTACAAGAAAATATCTATAGCTTAGTAATATGTATAGTTCAAAAGTCTCAAAATCTCCTAATCAGGTGTAATTAGGAGACGATCTAGCTTAGCATGCACTCCGTGACAAGACGTTGTCATGCGTTTGTCACGCTTACGTCTATAGTCTTAAATGTGATAAGGACAGCATGACGTGAGATAATTGTCGGGGCACGCCGCCGTGCTAACCCCCCATATTTTGTTATCAAATCGCAAGTAAACGCTAATATATTTATAGGATTTTCAATATTATACAGCTGTAACAGCACAGGACGTTTATGCACCAGGGGCCTATTAATTCTGCTAATTTACCTACAATATTCTCAGCAGAGTGTTAATGTAATTTTTTGACAGATTTGGTAGTAATCAGTGTAAGCCATTGTTTAGCAGAATACCAAATGTGTCAAAAAATGACATTGACACTCTGCCGACACACAATTGAAGCTATTTAAATTTATGAAAAATGCTAACCGCTAGGCGGGTAACCACACCATTCATAGTAGAGGCACGCTTCAAATAGGTGCCAGATCAAGATAATAGCATTAACATTTTTTTTACCCTAGCAACATATTCAGCGGTTTTTTTCTCTTTTCGACATATTTAGCATTCATTAGTAAGATGGGAACCTGTGAAAATTACAACAGGTTCACAAATGTTCGTTAAGTGAGTTTTGTCGTACAAATTATGTTGTTTCCGTCAAAAATCGATAGCTTTTTTTATAGAGTTTTGGCACTTCATTCAATGTAGAGTACAATGACCTTTTGTGTGAAAAAATTAAGGTTTAATTGCGTTGGTAGGCGTACGTGATACCAATTAATGTTTTTAAGTACTTCTATCTTTTAAAGTCAACGTAACATTTGATTTCAAAATCAGATAAATTCAGAATTAATTAAAGATATCTAAAAATTGTATCACTTTAAACCCTGTTACTAACCCGGAATATCAAATCTATTAAATTCTATTACATTGACGTACTGGAGCGATAAAATTAAGAGTGGTTTGGACGCATTGTGGTAAATTTATGAAATATTAACAATTTTAGCACAGATAACTTAATAGTTATATTTTAGTTACCGCGATAACTAAGAGCGTAATTTTTTTTTCATCGTTGCCCGCATTCGTGTCAAATTATCCATACAAACTATAACACAGGAGTGTCATGTTGGTTTGTTCCTATAGTTTAAGAAATCGCAACAAAAGGTAAGAGTAAGGTAAGGTAAGTAAGCAAGCACATTAATTTTCAATATAACTTCTGAACTTGATAACCTTTGGACATCTTAGTTATAAATCACTGACTTTCAGCAGCAGTTAATACGTAAGTATGTTTATAGTTGAAATTATGAGAGGGAAGTCGAGAGGGCTAAATTCACGGGTATTACTGTCTGGGGTTACTCTAAGTGCCTGTTTTATCATCTTCTTCTTCTTCTTTATCAGACCATATATGTCCCCACCGAGGGGCACGAGCCTACTCTCATACAGAGAGTGATTAGGCCGTAATCCACCACGCTGGCCAAGTGCGAGTTGGCGGATTTCACATACACCTTTGAATTTCTTCTCTGGTGTATGCAGGTTTCCTCACGATGTTTTCCTTCACCGTTAGCAAGTGGTAATCGAATAAATTGATCCGTACATGAGAAATAAACTTTTTTTTTTATCATCTACAGATAAAATTAAACTGACAGATAAACCTATATTAAAACATGACGTTTTAGATAAAGACAGGAATAAAATATCTGACAAATAAAAATTTTTCTTAGATAGTGGAACGGGCCCAAAGACTCGAATTTATAAATTGTTCTGTTTTTTACTTTACTAGATAAAAAATCTTTTTCTTATCATCTCTTATGAGAAATGCATCTTGAGAAATCTTGTTTGTCATTTTCTGTGAGAAAAGAGTATTATTGACATCATTGCTGGATCTCAGAGAGAAAAGTTGTTTATAAATAGGTACAGGTTATAATTAATATAATTTAATAAATATATAAATAAGTCGTTATATTATTTTATAACCTGCAGTTTCCACGAATATATCTAAATAATAATTTAACGTGCACTTTACGTATAAAGAACTCGGAGTAGGCTTACTCAGGTGTAAAACTTGATGATGCGTAGTCGTAAATAACAATTCATTTCTAAATCTTCGAGGAATCCTGTAGTACGGGTACAGTTAGGTGAAGGTACAACTAGCTATAGTTTGTGGCAATGTGATAATTTAGAATTCAAACCTAAACTGCCGTGCTTGTATGAGGCGACTGACGAATGCGGCTGAAGCGAAAGAAGTGTGTTTGGATCATAGCAAGTGGAGGGAAGTGGTATGTTTGTTCAACATTAGTTGCAGGATGTTTGTCTAATCATCTTCTTCTTAGCTCTTCTAGTCGTCAGTGTCCCACGTGAGCAAAGATCTCTCTCCTCCCTCACCTTGATTCTCTACCCTGAGCCACCTCTGCCCAGTCGTTCTTGTCTAGTTTAATGCTGGCCTCCAAAGATTTTCAATTGTTTTGGAAATGGCGTGGTTTCTTCAATGAATCAACGTTTGCCAAGTCTGACCATTTTGTTCTGTAACTTCTGGCTCGTTTATTTACTTTAATATTAAATTACTCTTAAAAAATAATATTATAAGTTATTTTTTCATCTGTCTTCTCTCATGCGTCTTTTATTTTCTCCTTCCACTCTTACGTTGTTTGCTATCTCACTCACTCGTCATACTAGTCAATTCTAGCTCACATCCTGACATTCCTTCTCATGCATCTCACAATGTTCCTTTTCTACTTGCATTACGCATAAAAATAGACTTTTATTGATCTTAATAAAGCCTTAAAATATCTAAGAATACTAGCACAACTGTACTTTATGATTAAATTATTTAGTGGAGCTTCTGACATTGCGTTTCGAAACATCGTCTCTATACAAGTTTACTGCGAAGAGGTGATGCGGCCACGGCAGTATATCTTGACACCTCGAACGGAAGACATTATATGAGAGTCAAGTAGCTAAATAACTTACACAGGTTGTATATCCCGTGAGAGTACGCTCGACACTTTGCGGGGAGGATGTTGTATAGATGTAACGTCTCTAGTTAAATTGGTAAAACACAGCCTATCTCCTGGAAGTTAACTGGGAACTCATTGCAATTGATGTAGTATAAAAGCAAGGGTTCAAGTTAAATCAGGTGTTGTGTCCAGTCTAAAATAATTTGATACTTCGTGTGGTGGATGTTATATAAGTGTGAAGTGTCAAGTTGTGTTGGACGGGTGATATTTACGAGCTGTGACCACTGCCCAATGGTCAGAGGTTAATAAATTGTTTTCGAATTAAACCCAGCGTGGAATTTGTTCATACTTTTCTCCTGCAGTCAAGTTTTCATATTTATTGATTTATTGATTGCGTAGGTAGTGTGTTATTGCCAATTACTCTTGCGCATAGAGATGGTATTACAAAATGGTTTCCTATCGTATTTAAAAAAAAAAACATAACCCTCCTTTTGGAGCAGTCGGGTAAAAATGGTTACCTAACTTCCTCGCTGCGACTTGTAAGTACGTTATGTAGGATCCAGTTATTTAAAGGAAGCTCAATCAAGTCAAAACATTTGTCAATTTTTTGACGGCAAAAAAATTTGGTGGTAAAAAAAAACTAAATAAAGATAATAGCAATGGTGATTCCGTTCCTATGTTTTACTGGATTTTTGGATTGACAATTATCGTCCATATTTTTACAATAAAATGGTTTTTTTAAGCTTATCTTCAACAAATATGCTAACAAAACTATTTTGTATGCAAATAAAAAAAAAACAATTTTTTACCATAGACAAGTACCTACTACATAATTCTTATTCCAATTTCAAGTTTTACCGTTAAATAGTTCATATATTACAGAAAATGGTAAAAAATATATGTATATTTTACAATCTTTATCGTAATTTTGATGTTATTATTTCGTAGTTTTAAAGCCATTCCGATTAAAAATTTTACCTTATCAATTTACCATCGGCATTTTTTAACCTTTATCGAATGTTCGTGAGTAGGCTATATTCATTTAAATACATTATTATATGCCAAAATGTTAATTAAATTAGCGCTGTAGGAGATTAAGTAATGATTTCGATTGAGATGTGAAAAGGTTGGCATAAATATTTAATTAACTAGGGTAAATCCGGGATATTTGCCTCAGCGGGATAGACGCCCGAATTCAATATTTTAAAATGTAAGAAATGTGACCAAAAAATTACCTTACAATATGATAGCCCCTCAATCAGCATGCCGCAAAGCACGCGGCTGTTTATTGCAGCATTATTGCGAGTATTGCGAGACATTCTATTATTATCGTAATTTTACTTTGGGGATGATTTTAGAACTACTGAAACTTTCTAATTTGCCCGTAAGTTAATTTTATTTTTGGTTCTTAATGAGAACTGAAGTATAAAGATTATTTTAATTGTACTCTGAAAATAAAATACATTCATATAACTTATTTTTTCTTAGTTGGCGTCTATCCATGCAAAAAGTGATATTTGCCCTAATAAGTTTCGGGTTAGATGCCCTTTGGGCATCCCCTTTGGGTATCTAACCAAACTTATAAACTTGTGATTAAATATTATATTTTTAAATAACTTGTACATATAATAAGTATGTGTTTATGTTTTTAGGAAAATTACCCATTCTTGGATTCAAAAATGAATATTGGCTGGATATAATTTTCAGTAGTTTTGACAAATACTTTTGATATAATGACATCTTAAAAAAAACAAGCTAAAGACATAATTATGCATATTTGACAAACAAAAATGTAAAAAATGTTTAACATGTATAAAATGTTTATTTTATTCTGAAGGGCACTTATCCCCTCCAAAAATTTTGGTACAGGGCATATAACCGGCCAAAGTGGCATTTATCCCGTAATTCAATTTTACGTTTAAACCGAAATAAATCATTTATTTATGGTTATTCTACAAAATGCAGCATGATATAGTTAAATAAAGTAACAAAGACTGTAAACAAATGTATGCTAAGTGTGTATTGTTTTTATTTTACGAATTATAAGTGAAATAAAATTGGGTTGGCATATATCCCGGATTTACCCTATACAGGGTGACTTTAAAAAAGTGAACGATAGAAAAGTATATTATTATGCATGTACTCGTGATAACAAACAACTTTTACTATGGGACCACGTTCGAAATCATAGAAAAATAATTGGTCGCCTATACTATCAGCTGGTGCATTTTGTATGGTGAATTCAATTCTTTTCGAATGATTTCGACCTTGGTCCCATAGTAAAAGTTGTTCTTTATCACGAGTACATGCATATCCTTTTCTATCGTTCACTAATTTAAAGTCACCCTATATTTTATCAAGGAAAAATTAAAACTACAAATAATAATGTTAATGCGTTTTACAGAAAAAAGTAAAAAAGTATATAAATAAGTAGATACATTTTAAATTGACGAGCATGTATGAGAAGAGACTGATGAATGTGGATGATGCAAAAGAGCTGTGTTTGAATCTTGGTAAGTGGAAGGAAGTCTGCGACTACCGCAATGTGAACGAAGCGTGCTGGATAATGTATACCTACTGTATGTAGACAGTGATTAAAAAAAGGAATTGGCTTGCAGTATGATATGGAGATGAGTAGAAAGTGTCATTAATTAGTTCTTGTTCGGTAATTAATTATTAAAATAATTGCTTCAAATCTTGCAGCATGTTGGTACCAAAGACGTATGAAAGCTGCTGTAACTTGCAGTTGTTGGTACCTACATTACGAAGCTACTTATAATTCTGTTGGTGGACAATTTGTTACCTTACATTCATCTTACATTATCATGACAATAAGACTCTTTTTCAAAACAATTTATCAAGCGACCAAATACCGTTGACACGAAATAAACTAAAGTTTAAATCCAAATAGATTATTAATAGATCCGTCATCTACAATCTTCACGGTTCCAAATTCGAAAATTTAAAGACGAATATCGAACCGAAAAAACGTCGTTTTAACGGACTTTTTTCATTTGAAAGACAAGGTGTAGAGTTGCCAGCGCACGCACCTGCATTTTTTACGCTATCCAATGGTTATCCTCAAATTTATTAAAACAGGTGTTTTCTTTAAAAAATACTTACACATTAAGTGTAATTAAATCGGAGATACGACGGGAGTTGTTTTATCAATTGGTGGTTTTACTTATGGCTTTCGAAACTCATAAATTTGATTAACTTTTATACGCCGAGACAGCCTTTTAGCATTTCATAATACTTTATTACGATTCGCGCTTGCGTTCCTTTAATAAATATGTTGTAAATTGACGCGGTGGAGATAATAATGATTATTTAATACATTTTCTCGTATTTCTTTGTTGTAGTCCGGATTATTTATTGCTTGGTAGCATATTCGATTTTACTTCATTATTCAACGATATTTTTTGGAAAAAGCACTTCCATTTACTGGGAACGTAATTTAAATAAAATATGAATTTAAAATTTATTTAGCGAAGACCGTATACCACATAGGTACATCGTTAGGTACACTGTACCTAGGTAACCATACAAAAATAAGTAGGTATGTACTGCTTTTATAATTTTTAATTACCAAATTTAAAAAAAAACAATTGAGAATAGAACATAACATTAAAATAAAGTGTCAAAATTCGAATTCCAAAACAAAATTTTAAAACAGAACCATCCACCAGTAAACAATAAAACCAGCCAGCTTTATACCTAACATGCCAAAAAGTTTTTATTACTTTTATTGTAGTTATCCAAAGAGGTTTTACTTTTTAATTGTGTGTCGTCGGCCAGTACGAATGGGCAAGCACTCCCACGTTTCAACGGTTCGCTTGATTGATAGCATTGGTTCTTTCATTTATGAAGGGCTGGTTGCAATGGAGGAAGACGGACATTAGCCAAAAACTTGGTTGTTAATAAAGTTATTAATATAAACAACTAAAGAATTTAATATTTTTAAAGATTTTTTTTCACTATCTTTTTCTTTTTTTTGTTAACTTTCTCGATTATCATTATGAAAAAAAATATTAATTATGTTTAGTATGAAAAAAAAGACTAGGTATTAAAGACAATCTTGTAGGTATAAAGTTTAACAAATCGGTTATTTCCGCCACTTAATTATTTGTAAGTTTGAAGCAATTTAATGTTTCTCATTATTTAAATTAAATTAATGACAGCAAGGTATGTAAAACAATACCACTTTTTAACCTGCCTTAACTAGCTTTATATTGACTTGGCCTTGCAGTTTAACGACCTAAAATAGTTAAGAAAACATTAAATTCTAATATATTCAAATAAAAAAATATCGTATCTGAATACTTTAGTTTTTGTGATAAATATAAATCTTTAGCTTATTCCATCCTTGGGCATTGCATAAATTTTATCTTTAACTAGTGGCTGCCCGCAACTTCGTACGCATTTATCGCCATATCTTGGAAAATAATTACGATATCTCAAACTAATATAGCCTATGTGTTATTCTGGTGTTCAAGCTACAATATTGCCAAGTTTCATCAAAATCTATTCAGTAGTTTTGGCGTGATGAAGTAACAAACATCCATCCATCGGCACAAATATTGACATTTATAATATTAATAATAATAATAGGATAAGCCTAAAAATGTTAAGTAGGCAGAAATAAAATAATGAAGGAGACTTTTGACAGTTAGACGTTTCAATTAAACATATTTTATCTTAATTCCTAGATTTATTGCTCAAGCAGTTTCTTCAAAAACAAGTCAAGATAACTAAAAATAAGTTTTTGTCAGAATTTATTTTTAAACATTAGTGGTGCTCTCAGAAAGATATAAAATTAATCTATTAGATTTTTATGATATGAAATGAAATTACAATTACTATTAAACACTACTTTTATTTAGGTAATTTAGGATACTTATGAAATCTGATCATAACTAGGTATTCTAAATATGAAATAAATTGGACAAAACATTTTTTTTTAGAAAAAATGTTGTTTTTCATTGCATTTTATGTTTTTATTGTGGTAAATGTTTATCATCTCTTTCAATAAAGTCTGATTTCCTCGTATGCAAACGTCCTCTCCAACAGGTGCACGGGGCATCACCCGCGGCGATTTTGACACCATGCAACTTGCCCTTATTTTCGCCACACGTGCTTAAAGCATCACCAACTTAAACTTACACTTGAAAAACCACCGCCACCAAAGAAATCCCTTAAACTTTAAACAAATCAACTGCAAAAGTAAGTTGGTAAATAAGGAAAAGTTATCGAATTTGCCTTTTGTGTTGTTTTTCTGGTATTCGTGGATCGTAATTAAAATTTCGTATGTTGTTAAAGGTATTCGTTATCGTGTTGGATAGCATTACATTCAAATTGATGATTTGCATCTGGCATGCTTGGTGCCTTTTTTTTAAAATTTGTTTTAAGACAAAGAGGTTAAAATTTAAGTAATTATATTATTCACAGGCTTAGAGATTGCGTTTTTATGAGTTTTTATAATATATTTACCTGAAAAGGGTGTTAATGGGCGTTTATTGGTTTATGATGTTTTCATTGATATATTAAAATGTAAATTCATACAAAAACTAAGCATAAACAATACCTATCTTCACTAATTGATGAAAACTGGACAGTTTAAGTAAATTTCATAGTATTGAATTATGTTGATATGTATGATATGTTACAGTCAAAACTCATAACCAATCAAAACCACATTAACAGTTTAAATTAGTCAAAAGTGGTTTTGACTGAAGTGGTTATGAGTTTTGACTGTAACAAATATAATAAAAGACAAGATCTCTCTTATCTTTTGTTATCTGTTTACATTTTTTTTCAAAACGGGAATACAAACAGCCAATTAAACAAACAAGTAATAAACAATACCACCCTAAAACAAGTGTGACCACAAAACTAGCAAACAGCTTAATTTCCCACAACAATGTTAGTACTACTTAACCGTAAATGATGTTTTTCCAAAAATAAATACCAAAATAACCGTTACCTTGTTATTTTTAACCAAAAAACCGCAAGAACAAATAAGCATTTAGCTCTGTGTTTTAGACTTAGCTCAACTTTACATTTGGTTTAAAACGGCTTCAACCTTGGTATAATTACATTAAAGACAATTTTGCAATGAGTTTTAGAGTTTCAAGTGCAAAAAATGTTGGTGTACTCAACAACCGCACTGTCATTTGAAAATGTAATCTTCTTAAAGTAACAAGTTCTAATTTTTACTTTTTTTCTGAGAGTCTGACACTGGGCTTGAAAATGTTTTGCAATGAAATATCACTTTGACGTACCGGGGTGGTAAAATTTGGTACTTTGAGTTTGATTTTCCAGGGTAGTTAAAACTGATTAAATATAAGTTATACAACACACACACACCAACAGACGTGTACACACGTGTTACGTGTACATATTAGCAAACTGTAGGCATGCACTGAAACAAAAAACATAGTGTCTACGTGGTTCGCGAGCGGCTCGCAGCGATCCGACGATTGTCGGTTTTTACCGTATCAAAGGGTAACTGTAACACGCATAGGTACACATATTATAATCTTGTTACTGAATTTGTTCGGTTACAGAAGGTTTCCGTTTGCTAATGTGTACACCTTTAGTCGGGTAAGTTGGGTTGGAGTCAACCCCTAAACCTTTGGCTGTACCATTGACGTACCACAACGACAAACGTAACAAAAATGTCGTCACGTACTACTCTGTACTTTTCTTAATATTAGCTTCGTCAACAGTATCAGAAAGTTTATATTGTCTACTGTGTCAATCTACGGGAGGAAGACTCTTGCACCATATTTTTCTTTGTCAAACACAGTCGAAACTGTGCCTGTACCACGCCTACGCTAGGCCACGCTAGGCGCAAAAATTGTATCTACCACACCGTGTTAAATTTCATGTAGTCGTGCTAAATATACTTATATATACGTAGTTTGTGTGAAGAACAACAGT
Organism: Anarsia innoxiella; assembly: GCA_947563765.1. Lineage (NCBI taxonomy): Eukaryota > Metazoa > Arthropoda > Insecta > Lepidoptera > Gelechiidae > Anarsia > Anarsia innoxiella. The sequence continues at coordinate 2,684,440 of OX387404.1, read as the reverse complement.
TTGCTCGATGTTCGGCAAATAATGGGTTTTCTAATCAAACTTCTTGTGTAAGCTTGTCTTGCGATTCTAAAGACGTTCTTAAATGTTTGATTTGAAATTTTGACGGATTCGAACGTTTTTTTTGTTGCATCCATCATTGGGCAGTATCGTTCTTCCTACTAATCTAACTTTTAATTAATACATATTATAAATGACTATGTTTATACTGGTTTATGCCCATTACTAAGAGATTGCTAATTAGAGCAACCCTACAGAGTTTCTTGCTAGGTTCTTCTCTGGGGAAAACTGCACTCTTGCGAATCTAGCATTAACTTTAAAAATTACCCGTCCTTAGTGTTGTCAAACTTAACCTAAAGGATTATATGATATTTCATTTTCATTTTCATTTGCTGGCCAAAGTTAAGTGAGCAGTAGGATGTGACAGGCTGACTTTATTTGTATCAATGTTCTGTGCCAATGGATGGATGTGAGAATGATTGACACTATTTTACGAAAAAACTGCTTGATAGATTTTTATTAAAGTTTACAATAATATTATAAGGTGCACTTCAGAATACCAACACATATTTAGACTAAATAATTTTCAGTTAATGTTTAATTCTCACAAGATATGTCGACAAATGTCACGGGCGGCTGTAGCCCATCTCTTAGTTTAAAATCAGAATTGGAATCTAGAACTTCAAAAGATGTACTACTATAGAAGTTCATTGAACTCACAACCAACCATATTTTAGAACCATTTTAGAACATAAATAGTCAAAATAATGCATGAAATCAATACACAAGCGTGCCAAATGCAAGTTTATGATCACATTGTGTTTAAAACAAGGCTCGAACATTAGGATAACCCAATATATTGGAGCTAAGACGTCTGAATACAATTGTGAGCTAATTTAATGCAGTAATATCAATAAATAAGATTGACTCGCTGATCCTAAGTGAGTCAGACAATAAGTTGAACGGTTAAAGCTGATTTTACAGTAACTACGTAAAATATACCATAATAATACCAAAAGTAACCTAACCTAATCTTTTTATATAAAAAAAAACTCGACTGCGTTTAAAACACGCTTTTTTTTAAAATTTTGATGTAACCGGTGTCACTTTCAATGTAAATACGAATCTAACGACACCTCTCTAGCTTAAATCCATTTAGCCGTTTAGGCTGTAGGACGTGCCAAAGAATTATACATATAAATATACCTAAATTACATATATACTCTTGAAAAACATAACCCTCCTTCTTGCGCAGTCGGGTAAAATGGAAGAAACTCTATCTATAACTACCCACCAAGTAACTTTAAGAAGAGAAATCCTAAAAGAAAAAGATAATATAGAATTAAAGGTCTATTAATACAGATCAGGGCCGTGCCCGGGACGGACATGTCTGGGCCGTGGCCCGTCAGGATGGAAAACAAAACGTCGTCATGACAACGTGTCCGAGCCGTGTCCGGGACATGTCAGGGAAAATATCATTCCATACAATTTCTATGGATTCGTTCACACACTTTGTCATGACAACGTATTGTTTTCCCTACTGACGGGCCACGGCCCGGACACGTCCCGGATTTGTGTAGTTAGACCTTAAGTGGACACTTAATTTTCTATTATCTCTTAAGGGCTATTCGCCGTTTTATATTTTAAAACCCGTAATAAAAGTTTTACTATAATATTGTAGTTATTTCTTATCTTCATCTAATCTTTTCAACGATAATTATTTTAATAGGTACGTAGCGATGCGTCGCTTCGTTTTAAAACATAAAACCTATTTATCAGCATTACCTTTATGTGTTAAACTTTTAAATTTTGTATTCTTCTATTTTCTCATGCGCTATTCGAAATTTAAATTTTTAAAATCAGATAGCTTGATAACAAATGCTTTTTAAAATAGCAAGTGGTTAGTTTTTTTTTTAAATGTACTTAGACATACTTATTTAATTGAAATTTCTATTTTTATGAAATAAGAGTTAAAATGACAATGAGGAAAGAATATAAGAATGGCCCCATTAATTTTTCATGTACAAATGAGTTTATGACAGCGTGCCAAGGTTAGCGCAATTTTTCATAGTTTTCTTGGTAGATGACCTGTCAAACGATAAGAAATTCCATACATAAAGGTGGCCTTTTTCGCGAGACCAGGCACGCAGATCCAGACGGTATAACACATTTGGGGGTTTTAGGTGCTCTAAAACCCCCAAATGTGTCAATCTTGGCTCCTTTTTTGTACTTTTCAGTAAGATAACACTGTCTTTAAACCTACTGAGGCTTAGGTGATCATAAAATATGAAAGAAAAAAAAAATACTCAAACGTCCAATTCTGAAAATTTTCCACCTTGCTCTCTTTAAAGGCTGATTCTAGCAACAGTACCCCATTAAATACCATTTTTTTTCGATGATTATGAAAGCTGAGAAGTTGGCGCAGTTTTTAAGCCAGCTCAAAATCCATAAAGCCATCATTTTAACCTCTTAGTTTAAGTTTGAAGATTTCGATTATTTTTCAGTCAATAAAATTTTTCCTCTTCTGACCTACATTTCCCCAACTTTTATTAAAGTTACGAAGCTGAATATTTTATGCATGAAAGTACGCGTCATGAAGCATCTGATGCAAAAATAAAATTATGAAAAAGTGTTGTACTTTTTTTTCTACGAACCTTTTTAGGGTGATTGGTTGAAAAATGTCAAAAAATCAGAAAACACGTCATAACTCGGAAACCGTAAAAAATCGCGGAACATACATGGGGGTGATTCGGATACCCCACGATACGAGGAATCCAAATTTTCCTTTTGGACGTCAATCGACGGGCCACCCTGTATAATCTATACTCAAAGTAAAATGATTGTCAAAAAAAAGAAAGAGAGGCAAATACACAACATCGTCTAATCTGATTCATCAAAAAAAGCGTAAATTTTTATCACAAAGTTGGTTTTACTCTCCAGATTCCACTTCTTTTATTTTACCAACTTTATTGCCAGCAACACAAGGTTTATTATAAAAAGCTAGAAAGTAATGTAGGTATTAATAAAAGTTTGTGGTGTAAGCAACACCATCAAGTTGACCTCTCAGATACCATGATATTTATTTTATAGTACAACTTCGTAATCGAATACTTTGAATTTATTCAAACGATTTTCATATATCGGTTTGCATTGATAAGACGATATTTTAAGTTTTTGGGCTTTTAGGAGGTCTTGTTGCATTTGGTACTAAATATAGGAACTTTAGTAAAGTGTATGCGTACGTCTGAGTTGTAATGTATGGAAGTGTATGAGACAGGCAGGACACACCGCTTGCGTAACGTAGACGTACACGTTGACGTGACGCCTAGCCCGCGCAACGCAACACGATAGCGTAGATGCGTAGCCCGGTGTCACATTGGGCTACGCCGTGCTTACGTCTACGTTACGCATACGCATTCGGTGTGTTTCAGATTTAAATCGACTTGCATGTATGAGGCGACAGATCTGGATGAAGCGAAAGAGGTGTGTTTGGGTCGTAGCAAGTGGAGCAAAATGGTCGCTACCTACTCCGATGGGAGAGAGGCGTGACTGATGTAGGTGGTGACTGGTGTAGGTTTGTATTCGAAGGTGTATGTGAAATTCATTAGGCCAGCGTGGTAGATTATGGCCAAACCACTCTCGTATGAGAGTAGGCCCATCCCCTGTAGTGGGGAGGTTAAAAGGGCTGATAATTATGAGTTTTGTATGTTTTACACCAAAAATAATTTTATTTTTCTTTGGCAAACAATTCTAAAAAAGTTAGCAACCGAAATACATTTAATTTGACAAAAGGCGCTTAAATCGTCTTCCAACCTTAAAAAAAACAATCACGCGTTCTATTAAATAAAAAAAAGTTTATAAATATTAAATTTTCAATAGACAAGACGCCATGTCGGCATAGCAAATAGGGCCCTAGTCCTAAAACAGTCTATAATAAGTACGTTATAAAGACATTTTTGCGTCACCACGTCTTTTAAAGGCGAGCGAAAGCATACAAAGTGAGGTTAGAGTTTGAATATCAAGTTAAATCAATAGATTATCATTTTTTAGGGTTCCTTAGGCAATGGTGATAGTTTTAAAAGAAGCTATATACTCTTTTCTAAAGTCTTAGCGCCAAAACACACGGTGAAACGCAACTGAAACGCAACTGAAACTGCAACGAAACGTTTCAAACTAGTTGCGTCATGTGTGGTTTTCTAAGGAAGTCTATAGCAGAAACTTCCATGCAACTCAAAAGTAACTAGCAGTTGCAGTTTCGTTGCAGTTGCGTTTCACCATGTGTTCTGGGTCTTAAAGTTAATTAAGTTAAAATAATAGTTTCTTCTTTTAAGCGTTATTGTCTAAGTACTAAACTTAAGAAGAATAACTTTATTACTATGAGGACTTTAGAGAAGAAGTATGTTTGGATCGTATTAAGTGAAGGAAAGTGGTCTCTGCCTACCCTGATGGGAGAGAGGCGTGGCGGATATAAGTATGTACTAAACTTTAATTTTAAACCCCCTTATTACAAAACAAGGTTTAAAAATAGTCTGACGTTAGTTCGTTTAGTTTGTCGTTTTGTCCATAGCCGAAACGCCAAAAGAAACGGACTAAAGTCGGACTATCTTTAGCCTCGTTTTGTAATGAGGGGGATAATCTCCGAAAAACATAATTTCTTAAATAATACTACTGTATGTATACCTGTATGTTCTAGTTGTATATCTATGACATTATACAGTCTTTTCATTTTTAAGCTATTTCATAGCTTCTATCGCGGGCCTTGAGCGCGGGAACCGAATCCAGAAATTCCGTAACGAAAAAACCTCACGCTCCCACACTCCAACGGGCACGGAGGTGTGGCTTGAAGGCCGTGCATCGTCTAACGTCGTTTCAGTTCGGCAGTCTTCGACACACCGGCGCCGCCGGTCGGTCACCACGCTTAAAAAGTGTAACTTGAATTAATATCAAAGAAAAAGAAATACTGCATAAATAAAATAAATAAATAATTATAATTGCATAAGTTGATACTAAATGCTATGCAATAGCTTTACCGCGGCAGTCCCCGAGTACCACACGTCTTTTTTTCATTAGTTTTCTCTAGCTAGAGTAGGTAACACAATCTGACATTGAATCTAACTTTTATATGTATTTATAAAATCCAGCAGTACCTACCTACGGAACCTAAAATTCACGCACCAAAAACACACTTAACCAAACTTTTTTAGGCTTTCTCTAGCTAGAGTAGTTAACACAATCTCACATTGAGTCAATTACATTTACAAACACCAATACGACACCTACGGAACCTACAACTTACGCATCAAAAACACACTTAACCAAACTTTTTTAGGCTTTCTCTAGCTAGAGTAGATAACACAATCTCAAATTGAGTCACTTACATTTCTAAACACCAATACGACGACACCTACGGAACCAAAAACTCACGTATCCAAAACACACTTGACGAAACTTTTTTACAATATTTATAGGCTATTGTAGTCGGGTGGACGTCTCCTTACGGCCTATTATTTCGGTGCGCCTACACCGCTTGAATTCAAAAACTGACACCAAGTTTATCGAACTCCAAACCTACTAATATTATAAATGTCAATGTTTGTGCCGATGGATGGATGGATATTACTCTTTCACGCAAAAACTACTAAACAGATTTTGATAAAACTTGGCAATATTGTAGTTTATACGCCAAAATAACGCATAGGCTATATTATTTTAAGTCCTACTAATATTATAAATGTCAATGTTTGTGCCGATAGATGGATGGATGGTACTCTTTCACGCAAAAACTACTAAACAGATTTTGATGAAACTTGGAAATATTGTAGTTTAAACGTCAGAATAACACATAGGTAGGCTATATTATTTTGAAATATCATGACTATTTTCCAAGATATGACGATAAATGCATACGAAGTCGCGGGCAGCCACTAGTTATATTATAAATGTCAATATTTGTGCCGATGGATGGATGTTTGTTACTCTTTCACACAAAAACTACTGAATAGATTAAAATGAAATTTGGCTATATTGTAGCTTACAAATCAGAATAACATATAGGCTATTTTATTTTAAGTCCTACTAATATTATAAATGTCAATGTTTGTGCCAATGAATGGATGGATGTTTGTAACTCTTTCACGCAAAAACTACTAAACAGATTTTGGTGAAATTTGTCAATACTGTAGCTTATATATCTTCTGATATATGTTCTTATGATATATGTTATTCTTAACACATAGATTATATTATTTTGAGATAAGTATCATGTTTTTCTTCAAAGTTATGACGATAAATGCGCAAGAGGTCGCGGGCAGCCTCTAGTTCTTACTTAAGTACCAGAGAAACTTCACCGTTCATTTTTATGGGCTTTTTATGTAATTTCGAAGACATTGTAAGATTGTGTAGGCTGATTTTGGATTTTTATTCGTAAAGTAGGTACCAAATACTAGCTTATTAGAAAACGACGAACGCGTTTGACGATTGATCGGCAGATTTGTCGCAATTTGATATTCAATGTCAAATCAGTTTGGCAGTTCAACCACGAATGGTCTACCTACACAAATCCGGGCCTTACCGGGACGTGTCCGGAAAAAAATATCATTCCATACATTTTCTATGGATTCGTTCACACACGTTGTCATGACGACGTATTGTTTTCCCTCCTGACAAGCCACGGCCCGGATGTCTGTGGATGGACCTTAATGCGTAAACTTAAAATAATATAATCTTTATTTTGTATAGCATTTTAGCTTATACATAGCACTTGATAAAGCTATCGCCAGATTCGCAAGGTAGCAATTTTCAGCAGAGAAGAATCTAGCAAGAAAACTCTATTGGGTTGCTGTTTTCAAAAAAAGTTTCACATTTATTATACTTATACAGACAGCTACATTTACATTTCCGTGGAACTTTGAATAAATAAATGAAAGAGTTCTACCCTTTGAGTATATAATATATTATATAAGGAGCCCATACCGTCGTCTGGATCTGCGTGCCTGGCTGGCGCAAAATGGCTACTTTTTGTACGGTACTACTTATCGCTTGATAGGTTAGCCAAGGTTTACCAATGTCCCTCTAGCTAGCATCCTCACCTTTGAAAACTTAAAGAATATAAATTTTGACGATGCCAAAATTTAGTGCTTAATTAGTCAAAATTAGTCACCATAGTAAAATAATTAGTCGTCTTTTCATTTAGAAGATATAGCCGCAGTTTACTGAGGATGCTAGCTTAAGGCTCAAGCTAGCATCCTCACCTCTCATGCTGCCAAACGGTGCGTCCTATCGATTTGGTTTATATTCCAACATTTAGTCGTCAATTAGTCATTAATACTCACCTCAGTTCCAAATTTAATCGCCTAATCGTTCTCAAGTTATAACTACAAGCCGCTGAGGATGCTAACTAGAGGATTTCAAGGTACGTCATATCTGTGGCTACGCTGACCTTTCCAGTTCAAAATTAGGGTCAAGAATTAGTCAACAATTAGTCGTCCCGAATTACATTCGATTTGATTTAATTTACGTCATGGAAGTATTTTAAAAATCCTTATAAACTTCTTCATACAAATTGTGATGGTACAGTCGTGAACAAAATAATAACGGAGGTGCGATTTAATGATTGTCGAAAGGTATTTACGCATACCATTTATGCATTTTGTAGATAGGTTTAAATAATAATGATATCAAATTAATACTATACTTACCTATTATGTATAAGTATGAAGATAATGATAACTCGATATTCATACAAACAAATTAAACAATTTGTTTGTTTATAAATAAATATCATTAAAAATATATAAAATCTTTTTTTATATCTTTCTTGATATATGAATATCGAGTTATCATTATCTTCATACTCATACATAAAAGGTAAGTATAGTATTAATTTGATATCATTATTATTTAAAACTATCTACAAAATGCATAAATGGTATGCGTAAATACCTTTCGACAATCATTAAATCGCACCTCCGTTATTATTTTGTTCACGACTGTACCATCACAATTTGTATGAAGAAGTTTATAAGGATTTTTAAAGTACTTCCATGACGTAAATTAAATCAAATCGAATGTAATACGGGACGACTAATTGTTGACTAATTCTTGACCCTAATTTTGAACTGGAAAGGTCAGCGTAGCCACAGATATGACAATACCTTGAAATCCTCTAGTTAGCATCCTCAGCGGCTTGTAGTTATAACTTGAGAACGATTAGGCGATTAAATTTGAAACTTAGGTGAGTATTAATGACTAATTGACGACTAAATGTTGGAATATAAACCAAATCGATAGGACGCACCGTTTGGCAGCATGAGAGGTGAGGATGCTAGCTTGAGCCTTAAGCTAGCATCCTCAGTAAACTGCGGCTATATCTTCTAAATGAAAAGACGACTAATTATTTTACTATGGTGACTAATTTTGACTAATTAAGCACTAAATTTTGGCATCGTCAAAATTTATATTCTTTAAGTTTTCAAAGGTGAGGATGCTAGCTAGAGGGACATGTTTACCAAGAAAATTAGGAGAAAACTTGGCGCAACCTTGGCACGCTGTCATAAACTTATTTGTATATGAAAAAAAATTGAGCCTTCTTATATTCTTATATTCCTTCCTCATTGGTTCTACCGTGCAGCACTAAGTCTAAAACATATACTATAATATAAGTCCCGTCTTTTAGTATATGTATGTACCTATTGAAGGTTTATAAAAATAGGTACGTAGGTATTTTGACCATGACCTGTCTTCAAAAGAACCTTTAAAGCTATGAATTACAGCCTTTTAACCTCACCATTACCACTATAATGCAATTTGTCAAACAATAAACGCGTTATAGAGAAATTTAATTAAAAATTGTTGAATGGAACGGAATAGAGGACGGAAGAGGCAGAGTCCAAATACGTCCAATAACTAACTACAGAAAGAGGTAAACAATAATTCTGTTAATAGCATTAGTGAAGACAATAAGGTTTTGTTTAGGGTTTAATGTGACCATGTTTTTGGTAATTTAGGGATAATTTCCTCGAAAACCTCGAAAAATATTGAATTATTTTGCATTACATAAGAGTACCTATTATTTGTAATTTATAAATAATTTTCTCATTTTTTTTCACTCAAAAGGTTTTTAACTTTTTGTATATAAAAGTGGGAATAAATGTAGGTATGTATCTGTATGTTTAGGAATTGTAAAACTTAATTTGAAAAGAGCAACCCAATAGAATTTCTTGCTAGATTATTCTCTGGCGAAAATGGCTACCTTATGAATCTAATGTAAGCTTTAAAAAAATTGATTTAATTTCAAGTGCTATGAATTATATTACATAGGATTTTCCTAATAAAATCCTTAATCCTAATCCTCCTCCTAATCCTTTCCTTTTTCCTATTAATATTATTTGAGTTTCAGTATTTAAGTAAGTTCCTATGAAACTTTATGCGTCTGTAACCGTTAGTTTTAATACTCTATAAATCTCATTTTATTTAAAATAGATAGATATTTAAATAAAACCTAATTTATTTAGAATTATAAAATATATTTATAGCTTATCTTTATTTGTTGGACGTATATGACCTGTAATATCAGTGTTCAAAGTTAGACATTTATTGGACATAAATTAGTTTCATATCAGGTTAGTTGTGTATTTCATTCCATCAGAATCTGATGAGGGCACGTGAAGGAATGATCCAGAGTAGCCGCAAAACAATTTTTTGGATACCTAGGTACATAGAATCACTGTGTAAGTATAGTAACATGATTTCTATGTAAATATAGCGTAAATTTTAATATACGGTACTCCGGATTCTGAACTCTAGATATCAAAACAGAATTATTATCTATTGTTTTTTAAATATATTTTCTCGAGTTTTGATTAGACTCGAACGTAGTGTAAAATCGCCAATATTTTATGTGTCTCTCATATTATTATTTTTTTGAGAAAAACTTGAGATTTTTGATTTGATGGTTCCGAAAAAATCTACAAAGATTTCGTACCTAGTCTAAAGTTAATTTTATTTTCATGTAATTGACGCATCAACATTTTCACATTTTGTACCACTTATTACTAAAATAATAGTCACCCTACTCAAACGAAAGCTTGAATGACAATGCGCTCAGTCGACCGCCCACAGTACATCCGGTATTTTGTTACTGTTTTATTTGGCCGGGACTCGAATCTACGTCCTTCTGTGGTGTAGGTGTAGTTGGTTAAGTGTTTTTGATATTAGTTTAGTGTTTATCATGACAGTACTAAAATTAAGTTAAATTATAATTATGTAAATACACGAATCAAATGTTGTACTTAGATATTTTATTTCTAGTATTCATCATCATCATCATCATTCAGCTTCTGGACGTCCACTGCTGGACAAAAGCCAAGGATCTCCACAACGACCGGTCTTGCGCTGCCCACATCCAACGTAACTGTTGAACAGAGTTAACGTAAGGGCTAAAACATAAATTAACGACATGACGACATAATCGTGTCGCGTCGCGTCGTGTCGCGTCGCGTCGTGTCGCGTCGCGTCGTGTCGCGTCGCGTCGTGTCGCGTCGCGTCGTGTCGCGTCGCGTCGTGAATTTATGTTTTGGCCTTTACTGTTTCTAGTATTTATAGAATTGAATTAACAGAAGTGTACTCTTTGTTCATATTATTTTAAAAATACTGTAGCAATAGCAACTAACATTTTATTGAAAATTGTTATCAAAAATTACTCGTAACTTTATCATTTTATATTAACGACGGTTTGTGAATTAATTATTTAAAAAAAAATTGGTAATATTGAAAATATATTCAAATATTTATGACACCAGTCTAAAATTTAAAAACAAAATCTAATTTACGCTACAATACAGCCTAAATATAACCTTAACTTACCGTAACCAGGAACTAATTCGAATGGTCTGTTAATTACCAAACGAAAGCATAAACTGCATTCGAAGGTAGTATTTAGTTGATAAAATCACTGCACCCGCACTTATCGTGATTTGGATGCGTACGCGCAACGAGTTTTCTGCTCATTTGCGCGTGCGATTTCGGTGTTGGAATTTTTTTAGTTATTCACTTGGAAATAATGCTGTTAGGAAACTGTTAGGAATAAAACGTGCTTTTTTAAGATATTATTAGAACTTGTGTTGAGTTGTTTTGTGTCTTGACTTGAATGTAGGTACCTATGCTATCTACATACCAAAGCCGCCGGCTTTTTTGACAGCTGCCATTCATATGACGTAAAGCCGCCGGTATGCCGCCGGGCTAGGCCGGTATACCGGCATTACGTCATACGAATGGCAGCTGTCAAAAAAGCCGGCGGCTTTGGTGTGTAGACAGCATAAAAGGAAGAAATCTTGTCTATTTCATTACTAGTAAATACGTCTACGTGAGTTAGAATAATCTTATCTACGTTAAACAATTATAATCTATCTATATATATAAAAATGAAACCCGTTTTCCGTTGTCACGGCATCACGCCTGAACGGCTGAACCGATTTCGCTAATTCTTTTTTTAAAATGTTCATTGAAGTCCAAGGATGGTTCTTACGGTGAGAAAAATTCGAATAATTGCCGGAAAAGCCCTAAAACAGACCTTTTCTTTTTCCCATACAAATGTTTTCTTACTAAAATGTAGAGTCAATTTGAACTTTATTCCTACACAATAAAGTTCATTCTAAGGCGGAACAAAGTTCGCCGGGACAGCTAGTTTAATTATAAATATCGGCAGTCTCTCTAATTTTGTAAGCTCCACTTTACTTGATATTGCTCGAATCCTTAATAGTAGTTGTTATATAAAAAACTTTTTATTTAGGTAAGTCGGTTGAAAGTTATGTACACAAACATTATAACTACGTCAAAAACTTATTCAATTTAATATGCTCATATAAAGTACGGATCAACTTTTCTTCCCTAAGTATTATTAAGTATTTTTTTTTTATACTATATTATTTGTATTATTATACTATATAGTTAAGATTTATTGATATCTGGCACTATCATAGTACTCCTTCCAGGACTTAGTAATAACTAAAATGCCTAATTAACGATTGTCAGGTAATTCAGTTGAACACTAAATAAGAACTACTTTCAGTTCAGTACTTTATTGTCGATCTTTAATTGGAAACAGTAAACATTAATACTTAGCAGTTATTTAATTAAAAATTAACTACACAGTGTGCCTATAATTCGTAAGTAGCTTCTTGTTTTATTACACACTAGAGGCTGCCCGCGACTTCGAATGCATTTATTGTCTTATCTTGGATTTACACAAAAATAATATAGCCTATGCGTGAGCGATTTCGCACTACTTACATCCAATCCGAATCCAATTCGATATTGCCATTAGTTCTCAGGTCTAGTTTTTTAGTTAATAGGCTGAATTACTCCTAATTTGTTATCCAAATATGTTAATTTTAAGTACATTATGCATGCTGTATTCACATCTAGAAGGTCACAGTCAGTGTATTAAATATAAGCAATTTTTAACTCTGTTCTGTAAATCTAGGACTTGTCGCCAGTTTTGTGGACCTACAATAAAAAAAAAAAAATCTAGTTATATTATAAATCTCGGGTCAGATTTGGATCGGATGTTCCTTATATACCGCTCTTATTCTGTCATGCAAGTACAATACCTAATGTAAAGTTTTATCAAAAATCTGTTCGGAAGTTTTTGCGTGAAAGAGTAACAAATACCCTTACATACATCTTTCCATCCATCGGCACAAACATCAACTTTTATAATATTATTACAAAGTACGATGAAGCTCGCAGTTCTAGCCACTCATTACGAAACAAACTACGAAATTATCAACAAAAAAACATCTTGTTATTAACTGTTTGTGTAAATTACTTAATTTCAACTAATTTTAGGTTGTGACGGGTCGAAATGTCTCTCTTATTTCGTAAATATATACCCGCGGTTGGATTGCTTCATAATTATATTAATTGTAACTTTAAGTTCACAATTATAAAACTTGTTACTCGATTACTCGAATCTAAGAAATGGTTTCATCAAGATTAAACCCTCGTTGTTACAATTTGAATATGCAAATACTTTTACGATATAATCTGTTGTAATAACTACTGTAATAACTGACGAATAGAGTAAAAATAAACACTAAACAAATAAAATTTATTAAATAAATAGTTTTTTTTTTAAACCGGCCAACTGCGAGTCGGACTCGTGCAGGAAGGGTTCCGTACCATTCACTATTGATATCAAGCAAAAAAAAGCAAAAGATCATGTTTGTTGTATGGCCCCCCTTAATTATTATTATTATTATTCCATTTCTAGTATTTGTTGTTATAGCGGCGATAGTAATAGGTAGGTACATCATCTGTGAAAATTTCAACGCTCTAGCTATAATGGTTCATGAGATACAGCCTGGTGACAGACGGACGAACAGACAGACGGACAGCCAAGTCTCAGTAATAGGGTCCCGTTTTCACCCTTTGTGTACGGAACCCTAAAAAACAATTGCACTAACTGCGTGCAATCGAAGCATTCTTCTGATAACGAACCATTTCCTAAATGAGAGCGATGTAAGTAAATCTAAATAAATATAGTTTATGGCATAATTTTTATAGTTTATAGTCAATATAATAATAACTATCAATAAAGTTTGTTATTAGCCAGATGCTAAAATTAATGATGAAACTTGTAAATCTTTTAACACTAAGCGCCAAAACACACGGTGAAACGCAATGCCATGCAACTGAAACGAAACGTTTAGTTGCGTCGTGTGTGGTTTTCTAAAGAAGTCTATAGCAGAAACTGCGATGCAACTCAAAAGTAACTAGCAGTTTCAGTTGCGTTGCATTTGCGTTTCACCGTGTGTTCTGGGTCTAAAATCGAAACAAGCCGTTGCAATGTTTATGAATTACTGAATCTATTAGCGCCCGTTTCAACACCTGCAGATAAAATTTAACTGACAGATAAACCTATGTCCATTTCATAAAACGTGACGTTTAAGACAGACAAGTATAAAATATCTGTTAAAATTTAACTGACAGATAAACCTATGTCCATTTCATAAAACGTGACGTTTAAGACAGACAAGTATAAAATATCTGTTAAAATTTAACTGACAGATAAACCTATGTCTACTTCATAAAACGTGACGTTTTGGAAAGAGACAAGTATAAAATATCTGTCAGATAAATTTTATCAATGGATAGTGAAACAGGCTCTTAAAGACTATTTCAGCAATGAACAGTAGCAGAAAGTATTAGTGAGCTACGACTCCACGATATTATTATGGGTAAACGATTATTTTACCGACCCCTGCCTGAATTTAATATTTTGTCTACTAAAAGACATGATGTGATGAACACAAATCTTTGTCTCTGGACCAGACGTGGTTTTAAAACCCCGCGTTTGCGGAGCGTACGCGTTTTTTCCGCTATCAAAACGCGCCTCACGCGTTAACGCGCGCCGTGTGCATAGGTTGCGCGTTTTGGTGGCGGAAAAAAAGCGCGTACGACTGCAATGTCTCTTAATCTTTTATGTACCTCAATTCTTCTTCTTCTTCTTATTTAAGAGCTAAGCTCTTGTCGGTGGAGCCTCTTCCATCCCTCCCTATTTTCTGCCTTCTTTTTAACATCTTGATACGACATGACACCCGCCTTTACCTCAATTATTGTACCTAAAATAGGTACGTAATTAAGTAGGTACCTAAGCTTAAATAGTTTTTCAATGATACTACCTACAAGAAGAATGACAACTATACACCTATATTTTTTATTTTGTATGCATATGATAGGGCACTCGATACGACATGACGGTTTTTTGAGAAACATCATTGAAGGAAATGTTGATGGGAAGAGAGTTAGAGGAAGACCGCGACGTACCTACTTCACTCAAGAAAAAGAGAAAGTTAACGTCATGTCGTATCAAGAAGTTAAAGCACTGGCAGAGGATAGGCCAAAATGGTGAACACTCCACCGACAAGAGTCTAAATCTTAAATTTTAAAATGATTATGCATATAAAGGAGGTTAAAGGTTCAAATTGAATCGTTACAATCTAAAATATATTTTAAATATCTCGTATGTCTATTAGGCAAGAAATCTATCAGATTTTATCAAAAAACCATAACTCAAATTGACACGGAACATTTTCTAATAGATGTTTATTAAAATTTATAGTAGGTAGGTATGTATTTACAACGAAACATGTTTTGAGGGCAAATTTATAATGTCCAAAACTGGACTGTTAAAAAAAATGATTTACTGTCGAGACTAAAATAGTATAAGGGACCGACGACTTGGCGAAAGTCACGGGAAGCCGTTGGATGTGGGCAGCGCAAGACCGGTAGTTATGGAGATCCTTGGGTGAGGCTTTAGTCCAGTATTGGACGTCCATATACTGGGTGTAGCAGAAAGGGGATATAAAGCCGAAACACAGCGATAGTCCTCATAAAACTGATCAACTTTCCCCAAGGAACATGGGTCGAACGTAACTCAAAAAAAAATTCGCCTCCCTATAATGTCCGATCAGCTGATCGAATTAGTATGGGCGATCTAAAAAATGTTTTCGAGTTACGACACACGTTTTTTGGGTAAAGTTGTTCAGTTTCGTGGGGATTATCGCTGTGTTTCGGCTTTATACTCCCTTTCTGTTACAACCTGTATAAGTGACACAACACGACAAAATAATATATTAGGTAGGTACTACGTAGAGGCTGTCGGTGACTTCGTGCACATTTATCGTCCAAAATTGATAAAAAATAATCGACTTTTTATTTTATATGTTTCTTTTTAATTTAGTACATAATTTTAGCAGCCATATTGGAAAGTGGCCATTTGCAGTAAAAACTCAAAACAGTATAATTTTACAGTAATGCTCCCAAATAATGCAACAGCACTAAATAGCCCGATAATAAACTCTATTGTAACACATAAAAACTAAATTAGTTCTATAAGAGTGGCTACTGTTGCGACATCCTTTCGTATATCTATCTATATTTAAATGAAAAATCTAAATCACAATGCGCATGCTAATGCGTAAATTCTCCTGTAGTATGGTTACCCTAGCGTGAAATGTCGATGTGTGGATCTAGTAGCATTGATATTGGTTTACTAGAAGAGATAGGTGATCAAAAAGGGGAGGTTACACTAGTAATAGCAATTAAAGCAGGTGCGGTGGCGGTGCGGTAGCGCCCTAAGTTAACTTTTTAGTTATCTGTGCCTTTGTAGTAACTATTTAGTAATCTGTGCCTAAGTTCTACAATTGGTCTATTACTAAAAATACTACAACAAAGAGTTATAACAAAAAGACGTCAGGCATTAGAAAAACTGAAAATTGGACAGGAAAGTACTTTCAAAAATAAGTAGTTTTTACGAGAGCTAATATTAAATGCATTTTTGCCAACACCTAGAAGAAATTTAAAATTAAAGTTATTGAAATTTTACATTTTTCAATAACTTAAAGTTCAAAAAATAGCTAAAATACCACCCAATTACGTCGATATCATACCGCAAGTTAAAAAACTGCATTCAAACTAAAATTTAACGCCACTTCCATCAATTTATCACGCCACTAGAATATACTCAGCGACCCGCGATAGAGTCATTTCCTGATGTTACTGTCGCAATACAATGAATGTGATGGCCCGAACACGGGATGACCGCATAGCACTGTAATTAGAAGAGCAAAGGATAACTGTAATAGAACTCTTATGCAGCTTTAATACAGCTTGTGATTTTTAATGGAGTTTAAAAGGTTTTATAAATGTGATAGTGGAGAACAAGCGACGTTTGCCGCTTATAGGTATCTTACAGATTTAAATTTGGCGCTTATAGATTTAGCCGGGTAGTAGACTTTTGACCAGTAGAATTAACTATTATATACCTATCTAAATACAGATGCATAATATTAGTCATGCTCTTTCCTATCGGGGTAGGCAGAAAGCACGTTCCTCCACTTGCTACGATCCAAACACACCGCTTCATCCACATTCGTCAGTCGCTTCATACATGCACGTCGTTCATAAAACAAAAAATATTCAAACTTTTTAAAGTTGTAATAAAACACAATTTCATCAGACACCAAACAATAAAACCTAATTAAATCAAACGAGATAAGCAATAAAAAATCCGATTACAATCAGTTTTCTAACAACAAAAACGTCCAATAAATTGTAACAATATGGCCGAAAACCGGTTCAATCTGGTTCTAAATGTCCACAAATTGTAGTTTTTGTTCCACGGAGAGTGACCCGCGACAATGGAATAGATTTCGGGAAATATTCATTGTTAGATCCATTATGGCCGACAATTTTGGTTGTGATAGTACTATTACTAGGTTTGGAAAGTGATTTGGGGTTAAATGGGGTGTGACAGATTTTTTTTTGTAATATTTTCTATGTTAAAACTTTTTTCTATGTAACTGACCATACTTTGGTCATCTGTATTCAGCCAATACCTAAGTACTTAATAATTTTACAAACACACATACATTCTCTTCACGTCACATCTACTCGCATTGGGGTAGGCATAGACCACTTCCCTCCACTTGCTTAGATTCTCAGACACACTTCTTTCGCTTCATCTAAATTCAGGAGTCGCCTTGGTTTATATAGGTACTTATTTAAATATTTCTCAGCCAAGAGTTTTACCACAAAAACGGGAGCATTCATTAATTCTAAAAGAAATACCCTAGAGATACGATTAAGTAATATTCACATAGCATTTAGCTTCCTTTAAAGCCATAATAATAATTAAAATTGCAGCCAGAACTAGTAATAAAACCATCCACAAGATGCCAGTATATTTAGATCCCAAGTAGCATCCACACAAATAAAATGCCATGTCTCTAGTAATAAAATATAACACACAGCTTCCGAGGGCTCTAGTTTAAATACTTAATGGCTCAGAATAACGGCCCATCAAACTAGCTGGCCATACATTTTGGCCACCTTCGCTAATGCCAGTCAATGATGAGCCAAAACACGCATCGAGCGTAAATCCACCGAACTTTGATGTCCAGAACTATAATTATAAAACTTAACTGCTTGCACTAAAGTCTAAAGGAACCTTATAAAAAAGACATGTGTAAAAAAATACATTAGCATATATAAATAAGTGTATTTATAAGTTTTATGTCTCGTTTTTATTTTTGTTTGGCTTAAGGTTGTAGTATCAGGCGCGTAAACTATAAAATTAGATATACGAGACATTTTATATTTAGTTTTAAGCATCAAAAGATGTTTTTCTAGTTTAAAGGCGTAACGGTTTTTGAGCGAAGTTTTTTTTTATGTCGCCACAGTGGAAAAGTGGGATGTAAACGTCAATAAAATTTACTTTAAGTACATACTTATCTGTGGCCATCTTTATACGCTACTAATCATGCCAACACTCGAACTTGTTGAGTCAGGACGTCCACTGCCGGACAAAAACAGACAAAAACCTTTTGTATAACTTCTCTTTTTTTCTGTCTCTATGTACTATCATCTTACAATAAACTGTTAAATAAATAATAAACATCCTCAAAGATCTCCACAACGACCGGTCTTGTACTGTTGAACTTACATAGGTACCTACTTATTTCATTTGTTTGTTATCAAAAAACCTAATTTTAAATGAAGATAACATAATAATATCAATAACATCGTATTTTAAAACAAAAATACCTTGAAATACGCACTCCAATACCGTAGTAACTATATTCGAAAAAAACATCAAAATTTAAAACGAACCAAAGGACATCTGACATAATCCCACTTGTAAGTACACATTGCAGTTCCAATGCACTTTTGAATGGTTTACGAAAATTGAGATGTCCCTGAATGTCGAGGCAGGGTTACTCTCAATTCGCTTAGGTATTTATTTGTTTTTCTTTTTTATTAAAAACTCAAGAAGATTAAGATTGTCTCGGCATAAGGTACTTGGCGAAAATGATGTAAGAGCTTGACGTACAGACTAGCTAATCTAAGCATACCAAAAAAAAAAAATGTTTTTTATTTGGATTTGGAATATTTTGGAGAAAGTAGAGATTACTATTGTGCACGTGAAATCAGAAAAACCTATTCTTATTACGCGTGCGTTTTAAATTGTTTTTAAAGGTAAGGAGTATTCTCTGATTTCTCGCTATAGGAGAAGAGATCATTAATTTTACCTTCACCTTCATGGATGCCTGGGTAGAGGTGGCTCAGGATATGGAAATGAGTGGAAGGGCGAGGCCTTTGCCCAGTAATGGGCTTAATAAAGAGTTGATAGGATTTCTAGATGTTAAAAATATATATTTCCTTTATAGAAGAGAAGAGAGTAACCCTAACCGTGCGTGTACAATATTCACGAAGTTACTGTATGTCAGTCGTGAGGTGGTGTGTCATTACTACGGTGCTTTGGTGTAGGCTACTACATGACAATGACCGGTTGATAGCACACGATACGATAACGATACGATATTTGGACGATTGTGGTACGATATTGGTACGAGAATAGCAAGAGATTGGAACAACATTGTGTGTTATCACTCATTACCACGGTGGTTTGGTGTAGGCTACCACGTGAGGTTGACCGGAGAGCACAGGGTACGACATTGGTACGATTGGTACGCCAATGGTACGATTGTAGCTCGACATTGGTACGAGACTGGTTTCACTTTCGGCATGATATTTTGTACTTAAACGGCACTACATAAATACGAATAATAATTGCTTTTCTGACGTTATAGTTGAATGTTAAAGATAGCTCCATATAGAGTTCCTCCGAATTTTAGGGAAGCAATTACATAGAGACAAAATGTAGCCTATATCACTCTCCATCCATTCAACTACCTCAACTTAAAATATCACTTTTATTCGTCGCTACGTTTTGCCATGAAAGACGGACAAACATACCTAGACTACACACACACTTTCGCATTTATAAATATTAGTTTGGATACTACCAATATACGAAATCGTACCGTTTCCCGTCCCGTATCTCGTACCGCACCCCGTACCGCATCCGTACCGCATCCCGTACCATACCCGTCCCGTCCCCGTACCTATAAAAGCAATCACCAAAGTCGTGAGCCCCCGTTTCGTTTTGGCAATGCATTCGATGTGTATCGTTGCATTGAGATCGTTTTGATAAATTGCAACAGATTACTGAAGATATTGGTACAGACGTGCACAGTTTTGTATTTTGTTAAAGGTAAGTACCTAGTATAGATGTGATTGAATATATAATTATACTAGAAGTTGCCCGCGACTTCGTTCGCATTTATTGTCATATCTTGGAAAACTTACATTGAATTTATAATTTGACTAGAGGCTGTCTGCGACTTCGAACGCACGATCATTATATCTTGGAAACTTACACAATATCTTAAAATAATATAGCCTACGTGTTATTCTGATGTTAAGGTAAAATATTGGAGAGTTTCATTAAAATCTTTTCAGTGGTTTTTAGCGTGAAAGAGTAACGAACATCTTTATATCCGGATGGATATAGATGGATTTGTGCATATGGGGATGCCTCCATGTTACTTTTATGCGCAAAACCTCCTGATTATATTTTAAAGAAACTTTGCAATAATATAGTTTATACATCAGAATAACGCATAGGCTAAGAACTTTAAGATAATATAATGATTTTTTCCAAGATATGACGATAAATACTTATTAAGTCGTAGGCAGACTAGCATACAGACTAGCAAATAGAGTTTCTTGCTAGGTTCTTCTCTGGGGAAAACTGCACTCTTGCGAATCTAGCATTAACTTTTAAAAATGACCCGTCCTAAGTGTTTTCAAAACCTACGGGATTAAATAATTTTTCATTTTCATTCATTTTTCACTTCTTTACCCTAACTCACCTCTATGTTGCACTATCGAGATTTGTACGACAGTTAGCGCCTCAAGTCTACACGTTTCAGAAGGTAATTTGAAAATTGTACAAATTGTGATGGAATTGCATCGGTACCCGACATGAATGAAGTGAATGTGTTTCAAATAGCTTTGCGAAATGACTTAACTAAGTTTGTGGAATGGTGTTGAAATAAGAAGGGAAGGTATTTACATACAAACTACAATTCTCAAGTTAACGGACTATTATTATCAAAGTGCCCGATGGTCTTTGGGCATTATTTATAATGCCCGGGCAATATGATAAATTTTTGTGGAATGGTGTTGAAATAAGAAGGAAAATTTTATTTAAATACATATTATACGTATTTACATACATACATACTTACATATCTATCACGTCTGGTTACCATGGGGGTTGATAGAGACCACTTCTCTCCACTTGCTACGATCCAAACACACTCTTTTTCCTGCAGTTGCCTGACCTGCACAAATGATAGTACCCTAAACCGACGGGCATGTATGAGGCGACTGATGAGTGTGGATGAAGCGAAAGAGGTGTGTTTGGATCGTAGCAAGTGGACGGAAGTGGTCTCTGCCTACCCCAATGGGAGAGAGGCGTAACGGATATGTATGTATGTAGAAGACCCTAATTTACCTATTTTATTTTGAAGACGTAAAACTACAATTAAACTCTTATGACCTGCTTTAACATTTACAGATAAATTTTATCTGGCAAATACCTGGCACTGTCTAAAACGTTATGTTCTATGAAATAGACAGAGATTATCTGTCAGATAAAAATTAACTGAAAGAAGAACCTATGCCTGTTTCATAAAACGTGACGTTCAGACAGAGAAAGACATAAAATATCTGTCAGATAAATTTTATCTATAGGTGGTGAAAATGGCCCTAATTGGTGAAACGGACCCTTTTCTTTGCGTTTTGTTAAAACTCATTAAAAATAACAATGTGTTTAAATTAAAATACCATTAACTCACATAGCATTTTTATAGTGCACTAGCTGTCCCGGCGAACTTCGTCCCGCCTTAGAATGAACTTTATTGTGTAGGAATAAAGTTCAAATTGACTCTACATTTTAGTAAGAAAACATTTGTATGGGAAAAAGAAAAGGTCTGTTTTAGGGCTTTCCCGTCAATTATTCGAATTTTTCTCACCGTAAGAACCATCCTTGGACTTCAATGAACATTTTAAAAAAAGAATTAGCGAAATCGGTCCAGCCGTTCAGGCGTGATGCCGTGACAACGGAAAACGGGTTTCATTTTTATATATATAGA
The DNA here is from genome assembly GCA_947563765.1 of Anarsia innoxiella. Taxonomy (NCBI): domain Eukaryota; kingdom Metazoa; phylum Arthropoda; class Insecta; order Lepidoptera; family Gelechiidae; genus Anarsia; species Anarsia innoxiella. The sequence goes on along the minus strand of OX387404.1, from coordinate 2,662,379 downwards.
TAGAAGATTACTAGCTTCAAAACATACGTACTTACATAAGTCATGTCACCTTATTAGTAAAAGAATAACCAATTTAGTTTGGCCTTTTTTTTATAAACTTACCCAATGTTTTACTTAAGACTCGAAGGAATGTAAGGAGTTGCAGAGGCCACAAAAAATTGGTCGCCCAAACACGTTAATGAAGATTCATGGTGTACTTAAAACATTGGTAAGAGGGTGTTTGAATTTTATGTTCAGGGTTCTAGATAAGGTGTATATTTTTTTAAACTGCTTAAAATGCTACGATTTTTAAGTGGGTAGGTATTGTTCTGAGAATCTCAGATCTTTTTACTCAAATTGTCCATGTGAGAACTTATTATCGAGTAACTAGCAATGTTTCAATCAAACTAAAATTCTTCATTTCAATTAGAAGAAGACGGCATGATGTCTATTAATTAACAATTTTGCAAAGCTAGAAACATAAATCTGCTCCATAGAAATACAATACATAATATGTCATTACGTACGTGGGTTGCGTACGTGGGTTTAGTTAGACCCAGGACACACGGTGAAACGCAACTGCAACGCAACTGAAACTGCTAGTTACTTTAGAGTTGCATCTAAGTTTCTGCTATAGAATCCTTTAGAAAACCACACTCGACGCAACTGAAACGAAACGTTACAAACTAATTGCGTTTCCCCATGTGTTCTAGGCCTTAGACTGTCTCTAGCGTAATGCATTTCGTACGTGGGATACTCTGTTTCTAGCTCTCCGTCTTCGAGTCTTCGGTTGTCTTCGATCAGATGATATTTCACAACGAACCCTAAAATGTCATTTAACTTTGAAGTGAAGTTGCACTAAATAACGAAGGCGACGAGTTGCCATCGTAAAAAGTATTTTTATTGCAATTTAATTGCTTCTCTGACGAAATTCAACAGATGTTTGTAACTGGGAGTATGTTTAGTAAGTCTTTTTTGATGATTTGCGTATTAGGATTCTTTTAATAATTTAAATACATACCTACATATCCAAAAAAATACATATTGAAAAGTTAAAGAGCACTATCTTTCCTTATCATAGAGAATACAATATATGTATATTTAAATAAATTATTACATTTATGTAGGTATGTTTATTTATCGAATATATATGTGTAAGTTTATACTTATATATTTATTGTTTATTGTAGGTTAAGTGACTATCCTGCCTTCTTGCTTTCACTTCTCTCTTTGTAGGGTCTGCAGGAAGAAATTTCTTTTAGAAATATGCTGTACCTTTTGTATAACTTCTCTTTTTTCTGACTCTCTGTACTATCATCTTACAATAAATTGTTAAATTTTAAATAATATCCGTCTTTTCTCTTTCCTATTCAACAGACGACCATGTATAAGGCGATTGATGAATGTGGATGAAACAAAGAAGGTGTGTTTGGATCGTAACAAGTAACGCTAGATTCGTAAGGTGCAGTTTTCCCAGAGAAGAATCTAGCAAGAAACGCTGTTGGATTGCTCTTTTCAAGGCCTGGGAAGTAGGAATCTTTTTTATTACTAATATTGTCTTCAAAGGTTCTATGCACAGATGGTAAGCATTTACAGACATAAGTTTAAATTGTTTTACCATTTATAAGACAATAGGTACGGCGAAATGTCATCGCGGTCATGACATGCATGTTTTAGCACTTTAACCTGACTACGATTAAGAGATTGTCAAGAAGTCATGAGACAATAGCAAAATTTACAATAACACACAAATACTAGTTGCTGCCCGCGCCTTCGTCAGCTCTTGAAAAACTTACACAATATATTAAAAAAAGAATGCCAAAGTTTGTGTCGATGGACGGATAGGAAGATGTTTCACGCAAAAACCACTGAACAGATTTTGATATAACCTTACAATATTGTAGCTTGCTCTTCAGAATATCATAGGCTATATTTGAAGATATTTTGAATTATAAATAAACGCTAAACCAAACCTATATGAGGCGATTGAATGTGGATGAAGTGAAAGAAGTGTGTTTGGATTGTAGCAAGTGGAGGAAGGGTCTCGGCCTACCCCGATGGGAGAGAGGCGTGACGGATATGTACCTATAGGTATATGTACGAGTATGTAAGATAACTCATGATATGTATGTATGTATGTATGTAGGTATGTAGGTATGTAAAATACGTGTACGAAGTCGCGGGCAGCCTCTAGTTACATAATAAAACATGATTTTAATTCAACTCACGTTGTGTTCTATACAAACCCAAGTATGCGAAGCGTTGAAGTGTCTTGTGAACCATAAAATCATTGGCATTTACTCGAAAAACTTCGTAAAAATATATTTAGCTAAGCCAAGGCTGAGTTTGTGGTGTAGTTACAATTTTTTGAACTAATTTTTCTACGTCTTATCTTTGTAGGCTTCTTATCTTTGTAGGATCTTGGGGCTGGTTTATAAATAAATGAAAGTCTTCAAGTATTGGCACGAACTGGGTTTTTTATTGCACTTAATTTTTACACACCAAAAAGTTACCAAGCGCACGTATTCGTAGCAGAGCGGGAATTTTAGAGAAGTGAAAAAAGTGTTGCTACATAAATTAAATATAAAACTACTTTTTACTTTTTGTTGGTGTTGCCAACAATCTTTTTTCAATTGTTTTTTTATTTTATGAACTACCAGAGGCTGCCCGCGACTTCGTACGCATTTATCGTCTTATCTTGAAAGACAATCATGATATCTCAAAATAATATAGCCTATGTGTTATTCTGATACATAAACTACAATGTTGCCAAATTTCATTAAAATCTGTTCAGTAGTTTTTACGTGATGAAGTAACAAACATCCATCCATCCATCCATCAGCACAAACATTGACATTTATAATATTTATAGGATAAAAAGTACCTACATATATGTAGCAAAATATTTTCAGGAGTCCTTAATGTGGTTGCAATATGGTTGTAAGCTAATAAATGAATAATTAATGGTGCAAAAAACTATTGAGTATTGACATAAAAGGTACCTATAATGATTAAGTTAATGAAAGAACTTTGAAAATTGTGACATGTGAACATTTTCAAAGTTCTATATCTCCGAATGTATACCACTTTCGACATTTGTCCAAAATACTATCATTTTATAATATTTTTCTCTATCGATTGACGTTAGTTTCATCAGTGGCCGCCAACTTTTTTTTCTCCATACTAGCTCGAATAGGGGATGTTTAGCCTAATTGATACCCTTTTTTTTTACTATACCAGGCTCCATATAAATATGTTCGATGCCTTTTGACATACTTATTAGTTAGGTGGATACGTGAGGTAGGTATTATTAAAAAAAAATTGTAGCCACATTATGTTACGTGTGAAATAATAATGTAAATTATAAATAAGTATTTATTCAGGCAGACATAACCTATAAAATTATCTTTAACAATGATGTCCGGTCAACGACCGATGTCTATATTATTGAAATTAAATTATAATATGCATATAATTTTTAACAGCAATTGTATTTTAATTTTGTTGCCAACTCCATATACCTACTTAGTACCTAACCTCTAACTCAATATAGTATCGAACCTAATCTAAAAATATTAAAAAAAAAGTTTTTATGAAGCTACCTACTGACCCTAAATTTTGCAGAGATGACATGTAACAGACTGTAAATGACAATCTGACAATTCAGCAATTTTCTAGTTTTAAAACAATTGGCATTACAATTTTGTATTTATACATACATTTCTGTCTTTCCTCTTTCCCATCGGGGTAGACACAAACCACATCCCTCCACATGCGACGATAAAAACATATTTCTTTCGATTCATCCAAATTCATCAGTTGCCTCATACATGCACGTCGGTAAGTACTTGACGATATTTGAAAATAAACATAGTGATAATTTGCTTTATTATTATTACCTATTAATTTAATTGTTAAACATTAATAATGAAATTACGAGACTCTATTTACAGTAACTCAAATTAAAAGTACTTACAGAAGCGACAATCCGCAACAGGCTTCGTCAAATAAACCTAAGAAACGACAAAAATAAATCAACAACAGGCTTCGTCAAGACTTTTTTTTTTATTAGCCATTAAGATCCCACTGCTGGGCAAAGGCCTCCCCCGCGACTTTCCATTTAACACGGTCTCCGGTAGTGTCCCGCCATTCCCGTGAAAATGCATCCAGATCGTATCTCCATCTTTTTCGAGGTCTACCTCGGCGTCTGTAACCATCTAGTGGCGCCCAAACCTATTACCTATTAAATTACTTATTTACGTATAACGCCCTGGAAGAAAAATTATAATAGCCCTATTTGTACAGGATCAAGGGTGTCAATTTTACAACTTAGCAACGAGTTTTTATGTGCGATAAATAGTAAAAATACACTGTATTCTAGATACGCATCTGTTTCATTTACACCAGAGACTAGTGACCATAAATTTCAACTTTTAACGACCACGCGACACTCTAAGAATGCCTAATTGACAATCTTAGACGGATATTTACGACAAATGCATGCTAAAGTGACAATGAATTTTATAAATAAATTCTAAGTTGAATTTTATGGAGGTTCTTTTTTCGAAAAAACGAAGATTATGTAACGGTTTTGGGTGACTTCATCATTAGGTAACTCACGTCAAGAAAATAGGTACCTAAAGTCCTTAAAAAAAAAAAACATTCTATTTAAATTCTATTAAGAATCATTGTCTTATTTCTATTTATTTATAAAGGCGTCAGATTAGAGTATTTTTATTTATAAATATGTATTGTAATCACGTGAACATGTTATCAGACGAACTTACGGCTCATTCCGCAATTTTCAGACATGATTATTACCTATGGTCCGATAAATCTGTTTGCATGCTATTTCGTGTAGATTCTTCTAAAGTTTGACCTTTAAACAAATACGTTAAAACACTTTCCCTTTAAGTAATTAATAGATTCCTATCTGACTTACTAACAGACTTCAAGCTAAAAAAAATATACGGCCGAATTGAGAAACCTCTTCCTTTTTGGAAGTCGGTTAAAAACTATCAAATAGAAAAAGTGAGGTGGTTCTCAATTCTTTATTATTTTGTTTCTCTCTTGTCTAGACCTTTGAGTATAGAATATATAGGAGGAGCCATACCGTCTGGATCTGTGTGCCTGGTCTGGCGCAAAATGGCTACCTTTTTGTATGGTATTTCATATCGTTTGACAGGTCAGTTGACAGGAAAACTATGAAAAACTTGGAGCAACCTTGGCACGCTGTCATAAACTCATTTGTATATGAAAAATAAAAAATGGGGCCACTCCTTATATTCCTTCCTCATTGGTGTAAATTGACCACTGACGTGTCAGTGCACTGTTGCGTCAGTACTGACTTCAAAATTCGTATGGGAATATTAAAGTCAGTACTGACGCGACAATGCATTGACGCCAGTTACTCACTCAATGTAAATCAGCCTTTATCAAGTTTGTAGAGCACTGATAGTTATTATAAATTTCGTCGCTGGCATTCAAGTTTCCGTAGTGTAGCGGTTATCACGTGTGCTTCACACGCACAAGGTCCCCGGTTCGATCCCGGGCGGAAACAAAGTCATTGTCATTTTTTTCCAATCAGAATATTTTTCTTAGCAGTTTTTTTATCTGGTTATTTTTTCAAAGTGGGAAGTCTTCTAATATTCCAATTTCAAGTTGTGAAACGGCCCATAAAGAAAAAATTATAATACCTTACCTAGCTTTTCTTTACTAAGGTAAGACATGGTTTAGTTTTCAAATGAAAAAAAAAATCTCTTGCAAAGAAAAAAGAAACTAATTTCCATTCAAAATTCTAATCAGTTCACCTTGGTATCCCAATTTTATATTAAATCTAACATTTAGATGAGATAGAGATAGGCTACACGGAGATTACAAAATAACGTATTCTATGTCAGAAAAAAGGAACAATAATTATTTAGTTCTGACTTATTTTATTTAATTTATAATTTAATTATAAATTAAATTAAATTTCTAATTTAAATTAATTTATATAACTTATTTTATTTATTATTTAATTCTGACTCGGAACAATTATAATAGGCATGTCGAAAGATTTTGAAATCCTATTCCAAAATGCAGATACACATTTACTGTTTACAACAAAAACTTTATTTCGGTATTTAACTAATGTTTTAAGAAGATTAAAGCCATTTTTATAATTATTTTTAAATACTGCGTGAAAACAGCTCTCCGTGTCATGGCGTCGCGTGTGACGTCACACTTTTGTAAATGTCAAATGTGTTCCCGCCCGGCTAGACAACAAAGTAAACAAACGTTTCGTATTTCTTGTGATAAAAATGAATTCTAAAGTTTATAAGTGGTGTGCAGTACCTCTGTGCAAAAATACATCAATAAAGACACCCAACAAGGTGTTTGTTCATGTCCCATACATTAAAAAAATAAGAGATACATGGTTACAGCTTGCACGGCGAAACCCGAACGAAGTAAAATTAAATTCGTCACTTTATTTCTGTGAAGATCACTTTGATGTGAGTATGTTATCATGTATTGATAGATTTTTAACTTCATGTTTGACGTGAAATAGATGAAATGACAATAATAACAAATAACAATAATAACAAAAAAAATACAAGGCGGTTTTCACGTTTCTAAATTCGGAGGAGCAAAATTCTTTATTGGTGCCAGGAACTCGCCCAACATTAGCAAATCGATCCTGGGCAAATTGGAACTGTTTGCCCTGATAAACCCTGGTTCCATTATAATAAATTTGTAGTTATTCACAAAAATAAACAAAAAGTAAATCCTAGCGTACAATCAGTCAAAACAACACAGTGATGTTTGTTTACATGAGTATGACGTCATGCGCTGTGATTGGCGTTTCAGTCAAAATGGCCGATTGCAGTATTTTACTCTTTTATTTTATAGAAAATCTTGTTAATCTCAATTTTTTAAATAAAACTAAAATAGTTTTTTGAATCCTTTAAATGTGTATTTTCCCCTGAAATCATTAAATCTTCGATTATTTCATATTGTCGTCACGCCTATTGTTCCGAGTCAGAAACTAATAATTTCCTACTATAAGTACCAACTTACCCAAAAACAAAACACAACCAAAAAAGAAAACATCCCCGAAAAAATAATAATAAAGGCGATATCACACGTGCGGTGCCCGCATGGCGTTCAATACCAAAAAACTTGGAATAAAAATCATTTGCATAAAAGAATAGGTTCTCTTCGAGGGGCGCCTCGAACAATTAATCCATTGTTCTTAGTGCGCTTTAAAAAGTATAAAACAAAGGAGCTCAGTGTGTGCACTGCATTAGGATAGGAGTCATGCGGGTGTTTCCGTTAAAGGATTGTATTCATTCATAGTTATTTTATAATTATTATTATTGATTAATAAACGGCAGTTGTTAGAAATACCAATACAGTTCTATTGAAGTTCATAGAAATATGTAAATTCTTGTTTTGTAGTATCAAATGTATCAAAATCATTTAAAAAATTTCACACCGTTAAGAAGATTTGCTTTTGAATTTGAAATAAGAATTAATAAATGGCGGGATAATATTAACCATAAAATTTCTTTTCTTGTTTATTTTTTTCTTGTCCAATAGCAGTTGTAAGACTATGTAATTATATGATTTTCTTATAAAAAAAAAATAGTTTTTTTAATTAGCTACTTACCAAAAATTGTCGTAACGTTTTTGTAAAACTATGTACTGTGTTTGTTTAACTATTTAATAGGTAAATACCACATGAAAATGTTAAATAATGCCAATAATTAAAGTGAGTCACAATATCTAGTCATAGTTTAAAGGAAATTGTTATCAATTCTATGAATGCTAGGTAGGAATTGTTTTACCAGAATGACTCGTAAAAAAAATAAACAGGATAAATAAAATAAATTTTATTAAGTTAGGAGAGGTGGTAGGTATTTTTTTAAACGTAATTATAATTTTTAAATAGGTATAAAGAGTTAAAAAAATTATGACAGATGAATGATTTATTGGCGGGAAGTAAGTGGGTAACTTATCTTTTTAGGTTAAGTTTTTTTTTTTTAATTTTCGTCATCTTCATAATTTATTCCTTGACATTCATCGTTTTAAATTTGACAATAAGTGCTGAAATTGAAATTAAAAGACTTAATAGAGAAAAATTCAGAACAAATAAAATAAACAGAATTTGTATTAGAAAAAAATTGACCCCTCAGTAAAGTTTTTTTTTTAAATATATTTCGTGCATGGATTGCGTCGACTTATTTGCATACGCTCACGTTAATTCGATCCCCAACTTTTTTTGGTCACTTTCAGACTACTTAGAAAAAACAGCACTAAAAGGGTAAAACTTTTTTTGACTTAGAAAAAATTACTGTCATTACAATGAAATTGAAGTAAAATAAAAAAATCACGTTCCATTTTTGTTTTAAACGCATCTGCTCTTTTTTTCTGAAGTTTTTTATTGTTCAGTACTTTTGTACGGTTATTTAAATTTACATTTTATAAGTAGTTTCGTTAATAATTTGTGTATTGCACATCTGCGTTGATTGAAGATAGCGAAATACCTGAATTGGAAATTGTGTTTTATTGTGTTACAAAAGAATAAATTCTGCACGATGACATTTAAAATTCAAGAATTGTGAATTTTATTGCAAAAATATGAATTTTAGTATGTAGGTACGTAAACTTGTGGAAATAAATACGTACCTATTATAAAAAAGTTGGTACCTATCACAAATAAGACTACATTTAGATATCGTCTACCAGCAAATTTCATATTCAATTTTTTTTTTATTAGCCATTAAAAAAAAAAAAACAATTATGACAATAATAAAAGTAGACAATTTCCTCAATTTTTTAAAAGCAGATTCACATTTGTTCCTCGTTTATAGCGTCGAGTTGTTATTTTAAAATTCTAGTTCCAACCGGTTCCAACCAGTTTGGTAGCCATTACTTTTTAAAATAGTGACCATCCCGCTTTAAATTATGTACCTACTGGATGGAAAATAACGGTTGACTACATTTAGAAAGTCCCATTATGTTTTCAGAATTCGGATTTATTAGTTATTCATTAAAATATTGAAAGTTATGAAGGTAATATTTTAACATAGCATCCATAAATAGAATATTTTTAAATAAAGAAAGCAGATTTTAGATCGACGCCCGTGTCTTTTGAGCTTTTGGGTATGTATGTTAACTTAGAAAATTAATTGAAAAAATCTAAAACTTCCATTCGTCAACAAAATTTACTAAACACCTGGAAATATATTTAAAAATCGAAAAGATTTATCACCAGCCAGTACATTTATGTCAGCAAACGCCAAATTAGAATTTAAAAAAGAAACGTTTGAATTATAATTTGCGAAAAAGAAATATTGTGTTCCGAATTTGAATATCTTAGCTTCCGGGCGCGTTCACATCGGTTGCAATGGGTTATTTTGCATACGACCTGCCCCGTGGGAAGCTTTTTGGGGTTTGACATCACAATGGACATTGATTTTAAACTTTTAAGAAGCGATTGATTACTCGCAACTCAAGTTTATGTAAATTTACAACATTTTAAATTCAAATTATTTCAAATACATTCAATGGAATGCAAATACGGACTACGCATCGGTTTTCCATATAAGATTTATTCTCCGTTCAAACGGTTACATTGTGATAATGTTGATGTGAATTTGTGATCAATAAACTATGGAATCTAACGTAGGAAGATGTAAAGGAATTTATTGCCACGTCCCACTATAGGGGACGCTTTTATAAAGTAGTTAGTTTATTTTGGTAGCGTGTAATTGTAATTTAAATGACTGGTAAGACTTAAGAAGCTACTAGAGTGTAAGCTGTATTTTTAAAACTCTCATTTATAATTCGATCAGTTGTTTTCAAGTGTGTTCTGATTTGTAATGTTCGTTAATTTGGAAGACTGATTTAGCGTGGTAACTGTTTTGGGGTATTTCCCAATGCCTGTGTCTTATTTTATTACTTAATCTATGTCAAGTGTAGTTAAAACTTTTCTGGAATAAAATGATAAATAAAAATCATAAAAAGCACTTGAAAATTCCATAAAAACATTTTCAAACAGCTTCCGCTTATGTACAAGATGTGAATGCCAGAAATACGTGCACATAACACCGAATTTATGATAATTTAATTTAATCTCCTAAAGTATAGTCGTTTGTAGTCCAACTGCAAGTACATAGGGCTTAGTGGGACATTCGAAGCTCAGTGAAAGGCGTCCGACGGCGATATTTATTTATTTTCTAACGGTAAGCGTGTGAACACACCTTAACCGCGTGGGTGCGTTGCGCGCCATCTTGTTTTACAACTGTCAAACCGTTTCCCGCGCAATTCTATATCTTATTTCTTTAAAAAAAAAAGTGAGACGGTGAAACTGATCTCTAAAGAGTTTTTATTCGAAATGGTAGCCGTAATTATGAATGGTAAGCATTGATTGATTAGAGAACGGATATTTTCGATCCGACTACGCTACTGTTGCTCGGTATAAACTTACAAGTATTAATTTCATGTTACAATTACTTTACAATCAAACAAGCGTATAGGCGTATAAATTACATGGTTAGGTACAAATGTTGCTACATAACTACGGACGCTGTATTTTTTGAGAATGACTAATACCTACGTATAGAGGCTGCCCGCGACATCGTACGAACTTATAGTCATATCTTGAGAAAAAAATGCTATCTTAGTTATACATAATTAGCCTATGTGTTATTTCTATGTATAAGCTACAATATTGCCAAGTTTAATCAAAATCTGTTCAGTAGTTTTTGGGTGAAAGAATAACAAACAACCATCGGCACAATCATTGTCATTTTATAATATAGTCAGGAAGTACTTAGGATAATACTTTGTGCAATGTTATTCAGACATTTGATAATGACGGGATCAGCTATTGATTTAACAGAGTATTATATTTAATGAGGTTCTGTGCAACTAATATACTATAACGAATGTTTTCAGCTTATTTTTGGTTTCATTTTACGATCGTTTCTAAAATATCAAGTTCCCGCACCAACTATAAACAAAATTTAACTGACAGATAAATCTATATCTATTTCATAAAACATGATGTTTTAGACAGAGATAGGAATAAAATATCTACCAGATAAATTTAATCTATAGGTGGTTAAACAGGCCCTAAATCTCAGTATGAAACTGTGGACTAAATAGTTGTTTATCTGATGATCTTGCATTATAAAGATGTTATAAAGCTTGTCAGTGATTTTTTAATACATTTTAATTTATTCAAGCAGAGATTTGAAGATGACTAATTTGTGAGATTATTGCCTTTGAATAAATAATATTTAATGACGACATGATTATGATTTTGATTGAAGATGATTAGTGATATAAAACTGATAAATTGACATCATTTTTATTGTCTTTTTTATGTTATTTATTGACTTTATATTGGGCTAGTAAATAATATTTACTTTCTTTTTTATACGGGGTTTTAAATGATTGGAAATTAAAGGAGATGATATTAAAGACAGAATGACTAAACAACAAATTGATTCGGCGAAACATCCGTTTGTAGTATGCGCGTAAAGATTTTTTTTTAAAAGATACGTAAAAATATATAATAAAAGGTTTAAAATCTCAATTTCTTCTTCTTCTTCTCCTTTGCCTTATCCCATCATCTGCGGTTGGTTCTCCTCGTTCTCATGCGCCAGGACTGTCTGTTCTGGGTTGTCTGGGTTGGGCTTGTTCTAAATCCTTAGACACAGTGGACCACCAAGTAGTAGTAAAATCTCAATATAATTATAAACTTTTATTTTTTTTCTGCACATGGGTCTACACTTGTCATATAATGTTTTTTTATATGTCTTATAGTTCCAGAACTGAATAAGATGTGGTCAAAAGAGTTTTAACAGACTATAGAGTTTTCATTTTACTACAATTTAGTCACACAAAAGCAGTTTAAAAAAATGCACTGAAGAGGTTTCCAATTGGCAACGACGATATGCAGTTTACATCTAAAAACTAGTCTCATCTAGAAAAAACTTCGCATAAGCAAATATATTTAACAATAATATAAAATACCTAACTACTAGTCCCACCCACATGGCACATACACAAAAACACCCCACGCGAGGGATTGCCAAATCGCCCTTGCCAATCAATCGACTCACTATTGGCTACCCTACACTTCAACGAGCATTATTACTTGAACCGCGACAATAACAACTTACCGTAGAACTCGATGAAGGTTTTAATATGTACTGGTTCAAGTTATACTGGACAAAACACGTGTGGTAATAAAAATTTTATTTTCCACAATTTCCCCTGTTTTGGGGATCGTACGCGCATCCCGCGGGAATTCGTCCAATCAAATCAAATTCGCGGATTGACGTGCTCTGTTCGTATAGAATTTAAATTGTGTTCTTTTTATTCGAAATTATTATTGCTTTAGTTGTGTAGAAGACATTTTCATGGTGAGTAGGTATGAATAGGAGAGTATAGAAATGTTTTTTTTGTAAGTTTTCACATCTTTTCTTTTTTTTTTCTTTTTTTTACGTTCTAAAAATATGTCATTCAATTAGACTCTTGTCAATGGAGCATCCGCCACTTAGGCCTATCCTCTGCCAGTGCTTTGACTTCTTGATGCGACTGTGCGGACCTCGAGTACGTGATAGATAAGACAAGACAGCGAGCGTGAAAATATTCCTGCATCGATACGGTTCCGCTGCATCAGCAATCACGTAGCCTATCACGTCCGCACATATCATCGCGCGGCCAGCATCTTAGTATATAAGCGTAGCTCTAAGTCATTGCTATTGTCCAGAGTCTACTGTTCAGTCCAGAGCGTCCACTCCAGTTGTATTGTCCAGTCATCCAGTCAGTACAGTTACTATATCAATATGTAACTCGAAATATAAGTTCTTACAACAAGCTGCGCCGTTATTATTGTCACCTATCTCCTGGCCGGAACACGACATGACAGTTAACTTTTTACTTCACTTGAGTAAAGTAGGTACGTCTCGGTCTTCCTCTCCCTCTCTTTCCCTCAACCTTTCCTTCAGTGATGTCTGATCAACTGCCCTATCATTTTACCTCATCATTCCTCAAAAATATAGGTATTTTACTGTAAAAGCTCGAACTACGGTAAATGTTAAGATTTTCCAGTTAAACCTAAGATTTACAGATTATGAATGGTAAATGTCCATAATACTTTGGGATTCAAACTTTTACCATTATTCACTACCTAAATTATACTTATATACCTACCTAATTTACCTTATAGACCAGGGGGCTTAGCACGGCTTGCCGCGACAATTATCTCACGCATGCTGTCCTTATCACATTTAAAACTATAGACAGAGACGTAAGCGTGACAAACGCATGACAACGTCTTGTCACGGAGTGCCATGCTAAGCTAGCTGTTTAATCGGAATGTATTTAAATGGTAATACATAAAATATGCTTAGGTATATCTCCTTATCAAGAATGTAGATTCCTGTATCTGTATATATCTTAATTCTTAACGGATATGTAAATATATAACACGTGTTTCATTTAGAAAACTTACAAATTTGGTGCCGAAAACTTAAAAAATAAGTTTTGAAGTATCCTACTAATATTATAAATGTTAAAGTTTGTGCCGATGGATGTTTGTGACTCTTTCACGGAAAAACTACTTAATAGATTTTGATGTAATTCGGCAATAATGTCAAAGTCAAAGTCATAAATATATTTATTTCATAGGCACAAAAAATGCTCTTGAAACCGTTATATCATTATAATATTATTATAGGTATTTTTTTTAAAGCTAGCGCTAGATTCGCAAGGTGCAGTTTCCCCCAGAGAAGAACCTAGCAAGAAACTCTGAAATGTAGCTTAATATCAGAATAACACATAAGCTATAGAGGTATAATCTTGAGATATGGTTTTTTTTCCAAGATATGACGATAGCCGCGTACGAAGTCGCCGGCAGTCTCTAGTTTATAATAAAGCTTGATTGAGACTTATCTGTACCACTTACCTTATTTAGAAATCGTACTTAATCTTCATTCCGACTAATGTTAGGCCGTGGCCCCAGTAGGCAAACTGTTAGCGGCCGACTAAGTAAGAAATTTGAGTTAGCTGCAAACTCAAATCAATGAAATCACCGGTTTAGGTGGGAGTCGGCCGCTGTCTGAGATAGTCAGTGCGCGTAACACTGCAAACTGCGTACAGTGAGCGAAAACTAGCTGACTGTGGACACTCCATTTCAATTTATGGAAGGCCGTACTAAATCGATACGCTGCAAACTAGTCAGCCGCTAACAGTTTGCCTACTAGGGCCACGGGCTTACAATTATAAACGTTTGTTTCTAGGTACAGATGGATGTTTGTTAATCTTTCACGCAAAAACCAGTGAACAGAATTTCATTAAACTTTACCATGTCGTAAAATGTACTTTACTTTCATATAATTATAAGAATATAACAGTTTTCCAATTGTCGCATTTACCTAAGTCCGGTTTTTTGTCCGATTACAATTTTTTAAGGCCGCCATTACCGAACAGGTCTGAACAGCTTCATATAAAATGTTCTATAACTGGGAGCTGGAAAAGCCTATTAAATACTTACATATTAATAACACAGAAATGATTGAAAATGTACTTTTTTTGCTGGCCATTAAGATCCCACTGCTGGGCAAAGGCCTCCCCCGCGACTTGCCACTTAACACGGTATCCGGTGGCGTCCCGCAATTAGCGTGAAAATGCATCCAGATCGTCTCTCCATCTTTTTCGAGGTCTACCTCGGCGTCAGTGGCCATAGTGGCGACCATTCTGTTGTTATTTTTGCCCAACGATCTGGATACATTCTACAAACATGACGGACCCAACTCCATAAATGTACTTTATGTATCTCATATTATAAATCAATTTAACATTAATTTATTCATAGCCCATTAGCAAAACATGGTTGGCGGATGAAGATGTTGTACCATATTCTACTAATATTATAAATGTCAATGTTTGTGCGGATGGATAGATGGTGACGATGTTTGTTACTCTTTCACACAAAAACCACTGAACAAGTTTGATGAAACTTTGCAGTATTGTAGCTTGCACATCAGAATGACAAACAGGCTATATTATATCAAAATACTATATGTATTTTTTTTAAATATGACGATAAATGCGTACAGAGTCGCAGGCATCCTCTAGTGGTCTAGAAAGATCAGTCCGTTAGTATGACCTGTAGTAGTGTAGTAGGACCTGGCTTGATGACGTCATGCAACTCGTACGTACTCGTCACGGTACTGGATAGGCGAAAACGGGGGAAGCGCGGGGGAAAGCGCATACCAGCGAGGTCCGCAGATATTTCCGACGTGTTATATGTACCTCGTTTTATATTTATACTTTAAAAACCGCCACAAAATTAAATAAAGAACAATACAGTTACTTCAGAAAAATACTGCTTCCTTACTAACGAAATATTATTTTGCTAATAACAAAAAACAATTCTGATCTTATTACTTGAGCCTTAACACACAAAATGTCTTGCCAAGGATGATGTAGAACGGTAAATATAAGTTTGTAATGATTATGTTTTGTAGGACGATTGCCGTTGCGGGGGACCAAAACAAAAAGTCCAATTGTATAAATCTGGTTCAGTTTTTTTTACGATCGACTTTTTACGCGCATATGGGTCGAAGCGGTACAAACATTGAACCACATGTTACGTACGTATTACGTATTATAATTTACTAATATCTACTAATAGTTATAAGATAAAGCTTTAAGTAACTGGCAACTACTTGCCCTCTTGTTTGCTGTGCCCTTGCAGGGCGTCACATGTACATAAGACTTTGTAACACGTAAGGTGTTAAAAAAACTTGTGACTTGCAATAAATAAATTGTAAAGTATTGGATACCTATGATTTTTAATAAAACTACAGGAATTACATTTTGAATTAAAGAACCTAACATCTAAGCTAAGTAATGAAACTTTAAAAATTATACATACTTACATATGTACATACTTATCCATCACGCCTCTCTACCATTGGGGTAGGTAGAGATGACTTCCTTCCACTTGCTACGATCCCAACATACTTCTTTCTCTTCATCCACATTTATCAATCGCCTCATACATGCTTGTCGGTGTAGGGTACTCCTAACTTGGCCTTTCCGTAACAAGTCCCCGATTTGATCGAGGTACGTTCGTCTCTAACACTGTAAAAATTATAACTTGTTTATAAAAAGAGTTTTGTCTTCATCTTCTTTTTATGAATCTTTTTACGTGATGGAAGAAAAATAAAGACAGGTCAACGAACTGTTTGTCATATATCGTTGTCAATTCGATTAAATAATAACAACCATGTCACAACTAGGCAAACAACAAAAAAATGTAAAATTGTAACAAAATCGGCATTATTCTCCGTAAAATGATTTGTTTATGTTTTATTATATCTGTATAACAATGGATAACTCTTCGGAAATTTTTGTGCAAACTTACAATCCTCGGTACATCGAATCACATATGGATAGTTCCGAATTTAGTTCTACTACTAAACCCCGTTATTTATTTCAATCGACAAGTAATAGTAAAAATCGACAATTAAATCATTTTAAAAAGTTCGAGGGTCAACGAGAAATGAAGACAAAGAAAGCCAAAGTGTGCAAACGGCACAAGCAGTTAAAAGAACTGCTGGAAATGGATAAAACTGGTGATTTTAGAGTAACTCCATCTAGATGGATCTTAGCCAAAAGTAGATTTGCGAGTGTTTTAAATTTATTTGGAAGAAAATCTAAAAAGCTTGTTGTGTTGAAAGCTGTACCAAGACCTGATACTTCTTTGGCGAATAATGAACATGATGTATACTTGCAGCGACACAGCCAAGGAACAGGTTTCACAGAAGTCATGAAAATGCAGAATGTAATGCAATCAGTAGAGCTTATAGAGATTCCTCTACAAATGAGTAGTAAAATGCAGAATTGGGACTATGATTTAACTTCTTCTGAAAGTATTCGGCCGCAAGAATGTAATGAGAAATCAATTAGAGAAAAGGTGCCACATCAAGATCAAGAGCAACAATGTCCATCTGTTATAAACTTCAAACCCATATTTAATAAGGCCAACCAATATTTGTATCAAGAACTAAATGATAACAATTTCTTCCCAAATTGCATATACAAAGCAATGAGTACTAACATGAGATGTTACCGGTTTGGTATTTCAAAAAGATGTAAATTGAAAAATACGAAATCTAAAAAGAAACCTAATACTGAACCGAGTAGTTCAGATAAACAGGCAGAAAAAAAGAAAGATTTTCCAACAACAACTCGTCTTATAGAAAAAAAGCCACCTTGCGTGGAAGATATTTGTGAAAAAACGTATTGTCCTTCTTTCCTCAAAATTTGTCCCAACATACCTTCTAGTGAAAAGGAACCAGACGAAGCAGAAGAAAAACCAAAACCTGATGAAATTAAGGAAGCGCAAGGTGTGGAAAAAACACCATCTAAGACCAAACCAATAAAACCAACATCAGAGAAATCATCTTTAGAAAAAGCACCATCTAAGACCAAATCAATAAAACCAACATCAGAGAAACCATCTTTAGATAAAACACCATCTAAGACCAAATCAATAAAACCAACATCAGAGAAATCATCTTTAGAAAAAGCACCATCTAAGACCAAATCAATAAAACCAACATCAGAGAGATCATCTTTAGAAAAAACACCATCTAAGACCAAACCAATAAAACTAACATCAGAGAAATCATCTTTAGAAAAAGCACCATCTAAGACCAAATCAATAAAACCAACATCAGAGAGATCGTCTTTAGAAAAAGCACCATCTAAGACCAAATCAATAAAACCAACATCAGAGAAATCATCTTTAGAAAAAGCACCGTCTAAGACCAAACCAATAAAACCAACATCAGAGAGATCATCTTTAGAAAAAACACCATCTAAGACCAAACCAATAAAACCAACATCAGAGAAACCATCTTTAGATAAAACACCATCTAAGTCAGAGGCAGGAAAACCAACACCACGGCGTCCTTCGCAAATATCACCTTCTCGTGACATTGAGAAACCGCAAGACGAGCCACATTCGGGAGAAACTTCATCTAAGACAGAGGAAGGAAAACAAACATCACGGCGTCGTCCTAGTTCACCACGTAGTCGTGAAATGGAGAAAGAGCGAGAAGAACCATATCCACCTAAGACAGAGGAAGGAAAACCAACACCACAGCGTCGTCCCAGTTCACCACGTACTCGTGAAATGGAGGACGAGCTAGATGAGCCATATTGGAAAGAAACTCTATCCAAGACAGAGAGAGGAAGACCACGGCATCGTCCCAGTTCACCACGTACTCGTGAAATGGAGAAAGAGCGAGATGAACCCTACGCGGAAGAAACTCCAACTAAGACAGAAAGAGAAACACCAAGACCACGGCGTCGTCCCAGTGCACTACGTACTCGTGAACTCGAGGAAGAGCTAGATGAGATATATTCAGAAGAAACTCCAACAAAGACAGAGGGAGAAAGACCAACCAAACGGCGTCCTTCGCAAGGACCACCTTCTCGAGACATAGGAAAACCAAAAGAGGAGCCAATTTCGGAAGAAACTCCAACGAAGACAGAAGGAGTAAAACCAACACAAAGGCGTCCTTCGCATGTACCAGGTCGTCATGACATTAAGAAACTGCAAGAGGAGCAAATTTCAAAAGAAACTCCAACTAAGGAAGAGGAAGAAAAGCCAACAAAACGGCGTCCTTCGCAAGAACCAGGTACACATGACATTAAAAAATTGCAAGAGAAACCAATTTCGGAAGAAACTCCAACGAAGACAGAAGGAGAAAAACCAACACCACAGCGTCGTCCCAGTTCACCACGTACTGGTGAATTGGAGGAAGAGCAAGAAGAGCCATATCCACCTAAGACAGAGGAAGGAAAACCAACACCACAGCGTAGTCCCAGTTCACCACGTACTCGTGAAACAGAGAAAGAGCGAGAAGAGCCATATCCACCTAAGACAGAGGAAGGAAAACCGACACCACAGCGTAGTCCCAGTTTACCACGTACTCGTGAATTGGAGAAAGAGCAAGAAGAGCCATATCCACCTAAGACAGAGGAAGAAAAACCAACACCACAGCGTAGTCCCAGTTCACCACGTACTCGTGAAATGGAGAAAGAGCGAGAAGAGCCATATCCACCTAAGACAGAGGAAGGAAAACCAACACCACAGCGTAGTCCCAGTTCACCACGTACTCGTGAATTGGAGAAAGAACAAGAAGAGCCATATCCACCTAAGACAGAGGAAGAAAAACCAACACCACAGCGTAGTCCCAGTTCACCACGTACTCGTGAATTGGAGAAAGAACAAGAAGAGCCATATCCACCTAAGACAGAGGAAGAAAAACCAACACCACAGCGTAGTCCCAGTTCACCACGTACTCGTGAAACAGAGAAAGAGCTAGAAGAGCCATATCCACCTAAGACAGAGGAAGGAAAACCAACACCACAGCGTAGTCCCAGTTCACCACGTACTCGTGAATTGGAGAAAGAACAAGAAGAGCCATATCCACCTAAGACAGAGGAAGAAAAACCAACACCACAGCGTAGTCCCAGTTCACCACGTACTCGTGAAACAGAGAAAGAGCTAGAAGAGCCATATCCACCTAAGACAGAGGAAGGAAAACCAACACCACAGCGTAGTCCCAGTTCACCACGTACTCGTGAAACAGAGAAAGAGCTAGAAGAGCCATATCCACCTAAGACAGAGGAAGGAAAACCAACACCACAGCGTAGTCCCAGTTCACCACGTACTCGTGAATTGGAGAAAGAGCAAGAAGAGCCATATCCACCTAAGACAGAGGAAGGAAAACCAACACCACAGCGTAGTCCCAGTTCACCACGTACTCGTGAAACAGAGAAAGAGCTAGAAGAGCCATATCCACCTAAGACAGAGGAAGGAAAACCAACACCACAGCGTAGTCCCAGTTCACCACGTACTCGTAAATTGGAGAAAGAGCAAGAAGAGCCATATCCACCTAAGACAGAGGAAGGACAACCAACACCACAGCGTAGTCCCAGTTCACCACGTACTCGTGAAACAGAGAAAGAGCGAGAAGAGCCATATCCACCTAAGCCAGAGGAAGGAAAACCAACACCACAGCGTAGTCCCAGTTCACCACGTACTCGTGAAATGGAGAAAGAGCGAGAAGAGCCATATCCACCTAAGCCAGAGGAAGGAAAACCAACACCACAGCGTCGTCCCAGTTCACCACGTACTCGTGAAACAGAGAAAGAGCTAGAAGAGCCATATCCACCTAAGACAGAGGAAGGAAAACCAACACCACAGCGTAGTCCCAGTTCACCACGTACTCGTGAATTGGAGAAAGAGAAAGAAGAGCCATATCCACCTAAGACAGAGGAAGGAAAACCAACACCACAGCGTAGTCCCAGTTCACCACGTACTCGTGAATTGGAGAAAGAGCGAGAAGAGCCATATCCACCTAAGACAGAGGAAGGAAAACCAACACCACAGCGAAGTCCCAGTTCACCACGTACTCGTGAAATGGAGAAAGAGCAAGAAGAGCCATATCCCCCTAAGACAGAGGAAGGAAAACCAACACCACAGCGTAGTCCCAGTTCACCACGTACTCGTGAAACAGAGAAAGAGCTAGAAGAGCCATATCCACCTAAGACAGAGGAAGGAAAACCAACACCACAGCGTAGTCCCAGTTCACCACGTACTCGTGAATTGGAGAAAGAGAAAGAAGAGCCATATCCACCTAAGACAGAGGAAGGAAAACCAACACCACAGCGTAGTCCCAGTTCACCACGTACTCGTGAATTGGAGAAAGAGCGAGAAGAGCCATATCCACCTAAGACAGAGGAAGGAAAACCAACACCACAGCGAAGTCCCAGTTCACCACGTACTCGTGAATTGGAGAAAGAGAAAGAAGAGCCATATCCATCTAAGACAGAGGAAGGAAAACCAACACCACAGCGTAGTCCCAGTTCACCAGGTACTCGTGAATTGGAGAAAGAGAAAGAAGAGCCATATCCATCTAAGACAGAGGAAGGAAAACCAACACCACAGCGTAGTCCCAGTTCACCACGTACTCGTGAAACAGAGAAAGAGCGAGAAGAGCCATATCCACCTAAGACAGAGGAAGGAAAACCAACACCACAGCGTAGTCCCAGTTCACCACGTACTCGTGAAATGGAGAAAGAGCGAGAAGAGCCATATCCACCTAAGCCAGAGGAAGGAAAACCAACACCACAGCGTAGTCCCAGTTCACCACGTACTCGTGAAATAGAGAAAGAGCGAGAAGAGCCATATCCACCTAAGACAGAGGAAGGAAAACCAACACCACAGCGTAGTCCCAGTTCACCACGTACTCGTGAAATGGAGAAAGAGCGAGAAGAGCCATATCCACCTAAGACAGAGGAAGGAAAACCAACACCACAGCGTAGTCCCAGTTCACCACGTACTCGTGAAATAGAGAAAGAGCG
The DNA here is from genome assembly GCA_947563765.1 of Anarsia innoxiella. NCBI lineage: Eukaryota > Metazoa > Arthropoda > Insecta > Lepidoptera > Gelechiidae > Anarsia > Anarsia innoxiella. The sequence goes on along the minus strand of OX387404.1, from coordinate 2,640,950 downwards.
AGAAGAGCCATATCCACCTAAGACAGAGGAAGGAAAACCAACACCACAGCGTCGTCCCAGTTCACCACGTACTCGTGAAATGGAGAAAGAGCGAGAAGAGCCATATCCACCTAAGACAGAGGAAGGAAAACCAACACCACAGCGTAGTCCCAGTTCACCACGTAATCGTGAAATGGAGAAAGAGCGAGAAGAGCCATATCCACCTAAGACAGAGGAAGGAAAACCAACACCACAGCGTAGTCCCAGTTCACCACGTACTCGTGAAATGGAGAAAGAGCGAGAAGAGCCATATCCAGCTAAGCCAGAGGAAGGAAAACCAACACCACAGCGTAGTCCCAGTTCACCACGTACTCGTGAAATGGAGAAAGAGCGAGAAGAGCCATATCCACCTAAGCCAGAGGAAGGAAAACCAACACCACAGCGTCGTCCCAGTTCACCACGTACTCCTGAAACAGAAAAAGAGCGAGAAGAGCCATATCCACCTAAGACAGAGGAAGGAAAACCAACACCACAGCGTAGTCCCAGTTCACCACGTACTCGTGAAATGGAGAAAGAGCGAGAAGAGCCATATCCACCTAAGCCAGAGGAAGGAAAACCAACACCACAGCGTCGTCCCAGTTCACCACGTACTCGTGAAATGGAGAAAGAGCGAGAAGAGCCATATCCACCTAAGACAGAGGAAGGAAAACCAACACCACAGCGTCGTCCCAGTTCACCACGTACTCGTGAAATGGATAAAGAGCGAGAAGAGCCATATCCACCTAAGCCAGAGGAAGGAAAACCAACACCACAGCGTCGTACCAGTTCACCACGTACTCGTGAAATGGAGAAAGAGCGAGAAGAGCCATATCCACCTAAGACAGAGGAAGGAAAACCAACACCACAGCGTCGTCCCAGTTCACGACGTACTCGTGAAATGGAGAAAGAGCAAGAAGAGCCATATCCACCTAAGCCAGAGGAAGGAAAACCAACACCACAGCGTCTTCCCAGTTCACCACGAACTCGTGAAATAGAGAAAGAGCGAGAAGAGCCATATCCACCTAAGCCAGAGGAAGGAAAACCAACACCACAGCGTAGTCCCAGTTCACCACGTACTCGTGAAATGGAGAAAGAGCGAGAAGAGCCATATCCACCTAAGCCAGAGGAAGGAAAACCAACACCACAGCGTCGTCCCAGTTCACCACGTACTCGTGAAATGGAGAAGGAGCGAGATGAGCCATATCCACCTAAGACAGAGGAAGAAAAACCAACACCACAGCGTCGTCCCAGTTCACCACGTACTCGTGAAATAGAGAAAGAGCGAGAAGAGCCATATCCACCTAAGACAGATGAAAGAAAACCAACACCACAGCGTCGTCCCAGTTCATCACGTACTCGTGAAATGGAGAAAGAGCGAGAAGAGCCATATCCACCTAAGCCAGAGGAAGGAAAACCAACACCACAGCGTCGTCCCAGTTCACCACGTACTCGTGAAATGGAGAAAGAGCGAGAAGAGCCATATCCACCTAAGACAGAGGAAGGAAAACCAACACCACAGCGTAGTCCCAGTTCACCACGTACTCGTGAAATAGAGAAAGAGCGAGAAGAGCCATATCCACCTAAGACAGATGAGAGAAAACCAATACCACGGCGTCGTCCCAGTTCACCACAAACGCGTGAAATGGAGAAAGAGCGAGAAGAGCCATATCCATCTAAGACAGATGAACGAAAACCAACACCACAGCGACGTCCCAGTTCACCACGTACTCGTAAAATAGAGAAAGAGCGAGAAGAGCCATATCCACCTCAGACAGATGAGAGAAAACCAATACCACGGCGTCGTCCCAGTTCACCACGTACGCGTGAAATGCAGAAAGCGCGAGATGAGCCATATCCATCTAAGACAGAGGAAGGAAAACCAATACCACGGCGTCGTCCCAGTTCACCACGTACTCTTGAAATGGAGAAAGAGCGAGAAGAGCCATATCCATCTAAGACAGAGGAAGGAAAACCAATACCACGGCGTCGTCCCAGTTCACCACAAACGCGTGAAATGGAGAAAGAGCGAGAAGAGCCATATCCATCTAAGACAGAGGAAGGAAAACCAATACCACGGCGTCGTGCCAGTTCACCACGTTCTCGTGAAATGGAGAAAGAGCGAGAAGAGCCATATCCATCTAAGACAGAGGAAGGAAAACCAATACCACGGCGTCGTCCCAGTTCACCACGTACTCGTGAAATGGAGAAAGAGCGAGAAGAGCCATATCCATCTCAGACAGAGGAAGGAAAACCAATACCACGACGTCGTCCCAGTTCACCACGTACTCGTGAAATGGAGAAAGAGCGAGAAGAGCCATATCCATCTAAGACAGAGGAAGGAAAACCAATACCCCGGCGTCGTGCCAGTTCACCACGTTCTCGTGAAATGGAGAAAGAGCGAGAAGAGCCATATCCACCTAAGACAGAGAGAGGAAAACCAATACCACGACGTCGTCCCAGTTCACCACGTACTCGTGAAATGGAGAAAGAGCGAGAAGAGCCATATCCATCTAAGACAGAGGAAGGAAAACCAATACCACGACGTCGTCCCAGTTCACCACGTACTCGTGAAATGGAGAAAGAGCGAGAAGAGCCATATCCATCTAAGACAGAGGAAGGAAAACCAATACCCCGGCGTCGTGCCAGTTCACCACGTTCTCGTGAAATGGAGAAAGAGCGAGAAGAGCCATATCCACCTAAGACAGAGGAAGGAAAACCAATACCACGACGTCGTCCCAGTTCACCACGTACTCGTGAAATGGAGAAAGAGCGAGAAGAGCCATATCCATCTAAGACAGAGGAAGGAAAACCAATACCACGACGTCGTCCCAGTTCACCACGTACTCGTGAAATGGAGAAAGAGCGAGAAGAACCATATCCATCTAAGACAGAGGAAGGAAAACCAATACCACGGCTTCGTGCCAGTTCACCTCGTTCTCGTGAAATGGAGAAAGAGCGAGAAGAGCCATATCCATCTAAGACAGAGGAAGGAAAACCAATACCACGGCGTCGTGCCAGTTCACCACGTACTCGTGAAATGGAGAAAGAGCGAGAAGAGCCATATCCATCTAAGACAGAGGAAGGAAAACCAATACCACGGCGTCGTGCCAGTTCACCACGTACTCGTGAAATGGAGAAAGAGCGAGAAGAGCCATATCCATCTAAGACAGAGGAAGGAAAACCAATACCACGGCGTCGTGCCAGTTCACCACGTTCTCGTGAAATGGAGAAAGAACGAGAAGAGCCATATCCATCTCAGACAGAGGAAGGAAAACCAATACCACGGCGTCGTCCCAGTTCACCACGTACTCGTGAAATGGAGAAAGAGCGAGAAGAGCCATATCCACCTAAGCCAGAGGAAGGAAAACCAACACCACAGCGTCGTCCCAGTTCACCACGTACTCGCGAAATGAAGAAGAAGCGAGATGAGCCATATCCACCTAAGCCAGAGGAAGGAAAACCAACACCACGGCGTCGTCCCAGTTCACCACGTACTCGTGAAATGAAGAAGAAGCGAGATGAGCCATATCCACCTAAGCCAGAGGAAGGAAAACCAATACCACGGCGTCGTCCCAGTTCACCACGAACTCGTGAAATGGAGAAAGAGCGAGAAGAGCCATATCCACCTAAGCCAGAGGAAGGAAAACCAATACCACGGCGTCGTCCCAGTTCACCACGTACTCGTGAAATGGAGAAAGAGCGAGAAGAGCCATATCCATCTAAGACAGAGGAAGGAAAACCAATACCACGGCGTGGTCCCAGTCCACCACGTACTCGTGAAATGGAGAAGGAGCGAGATGAGCCATATCCACCTAAGCCAGAGGAAGGAAAAGCAATACCACGACGTCGTCCCAGTTCACCACGTACTCGTGAAATGAAGAAGAAGCGAGATGAGCCATATCCACCTAAGCCAGAGGAAGGAAAACCAATACCACGGCGTCGTCCCAGTTCACCACGTACTCGTGAAATGAAGAAGGAGCGAGAAGAGCCATATCCACCTAAGCCAGAGGAAGGAAAACCAATACCACGGCGTCGTCCCAGTTCACCACGTACTCGTGAAATGGAGAAAGAACGAGAAGAGCCATATCCTTCTAAGACAGAGGAAGGAAAACCAATACCACGGCGTCGTCCCAGTCCACCACGTACTCGTGAAATGGAGAAGGAGCGAGATGAGCCATATCCACCTAAGACAGAGGAAGGAAAAGCAATAGCACGGCGTCGTCCCAGTTCACCACATACTCGTGAAACAGAAAAAGAGCGAGAAGAGCCATATCCACCTAAGACAGAGGAAGGAAAACCAACACCACAGCGTCGTCCCAGTTCACCACGTACTCGTGAAATTGAGAAAGCACAAGATGAGCAACAAACTCCATCAACAAAAGAGTCACCTCAACTAACACCACAGCAAAGTCCTTCGGCAGACACTTGTAAGCAATCATGTCAGCAACCTCACGATCAGTTTATCCAAGCAGTAAAAAAAAAATATGGTAAAGATGTAATCTGTATTCATGACACTCCAGCACTTGTCATAGATGGATGCTTGCATTTACCGTACGCTCAAACTCCTAAAAGTTGCCAAATGCTGCCCAGACCAAGCTTCAGAGTTTCAAACGTAAATATATTTGACCGAGACCAGTTTCATAGTATTTTTAATGTTGGTTTCGCGACATGTGACCAAGAGTGTCAGCGCGAGACTTCCAATTTAGAAGTCCAAGAATGTCAAACCTCTAAGTGCCAAATTGATAAAATACAACAATACAACAAACAGAATACTAGTAGTCACAATTATTTGACAAGTATTCAACAGCAATACTGGAAACATAATGTAGACTCCATGTCTTTAGAATCCTGTGAATTCTCACCAAAGAAAATTAATAGAAGTTACCAAACTGTATACTTTAATGAATTAGGTCGCCAATCCACGAGCCAATTTTGTGACTGGAAGAACAGACATGTTGTGCATTTGACTGCTTATGAAAATGCAAGTACTCAAGTCAAACCAAAAAAAGATCCGTCTCAAAATTATTGTGTACATGTTCCCCTGTGTAACACAGTGCCTGAATGTGTAGTACAAAAGAAGCATATTAAGGGAAAACGAGCAACACAGCATGAAATTGATTCGATAACAACCATTATTAATACTAAGTCTGTCGATTTAATTCCTACAAAAGATACAGTCAGTAAGAGAACCATCAATTTGAGTCAAAAATCTTTGGCGATTGATACGCGGGCTGATTTTGAAACAAAAAAAGAAGACATAAATGATAAAAAGGACAGAATAAGCGTTATTCACAACAATTCTAAAACAAGTGAAGTTTTAAGTAGTTGTAGTAACGTTGAGCCTAATATTATAAAAACAAATCAAAGCAGTGTATTACAATCTAACATAGACATTCAAGACAATGGAAATCAAAATGGAAAATTAGAAGTAGTAAAAACGCAGAGTTTTAGTATAATTCCTAAAAAGAACTCTTCAATGAATAGAAAATATTATATTACACTCACAGCTAGAGAAAGTGTGAGTGTTCAGGCAATGGGTAGTAGTAATAAAAAATGGGTGTGTAGACATCATCCGCCTTGTGTTAAGATCCCTAAATGTCTGAGTGAAGTTATGAAATCAGGTCTCATGTTGTATGATGAAATACCAGATTGTACCCATCAACCATATTGTGAAATGATACCTGCGTGTTGCAGAAAAAAGGGTAAAGCTGTGTCATCCGTCGGATCCCAATATCCCGCTTCATGTCGTGTTTCATAACTTAATTATTGTAATATTAATCTTACCACAATACCTACCTAGTTGTTTGGTTGTTATTACTTTTTGATATTAAACACGTTTACATTCATAAAGTAAGTTTTTTTTTCATTACCTAAATAATTTCTTGTACTTGAATAAGTTTGTGTCTTGATTGCATTACAATATTCACAATGCGCGCTGGGCAATAGATTATTTATCTATCTATCTATCTAACAATCTATCTATCTATCTATAAAATTCTAAATAATATCTCTATAAGAATCGAAAGGCGGATATCACAGATGTTACTCTACCAACCGTAATATTTTCTTAACCCATTCTGACCCAACGCCACTTGGCCTGCTTTAATTTTAATAAAAAAGACGCATTAGATCACCTATGATTATGTTGGGACCAAGGTTGGCCCATTGCACCCCTTTGCATTTTAATATCCGAACCCTTTCGGGCGATTCATTAAAACGAACCAAACGTGCTTCGGCATTCATTTTTTGTTCTATTATTTTACTATAGTGTGGCGCGTTGGATATAATTTTATAATGCTCTGTTTCTCGACGATTTTTGAGTAGTTTTGTAGTTTCCGATGATGAAACATGGTTATCACTAAGGATTTTGTAGAAATGTGTAAAAGTTTTATTGGTTTTGATGCTTTTCTTGATATTTTCAGGCTTATCACCAATATCACAGTTAGCCTGAAAACAGCAAGTAAAATTTTTGAGGTTTTTAGATCTTTAGTGATAATTATTTTTTATAAACATAAGCATCCTGTTTACAAACTATTCTTCTTTGAACCTTTTTAATCGTTGCTTTGAGACTTCTTTGAGATATCTTTGGACATCCTTATATTATGACACTTTACTTGACTTTGAAGCTTACTTGAATTTTGACCTTTGACTGAGAAGTTTGAAGGCATCATTGACACACGGAGCAGTCAATCAAAGAATCAAACAATATCAATATTTTTTGTAAATAAAGTAACCGAAATATGAAAAAATTATAAAATAGTAAAAAACAGATAGAAGTATCATAAAATTCTAATTATAATTCGACTAGAAGAATGGTCTAAGTTAACTCAATTTCGTGCCTTATTTTTACTGATGAACAGAAATCTAACACTTATAGAAATACAAATTTGGAAGCAAGCAAACATATTATATAAAACAGCATAAAGTTTGATTTTGCATAACTGTTTTGATACCATGAACACGATAAATAAAAAACGCCACAGAAGGTTAATGAGAAGAATTAAAGCCAAAGATTTAAAGCGGGAAATAAAGGCTCTGGGTGAATGTGAAAATGTTAGAAGCTCTCCATCAAAATGGGGTCTAATGAAACGAAAAGTAACAAGTGTTTTATGTATTTTCGGCAAAAAGCAAAAGAAAGATATTTTAGCAGACAATTTACCAGAAAATAATCAGGGTGATATTGATAAAACTGTAATTGCTGAAAGTAATCTCAACATAACTGAAAGTCAACAGACACATATGCTTTACACTCTACTCAATTTTCAGAATCGTGCATTAATGAATTACCCAGACTCAACTTTATGTAGTTCCGAACAAGAATTCATAAATAATACATTCAAAGATTACGCATCATCTGAATCAAATGGCCTTATTTCAGACGGAAGCACTATAATTACTAAACCAACTTCGAAAAAAATTGTGGAAAATCCAATCGATACAATTCATGTAATACAGTTATGCCAATCACAACAATATCCATCAATTTCATGTTTAAGTGTAGATAACTCAATAAATAGTTCTAAATTACGTTTATTGTTAGAAAAAGAAATTTGCAAAAACATTTCAAGTGAATATTTAAGTGCTGTTTTTCATCAAATGAAGAAAGAGTTTTTATCCCGTTATATGTCACCAAACAAATGCAATATGCTGCCTACAAGTTTCTACAAAATGATAAATAGAAGAGATTTAAAATGCTACCGAGTGGATATGGACAAAACTGAGATGATCTACAAGGAAGAAGAGGAAACAGCTACCTACAGTTACTCTTCGTTGAGTTCTGCTAAATTAACTCCTAAGATTTCTACTACCTTTTCATTGGCCACTTCTGCGTTAACTTTTAACTACAACGCGCCAAAGACAGATGAAATGCCACTTCTACAGCCTACTCTAGCAGTACATAAAGCTGATATTAAGAAAGATACTCCTGGTTTAAAACAACCGCCTTCTCCAAAGAAGTCTCCTACGGAGGTACCTTCAGCAGAAACATCCGATTCTTCGTCAAAAAAACCTTTTTTGAAAAGGTTGCGTTCTCCCACAAAGAAATCTTCAAGTAAAACTGATGTCTCCAAGGCTAAAGATGAAACTTTTAAATGCAGTTGTTCTTCTAGTACAAACAGCTTAAAGAAAGATAAAAAGAAGAAAGCGAAAAAAAATAAGTATAAAGGTGAAATTTTTTGCATTCATAATCCTCCTTGCCTGCTAATTAATGGTTGTCTTCATATACCTGACAGTCAACCCATTCCAATGAATAATGTACAAAACGTATACAATATGACGTGTGCTACTAGAAGATGTGAAAAAGGCTGTCAACGTGAAAAACCAATAGAAGGGACTCAATCGTGCCAAACTTCTATGCATAGGATAGACAAAAATTTACAGAGCACTTATGCATCTTCATGTGATACAAGTATGTATCGGAGAAAATATACAAAACCAACACAATTTAATCGTGCTGCCTCGAAATTTAGATTAAATAAATCTGTAGAATATAGAACTTCAACTGTAGAGTACGATTGGAAGAGGAAACATATAATACAGCTTACTGCTAAAGAAAATGTTGGCATTCAAGTTAGACCTAAAGTTGATAAGGCTGAAAACTTTTGTATACACGTACCCGTTTGCACTAAACTCCCAGAATGTTGCATTTTAGCGAATAATTATATTCCATTAAAACGCGCAACGCTGACTCCTGATACAAATTGCATGCAAGTTGTGATTAGCTCTATAAATTCTAAGGATGTGATACCTACAAAACAGAAAATTAAAAATAAAAGCAACAATTTGAAGCAAGGGAGCGACGCATGCAGTTGTAGATTATGTGAATGTGAATCTATTGATTCTACAGATGATTCGAAAACTGAAAATTTGGATAACGATAAAAGTCGTGAAAAAGTAAATACTATTTTGGATTACCCTAAAAGTAATGATCATTTGACAGGTTTCAGTAATATTTTTGATAAACGGTTCAGTAATTCAGTACAATGTAGTGACAAAGATATTGAAAATAAAAATCTTAATCGAACACGAAGTTACACCTGCAAAAGTAACGTAGAACCAATTGTGAAAGCGATTCCTCCAAGTCAATTTATAACGCTAACTGCGAAAGAAAATGTGTCTATTCAAGCAAACTTTGCACCTGTAAAACAATTGGTTTGTAAACATCTTCCTTCTTGTGTCAAAATACCTAAATGTTTAGGTGATAAAGTGAAGAATAATTTGATACTTTACAAAGATATACCGGATTGTATTCATCAGCCGTTGTGTGAGCTCATACCAGCTTGTTGCAGAAATCGTAAAGCAGATACATCGACTATAGGTCTTCAATATCCACAACCTCATCATCATCATCATCTTATTTAAGAGCTTAGCTCTTATCGCACTTGTCGCTTGTCGCAATCCACAACCTCATTAAACTTAAAATTGTTGATTCTGATCAAATTGATTACTTGTCAAATTATGTAAACTTTTATTTTTGGAAACAGGTTAATTTCGTAATAAAATTGTTATTGAATAAACTATGCAGCTATTTCACCTATTTTTGTAATGTTAATTTTTTTATTGATAAGGTTACGGACACCGAGTGGCTGTTATACAGAGTGATTCCCGAAAATGATCGGATATGACTAGAACATTTTGATTTTTATTTGTCACATTTATAAACTAGGTCCCAGGGAATCTCTAAGGGATGTTTTTAAGAATATTGACATATTAACACTAGCATCACAATACATCTTCTCAAATATAATGTATACACAAAAAAATCTAAATCAATTTAAACAACTAAGTGATATACATACTGTTAATACTAGAAATAGGGATAAATTAGTGCCTCATGCCAGTCGACTAAACAAAGTAAACAAATCGTTTGTGAGTCAATGTATACGCTTTTACAACAAGATCCCTGCTAGCATACGTGAACTAACCCCCAAAAAATTTAAGATTATTGTTAAACAAAAACTTAGTAAAAAAGGTTATTATAAAATCAACGATTATCTAGATGACTCAAATCCATGGGATTGACCTGCTCTTCTGTCAAGCTGTCTCTATGTAGAATAATGATTGTAAAGTTAATTTTAATGTTTGTATCTAAGTGTTTTTATCTTAGAATTTGTAAACCAAATTTGAAAAGAGCAACCCAACAGAGTTTCTTGCTAGATTCTTCTCTGGGGAAAACTGCACTCTTGCGAATCTAGCATTAACTTTAAAAAAATGACCCGTCTTATGTGATGTCAAGCTCGTCCTACAAGATTAAATAAACATTTCATTTCATTTCATTTCATTTAATTCTGTTTGATGAAAATCTATTTAGCGGTTCATAGGGGATGAAAATGGGGACGGTTGACCGAATGTGTCTCACTAAATATGCCCGAGTTTTGGGGTCCAATGTAAGGCAATCTTACATTACAAATTGATTAGAGGTATTTTAATTTTAACAAGTTTTAATTACATACGTCAATAATTCGATTTCAAAGATAGATTAAGCTCCTTGTCCTAAACAACCTGTATAAGCCATGAGGTTAAGGGTGCTCTCCACCAGAGATCTGCTATGCTACGTTGCTATAGATGCGTTTGTTATATTACCAATCATCTTCATTAAATAATATGACGGCACCCTGAATATGATTGGTGGATATCAAACGCATCCATAGCAACGTAGCATAGCACATTCCTGGTGGAAAGGTAACCTTATGGATGGCCCTGGAACACACTATCCTATTACCCTATTCCAGGAATTGAATGTGGCAGGATGTTCTAATGCTATTAGGAGCTAAAATGTAGCTGACAGGTGATCCTATTATAGACGGACCATTGGATTCCAGTTTTGCTGATGACCTATCTATACCTACATTAATTTAGGCTACAGCACAGACAAGCGGACTAACCAGATGGCACGTAGTTTTACTTTTTTTCTATGTCGTCAGCAGTAAATACCTAAATATGTCACGCTTCTTTCCTATCATTGTAGGTAGACATCACTTCCCTCTACTTGCTTCCATATATACATACCAGGGATGTTAGGGAGCTCCGTAACCGTAACCGAAACTATCGGATATCCGATATAAAAAATCATCCGTAACCGTAACCGAATCCGAAATAAAAGTTTCGCATAGTGTCGGATAGGGGTGGAGCCTAATTGAGACACGTTATTTGTATTTTACTTTTGAAATTCCTTAAAAAATTAATATCCGTAACCGAAACTAACGGATAATCCGAAATAATTTATTATTCGTATCCGTAACCGTATCCGGTATAATAATAATTCCTAAATCCGTATCCAATCCGTATCCGAAATTTCATATCCATAACATCCCTAATACATACCTCTTCCGCATCATCCACATTATTCAGTCTCGTCATACATACAGGTAATGTAAGTATGTACATACAAACATAGAAACTGCGATTACTTAACTCGCTCGCTTGCTCGCCCGCTGGCTGTGCTTAACTTACTATTAGCGCGTAGATTCAGTTAAACGCTTTTAACACTTTGCGATATTCAGACTGTCTTAGGCATATGTTTCAAAATTAGGCTTGATTTATGAAACTAGCAGCTATCTTTTAATCGACTACAATTTTTTTATGATTTAATCATAATTTCGTCTTAATTTTGGCTTTGAATTCTTTTTAAACATTTATGGGATCTGTAAACGAAACATGTTTAAGCAAAACATTTCTTAGATACTTATTTCAAAGTTAATTCGTCTCTTATGTAAAGCGAATCAATAGATATCCTCTACATTATCAGGCAGTTCAGATAAAACTAATATACAACTAAAAAAGAAAGATTCAAACACCAAAATTCTTTCTAAAAAATAAATTTCGACTGCGACTCGCAACCTTCTGGGAACGGCTTAGAGGGCCCTATAAACAATTCTGAGTTATAGTTTGGGTGTTTGAGAATTTTCTAATCTATACAAACGAGGTATCTTAACCCGGAATTCTATCATTTCAACCGAAAACCAGTTACATATCTGTGGATTTGAAAAAAAATATTTTAGTCCCACCAAAAGCGAAATCCGACTTTAAAATTTTGTGATACGGTGGATTTTCATTTGGTTATAAAAAGGTGGATGTTTCGTTGTGTGATTGGAAATGCAGTGATCAAAAACTAATGAGTATAGGTCATTGAACTTGACAAGTTTTGGTTTTTGGTGGCTTCGATTTTTAAACATTCTGTTGTCTAAGTTCGTGGTCGAAGTTTTATTGAAAAGCCATCTGATCTTGGATTTTTCTAAGATTTTGTCTACTTTAAACATTTTTGAGACAATTTATGTGAGATTAACGAAAAAAAGGAATTTAACCGAATTGCGAACCATCTCCTTTTTCTTGGTTGCGTTGTTTTAAGTTTAAAGTCGGTTCATAAACATTGAGCTTACTCAAAAATCTAAATCTTAATTTGAAAAGAGACATAAGTACAGTATTCACAATAAAATACAAATATTCTTGATTAAATGGATACAAAAACATTACAAAAAATAAACAATGAAGGAACAACAGGCGGACTTATAGCTAGCTCGTAATATCATCCAGGCAACCAAAGTATTCTGTCTAATTGCCTACGTAAGTAATAGCTTCGGTACATGTTGCTCAGTTTTAAGTACCTAGTGCACTGAATTAGGCCCTAATTTTTAAGCCAGAAATCTAGATGAATAGTTACTTGAAATACAATCACAAGCAATTAAAGGAATACATTTCCTAATGAGCATTAACGGTAAGTATGTATGTATATAAGCTAGTTATATGATGTGGAATAAATGGAAATAAGTATTTTCCATTTAACAATAAATAGCAATTTAAGATGAACATTTCAAATGTCAAGAGAGTTTCGAGATAAGTGCGTGTCCTCGTTTTCTTAGTGTGGTTCCGTAGGTGGATTTTAAATTGCTTATATTTAGATAAAAATTCAAGCAATCTGCATAATGATTAGTGATACTTGATTTTAACAAAATGTTTATACCTACACAGTCACGCCTTTTCCCCATCGGGGTAGGCAGAGATCACTTCCCTCCTCTTGATACAATCCAAACACACTTTTTCGCTTCATCCACATTAATCAGTCATCTCATACATGCACGTCGATTTAGGGCACTCTTAAATTATTTTTATTAGTGGGAAATATTATTCTATCTATGCTCTTATATTAATTTATATGACATAGCTAATACTTTAGCTGTTTTATGTATTATTATTTTTTGTGTTTTTAAATTGTCATTTATAAAGAAACCAACATAGTAAATGGATATCTGGATTATTTACGTAGCGGTGTATTCTATAGGTAGTAGTTTGCGTCGTCGTGGCGTCCCTACTTCTCATTAATTCATTCATTATAAGTAGGTATTTGAAAGTTAGACTCTTGTCGGTGGAGCTTTCCCCATTTAGGCTCTTCTGTTAGTGCTTTGACTTCTTGATATGATATGACGTTAACTTTCTCGTTCACTTGATTTACAGAGCTACCAAATTATCCGTGAACCGGCCGTCATTGGAACTACGGCGACTAATATGGAAATGTCAAATTCCAGAACTGCTGCTATAGGTAGAAATACAATTTTGTTTTACTGCTAGCGCCGCCATTCAGTTCACAGATAAGTTGGTCTGTTAAGTAGTTGCATTTGTAGCAACCAAAAAATGGATTTTCAATTGATCCAGCGGGCCTCTAAAACCGGTCATCTTAACTCGCAATAATGAATTCCGTTAAAACGTCGATGCAAGTAATTATCATAATAAACACCATTATAACTTTCTAAACCGCTGGAATCGAACCCGCACTCCTATTTGTATGGTAATTACTGTGGTACAGTGGTACTGGGGGAATACGTTGCTTCACAGTGTTGTAATGGTCTATGCTAAACTTGCATTCTATGTTTGACTTAACTTTTGCGTGCTTTGGGTGATTTAATTATGGTGTATGGTAAACTTGCGTTGTATAAAATTTTACAAAACTTTTGTGAAAGATAATATGGTAAAGAAAGAGGTTATTTTATGGCGCAGTAATTGAAGACAAAAAAATAGGAGGTAAAGAAAATATATTTAAAATATTAAGTAGTCTTAGTTTTATAGGTAATGTTTGAAAAATAAACTTTTTGATATAAGAAAACTAGTAACTAGTAAACATTTCTTTTTTAAACAAACTCTTCTTATATGTTTCAAAATCATTTTACAACTTGCTTACATACATGAGAATGTCAACTCATAACTTTGAAGTAACTTATTTTCATGGTACAACTGTACCCGCCTACGTCTCTAGTTTTGGGTATCGCTAGAGATGGCCATATCATATTTTACTTAAGTATAATAAAATACATTTTATTATAAATTACTGACAAAATGTCGATGGAGGTCAGTGACTTTTAAACGGTAAAAAAAATTTCACATGCGGCGTTCAGATCATTTTTTTTTATCTTACTGCCTGTTTATTTATTTATTTAACAGTTTATTGTCAGATGATAGTACATCTTATCTTATCTTATTTAGCCACTCGTGTCCCACTGCTGGGCAAAGGCCTCTCTCCTCATACGCCAAGACTTTCTGTCTCGAGCTAGTACATAGAGACAGAAAAAAAGAGAAGTTATAGGTACATTAGTAACTCTAACTTGTACTAGTTACAAAATACTAGAAAATATCCATCTCTAGCTAAATTAAGAGCTTTCTTAATACTGTTTAGTGAGAGTTTAAATGGCTACCTTATATGGGTGGATTTTAGTTTCTAAGTAAAGAATACTTACTGACTTGCATGTATAAGGCGACTGATGAATGTTAGAAGCGAAAGAGGTGTGTGGATCATAAGTGGAGAGAAGTGGTCTCTGCCGACCCTGATAGATATACAATACAATACAAATATTCTTTATTGCACAAAAGATATAAGGTACAGACACAAACAAGAATATAAGAAGCAACAGGCGGCCTTATTGCTAGGTAGCAATATCTTCCAGGCAACCATTATGTATGTATGTATGTTGAATGTATTACTTTCTAATAACTGAATATGGTTATTGTCTCTTTATTTAAATAAATAATACAAACATAGAATTAAATATTTACAAGAAAAATATATCTTCCAACGCGTCCCCACGAGGCAAAGTACCCAACAAGCTGGCAGCATTACCTCTTTGGATTGCAATGCTTATCCTTTGGCCAAGGAAGCTGCCAGCTCTCGGATCACACGAAACCTCGCGTAGATGCATTGAAAATTCCTTTACTAAATATAGTTTTTCACTTTTAATTCTGTAATAGCAGATGAATAAAGGCACAGCTATTTCATACTTCGGTTTTAAAGATATAATGCGCAGTTAAACACCCTATTAATTACTTATTATAAATGTCAATATTTGTGCCGATGGATGGATGGATTTTTGTTACTTCATCACGTAAAAACCACTGAACAGATTTTAATGAAATTTTACAATTATTTAGCTTGGACATCAGAATTACACATAGGCTATATTTTTTGCAGATATTTCGTATTTTTTCAAAGATATGACGATAAATGCGTACGAGGTCGCGGGCAGCCATTAGTTATTTTATAAAACTTTAGACGTTCCTAGAACAGGTGAAGGTGTCATGTCGTATCAAGATGTTAAAAAGAATGCAGAAAATAGGGAGGGATGGAAGAGGCTCTACCGACAAGAGCTAAGCTCTTAAATAAGAAGAAGAAGAAGACGCTGCCTGCAACTTCGTACGCTTTTATCCTAATATCTAGGAAAACTTACACAAATCTTAAAATAATATAGCCTACGTACGTATAATCTGATTAGCAAGCTACAATATTGAAAAGTTTCATTAAAATCTGTTCAGTGGTTTTTTCGTAAAAGAGTATGTACCAAAATTGTCACATCCATCGGCATAAACATTTTGACATTTATAACTACTCATAAAATGTATTTTTAACTTAATTTGTAACTCTGTGAAAGTGCAATGATTAAGCGCCAAAACACACAGTGAAACGCAACTGCAACGCAACTGAAACTGCAACACAACTAGCTTGAAACGTTTCGATTTAGTTGCGTCGTGTGTGGTTTTCTACGGAAGTCTATAGCAGAAACTTCGATGCAACTCAAAAGTAACTAGCAGTTTAGCGTTGCAGTTGTGTTTCACCGTGTGTTCTGGGTCTAAATGATAAAAACTTCTTTCTTAAGTTGTCTACACACCAAAGCCGCCGACATGCCGCTGGGCTAGGCCGGCGGCTTTGGACAATAGGTACGTATTGAAAATAAGTTTGCCACTCACACCTACACTTAAGTCCGGAAATCGTATAAATTTAATTAAGCATTGCCATTATTAATCGATCGTAAAATTGCTAATTAACTTCGGCAATTTAAACGTATTACAACGGTGCAAACTGATTTTGATTCCCAGTTTTATTGCATTATAATATTAAGCTACGTTCTTCATAAAGGCAAGAGCTATAAAATCTAGTACTTAGATTATTACCTATTTAAAATTAATTAACTATGTAACGCATTGTATATAATTACACATTAATTTTCATTGAAATTATATATTTTTAGGGTTCCGTACCCAAAGGGTGAAAACGGGACCCTATTACTGAGACTTGGCTGTTTGTCTTGTCTGTCTGTCTATCCATCTGTCCATCTGTCTCCAGGCTGTATCTCATGAACCGTTATAGCTAGATAGATCGTTGCAATTTTCACAGATGATGTATTACCAATGCCGCTTTAACAAAAAATACTAAAAATAGAATAACAATAATAATTAAAATTAAGCTGGGCTTTCATACAACAAACATGATTTTTTTGCTTTTTTTGCTTGATATCAATAGTGAATGGTACGTAACCCTTCCTGCGCGAGTCCGACTCGTACTTTGCTTTTTTAATTTAAGTACATATAGAAGTAAAGTATACCTACTTAATAATGAGACCTGACTTTCTTTGATTTAGGCCTCGTTTTTTAATTGTCAGATAAAAATATCATTCTAGGAATATTTTATACCTGACACTGTCTAAAACATTATGTTTTATGAAGTAGACATAGATTTATCTGTTTCTTAAATTTTATCTGAATATTGAAAATTGGAGGAAGAGGGAATAAAAGTTGTGTCGTTTCAGGTGCTCAAAAGGACGGCAGAAAACAGAGCCGAGTGGCGTAGACTCCATAGACAAGAGCGACGCTCTTTTTAATGATGATGATGATTGAAAATTATTATTGAAAACTACTGGCCTTATTCATTCAGGGGATATTTCTGCACTTTCTGCCGAAAATTAGCGTATTTTATCACCAGTTAAAACGAAACAACTTTGCCCAGCAACATAGGCTGAAACATGAACATATTTTGTATAGGTGTAAGTACTTTTCATAACAATTACCCGAACAGATGATATTTCATTTATTTCATGTTTTTATTTTTGTTTTTTTCCTCTAGTTTCTTAAGAAAAGTTGTTAAGTTATAAAAGCAGATTGTATCCCTTGATTTTCGTTAAAGACTACACGAACACCTTATTTACAACATAAAGATAGAAATAAAGAAAAGACAAATAAAACATTTATTTTATAATCACCGACCACTTTCTTCGCGGTAAAATATCTAGGGCTTTTTCAGACTAGCGTTTTACATGCGTGTATGTAAACGCTCGTTTTTTGAACCGTATACGCACGTACATGACGTGCGTGTACGCGCGTTTTTTGTTCGTACGAGCGTTTATATGCGCGTACACTCCATGTTGATACTAACACGACACCACTCTTTCGAGCGTGTACGCGCGTTCAAAACGCTACCTTAAAAACGCTATGACAGGGTAACAGTATAACATCTTTGTACTCTATTTTAGTGCTAAATTACTAAGTGTAGTGCTTTTACCTAAATATCTAATATTAATAAATTGTTAGGTAAGGACTAATAAACGATAGTTAAATTTTGTAAAAGCGATTGTAATTGCTATTACATGCCAATGAAAAGATCAATTTAAGAATGTATAGACGCCGTATGCAACTGTATACGTATTTTTTACGTCATATTTTTGAAAATTACACAATCTGATTAAGCCGATATTTAGTTACCTACCATAGCGAACTCTGTACAAAATAGAACTCTATAAACTAAGGCCCAAAACACACGATAAAATCCTTTAGAAAACCACACGAAACCATCCTTTAGAAACGAAACGTTTCAAACTAGTTGCGTCGTGTGTGGTTTTCTAAAGAAGTCTATAGCAGAAACTTCGATGCAACTCAAAAGTAACTAGCAGTTGCGTATGCGTTTCACCGTGTGTTCTGGGTCTAATTCTCTAATTCTCAGAGAATAATTGCTCGCAGAACCGATGGACGATGGGGAAGAAAGGTTCTCGAGTGGCGACCACGCACCGGACGACGCAGTGTGGTGCGGCCTCCAACTAGGTGGACCGACGTCCTGGTGAAAGTCGCGGGAAGCCGATGGATGTAGGCAGCGCAAGACCGGTCGTTGTGGCGATCCTTGGGGGAGGTTTTTGTCCAACAGTGGACGTCCAAGAACTGACCGTGATGATGATGATAAAGGTATTTTAATATCACATATATACTTAACGAAGCATCAGGTGGCCCAGCGGGACTATCTCCGTTATCAGAGCTCATGGCGAGTCGAGGGTGTTGGGAAGAATGAAATAGATGCACCGTTTTCATTAACGCTAATCAAGGCTTTTATTTAGTTTCACTTCAACTCAAAATAATACTTGATTGAAAAGATTCGATAAAATTAAAAGCCAACAGGTTAGTACGAGCGCTCCTTCAGTCACCAATTGTCGAAGAATGACAACATTGACAACTGACACCTTGGAGTGGCCACAATACCCTATTCGGGGTTAGCCGTTCTTAAATTTTAAAAAGATAACACATTTCACAAAAAAGAATCGATAACTAAATTAATAAAAATTAATTTCAAGCGCAATATTTATCAACGCGCCGTCATACTTATAAATAAAACTTGTGGAACGAAATCTTTAAATATAAAATTCCATGTAAGAACCTGTAATAAATCCATTTCGATAATATTTTATATTTATGTTATAAAATATTTTATTTATCGTACATTTAATACGGTTTACATTTATTTAACGTTATCATTGTGTATTTATAACAAACATGACATGTGACAATTAAAAGGTTATCCATGTTTAACCCTTACTTTTTATAAAGTAATAAATAAATGTTTATATTTTATTGCGAAGTGGTTTTAAATAAATAAAGTATTTTCAGGTAATTTCTTGGAAGTAACAAATAATTTTTAATTATGAACTTGTAATAATACTTCATATTTAAATACAAACAAATATAGAAAAAGCAAATGGCAATTTACAAATGTAAAGTTTTTTTTTTGTCATTTCACCAATATTTTAAATATTAGTTACGACTATCAAGTTATTTTTTTATCAATTACAATCAAGTATTTGAGTTATGCAGCGACGCAGTGTGGGAAGGCCTCCAACAAGGTGGACTGACGACTTGGTTAAAGTCGCTAGAAACCGTTGGATGTGGGCAGCGTAAAACCAGTCGTTGTGGAGATCCTTGGGGGAGGCTTTTGTCCAGCAGTGGACGTCCTTAAGCTGACATGATGATGATGATGATTTGAGTTATTATGCCTATCATTTTTTAAAACTATGCGTCAAATAGAGGCAAAAGTAATAATCTACGTAAATAGCCGGTTTCTGTATTTGTGGATAATAAACTCTGTCAGCAACAATTACAAAAATATAGTTCTAGAACTAATTCAGTTAAATTAAATTACCATGATAGTTTTCTACTATCATGGTTATCACATTACCATGATAGTTCTTACACTATAGTAAACCTCGTTTTGATGTATTTTTAGAAACATTTCAAATAAAGATAACCCTGAAACAAAACACGGAACATAAAAAAACAATATCAAACAAAATTTTTT
Organism: Anarsia innoxiella; assembly: GCA_947563765.1. Taxonomy (NCBI): domain Eukaryota; kingdom Metazoa; phylum Arthropoda; class Insecta; order Lepidoptera; family Gelechiidae; genus Anarsia; species Anarsia innoxiella. Next base: position 2,621,065 of record OX387404.1, on the reverse strand, counting down.
TCTTCATCAACAATCTTCTCAATACTTCTTGATTATTCTCGATTCTTCTTGATTAATCTTCTTATTTCTTTTATTTGTTATTATACCGAAGAACTTTGGCTATCCAAGAGCACGGTATGAAGTTCCTACAGTACAAGATAACGTAGGAACTCTATACCTCGCTAGTGGCAATCACCAGTCGATGACATTCTTGATTCTTCTTGAATGTTCTTGGTGCTTCTTGATTTTTCTTTGTTTCTTCTTGTATTTTGTTGGTAACTTGAAATTGTTCTTTTCTTGTTTTATAGTTGGTTTTGAAGAGTTTTATTTGCTAAGTTTATTGAAATGAAAACTGTGCTTGTTTTTCTGATAATATTGTTTTTATAATATTTGGAAAGATTGCATAGATAAATCAAATTAGGTTTACATACATACAAATAATGTTTCAGACTTTTAAACGAATTGTGAATGATCTACCTTTAAGACAAATATATCTTTGTCTTTATTTTTCTTCTTTTATTCGCTAATCCTAATTGAGGGACTATACCTGCAATTTTTGATAAAGTTTGAAGTAGAATATAAAAAGAAAACAGTCAAGCCAAATGACATACTAACAAGATAAATCTTACTTACATACATACATATCCGTCACGCCTCTCTTCTATTGGGGTAGGCAGAGCTTCCTTCCACTTGCTACGATCCAGACACACCTCTTTCGTTTCATCCACACTCATCAGTCGCACCATACATGCGCGTCGATTTAGGGTACTCTTGATTTGGCCTTTCTTGAGCAAGTCCCCGATTTGATCGAGGTACGTTCGTCTTGGCCTTCCTCTCCCAAAATTTCCATCCACTCTTGCCTTGTATATCTCTTTTGTTAATCTCCTTCCGCTCGATATATAGATAGATAAATCTTTCGACATAAAAACACATAAAACCATTATTCAAAACTGTTTATTAATAATAACTTTCTACCTTAGGTAGCGATTGCATAAATTACATTTTCTATAGACACACCTTCTGTTATGCATTTCAAAACAACATCTACATATGAATAGCACAGCTGTGTGGCCCTTGTAATTAATTTTAGATGCCTAGTTAACATATTTTATCTTTTTGAAAGAGATTCGTTCGAATTAGTTATCTGTAGGTATTTGCTATTGTAACAGCAGGCCGTTAAATAAGACGCGAACGATTTTAAACAAGAAGGTTTATTACAACACGAATTTAAATTACAAGTTTGGGCGACGATTCTGCGATATTTGTAATCCAGTACATTGACAACTGGTGCCACCTTTATTTTCTCTGGTAAACTAAATAGGGTTGTTATACTATGATTTAAATGTGGCTCTACAACGAGTGATGATTTAAATTAGCTTTAGTAAAGTTCTTTAAAGTTAGTCATCCAGTTAAATACCTATTCAAAAATATGATATTTAGAAATCCAGACAATATTCGTCAGGTAACCAGCGCAGCTACCATATATTATAAGGTTAAGTGCCTATCCTGCCTTCTTGCTTTCATCTCTCTCTCCTTGGGGTCTGCAGGAAGAAATTTCTTTTGGAAATATGGTGTAGCTTTTATATAACTTCTCTTTTTTTCTGTCTCTATGTACTATCATCTTACAATAAACTGTTAAATAAATAAATACTATATATGGAAATATCAACCTAACTGTGAAGTCTATTATATTTACCTACATAGCCATGAAATTAACCTTAAACTACTCTATGTCAGCTGTCTGGAATCGGAAACGTATGTTAGGAGAGGTCATTGAACGGTAGAATTATCAGTAGCTATAATATTTAAATACCAAATCTAAAACTCCAAATATTTATGAAAACCAGTAATCCATCAAAATCCCTAAGCATTATGCAGATTACTTCAACCCCTTAGGTTATGTTAATTTTTCAGAAACCCCGTGGGAATCCTCTAACTTGATTTGCATAAGAAATTCTGCATAAAGGGTCAGAGTTTGGCAGCTAATTTTATTTGTTAAGAAATGTACGAAACCACTTGAGAAACGTGACCAGGAGCAGCTTCCGTGTGAACTGTGTAATAATTTAGCATATGAATTATTATTTTTTCGTTCGATTTAATGGGTTAAAGTTGTTACATATTTCAAAATGCATTGTAGCGATATGTGTGAATCGATTGAAATCGATTTAATTTTGAAAAAGAGTAGAGTTTCGAATCGATGTAGAATTAGATTCGACGAGAGTTTGAATCATTAGGTAACTGTAGCATTCATTTGTTTTTATCATTATTGACAAGATTGAAAATGTAAAGTGAATTAGCGAATTTATCGACCTCTTAAACCGAGTTTAAGTACTTTCATTAATGTTTTATTTTCTAATTTAAAAAATACTTTGCAAATTCATCGTTACCAATTTATTATTAATTTCCGTTTATAAAACGGAGGCAGCGCTAAATAACGTCGATGCCAGTCAAAAAAAAAACGGACACACAGCGCTAAAAACGTCGACGCCAGTCAAAAAATGATCGTACGATAAAAAGTCGTATCCGATATATGGAACTTTCCAATTAACTTTCAGACAGCTTAAAGCTTATTCTTATCCCTAATGTTTACACGATTACGAAGACCGTGAAAGCCTTAAAGCCTATCAATTTCGGAGGGTCAAGTTTTACAAGTTTTACTCAAGTTTAAATCCAATATATGGCTTCATGTTTGTGTAAGCATTACATCACTATGACATGACAACGTTAGCCTTCCTTTTTAAAGGGTAACGAGAATCAAAAAGACGAGAATCTTTTTAGGTATGAAGCTTATAGATATATTTTGTATTTAAATTTACACGTTTTTGTTGTCTAAATGAAATGATGCGCCTTTTCGAAAATATCAGTTGATATTTATAAAACTGTAAATACATAATTTAGTAACATTCCAAGTTACGATACCAAAATACCTAATTCTACATAACATCAAATATTTAATTTTATATCACTCTAAGACCCAGAACACACGGTGAAAAGCAACTGAAACGAAAAGTTTCAAACTAGTTGCGTCGTGTGTGGTTTTCTAAGGAAGTCTATAGCAGAAACTGCGATGCAACTTAAAAGTAACTAGCAGTTTCAGTTGCGTTTCACCGTGTGTTTTGGCGCTAATACCTACCTATATCATCATAACTTTGACATAACTTCTTTAAAGATAAATACATTCAGTGCAATCAACATTTCATTTTGGTCTCCTATCTACAAACATGAACAAATACATAGGGGCAAGTATTAATATAAACGTTTATTATATTTCCTCAATATATCAGTTTTATAAAGTTCATTTTAAATGAGCCATGACACAAGATGCCGGCTTGTCTTCACCCTTGCCATAATTAGTGGGACCGGGCGGTGTTTTAAACAAAAACTATCATATCTTGAACCGTGACATTACAAACTTTTTGAACACTAAAGATCTTGATGAGCAAGGGAGTAGAGGTCAAAATAAAATGGTGGATAAGGAACATTAAGAGATGCTATCTACACTATCTTATTTATTATGATTATTAAAATGCCTATAAACAAAGGGAGCCCTTTTGGATAATTCGTTTTAAGTTTTTTTTTGCGCTTTACGGAGTATGGTTGGTAGTTTGAGAGTTCACTTATAATAATATGACTTACAAAACCCCTTTTCGTTTTAATAGACAAAAAAATATATATGACTTAAAAAAAACATTGATATAGTTAAAAATTTTGTAATATTCTAGAATCAATTTTATTTTGTTTACATTATATACCCATGCACCTACCTATACTTTTCATTACTTTGTATACCTATCTAATAAGAATATTTCTTATTAGCGCGACATGGTGCAGCGTAAAATTATACAACACGATATAATGTCATAAAAATGCTAATAAAAGTAAAATAATGTAAAGAGAAAACAATAAAAACAAAACACACAATATGGCGGATCCTAGAAACAAGTGAATAAATGTGGGATTGTTTTTGTGATTTCCGGGAATACTCAAACTTTTAAAGGATGGTGAGTGGTTTTCTAAAGGAGACTAGAGCAGAAACTTAGATGCAACTAAAAAGTAACTAGCAGTTTCAGTTGCGTTTCAACGTGTGTTCTGGGCTTAACCTACAAATACCCATTGAATTTTTGCTGTAATTATTGTGTGTGACGAAATGTTGTCTACTATGTTTTTTTGTATTGCGAAAATTATCGAAAAGTACGAGAAATTCTAACCTACAAATACCTTTCTTCTTCTTTATCAGCCCATATATGTCCCCACCGAGGGGCACGAGCCTACTCTCATACAGAGAGTGATTAGGCCGTAATCCACCACGCTGGCCAAGTGCGGGTTGGCGGATTTCACATACACCTTCAAATTTCTTCTCTGGTGTATGCAGGTTTCCTCACGATGTTTTCCTTCACCGAACCGATGTTTTCTACAAATAACCAGACAACAAAAAAGCAACATTTTTGAACAATATTTAAAAAAAAACATAAGTTTGAGGAGCAAAACCCTAGAGAATAATCATAAAGGCATGTCGGAGGCGCGTCTTGCCAAATCCCACTCATTTTGCGGATTTGCAGTTGAAATTAGTTCAGAATCTCGAGCTTAGCGTGGCTCCCCAACACGACGTACTGATAAATAATGCTGACGACCTGACGCGATTTATCTATCTATGTATGTATGTAAGTATGTATTGTTTTATTTTCAAGTGACGCAAGGATGGAACTGAGAAAAACGTGTGAAGTTGTGATGAAAATGTAGAATCGTTTTTTTTGCAATAGATAAGTAAATTTGGTACAAGTATTTAAGTTACGAAAACCCGCCGCGCGTCGTTGGTTGATTTTCATTTGTTTTCTTTTTTTAAATTTTGAGAATCTTTGGATTTAGATTTTTTGTCGAAATTACGATATTGAGATATCATAAAAATCTTATTAAAGTGAAAAATGCAATTCAATTACTTATTTGTTAAAATTATGTCCCTAACAGCTTAAAGTTAAAAAACACATTGATTATGTATTTCATATACACGTACAAGGCTTGTACCTAAATGTAGACTAAAATATATGTTTCTGACTGCAAAATGAAGCTAAAACGTATCTAAAGTACTGGTAAAAACTGAATATTTACAACAAAATCTATCAATTCATTTAAAAAAAACTTATTTTCGAAAAATACTTATTGTTTTACAACAAAACTCTTGTAAACGATCGTATTATACATTAAAAGACTCGATTACATACATCGTTCGAATAATCCGCTCGAAATGAATTTCTATTGACTTATCAAGGTCTGTCGTGCGTAAAAACGACGTAAATAACACGTGATTCCAAACAACTTACGCCATTTTGGAATTACTCACTTGATTTACTAGCTATAAACATGTCATATGCACGTGAAAGTCGCTAATATTGTATCAACCGCTCAATTAACATAGTAATTGCGATTTTATACTCTATTGGAAAGGTAATAAAGATATTCGTGTCTTTTAGTTTCATTAGTGCGCTTATACACGACATAAAATGCCAATCTGACGTGAAAAATGTTGTTGTACAGTTGAGAGTACATCAAGCTTTCATCATACTTTATTTCAGCATGGAGCATTGGGACGATGGTGTTAAGAATTATCTGTTTTCGAACGTACATTCGTACAATGCTGCACTTATTATTTTTTTCATAACTTTTATAATCATAATCATATTTATTGCTCTTCCACAATTTAACTTCAATATTGTTTTTTGCTTTGTAAAGTTTAAAAGGCAATATTAAATTGCGTAGTTTTTTTGGCAATTTATACCAATAGGAAATTCTAAGCTGACGGCAACAAAGCAACAATGAAGTAGCACTATAGTAGCAAGTCGCGTGTCGGTTGGCAATATCAGACGCAACCGTTGCGCGATAAATACGAGATTGATGCCGTGCGTATGCAAGCACCATTATTGTGGAACCCTAGACTTTGTGTTAGTATCTTTAGACAAAAAATAAAACATCTGAAGGATAGGTTTCTAGAGAAGTACCATGAAGATATATACCATGAAGATTTTAATCTAAAAAGTAAGACTTTTGATATACCAACTCCTTTCTCTGTGACGTAAAAAATGTTACTGGCCGAAAAGAATAGTCTTGAATCCGTCATCTCATATTTAAAAAAATATGTATTTTAATATACAGGTTGTTTAAAATAAGACTGCAATTACGAAGTACAATCCAATGAAGATATTTCATCATTTAAATATTCTAAAGTGTGTTTCTTATTTTATGGCCTGGTAGCTACGACTTTTAAGTCTTATTATGAGAGTAAGTATCATATTAAGTGAAGTCGGTGACTATAATGATTTTAAGGTAATGAAATGCGTAGTATATAAATATTTCAAAGTTATACATTTAAAGGCGCGGCAGCTCCTTCGACGCTGGCCGCTACCAAGCAAGTGAAACCGGCCTATTGTTCCGACCGCATTAATTTATAGTAGCGCAAATAATTCACTTAGGGTTGCCAGATTTGATACTAAGTTGCTATTTTATGTTAACTAAGACATTTGAAGGTACCTACCGATTTTTTTCTTATAATATAGAGTTTTAAAGTTCTTAATTTGTTTTTTTTTTTAAATACGAATTAGGCTTTTTTTAAATATTTGGACTAACCTATCTACATTGAAAATAATTTTATTTAAAATGAATTGATAGATAGTATTTTTAACCGACTTCAAACCAATCTAAAATCACAACCACCACATAATAAAAAAATATGGTTCCCAAATCGGCAGCCATTTTTTTTTTTCCTTTTTTTTAAACTTCTGTTTATGATAGCCACCCCTGTCTTCCCAATGCGTAACTGTTGCCAATTTGCACGCCGTTTGAATTGTTTACGCGCACGCCACTGCACCGCTCTGATCTGAATACTATTCTAAAACGTAACACGGGGACTAATCCGGGTAATACTCGACTAAATTACTCTTGTTTTAAGTCCTACCAATATTATAAATGTCAATGTTTGTACCGATAAACATCCATCCATACGACCGATGTCATTGCCGTATGGATGGATGTATATAAGGATTCTTATAACTCTTTCACGAAAAAATTACGGAGACTAATCCGGATAAATACTCGACTAAATTACTCTTGTTTTAAATCTGCTATAAATTAAGGATTAGTTCGCAAGTTGTGATAGTATTCGAACGATTTTTCCTCAATTCCAAAATTATTTTGCGAGTCCGTCAAGGTGATAGAATGTTTACGATGTAGAGGTTATTTTTACATAATAAAAGCGCGTTTCACTACTTGAAGAAAAAAGTTAACTGACAGATATTTTATACATGTCACTGTCTAAAACATAACTTTTTTTTTTAAATTTGGCAACCATGCTAGGCGCATATTTTGCCACGGTCAAACTAAAACATCATGTTTAATGAAATGGACATAGGTTTATCTGTCAGTTAAATTTTATCTATAAATAGTGAAACGGGTCCTCAAAGTTGGTTCGCTAAAAAACGAAGAATGACATGGCAACACTATACTTTTAGATCTTTACTTAAAAAGGCGTATGTATTATGTAGCCTTTAGTCTTAAATGGTCACCATAAAATCTTTATTAAGGAGAACGCAACAAACTTGCGGCCGTTTTATTTCCATACAAGAAAAGCAATAATTTCTTCCAGTCGAGTCGAGAAGTAGTGGGGTGAAGAAAAAGTAGTGTCTTGCCAAAACGCTATGCATGCATGCGTGCGTTTATGGTGACGACATATCCTGCGCGTTCTGTATTCAAATTGAAAATGCCATTCATTATTTAAAATTATTGGACGGGCTGAAACTCGTTCTCGAGAAAAAGAGCTGAATGTGTGGTTTGCGAATAAATGCACTGTCATTATGACAACCACAGAGTAGGAATACATAGCTTAAGTTTTTTTTTGTCAAACGTAGAGTGGAATTATATTTAATCGAGTTAAATATTTCTGCTACTTTTTTAATCATCCTATGTTATACGAATAAGGAATTATGATAAATAATTCTCAGCAAAGTTAAATACATCTTTATCTTTATCTTTATCAGCCCATATATGTCCCCACCGAGGGGCACGAGCCTACTCTCATACAGAGAGTGATTAGGCCATAATCCACCACGCTGGCCAAGTGCGGGTTGGCGGATTTCACATACACCTTCGAATTTCTTCTCTAGTGTATGCAGGTTTCCTCACAAATAAACAGTTAAATACATAAAAAATGTTTAAAACTAAGAACTAACTTAGTACTTAGTACAACGACTGAACCCTACCTAAACCTAAAATTAGCAAGACTCATAAGTTCTGAGTCATTTGTCGAACAATAAAGTGGGTTTAATGACCCTACTTAAAGAACCCTAAACTTAAGGGCACAGTTTAACCGCTCGCGTAATTATGTGTGAAGTCGCATAATTCCCGCGTTTTGCTTCGTCGCCATTTTCTTTTGAATTATGGCGTCGTTTTTAGCGCAGTTTAAAATGAACTATTGCAGTTCTAGAAAAAAGTAAGTATGTTAACATTTTCTTGAAATCTGGATCTAAAAATTATAGAAGTTGTGAATTCTGTCACGTCTATTGTTTAATACATATTAAAGCATTCGATCTTTCACATCCCAGAAAAAAAAGAACAACAGAAAATCTATTATGTCTGGGTTAAAAATAGGTCAGTGGGATGTGAGAGGTTAAATTAATAAATATTATGCCCTAAAAGGGTGTCATCTACGTTCTTACTTCTACCTATATACTAGTAGTACTTTATATGTGAAATTACTTATATACAAAAAGATTTAAATAAGATCTTTGGTGAAAATGGCTAGCTACAAATAAATCTATTTAAATATAAAAACTGAACAATACGTCTATAAATTGAGGTCTTTCAATTTTCCTACGAATTCAAATCCTTAGCAACCAAATCGCAGGAAAAGACTAGTACAAACTGAAACAAAAGCAAAAAGCATTCAACCAAACACTTATTTTCCGGAGCGCTAAAATGCAAACAGTAATTTCCAACCTTCTCGAGGGAGGCGTTTAATGTGCTCATTTTAATGCCCATTTTAAACGCTATACGTAACATTTTATGATTGCAAATAAAAAATTAAACTTTACAATGTCTGATACCGCTAACGGGTTATGTTTTTAAAAGTTCTTTTTAGGGTTCCGTACCTATTAGGGTGAAAACGGGACCCTTTTACTGAGACTTGGCTGTCTGTCTGTCCGTACGTCCGTCTTTCACCAGGCTGTATCTCATGAACCGTTATAGATAGAGCGTTAAAATTTTCACATATGATGTATTGCCATTGCTGCTATAACAACTACTAAAAATAGAATAATAATTAAGGGGGGCTCCCATAACAAACGTGTTTTTATTTGCTTTTTTTGCTAGATATCTATAGTGAATGATTCGGAACCCTTCCTGCGCGAGGCCGACTCGCACTTGGCCGGTTTTTTACAACTTTTATGCAATCAAATCAACACATTATCGGAATGACAAGTCAGCATCGAAAGGGCGTAAGTGTTCATCATGTCGTATTTATAAAGTAACAAGTCTTTTTAGTTACGACCTTTTTTAACATGTTATCCAGAGTAATAATTCACACCTACAAGTAATGAAAATAAGGTTTTACGATAATTTTAGTCATAAGATCGAGACTGTTTAATTATAAGAGGAATTCATAAAAGGAGATGTGTGAACGTGTTATGTATTAATCAACTTTAAAAGTGTTCTGAAAAAAACAGACATTATTTTTTTTTTTATAAGTATTTTGATAGAGTATCTATAAAGAAGCATGGGAGAGGCTTTTGCCCAGCAGTGGGACAAAACAGGCTAATAAAAAAAGTATTTTGATATACATAAACATAAAATAAATACGTATTTTCTAAATATAGGTATACCTACGAGGGAAACTAGATTGAGGTAGAGAAACCTAATTTGGCGAATGACGCTAATTTTTCATGAAATGAATTTAGCTACAAACTTGCTTTGTTTGGACTTTCACTAAATAAAGCGAAAGAAGTGTGTTTGGATCGTAGCAACTGGAAGGAAGTGGTCTCTGCCTACCCCAATGGGAGAGAGGCGTGACAGATATGAATGTATTAACTACAAACTAAAAATACAAACACTATTTTTTAGTTTAACTTCCGAATGAAAAAGAGTGAAGAAAAACATTTAAAAAACATACGCCCTTAAAAAAGGCGATTTAAAAGAAAATGGCGGAACACTACATCACTACATCTTATAATAGCAGAAAACCCGCCATTCCTAAATCTTATCTGTACACATTTTTCATTTCAACATCATGCAATCGCGAAATTTCACAGCTCCGGGAGGGACCCACTACGGAAATACACCATTATCATACCCTCCGACAAACACACATACCTAACTAACACATACACATATCTGTACACATATAAAACTACTAACAAACACATAGGGTGGGCGAATTACCCCTGGGGGTAATTTTTACCCCATGATCGGACCGTTGCCACCCACTAGACTCATCATTCGATATTTGAATTACTTATTACTTCTGTTTGCTTGCTATTTTGATTATATTGATGGCAGTTTCATAATTTTATCAAGTATTATAGGTATATTCATTTTTTTTATTTTGATATGTCGAAATTGTGATCGTATTTACAATAAAATAAAAAAACACCCTGTAGCTATAATCACTGCAGGATAAACAAAAGAAAGTTTCAAAAAACAAATTCGAATAATCACGTTCCAAATTCAAAAATTAATTCGCGGTCTTACATCTGGCCAGTAATTACGCGCTTCGAAATTCGACCGTTATCGTTGAAATGGCAGTCGATAACAACTATAATTCGATTATTAAGTGTTTCATTCGATTTTCGAGCTCGATTCGCTTTTTTCGAGGGTGCGTGTCGTGTTGATTTGTGGTAGGACTGCTATTATAATAAAGACTTAAACTTATTCGTAACTGTTCTTATGGGAATTAAAGCAAATGTTCCTACTAGTTGAAATGTTAAGCAAATTGTTACATGCTAGAGTTTCCCCATAAAGTAGGTTTTATAAATACTATTCTAAATATAAAAGTTTGTGGTATGTTATTATTAGGCTTATGTTATGAGCTATATGAAATTGTGGCTTTACGTTCGATAAAATAGCCATCATAAACAAAACAAACTACATACCTATTATAATTCTTAAGGAAACTGACGCCAAAATTGTAGCCCCCACACGGAGTAAACATCATAACAGGTCCAATAAATCCAATCATATTTTATTGCCATCCTTTTCGCTCGCACTAAATCGATATACGATAAAATAGTGCTACTATATTTGCGCACTACTGCTAATTTGTTTTGACATTTCTAAACGAACGACCACTTTTCCCGCCTACAAGTTGTACTAAACTGCAAAAGGGGATTTCGAATTTGGAACACATTTAAAAATATGGTTCTTATTTTAGGATAGTGCAGGGGCTAAAATTGTTCGATTCGAATTTGGAACAGAGCTCATTGGGCTTTATTCGTTTTTATTGTTAAGAGCGAGCGATTGAGTTTTCGCATATCTATTATATTTTGGCCAGACCCTTTTTTGGGCTTCAATTTTTTGCCCTTTGTAGTTTAAAATGTTGGATTTCGAGGGCGATCCCCCACGTACGCGTGCCGTGTGAGATATTGCATTTCAACTCATATAAAAACTTATTTTGCGGTGGATCAATATTGAGTGCAAAAAGTTAGGTTTTTTTACACTTTAGACCAAAAAAATGTGACACGATCATTTTACATTCTGAACTAGTCACGTCATTCTAACTAAAAAAAGTTAAGTCAAACATTTTTTTATGTGAATTAGCGAGTATTAAGTTCGTATCTACTTTACAGCACATTATTGTAAATTTACTTTTATCTCATGAAGATTTTCAAGAGACTACGAGATTTTGGAATTGACAGAATTCTAAACACAAATTATTTGGACGATACTATTATAACTAGGTAATATTCGAGCCACACACTCATGCAAATATATTTAAAAAAGTTTTAAAATAAAAGAAAGCAATTGGTGTCATTAGTGGCTTCAATAGAGGTCGACTAATTATTACAAAATACGTAACACCAGGGACCCTTGGGTACAATGCACAAAGAGATCTATTGTACAGAACAACAATAGCGTGACTCACTCATGACGAACGCTAAGACAATGAAACGGCTCTTCTAGGGCCCTATAACGTCGTATGCATAACGGATATTCAGGTTATTATAAAAGAAAAAACTTTCTAAAGAACTAAAAACGGACTCACCAGACTATACACTCTCGCTGTAAAATGTAGCTGCAGACCACGTCAAGTTGAAAGACCTGAAACAAAAGAATAAACAATGAGTTGGTATTAAAATTAAAAATAACCTCAAAAGGATTCAAATCCCTGAACACTGGCAGCATAAAAAATGCAACGAGAATTGAAATAAAAAAAACAAACAAAGCAAATCGATCGCGCGCGGTGAAAAAGAAAACCCATCAATCAGTTCAGCCAGCAACATTCAAATGTGGATTTTTTTTGTTCCAAGTTCAAAATCCCCGCGACCTTGCCTCGGTCAACTTCGAACAGTTTATCCTAGTCGAATTTTTTCCAACTGTTCTTTTTGTGCAAAACTTTTTGCGGCCAACAATTTCAAGTGGAATGCACATTTGCATTACTAAAGACGTAACGAAACGATGCCTTTGTACTGCGTTGTAATGGAAACTGATCTGTCACCTCTATGTTTTTAGTTTTACGATGGTATTTTGTTTTGTTTCTGAGGTGAGGTGGGTGTTATCGAAGATGGATGCATAGGAGTGCCATTGTAAACAATTTGCGTAAAGGTGTGAATCATGGTCTTTATTTAGGTTTTTAGTACGGAATTAACACTCGCTCGTGTCACATTCAATGCCTGGTCGTTACTCCGTCAGACAACAGTGACAAATGACGGTCAATCATTGTATGTAGTCGTTTGCAACACTTTGCGATGTCGGTACGTTCAAATTTCCTTTATTAGTGTTGTTTCATAAAGGAATAAAATATGAGTCATGTTGGTGTTTTTGTGCGATGATGTTGCGTTATTTTTTACCGCCGTGCAACGTCCGCTGCGACCTGCATGACCCAACTCTTTGTTGAGCTTGTCCTTTATTATAATACTTTTTGCCTGATCGCTTGCCGTAAAAAATATACGCCCACGTCAGCTTGATTGCCGTGATAACGTGTCGCGAATCGATTCTGGTAATATCGAGTACAAAAGAACACAAACGTAGCGAAAAACTACACGACTACTTAAAAAAGGCGTTCTTTGATTCGTAATTGGAACTAAATTGATTCGCTTTTGTTTTTGTAACTAAATTGAAAGTAACGGATGTCAAGAATTCTGCGATTTTATTCGAAATTTGAATTTAAAACGATAGCATCGGCCAGCTATATTACAAGCATCGGACTGAAACCGGTCGGATAAAAAACTGAAATGGCTGTTCATGACATGTTTATGGTCACATTTGTTTTTTTAATTGAAAAGCTGAAACCACAGAGTAGATCGTTTGGAATTTTCCAAATAGATGTTTTATCTTAGTTAAATGTGGCTTAATAGCACCGAAAATGGAGTTGGAATGATAAACTAATGGAGGAACCACTTTTGAAATAATTATAGGTATGCGAGGTTGAATAAGCAGATAAATTAGTTATCGGAATAGATATTTATACCGTTTCTAAGCTATTTTGAATTACAGGCATTATGGTCATGGAGGAATCGATATCAAATTAAAATATTTTTAATAGGATACTTAGCAACGAGTAAGTAATGAAAGGTCTTTAAAAATAATAACGGACTATGAATTTTTCAAGAACTACGTAGAGTGCTTTTCACGAAAAAAGTCCCCCGGATATTTTTGGAACAAAATTTGACAGGTCTATTTTCCCTATTTTCTGACCTTTTCCCTGATAGTAGATAGAAAACCCCTTACTTATCTTAATAAAAATACACTTTTTACATAACAGAAATATAGCTAAGTAGACATTTTTATCAAAATATATACCAACCTACTCATGGAATGACCAGAACAGTCGAAATAAGCAGCAAATAATATTATTTAATAATTAACAAATGAAATAAACATGATATAGGTAGATGTTGTACTCATAAATAGCAACATTATCAATTTTGACATGAAATACAGCGCCGCGGCTAGGGGACTTCTTTCGTGAAAAGGACTCTATAATGCATGTAAGTAGTTAGGTACCCATTAATTTGCAAGTAGATATTATTGCCACAAAGCTACTCGTAGTATTTTAAGGAAAAATAACAATAAACATGATAATAATCAAAGACGAAATGGCAAGAACAACAAACTACATCGTATCGAATTTTAAGTGCCAATTAGTAATTTAGAGTTGTTTATTTGATAAGATGACGTTGGTAAAATACCTATTTTTAATTTAAATAGGGGCCCAAGTCTGCTATTTAAAATAGCCTCATTTGTGTGTCGGCAGAGTGTCAATGGCAATTTAAGACATAGGTATAAACAAGTCTGACACTAATTGCGACCAAATGTGTCAAAAAATGACTTTGACACTCTCATTGACACGCGGCCGACACACAATTGAGAACTTACTGATATAGCTAGATTGAAAAGCAGACTTAAGCCCCAGTTTTTTTTTTGTAAATACCTATAATTTTTAAAAACGGCAAGTTATCTTTTTCTCATAATTAATGTATTTTAAATGGCAAACTGGCTGTCGAAATATGTCCCTTCTTCTTACATAAATAAAAAACAAAAATTTTCAAAATTCGAACGTTTATGTTTTAGAAGCCCCTTGTCATCGACGAAACAATTCTATAAACAAATGAGTAACGCTTCAAACTTATAATTATAAACAATCCCACGGTGAATATTTTTTGAAATTGGAACAAAAAATGTTTTTCTTCTTCATAGACCGGTCCTACGAGGCAGGTGCATGGATAGTGTAATGCCATATGTAAATAGTTAAGAAATATTTAAAATTTTACTTTATATTAAAATCACCAAAGATAAGTTCCACTATAAATTAAATAAATATTGGGTTAAGTGTTTTTTTTATTAATTCATTTTTTAGAATAAGTTAATTTTTAATAATATTACTTGTTCCCCCGATTTGAGAATCGGCAATAGCAACTACATAATTACAGTCAAAAATAAAAACTAAAGTAAATAAAACTCTGTCGAATATTAAAAAAATCGCATAATACCATCCAAAAACATTCTCCGAACTTATTGCTAAGCTAAATTCGTCTTCAACATTGAATATCTAGGGTATAATTTTGTAACAAAGCATGAATGGTTGGAATGAAATGTACAATTTAAAAGATATCAAGGCGGTGGGTGCTATTGTGAGAAATAAGACTTTATTACAGAAACGAGTTTTCATCAAATTAATGACAAAATTATGACACGTGTTTCTTTAATAATACGGTTTCTATTTGCATGTGTTTATTTTTATCTTTTTAATAACCACTTTGATCCAAATGCTGGACAATTTGTATATGTTACTAATATTATAAATGTCAATGTTTGTGCCGATGGATGGATGTGTAGATGATTGTTACTCTTTCACGCTAAAACCACTGAACAGATTTTAATGAAACTTTACAATATTGTAATTAGCACATCAAATTAACAATATTGTGGCTTTCTTTCTTTTTTCTAATGTGCATTATAATGTCACTTAAGCTATATTTTTAAGATTTTGTGTAAGTTTTTGAAGATACGACGAGAAATGCGAACGAAGTCGCGGACGGGCTCTAGTGTTGTTATATTATTTCCTAAAGTTTTATAAACCCAAGGACATATCAAGACGATACAAAACACAAATTATAATAAATAAAGCATAACAAACATAAGCGGATAAAACATGTCTTTTATAAAATAATTTGCCTACTTTAATGTCAGGTTGGGTTAAAAACGGTTAAACCATATGTCAAAATGTCATGTCGTGTTTATGTCAACTGTCAAATCTTTTAGGCATTACGGAGAAACAGTTTTGGGTTATATTAAGTAAAGATATTAGTTAAAAACGATATTTTTTTAAAGTTCTGGGAAAAAAGTCCGCTTGTACACAGATGCCCAGAAACGCCCACAGAAACTATTGGCATTACTGTTCCCTATACACTATTCATAAGGTACCACACATCACTAAATTAAGGGCCGATTTCACAACTTTCAGAAAAAAATTAACTGGCAGATATTTTATACCTGTCACTGTCTAAAACGTCACGTTTTATGAAACAGACATAGATTTATCTGTCAAACCCTAAAGCTATTTTAAAATCACCTCTCACATAAACACAGCAAAAAGATCACGACAGTTTCCTATTAAAGAATTCCTCTAAGGCACTATAAATAGTTCTCAAAAATTCTAATCTATAATAACGTACCGACAAAGGTCATTATTTAAAAAGAGAACTCTAAAACTTAACCCTTCGAGCGGACGAAGCATGCTATCAAATTAACGTTTATCCTATCCCAATTTCAAAAGCAAAATAAATAGATTGTAACCTATTTCCGAGCTCTGGTTTTTGAAAAAGGAATAAAAAACAAATGAAGTCGATACCTGCACTTAAAGACGAGTGGAGTGGTCCTGTCGGTCCAGATCTACCTATTTAAGTCAGAGATACACTAAGCTTTTAATATGGATCAATTTCAATAAAAATGTAAAAAAGTAATGGCATATACTCTCGTAATTTGTATTTTTTATCCGTCTGTTATTTTATTAATATTGTATTTTAAATAGAATTGCAGTTAAATGAATGGTGGCAAGTTCCAGTGAATTTTTATTGCGGATTATTTATTTGTACTTAACTATTAAAACTATTAATACTTTTTTTTTATTATCATGACATATATTTTAAAAATTAACTGCAGCTATTCCGATAATTGTCGTAGATAGTAATTTTTTTACTCATTTAGCTTTTATTATGAACAATATTAGTGACGATTGATAGATGCATTGTTAATCTTTCACGCAAAAACTATTTAACATATTTAGATGAAACTTGGCAATATTGTAGCTTATACGACAGAATAACATATAGGCTATGTTATTTTAAAATATTATAATTTTTTCTCGAGATATGACGGCAAATGGGAACGAAGTCGACAGACTAGACAAAGTAATTTATTGAAATATATATAGTAATTTATTGACTCATTTAGGGTTCATAATTTCCTCCTTATACACCACAAACCTAAAACCACTCGTATCTACGTTTAAAGGGATCGTATTATTTACATTTTTTACCTTAAAAAGTGGAACAAAAAAAGGGTAAAGAATAAATTTGAACGCTCACCAAATGTCTCCGGAGCACAACAGGTTGGGTTCGGCTCTTTTCGTTTTTTTTCGGCGTCATTCGTATTTCCGACACGAAGATATCTGTAATGTAAGGAGTTTTGTTAAACGTCAAGCTTGGGTGTTGGATAGTTCTAAAGTTACTTGTGGTCATATTACCATAGCACGTAGTGAAATTCTGTGTGTTTTTTTTTAAAAAGGTCTTTTTGTGTTTAAGGGAATGGTTCCGTCGAGGCTGTTTTGTTTTTTAAAGGTCAACTTAATTTTATAATTTTTTATTCCCGTGTCAAAATTTTAATTTATTCGAATTTCGAACAGTATTTAAAATAGATAATATCTTTTTAAATATATACATCTAAAACTTCCTTTTAAACCGACTCTACATTTAATAATTCTTCCAAAAAATTAGGGTTCCGTACCTCAAAAGGAAAAAACGGAACCCTTATAGGATCACTTTGTTGTCCGTCTGTCCGTCCGTCCGTCTGTCAAGACCCTTTTTCTCAGGAACGCGTAAAGGTATGAAGCTGAAATTTATATCAATTACTCAAGTCTACTGTCCCTTGAAGCTGTGAAAAAATCAAACTTCTAAGCCAACGCAATCAAAAGATACAGCCATTTATGCCGCAAATTTTCGACACTTGCAAGGGAATCAAAACCTACAGGGTGCTTCCCGTGAACTCAGAATCTTGAAATTTGGTACGAAGCAACGTCTTATAGCATAGATAAAGGAAAAATTACGAAAACCATAAATTTTTAGTTACATCACAAAATATATATTTTTTTAATAATCTTAAACTTACTACCCATTTCCTCATAAACGCGTAGAGGTATTAAATTGAAATTCATACCAAATACTCAGGTCTATAATACCTTTAAGCTGTAGCAAAATCAAACTTCTATGTCAACGCAATCAAAAGAAACAGCAATTTAAGCTGCATATTTTGAAACTCGCAAGTACTTGCAAGGGAATCAAAACCTAAAGGGTACTTCCAGTCGACCTTGAATCTTGAAATTTGGCACGAAGCAACGTTTTATACCACACATAAAGGAAAAATTCCGAAAACCTTAAATTTTTAGTTACATTACAAAATATATATTTTTTAATAAATATAAACTTATTACTTTTTTCCTCATGAACGCGTAGAGCTATCAAGTTGAAATTCATATCAAATACTTAGATCTAATTGCCTTTAACCCGTGAAAAAAAAAATTATAAGTCAACCCGAAAACGCAAAACGCAAAAGTACAACCATTGATACCGCATATTTTGAAACTCGCAACTACACGCAAGGGAATTAAAACCTAAAGACCACTTCCCGTTGACATAGAATCTCGAAATTTGGTAAGAAGCAATAGCTTACAGCACAGGTAACAGAAAAATTCCGAAAAGCTTAAAATTTTAAGTAGTTATACCACCAAAAAAATTGTGATTGTAAACATAATTGTAGTTACAGCAATGACCGCGAGTTATTATACTATGTATGGGGAGGGCAACATTTTTCAAACGGCAAAGACGACCTCACTCATCGTCATTCAATCCCGATGTTTTGGTGAATGTAGCTGTATAATCTAAATGCGTCCTAACTGCTTAAAGTGTTATACTTATAATTAAATTCAATGACATTATTATATTTCTTATTGTTGGTTATTATCAGACAGCTTGCTTGTATTGTTTCTACTGGCGAAGTTTGATGGGACGCTGGTGGCACGGGTGGCACGCGGGGCTATTCACACCTTTTTCAGTCACCATTTACAGGTCTGGTTCAAATTTAATACTTAATTAATATTTTTGAACCAGATTTCTAAATAGTGACTAAAAAACTTAGTAAATAAATAACTTTAATAAAAGAACTTTCGCAAGTCTGCTGCAAGGCTAGTATAAGTGTTTCAGTTATATTATAGATAAATGATATGTGTTAATATAAAATAAAGGATTACTTAAACGATAAAGAGATCTTTGTCTTAAATTTATGCTCCTCCATCTTTCCCCATTGTAATGTTATGAATTTCATTTTGCAATAAAAATACCATAGTTATGACTCGATTGTCGTAATGAACGAACTTTGTAAACCTTGCAGGTTTGTACGGAACCCTCGGTGCGCGAGTCCGACTCGCACTTGGCCGGTTTTTATACCTCGCATTACTTAACTTGAAACCCTAATTACATCACCGCCTATACTTGTCAAGTCTTTTCTAAACTATTGCGATTAAAAAAATATCTTGCACGAATATACTAGAGACTAAATTTATATGACAGTGCATGTTACAAAAGTGCCTAGTTAAGTATTTTAACTTCCTCCACCTACGAATTAGTGTGAACAATAAGAAAAACAGACGTCAGCTTTCTAGTAAAGGATTTTTGTAAACAACTTGGAATGTCAAATGTAACAAACGTAACACTTAACTGATTTTGATAAGGTTTAAGCCAACTGCAGAAAAAGTATTTAAAATAAATTAAGCTTAGATAGTTATCAAAATACCTTTTGTTAGAAAAACAAGCATTTTATTGGACATTTAAGTTAAACGTTTGCAAATAAGAAACGCACATTGAAAATGTGAAGTAAACATATTAAGGAATCAATTGCATGATTTATCTTATAAATACCTAAACACGTTTGATATTAGCATATTTATATAATCCACGTGTTGAATTTAAATTGCTTTATTTACTTCAAGATACATTTAGGTATATAGGTTAGTTTTCTAGATCAATCTAGATTTATAAATAACTTTAAGTACTTGCTATAGTTTAAATGAATTTCAAAGTAACAAAGTTGTTATACGTCATCATCATAAATCTAAGAGCGTCGTTCTTGTCAGTGTAGTCTACGCCACCTTCTCTAATTCTCTGCAGTTCGTTTGAGCACCTGATACGACACAACTTCTAATCCCTGTTTTATTTGGTCTATTTAAATCCTTCGTGGTCTCCCTCTCTTCTGTCCTTCTACTTTTCCTTCCAAGATGTTTTTTACAAAGTTGTCGTGTCGTATCAGGTGACCGAGCATCTTTCCTCTCCTTTCAGCAAAGGTCTTTAAAATGAATCTCCACGTTACTCGTAATGAACTATTATTTACTATGTTAATAAATACGTAAATAGTCATTTAAGTCTATAAAAAAAAAAAAAAAAACCTTGTATCTAACAGTAAAAAAAAAATAGGTACATACTTTAAAAAAAACCGTTTGCATTTATAATCTTACGAAACCTGAATTCACAAATACTGGGGGCCCAAGTCTACTTATTTACAATATTCTGAGTTGTGTGTCGGCAGAGTGTCAATGGCATTTTTGACACATTTGGTATTCTGCTAAACAATGGCTTACACTGATTACGACCAAATGTATCAAAAAATGCTATTGACTTTCAGCCAACACACAACTGAGGCTATTTTAAATAGCAGACTTAGGCCCCTAGAGTTCTCTACAGTATTTAACTCTACAATTTAATATTATGTAGGAAATATTGGATGAATGCATCTTCGTTTAGTTCAAAGTGATGCCGCTTCAGATAGTACTTGACTGCCCATTTGTATGCTTGCATTCAGGTTTGGAGCACGAAAATAAACGGAGAAAAAGTTGAAAAAAGCGGCCACTATCAAAGTTGTTCATCTGATATACGATTCGTATCTAGGTACAACATTTTTTTACGTAAAAATGTAAAGAAAACACTTTAAACATCAAATCATGTTTTAGGTTAGCTTGTTTAAAAAAAACTGCTCTACATAAGATAATTATGTTAGAGTAAGTAAGCAGAAAAAAGCAACACTTGTTCGATCAATAAAGTGTCAATGAAGTCCATAACGGAAAAGAACAAAAACTACACTTCGGAATTTAAATTCAAAACCGAAAAGGTTAACAAAATGGCACAAAATATGACCGAACGTGATCCGTCAGGCCAAACAAGGCGTCTTAATTAGCGCTGGCAGAAGGAACGGGTTGCGTTTGCGCTGGCATATGAAAAAAGAATAAATTAAAAAAAAAGGAAATTCAAGATGGCGGCGTATCTATCGGCGGGGGAGCGATTAGTCTGCGTCATTCGCGAGCCACGCCCGCGTTGTGATGGATCGAACGAGAGGGTTGCATGCCGTGACCACTATAAATATTCTTATTTATAATTATTTCGACACGATCGCGCCGCAAAATGTAGTACTTAACCCAGCATCGTTGACAGGTGATAATAAAAAATTGGGTCACTTTAATTTATCCAACAACTTTCAAGCACGCTCAAAGTAAAAAAAAAATACACGTGTAATTTTTTTAAACAATATTAGCGGACATTTCGAAATAAACATGCCGCTTTCAGATACAGATCGCTAATTAAATAAACTAATAATTGAATCGAATCATTAATTAAAAGTTTGACTTAATTGGTTCGAGTTTTTTTAGCTTCGTTAGCTAGTGTACAGTTAGGTACGTACTGTAGATTGGTAATCCATAAACCATTAAGAAGAAAATTAATGATTGAGGAAAATACTGTATAAATAAAGCAGTTTTATAAAGAACATAATTTCCATAAAACTGTGTTTCTTGTGATAACACAGTTATATTTATATCATATAAAACAAATGACGGTTACATAGCAGTCCATTAATCAGATAGAGAAAGAAAAATAAAAGAGGGAGAGAGTAAAATTTCCAAAAAAACAAAAGACACTTATCCGCGTTTGTCCCTCGCGTGTGGTCCCCGCTGTTACTTTAATTATCACCTATAAAATTTTATTGAGGAAGCGTCCGTACGAAAGAAAAGACTATCTTGGTAAATTTGATACTGGCAATGTGACAAGACATATGTACTTGCGCTTGGAACATTACATTTAGTCGGATTATTCGAATGAGCGAGCTATTTGAGCCGGTTTGTGAGTTGCAGTTGATGTGAAAATGTTTAAGATAGTATTTTAGTTTAATGTGGAGTCTTTAAATACTACAAGGCTCGTTTAGATGGGGCTTAATGTTGTTTATGTGAATGCATTCTCTTAATTAATGTTTTGTGTTTCTTTGTTTTGTTTAAAACGATTTTATGGTTTTGGGGATTGTCAAATGTCTTAATTTAATAGCGAAGCATGTTTAAATATTGTTCCAAAAATTCTGAACATTAAAAAAAAGCAGATTCGATTTTTGAAATTCAATCTCAAGGCCGAAATATGTTTTGAATATCATTTTACAAGCATAAAAACAAAACACTCGCTCTATATTTTTAATTGGTCCCTTTCCTCATTGATCTGTCACTAACCAAACTTTTTGGAACGAAAACTCCTTTGCCATGTCTTTAACCCGACCTCTGTTCTCTTTGGTTGTTAACCTATAGTGTTCATGCTATTTTGCATAAGAATAGTGTACAACAGCTGTGTATAGAGCCATCTGTTTGCTGCTTATTACTATTATTCAGTATCGTTTAAAGATCTAGATTTAAAATGGATCGTAATGATACTTCGTTCGA
Source organism: Anarsia innoxiella (assembly GCA_947563765.1). NCBI lineage: Eukaryota > Metazoa > Arthropoda > Insecta > Lepidoptera > Gelechiidae > Anarsia > Anarsia innoxiella. The sequence goes on along the minus strand of OX387404.1, from coordinate 2,598,372 downwards.
TATTCAAATAGATTTAGTGATAACATTCCAAAAAAAAAAAAAAAAAATAACAGGCGAGTTGAGAACTAGGATCTACTTTTTTCTGATTTGGGTGTTTTTAGCTTGAAGTCAGCATAAGATGTACGTATAGATTATATTTTCTAAAGAATAAAAAAATATATTTATCGTTTTTTTTCTGGCTTATTTATTTTTTGTAGGGTCCTGTTATATAACGGAGGATTCAGCGAGAGCTCACGTTAAATTGGTCATCCGATATAAAACCAAATCCGAGTCACAACAAGTAAGAACCGAGTGGCATTAATTATTCTGTTTAAAAAACTCTTACAGCAATAATGAATATTTTAGATAAAACCTTAAAATAACGTACAAACCTTTTTAAAGAAAAAAAAGGTATTAAAATAAAATACCTACAATAAGTGGCACGTTTTTCCATCTTCAGAGTTCAATGACATCGCAATGATGTTTTCGCGCGAACTTATGACAATTCGATGTGCATTTATTTTTAAGGTTTTTTTTTGTTTTGTGCAAAGGCCAAATGGCGCCAAAATCTTATTGATATTTTTTAACTTATTTTATGTAAGACTTTGCGAATAATTAATGGCCTTTTCTACAGCAAAGTAAAGAAATACGTACCTAAACAAAACTTTTGAAAATGTGATTGCCTGTAAAAGTAGTACTACCTACTTAAGCAGCGAAAAAACTCTTTCTAAACACATTTTTTTCTTAGTCTGTTTCGTCCCACTGCTGGGCAAAAGACTTTCCCATGCTTCTCTACAGCTTCCTGTCAGTGGCTGCTTCCCACCAATCTTCCCTGAATATGCGTAAACACAAATTTATAGGTACTTTTTTTTAAATAGATACTATAATATTTTTAACTACAAGATAAGGTGTAAAATAAATTAGAACATTACTTTTAAATTTAAAAATGAACTTTAATCAAAGGTATTTAAAGTCTATTATTTGAAATAAATTTTATAACCTACAATTACACATATTTATTTATAATTCTTTATAAATTATTCCGAACCCACTTGCAAAGGCCTCCCTCTTTCTATTTAGCGCGGTTAAGTATATTTTTCTCTTTAATTTCACATAGTATTATCAGTATAATATAATTCTAATTATTCAGTTTGCTAGCTGTGGATTCTTGGAAAGACTATGTCCATTTAAGTTAGCGTGCCCTAACGATGAGGGATAAGTACTAAATTAGAGACCTAGATTGACTAACTAGGGCTATTTTATGTATAACTTTTGAGATTTGTTTAAATTTAAATAGGCACCTTAATTTTCTTTCCATAATTTTGTTTATTTCTTACGTAGACTAATGACTATCGACTAAAATTTTTTTTTTCCGCAAATATTATCTTTTTGATTACTAAAACAAAAGTAAGTTTAAAATTAGAAAACTGTCCAGAAAATGTGTTAATTTTTTATTTTAATTTTGCCCGTTTCTTACTCTAATGACCTTTTTATGTAGGTATGTAACCTTCCTAATTAAGAAAGATTATTTAATGGAAGGTAAATTAAACAAAATTACTACCTACACAACTTTTCATCGTTAATATTCATAAGAGAATGTTCTTAAATGTGACAAGAAAATACTTATTAAGTTAAATAATTATGGCTTAAATCAAGATCGAAGGCTTGTTGACGTATTATATGTAGAACCCCTTCTTTATTCTTCCCATAATTACATAATTAGGTACTTCAGAATTGAAAGAAAGAAAATAACTCAAATTAGTTGCCAATCGACAATTCGAACAGTTAGCGCGAAACAAGTTTTGAAAAAAGAATAAAAAATATGTCGACAGATGCACTTCATTATCACACTATGTTTTTTCTTTTTATTATTTTTAATTCCAGTTTAAATTGAGAACCGTTTTAAGTTTAAATAGGCCAGTTATAAAAATAAAAATGCAATGTTGTTTTGTTTTCTTAGTTCAAAGAATTCGTTAAAAATGGAATGTGTAATTGAACGTGAACATCTTGTAAAGAATATAAACTTAATAAGATTTTTATTATTGAAGCAGTTTATATGATATTAATTTTATGCTCCAGTAACGACGTGTTATTTTAGTATTTAGTTTTTATTTGCGTTTTATAAAACAAATACTTACTTCAATCATAATAATTATTCACGTAGCGAGCACCGAATGCAACTGACCAGAAATATTTAATTACGGATTTTATTTCTTTTCCACGACGCTTTTTCTAAATGGTATTAAATTAAAAAAATAACAATCCTCATATTTATTGGCCGTAAACCTAAATAAATCATAAACGCGGACAAGTCATAAAAGTTTTGACACAAATTTTATGATCGCTTTTTACCGTCCACCTACTAAAAGTAAACTAGCACTAAAATATTAAAATAAATATAAATAATTCTTAATCCAAAAATTTACGACTAAGCAAGTTATTCTAGTAGCGTGAACGAATTAGAATGTAAAAAGGAATAAGGAATAGTCCCACATAAATTACGGTTGGGAATGAATGAACAAAGGACCAAATCCGGCGACCAAATCTTAATAAATGATCATTCAAATGGGGAAAGACATTCACTCTCACGTTTAACCCCTTACAAGCCGCACCTGGAGTCAAAAATACCTTTTATCACATTAGCATAATATTTATAATATGCACAATAGGATGTGATATTCAAAGATACTTAGTTTTCATGTTTAGAACGGTGCTCATTGTATGCAAGACCCTTCTAACAATAGCACAGTGTGCCAGTGGCATGTTTTTATACTTGTAAGAAGATACAATTTGCAAGAATTAAGAATGGTCTTAAGTTATATGATCGCGGATAAAAACCGAGCCTCGACTAAACTCTTTTGAAAGTAACCGGTTGAGCAAATTTCATTTGTTTTTAAATTAAAATTGGATTCGTTTAGTTTTAATTTTACGTAGTCTTGATTGGCGGCGTGAAATTTTTAAATGTGCGCCGATTTCTTTACGGTTCAAGCTGATATCATCGTAACGAGGGATCATGCAATGTTTTATGGTATATAAAAAAAGATACAAGTAACTGAAGATGACGTAATTCGAAATTTAAACTTGCTCTTTAAAAAAATATTTTGTGATTTTATTTCATATTGTGTCGTATTATTATTATTATTTATTAGATAGGTTTGCCAATAGGTTTACATCGTACTTAACATATAGAACATTTTCTAGTAAGTCTGACCCGATGTAGACCTAATTACAGGCAAACACAGCTTGCTCAAAAGTATTTAGTCTTAATTTGCCGGAAATACCTAAATTAAATTGATTTCTGATTCATTAGGTGATTAAAGGGACTGTAGAGAATAGAGCAGAGTGGTAAAAACTCCACCGACAAGAACATACTATAATAATAATAATTTAAACTTCGAAACACGACATAACCTATCCGTCCATTTACCTATCTACATAAATCCCAAAAACATAACTTTAAAAACAAAACCAAATAATTAATAAGATAACCTAAAAAGCGTCAATAATCCACGACCAATTTAAAACTCTAAACTAAACCTATCAGTTGCTCAACTTTCACCGATACCTTTTTAACCCTTCAACGGACGACCTTTTGTCTAGAAACCGGCAAATGATACGCATTAGATTTAAAAAAAAATACCGCGTTATGAATACGTTTAGGAAGGATGTGAAAGTCGGGGTAAGACACCTTATGGCAAGGGTTGGTTCAACCGGGTGCGACACAAAAGAGGTTAATAGCTAAAACATAGCGTTAGGGATGAATAATGTCTGTGGTTTTAATTTTATGGACCGTCTTTATATTGATGGTCGTTTTTTTTTCTTTTTAAATGAAGCTCTCTACGCTGATCTTTGAAAATGTTTTAATAAAAATGGTATTTTTATGCATCTGATTAAATATGTTAGTTTTTATAGCGTTTGTTTTAGCATTACAAAATGTTAGATAACAGTATTAAAATATTCTATGTTTGTATTGTTTTATAAAAAAAAAAATTACAGATTGCAACAGGCATACGTATAGATGTAAATAAACCGATTTAAAACGTTTTTAACTTTTTTAGATAGCAGTAGATAGCCTTTGCTTTTTGAAAAATGAATGTTAGAAAAAAAAAAAACTTTTTTTTAAAAAAAAAAAATTTAGAAAAAAAAACTTTGACAGCTAAAGCTAACCTCAAAACGTTTCATATAAGAAAGTGGCGGGAAAAATGTACCTACTAAGTACTTAACCACTTAAATGACGAAAAATATTGTTGTGTGTTTATGTCAATTCAAAGTCAAGCGTTCCTATTTTGACTACATTGTATCATATCATAAGTGCATGTTTTGGAGAAAGCAAAATACTTGATAAAGCATAATACTTGATAAAATGTGATTGATGATAAAAGTCTTTTTGTGCTAAGATAAAGTGTTATTTACCTTTTTTTTTATCAATTTCACCTCTACATCACTTCAAGTACCCTTGGCTTTTTTTCAATGGCAGCGACTTAGATATAATTCTTTGTCCTTTTAAGAGCGATAAAAAGATTTGAAAAATATTAGTTTAAAAAAAAGGATGAGGTTATGTTTAGTTTAGTGGTTTTATTTTATTTATTAGAGTATAGTATTTTTAAGAACATATTCACATGTATACCTAGTATTATTTTAATATAAAGAAAGAATTGATTTTATGAGCTTTAGTATTTTGTAACAAAAAAAAATATAAAGACCGAAAATCCAAAAGTGTGTTCTTTTAATTAATATTGCTTGGATTTAATGTATAACTATTTATTGTTCAGTGCCCGTTTCACTATCTAAAGATAAAATTTTACTGACAGATAAATCTATGTCTATTTCATAAAACATGACGTTTTAGACAGAGACAGGTATAAAATATCTGTCAGATGAATTTTATCTGTAAATAGTGAAATCACAATCTTACTTAGGTACCACATAATCCTAATATATGCTTGGGATAAAAAACTCTAAATATTTGTTTAATTTAATAACCCTACTAAAAACAAAATCATAATATGTGAAAGAAAATTAAAAAAATAATAATATTTACCTATTATCCAAAATAGCGTCGCACCCACACACTCACTAAAACCGTCTGAAACAAGGAAAAATTTACATTATCTATCAATGAACAATAATAATTCTGAGACACGTGTAAAAGTGTGACACACAATGTAGTCAGCTACGTAATTATGTAGAATTAATTAGCCAATTGCTAACCTAACATCTAGTTGCTGAAAACACTGTTAAATTTAATTACTCATTAAATATCGTCCCGTCTTTTTCTAATTTTGGACATCGAAAGAGTCAGCTAATAAAGTTTTTTGGAGAAGTAAAAGTTTCTATATAAACGATTATTTTTACGTATTTTTTACTAAAGGCAGAATGTCGACTCAGCTTTGTCTCTTAAAAAAAAACTATTAAATTTTTTATCAGTCTTTAAATATCGTTCTGTTTTTTCTAGTTTTTGACATTAAAAAGGTTAGCTAAAGTTTAATTCAGACTGCTAATTTTATATCTTTTTTTACGTCAGGCAGAATGTCGATCTCGCCTTTGTCTTTTAAAAAATAAAACCGAACAATGTAGGTAAGCTTATTAATAATTTTATCACAGCAAGGTGTCAACATGGCTGCCATCCATCTTTGTCTATCGGCTTATCGGGTGCATATCTGTTGCATTATTTATGTATTTATTTATGCAGAAAATTTGCATTGGGTTACAAAGGGTGTGGAAGGTTAGGCTTTAGAATCGGTTTGTTGGTTTGCTGTTCGATTTTTTAAAATTTGGTAGTCAAAAATTGAAGATATGTAAAGAGATATGATATCTATGCATTTGTATTGTAAGAAAGGATAACTTAAAAAAGGTAAGATTTAAATGATTTGCTAATGGGACCTGCACAATTGAATACTATATAGGTATGCATAATTGAATATAATATTACTTTATGTATGTAAACAGGGTATCTAATTAAGGTACCCATATAAAATAAATTAAGGAAGTAATAATTTTATAATTAAAATTCCGAATCGCAGAAATACGAGTACATTGTCGTTCTTAATACAATGGCATATAGAATACATTGTCGTTAAAAAATCAAGCAAATCTCATCTATTCTATTTAAAATGATAGTTAAATGAACCCTACCTAATATTCGGTAATACAACTAAACCACTTTTGCACAAACAATTAAAGAAACTAACAAAAGTAAAACCGACAATATTCACCTTGACACTTTATCAATAAGTACGTTCATACAAATCGAATCTCAAGTTAACAATTGCAAATAACCCGCCAAATATAACCAATAACAATTAATAAAAGTAAAAAAGTGCAGGTTAAAGTACTAAAATACAATTTGAATTGAATAACACTTGAAATGTTTTTGTAATATGGGTTCATATTGTATTGTGTGTGACAGTAATGAATTGGTTGTTACTGTGTTATTGTTGTTACTGTGTGTGTGTTGTGATAGTTCCCACATAATGTTATATATATGTATGTGTGTAGAAAGTTGAGGTATTTATAAAACTGTGTTTAAAGTTGATAAAAAGTGGAGGCGTTGTTACTGATTATTGGCTTACGAAGTTAGTATGTTTTTTTCTGAATCTAGTTATAAACGCCTTATAAAGTCTTACTAAGTTGGTTTATTGTAGATTAACACGATTGACAATCGAGTCATTTTGATAGAAAAGAATATTTTCAGAGAAAATCGTCATTTTGCAATTAAATTCAATATGTAGAGTCGATTTATTGTTTGATAGTTTTTTTTTAAAAGAGCATTGAAATTTTATGTTTTATCATTATAAAACAACTAAGTAATTTAAAATATATATTTTTTTAATGAAACAATATATTTTTTTTAACGTACCTACAAATTAAAATAACTTATCTGTCCATAATGTTGAATATTCTGAACGTATTTTAATTTTTAAAACTTCCTTTATTTTTTTATCAGTAGAAAACTGCATAATATTTAATGAATAACTGTCGTCTTTGGCGCAAAACTTAATGTAAAACTTTAATGATCTTTCGAGCAACAGGCAAGTTTAACTAAAGAACATATGATCTCTACCCACTCCTGCCCACGTAGCCACTTCAATTGAAATATTTAATTAAGTATACTTCATAGTGTTGCAAGCGGCACAAACGAACAATAATAACATTTTTATCGAGCGAAAAGGTCAAAAAAATCCAAAAATCATTTGTACACGTCATGCGTTGCCCTTGGTTTGAAGTGAAGGACTGTACTTAGATTGCGGCTTTGAAACTAGCGATTTGGTGTTAGGAGAAAGTAAATTTTGTGATAATAATAAAATATAAATAAAAAAAAACTTTTAAATTGAGTCAAAGTTGTGTGCTTATTTAGAAGCTAGCTATAGGGAAATAGACAATAACTAAAAAAAATAGGCAAGTATGTAGAGTTTGCTTTGTTTTTATACAAAACAAAAGAGCATCTTTCAAAAAAAATTGTTTCAAAGTTTTATTTGTATTATAAAATGTAATGCTGTGTGTGCTTAGTACCTACTTACTTTAAAAAAACATCAGCTAAGATCGCCGATCGTTTCAAAAACCGCTCCCCTCCTTTTTCCTAGCTTCAATCTCATAAAGCAATAAATAATAACTCAAGACTATTACGACAATGCACTCCGAATGTCTTTGTTTAATTACCTGTCAGAATAACTGACATCTAACCTTTTCCAAGTAGACGAATAAAAATTACATCGCAGAATACTGTTAGGGAAGAGGTCAATTAAAAATGAAAAGACGCCATGTTGTTGTTTTTTCTTTTTTCTAGTTTTATTTTTTGCCGCGGTTTTTAGGCTGTGGGTTTGAGTTGGTACAGTTTAGTTGACTTGTTTTGTTATTCGTTTTTTTTATAAAGTTGAATGTCAACAAACAGTTTTTAAATGCGAGTGTGTGCTTTTTGTGTAAGTTTTTTTTTACTTTTCAATGCATGTGAATTAGGTAAACAACAGCCCGTTGCAAGAAAAAGTCAATTAAACTAATGCTGCATTTGACCTATAGCTGTCACTGTCATTGTCAAAAATCAGAATAAGACGGCACGATGTTTAATGGATTATTAACTTAATGGGCATTTTATACAATTGTATGTGCAACAACTTATAATGCCAGAGGTATTTTTAGGTACTAAGTAGTAGTTTTAGATAAAAAAGATGTCAATCCCCCTTATTACAAAATGCGTCTTAAATATAGTTCTGATTTAACGTGAATCTTAGTTATTTTTAGAACTATAAACATAACTCCATTTGTAATAAGGGGGTGGGAGAGTTTATACCTACATTATATTTATCTTAACTTTCAATAAAATCTTCTTGATTTTTTCGGACACACCGTAAAGACCACATAGGGACAGAACAACGAAGTATGTAAGTATGCAGTTTAGTACATAGTAAAAATATCTTATCAATCATACAACATAAGTACATATAAATAAACATATGACCAATACAAGCCTGTGTGTCAAGTGTAGGAGTGAATGAGTCATACTTGGTCACGACTCGGAATAGAAACCTCGAGCGATATCAAAGTGGCAATAATAGACAATAAGGGCCTTTATGCATTTGCGGTTGGGGTAAGAAAAACGCGGACCGCAGGCGGTTTATTCTCGGTTTACTAAATAGGGTTTCTAAACAGTTGAAGAAATTACAATGACTGGGCATTAAAATATAATATTTTGTTCTTATAAACAAAAAAAAAACAAAAAATGTTGCTATAGTATTCTGGCAGAATAAGCTCGAGACAGAAAGTCATGGCGTATGAGGAGAGAGGCCTTTGCCCAGCAGTGGGACACGAGTGGCTAAATAAGTTAAGATCAGTTATAGTATATCCTCGTGATCATTTATAACTGACAGATAGACTCATGTCTATTTCACAAAATGACGTTTAAATATCTGTCAAATAAATTTTATCTGTCGATGCTGAAACTAAGTGGTGTAAAGGTGCGTACAAACCATGTAACATGTTAAATAACTTGTGTTTTATAACACTATGTAACCTTGTTATTCAACATTGCAACATAAAATAATACTGTACACATTAGAATAACAATGCAATATAACAATGTTATATAACCATTGCCGTTTTTCGTTCTTCAGTACAATCCACAATGTCACGCTGCGCGACCAAAGTTATATAACATTGTTGTACATATCAATAACATGTTACTATACCATTTTTTATAACATTCAATGTCCACATTATGTAAAACATTTTATATAACAATGTTAAATAACATGTTATGTTACATGGTCTGTACGCACCTTAACAGGCTGTTAAACAGTTAAATATAAAACTCAATAAAAAATTCATACGACCATTTAAAGGTTGTTATTTTATTAAAGATTCAAGTTATTTCAGTCTTAACCCTTTTAAAGCATTCACAAAGCCATTCAGTTGCATTATTCTAGGAAACAATACCTACAGCTTGACTCATGTCTAGATAATAACCTAGTATTTCGACCAAGTTAGATTCCTAGTATAATTAATGCTTATTACTGCCCATTACTTCATTAGCTAGGTATGCCAATGATTTCTAGACCTGATCTAGGTATGTAGACCATAGTTAGCTGCTATTAATTGTGGATATTAGTTTGTGTTCGACGTTGCTAATCAATTTACTTTTTTTTATTATGGCGGAATAAGGATGAAGCCAATACGAGTTTTTGATAAGTTAAAGTATTCTTATCTATAATACATACATACATATCTGTTACGCCGCTTTCCTTTGCCACAAAGAACCTTCCCTCCACTTGCTACGATCCAAACACACCTCTTGCGCTTCATCCACACTCATCAGTCGTCTCATACATGCACGTCGGTTTAGGATACTTTTGAACTGGCTTTTCTTCAACCAGATTTAATCGAGAAAAACGTTATCATCAGAACAAGGCTAAAATATAGTTCTAGAACTAATTCTGTTTAAAAGTAGGTAGCATATTCAGTTCTAGAACTATATTTTCATGAACTATGTTTAAATGTAGCTCTAATAATGTCAAATAATCTAAAAATGTATAGAACTAATTCTGGTAAATAGTATGTAGTGTATTTAAGTTCTAGAATTATATCTAAACCTCGTTTTGTAATAGGTAACGCAGTAAACGTATAACTTAAGAACGTTAAATAACTGTTATCTGAAAGATATTTTGTACCTGCCTCTGTCTAACTACAACGTCATGTTTTATGAAATAGATATAGGTTTATCTGTCAGTTAAATGTTATACTGTACTAAATATCTGTATAATAAACAATTTAGAATATCCATCAGAATTCTTACCACGGATCATTGATAAAATAACGACGATGCTCAGAAGCAGCCATCAGCCTATAATGATACACGGTGCTGTATCATTTGAGTTTATTGATCGTAGCACGATACTTTGTGGTCATTTGCTAGACTCGATTGCCCATAGATTTATAGCAGCCGTTGATATGTCGGGGGAAAGCCTTTCGCAGCCAATTATTTGTAAAGTTGTTACTTAAAAAAAAGCGTGATCGAGACTAATGAAAGTTGGGCGCCATTTTTTTTGGGATGCCATTACAAAAAAGATTCATAGAGATCTCATAGAGTATAAGTCCCAATGAGACCCCTAAGCTGTCACTGTCTTAGTCAAAAATCAGAAGAAGACGTTATATAGCTTTTTTTAAAACTAAAGGATAGTATAATTAATTTTGTAAAAATCTTTCTCTTGTTCGATCGATAAACAAATGGCAGTTATAAAATAATTTGATTTCATTTTAAACGATCGAAATTAATTGAGCAATATGTATTCATACCTGTCTAAATAAAGTACAGTCAGCGTGAAAAAAACAAATGAAAAAGTCTTATGAGTCTCGCAAATCAATTAAAGTTAATAATTGTTACTAATTAGCTATAATTGAATGTGGATGTATAATTCACTCAATAAGATAGGTCGTGAAAACATCGGCTCGCGTGATACGCGGCCTAATAATTTATTGAATGAGGCACGAAAGGGAAAAATATATGAGTATGTATTTTGCATGAAACTGTTCATGCTAATTTTCTGTATTACCGTGTCATTTTTAATTAATTTCTAAAATGGATTTTTACAATAATTATCTTGTAATTTATTTTTACTGAAAATCGAAAAAAAAACCAATGTTATTATTATTTTTTCTTTTAAGTAAATCTGATATAAAAAATAACGTATTTCTGTGCAGTGTTATAAAACGATTTTCGTTTCATAAAAATGAATTAATCCAGTGAAAACAAAAAGTTCATAACATTTTAAATGAAAGTAATCGCTGACAATAACAAAACATCATAAAGAAAACATAATATCAATAACTGTCTAGCTAATGGAACAATAAATATTCTAAATTTAAAACATCACTCGCTTGCATTTATTTTAAAACGGACACAGGCCGGTATTCATTTTGAGCCAATAATACTGGTTGTCAAGAATTCTAAAATGTAAAAAAAATAATGACCAAAAAGTTTTACACATAAAGTTTTTTGCTCACCTTTTAGTTTTTATCTGACACAATTTTATAATTGAAATAAAACTGCAAATATACGAGTATTTTATTTAAGGAGAGCGCACAAACAGGCAACCTTGAATCGTATAGGCGAGCGGAAAATGTCTCATAATATCTGTTTAAAATGCATAGCATTGCCGCTCATTGCCTTTATAAACTTGTAGATATTTTATGTTAACATTTATTTAATGAAAAAAAGTAACACTTTGCTAAAGAGGGGGGGAGAATAGTACACTAATTGGGCGTACGTGTAATACCGTTATACAGACAAAATGAAAGATGCCGTCTTTACTCTACATTTAATTCTACTACTCACAAAGAACTTAGTTAAAACAGAAGTATTTTTTGTCGAGCATTTTGTAAAATAAATAAAATAGTTTTGTTATCTTTTTAATTATTTTTCAAAGACATCCTTTTTTATTTGGTAAAGTTTAAAGGTCTTTATAGGTACTCTATGTACAAAATGTGTTTTGGGAAGTGGTCCCTGCCTTTCTGTGAGAGGTGTGACAAATTGTATTGTACTTAATACTCTAGTCCCTATCTAACGCAATTTAGTATTTAGAAGTAAATAAGTCGATGAAACGTTGGTGCAAACTTTGTCTCAACTCAACACCCACTGGTGCATTTATTTTAGTTGCAATTACATCATCTATAAATGCAATAGTATAGTTAGATGGCAACGCCATACATTGTACCTACTAGTGTAAAGTTTAATTTTGCGTAAAAAAATATATTGCTTGACATTTCAATATATAAAAAAACAGCTACTTTTTAAATATTTAAAAAAAGAAATGTCAAAAAGTAAACACTTATTTTTTGGTCTGACTCTCCTTGGTCAATCAGTTATACTATGACGAAATAATGTTGATACTTTATCAAAAATTATTTTTAGATATAACTTTGTATCATAAATATAATATTTTACACAAAAATATATTTTTTGCAATGTTTTACTTTTTAATGCGTCATTAACTTTATGTCTAACATAATATAATATTTTGTACTTATATTGTGACATAGATATTACATAGACATTCTTGTGAGTAAGTATTTCTATAATTAAAACATTAATTCATGAAAAAAAGCATGGTCTGCTAAGCAGAAAAATGGATTTTAATTATTATCTTTAATACTGTAATAATTGTAATATTTTATTAATTATAATAAATGGTAAAGACAAAAAAAAAATCAAAAGCAGTTTAACAAGCCGGTATTGGTATTTTATAATTGTGATGATTTGATATGTTTTTTTTTTATTTCATAGATAGGTCCAAAGAGATTTTAACACAAAAAAGAGAGAAATAAAAAAGAGATTTTAATACAAATTACATCGTAACCTTTTTATTCAGTTCCAAAACAAGTTCTTAAACTCGAAAAAGAACATCTTGACTATGAGATTAGAAACAAAATCAAAAGTGACGTTTGAAAATAGGAATTACGCTGTCTCTTTTTTATACCAATTAAAAGTGGAGAAAGACAGTTCCGGAACAAATCACTTGTCTGTCTGTCATAGACGCTGTGTTTTTATTATCTTTTTATAGAAAATAATAATAAACTGATGTTGTTGTGGGTTTGAAAGATTTTTTACCTTTTATTTCAGGTTTTTGAACTTTTTGAGTTCATAAAAATAATTAAAGTATGAAAAATATAATTCTATTTATTTTGGCCTCCAGCGACAGGCTTAAAACAAAAATCTTTAAGAAGAAAAAAAGCAACATACCAATTCGAAATCCAATTCAAAAGGCGGCCATTTTGTAATTTTTTAAAATCGAACCTCACCTCAGCCAATTAACGCGCTCGATATTTTGTAAGATGTACTTCCTAGAGTCCTCGGGCTAAAGATAAGAGTAGCCCATAAATAATAATTAGCGACCGGGAATTGAACGGGCACACTTTGCGACTAACGATCGAACCTGTCGCCTAAGGCACACAGAAATTAATAACAACGATTTATATCTTCATACTTGTGAAGTATCAGAGGCAATCATTCATAATGTTATCATTTGCGATACAACAATCTTTAATCTTGGATTTTTTCAAGAATCCTCTAAGTGTCGCTCTTGAGTGGTTAAGTTTGTTGACCTGCTATGACAAATATTTTAACCTAAGATATTAAAATTCGAATAACAATTTCAAAATTTTAACTTTTTAAATCTTTTTTTGGCACGACATAACCTCTTGACAAAAACAAGTAAATTAATGTGACACTCGTGACACCTAGTCTGTTAAATTTATGTGACATTAGATGTCATGTCACGTAAAGACTGTGTCATATTGAGCTTGTCAGTTTGAACTTTCTATCTTCTTGATTTTTTTTTTAACAGCAGAATTTAAACCACGATGTTTTGTAACCTGCTTGTAACAATACGATTGTTGTGTATTTTTATTTAAATCAATTTTGAAGTACGTGAGTCGGTGCTAAGTAATTTCGTCTTCTTCTTCTAATTTAAGAGCTTAGCTATTGTCTCGGTGGATCCTCTTCCATCCCTCCCTATTCTCTGCCTTCTTTTTAACATCTTGATACGACATGACACCCGCCTTTTCCTTCACCTTCAAGTAATTTCGTAACAAACTAAAATTTAAATTACGAACACCAAAATTGTTCAGTTTAATAATAGGATCGTACCACGCAAATGAGCATAGGTACACAAAAATTCGGTCAACAATTTTTTTTTAAAACAGAATGGCCCTCGGGCGAAAGATAAGGTCCAAGCATCGAGTCACGATAAGCCTAAGGCCGAGTAACATAAAAGGTCTGCCCAGGGCCAGACTAAATTAATAACGTTTACAGTTCTAGAACTGATGTTTTTTGTGCAACACCCTAAATTGTTTGAGATAAAAACTGTGGGCGGCTTTTTTTACACTCGTGCTTGAATTTAATATTAAAAGTTAGGTTAGTTTTGATTAATGTTTTCAGTGTGCCTATTATATTGATTTAAGATAGTATTTTTATGGTGTTTATTAGATAGTAGGTACCTGTACTGTTAGTGTTTGATAGTATTTTGATTATTAGAACCCTGTAGATAGGCTATTTTTTCATAGAGTTAAAAAACATTTTTGATAGTTTTCTTGATACTATAACATCATTAGTGCATTAGTTACCAAGCTGTAATTTTACAGCATCTCAAAAACTTAAATGCATCATTTATGCATCTTAACAATGTATCCGAGTATTTTTTTAATAGCCAAGCAGAGTCTGTAGCAATCACTAGTGTGCCTCAAACCGCGTATTACCAACGGCGTCGTACGTGTTTCGAATATCGAAACGTGTTCTCGATTCAAAAACACATGTTTACGTCTCAGCTATTATCCAGTTATGTGCCACATGAAATTGTTGATTCCGTTAACATTTTACATTTCGAACACATCTAAGTATTTTAAAAAAAGGTTTATCGGACTAGCTACTTATATTTTAGGCCATTAAGTTACTTTTGAAAAATAATATAAATATTATGATTGTTACAATCGCATCTAGCAGGGGATTAGAAAATCCTGTTTTCAGTTTAATTTTTTACGGAAAAGTTACCCACTCACAAATTGTTATTAATATATCTAAGGGCTATATTACTTAGGTATATATGAGAGAGACAGAGACTCGGAAAATGTTACCTTAGGACGACTTTTCATAAAAAGTTGTAAAGTTTTACAAATAGTTTTCTATAAAAAGTTTCTATTAAATCTTGTAAAGATATTTGTACCTATTTTATATTTTCCTGTATCTAACTTGTTCTAGTCGTGTTTAAATCATTGTTTTACGTAATTTGCTTCGCTTTATAGAACAACATTCCTTTTAGAGCTGTTCATAAGATATTAATTGATGAATTTAAATTTAATGCATAAATAAAATGTAGCTTAGGTATTTTATAGTACACGTTAAGGTTTTTTTGTATGTATTAATGTTGTACCTATTTTATTTAACGGAATAAAATAATATATTGAAAATGTAGAGAGCTTACCTACTATCTTTCTTTACTTATAAGAACATTGATATATATTGTACTGTTTATATCTTTTAGATATAAATATATTAAAAAATATAAAGGGTTCGCCATTTTGTTTTTAACTTTAAAAATTCCAGTAACGCTTGAAAAACATGAAAAATATATTGATGAATACAATTTTAGAACTTGATTAAGGAAAATATATACGTCAATATTTAGTAACATGTTTGCGTTGAGCCAGATAGCAACTGAGATAACGTGTTACACTACATCTAACAAAAACACTGTGTGCTTTGTCTGTACGACGAAGTGCTAAATATAAGTTGATTATATTATCAAGTCAGACGTACGAAATGTATCACGTTTTCGTACAAAAAACATTGTGATATACAGAGGTGAAATGATATAGCTTAATACCGTGGCAGATTATAAATTTGACAAGAAAACTTGCTGATAAATTTTAATAGATACACTTACAATGTTGGCCGATTATTTTTTATAACGCAATTTCATATAATGACTTATTTAAACACTGATTTTTATGGTAGAACGTAACATGAATTTTAACTGCTTTGTGACGTTAGTTTTCTATCTATTCAGACTTTTGCTAACTATTAAATGAAGTTATGAAAAATATATTCGACAAAATAACCTCAAAATATTTCTCAATTTTTTGTTGCAATTTTTAAAATATGAAACGTATTTAAATGACACAAGACGCATTTAATTTTTTTTATATTTGTACGCGACGATAAGGGCCGAATAAGTTCAAATATCGTGGCAACAAGATAAAAAACATGTGGCTGTATTTTATCAGTCATTTTTGCTGTTGCCAACTCGTTATAAATTATACCAGCTATTTAAAAACGCTTATTATCTACTGTTACATTTTAAAAAGTGTGATTATTATATTGCACATAATTATCTCTATTATAAGCTGTTGATATAAAATTATTTATATATATATTTTAACTGTTATCAATGAAGCAAATGCGTACAATATAACGAATATATATTTGAATCAAATATATATTTTTTAAATAAAAAACCACGTTATAGAACTGTAAAACTATCGCTTGCATTCCTAATAGGTTTAAAATAGCGATGCTAACAGTTTCAATAAGCGTTTTTGTGGCCGATTAAAATATATTCGATGCTCACAAAAACCAGCCATTTTTTGCTACGTTTTGAAAAAAGTTGTGCGTGCGGCAGCGATTAAAGTGATCATTTTTTTTCATGTTGTGTTTGGTTTTTTGTGATGGGAATTTTGTTGGGGAACTAGTGATAGTTTTTGAAACGCTATTTATGATTTTGCGAAGCAATATCGCGCCTACTTGCCGTCGGGACGCAGATATATCTACTTCATTACTTTCCAAAAGTATTCCTAAAATAATTTTAATATATATAAAATTAACACTTACCAGTTTGTATGATGTCATTTTTTCTCATGTGTAAAAACTTTTTATAATTTTTACTTTTTATAACTCAGCACTACATTAAGCGCCATTTCTCTGACTTCTTGTATTTTGTCACTATTTCACTCGTCGTCACTTTTACTGACTTTTTGTCACATTTTTTTATGTTAATACAAATTAAGTTATTTTTCCAATAAGATTTTGAAAGTTGTCCAAATTTTGTCTCGTTGGAATATTTTCTTGGTCTTTAGGCTCCATGGACTATGTTACTCGGTAGAGACCCCAATATATCTGTTAAAGTCTCGGTGCTGTCTTCTCGACTTTGCAGCACTCAATTCCATTAGTAGAGAAAGAAATTGAAAAAAGCAAATCAATTCCAGATTAACAAAAGCATAACTAATTATTCGTATAAGAAGTTCCGAAACTGCTAACAGCGCACAGAAGCCGCATGTGTTTAAAAAAAACCATTGACGATACGTGTTCGCGCGGCGGTCGTCGTCGCGAGAAGGGCCACTCCGCGCGCGCTCCCAACTCCGAACCAACGGATTGTGTAAACGCGGCACTCGCTCGCTTGGCGTCGTCGGCGCGGGGGCGGCGCGCGGGGGAGGGCACCTCGCTCTCTCGCACTCACACACACACACCTATCCCTATCCATAACTAACGTTATTTTGAATACGCGACGCGCCAATCTAACCCCTATGCGATAGCGCGACGTGACGAGCGGACCGCGACCGATCAGATCGTGCGTGTAGAGCGAGAGGGGAACGAAATGGCTGCTAGTAAAAATGGGACGGAGAATCATCGGAAGTTGAACCGCGTAACGCATGTGTGTCCTCTTGAATTGCTGAGCAATATAATAGTGCTGTTGTGCCAGCAGACTTTGTAAGTGCGTTGATGAAGTGCTGGCCGACTCAAAGTTTTAAACACTAACAGATTCCTTTCAACGCTTCCATTTCATTTTTCAACTGATTCATGTGTTTATAATAAAAAGAAAATACCTACACACCAATCGTAATCATTCCTAGACTTCATTAACTCCGATTTTCAAAGCTGTAACAGTCAATATGGAATGCTTTGTACATGTTTAATTAATACTGAGATCATGATGGATGAATATTTATAAAAGGTGATTGTTCAAACAAACTTGATAGCATAGCAACAATCGAACATGATAGAGTAGGAGAGACTTGTTCTGTTAACGACATTGATGATGTTCAATAAATAGCCGAAGCAATTTGAAAAGACTTAAAGGAAATTGAGTAGGTACCTTTAACAGAGAATTTTAAACCATCAAAAGTAATTATGAGCGGAGTAACGTACTCGTATTGTAAGTCGAAAACAAAATTTTAAGCACACGCGTGACCGGTTGAGGAATTTGAGCGAATGACTTCGTGTTTTCAGTACGAGAGTTGTTTGCAATTGCAAAGATGACGCCCACCGTCAGAATTCGAATTTCTGAATTTCGAACTCCAAAATTTCGTCATTAAACTGAGAGGCAATTTACCAGCCAGTTTTATCACAACTAGTTTCTTTTCATTTTGAAAAAAATAAAATTTTATTAAAAGTATTTTTTCAAATGAGCAGAATGATTTATTTTTAATGCCCCGTTGCGTGGTACACAGGTGTTACCGCAGCTAATTTCGGTGTCAGTTGATTTATTTAATCAGGTTTGAATCCCTTTTACATCGTAAAGTTAATTAGAGGCTGGGAATTTTGAAAGTTGACCATGTTAGTTACTTTGTTTAGGTAAGTACTCTAAATAAATTTGAGTTGACGTTTATGTGAGGAATTTAAAGAAACTTTCGTAGAACATAAACTTTTACTTCGAAATTCTATTTTTGAAAATATGAACCTACTCACGTGGTTTAAGGTTGTAGAGACAGACCGTAAATATCAAAATTTAAAGATTTATTACAAAATTTCAAAAAGTCTCCGAACTCTTCAATTTCAATATTCATGAAAACAAAATTCTTCTATATCTATAAACTATATTTGGACAAGAACTATTACACAAAAAATAATTAACATTTTAACGATGCCCATAAAAATATCATTTTCGTAGACAAATTAACTATAATATATTTGAAAGAAATTTTGTAAGGCATATTCCAACTTTGCATAATCATGTTATTTCTATACGTTAAAACACTTAATAATTTAATCTAAATATTTAATATGAACTTAATTATTGGATTTTGGTCAAAATTTTATGACTAACTGGACTTTATAAATTAATAAATAGTTTTTAAACGGGTCAATAAAAACTTCTTTGAGCATTTAATTTGGACATTTGTCAGCCATTACAAATTCGGCTCCTAAATGTTTTTTTGCAAGATATTGCTAAAGATTTCAATCATTATCAAATCTTTCGGAAAATCCTAATTGGAAAATAATTGGTCTAGATCTCTGAGAATCAAATAAGATCTAACGGAATTAATTACGTACTTCAACAAATAGGTTTTTTGCTGCCCTAATTAATACATTTTTCACATAATCTAAACATGAACTGCATCAAAATTACGTTAAAATTGCAATGTCGAAACCACCTATGCACTTTTAATTTTGGCTGTATGCTCTCAAATCTTTTGCCTGTTGAAAACGATCAAACTTATTTAAAAAGACCTATAGATTGATTTTTGATAACAGAACGGTTAATGCTATAAAAATTTGGTTTTAAAATTGAACTCTGATTTTAACGATATTTTTACTTCAGAGACTCTCTTTAGAGACTTTATATCACTTTATGATTAAAATATTAATTTTGGAGATTTAGAGCAATGAAATTTTAACCCCGATGATGTCAATTCAAAAGTCTACGGTTCCGAACAATGTGTTATTGCACATGCCTTCAAAGGTGTCACGAGGTGGAATAAAACTATCAACACGATGATAATGCTATCTTTTAGTCTCACCTGACACTGATATGGGGTTTATCACGAAGATATCGTCGACTTTGACATTCAAAATGATAACGTTTTTATTTTTATTGCCACTAGGTAGGTACTGTTGGCTTTCTTTTGTTTTTTCTAGAAGTTTACAATTTTGTAGAGACTAAGCTGTTTTTAAAGTTTTTTTTTTAATATTTCAGGTTATGTCTAACCCATTTTTGGTTATATTTTGGGGTTATGTTTACAGTTTTGTTGTTTCTATTTATCAGACATATTTTAATTATTTTTATGGTGTATTTTTTTCTGTATTTTCTTCTGTCTTCAGAAAAATGCCACCTAAACTTGGTCATGATTGTTTAATTGTCTCCATTAATGGAATTTTTTTTTTTTAATTCAAGTACTTAATACAATTTTGTGTCACATATTATTATAGGTTAGGACTTCTGTTCCTTTCAGTTTGAGCGGGAAATGTATTATCTTTCAATTTCCTGTTGTAACATGATCATTACTTGCACACAGCAGAAATCAAAATTAAACGTCCAACAATAAACAAAAAACCTTTCCCAATCCCCCACAATATTTACCTTGAATTTATCTCATGAATTCTTAAACACGTGAAATACGAGAGCCAACGAATTCCACACACACATTCGAAATTTGAATTTCTTTTTTAATCCGACATCACTAGTGTTTTTGCACACAAACGTCATTGGAATTAGTCGCAACGCAATAATTAGCGGTTATTGTGTTGTTTTTGACCGCGTGAGTGCAGACCGCGCGGTCGGACGCGGCACTGCGCTCACATGCCCACTTACACTGTCTCTTTCCCCCTTTACTTCCGTACCGGCGCGGCGGCGGCGTCTCGCAAAGGGCGCAAGCGCCCCTAACATTTTTTAAACCGCGCCCATGTTTCTGTAATTTCTATCGCGGCGCGCACCTTTAGTGAAAATAGCTTTTTTCGATCATTTTTTTCGCCACGTCCCACTCTAGCGGACACGTTCGCCAATTCGCCATCCCTCTTCGCCTAACGGTCGTCGGTAGCGCCGCTCTCACATGTGGCTTCCAGCGTCTAACTTTCTCCCTCTATTGCCGCCGCGACGCCCGTAGACGCCAATTATTTCGCCTCAACTTTGTCATCTGCACGCAAGTTGCACCAAACCTATTTTCTAGTTTCGACCTTATCACGGTGTCATAGAGCATAAACTGACAATCGGTGAACGTAGTTGCGACTTTACGATCTAACGCGAAACGTGTAAAGTTCCGGCCATTTTTGCGATAAAAAAAATCGTTTGCATGCACGTAACCACGCCTTTGTATACACATATTGCTGTCTATTTTACTCCTTTTTTATTTTTCATTTGCGGTCTCACTCTCGTCACGCACACGTGCACAGGGGCGAATGCTTCGGGATGTTCGAGTTGTTGGCGGCCACCTGGCGGCGAGTAGCGGAACTTTAGCGCTGATTATTTCGGGTTCGTTGCTGAGTGCTTCTTTCTCTTGAGGGCAGCACTTTCGTGAAAGGGGTTGCGTTTTAGTTCGCAGGTTCACCGTACGCTTGTGGCGCCATTTTACTGACAAGTCAAACAGGTTGAACCGCAAGCAATTAAATAAATACCAAGGCGATTAATATAACCAGTTTTGCTTGAAGAAAAAATATTTCGTGTCTATTTACGATTTAATCAAATCAGAATTAGGAATTAGCATTTTATTAGCGTTGTTCGGTCTTAGCTCGGCGGGGGGTTCCGCGTAGACAGGTGGATTACCGAGAGAAAAATTGCGACAGATTAAATTTAATGAGACCGGTCGGTAAAAACGTTTGTTTTAGTGATTTAGATGTAGAAATAAAGATTGCTATCTTACTGCTACTTGACGTACATTTGCGAGTCATGAATTATGTTCTACTGAGTAAGTCTGACAACCTAGAACTATTTTTTCATGTCTTTCAAAGCCCTTTTAAAATTGAACAACAACAAAATATTGCGTATGAAAAAATTCTCATCGATTGCTTTCTTTTTTTTTTGATTTTTTTGCTGTTAGTTATGTATTAATGATTTTTTTCTGAAACTGGCTATTTTGATTAAGCGACACGTAAATAATTCGAAAAAGGTAACACGTTAAATGTTCCACTTTAATAAATTATGTCGAAACACAATCAGCTGCAAAGTTCATAAAATGAAAGCAATTTAATTAATAAGTAAGTAATATAATATTATTATGACATTGCAACTATATTGAAATATATAATAAAATATATTGAAATATAATGTATTTTATACTTAGTCTCTAAAACAATTCACTTACTTATTGGTAAAGCAATAAAATATTAAACGGTCGCCATTACCAATGTCATTATTTTTATTGTTGTAAAATTACTGTTTTAATTTTATTATTCTGCTAAAGTTATCTTAATAATTTTAAATAATATATAACTTACGTTTCAGTTTATTTACGATATTTGTTACTAGTAATTCACTTTTTTAAGGTTTTATGTCTGTAATTTGATTAATTTTACAATACAATACAATACAATACAAATATTTTTTATTGCACACAAGGATATAAGGTACAGACACAAACAAGAATATAAGAAGCAACAGGCGGCCTAATTGCTAGGTAGCAATATCTTCCAGGCAACCTTAATTTTATCGATTTGAAAGGTATTACAAAACGAGCTTTATTTTCATAGTTCTAGAACTAACTCAGATGAATGACGTTACGTCTATAGACAAAAGGTAAAAAAACGATTATAGTCCTTAAATTAATATTTAAGACGCGTTTTGTAATAAGGGGGAATATGTTAAATTCAGAGTTGAAGGTCTGATGAATGTGGATGAACTGAAGGAAGTGTGTTTGGATCGTAGCAAGTGGAGGGAAGAAGTGACTGCCTACCCCGATGGGAGAGAGGCGTGACATATATGTATGTAGGTAGGTATTTCGAAGGTCTAGTAATTTTTAAAAGATGTAACACTTTCTGCAAAGTTTCAAGCAAATAAGTCCAGACGATTATAGTCCAATGAGTAATATCTAAAAGTTAGGTAAATAACTTGAGCAGGCCTTTTCTTCAGTTTATCCTAGATATAGTCCAGGCGATTATAGTCCAGTGCTATATAGAAGTTAGGTTAATAACTTGAGCAGGCCAGTCAATAATAGTCCAGTACTATCTAAGTAGTTCATTTTAGCATTCCTTTTCTTCAGTTTATCCTAGATATAGTCCAGTCAATTATAGTCCAATCCTATCTTAAAGTGAATCATACGCACACTAAGAGTGCCGCATTCCAAACATGTTGTGTCTCATCATAGCGCAATTGTCGAACTAATCTTGATTGCACATTGCATTGTGTACGGTTAGCAAAACAGAGATTTTCTTCTTGATTGATTGATATTTAGCGCCATTACGCACATAAGGGCATTTATTTCACCTATTTAAATCCATTAAAATACAATGTCTTATCTAGCCATTAGTATCCCAACTGGGCAAAGATCTATCACCTTCCTCTACATGTGATTAAGAAAATATGAATTAATTTAAAATTAAGATGAATAATTTATATTTTAATCGTTGAGGCAACTAATGAATGGGGGTGAAGTGAAAGAAGTGTGTTTGAATTGTAGCAAGTAGAGGAAAGTGGTCTCTGGCTATTCCAATGGGAGAGAGATGTGATAATTCTACTTTTATTCGATTTTTTTATAATTTATAACTCATATTAAAAAATCTAATATCTACAACTTTTCAGTTTATCGACAAAATAATTGTTATGGAGAAAATTATTTTGGAAATTATTACTTTTTTTGATACCATTACATCAGAAGGCAAGTTACAAACGAGTTGCATACCTTTCCGGCTACTATTGTGATTGTACTGATCTTATGATCTTGCGCAGATTTTAGCGCATTGTTACTAGATATTGCACTCGAGAAATTACACTTGCGAGCCGCCAAATCTACTATTTATAGTCTATCTACACACATCCGGGCCGGGTTCGGGACATGTCAGGGAATCCTCAAATAAGAGAATAAATTCAGTCTGTCTTGCCACTGCATCCACGTTCGTTTTCTTTTATTTTTATATCGGTTATGGGCCAGCACGCTTCAACTATAATAAAACCTTAAATTATAACACCTCCACTTATCAAAATAAGCTAAAATAATCTGAAACTCTCCTGGAAATAAACAAACCAAAAAACACACAAGAAGAAACAAAAGAAACAACAATCAACAACACCTAACAATAATTACAAGTTCTAGATCACTTGACATTGCGCTATATAATTAAAATTGTTACAATGTCTATATAAAGCTGTTTTACTACTTAAGGTTGTAAAATATTTGATTGATTTCCAACCTAGGCTTTGATTGGTATGGTAATAAAATGGAAATAGGGTCAGTTTGTTGAATAATAGACAATAAATGTTAAGTAAAGATTAATTAAAGCTAAAGTTAATCATAGTCAAAATAATATGTTTATTTATTTCATAGACAAATATAATCCTACTAATACCATAAATGTCAATGTTTGTGCCGATGGATGGATGAATGTTTGTTACTCTTTCACACAAAAACTACTTCATAGATTTTGATGAAATTTGGCAATATTGCAGCTTATATATCAAAATAATACATAGACTATATTATTTTGAGATATCATGATTTTTTTCCAAGATATGACAATAAATGTGTACGAAGTCGCGGGTAGCCTCTATACGATGTAAGTATTAAAGCTAATATACGACGACTTTAAAAAAAATGTCATGGAAGGAAAAGTAGGAGGTTAACGGAAGAGAGAAGGACCACGAAGGATTTACATAGACCAAATAAAAGAGGTAATAGAAGTTGTGTCGTATCAGGTGCTCAAACGGCGGAGAATAGAACAGAGTGGCGAAGACTCTATCGACACGAGCGGCGTCCTTAAATAATATTGAGAGATAATGAAAGCTAATGCCTTATTTACCTTATAGGAAGGCTGTCAAATCAATCCATATACATCCTGCAGTCTTGCTTTATCATTATGACAATTATAGGGTAACTTGTTTGAAACGTTTCATTTCAGTTGCATCGTGTGGTTTTCTAAGGAAGTCTATAGCAGAAACTGCGATGCAACTCAAAAGTAACTAGCAGTTTCGGTTGCGTTGCATTTGCGTTTCACCGTGTGTTGGTCTAAAAAATCGTTATTTAGTCAGGATTCTGTTAAAACTAGCTAATTTCCTATGAATAAAACCCAAAACGAACAAGTTAATAAAACACGCTATTTTAACAAATGCATAGTAACAGTAGATGAACAGCCAGTGTTGTAATTAACGCCATAACACTCTGTTAATTGAGGTCAAATTCATTTAGCCAGCTCAAAATAACGCTCTGTAACTGGGAACGTAATTCTGTTTTAGTGGTGGGCTGTGGCTTATTTAAGTAACTATGTAGTATTTGTAACTGGTAAATACTAGTTAGCAGAATTTGTCCACCATGTCATCGGTCCATCTGGGACCCAGGTCTGAAATTTTAAACCAGTCTCAGTTGTGTGATTATTGAGTGTCAATGGCATTTTTTGACACATTTGTGGTTCATTTGTGGCAGAGGCGGCCCAGGATAGGGAGTCGTGGAAGAAGAGGAGAGAGGCCTTTGCCCAGCAGTCGGACACCGATGGCTAGGTAACATAAGATTGATTTTGCTAAACAATGGCTTACACTGATTGCGACCAAATGTGTCAAAAAATGCCATTGACACTCTGCCGACACACAACTGAGGCTATTTTAAATTAGCAGACTTGGGCTGGAGTTGGTTTGCTCTTTTGATATATATGACGACGAGCTATCAAAAGGAGCATTTATAAAGCTTGATGCTCGTCTACAACAAGCAGTTTTGTTAAAATAATTCAGTGGCCGTGTACTGAGCAAAATAGTTTTATTGCGTAGTATCCAAATCACGTTATAAAATAACAAGATGTACGTGCTTTCCTCCGATGTTACTTCTTGACCGATATCAAATCAATTCATTATCAAATAGAATCAATCATACATGACAGCATCTCAAATATGAAAGCGCCAAACTGACAACCAGTCAGAAACCAGTCAGTTCTTGCATTTTAGCAGTAAAGAGTTTGCAAATGGTTCCAATATAGCCTTCATGAACGTAATCTCAGATGTTCTCCGACATATATTTTGATAATATATGTTACCCAACTCTAGTCAGTAGTAAGATTAAGGTCAGGCAGGCAAATCACATAATAACAATTTACACGAATTCAACTCTATTAACAACGCTCTGAATTGAAAGATGCATTGTCAGTTACATTTATAATGCAATGCTAATGTTTTTAAACGACTTCAAAAAAAAGGAGGAGTTTCTCAATTCGACCGTATATATATATTTTTTTTTTTATGTATTTGAAGTGTTCTTTTTTTTGTTTTCTTGCTTTTTGACACCAAAGAGTCTACATCATATTTGGAATGTAATTAAAAAAGCCCAAGTCAAGGGTAGACTAGATAAGAAAAAAATGTTGATATATGTATTTTTTTTTAATTTCTGATACTTACTTATGTAGGTACTATAAGTAAGTCATGCCACTATACATATACCTACGTCATTCTACGTATACACATATGTCATGGTTTATATACAAAAATTTCGCCTCCCCATACAAAATACCCGATCAGCTGATCGAGTAAGTATGGGCGATCCAAAAATATTTTCGACTTACGACCCATGTTCCTTGGGGAAAGTTGTTCAGTTTCATTAGGACTATCGCTGTGTTTCGGCTTTATATACCCTTTCTGTTACACCCTGTATATAAAAAATAATATAGGTAAGTAATAAAAGATAGACAAAGGAAATTCTCTACATGTGTTGACTCATTGATATCGTTAGCAAAAAAACAAACGTGATCAGATCTTTTTTTTCATTTATTTGATAAAGATATGACATTATACCTAAGCACAAGCATTTTTTGCAGTTGTTTCTTTATATTAATAACTATTACTTACTCGTTTTTCTAAAAAGTACGTGTTTTATTGTTTTGTACCTACATATCGGAAATTGTATTTAAATAAAAACAATTGTTTCATTTTTCCATTTTATTTCTTCGCAAACAAAATGAGGTGATATAAAAATATTGATGGTGTGATGTTGTCGAATAAAAAGGCCTTATAAAGGACGCCCTTTGCCAATTTCTTTGCTACCAGTACAACTATTTGAGTCATACAATGACTCAATAGTCACCATAGTTTATATATATGTCATCATATAGGCACTTGACATTGAAAAATAATTGATTATACCTATGAGGAAGGAATATAAAGGTGCGTACAGACCATGTAACATAACATGTTATTTAACATTGTTATATAACATGTTTTACATAATGTGGACACTGAATGTTATAAAACATGGTATAGTCACATGTTATTGATATGTACAACAATGTTATATAACTTTGATCGCGTGGATTGTACTGAAGAACGACAAACGACAATGGTTATATAACATTGTTATATCGCATTGTTATTCTAATGTGTACAGTATTATTTTATGTTGCAATGTTGAATAATAAGGTTACATAGTGTGGACGTGTTATAAAACACAAGTTAAATAACATGTTACATGGTCTGTACGCACCTTAAGGAGTGGCCCCATTTTTTTCCTCTAGAGTTTCTCTAGAGTTTCTTGCTGGCTTCTTCTCTGGGGAATCTGCCTTCCGAAGTCAGCATATCTTCCCCTTTAATGTTTTTCTTTTTTTTTTTGGTTCTTTAAATTCATTTTTTTTTTTAATCTTTACTTTGTGACGAATTCAAGTGTAAATTTAATGTTACCTACAGATAAATTATTTTTGAATTTTGAATTTTATTCTTGTACAAATGAGTTTATGACAGCGTGCCAAGGTTGGGCCAAGTTTTTCATAGTTTTCTTGGTAGATGACCTGTCAAACGATAATAATTACCATACAAAAAGGTAGCCATTTTGCGCCAGACCAGGCACGCAGATCCAGACGATATAGCTCTTCCTTATATATTTTATACTCAAAGGATTATACCTTTACTGCATACACAAATTGCACAATGCACTTAATGCAGGACTTATTATGATGCACTTAAGAAGATATTAAACTCGAATTATTACGTATTTTACAAAAGAAACACGGATCATTTAATGCTTCTGTTATAAAGTTTATGATTATTCTTTAATTTAACTGCCAGATTGTTGCAGGAAAGCTAATTATTGCTGTTGCTCTTTAAAATACAATATTCGTTATGAATATTACCTATTTTATTTATGCATAGGTAGATAAAGTATCTATTTCCTCTCTGGTGTTATATATGTAATATTTATTTTATCTATTGGATATCTATTTGTTTATTTTTATTATAGGTATTATCTATTTTTGGTATGTATATGTAGTTATGTATGTATGTATTCTGAATTATTTGCACAACCCGCAACCATTATTACCTCTTTCTCGTTATTTCTTACCCTAAGGTTGCCTGGAAGATATTGCTACCTAGCAATAAGGCCGCCTGTTGCTTCTTATATTCTTGTTTGTGTCTGTACCTTATATCTTTTGTGCAATAAAGAATATTTGTATTGTATTGTATTGTATAAAGGTATTAAAAGCACAAATGATAAGGTAGGTACTTTACTTTACTTACGATGTGTTAATGGATATAAAATAATAAAGCCTTTGTATCAAGCATAGTTATTGAAAAGTTTCATCAAAATCTGTTCAGTGGTTTTTGCGTGAAAGTAACAAACATAATCACATCCAACAATGCAAAGACACAATTATTGTTGTGTCCAAAAACTGCAAATCTGTTAAACGTCAATCATTAAGAGCCAGTTTTACAACCGACAGATATGCAGTTTTATGAAAGAGACATAGGTTTATCTGTCAGTTAAATTTTGTCTGTAAATTGTGGAAACAGGCCCTAAGTATCCTAAATTAGTAACACCCTGTATAAAATGACTACCTTGAGAAGTAACAGAACTCGTCAACATTGCACGCGGAATGTCATTAAAGCCGATATCAAACTACTGCATCCACCAACTTAACAATACACTCAACAAACTGCAATCCTTAACAAAAACCCAAACATTTCAAACAAACCAACCGCAAATGTAAATTTGTTAAAATATCCTTTACAACTTTACGAAATGCTGTTAGCAAAATTTAATTAGCGATACTATGTTCTGAATTTGAAAGGGATTGGGTTGTAAATTGTTTGGTAGACTATGTATTGGGTGGTAAAGTTAAAT
Source organism: Anarsia innoxiella (assembly GCA_947563765.1). NCBI lineage: Eukaryota > Metazoa > Arthropoda > Insecta > Lepidoptera > Gelechiidae > Anarsia > Anarsia innoxiella. The sequence continues at coordinate 2,569,404 of OX387404.1, read as the reverse complement.
TTGTTTGGTCATAATAGTACAAATCGTGAGTGAGGTATTAAGATGACGTGTATTGACGGCTTAGGAATTATAGTTTGTAAGTTAGTATAATATAATATTAATATGCAATGGATAAATGGAGGAAATGTCATTTAATACACGTGAAGTGAATGGAAATTAATGCATTTTAAGTGCATCTATTACTCTTGCATAGTTAGCTACTTTACTAGCTTAATCACAATGGTTTGCTTGCTTTTAAATTGTTTGTACAAAGCAAAAGTCTTTAGCTTGAATTATATTTGTAATAATAGTATTATTCTTGTTTATAAATAAATTAAAGGCTCTTACGCATAAGCGGTTGTACCGCATGCAAGGTTTAAGGTTAAGAACGGTCTAGTACAGATTTTACATGAATTTTATCGATTTCCTTGACACAATCATTAAATACAATAAATTAATTTATGATTAATTATGCCACTAGCCTTTTAATCGGGATTGATATGTATTTGTTAAGGTTAAGCAGTTGAATGATTTTAACTATGATTTTAAATTGAATAAATCGACTCGGTGTTGTTCTGAATTTTACACAAATCGAGTAGACCTACTTTTATTCACTTACTAACAAGAAACTCGCAATTAATTAAACTATGAATAATAAAATACAATATCATACTCATACTATAAATGTCGATGTTTGTACCGACGGATGTTTGTTACTCTTTCACGCAAAAACTACTGAACAGATTTTGATAAAACTTGTCAGTATTGTAGCTTACTCATCAGAATGACTAACGACTGATGAGCAACTGATGGCTGATGGCGACTGATGAGTGTGGATGAAGCGAAAGAAGTGTGTTCGTAGCAAGTGGAGGGAAGTTGTCTCTGCCTACCCCGATGGGAGAGAGACGTGACAGATATATTTGTATGTATGTATGTACAAATCAGAATAACACATAAGCAAAAAAAAGGCAAATAGAAATTTATTTTAGAAATATGCTGTAGCTTTTGTATAACTTCTTTTTTCTGTCTTTATGTACTTTCTTACAATAACCTGTTAAATAAATAAATAGGCTATATTATTTGTAGATATGACGATAAAATGCGTACGAAGTCGCGGGCAACCTCTAGTAGTTTAATGTAAGTCGGTTCTTTTGATTTGATATGCAATATATTTTATAATAAGCCACGGTCATTTTGACTCCCACAACCTACACCTACATCTTTATTCCAAGGTCTTAAGATGCAATTTATGCAATTATAATGCTGCAGTTTTGCTTGCAATAAAGCTCACTTCAAGGTTATTAGAGCCATTAATAAATTTAGTTTGTATAGCGTTTGTTTGGATGAATTAAGTTGTAAGTACTTAGTCTAAACTAATATTATTAATGTCAATGTTTGTGCCGATGGATGGATGAATGGATGTTACTCTTTCACGCAAAAATTACTGAACAGATTGTGACGAAACTTTGCAATATTGTAGCTTAGACATCATAATAAATACATAGGCTCTTTAATTTTGGATACTGTGTAAATTTTCTAAGATATGACGATAGATACGTACGAAGGCGCGAGCAGTTCTAGTGCCAGTGTATTTTAGTTCTAGTGTACAGTTCTAGTGTATTATAAATGTCAATGTTTGTGCAGATAAATGGATGTATGTGAAGATGTTTGTTACTCTTTCACGCAAAAACTACTGAACAGATTGTGATAAAACTTGGCAATATTGTATTGTTGATTATTAGATATCAGAATACCACAAAGAATATAAATATCATTTCAAGATACATATTGCTTGAGGTTTTCAATATATAACGATTATAGGTATCGCAGTAAGTAGGTATTCTGTGGTAATAACCCCGTCTAATGTTAACTGTCATTCTGTCAGTCTGTTTGCGATTCAAAAGACAAGACACTTGTTATTCAAACTATATTCTTATTAACAACCGGTTGTGCGAGGTGAATGCACAAAATTGCATTTAGTTGGTTGTAATCTGATTGTTTAGTGGGGGGTCCTATTTAAGGCTCTTTATGCACTAGCAGTTGTGATGCAGTTAACTTTCTCTGGTTGCCGTTTGACGTCTCATATGAGAAAACCAAGATGCGCATGAGTTTATTATTTCTTTTGAGGAATTTCAACTTTGTTATTACTTTTTTTCGTTTATTGTAAAAATGGGTTTTGTCGCTTATTACCTAATTAATAGAGAATATTATTATTTAAGTATATAGAAAACTAAATTCACAAAGAAGTATTTATTTTTATTATTTAATTCCACTGTTTAGTAAATACCTTCCCAAATCATCGCTTTTGCCCAGTAGTGGGACACTGACGGCTGAATTAGATAAGATAAACAAGTTTAATACACTTCTCGATATCAGTGAAAGTTTACAAAAATACGGGATATTTTTTAAAGTCTTATTTACTCTAACATTACTGCATAATTTTGCTGGTCTATCATTGTCGCTTGAGGCGACTGATTAGTGTGGATGAAGAGAAAGAAGTGTGTTTTGATCATATAGCAAGTGGAAGGAAGTGGTTTCTGCCTACCCCAATGGGAGAGAGGCGTGACAGATATGTATGTATGTATTTATTGCTGCATAAAAAGACCCCGGATTACAAAAATAATAAAGGTATATTTTATTTCTTTTATTGCTTCATCAAAAAGACCCACCAAAACACCCCCCCAGAAAAACCAACCTAAATCCGTCCCAGTATTAAAGATTCAGTACATGTTGCGATTTTTAAAAGGTAAAGATTGTCATGTAGATGACAGACGTGTGTGGTCTGAATATCATTAATAATTACAGTTAAAATGGCATAAAGTTTTACTGATTTAATCTTACAATATATTTCCTGGCATTGTGAAGAAATTCACAAGTCATAGTGGTGTGTCAAGTTGCGGTTTCACTTGAGTGTAAAAATAGATTTTCTTTGTTTTATAATTTACTTTTATAGGTACGTTTTATTCCCTGCAGAATGTATAGATAAGTCATTAGTCAAATTAAAACTTAAAGCTATTTAGCATTAGGAGGTTTCACGGTCTCCGTGGTTTGATATTTGATATAAAACCGCGACAAAACTACGAGTCAACCGTGTTTTTCGTTTAAATTTTTAAACCGCCAGTGTATGAGCAGGAAACTTACCGTGTAGTCTATAAAGGTTTGTCGCCTCTTCCGCTTTGGTTTTTGATATGAAACCGCGACAAAACTGTGGGTCAACCGCGTTTTTCGTTTTTCATACCAATTTAAAATCATGGCTAAGCCGCTGGTATTTATATAAATCGCTAACTTACCGTTAATGTAGTTATTGGAATCTGTAACAAAAAAGGTTTATTATTAATAATAATTAAAACATATCTGTCATGCACGCCTCTTTTCCATCGGGATAGGAAAAGATCACATACCTCCACTTGCTACGATCCAAACACACTTCCTTCGCTCTATCCACATTCATCAGTCGCCTCAAACATGCACAGTTTAGGGTACTTCTGATTAATTCAACCTACTTTTGTTCCTACCTCTTTCAGAGCCGGTTTTATCACTTACAGATAAAATGTTACTGACAGATAAACCTAAGTATATCTATTTCATATACATGACGTTTTACGCCCGTTATTAATAACCTATCCTGATCCGTTTTTTACCAAATCGAGATTGAAAAAACAAAACACAATTGTCACTTGTGTACCAAAAACATGTCAAGAACACAATTGTGTTTTGTTTTTTCAATCTCGATTTGGTAAAAAACGGATCAGGATAGGTTATTAATAACGGGCGTTAGACAGTGACAGATATAAAATATCTGTCAGTTAAATTTTATGCGTAAGAATAAATAAAAGAGGGATGACAAGTTGTGTTGTATCAGGTGCTCAAACGTACGACAGAGAATAGAGAAGAGTGGCGAAGACTCCACCGACAAGAGCGACGCTCTTAAATTTATACAATACAATACAAATATTCGTTATTGCACACAAAGATATAAGGAACAGACACAAACAAGAATATAAGAAGCAACAGGCGACCTTATTGCTAGGTAGCAATATCTTCCAGGCAACCTTAGGGTAAGAAATAGCGAGAAATAGGTATTAATGGTAAAAATTTATGATGATGAAGTGTTGAAACGATATATACTTAACTAGAAAATAGAGCATTATAAATACCTACTAGAAACTAGTGAATAAGAGATGATGCAACCAAATTTAGAAGTCATATTTTACCGTTCCAATAAACGTTTCTCAGAGCCAATCCTTGAAATTGGATTACAATTTCGTCTGTAAGCTAAACTGGGCTTAGATTTTGTAGTAAAGTGAGGTACAGTCAAGTAGCTTGATTTGCTTAATACAGTTGAATGAATGAACTCAATAATAAATGTGAAGAGTACAGAATGAAAGATCTTTTTTTTTTATCCTTTTTGTAGGATATTTTCGTAAATAGCGCTAGAAATAATGTCAATGTTTTATTGTTCGTATCAATTCATCATCATCATCATGTCAGCCTATGGACGTCCACTGCTGGACAAAAGCCTCCCCCAAGGATCTCCACAGCGACCGATCTTGCGCTGCCCACATCCAACGGTTTCCAGCGACTTGAACCAAGTCGTCAGTCCACTTTGTTGGAGGCCTTCCCACACTGCGTCGTCCGGTGCGTGGTCGCCACTCGAGAACCTTTCTGCCTCATCGTCCATCGGTTCTACGAGCAATGTGGCCCGCCCAATGCCACTTAAGGTTTTCGTATCAATTAAACATGTATTTTTCTTAAATTTTTCTTAAAAAAAAAACATGTATTTTTCTTAACTAGAGGCAGCCCGCGACTTCGTACACATTTATCGTCATAAACTTGGAAAACTTATCATAAAGTAAAGCATAATTGTTATTCTGATGTGCAATCTACAATATTGTAAAGTTTGATTAAAATCTGTTCAGTGGTTTTCACGTATAAGACTTACAAACATCCTGCACATCTATCCATCCATCGGCACAAACAACTTCAAGTAAGGTAACTTGAAGTAGTTAAGTTTAGTTACCAAACACCCATCAACTGCATAGTAAATCTAGGGTTCCCTACGATTGGCAACAAACCATTGTGATTGCAATTTGTATTGTAGCCGGAACCCATGTACGTTGGAATAGGTTGTAGGCTTTGAGAGCTAGACGTCTAGACGTGCCCTAATTGTTTAGTATCGATGGGTTTCTGGTAGTTTTGCATTAGTGTGTTCAAAGGTTTATGAAGTGACTTCCTACGCTTTTAGTGCTAAAGCTTAAAAAAAATGCAGAATATCTTAAAATAATATAGCCTGTGTTATTCTGATGTGTAAACTACAATATTGTAAAGTTTTATTAATATCTGTTTAGTGGATTTCGCGTGAAAAAGTAACAAACAAGACTTCCTACTAAAACTCAAAACCACTATAACAAGACCTTTCCCTCTCCCCCAACCGTTACAAAATAATTGATTACCGCTGAACGTTATCAAACTATGCAGATCTAAGGTAACTGGATGCCTTAACAGATTTGCTGTCAACTATAATCAAGTTATTCGTGTTGGAATTGCGCAAGAGTTTCTCGATTTGGTCAAAAGTGAATTCCGCGGATATTTGCCGTTTTCGAATGCTGTTTTGGAGATTTTGTGTACAGGGAGTTTGTTTTATGACGACAATTAAAAAAAAGAAAAAAAAATATTATTTTTATTAATAAAACTTACATTAAAAAAAACATAATCTACTTACTTAGGAAACTGAACAACATTCGCCATGAAAATAGTAAAATTACAAGAAAAATCAACTAATGTAAGTACTCATTTTATTAGGTACTTACAAATTTTTTTCGTTAGGTCTTGCGACATACTATTAAGACATGGCGTTTCCTATAAGTATTATGTAAATGCAATACAAGTAATTTTAATTCTAACGGACATAAAATCTGTAAAAATCAAGGCACATAATGAAGTAGCAATAGGCGGCCTTATTGCCAATATTTATAGCCAATCAGCTAGGCAGCAATAAAACAATCGTTTTATCCATTTGATGATGTATCATCTCTATCAAGCTTAACGCAGCGTTAGTTTAATGCTCTTCTATGCAACTAATAACTTTATAAATAGTTAAGACTTGACAAGTTACTGATTTATCGTTTTATAGCGTGAAACAATGGCTCCTGTGACAATTATTTTCATTAACTCTACCAGAGTAAAAAGAACTCTGACATAGAGTTCTTATCGTTTCTATCGTTTATATCTGAAATCAAGATTTTAGATAAAAATCGGAATTTTTAAAGAAAGGCCAAGTCAAGAGTATCCTAAACCGCCGTGCATGTATGAGGCGATAGATGAATGTGGATGAAGCGAAAGGAGTATGTTTAGATCGTAGCAAGTGGAGGGAAGTAGTCTCCGTACCCTATAGGAAAGAGGCATGACAGGTAGGTAATGTAACGTAAGAAAATTGGGGCCCAAGTCTGCTAAATTACAATATTCATTTACTTCTCTTCTTTTCTGTTTCTATGATAGTACTATCATCTTACAATAAACTGTTAAATAAATAATTATTCTAAGTTGTGTGTCGGCAGAGTGTTAATGAAAGTGTCAATGTAATTTTCTGACACATTTGGTCGCAATTAGTGTAATGTACCAAAAAATGCCATTGACACTCTGCCGACGCACAACACGAGGCTATATTAAATTAACAGACTGGAACTGGCCTGCAACTAGGAACAGGCCATTGGTCAGAGACCAAAGTAAATTGGTTGGACAGTATAAATAGCGTGACCAAGAAGGTGTTTGATTTATTAGGAATTCTGTTGCTGATTCTAAAAACTTGTGTGACTAGACATTGTAATCAGAGGCTAGACTGATTAGGGTATGAGAAGATTGGACTGAGTATAAGGGTTCACATCTATAGTATAAATAAAGGGAAAGCTCTATTGAAATGTTATGCGTAAGAATTGTAAAACTTAAATTGAAAAGAGCAACCCTATAGAGTTTCTTGCTAGGTTCTTCTCTGGGGAAAACTGCACTGCGAATCTAGCATTAACTTAAAAAAAATACCCGTCCTAAGTGTTGTCAAACCTAACCTACAGGATTAAATGAATTTTCATTTTCATTATCCTTCGTGTATTTGACACGTAACGGCAGAACAGATGTATAGAAAAACACTTGATTGTTCAGACTCAACCGTTGATGCGATCCTCTTTTAGGTGAAACGGCTATAAGGTCAAAAAGCTTAGCAATTTGTTTTAAAACATTGTCAAAACCATTTAATACATATATCCGTGACGGCTCTCTCCCATCGGGGTGAGCATAGCAGAGAACTACCCTCGACTTACTATGAACCAAACACACTTCTTTCGCCTCATCCACATTTATGAATCACTACATACAATGCATGTCTGTTAACGAGTGACTTGGCGTCCCCTTAAATCCCCTATTTGATCGAATTAATCACAACTTAATAACCTGACTAAATACAGAAGTTATGTCGGTGGTACGAATATTAAAAAGTTACTGATCGTTTAAAAAGTCGGGTTATACAAGTTGAGTGTGAGAAGTGAGTTTTGACTTACTTTTACAACTATAATGATTCTTATAAGAACATCAGATCTATGTAGGAAATTCCTATTTCTTGTGCTATGTCACACTTAGACTTGTTTGTCTTGTGTAATTATTTCTAAACGGTTAATAAAACACTTCTTATAAGATAAATATTTAGTACGTACGTGCAATTCCTAAAGTACCTATATGTACTAATGTCACTAATCAAATTCCTTTAGGCAGACTAGTACACCTAGATATTAAAAAAGTGGGCTAGGTATTGACTAGCATGGCATTTCCTGTCATATAATATAAAAATTTAATATCACTTTTATTAACAATCGTTAAACAGATCGTTGGGCCAAAATAACAACTGAATGGGCGCCACTAGATGGTCACAGACGCCGAGGTAGACCTCGAAAGAGGTGGAGAGACGATCTGGATGCATTTTCACGGGTATGGCGGGTCACTATCGGAGACCGTGTTAAATGGAAAGTCGCGGGGGAGGCCTTTGCCCAGCAGTGGGATCTCAATGGCTAATAAAAAAAACAATCAACATTACCGACTAAATGAATTCCGGTAGTATGAAAAATATGAAGTTTACATGCGTTCACTGAAAAAGTTGGGTTTTATGTGGTTTTGATACAAACATACATATCCGTCACGCCTCTCTCCCATTAGGGTAGGCAGAGACCACTTCCTTCCACTTGCTATGATCCAAACACACTTCTTTCGCTTCATCCACACTCATCAGTCGCCTCATATATGCACGTCGTGGTTTTGATAGTGATTTTAAATGATAGGATAAATTAAGATAACTCGATGCTTAATTGATCATTAGCTGCAATAGTCCTTTCAAAAACTGTAAAAAGTATTTTTTTCCAAAGAGAGCGACTAGAATTTGCCGTGTACAAGTTCTAACAAGAAACTTTTAATTCTCTACTTTGTTCATAGATGGCGCTACTAGTAGAGTTTTAAAAACAGGGTGGGTTTTCTTTTCATCCCTTGAGTAGTTTTACCTACCTTTACATAGATGGCGCTGTCAGTATGAAGATAATGAGTGGCTTGGAGAAAAAAAGTGAACTTTTTTTCAAAAGTCATAAAGTAAAGAGAATTGATGGTATTTTTTAATGAATATAAAATAGAGCTGTCGCATTCAAAAGATGGTTAGTATCTAAGTATCTACTTCATTTTGTCTGGGGAAAATGTACCAAAGTAAAATAATGTTATAAATAAATAATAAAAAAATGTTTATTAGGTACCAATATTATTATGCTGACAAATAGGTGCAAACTTTTTTTTTTAGAGTTTTTACCTCTTTTTTGTTTTAAGAAGTGACATGTTTAGTTTTTTTTTTTTTGTGTCAGTTTTGTTCTTTTGCTTTGCTTTTGCCTTTTTTTTTCCTTGTACTTATCCTTCATTATTTGCCATTAAAATCCAGCTAAATTACAGTCCACCTTATTACTTATTATTTCCCATTCTTTTACCTTTGACAGTATTTAGATTTTTATATTTTTTAAATTATTATTTTATTATCTTCTTTAGTAATAAGTTTATAAATACCTAATACTAATTAAAGATTTTATGTGTACCTACCTACATGAAATTTTGTTAATACCTACATAAATATATTTTATTTCACTAGCAATAAGAATATCCTGAAAATATTTACGAGTAGGTCTACCTACTCCAATAAGACCAAAAAAACACACAATGTTTCTACCTGCCGCGTCAAAAAACCGTCTTATAAGACACACGCAGATGTCACCCTATAAAAACTATGAGGGGACGGATTAGCCCTTCCAAAAAAAATCGATGGGCGGTTCTCTTAGGGTCAACACCCCAAGGCACCCAGTTTTTATTAAACTTTTTTTTCACTATCCGCGTCCATACGTTCCAATTTCAAATTATGGGGTTCGATATTTTGAATTTTTATTTTTATTTTTTTCTGGAAAAGTGGCAGTTTGGTAAATTAGATCGTGTTTTTTTTCGTTTGTGGTTTTTTTTAATGAAGTGGTTGCAAGGTAGGTAATTAAGTGACATTTTTGTTTTTTTTTTGTGACTAGCGTGCGGTATCATGTTTTATTATTGAGTAGAGTAGGTACCTAATAAATACTTTCTCACATTTTTAACGATTTTTGAGTGATGGCTAAAGCTTGTAAAGTACCTATGTACCTGTAGGTAAAATCGGAAAAGTAGGCTCCTCAGGAAAAAAATACCGTTACACATATTTTATTATAGTAACTGCTCTCTTCTTTTTAAAAAGAACCATTTGGATTTCGAATTAAGAACTCTCTTTTTAAATGTCGTTAAACAATTTAACTATAGCCGCATTTAAATAAAAACAGTTTCATATAGCTTCTAATTAATTAAAATACAGTTAAAATTCACAACAATAAAATTGAAACTTCATTCTACTACAATCTTATACACCAAAAGTCTCAAGATAAACATTGCAATGGATAACCGTTGGATCGTGTGTTCGAATATCAAATTATAATTGTTTATAATAGTTCGTGGGTTGAACAGAGAATGGGCGGAGATGAATTAGTCATAGTATTGTAACAAATGTTACCTACTCTTGTACTATAATGAAGTGGGTACTGTTCAGTTGGAAAGAGAAAAGAAAGTTTAGGTATTATTAATAAGTTGGTATCTGTTTAGTGAAGATGTCATAGTTTTTTTTTAAATAAATTGTACGTCAAAGGTCTATCTATCTACACAGATCAGGGCTGTGGCCCGTCAGGAGGGAGAACAATACGTCGTCATGACAACGTGTGTGAACGAATCCATAGAAAATGTATGGAATTATATTTTTTCCCTGACGCGTCCCGGACACGTTGTCATGACGACGCGACGTATTGTTTTCCTCCCTGACGGGCCACGGCCCAGACACGTCTCGGGCAGGCCCTGATCTTTGTAGATAGACCTGAAGTTAATAATATTATTTTGTTTCTAAACTGCATATACTAATTATAGTGCTCCCACGCTGCATATCTATTAAAGTTTGTTAACATTTTCACAGCCGAATAAATAGACATTTTTAATTTTTTTAATATCTAACTGCTCAAATAATAATACATGTTAAAGCTTATTTTGATATATTAATCTATTTACTTACATTATTGTATCGGTAGTGTTCAGTCACTAGAAAATATATACCTACTAGAAAATTAAAAAAATGTTCTATTTTCGTAACATTTAATTTTTTTTCACCGTAACTTATGTATACCCACCCATGGTAGAGATACTGAAACAATTATTTATGAATATAAAATAATTACAACAATAAAACCTTACGTATTAGGAAACAAGATTAATTAAAATCAGCTTTGGTTTTAACGTTTATAGAATAATATAAGTTTTATGTAGGTTTGAATAATTACAAAGATATTAATTACTGTTGTAATTAATTTTAAATGGTATATAACTACATATTTCATTGAAAGCAATGCAAACTGGAAAATTAACCTATATTAAAAATTAGTATTATAATTTAATTCAAGATTATAACAAATTTTAGCTCACAACATCAATTCCTACGTCTAAATATGAATTAAATAAAAATTCTATTATAATATAATTAAAAGAGATTGTATAAAGATAATTAAGTAGAGATATTACACTTAAAACGGTTGTAGGTAGGAAGGTACCTGCTTAAACAAAAATATTCCAATATTAAAAATAAAAATCCTTAATTTTGAATTGTGTGACAAAAAAGACAGGATTTTTCTTAAAATGCTTTCGAAAGTGCAAAAAAAAACATTAAAAATGGCAACCAAAATTTAAAAAAAGAACTAAAACATACTTTGTCCAGTAACACAAACGAAATATAAAAAAGGGGACTTCCTTTAATACCTAATCAAAGTGTACCGCCCACCAATTGGCCGATACAAAAATGGGGTATTAAGAACCCCAAGTTTTGGGGTAAAATCCTCAAATAACGCGACGGTGGGCGGTCAAGCGGAAAATTGGCTGTATTTGTAAAATTACTTCGCTTTTTTTATTGTAATTGTGATAGGTTATGGTGGGGAGTATTTATTTAATTGGATATATTAATTGGTTACTTACTTTTACTGTTTAGTTACTTAATAAACAGTAAACAGATTATTTTAGGTTTTTAGGTTTGTTTTAGTTTTACTAAACAGTTTATGTGGTTACTAATGCTGCCCGCGACTTCGTACGCATTTATCGTCGTATCTTGGAAGACAAATATGATATCTCAAAATAATATAGCCTATATGTTATTCTGATACATAAATTACAATATTGCCAAATTTCATCAAAATCTGTTCAGTAGTTTTTACGTGATGAAGTAACAAACATCTATCCATCCATCGGCACAAACATTGACATTTATTTTATAAGTAGGATATGTCGTATGACGGTTTATTTTTTGATCTCGTTCTTAAGATTTTATTAACAAAATATAACTTAAAGAATATAGGTAACAAAGTTCATATTTTTTATCACACACAATTTTTTATAGACTTGTTATCGAATAGAAAGTATTATTTAATGGTATCTACACACCAAAGCCGCCGGCTTTTTTGACAGCTGCCATTCGTATGACGTAAAGCCGCTGACCTAGCCCGGCGGCATGCCGGCAGCTTTGGTGTGTAGATAACATATCAGGAGTCTCATTTCATGATAACTTTTACCATGGAATCTATCTATGACCAAATTATGGCCTGATTTTTAAAATGAAGAACACATCTTTCTACAGAGACAAAATATGTTTTGTCGCATTTGTGGCTATTACTGCCACAGACAGATTTGCTAGAAGTGCAAGAAATACACGTAACATTTGGCTATAGCAGTATGTTCATAAAACCGTTATAAACACTCAACATCCAAACAGACAAGCTTTACAAACGTTTTAAGCCAATAAATCACTCGAAAAATCAATAGCCGTATTGATCGGATCCAAAAATCGAACCCTAGACCAGAATTGTGTTACCATTGTGTGACATTTGCATCCCAATACTTAAATTTGCATGTTACCCGTTTTTGCATAACAAAAAATCTATTGAATTCGATTTTTGAATCTACCTGGATTTTGTTAAGGGTTAATTCGATACAGGGTGGTTGATTTTTGGTCTTCGAGAAGTTATAATAATATTTTTATAAGTTTTTTTTAATGGTAACTGACATTTTGGATTCTGCTAATGTCATGTGAAGTTAAGCTTACTAATTATTGTGTAGTTTTCTTTAATATGTTACATTTATATAATAAAATGTCAATGTTTTTACCAATGGATGGATGGATGTTTGTTACTCTTCCACGCAAAAACTACTGAATAGATTTTGATGAGATTTGGCAATATTATAGCTATATATCAGAATAACATATAGGCTATATTATTATGTGATATCATGTTTGTTTTTTCAAGATAAATGCGTACGAAGCCGCGAGCAGCCTCTTGTCTTACATAATTCACTACCAAAACAATACAAATCCTTGAAAAACGGCACAAAAACATAACCCTTTCCCCGCAAGTCGGGTAAAATCAATCAGTGATTTACAAGAAAAATATTCACACGCATATTAAATAGACTGTTCGAGCCCCCGACTTCGCTCGCAACAATAATGAGAAACAATTTTTTACCGGCCCCATTGTGACAGTCGCTCATCGCACCTGAGAGTATTCGCCATAGAAGTTTAAAATTAATAGAAAGGGTAAAGTCGTGTGGCTTTACGGTTTTAAGAATTTTAGTGTTTAAAATTTTATGAAATTTAATAAGTACAGTTAGAATTCTTTACTAAGCTTTAAATTGACTCTTGAAATATAAAAACATACCTACCAATTGCAAACTTTTTAATAGTTAAATGTTTTTTTTTTAACGTTCTTAAGGTTAAGCCGTTAACGGTAAAAAACAAAATTTATGAACATAAGAAATGTTGTTTTGATTTGGTAATGCGCCACTGTTGACAAGAAACCTACAGAATTTACCATAATTAATGCAGAACAAGCATTCTTTAAAATCATTCTACTTTTTATCATATCAACAAATAGCAAACTAAAATATTTAAAAAAAAATCCACCACGGACAACCTGAACATTGCTTCTCAACATCACACACAACCCTTCTACCAAAACCGACTTCTATGGCACCGCCATGATTTCAATACACTGTGATACGTTCCACGTATTTCAAATAATTTCAAATAATTTCAATACAACATTGTAATTTGTGACTGCATGATTTACAAAACCGGCCAAGTGCGAGTCGGACTCGCGTAAGAAGGGTCCCGTACCATTAACTATTGATAACAAGCAAAAAAAGCGGAAAAATCACGTTTGTTTTATGGGAGACCTCCTTAATTATTATGATTATTCTATTTTTAGTATTTGTAGTTATAGCGGCAATGGTAATACATAATTTGTGAAAATTTCAACGCACTAGCTATAACGGTTCATGAGATACAGCCTGGTGACAGGCGGACGGACAGACGGACGGACAGACGCACAGGCAGACTGACGGACAGACAGACTGACGGACAAACAGACGGACAAACAGACGGACAAACAGACGGACAAACAGACGGACAAACAGACGGACAAACAGACGGACAAACAGACTGACAAACAGACTGACAAACAGACGGACAAACAGACGGACGAACAGCCAAGTCTCAATCATAAGGTCCGTTTTAACCCTTACGGTACGGAACCCTAAAAACAGCCGTCATGCATGATTTATATTTGCATACGGTGTATAACCGCTCGTTAGGTTAAGAAGTTTGAATGCGAAGTAAATGTAAAGGGTTAAATGTATTAATTTTAATTAAATTCTATTTGTTTGGTTAGTTTCTTGGTTTTGTATTGTGTGTGAAATAGGTACTTTTTGTATTATGTGTTGTGTGGACCTCTGTTATTTAATATTGCTTGAATAAGTTTGATTGAACTATGTCATGTAAATCGTAAATCTTAGTATATATCTATTATACGTAAATGTCAATGTTTGTGTCGACGAAGGCCTGAATGGCGAACCTCCACCGACAAGAGTCTAACTCTTGAATTAAATGAGGATGATTATGATATGTCGATGAATGGATGGATATGAGGTTTGTTACTCTAACTGCTGAACAGATTTTGATGAAACTTTGCGATATTGTAGATTGACACATCCTAGTATAATACTACTTATTTGTATTATTAATGTCAATGTTTGTGCCGATGGATTGATGTGAGGAAGTTCATTACTCTTTCACGCAAAAACTACTAAACAGATTTTGATGAAACTTTGCAATGTTGTAGAATGACACATTCTACTATACTACTTATTTGTATTATAAATGTCAATGATTGTGTTCATGGAACGATGGTTGTGAGGATTTTGTTTCTCTTTCACTCAAAAATCACTGAACAGATTTTGAAGTATTGTTTATTTGTTAAATAAATGACAAGACGTGCGTGCGTTTCCAATAGCGTTTATTGTAAGACTGGCTTTTGACAACTACCGACTTAATATATACTAACACCTCCACCCTTAATACATAATGCTTCTTAAATTTAAACTTATAGGTATATACTTAAACTTATTTAACAACAATAAAAATAACTATTTAAGACACTACTTACAATTTAATCTAATCTTATCCTATCAACAATATTCATCAAAACCAAAACGGATAGGAGGGCGTCGAGTTCTTTTAGCCCTATCCAGTACACCTTCCACGGAAGGTTGAACAGTGTTGTCTGGCACACTGGGTCGTTCACGCGTGACGTCACTACTACTGCTTTCAAGTTCTGGTGGTTGGGCCGATGCTTGCTGACTCTCAACTTCTCTCTCGGACACCGTTGGACGCTCTCCCTGGCTGCTGCTGACCTCCACTGGCACTGCGAAAGAGCTAGAACGGCGGACAAGACCTTTAGACGGCGTGCCCGTTACATTGGAAACCCTACATCTTAATTGGTCGACATGCCTATGTACCTCAGTTCCATTATCACATTTTATTGTATAATTCCTATTACCTAACTTTTCCACGATCTTACCCGGTACCCACCTATCACTGGAACGGTAGTCGCGACACCAAACGCTGCCATTCTGCTCTAGCTGCTGCTGCCGCCTCGCTGCTGCCTCGGTGTCCCCTCGGTTTTGTAGTCGTTGCTGCTGTTCATTAACCCGTTCTGATCGATCTGGTTTTATTTTGTCTAAACGCATTCGCAAACTTCTACCTTGTAATAATTTTGCGGGGCTCTCGCCAGTTGTATAGTGTTCAGTGTTTCTGTAGGCTAATAGGAATCTACTCAAAGCTATTTCAACATCTACTTTTTGTTTAAATGCCTTTTTAATAGTGCGCTTACAAATTTTGACCGCATTCTCGGCTGCCCCGTTGGAGGCGGGATGGTAAGGTGCCGAAAATAAATGTTTTACACCATTATTTTTTAAGAAATTGCCAAATTCTGAACTAGAGAAAGGTGGGCCGTTGTCGCTTACCACCTGTTTTGGTATTCCAAATCTAGACCACATGTCCCGTAGCACACGAATAACAGCTGTTGCTGCAGTGCTTTTCATTTTTATAGCCTCTATCCACTTTGAACATGAATCTACTACTATCAAATACGTTGTACCTAATATGGGACCTAAGAAATCCAAATGCAACCGTGACCATGGACGATTTGGCCACGACCAAGGACTAGGTGCTTGCGTGGGCGGCGCCTCCGCTACGCTAGCGCATACCGTGCAAGCGCGACAAACGGATTCAATTTCTTCGTCCATCCCGGGCCACCACGCGTAACTCCTGGCTAGTGCTTTAGTTTTCACCATACCCATATGTACTTCATGCAATTCTCTTAGCAATGCCGCCCTACAAGTTGATGGAATAACTACTCGATTACCCCACATAATACAACCTAGCTCTGTATATAACTCGTTTTTTCTGTTCATATAAGGTTTAAGCTCTCTGATATCGATTTCGTTGGGCCATCCATCATTAATGTAACCACTTACCCTACTGAGTATTCTATCAGATGCTGTTTCCCTTCTCAATTTTTTGTTATCTAATAAGAGTGCTTCTGTTGCAAAATGAAGGTAAGTTTGCTCAGGTATTACCTCCTCGGCAGCTATCGTCTCTTCCTTATGGGATTTAATTAAACGCGAGAGCGCGTCCGCTGTGTTTTTGTCTGTATTTACATATTCAATATTAAAGTCATACGCCGACAGCTTAATAGCCCACCGTTGGAGACGACTAGCCGCCGTGGTAGGTATTCCTATATTCGGACCGAATATGCTTACTAATGGTTTGTGATCTGTACGTAAGACAAATTTTCTTCCGTACAAGTACTGATGGTATTTATCTACCGCGAATATAATCGCTAAAGCTTCTTTGTGTATTTGACTATAATTCCTTTCCGCCGCGGTAAGAACTCGCGATGCATAGGAGACTACCCGCTCCGAACCATCCGACATGCGCTGCGCTAAAACCGCTCCCAGACCGTGCGCACTCGCATCGCATGTCACCACCGTCGGCCGTGTTATATCGTAATGCACCAACACGTCCACACCACATAATACCTTTTTAATTTGCTGGAAAGCCTCATTATGCCGCAAACTCCAATAATAGTGTTGCCCTTTTTTAAGTAATTCATAAAGTGGGTTTAGATACGATGATAAATTTTTAACAAATTTCCCATAGAAATTGACCATTCCTAAAAAAGATTTTAATTCTGAGGTGTTTTGTGGTGGAGGCATGTTTAGGATAGGTTTAATTTTCTCTTTATTTACTCGTATTCCTTTTCTGTCCACAATAAATCCTAAATATTGTACTTGTTCTGTCAGAAAATCACATTTACTTTTTTTAATTTTAAGTCCGCTATTCTGCAAGATTCCTAATACTTGTTCAACAGTTTTCAGATGGCTATTCAAATCTTTACTCTTAATCAAAATGTCATCGTAAAATATCATAACGTCAGGTATACCTTTAAATAACTCTTCCATAAACTTTTGAAAGATACCGGGGCTTGACGCTAACCCATATACTAAGCGATTATATTTAAATAAACCCCTATGCGTATTGATCACAGTGTATAAGCGGGATGCCTCATCTAATATTAACTGATTGTAGGCTTGTGAAAGATCTAGCTTTGTAAAGTACTTATTACCGCTTAAGTTACTAAAGAGATCGTCGACCTTTGGAACTGGGTACCTATCAACCAATAAGACGCGATTCAGGGTTACCTTATAGTCGGCACAGATACGTATTCCGCCGTCCGCCTTACTAGCAATCACCAGTGGAGTCGCCCAGTCGGAGCGCTCAACGGGCTCGATGACACCGGTGCGCAGCATCGCATCCAGCTCAGCATCGACCCGCCCCCGCAGCGCGTATGGCACCGGCCTCGCGCGACAGAATACAGGCTCAGCGCCCTCGCGCACGTGAAGACGTACCGGCTCCCCCGAGAACTTGCCCAGTGTGCCATCGAACAATGACTCATGCCTGGAAATTATGTCATTTAATTTTTTATTAACATTCAGTTTTTGAGGTTCAACATTATATAGGCTTATTTTTGGTATTTTAATACATAATTCACCGAGCCACTGCCTACCCAACAGTGATGTTGTGCCCTTATCTATTACATATAAATCTAATGTTTTTATAGTCTTATCATATATCACTTCTACTCTTAAATATCCCAGCGGCTGTATGACAGTGCCGTCGTAAAACCTTAGTCTTAGCTTACACGAATGCAAAGGAAATTCCGCATAATTGTCATGATATGTGCTTTTACTTATACATGATAGTGCAGAACCCGTATCAATTTCCATTAATAACGGCTTTTTCTGGACTGACAAAGTTATACATACCGGTTTGTACTTAGAAAGTGACATTTGGTAAATTGGTTCGTCGCACTCGCTGCTTTCTACATCATCTTCGTATTCCAGCGCTGCGTTGGAATGATCGCTGCCGAAGCCGCCCGCGTTTCGTCCATGTTGGCTGTGTTGTTCCGAACTCGTTGAGTCATCACCGTGCACCCAATAGCTGCCTGCACTCCAATGTCCGCCGCCGCCGCCCCTCCCGCGCGCGCTTCCTCCGCCGCGCCTCCCGGAGCCTCTCGTGTATCGTCCCCCGCGACCTCTCTGAGTAAAGGTCACGCTGTCACCACGTGATCGGCTATCAGCTGTTCCCGCTGCCGCCGTTCCGAGTCTTACACCTAATGCACCCTTCTCCGGGCACATCCTTCGTAGATGGCCGATATTTCTACAATAACTACATTCGAAATTCCTGTATTTGCAGTTTTCCGTTCTATGTTTCTGTTCACCACACGCCATGCACTTTTGATATACATACACTTTATTTAAGTTTTCCGTTGGCTTGTTCGCGTCGACCGCACTCGCATTTTTTTCTGCCGCTTCGAGGGTAATTGCTAATTTTACTGCTCTTGAGTATGTGATGCTGTCGTCTTCCGCAAATAACCTTTGTCTTGTTGATTCACTTATTATGCCACAAATCAGCTGATCTCGTAAATTTTCCTCTAATGATGTACCAAAATCACAGGTTTTCCCCAACTGTTTAAGTGCTGCTACGTAACTTGCGATTGACTCACCCTCTATTTGCCGACGGTGTCGAAAAGTGTACCGCTCAGCCAAAATTGATGGTTTAGGTAGTAAATGATTCTTCATAATTGCCACCGCTTCTCCATAGGTCAGATCCGCCGGTTTTTTAGGGCTTGATAACGTAGATAGTAGCTGGTAAGCTTCCTCCCCCATCACGGCAATCAAAGTTGGCAATTTTGCTCCGTTCTCGATTTTATTCGCCAAGAAATACATGTCTAAACGTTCGCAATACACTTCCCAGTTGCCGCCCTTCAACGCAAACTCCTGAATCTTTCCGATTCCCATCTTTAATAACCGTAATGCACTCGCGACTGTTCGTCATAAACCACCCCGGCGCCACTGTTAAATAAATGACAAGACGTGCGTGCGTTTCCAATAGCGTTTATTGTAAGACTGGCTTTTGACAACTACCGACTTAATATATACTACTTACACATCGGAATAGCACATAGGCAATATTTTTTTTAAGATATTTTGTGAATATTCTTAGATATGACGATAAATAGGTACGAAGTTCTGGCCTAACTATCTAAAAAACAAACGAAACTCAATTAGTACGTTTTCATTGCGCAAAACGTCAAACATCGCTTCTTCTCCATACAAAATAAAAATAAAAATAGGTAGTTTAAAAAACTAAAACACGCTTTAGCTCGCACTAAACATGCTCCATCACCAGGTCAGTTCGAAAGTACCATATTATTGTATTGTCATTAGAACTCAGAGCGTGTGCAAAATTTCATCCTATTCGAAGACCGGGAATAAGGTCGAATTAAGATTCCAAGATTTGTTTACATGGGTCATACAGACACAAAAAACAAAAAATGTCTCTACTTCCCGAAAGTTAAGGACACTGGGAGCTAATTTCTCAACTTAATGCATATCCGCATAATCTGTGCCCGATGTAGTTTTGGCCTATATAAACATTTTGAGGATTAGATGCTCCAGTATCCTTAATCATCAGGAACAGGAAAGACAATTTTGAACCTAATTCTGTGTATGACTCACATACATAGTTACTTACAAGTGAAGCTAATATAAAGCGTGTAAAAACCAGCAAAAAAAATGTAACAAAAACCAACTTTCACCGTCACCTGTATTGACCGTCTAACTTCTTCCACCTGAGATTTAAAAAAAACTAACAAAGGGATGTTTAAGCAGTTTTTGTGAGCAATTGCACCCTTTAAGGGTCGTCGCACACCTGCTTAGAAAGTGAAAGGGTTAAGATTTTTTTGTAAGACAATTATTTGGACTGTGAAATTGATAGAGGGGAATCTTTTTAACAATAGATTCGTGATTTTATGCTTCAAATATGATTTATTTGGTACTAAAACTACCGATGACTTCGTATGCAAACGTCATATCTTGGAAAACTTATGTATGTTATAAAAAATATAGTGTATGATGTTATTCTGATGTATAAGCTACAAAATTGCAAAGTTTCATCAAAAACTGTTCAGCTGTTTTAGTGTAAAATAGTAATAAACATCCTTACATCCATCGGCACAAACATTGACATTTATAAACTTTCATTCATGTTTATGTCTTGATTTTTGGCATAGAGTGTAAAAACCAGTAAGTTTAAACGATGATAACAGTAACAGTTAGCCCGTCACGTCCCACTGCTGGGCAAAGGCCTCCTTGTTCTCCATCCAGAGGCCCAAGTCTTCTAATTTACAAAATTCTCAGTTTTGTGTCGAAGAGTGACAATGGCATTTTTTTACACGTCATTTGTCAAAGATACCAATCTTTGAGTATAGAATATATAAGGAGGTGCCATACCGTCTGGATATGCGTGCCTGGTCTGGCGCAAAATGGCTACCTTTTTGTATGGAATTTCTTATCGTTTGACAGGTCATTTACCAAGAAAACTATGAAAAACTTGCGCCAACCTTGGCACGCTGTCGTAAACTCATTTGTAAATGAAAAAAAAATGGGGCCTCTCCTTAAATACTTAATTGCTCACACTGTTTGCGACCAAATGTGTTAAAAAATGCCATTGACACTCTGCCGAGACACAACTGAGGCTATTTTAAATTAGCAGACTTGGGCCCTTCTTCTGTTTCGTCGTCATTGTCCAGTTTTCCTAATTGTCTTAAAAAAAGCTTATAGACAAGGTGGTCTGTCTTAGCAAAAAATAAATATAAAGCACCTAACATACTCGTTTAATGCGATAATTTTTATTTCCCTTTTTCTTATTAGGGTGCTGTTATAGAATCAGCTGTGGGAGTGTGGCGTAGGACTTTGAAAATATAATTATTACTTATCGTTTTTAAAAGTAGTGAAAGTCATGTAGGTAGGTATGTATGTGATAAGACTAAAAAAAAAAAGTTTTACTAATTGTCTGCACAACTCGTTTTTTTTTTATGGAAACTTTTCTGTTTTCACCCAAAGGTTGACTGGAAGATATTGCTACCTAGCAATTAGGTCGCCTTTTGCTACTTCCTTGTCTATTAAGTACGAAAAAAAAGAAGAGAAAGAAAAAAAAGATAACAAAACAAAAAAAGGCAAAAGAAAAGAATAAAAGACACAAAAAAGGAAATTAAATTAATTAAAATATAAATTCTTTTTTTAGAAATAAATTCTTCCATACTAACCACCCACTGATTAGCACCTACTAGATGCGCCTAGAATAAAACAATGACGCAACAAACTGACATACACACCATGTGTTGTAGCAGTTGGTCTATCAGAGTGCTTGTACTTTTTGTTTGAACTTTGAAGGCACTGCAGGCGCGCGGTAAAGAGTTACGTTTTATGGAAGTGGCTTGGAAAGAAAGATAGTTTTTAAGATATTTTATTTTTATAAAAATAAGAATAAATTGGAGTAATTTTGAATGTTATTTTTCCACGGACAATTTAGAAAATGTACCGTTAGTCATTTGTAAGACTTTATTTGGAATTACCCCTCGAAAAATCAAAATGTCAGGTGGGTTAAGGGAAACGTATTTTATTTTTCATATTTTATTTATTTTAAGGGAGAGAGGCGTTACGGCTATGTAAGTATGTATGTATGTTATTTAGAGTTTTAACCAGTGTATTTATTGTCGTGTATTTATCTTGACTGACACAAAGTAGGCTTCTATAAGTCTGCTTTCTAGGGTCGAATTAGTTTTTTAATTAGATTTAATGCATTTAAAGTTGTAAATTTATGAAACGTTTAGGCGGGTTTTGGTGTTTTGTTTTCCTAGCGACTATCAAATCATCCATCTATCGACACACATTTTGTCATTTATAATATTAGTAGGATGACACATCTAGAACCACACCGTTCCCTCTACATCAATGTTTCCCAACTCTTTTTATCCATATTTTAATAGACCTCATCATACGTTACAAAAACCCGTATCCAATGTATTTGACATCGATTACAGCGTGACACCCTGTATAACAGATACCTAGTATTGTTAATAGCTACGACGGTGTGTGCACACCTTTATGATGCAATGTGTGCACGGCCTTATTTTATGACTTTAATTAGCGTTGATAATTGGAGAGTCAATGTTTTTAAAGGTGGGTTTGTTAGAGTTTAAAAGAATAGTGAAGTAGTTTTGTGGAACTGGCCGAAAATTGTTTATGTAGGTGTCATAGATTTATCGTCAATTCGATTTGACATGAAAAACCACTAAACAGATTTCAATGAAACTTTACATTATTGCGGCTTATAAGAATAACACGACAAAGGTATATTCTTTCTAGTGAAGGTCATCAAGTTCAAAACGATGTTTTTTTATATTTCATCAAACAATGGTTTTTTTTATCAAACTTATTCCAACATTCAAGATAACTATCTATTTATTAAAAAGAAAACTTACATACATAATTATAACGTTTTCTATAAAAAAAATGTTCTCGCATATCCACTCCATATTATTTTCTATAGTGTTGCCACAGTATTGTGAATGTTGCCATCATAATACGTCAAGTGATAGTCGGATTGATGGGATCTCCTTTTAATGCCAGCCTTAAGTTAATTGCTTTGAGTATAGAATATATAAGGAGGTGCCCTACCGTCTGGATCTGCGTGCCTGGTCTGGCGCAAAATGGATACCTTTTTGTATGGAATTTCTTATCGTTTGACAGGTCATCTACCAATACCTATGAAAAGCCTATGAAATACCTATGAAAAATACATATGAAATACCTATGATAATAATGAAAACCTACTATGAAATACCTATGAAAAACTCGGCGCAACCTTGGCACGCAGTCATAAACTCATTTGTATATGAAAAAAAAATGGGGCCACTCCTTATATTCCTTCCTCATTGGGTTACCTTCTAATGTCAGTCGTAAGTTAATTGCACCAATAAGTATTTAAATTGAATTTAAATGCAACACTTTAGCATAATAAACTGCCAGGGCCGGATCTACTTAAGGGCTGTTTGGGCTACAGCCCAGGGTCCCGAGGTCACCAGCCCCCAGACCCCGCTAAAAGAAAGGCATTATTTTTTAAATTAAATTAATGTTGGCAATAATGGTAACCCTCACTATTTCAGTTTCTCATTCAAAGGTTGCATGGAAGAGATTGCTACCAAGCAGTAAGCTCGCCTTTTGTACAACCAATACGTACATAGATCTAGATTTACCTAGGTAAAATTTATGTTTTTTGTATAGTTCTTATGCTGTCTACACACCAAAGCCGCCGGCATACCGCCGGGCTAGGCTGGCGGCTTTACGTCATACGAATGGCAGCTGTCAAAAAAACCGGCGGCTTTGGTGTGTAGATACCATTAGGTAGGCCCCTAAGTAGTTTTCGCCCAGGGCCCCAAAAATTTACAATCCGCCCCTGTAAACTGTTGATAAAATGTTAAATGTGACAATAGTGGCCTTTTCGTGCTGTCACCTTTTTTCTTTGTTATTGTTTAGAAAGAATATAGAATACTTAAGTATTTACTGTTATTTTTAGATTAATATAAATGTCATTTCTTGAAACATGTTATTAGGTGTCTATCTTCAAACTGCCTACGATTTCGGTCGCTTTTATCGTCATATTTAGGTACTAAATTATATGTAGGTAATATCTAGGTTATATAGTTCTAGAACTTACTCAGATAAATGACATTTTAGCTATAGACAAAACGTCAAGAAATTTCATAAGTCTTACAACTATATTTTAAAAAATCGTTTTGTATAACAGGGAAAATATCTTATAATAACAACCATGTGTCAATTAGACTATTCCAATCATATGCTATCTACACACCAAAGCCGCCGGCATGCCGCCGGGCTACAAGACGTCAGCTTTACGTCATACAAATGGCAGTTGTCAAAAAAGCCGGCGGCTTTGGTGTGTAGATACAATTAGTCGTCTAAATAAGTACCATTACACTGTTCGCAAAACACAAAATAGTTAACCATTAATAAATCGAATTAAATAAAACTCGACCAATAATTTCACATGACTTACAAGGCCTGGGGGTGTCGGTACCAATTATGGCCCACTTGAATTTATTCTTAGAACTGCGATCCAACCGTTTTTGCTTTTGTCCTGGGAGCCAATTCTGAATATTGACACCAGAAGACTTAGCGCCAAAACACACGGTGAAACGCAACTGCAACGCAACTGAAACTGCAACTAGTTTGAAACGTTTCGTTTCAGTTGCGTCGTGGTTTTCTAAGGAAGTCTATAGCAGAAACTTCGATGCAACTCAAAAGTAACTAGCAGTTTCAGGTGCGTTGCAGTTGCGTTTCACCGTTTGTTCTGGGTCTTAGCGCTCGTTTCACCTTCTACAGATAAAATTTAACTGACAGATAAACCTATGTCTATTTCATAAAACATGACGTTTTAGACAGAGACAGGTATAAAATATCTGTCAGATAAATTTTATCTTTAGATAGTGAAACTGCCCCTTAGTATAGTACCGTGCAAAATTGTCGCCTTGTCACGTAGGCTTACTTAGTTTGTAGAAAATGTAGTTAAGTTGTGGAAACGCAATAAATATGATTCTGATTCTTAGGAATTTGTATAAAGAAAAGAATATCTAATGGTCTATACACCAAAGCCATTCGTATGACGTAAAGCCGCGAGCCTAACCCGGCGGCATGCTGGCTGTGTCTTAAGTCAACATGGATGAGGTGACTGATGAAAGTACATTAAGCGAAAGACGTATCTATGTTTGGATCACAGCAAGTTGAGTGTGGTGGAGGGAAAAAAAAGTAAATAATTAATTTGAAACTTGACGTCTCATTCAGATTTTTGACAATGAGTTACAAGTGTGGAGCATTCGTTTGATTGACCCTTTGAGTAAGTATAGAATATTTAAAGAGGTGTCCCATTTTTTTTTTCCATATACAAATGAGATTATGATAGCGTGCCAAGGTTGGCGCAAGTTTTTCATTGTTTTCTTGGTAGATAACCTGTCAAACGACAAGAAATTCCATACAAAAAGGTAGCCATTTTGCGCCAGACCAGGCACGCAGATCCAGACGAGGTACCATTCTTGCAACTGGAGCAAGAATACGAAGTTTGCTTTCTTACTAAGTTTTCAACGTTCTCGCTAGCGTGAGTGACCAGAATTGGGCTGCAAATAATTTATAATTGTATCGCATTATATTGTTTATTTAAGTCTGCATTCTCGCCGTAACAATCCTAGCTCCTTGTTAGGCAGCCTAATAACCCTAAGGAATTCAGTACACCAATACCTGTAGCAATTTCTGTCCAAGATAATAACGAGACAGACAATTATGATAAATCGTAAAATTGATTGTCCTATTATAGTATAATATTAGAATATTTCAAACAATATTGTTGGTTTGATGGAATAATAGCATTTAAGTAGTTACGATCACGACAGATTTCAAATATAAAACAAATGACAGAATCGAAGGCTGATTTACATTGAGTGATTAATTGACGTCAGTTACTGAACTGACCTGGTATTGCCATAGTGTAAATTGACCACTGACGTCAGTTAGTCACTCAATGTAAATCAGCCTTTACATTGAGTCAGTAACTGAAGTCAGTGCACTGAAGAGTCAGTGCTGACCTGGTATTGCCATGGTGTAAATTGATCGCGTCAGTACCGACTTCAATATTCGCATACGAATACAGTACTGACGCGACAGTGCACCGACGTCAGTTACTCACTCAATGTAAATCAGCCTTTGCATTGAGTCAGTAACTAAAGTCAGTGCACTGAAGAGTCCGTGTTGACCTGGTATTGCCAATAGTGTAAATTGATCGCGTCAGTACTGACTTCAATATTTGCATACGAATACAGTACTGACGCGACAGTGCACCGACGTCAGTTACTCACTCAATGTAAATCAGCCTTTGCAATTTTGCATTGAGTCAGTAACTAAAGTCAGTGCACTGAAGAGTCCGTGTTGACCTGGTATTGCCAATAGTGTAAATTGATCGCGTCAGTACTGACTTCAATATTTTCATACGAATACAGTACTGACGCGACAGTAAACTAACGTCAGTTACTGACTCAACGTAAATCAGCCTTATGGTAGTTGTAATAAAATAAAAGTTACAGAGACTGGCCATTTTGTTTGAGTGGTAGTGACCCTGCTTGCATTGCCATTGGATGTGGATTCGAGTTCTACTACAAACATTGCTAATCTGATATGAAGGAAATCTGGGTGTTTCTATGTATTTTTAATGTAAGCTATATACTTGTTATTACGTATAATCCAATATAAAATTTAAGAAAGCAAGTACTTCACTTGACATGGCCAGAATCGACAATATATTAATTGCCATTTTATAAAAAAAAATAACAAGAATATAAAATGTTAAACAGTTAAGATATACAAGTTAGTTTTCCAATGACTTTTTAAATAGACAGGAGGCCCTTAAAGATAGATGGACATATTCCAGTAAATGTAAATTGCTGTACAATTAACGTGTTATTTGAGACCCAAGGCGATAGCAGGTGCGTACTTGATAAAGGCGTTTTTAGATTTCCTGATGTATTTAATAATATACTGTTTATCGTATCATAGATAAAGATGGATGTTATTTTGCGTTTTGAAATTAAATATATGATATAAATGCTTCGCGGCAGACCACGGAAAAGGTGGCGGGACGAGCTGGATACCTTCTTGGGTATCTGGGCGGAGGAAGCTGAAGACAGAAAGTCATGGCGGATGAGGAGAGAGGCCTTTGCCCAGCAGTGGGACACGAGTGGCTAAATTAGATTAGATATAAATGTTGAACATAGAGAACTTGCATAGATCAAAGACCAAGATCACAGAGGTAGTAATTTTAGATCAAAAAAGTGTAATGAATTCTGCCTATTTTTGAATAAAACACTTTCATTTTTAAATAAAGGAAGCAGATAATAGAGCAGAGTAGCGTTGATTCTATCGACAAGAGCGACGCTCTTAAATATGATGATGAAAGTTGATCATCTATGTGGTAGACACTTGACTCGCAGATTTGGGCGTAGTTTTAAATCAAAATATCAAACTGTCTCAAATGAATCAGGGAATAAAAAAGAAAAACCAACAAACAAATCAATAGATACAAGGGTAACTACAGGTTCTTATGGATAAAAATACACTAAATTATACAAAATCCAATAAGCTACACTTTCAAGATCAAAAAATTCGTAAACCCATTACGAGATTGGAATCGAGACGCGTTCATATTTTCAGAACCTAGACGACACAAATATTCACAAAACTATCGAGAGACTCGAGAAATAATCGAATACTGTCGATGCCAAATCGTAAACACGATTCAGCTGTGTTCAGAAAACTAACATTGTCGATGACTTATGGCCCTACCAGGGATGTATTCAGAGAGGGAGTGTATTTGGATCGTAGTGTGAGACTGCTTCCAATAAGCTGGACCGACGACCTGGTAAAAGTCGCGGGAAACCGTTGGATGTGGGCGGCGCATGACCGGTCGTTGTGGAGATCCTTGGGGTCTTTTGTCCAGCAGAGAGGGGGTGGTTTCTGTCTACCTAGATGAGAAAAAGCCCTGTCAAATATGTATGTATGTATTGATATTAAGGGTGGTACAGGAGCCTTATATTATGGTAACTACACACCAAAGCTGCCGGCTTGTTTGACAGCTGTCATTCGTATGACGTATAGCCGCCAGCCTAGCACGGCGGCATGCCGGCGGCTATGGTGTGTAGATAGCATAACAACTTATAACTTGTATGGTATTTCCCATGTTGTTAGGTCATTTGATGCAATAATTGATGCAGGGAAAAAATAACGTTGAATCGTATCAAAAAGTTGTTAGCAGAAGAAAGGCGAAGAGAGCGATTACCCCACCTGCAAGTGCCTGGCTCTTAAATATATGAAAGAAATAAATACCTTTCTGTAATAAATGTTTGGCAAGTGATACCCTTATGCTACCTACACACCAAAGCCGCCGGCATACCGCCGGGCTAGGCTGGCGGCTTTACGTCATACGAATGGCAGCTGTCAAAAAATCCGGCGGCTTTGGTGTGTAGATACCATTAAATATTAATTATTACCTTTAAATGAAGCGATTTGTTAAAAATTGCATCCTAATATAAATACATAGATTTTGACAGTTCGAGACTCCACGTTCTAAACAATTTCGTTTAAATCAAAACAAAACACAGTCTAAAATTGTTATCTCTTTCAGGATATCCGTGAAGGTAGAAATTTCGAGGATTCCCAAATTTCGCGGTCGGATTTCCTGGCCAGACGATTGTAGATAAGTTAGGTAGCTCTTGTAAAGGAAACCTAGGTTTTGTATCGATTATGGTTTGGTCTTGGTCTAGGTAGGAGCTGAAACACTCAAGGGCCTTTAACTGACTTCAGGGTATTGCATTCGCCGTTTGCAATTCCTACTCGTAAATGTTACAGTTTGTGCCGATGGATGGATGGATTGATGTGAGGATGTTTGTTACTCTTTCTCGCAAAAACTACTGAACTGATTTTGATGAAACTTTGCAAAATTGTAGCTTGACCATCAGTATAACACATAAGCTATATTATTTTAAAAAACCATTTAAATTTTCCAAAATATGACAATAAACGCGTACGATGTCGCGGGCGGCTTCTAGTCGTGACAATTACTACAAAATTCGTGGCTGGTATTTTCCATAGATATCAAACGTCAAACCTCTCCCCCTCTTTCAGAGAAGGGTAAACGAGAGTGAAACTGTTTTGTTCAACTTTGTTTATCTCCTAACTTGGACGACGGGGTGCGGTTTAGGTTTTAGACTTAGTTTTGTAGGTATTTCCGTGTTTGGATATTGTAATATAGGGTGGAAAAGAAGAAGAGGAGAACTGGGTGCAATCAGACGATTTGGGTAGTTAATTAAAATTATTATTAGAAATATTTAAGTACTAAAGGCTGCTCGCGATTGCGTATGCATTTATCGTCATATTTTGAAAACAAAACATCATATTATCTTAAAATAGTACAGACTATAACTACTGAATAGATTTTGATGAAACTTGCCAATATTGTAGTTTATACACCAGAATAACATATAGTCCTTATACCTAATTATAAGATGTAATCTTTCTTTTTTTAAATTTCACGAAAAACGCACACAAAGTCGCAGGCAGCCTCTAGTTCTTTACATAAAAACGTCAAGTATGTAGCGCGTACCGTCAGCAAGAAAATATCGCATGCCAACACAGAAAGCAACAAATCTGGAGTGCGCTACAAATCACTAAGTATTACAATACTGCTGATTTGCATACCATACCACATGAACACGAAACATACGCAACGAAATGTGTATTAAACACGACAGCGTTTGATGGTGTGTTTGTTTGGGAGAGTTTAGTTGTTAAGTAACTTGGCGAGTGGTAAGTAGAGTGTAAATAGACAATAATTTGTAAGATTGATTTAGAAGAACTACATTGTATTTATGCATTATGAATGTTTCAAGAGTAAGGCCGTGGCCCCAGTTGGCAAACTGTTAGCGTCTGACTAGTCTACGGCGAATCGATTTAGTACGCCCTTCCATATATTTGAAATGGAGTGTCCACAGTCAGCTAGTTTTCGCTAACTGTACGCAGTTTGCAGCGTTACGCGCGCTGACTATCTCAGACAGCGGCCGACTCCCACCAAAACCGGTGATTTCATTGATTTGAGTTTGCAGCTAGCTCAAATTTCAGTTCGCCACTTTGCGGCTCACTCAGTCGGTCGCTAACAGTTTGCCTACTGGGGCCACGGCTTAAGAAGGTGTGTGGTCCTAGGAAGTGGGAGGAAGTGATCTTTACCTACTCCGATGGGAGAGTGGTGTGACAGATACTTACCTAGAGGTGTAATGGTATGTATAGTGTACCACATAGACAGTTCTAGATTGTTCTTAACACATATGTATCCACCACGCCTCTCTCCCATTGGGTTAGGCAGAGACCACTTCCTTCCACTTGCTACGATCCAGACATAAACAAAACAAACAAATAAAAAAAAACATTATTATTTAGTGTTTTGTATATAAATCCAATGATACTACATTTTTAAAAATGTAAGTTACTAAACTCTAGATTCAGTAAGATACTAAACAAACACAAACATGCATTTTGTATATTTTTTCTCTTCCTTACCAAATTCACTCGCCTACTAACTCTCCATTCAACTTACCACTTGCCACTTACTACCTACTACTTGCTACTTAATCTAAACGCTCCCCAAACTGGAAACCAAATACTTAAACGTAAACGTTAGGCTTTAACCACCGACTTCCGTGAGAGACTTTCATAAAACCCATTACTGGCTTACTGTATGAATGTGTTTTATGAGGGTATGGCGAGCGCGCGTTGTAAACTGTGGTATATGTATAGTAGCTGTGGAGGAAAAACTAGTAGTATCAACTTAACATTTGGGATGCCAAATAACTGTGAAACAAAGCGGTGGATTGGTAGCGATTTCATACAATGGTACTCCCATACTGCATTTTTAGTAAGGTTTGTAAATATGCAGTGTAGCCAGTGAGCAGTGAGCACCAATATACGTCAAACCCCTTTGCTTTCATTTGGATTTGACATAGGTTTTAAAACTCAACCACGGTAGACGATGGAATCGGCCGATTAGTCGTGATTTAATACCTAAACGTCAAACCGCAAAGGCGATTCAACCGCTAAAGACGAGGGCTTAAAATATTGTAAAGTTCTATTAAAATCTGTTCAGTGGTTTAGGCGTGAAAAAGTAACAAAGATTCTCACATCCATCCATAGGCACATTTACATTTATAAAATTACTAGGATTATTGACATAGACATCGTACTAACATATTAAGTAAAAGACAAATCTTCGAATGGAACAACCAAATAGATATATTCAAAATCGTCCTTATATTATATGAAATAGGGATAAGTCTCGTCCCACATATACGAGACAAAACTAGAAGCAAATATCCACACAATTTTCCATATAACAAATGAAAGAAAATAAATAAACACATGTGAACACCCTTGGGTACTATATCGCGAAAATAACACACACACACACACATATACAGAAAACAAGATTGTCTTCTTCATATACAGGGTGTTACAGAAAATTTGAAAGCGTGGAACAATGTGAAACGAGAGTCACAGTTGTTGCAATGATTCGTAGAGTGAATGATATTTGAAATAAAAAAGCTGGTCAGGATTGGTAAAAACTATGATAAATTATGGTCTCTGAATATGGACGTATTGTGAGTTTTTGAAGATATTGAAAGAAAATAACTTTTCCAAAGAATCATCAAAATAAAATTTTAAAAAGTTTTCATTTTTTATAAATAAAACCTAATAATTGATAAATAAATAAAGTAAATGATAAATTAGTATACTACATGTACGAGTACGTATAGCCGTCAAGAAGAAACATTAAAGAACCTAACCTCCTTGAAAAAACAATAGGTGTGGCGTAATTTGGTGTAACAAAAACAACTCGAATACAAAAAAAAAACATATTTTCAAAGTGACAAAAGGCAAAATTTTTCGCTAATATAAATAAACTGTTAATTAGCCCACATACAATTTTGCTCTAAAGTTTACTATTCAAACTCCATTTTGGATTAGCCTTTTACAGTCCACCCTGTATAGATTCTACAAAAGTGTGAGTGATCTAAGCCTTTACCTTTGTATGTGTGAGTGATTCCTTTACGGCTGATCTGTATTTGTCTATGTGTGAGAGCTAGCACACTAATGTATTGTTGAGGCGTGGTTTTCTGGAAAACTTATGTTACCTTTCAGTTGGAGATAGGTAAAAAGATTTAAGACTTGAAATTCTAGGAATTTTTTGGTTGTGAATCTATTAATTTACATAAAAAGGTACATTCTTACATATCTGTCACGCCTTATCCCCATCGTGATCGCTAATAAATGTGGAAGCGAAAGAAGTGTGTTTGAATCGTAGCAAGTAGGGGAAGTGGTCTATTATTTGACATTTAATACAAAAATACATACGAGAACATCACGCACTTTTCATATCAGGGTAGGTTGATACTACTTCCTCCCATTTGCTACGATAAAAACACAACTCTTTCACTTCATCCACATTCATCAGTCACCTCAGACATCCACGTTTCTAAGTTGATAATGCTATAAAACAGTTGCAAAAATTGCAATTTATCCGCCACAGATATTGACATTTATAATATTAAGTAGTAGGATCAATGTCCGTTTATAGGTCAAAAACTTTCAGCTAATGCCATACACATTATTCTGTTAGTGCTGGAGTTTAGTTAAATTTAATAACCGACTCTGCAATAGGACTCTTATTAAACTAGCCGTTCTTTAGACAATACATACAGATTAAATTGTCGTCATTTGCGTTATCCCTAGTTCTATGTAGATAGAGACAACCTACTCAAAGAGCAGTCTAACAGACACAACTACATATTATTGGCAAAGATTCAATATTCATGTAGCATCAAAGATTTCATAAGGCTTCATATAATTCTATACCTAATTCTGAATACGGAAATTGCATACTATCTCGTATAAGCTACGACAAATTCTATTCCAGCATCTCTTGAGTATTCCCTTAACTGTAGACGCTACATCACGCTCGTGTGCGTAAAGGTAACCCACATTAGTGTGACTTCTATTCAATCTCCTTACGTTCCATTTCGCGGGGACATTTGATTTCCTCCCACTCTAACGTATATAACTCTATATACCCCCATCCCTCTCTATTCCTAACGGGCTTAGAACCCTGTGATATATTGTATTGGCGAGTTTTTCGTGCTTATTTGAAAATGGAATTTCTTACCGTACCTGACACGAGGATGTTAGATCAAACCACAATTTCCTTATTTCGTTTATAATGGATGGTACTCGTACGATTTGATGTTGGTGACGCAAAAATGTGAATTTTGCGTAATGCGGACTGGTAACGTAACGTTTACTGATATTCTCAGGTTGGTGCTAAATAATTTTATTTATTTAGTAATTTATGTGTTTGTACGATGAATTTGCGCGTCAGGAGAGGTATAAACTCTTTTATGAATATCTCATAAATTCTCTTTTTTGAAAACCTAATAGCCAGTTTCATAACCTGTTGCTGTCACTACAATCTTAAACAGACAGTTAAGTTTTACAGCCATTTCTGCAACTAGAGCTGGGTGCCTTTTACCAGTGTGATATGTACCTATTCCTTTCTGTAGGTATTGCGTCTCTAGATCAGGGGCCCAAGTCTGCTAATTTACTATATTATGAGTTGTGTGTCGGCAGAGTGTCAATGAGAGTGCCATTGTCATTTTTTGACATTTGGTCGCAATCAGACATAAGCCATTGTTTAGCAGAATATCAAAATGTGTCAAAAAATTCAATTTTTGACACTCTGCCAATACATAACTGAGGCTATTTTAAATTAGCAGTTTTGGGCACCAGGCAAATCTTGTTTCTACGAAGTTAGGTATGACCATACCTTAGTCATCTCTCATACCTAGATACTGTAAAGCACTAGGTACATAGCTCAGTCCTAGGCTTTCCTCTAATCCCTAACGGCTAGCAAGCAAATATCGTCATCCCATATTGCCTAGGGGTGTCTAATCTCATATTGCATAAAAATACATTAAGTTATTTATCCTAAAAACATCGCGTCGTCTCCTTCTGATTTTCGACTGTGATAAAGACATCTATAGGTTTAGTTAATGGAGCGTTAGCTAATGACCTTTAGTGCAATATGTTATGGCTAAATTAAAATTGGCTATGGTTTATTATTAATTTATATGGTAATGAACTGTTACAAAATGTTGATTAAATTCGCAAGTCGAGCTCATAAAATATTGTTTTATTGTAAATTACTAATTTTAAGCTGATTGCCAGTCACTTTATAGTTGCTAAGGGTTAATTATTACAAAAGTTATTTTATATAAATAACAAATAAGTACCTAGATTAAAACGAAACGTTATAGGTCTATCTACACAGATCCGGGCCGTGCCCGGGCCGTGTCCGAGACGTGTCAGGGAAAAAAAATCATTCCATACATTTTCTATGGATTCGTTCACACACGTTGTCATAACGACGTATTGTTTTTCCTCCTGCCGGGCTACGGCTCGGACCCGTCCCGGGCACGGCCCTGGGCCCGTATTCTCTTAATTACCAAATGAAAAATGGTGTCTCTCTAGAATGTGAATTGTATGAAATGACACATTTTGGTATTCTCTTAACAGATAAGTTGACAGTGGACAGCGATCGGCCGTACATTTTATTACTTTACGCTTTATTTGGTATTCTACTCCGCAATGTCACATGAGTGGCAGTTCCAAACGGTATTCTCTTCGCTATTCGACAGTTGTTCTCTAATGGCATTTCGTTCGGTCGTCAGTCGTTCAGTCGTTCAGTCGTTCGGTCACCCAAACACTATTTCGGTGTTTTTTCGAAAATTAACGTGCAATTCAACAAAAAATGCATGTAAATCTTATAGAAATAAATATTCTGTATTTTAAAGTATGTCTAAGCTTATTCTAGGTCGAAAAAAATCTATCAATCGGTTGATCAATTTCTTCGAACAATAATTTTATTAAATATTGGCAACATCGACAACTAAATCATTCGCAAAGACAAATGAATGACAAAGCCCTCTAGAGACTACTAATCGACTATTTCGTGGCACATAAGAGAATACCAAATTTGTGACCTATTGCTGTAGAATATTTATCTGTTGGTTATAGTATGGTCGCTTAACTTAATTTAAGAGAATTGGTACCCTGATCTGTGTAGATAGACCTTTACATAACATTTGTGGTACCTAGCTACTTAAAGATAAATAAGTTTTTCACACTACTTATGTACTTACTAAGTACCTATCTACATAAAAAGACTTATAAGACAAATACCTAAATTTAAACAAAGTAAGATACTCGTACGTAACTCTTCTTTCAAAAAGGTTCCAATTCTTTTTTTGCGGTTTCATTATTTTTTAAAATCCAAAAAAAGATAGAAACAAAGAAATTGTTAAGTAAAGTAAAATTTCTTCGAAAGTAAAAAATGGCGTCCCAAACATTTCCACGACAACCCAACCAATAACATAACATCGAAAAACAACTCACAATGATATGCGATCACTAAACATCAAAAAAAGAACGAAATAATCTTGAAAAGCGAACGCATCGTGCCCTTCGGGTATTCCAAGAAAATTGGAGCCTCCGTAGATGGGGTATATTTTGAATTTTTATTATGTAAGTACTATTTTCTATTCCGCTCCCAAGCGCCAAGGTAACCCTTCCTACAAAGGGGTTTCGAATGCGGAGACATTCTATAGGTACCTATAGGGGGAAGTGGGGTAACATCCACCCCCTACAGGGGAATGCCTCCCTGTCCCATCTCGTTTCTGTGAAGGATTTACCAAGTAGCACGTGTTATACATATACACAAACATCCTTATTCTTGATGTGTATATCAGGGAATAATTCGACACGGGTCGCAATGCCGGTTTAATAAGGTCATTCTTTGGGAACACACGGTGTTAAGAGATTATCTGTTGTAAGTTTCGAAGAATAAGGGTTTCTTTGTTGCTGAAAAGATTAGCGATGTTACGTTTTTTGTGATACGTTTCGGGCACTTTCGCGTTATTGAATTTTTTAAAAGCGAAAACACACCGGATGCGTATGCGTAGATGTATGCGTACTTCTGAGTTGTAATGTATGGAACTGTCACCGCTTGCGTCTACGTCTACGTCACGCAAGCGGTGATTACAACTCAGAAGAAGAAAGAAAATACTACACATACTACTACTCTATACTCAGAAGTACGCATACGCAACGCATACGCATCCGGTGTGTTTTGGCCTTAAGAGTTCTTCTGTACAGAAAATTGATACATACATACATATCTGTCTCGTTTCTTGCCATCGGTGTTAGCAGAGACCACTTCGCTCCAACTGCTACGATCCAAACACATTTTCTTTGATTCATACTAGGGATTGCAATTGCTAGATCCAGCAATTTCACTTCATACTCATTCATTAGTCATCTCATACATGTACGTCTTAAAATGGCTAATCTAATTAATATTATAAATGTCAATGTTTATGCCGATGGATGGATGGGTGGCT
Source organism: Anarsia innoxiella (assembly GCA_947563765.1). NCBI lineage: Eukaryota > Metazoa > Arthropoda > Insecta > Lepidoptera > Gelechiidae > Anarsia > Anarsia innoxiella. Next base: position 2,532,901 of record OX387404.1, on the reverse strand, counting down.
GGGGATGTTTGTTACTCTGGTTGCCCGTGACTTCGTATGAATATTTTGTTGTCATTTAATGCAAAACTTACTCTATATCTTACAATATAGCCTATGTGTTATGCTATTTCACAAGCTAGAATATTGTTAAGTTTTAATAAAATCTGTTCAGTAGTTTTTGCGTGAAAGAGTAACAAACACCCTCTCATGTATATATCCATCGGCATTTATACTATCAGTAGGATCTATAAACATTTACTCGCAGATAAAGTACAATCAGCAGCAAATATCATAACACAATAAATGAGGCAATTAGATTGGAAAGGCGCTTTATCATCAAACGTTATTGTTATTACATCCGTACCCGTTGACGATAGTACGGTTATTTTATGATATTACTCCGTGATTTGCTAGTAAACGCTTTTCAGTTGTTAATGTTCGAATTTTAAATGGAGATTATCGAATTTGTAACGGCGTTTGAAATTCGAAGGTTGATGACCTTGTTTGATTCTATAATGGAATGTTGCGTGGATTTATAGATGATGTTTAACTTTAAGGCCAAACATTTTTTCTTCTTATAAAAATTTTACATATAGGTAGTAATATAATTAGCATAATATGCAGAAATTGCGTGTCACATAACAGAGCTTAGACTTCCTCTTTTTTTTCTGAATGTTTTTTGTGTGGTGCGATATCAAATTAGTGTCTTTTTTACAGTTAGGTAATCCTTTAATTCAGACCAACGCAACACGCCGTGCAAACTCTATCACATTTTTTATTAGGTACCACATTTTAAAAACAAATTATCATACATTAGCTAATTAAACCCTAAGCAAATAACTCAGAAAAAAGTCTCACCGTAACTCAAATAAAATAATCTACAGGAATTTAAGCTGCCATTCATCAAATCACCCCACTCTCCCCAGAACAATAAAATCAACAAGTGACACAATTACTTTAAATCGGTTGTTTAACGCTTAATTCCGCCCCCTTTAAATGCCTCCCTGGGCCTCCCAGGGCCTCCCAGGGCCACCCTGCTCATTACGCCTCTGGCCCAATACTAACCTACCGCAACATCCGTGTTCCAAATTCCAAATTAAGTCGGAAGTAAGACAGGAGTGAGAGGAAACAAATGAACGTTTGTGAGTTCGCTCGAGGCGGTTCGTTCCATATTTTAAAATAAGGTTTTAAGAAATCGCGGCGTGATGGCTTTATGCAGTATTTAATTTTGTTAAAGAAGTTTGGTTGCCGTATTGAAGTTTGAGTGATCTAAGTTTTTTCTGCTAACCTAGCAAATTAAGGTTAAAGTTAGTCACTTAATGGCCAAAACACACTGGATGCATATGCGTTGCGTATGCGTAGACGTATGCTTACCTCTGAGTTGTAATGTATGGAACTGTCACCGCTTGCTTCTACGTCTTCGTTACGCATACATTACGGTGATAGTTCCTACGCATACGCAACGCATACGTATCCGGTGTGTTTTGGCCTTTAGTTTAATCGCGCGAATAAGTATTACTATAAATAATGGTCACAGCGTTTTTGTAGTGTCAGCTTATGGACGTCCACAACGACCGATCTTGTGCTTTCTTATTCAGTGTTCCAATATAATCCAATTTAAAAAGCATAAGTATAGGTAGGTAACTTTAAAAGAAATAGTATCAGTTATACAGCCCTTCTCTATGAATCCTAACAGATAGTACCAAAACTTTCACCCAACAATCCCACTTCGAAAACTCAGTCAAACTAAACAACAAAGTTTCCGCTTTCCCTATCGCATGACACCATCCCAGGGCGGTATAATTAAACGATTCATGAATGGGAGCGAGTGAGAGCAACGGGAGAGTGGGACAGAATCGTCTACGGGTGTAATCAGTTTTACGGTAAGCGCAAATTAGAGGGGTGGGGAATTAGCGCCTTTTCAAGGTCATTTGAATCAGCTGTGCTTTTGTTTGTAAGGAGGTTAGGATTTTTGGCGGGAGTTTGCGATTCTTAATTTGAAATTGGGTACGTTCGGTTGTTTGATTATGGAATGTAGAGAATGAGGTGGTTTTTGTCTTTGCTTAATCTGTGGTTTTGAGATTGTTAGGTTAGTAATCATAGAAGTATTTGTTCGGTTGCACGTACTTCTTGTTAATATAAACTTTTTCTTAAATTTTTGGAAGGCGCACCGTATTGATGAATTGATAGAATAGGAGCATTCTAAGAGGCTTTCTACAGATAAAATTTATCTTACAGATATTTTATACCTGTCTCTGTCTAAAACGTCATGTTTTATGAAAAAGGCATAGGTTTATCTGGCAGATAATTTTTATCTGTAGATAGTAAAACTGCCCCTAAGACTCTTTCGATATCTATCAAATAGTGTAGGTACCTACTGTCTAGCTAGGCTGAGTAGACAGTAAACAAATGCCAAGTTACTAAAAAAAATTGTCGTATTTTAACATTAAAATTCAACTCCTCGTTTAAGAAACCGTTAAATTCGACACGGCCCCTTTAATAAACCAATAAAAAACTTGCCAAAGACATTTACGCTCGAACGGAACGCACCATTTTCTGAAAAGAGCAAACCGACAAATTACAAATGGAAACAAAACGGAACGCGACAAAGGAAAAAAAAGAAAAAATCGAACGCCGTGAAAATTTGAATAAGGAATCATTTTCTTTTTTTATTCCTTTTCTCGTACTGTCAATCATTTGTCTGGGGCACGAATCGTTATTTTCTTTGTTGATGGATGGGATTCTTTTTTATAAGAAACGGGGACGTCGTAGTAGTTCATATTTCATTATTTTATCGAAGCGTGTAGTGTATGTGATGAAGTGTTTGAATATGGAATTCTTATTCTTTAAGTTTTTCCCTCGCGATGTTTCTTTTTTTTTTCAAAGCGTTACCTTGGTTTTTTGACAGCCAGTTTCTAGCACATTTTCTTTTTAAAAGAATATTTATTTGCTCTTGATCTTTACTGCTTTTAAAACAACTAATACTATATGCAGGTTTTGACTTCAAGTAAATCAATTAAAAACTGAAAGTTTTTCAAGATAAACTTACTTAAAAAATATATAAAATGCATAGATACAAAGAAAAAGTGAGTCCAATTACGTATTTTACCCTTCAATAGCAAAATTTTACCCCAAAAAAAGGGTTACCGCCAAAATTATCAATAAATATTCATCACAATATCTCCTGAAAGATTTCAGAATAACCTATACAAATCACGTGCCCACATAATTTCTACGTCTGATACATAAGCAATACTTTATCCTGGCTTATTGGAAAAATAACTGTAGCAAAAGACATGCAGATTGGCAGCCGAATCGCATGGAAATGATGTTTTCTTTGCGTACCAACATTACCTATTCTGCTCGGTCCTTTATTTGAGCGTGGTTTACATTATGAGGTCGCGGCATCGCTCATATTTCTTGCGTTTTTTTGATATTTTCTCGCGGGAAATTGGTACCTAGTTGTATTTTGAATTTGGAATTTTGGAACTATTTCGATTGTCTTTTGTTGTTTTTTCATCGGCAATTGTTTCGTTGCTTTGTTACACCGCTTTTCCCCCTTCTATTTATGAATTATAAATATACAAAATGCTCTTTATTGCAGAAGGACATAAAACAGTGGAAAGCTAAGTACCTACCTAGACAATGTACTTGCAACAAGAGAACTTATTGCTACGTAGCAATAGCAATATCTTTTAGGCAATACCTATGCGAAATCGTGAAGTTTTCATTATAATGCATGGAAGCCTAATAGGTACTTGTTTGAAATGATGATTTACATGCTACCTACTTAAATTAAATTGCATAAACACTGCATTTTCTAACGTTTTTTCTTATTGCAAAATAAGATAAGTACTAATTTAATGTTTTGTTAAACAGTTACTTCATACGTCTGCACTTTTTCAGAACCGATAATTCTATAACTAGCAACCGTATTCACTAGATGGCGCTGTCGCCGTCACGTACGTTCAACCGCGGCGCGTCACGATCGGAATTCCAAATTCAAAATCGAAGGAGTTTTTAAAAATGGCGGTTCGGCTCTTTAGCAAATATAACTGGATTGTGACTTGAATAACCGACCATTGTTAGGAGTGAGTGCAGGCGAAGGAATTCTGTTAGACGTGTTTGCTTTTCAGTTAGGTTGGGTTTTCTTTTGGAAGACGCGCGAATTTTTGAATTTATGATGGCGAATAGAATAGAAAATAGGTATTACTACGTATATTAATATTTTTAAATAAATATTAATACATATATATGTATGTTATTAATACCGAAAAACGATAGTTAATATTAAAATTTATTTTAAATGCTTCAGACTTCTCACACTACCCAAATAAATTAGATACTTATGTTTAGAAGAACAAAAACTAGATACCTACCTATCTTTTTTTACGTGGGGAAATCCATTATTGATTGATACCCTCCATCATTCTCCGAGACCACCAACCCACCGGCTAAAACCCCACGGTGTTCCTTTTTGTCGCTTCAAGACGGGGTCACGGGAAAACTTGCGTATACTTCCGCGACCCCGTCGGCGATGTGTCCGAAGATACCTACCTACATCATCAATACCTCAGCCCTATAGGTACCTATGATTGGAATATACCTACCTACTTATCTCTCTATGTGACAAATTCTTAAATAGGTACTCGTACAAATCAGTAAGGGTAGCAGTTTAAAATGTTGAAGGAAGCTATCATAAAGTCCCCACAAAAGCAGCAAAGCTTAGCGTTTATCCCGAAATATGAAGCCATACACCGAAAATAGTATTCAATTATGCAAACAAACTTCATAACCGACGCATCTACGTAGCCACATAATCTCGCGTCACCAAAAAAATTTCATATAAAACCAAAACCCCAACACTCAAAAATAGAACAAGAAAAAAATCATAACACGGCTGAGTACGCGATACATTTCTTCATATCCGCTGTATTCCGAATGAAAAATGCGCAAAGAGTTGACTGCTTGGAACCGTCTCAACCCCCTAAAGGGGGGAACTACAAATCCGCTAGAGCGGGACACACCCACAAGCTAGAGCAAGACGCAACGCTAAACCCGAAAAGATGGATGGCATACAATGTCACTGCCGCTATGCTGAAATTGTATATTTTATATTCGGTATAAAAAAGGCTCCACAACACACGATATTAAAAAGGAGTTGTTATGTGAATATTTCCCGGAGTAGTTATATTGTTGTGGAATTTAATCTCGACGAGGGAGTAAAGGATTATTGGAATGTGTTGGGTAGAAGGGTTTTCGGTTATTACGGTATCCCGTTTTACAGATTTCAGTAATGACGTATGGGAATTGTGATTTTTGCGGTCTCGCTTGTGCGCGAAATTATCTTTTGATTTGTGAACGCTTTTTTTAAAGAAATAAAATAGATATAATGCTACCTACACACCAAAGCCGTCGGCATGCCGCCGGGCTAGGCCAGCGGCTTTTTCTAATACGAATGGCAGCTGTCAAAAAAGCCGGCGGCTTTGATGTGTAGATACCATAAAATACCTTTAGGTTGGTGTTGGTACGCCTACAATTTTTACTAAATATCTACCATTTTTTGAGAAGATTGCTTAATGTGTTATTATTCTTAAAACTTTTTCTAAAAGATAGGTACCTAAAACCATGATTTTGACAGTCCTCGAACTCTACCACAAATTATAACGATATTAGTTTATAATTTTGTCACAAAATGCATTGCCACAAATAATTTACACTTAAACGGTGTACGTGATAGATAAGGCTTATAATTACATACTTATAATTAAAATCTCCATTATACCATCTCATCAAATTTTAGAGCGTCGCTCTTGTCAGTGGAGTCTACGCCACTCTGTTTTGTTTTCTGCCGTCTTTTTGAGCACCTGATACGACACAACTTCTATCCCCTCTTTCATTTGATCTACATAAGTTCTTCGTGGTCTCCCTCTCTTCTGTTTTCCTTCTACTTTTCCTTCCAAAATGTTTTTATTATAAAGTATTATACCATATGCTTACTCAAATAAAAGAGATACTTAGACCCAGAACACACGGTGAAACGTAAATGTAACGCAATTGAAACTGCTAGTTACTTTTGAGTTGCATCGCAGTTTCTGCTTCCTTAGAAAGCACACACGACGCAACTGAAACGAAACGTTTCAAACTAGTGTGTTTTGGCGCTTACTATCAAAAGTCAAGTAAACAGAACCTACTACAAATCTCTAAAACAAGTTCAAAAACGGCAAAAACCAAAATAAAAACATGACTATCAAAACAAAATACGATCATCTAAAGTTTAAGAGTCGATAACTCCAAAATAAGGGGACGTACACACTGATACGGCGCATTTGCGATAAGCTCCGAGTTTATAGAGCTATTTCCTTCAAAGGCCGGATGATGGGTGCCCCGTGCCTTGATCTTTGATGCCAGTGTAGATATAGCCTAGTTTATTATAAGAAAAAATTGCGATTCGTCAGAAAATGTATGGTGCGATTGAAAAAGTGGTTGTCAATCAAGTTTTAATGGTTGATTGAATGTGAGTTGTGTTTGTTAGTGTGTTTAGGGTTTTATAGCGTATTGTTTTAAAACTATTGGTTTTAATTTCGATTTATTTGACAACAGAATTTACTATCTATTTTATTAATGTTATTTCTTGAGAAGTAATTCCAAGCCATTAAAACTACTTATCTTTTTCTATTATTTTATTTTAAACTTAATAAAAGTATAGAATAAAGCTTATATTTACCACTGACAATAATACTCGTAATAAAATTCTAAGAACAATCTACCACAAAAGTTCACTGCACTTAAACGTTAGCTTTAAAACTTTTGTGGCGCGTCGTACAATTACAATCTCGAACACAAGTCCAACCACAAAACCCTTGTCAATGTAAGCATTTAGATGAAAACTTTAGTGGTACACTGTACTGATGTACCAAGGTAGAAAAAGGTGAAACTATAGTGTATTCTTATGCAAATAACAAGCCCAATTAGGTCCGTGCCACACTGCCGTGGTAAGGGATTGACTCACATCTGCTCGCTCATTTACGTAACAATGCCTTTAATATTTAAATTCACCTTTATTTTGTACCGTGATTTTTAATACGGGATGCTTGTTAATGTGTACTTGGGTTTATTACTCTCTGATGCTAGTTTCTTTACCGATGTTGTATTAGTTTAAAAAATATAGATTTAAATACGAGCTATGCAGTATTTTTTTAGCAATCTCCTTATTGTAAACAGATTTACCATAAACTAAAAAAAAACATTTATAACTTTACAATATGCTATCTTAGAATAAAATGTAGGCTAAGTACATTATTTAAAGATATTTAGGAATGACTACAAAAATAAGATAAAAGTAAAATGCATACAGACTCACGTAAAGTCGAAATTTAACAAAAAATAGAAAATTATAGAGAGTAACTAGTCACTACTCCAATTTAAAAACCTTTTTTATCAATGAAGTACTTAAATACCTAATATTTTAATAGAATTTCTAAATATTTACTACACCACCACCTCCAACTCTAGACTTAAAAACAGCCCCGGCATACACCACCATAACTACTAACATATTGTGTACATTTTATCCCTACTGCCAAGTTGTTTTTCTTGAACGCGTTAAGGAAACGTTCATAAATCCTTTCTGTGGCCTGTCAACCACACGCCTAGTACCTACCTACCAACAGTGTGTAATGTGAAATAACGATTTTTCCCGCCAACCTCTGTTAGTGTTTTGCTTTGTGCTAGTTCGATTTTTGGCGAAATTCTGTCTTGAAATTTTTGAATTTCGAATTGTAGAGTTTTGGGTTTGAATCGGTGGAATTAAAAAATGAGAGTTCATTTGTTTTTTGATTATTCTGGCAATACGAACTCTTTTATTCTTTTTTTAAACTGTTTTATATTATTGTTCATATTAGTCTCAGAAACTAAGAATAAAATAAGACCTGCAAATTGATTCTCAGTCTATAATTCTTATGATACAAATTAAGAAAAGAAAAAATACTGCCAAAGAACAATAACCAACTGGCTACTACCAGCCATCGAAGTTCTAAATTCAAAATTTAAAAAACGGAAACACCACCTTTTCCACACCACATAATATTCTCTGGCAATAGTCCACAGTGTGAGCGAGTGAGACAACAAGATAGTTTGGCGCATAAAATAAAGATCAATCAGAGCGGGATGACAAGCCGTTTATTGGTTCCACCGTATTTTCACCACGCATACTTGGTGGTTGCCAACTTTGATGCTATTTTCTTGGCGCCAAACGTTATTTTATTTGATGTTTTAAAATTGAGATTTTAAGGTTAGGTATAAGATTTTATACACAATAGTTAACCTAAGTCCTGAACAGTATGCGTGTTCTTACAAACGGGGTCTCATTTTTATGTTTGTGATTTGTAATTGAGGATCTAAAATACGATCAATAAATACAAACTCAACAAGCTTATTATAGTTTTGATAGTATTGTCCCTTTTATTTTATTCTAAAGTCACAGATAAATACAAAAATTCGTCAATTCGTTAAAGAGACAGGTACCTACCGTGAAAATATTTTCTTAGGTTAGCCAGATATTTAATGAGTACCTAATTTAATAAAGTGATACATGACTACCTACTTCATTTTGACCGAAATCTCTTTTTGATCCTTTTATTTAAGGTTTGAATTAAAAAAAAAACTACCTACCATAAACACTATTTACTTCCATACCTAAGTTTTTTATAATACAAGTCTTAAGAGGATCAAAAGAGGTTTTATGCTAAAATGAAGTCCAATTACTTCCAATACCTAATATCAAGTTATCCAAAAAGAAAACCCATCTTGGACTACAGTGTCTATTCGTTGAGAGAACTAGATCAATACTCACTCGCTTTATGCCACACATGTGTCATACGGCGTGGCACTGGCACAGGGAAATGTGTGGAGTCGATTGGTTATATTTTTTTGGGAGATATAAAAATTGTACTGGAGGAGGATTTAGTTAGGACAGACGGTGTTCAAGTACAAAAATTTGGAAATTTTAACATTATACTTAATGAACAGTAAGTTTGTTGTTTTGTTGCTCTTTAAACTGTATGGCTGGTAAGTATATGGTTTATGTATGAAAAAACGATTTTTCATAAACGGACAGTTAAAGATAGCAAGAGCAACCAAAACTTAATTAAGAGATAAAAAGATCTAGCAATAGTGCAAAATTAAGAACGTTGATGCCAGCTTTTCTTTCTCTTTCAAAATATATATTTTAAGCACAATTTAATGTTACGAAATATTTTATCTAGTATTTCTTATACAATGTCTAAAATACGCCAAAAATATTAAAAAATCCTGCCAAAAACATCTAGCACGAACACGACTCCACGACCACTTTATGTCCCGTGATAGATAATGTGTTACTCGCATATGCCGGGGGCGAGAAGGGATGTTTTGTCAAACGCCACCCAGAAAGTAGGGAAAACTCCACAGAGATACCCTGCCTCTCGTACGTAGATATAAGTACACTAGCTTCAAAAGAATAGGTTGAGTTGTAATATGAAAGGTATTGAAAATGTGTAAACGTAAACTAACAATATATGTACCTAACCAGAATAATTAAAATATAGACATGTGAAAAAGTTTCCTATCTCACAAATTGTACTAAAATATGACAAATACTTTATTAGAATTAGTTTTTCAAAAGGAGGCATTAAGGTAATGAGCTCGTTGCACCACTAGTCCACTAATCAAAAAAGAAAGAAAAAATAAATTAAAAAAGAATTCGCGAAAATATCCAATTCAAAATTCAATTTCAATATTCATAAAAAGAACGTCTATTAGGTTTCCTTTGCGCACAACTTTAATGTAAGAACAAAATAGTAAAAAAGTTATTTCCGTTAAAAACAAATGACGATTATATACAAAACGATGACGTCTTTTGTCCGAATGGTTAACCAATACGGTACCTAGGCAATACGCGTTTACATGAAAGGAGGTCTCAAATCAATTTATGAATCACTTGTTACACTTATTTATTTGAAAATTCTATTCTTTATTTAAATAAAGTAGCTACTAACATTTTCGTCGCATACAATTACGAACGCTTGAATCCTTGTTTAAATAATTCCGTGTTTCCTAACAATAAGAAACACAAACATGTACGGTTGTTATTTCGTTTCAAATAATGTTTCTTATCCTTTGAACTAGTTGATATAATTGGCTGTTATTCTAGCATACATACATGAAATATTGTTATGTATTACATATTCTTTTCTGAGATATTCTTTTTGGTAAGAATAAAGAGAGGTTGTCTTGTTAGATTGTAGGTTCTTTGTTTGTTAGGTTCGTAGGAAATTTTATGACAATGTTGAGGTCTTATGAGAAATTGTGTACCTATCTACCTATTTGTTAATATACCTTCTAATCTTGCAAGACTAGAAGCTTCCCGCAACTTTTAACGCATTTATCGACATTTTATTTACGCAATATCTTAGAATAATTAAGTCTATGTGTTATTTTAATCAGCAAGCAAAAATATAGTTAGATTTCATTAAAATCAGTTCAGTGGGTTTTAGAGTGAAAGAGTAACAAATGAAAAATGAAATGAAAATGAAAAGTGTTTTATTCAAAAATAGGCAAAATTCATTACACTTTTTTGATGTCACTTTTTTAATCTAAAACTACTGCCGGTTCACTACCTGTATAGCCGAGAGGAAGAAGACGGCAAGAAACCTTCGGCACAGGGCCCTACCTTATGTGCAATATATCTTTTTTTTAAATCGAGACTCTTATATACAATTACATGTTGACTTAACTTGTTATCACAGTAATTTACATGAATATCACAGTACGAGTAGTTTGTTTGTTTCATTCATCAAACATCTTTACATCCATCCATCGGCACAAATATTTACAGTTATAAGACAAACAATACAAATATATAATTAAATATTTACAGGAAAAATATATAGTTTTAAGTAGATAATTAAAGCAGATTAGTAGAATTTCCAGGACTTTTTCGAAAGGCCCCAATTTTTATAAGTATGAGCAATACTGTATCGAATGTAATGTACCTAATCTAGCTATTTATGTTAAATGACTACTAATTCTAATAAACAAGATTCTACACAATAAATGCACGAAAAATCCCATAAAATATATTCTAAGTTGTCTAACTCATCTTCAAAGTGGAAAAAGCACATAAAGTTGTGGAAATATGCCGTAGCGTGGATAAAGTTTGGCCACAAAATATTATAAAGAGGAATCGCATAGCAAGTGCGAAGTTGTCCGAACGTATGTCTGTCTGCTTGCCTTTTTGAGATAAGGTGTGGGGGCAATATTAGCGGGTAAAATCATACTCGTAGCAGATGGAGGGAAGTGGTCTTTGCCTACCCCGATAGGAGAGAGGCGTGACGGATAATGGGCACGACGAAAAAAAAAATATTTTTAGTCCATCACATACATTATTTTAAAATATTCGACACGTATTTTTTCTTTTTTCTCTTTACCTAAAAATGACACAGATACACTGGATTAAATTTGCACATGACGTCACACCTTAGTACGATTTTTACGTAGGAGTGACGTCAATACCCCCCACTCCGTAACTTTGATGCTCTGTATCTTTGTATTTATTTATGTATTTGATCAGGTAAAAAACGTGTTTCAAATATTTTTTATTAGCTTAAGACGGACTAATTATTTTTTGAATTTTCGAATGTAGTCATCATCCCCATTATGTATTATGTATGTATGTAAAATTCATACTGAAGTGAGAAGTACCGGGTGCGTCTCATTAGTGAGCTGTAACCATAACCGTCGCATGCGCCGTATCTTTCCGGTTACAGCTCGGCAATGAGAACGTGCTTTTAGAGTTTTTTTTAAAGCTAAATATTCTAAAAACAATTTAAGTACTTAGATTTTTAATCTTCTGAAAACATTAACAGCGTAATTCCAAAACGAGATTTAAGTAAATAAGTTCAAGAACTAATGCAGTTTTAAGTCATGTCACGTCATAGACATGGCATAAAATGACATTAGTTCTAGAACTTATTTAAATATTTTTTTGATATAACGCTGTAACACTTTATTTGACACCTCAATAGTACGCCTGCTGGTTTTAATCGCGACTCCGTTTATTTTTTCTGTCTTCGCCAAAAGTACCACCCCATCCGATTTTCCAGACAAATATATTGTTGGAAAAAGTTCGCAGCTTCTTCGTGGAGTGGTTGCTGAAGTTACTGTCATAAGTTGCTTCCAGCGGGTGCTCTAAGTATTTTTATTTATAACTTCCTACTCCAAGGAGTTTCCAACACGAATCTATTCTTGTGTAGAAACTTTTTGGTTGGCATCTTCGGGGTTTCGCCGTTGAATTTTGAGACTAGGTTTTTAAACGTTTGTTTTTGTTACGAAGACATGTGGACTCTTTTTTGAAAATTATTTAAGGATTTATGAAGCGTTATTTTAGTTTTTTTTTAAGAGACTGCTTATCTTTATGGCAACTTGAGAGTAATATTTAAATTAAAAGACAACGAATTAATAATTCATTGCTTTTGCAAACGGAACAGATACACGTGCCTATAATAGGGATGATGACTACATTAAAAAAACAATTAGTCCGTCTTTTAGGCTATTAAAAAATATTTGAATCACATTTTTTACCTGATCAAATACATAAATTAATACAAAGATACAGAGCATCAAAGTTACGGAGTGGGGAGTATTGACGTCACTCCTAGGTAAAAATCTTACTTAGGCGTGACGTTACGAGCAACTTTAACCCAGTGTACAGTATCTTTGTCATTTTTAGTTTAAGAGAAAAAAGAAAATATACGTGTCGAATATTTTAAAATAATCTATGTGATGGACTAAAAAAAATTTTTAATCCTCATGCCTATTCGAATTTCAAATTTAAAAAATAGAACATTCAAATCCAAACGAACACTTCTTAAGTCAATCGTAAATCTTTTTAATAAACAAAATTAACCGCTTTTTAACAAACCCCTGCTGGCAATACTGCGGAATAAAATATTACAATTATTTAATTCTTTTAACAATCTAACTTGAGACTAAATTTATATCGATACACATATCGTTGAAGTGTCTAGTAAAGTGTTGCGGGTTATAATTTTTTATGCGTTTTCAAATAACAATCAGCGGGGAGCCCCTTACGCAGGTGTATCTTAGTTCTCAATATAACAGAAATTGTTATTCGGATGTAATTATCAAATTCCTACATATTTATTAGAATTTTGACTAGGTAACATTATTAAAATTGAAAATAATGCTAGGAATTTGGATTACAAAAAACTCGTACTTAATAAAAGTACGAGTTTTTTGTATATACGTGGTTATTACGTTAAAATCAAGTGGTTGCAGAAAAAGCGTTTAAGTTAACTATCTATTAAAATTGTATCTACTTCTTAAGGTTCATTAAGGTATATTTTGTAGTAGGTTTTAGATTATATCTAAAGAAAATTGCATTTAAAAGTTTTTACTACGGTAGGTAGCTACTTAAGAAAATCTGTTACTTATCCCTTTCGATGTAACATGGTTAAAATTATTGATTAAATAGGTACCAAAATACTTTTAATCCAGCAAACAGCCATCGAAAAGTCATATTTACAGCCCAACCAAACTTGAACCGTTAAAAAAAAACATGTAGAACATTTTCTAAATATCGATGACAATAGCAATAAATTACAAAGACACAATACGGTAGCATCCCTTTATACCAGAGTGGCACTCAACGGATTAAACTCGTTCGATCCAGTTCCATCGTTCGATATTCAAAATTCAAAAAATATTCACAACTGATTGGTTTATTTAAATAGGACTTTATTGGCTGTCTCTGATTCGGGTAATGTCGTGTGAATTTGAAATTGGAATGTAGTGTCGGAGATCGAATGTGTTCGGTTTTTAAAACGAAATTCGAACCGAAATGTAGTTTTATTTATTTTATAGGTTGTTGCATTTTTGGCTTGTTACTATAAAATATCTTATTATAATATAAAAATATTTTCCTTCCGGCCAGTATTTTAAACCTAAAAATAAGCGAAGCAAGAAGTCCTTTGCGAGAGTGAAACTCGCGACACTTTGTAAAGAAAAAAAAGCTTAAAAACACGTACATCCTTTCCTGCAAGTCTTAAAAAGAGGTATAAAAGAAAACTCCTCAGGGAAAGTGCATTAAAAATGAGGAGGAAGGAAAGGGACAGCGTTATACGAAGATGTCTTTGTGTCCCCCTCTAGTGCTCCTAAGAAAATGGTTTTATGAATGAAAATTACTTTTTTCTCACGCCATTTGCTCGGTTCAGGGGCGTTAGTTTTGTAGCTCGTTTTCCCTTGGAGATAGGTGAAAGTTGTTGCTTTTTTTAAAGTAGGTCATTGAATCTCTTTGGTGGCGCTAAGTAACCGTGGCGTGGCTTGACGAAAACTTTTGAGGTTAGAAATGGAAACATTGTGGTAAAAAGGTTTTATTGGACAATTTCCTTGAAAAACCTGATTAAACATTTATAATACATAATGTACCTATTAATTGAACGGAAAAACTTTTTATTGAAAAATTAATTTCAATTCAGTTTTCCTTTTCAGCAACTCGTAGATTTTTTTTTATTTTATAAAATGAATAATAATAAAGTTTAGAAGTTAATATTTTGCTTATTTTAATATGCGTTTAAAAAGATTCTTAACTTAACGTATGATTACGATGCGCTATGAAAAGAGCACTACGCACCCCTATTTTATCCACTCACGCGCACCTTTTGTACCCACCGATAAAATATTACCAAATTTTTTATCCTAACGAATAATACGCATAAATTTATCTATACATACATTAATAGAAAGGATTTAATAGCCTATAAATCAGCATTTTAAACAAAGGATAGTCAAATTTTACACAATAGACAACCCTTACTCTGAAAAGATGGGCATGTTTTTTTTTTCTTTTTTTTTGTTGCCACAAACCCGTGAAATGTTTGTTTTGTTGTCTAGTGGTTTTTTTTCGTGCCAATATTTGATCGATACGGCAATTGTTGTTAAAAGTTTTTTGTGTGTTGAGTGTTTTTGCGAGATTTAGGTAAATATTTGGTGTTTTTTTTTTGTGTCAATTTGACAAGCAGATTTTTTTTTTGATGTCATTTTTGAGGCTTTTGTAAACTAATGAGCAAGCCAAATTTGAAATTAAAATAAAGAAAGTTTTCGTACTTAAATAAGTAGGTATTAGGTATTCTAAACATAGGTAGGTATATAAGTATTTCTATTTAGTCAATACTTTAATATATCCGTACTTAACCATAATTAAATATTCCTCTATTTTTAAAAAATATTCATGCTCTAAAAATTACACCAACCATCCTCCTTTGAACAAACTATAGCATTAAAAAAGATACGATCAAGTTTCTTATTATCTATGGTTATTAATATTTGAACCACAATGCACCCACTGGACCGGATATAGAGTTTTTATTATCTATAGTCAAACCCTTCCGGAACTTTGAATAGAATTCTCTAGAAGCTATTCTTTTACTCCTTTCGATTCCATCTTTAAACCTACAAAAGTTAAGTTGACACTTCTGTTATATTATCGTCCATAGAGATCAAGTTCCAAATTAAGTATGACAGTGAGATGGGAGCGATTAATCAATTGATTGTATGAAGGCAAACGTATTAAGTTTCATAGTTTGAAAGATGATAGCAAAAGAACGAGGAAGTCTTAGAGATTGTCACTTGTTTATTGATTTTCGATTGTAGTTGCGAGGAAGGTAAAGGTTATGCATTATTTTGAAACTGATTCTTTCTGATATTATCTGTTTATATGAATATAGTTAGCATCATGATAACGTTGGTTTTGACTTCGAGTATAGAATATATAAGGAGGAGCCATATCGTTTGGATCTGCGTGCCTGGTCTAGCGCAGAATGGCTACTTTTTGTATAGTAGATACTACTTATCGTTTGACAGGTCATCTACCAAGAAAACTATGGAAAACTTGGCGCAACCTTGGCACGCTGTCATAAACTCATTTGTATATGAAAAAAAAAGGGGCCACTCCTTATATTCCTTCCTCATTGGGTTTTGAAATAATGTATCATAGAAAATTCTTCTTCATCAATTAACATACTCGTACCTATTAATGCATAGAGGCTCTTTTTTATTTGATAGCACGTTTAATATTGATTTTGCTACTAATATACGTATATCCTTTAATCAAAAGCATCATGGTGTAGACTACTAGACATTTGATTTAAAAAAAAAAATATCAAAATTCGGCGTTCCTAACCCATAATCTTATTTTCTTATATTTCTTATTTTACTAGGTATTAGTTTTTCCATTCTTCGCAACACACACACAACCTAACACATAGATACTCCTTGCTCGTACTAGACCAACTGTCAACTGTCAATTTTTAAAAGCGGAAGCAATAACCTTTCCATTGACAACGCAACGACATCCTCCTAATCCTTATTAATACCGCCAATTCATCAACCTAGACCCAAGTTAACATAACAAAAGCCCCCTAAAAAATATAAATAATAAACTAAAAATTATATGCAAATTCACGACCCATAAGTTCGTATCCGTTAACCCTTTGGGGTGCCTAGTTATAAATTCACAGGAAGATAAAGGTCGCGGGTTATTTTGTGGCATTCAAATATGTTCTATGATGGTGCTTAGACGTGTATCGGTGTTCTTATTTTGAATTTTTGAGCTGGGTGTGTGTTGTTATTTTAGTGTTGAAAATGAAAAAGATTTTATTCAAAATCGGTAATTACTTACCTCTTGACGTTATGTTTTCGTATATCCGAGAGGAAGAAACGGCAAGAAACCGCGTGAGCTGTGCGTAAGAGTTGATTGTGGAATAAATGATGGAAAGTAAGTTTAATGTGTTGCTATGGTTACCGTTATTGTTTATTGCCCAGAATCTATTTACTACAGATTTGGCAAAGAGCGTCGATTCGATGCTTTAAGTATTGACTATTTTGTGGTCTAATTATAATGTACCTAAGCTTTAATGAAATTACCATTTTAATATTTACATCAAGGTTCAGTACCTAAACAACCGGATTTAAAAAAAAAATAAAGTCCCTTAGAAAAGAGTTAAACACTTGAATTTAGCATTACGTTAATTTATAACTTACCTACCTAAACATAGATTTTTTGTTGAAATATTATTTATTAATCCTATCCTTACAACAAGTAGTCATTTTGCTAATTCAGTCTAGCCTACCCTAAGACTAAAACCACTCTAAAAATTGAAATAAACAATATCCTTAATGGAAAAATGTAACTTGATATATTTGTCAATACATTTTCGAACGCTCCTACGACTCTTATGTACGGAAATATGTCCGAATCGCAAATAGTATGAAATATACTGTGCAAACAGTTTTTGGGGGCTACAGAATTTTCTCCCTTATTCCGGGGTGTCTTAGGGTGAATGTTGTGTGAGTTTTTTTGTGGATTTAAGACGTTTTAAGGGTTGAAAAGTTTGCTATACTGTTTGCACATATTTGATCGATTGTCAACGGGGGTGGAGTCTCGTTTAGACTGAATCTTATAACAAAGTATTGTTAGTTCCTTTTTGTATGTAGTTGATCGAGTTTTTGTACTGTAAATGAAGTAAATTCATAAAATATGAGCTAAATTTTATCTCATAGACATGTTTTTTTTCGAGTAGAATATTTTGTATGGTAACTTAAGATGTTGAAGGAAAAGTCTTCTTTTGTTTTTGGCAGTGGTTGGACAAACTAAAAAAATTGCTTTTTATTTAATCGAAAATTAAACAGTCAAATTATAATAAATGAGCACAAAAAATATTTGAATTACCTACTTATTTAAAGTATTTTTTTATAAAATAGGTACTTTTATTCTTTCTTTAGAAAAAAAAGAAAAAAAAGACAAAGAAAAGAAAAGAAATGTATTTTATGAAACTCTTTTAAATTTGAAAAGATAAACAAAATAAATTAATTTTGGAAATAGTTGGAATCGCCTCAAAAGCGGTTCATCTGCAAGTGCGTGCAAAAGTCATAAAGATCCAATTGGAATTTAAAAATGAGAGAAAGAATGCTAGATGCGCAATAAAAAGTTTCATATGAAACGGTTCATCATTTAACGCATATAAATCACCGTTTTAAAGTCACGTTCAGTTAAAGAATTCTAATTGAAATAATTTAAAAAAAGAATTTTAAAATTCTTAAGTGGGTTAGGAGATTTTTATGTTTTTATTGTTCATTTTATGCTAGTTTTGCGGTTTGGTATATTTAGATATAATGATTTTTATGTATATTTTTATAATGATTTATATTCATATATATTTTTATTTATTTATTTACTTATGTGAAACAAACAGTTACTTACATAGCCATTTTAAAAAATACTTAAATATTTAACTCATGAACCTACAGTTTCAACTAATAGTTAACATAGTTGCAAACTGCTTAAGTATATACTTAAAAGGCGTACATATTAACCTTGCGAAAATTAGAGAAAACAGAGTACTTACTTACTTACATTACAAATTATAATGATAGGTATATTTAAGTAATGATGAGTAATTTTTTTTTTATTTGATTTTTGGTAAGAAAGCAAGTTCTAACTATATAGGTACAAATATAGTTATTATTAGTATACAAATACCTAAATTGCCTATAAATACTACCTGATGAAAGCTCAGTTAGCTTTCATGTACTCGTAATGTCTATAAATGCTACCTAACGGACAATCAATTAACCTAACTTTAAAATAAAAGGCAGAATATAATTTAGTTATATAAGTATATACATTTAAATAGAGCATTAATATTGAACAACGTACACTTCAGTTAAACAAGTAAGTATTGAAAAAATGGAATAAAAATGCATTAATTTTAAAATTATAAAGTTAAATAAATTTAGTTAGATAACAATGATTGTATAATATTTATTCTCAAAACAAACGCGACTCAAATAAAACAACAATCAATTAAAATAGTAATATGGTTACTGAATATTTTCTAGTATACACTCAGTCACAAAAAAAAAACTAGTTTTAATTATAGAAAACGGCTTTGTCGTTACTTTTTGTGATGCCAGACTGTACCCTTACTCTTGTATAGTAAACTATGAACTATTTACCAAGCCATTAGAGTTAAAGCGCCATTAAAACTATAGCTGACTCTTTCGTTATCAAAGAATTGAGAAAGAAAGCACGATATTTTGTCGATTATTAAATATCAAAAAAAAATCAGTAACTAAAAATCTACTTAAGTTAATACTTTAGTAGACAGCAGCTTAATAGTATTCCCTATAAAGAAAAAAAAAAGTTGACACACTAAGTGCTTAGTTTACACTAGAAAAGCATTTAGGTACCATAAAAAATATAGACTTTAGATTTTACTTATGAAAAAATTAAAGATTCTCAGTGTAGGCTTACAATAGTTAATTTATTACATGACTATTGTACGTTTAGCTATTTATTTACCGATGAAGAGTCGTATCATAAAATTTTATTTTGTTGTAATAAAGCTTGCCTAATAAAGAACCTGCTTCGACAATGATCGCTACCGGCGATTAATTTGGACGAAAAAATACCTGTTCGTTATTTGAAAATTGGAAAGTTTGAATTTGGAATTTATTGTTTAGCACGCTAATCTGTTTTATGGTTGTTCTGTAAAATTACGGCCAGTGTTATTAGGTAAATTGTGTTATCTTTGTAATAATTCTGTTTCTTGCTTTGTTTGAAGGTAATTAAATTTCTTATGCTACATTAATTTCATTAAATAAATATTGATTATATAATGGAGGATAGTCAAATTGTTGGCAGAAGAGAGACAAAGATGGCGTTTACTCTACCGACAAGAGCCTGGCTCTTAAATAATGAATGAATGAAATGGGGGATAAGCAAAAATTGTTAGGTATATTTTAAATGTTAAGCAAATACTGCTTTATACTTTTTAAAACAATTTTACATTTTAATAAACCAAAAAAATGCAAGAAACACACCACAAAAATTTCAAATACCGAAAACCGTTACAAAAACGATTCCAAATTCAAAAAGCAAAGAAACGGTTTACAAAGGAGTTTGTATATCGATTTGTGTTGAACCCTACATTACATAGGTACATATGCGTGGGCTGGGGACCGAAGGTAGAGGGTGGGACGTAAACTATCGATACATACACTATACGTAGGTATATGTCGTTCACCCCATCAATACTATAATGTATGGAGATCCGATATTCTCTGATAGAATATTGGTTGAGCGAGGGAAACTTTATTCCTTCTTTATCATTTTCTTGTACATTTTGTTTTGGTTATAATATAACCTAGTATTGGTTGGTATTAAGTATGGTAAAAGTTTTAGACAAAAAATAATTCGAGAAAATATTCTTTCATGTGTATTTATATTCAATAAAACCTATTAGAATTGGAATAATAAGTTTAAATAGGTTAAATTAATTTTAATTTCAAGAATAAAAAGACATATAATGTAGGATTATATTAAAAATCATGTTCGTACTTATCTGTAAAAAAAGTTAACGTAGGTACCAAAAAATCAGATTGTTGGAAGAAAAAGGGTATAATGATGATTAGATTTCTACTCTACCGACAAATAGCTCTTAAAAAGGTATGTGATAATCATTTATAATATTATGTTATAAAATATTTAGACTATACTAATTCATGCTTCGTCCCAACACTCTATAAAATCTCTACAAAACGCCTACATTCAAAAATGTTATAAACATGAAAGTTTAATTAATTTTATGTCCGTTATAAAAATAATCTACAATGATTAGAAAGAGGTTTCCGTAAATCAAAACATTTAAGATTAAACTTAATTGCTTGTAAGTAAAATACATTATCGAGAATCGTAAAATAAAAGATAGATATTTTCCATATTCTGTACTTAAAGTCCTATCCTGCTAATATTAAGTCAATGTTTGTGCCGATGAATGGATGGAATGATGTATATTACTCTTTCACGCTTAAACCACTGAACAGATTTTAATGAAACTTTACAATATTGTAGTTTACACATCAGAATAACACAAAGGCTATATTGTTTTAAGATATTGCGTAAGTTTTGTGAGATATCATGATAAATGCGTGCGAAGTCGCGGGCAGCCTCTAGTTATCTGGGACCTAAGTCTGTTAATTTAAGTACCACTATTCTTAGTTTTGAGTCGGTAAAGTGTCAATGAGAGTGTCAATGTCATTTTGACACTTTTAGTCGCAATCAGCATAAGTCATTATTTAGTAGAATACCAAATGTGTCAAAATGCCATTGACTAACGCCCGTTTTTAATAACCTATCCTGATCCGTTTTTACCAAATCGAGATTGAAAAAACAAAACACAATTGTCACTTGTGTACCAAAAACATGTCAAGAACACAATTGTGTTTTGTTTTTTCAATCTCGATTTGGTAAAAACGGATCAGGATAGGTTATTAATAACGGGCGATAGCCGACACACAACTTAGGCTATTTTAAATTAGCAGACTTGGGTTCCAGTTTTTGAGTAAGTAGATACAATTTATGAGATTTCTTGAAAAGTATCAAATAACATGCTGGTAAATTGGACATTTCATATCTCGGCTCCATAAAGATCCGAGCTCTAATACAATGTCCAACTTAGGTTATTCGTAGCATAATTTTCTATAGTTTAACATTCTATTTAAACGAATGCTCCATTAAAGTTTAATTTATGAAGTTTTTTAGTTAATGTTGAAACAAAATACTCAAACCTCTATCAATAAAAAGATACTGATTAATTCTAACAATAAAGTGATATTACTTAATGTGGGTTGATAAATATAGGGCGAGACAGCAGGTAACATAAATCCTATTATTATTATTATAAAAGTCAATGTTTGTGTCGATGGATGGATGTTTGTTCCTTCATCAAGTAAAAACCACTGTACAGATTTTAATGAAATTTTACAATAACTTAGCTTGGACATCAGAATACACGTAACACATACTATTTTGGGATAATATGAAATGAAATGAAAATCATTTAATCCTGTAGGTTTTGACAACAATTAAGACGGGCCATTTTTAAAGTTAATGCTAGATTCGCAAGAGTGCAGTTTCCCCAGAGAAGAACCTAGCAAGAAACTCTGTAGGGTTGCTCTTTTTAATTTAAGTTTTACAAATCTCAGGCATAAACACAGAAACATATAATCAAATTAATATTTCAAAACAGCTATCCATAAATAAATAATAAAAATTTGACCCCACAATATCCAGGAAAAAGTAAGGCAAGCAAATGGGAAACAAAGAAGTGAAATGATTAGTTTGATGGGATCCGCATGACATGACCGGCCATCACCGATAACACAAATATGATGTTTTTTTCCCGAGATATGACGATAAATGAGTACGAAATCGCGGGCAGCCTCTAGTAATTGATAAATAAATATAAGGCATTTATTGATATTTGTAATAGATTTAAGTTAATTGTATTAAAACACTTGGAATTATATTTCCAAGTAGGTACTTATTTTCAGTTTTATGGTATGTTTTATTGATGTCAAAGATTTATACCAATATGCGATAGCAAAATGATAATAATTGACAGTTAATGTGTATTCCGCGAAAGAGTAATACGAAAAATGTAATCTTACTGTTTTCATTCGTTTAAATCTAAATTAATAATCGCGACTCTACAACTTAAATATAAGGATACATAAGTAGCTGGTATTAAGAGCTACAATTAGATACAATAAGACCTACAATTACATCAAAAGCTGGTTAAATAAAGAACAAAATTTAAATTCAAAATTGACAACATATTATTCAACTTTCGAACATATTGCGACCGTCTTTTGTTCAATTGCTGTCATCGTTTAAATTGAAAAAAGAAGGCAAATGCAAATTGGAGGCAAAGGAATATATCGTTAAGCCTATAAGTTGAAGTAATTTAAAACGAGTGCAGATGCAATAAAATATCTGGTTATTATAAGTATTATACAGAAACAAGTTACTTACGCCTTATCAACGCCAACTTAGCGTTTCGATATTTTATACAAACAGATGTAAATTAACTTGTCTATTGTCATAAAGACCCGTTTGACAAGTATGCAATGCCGTTGGCCATTCGCCTACTGATACAAAACTTGTCATACTGTACTTGTCATAAAACTGTCATTTGCATGACAACTATGACGGCAACCACGCCTTAACTGTCAAAGTGAATACTTCATTAAACCAGGTGCCTAATTAATTTAAATTCCGACTGTTGTTCGAATAAAAATGCGTTACAATTACTTAAGTACGCTTTACATAAAATTGCCGTTTTCCAAACGTACTTTGTAGTTAAAAAAAACGCTAAAAACAAGAAACTTTTTGTGCGTTCTTATTACGTTGTCAAGAAACATTTTTATTATTACGCCATATGTATAATTCAAATAAGACAGGTTATAAAGTCCGGTAGCTAACAAAAAAGTTTTTATAACTAATTATCGCAATAATTCTTTCTTACCTTTGATGCCGCTGCAAAGTTTTCAAGTTTTAATTTATCGCGGCGCGAATTATTTTTAATTTAAACACTGGATTTTATAAAAAGAACAAAACCGCGATTTAAAAGTAAAAACTGCCGCGAAAGGATTTCGGTACACTGACGGTTGGAAATAAATAGAATGGCAAATTCAAATTTGGAAACGGGAGACGCGTCCCGAAGGAAATTCGAGAAAATCGTCGTCTCCATGCGGCGTACGTCGAGCGAATGTCCCGCTCAAACTACGCTACAATTTCCTCCGAATCGACTGCGCTGTGTAAGTATAGGGAAGGGTGGTTTTTCCTTCGAATTTCATAAGTATCTACCTTTCTTTATATCTAAGCGCAAGAACTACGCTCACCCCTTGAGAATACCTCGTGAGACTCGATCGCGCCTCGCTTGTATTTCTCTACTAACTCACGCTGACATTTCGATCCAATTTTTCACCCTTTCCAATTGGAATAAGATCCTTTTTTTCCTCCAGCCCTTACAGTCATACGCCGGTCTTGACAAGTGAATATTTCTAGTAAGGCAACGGTAACATAGATAAAATGTATTGGGTGGTGAGTAGAAAATATATTTATGTATGTAGATTCGTGTAGGTTCGAAAGTACGTGGGCTTCATTCCACGTATGATTGTGGTACCTTATTTTTTATGTGTTACGTAAAAAAGGCGTATAAAATGTGAATTTTGATATCTCTCGCAATTTGTCACCAAATGAGATATTGTATTGAGAAAGCAATATCGTTTAGAGGTTTTCCTTTTGTGTCGTCTGCCCTTTGTCTCGATAGATACAATTTGAGAAAGGAATATTTATAGTGAGACGCCGTTTCTTTATTAGGGTTCATAGGAGATAATAAGTGGAAAATTATTAGCCACCGAACGTGTTAATTTTTACGTTCAAAGCGTAGGCTTTCGACCGTAAAATTATGCTAAAATAAGTTTTACGGGTAAACGATAATGGGGTTTCGTAAATTCAAAGTAACACCTTCGGGGTATCAAATCGAGTCGATCGATTTAAGGGTGAGCGAAAACCGTTACTCTGATGACATTTAAAATTGGAACGTTTTTAAAATAAAATGCGAAATGATTGCAAGCAACAAGTTCCATTCATTCACGGGCAAGGGAGAAGGCAATCCAATTAGAAAGGGAAAGAGAGGAATTTAAAAAGTGAACGGCCGGAAAGTTGGCGGGAAACCTCCGTGCTAATAACCTGTTGCTTCCGACGCTAAATTAAATATGAGGGCTTGCTGCTCTCTGTCCCTACGATATCGATTATCGATATTATTTTGTTATATCATCATATTTATTCCAATGCAGTTATAAAATGTACGTATCTACACGAAGCTTGCTTTTACCTAAAAAACTCTTTAGCATTTATGAGTACCATTGAATATATTGAGTAGGCATATAAGTCTGTCTCCAAAGTACCCTATCGTAAACTATCGTTTTTATTCCACCCGCATTCATATTGATATTGCACGAAACAAGTCTATTCCATAAATTGCAGAAATAAATCATACCACTATTTATATGCCCCCGCACCCCCACAGAAACGTATTATCTTGAAATATCGATAAAGCAAAATGTTGACGTGGCAGACACCCCTACGCTACCCCTTGACAGAGAGAGCAAAAGAGATGGCCTATTGCGAAAAACAGCAGCCAGAAAAAGATAGAGTGTAAGACCACGACGAGATAAGTGTTCTAATTTATACTCAAATTGCGAACGTCGTCACGAGAACCACGTGCTAAATAACTGTTCCATATTTGAAATGTCTTAAATCTAACGGCTTGCGCTTCGAATTCCGAACTCTAAATTCGAATTTCAAAGTTCGAATTTAAATCATGGCTGGTTTTTAGAAATTTTGCAATAAAATTTTCTGTTTTCGAAAATGGAATGGAGCGTCGGAGAGGAGCGCATTCGAGTTTGAATTTTAACCTCTTACGAATTGGGGATTGTTTTGAATTTGGTGTTATTTGTACAAATTAATAGGTGGGATGTTAAAATAAAGTATTCGCATACTAAGTAGGGCTGTGTCAAGGTCACCTTGGTGTACTTTATTAATGTCGGTTACTGGGTGAACTCTTAAGGGGTGTTAAATTAGATTTTGTATTTAAATCATCTGCGTCTTTAACCCTTAATGACGGCGTTATTGTATGTTTATAAGCAAAGATTTAATTAAGCTATAGACTTAGACTTTTACTTCGTGAAAAGCGAAGTTTTTTTTTCTTATTGGATCAAAAATGATTTTTTATTGACAGGTGTTGAAAATTTATCAATATATATAAAAATAATACTTAAATAACTTCAATTTTACGTAAGTAGGTTTTTAAGCTAGATTTAAAAAAAAATACACAGCTATTGTAAATAAACTTGTCTTTTTTTTGTTTATATAACAAAATGTAAGAATCTAGGTACATATAATTAAAAAGATTTTTTTATATACTTACTACAGTTTCGGGTTCACAAAAAATGTCTAGAAAATACAATGCCTACGTCTTCCTAAAGTCACAAACATTTTGGTATTCGTTTCTTGTGTCAGTGTTTCGTTGGGGAATTTTTGACACTTGTCATGTCGCACGCATCTTGAGGGGTTCAATACACCCTTGATCACCCCTTCACAGATACACGGTTAAGGTTAACGTGCATTGCGTTTTTGTGTGTTTTTTTATCTTGGTAACTTTTTTTTTAGTTGGAATAGTCTACAAAAAATATCTATCTATTTGTGTAGTTTTAGTTAGATTCAAATTTCAATAAAAAATATTTGAATTTAGAATATTAGTTTTTTTAACGTTCCTTTCTATTTTTGGTCTAAACCGACTTATATCTAAAGTCTTGCTAAATCAATGTCCTATTATGTCATAGATAGTGCCCAATAATAGTAAATAATAGGCTCATTTATTTATAAAAAAAAAATAAAGCAA
This sequence comes from Anarsia innoxiella, assembly GCA_947563765.1. NCBI lineage: Eukaryota > Metazoa > Arthropoda > Insecta > Lepidoptera > Gelechiidae > Anarsia > Anarsia innoxiella. The sequence continues at coordinate 2,506,553 of OX387404.1, read as the reverse complement.
CAAAAAAAATGACAAAAATAAACAAAAAGCTAAAAAAGTTTAGGTATATTTATTTATATTTTCCGTAGCAGTGAACGCTAAGCTTTAGATTTCACCTTTCCATTTTATTCTTTTACTTTGCATTTTCTATTTTGGGAGGTTTACGAGCGTTTTTTCATACATATAGGCAATAGAATAATATTTTTTTGTACTCGTATGGTAACAGAACAATATTTAGATAAAGCAACATCGTTTTGTAATCGTCGGATGCTTACGCAGGCGCGGTTAATATAAAAAACGCGAACCACAGTACCTTGTTGAAACTTTACAATATTATATCGTACACATTAGAATAATAAGCGATAAAAAATTACGACACTGTGTAAATTTTCCAAAATATTACGACAAATGCGTACCAAATAGCGGTCTGCCTTTAACCCTTCTAATATTGAACAAAAAGTTAAATTACTATATTTTTCATGAATCGAAGAAAAAAAAAGTTAAAAAAAAAGTCAATAAAAGTTCAATAAAGTTGCGTATATCAAAACCCGGTACATAGGTTATAATCCATCCGGTTTTTATTTAATAATAATAATCCGTGTTCGCTCGTAGCTGCGTATTGTCGTCTAACAAGCAACCCTTCAGAGGTTGAAGGGGAACTAGGGGGAGATGGGTGTTAGTGAGTTTTTATTAGGTTTTAGAAAACTAACCTGGAAAATTTTCAGATTTTTATATTTTATTAATTTGTCGTTTAAAAGGACTACGATTTTTCGATAGATTTTCCTAAAACTACTGAGGTATTGTTTTCATAAATATAATTAAAAAAACAGGCATATTGATTAAATAAAGTTGATATTTTTGTAAAGCTTGAGATTATAGTTGCACTACGAAATAATGTCCAAATTATTCAGTTTCTAAGAGCCATACTTATGATATTAAATTTACCAAGATAGGTAGGTACATTTTTCAAAAAATCAACAAAACCATTTCCGTTACTAAATACTTTGATGCCTACATCCAACACTCATCTTTCAACGAATTTCAACAAACATCAAAAAACAAACGCGCCAAGAAACCCAAAAAAAATTGGCACAAAAACCCAGTCGCGACCCCCTACATGTAAAGCGCAATAGCTTGTCAAACCGAATGGGAAATATGGGAGAAAGAGTGACTGGATAACAAGCACACATGCCCCCCGCGCGGCCACCACGGCGGCGGCCATCTTGAAAACCGTTCACTATTGGAAAATTTGGCGCATTCTCGTTTTGGCGCCATTGCTTTTTTTCTTTATGTATCTTTATGACTGTTAGCTTAATTTTTTTACTTTTTATAAATACATAATTCTTTTTTTTATAATTAATAATCACTATTGAAAAATTTGGCGCATTATCGTATTGACGCCATTGCTTTTTTTCGTTAGATTTTTTTAATGACTGTTTAATAGAAATTTTGACTGCGAATTTTTGGTTTACAGTTATTTAGTTATTTTATTTTTATTAAGAGATCTAGATTTTAGATTTTATATATCTTAGATTTTATTTTTAATTTAGAGAAAATAGAATTTACGACACTTAGGGCCCATTCCACTAGTTACCTACAGATAAAAAATATTACCAGGGTTATTTTATAACTGTCACTGTCACTGTCTGAAACGTCATGTTTTATGAAATAGACATAGGTTTATCTGTCAGTTAAATTTTATCTTTATGTAGTGAAACGAGCCCTCAATGATTTTATTTTCTTATGTTATTTAGTAATAGGTAAGTACCAGGGATGTCAGGGAGCTCCGTAACCGTAACCGAAACTATCGGATATCCGATATAAAAAATCATCCGTAACCGTAACCGAATCCGAAATAAAAGTTTCGCATAGTATCGGATAGGGGTGGAGCCTAATTGAGACACGTTATTTGTATTTTACTTTGAAATTCCTTAAAAAATTAATATCCGTAACCGAAACTAACGGATAATCCGAAATAATTTATTATTCGTATCCGTAACCGTATCTGGTATAATAATCATTCCTAAATCCGTATCCAATCCGTATCCGAAATTTCATATCCATAACATCCCTAGTAAGTACGTCTACCAATTATTATTCCATCTGAATAAGGTAAGGTTTCTTAACTTGACACATAGGTTGTTATCAGCCCATATATGTCCACACCGAGGGGCACGAGCCTACTCTACAGAGAGTGATTAGGCCGTAATCCACCACGCTGGCCAAGTGCAGGTTGGCGTATTTCACATACATCTTCGAATCTCTTCTCTGATAATAATAATCAATTAAAAAAGTCCAGACAAAAAAAGCGAAGAAAGGAACATGCCAAACCATAGACTATCTTGAAATTTAGTAAAGGAATCGAATAAATAAAATAAAATCGAGACGTCGATACGCTTTGATGTGACTTTATATCGAGTGCATTCGGAATTGAACCCGATAGTAATGAGATCCTAAGTAGGTATATATTTAGATTGCGTATTTAGGGAAAATAGTTTGAGAATAGTTAAAAAAACAGGCTTATTTATGCTTTTTTAATTAAGGAAAGTAAGTGCGTTTAGATCGTAGAAAGTGGAGGGAAAGAAGACCCCGATGGGAATGAAGCTTGACAGATATATATGTCGACGAGACGAGTCATCAGAAGTGGCGTTTAAGGTTTTAGTTAAAATAAGACAGTGGGCGTGTACTGAACAAACTGGCTTTATTGCGTCGTTTGCAATCACGTTATAAATTATTAAGATGTACGTGATGTCTTCCGATATCTTGTCTTCATCGATATCCAAACCATAATCCCTCATACATGACAGCAACTCAAATATGAAAGCGCCTAACTGACAACCAGTCGGAAACATGCCAGTTCTTGCATTTTAGCAGTAAAGAGTTTGCAAATGGTTCCAAAATAGCCTTCATGAACGTAATCTCAGTTGTTCTCCGACATACCTACACATGATTTCACCTTAAATAAATACAATACAATTTAATACAATATAATTCTTCTAGTTAAACTTCTAGTTAAAATCTATTTACATCTTGTGGTTTGTTTGAATGCTGCAGGATCAAAGATTCATTTAGAGTCAATAATTGTTATAATGTAAACTGTAAGAATTGTAAAACTTTATTTGAAAAGAGCAACCCCACAGAGTTTCTTGCTAGGTTCTTCTCTGGGGGAAACTGCGCTTTGCGAATCTAGCACTAGCTTAAAAAAGTATATTTTAATAAGTAATGTAACGGTTTCAAGAGCATTTTTTGTGCCTATGAAATAAATATATTTTTGACTTTGACTTTGACTTTGACTTTGACTTTGACTTTGACTTTGACTTTGACTTTAGTTTCAGAATTCATTTTTTTACACAATATATTACATTTATAATACTGTAGGTAGACTAAGAGCCCGTTTCACCATTTCCAATTAAAGTTTATCTGACAGATGTTTTATACCTGTCTTTGTCTAAAACGTCATGCTTTATGAAATAGACATATATCTTTTTTTTTTATCTGGCAGTTAAATTGTATCTGAAGGTGGTGAAACCGGCACTTAGTCATACATAATAATCTAACGTGAAAACAATAAGATTAGGTACGTCAAACTACTTTTCAGCCAGTCCCATTTGCTAAAGAAACAAAAATGTTCAAACAATTGCCACTCGAAAAGTAATTCAACCATCGAATTGAAATCACGAAAACGTACGCGAAAATAAATAACCCTTCCAAAAAAGAAAGTAGAGGTCTACATACTAAATAATAGCAAGCTTACGGCCGATAGAGTTTGGCCGGGTTGTAGTAACGAAAGTAATTTGTTAGACGATTTAACACAACGCTTATTTTCGGTTATCCCGCCAGAAAGAGTGGGATCGAGTCTCGGCTGAAACAAATGTCTTGTATTCGTACGGGTTATAGGGATGAGCGGGAGTCGATGTATCTGTCGATAATATTATCAAATATTAATTTACTAGATACTTATATTTAATAATAACCCACTGGTATACCCCCGCTAAAAGGCCTCACTGTAGCCTGCGGAAAAGGTGGTAGTAGAGTTGAAAATTTTATGTGACTTGAGAAGTGGGTAGAATAATAAAACATCGTGAAGAATAATGAGAGACGCATTTGCATAAAGACAAATACGTATAAAAGAAACAGACACAGTCTCTCGTGAAAAATCAGCTAATAAATAGAACATTGAATCTATTGCATATTGATGCAATAATACTTGATTAGGTTATGTCGTAATTCTGTACTTAAACGTTGCGTTTTACATTAATCGGACATGCCAAAGTCTTGGGAAAGCGAAGACACTTTTTTAAGCAATATCGATAAGTTTCACATTTTCCCTCATCCCATTACTAAAGCATATAGAAACGCGCGTTGAACCGTAGTATTTCAGGGCCACTATAAATGTGTACAGTTTTGTTTCTGACATTTCTCCATCAATTACATTTCGTGCACTCAGGCTGGCAAGTGAAGAGCGTCATTTGTTTTTATTTATTACCTACCTAGCGGGTGGAAATTTTGATGTTATAGGTAACGTTTATGAAGTAGGCTTTACTGGTTTTGATTTAGGAATTTTTATGTCAATTTTATTGTAATTTAATATTATTTAACTATTTTTTTCGTAAGTCATAAAAAATACATAAAAAATACAAAATATGTACCTACACATTTTTTAGTTTGCTTTTTGTTTGATGCTATTTACTAGAAAAAAAACCCCTTGCATCTTATTTCCCTTTACTTTTACGCTAACATAATTATTATACAAATGCAAAAATAGATGTTAAACTGATTCGCGAATAAAATCTAGCTTTAAAAACACTGTAAAAGCAAATATAAAAATACTTATACCTATCAGAAAGAAGCCACTTAAAAACCACCACAATTTCAAACATTGGTTTATTTGCTACAAATTTCTAAGTATTCCGGCAACCGATGACATGGAAAAATTGATATTTTAAAAATACGTCCCACACGCACACTTGAAAGTAACAATATGATGTACACATTCACACACACATGTGTCAAATATACTTATTGTAAAGGTGGATATAGACTGCAACATTTACTTGTAGAAGAAATGAACCACTCTATGAAATATAGTAATGTATTCATCCTTCTACGAACAAAGGTATTTCTACACAGATCCGGGCCGTGCCCGGGCCGTGGCCCCTCAGGAGGGAAAACAATACGACGTCATGACAACGTGTCCGGGACGTGTCAGGGAAAAAATATCATTCCATACATTTTCCGTGGATTCGTTCACACACGTTGTCATGACGACGTATTGTTTTCCCTCCTGACGGGCCATGGCCCGGATACGTCCCGGGCACGGCCTAGATCTGTGTATATAGACCTCAAAACGTCGAGCACGCTCGGCTCTTTGTTACAGTCTGTTCTACAAACCAACGAGCATATTGGTGTAACATTTTGTCGAGCCTTTTTGTACGAGTGCTGGCGGTGCGCGGTTAGTAAAAATAAATTCGCTGCGAGCATTTACCTGTAACATAACGCCGATCATTTGCACGAACTTTACATAACAATAGGCATGATTATAACATAGATTATTTTAAAATATTCGACACGTATTTTTTATTTTTTCTGTTAAACTAAAAATGACAAAGATACACTGGATTGAAGTTGCTTGTGACGTCACGCCTAAGTAAGATTTTTACCTAGGAATGACGTCAATACGGGGGGTACTCGGTAACTTTGATGCTCTCTCTGTATCTTTGTATTTATTTACGTATTTGATCAGGTAAAAAATGTGTTTCAAATATTTTTAATAGCCTACAAGACGGAGTAATTATTTTTTGAATTTTTGAATTTAGTCATCATCACTAATGCTTTGAGAGACTGAGCATTTCCTTGTACTGTACCATTTTTACGAACGTTACATTACAACGAAATGCTCGAGGACATGTTGTAGTCTATCTTCTTATATATCCGCCTTAAGAATGTCGCATTCATAGGTAAAAATTCAACATCAAAAACGTGACGTTACCCTTTCTTTATAAAACACACACATACAAACATAACAAGGTTTTCTTTCATACGAATAGAGAACACACACACGCAAAATTACAGTTTTCTTTTATCATCGGGATTCGAATTTTATTTTCAATGTCATAAGGATTTGTTTTGCGGAAATTTTTATTTATACGATTGCTTGTGATATTTGAATTACAGCTTTAAGGAAACGGTTGTAAGTTCGTTTTCGAGTAAACTTCTGTTTAGAGCTAAAATATTTCATTTTGATTGAAGAAACGGAAATGAGCCTTACAGGAAAATATGAAAAGTCGAATTTTGCTTGCCAACAAACACACGTGGGTGAAGTTCGAAAGGGGTACCAATTTTTGGAGTTCTGCGCATCAATCTGCGCAATTACAAACATGGCCGTTTAGTCTCTTATCTATCGCAGTGCAATTAAAGTTTTTGTGAATAAAATATTAGTTTTTAATAATAAATAGGTGTTAAACTGCAATTTGGTTGAATTTTTGGTGATTTTCATTGATGGGATTCAAAATGATTGTCTCTGCGAGGTAATGTTGCAGTTAGAATGTAGTTTTGTTGCACTTCTGCATTGATACGATGCAAGTATTGATTGACCCGATCCTGCGTAGGTGTAACGTCTATTTTTAGATATCTGGGACATTATAAACTGATAATATACATAAACATATTGTATTAGTTACTTTTGATTGATAACATATTGAAAAATATAAGTAGAAAATGTATTATAAATTATTAATATGATTTTTACTATAATATGATATTATAAAATATATTACTATGAATCTATATATATAAAAATGAAACCCGTTTTCCGTTGTCACGGCATCACGCCTGAACGGCTGGACCGATTTCGCTAATTCTTTTTTTAAAATGTTCATTGAAGTCCAAGGATGGTTCTTACGGTGAGAAAAATTCGAATAATTGCCGGGAAAGCCCTAAAACAGACCTTTTTTTTCCCATACAAATGTTTTCTTACTAAAATGTAGAGTCAATTTGAACTTTATTCCTACACAATAAAGTTCATTCTAAGGCGGGACGAAGTTCGCCGGGACAGCTAGTATAATCATGAAATCATACAGTATTACTTTTGAAAAAAAAAACTTACTTATACAAAAAATGCCTAAAAAGTTTTGACAATATGTATTTTTTTTAAGCATTTCGAAAATTTGACATACTGTAAAAAATATACAAGAAAAAAAAAACATAAGTTAAACTATTTTTCTTTTGTTACAGGAAATATTTGAGAGAATTTTTAAGAGAAGGATATGGAGTACCGCTGTACCGTAAAATCAAGACAGTCAAATCATTCTCGGAGAAAACCTACGACTTCATAAAGTATACTAGTAAGTAATAGACGTGCGTCCAGTTCGTATGACGTTTATTTCAAGACTGGTGTTGCCACCTTAATAGTCGAATACATACCAGATACCTCCACCCTTAATTAATAGGTACTTACTTACTAATATAAATATACAAGAACTCAATAAGTGTAAACACAGGCTTCCCTAATTCAATCATACACAAGCTTTTCATAAAAACCTAATAACTAATAATACAAACAAACAGACTTAAGTTTTCTGTGAGTAAACGTATCATTACTTAATCTTTAATCTCTTATATTATTTATTAATTACAATTAACTTAACCATTAAAGTTATGTACTATTTTACTTATCTAGGACAATTGTTTTACACTAAAAATACTCATCAAACCCGAAACGTATTGGGGGTTTCCTAATCCTTTTTACACCATCATTAAACATTGACTGAGACCTGTCTTCAGGCACACTGGGTGGCGTGGTGCTGACTCTGCCCCTCTGTTGTGAAGTAGTGCCACTATCCGGTTCCGACGCCGTCGCCGCCGCTACCTTTGGCGTCGCCGGTGCCACCGGGCCCGCGGGTCGCCCCGCCGACTCACACTCCTCGGTTTCAGGTGCTACCAATGAGCTCCGAACAGCTCGACGGACTACTAGGTTCTGTGGTGTGGAGGCCACATTAGATACTCTACGTGTTAATTGGTCGATATGACGGTGTACCTCGGTTCCATTATCGCATTTTACTCTATAGTCAGTCGTTCCTAACTTTTCAGTTATCTTACCAGGTACCCATTTGTCCTGCGCGCGGTAGTCGCGACACCACACGGCCTCTCCCTGCTCCAACTGCCGCCGCCGCACCGCTCCGACCACGTCATCAGCCCGGGAATTTTGCTGTTCGATCACTCGTTGTGCTCGATCGGGTTTTATGTTATCCAAACGCAACCTTAGATTCCTACCTAACAGTACTTTAGCTGGGCTTTCCCCCGTTGTGTGATGTTCTGTATTCCTATACGTCAATAAAAACCTTTGTAGTGCAACCTCTATGTCAATTTTCTGTTTAACCGCTTTTTTTATAACTCTTTTACAAACCTTGACTCCATTTTCCGCTGCTCCATTAGAAGCAGGATGATATGGAGCAGAGAAAATATGGGCTATTCCATTCCTACTTAAAAAAGTTCCAAACTCAGCACTAGAAAAGGGGGGGCCGTTATCACTAACCACCTGCTTAGGAAGGCCAAACCGGGCCCACATATCACGCAGTACAGCAATAACTGCTGCAGCGTTAGTACATTTCATCCTAACAGCTTCTATCCACTTTGAGCAGGAGTCAACAACTATGAAATAGGTTAGACCAAATATCGGGCCTAAGAAATCGATATGTAGCCTAGACCAAGCTCTATCTGGCCACGGCCAAGGGCTAGGTACGTGCCCGGGCGGTGCAACCGCCACGCTGGCACAGACCTCACATGACTTACAGACCGCTTCCACCGCTTCATCCACCCCCGGCCACCAAACATAACTTCTTGCCAGAGCTTTTGTCTTAACTATCCCCATATGCGATTCATGTAATTCTTTCATAACTTTTTCTCGGCATGAATTTGGTACTACTACTCTGTGTCCCCATAAAATGCAACCAAGTTCTGAATATATTTCATTTTTCCTATTAAAATAAGGTCTAAGTTCCTTAACATCTACTTCCGACGGCCAACCATCCCTTATAAAACTAAGCACCCTACTCAAAATAGAATCAGTCATTGTTTCCTTTCTTAGGATTTTATAGTCTAATAAAAGTGCTTCGGTAGCGAAATGCAAATACGTTTGTTCAGGTAAGTCTATCTCGTGAACCATTGTATCTTTGTGGGTAGTTATTAATCGCGAAAGCGCATCCGCAGTATTTTTGTCAGTACTGATATACTCGATCTTAAAATCGTAGGCCGATAATTTAATCGCCCACCTTTGAAGACGGCTCGCTGCCGTCGTTGGTATTCCTGTATTTGGGCCAAATATACTCACTAAGGGTTTATGGTCAGTACGAAGCGTGAATCTCCTACCATATACATATTGGTGAAACTTTTCCATCGCAAATATTATAGCTAACGCCTCTTTATGAATTTGACTGTAGTTGATCTCAGCTGACGTGAGTGCACGCGACGCATAGCAAACTACGCGCTCCGCCCCGTCCGGGTCGCACTGTGCCAGTACCGCTCCGAGCCCGCGCGCGCTGGCGTCACACGTCACCACCGTGGGCCGCGTTATGTCGTAGTGAACCAACACACCCGCTCCACACAACACTTTCTTAACTCGTTCAAATAATTCATTTTGTTCATTACCCCAATTAAATTGTATTCCTTTTTTTAAAAGTAGATACAATGGGGTCAAGTATGATGATAAATTTCGTACAAATTTCCCATAGAAGTTCACCATCCCCAAGAAGGATTTTAATTCAGAGGCGTTCTGTGGTGGGGGCATGTTGATTATTGGTTTGACTTTCTCCGGATTTACACGAATTCCCTTTTTGTCTATAATATAACCTAAATATTCTACCTGTTCTGAGAGAAAATTACATTTGCTTTTTTTAATTTTTAGTCCATTTTGTTCTAAAAGTTGCATAACCTTTTCCAGAACCATAAGATGTGTTTCAATATTTTTACTTTTAATCAAAATGTCGTCATAAAAGATAACGACATCTGGTATATCCTTAAATAAGTTTTCCATGAACTTTTGAAAAATTCCTGGGCTGGAAGCCAACCCGTAAACCAACCTATTGTATTTGAATAACCCTCTATGTGTGTTAATAACAGTATAATCCCTAGATGTGTCATCTAAAACTAATTGGTTGTATGCTTGAGAAAGGTCTAGTTTAGAGAAATATACGTTCCCACTCAGGTTGCTAAACAAATCATCTACTTTTGGAACCGGGTACCTATCGACCATTAACACTCGATTTAGGGTTACCTTGTAGTCCGCACAAATTCGTATACCCCCATCGGCTTTACTGGCAATCACGAGAGGAGTGGCCCAGTCGGAGCGCTCCACAGGCTCGATGACACCGGCGCGCAGCATAGCGTCCAGCTCGGCATCGACGCGTGGGCGTAGTGCGTAGGGAACAGGGCGCGCGCGGCAAAATACGGGCTGGGCCCCCTCGCGCAAGTGCAGCTGCACTGGCGCACCGACCCACCGGCCCAGTGTACCATCGAACAGCGGCTCATGTCTGGAAATCACATTATCAACAAGTTTACTTCGGTCTTGATTAGTTATCGAGTTTACATTATGTACGCTTATTTTCGGCACTGTAATGCCTAGTTCGGAAAGCCACTGCCGACCCAGTAACGTAGTGGTACCCTTTTCAATTACATATAAATCTAACTCCTTACATACATCGTTATATTTTACATTTACATTTATGTATCCCAGCGGTTCAATGACTGTTCCGTTATAAAACTTTAACTTCAAAGTACAGCGCTTCAACGATAAGTTACCGAATAAACTATGGTAAGTGCTACTATTGATACACGACAAAGCTGACCCGGTATCTATCTCCATACTTAAAACTTTATTTTGAACTAATAAACAAATACGTACCGGTTTATAATTAGATAAAGACATTTGGTACATAGGTTCCTCATAGTCTAGGTCGTTGTCTTCAACCCACTCGTTATCACCCGGCGTATACTCGTTGGGGGTCGCGGGCATGTCCCCCGGCAACCCGCCTTCTGCGTGCACCCAGTTGTGGCCGGTCCCGCGTCCACCATAGCCTCCGCGCCGCGGTCCGCGTGCGCCCCGGCCGCCGGCACCGCTTCCCCGCGTGCCTTGCCAGCCTCCGCGGCCGCGACCGCCGCCGTTATAGTTCACGCCATCCCTGCGTGACTGTACATTCCCGGCTGTTCCCGCCGATTCGAGTCTTGTCATTTTCGCCGGACACATCCGTCGTAGGTGGCCAATTTTTCTACAGTGGCTGCATTCGAAACCTTTATATTTGCACTCATTCCAGCTATGACCATACCCTCCACATGCCATACACCTATCATTACACTTAAATTGAACTTTATTCACAGATGCCGTAGGTTTAGAATCGCGTTCGACTGCACAAGCATTCCTTTCTGCCGCTTCTAATGACGTTGCTAATTTGAATGCCTTTGTGTATGTTATATCCTCACAAACAAATAACCGCTGTCGAGTAGTTTCACTTGATATGCCACAAACCATCTGATCTCGCAAATTTTCTTCAAGATTTGAGCCGAAATCACAATCCTTGGCGAGTTTTTTTAATTCCGCAACGTACTCCACAATCGATTCTCCATCTACCTGCCGCCGTTGACGAAATTTATATCTTTCTGCCAAAATAGATGGTTTTGGCTGCAGATGGTTTTTCATAAGCGTGATTAAAGCTTGATAAGTCATGGTTGATGGTTTCTGTGGGCTCGACAACGTAGATAACAATAGATAAGCCTCTTCACCCATCACAGAAATCAAAGTGGGTACCCTTGCTGTGTCCTTCACGTCGTTCGCCGCGAAATACATCTCCAAACGATCACTATAACTTTCCCAGTTTCCATTTTTAACATCAAATTCTTGGATTTTCCCCACACCCATTTTGTAACCACTTATGTTGCGTATAAATTAATGAGTTCGATTAAAACACCTCGTTCGCCACTAGTAAGTAATAGACGTGCGTCCAGTTCGTATGACGTTTATTTCAAGACTGGTGTTGCCACCTTAATAGTCGAATACATACCATATACAAGACAAAAAGTATACACGTATTTAGGGTTCTGGTTGTACATCGAGTTTAGTGAAGTGACATTTGTTATCAAGGTATTTAAGTTTATTTTCAAAACGGCGTTTGAGAAACTTGCAACTGGGTATAACAATAGTATTGTTTGCTTGTTTGGGAATGGTACTGATTTTTTGCCGCGGTCTATGCCGTATTAAATTAACAACAATTTATTTGTTATACCTATTCGTTAATAGGTATTTCACGACACATTATAAATGCTTAAATTTCCCTGTCTTGTCTTATCTAATCTAGCCATTGTAGTCCCACTGGCTGGGCAAAGGCCTCTCTCCTCCTTCTCCATGATTCTCTATCCAAAGCAGCCTCTACCCAGTCGTTGGTGAAGGTGTCCAGTTCATCTCACCACCTTTTCCGTGGTCTGCCGCGAGGTCTTTTGGCGGTTGGTTGCCATTGGGTTGTTGTGATTGCCCAGAGATCATTCGGCTTTCCCTGTGACTTAACTTACATTTTTTTTTATTAGCCTATTTCGTCCAACTGCTGGGCAAAAGCCTTTCCCATGCTTATCCAAAGACTCCAATTATTGGCTGCTTCCCACCAATAAATTTAATAATCACATTTTATTTTCTGTATTAAAATTATTTCTGATGGCAACACAGACTATACAAAAATAAAACTACCTCTTTATAAAATTATAACTTGCGTTACCAAAGTTTTGTTAACAAAATTATAATTCTTTGTTATCGAATTTGAATAAATTAAAATTTCAATGGATATTCAAATTCGTTCCCATGGTGCCAAAAATTTAAAAAGATTATTTTATTGTCGTCTTCTTTGTTAAGTTTAGGGTTAGAATTTAACCCTTCCGGGCACAGGTGTCAATTGTAACTCAAGATATTTTTGTATACTCATTATTTCTAAGTTTGAATTGTTATTTTTAAAGATTTTGCTAAGTGAATTTTATTGAGTTAGCATTTTTTTTTCTAAAAAGGTTGTAATTTTTGATACTAATATTCTACTTATTGTTGTTATAATTTAAGAAACTTAAATATATTATTTTATACACTGTATACACTTACTATTTAGATGAATTTACTTATACGAATTTATTTTTATATTCTTGACTTCTAAGATAATGTTTTTTTTTTACATTAAATAAAATACTATCTGTCTATGTTAATGTAGTGAGTAGTTTGGAAAAGTAGAGTAGATAAACATTGACATGTTAAACATACTGAAATAAAATTAATTAAAATTTTTTTTTTTTAATGCCTTAAAAATGTGTTTCATCGTCATCATGTCAGCTTATGGACGTCCACTGCTGGACAAAAGCCTCCTCCAAGGATCTCCACAACGACCGGTCTTGCGCTGCCCACATCCAACGGCTTCCAGCGACTTTAACCAAGTCAGAGTCCACCTTGTAGGAGGTCTTCCCACAAAAAAATATGTTTAAAAATATTAAAATCATTACGATTATTTATAGATATTAAAATCTCGAAAAATCCTAGGGCGCATCTTTTTCGCACATTTCTACAATCAAAATTAGATTTCTTTCCAATTGTGACTTATCCTCATTACCTATTATTTAATTTATTTAATTATAATAAAATACATCATCATGATCATCATCGACATCATGTCCTTCACGCCGTGTCCAGCGACGGCGACTCCAAAAAGGTTTACATTCAGGATAGTTGTTGAAGTGGGAAATATTCAAAACAAAAAAGAACTCACGCTTAAAACAACAGAGACCAAGAGACCATTATAATAAATGTATTATACCTACTACACTATCTCTAATGGCTATCAATCTAAACCGTCTTTTGTTTTTTTCTTTTCATTTCCCTTCAACCCTCCACTTTCGATCTTGAACAACTTTTTTCCGACTTCCGTACATCTGTGCGACAAAAAATGACAAACGGTAGGTACAAAGCATTTTATTCTAATTATGCATAGACTAGGAAGTTGAAAAAAATTGAAAGGTGAGCCAAAGGGTTAAATTTTTTTGTATTGAAAGCGAACACTTTTGTATTATGCTAATGAAACTGACATTTGCATAATACTTTTTTTTTCACATAGAAAATCTCACACATCTGCTGTTGTGGACTTTGCTTCCTTTTTGCAAGCGTAGAATAATTTAGAAATATCATAGATATGAAATTATTGGCAAAATGATCTTTTTAAGTAGGTACTTCAAAAATTTTAGATTTATTTTTCACTTAAAAAATGTTGTTTATATATTTTTTAAAAACTCCTGTAGACATTTTTTCGCTTCACATTTTAATATTTTTTCTTGTTGCAGAGAAAACCTTTTAATTTATTTATACATTAAATATCTTTTTAATTATAGTTTTATTCACGAAATATCACTTAAAGCCTTATTTAAACATTTTAACAACAAACGCAACAATAAAAGCTTAAAACCTTTTTTTTTATTGAAAGCTTTATTTTTTTTAATGTAAATTCAACAGTAGGCCTTAAAACGATAATTCTTTTAGTAACACGCAATTAAAAACCGTCGTATAACATTAGATCGATATCATACCGAAGACAAGTTGATGGATAGATAAAAAATAAAAAAGGAAGGAGTTTTCTATCATTATACACAATTATAAAACTGCTCTACCTGTCGGAAGTTAAAAAAAAGTAGTCGAAGGGTTAAGTTTATATATTGGAAATAGAAATATTTAATTTTGTATTATGATGTGTTTAACCTCTCACATCCCACTGACCCAATATTAACCCAGACACAATAGATTTTCTATTGTTTTATATTAATAATTAAAATTATTATTTCATCTGATAAAGATACAGTCCCAACGCTGGGCAAAGATCTCTTTGTTTTCCATCTAGTTCTATTCTAGTAACTCGTAAAGTTGTTTTTTATCAATTCCAAAGACATACTTAACACGCTTTTTTGCATCAAAGTTTTTATAAACATATTCGTTAAAAAATGAAACTACCTGTAAAATATAACTTTTGAAACATTTTTGTAGTTCAAAAACTTCCATTATTATTACCTATGCAGAACCCTTTTCATTTAAAACCAACTCGGTCTTAAGACATTTTTTCTAAGTCTATCTTAACCCCATAACATGTACAGTCATTGTCAGTTCCTGATATCTTTTATTAGACTTGTGTTATATTATAAAGTTCATATCGGACATGTAAGAGGGTAGTTAAAAGGTTAACTTATTTGTTATATGGGTGATATAGGATGACATTGCGTAGAATTAGAAAATTTTATGGAGTTCTAGGATTTCTGAGTTTTTAAAAATTAAATTTCAGTAGATTTTAAACACAATTTTAATTCCTTAACCTAGGTACCTAGGTAGGTAATGAAATAAAAGAGCGATGTAAAAAAAACCATACCCACAAACCTAGGTATTCGCTACGCCTCCCACCCATTGGGATAGGCAGAGACCACTTATAGGCAGAGACCACTTCCTTGGAAGTGATGGTAAAAAAATATAGGTATGAAATAAAATTATTTATCTTTTTCATAAAACAAGCCTATTTTCACCCAACCACGGCAAAGCCAAAAGGATGAGTAATGTTTTTGTCAGTAAAAATATTTTGTGATGTGAACTAACAAGCTAATAAAACACACTATTAAGTATCTATTTTAACGTAGCTAGAGCGAGATAGGTATACTCATATAATCTACTTACTTACCAAAATACTTCAATAAGAAGGTGTATACACAAATTCATCAGTCAGGATTCGAACCTAGGACCTCCAACCGTGCAATAAGGCCCTTATTATCATGAAGATGGATGCGCGTGTCAACTTTGTCTTAAAGTACTGGCGGGATGAAAAGTGCGTAAGTATTTTGTAAGTAATAAAAGTTTAAATAATACAAATAAAATAGATTACAAATAAGTAAAAATTTAAAAAAGTACCTACTGAATTACTTTACTTTGCGAAATTCCTATTTCAATCGATATTTATGCCGATGGATAGATAGATGTGTGTTTCTTACTCTTTCACACAAAAACTACCTACTAAACAAAGATGAAATTATTCAAATAAATGAAATCTCTGATTATGGTGGCTTGGCCCTGTCCCGAAATAATTTTAGCTCGAACTCACTACCGACTCTATAAAACATAGATAAATAGATAAGTATGTATATTATTAATAACTTGTTTGATAATTGCAGACGTAGGCGCGTTGTTGGGTATACACAAAAAAACATGCAGCTTTCCGAACGTGAGGAAGATAGGGCTCTCAGGCTCTTGGACTTTCTATCAAAACGCGAACGCTACGTGATTAAAACGTATGGGAGCGTTTTAATAGCGGAAAAAAACGCGTAGGTACGCTCCGAAAACACGCCTTCGTCTGCAATGTCTCTATTATCCAAAATAGTCCTTAGTGGCTCAAATAAGTACCTATTTCTGTAAAGTTATAAGTGTACTTAGCTGTACCACTTCCGCACGCGTCAGTACAAAGGATATTATATGCAGATTTGCTAGTAAAATGCATGCAGTGATTGAACATGCATGGTGGCTGCGCTACAAAACCAATGAATACTCTTTACTTAAATTATTTACGGGTTTAGTATGGTGTTTAAGAAAATAGAAAACATAATCATCCTTTTGGCGCATTCGGGTAAAAAAACGTACGTAAAACACTTTCATCGTCATACATACATACTTACATATCCGTCACTCCTCTCTCTCATCAGGGTAGGCAGAGGCCACTTCCCTATACCTACTTGCAACGATACAAACACACTTCTTTCGCTTTATACACGTCATTCATCAGTCGCCTTATACATGCACGTCGGTTTAGCGGTACTCCTGACTTGGCCTATTAGCTGCCTCATCATCGTCATTTCAACTGCCCACTGCTTACTGGTACACTGATGCTGACTGCTGACTGGTACAATTTAATTTTTCAACTTATTGTAGTCAAAATAGGTAAGTAAGTATTTATATAATAATTAGAACTTTTGATGACATGCCCGGAGCGCCACTTTAATACCTATTTGAGATTTTGTATCTAAGTATTGATGTCTACCCAAAGAATCTTTAAAAAAATACTACTAGCGCCACCTAGGGTCATATTTCAGAAAAACAGTTTTTCCGAAATTGGAAAAGACATTTTCTAATTTGAATACTAGCAACGCCATCTGTTGGGGGGTTGGAAGATACAAACAATTCTAATAAGCAAAATTATTTCTTATTTCATTGTAAAATGGGAATCTTAACTTAACTATTTATATTTTAAAAATAAAAACTTACTCTATCATACTGAACATAAAATAAAAAGAGATTTACTTTAAAAAATATTTTTCCCATAACAAAAATGTCTAATAAGACAACTAGCGTCATCTAGTGCGGAGTAGCCGCAACAACGTTTTGTGTACTGTCGATAAAGTAGTATTATCAAATGCTTCGGGACGCTTGACGAATTTTGTTTGAGTGAACTTCACTTCTTATAAGTTTAATTTGAGAAGTTTTTAGATGGATTTATAATAAGAATTTTTGGCAACGCATTTTTATTAAGTTAAAAAATTTGTAGTATTATTAAAAGTTATAGCTGTGTCAATGATTTGGTAGGTGTTTAGGTTACTTACTAAAATAGAAACCTACACGTCTTTATTCTAAGTGCTTAGTACAGAAATAGGCTTATTGGAATATGACCATGTTACCTAGTTTATTTTTTTTAAAACCAGCTTGAGGTAAAGGCAACTGCATACTTAAACAATATAAGAACTTGTTTTAAGTACTAGGTATATCTAAACTTTTGAAATCTAATAAAAGCGAGGAAATAAATTAACCAATTAACTGGAACAGAAAAAAAACGAATAATCATAAAATACCCAATTTAACATAACCTAAAAATACCCCAACGGTTTCCAATAATAATAATCAGTGCAGAGATCAGAAGGTACCGCGTCAATCAACCCCATAGGGGGGGTAGAAAGGGGGGGCACTCTTCTTATTTCATCGGATCAGTGAGTTGGTGTACTGTACATCTATGTACTGTGATGTTTGCACTTTTCATTTTGAATTTCGTGTTTTGATTTTCATTTGTTTTAGGTCTAGAGTAGATTATGCTTAGAGAAGAATCAATGACGCAATGGCGTATTACTATAGACTAATGGCCCGTTTCGCCGTGTACAGATAAAAATTATCTGATAGATATTTTATACCGGTCTCTGTCTATAACGTCATGTTTCATGAAATAGACATAGGTTAATCTGTCAGTTAAAATTTATCAATAGGGGGTGAAACGGACACTTAGATAGAGCGATTACGCACTATATCCGATCCTTATTCGATCAAAGATATTTATTATAAAAATAGTTCTCGGATCCATACTTAATATCTCGGATCGGATTATTTCTCTAATGATCTACCTACACACATCCGGGCCGTGTCCGGGACGTGTCAGGGAAAAAATATCTTTCAATACACCTTTCTATGGATTCGTTCACACACGTTGTCATGAGGACGTATTTTTTCCCCTTCTGACAGACCACGGCCCGGTCACGTCCCGGGTACGGCCCGGATCTGTGTAGGTAGACCTTGAACATCAAAACAGACTGAGCCTAGGCAACGTACAAAATGCATTTACGACAATGTGCGCTATAGAAATATTATGAGAACACATTTGTCACATGCAACGCTGGCATACGTTATTATTTGTATGGAGAAGATTTCAGACTGCATTGCACAGGTACTAGCGTTGCCGAAAAATCGATAGTTTTACAATCGAATGTTAAACGTCAAAAACATGTACCCTATCTTTCGCTGCAATAGTATCGGTTAACAGCAATACTATCGATAGTATCGATAGTTTCGATCGCTGCCGATCAATGAACTATCGATACTATCGATAGTATTGCTCTCCAATATTGAATATACATGTTTTTCGACCTATCGATAGGCTATCGATATTGGCCTATCGAGCGGCAACACTAATAGGTACGTTTCATACGGGGGAAAGGGATCATTCTGTTTCTTGCTTTATCGCTCCATAGAATTGACCAAGACGTACTTACTTCACTCAAGTGAAAGAGAAAATTAACGCCGTATCGTATCAGGAAGTCAAATTGTTGGCAGAAGAAAGGCAAATATGGCGTTTACTCCACCGACAAGAGCTTCACTCTTAAATAAATGATGATGACAATATTGACGACATTATGATTCCTTTTTAACTCACATTTTGACATAGATTGCCTCAGTAACGAAATTATGATCTGTTATCAAAATTGTTTATTGTAAACAATTTTGTGTGAGCACGAAGTCCTTAGTAAAATGTCATTGAGTTTGTTTATTTAAAGACTCGTCTATAAAACTTTTAATTTTATTTGAATCGCTATCTTAATAGGTATATAACCTGAACTAGCTAGTTACTTAGCAAATACATTTAATAACTTTCAATAAATTGTCTTTTGGCGGTACGCACCTAAGTAAAAGCCTCTTCATACATACATACATATCCGTCACGCCTCTCTCCCATTGGGGTAGACAGAGACCACTTCCTTCCACTTGCTACGATCCAAACACACCTCTTTCGCTTCATCCACACTCATCAGTCGCCTCATACATGTCCGTCGGTTTAGGGTTTCGTTTGCCTCTTCATACTTCATAAAATATTTATATCAAAATTACCATTAATGCATCTCCAAGCAACATTAATATAAAACACACTCCATATAATTATCAACTTGGTATAATGACATAATTATAGTATAAAATAACGATTTGTGACAGAAAATTAAAGGCCACAATTATGTCAGCTGTGGTGGCATCAAACTTAAATTAACTAACTCACAGTTGCAGAGAGATTCATTATCTTAATTAGTTTCATTAAATATCTGACCGTCTTGTTTTAATGTTCGATAATGATAGAGCCAGCAATATATTTAATGAGCCGTTAGCTTGATATCTGCAACTGGTTTTAACTTAATTTTAAGAAATATTTTGACGTTACCATCTCAATTTTGTGTCGCGTCAAAACTTTTTTTAACGAACTTTTGTTTTTGTAGTTATTCTTTTGTTGTTTTTTTTTTAGTTTTCGTTTGCGTTGTTTTGTTAAGTGGCTGTTCTTTGCCAACATTTGTTGTGTTGTAGTTTTGATTAAATACCTACTTAGGTATATAGGACCGACGACCTGGAGCCCAAGTCTGTTATTTTCAAATAGCCTCAGTTGTATATCGGCAGAGTGTCAGTGGCATTTTTGACACATTTGGAATTCTGATAAACAATGTTTTTTTAATTACACTGGTGTGTCAAAAGATGTGTCAAAAAATGTTATTGACACTCTGCCAACACACAACAGGTATTATTGTAAATTAGCAGACTTGGGTCCCTGGTGAAAGTCGCGAGAAGCCATACTAGTCGTTGTGGAGATCCTTGGGAGTGGACGTCTTTGTCCAGCAGTGGACATCCACTAGCAGCCACAACGAGCTATCTTTTATGCTGTCCATACACCAAAGCCGCCGGCATGCCTCCGGCTTTTTAACAGCTGCTATTAGTATGACGAAAAGCCGCCGGGCTAGGCCGGCGGCTTTGGTGTGTAGATAGCATTATGTTGATCTCTGTTGGGTTGCTCTTTCGAGATAAAGTTTTATTACTCTTATAAACACACAGATAGATAGGTACCTAGGTATATTATCTATATTTATAATTCCACTATAAATAAACTTTGACTAATTTTGTACCTACATAATATCTATTTGGCAAAATTAAAAGTACCTACCTACAAATAAAGAAGCCTTATTCCTAGCCAATAAGATGCAGACATCCCCCTCACTTTTTACAATTTATTTCAAGATCAATCATGCGTGATTTCGACTTGAAAAAGCTTCTGAGTGTACCTTCAGTTTTTTTTTTTTATGTTTGTGCCACCCCTATGTATAAATCAAGTGGAAATTCTAGGGGTGCTAATAAGCTAGTCAATTTTGGATTGGGAAGAAAACAAATTTTCACAGGTAAAGGTTTTATTTATTTCATAAACTTAGAATTCTTTTTTATTGTAATATTTCTTCATCATCGATAATTTTAATCATTTTCTTTTTTTCTTCTTTCTTTTTCTACATTTTTCTTTTTGAATACCTTTAGATATGCACAAGTTAATTAAGTACTAAGGTAGGTAGGTACAGGAATATAAAAATTAACAAACAAATATATTTTTTTGAATCAACCAGAATAATAAAGGATATTAATTTATAACAATAAAGCTATATCAAATATAATGATCTTTTCAACAACATACTTAACAAGCCATTATTGAAAATAAACTGTTAGTATTATCAGTTTCTAGGTAGGTATAATATCACAAATTATTTTCATTCTTACAAAATACATACATACATATCCGTCACGCCTTTCTCCCATTGGGGTAGGCAAAGACCACTTCCTTCCACTTGCTACGATCCAAACACACCACTTTCGCTTCATTCACACTCATCAGTCGCTTTATGCCCGTCGGTTTAAGGTACTCTTGACTTGGCCTTTCTTGAGCAAGTCACCGATTTGATCGAGGTACGTTCGTCTTGGCCTTCCCCTCCCAACATTTCCATCCACTCTTTCCTTACAAAATAAATGTTATCAAACATTGATAAGCTTAAATTACGGTTTAACTATAAAAAACTAAAGTTTTCGTGTTCTTATTAAATTAATCTTGTTTAATTCACATTTCAAAACGTTAAAACACGGAACTGTAATTAACTAACAGTTGCTAGAAAGGCCAATTAAGTTAATGCTCCATTACATCTATAGCTGTCACTGTCAATGTCATAAAATAAGAAAAAGACGGCATGATGTTTAATGGAATTACTTAATGAACCTTTCATGAAACTAGAAATAGGTGACATTTTTGGAAAAAGTCTTTAGGCTTCTCAGTTCAATGAAGAAGGAATAAGAGGAGTAGCCCCATTTTTTTTCATTATACAAATGAGTTTATGACAGCGTGCTAAGGTTGCGCCAAGTTTTTCATAGTTTTCTTGGTAGATGACCTGTCAAACGATAAGAAATACCATACAAAAAGGTAGCCATTTTGCGCCAGACCAGGCACGCAGATCCAGACGGTATGGCTCCTCCTATATATTCTATACTCGAAGTCAAAACAAACGTTATCATGATTGTAACAACTATATTGATATGAACAGATAAGTATCTATCAGAAAGAATCAAATTTAAAATAATGCATTACCTTTACCTTCCTCGCAAATACAATTGAAAATCAATAAAAAATTACAATCTCTCATTATTATAAAATCAGAACAAGACGGCACGATGTTTGATAAATAAATAACTTTAACTAAGTATAGGAAACAAAATGGCGCCTCAAACATGTTTAATATAAAAATTGTAATAATTCGCGATCAGTCGACAGATCGCGTGACATCGCATCGTTTACCACACAAACATTAACTTGACACTTAATTTACATTACTGTCCATACGATGCAAGTCCCAACTTAAAAATTGCGTGATATACCACACAAGAACTAACTTGACACGTGATTTCTATTAGTGTTCATACAATGCGAGACTCAAGTTAACAATTGCGTGGTGTATTAAAAAATAAATAAAAAATTATGAAAGCGTGGGGCTTTGTCGTGATGTAAAAGTTTCCTCCCCCATAGGGTGTGACCCTATCATGACCCCGTATTATGTCAGACGTGTCGTCATGGTTTTGCCAATTCCATCGAGTTTGGGAAGCCATGGTTGGTACGAGAATATTAGTTTTTAAATTCTAGTCTGGGCCCAAGTTAGCTAATTTACAATATAAATTTCTTTAAATAAAAAAAAAATCTAACTATGAAAAAAAAAAAATTTACAATATCCTTAGATGTGTGTCGGCAGAGTCAATGTAATTTTTTGACACATTTGATCGCAATCAGTGTAAACCATTGTTTAGCAGAATACCAAATGTGTCAGAAATGCCATTGACACTCTATCGACACACAACTGAGGCTATTTTGAATAAGCAGACTTGGGCCCCTGATTTATACCTATAATGTAGTTGCGAAGTAAAATGTTGACGATACAATTCATTAATTAGAGTAGGTCGGGGACGTTTGGACTACCTGAAACAAAAATAGAAACATGATTAATATTTATGAAAAAAAAAGCTGTACAATATGGTCGTTTTCTCGTAATGTCATGTGGGTATATAAGTATTCCATTAGGTCTGTCATAAAGTGCTTCCAAAAATATTATTTCGCATATAAAGACTCTTTCAAACACTAATCATATAAAAATACTAGGAAGGTACCTACTTACACAAAAAAAAAGTGTGATTCCCAATTGAAAATCAATTTCCTATAACCAATACAACTCGTTTTACAATTTCAATAAATCATTGCTAATCGCAGCTACCTGGGTTCAGTGGGAAAATGAAAAAACTTTATCCCCTCCAGTACCCTAGGGGGCGGTAATTTTTAGCGTCCTGAACAAATCGAGGGTACGCTAATGCTTGGTAATTATCAATTAGTCGGTACGCTTTTGTCTTTTTAGATGTTTAAAGAGCGGTTACAACCGGTGTGGTATTGTGTTTATATGTTTATTTATTTAATCCTGAACAATATACATTGTGTTGGTTAATATTACATACATTCCATAATTATAAATTAAATACATTAGAAAATCATAGTTTGAAAATCCTAACTATCTACTAAAGAAAACAAAACAATTGACTTAGTCATTACATAGACATAGAAAGTTAGGTTAGGTTAGGTTAGTGATATGAGAAATCTGTGTTGACTAGACAAATTTCAGTGGATACCTACAACGTAGAATCAATTTTATTTGAAGTAAAACCGTATTTGTGCAATTTGACTGAATTTTTAATTATTGTAAGAAAATTTCTAAAGAGAATTGCTTCTATTTACTCTCAATAGAATAATAATTTAGTAAAAAAATTATATACTTAGAAGAATATTTTTAACAATTACTGCCTATTTTTTACTTATTATGATACTTGTAGAGCTATGCGTTATGCTGCCTACATACCACAGCCGCCAGCATGCCGCCGGCTTTTTGACGGCTTCCATTCATATGACGTAAAGCCGCCGGCCTAGACCGGAGGCATGCCGGCGGCTTTGGTGTGTGTAGATAGCATTAAGGACAGTATTGTCCAACACCAAATACATTTACAAACGCAATTTACGACATTTTAAATAATATAACAAGATACGAGTACAATAACAATTTATTTTTCTCAGCATATTAAAAACATTTTTTTACGATTTTGTTATTATAAGTGTTGTATCAGCTCTATATAAATCCGTCACCGCTCTCACAGCTAGCGGTTTGATTAATGCTAATAATTTGTGGAAAACGTGATTGAGATGTTTTAAAGGAAAAGACTGATTTTAAAACTGTTTGTAATCAAATTTACATTTCCTGGTGATTCTGTTAAATTACTCTTTTCTGTTCGATTTTTCATTTGTTTTGGATCTTTTTTTGCTTTTTTAAGTGATTAGTAGGTACTTATTTACGGGAAATTTTCATAGGTTAAAACTTAAGTAAGTTTTAAACAAATAAAAATAATATGTATCGAAATATTATTCTTATTGAAAAATACTTAACATTGTAAGTGTAAGTGCTTAGGAAATATTGCATGGCTGTATTTTTTTATAAGGTAAATATCAAAGTTTTTATGTACCTACCTCTATAGTTTTAGTAGTAAGTATGTGAACTTACAATAAATATTATTTTGAGTAAAGTTTCAGTGGGCCGACCACCCGCTCGCTGGGCACATCACATCGTCAGATCAACAGGGCCGCTATGGATTAGACTGGCACAGGACCGTAGTGAATGGCGCGAAAAAAGGGAGGCCTATACCCAGCAGTGTGGAGAAACGGGCTGATTTGATTGATTGATTGAAAGTTTAGAATTAGGTAGTATACCTATTTAAAATACTACAGACAGAGACCACATACCCAATGCATAATTATTATTTTTTTACAATTAAATTTAATACCTCGCTCAAATCCTTAGAGAAAACTTTCATTCAGTCATCAATCAGTTGACAGAACCTAATTACATCTCCTTTCTTTTTTAATAACCATTTACATTAAAAAAAACCGCATAATCCCACCATCCGCAACCAATGAAAAATTAATGGAAAGCGCATCTAGAACTTATGGTAAACACTCGATAAATCTTAGCCAGGGGCGGTTTCTTCCAAATTATTCGTCGACCGCCCCCTAATCCCTTTATTAATGGTATTTTGCGCCCCCTCCCGTAGATATGTGTTTAAGGAATAGATAAGAGGCTTGGGCTTTTGTATTTGAATTTTAGATCGATTGAGAGAGATTTAAGAATGCTTATTTTCGAAGAAGACTAAGAGCCCGTTACATCATCTACGGATAAAATTTATCTGTCAGACATTTTATATACCTATACTTTATGTAATAAATAATAATATATATTGGGAGACATTTCACACACGGTCACCTAACCCCAAACTAGGCAAATCCTGTACTATGGGTATCAGGGACTGATAAAAATACATAGATAAATATATAACACCCAGACACGGAACAAACATTTATGCTCATCACACAAATATTTGAAATATACATAGGTTTATCTGTCAGAAAATTTTTATCTACAGGGTGTAACAGAAAGGGTATATAAAGCCGAAACACAGCGATAGTCCTCATGAAACTGAACAACTTTCCCCGAGGAACATGGGTCGTAATTCGAAAAAAATTTTTGGATCGCCCATACTTACTCGAATGGGCATTTTGTATGGGGAGGCGAAATTTTTTTTTTTCGAGTTACGACCCATGTTCCTTGGGGAAAGTTGTTCAGTTTCACGAGGACTATCGCTGTGTTTCGGCTTTATATACCCTTTCTGTTACACCCTGTATACCTATACTTTATGTAATATACATAGGTTTATCTGTCAGAAAAAATTTACCTGTACGTGGTTAACGACAGATAACCTACAGATAAAATTACACTGATAGATTAACCTATGTCTATTTCATAAAACTTGACGTTTTAGACAGTGACAGGTATAAAATATCTGTCAGATAAATTGGTGAAATAGGCCCTAAGACTAAGTAAAGGCAAAGCCAAATCAGGAGTATCGTAAACATCGTAAAAATGAGGCGACTGATGAATGTAGATAAAGCGAAGAAAGTGTGTTTGGATCGTAGCAAGTGGAGGGAAGTGGTCTCGGCCTACCTCGATAGGAGAGAGGCGTGACAGATTTGTATGTTTATGTACTTATGTACTTTTTGATTGTATAATGTACTGCCTTAAAGCCTAGTAGTATTTTCAAATAAAAAATAATATTTCTATAACTTCAACATACTTTAAATCTAGCATTTTTTTCAGAAAAACAATAAAACAAAAGATAAACCAATTTATACAACAAGGACACGTTCCACCAATTATTATTAAAGAAAAAAAATCATCTAAAAGAATTTAGCGTCCATTTCGAAGCAAGATGAAAAACATAAGCACGCTTAGGGGAGACCGGGGGGATAGGAAGCACATCTCATATAAAATTTATTCCAAATAACATCCAATTTCGCCCGCTTCACCCTGTCGTGTTATTAGGAAAATATTAATACAATTTTCTTCAAAAATATCGCTCAAACGATAATCGTTTTTGAAACCAGGCGTTATGGTTGGATTTTGTAAAGCGAGAAGGACAACAATAATATTTCCGAGTGACTACTCATCAACATTGTGCTTTATTGAAACGAAATAAAAATGAAAAAAGGAATTTTCAAATTTGTAGAAAGGTAACGTGTACACTGGAGGACAAGGAAAATGTAAAAGTTAGTGTGAGTAATTTGTTTTGATAATTTACCAAGTATTTCAAATTTCAAATTCAAACTCAAAATAATTTATTGAAGTTCACATACTTAGTACTACAAGTATAGAGGTAGGTACATGAAACTGATGGGTTATGGACCGAATGAATGAGCCAAAACGGGATTTGCAAAGATTCAGTTTTTATTAACGTCGGTTGTCGAACAGAACAGAACAGAGCAAGTGACAGACTTCAGAGAAACCTGACACAACTTATACGTCTAGTTATCTATGTTTACAAAGCTAGCTTTAACAGAAACCCCGTATTACAATTACAATATTTAAAGCAGTATCATAAGATCAAGCAAGAAGAATTAAGAAGAAGAAAGAAGAAGGAGAAAAAAAAGCATCAAAAACGTTCTGAAGCAATTTTTACCTACTTATTTTTAATCAAATTCTTAAGTTAAACTTGATGGTAGGCTTAACAATATTATAGAGTGTACCTAACTGTTTTAAAATTTCTTCAAAAACAATATAATTAAATAACTTTCAGTCTCTCTTTACTTAGACATAAGCTCTCTTTTCAAACACATTCCCCCTTATTACAAAACGAGTTTTATTTATAGTCCTAGAATAAACTCATTTAAATTACATTTCGGCTATAGAAAAAGCGTCTAAAAATGACATTAGTCCTAAAACTATATTTAGAATTCTGTAATAAAGGGAATAAACTTTAAAAATAACTTGAAACACCTTTGCTTAACTTTATCTATACTTAAACTATTGAATATCTTAAATAAACAAATAACTAAATACGATACCTTACCTTAACTCTAAAATACTTTAGCAAAAAAAAAATAACCATTGTCCCCAAGTGTAACCTGAAGAAAGCAACAGAAATGGCCTAAGGCTGTATTTTAATAAGATGTCACTACCACAAGGGCTCCGAGACGAATTTTATTATAAAAAAAAACTTTTGTCAACAACCTACACACAAAATTGGCTACAATTTTAATTGGTCTGTGGGAATCTGTAATGGGGCTAAAACATCCCTTGGGCACTGCGGTTTTGCACTAATTTGGCATCTCAATTTCTTAATGAGCGTATTAATTTTAATGGGCGATTATAGGCTTGGCGACGGATTTTTTTAAGTTTTAATTAAGTGTGTTTTTGGTGATCGTTTGGTTATTTGTTTTTGTTATAGTCATTTTTGGTATTTGAAGAATTAGTATTTAAGATTTATTGCTTTCTTTAAGCTGTCCGTGACTTCGTGAGAATCTATTGTCATATCTCGGAAAACTAACAAAATATTCACAAACAATATATAATGCAAACCACAATACCTATTGTAAAGTTAAATTACAATCAGTTCAGTAGTTTTCACCTCCAGCATCGTCGCAAACATTGACATTTCTAATATAAGAAGGATTAAGATGTTTCTTGATGAAACATAACTTTTCCATCAAGAAGAAAATAAGTAGGTACCTAAGTATGTAGGTATTCTAGTATTTGTACTTTCTAGAATCTATCCTGTTTTAATATAGAAGATAACAAGCCAATAAAGGCACCCAAAATAAATACGCCGCTGTCTAAAAACGCTAAGGAGTAGGTAGGTACATATACTACGGAGGTAGGAACGAATTATTCCCTTCCCTACTTTGCCAGTTTAGCACGCATCCAATACTTAGTAGGACCTCGCTTACGTAGTATATGGTAGACGACTCCATGAAAAAAAAATAGTTGAATCCACGAGAATTTCATATTTAAATTAAACACATGGCGAAAGAATGCATAAAAAATAAACAATTGAATACTCGATTCCATACCTATTTGAAAAATTTAAACAACAGACTATCAGCGTTCGTCTTTTAAAATTTGGTTATAATTGGCAATCTGTCAGTGTCATTTTATAATAATTAAGAAAATTGACATTGATGGATTGATGTGCGAAAAGAGGTTGCATTATCATTTTCATTTTTCAGTATTTTTTATAGTTTTAAAAAAGTAGATTTCTAAATACAATACCCACTTATAGCTTCAAAGTACAAACCTATTGTATTTCGACCTCAATAGTTTGATCAGAGTATCTTGTCACCTATAATAAACATAATTATCATTGAAAAAAATTATATAGTTACCCTAGCCATGAAAAAGAATCAAATAAGCTCCAAACGCCTCTGAAATTTTCGCATATCCTGTCCTCTAACGCGACTTTACCGCGAGGGAAGGGAGGGACAAAATGGATTCTCGCGACATTCGGCAGCCATTACTCCAACCCTCTTTACCCCACACTCCCCTCGAGGCGTGTTTACTAAAAATGCGTTCAATTTTACATGCGGGCTTTATATACACCCTGCATACTCAGAGACTCCTTACTCAAATAGAATAACAAAAAAAAAACTCTTTAATATTTAGAAAGTTCGCATTAGCCTTTGAAGCAAACTGGCAGCAAATAAAACAAAGAGGTTACCGGATTTTTTCTTTTTTCGTCCTCAACCATTCATGTTTAAAGAGGTTCCATATTTGAAAACTTATCTCGGGACTCGAGACCTCCTTGTTCAGCATCGGGTTTCCAAATTCAGAATTTTAACAGCTTTTGTTTTTCGAATACCGATGACATTGTTGCTGTTTGAGAGAATACTCTTTTCTTTTTTTAAATAAATTCACTTTATTTTTTAAACTAAAGTATAAAAATGAAGCACGTCTTTCACAAATCACTTCTCGTCACTTAATGTGCCCGACATTAACCCTTTGCATGGGGAACTATTTTGTTTTTTTTTAACGTCCCGGCTGAATGAAGACTTGTTTTTGTCCAGACTTCTCCCGGACAAATTGCAGGCTGGCTCCTTATAAATATTCGGTGCTTTTTAAGTCAGTGCTTTCCAAACTTTATTTAGGGTTTGCTTTCTCGATATTTTGATTGTGTTAACTCTTGTTGCATTAACTTAATGCTTGTAGAGAGCATCGCTGATTTTATGCATTTAATACTTTTACAAGCATTTGCAATAAATATCATCAAACTTATAGTAATAAATACCTTAATTAATACATAATAACCAGAAGTACCTATTAATATGATAGATGATTTTCGTACAAACCGCAACTGTGTTGCAATCGAAGGTACTTACCTACGATATTTTCGGCCCTTGCGCATTAGCGGTCGTACCGCCGAAGAGGTTTCACGTTTTATAAAAAACCGCCAAACGTGGTAGACGATTGATCAGTTTTCGGGATTCCAAAAATTCAAGAAATTTTCGTAGCAAGTGGAGCGAAGTGGTCTCTGCCTACCCTAATGGGAGAGAGAAGTGACTGATATGTATGTATGTATTTCGCCATTTTTTACTAAATTGAAACAAAACCACAGAAACTACCCATACACTTCTGCGTTAAATTCATCTTCATAGCATAACCACACATTTTTTTACACCTTGCAACATTTAAAATCTGAACCCTTGCAACATTAGCATAAACTTTTTTGTTACTTAAAGAGCAGCTACAATTATTTTACGTGAACTAACAATGAAGAATTAAAAAAGAATACCAGTTCAAATGTTAATAGGTTTTTTGCTAAATAACGGTTTCGTATAAATAAAACTGTTTTTATATATTTTTAAGTATATATAATGATGTTTATTAGGGTGTAGATAATTAAAGGTTGTGTTTTCTTGTCTGTAAGAGATATATTTTTTCCAATGAAATTATAGACTAAAATTAAGAACAATGTAAAATAAAAAAAAAAACAAAACAATCGTACTTACCTGTAAGAAAAACAACATATTAAAAACCTTCTTCTCCCCTCGAGAAATTCAATAATTAAGTAATAACAATAAATAACAATAAATAAACTAAAATTAATTTTCTTCTCACAAGAATCAGACATTGACAATCTGTCATTAAAAAAAAAGAAATAAATAGATAAATAGTAAAGAGATTCTTTACATATATTTAAACTGTTTTTATACTGACTTTGAAAACACTGTTGCTTAATAAGTAAGTAACTGCCTGTTTCACAACCTACAGATAAAATGTATCTGACAGATAAAACTATGTCTATTACATAAAACATGACGTTCTAGACAGAGATAGGTATAAAATATCTGTCAGATATTTTTTTTTATGTTGATTATTTTAATGATTTGGCTATTAGTTTTGTTTCAAGTAAGATAAGGTGAAAAGATTGAGTTCGTATAAATCTAATGTTGTTATGTTGTTATCAGCCCATATACGTATGTACCAACCGAGGGGCACGAGCCTACTCTCATACAGATAAATCTAATAATCCAACTTATTTATAATATTTATGCCGATAGATGTAAGGATGGATAGATGTGAGGGTATTTGTTACTTTTTGGTTTACATAATCATTTTCCTTATTAATATTCCAAACGGTAATGCGAACTCAAACGCATGAAAAGAGCTAAAAAGTTATGGTTAATTTCAAAAAAACTTAAGACAGAAATCTTTGAAGTATCAAAAATTTCGAAAATTCTAGAAAGTTATTTATTTATTTGTGTTTTTTTACCCGACTACGATGATGCCAAAAGGAAGGGTAATGTTTCAACTGTGGGTTTTTTTATTAACATGTGACTATCTATATCTAATGCGATACCTATTTAATTCGTTTTTAATTAGTTAAGTTTTTCGAGTTACAGTTGTTTTTAATAAAGACAGTTAAGTCTTGTCTCACTAATTAAAACTCTATTTCTAACCTTCCGGCCCAAATTACACCACGGACTTCCGCAAGAAATAACTCGAAACCGCCTTTACTTTAACCATCATAACACTGAAGTCTCAACTTAGTAATTTCAGTTGTAAGTTACTCACGTGGGAATCTAAAGAGAATATATTCAAATGATTTCTTATTACATATCCATTAAGATTCGTTTTACATAAAATTAACATCTCAAGAAAACTCGCATAATTTTAAGTTAAGTAACAACTTGTAAAAGATAAATTGAGACTTCATTCTTAACACCAAGTTAGACATAGAGTCTTAAGTAAATGCTTGCAACGTTCGTTGTCCCTTCGCAAGGGATGAGACAATAACATCCCGTGTTCCTATTTTATAATTTCAAATTACAACCGGTAACCGATATCCATGAGAGCGACATTCCAAATTCAAATTTAAAAAAAGCATCCCCATTCATAGATAGTTTTGTTTTTTTCTGTCTCAAAAGTAGGACATGCATATCATTATTCCTCTTTTATTTTTTTTTCGTCTAAAACCGGCTATGAATAATACTAAATCATTAGCGTTTTTGAAATTGGAACGCAGCTGGTATGTTTTTTTCGCGACATTGTTTTTTTTATCGAAATGTTTGATTTAGCGATTATTTTTATTCTTTTTGACTGCAGAGTCAAATGTGTGAAGGTATTTTTTTTGTGTACTTATGATTTATATTTGGCATTAATATTGCTTAGATATTTCGAGCAATAAAAAGCTTCTTCTGTATTTCAATTACGGTAACATTTTAGAAAAACATAATATTTTAATAGAATATTCGTATTTTATTAATTTCTTTCAAAATCATGTTATTAATGCATTTTAATCATTTCATCTTAGTAATATCTCTTTATGAAAGATATAATTAGGTACTCCCAGGTAGAAGTGACCGTATGACGCCAAATATCTTTGAAAAACTAGAATTTCTTTAGACTTTTAAATAAATCTTTTTTTGTGTGATGATGACTTTATTAATTATTTAATTATCCAAATAACTACGAAACTTTACCCAAATGAACCGCTCATTTTTAGGTTTTTCTATTATTATAAAAAACATTTAAAATGTCTACATAACCAGAACGTTACTTTAATTTAAACGTACAAGCCAA
Organism: Anarsia innoxiella; assembly: GCA_947563765.1. NCBI lineage: Eukaryota > Metazoa > Arthropoda > Insecta > Lepidoptera > Gelechiidae > Anarsia > Anarsia innoxiella. The sequence goes on along the minus strand of OX387404.1, from coordinate 2,473,958 downwards.
GCCATTTAATTACAACGAAGGGTTATAAAAAATTGTCGCAGTAAATTAACTGCCCTCACGAGTACGGAAGTTAGTTCCCACAAAATGTAAGCGATAGGAACGGAAAATGTTAAAATACATTTCAATAAGCCATCTGCCAACTAATTGTCTAACTTGCGATGTGCATAAATTAAGTTAAAAATTATTATCGGAACAAAAACCGCGTCGCAGCGCCAAGAATTAAAAAAAAGAATTTAAAAACCTGTCGCGCCCCAACTCAAGGTGTGAAATTTGCAAATTTCAAAGAAATTTTACGTCTTACGAACGCAGTTTTACAAAACAGCATTTTGAACTTTATTTTTTATAGTACAAAACTTTTATTGAAATGTTCCTTCACTTGTATTTGGGACGTTTTAGCCACTACAATCATATGCAAATCAGTTAACCCATTTCTTGAGTCGCACTATAATTACGCTTCTTTGCATATTATTTGAAGAATAAATATTTATAAGAAAGTGAAATTTAAGAAGCTTTTTTGTTACAAACTAGTTTTTAGGGTTCCGTACCCAAAGGGTGAAAACGGGACACAATTACTAAGACTTGGCTGTCCGCCTGTCTGTCCGTACGTCCGTCTGTCACAAGGCTGTATCTCATGAACCGTTATAGCTAGAATGATGAAATTTTCACAGATGATGTACCTATTACCATTGCCACTATAACAAAAAAATATTTAAAAAAGAATAATAATTAAGGGGGACTCCCATACAAGAAACGTGATTTTTTTGCCTTTTTGTACTTGATATCAATAATGGCTACCCGTAAACTTTGTTTTTGGGCTATTGTTAACTTAGTGTAGTACGGAACCCTTTTCGCGTGAGTCCGACTCGCACTTGGCCGATTTTTTTAATAAACTTTGTTCGTTACTTGCTCGAAGCGAAATGTAATTTTGCATGCTCTTTCATAATTTAAGTGTTGTATGCAAATTTCTTCCGATTTGGTTTATTAATTTAGTTTTTGTACATCTGTGTTAGTTTCTCACGTTTATTTATTTCATTTTTATGTTCGATTAGCATTTTGGTGACATCTCGAAACGACATCTTTCGAAAATGGAGTTCCTAAATTTAAATCCTAATAATGTTATAAAAGTCAATGGATGCCGATATGGATGGATAAATGTGAAATGTTTGTTCATATAGCAAAAACCACTGAACAGATATTAATGAAAGTTTACAATATTTAAGCTTATACATCAGAATAACACACACATAGGCTATATTATTAAAAGATTTTACTCAAATAGGAGTTTTCCAAGATATGACGATAAGTGTGTAGGTACGAAATAGTAAAAAGATATAAAGGCACTAAAGACACAGAATCTTTATCAGAGGGTGCTCCGTCGTCGTCAGATATAACATCCATGCTTGGCGTGGGTTAGCGGGCAAGGAGATTGATATTGAATCCGATCTTAACACACACATTAACCACTGAAAATTACAGCTCCTGCAATAGCTTTCCCAAACACAACGTTCCGATGATCATATAAACGCTCAACTCATTTTATTTTGGTCAAACAATGAATAATCCAAAAATAACGACTCCCATGACATTATGACAGTCTCTGTCGCTAGTGTCAGTGTTACGTTTAGGAATCAACTTAACTTACACACTTCGTCCAAAATCTCGTAAATCGATTAACTATTCGAATTATAATTACTAGCAACTAAATCGATACGCTACGCCGACAGATATGTAAATTATAGTAAGCTAATGAAGCTTGACATTGGCAAAATCTACAGTGGTAGTTGTAGTTTAAAAAAAAACTATGAATGTACGTACAGGGATATACAGAGGTACCTATACTCTTTGAGTATAGAATATATAAGGAGGAGCCATACCGTCTGGATCTGCATGCCTGGTCTAGCGTAAAATGGCTACTTTTTGTATGATACTACATAACGTTTGACAGTTTATCTACCAAGAAAACTATGAGAAAACTTGGCGCAACATTGGCACGCTGTCATAAACTCATTTGTATATGAAAAAAAAATGGGTTCACTCCTTATATTCCTTCCTCATTGCTAAATAGGTACAATTCACAATGCCATAACCAATTCTAAAATCAAACAAACCAACCCTTCGAAATCGACAAAGAAATCAATTGCTAATCGAGAAATAATGAGTCAATACAACCACTTGACTCGTGTTTGAGCGACCCTAGCTCGATTGTATCGATCGATCGATTTAGGGTAGCACTATTGTGGTTCGATTCGATATTTGAAATGCATTGAAATATTTTGACATTGCATTGTTAAATTGTTAACAATTATGTGCTATAAGTGCTTATGTGGATTATTTATTGCATTTTTATTGTTAATGTTTTACATAAGTATGTATTTAAGTGTTTTATTGCAATAGTGATGATGACTACATTCAAAAATTCAAAAAATAATTAGTCCGTCTTTTAGGCTATTAAAAATATTTGAAACACATTTTTTACCTGATCAAATTAAAAAAATACAGAGCATCAAAGTTACGGTATTGACGTCACTCCTAGGTAAAAATCATACTTAAGCGTGACGTCACGAGCAACTTTGTGTATCTTTGTAATTTTTAGTTTAAGAGAAAGAAGAAAAAATACGTGTCGAATATTTTAAAATAATCTATGTGATGGACTAAAATTTTTTTTTTGTCGTCATGCCTATTGTGTTTATGCTAAATACTATACTAGTTAACTTATTATATTATATACTAGATGCCGCCCGCGACTTCAAACGCATGTACCTTCATATTATATTCTAAAATGTACACAATATCTTAAAATAATATCTAATTATACAGATATATTGATACTAATGTGCGAGCTATAATATTGTAAAGTTTCATTAAAATCTGTTTAGTGGTTTATGCATGAAAGAGTCACACACATCCATACATCTATCCATCGGCTCCAAAATTGACATTTATGATATAAGTATTTATTTAGTACCTAGACTATTAATAGGACTAAGGGCTGCCCGCGACTTCATAGGCATTCATCGTCATAACTTGTAAAACGATTTGTATATCCAAAATCCACGCAATATACCTATTCTGGCAAAAAATTACAATTTTTATCAAAAAAGATTGAAAAAATAGCTATATCAAGCCAATTTCGTGTTAAAAAAAATTACAAATCACCTCAAATTCGTATAATTTATAGTTAACAACACCTGCTTAAGGCGCAGTCCTCTCAAAGCGGTGTTTTATAACAATGGGGTTATTTAAGGAGAGTATCACATTAAATTTTATGATTCAAGACCGGTGTTACGACGAAAATGGCTATTTAATGACGAGAGGCCATTTCACATGAATGGCTTTGGTGAGACCAGGTTTAAGTATTGTTGCAGATTTTTGAGGAGTTATTTTATTGTTGTTCCAGATTTTTAACAGCCGAAGTCATGTTGTATGAAGAAGAAAATGGAGGTCAGGACGGATTGGAAGAAGCTTGATTTTTTTTTTATTTTTCTTTGTTTTTTTTAAGTGATAGTTTTGTTGATTCTGCCAAAGTCAAGAGTGAGTAATAGGTATTTACTTCGCAAAAATAAAAGAAAATTTGCTTTTTTTGCATACCTGAATTTTTTGTAATTTATCTGACAATTTTACTATGATACTTATAAACATTTTTATCTGCTTTTATTTATTTTTTTGCGAGATATTTTATACATCAATTTCGTTTCTGTAAAATAAACAAATAAGAAATACCTATTAAGTGGTGTTACTGAAGTTACATTCATATTTCAGTGTCACATTGTCGCAAAAACGAATTACTTTTTTTTTTCATTAAGTGGACGGATTGTAATAAAGATTAATTTGTATTCGACAAAAAAAATCACCTTTTTTATAACTAACTCTTTTTATTAACTTTGAAGAAAGGTGAAAGATGTTTTTTTAAAGTTCCATTTTTTTGTCATTTTGTAGTTGTCATACTTTATAAGTGCAGGTTATGTGTTAAAGAAATTTTTAATAATTTACATTGGAAATAAAAAAAAAAACATCTTTGGTCATGTTTGTAGAATGCATTCAGATCGATGGACCAAAATAACAACTGAATGAGCACCACTAGATGGTCACGGATGCCGTAGTAGACCTCGAAAAAGATGGAGAGACAAACTGGATACATTTTCACGGGAATGGCGGGTCACTACCGGAAACCGTGTTAAATGGAAAGTCGCGGGGTAAGGCTTTTGCCCAGCATCATAATGGCTAAATAAAAAAATTTTTGGACACATTTCGTCACATTAATTACTATTTACTTAGAATTATTATTTTAACTAAGTACTATTGTGTTTTTTTGTAATTTCAGACATATTTTAGTAGGTATGATACTAAAGCATTTTACATAAATTATGTAAAATACAAACGACTTGAAAAATTTAGTAACCGATTATAATAAAACTAATTACATTAGGTTTAAAAAGAATGTTTTCTTTTTCAGTTGCCAACAAATAAAAGAAAAAAAAATATTTAACAGAAGCCATTTTTAAATATATAACTTCCAACGTGTTAAAAAGTTAACGCAATTTTCTTTTAAGTAGCAGATGTCAATCATTAATATCATTATTCAATTTACTTTATTTTATGCAGTAATTGCAAACGTGTATTGTATCCATACATAATGTTTTAAAAATTACAGTGTTAGGTCGACGTTGGCATTATGTATATTATTAGCAAGTTTTTTTTTTCACAAAATTAAAAAAAAACCGTCAATTACAGACAAGGTCATAAATTTTTACAAGATTAGAAATAGCTCCAAAAGGTCATAAAAACAATTTATTTATTAACATTATATCCCGTTTTTTTTCTATTTTTAACCGATTTCAAACTGAAAATCATCAAGAAAAAGAGAGAGGGAGTGGTTCTCAATTCAAAAGATTTTTTTGGTCAATTAAATAGATATAACTATAGATTTAATGGTACGTTATCACAAAATGATATTTACTTAAACTGTCCGTTAAAAAATCTTTTTGACGTTGCCTAATTAGGACCTTTGGGACTTTTAATAATAATGCTCAAAAAATTTCTTTCGCGAGCAAACGGACCGAAAAAAATTGAGCATCACAGACAACCCAAGGAAATATTAATATCACAATCAAAGATGCACCACGTCTTTGATATCCACGAAAAGCGAATTAAACGAGCCCACACAATTATTTCTACTACGACGAACAAAAGAAAAACGCAAAAAAATAAGCTTTGTTATCGAAATTGGAAACGAAACGTATATCCAGTACCTAAAAGAAAGTTCAGTTGGGGTGCATTTTTTTTTTTCAATCGGAATACGTATACAAAAAACACCCCCCGCATATGAAACATTACCCCACAATACATCCAATGGAACCCCAAACACATCTACGCTCTCATTTTTATAAACAGATTTTTTTCTTTGCAACAGACAGGGATAGGTGACGGTTTACCCTCGTTTAAACACACGCGAGAAACAGAGACGGTTGTAAAGAAAAAGTTCAGGCCACGGATAAAGAAAGCTCAGGTATGGATAAGGGTGTGGAGGGAAGAAAAAAGGATACGGCGTGGGGTGGTATCCCATCCCCTTTGGGGGGGCCGAGAAGCTTCGCGGGTCTGCCACTAGATGGGGTGAAAAGAAACTTTTTTTTTATTGAATTTCGGCACAGGAGTTTTGGCATAATGATGATGGATTGTACTGTGGTTTTCCTCAGATAAGTTTTTGGGGAATTTTTCGTTGCGCATAATGTGCTTTGCGAGTTTTTTTTTTAAATTAGGGGTACGTTGATGTCAATTTTGTTACGCTGAGTAACAACTTTATATTAACTTCGTATCAGATTTTGGGTGATGAAGCGTTTTTTTTACGTCTTTATAGTACATTACTTTATTGTTTGTTGTGTTGTTACTCACAAAAATTACTTTGGTGTTCATAAAAATAATTCTAATAGATAGACATTGTATTCGTATAAGAATATGACATGTAATATGTTATATTTCTAAGGTACATACTATAAATAGGATTTGTGTTGTCACCAATTTGTATATTTTTTTCTTTTTGCAGAATACCTATTGGAATTTTTTTTAAAAAATAAACTTATAAAAACATTGTATTAACAAATATCAGAACAGATTAGTAAGGTATGCTGTTGTACCTAATGACTGTTGTATGTAGAAAAATAAATAAAAAATATTATTTTTGTTTAAATTAAAATCTAAATAAGGAAGTACTTTCATTAGCAAGAGCACAAATTAAGAACCAAAAAATATCGTCCTCACAAAATAACACCAACAAAAATAAATTAAATTTTCTTATAAAAACTATTTGACATGTACCTCTGTTATGAAGGCAGACGCTTCAAGGACCTGTCTCATTAACGGCAGTGTAAAAAAAAAAAACGAAAAAAAAAGTAGTTAAAGAAACTCGAGAGGTAGAAACCCGTGCAACGCTAATTAAAAGATTTTCGGAAAGTTCTCGGTATGTGGTAAACAGGAAAAAGGGTGAAGAAAAATGTTTTAAAAAGAGTTTCGTTAATTTTCAGTTGGATTTAAATTTTTGGAACTTTTTTTTTAAATGACGTGCCAATAGGGTATTAAATTAAAGGTAGGTAAGTTATTTATAAATTAATAACTATAGTATTAAGGTCATAGCTTATTGGATTTTATTTCTAATAGTAATTTAATGTACTCGTAGTTAGTCTAAATTGGTTTTAGATACCTATAAGTAATCAGACAGTTTTGGCTTTAACCTAGTCAAACCTAGTGGCATTGCATGCAGGCAAGCAATATCTTAAAATATGAAAAGTGTTTTATATTCTAAAATTTAAAATATTTATAAATAAATTCACAAAAAACGATGAAACAAAACTAGATGAATGAATAATTTAAAAAATCTTGATGTAAAGAATACTCAATACGTAAAGATGTTTAAAAAAATTACTTTCCAAAACGAAACAAAAGCCGACCAATTCTCTTCTAATTCAAAATAAGAAGCCAGACGAAATATATAAAACGTAATAACTCTCTTTGGACGCAACCTTTCACAAATATCCAATTCGGGCTTCGTATAAGCAATAAATAAGAGGAAAGGCTTTCCAGACGGTGCCCGGGCGAAAAAAAAAAGGAAAAAAAAGTAAAAAAAGGCAACGGATCGAAGTCTTTCGTCCGTCGGATCCAATAATCCGGCCGTCTGTCCGCCGCCTAATGTGATCGTAGCCTAATGAAAAACGTTGGCGGATTATCTATAGGCAAGGTTTGATTTTTGTGTTGGAATTGTAAATTATTATTATATAATAGCTTTAAAAAAATGTATTTTATAATAATGTAAATGGTTTTAAGAGCATTTTTTGTGCCTATAAAATAAATATGTTTTTGATTTTTTACTTTTATTTGTATAGATTGATGTTTTTTGGTCGAAAAATAATGAAAAATAATAATGTAATTTTTTTTAATATTCGTTAGTTTTATCATTTTTTGCACCCACTCCTTTAAATAATAATTACTCAATCAAAAAATAGTAGGTATCTACATCATAATATAATAATAAAATTAATACATCTTTGGTACCTAAGTGGTGCATTAATATAATTTTAGTACGATAATTATTTTCACATATTCTAATATTGCTATTCGTACTACTTATGCCCAAAGTTTTCATCTTATTAGACTTTTTTTATAAGAAACAAAGTAAAAAGACAGATTTTTATTTTAACATCTACACTATGAATACGGCACCATTTTGTACCAATGTTAAAAAGAAATCGTGAAATGGGTTTTCGTTGGTAACGAAATCAACATTACAATTTGAGGAAAATTAAATAAGAATTTATAATGCTTATACTTATAAGTTTTACCTACACATCGATGAAAGTTTTTTTTTTTAAGCGGCTTCTGTCAAATTGCTCTATTCTGCCAATGTCAGGGTTATTTTGTAGACGAATCCTTAATGGTTATATTACATATTTGAAATTATAGAATGTGGACAGTTTTTTTAAATATAATATCAATGTCTGATGTATGATTCAGGTAGCTATACTTTTTTGTAATGACTCTCAATAAATTTTCCAATTTGTTATTTCTAACGTTCAAAAGTTCTAAATTCGAAAATAAAACTCCAATTAGAAACTCCAAATTCAAAATCTCAATAAGAACAACCAAAACAAACGACGATCAAAATCATACCGTAAACTTGGGCAGAAAACCTTGAAAAACTTTCCAAACAAAAAGACACTGAACTTCGAACATCTTCATTTCGATTTCATTAGTACGAGTTCTTAAGAAAACCAATTCATTCAGACTGAGATATTCTTCCATCCCGCTCTGGCTTGTTAAAAAATTATATAAAAGAATATTCCCGTCCTTTTCAGGCGAAATGTTGAAGAAATAGTGACGTCATAACGAGTCGTCTCTCGATTCACTCATTAAATAAACAAGGAGTGAAATGTCTGTAGCTTTGGTGCTACCCTTACTTTGAGATCATGAAAAAACATTCATGGACTTTTTAAAGTATAAGTATATTATGTCTGAAACTATCATTAAGTGTTAATAAAATTGTATTACATACAGAATATATTTTTTAATAAATAAAAAAAATACCACCAACTCAAAGATTTAGATTTTTTCTTGTTGAATTTAGTTGCCCGCAAAATATAGAAAGTTCCTGAAGCGAGCGGTGCTTTTGATAAACTATTCTGTTAGGTATATTAACTTTATTTATACAACCCTTATGACCTCCAATTATCATAATATTTTATAGGTACCGATATAGTCAACCTGTTACAATTTCAATTCTGGGCAAAGGCTCGTTGCTCTCCATTCAACATGCTGTGCACCAGGACCTGCCACTCTTTACCTCTGCGCCGCAACATAAAGTCATTTAAAAAAATATATTTCATTTATTTCTCAGAGTAATTACCTATAAACGCAGAAGTTATACTTACACTGTCCTTAAAATATATTGTCCCAAAATATAATGCGACTAAAATTAAAATATCTCGTAGTCCTACCGTAGCAACAGACTCGGGGTTCGTTTTAATTCGCATCTCGACCCCGCTGTTCATTATCTTATTACTTAGCTAACTTTGTATACCGCGACTGTGACTTCTTCATACTTTGCTATTTAAATTTTAATTAATTTTTGGTTACATCAAGTATTGTAGTTTTTCAGTGTTAATATAAATTGCTAAGCAGAATAAATGATTTAAATAATATTAATGTAAAATTGTGTTAGAATTTTGGTGAAATGTAGACTGGGTATGTTTTTATGTAAACTCTTATTAACTTATATTTTGTTTTCCGTCGTAGCAGTTTATAACAAAAACTCAATTATAGACCTCTAGATTTTATAGCTACTAAATAAACAAGTATATTCACGTAAAGTAGGTAAAAAATAACAAAATTCATAAGTTTGTTACGTTGCGTTACTGCAATAAAAAACAACTGAACATATTTCGCCCCGAATAAAAATGGAGGGTGTAAAATTTTCCATCACACGTCCACGAGCATAGCTCACACTGCTCCATTGTTTTGTGTTTGGCCAATATGTAGAGGACCTATCAGTCAGGGTATGTTTGACGTTGCACAGGAACTGATTGTGCTATGAAACTAACTTTTCTAGGGTAGTGGATTCTGAAATTGCTACAGTTTTATGCTGTTTTTTTTTTTGTGACAGTGTTTTGTTTTGTAGTAAATTCCAGTTTGATGCAGTCAAGTTTTTGTGATAGTTTTTTGTTCTGTTGTTAATTCCTGCTTTTGTAATTTTAGGGTCCGATTTAGGTATGTTCTATGGCTATTGTTTCTTAATAATTTACAAGTTAATGTGTGATTACTTCGTGTTCCTATGAATTGTATTGTATTTCAATCAGTAATAAACATGATTTGCTCTGCGTACTTTCTAATCATCATCTTTATCCTTAATCAATCTTAAAAATGTTAAGTAGTGAGAGCATTTTGAAAAATAATAATCATCATTTTAGATACTATGTACTTTTGAAGTCGAATGCTGTACACTTACCATCATGAAAGTACCTACTTATTTTCATGTTACTAAAGTCAACACATTCATACATATCTCCCACGCCTCTCTCCCATCAGGGTGGGTCAGGATAGGCTACGACCACTTCGCTCAACTTACCACAATCCAAACACATTTCTTTCACCAAAAAAATGAGCCATAAACATTTTTGAGCCAATGTCTTACACCAATCTTCCAAGTACCAAAACCATTATCTCGAAGTATGAATCTTAAGGCGGGAACGGAGTTGTTCTAAGTGGAGACGTTAATGGCCGCGACTTCACCTTGACCATCGTGAACTTTCACCCCAGTTCTGATGCCCTGGTACTGAGAAGTGGGTCGGTAAAGGGGTGACAATGTTGCCGCATCTTACGGTGGTTTTGCTGATGCTCTGGTCGATTATGTTTGTTTTTAATTGATTTTTGGCTGCTGGCTTATTTTGAGAAGAATTTTGAGTTTATGACATAGTCAGTCATGTTTATTTCTTACAAACATAATTCAACGTATAAAACATCATGCGCTTCAGTTAATGTGTGTTTTGGGTTCGTGATGTGTTTCTTTGTAGAAATTCAAGCTGCATGTGCATTTTTATCTTTATCTTTAAACTTCTACTTATACGATTCTTTGCTCTATAAGAATGAAAGAAAGAAGTATTTATAATGTAGTTAGTCAAAGGAAATGATCATTGTCTACCTCGAAAAGATGAGGCGTTTATGTATCATGATCAATGGGGACCATTGATGTTTGGCTTTGATTTGCTGAGCAATAAGTTAAGGCTAAAGATTTTCACCATCCAATTGGTAACCAAAGTGGTTTGTAACTCTCTTTAAAATGTATCATTATCATAATTTAGTTACAAGCATAATATAGAGTAAAACATGTCTTTCTATTTTTCAAGATTAAAGTGTCGAAAAAGAAGAAAACAGAGGATTAAGAATTGAAAATTAGAGAAATTGGACCAGCAATTACAATATTCATCTGTAACTTAACTTTAAAAAAAACTTATAAGAGTCGACATAAAATTCATAGATTTATAACTTAAAAATACAATAAAAACAGCCTATTTGATTAACACTAAACATTTGCAAAATTACAACAGAAAAAATAACAAAATAATTGTGTCAAAAGACGGCATGTAACCATCAACAACTGACATCAAAAAGAAGCCGACGGGCGACGGTTCAAAAGTGCCGCCGGCAAAGATTCCTTTGATCTTGCCGACGGTAAAGTACGCAGTCACTTGTTTCTCTATTTCACCCCGTTTTACGGTAATTGGCAAATTGTTTTGAAATAGTCGTTGCGATTTTAAAATTGTATTTTGAATTCCTTTTGTCTTTCTAGTGTTATTTTATGGGAACTAAATTTTTGAGCTGTTCTTTAATTATTCCAGCTGTTAATAAAATCAGTTGAAAAACATATTGAGTAGTTATTTAATTTTTTGACGGTTTATTAATTAAAACGACAGTAAAACATGGACGGTAATAAAAAAAAATGTCTGTTCTAAAAAATATATTTGACCAATCCAAAATCTATATGATCAGTAAAATGAATTAATGAGCAGTTCGATAAATAGTTCAGCGGTTACCAGCGAGCAGTGACATCCGAACTTAAATTTATGCGTTGCGTGTGCGTTGCGTGTGCGTTGCGTGTTTGTTGCGTATGCGTACACGTCGACGTGATGCGTAGCCCGGTGTCACATCGGGTTACACAGTGACTACGCGCGTCGCTATGTCGTGCTTACGTCTACGTTACGCATACGCATCCGGTGTGTTTCAGGCTTTATAATAAGAGTTCCTACAACATCTACTATTAATTTTTTAATTTAATTCCTTCAGTCAAAGTATATTACTGTTTTTTATGTTATGTTACCACCTCATTATTTATATAATTGCTTCAAATAAGATTTCTCACCGACAAATTCCGATTTGTTACTGCCCGCACGTAACTGCTCATTTATACATTTTTTACTGATCAATTACATTTTCACCTTTAATTTCGTTATTTTTTGTTACTCATTTTTCATTACTTTACTGCTTAGTTTTAACTGCTGAAATAGTTATTGAACGCGCAATTGATATTTTTTATCTTACCAAAACTACTATTTTTAACTGCTTCTTTAAATCAGTGCCTTATTTTATTATGTCTAATTGGAATGAAGTTGCGTATATTTTATCTTATAAAGAAGTAATTTAACAGTTTCTTGCTAGATTCTTCTTTGGAAATCATTAAACCTAACGTTAGCTTGAAAAACTATTACTCATACCTATTGACCAATTATCAATCATTCATTATTGTTATTTAACAAAGTCTCAAACAAAATCCCACTAATCCTAATACCTACGAGTATTATAAATGTGCCTATCTATAGATGGATGGATGTATATTTGTAACTGTTTTACGCAATAACCATTAAACAGATTTTAATTAAACTTTGCAATATTGTAGCTTGCACATCAGAATATTTCGAAAGCTATAATTATTTTTGCGTTAATTTTCCAAAATATTAACAATAAATGCGTTAGAAGTCATTGGCAGTCTCTAGTCTAAATTATTTTAAAATAATATAAGCCTGCTAGCTTATATTATTTTAAAATAATTGTAAGTTTTCTAAGATACAATTATTTTACTTAATATTACTTAAGTGTTCTAAGATAAGTAAATACCTATGAATGCGTACGAATTCACGGGCAGCTCCTTGTGATTCAATAAACATTATCCATAAAATAGTATCTTATTTACGTACTTTAAAACCGATGTTATAGCACATTCTATTTAATAGTAGGGGCAACATATTCACTGCTTTGTGTTTCAAATGTTTTATTAAGGAGATGGTTTACTTGCTTTTAGTTTTATAGACAGTGTAGTTTTTTGTTTTCTTTGATACAAGTGTTTTTGCATCGTAGCAAGTGGAGGGGAATTGTCTCTGCCTTATCTTATGGGATAGAGGCGTGACAGATATAACTTAACTCTTAACTGTACTAACTACTTAACTCTTAGTTTGTAAGTTAGCTGTTACTAGCAATTTTTACTGGCATTTTACTGTTTTTGGAAAATAAATGTCTTATGTATGTAGGTATGTGTATTATTTCAGAGATTGTTAACTTACCTACTAACTAATACCTTTGCGTATTTATTTTATACATAAAAAAGTAGTATTTCTATTCTTTTTAAATGGAAATGGACTGTATTACTTGTATATAGTGGGAATCGAACCCACGAACTGCGACATAGCAAGCAGGGTCACGTCACTACCAACTACCCAACTGGCCAATCATATCATAATGTTTAGTCAAACAATTTCACATTGTTTGATATGACATAAACAGAAATGTTACCATGTTTTATTTCCATAGACAACTTTTTTTTATTTGGTATATTCAATAACCTACCTCTACCAAAAGTTTAAATCGAATTCTTGTTTTAAATCGAATGCCTACCTAAATACTTACCCTTAAGATCCACGCTTCCTTTGCCGAAGAAAAATCCAGCCGGATTAAAAAGGGACGCATCCGTGTGTGAACGGTACTGTATCTTCTAGCTGAACAAAGGATGGGGAAAACATTTTCTTTTTAGTCGGGTTATACAGTGGGAGATATGCTAGTCACTAGCTTAATATTGATACAGTTGAATGACCTTCGGAGTTCGACGTTTGATTTGAAAAAGATAGAAGAAACCAGTTGAATTTAGAATCACCGTCTTTTGTTTTGGTCGGTTTAAAATGCAGATTGTGGTGTTTTAACCTGCAGTTTTGATTTTAAGATTGATTTCAGGTATAATTAACGTCAGTCTGCGGATGCTAGTCAATTGCAATAAGTTTTCAATGACACCAAAATGATAAATACGATATTCAATTTTTTAAGAATGATAAGAAAGCTTACGCAATGGTTTGACGTTTATTAGGAAACCACGACATAACCGCGAGTCAACCTCTCTGGCTGAGGTTCACGTTTTTCATAAGAAACATTAACGTCGCAGATCCGCAGATGCGTGAGTGGTCTAAGAAGATTTTTTTCTTTAAATACCTACATACACATTTATGTGTAGGTTTATACTTATATATTTATTGTTTTTTGTAGGTTAAGTGACTATCCTGCCTTTATGCTATCACTTCTCTCTCTGTGGGGTCTGCAGGAAGAAATTTCTTTTAGAAATATGCTGTATCTTTTGTATAACTTCTCTTTTTTTTCTGTCTCTATGTACTATCATCTTACAATAAACTGTTAAATAATAAATAAATAGTCGTCACGCCTCTTTCCCAAAGAAATTTATTCCTTACTAGCTGTCCCGGCGAACTTTGTCCCGCCTTAGAATGAACTTTGTTGTGTAGGAATAAAGTTCAAATTGACTCTACATTTTAGTAAGAAAACATTTGTATGGGAAAAAGAAAAGGTCTGTTTTAGGGCTTTCCCGGCAATTATTCGAATTTTTCTCACCGTTTAGACCTACCCTGGACTACGAAAAACATTTTAAAACCAAAATCAGCTCAATCGGCCCAGCCGTTCTCGAGTTTTAATCAGAGTAACGAACAACAATTCATATTTATTTATATAGATATTTACTTTAATTGCTTAAAAGAAGTCAAACCATTTAATATCTAGGTACTTACAAAGCTATATTACCGCTTTCACTAGAGTCTCTACTTAACTAAAAATCCATACACTACTTTGTACCTAAGTATGTATACTGCATTGAGACGTCTCAGAGCTTAATTCGACTACAATATCTCATTGTGAATACTTCCTTTAACGTTTTATAAAGGATATTGGATACTTTTAGGGTTGTTTCTTTTATGATAGTACGAGTATGTGTTCTTTAGGCGAGTTATAGCTAATGGTGAGCCAGTGGCCATAAATAGGCCAAATATGCCAAAAATGGCAACTTTTGTGGATTTGGCCAATGTCAAGTGAAGTAAAGATTACTATAATTATATAGTTTGTTGGGGGAGTCTTTTGTCCATCAGTGGACGTCTAAAAGCTGACACAACATCAACAACACACAAGTACACTACAACAGACTTAAGACAAACATCTTTGTACATCACAGCAATGTTTGTCTCTAGTGGGAATCGAACCCAGGACCAGCAGCATGGCAACTTACAGTCACTTTCCTACCAACCATGCCAATTGCATGGTTAATCACACTTATCCATATCGGCAAATATTTTGGAATACATTGCGTAGACTGTTAACACACCTACTAATGTTTAGGTAGGTATCATTTTAAAATACTTACTTATTTTTTATAATCTTAAAAAAAAATACAGTTTTCCCCGTCTTCGTCACTCCAAAGATCCTCAGTACATCCACCCAAACATATTTTACAAATGACATATTATATTAAAAGGGGACCAGGCGACAAACTTGGGGGGGTCACCCTACGTCATTTTCTCAAAACCATAAATTGCATAAATGCGTGCCATAAATTCTTTCACCAACTCCCACTAATGTACTGGAATATGAAGGGAAAATATCTGTTCAGTTTCTTTTTTAAATATTAAAATTTATTTTGGGTTTTTACGCGAAAATATCTGCGTTTGTAATCACTCGATTTGTCGCACGATGTGTTGAGAAAACAGTCCCGATCACTAGATTTTTCGTGTATTATTATAAATTAAAGTAGGTAAGTAGGTATCAATATACATTCTCTTGTTTATTAACTAAAAAAATGACAATCACATGATTTAGCTAATAAAAATCTGATAGTTGTCACTCTCAATCATTTCTAAAGTATTTCAAGAAAAAGAAAAACAACTTCTTTATTTCCCATAACACATAAACATGTCAAATATATTTAAATAAAGAATCTTCTGTTTTCTCACGAAAAGGCGGGAAACTCGACCGGAAGTAGCGGCGGCCATTACCGGAAGTCCTGCCTGAAAACGGTAAGAACATGCCACATAAATCAGTTTTATGGTTCTGTACATAAAAACGAGTGATTTTGGGTTTGCAATGAAATAAAATGGTGGAATAAGTTTGTGTTCTTTAATGTTTACTTTCTTCGGTCTAATAATGTTGTATAGATAGCTTGATGTGAGGGTGTTTTTTACTCTTTCACGCAAAAACCACTGAAAAGATTTAATATACTTAACCTAAGTATATTAATTTATGATATTACTGTAGCTGCAAATCGTCACTCGACGAAACACCCGCTAGTTGCGTACCTCATCCCCACCACGCGCCAACTGAGAACCGCCTACGTTGAACCTGGTTCTCTCGGATTTCGTCACTCGCTTAGATATACGCTAGTTGCGTTCCTAATATTTCCAATAAGACTATGTACATTTTATAAATAAATTATTCTTATCCGATATTCTACAAGTAAAACACGCTTTTTATTTCTACTCTCGTCGGACCTCAAATACCTATTATGTAGCTCACCAAAAGCTCCTAAATTACTATGTAAGTTTTCCATGATATGACAATAAGTGCATTCGAAGTCGCGAGCGGCCGTAAGTACGAAATAAAGTGATTAGAAAACTATCCTCACTTAACTCACCCAATGCTATAGTTATACAGGGTGTAACAGAAAGGGGTATGAAGCCGAAACATAGCGATAGTCCTCATGAAACTGAACAACTTTCCCCAAGGAACATGGTTCGTAACTCAAAAATTTTTTTTGGATCACCCATACTTACTCGATCAGCTGATCCAACATTTTATATGGGGAGGCGAATTTCTTTTTTCGAATGACGACTCATGTTCCTAGGGGAAAGTTGTTCAGTTTCATGGGGACTATCGCTCTGATTCGGCTTTATACCCCCTTTCTTTTACACCCTGTATAGGTTTTAAAGTAGGTAGTTAACCAAAAAACAAAAGACGATTACAAAATCTTTTCTTCAAGTAAATTCTAAATTCAAAAGTATTTTCAAAAAGAAACTAACAAATGACCCCCAACCGTTTGACAATTGAGATTCTATTGCAATTACTTAACTTGCAAATGTTAACTTGAAACCTGTGTTATACAGGATGTTTTACTTCTTACAGAAGATTATAAAGGCCCTATCGATGACTCTATAATAAATCTGAAAAAAAAGTCTTATTCTTATTTAGCCACTCGTGTCCCACTGCTGGGCAAAGGCCTCTCTCCTCATACGCCAAGACTTTTTGTCTCGAGCTTCCTCCGCCCAGGTTCCCAAGAAGGTATCCAGCTCATCCCGCCACCTTTTCCGCGGTCTGCCGCGACGCTGTTTGGCCAAAAGGTCATTACTAAAAAATACCTATGGGTGAAAAATTACTTGGTACTTAAATGGAAAGTCGCGGAGAATTGTCCAGCCAGTGGGTTCTTGATGGTTAAAAGAATTGAGACCTTATTTCACGACTCCGATCAGGTGACCGACGGTTTTTCTCTCGTGTTACTTAGAAAAGGTTGTTCAATTTGAGTTTCGTCTCTTTTTCCATTTTTAAAAACACCCTGTTTCACTTGACTATTGTTAGCGACAATCAAAGGCAGGTTCGCTAATTAGAAGTCAGACAGAAACTGAATGCAATCTTTAAGTAAATTGAGACGCAAGGAAAAGACGCTTCGGGGATTTTCTGTATTTACAACGATGTATGAATGAAGTATTTGGACATGTTAAGGTCTAAGGTAAACGCTGGTAATCTCGTCAGTGTTCGAGAACTCGTCAGGTTTCAAAAAACTGACAATAACATAATAAATACTACATTTACCAAAAAGGTTTGAATTGGCAATTATTTTTTGAAGTATTCCGCACATTTCAAATGGTAGCACACAGTTACAAGTGCAATAGCGTCGCAATAATAAGCGTCTAAAGTTGAGTGTTCCGAAAAAGTGTTATTTTTCTGATTTTTAGCCACACAGATCCGGGCCGTGCTCGGGACGTGTCAGGGCCGTGGCCCGTCAGGAGGGAAAACAATACGTCGTCATGACAACGTGTCCGGGCCAGATCTGTGTAGACCTTTAAAGGTAGAAATAGAGTGCTCCCACGTACGCAACGTATGTAATGTATTATGAAATCAGCTCCATAAAAATAATATGACTAGAGTAGAGACACATTTGTCACATGCTACTTGGGGTAGCGTGAACGTGTGTCAAGTTTGCTTCTAATTATATTATTCATAACTTACTAATGTTATAAAGGTCTATCTACACAGACCCGGGCCGTGCCCGGGACGTGTCAGGGCCGTGGCCCGTCACGAGGGTCCGGACACGTTCTGGGCAAGGCCCGGATCTGTGTAGATTGATCATTAATGTCAACGTTTGTGCCGATGGATGGATGAATGGATGTATGTGAGAATGTTTGTTACTACACCTACCCAGCAGATTTAGATGAAACTAGATAATATTATACCTTATACATCAGAATAACAT
Organism: Anarsia innoxiella; assembly: GCA_947563765.1. Taxonomy (NCBI): domain Eukaryota; kingdom Metazoa; phylum Arthropoda; class Insecta; order Lepidoptera; family Gelechiidae; genus Anarsia; species Anarsia innoxiella. Next base: position 2,455,642 of record OX387404.1, on the reverse strand, counting down.
ATATTATTTTAAGTTATCATGATTTTTTTATAATATGACGACAAATGCGCAAGAAGTCGCGGGCAACTTCTAGTATTATCATAAGGCCAGCATCCTAAGTATGAAAGGCGGTTCGATCACTCTAGCAAAGCCACGTTCTTACCACAATAATTAAACTCTTTATCTCATCCACTCCTTCACACTTCAATGAAACAAAAAACAAAACAGTTGAAGTCTGTAGACGGTAAACTTGGAATTATTAAACATCGCCTGCAGTGGCAGCAACTCAGTTATCTTAGCCACCTGTTGATTGCCTAATTAATTCAATTTGGCAACCTCTTCTTCGTTTTTAGGGTTCCTTTGGTGAAATTTTTAATGATTTTCTTACAAGTTTTTTATTTATGAAATCATTTTATAAATAAATAGTAGGCACATGACCTTTGACTAAATGTATGATTTTTTCTTTACATAAGTGCCCGTTTCACCGCCCACAGATAAAATTAGATGATAAAACAGGCCCTACGAATATCTTATAATATAACAAACTTGATATAGTTTAAGCTATTTACAGTCCTGTACTTAGTTTGTTTCATCTACAGTTTCATTAAGTAGCAGATTTTAAATTAAAATGCATACGGAACCCAATCAGCACAATTTCAAATTTCCAGGCAAAGTCTGTGTGGCCTGGGCGGTGCTAAGTCACTTATTTGAAGCATTCCTTAATGCATGTCCTTATTGCATTGGCACCCCCTTATTTCCTTCAAAATTACTGGCTGCAAATCAATTACATACTTCCAAATTTAAAATTCTGACATTTTGATTTTTAAATTTTGATATCGACATTCGTCGCTTAGCCTAACCAGCCAGGCATTCGGATGTCCGAAAAAAAAAGGAAAATGTTTTTTTTAATGCAGTATGAACAAAGAAAGGCGACAAATTCGTGCAGGTGGCCTGTAATCATTAAAAACAGTTTATTGCGCTCGGCCATCGATTATCGCGCGGCCATCTTGTGCGCCATATTGTTTTTAAATTTATTGCCACAATTACGTCATGTTTCAAGTAGGTACCTCACAATGTTGCCAGCTATAACATTTTGAAAGTTACAAATAAAGTTTTATTCGGAATAAATTATGATGATCGAAATTTCGGTCGAAACAGATGTTTTTGACGTTTATAGAGTTATAAAATTACATGTGTTTAAACACGGATGTTTATTATCGTGTTATAAATGCACAAGTGTGTTTATGAGCATAATTTTTATTTATGGACTTAAGTTTGGACATCGTATTTTAACAATGAGGTTTAAGTATACTGTTTGTAAAACTTGATGGGTTTTGGGGCAGAGTTCTATACAGGGTGTAACAGAAAGGGGGTATAAAGCCGAAACACAGCTAAAGTCCCCAGGAAACTGAACAACTTTCCCCAAGGAACATGCGTTGTAACTCGAAAAAAAAAATTCGCCTCCCCATACAAACTGCCCGTTCAGCTGATCGAGTAAGTATGGACGATCCAAAAAATTTTTTCTAATTACGACCCATGTTTCTTGGGGAAAGTTGTTCAGTTTCATGGGGACTATCGCTGTGTTTCGGCATTATACCCCCTTTCTATTACACCCAGTATACGCAGTGCTAGCTAGTAAATAAATATCAGTATACATATAAGATCAAACAAGGGTACTTATATTTTATAAAAACGTTACAGTACATTTTGGAGTTCAAAACACGACTGACTCATTTTGTTTGTTTATCAACGAATACTTGAATGTGACGTGTGTTCTATCTCTAAAAAGTAACACACAGCCAGCCAGCACCAATTTAGATTTATCAAAGAAGGATCTAAAACATTTTCTTCAAAAAAACTTAAATGTAGCTTAGAGACAGGCTAGGATAACTACCAGAAAAACCATAAATTTTGAAAGAAAATTGTGGTGTCACCAATGATATTATATATATACTAGGTGCAGATATGTTTTATGCGCGCACATTTTGAAGACTGTAAATAGACCTATTTAAGACAACTTGTAGCTAGTCTCAGTTAGTCTGAAGACATTCGGAGTATGATTTGAAGTGCTGTCATTAATGTCATTGTAATCATTGTTCGGCACAGATTTAAAACGCCAATAACTATAAAGGTAACATATCTGTTTATAAAAAATCATTGGGTATCACCTAAAATGTTCATTGATAAATGTCATGTCAAACACCGTGATAATGTTGGACACGGCAAATAACAATTTTGAACTTTGTATTTAAATTACGAATATTAATGTTCACGTAGACTACTTTTTTGTATACTTGTGTTAAAAATTGATTGAAAAACTGATTCTAGAAAATATAAACTTTTAAAAAAATATATAAAACTGACTAAACAGAAATTCTTATTTCAAATCCATATCAAATCGTAATTCCTCCATAAAAATATGCACTTAAGAAATTAACACTTAAACAATAACTTAGCCTATTTAAAAAATATAAACAGAATTAAGAAAAATAACCCCTTTTAAAAACTAAGTAGGTTAAATTAACCACTCGTCTGACCATTCTTTAAATGTCATTTCCCCGACAATTAGCCTGTCACATTAACTTGTCACATGTCACCGTTAGCACTTGTACGACAATTATCACGTATTTTCGTCCAAATCTATATTTATAGTTATCTTCGTATTTAATTGCTATCTGCAAAAATATACACTAAAAGAATATTGTGTTTAATTTTTTAATTGTCTGTTTAACGGTTTACAATGCAGTGGACATAGTGTTGGTAATTAGTTTGTGTTTTAAAGTTTTAACAGATTTTTGTTCGGGAATTGTAAGAGAGAGAGTAAAACAAGGTACTTAATCATGTAGCTAATAAAAAATATATACCTACGGTCGAATTGAGGATCCTCTCCTTTTTTTGAAGTCGGTTAAAAATTCGTCTTTATTTATTTATTTCAGTTAGTTACAATAACAGATGACATTAAAATCTGTTCAGTAGTTTTGTCTTCTTGGTTATTTTTTAAAACAGTTAAACTCGACCCAATTAAACTAAAACTAATGAATATACCATAGCATATAGAAATGTTGTCAATAAAAGGCAAAAACAACATCATTTTACAACATTAATAACAGGGTTCTTATATGGATGGTTAATCAAAGCTTACAAAAATCAAATGTTCGCGATTTTTAGAACGACCACTCTAAATTGAACTATTGCTGATGCCTTTTATAATAGGTACCTATAACGAAGTGCCAACATAACAGTTAAGTCTAACTCACACTAAACTTAAATAAATTATTATTATCTTTAAAACTCCATCTTCATCAAAAATATAGATTGTCAAGTGTGATTTTATTTTTGTTGGGTTCCGTAACAATTTTAAATATGTTGGTGTAATGAAAGCGCTGAAAGATCATAGGATACACCTATCTTAGCTATAGGCTGAAATGATGATGATAATGATGATATAGGCTGAAATAAGTATTAAAATTATGTTAGTCCTAATTTTTTTTTATTCGTGTTTATAAGTCAGTAGGTACACAATAGGCAGACGAATAAAAAATACAAAAGGTTTTTTTTGTAACTATTTAACTTCATTCCTCATTTTTTTACGAAATTAAGAAAAATAAACAATCTTTTCAGTTTTCTGATAGTCCTTAATGGAATTTAGATAAACAAAACAAAAAACATATGAGAATCAATTTCTTATAAAAGGAATCTTTTACCAATAAAACCTTTGACCTAAAGAACCCTAAAATAACGAATTAAAATTCAAAACATTACTAATCTCAAGCATCACCGATGAACGATTACAATCGAGTAATTCTCACCGTTTTACCCGAAAACAGGGTAACACTCGAACATTAATTACCAAAATGCCCACTTTTTACTTTTTAAATATTTATGAGTGAGTTTCAATGGTAATTATATTCAGAGTGAATGCGTTAATGTAGGCATATCCTTTTTTTGGGGTATTCTTTTTGTTTGTAAACACCTTGTATGGAATTCCTTATGAATTTTTGGGTTTAGGAAGTATGGTTTGGCTATGTTGTTTAGAACTACGTCTTCAGTAATTTGGCGGTACAATTGGTCGACAATAGGGGACTTGTTTAGGAAAGACCGATTTGGGAGGAACATAAACCGATGTGCAGGCATGAGGCGACTGATGAATGTGGATGAAGCGAAGGAAGTCTGTTTGGATCGTAACTAGTGAAGGGAAGTGGTCTCACTTACCCTGATAGGAGAGGCATGACAGATGTGTACGTATGTCAGTACCGTATGTATGTATGTACCGGACGTCCTTCACACAAAAATATTAGCTGTTTCAAAAAACGGCTCTTTGTCCGGTGATAAATAGGACATCTTCCAAAAGTTATTTAGATCACGCTTTTCAACTTTTTTGAAACTTAATCAAAAAACGAAATGATAAAATTCCAAAAAGTTATTAATATAAAAAAAAAACAAAACCATAGACTATAGACACCATAATTTAAAACTAAAACAGATATCTTAAAAGTTATCTTTTAATAGTTTCCTGTTACTTTAAAAATTTAATAATAAAATGGAGCGAGTCAAAACCATCGTCCCTTCTATTCACAGTTAATTAATGATAATTTGGGGTTAGTTTTAACTGTTCAAGTTAACAGTTTGGGTAATCGGTGATGTCTAAATAAAAGGGTAATTTTGGGACTTTGGAAATTGGGCTCTTTTAAATAAAAGATCACATAAAAAAAAGAAACAGAAATGTTGTATAGGTGCTGAAACTGATGACGGAGAATAGTGGTCTATCAACACACATCTGAGCCGTGTCCGGGACGTGTCAGGTAAAAAATATCACTCCATACATTTTCTATGGATTCGTTCACACACGTTGACATGACGACGTATTTTTTTCCTTCCGAGTAGCGAGGTTTTCACTGACAAGAGTAACGCTCTTATAAATCTAATAATGATGAGTAATTAGATATACAAAAATAATATCAATATCTCTTATTCAACTACTGGTTCTATAACAGTGTTGGCAACACCAATATAAAGCTTAGTAATTCTTGTTTTCTGCTGTTAGGGCGAAATGTTTCACTATAGGTGACTACAGACACAAAAAAAGGAGAAATCAAGATACAAAACAATATACTTACCTCTATTTTAAATGTATAAATGTAAAATTGTACTCAACACATTACAATTCTGAATTTTAAAGGAGGAAATGTCATTCATTTAACATGAATCTATACTTGTTTGATGCTACGATCAAATATGGAACTAAATATACCTTAGTATTTCTTAAGTAATTCTATTTTAGAAGTAACTTATAGGTAATGAGAAGGTGAAGTAGGTTTTGGAATGCTTCCTAAAAAAAACAATATTATTAATAAAAGCTTTTTTGTTTAAAATTTCAGGTAAAATAGCAATACAAACTAATAAAGAACGTAACGATAACAAGATCATAATAACATTTTGTGACTTCCTAATATCTTAATTTAGAAGGCGGTGTCTTAACAGATTTCTTAATCTAAGACAGAAAGTTACAATGTCTTATTCATAAAAGGTAATTTTCTAAATCGATACACATCTATAAGGTAAGTACACACTGTTAAAGATTGAAAATCTTACAATTCCATACATGAAAGTAATATTTTTTAAAGATAACAAATTATTCTTTAACGAACCATATTATTGTTGATTTCTGTGATTTATTAGCCAATTACAAAATAGAGGTGTAAAAGTAGATAGGCATCTAAATATTGCAGACTAGCACTCGCTCGCGACTTTTTTCCCATCTATCATCATATCTTAGGAAATTTATAGAATATCTTAAAATACGACACATAAGCGTTTCTTATGTTTACCACATCAGAATAACAATACTGCTAAGTTTCATTAAAATCTGTTCAGTGGTTTTTACGTTATATGGACCTGATTCCCACTTGGTGTGGATTCGGTCGGTCTGGATTTTTATAAAATTGAAATTTTTATACAAGTATTAATTATAAATTTTACATACCTATCTATTTTAGAAATCATTCTATCTAACTTTTTCAAAACTTAACGTTTACGTTCCAAAATTAAAATTTATTTCAAACATTTATAAAAAGCTACATTTTTCTAAAAAGATTCTTATCAAAAAGTCAGTAACTAATTGCTTTCATTGTGTATTGCCCATAAACTCAGCGTTTTGGCGATATAACAGCAACTAAAGCAGCTAAGGGCTGAATTAATGGGGCATACAGTTTAATTACACCACTTTTATGTGTTACTTCTAAATAAAGATTGTTAACTAATTTTGTGTGGCGTTTAATTATTTGAAAGGTGATTTCGTTTATGGTTTTAGAGGTAATTTATGAGTTGGTTTGAAGTGTTTGAGTATTCTATTAGTGTTACAGGGTGCTTTTGGTTTTATAAACTTTATATTAAATTAAATTATGCGTTAGCCACAATGACTTTTTTTACAACTGGCCATTAGTTCTTTATATTGATAAATAGTGAGTTACATACATACATAAATATCCGTCACGCCTCTCTCCCATTGGGGTAGGCAGAGACCTCTTCCTTCAACTTACTACGATCCAAACACACCTCTTTCGCTTCATCCACACTCATCAGTCGCCTCATACATGCCCGGGAAAAAAATCGGAGACTTACTCAAGAAAGGCCAAATCAAGAGTACCCTAGTAGTGATTTAAACTTAAATAAATACTGAATTCTTGTCTGCTCCATATTTCTGTTGAGACATCTGTAAAAAAAAATCAAAATCAGTTTTATTCAAAATTTTAAATTTGATCTTACTTTCTGAGTATAAATAAAGGAATACTATAAATAGCAAAAAGGTTAAATATTTTTATTGGATTTCAATAGAAATGATGATGAGGTTTAGGTACTAGTCGGTTGGTTTAGTTAGTTAGTTGGTATTCATATCTGCTCAACTAACTAGAAATTACATTTGTTCAACCAACTAGTTAAACCTCAAAAAAAGACAATTTCAACAAAAAAAAGTTCTCAAACTAAAAAAAAAATATCACCATTACCTAACATTAACACCGACGTAAAAATGCGTTAACCATTTAAAACCACGTTTTTTTTCTCGTTTAATTTACATTTAGTTTGTTATCGGTCAATCTGAATGGTTAATTGTGAGCGGTTGATAGTAAACCGTTCGTTAACTGGACACGCGAACGTTTACACGATCGCATTGAATATTTAACTCAATTGTTTGCTATGAGTACTTATTTGTATAGAAAGCTATTGTTTATGTACATCTATATACATAATAGAATCTGCCCGTGGCATACTCGTGGTTATTGTCATATCTTGGAAAAATTACATAATATACCTTTATAAAACCTTTACAGGGTACCTAGTTACTATTTTACACTGAACTGAAATGTAAATTTTTTTGCAATAAATATGACGACGAATCATCAAAAGGGGCGTTTATGAAGCTTGATACTTGTCCATAACAAGTAGTTTCGTTAAAATAATACTGTGGCCGTTCCGAATCAACATGGATTTATTGCGTGGTTTTCAAATTACGTTAGAAAATAACAAGATGTATGTGATGCCTTTCGATGTCTCTTCTTGACCGATAGCCAAAACGAACTCATCAAACATGACAGCATCTCAAATATGAAAGCGCCAAACTGAAAACCAGTCAGAAACAAGCCAGTGCTGGCATTCTAGCAGTAAAAAGTTTGCAAATGGTTTCAAAATAGCCTTCATGAACGTAATCTTAGATGTTCTCCGACAAATATATTATGTATACTAAAATTTCGCAATATTTTAAATATTCTCTAGTTTAATGAAAAAAGTAATGAATGACTGGTCAGTTGCCGTGGTTCGTAGTGACCCTGATTGCCATGGTTCGATTCTTAATAGAGACAAACATTACTGTGATGTACAGAGATATTTGTCTTGAGTTCGGGTTTATGTGTATGAAATACGCAAAATTATTGAAACCCTTTTAAATTTACCTATATTATATACATTAGGTATATAAATAAGTAGGTACTAAAACTAACTATGACAACAATACCCACAAGACTAATCATCGATTTTTTATATCTCTTAATCAGCCTGCTCTACATTAGACCATTTGTAACTACACCTTTACACTACAATACAGCCAAAAACCTACAATTTCATCCAAAATCATACAATTATCTTGTCACAAACCCAAAGACATCATCGTAAGACACACCTGGCCCAAAATACTTGATTACAATAATTTATTACTATTAAAAGTCGGTTATACGACAGAAATTATATGACAAATATATTAAACCTGCCATATTTTAAGTTAATTACTTTTTTCGTTTTGTTCTCTTTGGAGGTATTTTGGCTGAATAGAAAAAACCCTCTGCCCAAACATATCTTTGAAAATGTTTTTTTTTTTTTTTCAAATATGGTAAGATATTATCATACCATGTACTCAGATGAGACTATCATGTCTTTAGTTTAAATTACACTATGAAATTGTCAATACAGTTGCCTTTTGTTACGGTTCTAGAATACAAGCCATTAAATGAGAGATACTTATACAGGTACCTAAGAAAACTTATAATAGCATATTATGCGTTTAAGTGTATTAAAAATAAAATAAGTATTAATTCAAAATTATTTCATTTCTACAATCAAGCAAAACATAAAAGTCTATATTATACAGTATGTATACCATGTACAAGCCATATAATGAGAGATACTTAGCCGGGTACCTAAGAAAACTTATAATAGCATATTATGCGTTTAAGTGTATTAAAAATAAAATAAGTATTAATTCAAAATTATTTCATTTCTACAATCAAGCAAAACATAAAATTCTATATTATACAGTATGTATACCATGTAGAGAACCACACGGCTCTCTATCCAATTCTATCATAGCAACTTTTCAACAAGAATCCTCTACAAACTCACAATAACAATAATTATATTATTTAGTCGGTTAATTTTTATGTGTAACCACACTTTTATGACTTTCAACGTCATAATTTGTTTCAAGAGATGTTTTATTACTGATCTTAATTAGTCTTAACTTTATTGTTACCCTAATTACTGGAATTTTGACAAAAAAAGTTTTGTATGTGATATAGTACATTCATGCACGATTTAAATGTTATGCTGTATGCTCGTTTAAAAAATAAGTTAAAGTAATTTTCGTAACGTAGTGTTTTTGAAAGTTTTTAAATTTATTGTGTTTGTAATATAAATAATATGAAGTGAATAGATAGGTGGTAATATTTTACTATTGGTAGGTAAGAGACGCAAGTAAGAGAGATACAGATACATATCTGTCATTCCTCTCTCCCAATGGGGTAGGCAGAGGCATATAAATAATAATTGTGATATACGTAGGTAGCTATTTTAATTCAGTTATAACTTTGTGATACATTATGAGACTTTTGAGAGATGTTTAATTCTAATAAGAGTGGCCGTAGAGCCTTTATAAATTTACACTAATATCTAACTAGATTCTTTTTTCAATTTTCATAATTGAATCGTCACTTTCTCGCATGCGTTCTCCATAAAGGCGATGCGAAAAATTTAATATTCGCCAAAAGATGTTCATCTTGCAAATATCTTCGAATATGGTCGTAAAAGTTCGCGAAGGGTGGTTATTATTCATTTTTCTCCAGTCAGTGCCAGTAGGGCCCACTAATGTGCCACTTCAGAATCAACCCCTACGTACTTTTTTCGCAACCATGTTTTTTCCAACACAATTTTTTGTTTGTTACCTCTCTCTTTTGTTCTCCGCGAAATTATATTTAGCTATCCCTTTTCCCCTATCGCACCAAGCGTGGGGTGGCAGTAGAAAATATGATACGTTTTTTGAGGGTTAAATTGATTTTTCGGAAGTGTGTGGCAGCCATTTTATAGCGGTTACACGAGTGAATTCCGAATTTAAAAGTTTGGGATGACGTCATTATGTTTTTCATTAGGTAATTATTGAACTTTAATGCAGGTAGTTTTAATTTGGAATTTGGAATTTTTTGCATATTTAAAAAATGATAATAATATTCTGTTAATGTTGTTGCGGGTCTTGTTTCTAAAGAGAATTTTAAAAGTAGAATCATTTTGATAGAGCTATTAACTTTAGGCTAAGAATTAGACACTAACAAGTTCAAACAAAAACAGGTATGCCTTTAAAAAGATCACATATACGTATATAGATACCTATTAGATATTATTTGACTTATATTCAAAACGTTGTACGACTTATAAGCAGATATAATATTGAAAATATTCTATTTTCTTTACCTTAAGAAAACCTGAGTTTCCAAAAAAACAGTCGATTATATCACAAACACATTTGCAAACTTCTAGAATCTCACGACAAAAAATACCTCAAAAAAAAGCAAAGTCGCACTGAAACAAAACCCTCTTTTGTTTCCTAATTACGTCAGAATCCAATAATTTGCACTTGAACTTGATGAATCTGTGTTAGTATGCCAAATTAGGGGCGACACCTTGCAGTATTTAGCGGGAGCCACCCTTAATTTAAACAAGCTAATCAATACTCAAACAAAATGGAGACTGGCTGAATGTTCGTTAATGTAGCTTTATAGATGTTGAGTCTTTTCTGGTATTTTTCAGTCGCAGTCTTATTCTACAAATACCAGTATTTTGAATGTCACTGGATGGATGGATGGATTGATGTGAGGATATTTTTACTCTTTCACGTAAAATCACCTACTTATATAAGTAAATATGGAAATTCTAAATTATTGGAGCCACTGAGAACTTTCTGTGACTCAGTTTTTATTTTGTAGGTACTCCGATATTAGCCAATTTAAGGAACTATGTATTTACATATTTTTTTTTTGAAATTAGAATAAGAATAATCTAAAAATCGTATTTAGAATATCAATAACGATTTTTTAGGCACTGTCATAAGTTATGCCATCATAAAAGATTACGAGAAGAATAGACAACAAAAAACAACGAGTCTTTAAGCCAAAAACTCAACAAAATTCATAAAAAGAATTCCAAATTTAAAACACAAACAAAACACAGTCGATGCTACATTATTTATCATCCAAGGGCCACTCCCCCGGATAATCTGGGCCCATCGTTATGACGTCACCTAATGACGTCATTAGACAAACAGAAACATCTTTTCGAACTGCATTCATTGTGTTTTAAATACTGTTTTAATGGAGAAAGAAAATTTTGGAGTGAAGAGTAAGGAAAATGTGCAAAAAACTTTTTGTCTAATCTTACTAATAGGTATAATAAATGCCAATGTTCGTGCCGATAGATGTCAGGATGCTTTCACGCAGAAACTACTGAACAGATTTTAATGAAAGTTTACAAAAAGGCTTGCACATCAAAGTGATATAATATATATGCTTTATAGGCTTTACTACTTTTTAAGATATCATTACTTTTTTTTACAAAATATGAAGATAAATGCGTACGAAGTCGAAGGCAGAATCTAGTTTTCCTATTAATTCATTACAAAGGCTCTCCAAAATAACTTTCATCTACAATATCTGAAAACCAAACAAAAAAACCTCATTAAAACCCTAAAGTCCGTTCTTTAAGGTATTTTTCCTTCGTCTTTATATTTTTTACTCTAGATTTCACAAGTTATTTGTCAAGGCCACTAATTGCCTTGTATATTAGAAGGGGACGTTTTCAGTTTATTATTACTCTCGCTTATTACACAGTAAGTCGACTGTAGGCTGTATAAAAGCTGTATTGATTGCTATTGTGTGACGTTCAGGCATTTTGGCGATTATTTTTGTTGTTTTTATTATTTTGTTACTAATATTTTTGATGCAAGTGGAAGGAAGTGGTCTCTGCATATCACAATGGGAGAGAGGCGTGACAAATATGTATGTGTATGTATTTTTTGGTTAAATGAGGATTTTTTTTAATGAAACATTATTTTTGCTAAGCGTGTTCATAGTTTGATATATCGCAGTTTATATATCGTTTGATAGAAATAAAGACAAGGGAAACCAAGTTATCTATTCTACTTTTTAAGAACCTTTTTATTGCTTTTGAATAGTATTTGACAACCCATTATTTCGCAACGTAACAAAAGTCAAAATATTTAATTTCAAAAAACAGTAGGTACAAAACCCTTTATGCGAAAATAATAGGCTAGTAATAACGTTACAAACTAATAGTTAGGTACTTTTTTAATATCTATTGCTGTCTACACACCAAAGCCGCCCGCTTTTTTTACAGCTGCCATTAGTATGACGTAAAGCCGCCAACCTAGCTCGGCGGCATGCGGGCGGCTTAGGTGTTTAGATACCATTTCAGTAGTAAAATGTATAAAATGTTAAGCTCTTTGTTAAAGTTCTTCAAATACTTACGAATTTAAATCAAATTGTTAATTTCTTTGAATCTTTAAAGACATTCTGTTATACGCATTCCGGGGGAGTATACACATGAGACTTTAACTTAGGAAATACCTCACAAAGAAGGAAAAGTAACGCAAAGGAATCACCAACTACTATCTCAAAATTGATCCTACACAACACAACCCATAACCACACTTAATCCCACCCCCACAGAACCGAAATTCGCTTGAAAATTGCTATTGTAAATTGGTTTTTCAGCGCAATCCAAAATGTACTCTACAAAATGTGGCGTAAAGTAAAAAATCGGGTGCAAAATGGGTAGTAAGCTACCCTCACATAAGTTAAAGCACAAGTAATACGAATGATGCGAACTTAGAGGAAAGAAAGGGGAGAGGGATAACGAGGGGGGGTAGAGGGGGTACACCCCCTGTTTCGGGTTTTCAATAGGGCTCGTACGATTTAAAAGGCATGCAGGTGGAAACGGGCGAGGATACGTGATTTCAGGTACTTGTCAATATTTTAAGAACTCTTTTGAATTTCTGCTCTCCTGGTTGCTATGTAGATATAGCTGTAGGTGTTAAGTACACGTATAAGTAGGTACCTATGCTTTTGGCTATGAATTTATGCGATAACGCAAAGATATGAGCTGAATAGCTACATTATTTAGTTTTTAAGAGAGTCTTTTGCCCAGCAGTGGAACGTGATAGGCTGACTGTATTTGTACCTATTCTTGGTACTATCTTTTTGTAAAATTTCCACAATTGGACAAAACTTCAAAAATTACATTAGTCCGAACTAGAGGTGGGCCGAGTACTCGGTTAATACTCGGTACTCGGCGTACTCGGCACTTTTTTCACTACTCGTAATCGGCCGAATAACTCGGTAAAAATGCCGAGTACTCGGTACAAATATATCTACCTTGCGCATTGGATCTGCTTGGTAGATCATATTCTCATTCCTTTTAATGGTCCATATTTAGGCCTTTGCCCAGCTAGAGCAATGTTATAAGCTGCTAAAACCATAATTATTTAGGAGAAAATTTATTAAACAGTGTTTTATCAAATTTTTTCCTCTCTTGACTTTGCGGTTTATTGGTTTCATTCGAATAATTAGCGGGGTGCGGAGGGAGGGTCGTAACGCCGTTTGCTCCCGAACTTGTTAGCGCGAAATTCTACCTACTTCAAGAATACCGAGTAACTCGGCCGAGTACTCGGCTCGGTAAACTTAAAACCGAGTAATACTCGGTACTCGGTTACTCGGTAAAACTGGTACTCGGCCCATCACTGGTCCGAACTATCTTTAGAATTTGTTTTGTATAAGGAGATTAATGTTTTCTAATAAAAAGCACCCTTACACCTTACACAGCCTGTTATACGCCTTTTGTAAGCCTGTTATATCCCACTATAAGTCAAAGGCCTTCCACGCATCCTGCCAACTTAAACATTTAAAATTATCCTGAAAAAATATGATTATAATAAATAACAGTAGAATGATGTTGAAAGCTAATATATCTGATGACGTCACGGGCGTATGCTGGAGACGAGGAAATATTACGATGCATCACCACTGCGCGGGGAAATGAAGGTTTTTTTTTAAATGGTTTAAGGTTGAAGATGAAGCGAGTTTCATTTGTTTACTGATAGATGAAAATATGTAAAATATATTGTCGTATTTTACAGTGCAAAGTAATGTTAGATTTTGCTGTAAATTGTTGCATAAATACAAGTAGTTAAATCAAGACAAATAAATAGCCTTGGAGCCACCAATTTCCTACTATTATTATCCTATATGCCGATGGATGGATGTAAGGTTGTTTGTCACTCTTTCACGCATAACTCACTAAACAAAATCCTAATGAAACTTAACAATATTGTAGATTGCACATCAGAATTAAGCATAGGCTATATTATTGTAGATTGCACATCAGAATTAAGCATAGGCTATATTATTGTAGATTGCACATCAGAATTAAGCATAGGCTATATTATTGTAGATTGCACATCAGAATTAAGCATAGGCTATATTATTGTAGATTGCACATCAGAATTAAGCATAGGCTATATTATTGTAGATTGCACATCAGAATTAAGCATAGGCTATATTATTGTAGATTGCACATCAGAATTAAGCATAGGCTATATTATTTTGAGCTGTCATGAAAATTTACCAATACAAATGTATATCAATGCATAGGAAGTCACAGGTAGCCTCTAGTATTTTCCAGAAAACTATAAATTTCTATTAATATATCCAAAAATATAAAATTAGCATCTCTTTTAAATATAAACCACACAATAATACTTTAGAACCGCGAGGGCGATTGTGTCTTGAAAAATACTTCGTCACTCCCATGCTATGAGGAGCATAATATATTTTCTGTATACAATTTACTTTATATATTTTGAAATTAAATGTAATTATTTTATTGCTATTTTTTATATACCTACTCGTTTATAAACTATGTATCTACGCCATCTACAATAGTTTGTAAGTAGAGTGCATTTCACGAAAGAAGTCCCCCGGATATTTTTGGAACTAAATTTGACAGATCTATTTTCAGACCTTTTCCCTGATAGTAGGTAGAAAACTCTTTAGTTCTTTTAATAAAACTATACTTATAACAGAAATATAAGTTAAATAGATATTTTTATCAAAATGTATACAACGTACTTATGGAATGACCGGTACACTCGAAATATGCAGGAAATAGTATTAAAATGTTATATGAAAAATTAAATATAAATGGCAACATTGTCAATTTTGACATGCTATACAGCGCCGCAGCTAGGGGACTTCTTTCGTGAAATGGACTCTACCTACCTAGCATTTTATAAACTATCACATTTATGCAAAGAAAGTACCTACAAAGTTGTATTAAGAACAATCATATCTAACATTGTAACAAAACAATTGAAAACCGATCCGTTTTGTGTCTGAAAAGTTTTTAGTATCAATTTTACGACTTTCAGTTGAAATTTTACATTTTAACTTCGACTCTTACGAACAATACTTTAATTTAAACTTTTGGAATATGTATGTAGGTATATACTGTATGCATATAACGAAGGGCCCTGTGCCGAAGGTTTCTTGTCGTTTTCTTCCTCTCGGCTATACAGGTAGTGAACCGGCAGTAGTTTTAGATCAAAAAAGTGTAATGAATTTTGCCTATTTTTGAATAAAACACTTTTCATTTTCATATAACTATTTTATATTATTTCATTGGCTGCAAAGAATCAAAAACTAAAATATAAACACGAAGATTATGAACTTTTCGAATTTAGAACAAAAGAAAATCATATTTTACTTCAAGCCGTTTTCATTGAACCAAAAAACAAATGACATACGCCTCGAATTCTCACAAACAAGAAACTGCACCTAGTTTCTTAAACATCTCGTCGCTCAAAGAAAACCTAAAGGCTCATTTCCCAAGAAGCCAAACCAAAGACAAAGTAGGAGGTAAAAATAAAAAAAATAGCTAACTACAAAGAGGTGGGGTGTACTATGTTCGTCTCGTTTCGGGATCGGCGTCGTCTACCTCATATGTATGGAAATAGGGACTAAGCTCGGCGAAATAGGGAGAGGTTACCCTAGTGGAAAACGTATTACTTATTTTGGAAGTAAATGGAAAAATCGAGACGTTAAAAAACTTGAAATTGCCTCTGCCGTAACTCTATCTTATTCTACTAATGTTTAATGTCAAAGTGTATGCTAATGAATCGATGGTTGTGAAGTTGTCCACTCTTTCACGCAAAAACCACTGAACTGATTTGAATGAAACTTTACAGTATTGTAGATTGCACATCAGAATAATACATAGGCTACAATATTTAAAGATAAAATATCAAAATTCTTTAAATTGTCAATAAAAAACCGTATATTTTACATAATAGGGTGTATTTTTTTCTAATTAAAGATAATTTGAGATGTTTATCGTTTTTTAACTAATCTTACAGACAGATGAAACTTTGCAGTCTTTGCTTGTCAATGTTCGATTCCATCTTTTAGTCACATTTAAACACAGCCAAAATCATTACACACCCTTCATTCCACCATCATCGGGTAAAAAGCCCATAACTTTTATATACCTACTTACCTAAAACCCAAAACAACCAAACAAAACTATTTTTTTTAAACTATACCTTCCTAATACCACATCCTAACCGTCAAGCTATACATAAATATAAGTACCTACATCAGGTGTTACCGTGCTACCAACGCTTAAGGTCTATCTAAACACATCCGGGCCGTGTCCGGAACGTGTCAGGAACGTGTCAGGGACGTGTGCATTAGAAAATGTATGTAATACCCGGGACGTGTCTGGGCCGTGGCCCGTCAGGAGGAAAAAAAATACGTCGTCATGACAACGTGTGTGAACGAATCCATAGAAAATGTATGGAATGATATTTTTTCACAAACCCGGCCCGGATACGTGTAGATAGACCTTTAGCCCCCGTTCGCTTCGCCCCCGTTCCCTTAGTATACGAATTTATTTTTCGCCAAGATATTGCGTTCGGAAGATTTGTGGCACCTCACGTTTACCCCCCCACCCCCTCCCACTTATTTACCCTCGTTTCCTATAAAAGTTAGGTACGCGTATGAAAAGGAAGATGTATTGCATAAGTTTTGATGGGCTTAGGATGTATGACTATGTTCTTATTTTAAAATGTCTTAGAAAAGTCTACATTGGACGTTGCAATGACAAAATGAAGAGGCTGGTTGTTATCAGCCCATATATGTCCCCACCGAGGGGCACGAGCCTACTCTCATAAAGAGAGTGATTAGGCCGTAATCAAAAATTGAAATTAGAATAGAACTAAATAAATATTTGTCGGTACCTATATACCTAATCAGAAACAAATGACTACTTTGATGATTACATAGTTATCAAATCAAATTATATTTTTTTCCAATAACGTGTTCGAATCTGTGTTTATATTATAAGCAACAGTTATCAGCTTCAGAGATAGTATCATATAAATAAGACAACTTAATTTTTAAGTAACACCTAGAGCAATTCTATGAAAAGATGTTAAAATTGTAACAAGTTCTATGATAATATCGATAAAACATTTTTTTTAAACACTTTTGTAGACTCGGCAAAATCCTTACTTTTTCCACTTCAACAACATAAAAAACAAAAACGGAATGAAACAAAAGAATATCAACGACTACCTACCAGTAGTCAGGACGTAGGCAAAGGTAGGCACGTAATACATCACAGGTAATCTTCTTACACTGTCTCAATTTCAGCCTACGCCGCCTAGGGGATTTACGGGGAGTTTCGGGTGCTTTTTACCTTTTATTATATTCTTTTTGCATAGTGAATATGCCGTGGAATAGACAAATAAGTATTCTATCTAGGAAATATTTGTTTTGGCTATACTAGAGAACATTAGGTGTGGATAGACAAAGGTATTCTAGAGAATATTTTAAAATGGAATTAGTTTTGTGTTTCGATCGTATGCATTAACTATACCTACCTCTAGCTACTATACCTAGAGGTATAGTTACTCAAGTAACAAGATTAGTTTATTGCGAATCGAATTTTGAAAGGCCTTTTCAAACATTTAGAAAAAAAATATTGGAAAACTCTGCAGTAACTTTATACTAGAAACCAATTTCAATCTACGAGACATACTTGAGCTGCTTAATTCATATCACTTTCATCTAAGTATTACATTCTATTTGTCTACATAATAACATGTTTTTTCCTTCCTCCCATAGCCACGGAACAAAAAAAACATAATTTACTTACATCCACCCATCCAAGACATTACAGCTCTAACAAGACACAATAGCGTCGAAGAATAACGTACCACCCTGGATTTCGCATAACCATTTACAATAGACACTTCTCCCTTATACAATATTAAAGAAATCTGTGTTCAAGCTCAGGTCGAGTTATGCTGGTCGAATGAACCACCCGCGCCAGAATAATTTGATCTGTCATCTGGATTCAGAGGGTGGTATAACCCTACTTTTTTGAGAAGTATCTTTATTTTGTTATATGTGGTATGTGTTTAGCTACCTATATTTATTTGTGGATTGTAACTTTCCTTTTAGTACCTACTAAGTTATAGAGAAAAATGAAATTGATTTTAAGGACAACTATAAAGTGAATATCTTTTAATATAAAAAAGTCTGAGATTTTTAAAGTAAATCATGTCTTTTTGGCTCAGAAAAACCGTTAATAGGTTACTACAATTTTGAAAAGATGATAACAGCAAATTAAATACCTAGATGTTTTATAGCACAAAATGGCGCTAGATTTTTCATTTAGTAGTAGGTATTGATACTATTGGTTAACGACAAATTACTTAATACATTATAAAATGCAATTTAATTCTACTTTTAAAATCAAAATCATAATAAATAATTCATCAAATTTTTCGTAAATACATAAGGAATAACCTCAAAAAGTCAAAGCTCTATAATCTATGGTTACCTAAACTGTCAGTCGTTCACTCGTTCCCTAAAGATTGATGACGTAGGCGGAGCGACCCAATCATTATCCGTGATGCATGGCTACGTCACTACTCGCGATTTTTCGCCTTCCAATTTCGAATTTGAATTTGGAAAATTAGTTTTTTCGGTGGAACGTAATCGGATTTATTTTTGTTTTGGGGAAATTGCTTGTACTTTTTTTGGCTCAAATTACTAAGTAGCTTTCTAATTAAGTATGAGTTTAATAAAAAAAAAAAAAGAATTATTTTTAATGATTATGTCAAAGTTACTGTAATTTAATTTATAATAAGATATTTAAGTAAATCATATTTAATTAATATAATCATGACAAATAAATGGAATATTAAGTTCAAACTCGGATTTTATATACAGTAAAATATATTTTGATGTACCTATATACTCGTAGTTATAAGAATAATTAATTGGGTCACACACATGGTGTATCTTAATTAAACTAAAATCAACACCAACTTTTACTTCACAGAAAGTACGTATGTTACTGAAACCTATGAAAAACACATTTTTATTAATGAAAAACTCAACTCACCGTTGACACTCAAAAAGTCACTCAAAATTAATTACACCGTTCCTCACTCAACAAAATTCGGCGACAAACTAAATCTGCAACAAAAAACATCAACGTGTCTGCATTTCAAAAATGGAATACATTATTTAACCCTTGAATAATTAAAAATATGCGTGCGGGCCAATAATCGCGAAGACTTAACCCTTCGAATGCAAATGACGCTGGCTGGAAATCACAACCGGTCCAGGTGGGCTATTATTTTTAAAAATAATAACTGGCTGAAGGTACAAACGTAACGGTCTTAGAGATTGCGTAATTAAAAAAGTAAATTTTGTATTGTAATGTTATTTAAATTTGTTCGAATTCGGGGTCGTCGGTCTTCGGTCGCTCGCTGCCTCGCTGGTTGTAGGTTAAGGTACATGTCTCTAACTTTGTGCTTGCTTTTGGCAACGAATAGTTAGCAAAAATATTTATACATTTTTTGAAAATCTTCGTTTATTCCTTGTTTGTATAATAAAAATATAGTATTATCAAATACTTAATTTTGAAGTAGGTAGAGTCGAATACAAATGATTAAGAAATGAAAATTTACATAATTTCAGTTACGTTTGTTGATATAATAGTAGTTAGCTACTTAAACTATATGTATTGGTGAATTTACTTACAAAATATTAGTAATTAATCAATTGTTTTAATAAGGCTATCCTATCTCTCATATAAACAGTTATCAAGGCATTTGATTAAAGCACATAAAAATTTAAAAAATCAACTTCAAAAACTAAACCAATTAAAAAATATCAATCAATATTCAACGCATTTAAATTTCCCTGTTCAATTGACAATGAATAACTTCATTAATTTATGCAAGCCCAATTTTATTATCTGCGAACTGTATGAAACGTCATTGTTTATTTCCAAAAGTCATGTTTGGCTCCCGAACTATAAATGTCCATTGTTATTATAATAACAACAATTAATCTTGTGTTTTGTAAATTTTTTTGGTACTTACAAAAATCGGTTATAAATTATATTCATTGATTTATTTAAGTGCTTACTAAAGAGTATTATTTTATTTCGAGTTTTGTATTTATTATTGAAAACAACTTTATTTCTAAAACATTTGTAGAGCTGATAAAAAAATAAGCGAAAAACAAAATAAAATTATACCTTGCGAAGACACCCGTGCGAAAAAAATTGATAACTTATCACTTAAATGCAAAGAAACCAATACATTGCAGTCTATAAAACCCAAAAAGTGACAAGAGAACGAAAATATTTAACCTCATTACGCATACAATCGGCATCTATACGCATCGACAGCGAAAATCAATATCACAAAACATCTTTGTATCTTTCTCGGCCTTTATTCTCTGTGCGAAAAGTTAAAGCATCCCGCCAAAGAGGTTAACTTAGAAAAAAAAACGACATAGATATGCAAAAGAGTTTCGATGCATCGTATTCAAATTTCGAATTTCGATATTCAAATGAGTTCATTTCTGTACTACCCGGAAGAGCAATTTTGACACTTGGAAGAATGGCTAACCCTTTTACTTTTTTATTCAAATTCGGAACATCTTTACGGCCAGTCTTAATTTGAATATAGATAAAAGTTTTTTTTATTAATAAACCTTAGTATTCATGATTTCGTGAGAACGTAGGAAGGTGTTGTGTGGGAATCTTGTCTTTGTGACGTAATCTAAGGGGTCGAATGTTTTCTGAAGCTGTGTCAACAGTCGCTATCATATGCAAATGTATTGATTTCAATAAATTGATCAATATTATTGATACTTAAGTAATTCTGTGGTATGTATGAAGTTTTATTGCGCAAAGGGCTCGTCGAAGTTAGAAGATATCTGTAAATTTATTCTGTCAGACAAATCCAAGCAATGTTTCGTTAAACGCAAATAAGAAATAAGGATTTTGCTTATGTAGCATTTTCTTAACCTTTTCTCAGTAGTATTCAAACCGTACATATTTAATGTTTTATTATCATTTTTGAATATATTATTAGGTATCATTGTAGGTATATTTACTACGTCCATGTATTGCTTCATCACAATACATAAAATTCCATTTATTTTCAAGAAATTCATTTTTCATACTTTCCTACCAAAGATGCAGATAACAAGCATGCATTACAAGTACTTATTTGTTTGAAATAAATTGTTCGAAATCCAAAATTTAAAAAATAAAACTAAAACTATTTTAATTAACCAGTACCAATTTCAAAAAAGCAAAGAATTTGAATTTGAACCCTTCTCAGTGCGTTCTTTATTCAAATTCAAATTTGTATAAAATTCGTCCCCTCAAGCAGGTGTACTTACTGTCTGTCTTTGAAGGAAGTTTAAAGAATTTCCGTTTGCGCTATTACTGGATTCTTTTTTTAAAACTTTTTTTTATTTAAATCTGATAAATATGGTAGCAAAAACTATACGTTCTAGTTCATACTGAAAGCGCTTTTAGAATACAACAAAAAGATTTTGATTTATAACATCGGAAAACCAGACAATCAGACTCATTATTATTAACTTCTTAAATACATAACGCCTTCCTTTTCTCGGGTCCATTTTTTTTATCGGAACACTTTTAACGTTTATATAGTATAACCGGATCTTATAAATAAGAATCATATAAAATTATCGAATATAGGATCCTTGTTATTTTTTTTGTTATTTACCGCATCAGATTTAATATGATCTTTAAAACTAAAACAAATTACTCTATTTAAAAAAACCCTAAAAATAAAAACATATTTTAAAGAAACAGGATGTTTAAAAGACACAATCCGTAAAAAGAAAACAAAATCTTTTTAAAGAAAGAGGGAGGAAACTAGATGAAAATAAATTATACAACGGGACAACACAATGCGGGTTAATTGTTTGAAAAATACCCAAAATAAACTGCAACGTTCTACGTTAAGACATTATACTCTCTACCGTAAGGTGGATGATAAATTTACAACTTAAAAAAGAAAGGAAAAATCTACAGTTAGGTACCTAGGTACTTAAAATGTTTTTAGTGTTGCAAGGTAGGTAAATAGGAAAGTATTTGATGATATATTTAGGCCCTGTTTCACAGATAAAATTTATCTGACAGGTATTTTATACCTGTCACTGTCTAAAACGTCATGTTTAATGAAATAAACACAGATTTATCTGGCAGTTAAATTTTATCTGCAGCTGGTGAAACTGGTACTTAGAGTGGTTACGGACTAAATATCCGATTTTTATCCGGTCAAATAGGTTTATTTAGTATAAAAATAGTGCTCGGATCTCGTATCTCGGACCGGATGTATTGCGTGAATTTCTGTTAGAAAGGAACTAATATCCTCCTTAAACTTTTTTTTAATAGCCTGTGATAACCCACTGCAAGATAAAGACTTCCTCTGCATCCTTCCTTTGCCAAAAACAAATTACCTACTTAAATATTATCCAAAAGCTAAAAACTATACTTTTTAAACATACATAAGTACAATTTTTAAATATGTATATAGTAGGTACTTAAGTAGCATATAAGTTTGTATTATAATGTATTGTATTTATTTAAGGTAAAGTCATGTATATACTTATTTATTGCGTTGTACATTATGTAAATAAAGAGAGATGTCAGACCATTTTTATACTAAAAAAATACACGGTCGAATCGTGAAACCTCCTCTTTTTTTCAAATCGGTTAAAAAATAAATTAAGTTTGCATTCCAAAACATTTGCACATCAGCGTAACAAAATCTGCAACACACCTCTTTCATTCTGCACAAAAACGCGCGTGTTTTGTTTAGAACCCGGCGATTTTGTTTCAAATTTAAATATTCTATTCGAAATGACAATAGAAACCGGTACTTGTAACTGTAAAAAATTAAATATAAAAATTATGACGGTTCGCTTTTGTCTCTTAATATATGCTAATGCGACGGATGTGACGTTCCGGAAGTGGTTTTTTTTGTCCCCGTGTGACACTGGCTGGTTCGTGTTTTGATTTTGTCGTCCGTTTGAAAAGATTCCATTTTTAATTATCTTGTGATTTTTATCACGTGTGTTTATTCTTTTTAATTATATCATTATGACATGTAATTTAAGTAATTAAATTATAATATTCACGAATGATTCCCAACACTCTCTATGTCTGTCTGTAATTCCATCAAACATTATGCGTAAACTACTAACCCATTTTTGATGCGATTAGGTACAATTTATTTATAAGTAGGTATATAAAAATAATTATCAACAAAAAAAAACAAAAACAGAGACAAAAGAAAGCAAACATGAAAAAAATTGGTTAAAAGTTTAACACTAAAGGTGCCACCACACCGGTCCGGAACGAATTTCGTTCAAACATTGAGTGTTTGGAACGAATCACGGAATCATAATAAGATGGTAATCTTTTACACCTTTAGTTATTTGCATAATGTTCGCGGTACTGTGGGAATTTGTACCCGTTTGGTGATTTAAAATATTCGGGGATTAGTATTTTAGTGATCGGTAGAAAAAAAATTGATTTTTGTGCCTATATACTTAAACATGACATACCTATAGATTTCCCTAAGTTTTTTTACCCATAAGTTGCCTGGAAGACGTTTCTCCTTTGCAATAAGGCCACCCGTTGGTACTTCTTTGTTTGTATTGTTTATCAATTATATATCTGTGCTATCTAAGTACATAATATACTTATGTAGGTATTAGGTGCAGAAAATCTCTACAAAAGTTTAGAATAACGGAGAAATAATTAAAGGTGTTGTATCACCAATCACCAACTAGACATAAAATGTGTCCGACAGATATATTATACATGTCACTGTCTAAAACGTTACATTTTATGAAAAAGATGAAGTGTATCTGTCAGTTAAATTTTATCAGTTGATGGCAAAACAGCTTACAATACTTTAGTTGGTACTAGATAGATACTACTCAAATATCCAAAGAAGAAAAACAAAAAGACGAATTTAACCTAGTAAACATAGCTTACTACACTTCAAATACTTTAAAGTCAACAGAAAAGAACCATCGATAAAAGAGACGAAACAAAAATCCAAAAGTACACTTATCTACGTAAAAAATAGTACGTACAACAAAAAGTATTTTGAAGTTGCATGCCGTGCCACCTGAACGTAGCATGTGCGCAAAAATCAATACGAACCGTGTCGCGAACGCGTGATTCTGACGAAAAACTACTAGGGGGAGGGAGGCGGCCCCTTCCCGCGGATTTTTCTTCACCCCAGGGGGCGACGGATGACGTAAAAAGATGCCCGCTTTTTTCTCGCTCGCGTGTGTTTTTGTTGACTGTACTCCCGTTGAACGATTTCTGACTGTATTCCGTTACGGTAACGTTCTTTTTTGTTTGTGTCGTTACCGTGATGTGTGAGGGATTGTCTTGTGTTTAGAATTGGATTTTTCACTGTATTTTTTAGGGAAAAAGGTGTAGATTTGAATGGAGGATTTTTTGTCAAAAAATACTTCGGTAAATATGGTATATGAGTTTCTTGGCTTTAAAATTAGGGTTCGAAGTACGTTCAGATGTGTAATGACTTTTTATAATTTTTGATGTCATTTTTGTCATTTTTTGTCATTTTTGATGTCATTTTTGTTTTGGGTTGCATCTTATTTGTATACTAGAGACTGCCCGCAACTTCGTACCTATTTATCGTCATATCTTGGAAAAAAACTCATAACATTTTAAAATAACTGAACTGAACTGGATGGAGAACTAGAGGCCTTTGCCCAGCAGTGAGACGAGACAGGCTTACTGTATCTGTCTGTACCTATCCTTAAATAATTTAGCATACATTTTATTCAATTGTATACTTAAGCTAGAATATTACCCAGTTTCATCAAAATCTGTTCAATAGTTTTTGCATGAATAACAAATATCCTCACATTTATCCATCGGCACAAACATTGACATTTATAATATTAGTAGGTTTTGAGGGTTGAATGAACTCCGTGTCGTGTCGTATGCGGAACACGAAATTGGAATTATTCACGAATTTCAAACTCGTTGAAAGCCGATTTGTAAATGTTTACTTTTTTTCTTTACATAATTTCGGATTTTTTACGCGATGCCTTGATGTTTCTCGGTTTTAGATCGATTTTGCGATGAAATGTAACTTTAAGAAGAAGGTGGATAGGATATAAGCGCGACAGATAGATATGTATATAGGGTGACTTTAAATTAGTGAACGATAGAAAAGGATATGCATGTACTCGTCATAACAAACAACTTTTACTATGGGACCAAGGTCGAAATAATTAAAAAAAAAATGTTCCCCCATACTATCAGCTGATGCATTTTGTACGGGGAGTTCAAAAATTTTTGAACGATTTCGACCTTGGTCCCATAGTAAAAGTTGTTTGTTATCACGAGTACATGCATACCCTTTTCTATCGTTCACTAATTTAAAGTCATCCTATATAGGTAGATATACGTAGGTATGTATGTGACTTTAGAAGCACTGTTTGCATTTTAGTCTGTTTTACTTACTAATATTATTAGAGGTACTCAAATATCTAAAAGCTATTTAATAAGAAATAAGATTAAGTTTATTTTTTTTACTTTTTTTTAAAGATTTTAGTTGTCTCAAAAACTTTGGCCCAAGTCTTACAATATTCAGTTATGTGTCGGCAGAGTTTCAATGTCATTTTCACACATTTGGTCGCAATCAGTGTAATCCATTGTTTAACAGAATACCAAATGTGTCAAAAATACCATTGACACTGCCGACACACAACTGATCCTATTTTAAAGGCTTGAGCCGCAGATTTATTACTAAGAATGAAAGCTATAAGTTTAATGCAAAATAAGTTTTATTAACCTTACTTCTTGACTATAAATTCCTTACAAACTTACCTACTGTTGATTTAATACAAGAAATAATCAATAATAAATAAGTTAAACATTGAAATTAAAGAGACTATTTTGTATAATTCAATCTATTTAGAATGAGTTCAGTAAGTTTCTGTTATCTATGTTTAACTCTATGGTCTGTGTCGATTATTCTTCTCTCGGTTCTGTTTTCATACTTCCCGAATATACTTTCTAAGCGAACAAAAGTACAATAAATTCATTATTTAATATAAAAATGATATGCTTTATCATTTGAAATTAGTCATTGAAAATATTGTAATTAGTGATAATATTATAAAAAAAACTAATAAACTTAACTGCAATTTAATACTTCTTCTTCTTTATCAGCCCATATATGTCCCCACCGAGGGGCACGAGCCTACTCTCATACAGAGAGTGATTAGGCCGTAATCCACCACGCTGGCCAAGTGCGAGTTGGCGGATTTCACATACACCTTTGAATTTCTTCTCTGGTGTATGCAGGTTTCCTCACGATGTTTTCCTTCACCGTTAGCAAGTGGTAATCGAATAAATTGATCCGTACATGAGAAATAAACTCAGAGGTACGTGTAATTTAATACTATTCAGATAATATTGTGTTTTACTGCGCGCTCATAACCTAATCCCAATACTTACAACATAGGTACCTATAATGTTAGAATATTGTTGAATGTGTCTAAATTATACAATTATCAGTCAAATCATAATGCTCGTAGCAAAGGTAAAACCTATCTCAAGCATTATTACTTATTAGCAGCTAATTACTATGAAATTTATTTCTCAATTCCTATGATGAAAGATTAATAGGTTTCCTAGGTTAATGGTACTGGATAAGAAGATTTTGGAGGCCTACCATAGATTGCATTCTTATATTTAACCCTAGTAAAATTATAAATGTTAAAGTTTCTGCCGATCAATGGATGGATAAATAAAGTAAAATATAATTAAATACTTAGTAGTGTATATTTTCTTTGACTAAGTTTGTTAAACTTTTGGAAAAAACTACTGAACAGATTTGAATGAAACTTTACGATATTGTAGGTTGCATTTCAAAGTCAAAGTCAAAAATATATTTATTTCATAGGTACAAAAAATGCTCTTTAAACCGTTACATTACTTATTATAATATACTTTTTTTAAACTAGTGCTAGATTCGCAAAGCGCAGTTTCCCCCAGAGAAGAACCTAGCAAGAAACTCTGTGGGGTTGCTCTTTTCAAATAAAGTTTTACAATTCTTACAGTTTCAAAATAACATATAGGTTTTAAAATACCTATTGGTTACATTTTTCAATGTAATTTGACAATAAATGCGTGCGAAGTCGCAGGCAGACTCTTGTTAAGCAATAAACAAAAAGACTTAGGGCCCGTATCAACATCTATAGATAAAATTTATCTGACAGATATTTTATACCTGTCTCTGTCTAAAACATCATGTTTTATGAAATAGACATAGGTTTATCTGTCAGTAGAAACGGGCACTTATAGATGAAAAGAATTTCAATACTTATGTATAGGTATGATTTTCAATAGTTAGGTATTTACAATACAATACAATACAAATATTCTTTATTGCACAAAAGATATAAGGTACAAGAATATAAGAAGCAACAGGCGGCCTTATTGCTAGGTAGCAATATCTTCCAGGCAACCTCTATTTACTTACTCCAATTTATACTTCCTAATTATCAGCCCTTTTTTAAATCCCCACTACAGGGGACGACCCTACTCCCATACCAGAATGATTAGATTTATACTAATTTAAACAATTTATTTAAAACTTATGTTAAAGTTACAGATTGTACCGTAATTTCACGCACAATACAGTATTAAGATAAGTAATTAAGAAAGCTGTAATGAGAGGGTCAAACGGTTAAAGGTTGCTGTCTTCATTCGCTTTGGTGTGGGTGGGCCTTTAAACTGGTCATTAAGAACAGGTATCTAATGCTATCTACACACCAAAGCCACCGGCATGCCGCCGGACTAGGCCAGCGGATTTTCTTCATACGAATGGCAGCTGTCAAAAAGCCGGCGGCTTTGGTGTGTAGACAACATAAAGGCTAAAACACACCGAATGCGTATACATTGCGTATGCTTAGAGGTATGCGTATAACACGTCGGAAATATCTGCGGACCTCGCTGGAATGCGCTTTCCCCCGTTTTCGCCTATCCAGTACCGTGACGAGGACGTACGAGTTGCATGACGTCATCAAGCCAGGTCCGCAGATATTTCCGACGTGTTATACCTTATGAGTTATAATGTATGAAACTGTATGAGACAGAACACACCGCTTGCGTAACGTACACGTCGAAGTAAAGTATCAAAATCTTTCTACCTCTACAAGATTATTACTAAACTCCCACTACACTGTACAGTCCACCCAACCAATTACAACAGCACAGAGTAATAAAACGTACAGAGACCGTTTATCTGCCTCTGAATCTATTATCTGTTCCCTACATCTATTTATCTGACCATCTTCTCGTTACCACAGCGCCCACTGTAGAAAATAATGTTGAGGTCTTAAGAAATTTTCCACTGATTCCTGATTTATTTTGTTGAAGTTGGACATGCTGTTTGCCCACGCTTGGCCGATGTGACAGGCCAATTTTCGTCACGATTTTCTGTGGTAGACTAGTTTTGTCACGATTCCTTTGTGTAATTGGGTTTAATTGTAGTATTGTTATGCTGTCTACACACCAAAGCCGCCGGGCTAAGCTAGCGGCTTCACGTCATACGAATGGCAGCTGTCAAACAAGCCGGCGGCTTTGGTGTGTAGATTAGTGTTGCAGAACAATCGATAGTTAAAACAATCGATTGTTAAACGTCATTCATTCATTCATTCATCGTTGTAAAAACATGTAAAAAACATCGATTGTGTTTTTTGTTTTTGTGCTTTTTTTATTTGTTTTTGTGCTTTTTTGTGATAGTATCGATAGTATTGCTGTTAACCGATACTATTGCAGCGAAAGCACAATCGATAGGGTACATGTTTTTACAACGATGAATGAATGAATGAATGACGTTTAACAATCGATTGTTTTAACTATCGATTGTTCTGCAACGCTAGTGTAGATACCATTATCAAACAAGGTTAAACAGAAAGTCGATAGGTACTTACTTCCAGATAATACGAGGGCCCAAGTCTACTAATTTTCAATATTTTCAGTTCTTAATCGGCAGCGTGGCAACGAGAGTGTCAATGTCACTTTTTGACACATTTAGTCTCTAAGTATAGAATATATAAGGAGGTGCCACTTTTTTTTCATATACAAATGAGTTTATGACAGCGTGCCAAGGTTGGCGCAAGTTTTTCATAGTTTTCTTAGTAGATGACCTGTCAAACGATAAGAAATTCCATATGAAAAGGTAGCCATTTTGCGCCAGCCCAAGCACGCAGATCCAGACGGTATGGCACCTCCTCATATATTCTATACTCAAAACATTTAGTCGGTGGATAGCAGAATACCAAAATGTGTCAAAAAATGCCAATGACACTCTGCTGACACACAACTGAGGCTATATTAAATTAGTGAACTTGGGGCCTAATGTAGCCTAGCTATTTTTATTATAATTTATTTTAATAGATAAACAGATAGATAGAATGTATTCGTCAATAAGTAATATTTTTTCAACTTATATTACTCTCTTTCTTTAGTTACTATTAATAAAAAGCCATTAAAAATATATTATTTAAAATATAACGCATTTTAATATCTTTTGTTCAATTAACAAATCTTTTAACTCATAACATACATACATATCTGTCACGCCTAAACGCCTTATCTCATAAACAACAAAATAAATCGAACTACAATTCAAAAACAAATGACAGTTTTAACGATATCAATTAAAAATAAATTCCTTTTTCAATTACGATGGCCGTTATTTTGTTATCTAACGTTCTTAATTCAAACTATCTCCTCGGGGTGTCTCTGTTACGACATTGCTCTGTACAGAAACGAATTTTAGCACTTTGCTTATCGTAGCATCGAACGTCTTGGATGCCTACAGTTAGGTCTTAAATCCAGGCACACTTTAGGACCTAGGGTGTCCTTAGGTCTAGGGTATGGGCTATGTTATAAGTAAGAGAGGTTTCAATTTAAAATGTGTATGTATTTGTTTTTTTTTTTTTTTTAATATTTAGGTAATTTAGGTAATAAAGATTATTAGGTAATTGATTTATTGATTGAATCCTCTCTTTCTTTTACCTTTATAGCACTACTAGAGACTGCCCGCGACATCGTTCGCTTTTATTGTCAAATCATTAAAAAAATCATGATATCTTAAAATGATATAGCCTATCTGTTATTCTGATATATAAGCTACAATATTGCCAAGTTTCATCAAAATCTGTTCAGTAGTTTTTGCGTGATGAAGTAACAAACATCTATCGGCACAAATATTGACATTTATAATATTATTAGGATATGCTCTTATGGGCCAGTAGTATAACACGTCGGAAATATCTGCGGACCTCGCTGGAATGCGCTTTCCCCCGCGCTTCCCCCGTTTTCGCCTATCCAGTACCGTGACGAGTACGTACGAGTTGCATGACGTCATCAAGCCAGGTCCGCAGATATTTCCGACGTGTTAAATTTACTAAGCACCTTAAATAAATAAAAAAGCATATTACAAGTGTAAAATTGCTTTAATTATTCACAATCACACTATAAGACAACTTTTGAACAAAAAGTTCTTAGCTTATTTACTTGGAATTCCTCCTTCTTATCTCTCTTGACATTCGTTGAATACCTTTTCATTACAGCCCGACAATCCTTTAAAGTTAATTGCAACATAAACTTAAACACTTTGAGTATAGAATATTTAAGGAGGTGCCATACCGTCTGGATCTGCGTGCCTGGTCTGGCGCAAAATGGCTACCTTTTTGTATGGAATTTCTTATCGTTTGACAGGTCATCTACCAAGAAAACGATGAAAAACTTGCGCCAACCTTGGCACGCTGTCATAAACTCATTTATATATGAAAAAAAATGGGGCCACTCCCTATATTCCTTCCTCAATGCTTAAACATCACGGTTAAAACTTTAAGTTAAACTTTTACCATTGTTTTAACTGCCATTTTATTTGGCGTGAAGATATGCAGGTTAACATTTTAAGAATTTTTTTCGGTTTAAGTTCTATTGAATTAAGTGTTTTATTTAAAACTAGCGGCTGCCTGCGACTTCGTACGCATTTATATAACAGAAAGGGGGTACAAAGCCGAAACACAGCGATAGTCCTCATGAAACTGAACAACTTTATCCAAGGAACATAAGTTGTAACTCGAAAAAAAAATTTGGATCGCCCATACTTACTCGATCTGCTGATCGGACATTTTGTATGGGGAGGCGAATTTTTTTTTTTCTAGTTTCGACCTATGTTCCTTGGGGACAGTTGTTCAATTTCGTGAGGACTATCGCTGTGTTTCGGCTTTAGAACCCCTTTCTGTTACACCCTGTATATTAGAAAAAAAACATGATTTCGCAATATAATATACTTAGCCTATGTGTTATTCTGATGTCCAAACTAAGTTATTGTAAAATTTCGTTAAAATCTGTTCAGTGGATTTTACGTGATGAAGTGACAAACATCCATACATCCATCCAGCGGCACAAACATTGACATTTATAATATTAATAGGACTAGAGGCTGCCAGCGATTTCGTACGCATTTATCTTGAAAAAAAAAACATGATTTCTTAATATAATATAGCCTATGTGTTATTCTGATGTGCAAGCTACAATACTGCCAAGTTTCTTTAAAATCTGTCCAGTTGTTTTTGAATAAAAGAGTAACAAACATCGATACAAACATTTACATTTATAATATTAGTAGGATTTATAGTAAGTATTGAAAGGTGTTAAGTTTATGTTAATAAGGGTTTTTTTGTTATTTGTTATTCAAACATTTAAATGTTAATAATGTTATTTATGGTTTTTGAAGATTTTTATTTAAATTCTACAAATTGTTCTTTAAAAAATATTTGTTTTCGTATCTAAAATTACTTGTATAGACAAATGTATCTAATCAATAATTATGTTAATTTTATAACCATATAAATAGGGTTACTTTTTATTATTAATAAGTAAAAAATAAGTGCATATATTGAAAAAACATATTTACATAGTAAAAGAACCTAACAAGTAAAGTAAGTAAAACATACCTATCTAATTTAGTAACTCTTTAATTACGTCTTCCTCTCTTGGAAAAATGATTGGCCGTGCTCTATAAACAGGGTTCACAAAATGTACTTTTATTATTTTTGTAACATCCTATGTAACTTTGTGGAAAAGCAATAAATTATGATTATGATTATTGATGAAGTATCCAAAGTATCAAATATATGAAATATCAAAGTAACAAAAACGAAGTATCTACTTTTAAAATCTTTACATAAAACAACACTTCAAAAGAATAAAAAATTCACAAAGACATACAACTACTTGGAAATCCAGTAATAATTGCAGTAATTATACAAAATTAGCGAAGCCTGTACAACCTCAATTAAAAACGTATAAATTTTACCAAATTCTGATTCAGGTAACAAATTACCGACTTGGTGACATTAAGATTTACTAACCTGTAATTAAATAGTTAGTCGGTTTACACAGCATGTTCTTTTTTATAGTTAGGGTTTAGTTAGTGCAACTTATGGCCCAGAACACACGGGGAAACGCAACTGCAACGAAACTGTAGCTGCTAGTTACTTTTGAGTTGCGTCGTGTGTGGTTTTCAAAAGGAGTCTATAGCCGAAACTTAGATGATAGTTTTGACTGGCAATGAATTTTGACTGTAACATATATGCTGTTATTAAATGTCATGTTTGTGCGGATGGATGAATGGATATTTGTTACTCTTTCACGCAAAAACTTCTGAATAGATTTTGATGAAATTTGGTAATATTATATCTTATTAAACTAAATATAACAATTATAATTTTATTAACACCCTGTAATAGTACCGTCAGCAACTGAATGTTGTCTGTATATTTAGTATTTTTAGATTTTTTTGCTGACGGTATTGTAGATATGATCTCGCTACGGTAATGGCTGAAGACAAAGGATCATGCGCCCGCGCAGCCCTACGCTATTATATAGTTAAACTGATGTTGCTTTATGGTAATTTTTAGTTAAGTATTTATTAAATTACTAGTGTTTGCGTTTGACTTTGTTTGTATAGAAAAATTGTTTATTTTTATTAGGTACCTAATATAGCAATAACAAATGAATTTGAATTAAACGAAAAATGTAAAATAAAAAACAATAAACATAAAAATATACCACAGTGTAAAGAATAATTACAAAAAATACTTATGTCATAAGGAACCTTTGAGTATGGAATATATAAGGAGATGCCATACTGTCTGGATCTGCGTGCCTGGTCTGGCGCAAAGTGGCTACCTTTTTGTATAGAATTTTTTAACATTTGACAGGTCATCTACCAAGAAAACTATGAAAAACTTGCGCCAACCTTGGCACGGATGTCATAAACTCATTTGTATATAAAAAAAAATGTGGCACCTCCGTATA
This sequence comes from Anarsia innoxiella, assembly GCA_947563765.1. Taxonomy (NCBI): domain Eukaryota; kingdom Metazoa; phylum Arthropoda; class Insecta; order Lepidoptera; family Gelechiidae; genus Anarsia; species Anarsia innoxiella. The sequence continues at coordinate 2,422,018 of OX387404.1, read as the reverse complement.
TATTCTATACTCAAAGGCAGGAACAATGAATTCACAAAGAAAACACAAAATCAACACATTGTATTAACATTATTAAAAATAAATACGGCAGCCATTTTTGACATTTTATAACCATTACAAAAAATAAGCTACTTTTATAAAGGGTGACTTTAAATTAGTGAACGATAGAAAAGGATATGCATGTACTCGTGATAACAAACAACTTTTATTATGGGAACAAGGTCGAAAAAATTAAAGAAAATGTTGAACTCCCCATACAAAATGCTGATATTATGAGAGAACGATTTTTTTTTATAATTTCGAACTTGGTACCATAGTAAAAGTTGTTTGTTATCACGAGTACATGCATATCCTTTTTTATCGTTCACTAATTTACAGTCACCCTATATAAATTAAAGAATATCTTAAATATACTACTTAAATAATTACCTACGACTTTTTTATGCTGAGTTTTGATCAACTCAAGCGCAACTTCGCAACTGAAATATTGAACTCTATCAGACCTACCTATCCCTACCAAACATTTTTTTTTTCATAATAAAAACTGCATGGGGTGGGTTCTTAGGGTGGTTAGAAAGAGAGAGTTAATATTGCAAAAAAAATTAAGTTCACTATAAATGAGGAGAAAAGGGATAGATGTTTTGTCAATGTTGTTATTATATTTGCGTGACAAGAAATGTTGTACTATCTTTTTGTTACAATTTTAGTTTGGTTATGTTTTGAAAATATAAGATATCTTTGTTTTAAAACAAGTAGGTATTTCTTAGTATTTCTTATTCTAAAATTTATAAATATAAAAGCTTGTGTCGATGGATGTATGAATGTAAGGATGTTTGTCAGATACTCCTTCATGCTAAAACCAATGAACAGATTTTAATGCAACTTTACTATAAGTATTGTAGCTTGCACATCAAAACAGTATATCAATCAGTTCGGTCTATAATTATCATTGTCAACTAATCCATTAGTAGAATACCAAAATGGGTAAAATCATACAATTCACCTTCTAGAGAGACACAATTTTTCATTTGATAATTAGTAGAATCCGGCCCCAGCACATAGGCTAAATTACTTACTTATAGAAAGATAATTGTGTAAGTCTTCCAAGATATGATAATTTAACAATTTTGAAAAAAATACATTTAAGATTTTCACTTTTCTTGAAATTGAACTAGCATTTCTTTTTGTCTACATTTTCTATCAAAATCTAGTTAAAACGGAATTTCTAAAAAACTTACTCATTATAAGTCTAATAAGTCCACTGCAATAAGAAATGGAGTCAAAACTAATTACGAAATCCTCTAATAAGTACCAAATTCTAATTAACTGCAACCCAAAATTACTATTACATAAATTCAAATAAGACTTAAATCCGGGAAGCAATATCTCGCAAGCAGGCTTTGGAAAAAACATACATCTTCATGAAAAAGCGACGAAAACGAATAAAAACGCGTTGGAACGGGAGAATAAGATGTGAGGAGGTAATTTCAATGGAAAATGAGACAGTTTAGTTGAAAAGTCACGTAGTCAACAAAGTTGCTATTCACACTTGGTTAATCACGCAATCGCGACTAGTAACGCCATCTAGTTTTGTAAGGAGAACTATGTTTCAGTGCTTAAGTTAGATTTAATATGGATTAATTGTGATCATTGCTTGAATATAATTGATTAACGTCAAATATTATTTATTTGATACGTGCATATTGTAAGAAAACTAAAGAAATAACAATAAAAAGAAAAATTGTTTTCCAATAAGAATATTCACGCTTTTCTCAATAAGCGCCATCTGTTATCGAGTAGCAAAACTAAAAACTGTTTTACCGACGTTTTGTATGTGTGCGGCGAAGGGTGGAACGTGTGCATGTGTGGGTTAGCGGGAAAAGCGGCGCGCTTTGTTCGAAATTTGAAAACACTTCAAATTTCGCGCTCGAATTTTTTGAAAGGGTCTTGTTATGGCGGCAGCGGGCGGCCATGATTTTTCTTTCTGTCTGGTTTAAATGTTAGTTAACCAATTCGAATGTAAAGTTTTACTTGGATAAAGGTGGGTACCGTTTTTAGTTGTGCGATATTTAAATTTCTTGTAAAAACAAATATGTTATTTCTATAAAACCTGCACATTCGACTGACTCTTTAGTCAGTCAGCATACCATAGTCATATAGGCATAGATAGATAGACGAACCAAAAAAAGTTGTCTGTTTTCATTTTTGATAATAATTAATTATAATAAATATATCTAGGTACTTACTTACCTACAAAAAAAAGAAATTTAAAAAGCCAGGTGAATTATAAAACTCATATGCTTACCAAATTACGATTAATCAATATTCTGTCATTGTCTCGCGAACAATTTAAGTTTTAGTATGTGTCGAATATAAGCTAGTTCTTTATCCTACTAATATTATAAAATGACTAATGTTTGTGCCGATGGATGGATATAATAATGTTTGTTACTCTTTCGTAAAACCACTGATCAGAATTTAATGAAACTTTGCAATAATGTGACTTACAAATCAAAATAACACAAGCTACCTACATTAATTAAAGATATTCTGTAACTTCTCCAAGATATGACGAAAAAAAGCATACAAAGTCGCGGGCGACCGCTAGTACACTGTAAAGTACTTATTCTAAAGGAAACTGGATATACCCGTACCTCAAAGATTAAGTTATGAATAGATCCTTCATTATGTCGACATAATAGCCACTTAGCCGATCAATAAATAATAGGTTACCATCTTGGAAATAAGCCGTAAATCAATAAATAAAGACTTAAGTATTATTATGCTTTATAAGGGTTTTTGAAGTGGACGGATTGTGTATCAGTTTATAAAATAATTGTGGTTTATATGGAGTAGTTGATAAAATAAGTTTATCGAAGAATTACAATGAAATTGTTTTAATATTTATGTTGACGAGACATACCAAAAATTTCCTGTATTTATTTATACTTACTTATACAATAAAATGTTCAATTGCTTTTATTTTTCAATTTATATTTGAATTTAAAACGTAACCGGTAGGCATCTTTATTTTTTAGATACTAGAGGCTTCCCGCGACTTCGTTCGCGTTTATCGTCATATCTTGGAAAATAATCATAATATCTCAAAATAATATAACCTATATGTTATTCTGATGTGCAGTCTACAATATTGCCAAGTTTTATCAAAATCTGTTCAGTAGTTTTTGCGTGAAAGTAACAAAAACATCCATCCATCCTTCCATCGGCAAAAACATTAACATTTATAATATGAGTAAGATGTACCTTCTTGTTTACTACTAACGCTCTGATACAGAACCCCAAAAACATAAAGTAACAATACTGGCAGGTAAATCAGATAATAAGCGATGCATGAAAAATGACTCTATGCTTATTTCTAATTAAAAAAAATAGTGACAATAGAGTTCTTAATTTAAATTCAAACGCTGCAAAAAATCGCCCCTCATTTTGTGTCACTGGCATGAAACAAAAGATTCGAAATTCAAGTCTTTTGATACATTTTGATTTAAAGCTGGCGTTTGAAAGAGTTGAGCGCGAAACGAATCAAGTTGTGAGACAAAAGAGGGTTTTTTTGGCGCGAAAAAAATTTGGAAAAGGAACTGAAATTTTGATTTTTATCAAACACCGACAGGATGCTGTTTATTGTTCCATTTTTATAATTACATTGAAAACTTTTTCTATGTGAAAATAAAAAGTTATTAGATGTTTTTTTTTTGTTTGGCAAAAGAACAAGACCAAAACGAAAAAAAAACATACTTTCCTAAGTAAAAAACAAACATTGACGGTTTTTTATAAATATTGTGCATTTTTTCTAACATATTTTATTTTATTTTCAACGGTTGACAAATCAATAGCAATTTAGATAAAAACTAAAAAGCTAATGTTAATTTTCGCTGATAGTATGATATGACGATAAAGATAAAGAAGTCGCGGGCAACAACTAGTCAACTCATAAACTCATCACTGGAAATCCAATAAAGTAAGAAAACAGCACAAAATTGCCTTTAAGCAATAAAAATAGACAGTCTATAATTATAGGCATTTTCAAACGATATTCTAAGAACTTGCTATCCGTACTTCCTTTTTGCTCATACCCATCAAAGTGGAACAAAAAATATAAAAGACTATTTACTTAGTTACGACACGGTTAGCATATGCTGTCATAGATAACTACGCATAAATATCAATAGATAGATATCTAGGCATAGATTATAGAGTTAGATGCAAACTGGACATAGGTATTATGCTGAAATATGTGCCTACAGATCTACCGAGTTATCTGTGAAACGGCCGTTTTTGGAACTACGGCCACTAATACGGAAATGTCAAATTCCAGTTTTGCTGCGATTGGTAGAAATATAATTTTGTATTACTACTAGCGCCGCCGTTCATTACACATATAAGTTGGTCTGTCTGTACATAGAAATAAGAATAAATTAGGATTACTTAGGTTTTCGTCGTCGTATTTTAGCCATAATTGTCTAATTTCTGGGTATTTTCTCTTCATCCTCCACATTTTTTGGTCCTTAGCCACTACCCACCTTATCTCACGAAACATCAGTTAATTCTAGCTTTTGTTTAAAAACTTTGCTAAGATATATTTTAGACACTACATTGCCGTGCCCTAGACAGAACCTTTATCATTGTAATGAAAAAGTACTATTATAATAAAAGAAGAAATAGAAGTTGTGTCATATCAGGCGCTCAAACGAACGCCATAGAAGTTCTATGTTCTATGTAGACTTTGCTACTCTGCTCTATGTAGTCTACGCCACTCTTTTTGGACTACGCCGAGAAAAGCCACGCTTTTAAATATAATGATGAACAGGTACTGTATAATTTAGTAGGTATTAGCCATATTTTATGTTCAAGTTTATAATTGAGTACCAGGTAAATATTTCAAGCAATCGCCTTCTGTTTTCAACTACCTAAATTACTCTATGGCTCCTAACTGGTCATAGGTCTAACTACACGCTAGCCGTTAGATAAACTAACCAGTTTTTATAGTAACGTATACAGTTTTTATGACGTCACAACAGTTTTACAGCTCCCGTGGCTATCCTAAGTGCTATATTATACATGATATTGACAGGTGGGTTAAGTTAACAGGTTGACTAAGTTTAGCTAGTGACTTTTAGTTGATGTAGTGTTTACTGGAAAATGGTGTCGTTTTCCAGTAAACACTACATCAACAAACACAATGGACTAATGTGTCGTTTTGTCTTAAGGCTTATAGATAGATAGATACATAGAAATACTTTATTGCACAGAAACCCAATGGCAACTAATAGCCAAAAGACCTCGCGGCAGACCACGAAAAAGGTGGCGAGTTGAGCTGGACGCCTTCTTGGATGTCTGGGCAGAGGCGGCCCAGGATAGGGAATCATGGAAGAAGGGGAGAGAGACCTTTTCCCAGCAGTGGGACAACGAGGGCTAGATAAGATAAGATAAAGAGATACAAGCATTACGTTATAATGGCTTTCTCACAAGTTAAAACAGATTTTTATCGATTTAACTGATAAATTGCAATATTACAATATTTCGGTAATTATAATAAAAGCTTTATCTCATCAAAACGTAGGTACCAAAGCTACGTTTTGAAAGAGGAAAATCTTACAAGATTTTTCTTGTAAAGGAAAGTATCATATATAATGGCACGTATATTTTGTATATAATTTTTTTGAATAGGTAGCATAGGTAGGTACTAAGTAAACTAATTTACTTACCTAAATCTTTTACTACTTAAACGTAATACCTAAATAATAACTTACTACCAAAAAAAGTCAACATAAAATTCGAAGGACAAACGAATAATTTGTCAAGGCCAGTGCTATGTTCTCACCAAACTGGTTTCACATTTTAAGGGTACTCTTGAATATAGACTGGTTTATTTCGATGTAGGAAGTCCAAGGATATGTTTTGTGTGACATTGACCGATATTTTGTAAGAAACTAGATTTCGTAGAGTGTATACAGTTAGCGCCAAAACACACGGTGAAACGCAACTGCAACGCAACTGAAACTTTTGAGTTGCATCGAAGTTTCTGCTATAGACTTCCTTAGAAAACCACACACGACGCAATTGAAACGAAACGTTTCAAACTAGTTTATGTTCGATGCAACTCAAAAGTAACTAGCAGTTTCAGTTGCGTTTCACCGTGTGTTCTGGGTCTTAGTCGGATTTTCTCGTTGAAGGTCTATCCACACAAGTCCGGGCTGTGCCCGGGACGTGACCGCGCCGTGGCCTGTCAGGAGGGAAAAAAATACGTCGTCATGACAACGTGTGTGAACGAATCCATAGAAAATGTATGGAATGATATTTTTTCCGTGACACGTCCCTGACACGGCCCGGATGTGTGTAGAAAGATCATTAAAATCATTGTTAAAACAACTCAATTATAGAACATAGAAGCTGCCCGCGATTTTGTACGCATTCATTTTTATTTCTTGGATTTACGCAATTGCTTAAAATTACCTAAATATTATTCTATGTATTATTTTGATGTTAAAATCATCATCATCATCATCATGTCAGCTTATGGACGTCCACTGCTGGACAAAAGCCTCTCCCAAAGATCTCCACAACGACCGGTCTTGCGCTGCCCACATCCAACGGTTTCCAGCGACTTTAACCAAGTCGTCGATGTTAAAATACTGAACAGATTTTAATAAAACTTTTCTATATTATAGCTTAAAAACCCCAGATCGACATGTAAGCTATATTATTTAGATATTGAGTAAAGTTTGTACATAATAAATACCTTCAAAGTCGTAGTTCGAAAAAAAACTGCTTAGCAACGAAACAAAAGAAAATCTATACAAAATTGCATTCATACAATGTCCACTAATAAAAAAAAGTTACGAAGCGTATCGAATTTATAACTGAGCCTTCTTCCTGTCCATACATGTTGTTAGATAGCTATAATACCTAGGCAATAGGCAGATGGCCTGGAAATAGTACCTAGGTTTTAGCCATCTGGCGTTAGCAAGGCTTCTAATGCACCTTATGTTTAACTAGAGGCTGCCCGAGACTTCGTTCGCATTTATCTTCATATCTTGAGGTAGAGGAGATATCATTACCTTTTTCAAGGTAATAAAAAGAAAATAATAATAAAAAAAAAAGAAAAAAAAAAACAAAAAGAATATAGCCTACGTGTTATTCTGATATAGAAGCTACAATATTGCTTTTCATCAAATTGTATTCAAAAGTCAAAAATATATTTATTTCATAGGCAATAAAATGCTCTTGAAACCGTTACATTATTATAATATACATTTTTTTTTTAAAGCTGGCGCTAGATTCGCAAAGCACAGTTTCCCCCAGAGAAGAACATAGCAAGCAACTCTGTGGGGTTTCTCTTTTCAAATAAATTTTACAATTCTTACAGTTTACATATTTACATTATAAAAATTATTGTCTCTAAATGAATCTTTGATCCTGCAGCATTCAAACAAACCACAAGATGTAAATAGATAGCTCAAAAGTAAAGCTCTTATTCACTGAATAAGAGTATCACTGAATAAAACTACTGAGTTTTTGCGTGAAAGAGTAACACATATCCATCCGTCCATCCATCGGCACAAACATTGAGATTTATAATATTTGTAGTATGTTATCTAATGGGTATAGTATAAAAGGTGTACCAAGAAATACTGCATTAGCAGGTAATTGAGAAAATGTACTACGTTTTCTAAGAAATATGAAACACTAGACTGCCTGCGACTTTGTATGCATAAGTTTTTCTTTATTTATTCATTTTAACATAATCCAAATACACGACATTATTACAGGCAAGTCCCAAATCGATGACGTTACGGATAAATAAAATTTTATATTTCGGGTTACATTAAACTAACACCCCATTAATTAATTTATTTTGGGTTAAGTTATACGTACCTATCTAGGAAAAACATGTCAACTTAAATGAATGTGTTATTCTGATGTGCAAGGTACAATACTGCAAAGTTTCATTAAAATCTGTTCAGTGGTTTATGCGTGAAAGAGTAACAAATATCTTCACATCTATCCATCCATCGGCACAAACATTGACATCTTACTTCCAACTAATATTATAAATGTAAATATTTGTGCCGATGGATGGATGTTTGTTACTCTTTTTCACAAAAACTACTGAATACCTATATTTTGATGAATTTTGGCGACATTATAGCTTGTATATCAGATTGCATTTTCCCAAGATATGACGAATAATGCGTACGAAGTTGCGGGCAGCCTCTAGTATCTATATATATAAAAATGAAACCCGTTTTCCGTTGTCACGACATACCATGAAAACGGCTTGACCGATTTGGCTGATTTTTTTTTTAAATTTTCATTGAAGTCCAAGGATGGTTTTTACGGTGAGAAAAATTCGAATAATTGCCGGGAATGCCCTAAAACAGACCTTTTCTTTTTCCCATACAAATGTTTTCTTACTAAAATGTAGAGTTAATTTGAACTTTATTCCTACACGACACCTAAGGCGGGACAAAGTTCGCCGGGACAGCTAGTGTAAAATAAAAGTAGGATGGACATTATTAGATGCTTTGAATCAGAGTTTGCGATGAAGGTACTATGTTAATGCTCAATCCAAAGTGAACGTTGAGACCCAGAACACACGATGAAACGCAACTGAAACTGCTAGTTACTTTTGAGTTGCATCGAAGTTTCTGCAATAGACTCCTTTAGTTGTATCGTGTGTGGTTTTCTAAAGGAGTCTATAGCAGAAACTTAGATGCAACTCAAAAGTAACTAGCAGTTTCAGTTGCGTTGCAGTTGCGTTTCATCGTATGTTCTGGGCCTTCAAGTCTATCTATTGATATACATATCCTCGTTGCAATTTGACAGATCGCTACCAAAGATAAAGCTAGTACTTACTCAAACAGATGTGTAACGAGTATAATTTTATTCATTACTTTTTAATAAATAGACATCGATACACTGTCATAATTCTTACGAGCAGGTGATTTTCATACTTTATTTTTAACTACGGACACAAAAAGAAAGGTGTTAGTTTGATGTGTTTTCTGTATGTCTATCTACACTCGAGAGCAATGAATCCAAGTCGGTTAAACAAAAAACTAAAAAATCTTGTAAACTAAAAATCTTAGCATTATGAAATAAAATGTGTTTGATAGACAATACTCGTATAATACTCTTTCATTATAAGTAATAATTATTTACAAAATATTCTTGTATCGCAAGATATTTGGATTAATAGAGACCCGGGTTCATTGCTCTCGAGTGTATGTGTGTCTATGTTAGGTAACTTCTAAACGTATTTTTTTTTAATGTGATTACTTTAGCTTTATTTAATTAAAATCGGTTTAACCATTAATAAGATATAGGAAATGAAATCATAAAAGTGATGTTACTTTAAATTGATACCAAAAACTTAAGTATAGGGCCCATGTCACAACTTACAGATAACTGACAGATATTTTATATGTCACTGTCTGTCTAAAAGGTTATATTTTATGAAATAAACATGTTTCACACTCACAGAGACTCACAGAGAAATGGATCCTTAGAATCTTTACAGTTTTAGGACTTTCTCTTTCAGGATTGCCGATTGGCACAAAAGAAAGGAACAATTATGTAATTGTACATGATGTAATCCTTCTAATATTATACATGTCAATATTTGTGCCGATGAATGGATGTTTGTTACTCTTTCACGCAAAAACTACTGAATACATTTTGATGAAAGGCAATATTGTAGCTTCTATATCAGAATAACGCATACCTAGGTTTATTTTGAGATACCATGATTTTTTTCCAAGATATGACGATAAATGCGAACGAAGTCGCGGGCACTCTCTAAATGGTATCTACACACCAAAGCTGCCGGCATGCCGCCGGGCTAGACCGGCGGCTTTACGTCATACAAATGGCATCTATCAAAAAAGCCGGCGGCTTTGGTGTGTAGATACCATAATACATTATATGTAGGTATCTCTACCGTAATGTATGTATCAATACTAAAACGCAACGAATACAAAATAATAACCCATCAAGCGGCGAAGCGCGTTAAATCACTTTGCCACACTCAGCCACCGCGCAACCAGTGGCAATCATTACGTCAATTTACACGATTTATGGCAACAACTCGGCAATTTTACCGAGTAATTGCAAACGGTAACAATCAATACATGTCGGTGATATTCGCACTTCCACAACTTTATATACGCTTTTGAAATTTTCTATTTACGATCCTAAGCTATAGAAATAAGGTTTAGGTTATTTTAATTTGATTGTAGTTAATAAATTTGTTTTTTCTTTGTCTATTTATTTATGTCAAATGCCTACGCTTCAACTGAACTATTTAGAGAAGCATTACTACAACTAGGAATACCTAAGTAATAAGGCAATTGATAATGCTGAATAAGGGTATGGTATTTTATTTTGTTATAAATATCTGTAAATTTAAATAGGTACAGAATTAATAAAAAACGTAATAAATATGTCGACGAGGAGAGTCATCAGAAGTGGCGTTTAAGCTTTTAGTTAAAATAAGACAGTGGGCGTGTAACGAACAAACTGGCTTTATTGTGTAGTTTGCAATCACGTTATAAAATAACAGGATATACGTGATGTCTTCCGATATCTCTTCAAATCAATATTCCAAACAATAATCCATCATACATGACAGCCTCTTCAAATATGAAAGCGCCAAAGTGACAACCAGTCCGAAACATGCCAGTTCTTGCATTTTAGCAGTAAAGAGTTTGCAAATGGCTCCAAAATAGAACGTAATCTCCGACAAATAGATATATGTTAACCGTATATTTAAATGGTCACATTTTTTATAATAAACTAGAGGCTGCTCGCGACTTCGTGCGCATTTATCGTCATATCTTTGAAAAAAACACAAAATATCTACAAATTATATAGCCTATGTGTTATTCTGATGTTCAAGCTAACTTATTGTAAAATTTCATTAAGATCTGTTCAGTGGTATTTACGTGATGAAGTAACAAACATTCATCCATCCATCGGCACAAAAATTGACATTTATAATATTATGATAACCGCACATTTTTTATAATAAATAAATACTTAACTTCAGTTCGAAATAAATTAATAAGTATAGGTACCTAGGTATTATTATTATCCGTATTTATGCATTTTCTTGCAATTAACTGTACATTTTACTTAAAATATGATTTTGTAGCCTGATTGTGGGTATTTTTTTAAGTATTTATTTAATGATAATATTGAATATATTGAATTTAGTTTTCAATATTTGAGGAATTTAGTTTTACATTTTGAAGAATCCGATTTTTTAAAATAAGTACAGTCTAGTAAAAAAAAATACGAAATTAAAAAATAACGATATACTTACTTAATATCCTACAAATATTATAAATGTCAATGCGCTGATGGACGTAATGATGTTTGTTTTACTCCATCACATAAAAACCACTGAACATATTGAACGATAAATGCGTACGAGCAGCCTTTATTTAAATATAAAACCACAGATCGGTTAACAACGACATAATGTAAGTAAACTCAAAATGTGTAAAAGAGCAGTCATGTGTAATTGAGTTTTATTATGCTACTAATATTATAAATGTCAATGTTTGTGCCGACGAATGGATGAATGTTAGTTACTCTTTCACGCAAAAACTACTAAACAGATTTTGATGAAACTTTGCAATATTGTAGCTTACACATCAGAAAAACACATAGGCTATATTATTTTGGAATAAGATGTTTTTTTTCAAAGTATGACGATAAATGTGAACGAAGTCGCGGGCAGCCTATAGTCATTGCATAAAAACCTGTAGGCAACTAAAATTATGTTCGAAATAAAAATTATACGCTCGCCTATTAATACGCATAAAACAGCTTGACATTTCCGGTCAAAATGTATGATATGATAATTCATAATTTCTATTAATTTGCTTTAAATTTTATTGTTGTCATAAAATTGAAAGACATCATGCTTTCTTGGCTATAAATAATGTAATTTTATTATCATAATATTAACTAGTATTTTATTAGTTCTATTTCTTCACACTATAGTTAGTGGTGTTTTAATTTTTTGATTAGTATCTTAGCAGTAAAAATACTTTTGACACTTATTCTTACAGCCAGTAGCTTTACTTTGTAAAAATTAAGTTAGACCCAGAAAAAACGGTGAAACGCAACTGCAACGCAACTAAAACTGCTAGTTACTTTTGAGTTGCATCGAAGTTTTTGCTATAGACTTCTTTAGAAAACCATACACGACGCAACTAGTTTAAAACGTTTCGTTTCACTTGCGCGAACTAGCAGTTTCAGTTGCGTTTCATCGTGCGTTCTGGGCCTAAAGGTTGTACTTACTAAAATGGACATTGTTTTTATGAATTCATAAAATTACATTTTTAGTGCAATCAGCTATAAGAATTTCTTTATACTTACCTGTAGTTTTTTTTTTAAAAAGGTAAAAATAATGTTTATTATTTACTTTTTCTTTTAAATATTACTAATCTATCAGATTATATCAGATCAGATCAGAACAGTATCCGATCAGATTAGCTCAGATTAAATATTGTTGTTATTGTTTTTCTTATTTTAAACAAAATTCAGCCAATAACAATTAAATAGCAATTCGAAACTCAAAATATAATTTTAATAATATATAATATCACATCAGATTTTTTTAAACCAAAATCCGGTTCAATGGGAACAGAAGCGTTGACAAAAATCATATTTAAAAAAATATCATTGTCTATGAGTTTTAATTTTAAAGAATTTGCATGTGTCGCCGTGTGGGACATTTTGTATGGATGCATGAATAAATTATGACGACAATGTCTTGAGGTAGCTAGGGGAAGACGGTGTAATTAAAATAAGGAAGAGAGGTTAGGGTTGGCACTTCTAGTTTTAATTTTAGATGTGTCAGAGTGAGTTTATCACCAATAACAATAAGCTAAGCCTTGATTTTGAAGAAATGTCATGTTTTTATTATGATTTTTATTATCACTCTAAAGGTTTTGACTGCATTGTAAGTAGGTAGTAGGTAGGTAGTAGGTATTTTTAAATATTAAATTAAATAGGTTGTTAAAGTAAGTATGTTTTCTAAAAATAAACAATAAGTTTAATATATATCTAAAAATAAACAATAAAAACAAAAGGTGTTTTAACGATCTAAAACACTTTTAGATTTAATATTTTTCTTGGATTTTGGTTATTTTTTTGAAGTTTTTTTTTCATACTTTATTAACAGAGAAGATTAAGTACCTATACAAAATATTAAAGAGCACACATAAAACTGCCAACCCTGTTTAATAACCCAACATCTCACTCTAACCATTCAAATGATAATTCAAACCTGTTCTTTCTACAATCTTTTATTTTTTTGTTTTAACTCGCAACTTGGGGCCACGTAATTGTGTCAACGTATTCCTTTGTCAGAATTTCTCTTACTTTTTAAACAATAAAAGCAAAGACCCCAAACAGATGCAGACTGAACAAAATTATTATTGTCTTAATAAAAGAGGTGCAATATGCAGATGATGTATTAAAATTAGGGATGTTAGGGAGCTCCGTAACCGTAACCGAAACTATCGGATATCCGATATAAAAAATCATCCGTAACCGTAACCGAATCCGAAATAAAAGTTTCGCATAGTATCGGATAGGGGCGGAGCCTAATTGAGACACATTATTTGTATTTTACTTTTGAAATTCCTTAAAAAAATTATATCCGTAACCGAAACTAACGGATAATCCGAAATAATTTATTATTCGTATCCGTAACCGTATCCGGTATAATAATCATTCCTAAATCCGTATCCAATCCGTATCCGAAACTTCATATCCATAACAACCCTAATTAAAATTACTTTTTTTTAGTTACAGTTTTGTTTTGTGGGAATATTGACCCTTTGAATTGGGGTCCTTTATTTTTTTTCTAGTCGGCAGTTATTTTTGTTTTAGCTTGGCGTACTGGTTATTTAGTTACGCGTGTTGCGACTAGCAGATGTGTTGTTTTAGTATTTTTGCTTGCAAGCTGTTTTGATAGGCGTACTTTGTGTTCTAGAGTTCTAAATCTACTTTATTTTTTTTAGAATAACTTCTAAGAGTTACTAGCTTTATGGAGTCTGCTAATAACAGTAATTATAATCATAATGATATAAATTATTATACTCAAGATTTAAGACAAACATAATTATTAAGATGTTTGATGTTGTTAATAGTTTGTAATGGTTTTTTTTTTTTTTTTTTCGTTTTCTTTTGTAGATACTTAATTTTATATTCTTTTAACATAACATTTGGATATGTCTGTCGTTATGTCTTGTCTAAATAAATAAATATAATATCTGTACATCTCAGTAATATATGTCTAGTGGGAATTAATATAACTATTTAATTATTGTATTATCATACTAGCTGTCCCGGCGAACTTTGTTCCGCCTTGAGAAGGCTTTCCCGTTAATTATTCGATTTATTATTTTTCTCACCGTAAAAACCATACTCGGACTCTAAAGAACATTTTTAAAAAAGAATTGCTAAAATTGATCTAGGCGTTGTTGAGTTATGCGCTTACCAACACATTTTGCTTTTCATTTTTATAATATAGGTAGATAATAAAATTATAGCAAGCTTTCATTTCACATGACCCTATCAGAATCTAGGTAGTTGTCATTTTTATTTCAGTTTAGTTTACTTGGTTTAATGATATCTACACACCTAAGCCGACGGCATGCCGCCGGGCTAGGCCGGCGGCTTTACGTCATACGAACGGCAGCTGTCAAAAAAGCCGGCGGCTTTGGTGTGTAGATACCATAATAAAAGCAACGCAATTAACCTTCAATAGGCTTAAAATAGTTGCTATCATTTCACATTGACACTTTTTTGCCCGTAAAATACGTAAAATGTAATAATACTAAATAGAGTTTGAAATGAAACGTGTCTTTTTATTACCGAAAAGTAATTATTTTTAAATTAATGTCCGTTTATGGGTTATACGTTTGTCCAATTATACGTACAGTACGATGTTCATGTTTTTATAGTTTTTTTTAACCCAAAGAGACATTATTTTTTAAAGTTGTTATTTTCGAAATGGCGTTTAAAACGCGATGCGTTTAATAAAATTTATAAAAATATCATAAAAGAAATTACAAAAAATAATGTTTAATATATTTTTATTGTTAGACGTACGTTCATACATAAACCTACTTAATTTTGTCATTAAGAGAAATTTCATAAAAATATATTTAAGAAATTTCATAAAAATATATTTAAAAAATGTAGTTTATTTAAAATTTTATTAAAATATGAAAATAAAATGTTTTAATTATTTAAATACGGTTTTTCAACGAATTTATATTAGTAATACCTACGTACCTTACAAAATAAGTTCACCTACATATTTATATATTTTTTTTAACTCTTGTCCACAAAAACACGCCCTCTCTTTAAAGATTGGTACATAATATATCATTAAAGTAAATAACTAGAATGCTGTTAAATCTAATTTAATGTGAAATAACAAGACATGAGGGTAAAAATGTTGAAAAAAATCTTTAGTTTGAAGGGAGAGTTATTGGGGATAGTCAGTGGGAAATTTACTTGCAAAATTTTTATTTTATATTTTCGATATAATATATTTCATTATTTGAAACTAACTTAAAATAAAATTCTCGTTATGAAACATTTGATCGGTAAGGTGTAATATTAAAATGTATTTCTTGAAAGCTCATTATTTAATTATTTTTAAAATAATGTAAATAATTAGATACTTACCTGCTAAAAATAAATACGGTTTAAAAATCTTTACCTTTATTTTTTTTAGCCTATGTTGTCCCACTGCTGGGCAAAAGCTTCTCCCATGCTTCTCCACATATTTCTGTTTTATTATATATATTTTTTAGTTTTTTTTGTACTTAATTGCAATTTGCTGTACGTTTTTGACTGTACCACTTACATCAATACATCCCCCTGTATCTTGGATAGAAAGTTCATTTTCTTTTAAATGAACCCCGTTTCTATCGAAACTGCATAAATACAGGATGTTACTAAATAATATATTTTTTTTAAATCCCATTAAAATAAATTTCAGTTCATTGAAAAAATATTTATAAAGCATTTATTTATTTATGCAAAATATTAAAAAGTTAGGTAAGAACGTAAACATTTTTAAAATTCCATGTATTTGAAAAAGTAAAACTATAAATTATGTTCTGTAAAAAATAACCTATTCTTAAGTAAAGAGAGTGCCTATATTTTAATAGCTATATCATTGTTAGTAAATATAAAACAATTTTAAAAATAAACTAACGCCACTAGACTCGTTATCCAGTAATTAAAAAGTAATAAAACATAACCCTCTTTTAGTACAGTCGGGTAAATAAACAAGCTGTATAAGAGTGGGAGGTAACTTATTTCAAAAAGGGGGGGGTTAATTTTTACATCGCATCTCTTTATGAACGCATCGACGATCAAATTTGAATATTAAAATTATTTGTGAAATCTCCCGGGGCGACTACATGAAGATTTCCTAATTAGATTTCTCCTTAGGGGAAAATGGCGGATTATTTTTTGGACTGAAAATTTTTAGAAAAACGCCATGTTTGATTTTTTTAACGATACCTATCTAAGTACGGTAAGTTTTTTTTTCTAGAAAATCTCTATTTTTCATAATTTGATTTTTTGAACAAAATCACAATATTTTAGATTCTTTTCTTCCTTTTACATAAAAGATGGAAAATTGTTTAAAAAAACAAAGACACCATGTCATTTGGACTGAAAATTTACACCATGTAGGATTTTTGTAGCAATGTCTAGTTACTTAAGTTTTTTTTTTTAATTTGACTACAATAGGTACCTAAGTAATATTTTTTTTAAATTTTACTAAAAAAAACTCAATTTTCTTTAACTGGATTTTTCAAAAAAAAAGCACAATTTTTCGGACCCTACTTTCTCTTTAACTTAAAAGACGGAAAACTTTAAAAAAAAAAAAGTCATCGGGCTTTACCACCGAAAAGACAGAAACATAAAATTCAGTTAAAAAATATGAATTATGTTTTTTTTTGCATTTATATACAATAAAAAAGATTACTACAATAAAAAATATACTTCTCTCTCTGTGGGGTCTGCAGGAAGAAATTTCTTTTAGAAATATGCTGTACCTTTTGTATAACTTCTCTTTTTTCTGTATCTATGTACTATCATCTTACAATAAACTCTTAAATAAATAAATATAGTTCACCTATAAACTAGCATTTTTCACCTCGCAAGCTAACAATAAAAAAAAATACCAAGATGTTATCCACTAGGCTTGGTAATATATATTTTTAGCCCTTGTACTGGAAGGCATAACTTTAACGTTTTCCTTCCGCTGGGCAAAGTAATAGTTTAAACTTTGCATATATTACTAAAAGGTGTGCTAGAAATAGAGCTTTTAATATATTATAGGTTTTCTTTTAAATAACAACTATTAGAGTTTTAGTTCACTCTATCACCCTTATTACAAAACGAGTTTTATTTATAGTCCTAGAATAAACTTCGATAAAAGACGATTCGGCTATAGAAAAAACGTCAATAAATGACATTAATCCTAGAACTACATATATTATTTAAAACGCGTTTTGTAATAAGGGGGCACTCTTTTATTTCTGTTATATATTTTTCTATATTAATTACATTAAAAGATTTTTACATATTTATATATGGACTTAAAAGGTATGTAAATAATATTTATTCTTCATTTTATGACTTCAATTTACGAGTAAAATGGCTTTATGAAGGCAGAGTTCTATAAACGAATAGTCGTTATTTGACGTAAGCTTTAAATTTATTTTTATTGCTATCTAGAAATAGGGAAACCAGTTGCTCCTTCTTTGTCTGTATTATATTTGTTTATAGAGCTACATGGATCTATTGGCACTTGAGTGACATTGTCAGGAGGGCGTGGGTGGTGAATAAATAACTAAAAAAAATCACAATTTACAAGATGATATCGTTAGTTCCGATGTCCGCCACGTGCCAAAAGATCCTTGTAGAATTGTACCTATCTCTCAATTTTTTTTTTAAATCTGTATTTGTAATGTACACGTCCTTCAAAAATCTTCAAAACGAGAAAAAATTTCGAAAGCTGCGTTTAAACTTGTTATATAAATAAGTTGGTGAGGGTTCTGCCCTTTTATTAAATCTGGCACCCCCATGTTGACCCTATCTAACATGGTGGATTGTCAATCGATAATTTGATATATTGTATGTTACATATAACTTTGTAATGGTGATTGTGATGTGACAGTTATTTGTGAGTATGAGTGCTTTAAAAATACTTATTTTATTCAAAGAAAGTGTAAAAATATAAATCTAGATAGATTAAAACATCTTTTCTTTATTTTCTTCTTTTATTGAAAAATTCTCGTTACAGCTCCGTCATCATTTATGTTATTACGTTTCTTTGCTAGGATACGCATAACTTACTCACATCTTAGCATGCTTCCCTTTCACTCATCCATAACTTCCGTTTCCCACATATTACAACGAAAATGTACTATTTATTATTAACTTTTATTTATTAAAATATATTCTTCTGGTACACTCGAACTATTTAAACAAATATTTAGAATACTATAAAACCCTAGCAGTTTTTACCAAGCAATAATTTGACGATTTTTTGTGATAATTGTCAAAAATTATAAAACATAAATAATAAACGAATATGAAATAAAATAACTTCTTTATGATAGTTTAAACTCACTACCTTTGCCTGTAGATAAATGATAAAAATAAACTAACTTAAACTGTTATAAAGTTCTACGACAGGCGAAAGCAGAGCAGAAAAGAATATTATTTAAAAAAACCGTCTTATAAAATCAGTCCCTTATCCCCTCGTAATATTTATCAAGTGGCTGCAAAAGACAAGGGATTCGAAAACGAAACTCCGAAAAGAATTATCGTTTGAGATTGTTTTTAATAGCTTTTCTTTCTTCAAACATTTTCGCGAAACTTTTTTGAACACCCTCTCTCTTTAATAATAATGAATGTGAAAGAATTACTCGGGTGATTACGCGGGTTTTTTAAATGTTTTTGGCTTGGTTAGGTATAAAAGGTGAACTCTAGTACCTAGTGCTGTAATGGTATCTACACACCAAAGCCGCCGGCTTTTTTGACAGCTGACATTCGTATGACGTAAAGCCGCCGGCCTAGCCCGGCCGCATGCCGGCGGCTTTGGTGTGTAGACAGCATAAGAAATGATTGTATTCTGGTTGTTGAATTGATTAATTGTCGTTATCTATCACGTTTCAAACTTAACCTAAGAGTCCTAAGTTTTATTTTGAATGCAATTTTTTATGTCTAAGTTTATTTTGTTTTTATTTATTTTTCACCGACTTGAAACTAAAAACACTCAAATAAAAAAAGGAGGTGATCCTCAATTTAAGTGAATATTCATTATTTTTATTTTTGCATTATGTGCCTTTAGTTTTGGACTAGAAATATTGTGTATATTTAGGTACTTACTTTCTTAAACTATTCTTATTTTAAACATGAACAACATCAAATGCTCAATTTGAAAACAACTAAAAAAACGTTATTTGAAAATACAATGCAAAACAACGGTAAACGACTATGACAAATAATTGTTAATTAACCAAATACACTAATGAAGGGCAGCTGCGCCATTTATATTGTTTTGCTGTTTACGCTGCGATACTTCAAATGGCAACTACCAGTTATGTTAATCCAGTTTTTTCGTTATTGATACTATTAAAAAAAATATATTATAAATGTATTCTCTATTGCGTTAGTTGTTCTAAACTTATCATTATATTTAATGCCATTTTCGCATACATTTTATTTACCTAATAAAAACATTTTTTACTACCTGTCGCAAAAAAAAATCCAGAAAAAAAATGGCGGACATTTTACTGTTGTATTTTTTAAACAAAAACGAATCGCCATTTTAAAAATTGGAATGTACATTGATTGCATATTCAGAGGTTCCTCATTATTTGACTTTCGCTGGCAAGACGTTATTTGCATTCATTATTGGAGCCGCGAGGAAAAAAGAAATAATTAAAGGAATAGAGAGGTCGCGTGCCACCACCCTGATTTTCTTTTTAACTATGGTATACAAAAAAAAATAAAAAAATTAAATGATTTTTTTGTGGGCCATAACATTTTTCTGAAAGAGAAATAGGAATTACCCAATATAATTATTTTTTAAATGTTTTTTTTTTACAGTATTTTTTGTTAAGAACCATCAAATTAGAGTTGAAAATGCGTTTTTTTTATTATTAGCCTAACTTGTCCCACTGCTGGGTAAAAGCCTCTCCCATGCTTCTCCAAATACTCCTTCCTTTCCCACCAATCTTCCCAATCTTCAATTTTTAAAATAAATATTTTTTTTTTATGGTAGGTACATAGTCTATTATGTAGGTACATTCTACATTTACTGTATGGAATGAAGAATAACCTACTTTTATATCTAATAACTTATTTTAAAAAAAAAAGTTTGTTGTAGTTTTTTTTTCTGTCGCTACAAAAATTAAACCGAAAATTATTTTACTAAACACCCAAAGAGGAGGTCTGAAAAAGAGCATTTCTTTTGCCAATTTGCTATTGCAATTATGGAAATCGAAAGGGGGCTCCTTTTACATCTTAGCTTTCAATTTCAGAATAATTACATTTACTTACGGCGTTCTGGAGCTGAAATAAATAAGGTTTTTGAGTGCTTATTTCGGATGCTTACGAATTTTGCAACTTCGGTATTATTGCTAGTAGGTACGTACATTTTTTAAACTGATATGCTGTCTACACACCAAAGCCGCCGGCTTTTTACCCGACTACGGCAAAGCCAAAAGGAAGGGTAATGTTTTTGACAGCTGCCTTTCGTATGGCGAAAAGCCGCCGACCTAGCCCCCCGGCATGCCGGCGGCTTTAGTGTGTAGATAGCATTAATGAAATTAAAGCGTTTAAAAAATGACACAAAAAAGGAAAGGGACCTGGGCGAGAAGTATCAGCTTTAAAAAATAAATAACATCGACATTTCAAGTGTTAAGTATATTTTCCTACGAAAAAAAAGATTATATTTTTTATTTAATTTTTTTTAAAGACTTTTAATCGATTTTTTTGCTGCAAAAAGAAGGTAAGTATCTATTTTATTTTATTTCAGTACCTGATTGCTAAAACACTTCACTCAAGTCACAAAAAACGGAAAATAATTTTCGCAGATAAACTGATACATATGAAATTGGTATAAGTACCTACCTATTGATTGTATGATTTATGTACAATTGGTTGTATGCTATAATGCTATCTACACACCAAAGCCGCCGGCATGCCGCTGGGCTAGGTCGGCGGCTTTACGTCATACGAATGGTAGCTGTCAAAAAAGCCGGCGGCTTTGGTGTGTAGATACCATCATAAGCTACCTACTCGGTATAAAAATGTAAAGGTATATTAATCAAATAATCTCGCCATATTGAATTTGGCTGCATGCTTTGATTCCATTTTGTGTGGTTTCACCGCGAATTTTAATTTCGGTCATAGTACCGAGCTTGTTACGCTCTGTGGTTTTATTTCCACTGATTTTAATTAAATTCTCTTTGGTTTTTTTTACCCGTGGAGTTTATTTGGCTTGGCTACTCGTATTTTGAGTATTTTTTTACCTTTAAAAATAAGTTTTATAAACTAAAACCTGTGTAGGAGTTTCTCTGATGAAATTAGGTTTGAAATACAGTTTTCGTAAGATTTTTTTCCTCTCATTAAGGCGTGTGTGAATTATGATGGTATTATGATGTTCCAAAAACTAAAACCCATCTACGGAAAACCGTAGGAAAACTACGGAAAATTTTCAGAGGGTTCAGAGAGCTTTACGGAAATCAGTTAAGAAAGCTATCTAAAAATATTATAATTTTAACAGTAAGATATGTCTATTCAGTAAGTAAAAAAATTTTTTGATTCAAAGTCATTGTTTATTATACTTAGGGCTCGTTCCACAAAACAAAGATAAATTTTATCTGACTGTTATTTTATACCTATCTCTGTCTAAAACGTCATGTTTTCTGAAACAGACATAGAAACCTATGTTATTCTATTCTGTCTATCTGGCAGTTAAATTTAATCTATTGGTGGTGAAACGGGCACCTGGTATTTAAAAACAATTTTCTTTTTTCTAATGATCTTAAAAAAAAAATTTCCTACTTAATTCTTAGTTTGTAAGTTAGCTGTTACTAGCATTTTTTCGCACACAGTGTTTATTTGTACTGTTTTTGAAAATAAATGTCTTATGTCTTCCCCGCACAAAAATATCTTTTAAAACTCCCAAAAATATAAATACAACGTTTCATGTAACCAATCAATATCCCAGTACCAATGATTTTTTATAGTGATTGGCGTTTAAATCTGTGCCAAACAATGATTACAATGACATTAATGACAGCACTTCAAATCATACTCCAAATGTCTTCAGACTAACTGAGACTAACTTCAGACTAACTATAAGTTGTCTTTAATAGGTCTATTTACTGTCTTTAAAATGTGCGCGCATATAACATATCTATACCTATAAAAAATCATTGCCCAGTACCTAACTCTCATTTAACCATTCACGTGCTCAACCAAAAAAGTTCACGCCTCAACAATTTCAATTTTGCAGATATCTTATTTAAGGGAGGACTTATTTTTCGTCCCTAAGTATACGCGCCCCTTACGCTCGCGTGACTCCAAACTTCAAAGAAGGGTGTCTGCCCACCCCTTAACCCCCCCTTGTTAACAAACTTCTACCTATCTGCATTTTTATTTAAGTTTCGACAGAATTTTCCACCCCTTAATTCAATTTTTTTTTCGTAGAATTAATTAGCGAATAAGTCTGCTTACGATGCTTTAAGGGTACTTTTTTAGCAAATATGTGCGAGTTTTTGGTAGTTTCGATTTTTAATTAAAGCAACGTTGTTGGATGTTTATGAGTTTGTGTTGCCAGTGTTTAATTAATGATAAGATCGGTGTTGAAAAAGTGTGTCATGAATCTAAGAAAAAGCCGTGATAAAAAGATTTTGATTTAAAAGGTTTCTTATTAAAAATAGAACTACAGCTTAGTATTTGACTATGAAAAGTTAACCAAATAATTTTATCAAAAAAAAAACAAATTGATAGCGACAAGTATTGTCGTTAATTATTACGAAAATATTTTATAATGTTTTTTTTTTTATGAAATACGTGTACATAGGCTGTCAAAAACATTAGGTACCCTTCCTTTTGACTTTGCCGTAGACGGTTAAAAAAACAAAAACTGCCTAACCCACTTTCTAACGTCCCAAACCAAAATCCCACGTTTTTCTGCCGAAAAAACAAAAAACTGTTCGAAAAAAATGAAATCCGTCAAAAAACTATTAGGATCACAAACATTAATTCAAAATACATCTACCGTACGGAGTTAAGTGGTAACTTATTAAAAAAAAAAAAAAACAAAAAAAAAAGATCCCTTTCTATCCCACAATCAAAATTCGGTTCACACATCGCATCAACTTGAAACGTAACAAAAACTCTTTGCAAAAACCTTTTTGGTGTCGTCCAAAAAAATTTGCATAAATATTTGCGTATGAAAAAAAAAGGGTGAATTGAGACTTTTTGCTGATTCCTTTGAGAGATCAATTTTGATGAGGTGTCGAATTGTTCGATCTTTTTTTTATCGGCACGAGCTAAGTGTTAAAAACATCAATTGTTGATCAATTGATTTTTTTATTGTTATTTTGATTTGACAGACGTTTTTTGGAGCCTATTGATTAGATTAAGTCATTTTTTTAATTATTGTTTTTTATAGACAAGAAATTATAGACTAATTTTGTTGCATTTTTATTTCTTTTTCTTGCTTTTCTATAAAGATGATGAATTTTTGATAAAATCACCAAAAAATTGCAGCATTTTATTTTCTTTTTAATACTGAGCTAATATTTGGCTATTTATCCTAATCATTTCATCGTCATCTCATTTAAGAGTCAGACTCTTGTCTGTGGAGCATTCGTCTATTCGCCCTCATTCATGAGACAAAAATACACTTAGATTAAAAGTTACAAAATAACATTAATAAAAATCATAGTCCAGTCAAATAAGACAAAAACCCATAAAAACATTAAGGAACTGTCTTAAAAAACAAAAGACGAATGTAACCGTCACGACCTATTAATAAAGGGAAAATGAGATCGTCATAAAAAATAAAAAAAGGAAAAAAAAGTTGAGTGAATTATATTCCCCAAGTGAGAGATCAAACTGTGAGGTTAAACCTTTTAAGAATATAAAAGGAGGAGCCATACCGTCTAGATCTGCGTGCCTGGTCTGGCGCAAAATGGCTACTTTTTGTATGGTAGAGTGCGTTTCACGAAAGAAGACCCCCGGATATTTTTGGAACTAAATTTGATAGGTCTATTTTCCCTATTTTTTAATATTTTCCCTGAAAGTAGGTAGAAACCCCTTACATATCATAATAAAAATATACTTTTTGCATAACAGAAATATAGGTAAGTAATTAGATTTTTTTTCAAATTGTATACCAACTTACTTATGGAATGACCAGGACACTCGAAGTATGCAGGAAATAGTATTATTTGATAAATTACAAATGAAATAAACTTAATATAGGTAAATTTTGTACTCATGAATGGCAACATTATCAATTTTGACATGCTATACACCGCGGCTAGGGACTTTTTTCGTGAAATGGACTCTACTTATCGTTTCACAGGTCATCTACCAAGAAAACTATGAAAAAACTCGGCGCAATCTTGGCACGCTGTCATAAACTCATTTGTATATGGAAAAAAAAATGGGGCCACTCCTTATATTCCTTCTTCATTGGGTTAAACAGATAAAAGTATAAACTCCCTTTTAAATTTAATCTTCGTTCTCATAAAACGCGAAATGAAAAGTTTCAGTCGTAAAAATTCTTGTAAATGAAACCTTTTTTTTGGGTCTTTTTTTTCGTAAATAGATCTTTTAATTTGTATTATTTTGATGTTAAAAAGTATTGTTTCCGTGGAAGGGATGATTTGATTGCATTTTATATTTTTCAAGGCACTTTCGTAATGTTTTTTTTGTTATAGACTGCACAATTCAGTGAATTATTAAAAGTTTAAACTATCAAGTATTTTAATTATAAGTTACCTATATTTTATTTTCTTTGTAAAAACAAAATGACAAGTACATAAGGTTTTGTTTTTCCAAGCTTAGGTGCTTAGTTTAGGGTATATTTTGGGTTATTGCCTACACTACCATATTAAAGCAGTAATTAAAAAAATACCTGTTCTCTGTCTAAAATATTTCAATATACAATTTCCGCTTCTCACAAAAATCTCCAAAACAAAAACACACCAAAACAAATTTAACATTTATTTAAAACTGCTCATTCCAATATCTAAACAGTTTGGATAAAACCTCTTTGGAAATTAAAAAAACCAGTTCCCATAAAGAACAGGGAACCGGAATAATTGAAAGAACTTGTACAACTCAAAACAAAACCCTTCTAAGTACGGAGTGCAGCTAAATACGGGAACTTGGGAAAAAAGAAAAAGATAAAAGTTCAAGATCGAAGAAACCGGCTACTGGTTAGGGTTGGGGCGAACTGGTATTTTTTGGAACTGTTACTTGGTACGCGAATGTCGCGAGTTAAACTCGACTTAGTAAAGACTGGCTAGTATAAGAAGATGGTAAGCAAGGAAATAGGCCTTATTCAGCAGAGAAACACGAAATGATAGCTGTAATATCTGCCACTTAGTCACACGGCAAGGGGATGATGAATATTTCGAAATAACAGCGGGTTATTTCGAAACTTTTGGTTTTGGTTAACTTTTGGTTTATAACTACCGTCAAAATTGCTTAAATAGCCTAACTAAATACAAAACATTGCCACTTCCTCTCTTTTCTCTTCCTTTCTTTCTCTCTTTATGTAAATATATGTTTTTTAGTAACGGTTAAAAACTAAGCGTTAGTGTAATCCAGATGAATTAAAAATAAATACTAGTTACGTAATAGCAGCTACTGCCTCCCCAGCACTAGAGTTCCGCTATTTCGCGGACCTGTTTTATAGGAGTAAGGTTATGGGCCCCTAGCGGTCTATGGTATAATGCCTGTACTATAACAGTGTGCTAATGTATGTGGGTAATGCACTCATGGGCTTTTTAATACGACTAGAGGCTGCCCGCGACTTTCTACGCTTTTATTTAAAAAAAATACATGATATCTTTAAATAATTGAGCCGGGCTGTTATTTTGATGTGCAAGCTACAGTATTGTGAAGTTTTATCAGAATCTGTTTAGTGGTTTTTGCGTGAAAGAGTAACAAACATCCTCATATCTATCCATAGGTACAAACAATGCTTCTAAAATAAGTAGGTACAAAGCATTAGTACTTTTATTTAATTTAAGAAGCACCTTACCTTACTAAATATAATTTATTGCATACTTTAAGAATGATTTATGATTGAAGCCATTTTATTATTTTTGCTACCTTTAAACATAACCACTGGTATTTTTTAAACTTTTAATGACCTTAAAAAACCTTAGTTAAATTATTTAACATTTTCAAATTCTTTACTCGGACTATAAAAACAAAACAACTTCAAAAAAGATTTTTCCAAAAAAGAATTCATTCGAAAAATAACATCGCCATATTTGAATTCTGTTTTTAAAAAGTCACAATCACTTTACAAACTCAACCAGCCAGCAACACATATTTTTATCGTGAATACAAACTTTTTAAGTGTATAATTTTAATTGCAGTTTAGCATGAAAACAATGAGAGGGCGGGGCTTAAAAATGTTCTATAATTACCTGTTTTGAACATTGTTATTGGTTGAAAACTTGCATGTTAGTGTGTGGGCGTTTACTAAGCATTAATTCTTGTATTCATTATTTTTTTAATGATTTGAAAATAGAATCACAAGTGTGTTTTATGGCTGGTTTTGAATTGATTCTTTCTTTTATTGTTTTCTTTTATTATTAATGAAAGTAAGTTTGTAGGTACCTAATTGCATGTCCTACGTAGGTAATGCCTATAGGTAATATAATTAATCTTTAAGTGTTAATATTTTAGGTTCTTATTTTAAAAAGATAAAAGTATCTATTGACTGGCCAGTTGGCGTAGTAAGTAGTGACCCCGCTTGCCATGCCACAAATCCAGGGTTCGACGCCCGCTAGAGCCAAACATTGCTGTGAAATATTTGCTAGGGTAAGCCTAGCTGTTCGTGTATGTAAAACTATATTTATATTATTAGTGATTTAGTTATTTTAGTGATTTAGTTTTAAGTTTTTATTTTGTATTCTATTTATAGTATTCATAGATTTTAATTGTATTGTATTTTATGTATCAATATGGGCCTTAGATGCCTGAAATTAAAAAAAAAATAAAAAATATATACTTATAATGATGTCCAATTATCCATCGATAAACAGTTTTAATAAATATAATATTTTCTTTCTTTTAGAATTTTTTTTTTCGAAAGCACGTAGCACATAGCTTATTTACATACATTTTTTTCAATTTAAGCAGAAATGTACAAAGAAATCAACTATTACAAGAATCGCTTATTTTCAACTTACGTAACGTTTATAGCAAAAGTTCATTCAAGGTATATACAGTGTGTATTTTATGATTACCATTAACATTGTGGTTACAACTTAATGATAGCTTAATGAACGATTGGACTTATGTAACGTGACGAAATGTTTTCGATACACTGTATTTATAGTTAACTTTTACTTTTAAGCTTTCAACTATTAAATAATTACTTTCATTAATTTTTTCTTTTTCTTTTTTTTTCTTTTATTACTTTCATTTTCTTTTTTTACTTTCATTTTTCTTTTTTTGCTAATACTTAACTAATTAACTTATTTTATTTATTTATTATTATTAAACTATATGATTAATAATTATTTTGTTATTATTAATCTAGATTTTATGTACAACTCATTCTTTTTCCGTCTTATAAGAGTCATATTTTACTTTCGATATATTTTTTCGACTCTAACTAAGTATATTTAGGTAGGTATCTAATAACTAAGCAGCTTGACAAATAAATAAGTAGATACATAATACAAATACTTAATAATTTTTAACCTATTTCCTTCCCAATTTCATTTCCAATATCAAAAACGAACTATTACAAGAACCACATAAATAAGCACTTAGCAAGACCAAAAAACAAATGAACCGAGAAAAAAATAAGGGTACGCTACCCTAGACGCAATAAATAAACACATAAAGATGTATTATTGAACTGATCGGGCCCCTATGAAAAAAACTGGGAAAAAAAACGTAGGCTAGGGGTGCCACCCTCGCGTTTTTTTTCACCCTACACCCCCTGATTTCTCGTTTGTATTATTGGTACATAATCAGTCTTATCGATTTTAGGGGTTGGATTTTTAAGAGTGGTTGTTTGGGCTTTGTGTACTTAAGTAATGTATTGACTATTGCACACTGACGCATCATATGCGTACGTATTGTCAGTTTTACTATGTAAAAATCTTGAATATTTATTTAAATAATGTATATAGGGTGACTTTAAATTAGTGAACGATAGAAAAGGATATGCATGTACTCATGATAACAAACAACTTTTACTATGGGACCAAGGTCCAAAGCGTTCAAAAAATTTTGAACTCCCCATACAAAATGCATCAGCTGAGAGTATGGGGGAACAAATATCTTTTTGTGCTTTCGAACTTGGTCCCATAGTAAAAGTTGTTTGTTATCTCTAGTACATGCTTATCCTTTTCTATCGTTTACTAATTTAATGTCACCTTGTATATCCTAATAATATTATAAAAGTCAATATTTGTGCTAAGGGATGGATAAATTTTGTTAAAATAATGTAGATCTAAAATTACAAATGTCAATGTTTTTATCGATGGGTGTGAATGTTTGTTACTCTTTCACGCAAGAACTACTGAATGGATTTTGATGACATTTTACTATATTGTAGCTTACACATCAGATTAACACATAGGCTATTTTTATTTTTATTATTCTATTTTTAAGATGTCTTGATGTTTTTTCAAGCAATGCCGATATTTTTTGCATTTGCAGTCAGTCTCTAGTGTACATATAAGTATCTTCAAGAACGTTTACACAGTGTGATTCCACAACGAGGTTTAAAATATAGTTTTAGAACTAATTTAGGTTAAGTCATGTCTATGACATAAAATATAAAATATAGTTTAGTTGACATAAAATATAGTTCCGGAACTAATTCAGGTTTAAGTAATGTCCATAACATTAAACTGAATTTGTTCTAGAACTATATTTAAAGGCCTGTTTTGTAGAATAATTCTGTGCTGTTTAAGCAATATTAAAGACAGCAAACAACTATACTAATTCAAAAACCTCCAGTAATTATTGAAGAACCTAAGCCATCGGTCCAATTACACCGACTTGGAGCTTTAAAACAAAACTACACAAGGGTGGCTCAAATACAGGGGGAAAGGGTGCTAAGTAGGACGCCATTTTTAAATTTCAACTAACGAGGTAAAGTAAAAGAGATTGCATGTCAACTATTATAAATGTCAATGTTTGTGCCGATGGATGATGGATGTTTGTTACTCTTGTACATAAAAATAACTAAACGGATTTTGATGAAACTTGGCAATATTGTAGTTTATTTAACAGTTTAACACATAGGCTATATTATTTTTGTTTAGGATGTTTTTTTCTTCTTCAAGATATGACGATAAATGCATACGAAGTCGCGGAAAGCCGCTAGTACAAGTATAATGAAAGTTTAAAGATTATTTGAAAAATCTTGTCAATATTTTTAACTTCTTTTAATTATTTTAAAGTTAATTTTAAGGTTTTTTATCCTATTAATGAAAGTGATTTGAGTGTCAATGATGCAATATGTTTGATTGACCAACATTTTCTCTAAAAAAACCAGTTAAAAGAGATTTTATGCGACTTACAAAATTAAGCTTAATATATTTATTTTATAAAAATAATGAGTATTTATTTTACCACGTTAGATGCGGTCTTTTTAAAATACGAGAATGTTTTTATTTGCATTCAAAAAGATTTTAATCAAGCACTTTATAAGTAAATTCACGACTTATTAAAAATGCTAATTAGGTAGCTAAAACAAGTTGAAATATAAAGTACTGACTGTTTATTATTTTTTCGAGAATTCTTAAATTTTGCAGTTTTGAATATTAGTAGATTACCATCAACTTTAACCCCATTATTACAAAACAAGTTTTATATATAGTTCTAGAACTAACTCAGATAAATGACGTTTCGGCTATAGACAAAACGTTATGAACATGGCATTAGTTCTTTAACTACATATAAATTTCGTTTTGTAATAACGGGGTAGGTATAAGTTTCAAAAAAGAAGTATACTTACTTAAACCATATTTAGTTATCCGTGCTTACACTTTAGTACCTAACTATTTAGTAATCTGTTAATATATTATAAAAAGATATTAAAGAGTAGAAAGAATCACGAAAGCCATTACAAGATAGTAAATCAGTTCGGTATATTACAGAAGAATCTGTATTTTGACATTATCATGAGGCTGCAAGATCGATGTGACATTGGCTCCTTTATCTGTGAGCGTTTGCATTCGCTAGTGGACTTGGGCGAGTTGAGAATTGGACAGTTCATTTTGCTTAGCTGATAGCTAGCTTGTAATGAAAATTTAAATGAATATTTTTTTTATTTAAAAATCTTAAACTACTACTGCTTCACTACCTAAGTCTAGATAGCCGAGAGGAAGAAACGGCAAGAAACCTTCGATTTATAGAAAAAAAGGTAATTAAAGATAGATGATTTTTCTCTTAGTAATATCAATTTGAAACTATTTCTATTACTAAACCTGATAATTTAGAGCGTGTAATTCTGAATTAGAGTGGCGAAAAATCCACCGTCAAATCGACGCTCTTACGAGTAAATACCTATCATGATGATGACGACCTTGTATCTTTCACTTACTGACAAAAATGTTATAATCGTTGCGACCCATCCAAATTCAACTAGGTACCTCCTTAATTTATCATTATCATCATCAGCCAATATTCATCCACTGCTGGACATAGACCTCTCCTCTTCTCACTAAGAATTGCGATTTTCATTTGCCCCATCACTTGCCTACCAACTTAATTCATCTAAACGGAGCACAAAGTATCGCGGGCCACGTGTAGGGGCACGCTACCCCTAGAGGGCGGCGACAGTGGGGAAGACACACCCCAATGCTCGGGTCTTGTGTCGGAGCAAATGTTGTATGGTGTAGAAAAGAGTTTGGTATAGATTTTAATATGGTCATAGAACTGTTAGTTATTGTTGTGTTGTGTTGCGTTTGCGCAGTGTGAAATAGGCTAGTTGTGTTTGTGTCTTATTAAGATTGATTTTTTAAATTATTTTAGATTAAAGTTGGTTTATACAGTTTGAGAACTTGGTAGTGTTGTAATGTTGTGTTGTATTGTGAAGTATTTTTGTGTGTACTTGATTGAAATGAGTTTAATTAAATTAGTACTTAAAATAATAATGGTGGTTTGTTTTGTTACACTGACAATAAAGAAAATAAATTATTTCTTTACATATTTATTTAAATAAGTTTTTAATTACTACCTGAGTCATATTTTAATTAGGTAGTGTATGTATTTAAGTTAAGTATGTATGCACTTTAACTTTTATTAATCCAATTTAATATCCCATATATTTTATTACTCATAATAGATACAAATTCTTTATAAACTATTGGCACTTCATAACAAAATAAACTTTAAAAAAATATTTTTTTCAAAATTCAGCCATTTTGTAATCCTCAACCAAAAAATCCCTCACAAAACTAAAATCGCTAAAAACTCCCCTCTCAGACCCCGAGCCCTCCTTCAAACCATCGAGGGGTCGCCCTCACAATTTCTTTCTCTTATTTCCCGCTTTTTTTCGCCGCCATTTTTCTAGCGCTTGCGCGGTACGCTCCCTTACTAACTAGCACGTCTAAATGGACCCTCAGTCCTGCATATCTAAATATAAATAATTTATCAACTTATTCGCTTTACCCTCTTCGGTTTTCCTTGGGGAGGTGGAATAGGTATGTTTAGTTTGAGGCTAGTGTTCTTATTTTAAAAATGGAGCTTTTCATTTGTTTTTTATTCTTTATTTGTTAACTGTTACCTGCGTTCTATGTGTCATCTTTAGATACGATTGCCTACTTAACATTTTATCTTCATAATTTGGCAATCTTAACAAATAATATTAATATACTGTGCTTAATTAAGTAATGTGTTATTCTGATGTATCTACCTTTAAGCTACAATAATGTAGAGTTTAATTAAATTTTATTCAGTGGTTGTTAGCAAAGAGTAACAAACATTCGCAACAACACTTACAAACAGACAAAGCATTAATATTTTATATCTCTAAATATAAATTTGAGCGATGTTGTTTAAAAAATATCGTTTTTAATTTTAATTTTTTCTTTTTTTTAGTTTTTATAGATATTTGTTTGAAGAACTTATGAACAGACAAAATATTAATCATTTATACCTCTAAATATTAATTTGAGTGATATTGTTTAAAAAAACATCGTTTGATTATTTATTTATTTTTTGGTTTCTTTTCTTTTAAACCAGTGGTGAAAGCTTTCAATAGAAACTTGATTCTTGCATCTTTGTCATGTAGATATGCAAAAAAGCTTACAAAAAGCTAATAAGCTTTCAAACGGAAGCTTTGCCGACGCCATTACACTGATCACGTCATAACCGGATATTACCAGTTTTTGCATTTAATCGAAAAGGCTTCATTGAGATCTCATTTTACTTTTTTAGAAATATTTTTACTTTCTTTAAATTTTCGTACAAGTTTTTCTTTATTTATTTCATCATCGTCATTACACTATGTGAATACCTAGCCCTTTGATATAAGAACTTACTTTGCTTTTCTTACGAAAATATGAAATATAGGCATAGAGGAAGGAATACAAGGAGTGGCCTCGTGTTTTTTATATACAAATGAGTTTATGACAGCGTGCCAAGGTTGCACCGAGTTTTCTCATAGTTTTCTTGGTAAATGACCTGTGAAACGATATGTAGTGTAGTATCGTACAAAAAGTAGCCATTTTGCGCCAGACCAGACTCGCAGATCCAGACGGTATGGCTCATCCTTATAATTCTATACTCAAAGAATATAGATGTATATTATATACCTCTAGTCTAGGTACATACTTAATATTTTCCGATTTATTTTTTTAAAGTTCTTTCAAGGTAATGGTTAATAAATTCTGAGAATAAAACAAACCTACTTGTTTCTACTTCAACTTATGTCAAAAATATTCAAAACAAAAGAAAAACGAGTAACAAACTGCATTTTAAATTTAGAACCTCTAATATATTAGACAGTTTGTTCAATGAAGCGTAAAACTTCAAGCCATTGGTTTAAAAAGGACAACCTTTGTAGAGAATAAAGATAGAGATTTGGTCACCTTTTTAGAACTTTTGGGTTTAAATTTGGTGCAAAGAAATCGTTTAAAGAGAATTAACAGATGTTTTAAAATTATTGAAGTTCTTATTTCGCATGACGAAGTTTAAAGACAAATTAATCAATTTAAATATTAATGTTTTTCTGAAGAAAAAATATTGACAGATATTTTGAAATAAGTAATATCTATCTATGCTACTTTTTTATTTTAAAAACATCATAGTTTTATATGTATAATGAGGAAGGAATATACGTAAGGAGTGGCCCCATTTTTTTTCATGTACAAATGAGTTTATGACAGTGTGCCAAGGTTGCGCCGAGTTTTCTCATAGTTTTTTTGGTAGATGACCTGTCAAACGATAAGCCATTTTGCGCCAGACCAGGCACGCAGATCCAGACGGTATGGCTTCTCCTTATATATTCTATAGTTTTATATCATTAAATTATTAACCTTATCAAAATAGTTACTATTTTCATTGTTGCTGAGTTCGAAAACTACGCTTGAAATAATGGACTTAAATTAAAAAAAAAAACAATACCAATCTAGAAACCCAAGTCTATTTAACTACAAACACAAAAAATGTAAACATAGCCTAAAAGCTTAACCCATTTTATAATTTTTTTATTAGCATATTTCGTCCCACTGCTGAGCAAAAGCCTCTCCCATGCCTCTCCAAAGACCTTATTAGAAGATTGGGAAACAGCCTCACCCATTAAATTAATAAAATAATTATATTAGAAACCCTAATTATAATAAAGTGAAATGGCCTGTGAGATCTGAATTAAATTAGGAACGTACCTAATGCTATATTTTGGCGGGTAAAGGGCAGCCTGTCCAATTAACTAGCGTACCTAGGTCGTCTAGGTCCAGATAATTGACTTAGGTCAAGCCTCCTTTTGACGTGAAATTTCGTTATACAGGTAAATATGATTATTAATGTTTGTAAGGCAAGTTATGTGGTTTATTACGGCCTATTAACGGCCGATCTCAATATTCTGTCTATGTTTGCTTTACTTTAAATACTTAAGGTCTATCTACACAGATCAGGGCCGTGCCCGGGACGTGTCTGGGCCGTGGCCCGTCAGGAGGGAAAACAATAAGTCGTCATGACAGCGTGTGTGAACGAATCCATCGAAAATGTATTGAATGATATTTTTTCCCTGACACATCCCGGACACAGCCCAGACACATTGTCATGACGAGGTACTGTTTTCGCTCCTGACGGGCCACGGCCCGGACACGTCCCGGGCACGGCCCGAATCTATGTAGATAGACCTCTAGAGCCCGATTCACCACTTCCAGGAAAAATTTAATTGACAGATAAACCTATATTACTTAAGTCAATTTCATAAAACGTAACGTTTTAGACAGTAGCAGGTATAAAATATCTGTCTGTTTATTTTTGTCGGTCAGTGGTGGAACGGGCCCTCAATCCTTTTTTCATAGGGAAATATACATAGCAATTGAATAGACAGTGTTATGTTTTTTTTTTATCAATGCTTTTGCAAAGTAGTTTTAACCTGAGAAAAATCTAGCAAGAAACTCAGTTCGGTTGCTGTTTTCAAATAAAGTTTTGAAACGATATTGTGTAAGTTTTTTTTAGATACTCGTATACCGATAAAAACCCGAACAATCTTTAGTACCTAATTTAATAAAAAGCTTGGTACCTAGCCTACATACTTTAAACCTAATTTCTTCATAAAGCTTTAGGGCGCGTTCCCACTATGTCGTAACGACTCATTTATCGTTCGACGACTGTCGTCTCTACCTGTTCCCATTATAACTATTGTTTTGACAAAGTGTCGTCACTGCAAAAAAGTCGTAGACGACATTAAATTGTGTCGTTCTAAATGTGAACACCTCCATTTAAACATATAAGCCACGACACTTAAAACTACACGATTATCTGTCGTCACGACATAGTGGGAACGCGCCCTAAACCTTTTTAAAATTATGTGGACAATGCTTAAAGCTTCCTCCGACAACATAAAGGGAGGCTTTCACACACGTGATTAAGTGTCCGATAGAACCTTAAAGCTCTTTATAAAGATCTCAAAGACTTTAACTAAAGTGCCTTAAACGGTATACGCACGTCTATTGAAAAGCTTTCGAGGTTCTTTGATGAGCTTTTGCAAGCTCATTATAGGATACGAGCTTTCTTTGAAAAGAAAACGTTAGGTGAGGTTTTTGTTTTAAATCCTACCTACTAATATTATAATTGCAATGTTTGTGCCGATGGATGGATGTTTGTTAATCTTTCACGAAAAAACTACTGAACAGATTTTAATGCAACTTTATAATATTGTAGCTTACAAATCAGATTATCAATAAGCTAAATCATTTATAGATGTTGTGAAAATTTTCCAAGATACATAAAAATGTGAACGAAGTCACGGGCAGCCACTAATCGTTAATAAATTATTTTATTAACGTGTTACTATACTAATGTCACTAAGTTAAGTTTTATTTTATTTCGTGTTTAATTTTGTTTTTCTTTTAATTTTGTT
The DNA here is from genome assembly GCA_947563765.1 of Anarsia innoxiella. NCBI lineage: Eukaryota > Metazoa > Arthropoda > Insecta > Lepidoptera > Gelechiidae > Anarsia > Anarsia innoxiella. Next base: position 2,386,104 of record OX387404.1, on the reverse strand, counting down.
ATTTTGTGTTTTAATTTTGTTTTGTTATTGTATATTTTATTGGACTGGAAATAAATATTTACTTACTTACTAGGTAAAAATAGTTAAGAAAAGAAAGACCCTAAACCGACTTGCATGTATGAGGCGACTGATGAATGTAGATGAAGCGAAGGAAGTGTGTTTGGATCGTAGCAAGTGGAGGGAAGTGGTCTCTTTCTACCCCGATGGGAAAGAGACGTGACAGACATGTATGAAATGAAATGAAATAATATTTAATTCCGTAGAATTGTTACATCACTTGATACGCGTTATTTTTTTAATGCTAGATTCGCAAGGGCACAGTTGTCCCTAGAAAAGAATCTAGCAAGAAACTCGGTTGAGTAAAGTAACTATTTACCAAATTCCAGTTATTACACCCAAGTGCCCAAACGCATCTGCAAAATACAATCAACAATTTTAAGGGCCCTAGCGATAATAAAATAAGAAATGTATGTTGTACGAATCGAAAAACCACCTTTTTCTTGTAACAAGTTTTTTAAAACGGACATTTGTATGCAACGTGACACTGTCCACGTCCAATGCCATTATTTTAGCCATATTTCTTACAAAATTGATCTTTCATTTTAAATAAAAACATTGGACTAATAACATGTTTCGTGAAAGTTATGTGAATAGTTAATATAATATCGAACGAAGTTATTTTAAAACTAGACGCTGCCCGCGTCTTCGTACACATTTATCGTCATATCTTGGAAATGAAAGTAGTTAGTAGGCAGTAGTTTTATATTAAAAAAGTGACATCAAAAACTTTAATGAATTTTGCCCATTTTTTTTTAAATAAAACAGTTTTCATTTTTAATTTGTTGAAAGAAAGACAATTATTAGTTTAGTTAGTTTAAACTACAATATTGCCAAGTTTCCTCGTAATCTGTTCGGTAGTTTTTGCGTGAAAGATTAAACAAACAACGGCACATCCATCATCCATCGGCATACGGCACAAAATTTGACGTATGTAAAATAAAAGTAGTTAGTAGTACAATGCCACTTCGCGTTCATTATCGAGTTGCAAAACTAGCCATTAAACTTATTTATCCATTAAATATCATGCCGCCGTCTGGTTTTGTCTTTTGTTGATGAAAGGCCCAGCTATAGTTTTAATGTAGCGTTAGCTCTACCGGCCCTTTTTGCAACTAGGAGTGAATGTCTATAATTTATTTAATTTTAGTGGTTCTTATGCGATACCGGACATTTTCTAGGTAGGTACCAACGCGTTTTGAATTTAAGATATAAACTTACATTGTAATTTATAATAGAATTATATGTTGTGGCTTAGTTCTTACTAGAGAAGGCTTAATAGGAAACAAGCAACCGCAAAGGTCACTTAGGTATGCATTTTATTAAAAACTACTAGATACCTACGCATTAATCTTCATATCTTGGAAAATTTACACAATTAATATATACTTAGCATTATGTGTTGTTCTGATGTAAGTATTGTAAAGTTAAATTCAAATCTGATTAATAGCGTTTTTTTGTTTTTATCTAAGTACTCAAAACATTGTAAGGGCTGAAACATAAATTCACGACGCGACACGACACGACGCGACACGACACGTCGCATAGTGAAAATCCACGACGTCGTGTCGCGTCGTGTCGTGAATTTATGTTTTGGCCCTAAGTACTTACTTTCCTACTTATTTGTAGGTACCTAAGTATTGTGCGTTGAAAATTGTAAGTAAAGGCCAAAACACACCGGATGCGTATGCGTTGCGTATGCATAGACGTATGCGTACCTCTGAATTGTAATAGGTATATGGAACTGTCACCGCTTGCGTAACGTAGACATCGACGTGACGCGTAGCCCGGTCTCACATCAGGTTACACCGTAACTACGCGCGTGGTTACGCCGTGCTTACGTCGACGATACGCATACGCATCCGGTGTGTTTCAGCCTTAAGTAAGTATGTAAGTATCTACTACAAATTAAGCTTTATTTAATGCAGACAATGTAACCGTAGGTAAGAAATTGTTGAATTGTCAAAATTACAATGAGATGACTCAATTTGCATTCCGCTATACAAAAACTAAATTGTCCCTTGAAATACTCTAAAAAAAAATAACAGCTTAGTTCCTACATGGAGACCAACACAATTTCTTTTTTTTTTTTTAAATAAAGGGTCCTATTATGACCTCGAAAGGGTCAACAAACGATATTCAAATTAAGTCCAGGTGTCCATTAGAATCTACGCAAAAAAACTTATAATAGTTCTAAACACATTGTTAGAACCATTTCTTTACTGACCCCTAACTTAAATGCATAGATAATACGAATTCATTTGCTTAAATCAAAACTTGGGATAAAGAGTTAAAAAGCTGGTTAAGTGCGTATGAGACTTGTGTACTTGGATTCCGTACATTTTTTTGTAGAACATTGGAATGCTGAAGTTTTTTTTCCAATAAAAATCGTCGAGGGATAATCTAAATTGAAAAACTATTAATATATCTACATTATTTATAAAACAATTATATTACTCCATTTAGTAAGATAAGAAGTCTGATGGGAGCTACATTTTATTTTTTTATTATAAATTATTAATTATTTTTTCAGTCATTCTTTCTTGTATTTTCGGCAGCTATAAAATAAATACCTATGCTATGGTATGGCTTTGTCAAATTGCTTTGTCAACATAATATCAACTGTAAATAAACTTTCCAGAAAATCCCGTTTCAACAAATCATTCCTAATATTTATGAGCCAGACTCTTATCTTTTAAGTAACCACCATTTTTGTTTTACCAACAATTTTTATTTCAACCTTTAACAACGGAACCCTAAAACCGTCCAACATTTCTATGGACAACCCTTTCGTAGGTCAGTAGAATTCTATTCATAAAGTGTTTGTTTGAAGAAAAAAACTTAACCCTTCCGATGGTTAGGTAACCAGCTGCAATTTGGTACAGCGGATTTTATTTGCAGGCGAAACAAAAGAGGTTTTGTTCGCGAAATGCTTTGGATCGCCAAATTATGTAAACAAAAGACGGTGCCTATGTGCAGTTTTGCAATATGGCGACAAAGATGGCCGGTTAATTAAGTGCTTAAATATATTTTAGTGGCTAATTTCAAATTTTTTTTTAATCTGATTATTTATAATTATTTGAAATCGTATCTCGAGTTTTTATTGAAAAGAAAAAAGAACACAATACATATTTAAGATCTCTACTAAGGCCACTATGTTGATGGATTAAAACTTCGATCGTACGTATTAATGTGAATAGGCTATGTTATCAATTACTTAGGTACCTTGTTATTTAGTATCCATTTAATTTTCCATAAAAAAAAAGAAAAACAATCACAGCTTTTTAATGACGAGTAGTACCAAACAATACATTCATTCATTTTTGATACGATATTGTAGCGCCATCTATCTTGTTTCCAAGAATTTAATGCATTTGTTGTATAAGCGCCATCTAGTGATTTTGCAATGTACTTGTTACTGTACCAACTTGCAGCGTTTGTAGTTAGTAACAGTAAATTGTACTAGATGGCGTTACTAGTAGTTTTAGTGTCTTTTATTTGTCACAGATGGCGCTCTGAGTTTAAAGTGATGATTTTGAAAATAAAATGGTAGTTATCCCCTAGTTGCACAAAAGGGCATAAATAATTAATAGTCAGTTCATTTCGTTATAGCTTTAATGGAGTGTTAGCTTTTTGCAACTGTTAAATAAAAAATTAAATTGAAATTTGAAATAATTTATTATTTTCATAACTTATTGCTTAGATTAGAACAGAACAATATTTAAATATTGATAACCAGTTCTTGAGTAAGAGAGACAAAACGCTACAGTTTCAAATACCCTCTACCTTCAATGACACTATGGCAGGGTCACAAAACTGTATATAAATAGTCCAGTTTGATAAAAAAAGGTTTTATTAAAAAACTTTTTGGTCCTTACTTTGGAGTGTAGATTTTGACGAATAACTAACAAAAGAAATACCTAAACTAATAAGGAAGTGCCATACCGTATGGATCTGCGTGCCTGGTCTGGCGGAAAATGGCTACCTTTTTATATGGAATTTCTTATCGTTTGACAGGTCATCTACCAAGCAAACTATAAAAAACTCGCGCCAACCTTGGCGCTGTTATAAACTCATTCGTATATGAAAAACAAAATGGGGTCACTCCTAAGCTAAACTATCACATTTTTATCACCTTTTCTAAGTTATACGATTTCATCACTCTTGCCTCATAATTATCTTCTTTTCTTAGACCTTTTTCTCCCATATAATACGGATAAGTATTATAGGTAGCTAAAAAGAACACACCTTGTACACTTTTATTAGTATTTAAACCTACTACATTAGTAACTCTTGGAGTTTTATCATAACAGTTCTTAGCTCGAGCGTCATTTACAGAGTCGCATTGTAGTGCTATAAAAGCGTTAGGGTTCTGTATTGCAGCTATCCAGATCGTGAAAGCTCTAATATGGCTGCATAAGATGGTACAAGGTATAAACATGATCTCTCCAGGTTGGAACTCTCCGCCGTTGACGTAAAAGTTCGCATGGCCGATTGGTGCAGCCATTCCGAATCCGTCTATGTTTGTGTCGATTACGTCAACGAAGTCTGCATCCGTGTTGTCTAGACGATCTTCTGGACCTGAAATTGAAAATACATATTTATTTATTACCTATAGTGCTTGTGTGGATTTTCACTCGCCAAAGGCTTATTTAGGGGAGATTGGTGGGAAGCAGCCAATAGCAGGAGTCTTTGAAAAAGCATGGGAGAGGCTTTTGCCTAGCAGAGAGACAAAATAGGCTTATAAAAAACGGTGAAGGAAAACATCGTGAGGAAACCTGCATACACTAGAGAAGAAATTCGAAGGTGACATCAAGAAAACTGCAAACCCGGGCCAGAGTAGTGGATCACGGCCTAATCACTCTCGTATGAGAGTATGCTCGTGCCCCTGTAGTAGGGACGTTAAAACGGGCTAATGATGATGATGCTGTATGGATGAAGCGGAAGAGGTGTGTTTAGATCGTATTAAGTAGAGAGAAGTGCTCTGTCTATCTCGATGGGAAAGAGGCATGACTATGACAGATATGTAAGTAGGTAAAGTAAAGTAAATATTTATTTCCAGTCCAATATAAATGTGAGTACAGAAACAAAATAAAATTAACAAAATTAAACATAAAACAAAAAATAAAATAAAAAAGGAACTTAAAACTTAGAATCTTAAAACTAAACATAAAAATAGAACGGAGAAACAAGAATGAGTAAGAAGGTACCTATGGACTGGAAAATGGTCTCCACTCAGCATAGTGTCATGTCAATGGATGCCAGAGACATGACGCTGATTTTCAGTGGAGCCAGGTATGTACCTATGTATGTAGAAACAAAACTGTTACATAACAAAGAATGGTACAATATTGTTTTATGACTGTTTTTTAACACAGTACTCTGTAGTTTCCTTAATTCAATTACTAAACATAAATAACAACAAAATAAAAGAACAAAGCTGGATGCAATAGAATAGGTACCTACTAAGTCCTAGTACCACAATAAATAATTAAAAGCATGCATAAAACTGAGACCCGAACTACCATTTTTTTAAACATACAAACATATCCGTCACGCCTCTCTCAAATTGGGGTAGGCAGACACCACTTCCTTCCACTTTCTACGATCCAAACACACCCCTTTCGCTTCATCCACACTCATCAATCGCCTCATACATGCCCGTCGGTTTAGGGTACTCTTGATTTGGCCTTTCTTGAGCAAGTCCCCGATTTGATCGAGGTACGTACCAATTTTGTGTTTTTCCTTTAAACGAGTTGGTGAAATCACAAATTGAGATTGGGATTCCACATAGCGAGAGTTGATGCATTTAAATACAATGATCGCACTTTTAGGAATACTTTGCAGTGGACTGGGTGAGACCGACTTAAATAAATCACATAGGTAGGTACATATCATATTACACACATACATATCTGTTACGCCTCTCTCCCATCGAGATAGGCAGAGACCACTTCGAATCACTCGCTACGCCTAATTGCTTACCTATTTACAAAGATAATAAAACTGAAGACCAAATCTTGGTGTGATGAATGACTGCCTAATCATTTTCATAAGAGAGTAGCTCCTTGACCTTAAATTGGGGACGTTAAAAGGTCTCATAAAGAGAAGGAAGACTAATAGAAACCTTAAAATGAAATGGACCAATTAAAATAAAAGACTCGAAACAAAAATCCGAGACCTGAGACAAAATCTTACCTAAATGCCTAAAACAAGGCCCAGAAGGATCCAAAGCGGTAAGTCTGGATATATTCATGCCGGTTATTTCTCTATAATTCTTAGCTATAAAGCCGATGGTCTGTCCGCCAAGAGAAAGACCAACAAGCTCCAATTTCTTCGGGTCCAAACCTAGTTTTGTTAGGTTGGCTAACATTTCTGCAACGTGGACGCCCACTGGTCGCATGAAGCGGGCTGCACTGAAAAATAGGAAAAAAGGGAAGAAAATTAATGACGTGCATTACTGGTGAAATTTACTATTTAGGCGTTATAAGATTACAGACAACCAGGGGCCCAAGTTTTCTAATTTGAAATACCCCAGTTGTGTGTCAGTAGAATGTCATTGGCATTTTTTGACATATTTGGTATTCTGCTAAACAATGGCTTACTTATTGCGATTGAATATGTTAAAAATTGGCACTCTCTTTGACGCATTGCCGACACACAACTGAGAATATTGTAAATCAACAGACTTAGACAGCCCACAGGGGTAGGTACAGGGGTCGTACAGACAACTTCATATCGATTTCATACAACAGCAAAACTTTGAGATTTATGATATTTTATTTTTATCTAGTCTAATAGTAAGAGATAGGAATTACGTCTATCGATTTTCACCAGCGAATGCATACTTAAACCCCTGTAGAGTTCAGGCAGAGAACTAAAAAATGTGAGTGAAAACACAAAAACAACCGTAAGGTGACAGTGACAGTTGATCAGCCCATAGGCTGCGCCGGCGTCGCCTCATAAATTATTAATGCGGTGTTTGTCAGCCAATTGCGAACCAATTTCGTTTGAAACTATTTAGGACATAACCAAATGTTTGTTATCTGTGCCACCTACTTGAGATTTAAAAGATAGATTAAGTCAATTGTTGTTCCTTTTTTGAATTATAGTTTTTATTTTACAAAATCCTCAAGGTTTTATTTGGCCTCCGTTTCTATTTCCAATTAAAAATAGTTTCACAGGTATGAGGATATGAATTAAGAACTTTAATTTTAGCTGTTCAATATTTCTGGCTAGTTTTGAGTGTATCTGCAATGGATACAGTATTGTAGTCACAGAAATTTTAGCAATTTTTGTCAATATACATAGTTGCTACTAAAAAATGTGAATGCAGCAAGATAACTTAATGGTATCTACACACCAAAGCCGCCGGGTTTTTTGACAACTGCTATTCGTATGACGTAAAACCGCCGGCCTAGTCCGACGACATGCCGGCGGCTTTGGTGTATAGATAGCTTAAGATAACTTGAAATAATTTGAGGTAACTTGAGTTTACATAAGATCTTACTGCATTTTAAAATAAATACATAAAAATCTCCAAAAATACTTACACAGGATACTCCATAGTAGTAAACTTGTTAGTATCCAACAGCAACACATTATACCCTGCATCTTTATAAACCTTAGCCATTACCCAGGCCATTGGAAACCCTGGACTATCGAGGAACCCTCCAACATACAGCAGAGTCTTCTTCTCGAAGTCCACATCAGGGTCTTGGGCCAAACTCTTCATCTGGAAGTATGTGTAGCGAATTCTTCTGGCTATTACAGCATTTCCTGGACCCTGAACTGTGAAGGTTAAGTATTTGAGGCTCTTCTTCGTGATTATTGCTTCGTTTGTTGAACCTGGGCCTGGAAAGAAAGGTCAATTAGGGTCATCTGTTTTCTATCTGAATGTTGGGTTCTGTCTGTTTTTGTGTCTATGGTATCTACGGTACAGGGTATTGTGAGGCTTAGCCAGTTCGTTATGTATTGTCCTTTTTTTTACAATAGAAAGGTGGAAAAATATGAAGTTGATAAATTGTGAATATTAACATGAATAATCATATCAAAATCAAAACTAGTGTTAAGATCACAAAGACATTTCTAGAGTCACAATAATGCCAGATGATTTTTCATATCCTTAAATTATTTTAATTTTACGTAAAAAAAATATCATGCATCAATCAGTTTACGTCAATCATTTCTTTGCCTTCCCAAATTCCAATTCCAAAAACCCCGGATGACGTCATAAACAAAAGCCGATCTACAACTTAAACTGACGTCACGTGACCAAACAAAATAAAGGAGCCCTTGAAACAGTTCGGCTATCGTAAAACAAACGACGATATTTGTCACAAACCACCAATAACCGTGCCAAATATTTGACAGTGATTGTCACTGTGTATTATAGTGAGACAGAACACTACTGGGTATCTTTTACGGTCAGTATTTTTTTAAGGATTTGAAATGTGTAAATGCAATCACGGAAGACTTACATAAATCATAGTAAAGAAAGGAATTGAAGTTTAGTCGTATCAGGTGCTCAAACGGACGGCAGAGAGAAGAGCAGAGTGGAGTAGGCTCCACCGACAAGAGCGACTCTCTTGAATGAGATGATGAATTATAAATACAACCCATAGATTCCTACTGCTGACAGATCAGCCAATAAAATAACCCTTGGGGTCGGCGTGCACCTGACGGATCGCAGCGCAGAGTATTTTTGATTGTCATATTATTATCGACATTGTTGGGTAATTATTTTTTAAAATGACCATTGTGACAAAAATGAAACAAAAATGAAAGTGTTACAAAAATAAAACTTGTTAAAAAAATAACAAAAATTAAATATTAGGGCTTACTCACAATGCACACTTTATCTTTTACTCATGTATTAAATGTCATGCAATGAAATGAAACACAATACCAATAATTAACACAAATTGTATTTTTTATTATCAATAATGAAATCAATGAAGTCACTATATAAACAACAGAAAACAACAAAAAAACAACATAAAAGATTATTCCCATTAACTTAAAATATAAGAAAACATAATTAAACAAAATATTTCATTGACATAATAAAATAGAATTAGTAAACATTTAAGGAACATTAAAATACTGTCTTTAATTATGCTCCGATTATAATGTTTAAATTAGTGGTCCACATTATAGTCACCGATGTGATTACAGCTTTACTTCATTTTTGTAACGTCATATTTGTAACGTTATCAAAAATCGTTACAAAAATGAAGAAGCAACATTGTTTGAAAATAGTCTCAAATAGTTTATGACAACAGAAATCTCAATGAGTGAAATCACCGTGCATTTTTATAAAGATACATAATAAACTATTCCAATAAACAATTAATGAAAAAGGAGCCGCTTACCTGTGTATTTTGACAAACAACACAAAATGGATAAATTAAAACTGGAATTTTTCCGGTCGACAAAAAAACACGCGTCGTGCACTTTTTCACACAGTAAACGAAATGACCGATTCAAATTCGTTTCTGGCGTGCCATTGACTCGTTGAACTGCTAAGTGTTTCTTTTTCTAGTTTTCAATTATTACCAGATTTATTCGTTACAAAAATGATAAACAAAAATGAACAAAATTTCGGACGATGTTTTGTAAGTAAAAAATATATATTTAAAATTATTTAAATTAAATAATGTATACTGAAGAAATACGCTTTCACTGTTGTCTAGGCGATATATTCACTCATTATTAAATAAAGGTTCCAGTAACTTTTTTAGGTCAAATTTTGTAACGTATCTCGTGAAGAGGACAAATAATTTTGTATAGGGACCATCCGAACCCACCGAGAAAAAATTTGTATTATTTTTTAAATTGTAATATTTAATACATAAAACTGTTTAATTCTACTAGACAATACAACATTGTACAATAATAGGTACTTTTTTGATACTTAAAAGTATATTTAATAAAAAATATCGCGTATGGACAATTTTTTTCATCCAAATGGTCATTTAAAAAAATAATCACCCTGTTCTCATTAGAATAATACTCTAATGAATATGATAATCAAAAATGCTCTGCGCTGCGCTCCGTCAGATGTGCGGCAGCCCTTACGCTTTCAATACAAATGAGAATGCGATCTGCCGAGAAGGAACTACTTTTTTACCCGACTACGGCGAAACCAAAAGCAAGGGTAGTTTAGCAATCTATGTTACAATATGACGGGAGTCTTTTTTTATCCATAAATTTAAATGCCATATTTTTGTTTGACATAATGATTTTTAAACATAAGTATTAGATGCACTAATATTAATTGCAATACTTTATTTAATCCATAATTATTGTTTCACCGATTATTTTTTTGTCATAATATTGCAAGGTATAACTTTTGAATGCCATAACATTTATTTCTAATAATCGTCATATGTACTAAATCAAACGACTATAATATTTTTTATTTTAAATAATATGGAATATGTGTTAGGTAGTAGGTACTATTATGAATGAATTTACAAATTGATTAGACGACAGCAGGCAGCGCGGTGACGAGACACGGCGGCAGGGGGGTCCTCGGAGGTCCCTCGGAGGGGGGGCTCGGGGGGCGAAGCCCCCCGTAATAAAGAAAGGAACACCAACCAGAACGGCTAGGATAGGTTAGGTTAGGTTAGAACATGATTTTGCATCCCTGCTTGCTGCATGCTTGCTTGCATGCTGCGTGCCTGCTTGCATGCTGCATACCTGCTTGCATGCTGCATGCCTGCTGCATGCCTGCTTGCATGCTGCATGCCTGCCTGCATGCCTGCTGCATGCCTGCGTGCATGCTGCATGCCTGCTGCATGCCTGCTTGCATGCTGCATGCCTGCTGCATGCCTGCTTGCATGCTGCATGTTCATCAGGATCATGTAAATATTATCATGTAGGTGATACCATCAGTAGGTTGTAGGTTATAGGTTATATATATTTATGTCATGTAGTCATTATGTTTAAAGTAAATATACCTTTTAAATATTAGTGCATTTGTTATATTCTGGCAAACATACTTATGTCACGAAATAATATGTCTTATGAGTTTTATAGCAAATAAAATCATATAGATGACGATATTATGGCAAATAAAATTATAGAATAAAAAAATATGATACTTAAATTTATGGGAAACATTAGTGATTCCAATATGACCTAGTAAGTAACGCACTAAAATAACTCTATGATCATAACAAGCTCTGCCACAAAATGCTATTATATTATGACAAAGGTAGGTCAACCTTTTGTACCTAGGTACTATATTGAACCTAGGTAAAAAATAGTATAAAAAGTTTATGACTCTACGTGATAATTAAGTACTTTAGCTAATTCTAGGTCTGCTTTAGGTTGGTAGGTTTTATTTTATGGTACATAAACAAGGTTTTCATGTTTTTGTTGGTAACTGGAAATTAGACTTTAGTTATATAAGGTTTTAGGTGTTTTTTCTGTCTACTCTTGTTTTTGTATTTTGTAACTTTATATTCTCTCTGATTTATTTATTTACTAGAGCCTACCCGCGACTTCGTTCGCATTTATCGTCATATCTTTGAAAAAAAATGAAATATCGGCAAATAATATAGCCTATGTTCTGATGTCCAAGCTAAGTTATTGTAAAATATCGAAATCTGTTCAGTGGTTATAACGTGATGAAGGTACAAACATCCATCCATCGGCACAAACATTGACAATTAAAATATTATTAGGATTTTCGGAAACAAATCGCTTTAACTTAAACATATACCAGTTTTTTCACCAATATTTTTTTTTTTAGGTATTATTTGTTCAATTGATTTAAAATCTCTTTGCAAACTCAACTAATAAATAACTCAACCATAAAAAAAGTGGAAGTCGTCTCTGCCTACCCCAATGGGAGAGAGGCGTGACGGATATGTATGTATGTAAGTTTTTTAATGATCTCCTTTAAATTAATTTCAAAATATAGATTATATAACCTAACCTATACAGTTGAGTGATTGTCACTGTGATTTTAAACCAGGAACATGTCTCAAAGCGCAGGACTTGTTTAACAATGCCAAAACGCATGCGCATGTTCACTCTCTATTCTTTCACTGTGTTTATTCGAATGACATACTAAACTGATATGTGCACTTGGAATTTATTAAGTAAGTGATGTGTGTAATGAAAATTAAAATAAACTAAGGGAAGAAAAGTTATGATGACACAACAATAAATTTATAATTAACTAGCTGTCCCGGCGAACTTCGTCCCGCCTTAGAATGAACTTTATTGTGTAGGAATAAAGTTCAAATTGACTCTACATTTTAGTAAGAAAACATTTGTATGGGAAAAAGAAAAGGTCTGTTTTAGGGCTTTCCCGGCAATTATTCGAATTTTTCTCACCGTAAGAACCATCCTTGGACTTCAATGAACATTTTAAAAAAAGAATTAGCGAAATCGGTTCAGCCGTTCAGGCGTGATGCCGTGACAACGGAAAACGGGTTTCATTTTTATATATATAGAAGAATATAAAGTACATAATTAAATTGTTAACAAAGTTTACAATAATAAATACATGTAGGTAAATCAATGTAGCCTGACCTACTTTGTTTATTTTTTCTTTGTATCTTTAATAAAGTTTTTAAGTTCAGGTATTAGTAACAAATAATGTGTAATAAAACCTTTGAATAAAACAAAAAAAAATTGCGTCTTTTTACATTTTTATAGAATCAAAATATATTTTTTAAATATTAAAAAAAAAGAAAAAAATGTGCTTTTATCATATCTTTTTGTCGTCATATTTCTTTCTAATATTTCATGACATATAAACGGCGAAATGTTAACCAATGTACTTAATTATTTTAATAATATGATATTAAATAAAAGTCCGATTTAATTTAATTCTTCATTCTTATTTTAACTCTCTACTCTCTCACATTATTTCATAGTTTCAATACTCAGTGTATAAGTTATAAATTTGAAAATAGAACTCACAATCTGGCAAATATCCCCCTGGATATCCTTCCAATGATTTAGAACTATACATCGCGGTGACACTGGCAAGAAATAAACTTAAAAAATAAATCACAGGCACCATTTTAAAATCATAAAAACTCTTTTCAAATCAAAAATTCGAAAATTTCGAACACTATTTCCGAGGCGCGTTTAAAAATTTAATTAATCGAAGGAGTTTTTTAAACTTTTTGGAGTCATTTTGTTTTTATGTTTTTTTCTATTGCGAAACGACTGAGCTCGGCAATGGCACAGTCAAAATGTTCACAATATGTAGTCCATCACTTCCTTTAAGCATTGACGTGCTGTTTTTATTTGTTCAAGACTTAAGTTTTTGTTAAGTTAATGATAAAGTTGAGACTAATTTGTAAGTTTATCGGAAACTCTTCCGTAGTAAAGTTTCCGGAACATTTTACTTGCGGTTGCTTAAAGTTAATATTTGGAGTAAAAAGGAAGGATAGCAAGGTTAGATAGTCGCACGCGCATATAGGAATGTCGGTCGTGAATTCCTTATCCTTTTATTTCGTTTGGTAGGTATATTTCGAAAACAGCTTTTTTGAATCTTCTGGTAAATAAATCCCGAATTAGTAAAGCAGCGAATCAGTCAATATTTAGTTCTTATATTTTTTAAGGTAGGGTTCTTGTAGTAGGTATTGATTAGATATAATAGTTGAAGTTAGAAAATACTCAAACGAAATGACAAAACACGTCAGTACATACCTATTTTGTTCCAATGTGTATTTTTTTCTGAGAATAGTAAAAATTCTAGGTTTTTAGGCAATGACACTTACATTCAAAGTCCAAAGGCATTTCGTCCGCGAAAAATCCATTTAGAAAACTAATTAAGATTAATAAAAAACATATGACTGTCATATTAAAAAAAACTGACACGTTGTTTTGACAATCACGTAGTTATCTACGCACTGAGTTATTAATGATAGTTCTTGTCTTTTTAAATTGGGTCGAAAGGGCGGATTTTGTGTTAATTTGTCCGAATTTTGCAGATGTTTTTCTTATCATTAAATTTTTGTTGAGGGTTGTCACAAATTATCTTAAAATTGTACCTTATTTCATTTCGCTCATTTTAAAGTTAGAAAGGTCTAACTTTAACGACAAGGGTCGGTGGAGCATCCGATATCCCAGGCCCTGCCTATCTTCTGCTAATGCTTTGACGACATGACGTTAACTTAGAATAAGCAAAACCTTTTTAAATAAAAGAAAAGGATTGCAAAGATTGACACTCGTGACATCGACGAAAGCCGAGAGGTCTATCTATACAGTTCCGGGCCGTGGCCCGTCAGGAGGGTAAACAATTTATCGTCATTCGCCGTCGTCATGTCGCCGGACGCATTGTCGTGACGCTTTTGGTACAAGTTTATTTTGTGTGGAGGGGTTGGTCTCTGCGGGAAAGAGGCGTAACAGATATGTATGTATGTATTTTTGCTCCAGTCAGGATTTTAGTCCTCATAGACAGACCTTTATATTTCTATTAGCTCATTAAATAACCAGTGAGTCTCGCAGCAAGCTCTCTCTAACTCAGAGACTCTATCATCAGAAATCTATCATCAGAAAATCAGAAATTCAAACTTAATCAAACTGTTTTCCTTTAACCGATTCTTTTAACATACTTACCTACAATCAAAACAAATCACAATAATTTTCCATAATCGCCATATCGAAATGATTTTCATGTTTTTGATGTTTTTTTCCGATCTCAATTATTTATTGCTATGCGATCATAATCATTTGTATATTTATAAATAGGTAGGTTATTATAAACTCGTTTTCAGTTATTTTATATCAAGGTCATGGATTACGTAGGTACCTACATAATATGGATATTTTTTATATTATTCTTGTTTTTGGTAGGTAGGTGCTTTACCTACTCTGCGCACTAGTATAGTTGTTGGCAGTTGTTTAAGGTAAAAAAACTCGGATAGAGGAATATTTGTTGAAACTATTAATTTAAAATAGCCAATATAGGGCGTGTTTAACCATTTACTGATAACATTTATGTAGGTAGGTACTTAACAGATATACCTGTCCCTGTCTAAAACATCAAGTTTTATGAAATAGACACAGGTTTTTTTTTTCAAAATTAGGCAAAATTCATTACACTTTTTTGATCTAAAACTACTGCCGATTCACTACCTGTATTAGCAGAGAGGAAGAAAACGGCAAGAAACCTTCGGCTCAGGGCCCTACGTTATGTCCAATATATCTTTTTTTTTAAATGAACAGAGTTATACAGTTACATCATCATATCAGCTTATGGACGTCCACTGCTGGACAAAAGCCTCCCCCAAGGATCTCCACAACGACCGGTCTTGCGCTGCCCACATCCAACGGTTTCCAGCGACTTTAACCAAGTCGTCAGTCCACCTTGTTGGAGGCCTTCCCACACTGCGTCGTCCGGTACGTGGTCGCCACTCGAGAACCTTTCTGCCCCATCGTCCATCGGTTCTACGAGCAAAGTGCCCCGCCCACTGCCACTTAAGGTTTGCGATTCTTCGAGCTATGTCAGTGACCTTGGTTCTTCTGCGGATCTCATCATTTCTGATGTGGTCACGCAGAGAAACTCCAAGCATAGCTCTCTCCATCGCCCTTTGGGTGACCTTAAGCCTTCTTATGAGGCCCACTGTTAAGGACCATGTTTCTGTGCCGTAGGTTATCACTGGCAACACGCACTGATTAAAGACTTTCGTCTTGAGACACTGCGGTATTTTCCAAAATACAGTTACATGTTGGTACTTAATTTGTTATCACAGTAATTTACATCAATACCACAGTATGAGTAGTTTTAGTTTTACATTTTTACTCTATTTTTTTTTTATCTGTCAATTAAATTTTATCAGAAGATGGTGATACAGGCCCTAACATTCCATAAATAATAGTTGCCGTTTAAAAAAACACGTTTATTACTGAACCATATTATTACAAAATGCTATTGTTTTACGGTAAAGCAATAACCTTTGGTATCATAATAATTGCATTCGGTAGGTATAATTTAATTACTTATCAAGACAGAGGTGAAAAAAAAAACATCTACTATAGGCAATAAACAAATCTATTTAATTACTTCAATTTAATAAAGTACCTAGGTGTTATTAATTACATGTACACATGTCAAACTGAGAACCTCCTTTTTCTGAAGTTGGTTAAATAGGATCATCAATACAATACAAATATTCTTTATTGCACAAAAAGATAAAAGGTACAGACACAAACAAGAATATAAGAAGCAACAGGCGGCCTTATTGCTAGGTAGCAATATCTTCCATGCAACCTTAGCGAGAAATAGGTAATAATGTCATCTTTCTTCTGTCATTGGAGTTTATACCATTTCGTTCTAGTTTCCACCTTCTGTATTCTCCTGATATGACTGACACATTCTCATTTCCCTTTTAAAAAAGGGATTATAAATTTTTTTTTCTTAAAAAATGCGCGTATCATCCCTATTTTTCAAATATTTAGCAAAAATCGATAAGATTTTACCCGCATCTCTATAAAGTCTGATTTATGAGTGAACAAGAAATGTTTGTTACCTAATCAATATGTTTTGACACCAACTGGTTAAAATATGGCTGTATTATGTTATCATAAAATTTTATGCTCATTTTTCTGATAGACGGGCTTGGCTATAATCTACTATATAAAAATAAGTCGGGTTTTCCTTCCTGACGCTATAACTCCAGAACGCACGAACCGATTTCCACGGTTTTGCATTCGTTGGAAAGGTCTCGGGCTCCGTGAGGTTTATAGCAAAGAAAATTCAGGAAAAATTTCAACAGAAAAGCGGGAAAATCTTTTTTCACATACAGAACTTTGAGGCGGTACGAAGTTCGCCGGGTCAGCTAGTTACTTATGTATTTTAAAATATCTATTTTATAGTGTCTACACACCAAAGCCACTGGCCTTTTTTGACAACTGCCATTCGTATGACGTAAAGCCGCCGGCCTAGTCCGGCGGCATGCCGGCGGCTTTGGTGTGTAGACAGCATTATAATATACTTACGTAGTTGCCTCTATCCTACAAATATTATAAATGTCAATGTTTGTGCCGATGGATGGATGTTTGTTACTCTTTTACGCAAAAACTACTGATTTTTTTAATGAAAGTTTACAATTATTAGGATATCTTGCATTTCAGAATAACACATAGGCTATATTATTTTAAGATATTGTGTATTTTTTTAAGATACTTATGACGATAAATGTGTACGAAGTCGCAGGCAACCTCTAGTTTAATCTATAAAAAATTGTTTGGGTTATTTAATGCGAGTATAGTCACGATGAGGAAAAATTTTTTTTTAGTCTATCACATAGTTTTTTTTTTTTTTCGACACGTATTTTTTCTTTTTTCTCTTGAACTAAAAATAACAAAGATACACTGGGTTAAAGTTGCTCGTGACGTCACGCCTAAGTAAGATTTTCCGTAAGTTTGATGCTCTGTATCTTTGTATTTATTTATGTATTTGATCAGGTAAAAAATGTGTTTTAAATATTTTTTATAGCCTAATTTTTTGAATTTTCGAATGTATAGCCATCATCCTTATTCCTTCACAACCTTTGTGCTTACAGTCTCCGCGTTACAAAAGGATTTTACAACAATAAGAGGATAAATCCTATTATTAATATTTCTTAAAGATAAGCCTCATAATCACAAGGTAAAGGGCAAACGGATATCACGTTTCGTTCACTATCTGCAACTTGTGAATGCATTCGGCAAATAATGCTTTCAACTCGTTAAATGTACGGAAGCAATGTTTATTGTTGAATCGTGACAAGACTGGTAATAGGTAAATTAGATAGCTAATAACCTGCTGGGTTTTCAGATTGCTGGGTTTGGTCTACCAGAAAAAGGAGATACTCCTAAAATTAATAATTATTCATGAAATTCTTTAGTTCTAGGCCAATTACGAGTAGACCCTTAAATGTGACTACCTTAAGTAGAGGAAATTTCCAAAACTAGCAGGCTTTTGATTTCGAAAATCAGATTTATTTTAGAAAATGGTAGAAAGAATGGTCGGTACTCGTAATTGAAACCGCAATGCTCATGGCCAAATGCCTGCACATTTATTCATAGCAGTTTTATCGTTAAAAACTTTGCTAACGTAATTTTACTAGGCACTTAGAAAGTTAGTATTTTTGTGTTGTGTAGTTCATTCAATTAATACTTTGTACCTACGTATGAATGAAAAATGCATTAAATAACTTTTTTTTTTGTTATTTGCCTAAGATAATAATCATGCCCTTTATACTATTATTCAAACTGACTCATAATTCAAAATTATTCCTGAATCGGGAATAAACCTACATTTTTGGAATTTCCAACTCCGTATTCTAGCCAACTTTCTCAACGTTTTTTCTCAGAACATGTTGGTGCCTGGAAACTCCTTTAAGCATGACTAACTGTCTATTTTCCTTATAATCCAAAAGATAGATACTAAAATAAACGTTAAACCAAACTTATCCCATCGTAGTTCATCATTCAACTAGGTAGAGTCACACAAAAATTTGGCTTTACAACAAAACAGCAAAGTTTTTAAGAATGATTGATTATGTATTGAGTATGTATTGAGTAACTTATAAAAGCTATTATATTTTATTAGGTTGGAAGATCATCCTTACTACGTGTAATATAAGTTTTTGAGGGGTTTAAAGGGTGATTCTTGTAAATAGAGAACGCCTTTACTCTACCATAGGTTTCATGTTGGAGAATATCTGTTTTTACATTTTTGTTACCTAAACTTCTTTATCAAATAATGTTTGATACACGTCAAGTACCTTTTCTACTAACATAATTCATAGTAGAAATTCTAGGAAGACACAAATCCTAAGCTCTACATTTCCAAGAATCAGAGCATTTAGCTTTAATAAGCTTCCGACCAATTCCTTTAACCCTGATCGCAAGTGTATCATTTTGCAACGTAATGAGTAGCGCACGCCAAACTAGCCTCATGAGCCTTTTCCATTTTATTTCCTATTCAATCCTCCCACCACGGCCGTAGAAAATGGCGGATGAAACGGCCAGTGTTGCGCGGGAGATCGAAAGCGTGCGCACGCAGCGCGCCAACCGCGATATTCAACTCAAAAATCGAACGAATCCGTGCTTTTTAAACTACACAGTGTCAATCTCTTTTGTTTTTGTTTTTTAAATTTAACATCTGTGCCAGTGACAGTTTTAGTGACGTTCTGTAAACAATTTTGTTCAATCTCTCGCGAAATAGCAATTGCGAGACAAGTGCAGCTATTGTTTGCTTTGTTGACGTCTTACAGCTGTCAAAATATATTCGGATTATCAAGGTAAGGTTGTTGATTGATATTTTATTTAAATTCACAAATGAGTTTCTTGACAATCGATTTGGTACCTGCATCATTTATATTATAAACTTTAAGTGTTTTTATGTCATCATGATTTAGAATATTAATATTTTTGTCGGATAACGTAAGATCTGTTTTTTTTACTGTTTTGCAAGTTCGAGACTGGTTTCATCTGTTGCCACAATTGTGTGTAGAATGTTTTAGATTTTAGAATGCGCTAGATTTATTTGACTCGGTCGTTTTCGCTTTATGGTTGCAGTAAATTGTTTTAAACGATTCCCTTTATGTTCTAGCGTCGTAATTTCAGATATAACGCTATACTTTCTAGCGTTTGATGTAGAACTATGCGAATTAGTAATTAATTAATCCGGGTCATGGTTCTCGTATATTTCAGTTTGTGTATGTTTATTAATATCTTCAGTTTTCGTGAAGATAATTGTTGTTTACGTATGTTTTGGTACATCCATAGAGTATTTAAACTTTGTTTTCCATAAGATTCTTAGATAAACGCTCTAAGTTAAAGAATTTTCCTATTAAGTACTTTTTACCTTATCTCATTATCTTTTTTTTCAATAAAAACACTTCTAAGCATCTTTTGTTTCAATGATATTCCATAAAAATGCAAATGGCTTATTAAGCAAAAAGCGGAAGCTAAAAAATGAACTAAACTAAAATGAGCAAATAGGTATACTTTATTTAAAATAAATAATACAAACATAGAATTAAATATTTACAGGAAAAATATATCTTCCAACGCGTCCCCACGAGGCAAAGTACCCAAAATTGAAATATTAGTTTAGTTAATTTGCGATATGTAGTGCGTGCAAGAAAAACTGATGCAAATGGAGAGTCAAGGGTAAGACCTTTGCTTACAATTATAACAATTAAATGCATCGAACTAGAAACTACGTATTGATGTATTCTGATTTTGGAAAAGTATGTTGAAGACGAAATAATGACGAAAATAGGAAGGTTGCCTATAAGATATTGCTACCTATCAATAAGGCCGCCTGTTGCTTTTTATATTCTTGTGTGTGTCTGTACCTTACATCTTTTTGTACAATAAAGAATATTTGTATTGTATTGTATTGTATAGGTATAATAATATAAACAAATATATAAAGACTGTTGGTTTTTTAAAGTTAAAAACATTAAATTGAAATAAATACTTTGCCCTGTACGACCTTGATATGATTAGTAAAAAAAAACGGATTTAATAAAATGACGAATCATGTAAACCTTAAAACCCCAAATTATCTAAATAGGTACATATCCCAAAGTGATAAGACATCTTATCAGGGGACCAAGTCTGATAATTTACAATATACCTACTCAGTTGTGTTTTAATGAGAGGTGATTTTCGCGCCAATCCTTTTAGGATATGAAAGTATAGCCTGTAAAAGTCAATTGGATATTTAATTGTTTGCCTGCTCCTACAAAATCTCTACAAATGGACCTCAAGATAAATACAAGTACTTATTTATCTTCAAAATCCAAGACAAGCCTTTGGGATACGAATGTTGAACAACCTCCCCGTGGTTTGCGTCACAAAATCGCAGATTCGATGGAATCTGAACATGAATTAATTCAAGTTTATTCATATCAAACAACCAAACTGGGCCCAAGTCTGCTAATTTAAAATAGCCTCAGTTGTGTGTCGGCAGAGTGTCAATGGCATTTTTTGACACATTTGGTCGCAATCACTGTGAGTCATTGTTTAGCAGAATAGGTACCAAATAAGTCAAAAAAATTTATTGACACACAAATGAAACTGTTTTAAATTAGCAGACTTGGGCCCTAGGAGATCTAGCACGATAAAAAGCAAGATGCAAATAGCTTAGACCCAATCAACAAAAGCATTGCTTAAGTTAGAAGAAGTGTTTCAACATACAGACAAAAGAACTTTAAAACGTCAAACAAGGAAACCTAGGTCCCTAACGTAAATCAAGTCATTACTTGCGGACTCCCTGTTCCAGAAAAGGCAGTGCAAGATTGTGCTATCTAATGCTATCTCCACACCAAAGCCGCCGGCTTTTTTGACAGCTGCCATTTGTATGACGTAAAGCCGCTGGCTTAGCCCGGCGGCATGCCGGCGGCTTTGGTGTGTAGACAGCATTAACCTAGGTACTTTTCGATCTCTAAGAAGCCTCTAAACCCAACTTGTACAATAAATACAGACAGCAGGTGTGAGAAATACCAGATGTTGACCGTTTCCGCCCGCCGACCCGGAACGGCAACGGTAACTGACGTATCTGTCATTTGTTAAATTATCTGTTAAGCTTGACGCCTCCGCGGAATATGGCATTCTTTAGGTCCGTTAGTTTATTTATCTTCTTTATTTATTGTGATGGTTTATAGCAATTTTGTGTTAATAAAAGGGACAGTATGATGGTCTATGTCGTAAGGTAACATCGGGTCCGAACCTTGCTCTGATACAATCCTACTAATATTATAAATGTCTATGTTTGTGACGATGATGGATAGATATGAGAATGTTTGCTACTCTTTCATGCAAAAACTATAAAACAGATTTTGATGAAACGTTACAATATTATAACTCGTACATTGCGTACGAAGTCGCGGATAGACTTTAGTAATACGAGAACAGGACAGTAGACACAAAACAAGATCTGGAGCCCAAGTCTGCTTATTTACAATGTCATCAGTTGTGTGAGAGTGTCAATGTCATTTTTGACACATTTGGTCGCAATCAGTGTAAACCATTGTTTAGCAAAATACCAAATGTGTCAAAAAATGCCATTGGCACTCTGCCGACACACAATTGAGGCTATTTTAAATAAGCAGACTTAGGCCCCTGGAATATGGAATAGTAGGAGTTACATCTACAACAAACTTTTTATCAATTTAATTTCAACATAAAACTACAACCTTATCTTTTAAAAACAAAAGCATCAACAGGCGACATACATATAATGTTCCTCCTCCTCTTAACCGAATCAAAACCCTCCTCCACCATATGACACAACTCTTACATTCAAGCCAATAAAAAATAAGGTCTTATAATATGTTTATGGGCATATGAGCTCATCAGTAACGAAATACTTTCGCTGCCGAACCGGTTCCTCGGGTTTACATTATGAATTTGGACCTTTCGCATTTTGTAGTGTTTTAATTTTGTTCGACGTGACATTTTTAAATTTTACGATGGTTGATGACCTAGATTTTAAAAGATGAGTTGCTAATTAATTTTGAATTGATATTTTCAAAGTAAATAAAATCTTTTTCTTTTTCAACTTCGTATTCTTAAATATTATTAAAGTAATTATTAAACAGTAAATATTCTTAATGTTTTAAACAAGTTCACAAAACGAAACATTGCGTCCCACGCATAGATAGGCACTTACATTAAATCTGTATTTAAATAAAAGACAATACCGTTTCTTTGTGGATTCTTTATAAAAATAAAAATTGACATAATTCAACCCTAGTTTCTTGGGTAACATCATAATTTTCTAGGCAAATTATTTTCTCTTAATTGTCGTAAAACATAAATTGTATAAATCCTGTTTGATATGTCCCCAATTGACCATCTGGCCCAACGATGGGTCCTAAGTATTACTTATAGGTATTTGATACCAAGAGAATGTTTCGACTATAATTCCACTCAAGGACGACAAATTGTGAATTATAATCTAAATACTTTGACAGCTTTGCAATATTTATATGCGAATCGAATTTATAATGGATAATATAAATATATTTTGAAGCCTTAATAAGATTTATGATATCTATGTAGATATTGTACCAATATCCTTTTATTTTATTATTTTTATGAACAGTTTTTTTGACAGTTAGAATATTATAAAGATTTGAGATTTAAAAATGATTGATTATTATATTCCGCCAGCAAAATATACATACCGTAGGTACGTTTATTTGTCTAAAAAACCTACTTACTTAAAGAGAAACAAAGTATTATTTTATTTTAATAAAGTATACAAATGAACTTAAAAACTATTTACAATTCTTATAAGCTAAATTAAAATATTTACAATCTTAAAGCTACCTACTTAAAAAAAACTTAAGTACTAAAATATATCAAGATATCTAGACGTTATTGAAAATGACGAACTTAAATAATTTACTGGATTGTTTAACGTGAACATTATTCAAATATATTTTAGTACCTACGTAAGTTAGAGTTTATATTAACATCAATATTTATATTTTAATTATTTTCAACCTTCGAACCACGGAAAACAAAAGTCTGTATTAACAATAATCCTTTTATGTCTTGTAAACATTTTCTTCGCAAATTCAATTCAAAACAATTCACTATTTTGTACTTTTATCGAATGATATAAGAACTTTTTTTCACGATCATAAAGTGTGCATCAAGTTTTTTTTTCACACAATTACCTACCTACTTCTTATAATTCGTTAAGATGTTTTGAACTCAGTTCCCTTTTTATCCGACTACGGCAAAGCCAAAAGGAAGGGTAATGTTTTTAAATAAAGTTTTTTCTTCTAAGGCTGTAAACGCACACGTGTCCACATTGCCCCGCTGGTTAACACACCTAAAAAGGTAAACTTAACCCAAGCAAACTTCCTTATTGAAAAATCAAGTTCTTTGCTGTTGTGACGAAAAAACCACTTTCCCCTTCTCACAGGCTGTTGTGGCGACCTTTAAGTTTCTAAGTAGGTAAATAAGAGTCTTTTGTTTCGGCCCTTTGCTTTAATATTTACATAAAGTATGTGTACGCAAGTTTTTAAATGTTTAAGTAAGATACTTGATTGGTACAAGGTCTATTTGTCATTAATTTGGTTGATAAAGCTTCTATTGGCTAAACTTCTCAATTTATATTCATCATGTTAAACTCTACCTCTTACTTCTATTCCCTCTCTTTTCTTCTTTTCTCCACTCCTCTCTCCCGATAGAGATCTCTCACTCCGTCTTTTTCTAACTTATATATTTTTGTTATTTTTTCTTCTTCTTCAAGTTCTATTACATACATACATATCCGTCACGCCTCTCTGCCGTTGGGGTAGGCAGAGACCACTTCCTTCCACTTGCTACGATCCAAACACACCTCTTTCGCTTAATCCACACTCATCAGTCGCCTCATACAAGCCCGTTGGTTTAGGGTTCTCTTGATTTGGCCTTTCTTGAGCAAGTCCCCGAGCAAGTTCTTTTAGATTGCAACAATATTGCCATTCGAATTTCAATTCTGAATTCCAAATTTAAAATTCTCAAATACTCACTTACCCTGATCTTAACTCGCTATCTCTACAGAATAAACTAATAAAATAATTAATCTCTACATAATGACTCACACTGCCTCGTGACAGCCAAAAAGGCATCTAAATTAAGCAATTTTATGCACAGAAATGTAACCTTAACAGTGTTGTTGACATTAAAGGCCTCGAGGCCGACTACTGCCTTTTCGTTTCCTTACGCCTCTGCACTTTTATAATCTTCGTCAATTAATATGTGGAGCGTAAAAAAATAATGTCACTCTCAACTTGTTTTGGAATGCTTTTAAGATTTACATGTAAAAATAGAATTAAGATAATCATTGTAGGTATTTACTTACGGTAAGTAAGTACTTAATTTCTTACTTACTCGCTCACTTATTTACTTACTATTATGGTCCAACTCAAATAAATAAAATAAAAATAATAAATAATATTCTGTAGACAAATACTTATACCTTCGTAGTGCTTGAATTTCAATGTATTTTTTAAACTACTGCTATCAGGCTAGATAAAATAGGTTGTTTTTATTTCATCTGTAAAAAAAAAATAAGTTATTTTTAAGTAAGAATCTCTATACAAACTTTGCTAGTCTCGAATCAACTTGTAAAACTTACACAGATAAGTATGTTAATGCAAAATACAAAAGATGTTCCGGTTATATGAAAACTTATTTTCATAAACTACTTAAACATATGTACTTACCTAATTGTCATTCTGTCACTTTCATATTTTTCGCTTTTTACGAGACAACAGTAGTTGTCGAGTACAATACCAAATTCTCTGTCTCACTCGTTACATAACTTTAAAAAAGGAAACAATAAAAATGCCGTCGCGATTGTTATATTGTTTCACATGGTACGATTTCGGTTTTGATCGTATCTCGACATATTTAGTGCTGTCATTTACGTAATTTGGCATAACAGTTGCTATGACATAGCACTCATACTTGCTGGGCTAATACTATCTACACACCAAAGCCGCCGGCGGCTTTCCGTCATATGAATGGAAGCTGTCAAAAAGCCGGCGGCTTTGGTGTGTAGATAGTATTAGCCCAGCAAGTATGAGTCCTATTCCTATGTCACAGCAACTATTTTTAACTACTCCCAGTACCCTTCAGCTTAAAGAAGCTGCCCGCAACTTCGTACGCATTTATAGACATATCTTGGAAAAAAAGATATCTCAAAGTAATAATCGTATAGCCTATGTGCTATTATGATTTACAAGTTTAAATACAATGTTGCCAAGTTTTATCAAAATCTATTCAGTAGTTAGCGTGCAATGTTAAAAATTGTTGCAATTTTTAGTTAAAAAACCGATTTTCATGTACCGTTAATCTAAAAGTCAACAGAATCCTATACTTCATATTTAACAAAAATAACAACCTTTGCTTCTACTAATTAATACCTTAAAAAAAGTATTTATTCATTAATAAAATGTCATAATCTGTCAAGTCATTAATCTAAAAAAAAAGTAACATACCAGAACCTCAGAACCTACAACGTTGGTATTGCTTTCCTTATTAGGACTTAATAATGATCTAAGATTTAATTAAAATCCATAACGAAACCTAATTAAAAGTTATCATTGCATTCGTTCAAGAATCCTTCCACGTCTGCTCATTTACAATATTGTCCGTTGTGTGTCGACAGAGTGTCAATGGCATGTTTGACACATTTGGTCGCAATCAGTGTAAGCTATTGTTTAGCAGAATACCAAATATGTCAATAAATGCCATTGACACTCTGCTGACACTCAACTGAGGCTATATTAAATTAGCAGACTTGGACCTCTGATAGATGGATTGATGCGATGATGTTTGTTATTTTTACGTAAAAACCACTGTTCAGATTTAAATGAAACTTTACAATATTGTAGATTGATCATCAGAATAACACATAGGCTTTATCATTTCGAGATATAGTGCAAAGAGCATCCAACCTAATTGGTATAGTAAATATTTTCGGTATCAATTACACTCAACATCCCCTATTCGAGAAATGAAAGAACTTTGAAAATTGTTACATGCGAACATTTTCAAGGTTCTATATCTCCGAAAGTATATCACTTTCGACATTTACCCAAAAAAAGAATGACGTAAGTTTCATCAGTGGCCGCCAACTTTTTTTTCTTCATTCTAGCTCGAATAGGGGATGTTGAGTCTAATGTTATCTACACACCAAAGCCGCCGGCATGCCGCCGGGCTAAGCCGGCGGCTTTCCGTCATATGAATGGCAGCTGTCAAAAAAGCCGGCGGCTTTGGTGTGTAGATACCATAATTGATACCGATTTTTTTACTATACCAGGCTCCATACAAATATGTTCGATGCCATTTTCCAAGATATCACGATAAATGGGTACGAAGACGCGGGCAGCCTCTAGTGCCTAAATAAAATCTTTTTATACAGCGGAACCCTGCTAAATAAATTATAACTGTAAAGAAAGAAAGAAAAAGAAAGAAAAAATGTTTATTAACACTATTGTGACAGAATACAGACTAAAATATAACAATCCTTAATTACTAAAACGTTACATAGGTAGTGAGTTATCTTAACATACTTATAATAGTTATATAATAGTGTGCATTAAGGCACAACAGGTAAAAGGTGTCGACTCAGCATGTGTCTAACTCATAGAGAGTGAGACGCTGTTCTTCCGTCGAAACCTGTTCGTCGGCCTGATCTCAGAGAGAGGAGCCGGTCGTAGTGGCTAAAACTAAATTATAAAACAAGCTATTTAATTAAAAGTAGCGATAAATAAAAATTGGCAAATAATAAATACGTAGGTTTAGTTATATACTAAGTAGTAATAAATAAAACATACAGGAACTATAAAGTGTTAAAGGTACACAACATTTGCAAGGAGAGGGTTACGAAATACGAATGAAACAAATAAATAGATAAAAATAAAAATAAATAAATAGATAGACAGGTGAAGCTTTCAATATCATCGTGATATTAGCTGTTTACCTAAAATTAAAGAGGAAAGTGTTTTTTTGAAAGTAAACTTGGAACTGGTCTTTCTCAGTGGAGGTGGTAAATTATTCCAGCACTTCGTCGATTGATATCGAAAGCTTCCCTCAAATGCTCTCGTTTTGTGGAAAGGAGTTGCTAAAAGACAACTATTGGCTCTACGTGAATTAAAAGTATAAGTAGCCCATTTTAATTTAGAATAAAGGTATGTAGGGTTTTTAAATTTTACAAGTGAGTGCATGAAATTACCGAAATGTAATTGCCTTCTAGATTCCATGTTTAAAATTTTTAAATTATTTAACAGAGGAGAAATGTGGGATCTAGGAGGAATTTTGTATATAAATCTCATACAAGCATTTTGGACTCGTTGGATGAGACGCTTGGAACTTGAGAGTAAGCATGGACCAATAACAATATCTCCGTAGTTTAAACGTGACAAAATTAGGGATTCACACAGTTTTAATCTAACATCTTCACTAAGCAGATTTCTTATTTTATATAAAGTTTTGATGCGAAACAGACAGTTTTTAGCAACATCTTCAACATGTTTTTCGAACTTCAGCCTACTGTCCATAATGATCCCTAGGTTTCTGGCTTGGGTGACATACTCAACAGGAGAGCCAAGGATCTTAACCTTAGGATCTAGGATCAAAATATCTGACACCTGTTTTTTTGATCCCAGCACCATAAATTTGGACTTGGCAGGATTGAGGACTAGAGCGTTACGACTCGACCACTGGGCAATGGATTCCAGGTCCGAATTAAGTTTGTCGACAGAAGGTGCTAAATCTTTTGAATTAGTGTGAATATAGATTTGTACATCGTCTGCATACAGATGAAATTTACAGTGATTTATCTGATTCACTATGTCCGCAGAATACAAAATAAAGAGAATAGGTCCAAGAATCGACCCCTGTGGCACACCTCTGATAACATTTTGAACAGTAGATTTCGTGACCTTGCCATCAGAGCCCTTCACTTGAACCATTTGGGTTCGTCCTGTTAAATAACTAGTGAACCAAGCGACAGCAGCTTCGTCAAATCCGTAGTATTTGAGTTTTACAATTAGCAGAGGAATACTAAGGCAATCGAACGCTCGTGTGAAGTCGAGCAGAGCCAGAATAGATGCTTTGCCTTGTTCTTGGGCAGCAATTATATTATCGACCACATCGACTAAGGCTGTAGCTGTGCTCACGCCCTTCCTAAAACCCGATTGTACCTCAGGAAGAATATTGTTAGCCTCGAGATAATTCGTTAATTGCCAGAAAACTATTCTTTCCAATATCTTAGAAAAATACGGAAGTATGCTTATTGGTCTGAGGTCTTTATATTGTGTTGGTGAGGGAACTTTGGGGATTGGGGTTACTAGAGCTGTCTTCCAAGAGGTAGGAAATACTGACGACTCTATCGATTCATTTATGATTGCTGTACATAACCGCAAACTTTTAATCACTATTTTAGTACAGTTAACAACATTTTAAAGATAAAAATCTAACAAATTGTTCCTTTAATATCTGTTTAGTAGTTAGTTTAGCTTTTTTAATTTATTATCTAGTTTCATTTCCTGTGCGCTAATTTTTAAGCGTTTCATTTAGACTGAGATATTTTTTTAATTAACTGCTGGTATGTCTAAATTAATGAATTTGCAAATAATTTGTGAATTGCAAATGGTAGGTAAGTAGGTATGTAAGATGTTTTTTTTTTCAAACAAAGGTATTCGATGAGTAATTTTTTACTGTCAGAAAAGTGTACTTTTTAAACAAAAAAAAATCAAACTTAAACTAATTATACCAAATCTACAAAATAAAATTAATAGTGCTTTGCAGAAACGTTCGTTCATTTTAATTGTCAATTAAATATCTTTAGTTAATTCTTATAGTTTGAAAAATTTAAGGACAGCTATTAGATTTTTAAACGACTTCAAAAAAGGAGGAGTTTCTAAATTCGACCGTATATATATTTTTTTAATGTATGTCCACGCAAAACTTCGTCTTTTATTCTCCAACTTTCAACTTTTCTTCAACGGGATGTATCAAAGATATTTTTTTTTAAATAAATTACTAAAACGCTCTTTAAAACTTCTCATTACAAACATAAACATAATAATAACATAACTGGGCCAAGACAATTATTCTAAGTTACTAAGTTAATGAGTGGAATTAAGTTAGAATGGGTCAACCATGTACCACGGTATGGGGTGCTGTTCCCACGGCATCGCCACCTACTTCAAGTTTAACTTAGGGCCGGCGCACATCTGACGGAGCGCAGCGCAGAGCAATTTTGATTGTCATACTATCGACATTATTCTCATTAGAACAATATTCAAAATCAAAAAATAAAATAATAATTAAAAAATAATACATACATATCCGTCACGCCTCTCTCCCATTGGGGTAGGCAGAGACCACTTCCTTGTACTTGCTACGATCCAAACACACCTCTAAAAAAATAATAATAATTCTAAATCAGTTAACACAACAAAATATAAGCATCGAAGTGACTACATGCCAATGTTGTGTCAACTAATTTTGAATTTTATTCCAATAAGAACAACGTCGATAATAATATGACAATGAAAAATGCTCTGCGCTGCGCTCCGTCAGGTGTGCGCCGGTTCTAACTTACAGTAATATGGAAAGTGAGGTAAGTAGGTATTTTAAGTGATAAATTGAAGTACTTAGCGGGTTAAGTTGTTGTTAAGTAGGTACTTAACTGACGTTAGTGAAAATGGTTTGATGCTTTGTGTTTCGTTATTCAAGAAAAAAGGTTTATTTAAAAGAAGTATTGGTAGCTTTTAATTTCGTTATTTGAGTAAATAATGACGTAGGAAATAGACAAAGAAGAATGAAATAGAGAAGATAAAATAAAAAGTGATAAAAGAGATAGAGGAAGATCGATGTAATAATGATCTAGGATAGATGAGGATCGATTTCGATTTGCAGTTTGTAAAATGGTCGATCACGCATCTATCGATTTTGAATTGATTGCACTGCGCTGGTGTGGGACAGCATTGTAAAAATAATAATTATTTATGTTTGTATTTTGAATATTTCATTACTCAAGAAACAAATGGCTAAAATAAAATGACAAAGATGTCACAGCATTTTATGTCCACATAAGTCAATGTCGCAAAATCCTTGAAATGTGGATAGTCACAATAATTTCTGAATCTAGAGTCAATGTCAAACTGATAGTTCACGGATTTCCATCGGAATTTGCAAAGTTAATAAATAAATTACATGTAAATACACGTAAATGGAGAAACAATGTTCCTATCAATGTTGCCTAAGTTCCAAATTAAAAAGATTGACACACAAAAATAAATCAAACGAATTGACAACGTCCTTTTTTGGTTGGATTGTTTTTAGCTTGAAGTCTGTTAAAAATCTTTATGTAAGAACTTAAACTTAAGTAAATGAACAAAAATAGCAAAACCAACATATTATTGATAAAAAAAAATGCTTAACAAACTTCTTAAAGCCAAATGATTCGAGCCTATTAAGGCAGGCAGCATAACCCGACCATATTAGGAAGGTCGACAGGTATGACATCATTTCCAGGGTTGTAACTGATTTTAAAGTTGTGTGGGTTGCAAGTTAAACCTACGCGAATTGCATGCAATGCTTCTAGGTTAATATGTTTTTAGACTAGGTTTACAAGTTATGTATGAATGAAGAGGCCACACAATGCGTTGTAAAAATGTAGTTGAACAATTACTTAGGCCCTCTTGCGCAATGAACCCGGAGTTAGCTTCTTCTTCTTCTTATTTAAGAGCTAAGCTCTTGTCGGTGGAGCCTCTTCCATCCCTCCCTATTTTCTGCCTTCTTTTTAACATCTTGATACGACATGACACCCGCCTTTTCCTTCACCTGTTCTAGGAACGTCCGTCTGGGTCTTCCTCTCTTCCTTTTCCCGTCAATTTTTCCTTCTATGAGTTAGCTACTTAGGGTTAAATTAATAATTTGTATTGATTTATCTTGATTTAACCCTGTGTTAGCGACAACTCCGGGTTTATTGCGTTAACTCTTATAGTACTTTTAAGAGTGGGACTTATTCACTTAATTCGTATTTATGTGATTCTTCAGAAGGTAAGATAGTAGGTACTTACTTTAAATATTATGACATAGGATATCTGTAAGCTTCTGTCATCTGTATTAAAATGCGTATTTTTATGATTTTTATGCTACAGTGTAATTTTAAATTGGCTTTAATAAAATTGAATTGTCGATGTTTGTCACAAATGTGTTTTGAATCATAAGTATTTCTAGTATAGATCAGTTAATAATTCTATAATGCAAATATTTATTTTTTTCAACAGATTTTTTGTATAATGCGTTGCATACGTTGCGTACGTAGGACCAGTCTGTATCTAGCTTAAAACATCAAAAGATGCTTTATCGAACTTCCACTCTAAAGGCCAAAACACACCGGATTCGTATGCGTTGCGTATGGAACTGTCACCGCTTGCGTAACGTAGACGTAGACGCAAGCGGCGTCAGTTCCATACATCACAACTCAGAGGCACGCATACATCTACGCATACGCATCCGGTGTGTTTTGGCCTTTAGAGTGGAAGTTCTGGTTGAAGAAATAAATACAACACAAAATTCGTAAATCATAAACATCATCAAAATATTTTTAGCAACAGGAATTCAGTGCAAAACAGAAATCAGCAAACAACTCCGTCATATTACATTCCATAAAATGTAATAATAATTGTCTTCAAAGTCGAATGACTCGTAAAATTCGTGTAAACATAATAAATGTGGTGTAAGTCCGAATTTGCAATAAAATGAACCCACGATCCACGGTTTATGTGCAACTCCTACGAAAACGTGCGTGAATGTTGATATTTTTGAAGTTCAATGAACAGAATATTAGAAGGCAAAAACAAGTGGTTCTAAGCGATAAATTTGTTTTGTATATTTTATTAATGAAAATAATAAAATTCTTTGTATAAGTCAGAGTCATAACTTAAAACCTCAGAACCGATCAAAACCGCTTCTGACTGAAGACATCGGTCAAAACCACTTTTGGCTGATTTGAACAATCAACCTCCTTTGTTTTCTTTTTCTTCGCTTATTTCCTAACTTACGATACAATACATCTTTTCCTTTCTTCTTTCCTTCCCTTTCTTGTTACTTAGTGTTTTATAAAAATTCACGACTCAAAAGTTTCAACTTCGCTGAAGTGGAAAATAGGAAAATAGGCTCATTTTGAATAGCATTATTTTTGATTTCTTTCTCCTTTTGACGTAAGTAATTTTGTTATCAAAAACTACTACCGTCTTACTGCCGAAACTACTGCTTACTACCGAAAGAAACTTACCGAAAAACCCTTCTCCTCTGACACTTCTTTCACAATTCTCTCCAAAATTCTTTCAATCAAATTATTAGCTAACAATTAAAACATTTGAAAACACAATAGCTATAACAAACAAAATATCTTCGTAGGTGACGCCTAAACGCTTGAATGGTTAAAAATTAACCTTGGCATACTTTTTCACCGATTCATCGATTGAAACAGCTGTTTAGTCATCTTTGGGTGTTTAAGGAAACAATATGCTTTAGACTTTTTTCACTAGTCGAGTGTTGTCTATTGGACAAGATAGACTGATCCCAAGTACGCAATGCATTATAACAATCTGCATACAAATATTATGATTAGAAGTACACTTGTCTCATAGATAACTCATAGATTTGCGTGGCGTATTTATTTCTATGGAGCAGGGGGCTTAGCACGGCGGCGGCGTGCCGCGACAATTATCTCACGTATGCTGTCCTTATCACAATTAAAACTATAGACATAGACGTAAGCGTGACAAACACTTGACAACGTCTTGTCACGGAGTGCCATGCTAAGCTAGCTGTCATTGATGTCATTATGCGTTGCGTACGTGGCGTAGGTGGGATCATTTTGTTTCTAGCTTAAATCAACGCCGTTACCTTTCAAATATGAAAAGCTTGATACAAAATGTTCTGCCACTGGGAGCTCACGATAAAAATCCGTGGAAAATACACAAACAGCAAGGAGGCCTGAGTAACTACTCTGCAATTAATATCCACACATATCGCTCCTTAAAAACAGATAAAAGCATCGATTTCGTCAAATTGACAACGTCATCGTCAAGAACAAAAGACTATCATAACTAAGTACAAAGGCCACACACCTCCAGTCCCACTAGTGGGCGTCAGCCGTCCATTTACGATTATAATAATAACCTGAGTTGTGTGGGATTCAGGAAAACAGCTGTTGTTTTAATGTAAGTGTAGGTACAGTCGAGGGCAGAGCAACCTTTACAATATTGCCCTTATACAGCAAATTTTTGATGTGCACTTGACTGCAGATAGCAATTTGTAAAAAGTATGAGAATATTGTACATAAAAATGCCAATAAAGACTTAACTTAAAAACATTCTCACATTAATTTCGTTGTAGAGAAAGCAGTTTTTAAAGCCAGTAGGTAATTCTCACTCATTCATTCACTTTATGTCAAAGTCAAAGTCAAATATATATTTATTTCATAGGCACAAAAATGCTCTTGAAACCGTTACATTATTATATATGGTATTCGGATAATTGTAAATATGTATAAGCTAGGACTTATAAACGAAGAAACGTTTCAAACTAGTTGCGTCGTGTGTGGTTTTCTAAAGAAGTCTAGCAGAAACTTCGATGCAACTCAAAAGTAACTAGCAGTTTCAGTGTTGCAGTTGCGTTTCATCGTGTGTTCTGGGTCTAAGTGATGTAACAGCGTCCTAAATTGAGCATTTGCGTTGACCGTCAACGCATCTCTACACATATGTCATCAACGTCAATCCCCAATTCAGAAATCTGTTCTTGCTGATATTTCGCCTCGCAATGACATCAATTCAGATAACTCCACAACCTGCTTAAATCTATTTGAAGTATCTTCAAACAAACATTACACCTTATTTAAAAAAAAAAACTACTTAATACACCTACAACGAAACCAAGTAGGTCAGTCGATCAACCATAAGGCTCTATTTGAATCTCCGTCACAAGGTCACACCGCGGCGCTTGCGCATGTCATGTAATTTACACGCGTTTGTTGTCACACCTGTGAAGGATGCTATAGTATGTAATGAAGTACTTATTCGTTTGTATGGTCATATTATTATGCGCAAAATACAGGGTGTGCCAGGCCAAAACTCGGCATTAGAACTCGTTTAAATAAACAATGTTTCACAAAAAACAATCAAGAAATATCTTTCGGTCGAAATATTTTGAAAATAGACGTTTTTTTCTGTAACGTAGGACTTTTAAATGGTTGTCTTTTTTTAAGAAACATAAAAAAGTAATCAAGACTCAAGGGTCTGATATATGACACTATTTTTGGGAATCAGACCCATTAAAATACCTAACCCTAAAGATTGAAATCATTAACCCTCAAAAAAAAACGATATTTTTGTAAGAAATGTTGTTTACCTTACAAAATTCACAGACATTACTTCCTTTTTTTTACTTATTAGCATGTTATTTCCATATAGTCTGTGTTCGGGACCGGTTGTAAGGACGTGCGCAGGAGTGACCTACAGGACTCGTTTTATAAACAACAGCATACTTTGAATGTAGAGTTACAAAGTCTAGACCTGGTTAGAGGTACTTTTTCTACAGGGTGTTTGTGTACGTACTTACTCAAGAAAAGACTTATGCTAGAAATAGATTGATCCCACGTACCGTACGTACACAACGCATTATGACATCTGATCCATAGAAGTTGACTAGAAACATAATTGATCCCATTCCCACGTTGCGTGGGATAGCGTTGCTTGTGACAGGTACGTTTCTAATCAGTCTCTTTCTAACTTGGATCTGTTCATAAAACTAAATGACTTTCCTGAAAAACATTGGTCCATCAGCTGAAGCTAGCTATATAAATGATATTATTACGACATTTTCTTGGAATACGTGAGTTATTCAGTTTCATTTCAACTGACTGTTATTAGGTTAATTTTAACAGTTTGGTTTCATTATTTTTAACTAAAGTAAAAGTAAAGTAAAGTAAAGTAGATATTTATTTCCAGTCCAATATAAATGTGAGTACAGGAACAAAATAAAATTAACAAAATTAAACATAAAACAAATAATAAAATAAAAAAGGAACTTAAAACGTAGAATCTTAAAACTAAACATAAAAATAGAACGGAGAAACAAGAATGAGAAAGAAGGTAGGTATGGACTGGAAAATGGTCTCCACTCAGCATAGTGTCATGTCAATGGATGCCAGAGACATGACGCTGATTTTCAGTGGAGCCAGAGAAGGGAGAAAGAGAGAATGATAGGATAGGAGATAGGAATGAATAAAATAGATTTGCAGTAACAGGCATATGTATGAAATTAAAAAGGTTAACACATTGATATAGGTTAATCTTTGCCGACAGCGACGTTTTGATCTCTTACAACAATTTTAATTTATTTTCTTTGTCTTGTAGTGAGCTCAATTTTTTTAATCGTTTGGTGAAGTAATTTACTTGTATATTGTTATGATATTCTTATTTAATCTAAAAATAATATAAGTACTTCCTATCATTCAGATGTGAAATCTACAATAACGTAAAATTTTATTAAAATTTATTCAGTAGGTAGTTTTTCATTCAGTATTTTTGTGTGAAAGAGTAACAAACATCTATCCATCCATCAGCGCAAATATTGACGTTGAAAAACCTATTAAATTATAAATGTCAAATTTTGTGCCAATAGATAGATGGATGGTTGTGAGGAGATTTGTGACTCTTTCACGCAAAAATCAATGAATAGATTAAAATGAAACTTTACAAATGTTTTTTTGCGAGAAACTAACGCCACTTCTACAAATTACAAAACTCACATTAGCAAGACTCGTTTACTTTGATATAATTCAGAAACTGCTTCAAACCGGTTCAGTTCGGTTCTGATTTTGAA
Source organism: Anarsia innoxiella (assembly GCA_947563765.1). Classification (NCBI taxonomy): domain Eukaryota; kingdom Metazoa; phylum Arthropoda; class Insecta; order Lepidoptera; family Gelechiidae; genus Anarsia; species Anarsia innoxiella. The sequence goes on along the minus strand of OX387404.1, from coordinate 2,349,657 downwards.
TCTCGATGCAATTTGTTATACGTGGGTCGCTATTTGGATTCGTTCAAGGCTTTATTGGATTCTAATGTTAATATGGAATTGGCCAATGATCTCTGTTTTTGGACTAAACGTTCTATTTTTAAAAGTTTAGGTTTGTGGGTTTGTTTTTTGTTTTTTATTGCATTGGTTTTGTTTGTGATTTATTGGTTTAAGTGTAATCGATTTTTTATAGTTTTCTAATTTTAAACGACGTAGGTAGGTAATATTCGTGTGCACGCGTTTATAGTCACTTCTTGGAAAACTTACACAATACCTATCTTAAAATAATATAGACTGTTTGTTTTATCCAAATCTGTTGAATGGTTTTAAATCCTCACATCCATCTATCGGCACAAATGCTGACATTTATAATATTAGTAGAATTTCACAAGATTACAGATAACAGATCACCAAAAGTATAAAACTATGAACAAGATGATAAATACTAGGTTACAAATACTAGTTACTAGAAAATACTAGGTTACAAATACTAGTTACCAGATAAATACTAGGTTAAAAATACTAGTTACCAGATAAATCATCATCATCATTAAACTTAAGAGCTTCGCTCTTGTCGGTGGAGTCTACGCCACCACAGGCGTAGACTCCACCAGATAAATACTAGGTTATAATACTAGTTCCAAAGTAACGGAGCATCGATGGCAATCGTCTGTCGCAGTCATTTGTTTGAACACCGCCGGTTACCGTAAACTAAACTATAAATATGGTGGTGTAAGAAGTGGAATGAAGCGAGATTATCTTTGTGAATTTATTTGTTAATTGTCTCTTTTACTGAACATCATAATAGGGGTGCCGTGTCCAAGCGACAAAACCCTTTTTTTTACAATACAAAACAAAATTGGTAATTTTAAACTAATGAATGTTGATGAAGCGAAAGAAGTGTGTTTGGATCATAACCAGTGGAGGGAAATGGTCTCTTTCCTGATGACAAAGAGGCGTGACAATACAAACAAACATATATATCCATTGGGGTAGGCAGAGACCATTTCTTTCCCCTTCCCTACGATCCAAACACACTCTTGACTTGGCATCTTTATACCAAGTCCCCGATTTGAATGGAATACATTTTTTTCGAAAAGCAACAACATGGCTCACCAAATATCAAGTATCTTTTATGTAATTCTTTCATCTCCTACACCATCCGTCGTCACAAAATAACGGACGCTCTCAGCACTCTCATTACACGGCACTAAACAGCACTAACGTCACTATTATTATATTTTAGTGCCGTTCCCAATTATTTAGAGCTTCAGTCACTAGATAGCGAAAGTAATCTTTTTGTTTGCTAGTTGCTAGTACGGCTAGTACTTAATGTTTTTACAAAATTGAGACCGAGGAAGTCAGGTGACACTCGGTTTTAGGGTGCTTTGCCACCAGAGATGTCCTATGCTGCGTTGCTATGGATGCGTTTAATATCCACCAATCGTATTCAGGGTGCTCTCATATTCAATGAATATGATTGGTGGATATCAAAAGCATCTACAGCAACGTAGCATAGCAAATTTCTGGTGAAAAAACACAGCTATTAACACTTCCTAAGGAACACTTTCAATCACTTACCAAGACACCTAACTAAAAAACTATAAGTAATTTTTATACTAGTTCAAAGATAAACACTAGAAACTATACTATATGATTACTGTGACATGTGTGGTCAGTGTCAACTGGTTATTACCGCTTCGATGCAGTTTACACCTGTTATTGAACTTACAGCGCCATCTATCGAAGACGTTGGGTAACGGATGTTTTAATGAGAGGTGATTTTCGCGCCAATCCTTTTAGAATATGAAAGTATAGCCTGTAAAAGTCAACTGAATATTGAATTGTTTGCCTGCTCATACAAAATCTTCTGCAAATGGACCTCAAGATAAAAACAAGTACCTATTTATCTTCAAAATCCAAGACAAGCCCAAAGGATAAGCATATTGAACAACCTCCCCGTGGTTTGCGTCAGAAAACCGCAAATTCGATGGAATCTGAACATGAATGACTTCAAGTTTATTCATATCAAACAACCAAACTGCGGCATAAGTCTGCTAATTTAAAATAGCCTCAGTTGTGTGTCGGCAGAGTGTCAATGGCATTATTGACACATTTGGTATTCTACTAAATAATGGCTGACACTCGATTGCGACGTAATGAGTCAAAAATTGACATTGACACTCTCATTGAAACTGCCAACACACAACTGAAAATGTAAATTAGCAGACTTGGGCCCTTGATAATGCGTAAGTAGTAGTCAGTGGTAGTCAGTTAGTCCTGACTTTTCTTTCCTATTTTAACTACCCTTTTAAAGTCTATCTACACAGATCCGGGCTGTGCCCGAGACGTGGCAGGCAGGAGGGAAAACAATACGTCGTCACAACAACGTGTCCGAGACGTGTCAGGGAATAAATATCATTCCATTCATTTTCCATGGATTCGTTCACACACGTTGTCATAACGACGTATTGTTTTCCCTCCTGACGGGCCACGGCCCGGATACGACCCGGGCACGGCCCGGATTTGTGTAGATAGACCTTATAAAACTCTACGCTAATATCCACTGAACATAAATTAATCATTCGATTCACCATCTTCACACATTCTAAGTAGGTAGTTAGGTTTCCCGCATATATCAGTATTGTAATTACGTGACTCACATGCTGTGTACTGTTATTATGGTCTTAACGGGTATCTCCTTTTTCAATTATCGCAAAATCTTGTTTTAAGGCGCTTAATTTATAAACTCTATGATTTTTGGAGTCTGTTGAGTATAGAATATACGTTTAAGGAGGTGCCATACCGTCTGGACCTGCGTGCCTGGTCTAGGGCAAAATGGCTATTTGTATGGAATTTCTTATCGTTTGACAGGTCATCTACCAAGAAAACTATGAAAAACTTGCGCCAACTGTGGCACGCTGTCATAAACTCATTTGTATATGAAAAAAAATGGGGCCACTCCTTACATTCCTTCCTCATTGGTCTGCGATTGATAGAGTGAGAACGGAGATATAAAAAAGTAGTATTGGTTTTATAAATGGTATATTTTATGTAAAGGGTCCAAATAGTAAGTTAGTACCTAAACATTTATTCCCAGTCTCAAAAAAAACAAAATAAAACTTAGGAAATAAAATAGAACTTAGAAAATAAAACAGAAAGAGACAATACGAGTTTAACTGATTTGTGCCTGAATTCAGTTATCTAGCATTCAATAGCATTAGGGATAATAAAATTTAATGTTTTGTAAATATTTTTATGATATTAATTAACAAATACTTAATTGTCCCAGAGACAACACAATAAGTAATTAATCATCTTATTTAAATCCGAATCTATTCACACTTTTTGATAGAAAAACAAAATCAGACATAAGAATAAGAATAAAAAAGAGTAAAGAAAATAAGAATTGTAAATAGTTTTTAAGTTCATTTGTATACTTTATTAAAATAAATATTAAATATATTCTAAAAATCGTACATAGATCAAATAAAGTACATTTCAACAGTTCGAATTCGAGTACATCTCTTTATTAAACTAAAAATTCCCACTGAAAGTCATGGGAACACAAAACGGTAACGGGTTAACTAAACAGTTTAAGTTTAACTACGTCGGTTATCTTGATCTAGCTCGGTTACCAACTGGGCCATGACTACACTCCAAATTAACTGCGTTTAACTTTTAATCGCGGTTAATCCAACACCTTTTTTCGGTTATAATGTAAAATCATACTAGTATTCATAAAAATATAAATGTCAATGTTTCTGCCGATGGACGGATGTTTGTTACTTCATCACGTAAAAACCACTGAACAGATTTTAATGAAATTTTACAATTACTTAGCTTGGACCTCAGTATAACACATAGGCTATATTATTTGCAGATATTTCGTGTTTTTTCAAAGATATGACGATAAATGCGTACGAAGTCGCGAGCTGCCTCTATAAAAATATAAATTATGTCAATGATGACGTTTGTTACTCTTTCACGCAAAAACTACTGAACAGATTTTCATGAAACTTTGCAATATTGTAGCTTATACATCAAAATACCACATAGGCTATATAATTTTAAGATATCATGACTTTTTTCTAAGATATGGCAATAAATATGACCAAAGTCGCGGGCAGCCTCTAGTAATTACATAAAATATTCTTTCTCGTTATTATTAGCTTGCTTCATAAAGTTGTTCCGTATTCACATTACCTTGCCACCCAAGTGAAATTCATAATAAACTCATATAAAACATCAAATCAACACAGTCCGTAACAAATCGTCAATTCAATACCACCCAAGACGAAGTTCAACATTTGACGTTAATTGTTCATGGCGTGTTAATTTCGAAACGTCATGATTTGTGACGTTTGAACGCACGTAATGAGTGTACAGTTGTTATCATAATTAGAAGGAAATGATAGTTGTTATGTCATGCTGTCAATGTCAGTGTTAAGGTTACCTAATAATAGTTTTTTTTTGTCTATTTTATGCATGAACTTTCATCGAAATCTGCTTTAAGTTTATTTTTTTATTGCATGTCAATACAATACAAATATCCTTTATTGCACACAAAGATATAAGGTATAGACACAAACAAGAATATAAGAAGCAACATGCGGCCTTATTGCTAGGTAGCAATATCTTCCAGGCAACCTTAGGGTAAGAAATAGCATGTCGTCATCTCCAATAATAGGGATGATGACTTAAGTTTTTTTTTAAAGCATTTTCATATTCACTAAATAGTTACCTATTTCTCGCTATTTATTACCCTAGAGTTGCCTGGAAGATATTGCTACCTAGCAATAAGGTCGCCTGTTGCTTTTTATATTCTTGTTTGTGTCTGTACCTTATATCTTTGTGTGCAATAAAGAATATTTGTATTGTATAGTTCTGTAAATATTTACACTTTACCTTCTATATGGCCATATCTTATCTGTTAAGTTTTATTCTTCGCATTATGTTATCAAACTCTTTTGTTTACCTATTTGTAGATATTAAATCGTTTTTTTTTTGTTACAGGTACCTAAATGGTGTTTTGTATTTTTCCACAAAAAAGTGCTAAGAAAACAAATAGTTCAGTCTATAAAATTTATTTAGCGATATCCTTACAATATCAAAGGTAAATACAAAAGTACAAACTTCTCGTAGATACACCTGCCTGATTGAAAAAGATATAATTTAAAATACGGTATATCAATATTATTTTTTAAAGAATTATACATTAAAAATGTGAGTACTTATACATCTATTCTACCTATACTATGAATCAACTATGAATGAGTCAGTATCTACTTAGGTACATTAATATTTTTAGATACATATGCGACCACAATACAATTGAATTTCTAGGTAATAATGCAAATCGACTGATACATTTTAAAGGAGCAAAATACTAACATTTACAATTCTTGCAGGGACAATCCTTCTTGTCACCTCCCTTGTTACAATTGCAGTCCTTGCAGAGGCACTTCTTGTCACATTGACAATCTTTGCAGGGACAATCCTTCTTGTCACCTCCCTTGTTACATTTACAATTCTTGCAGAGGCACTTCTTGTCACATTGACAATCTTTGCAGGGACAATCCTTCTTGTCACCACCCTTGTTACATTTGCAATCCTTGCAGAGGCACTTCTTGTCACATTGACAATCTTTGCAGGGACAATCCTTCTTGTCACCACCCTTGTTACATTTGCAATCCTTGCAGAGGCACTTCTTGTCACATTGACAATCTTTGCAGGGACAATCCTTCTTGTTACCTCCCTTGCTACATTTGCAGTCCTTGCAGAGGCACTTCTTGTCACATTGACAATCTTTGCAAGGACATTTCTTTTTGTCACCTCCCTTGTTACATTTGCAGTCCTTGCAGAGGCACTTCTTGTCACATTGACAATCTTTGCAAGGACATTCCTTCTTGTCACCTCCCTTGTTACAATTGCAGTCCTTGCAGAGGCACTTCTTGTCACATTGACAATCTTTGCAGGAACAATCCTTCTTGTCACCTCCCTTGTTACAATTGCAGTCCTTGCAGAGGCACTTCTTGTCACATTGACAATCTTTGCAGGGACAATCCTTCTTGTCACCTCCCTTGTTACATTTGCAGTCCTTGCAGAGGCACTGCTTGTCACATTGACAATCTTTGCAAGGACAATCCTTCTTGTCACCTCCCTTGTTACATTTGCAGTCTTTGCAGAGACACTTCTTGTCACATTGACAATCTTTGCAAGGACATTCCTTCTTGTCACCTCCCTTGTTACATTTGCAGTCCTTGCAGAGGCACTTCTTGTCACATTGACAATCTTTGCAGGGACAATCCTTCTTGTCACCTCCCTTGTTACATTTGCAGTCCTTGCAGAGGCACTCCTTGTCACATTGACAATCTTTGCAAGGACAATCCTTCTTGTCACCTCCCTTGTTACATTTGCAGTCCTTACAGAGGCACTCCTTGTCACATTGACAATCTTTGCAGGGACAATCCTTCTTGTCACCTCCCTTGTTACATTTGCAGTCCTTGCAGAGGCACTCCTTGTCACATTGACAATCTTTGCAGGGACAATCCTTCTTGTCACCTCCCTTGTTACATTTGCAGTCCTTGCAGAGGCACTCCTTGTCACATTGACAATCTTTGCAGGGACAATCCTTCTTGTCACCTCCCTTGTTGCATTTGCAGTCCTTGCATAGGCATTTCTTCTTGTCACATTGACAATTTACGCAGGGACAATCTCTTTTGTCGCCACAATTGCATGTTTCGCTACTGCATTTGCAATCTTGGCAGTTTTTATTTTTGTAATATTCAGTGCATCCAGAACGCTCCATATTTACTTGTTTATGTTGACTTGTTATGTAGAAATCTGTAACAAAAGCAAGTCTTTGTCATATACTTATAATATGAAACTTTTTTCTTTTAAATATGAATATTGGCTGTAAAATACAGTCAGCATCATAAGTCGATTAACACATTCAGATTTTCAAAAGTAATATACACTATTATTAGACATAAAACCTTACATATTTTCCTTATTTTGAACCTTATTGGATGTTGGATGATTGGATGTTCATTTAACTCTGAAGTATTTTTGCTAAGTGATTTTCGTCTAATAATCGTGTATTTTACTTTTGAAAATCTTAATGTGTTCATCGACTTATGATGCTGACCGTACATTATCTTATCAAATCATGTTTACAAGGATTCTGTCAATCGAATTCGATAAAAAAAATCTTATCATTAAACACCAACCTATCTAGGTACTTACAACTACTTAAGTATTTACACTTACTCGGTTGATATACGTAGTAACAGATAAATAATACGTAAATGAATATAAGGAAAACAATCATTTACATAAACAATGCAAATTAAAACATCATACAGCTATTACAATCGAAAACAGCTTTGTTACTACTTATACGAGTATTATTAATCTTTATGCATATTGATGAATGTGATGTTGTTTGTGACTCTTTCACACAAAAACCACTGAGCAGATTTATATTAAACTTTACAATACTGTAGCTTGCACATCGGAATAACTTATAGGCTATACTATATTTAGATATCATGTAAAATTTCCAAGATACGAAGGTAAATGCATAAGAAGTCGCCTTTATCCAATAAATATAATAAATGTCAATTTTTGTGCCGATGGATGCATGGATGTTCGTTAGTTAATCACGTAAAAACCACTGAACAGATTAATGAATCTACTGTAAAAATCATTTATCTATGAAATGAAAACAACAATTTAAAAATTCAAATAATTAAATAGTACTTACATATTCTTATCGTCTTCTATCAGTTGTTACTTTTACTGTTATCACTGTGTTTCTATACTCGACATGAACTGCGCGTGGAGTTTTAAATGCCGTTTAAAAGAGCAGTGCGCAAAGTATTGTGCGATCCGTGCGCAGCAAAAGCCTTTAGAGCTGCGTGCAAATTGAGTCATAGGGTGTTTTAGTGCCGTGTGAAATATATTTTTTCTGGAAAATTGTGTATTTGTCTGGAAACTATGTATTTTTCTCGGGTGTTTTTGTTGTTGAATCGTGTTAATGAGGAGTTATACAAAATATGAGACCCTACACTGAGCTTTTTAATGATAATCAAATTCATATATTTTAGTTTTTGTTAAAAATACCTATATTGTAAAATTTGGGTCATAAATATCTTTTTAAAATAAAATCTACCTATGTGATTTTAGAAAAAATAAGTTTTCGTCATCGATATTTAAAATTCTATTAATTACTGTGCTTTTTAAGGCTAAAAACTCAAATTTTCTTTAGAACACTCAAGTTCATGAAATAGTGACGTGCGCAAAAATGTAGGTAGGATTTAGCATAAATGGGAAACTTAATTAAGAATGAGTGCAAAACCATATGACATGACTCATCATGACCGCTTTTTAGTGCCGTGTGCTAAGTAGGTATTTTCTGGAAAGTATGTTTTCCACCTCTGACATCCCACTGACTCATTATAAACCCAGACACAATAGATTTTCTATTGTTCTTTTTTTATAGGATGTGAAAGATTAATTGTTACATTTTACGTGAATTTTGGATTTAAAATGAAACGATCGAATCTTCTTCACTAGGTGGGTGGATCTTCAAGAGGTCGAAAATTTATGTCTCGCCCTATCATTCATAATTGTAAAAGAAATTCAAAACTTTTTATAGTTATTCTACTACCTAAATAAATGAAGTAAAAAGTTATCAAAACCGTTCAGTGATTGAATAGCAGAAAAACAAGCTATTAGAAAAAAACGCTAGAAAACCACGATATTTTAGGTGTCGCCTTTACATGATTTTCGATATTTTATATCATAGTGAAAATATTATTAATAATAGAGTAATCCTGTCTAGGAATATATTATTTATCGTTAAACAGGCAAGATATTTTAAAGAAAATAAATTTAAAAAGTAGGTGGTAAGTTAATTAAAAATTAGTTCAAACAATGTTCAAAAAATATTCGTCATTATTGGCAACACGTTTACTTAGCATGATTAAAAAAAAACGGAAAGCACCCGAAGCGTCACGTCTAACTTAAAAGTCGCAGCCCCCTCGTACCTAAGTCGAACACCACTCGTCATAGTGAACGGACGCAAATTTTTCCAATGATAATTAATTGAATATCGTTCTCCAAAGATATTCATGCCACGTCGTCATTTGTTTCTTTTGCTGTATTTTAAATATAATGCATGGTAAACTCTTTATTTATTTACCATGGCGAACTTATTAGGGAAACAGATGACGTGTAATGTTTGTTTCATAATTTAATAACCTATTTTGCCAATAGCAGCGATTTTTCCAAAATTCGTCATTGTTAGTAACATCATTATTGCCAACATTGTGTCTGACGACGATGACATCTGTCACCAATAATGATTATTTGTGTAGAAAACAATGACGTTTGTTACCAATAATGATTATTTGTATAGAAAACGACTGATGGCAATAAATTATTTTGATGTACGATTATCATTAAAAAGCATGTTTCTCATATACAGGGCATGCTACATCATTTGCAAATGTTGAACCGGCAGAAAAATGGCAGCCCGCACTCCTGGAGGCTCCCATTTTTCATGATGCTATTCCAGCTGCCTTAACTTAAAAAGCGAAATAATCTGCCGGGCGCGCCAGCATCTGAAGCAGCTGCCTGCCCATGTGGCCTTAACACTCTTCCGTAGTTGCCTATATGTCCCAACACTGGTGTATAATATGAGAACGTCTCCGACTTGGTTTTTATGAGATGTCAATGAAATGTCTAAAATCGGCGAAGACTTCAAGGTGACATTGGAGACGATTCTCAATGTAAAACTTAATGAGGCTCAATGACAGCAGACTTCGTTATCATCCGCTACGGCAGATTGGGTGTTAGAAGAATGCAGGATATCAATATATCGGCGTTTTAACCTCCTCCCACGAGGTTAACGGTTGAGTCGCTTAAAAACTTCATGTCCAAGGTGGCAATCTTCTTATTAGTTATATACGGCGGAGGCTTTAAATGTTTGGGCAACTGTGTGTCTTGAGCAGCCAAGGGACAAAGGTGTCCAGCGCTCTTGGCACGATCACATGTACAAAGCAAGCAGCCGGATTCTAATGAAGCGGCTGTGGGTAGGAATCTGGCTATGCTTGAGGCGGCATCAAGCCCAGAGTCTGGCCGTATTTGGGCGCTGTAATCAACGAGCTCATTGAGGATAGTAATTTATCTGCGGTTGGATTGTCACGTTTGTGGTACGATTGCGGACTCTTTGGGACATCAAGGGTTGAGTTGTGTCAAGTCAGCTAGACGATTTCCTCGTCACTATAAAATATGCTTAACGAGGTTGAGCGGCGAACCCGGAACCGCCAAGCCTAAATCACACAAATGGCAAGAGGACTGATTGATTAATCCTCATCTCTCGGGAAAGGGTCTAGTTTAGGATGCAACTTGCATAAGTACCTTCGCCATGTCCCACCTGCCTTGTACATGTAGGGCAGCTAGTGCAGCAGCAGAAGGAGCTGCCATACAAAAGCATGCTAAATATGCTCCCTTCCAAGACGAGGTAAGTACCTCTTTGTTCCCGTCGTAGTGGAGGAAAGCGGGACTTGGTGTACGGAAGCTAAGAGTTTGATGCGTGAACTAGGGAAGCGCCTAAAAAACAATAGTCGGGACCCTTGCGTAGAATTTTACTGCGCAATGGTCCCGATTAACCTTTTTTCCTCGCTATTCAGTGTGGGAATGCTGCTAGTGTCATAGCCACTTTTGCATCAGGTGCGATTCAGGGTGGGCTTTTGACCTAGCCGTCTTAGCTAATTTATAATGGATTGCATGTTAACGGTAATTAAGTTGTAGTTAAAAGACAAATAAAAAAGTATTCGAGAATAAATATTTACATCAATAATATAACTCAAACGTCACTGTCGGTAACATTCCGTCATTACATTCGTCACTGTCGGCAACATCCGTCATTATCAGCAACACTCAAATTTTTATATTTGCCAATATTTTCTAAAATATTAAATTCTTTAACGTGTCTTTAATATAATATAGCATATAATTCATGTGTTTATAGATTTAGCTTAAAATAAACGCCATTCTCGGGGTAAAATGTGATATTTTTTTTGTATGAGGAGAATAATCTTGACTAGATTCACCCAGGTACTAAATGATGTTGCAGTGCATCTAAAAAAACAGGCATTTTAAAAAAAGTACCGATACAAGACTAGTGAGTGTGAGCCTTATATCTAGATAGATTTTAGATGGATTTATCTAGACCCCCTGGGCTAAATATAGAACAACTTTCATCATAGGCTCGAGCTAGTGCAAGTGGGCGATAAACCAACCATCCTTGGGACGCAAAGTCGTAGACAAGTTGAAGTGAACGGAATACAAAGTAGCATAATAAACTCTAGGCTATAAAAGTGACGTCAATGTTTTTGTGTCAATTAATTTGAATTATTATTATAATGTGGTATTAAACTGCGTGTTGTTGAAATAGCGGTTAATTTTAATTTGTAATTTAAATCTCACTCTATCTTTTGTTCAGTTTCGTGAGGACTATCGCTGTGTTTTGGCATTATATACCCTTTCTGTTACACCCTGTATAGTTTGTCGAGAAAAGAGTTAGCAATAGATTTAACAGAAAATTTAATTTTGTCGTTTTATATTACTATTGTTCTATGAATTCTATGATGCCTTTTAAAACTTTTTTATTCTGATTTAATTACTATTATAATAATGTGATTATTATAGTTAATCATTAGGGTAATTGAAAAGTTTCTTAAAATAAAAACTTCATAGTTGAACTAAGTAGGTTTTAAACATTATTTTGAAATATAAAGAATAATAATCGCTTTGAATAGAGTTGTCTTTTAACACTCGTGAATATTTATCTACCTACAAACATTCATTGATATGTATGTATGTAAGTATACCTACTTTCATTAGTATTACAGAATACATTATCTAGTATTACGTTACAGCATAGTGAAAGGGTTTCCTCAATATTTGTAAAATAAACAGCATTTAAGACGTGGGTAGAGTTCCGTATTTATTTATGTCAAACAGTCAAGATTTAATAAACATTATCTTAATTCATATAATTTTTTTTTTGTCAATGAACACGTACAGAGGCACATGTCTCCTAATTTACAATTTTCTCAGTTTCGTGTCGTCAGCGTGTCAATGAGAGTGTCAATGTCATTTTTTGACACATTTGGTCGCAATCAGTGTAGCAGAATACCAAATGTGTAAAATAATGCCATTGATACTCTGCCGACACACAACTAAGGCTATTATGCTGTCAACACACCAAAGCCGCCGGCATGCCGCCGGGCTTAGCCGGCGGCTTTACGTCATACGAATGGCAGCTGTCAAAAAAGCCGGCGGCTTTGGTGTGTAGTTATCATTATAAATTAGCAGACTTTGGCCCCAGCATGAATTAACATAAGAATTAGCCAATCAAATCACTATTTGTTGCATAATGGGGAAAACAAAACAAGTAACAAAATAACGGCAAGTTATCTAAAAGATAAAATGCACAGCAAAACTCAAAAACTGTGCATTCTAGAGAAAGTCCAGCCATCAAGTAACATTACCATGCTAAGTGGCTTACGTAACATTCCTTTCAGAGACACTGCAGTGACGTCACGCAGTATTGGCATGCAAATAACGTTCGGACGTAATGAGCCGTGTTAGTTACGAGTAAGTCACATAGTGAAGGCACTTTTACTTATTTCCTTTTCGCTTTTGTTTCGGAATGATCTTTTGATGTAAGTCTGTAACAATGATGTTAGTTTGTGTAACATGTGGTACTTTGTGACTTATTGTGTTTTGGACATGTTAATATTCATATTATACGCGTTACGCGGTTACCTACGCATTTTTTTTTCTGTTTTGTTTCAAATGGCAAATGTCATTGTGGACTCTGTATGTAAAGTGAAGCAAAGCTCAAAGTGAGAAACTATCAGACACTATAAATATCGATACGACATCATCGATACCTAAGCATTTCTTTACACAAAAAATACTGAAAAGTTTCATTAAAATCTGTTCAGTGGTTTTTGCGTTACAGAGGAACAAACATTCTCACATCCATCTATCGGCACAAACATTAACATTTATAATATTAGTAGGATTCTCTAAAATGTAACCTAACAGTTCTTTTCTAATCCTTACTTTAAAAGCCTTCTCAGCAACACTTTAAAATCTTCATAAGAACAAACAAGTTTCCGAACTTAAAATCTAAATGCAGTTATTCTAGACGCCCTAGGAAGAGCTACCTTCCTGTCAGATGGCAGTAGTAGTCAATTAGCTGGGTCCTGAGAAAGTAGAGTTATAAAGTCTTCTAGGTAGCCTTGTTTATAGTGATGGGAGATAGGCAATAGAAGATGGGAGATAGGTAGATTATACAACCGTTTTAAATGTGCGATTGAAAAAGAAAGGAGTCTATAAAAAAAGGTTTTTAACCTGTTAAGAAGTTGTAAAATATATTGATTTGTACAGATATGTTTTATGACATTTAATTTTAGTGCCTTCAAACTTAAAACTTCAAAGGAACCATTAAGGTACACAGATCCGGGGCGTGCCCGAGACGTGTCCGTCCGGGCCGTGGCCCGTCAGGAGGGAAAACAATACGTCGCGTCGTCATGACAACGTGTCCGGGCCGGATCTGTGTAGATGGACCTTTATCAGTATAGACTGATAAATTCTGTGTAGGTATTATTATTGCTTTGGTCTGAAAAACAAGGTGCATAGGGGCAAAGAAATTAATACCCACATCCGATATGATAAGATATAAAATTTCACAAACAAAGAAACTACTTATCATTATCAAGCTATAATTTTCCTCAGTATTTTTGGAAAGCCGTGCGCAAAATATATCGCAGTTACATACATACATACATATCTGGCACGCCTCTTTCCCATTGGGGTACCTATACAGAGACCACTTGCTACGATCCAAACACGCTTTCTTCCCAGTAACATAATTTTAAAATAGTGCTAACAAAAACAACGATAAATTGACATCACTACTCCAAACAGGTCTGAAAAGACACGTCCAGGACAATTTGTGGACTGTCCGGAAATGCAGTTTAACCACGGCATGGGCCTCTTTGCGACTATGATGTGCATTTCATAAATATTTATAAGCGATTTAAATTAATGTGCTCTTATTACATGGTTTATTCCGAGCCTGTGTCCTATAGCTGCTGGGCGTAGGCTTTAGCTTGTAATTTAATAGGTTGTGCTTCTTAACCGACTTCGGAAAATGGGAGCAAGTTCTCAATTTGTAATTATCCTTTAATGTTTGTAGGTTTGTTTTCTATGTTTGCTTTGGTATTTGAGTAAATACCAGCTCATCGAACTTTATTTTTAATTATTAAAGACCTTTAAACCAACCTGAACTCTCAATGTCGTACAGATTGCTGCATTGCATTAAAGTAGATCAGTAATACTATACCTACTAGTAAATGTCAATATTTGTTCCGATGGATGTACGTATAAGAATATTTATTATGCTTTCAAGCAAAAACCACAGTTTTTATTTTTATTTTAATGAAGCAATATTGTTGCTTGTACATTCAAATAACACATAGGCTATATTATTTTATGACATTGTGTTTTCCAAGATATGACTATAATGGTCTCACACATCTGGGCCGTGTCCGGGACGTGTCAGAGAAAAAATATCATTCCATACATTTTCTATGGATTCGTTCACACACGTAATGACGACGTATTTTTCCCTCCTGACAGGCCACGGCTCGGTCACGTCCCGGGCACGGCCTGGATCTGTGTAGATAGACCTTAAATGCGTAGGTAGGTACGTAGAATCTAGTTAACAATAAAAGTTGTTCATGTCAATCGTAAACTCTTTTGCCATTCAAATAGCAAATAATACATTCCATTCAAATTCCAACTTCTATATTTCTTATTATTTATCGAGAAGTGTTGCTATGTTTAAACGTTATTATAAAAACTAAAAAATATAAGCAATTTTATCAATGAACGCAAAAACATCTCTTCAACACGACTATCAACCTTACACACATGAAAGTAAGACGTACTTTCCTTTTCTCGTTAGATATTTTCTCATACAATGTAAATGCAAAGAATCTTCTTACACTTATCTGAATCTATAAAGCCACCATTAACTAAAGATAGGCGCGAAATAACACTTTCGATATTATATAAATAACTTATTCACAGCTTTGTATCGTATCGCAGTTTTTTTTTTTTTATTGAAACATTTTCTATGTCGCTCGTGACTCGCCGCGCGAAAATGTGGACAGTTTTGATAAAGACTGGTTTTGCTGTTTAGCTGTGTGTTTTTAACTAAGTAGTTTGTAGAACCTCTTTAGTAAGTTAATATTACTTAAATGAAATTAGATTGGGTGTAGGAAATGTAACAAAACACGTGTCAAGTCAACGATAATGTATGCGTGATTTTTATAAAATAGGTGTAAATAATTAATAATAAGTAAGAAAATAAAGGGTTATTTTTAATAGGTAGGTAGTTTGAGAGTTATACGCTAAATACAAAAAAAAATAGAATCTTTCTTCTCCTCTCGCATTGCTGATTCTTGTCGTAACCCCGAGAACTTAAGTAGTACTTATGTTCATCTACATCATTGACACATACAATACAATACAATACAAATATTCTTTATTGCACACAAAGATAATAAGGTACAGACACAAACAAGAAACAAACAATAAACATTCCTAAAACTACACAAGAAGAACCTAATTTCATTAAATTAATTCCAAAATAACATTTTTATACATCAATCAGAAATAGCCCAAAAATCTACTCGAATTAATACAACAATTTACAATACATTTAAATTAGCAAACAAATACATTACTGTTTCACCTCGACACAAATATCGGGCCTTGTGTCCCATACATGGCGTGTTTGTATGGACGTTGTACGGTCAGCATCATAAGTCGATTAACACATTCAGATTTTTAAAACCAAAATTCACTATTATTAGACGAAATTGCTTAGCAATAAATACTCCAGAGTTAAATAAACATCCAATTAGGTCCAAAATAAGGTTTTACGTCGAATAATGGTGTATAAGTACATTTGAAAATCTGAATGTGTTCATCGATTTATGATGCTGACTGTACGAATGATGATGACCATTGATTACGTAGGTGGCATATTCGTGCTAATGTCTTTGTAATAAGGACGTGATTTGAAGAGCAAGGGCAATGGCGTTTACACAGTTTATTTGAGGGTTATTTTGTGAGTAATTTTGGCAAATTGTTTGTATGATCATGTGTTTGGATCGTAGCAAGTGGAGGGAAGTAGTCTCTGCCTACGCCGCCGATGGGAAAAAGACGTGACAGATATGAATGTATACAGGGTGTAACAGAAAGGGTATATAAAGCCGAAACACAGCGATAGTCCTCATGAAACTGAACAACTTTCCCCAAGGAACATTGGTCGTAACTCGAAAAAAAATTTTGCCTCCCCATACAAAATGCCCGATAAGCTGATCGAGTAAGTATGGGCGAGCCAAAAAATTTTTTCGAGTTACGACCCATGTTCCTTGGGGAAAGTTGTTCAGTTTCATGAGGATTATCGCTGTGTTTCGGCTTTATATACCCTTTCTGTTACACCCTGTATATTAATCATTTATCAAGTGCAGGTATTTTGAATAAAATTGTTATAATCTTGAATACCCACGTAATATTTTGAGTTTATTTGTTTTTTGATAGTAACACCAAGAAATCCTACTTAAACTTATACAATAACATAAAATAATATAACCTATCTATTATTCTGATGTGCAAGCTACAATACTGCAAAGTTTCATCAAAATCTGTTCAGTAGTTTTTGTGTGAACGAGTAACAAACATCCATCCATCCATCCATCGGCGCAAACATTGACCTTTATAATATTAGTAGGATTTACTATAATACCACCACCATTCAGGAAGAAATTGGTGAGAAGCAGCCACTGACAGGAATTTATGGAGAAGCATGGAAAAGGCTTTTGCTCAGCAGTGGGACGAACCAGGCCAGCACCATCTGCAGGGTGTTAGGAAAAGTATCACTTTCCTTTTAAGAGGCGAGTAATTAGGTCGGGCGCTTGCTCACTACGGGCGGCGAGCGCTCCCGACCTACTTACTGTCCGAGAGTTGAATAACCTTTGCGTTAGATAGAGCGCGCGAATAATAATGTAATTCTAAATTAAAAATGAGTTCATTTTTTTTTCGTGGAATGTGTTCTACATCACTAACACTACACCTGGTTAAAAGGAAAGTGATACTTTTCCTAACACCCTGTATAACCTCAACAAGCTTAGATACTAACAGAAACTGTATCCTATTTAGGTCTTATAACGTGTATGGTGTCACTATTATTTAGTATGGCCTTTGCCGATACATGCTAACGAGAGAAAAGCGTTCCAAATTGAGCTAACCTGCCTGACCTTTGGGGCGTCCTTTATCCAGGGACGGATTTGGAGAAATGTTTAATTGTGAGTCATTGTTGGTTACCTTATAGTTGTTTTTTGTCTTCGTAACTTTAAATACTTTTGATTTAACCTCTACACCTTTATTTAAAATTATAAGACAGGTCTTTGGAATGTCGTCAATCTTAACACCACAAGTTAGTATAGAAGAGCCTTAGGAGACAATAGTTTCTGTTTATTTGTCAATTTTTACCATAATAGCAGTGCATGAGGTACTAAACAAGTAACTTAAAATTTAAGTAATTATTTTTAAATTTAAACAACAAAATGGATTTTAAAACCTTAAATAATAAATACAGTACTCATTATTAGTAATAAATATAAATATTAGTAATAAATACTCACCTTGTTAAAAATGACACCTTATCCTAGACTTAAATTTTTCGACAGTTCACCTTTACCTAAATGCGTCCCATTACCCCCTCTAACCAAAAGGTCTGAGGAGCAGATTCCAGCGAAGTGGGCCGGTGGCAGTGACAGCGAGGATGGGAATACAATCTCACTTTCATCTCGCGACCTCACGACGTGACCCCGATGGGACGCGGGAGGTCAAACGCCTGAGTACTGCTCTGGATTGTAGTAGACTTTGGTTTAAGTTTTGGGTGTTTGGTAAATGGATGGATACCGTATTGATTTAGATGAATCATCTTAAGTACTCTACCTATTAATAAAAATGTATTAGGGTCCGTTCACATCTCTACATCGGTCAATAATCCGGGAATGAACAAACCCTTACCGACAAAGGATTTTATCTTTTTATCCCAAAAAATCCAGTTAGTTATTACCTACTTAACAGCTTTTTTTTATACTTTCATATTATTCAATACTTATCTTTTATTCTAGAGGTTGAAAGATAAAAAAACAGGATATTGTTACCCACAATTAACTAAAAATAATTTAAACAGCAATGAACCTATTTTAGGTGAGTAGGTAATCTGCAACATAACCTAGACCTAAATAGCAGATCTAGAATGATTTCTAGAAATTACATCATACATGGTTAGGATGACACAATCTTTGAATAATTTAAATGACATGACTTGTCAAGATAAACAAATACTTAGGTAAATGATAAGTATCTGTCTATAGTAAAGTACTTAATAACACCTTCAGCACAGCTCGCCGATAGACTAAGTAATTTTTTGTTTAAGCCACGTGAAAAACAAAAAATTTCCCAATATGTCGAATATTGAAATTAAAATAGCCAAGTCAAGTCAAGGCCAAGTCTTTTATAAAAAAACTGAGGTGCCGCCTTAGGAATCGTGGTGCGGATCCTCGTCATTTTTGGTGCAAAGAATTTCACTGGCCATTCAGCGTGGCAATGCTGCCAGTATCCTTGGCACTTTTCTACCAACTTTGACTCGAGATGGGGATATTTTTTACTATATGGCATAAGAATTTTGTGTATTTTTATGAACTATGTAGGTACTATTGTTAAAATTAAAATTAATACTGAAAATAATTTAAGTATAGAGGTAAAGTAAGAGAAACTAACTTATTTATTGAATATTAAGCATTAAGTTAATATTTTATTGAATATTAACTTAATGCTTAACTTAAGCATTAAGTTAATATTCAATTAATACGACTTTACTTTAGTTTTTACCTTCAATTGCTCCATATTATGATCTACGAAGCCTTCTTCGATCTATAAGTACATCTAAATAATCATACATCCTATAAGAATCTCGTAACAACTGCAAAAATAAATTAAAAAAATATATATTACGTCTCAGTTCAACGAACTCACACAAAACAGGTTCTAAACAATAGATAAGTAATTATGGCGGCACCATAAAAATACTATGTAACCTACCAGCTTTACTTGACACTTCACCTGCATACACGCCCATACGAATTGAGTATCGAGTTAAGGCATACAGGTTAAAGCACTAAGTAACCATTTCATAATGCATGCAACTAGGTGTTGAGATTGTAGGGCATTCTCCTGAGAACCTAGAATACTAGGAAACTAGTGCATACGCAATGAAAACGCGTGTTACTGGAAAATCTGTTTAGAAATATATTTACCTTAATAGAGCCTGTAAGGCCGTGGCCCCAGTAGGCAAACTGTTAGCGGCTGACTAGTTTGCGGCGTATCGATTTAGTACGCCCTTCCATATATTTGAAATGGAGTATCCACAGTCAGCTAGTTTTCGCTCACTGTACGCAGTTTGCAGCGTTACGCGCGCTGACTATCTCAGACAGCGGCCGACTCCCACCAAAATCGGTGATTTCATTGATTTGAGTTTGCAGCTAACTTTTTCAGTTCGCTTCAAATTTGCGGCTCACTCAGTCCGCCGCTAACAGTTTGCCCTACTGGGTCCACGACCTAAGGGAAGTGGAAGACCAAGATGACCTACCTTGCTTAGATGAAAGAATAAGTTAACGTCGTATCGTATCATCATCATTATCAGCCTATTGCAGTCCACTGCTGGACATAGGCATCTCCTATTGCACGCCACTGTGATCTATCTTCGGCTACTCGCATTCAGCTCCTGCCAGCTATCTTGCGCAAATCATCACTCCAACGTGCCTGAGGAAGGAGGCCTTATCGTACTAAGGACTTATGACATACCTAAGACATAAGACATTTATTTTCAAAAACAGTACAAAGAAACACTGTGTGCGAAAAATGCTAGTAACAGATAATTTAAAAACTAAGAGTTAAGTAGGAACCTTTTCTTGTGATCATTACAGGGATAAGAAATTACCAATCACTTAAAAAATCAGCAAATACTAGTTGGAGTCAAATAGTTGGCAAAAGAAAGGGAAAGATGGCGATAAATTACAGTATTTGTCACAAACAAAGTACCATTATTAGGTATATGCCTTAATAATAAACAAAAATGTTAAAATAAAACCTCCTTACATTAAAACCTTTTTTATAGGTAACCTACAAGACCTTGTATCCTATTTAACTAGCAAGCAACAAACAACGTTTGTCCGTAAACACAGAACTTAAATTACACAGAACATTACATTGCGCGGACGCAGTTTGGAAATCGAAAGTAAGTAGTCTACATGTTACCGGCGAGATCGATTTTAAACACTCGAGCGCAGAAGTGTTGTTTAATTTATTCTCAGAGAGTTATTTTCTTGTTTATCTATCATTCTGAAATGAATCTTTGTGAAAGGACATCCTCCAACCTAAAAAAAATACTTATTTAAATAGGTATCGAATTATTTTTTTATATAAAAAAAATATTTAACAACCATTTTTATCAAGCCATATTTTGCTATGCTCTAATTTTGTACAAAAATAAGCGTGGTTTTGTTTGTCGTGTGTCGGTCCTGTTTTTTTATTGGACGAAAGCTTCAGGGACGAAAATGTTCTAACACTGGAGTTCAGGAAAAGTGGGTACAAAATATAATGGTATCTATACACCAAAGCAGCTGGCTTTTTTGACAGCTGCCATTCGTATGGCGTAAAGCCGCCGACCTAGCCCGGCGGCATGCCGGCGGCTTTGGTGTGTAGATAGTATAATATTATTTAAACCACTTTAGTATGTGACAGTACATACATAAGTCGTTTAAGGAATTCTCTCATAAGGCTTAGCTTAGTTTGTGGTTGTCGTTAGTAATCTAAACCTAAATGTACTTACTGCAAATAGACTAAACTTGTTTAGAAAGTTAGTATTTCAATTTTAAGTTAAGTGTACCTATAGGTATTTACGTTTTTGTTTTTAAACGTGAAATGCCCTTTTTGTGCTAATGTGCCCACCCAGTGTATGGTTAAGGAGAAAACAGTTGCTCAGTCGGGTACAGTGACTCACCATCGTTTTGTAAAGAAGGAAAAGAGATACGTTCATCCCTTTTGCACTTGCGCGTGCGCATGCCAAAAGCTTCCAAAAAGTGCAAAAGAGATGAATGTATCTCTTTTCCTTCTTTACAAACCGATGGTGAGTCACTGTACCCTACTGAGCTACTGTTTTCTCCTTAACCCTACATCATCAGCACAATGTTTTTACAGTGTCCTGTAAAGGTCTATTTACACACTACACATATCCGGGCCGTGCCGGTTACAACGCGTCCGGTTGCCATGACGACGTATTGTTTTCCCTCCTGACTGGGCCACGGCCAGGACCCGTCCCGGGCACGGCGTGTTCGGTTGTCATGGCGACGAATTGTTTATAGACAGACCATAAAAACGTTTCGCGTTTTCAGATCGAAATGGATTGCGTCCCGCTTTAACAGCTTATTTGAGATGTCATTAGACAAGAACACACTAAGGCCCACTTGCGCAGCCAAATAAACCAGGGGTTAAATAAATAATTTGTATTGATTTATCTTGATTTAACCCTGTGTTAGCAGCTAACTCCGGGTTTATTGAGCTAACCGTCCGGTACGCAAGTCGGCCTAGTAAAATTTATTTATTATGTACATTTTATTATGTACCCAGTTCAATTTATTTATTACGCTTTTTCTGTAAAAGGGGGCAAATTCTGCGAGTGAATGTGAGAGTTCTTTATTAACGACCAGCCTTAAGTATCTTTCTTTTTTATATAAGTCTGCTAGACCAAAAAGGACCAAAAAGAAGTATTTACCTACTTTGTACCCTTTCATATTTCCCTATCCCCGGCAACTCCTATTTAATGTACCTACCTATCTTTCTATGCTAAAAAGATGACGTCATCACAAAAAAAACTTTCTTAACCGCATACAAATACCCTAATGACTTTAATCTGGACCCGCGATCTTTCAAGCTGTTTAACCTTATCCATTGAACAAACAAAGAATACACAATGCATTCAGAGAAAGTGATATAGATTTTATCTGTTAACCATCCGGTTACTATAGCGTAATGGACTAACGACCGTTCCCAATATTCAAAGCTTTAAGTATATATAAGGTGCCACATTTTTTTTTTCATATACAAATGGGTTTATGACAGCGTGCCAAGGCGCAAGTTTTTCATAGTTTTCGTGGTAGATGACCTGTCAAATGATAAGAAATTCCATACAAAAAGGTAGCCATTTTGCGCCAGACCAGGCACGCAGAACCAGACGTTATGGCACCTCCTTATATATTCTATACTCAAAGATTCAAAGTCAGATAGCTACCCGAGATCGGCAGTACTTAACTGTCACGTAGCTGTCACTTTTGACTCATCGTTCAGAAGAATCCCATAGATTTTTTGACACCGGTAGGTTTATAGGGACGAAAAATTCTAAGACAGATAACTATTTCCATCTCGAGTAGGGCAAAAACAGAGATAGGTAGAATATAGGGAACGGCCGTAAGTTAACAATGATTTTCTGAATGAACTTTTGCATCTGATTGTAGTTTTTGATTCTTTAAAACTTTAAGTCCGCGTTTCACCATCCATAGATAAAATTTATCTGACAGATATTTTATACCTGTCTCTGTCTAAAACGTCATGTTTTATGAAAAAGAATAAGTTTATCTGTCAGTTAAATTTTATCTGTAGCTGGGTGAAATGGGCACGTCAGCTAGTCTAGTAGTGAAAAATGCGCAATGACAGATTTTTTTCAGTTATTTTGTAATTGCTTAATTATGGAAAATTATTCAGAAAGGACTGTTTTTAGATTATTATTAATAGATAAAGTAGGTAATTAAGTAAATATTTACTCCAAAGCCCAAAATAAAAATAAACATTATTTATTTTATTTATTTATTTATTTATTTACTTATGTGAAACAAACAGTTACTTACATAGCCATTTAAAAAAAAACTTAAATATTTAACTCATGAACCTACAGTTTCAAATAATAGATAACATAATATAGATAGTTGCAAACTGCTTAAGTAGTTACTTAAAAGGCGTACATACATAACCTTGCGAAAATTAGAGAAAACAGAGTACTTACTTACTTACATTACAAATTACAAATTCCAACTGAATATTACTAGGGACGGTATCAAATTATGAGTGAGACCGCCTATTACAATACTTCGACATAAAAAGTAAAAGTGACATCATGACAATAAGTGACAACTTTTCTCTGTCATGTCACAATTTCGACATAACCAATAAACAATCACAAATTAAGCAACAGTTTTCGCAACGCAACGCAAAACAAGTTTAAACAAGAAAGAAAATAAATTGATGACATTTATTTTTCAAGTGTCGTGACGTGAGTGTTACACAAAAACGCTTACAAGATTTAACTTGGACTTTGCAAAGTACGAGCGTTCTTACAATTGGGGTATCAAGTTAAATATTTTATGTTTTACAATGTGACAAATGACAATCGTAACCCAGCGTCATTTGATGGCATGGGAAATGTAATTGTTACATTGTATTACCAATGTCACATAACACACCTACTTACTGTGTTAATGCCTGAGATTTGTAAAACTTAAATTGAAAAGAGCAACCCTACAGAGTTTCTTGCTAGGTTCTTCTCTGGGGAAAACTGCACTCTTGCGAATCTAGCATTAACTTTAAGAAATGACCCGTCCTAAGTGTTGTCAAAACCTACAGGATTAACGCCCGTTATTAATAACCTATCCTGATCCGTTTTTTACCAAATCGAGATTGAAAAAACAAAACACAATTGTGTTCTTGACATGTTTTTGATACACAAGTGACAATTGTGTTTTGTTTTTTCAATCTCGATTTGGTAAAAACGGATCAGGATAGGTTATTAATAACGGGCGTAAATGATTTTTCATTTCATTTCGCTTATTTGTATAGTTGTGATAAGGCCATTTTATACATTAAACATTTAACCACTAAAGGTCTATCTACACTCATCCGGGCAGTGTCTGGGAGGTATCAGGGAAAAATACCATTCTATACATTTTCTATGGATTCGTTCACACGCGTTGTCATGACGATGTATGTCCCTCTTGACAGACCACGGTCCGGACACGGCCCGGATGTGTGTAGATAGCGTGAAGAAAACACCAAAGAAAAGAGCAAGTATCATATTATGATTCCCGTCGGTAATATCTGCGCACCTCGCTGCAATGCGCTTTCCCCCGCATTTACCCCGTTTTCGCCTATCTAGTATGGGCAATTTGGTATTCTATAGTATGGCACGAGAATGTATGAGTTGCATGACGTCAGAGCTAAGTGCGTAGGTATTTACGACGGATAATCTTTGAGTACGTATAGATTAAATAAGGAGTTGCCACATTTTTTTTTCATAGGTATACAAATGAGTTTATGACAGCGTGCCAAGGTTGGCGCAAGTTTTTCATAGTTTTCTTGGTAGTGACCCGTCAAATGATAAGAAATTCCATACAAAAAGGTAGCCATTTTGCGCCAGACCAGGCATGCAGATCCAGACGGTATGGCACCACCTTATATATTTTATACCTACTCAAAAATAGTCATTAAAAGCGGATAATACCTACTTAATCTTCACAGACCAAAATGACATGCCATTTTAACTTTATGACAAAGACATTTTAACCCCTAAAACTGCGCGATACATAAATCCACATCACTGTGTTAACAACTCAACCGCAAAAATACTTCCTTATTCTCTAAGGAAATCATACAAATCACATAAAAAATGCACAAGTAACGTCTAGACGGGAAGCGTAATATGTAACCGAGTGGCATAATAGCAAAACCTGTATATTACATCAAATTATACTGACAGACTCTCATAGTGTTAAACAAAGCATATTATAAGAGAATCTGATGTGTTGTGCGTAGTATTGTATGTTAGAGGAATTCTTGTGCGATTTTTGTATAGAATGGCTAGTATAGTTACTGTGACAAGTCGATTTATCGCTTTTATGTAAGTAATTTGGAATTGAAAAAGAAATGGTTGTCGAGACAAAATATTGTCATCTTGTCGCATCGTTATGTCTCTTTAGACTGTTTAAATTAAACTTGACAACGTTTGGTTCAAACTAACTTTTTTCAGTCTTTAAACACCCAAACAGGGGCACAAGTCTTCTAATTTAAAATAGCCAGGAGTTGTGTGTCGGCAGAGTGTCAATGGCATTTTTTGACACATTTGTTATCCTGCTAAACAATGGCAAACTGATTGCCACTAAGTGTGTCAAAAAATGCCATTGATACACTACCTTTTAAAATAAATCATACAAAAACGACGGCTTAAAACCTTTTTTTATCAATACTATAATGTTTCTTTTTTCTTTTGCAGGTAAATACATCCAGTGTAAAATATGAAGGAACATCTACAAAACAACAATTAAGTAGGTAAATACCTTCTCAACTGAACGCAAAGTAAGACCCAGAACACACGGTGAAACGCAACTGAAACTGCTAGTTACTTTTGAGTTGCATCGAAGTTTCTGCCATAGACTTCCTAACCTCACACGACGCAACTGAAACGAAACGTTTCAAACTAGTTGGTAGCTAAAATGCTTATACAGACTCGCACCTCAATTTAAGGAATATAGTGTTTAACGCAGTTCTGTGAAGCGTCACACGCGCTCTATTCATTTCCATCTTTGTTCTCATTGCGTCATCTTTACTCCATATTACATACAAATGAGTAAAAAGTTAGTAAATTGTACGTTCAGGTAGGAAGGCAGATTTAAAGATATGAATTTTCTTTGTAATAGAATATATTTCAGCCTATAGCTGCCTACTGTTGAGCATTGGCCTCTCCAATAGCCCTCCAGCGCGACCAGTTCATTGCCATCTGCATCCAACGAGACCTCACGGGTTTCTTTAGGTCGTCATTCCATTTGGCAGATAATTGAATATCTTGGGCCCATACTAATTTACAGTATTCCCAGTTGTATGTCGGCAGAGTGTCAATGGCGTTTTTTGACATATTTGGTCGCAATCAGTGTAAGCTATTGTTTAGCAAAATACCAAATGTGTCAAAAAATGCCATTGACACTCTGCCGATACACAACTGAGGCTGTTTTAAATTAGCAGACTTGGGCCCCTGGTAGCTTAATACAGATGTCAAGATTAAGCAAACAAAACATTCACTTCGCGGCAATAAAATAAAAGAAAATCACACTTTTTTCTACCTCACCCCTCATAAGAAGAATTCTTCCACATTCATACAATTGTATGTTCAACATAACAACGCGTTTCATTCATAAAAATATTTTTCTTTCATACAAAAAGTTTGAATGGCCTCAAATTACAGAGAGATGTACGCGATTTGCTTCATTCGCATTTAACATTTTTGTCTATGGTTTAAGTGGATATAAAAAGGTTGGGCATATCTCAAACGTGACTTCCTACCTCATTAGGTGCGCCTGCGCACAGCTGGAAGTGTAGGACTACTCCAAACTGACAAAGGTATACGTATAGGGTGACTTAGATGCCTTTTAATTAGTGACCGATAGAAAAGGATATGCATGTACTCGTGATAACAAACAACTTTTACTATGGAACTAAGTTCGAAACCGTTCAAAAAATTTCTTACTACAATCTACAAGTCGTACAATTCCGCGAGTTTAAAAACACTGTCATATGACCAAATAACCTAACTTTTAAAATGGACAGCTATCAACGTCATAATTTTTAGAGATGCGCCGAATATTCGTTTACTATTCGGTATTCGGCATATTCGTCACGTCAACCGAATATTGTATTCAGCCGAATATTCGGTTAAAATGTCCATTTATTCGGTTATTTTGTTTAGTATTAATTTGCTTGATAAAACAAGATATTGACCTCATATTAAATTATTTTAAACCAAGGAGCAATCAATCTTATATTGAGAGAACAACTGAATAGCCCGGCCGAACTATTCGGTTCGGTAGAGTTTCAAACCGCATAGTATTCGGTATTCGTTATTCGGCAAAACCCATATTCGGCGCATCTCTAATAATTTTCATACTACCGGTATTTATTTGTATATAGTTGGGTTATAAAGTTGAGTGATTTTGTCAGTGACTTTAACCGAGAGTTACCAGTCTGAAGTAATCTTACTAGAGGCTTCTTAGTTGAATTGCAAGTTGGATAGAGGTTGTTATGGACAAGTTTTTGAGTTCAAATCGTGGGTAATGGATGAAAAATCTAAGTTTTTTTTTATCTAGCGAAGAAACACCGTAAATAAAAGAGTAACTAAGTTCAGACGTATAGGTGATTTTAAAATATTTTTTTAAACCTGGCAAAATTACAAGAATTGATTGGTTAAACCTTCGAGCATTTAACCAAAATAATCCATGGGAAAAACCGACCAAGTGCGAATCGCACATGCGCGCGAAGAGTTTCGTACTAAAAAAAAACAAAAAAATCACGTTTGTTGTATCAGAGTCCCCCTTATTATTTTTATTATTCTATTTTTAGTATTTGTTGTTATAGCGGCAACGGTATTACATTATTTATGAAAATTTGAACGCTTTTGCCATAACGGTTCACGAGAAACATCCTGGTAACAGACGGACGGACAGACAGACGGAAAACCCAGTCTCAGTAATGGGGTCCCGTTTGCACACTTTGGGTACGGAACCCTAAATACGACAAACATTAACTCAATGTTATTTTGCTGTCAACATAAGAAAGTTTAAAAAGAAATGTTCAGAAAAACTGAATCAAATTCAATCTTACGGAGTTGTCATAGAATACAATAGGGGAAAGTGAATTCGTATGAAAACGAAAGTCTAGTAGTTAATCTATACGGAAAAATTTAATTTCTTATAGCGATATTATTTACAATAAAAGTTACAAACATTTACAATAGAAGTTATTCATTTGACTACTTTCACTTGCGTATACTTAACGACACCAAAGCCGCCGGCTTTTTTGACAGCTGCCATTCGTATGACGTAAAGTCGCCATCCTAGCCCGGCGCGGCGGCTTTGGTGTGTAGACAGCTTTAAGTATAGAATATATAAGGAGGTGCCATACCGTCTGGATCTGCTAGCCTGATCTGGCGCAAAATGGCTACCTTTTTGTATGGAATTTCTTATCGTTTGACAGGTCATCTACCAAGAAAACTATGAAAAACTTGCGCCAACCTTGGCACGCTGTCATAAACTCATTTGTATATATGTGTATGAAAAAAAAATGTGGCATCTCCTTATATATTCTATACTCAAAGGTAGACAGCATTACAATATTCTCAGTTGCGTGTCGGCAGTGTTTAAATGTCATTTTTTACACATTTAGTCGCATCTACACTGATGCGATTGTTTAGCAGAATACCAAATGTGTCAAAAATTGCCATTGACACTCTGCCGACACACAACTAAGGTTATTTCTGTTTACGAGAAGTATTATATAATTCAGCTATAGCAGAAACAAAAGTACATCGTACCCTTCCTAGTTAAATAATAATTGATAAGCCATATTGAATTACTCTGCAAGTCATAATACCGTTTTGTAACTGGTATTTAATCTAACGCTGACCATTTCACAATTGAAAGTCAGTTCAAATATCAAAACTTTCGCTTTGCGATTGTTTGTAACTTGATAATTTTGTTAAAGGCGCGTACGCAGGTGCGGTTGAGACGCAGTTGTTTGGCGATTTATTTTCAACCGCGCTAATATTGAAAGGTCAAACGCTTATCCTGGTTCGCGTTTTTCATAAAATATCAAACCGCAATTGCGCTGGAACCGCCAGTGTGTAAGTGCCTGAAGGACGTATTTAGCTACTAGTTATCTACTAGGTTATGTTTTGTAAAGTATGGATAAAAAAAATTGTAGGTCTATGGTGCTTTGGTGTACGTCAAGTTTGTGCCTTTTTACCCGGCAGTGTCAGAAGTAGGGTTATGTATTTTAAGAGCATGTTTTCCTAAGTATAGTTCAAGATTTTAACCGTATAGACTTAATGGAACGTTATTTTAATGACTTGTTAAACAAGTAGTTAGTATAAATCATACGACTTTATTACAAAACTTCCTGACTCCAAAGCAGCCTTAAGATAGACTTATCAAAACGTTAAACATAAGTAAATTAAATAAAACTAAGATATAACATTTATATTTGAACATTCTGAGAAACGAAACGGATATTATTATAGCGGCCATCTTGGAATATCAACAAACTGACAGCAAAATATAACTGTGTATGAAAGTTTGTATGAAATGTTTGTATGAAACGTTTGCATTTAAATTAACACGAGGAAATTGTATGTTTGTATGATTGAGAAATTAATTTCGACATTTGCATGTTGGGATTCTGTTCCTGGTTTCTTTGATGTGAATAAATGGGTTTATTTGTATGTAAATTGTTGACAAAATGTATGGTTTTGAAGTGTAATAATTAAAATGCGATTGTATTTGTTTGATTCGTTATAAATGAACTTAAGTACAGCTACTCGTAATTATTTGTTACAATTAATTGAGTACCTAAACACTTTGTTCAAAATCAGAAACTGCACTTCTAAAATGAATAGGTACAATAATAAAAAAATATTTAGGTACTATTTTTTTTTTCTAGATTATTTTTATACAGTGTTTGAAAGGCAACATTAAATGTGTGAACTACATACTTGTATGTTTACATCTGAGTTTTAACCAAATTCTTATGCTGTCTACATACCAAAGCCGCCGGCATGCCGCCGGCTTTTTGACAGCTGCCATTTGTATGACGCAAACCCGCCGCCCTAGCCCGGCGGCATGCCGGTGGCTTTGGTGTGTAGATAGCATTAAGATAAATTCAAATCAGTTTTCGATCTTTTCCTTTCTCAAACAAAAAGATCATTAAATAACTACCTATCCACGTACAGTTAACACGTTTTCACCTCACCCACAAAAACCAACCAAAAACCCAAGCTATTAAACCTTTTTAAACCACTTGCTTGCCTGATACTTATAGTTGCCTAATAGTAGCTCGAAATGATCACAATAATTACCATATTTAAAATCTAACCTCTAACCTAACCACTGCAGCATTACGTAATGCAAAGGTCATTGCGCTTTGCTCACTAGAATAATTATTGTCAGTTTAGTAAGATTACCAAGTTAGTTTTGCTGTTGGGAAAATTTTAAGTAGTTAGCGTTTTTTGAGGCTTGGTCTTTACCACAGTTTTCTAGTAAGATTTTGTTCAAAAGAGATTCCTTTACTTAGACTATGAGCAATCAGAATGCATGGAAGCGTCTGCTTAGAGTAGTAACATTGACCGATTTTAACTGTAAGGGTCTATCTACACAGATCCAGGCCGTGTCCGAGCCGTGTCTGGGACGTGTCCGGGACGTGTCAGGGAAAAAAATATCATTCCATACATTTTCTGTGGATTAAAACACACACGTTGTCATGACGACGTATTGTTTTCCCTCCTGACGGGCCACGGCCCGGACACGTCCCGGGCACGGCCCGGATCTGTTTAGATAGACCTTAAAGGCCTGTGGGAGCCACACGACACGACGTCGCGTCGTAGAAATTTACGACACGAGTCGGTAGAATCTTAATAAACACCATAACTTTTTAATAAGATTTTGCCGATATGTGTCGTAGTTTCACCACGACGCGATGTCGTTTCACGACACGACGTAGATAAACACCAAGTGAAGTTTTCTATACATCCAGTAGTAAGCATTCTTCGCTAAATGAACCGAGCTCGTCTCGCCATCTTCGAACTGGATTAAGAGCAAAGAGGAAGGTATTTTCCCAGCATTGGGACGTGACAGGCTAACTGTATCTGTATTCTTTTCATAAAATTAATTGACTTCTCCCATCATCATCATCTTAAAAAGAGCGATGCTCTTGTCGGTGGAGTCTGCGCCAGTCTTCTCTATTCTCTGCCGTACGTTTGAGCACCTGATACGATATAACTTCTCTTAAGAAACATATCTAAAAGAAGCGAAGGATTAGTCGAATCGAAACTCACAACAAACTAAAAAACTAGAACTAAACAAACAGCAAATATACATTGGTACAATTGACATTGACACGTTACATGATATCATCGGAATAAGGTGCTGTTAGCGAATTCGCAGTCAGCTCACGAAATTACCAAGTGTGACAGACTGAGTGACAGGTTTCATGTAATATGTTAAGTCATTGATCTTTTGTGTTACAAGTTTGCAGTTTTGGTACCTACAAGGTTTGAATATTGATTAGGTAACAGTAGCTAGTGTGTAAATCGTATAAATAAGTCAAATTGTTGGCAGAAGAAAGGCAAAGATGGTGGTTAATCTACCTACAAGAGCCTGACCCTTATAATGAATGAAACTCTACCTATTATTTCACGAAAGTTTAAGAGAGGCTTTATAATCGCAGAATACGGCAGATTAGCTGCATCTTTATTATTTCAACGTACGGTTTTAATTAAGTAGCTACTTGCAAAGATTTCTAGGCCTTGATTCAAACGATGAAACTGATGTACTAGGTAGAATCTAGGCATTTCCAGAATATAATTCAATGTAATAGTTATATCTACTCTTTTTCTAATGGTATCTATATAATTTCCTTATGCATACGCAATAAAATACCAGAATAGGTAAATACTGTGTTAGACACACACAAAACATCCGTTATCCCCTCAATATTTATCAAACAAACAACGACGGACTACCACTAGTGTATAATTATCAAGGTATCGACAAACGACGCTAATCAAATTACGGAAACCAAACGTTAACGTAAATAGACACGTTAACCGCATGCGAAGAGCTTCCGTTCTAAAAGATGGCTTGTTTGCTGTGGTTATGGGTTTATAATTGTTTTGTTGTGGTAATATGACGCCCGTTTCCGTCTAGGATTCTGGTGTCCAGTTTCTTACGCACTAGGGACACACGGGACAGCCGGAAAGTTTTTTACTGTCAGTGTCAGATGAACAGCCCCCACAGATGTCGTTGTTCTTTGGCAATGTTACTTTTCCACAAAGAGCATCCAACCTAATTCGTATAGTAAAAATTTTCGGTATCACTTAGACTCACATCCCCTATTCGAGCTAGTATGGGGAAAAAAAAGTTGGCGGCCACTGATGAAACTTAAGTCAATCGATAGAGAAAAATATTATAAAACGATAGTATTTTGGACAAATGTCGAAAGTGATATACTTTCGGAGATATAGAACTTTGCTTTGCATGTAACAATTTTCAAAGTTCTTTCATTTTCAAAGCTGGTAAATCTATGACAAGTGAGAACGGAGATTTAGGTTAGCCATAAATAAGAATAACATTAGCTATGCATGTTAACTAGCTGCTAGTTATTTAAAACTCAATAAAATCGTCTTTTATTTATCATTGAAACAGATTATCAAAACACACATTTCCTGAGACTAAAAACCCGAGTCATAAACTAAAATAACTACATATTTTTTGCTGTCAATCTCAACGGACCTTTGAAATGTAAAACTTTAATAAAAAACCAATTAGTGTACTGACTACTGACTTCACAGAATTTACATTGTTGTAATCGAATGGATATTTCAATGGAAGCAATAAATTCAAGGTCATCAGCGAATTATAAAAGAAAGAGGTCATGTGAATTAAGAAGAAGGAAGTCAATACTTCTGTACTCTAATTTTTATTGTTTTGCCGTTCAATAGTAGGTAATATTTAAATTATGTTCAAGACTAGAAGCTGCTCGCGACTATGCACGCATTGTATCATCATATCATCGAATATTTACACGTTATCATGAAATGATATGGCCTATGTGTTATTCTGATGTATAAGCTACAACATTGCCAAGTTTCATCAAATTCTATTCAGTAGTTTTTGCGTGAAAAAGTAACTAACGTCCTCACCTCACATCCATATATCCATCGGCACAAACATTGAAATTTATAATATTGGTAGGATTCAGACTCCTCAGTGGAATGTCCGCCCTTTAGAACATTTCTTCTTCTAACGTTTTGACTTCTCTATACGACATGACGTTGAGTATCTCCTTCACTGTAATTAACAATAAAATGTTTCACGAATCTACCACTTGAGCAAAGTATAAAATAATAAAAATAAAACTTAATTACGGAAGCTGAATAAAATAAAAATTAACGACATTTTCTCACCACAAATTGAAGCGGAAGACCGCAACACGCGAGCCGATCGATCACCGTTATTAGTCGATTGCAATCGCTACATATCGATATTAGACGATTTATCGATATTGGACGATAAGTCGTTGGATTCCTTATTGGATAAGTTGCAGTTACGTATTTCTGTGGTTTGAGAGATGGTAGAGATGTATAATATATTTAGGTACCTACTATACATAGGTAAGCACCTACCTATATAAGTAGGTAGATAGATTATGTCATGACTAACTAGTTTTAGCCCGTTACTTTGTCCGTGTAGTTAACTTACTTCACATTTATCGTCATGAGTTTCTAGGAAACATCGCAAAATATCGTAAAATAATAATTACTTAGTACTTACCTATGGTATTCTGAATAGGTTGAAAATAAAGTTTCATTTAAATCTGTTTAGTGGTTTTTGCTTGAAAACCAAAAAAAGAAACAAAAACACACATTTACATTAATTACAATTACAAGTAAATTAATTAAGGATTTATTCATCAGAACCGGCTATGCTGCGCGGGAACAATTTTGGTGAAAACATTGAGTAACATTTAAGCATTTTTTTTCCTATTCTGAATGCTTCCAGTTTATAATCGCAACAGAACCAAACATTACACCAACTCTGCGATAAACCTACTTCACAGGCACCGATCAACAACAAAGTAATGTTGACAAGGGACTGACAACCTCAAACATCATACATTAGATCTCACAGTTTATTTGACAGTAATAAAACTTAAAGCCACTGCTAGGCAATATGCATGACTAAAAATATTTTTTTAGTCCATCACACAGATAATTTTATGTGATTCTTTTTTCTCTTAAACTAAAAATGACACAGATACACTGGGTTAAAGTTGCTCGTGACGTCACGCCAAGTTACGATTTTTACCTAGGAGTGACGTCAGTACCCCCCACTGTAACTTTGATGCTCTGTATCTTTGTATTTATTTATGTATTTGATCAGGTAAAAATGTGTTTCAAATATTTATAATAGCCTAAAAGACGGACTAATTTATTGAATTTTTGAATGTAGTCATCATCCCTATTGACGCGTACACGTGACTCTCAATATGTACGGCAACGTTGCCTAGTGGATACGAGGCTTTAGCTAGTACAATACAACCCTAATCATGTCACATCACAACACAATACAAGAATCATCATGGTTTCGACACATGTTTACGGTGAAATGATCAGAAACTCCTATGAATGACTTTGTACTCGTATCATCATCCTGTCCTCCACACCGTGTCCGGCGACAGCGACTGCAGAAAGGTTTACAATTAGGATTGTTGTTGAAGTGGGTGAGCTCTGATGTGGCTTGCAAAGCCGAACTTGGCCTTAAAAATGCGATCATAGGTACAATACAGCTGACCAGAGGTGTTAAATGTATAGGAGTAGGAGGGCTTCGGCTTAATAATCTGCCTCTGAATATGAGTAAGCAAGGGTCTGATTTACAATATTCTTAGTTGTGTTTTGGCAGAGTGTCAATGAGAGTGTCAATGAGAGTGTCAATGAGAGTGTCAATGTCATTTTTTGATACATTTGGTCGCAATCAGTGTAAGCCATTATTTAGCAGAATACCAAATGTGTCAAAAAATGCTATTGACACTCTGCTGATACACAACTGAGGCTATTTTAAATTAGCAGACTTGGGCCCGGCCATTAAATTACAGTAAACTTTACTTCACTTAACATTGGCCGAATCCACAATGAAACGTACTTAATTATCATTAAAAAATGCTAGTTAATCTAATTTTACTGCGCTAACAAATACAAATCTATCTACATTCTAATTACATAATTCGTTGACCATAATCCCCATTAAGAACCCAACAAAAACAAAACAACAACGACCTTCGAAATTCAAGTTCAAAACAAGAAACCGCATAAATCATAAATACCATAAAACTGGTACCGTTATTGGTACCAACTAGTAACAAAACGGTATTAAAAATATATATCAAATCGGAAAACGGTATACGTTTAGAAACACCAATTAAACTATGAAAACCAATTAATATTTTGTTACAAATAGAAATATTGAGTAGGTACTAGAGGCTGCCTGTGACTTCGTTCGCGTTTTTCGTCATAATATATGTAGATATTATCTTTAAAAAATGTTAAAGTAAGCAAAATAAAACATAAGGCAGTTACTACAGTTCGATACATAATTTATTAAACTAACAGATAAAGTATAAAAAACCGTTGAAAAACGTTTAAACAATTCGTTCATAGGTTATCGATTTATGATCTATAGGTCAGTATCTCAGTAGTGTATGTTTTTTTTCTAGTTTATTGACGTATCGATCTGATTTGATCGAGATATATGATGATTTGAAATATCTGAACCCAACTAATATTTTAGTAATAACAATAAAGTGCTAAGTTAGCTTTAGAAAGAATGAATATGGATGAAGCAAAAGAAGTAGGTATGTTTAGATCGTAACAAGTAATTCCCGAAAAAAAAGGAGCGAGGCGTGACAGATATGTCGGTATGTATACGTATGTTCATTCATTCATTCGTATATTTAGAAGCCAGTGTCTTCCGTGGAGTAAACGCCATCTTTTCCTTTCTTCTGCCAACAATTTGACTTATAAGTATAGTTTTTTAAGCCCAGAAATCTTAGGCCGAGTCGCATTGTCTTTGAACTACCGTTTCTGCAACAACATCAAAAACAGGAACGTTGGAAACGTTAAAATCTAAACATTAGTTAAATCATCCATTCGGCTGCGCAGACGCAGGTGGTTTGTGCAAAAACGCAATGAGATCATCGCTGTGTCGTGGTGGGGTCTTAGTATTCGCGGAAAGCGGTAAAAGGGGGAAATATAATTCAGCCATTTCAAGATGCTTCTTTCAACATAATGTGCCTTTATCATATCATCCTCGGATAATTGGCAGGATATGTGTTTTTTATATTGACTCTTACGTTATTACAGTAATCAAATGAAGTCAATTAAAATCGTTCTGATAGTTTGAAGATGAATCCGAACCTAAAAAACGTCAATAATTCAGACAAGATCTAACCATAGTGACTAGAAACAGAGTAATTCAACGTACCTACGCAAAGAACGCAATGCATTATGGAATAACTCTTCCACAAGGCGTGTGAAAAGTGTGCTTATAGTCATAATATTTGTATGGAGTCATAATGCATCACGAACGTTGTGCACGTAGTAGATACTAGTCTGTCGTCATCATCATCAATTTAAGAGTCAGACTTTTGTCGGTGGAGCATCCACCATTTAAGCCTATTTTTAAGCTTAACAAAATCCCTCTACCTTCAAAGCCCGACACAAAAACGTGACACTAACAAATCTTCGCACGAATCACGATCCACGTCGCGATACACCGATGACAGATACCGCTCGCGACGCATCTAGCAGCGCACACGCAGATCTGAGTATCTATCGGCATTCTAGGTCGATGGTACGATGGTATGCCCTTGAAACTATACTTCCTGTGAGAAAGATTAACTGATTTTGTTTGTTGGACTATAGATAAGTCTATATTCCATCGTAGAGTTGCTGCGGACTGTACCTATGACTCTTTTGTATCGTTTCTATCATAGATTAAAAGCCTCTGCTTGCCAGACTCACCTCAAATTCTAAAGGCTGAAAGTTCTTCAATCTGTACACCCTAGATAGGTAGGAATGATTCCCAATTTTGAAATCTGGACCAGAGGCTCTAGGGCGTGTAAAGGTCTATCTACACAGATCCGGACCGTGCCCGGAACGTGTCCGGGCCGTGG
The DNA here is from genome assembly GCA_947563765.1 of Anarsia innoxiella. Classification (NCBI taxonomy): domain Eukaryota; kingdom Metazoa; phylum Arthropoda; class Insecta; order Lepidoptera; family Gelechiidae; genus Anarsia; species Anarsia innoxiella. The sequence goes on along the minus strand of OX387404.1, from coordinate 2,312,595 downwards.
CCCGTCAGGAGAGAAAACAATACGTCGTCGTCATGACAACGTGTCCGGGACGTGTCAGGGAAAAAATATCATTCCATACATTTTCTATGGATTCGTTCACACACGTCATGACGACGTATGTTTTTCCCTCCTGACGGGCCACGTCGCGGACACGTCCCGGGCACGGCCCAAACATATAGACCCAAAAAATTAGCGAATTGTAACTGTTACATGCACTGTAACAAAAAGCATACTACTGTGTTAACTCTCGAATGTGTATCTAGTTGGCAGGTTTTTTTTAATAAAAGTTTGAGTACTTTTATTTAATTAACATGATGAACTCATATCTTACGATAGGTATACCAACTTAAGGTCTATCTACACATATTCAAGCCGTGCCCGGTTGTCATGACGACGAATTGTTTTCCCTCCTGACGGGCCACGGCCAGGCTACGTCCCAGCCACGGCCCGGATATGTGTAGACAGACCATTACTCATTTTCTTGAACGAATATATTATATGACACCTCGATGACGCATAGATAGTTTAATTATATACCATGCCATCATACTCTAGTCTCTAAATAAACAAAAACAAACACAAAAATAAGTATTCATACAAAATGTTCACCTCTATAAGAAGATTTCTCAAATAAATCCCACATAACAAGAAGTTTGTCGTCTGTCTGTCTGTCTTGTACAAGGAAGTAGCGATGTGTCAAAGACCGGTCTTTAGATATCTGATGCTTCAATGCAGAATACGGGAAAGTATTTTAATAGGCAACTATTGATTTGTGGTGAAGATACATATTTAAATCTTTATTATAAACTAGAGGCTGCCCGCAACTCCGTACGCATTTATCATCATACGAGTATCTTTAAAAAAACACAAAATATCTGTAAATAATATAGCCTGTGATATTCTGATGTCCAAGCTAAGTTATTGCAAAATTTCATTAAAATCTGTTCAGTGGTTTTACGTGGAAGCGTAACAAACATCCGTCCATTCATACATCGGCACAAACATAGACATTTATAAAATTAAAAGGATGTTAATGTTAGTGCCTTCGGATGGATGTGAGGTTGATTGTTACGATTACACGCAAAAACCACTGAACAGATTTGAATGAAATTGTAAAATTGTAGCTTTCACATCAGGAGGCTTAGCATACGTGCCGCGACAATTATCTCACGTCATGCTGTCCTTATCACATTTAAAACTATGGATAGAGACGTAAGCGTGACGAAACCCATGACGAACGACCACGGAGTGTATGCTAAGCTAGCAGAATAACATATAGGCTGTTATTTTAGGATATTTTGTAAGTTTTCCAAAATACGGTAGATACCGAGAATTCGACGAAACCATTCCCATATAGGTATAGGTACTTACTAAAGGTTGCCCGCGACTCTGTACGCATTAATTGTCATATCTAGGAAAATAGTCATTAAATCATAAAATAATAAAGCCTATGTGTTATTCTGATGTGAGCTACAATATTGCCTTTCATCAAAATCTATTCATTACTTTTTGCGAGGAAGAGAAACAAACATCCTCACATAAATCCATCCATCGGCACAAACATTGACATTTATAATATTAGTAGGAAATGAAATGAAATTAAATGAAAATTTAATCTTGTACGACGAGTTTGACATCACATAAGACGGGTCATTTTTTAAAGTTAATGCTAGATTCGCAAGAGTGCAGTTTTCCCCAGAGAAGAATCTAGCAAGAAACTCTGTTGGGTTGCTCTTTTCAAATTCTTAGACAAAACACTTAGATACATACATTAAAATTAACATTTCAATAATTATGCTAAATAGAGACGACAGAAGAGCAACTAGGACTAGAGACTGCCCGCGACATCGTATGCATTTATCGTCATAAGATTTCCATGTTACTTCTTCCCACGTTCACAAACACATTCCTACTGAATAGACAGCCGTCATCCCTTAGCGGTCCGCTTTCCGCATCGGAACACCTGGCCCTTAGAAGCCTTCCCGTTGCAAGAAGCCTCCACGGTTAACTGGTTTGTTACGTTTACATACTGTTAGAAAGGAGTATATGTTTAATGGAGCATCAATTACCCGACTGCGCCAGAAAGAGGGTTATGTTTTTCGAGAGTATGTACGTAGGTATAAATTCTTTGGCACGCTCTATAGCCTAAACGGCTTGATGGATTTTAGCTTGAGAGTTGTCGTTAGATTCGTAGTTACAGTGAGAGTGACACTGGGCAGATCATAGTAAAAAAGCGTTTTTTAAACGCAGTTGGGTTTTATTTTATTAAAAGGTTATTTATGTCATTGTCTTTGATCAGAAAAAGCCTCCAAAACGTAAGACTTCTATGTTATTTAACCATTTAGCTTCGTGCCGCCTTATTTTGATTTTTGACAATGACAGTGTCAATGTCAACTAATATTTTTGGAGTTGGTTGGGGTATTAATTTATTTGTTTGCGTGAAAATGGTTTAAACTTTAAAGGAAGTAAGAAACTAAAAGAAGAACAAAAACAAAAAGAAGGAAGGTATATAATTGATTATTTCATAAATCTCGACAATATTCAAAAGATTCATTAATAATAGAACTATTCATATATTATAAAACTATTTACAACCGATATACTTAAAAACAGTAAACTTACCTATAAATCATTCACTTTATAACCTAAATGCCTAGGTTATAGTTAGCCTACAGCGATGAGACCTAGATGTTTAGAAACTGGATTAACTATGTGTTATGCCCCTTTATATTTCAATATAACAATATTATTGGACCTCGTAAACTCAGGGCTGTATTAAGATGAATAAATTATATTCAAATAACATATTTCATACGCAACTCATGTTAGCAAACTAATTAGGCTTTTTATTAAAATACTAGTGGCTGCCCGCGACTTCGTACGCATTCATCGTCATATCTTGGAAAATAATTATGATATCTCAAAATAATATAGCCTATGTTTTATTCTGATGTGCAAGCTACAATATTGCCAAGTTTTATCAAAATCTGTTCAGTAGTTTTTGCGTGATGAAGTAACAAAAATCCATCCATCGACGGCGTGTTGTTTCGTTTGTGTCATGTTTTTGGCTGTAATAGTGAAATAAATAAATAAATAAATATATTTTTTCCCTAAATCCGCCCCCTATCCTTACCATAGGCTAACAACTAACGGTTGTGTAGAATTTAGGTCGCGATGAACAGCGCACCTCGTTTATAGGGCATGGCTTCAGGTGATCGTCTTTTGTTAAAGTAGGTACTTACCACATTATAGCAAGCAATAGTGATTCATATAACCTGAAATGTGTACGAAATTGATTTTATCTTGATACGGGGAATTGTAGTGTTAAGATGGCAAAGTTATATAGGTACTGTACTTACAAACAACCTCCAATTTCCAGTAGGAAACCGTTTAAAAGAGGAACATTCTGACTGAAAAAGCTGTTATTTGTCCTAATAGTGTAGTATATTCTGTTTGTCCTGATATAAAAATGGCAAGTCCGCTTGCGTTAAGATGCTTGCATCTTACGTATGAATTCTTAAATTTGAAATTAATTGTTATTTTCTTTGTTACAGACATCAACAAGGAGTTTAACTTTTAAAAGGTATGTCTTAGAAACTTAATATACCTAAGTATATTTGAAATAAGTGCTTTTTTACCAAAATTCTTGACGTAGAAATTCGAAATAATTGTTGATATATTATAGTGATGAGTCTTAAGTCAATGAAACCCGTTTTCCGTTGTCACGGCATCACGCCTGAACGGCTGGACCGATTTCGCTAATTCTTTTTTTTAAATGTTCATTGAAGTCCAAGGATGGTTCTTACGGTTAGAAAAATTCGAATAATTGCCGGGAAAGCCCTAAAACAGACCTTTTCTTTTTCCCATACAAATGTTTTCTTACTAAAATGTAGAGTCAATTTGAACTTTATTCCTACACAATAAAGTTCATTCTAAGGCGGGACGAAGTTCGCCGGGACAGCTAGTAATAAATAAATTAACGGCACTGGCAAAAAACCTTCGGGCTAAAATTATAAAGTATATTTCGTACCTTGCACATAGACCGAGCTGAATGTTTTAGTCAACAAGATACCTACATATTACATACCATAAAGTCTAGTACAGAAACAAAGTCTATTTTTTATAGATTTCCTTATAACACTAATAATGACTACCTTATTACAACTTAGAACCTAAGTTACCTATACCTAAGTTATGTAGTTACCAAGGTCGCCCAGTTTACGCTACATAGATAAGAATGCAGATTAAATACTTAGAATTTATTGTGATTGCTTTACTGTTTACGTAGGTACATAAATATAAGTAATGTAAGTAGGTTGTAATGTACTTATCTATGTATCTGTGTGTTTATAAGTATATTGTAAAACTTTATTTGGTAGAGAAACCGAAAAGAGTTTCTTGCTAGATTCTTCTTTGAAGTAAACTGAGGTACCTACAAACTTCTTGATTTTTTTATATTATTTGATGTTTTTTTTTTCATTTTTCATTCAATAAAAAAATAGTAGTTCTAGAACCACTCTAGAAATAATGTCATTTTTTGACGTTTTGTCTATAGCCGAAACGTCATTATCTGAGTTAGATAGAACTATGTATATTATAAAACTCGTTTTGAAATAACGGATAATAAATCAACACTGTATCGTTTTTCTACATACATACATATCCGTCACGCCTCTCTCCCATTGGGGTAGGCAGAGACCACTTCCTTCCACTTGCTACGATCCAAACACACCTCTTCCGCTTCATCCACACTCATCAGTCGCCTCATACATGCCCGTCGGTTTAGGGTATTGATTTCGCCTTTTTTTAGTAAGTTTCCGATCACTTTTTTAACATTATTTAAACATTTCAGCACCTAAAAGAAAGCTAAATCAGATCCAAGATCATCAAACATTTAAAATCAACCCTAAACATCAATAAACAAAACTTCTTTTCCTTAACCCCGGTAAACTTTGCGGTAGGTCCGAGTGTATTTATGAAAATTATAGTTCGTTATATTTTAACGACTCAATTTGTTACTCATTACCAAAATTAGGTAACGAAATTTGAATAACGGGAACTTGCGTGTGGTAGTTGGATCATTAAAGAATCTGTTGGAAGAAAGGACTTAAAGGATTCCAAAGAAGAATTTTTTGAAAAAACTTCTGTTTTATTCAATTAAAGGAGCATAAAGTTCGCAAACAAATGATAACTCAAACAGGAAAACTCCTTGATAATCAAAATTAATACCTAAAGAATTCCTTGATAGGCTGTTGTTTTGTTTGTGTGATTCATAATTTTTTTTTATCTTTTTTTTTGGGAAAGTTGGCCAGTTTTAATGACAGATTACGTCCTTCAATTTTTATTATTAACACACAGCGTAAGGCATTTTATAAAAAAATACACTGACTCATTCCTAGATCCCTAATCTTAGGGTTCAATCAAAAAATAAAGAACCCATCGTCCACGCACTCTGACTGACGTTTCAATTAAAAATAATTTATTTGTTGCACTAGTATCGCCTGCGGGTTTGCTTGTTAAGTAAATGTTCTAAGATGTCTGTAACTAATCTCAGAGACTGGTTGTAATGTTAATTAAAATGTATTTTGTTTTTAAATATAAATGAAAATAATTTGTGTACACAACGGTGAGATATCTATCTCTTGTGCTCTAGTTTATATTATGAAAATTTTATCAAATGCAAAGGAAAAGAAGGCCAAGTCAAAAGTAGGTTTTTAGCCTAAACTGACGTGCAAATAAGGTGACTGATGAATGTGGATGAAGCGATAGAAGTGTGTTTGGATCATAGCAAGTGAAGGGAGGTGGTCTCTGCCTACCCTGATGGGAGAGAGGCGTGACGGATATGTATTATATAGGGTGACTTTTAATTAGTGAACGATAGAAAAGGATAAGCATGCACTCGTGATAACAAACAACTTTTACTATGGGATCAAGTACAAAACCAAAAAAAAAATGTTCTCCCATACTATTAGCTGATGCATTCCGTATGGGGAGTATAAACATTTTTGAATGATGTCGACTTTGGTCCCATAGTAAAAGTTGTTTGTTATCACGAGTGCATGCTTATCTTTTTCATTTATTCACTAATTTAAAGTCATCCTGTATGTATCATATGTAATTAACTAAAAATCAACATTCAATATGTTTATAAAATACGCCTTTCTGTCGTTATATTACAAAAACTTGATTAAATAGTAAAATTCACAAACAAACAACCTTACCTTAACTTAATTCTATCGTTATACCCACCCGCACGATATCGATCTTTTGTTCATCGAGGCGGTCGCATCTCTAAAGGCTTCATTCTTTTTCTTTTATCGACATAGTGTTGTTACATTTTCTTTTGTGTTCGATAATTATCGATGAAATAACTACGTGAGCTTTGTATGACCGTTCAATTTGGTTTTAATGATGTATTTTGTTGGTTTATTGCTTTGTTTGAGTGATGGATGTTTTTTTGTAACTTTGGGTGGTAGAAAATGTTTGTTAATAAAAAACTAAGGGATCTTAAACCGACTTGCATGTATGAGGCGAGTGATGAATGTGGATGAAGCGATGGAAGTGTGTTTGGATCGTAGTAAGTGGAGGGAAGTCTCTGCCTACCCCGATGGGAAAGAGGAGTGACAGATATGTATGTAGGTATATATTTAGGTACCTAGATACTTCACCACATTACCTAATACTTACTAAGGTACGAAGTTTTCTACTAAAAGTAACTAATAAAAGAAATAAAGTAGAAATAGCAACTTAAAGTAAAATATTAAAATATGCACACATGAAAACGCAATATAAACTGACACACTAAATTAACCCCCTACATTTTACTATCAGCTCTATAAATATCTGTCAAGACTAGTTACATACCGCGGCTGCACTCAAGGCCGTTCGTGAGAAACCGCGCAGTTCCGCTACGTTTGCTCGCTCTATTAGATATTTGTTAGGACATTTTGCTGGTTAGATAAACAAACTGACACACCACATGTCAGATTTGTTATTAGATAGAAACACACAAATTTTATTTTTGACATAGTAAATGAATCAATATTTTAGGGTTCCATACTCAAAGGGTGAAAACGGGACCCTGCTACTTAACTGAGACTTGCTGTCCGTCTGTCTGTAATAATTACAGGGGGCTCCCATACAACAAACGTTACTTTTTTGCCTTTTTTTGCTCGATATTTTATTTTATTTTGTCAGGAAAAACAACAGCTGACAAATTAATATATTAATTTAGATATAAACTAGAGAGCTAATAACAGTTTTTCGCTGATAGTAGATCATCATAATATCAATAGTAAATGGTACGGAACCCTTCCTGCGCGAATCCGACTCGCACTTGGCCGTTTTTTTTTTTAAGTTTTTGTTTCGTCATTTACAACTTTTCTCGTTTTAAACGTTTGAAAAGGCCTTTATTCTCAATTTATTGATGTCACGTCACCACTTGTCGTTTACGAAGGGCCTATAAGTTAATAAGATATATCATTGTCAAGTCAAAGGTCTTATCAAATACAGTAATGATGTATTGATAGGTGATGGAATGTCTATTTAATTTATTTGTCCAAGAATCTACAGTATTTGATAAATACATATAAACAACAAAATAACAGTTGAGAATCACGAATTTGGTGTTAATTTTAAGAAAAAAACTTTACTTACATACATATCTGTCAAGCCTCTTTCCCATATTGGGGTTAACAGAGACCACATAAAAAAAAATTATTTAAAAAAAATCATAGCTAACAAAAATACCACTAGTACTTTTTAAAATAGATGAAGCGATTAATGGTAGCTACCTCCCTATGAAACTAAAAAAAGATTGTCTTAGATTTAAATAACTAGAACTAACTCTAAATACTATTTCAATATTGCAATTTTCGTAAGATCGAAACATTCGAAAAACAAAATATGTACCTACGTACCATAAAGGTATACTTAAGTACTTGTAGGTAAGGGCTAAAAGATAACGATAAAAGATAGCGACACGACGCGTCGTGTCGCGTCGTGTCGCGTCGTGTCGCGTCGTGTCGCTTCGTGTCGCGTCGTGTCGCGTCGTGTCGCGTCGTGTCGCGTCGTGTCGCGTCGTGTCGCGTCGTGTCGCGTCGCGTCGTGTCGTGTCGCGTCGTGTCGCGTCGTGTCGCGTCGTGTCGCGTCGCGTCATGTCGTGTCGCGTCGTGTCGCGTCGCGTCATGTCGTGTCGCGTCGTGTCGTGAATTTATGTTTTGGCCCTAAACCTCCATACTCCATCAACGCTCAAGCACATAAAGATCTCATTTCATTCATTTTTTCAAACATCCGAAAATTTTCCACTTCAATTCACAAGAGAACTATGGGTCAAATTCCTTGCGTCATTATAAAACATGACTCACATGCGGGACCCCATACGAACACACTCACTGTGCCATTGATTCAAACTTAATAACCAATAGTTACTCATTTCTTTGGTAAGTTGTATAAAATTTATAATTTAGCCGTGTTTGTGGTTTAGAATGAAAGATGAGGCGGGTGTTACTATTATGAGTTTTGTTTAGTTTTTGTAGCTAGGACAGTTTAATAATAAATTGCATTTTTAGGGTTCCGTACCAAAAGCGTGAAAACGGGACCCTATTACTGAGACTTGGCTGTCCGTCTGTCTGTCTGTTTGTCCGTCCGTCCGTCTGTCACCAGGCTTTATCTCATGAACCTTTATAGCTAGAGCGATGAATTTTACACAGATGATGTATTACTATTGTCGCTATAGCAACAAATATTAAAAATGGAATAATAATAATAATTAAAGGGGGTCCCCATACAACAAACGTGATTTTTTGCTTTTTTTTGCTCGTTAATAGTGAATGGTACGGAACCCTTTCTGCGCGAGTCCGACTCGCACTTGGCCGGATTTTTTATTTTTAGTTTTTATAATTAGGTACGACAGTTTAAAAAGAAATTGTAAGTGAGTAAAAGCATTTAAGAACTGGTAATGATTACGTCTATCTTGGGCATCCTTTACCCTTCGACAGTGGTTCGCAAATAGCGGAGATAGAAAGGCGAATACGACTGGGGTGGGCTGCTTTTGGGAAATTAGACGACGTCTTCAAGTCCAAACTCCCTCAATGCCTTAAGACGAAGGTTTACAATCAATGTGTTCTGCCAATACTAACTTACGCATCCGAAACATGGACGCTCACAAAGCAAAATATGAATAAAATACAAGTCGTACAACGTGCTATGGAGCGTGCCATGCTAGGAATTTCGCTGATGGACCGCGTACCAAACATTGAAATTCGCCGGAAAACTAAGGTCGAAGATGTCGGTTCGCGGATCTTGTCACTAAAATGGCAATGGGCAGGACACCTAGCTAGGAGAAAAGACGGTCGATGGACGAAAGCAGTCACAGAGTGGTGGCCGAGACAGGGACGTCGATCAGTGGGCCGACCACCCGCTCGCTGGGCAGATGACATCGTCAGATCAACAGGGCCGTTATGGGTTAGACTGGCACAGGACCGTAGCGAATGGCGCGAAAAAAGGGAGGCCTATACCCAGCAGTGGGGAGAAACGGGCTGATTTGATTGATTGATTGAAAAGCATTTTTTAACGTCTTTCTTTATTTACCGAAGTAGGTAGGTATATAGTTTTGCACAGATATTGAATTTATAGAGATTTTAAATAGTTATCTGAACATTTTTAATTAAATTAATACGAAATCGTCAGTATTTAAAAATTCTATTTGTACTTTAAAATCTTAAGTTACCTTTCGGAAATGATCCGATCAAAAATATTTATTATACATTGCACTTCCACAAAATAGAAAAGTAATAATATAATTTCTCCAATATAATTAACATGAAACCCTCTACCACTTGTCTCTCACACCACTCCCCAAAAGACAGTTCCCACGGTAGACAAGTCACTCACGCGCAGGCGTTTTCACACCGAAGCGGTAATTTAAGTGATGAATTAACTTACTACGAACCCACCCTAGTGACCTTAGCTTTATACTTGATGTGGTTCAATGTTAGTTTTTAAAATTTGTCTTAATGGTTACTGTTTTAAGGCTAAGTTTATAAGGCCTCGTTTTACTACCTTCAGATACCATTTTACTGATAGATATTTTATACCTGTCACTGTCTTAAATGTCATATTCTATGAAATACACATAGGTTTATCTGCTAGTTAAATATTATCTATAGGTGGTGAAACAAGCCGATAGATTTTAACAAATGCTGTATTTTGAGTGATTGTCATAAGAAATAAAGATTTTATTTGACTTTAAACAAAACTTTAAACATAAATCTAGAAATAATAACAAAACATTCAATTGTTATAGTGAAATCATTGCAATCGGTCATTGACCTCCGAAGGGCTTGCCCACCTGCAATAGTGCAAACAACGAAACTAAACAGAGCGGATCTCAGCCTCAGATAACGGGCTCCAATGATAAAGTACCAGCCGATTATGACCGCCTGGTACAATTGGGTCGAATCTATATTATTATAATGCTACTTGAAGTTGCCAGTTACATTATTATAACCTACCTGAGAGTTATGTTATCCTAGTAATGATATAATTTTTCGTATTTACATTCGGTGGTGTTTTGTCGGATTCAGATTTTGATCGGACGTCCGTTTTTTAAGAGTTACACAAAACCACATCCAAGAAGTGTGAATATTCATTACTAATGCTTAGATGTTGTCTAATCTAATCTAGTCATTTGTGTCCCACTGCTGGGCAAAGGCCTCTCTCCTCATCCGCTATGACTTTCTGTCTCGAGCTTCCTCCGCCCAAGTATTTAAGAAGGTGTCCAGCTCGTCCAGCCACCTTTTCCGTGGTCTGCCACGACGCCGTTTGGCAGTTAGTGGCCATTGGGTAGCTGTTTTAGCCCATAAGTCTTCTGGCATGCGGCAGACGTGGCCGGCCCAATCCCACTGTCGCTATCTTAATAACAGATGAATGTTGCTTTCAATATCAAAATAACAGTTAAGTAAATAATATGTTATAGTATTCATACCAAGTACCTACTAGGATAACATAAGTCTCAAGCAGAGCAGGTAAGGATTTATGTATGAAACTATTTTTTTATTCTTTTCAGCGATAGACCTCTATATTCCATACTTTCTATGTCAAAACAACAGTTAAAATATATTATTCATAGTATCAATACTTACTAAACAACTTAATCACTTGCAAAACTGTACTTACCCTACAATACAATCTACTCGTAATTATATCCTCTAAGATACTTTTACAAAGAACAAACCGCTGTTTGCGAGTAATTCGATAAAATTGAACCGCTAATCAAATCGATCTGTATAATCGAGATCGAATTCGATTTGTTTAGACCGGGGTAAGTTGGATGGCGAGTTACTTGCCTTATTTAACTTAATCGGTATAATTTTGGGTATTTATATTGCCACTTGCAGCCAGATTCAAAACTTCTTTTTTCAAATGCACATATTTACATACATACATTTCTGTCATGCATCTTTCCCATCGGAGTAAACAAAGACCACTTCCCTTCACCGGCTACGATCCAAACACATTTCCTTCGCTTCATCCACAATCATCAGTCACGTTGCATGTTGGGTTTCACAGTATAGAAGGAGTTATAGGTAGCGACACAAAAATCAAACAGATAAAGAAAATTTCAACTTGTTGGTCTATTTATCGCTAGATTTGTTGCAATATTAGTCCAACCGTTAGTATTTAAAAGCACCTAGAACCTTATAAACTGATTTATCTTATTCTGTCAACACACCAAAGCCGCCGGCATGCCGCCGGCTTTTTGACAGCTGCCATTCGTATGACGAAAAGCCGCCGGCCTAGCCAGGCGGCATGCCGGCGGAGTTGGTGTGTACATAGCATTACTTTCTTACACATAAAACAAATATAATTCCCATAAACATCACTTAAATATAATTAACGCACATTTTAAAGCAGAACTCATCAGCAACAACTTTTAAATCCATCAAATTTAAATTATGACTTGACTTAACCGAATATTGGATTATATACTAGTCTAAGGGCCAGTTTTACCGCTTATAGGTAAAAGTTAACTGACAGATAAACCTATGTCTATTTTATAAAACTTGACGTTTAGACAGCGACCGGTGTATAACATTTAACTGACAGATTTTGTTAGTTTTTATCTGTAAGTTTAGAAACGGGCCTTTAAACAAGTATAACTAGCTTAATGCAAACACAGCACCGCATAATGATAATCCGTATAACTCGACGACTCAATACTGATGACTTAACTATCGGCCGAGCAAAAAACGCGAAAGCAGTTCGCTATACCAAACCAATGTAATTTAGAGTTATTTATAAAATGATGCGTAATGATTGGTCGAGGTATAACTATCAGTAGCTGTATATTAGCTGTATATAAGTGGTAGATAAGTGTCTTAGATCAGTTCCTTGTTTGAAACCTACTTTACTCGTATTTTACTTTACTTACTGTAAATTGAAAAAAAAAACTTTTCAGTGATTCCATGATACCAAAGAATATTTATTCAGACTCTCTCAAAACAACCATAGATAATTTTAAAAAACAATACTTAAAACATACGTCAAAAAAACAAACGGTAGTTTAAAAAGTTGAGTTTTACAGTTGAGTGATTTCGACTGAGATTTTATAGTGATTTGGCGAGTGGATTTAGACAGGCTTAAAATTGAAAGATTTTAATTAATGTACAATTAATTAATTAATGTATACTAAAGAGCATCCAACCTAATTGGTATAGTAAAAATTTTCGGTATCAATTAGACTCAACATCCCCTATTCGAGCTAGTTTGGCGAAAAAAAAGTTGGCGGCCACTGATGAAAATTACGTCGATCGATAGAGAAAAATATTATAAAACGATAGTATTTTGGACAAATGTCGAAAGTGATAGTTGATACCGTTTTTTTTACTATACCAGGCTCCATACGAATATATTCGATGCCATTTGAACAATGTTTCCCTAAACAGCCTCATAAATACAAACCACAAAGTACTTTATTCAAACCTAATTCTGTCTTCTTACGCTAATTACAAGCCAGAGCGGTCCATTAGCAGTCCAAGAGTGTTCCAATCCACCGTCTAATTGGGTCCATGTCGTCTATCTATCGGCCATGTATCTAAGACGGTAAAGTAAAATCTTTCCCGGTCCAGGGGCCTTAATTTAAAATAGCCTCCGTTGTGTGTCGGCAGTGTCAATGGCATTTTTTGACACATTTGGTATTCTGCTAAACAATGGCTTACACTGATTGCGACAAATGTGTCAAAAAATGACATTGACACTGCCGACACACATACATACATATCCGTCATGCCTCTCTCCCATTGGGGTAGGCAGAGACCACGTCCTTCCACTTGCTTCGATCCAAACACACCTCTTTCGCTTTATCCACACTCATCAGCCGACACACAACTGAGGCTATTTTAAATTAGCAGTTTAAAGGGTTATCTACACACATCCGGGCCGTGGCCCGTCAGGAGCGAAAAACATACGTCGTCATGACAACGTGTGTTAAGTTAACGAATCCATATAAAATGTATGGAATGATATATTTTCCCTGACACGTCCCGGTCACGTCCCGTGCACGGCACGGAGGTGTGAAGACCTTTAGCGAATATTTATATGATTGTATTAGCTCTAGTTGTAGGGAAATGTCGTTTTTGGTCACCTTTAACGGATATTTAAAATCGGTTTTTAACAATGGGCGGTTGCAAGAAAGGACTTTAAAGCAAACGTGGCTTTAAACCAAATGCTCAACACTTTGCTTGTCATGGATTTTCATTGAGAGCTCCAGTGTATTCATAATTTTCAGTTGACGGTCGATTCAATTTCATATTTTTAAATCTACACACCAAAGCCGCCGGCTTTTTTGACAGCTGCCATTCGTATGACGTAAAGCTGCCGGCCTAGCTCGGCGGCATGCCGGCAGCTTTAGTGTGTAGATAGCATAATACAGCTCCTGTCGCTACAAGTGTTGTTCTTACTATTGCCTACTGTTCTAAAACGTTCGTTTACACTGTTTCTACTGTTCTACTTGGTTCGCTCCCTACATATTGATACTTTATATCTTCACATAATTTAGTTTTACTACCACTATTTAGGTTTTAAAGCTATTTCAAAGGCGTATTAAACGGGAATACCTTCGCCTTGAGGTCAAATACAATAAATGTAAATATACAGCCTTCTTCGTACAAAATCAGACTTAAAATCTTCGAATTAAGACTTAAATTGAATACAAATAGGTAGTTAGCGATAATAGTTTATTGAAATTAGTTTACATAGGTGCTAAGTTTAATTTAAAGTGCTTAAATATGGGTTTTATATATATATAGACATCTGAAGGACTTTGTTTCAGTTATCCACTAATGGTATCTACAGTAATCTACACACCAAAGCCGCCGGCTTTTTTGACAGCTGCCATTCGTATGACGTAAAGCCGCGGGCTTTGGTATGTAGATAGCATTATATTAGAAAAGAGTAACAAAGAAGTAATATAGGAAACAAATAGTATTATGTGCATGATTGTGGATGTGGATGAATGTGGATGAAGCGAAGGAATGTGTTTGGATCGTAGCAAGTGGAGCGAAGTGGTCTTTGCTTACCCTGATGGGAGAGAGGCGTGACAGATATGTAGAGTATCTATGTATATTCGGAGGAAAGTTCTCATATAAGAGTCCAAATAAATACGCAATGTCAATTGTTCAAGATGTTTAGATCGCTTTCGCAGTATGTCCGATACAAATAAAATGGATTAAATTATCATAGAAATTATAGTTCTACGGCTAGTTATATTGTTTATGTTTCGTTTCTATTCTAACAAAGAGTCAGGGTGAATAAATTCCAAAAATCATAATAATTCATTAAAGTTCCTACTTAACTCTTAGTTTGTAAGTTAGCTGATACTAGCATTTGACGCACCCAGTGTTTCTTTGTACTGTTTTTGAAAATAAATGTCTTATATCTTAATAAGCATTCTCAGTCGCGAGATTTTAGGATTAATTAGTAAGTGACCCAGATTCTTTGCTCTCGAGTGTATTTCGGACTGAATTCGGATCGGACCTATTGCGAAATAGCTCTTAAAGAAAGGCTCTATAAATACTGTGGATGTTCTATGTTATAACATCGTACCCAACAGTTAACTACGGTTAATCGCTAACCAGAGCTAGTAAACAGGTGTTGTTGTACTCGATTATGAGATAGTTATCTCCTTTCGCCTCCAATTCGGTTTTGTAAGCGTCGACGTTTACTTGGCTGTATGAGCAGCTGTATGAGAAGTATGAAAAGAAAATGGTATTAATAATACGTTTTTTATCTCTTGAGCTAGAACTCTTATAAAATGCAGTCCACGTATTTTTAAAAACAAATATTTTATATTACTTATATTGAAAGCAATTTTCATTAAGGCCGGATTCTCACTTGTTGCGGATTTCCTACGGATTTTTGTCGTGGGCTCCATTAGTAAACTTATTCATATAAATCCGATAAAAATCGGACCAACACACGACAAGGTGGATCTAATTCCTAATAGAAAGCTTTGAATTTCGTAAACAAGAGAAATACACACACACACACACATGCACACACGCACACACACACACACATACACACACACTAGAAATTAAAGTTTTACACTACAATACAACCTATAGATTCACAAATGTAGCACATTTCCTCAGAGACAAATGCCTTATTCCTTACCTCAACTACCCGTTGCCCCTTACGACACTATAACTAACAGTTAAGAACATTACCACAGGTTCCGGGTTCGATACCGCGGGCGGCAGTGAGTTATGTTCAAGGTGGACGCAAAAATAGGTGATTGCAATTTGAGCCGATGAAACGAAACGGCGTAATGATGGTTGTGGGGTAGATAGGAAAGAAATATTGGCTGGAACTAAAGCTGTACATAGGGCTTAAGGTTTGGCCAACATGATGGGCCAATTGGATCAAAATTATGTATCCTCAAGGTTGCTTTACTTTCCCATTGGCTTACTGATCATACAGTGTGATAAGATTCTTTGATGTGAGGATGTTTGTTCCTCGTCATTGTCACAGACAATTTGAGCCAATTTAAGCTGATTTTGATAAAACTTGACAATATTTTGGCTTATACATCAGAATAATACATAGGCTATATTATTTTAAAACAACGTGATATTTTTTCCAAGATATAACGATAATAGCGTACGAAGTCGCGGGCAGCCTCTAGTTTAAGTGTCTGTCCTGCTATCTAATAGAAACGTGCATATATCGCAAAAGCAATATTTTCTGTTCAAATGTCTTACATATTCAGAACCAGATTTGCATAAAATTCTCTTAAAAGACTACGATATCGAGTTTAAGATAGTAGTGTATAAAACTAAGTTAAAGGTAGTTGCCCTTTTGCAAAACTATAGTACTTTAACGAGATATAGGTATAGATAACCTTTTATCTTTCTTTGCTGGACAATGGCCTTCATCTCCTTAATTTATTAGGTTCTAATTTTTCATAGACAACTTTTGGTTTTAATTAAATAGTATTTATCTTACTTGTCACCATCCAGTCCGATTTTACTTAACGACAATTTAAATACAGCCGCCGACTCAAAATCGGATACAACAGGTGCCCACGTTTATGAATCATATCCGAAAATAAACAAGTTATTAACCTACGTTATGCCATTCAAGTACTTACCTAGCAAATAAACTTTAGTAATGTAAACAAGAAATGGAAACGGTCCAAGACCACCTCCCTGGGGAACACCGTATCAGTTACTGCTAAATGACAAGCTCGCTAGAAATTGCACGGTTATTAACTAAGCCGACGATTTTCCAGTCGATCTGTATGCTCGTTTGCGTGTAATTAAATAAACAGCTGGCATAAACTTGTTCTAATTACGTAATTGCGAGTCGAAAGCTTTCCGGAGATCTGTACGGAAGATATCTATTTCATATGAAATATTTTTTCCTTTACATTTTTTCGAGGATGCTGTGGATAAGGAACTTACAGTGAGCGGCACTTGTTTTTATATTTTGGGTTTTATTTTCGTCTCTGTTTTACGCATAGGCGTTAAAGGTGATAGAAATAGTACCAATCCAATAGGCATACACTGTCAGGCACAAGGTTATTTAATATTCACGCGTAAATTACTCAATTATTAGCAAAACCTCTTTTGAGTATCTAAACTTGAATAAACTGTTAATATAGCACAAAATAAACCCAAGAAAAATATATCATCAACAAGAAACAGTTAGCTCTTAATTCTTATCAACGGACATTTAAAAGTAACCCTCTCATCACAGTAATAAGCTGGCTTCAAAACGTCACAATCGCTATTATAAATCAGTACATTCCTACCGCATTGCGATCACAGATTATATACAACTTTGATGATAAGTGGGTTTGCTGGATCAGGCCGGGTTTATGACGGTACTTCGTCTCTACTCTGTGGTTTTGAGATGAACTGGGGCGGGCAAGGTATGTTTTACCTCTATTCTCTTTGGCCTTTATATTTTTATAGGGGTTTTGGTATATGTAACGTACGTATAAAGTTGGTATTTTGTAAATTGTATCATTTTACAGAAGTACCTAATTACTTCTGAGAAAACCGCTTTGCTTGTTGACCGTTCCCAATATTCAAAGACAGATAACTGTCTGAGATCGGCAGATCGGCATGTCACGGATGTCACTTCTGATTTATCCTTCAGAAGAATCCCAAAGACTTTTTGACACTGTTGGGTTGATAGGGATGAAAAATTCTAAGACAGATAGATAACTATTTCTATCTCCAGTAAATGAAACAACCCGAGGACGGATACTCGACTTCGGTTCTTTAACCCGAAAGATCATTTCTATGTGAGAGCCACAACATATCAGTTGCCGACAAGTGTGTGTACCTATGCCTAAACAATATGAAATAAAATGGGCTGCCATTAAAACCTTAGATTTAATAAAATATGAATCTGACACACGATAAAAACTAGCTAAAGGTTATATTTTCTTTTATTTCTGTTATATTACTGTGAATCAAAATAAATAAGCACCAGATAGACACAATAAAGTAACTTTAATGCCTGAAGATTATAGTAAATAGTTATTATTCTTTTGTTAACAAAATGTTAAGCATGCACACGTCAAGATTGCAAAGCCGCGCCTTAAACACAACAAATGTGAATAATAACATAATTATGTGTTAGAAAAGGTCAGAAATGCTTATTAAAATTCATGAGGTTAAGCTTATTTGGATCTGGAGCGAGGACTTGAATACCACGCCAGGGGCCCAAGTCTATCTACACAGATCCGGGCCGTGGCCCATCAGGAAAGAAAACAATACGTCGTCATGCCAATGTGTCCCGGACGTGACAGGGAAAAATATCATTCCATACATTTTCTATGGATTCGTTCACACATGTCGTCATGACGTATTGTTTTCCCTGCTGTCGGGCCACGGCCCGGATCTGTGTAGATAGACCTTTACAATATTATTTGTGTGTTCAGGCAGTGTCTTTGGCATTTTTGACACATTTGGTCGCAATCAGTGTAAGCCATTGTTTAGCAGAATACGAAATGTGTCTAAAATGACATTGACACTGCCTGACACACAACTGAGGCTTTTTTGATTTAGCAGACTTGGTCCCCTGGATTTCTACAATAATTATTTGTTTTGGTGATGGATTGTTGCAGCTTGGTCAGCGCTCTATTGGTATTACCAGACCTTGCAAAGATGAGAGAAATAGACAAAATTTTGGTATCAGGCGTGCGAATTAGCCCTAGATTACCCAACCATTAGATTTATTGACAATATCGCAATAATGTTCACAAAATCACGTTCTTCTCGGAACTTATTGTGGTTATTCGCTATATTCTGCGGTTCAACCTCACAATAAATATTACGAAAGGCACATTAATCTTACAGGTCCATGCTAATTTTCCTAGTGTTCGCTTTGAGAATTGAATGGTGATATTAGGGCCAGTGGGCTGTTGCCCTAAGCTTACGCAACTCTGGTCAATTGTGTGGAGTGAATTACTGGAAGTAACGAGGGAAGTATAATAATGGCTTTGGAAACTATTTAAATACGTTTAAAAATTTTAGATTCATTATAAAATATGTTTGTTACCTCCTTAAATGAAAATAAGAGTTAATGTTTATTTAATAAATTCAATGGGCTGGAAAAAGGCTATAGGTACAACAGGACCCGAAAACTGGAAGTCATCTGACCATTTAATTGAATTAAGAACTAAAACAACTGCAAAACAGATTGTAACTCATTGAGCACTTGATAGTTGATTTGGTATACTGCGCACTATGCAGTTGCGCTGGATGCAGGCCTTGCAGCTATGGTGAAACAAGTACAATAAATACATAGTTTATTTATATCACTTACGGTAGTTTGAGTATACTGTGTACTATGCAGTTGCGTACTACGTACTGTGACGCAGCAGGCCTTTAAGTTTTAACAAGAAATCACCGATTAAAAAACCAACACCCTAAAACCTAGTAAAGTCCACAGTCAATTGATTAACAGCCGTCCCACTGACATTTACCTTATCTAAACCATTGTAAACCCTGTCGTTTGGCGGCAATGGCGGCCAAATGTTGCAATTTATAACGCGTTTAATGACGGCGCGGGCGCAAGGACCCTACGGCCGAGGGGTCACGATTCTAACTTTGCTATTTGACCGCGGCGCACCTTAGCTTCTGTCCGAAGGACCGTAATTATTTTAAATCATTTTGTTTTCGGTGTGGGAATGTTCAATAATAAACAACTTGCTTTATTCAAGCCACGATAACAACAGCTCCCCAATTTGTGATTCTTAACTACTAGTTGACTGGCCAATTGGTGTTGTTGGTGACCCTGCTTATCATGCTGTTGGTCGTGATTTCGATTCCCACTACAGAAAAACATTGCTGCGACTAACAGATGTTTTTTTTTATTTTTGGTGAAATGATATTATTGATCTTTATTTCACTTTTGACACTAGTCTATCTTCCGAAACAGGTCAAGTAAAACCAGATATCTTCACGAAAATTGACCATTAAAAATCATTTAACGAAAAAAAAAAGATTTCGCAAAACATTTTTTCCCATAACCTCAACCTATAGACGTTTGTCGAAAACTGCTATAAAATTGGCTTATCGCTCAAAATGCGATAAACATTCCTTAATATGCATAACATTATTTTGACATACAAGTCTTTAACATAACTTTGAAACTATTGTGGCCTTCATATGCCATTTTGTTAGCAATTTAGCATAAGTCAGTGTATTTATTATGCAGGTGTGACTCATCCTTCGAATATTATAAATGTCAATGTTTATGCCGAGATGGGTGTGAGGATTAACGCAAAAACCACTGAACAGATTTGATTAACTTTACAATTTTGTAGTTTACACATCAAAATAACACATAAGATTATTATTGTTAAGATTTTGTTTAAGTTTTTCAAGATATGACGATAAGTGCATAAAAAGTTGTGTACAGCCTAGAGCCTGTAATAAATTAATGAGAAATAGATTAGATACCTACTTAATATCTAGGACCTAGGTTACCTATAAACAATCAACTTCTTTAACAGTGAGTACTTAAACAAAAATCTATAATTTTAAGGTCTATCTACATAAATCCGGGCCGTGCCTGGGACGTGTCCGGGCCGTGGCCCGTCAGGAGGGAAAACCATACGTCGTCATGAATACGTGTGTGAATGAATCCATAGAAAATTTATGGAATGATTTTTTTTTTGCTGACACGTCCCGGACACGGCCCGGATGTGTGTAGACGGACCAATAGACTAAAGACTTCAATCCCACCATTAAAGGAGCTTTATGAGCGAAAGCATATCAAATCTTATTTTATGACTCTTCTGTGGTTAAAACGACAATTTATGATCATAAATAACTTATAAATCAGTCATTTAAAAGTTCAAACGTGTTGTTAATAGGTACACCTTAACCCTTTAAAGCTTTCACCTTAATCCTTCAACGACATCGTCGACAAGCCAATAAAATCTTACAGACTTAAATACAGGGTGTTACAAAAGCTATACAAAGCCGTAACACATTATTAGATAGGTAGGTACGATAGGTACTCGTAACACTAGAAACTTACTCAATGAAAATACGTTTTACAAAATGTCTTTCCTAGCAAAATCAATTCCTTTTACTGTATTCGTCATTGAATTAAAGTTCTGCATCTTCTGCTTAAGCCAATTTCTATTGGTCATTGCTGTGTTTGACGTATTGTATGATAATTACGATAAATTCAGTGGATTTATCGTCTAGTCGCGAGCGCGATTGATTTTTTCCATATCAAACGTCAAAATAGGATTCAATCGCTTTCGTAATGGCCTATAGAAATCCAATTTCTTCTTCATATTTTAACCCCAAACGCACTAGACAACGCAATATGGGATGGGCTCCAACAAGGTGGACCGACGACCTGGTGAAAGTCACGGGAAGATGTTGGATGTGGGCAGCGCAGGACCGGTCGCTGTAGAGATCCTTAGGGGAGGCTTTTGTCCAGGTGTGGACGTCCACAAACTGATTATGATGATTTTCACCTTCTTTGATAAACCAACTTGTAGTTATTTATACATAAGTGCCTTAACCGTCTTTTGTTTTACACACTCCTTATAACACCCTATAGACTATATATCTAGGTAGACAATAAACCTCAAAGTCACACAAATATAAACTTGATCTCCATATCTCTTGTTTGGAAACAATTTTATAACCTACCTCAATCGGATTAGAAGGATATTTCGTCTGTCGGTCCTTTGATATAAGTTGTAAAGTGGTTATTAGACTAACCACCATCGACTACATACTTACTGCTTTCTTTGAAACTCACGCGAGGTTTTGTGATGGGTTAGTCCTAATTTGTCTTTAGGGTATTATTTTTGAATATTACCCACGACTCTTTCATATTCATTGAATTATGAGGGCACCCTGAATATGATTGGTGGATAACAAACGCTAACGTTTGTTATTGCCAATGTATTATAGCATGTAGCATTCAAGTGTAATTTTGGGTTACCTATGAATAAATCTTTATTGAAACCAAAATGTAGCATAGCACATCTCTTGTGGAAAGGCACCCTCATCGAAATTCTTAAAAAAACTGACATATCTTAAAAACCGCAGAAGCAGTTTCACCGCTTATGCGTAAAGGCCTTTTAAAGGTCCGCTTGTGCGTGAGATCCCGTTATTTAACGAATATTACAGTGGCAGTGCATTTTATATGAAGCTGTTCACACTTGTTGGAATCTATTTTGTTTCGTCGTTTATAAAAAAGTATCTTCTAGAAGAACAAAACTTTATTCTCAAATTAGTTTTATTGCGTATCAAAGGTCTATCTGCACATATCCGGGCCGTGACCGGGACGTGTCCGGACCGTGGCCCGTCAGGAGGTTAAACTATTTATTCGTCGTCATGACAACTGGACTCGTTGTCATGATGACGTATTGTTTTCCCTCCTGTATTTAGACAGACCATTATTGATCTAGTCACTATATCAGCTAAGTTATTTATTCGGTCGTTAGTAGATATCTTAGCAATCTAATTAGTACATCTAGTGCATGCAGCCCTTCGATCTAAGCTATTTAGACCACGTTCTAGCTTACAACGGATTGACTAGATTACCATTTTAATTGTCAGTATGATGTAGTATCTTAAAAATAGGTATAGGTATTTATAATAGGCTAGAGGCTGCCCGCGACTTTGTACGCGTTTTGCGGCATATCTTAGAAAAAAAGATCATATCTCAAAATAATATAGCCTAAGTGTTATTCTGATATGCTAGCTATAATACAGTCAAGTTTCATCAAAATCTATTTAGTAGTTTTTGCGTGAAGGAGTAACAATCATCCATCCATTGGCGCAAACATTGACATTTAAAATATTATAATAAGATAGGATACTGTACTTTTCTGACTATGACCACTTGTGCAAAACCTGTGTAATCTAATCTAGCCATTTGTATCCCACTGCTGGGCAAAGGCCTCTCTCCTCATCCACCATGACTTTCTATCTAGAATGCAAATGAAGAATAAATTTTGAATATGATCGCAAATAGATATTTTTTGAACGTATTCCCAAAGGACTGTTAAAGTTGTAAAACTTTATTTGAAAAGAGCAACCTCACAGAGTTTCTTGCTAGGTTCTTCTCTGGGGGAAACTGCACCTTGTGAATCTAGCGCTAGCTTTTAAAAAAAATACCTGTAAGTATAATAATGAAAAGGTGTCAAGAGCATTTTTTGTGCCTATGAAATAAATATATTTTTGACTTTGACTTTGACTAAACAGGAATATTCCTTAACCCCCAAGCTTTCTTTTACAACTTTGGTATGTGTATCAGTGTTTACAACCATCATTTCGATACCTAATTTGCCCTTTAATTTGATATCACTTCGCTGTGGTCCATTGGAATGAGGTTAGTGAGGTAATTTGGTCGAGAGGCTTTGGGTTCGTGGAAATTGGTTTTAAGGAAAATATGTATGTGTGTGACTTGATCTTACATTTGGAATGTTTAGTTTAGATTAGAGTTTGAGGCACATTGAGGTTTGCTGTGACGTGGCTGCGACACTATGCTTTACTTATTTTTAAAACAGGTAATTTTGTTGTTATTTAAAATTGTAAATACCTACCTAAGCATAACCTAAGTATATTGTTTGATGTATCTAGTACAAATTGGCCATGTGCACTGGCCCAGTGCGCTTGGCCATAGTGTACTAGGCGAATTGGCTTTGGCATTGGCGATGGCAACGGGCTGGCGACGGGACTGGCGTTGGGACTGGCCGCCATTTACCCTAGTACACAATGGCCAAACTTCTAATTATAAATGATTGCTATCTATACATATGTACATATCTGACACGCCTCTCTCCCATCGGGTTAGGCAGAGACCACGTCCCTCCACTTGCTACGATCCAGAAAAAAGATTCCTTTCATTCTTTTCCTTGATACCCGTGGATGAAGCGAAAGAAGTGTGTTTGGATCATCCTTACCCGATCACCCCATAAAATCCTATGGGCGTAAACCAAATTGATTAATGACTAAGCGTAACAACGCGTAACCTAAAATGTATAAATCTCGACACCTTTTAAAGAACTCAACTGTATTCAATAGGATATTTAACTAAAGCCACGATTTCAATTTAAATAAATTAAGATTGTATCGTAATCTGGCGGTGATAGCCGAAGATTGCCGAAGATAGACGGATAAAGGTTTCGAGTGGAGTAGGTACTTTTAAATAGCTTTAGAATTTAGTGTAGCTGGTTTGGTGGTGTAAAAGCTACTACGAGTAATATTATAAATGTCAATGTTTGTGCCAATAGATGGATGGATATGATGTTTGTTGCTCTTTCATGCAAAAACAACTGAACAGATTCTAATGGAACCTTTCAAATATTGTGTGTTACACATCTGTAGTAAGCTTTGACTTAATTATAGCCTATGTATATTCTAAGGAATATACATAGGCTATATTAAGTCAAAGTCAAAGTCAAAAATATATACATTTATTTCATAGGCACAAAAAATGCTCTTGAAACCGTTACGTTACCTATTTATTATAATATTCATTATTTTGGGCTATCGTGTAAATGTTTTGTTGCTTTACACATCTGAAGCTTAGAATTAATAAAAAATAATAATCTTTATTGTAACCGTAGTACACACCATACAGTTTGTGCCTAGGTCCCAAACTAGGATGCCCTGTGCTATGGGTAGCTAGTAGAATTATATAGAATTATACGTACTGCGCTCCAGGACACGTATTGCTGATGTGGTAAAGACAGCTGCCAAGCTAAAGTGGGATTGGGCCGGTCACGTCTGCCGCATGCCAAACGATCTCTGGGCAATCACAACAACCTAATGGCAACCAAATGCCAAAAGACCTCGCGGCAGACCACGGAAAAGGTGGCGAGATGAGCTGGACGCCTTCACGAACGACTGGGCAGAGGCGGCGCGGGATAGAGAATCATGGAGAAGGAGGAGAGAGGCCTTTGCCCAGCAGTGGGACAACAACGGCTAGATAAGATAAGATAAGATACGTACAGTCTATATTATTTTGAGTACCTAATCGTGTATTTTTTTTTTGCACAATATGACGATTAATGCGTACGAAATCGCGGGCAATCTCTAGTCTTTGTATAAGTACCTATATTAATAGAATTATCTTCTGTGGGTGAACACTGTATGAAGATCCTAGGATCGCCCTTTCTAAGTAAAGGGCGGGGTTCAATTATAAACTAAATGTTATTTATAGCTTATTTGGGATTAGATTATTTAGTTAACTGAGCAACATTTCCTTGATCATGAACCATTTTGTAACATAAAACAATATTGGATGAATTTAAAATATTGTTACGTTACGAGTATCTGGGTGGATAGAGTAAGTTGGTACCTAGCGCATGAGTATTTATGTACCAAATTATTTACTTAATTGTTCAAAGCGAAACAGATTTAAATGACACAAAGTTCGATGAATTCACGCTCGATGAATTTTAACAATAACAAAACAAAACGAAGCCTGTTGCTGATTTCTTTTTGTTGTTTCTTAGGTTTATTTTGACGACGCCTGTTGCGGATTGTAAGTAAGTAAGGAGTTGCGACACTACGATGCCCCAAACACACAGACAAACACGTCAATCTTATATCACTCCATATTTTTGCCGTATGCGGTTAAATTATCATATCCATCACGCCCTCTCCCATCGGGGTAGGCAGAAACCACTTCCCTCCACTTTTCCGATCCAAACACACTTCTTCCACTTCATCCACATTCATCAATCGCCTCAAAATAAAGATAATTACTATAACAACAGTTCCTTATTCCCACAACAACATTACCTCAGACCAATAAAAAAGCGGCGAAGATGAGAAGCGACGGTGATAGCGAGGCGTCAAAACCTCATTTTCGTTTGATGGAATTTTGATTGGTCTAACGCGTGACGACATAGGCTTACCATGTTGATAGATTCGACAGTAGATAACATTAATTACTGTGCTTTGTATAACTTACGTGTTTTCAAAACTATTTTGAATATGTTTTTAGTATTTATAGTAGTATAAAATGTTTATGTAAGTTCTAGACTAAATTCATTTATAATAAAAAATATATTTACCTCTAATAACACGACTTTCTAAAAAAAATCCTGGTTATTTAGTTAAAGTCAATAAGAACTTTTTAGTAATTTATCCAGAATTTTAATTTGCATTGAAAAGAATCATATTAAACAACGTGACATTGACAAATATGACATTTTCCTGTGAAATTGACAATTTTATGTTTATGTAACTATTAATTTTTATTTTATGTTATATTTTTATTATATTAGTTAAATGGAAAGTCGCGGGGGAGGCCTTTGCCCAGCAGTGGGATCTTAATGGCTAATAAAAAAAAATATTTTTATTCATAAGCCGACTATTTTCTTTAGTATAATGCTAACTAGGTATACCTTTTTAAAAATATATATAAACTAACATACTTTTCGAGTAGTCTTTAATCATTAACATACTTTGAGTATAGAATATATAAGGAGGTGCCACATTTTATTTTCATATACAAATGAGTTTATGACAGCGTGCCAAGGTTGGCGCAAGTTTTTCATAGTTTTCTTGGTAGATGACCTGTCAAACGATAAGAAATTCCATACAAAACGGTAGCCATTTTGCGCCAGACCAGGCACGCTGATCCTGACGGTATGACATCTCCTTATATATTCTATACCTACTCAAAGTTAACATATGATTCTTAGATGAGCTACCGTCCCATCTATCATCATTACCAATACGTAACATTTCAAAACACAGATTACATAGTAATTAAAGATTAATATCGTTATAGTTAGATCCTTTGTAATGCTATTAGTAATTCGATTTGAAGTAACTATTACACGCTCGATTTGTTTGCGTGTGAAGTTTTATGTGTAATCGTGTGCGCAGGAGTTGGGAACTTTTTGGTGTTTTTTAGTTGAGTAAATTTTTTTTAATTTAGAAAAAAATGTGTTTTTTTTTTCTTCATATAACACGTCATGATACCGTAAATCATGGTACTCAAACAAAAAAAGCATAAAATTTGATCTAGAGTAGGTATATTATGTAACTTAGAATAGATTATTTTAAATACGTAAATAAAAAGAACAAATTTTATTTTGTTTCTATTAAATAATGTATTTTTTTTTTATTAACTAAGTGTAACTTTAACACAACTAAACCTACTTTTAGTTTTTGCTAATTATAGCATTAAATAAACTTTTATGCCTTTTGGCGACAATTATTAGTTAAGTTCTTCAAAACAAAACACTATCTTAAGGCACCAAAAAGGCCCCAAAGGTTCCCAACACCTGACTCTATAACAAGCTAACAAGATTGACTGATCGATGATCTATCTTACATCAAATTATACTAAACTCTATGCATATCAACTAACTTATAAGCAATTAAGTTACAGAAGCTTGTTTAAATTGACTGTCGAATAACTTAATTAAGAATACTTTTTTAT
The DNA here is from genome assembly GCA_947563765.1 of Anarsia innoxiella. Taxonomy (NCBI): domain Eukaryota; kingdom Metazoa; phylum Arthropoda; class Insecta; order Lepidoptera; family Gelechiidae; genus Anarsia; species Anarsia innoxiella. The sequence continues at coordinate 2,285,136 of OX387404.1, read as the reverse complement.
AGTTTATTTTGATAATGTTTTGGATGTTTTGATTCGTTTTTTTTTTATATTGATTGATGAAATACCTATATTGAAGATTACAATATAAAAAAAATCTATAGTTTTCTTTTTGTAAATAATTGTTTTATTTTTACCCGACTGCGGCAAATCCAAAAGGAAGGGTAATGTTTTTGGCAGTCTATTTATACATATATTGTGTACTTGTCTTGTGTTTGAATAAATATAATAAATCTTTAGATAGGTTTTATATAAACTTATAAATTCAATGAAAACAAAAAAGTAACTTTGAAGAAACTTTGATCAATTAGTATAAGTATCTACCTAAATTCTATAGCTTTAGATCAAATATAAAAAAAGGATTAGATAGAAGTTGTGTCGTATCAGGTACTCAAACGGATGGCAGAGAATAGAATAGAGTGGCGAAGACTCTACCGACATGAACGACGCGTAAAATGGTCATCATCATTTAATTTAAGAGTTAGACTCTTGTCGGAGTTTTCGCCATCTAGGCCTATCCTTGAAGCGACAAGAAGGGACACCGTGGGGTTTTAGCCGGTGGGAGTCCGGCATAACCCTCCGTCTTTCTCCGAGACGGAGGGTATCCATAATGAATTTCCCCACGTAAAAAATAAATAAAAAAGGCCTATCCTCTGCCAGTGCTTTAACTTCTTCTTGCGTATAATGATAAAGAAAATATTTACATTACCTTAAAAAGGTAGGCCTTTTAAACACCGTATAACTGTACCAGTACATTTTAAATAAAAAAAAATTACTTTGCTTTTTACTTTTTTATTCTAAGTATAAATAAAAAAACGATAAATAGTACAAACATCACATCTTTGTATCTTTATTGCACTCTAGATATTTGCATAAAAGCTTGCATTATACCAAAGCTGCATAACCACATTCAGTGCATTATTTGAATAAAGTGAAATTGCATTGCGGTAGTATGTCAGTGTGAATGGGTGCTTTTGAATACTTGTTGCCGTTTCCCACGATTTTGTTATTTAGGGTGGTATTTTGAGAAATGACAAATATGTGCTATAGAATTTTATATATACCGAGGTACATATATGAAGAGACTCAATGAAATGAAATGAAATGAAATGAAATCCTGTAGGTTTTTGACAACACTTAGAACGGGTCATTTTTTAAAGTTAATGCTAGATTCGCAAAAGTGCAGTTTTCCCCAGAGAAGAACCTAGCAAGAAACTCTGTAGGGTTGCTCTTTTCAATTTAAGTTTTACAAATCTCAGGCATAAACACAAACATATAGGTACCTAATAAAATTAATATTTCAAAAGAGCTATCCATAAATAAAAATTTGACCCCGCAATATCCAGGAAAAGTAAGGTAATAAATGGGAAACAGAGAAGTGAAAGGCTTAGTTTCATAGGATCCGCATGACATGACCTCATGAATGGAGATGAAGCGAAAGAGGTGTGTTTGGATCGTAGCAAGTGGAGGGAAGTGGTCTCTGTCTATCCCGATTATGGGAAAGAGGCGTAACAGATATTATGTACCTATGTGTCGTAGCCATATTGTAGATTTGCTCATAAATGTAGATATCACCGTCATCATAGAGCAGATTTATTTTCCTTTTTTTTTAATATTAAATGTTGACCGAAAGCCATCATACTTATACGTTCCAGTTGCGCATACGTCGAATCGACTATGCCTGTACTTTACCGGAACAATATCACGCAAAAACAATGGGTTGTTTTAAATATTTACGTGTGGTGTAAGGGGGGAGAGGTAGCGTTAGTAATATCTGACTGTGTTTTTTTTTCTTTATAGGAACACAAGATTTTCTTTTGTTTTTATTGACATAAGTACAGTACACGGGGCCCAAGTCTACTAATTTAAAATAGCCTCAGTTGTGTGTCGGCAGAGTGTCAATGGCATTTTATGACACATTTGGTATTTTGCTAAACAATGGCTTATATTGATTGCGACCAAATGTGTCAAAATATGATATTGACACTCTGCCGACACACAACTGAGGCTATTTTAAATTAGCATACTTGAGCCCCTGGTGTCAAATCAGCAACCTGCCTATAGACGGGCCAGTTGGCGTGGTTTCTAGTGATCCTGCCTGCCATTCGATAGGTCATGGGTTCAATTTCCACTAGAGACAATCATTTGTATTTGTACTTAAATCAAAGCTACCTCAATACAGGGTGTAAGAGAAAGGGGGTATAAAGCCGAAACACAGCGATAGTCCTCATGAAACTGAACAACATTCCCCAAGGAGTATGGGTTGTAACTCGAAAAAAAAAATTCGCCTCCCCATACAAAATGTCCGATCAGCTGATCGAGTAAGTATGGGCGATCCAAAAATTTTTTCGAGCTACGACCCATATTCCTTGGGGAAAGTTGTTGTTCAGTTACATGAGGACTATCGCTGTGTTTCGGCTTTATACCCCCTTTTTGTTACACCTTGTAAAGACGTGAACACTAAAAAGTATATTCTAAAAGTTGATACTTTCTATCTTAACCTATGCCTTTTTTTACGAATCAGAGTCTATTAGAAAACGTACCTATAAGTCACATAAAGTCTCTTTTCTAAAACAAATGCAAGAATTACAAAACTCAATCCCAGAGTATTTGGATTGGACTTGTACCTTGTACCTTGTACCTTAAACCACGCACTAAGAATTTGTGAAATGTCTACAATGGGTTGTTTTGCTTCCTGGGCCGTACCTCGCACACTATGGTCCCTACCCTATTTAATAATCTGCGATACTTTCATCTGGATAAAGCTGCAACAAGTTATTGTACTATTATGTAAATGGCTATGTAACTTAATAAACGAAAATATCTGTTTATTATTTTTTTAGGTAGAGTCCCTTATTTCAATGATGAACATGAACAATTTACTTGTACTTTTTGTAAAATTATATTTTATTCAGTAAAATTACAAATGTCAATTTATAACACAAATAAATTATAATATCTACATAATAAACTCAAACTTATATTTGTTTTGTAGACAAATATAGGTAAACAAGTAAATAACACTTGAAAAAAGTCGATTTTTTTCAAGGTAACGCTAGATTCACAAGTTTGCCCCAGAGAAGAATCTAAAAAGAAACAGTAAAGGCCAAAACACACTGGATGCGTATGCGTTACGTATGCGTACCTCTGAGTTGTAATGTATGGAACCGTCACCGCTTGCGTAACGTAGACGTACACGACGACGTGACGCGTAGCCCGGTGTCACATCGAGTTACAGAGTAAGTACGCGCGTAGCTACGCCGTGCTTACGTCTACGTTACGCATACGCATCCGGTGTGTTTCAGCCTTCAGATTTTTTGATAAATAGGAAGTTATGTCTTTGTTAAGGCGCGTACTCTTTCATTAGCGAGCTCTAACCGGTTCTGCAGCTAGTGGGCGAGAGGAGAGGCATTTTAAAGACCATTGCTGAAAGGAGAGGAAAGATGCTGGGTCACCTGATACGACACGACGACTTTATAAAAAAACATCTTGGAAGGAAAAGTAGAAGGAAGACGAAAGAGAGGGAGACCACAAAGGACTTACATAGACCAAATAAAGGAGGGAATAGAAGTTGTGTCGTATCAGGTGCTCAAACGGACGGCAGAGAATAGAGAAGAGTGGCGCAGACTCCACCGACAAGAGCGACGCTCTTAAATTTATGATGATGAGAACCGCATTCGTTGCATACACTGTAACCAAAAAACATAAGCTGTGCGCTCGCAGCAGATTCGCGAACCATTAGCGAACAACGTACACAATAGTTACAGTGCATGCAGTTACGGTTACAGCTCGTTAATGAGTCATCATCATCATTTATTTAAGTGCCAGGCTCTTGTCGGTGGAGTAATCGCCAGCTTTTCCTCTCTTCTGCCAACAATTTGACTTCCTGATACGACACGACGTTATTTTTTTCTTTCACTTGAGCGAAGTAAGTACGTTTGGTCTTCCTCTTCCTCCCTTTCCCTCAGTCTTTCCTTCAACGATGTTCTTTAAAAATTTGTCGTGTCGTATCAAGTGCCCTATCATCGTACTCATTAGCGGATAGAAGAGGAATCTTCTGTCCGCTAATGAGTACGTGCTTTTAAAGCATTCCTCAATAAAAATAAGTTAACAACCTCATTACAAAGTGTGACAAAGTAAACAGAACAAGACAAAGCTAGTATCTTAACGTCTAAAGAAAGTAGATCTTAAACTAAATCCTAACAATTTGCTTACAACGTTTTACTTTTAGTTTGTCAAATAAACTTTTTAAGTTTATGGGCGTAAGGCTTGTTTATACGGGTATTTTGTTTAGTTCCGCTGTTTTGCTTTTAAAATACTTTGTAAGCTGAGTGACATGAAGTAGTAGTACATGAAGCGGTTCACACTTCTCGGATTTCGTTTTATATCAGTATTTATATATTTACAGGATGGCCCGTTGATTGACGTCCAATGGAAAAGGATGCCTCATGTCGTGGGGTATTCGAATTCGTGGTCGTGGGGTTCCGCGATTTTAACGGTTTCCGAGTTATAACTTTTTTCTGATTTTTGAGATTTTTCAATCAACCACCCTAAATAGGTTCGTACAAAAAAAACTACAACACTTCTTTATTATTTTATTTTTGCATCAGATGCTTCATGACTCTTACTTTTATGTATAAAATATTCAGCTTCGTAACTTTCATAAAAGTTGGGGAACATGACGTCGTCGTCATGAAGGGTCATGACGACGTATTGTTTACCCTCCTGATGGGCCACGGCCCGGACACGTCCCGGGCACGGCCCGGATCTGTGTAGATAGACCTTAAAAATCTAATCCGATACACATCAAATAACCGAGATCGCAGCTGTATAGGTAAGTAATAAGTACTATAAATAATTTATAATATCAAAATATGTATGTATATTATGGCATTGGAATAAACGATCTAATTGTGTAAGTAAAAGTATTTGTAGACTTATCTCTGTACCTATCGCAATAATTTATCGAAACAAAGCTATTTATGAAGGCTACCATAAAAAGGGCGCATTCGTGATTTCAATTTTGATTATCATAATCAGAATTGTTACTTGGTAGCAGTTTACATGGCAATTATTTAGGACCACTACCGGGTTTCACGTCTTTTATATCAATCGCTGTTGGTGCGTAAAAGCATTCTTCATTACCTATAATTCGGTTATATTTAGCTTTAATTTTTGTATTTTCGAAACATTTTTCACCGAAAAAAATACTCTGAAATATCAGAAAATCAAATCAATAAACACAATCGAGTAAAGGTCTATCTACACAGATCCGGGCCGTGCCCGGGACGTGTCCGGGCCGTGGCCCGTCAGGAGGGAAAACAATACGTTGTCATGACAACGTGTCCGGGCCGTGTCCAGGACATGTTATTAGAAAAAATATCATTCCATGCATTTTCAATGGATTCGTTCACACACGTTGTCATGATGACTTATTGTTTTCCCTCCTGACGGGCCACGGCCCGGACACGTTCCGGGCACGGCCCGGATCTGTGTAAATAGACTTTAATCTGAAACATCGATTAACAACGATTTCAATCAAACTCTCGCAACAGAGAAAAAAAACACAAACAAATCAACCCAATCATAAATCGAGCACTAATCCATCAAATGTGATCAGTGCACAGATACAAAAGGTATTGTGTTCGATTCCCTAGTGACGCACATTAATCGTATTAGGCAACTTGGTGACGTGACGTGACGAAATGGAGATATGGCGGCCTTAGACCGAGAAGGGATTTGACTCCGGTAGAGGAAATTATGGGGCAAATTTAAAAATATACGGTATATTAAAAATGTTAATGTTTTGGCCCATGGATGTGGAGGATATTAGTTATTCTTCCACGCACAAACTACTGAATAGATTATGATGAAGCTTTACAACATAGCCTATTCATCAGCATAATACATAGGCTAAATTATTTTATTATATTGTGTAAATTTTTGGAGTTATAATATAGGTATAAATGTCCACGAGCCGCAAGCAATCTCTAGTAGGTATTTCTTCTTGCATCTTGCATCTACTCTTTTTTTTTATCTATCATAAATCTGCCTAACAAACCTGAAATGCAATGAAAATGAAATGAAAAAATCATTTAATCCTGTAGGTTTTGACAACACTTAGGACGGGTCATTTTTTAAAGTTAATGCTAGATTCGCAAGAGTGCAGTTTTCCCCAGAGAAGAACCTAGCAAGAAACTCTGTAGGGTTGCTCTTTTCAATTTAAGTTTTACAAATCTCAGGCCTAAACACAGAAACATACCTGCGCTTGTAAATCCGCAAACAAGTTCTTAAAAACAACTTAGCATAGGTAATCATCTTAATCATCATACAGGAGTCAAATCTTCACCAAGTCTAATCAAACCCATGATTGAGACATGTCGCAGCAGTAGGTAATAGTCTAATTAATTTATCTTTCCAACAAGCAATTCATTGTGCTGTTGCGCCGGAGTCGAATTTTGTGCAATCGTTGCATGTTCTCACGGTGGTCTTAGATGTGAGTGTAAAGGATTAGGACGTTGTGAAGTCACTTTAACGCACAGGTGATTAGATCGCATAGTGGGCTTTGATTAGATACTCTTTATATACAACAAACGTGAGATACACTAGAAAGTTGTAATTTTTGCACAGTTTAAGGTCTATCTACACAGATCTGGGCCGTGCCCAGGACGTGTCCGGGCCGTGGCCCGTCAGGAAGGAAAACAATACGTCGTCATGACAACGTGTCCGTGACGTGTCAGGGAAAAAATATAATTCCATACCTTTTCTATGGATTCGTTCTAACACGTTGTCATGATGACGTATTGTTTTCCCTCCTGACGGGCCACGGCCCGGACACGTCCCGGGCACGGCCCAGATCTGTGTAGATAGACCTCTAAAATCAAACGGAAGAGGAGATGGATTAATCACTAAAGCGGAAAAGCTATTAATAAATTTTCTAATCATATAAGATTTTTTCTTATTTATAAGTTGCTACTTAGTTAGATTCTTTTGAAGGAGCCTACAGAGTGCATTCCTAATTCCAGTAATTTCCGCATTGCAAAACAACACTATTGGCAGAGTATAGGTATTAAATGAAGTTATTCACATAATACGTGAATCCTCATATATATATATCCTCATATACATAATCTCAATATGAAATACGACATATTATGTCGGATATCCGGAAACAAAAACGTTTAGAATTATAATACTTACTAAATCGACAGCACTGCTTGCCCAATACATATGACAAAAGCATTAGACTAGAATATATACATACATATCTGTCTCGTTCACTTGCTACGAACCAAACCCACTTCTTTCACTTCATCCACATTAAACAAACAAAATAATGCGAAGTCGTGATCAAAATGGCGACCTAATAAATTATAATTGCAAACTAACGTGTACCCGAAACTAGAATGCGCCTGCATCCGGCTCTCCCTGCATTTACATACAGACAGACAAACTGATTTATCGTATTAGTAGTTAGTAAATGTCGTTGCTGTTTTAATGCTCGGTAATGGATGATTTATTGGTAGTTGCTGGAAACGTAATTAAAGTTAACGGTCTATTATTTTTTAATGTGTTTTAATTAATAATAAACAACTGTGTTTTAAATATCTCAGGATTTGAATATACAACAGCATTTAACCCAAACTAAGCTTAAAGCTTGGTTTTTTAGTATAAGAAAGCTTTTGTGTTTGGATCGTAGTAAGTGGAAGGAAGTGGTCTCTGCCTACCCCAATAAGAGAGAGGCGTGACGGATATGTAGGTAATGCATGTATGTATGCACTCTTACTTAAATACTTATATTTATTCTTCGATATATATATATATATATTTATAAGTACCTTAATGATTATGATACATAGAAACACACAGACTGAAAAGATAAACATCTCTGTTAATCATAGCAAAGTTTGTCTCTAGTTCGAATCGACCGAACCCACGACCTACGGCTTGACAAGCTAGGTAACCAATTGGCCAGTCAATAAAAAAGTTGTCATGAAAATTAAAGGACAATTAGGTTTAACGGACTTTTCTGAAACAAAGGTTTAATCTCAATGCCAATAACGCATAGATAGAAAAGGTTTTAACAATAGCGTTATTGTTTCGCAACCGCACCTGCCAAATTATTTCAAATTACGAATCAATCTACTTTAAAAAAAACTATACAAGCATAGTTCTGGGTTACCGGTTAAAAGTTCCCATTATTATCCACTATCAGGCAACCCTGATGTGTCAGTCAAGTTTTTGTCCGATTCAATCGCTTCTGGCCCCAATCGATTTAATTAACGGAAAGTTGCCGATTATGATCGATTTAGTTCTCTAATCGAGTACTTATAATCCAATCGAAATGATTTGAGATTGGAAAAAGTTTATTACAAACTGAATAGAAAGGTCGCTTTACAAGAAAATTGCAATACGAGACGCCTATTATATTCATTTAATATGTTTCTCATAATAAAACTTTTCTACGTACACGCAATTACAAGATCGAAACGAATACAATACAAATCGATATAATTTTGTAAAAATACATGTTTCCAATTTACGATGAACGAAGTTCTCAATCACGCGGTTGATTATTGAGAATCCACAATTCGACATCAATCAAAACAATGACTCAACCAAAACCAATAGGTCACTAAACCACAAAATTACTGCACAAGGTTGACCGGAAAAAGGTCAAAATGTAACCCTATTAAAGCCCTATTGTATTGTTACAGATCGAGTTACTGACCTACAAAAACAACCCAGTTTAACCCAAGATCAAATCTCACGATGACATATTAAAACCGGCCGAATGGAACGAAATTAAAAAGTAAAAATTAAAAAAAATAATGTCACGGACAATTGCGCGCTGATGATTCGAAATTTGAAAATGTGCGTGACGTAAAACAAAAGATGGCGCATAAAGTGAAGAATAATCATTATGTGGCGACGCATCGGTCGGGGGTGGATTCTCCATCATCGGGGGCTTATTTACACAGAGCATCGTCGAGAGATGAAAACGATAGTCACAGAGCGCCTTCGGAAAGGACACTGTCTGAATACACGGTAAGTTTTTTACATACAAAATGTCCTTTGTACAATTAAAACGCAAGCTTTTCTAAAATTGTCGAGAATCATCAATTCCAAAGATAGAAGAGATTAAGGGACATAAATAAATCGTAGGTTGACTGATTGAATGTAGAAGCAATATCAAATTAATTAAGTACAGCTGAAATTAGGGATTAGGGGTCACGCATCACAAACGTGCTTGCTATTTTCTGACGCAAATAAGCAACGCAAGCTAATTGGATAGGTATAACGTTTGTTACGGAAAATGTCAAATGTGCTTAATTATTGAACCAGTGTATTTTTTGCGATTTCATATTTCGAAAGTCAAGTCGCAGAGACGTTACAACGGTTAAATGCGTAAAAGCCCCCACACTCAACCAGGGGCCCAAGTCTACTAATTTATAATAACCTCAGTTGTGTGTCGACAGAGTGTCAATGGCATTTACTGACACATTTAGTAGGTATTCTGATAAACAATGGCTTACACTGATTGCGACCAAATATGTCAAAAAATGACATTGACACTGCACACACACAACTGAAAATATTCTAAATTAGGAGACTTGGGCCCCAGTTCATTCCAAGAACTAACAAACAACAAGATCACGCAAATAGACGGTCATTTCAAATGTAAACTAGTTAAATATTTACACGCACGTCTCTCAAACATAAACACGATGGGATTTATTTGAGCAAACACCATCAAATTACGTATCTACGAATGCGAAATTATTTCCTGCGCCCGATTAAAGTTTCAAACAGCCAATATGGCCGCGCTTCTATTGAACGTATGGCTGATTTTATTAGGCTGGTCCAAGTTGGAAGTGGAAGTGAAAATTGAATGCTTTTTGGGGTTCCGTACTCAAAGGGTGAAAACGGGACCCTATTACTGAGACTCAGCTGTCCGTCTTTCTGTAGGCTGTATCTCATGAACAGTTATAGCTAGAGCGTTGTTTTTTTTTTCCCGTTAAAACAAAATAGTGGACTGGTCAGTTGGCGTGGTTGGTGGGATTGGAAGTGCTTGCCATGCCACATGTCGTGGGTTCGATTCCCATTAGAGACAAACATATACAGGATGTAACAGAAAGGGGGTATAATGCCGAAACACAGCGATAGTCCTCACGAAACTGAACAACTTTCTCGAAAAAACATGGGGCGTAACTCGAAAAAAAAAATTCACCTCCCCATACAAAATGTCCGATCAGCTGATCGAGTAAGTATGGGTGATCCATAAAATGTTTTCGAGTTACCCATGTTCCTTGGGAAAAGTTGTTTAGTTTAATGAGGACTATCGCTGTGTTTTGGCTTTTTACCCCCTTTCTGTTACACCCTGTTTTTGTAACATATATTTTTTGTCTGTGAATGTGGATGAGGAGAAAGAGGTGTGTATGGATCGTAGCAAGTGAAGCAAAGTGGTCTCTACCTACACTGACAGGAGAGAGGTGTATCAGCTATGTTTGTATGTAGATTCCTAAAATATAAGGCACCAAGCGTGGCGGTCTCTACCTACCCCGATGAGAGAGTGTGTCAGATATATGTGTATGTACCTATTCCTAATATACCTATAGAAAACTCTTCTCACTTAAACCACGCCCAAACATTCCTTGAACCCAATTTCTCGTGTTACACTACTTTACTAGTTATTTTGACGACTCAAACCTCGGAACATTCAAGCCACCAAATGTTTCCAATCCAAAAATCAAAACAGTCATTAGCTTTAATGGTCTTGTTCGAGTGAAATGTTCGAAAACAAGTGCTTAAAACCCTCAAGGGTTTTCTTGAGACTCGAATTCTATCAATCTTTCTCTACACAGGTGTCGAGTAAATTAATGCGGCTTGTAGTATTTATTGATGGCATTTTAATTGGTCTATTATTGGCTTGAGATTGTGTTACTATGACTTTTCGTTGGTTATTTTTAAAGCATTGTTAGTTACTTCATAGAAACGTTGATTCTAAATTGAAATTTATGTGAATTCGTACATACATACATATCCGTCAAGCTTTTTTCCCATACGGGTAGGCAGAGACCACTTCCCTCAACTGAATTTCTGGTTTCTACAATTAAATTTTTGCTTTGTAAAGATTTATTTACTGTCTATACTTAACGTATAGCATAATTAATGGTAATACAACCAACAATGCATTCTATAATCAGATTCCAAAAACATAAATTAATTTTTTTACGAATTTCAGACAATGGACGAACGAACACGCTCGCCATCTGGGGGCGGCGATCATAGAAACGGGGACCATAGGAACGGGGACCACCGGAATGGGGACCACAGGAACGGGGACCACCGGAACGGGGACCACCGGAACGGGGACCACAGAAACGGGCGAAGACATCCCAACGGGTCACCTCGGAATGACTCAGGGTCCGAAGTCTACGTCACTAGTGCTGCTTATCGACCGCCTTCGGAAATTAGGTAAGGGAAATACAATTGTTTTTTTTTTATTTCTATAAGACGTGTAAGGTGAACAGAACCTTCCCACATCATTGAGTTAGGTACATGTTCCTATAATGTACCTAAATTAAACGAAGTTTGTGAGGATCAAGTCGGCCAGCTTCCTCGTGATTAAGTATAAAATTTAGTTTTGAGGTATGTTGAGTTGTAGTACCTAGTCACTCTAATAATGTAGATAAATAAAGTAAAATTTTGGACAGATCGGACGGCAAAAGATAGAGTAGAACGGGGTAGACTCTATTGACAAGAGCGACACTTCAAGAAGAAGAGATTCTTTCGTAAATAAGTATTTTAAACATATGAAATAACTAAATAAAATACCTAGTTCCCTACCAATTTACGATCAAGGCAAATGTTCGTTTAGATTTAATTAAACTGGGTCGACTTTTCCTGTTTATAAAATGTAGGCTGGTTCGAGTCAAAACGAGACGTGATAGTAAATTACTTTGATCCTTCCCTACACATGGACACATGTTGTTAATGTTTCGTGGAAAACACATTTTCTAATTTATATTTATTTTGTTTATTCTAAAACTTAGTTTTGTTTGTGATTTTGTAATCTTTGTTCTTTCGTAATCTGTGTTGATATTTAGAATAATTTCAATTACGTTCAGTAGATTTTAAAGTGAAAAACATTATCAATATGTTTATGCATCTATAGGTAATTTATGACTTATTAATATGTCGGAGAACATCTGAGATTATTTTAACGAAACTCCTTGTTATGGACGAGCATCAAGCTTCATAAACGCCCCTTCTGATGACTCGCCGTCAAATATGTTCATATATAAGTATTATTGTTTTACCTACATAATTTTAGAGCACCTACATTTTCTATAAAAGTAGGTAGGTAGGTACCAGTTTTCTTTTATACATTTCCCGTTCTGGCGTTATGCGACTGACAAAATAAGCGACGGATCTTAAAGTTTATACATACTTACGTAGAAGTTACCTTTCAGGGTAGCCAAAGTCTGCTGATTTCACAACAGTCTCAGTTGTGTGTCAGCAGAGTGTCAATGGCGTTTTTTGACACATTTAGTCACAATCAGTGAAAGCCATTGTTAAGCAGAATACCAAAAGTGTTAAAAATGCCACTAAAACTCCGTCGACACACAACTGAGGCTATTTTAAATCAGCAGATTTGGGTCCCCGGGTTTGTTTCGCCCCATTCAACCACCTCTTCCACCGTTTCTTACAACAGTCCCTTTGCAGCACCCCCACGTAGCAAAAAAGCAACGTTACTCGTCCCGTGGGCCGTAACTGCTGTAATACCAGCGATACAGGTGATCCCACCAACGGGGCTCGCAACGTGTTGAATTGCTGGCGCGGTGTGGCCGGGTTAGTAGACGAGCGGTTTTTAAACGCTGCGGTTGGAACGCTGAGGGAATTTCGTGACGCTGTGATGGTTGGTTGATGTTAAATTGTATGGGGTTTTTAAGAGAGACTAATATTTTTAATGTCAATGTTTATGACGATTGATGATGTTGAAGTGAGAATGGTTGTTACTCGTTCACGTAAAAATCACAAATTAGATTTTAGTTCCGACACGCAAAAATTAGCTACTGAAGAGATTTTAATGAAACTTTACAGTATTGTAGTGTATTCAAATAAAGGAATAATACTAGGCTATTTATTTTAAGTTATTGCGTACGTCGATACGACAAATGCGTACGAGGCAGACAGAGTAAGTAGTAATTCTTTTGAAATTAAGAAAGGACTGTTGTCCACAAGAGAGTATGCTAATCTAATCTAGCCATTGGTTTCCCACTGCTGCAAAGACTATAGTATTAAGTCTATGCTAAGCTAAAATAAATAGCAAACCAATCGCTCGTCTGCAAACCCCGCTCACAAAACAAAACCTTTGCATTAAACGTCTAAGATTGATGGAAAATTACCCATCGCGGGGTAATAGGTGCAAGATACACCGTTGTATGACTCATCTCGATGCAGATTCAGTTTTGGGGCCACAGGGACCCCAACAGGACCCCCCGCTTGGGGGTCCATATTATTGTTACGTACAGCTTTGTTTTATTAGAGGTTGCTCTGGAATTATTCTGGCGAAACTAAATGAATTTTACTCTGGTCATTATCATCATTATCATGTCAGCTTATGGACGTCCACTGCTGGACAAAAGTCTCCCCCAAGGATCTCCACAACGACCGGTCTTGCGCTGCCCATATCCAACGGTTCCCAGCGACTTTAACCAAGTCGTCAGTCCACCTTGTTGGAGGCCTCCCCACACTGGTCAATTTGCTTTTTTTGATATCCCCTAAATGACGGCAGTAGAAGTAAATTTTTGTCAGTAGAATCAATTGTGAAAATATAGTATGCTCACACATTCAGTCTTAATTTTTTTTTACACGTTTCACCCCATGTTCTTTAGAAAAAGTTGTTGAGTTTTTTTATCTACCTACTTACACTCTCTTTCTGTTACATCATATAGAAACATAGATCAAAATTCTTGAGGTCTAAGGGGGGTCAAGCCTCCCATATCCCCCTGAATCCGCCCCCAAACTCATCTCAATGCAGATCGAAGCCAAGTGCATTCAATTTCATTGCGCATTGCATTTGCATTGTCAGGGTAGGAACGAGTTTAAGTAGGCCAGTCGCTGCAATGTTGATTGTGAAGATGTACTGCTATCTTGATTGGTAGTTGTTGGTAGGTATTGGTAGGTGTTGGTAGGTATGTGGTGATCGTCTTATGTTTTGTGACAATTTTCTCATGACCTTGATGTCTTTTGACGTACATCTGAAAAAAGTTCTTTTCTAGATTTTTCTAGAGCTCAAAAGAGCTTTTCATGTACCGATGCGTGTGTCTAATTTAAGAGCTTAGCTCTTGTCGGTGGAGCCTCTTCCACCCCTCCCTATTCTCTGCCTTCTTTTTAACATCTTGATACGACATGACACCCGCCTTTTCCTTCACCTGTTCCAGGAACGTCCGTCTGGGTCTATATAGATATTGAAAAGATACGATAGATTAGGACCAATCTTCATAAATTAACCAGAGACTTCGTATGATTTTATCGTAATTTCTAGAAAACTTACACAATAATGATTAGTTATTTAGATGTATCTACCTATTACATAAAATATTAACACATTTCATCAAAACCTGGTCAGTAGTTTTTGCGTGAAAGAGTTATACTAAAATTTTTGGTATATATGTAGTAAATATATGTAGTTATGTATGTATTCTGTATTGATTGCACAACGCGCAACCATTATTTATTACCTATTTCTCGCTATTTCTTACCCTAAGGTTGCCTGGAAGATATTGCTACCTAGCAATAAGGCCGCCTGTTGCTTCTTATATTCTTGTTTGTGTATGTACCTTATATCTTTGTGTGCAATAAAGAATATTTGTATTGTATTGTAAAATATCCTCATATCCATCTAGTGTCACGTTGGTAATCAAAACTTGCAGTTACCTATGAATCCTAGAGTAGGCATCTTGAACCTCAAATAGTAATAATGTCACACGACGGGACTCAAACCCGCGCCGATTTATAGGCTACAAGTTAATCTGGATATCGAGTCAAACGGTACTTTGCTCTCACTTGTAATTTACTAGCTACAAGGTGTTGGGGTTATTTCAAATGATGGGAGATTTTAAAGATTTGATTTGAGAAAATGGTGGTCTCTGCCAGAGTGGGAAAAAGCGTGACAGATATCTTTAAACCTAAGGTAAACATTTACGTTTTTTGTCTGTAGAATCAAATGTGTAATATCTTTCGATTGCCAGTCATTGCTTAGAATTAAAGAAATGAACTCTAGTTGCTTTATTGTTAAATATAATCATCCATTAAATCTTTAGGTGCGATTATTTTTAAAAAGATGATAGAGGGGAGACTAGATAAGGCTAGATAAGATAAGATAAGCATCTCTGTACACAATAGTAATGTTTGTCTGTAGTGGGAATCGAAACCACGACCTTATGACAGTGTTATCAAACAAGTGGAACTATCATGCTGTACCTACTTACATTAGAAAATTAACTTAAATTAACTTAAAACCATCGAACCGCTTCCAACGCCCTCAAATTTAGTTTTTTTACACAAACGCAGAGACAAACAAAAACTCGAATTACGTAATACCATAGACAATTACGGCGTTACATCCAACCATAGCTAATTCGGTTTACTTTCTAGCATGTCCTTGGGGCCGAGCGTGAAGATTCCCGGCCTATTTGGCCCCGAATTTCTGTACTTTAATCTTAGATTTATGAAGCTCTAGATAGATGGAGCGTAAACAGTATCGAAATTGTGTCCAGTTGCTACGATCTAAACATCACATTAATTTGCCGCCTTCTACATGTACGCCGGACAATGTACCTATATACCTACCTATGTACCTTATAATAATGAATTAATAAATAACATAAGTAAAAGTCAAAAAGTATCTGTTTATTAGCCAAATACATGCTTTTGAAAACGTTTTACCTATACACATTTTTAAAGCGAACGCTAGATTTGCAAGAAGACTCTAACAAGAAACTCTGTTGGGTTACTCTTTTCAAATAAACTTTTATGATTGAATATGAGGAAAGTAGCACTACTTCCTTCCACCATTAAGACTTAGGCGGTATCCTAAGAGACTCACAATAGACAAGACTCTCTATACCCTTCTCTACGATCCCAATATAACTCAATTTTGAGGCGTGACTTTTTATTAAAGTCCTATCTTTGATGCGCCGACTTTTTCCAAAATTACGTGCATTCGAGTCGTGATCGGCTGTTTAAATTAAACTACACAGTTTTTAAAGGAAGAAAAAGTTAAATAATGGGAGAAAGGAATGGACTACTTTATTTCTTTTCTTTGTTAAGTTTTGTGAGAAAACTTGTGTCTCTATGTGGTTTAATTTAACTTATAAGTAATATTTTTATTTTATTAATTTGAATGTAACGGTTAGGTACCTACGTATATATAAATTGCAATGTAACAATGTGTGTATCTCATATTATGGCGGGTCCGATATTATGTATATGAAAGGGTGAACTCCAGTGGTGAAGCAATTTATATGGACCTATTCACACTTATCAAACGAATGCAGTTTTACATTAGCACACACACACACACAGGCAATGTAAGAAAGAATTGTGGAAAATCTTGGCAAGATTTTAACAACTGATTTCTTACTTTTGTAGCTACTCTACATATAACCTATTAATTAATAAGTAGGTAGATAAAATATAACGCGAAAAAACTGCACTTCAAAAATCATAAACCTCCATTTTAGTTACACCGTAGTTGGGTAAAAAAGCACTTCTAATAAGCAAGAAAACTCACTAACTTCACAAATTAAGATGCCTTCGCCTCTATAGACCTATTGTCAATCAATACACACCAAGAAATGACGATCAACTTGTCAACCTGACAAGCAATTTAGAATTCAGCTACCAAATTGTGTTCCAAACACAAAATAAACCATCACACTCCCTCTGTCACGACATTAAATGTAAATGAATGACGCGAGACGTGTCCAAATCCTTACTGCGGCTTAATCTTTATTAACGGTTGTCAAATTGGTAATGAATTTAGTAGAGGTACTAAGGGAACTCGATTTTGTTTCGTAAAAGTCGAATGGAAGACTAAAAAGTTTGCGGTTGCTTCAAACGTTTCAAACTAGTTGCGTCGTGTGTGATTTCTAAAGGAGTCTATAGCAGAAACTTAGATGCAACTCAAAAATAATTAGCAATTGCAGTTTCGTTTCCCCGTGTGTTCTGAGCCTTGAAGAACGCCAATCGTGGAAAAGAATTTATCGCGATTTTAGTAAAAACTTTAAATCGCAGAGGTTAATTAAAAATACTTTTCAAATATCATAGCAGATAGATAACATTCAAAAAGCAAGAATTTTGTGACATGCGATGTCCAACGATGTAACTAAAAGTACATTGTGAGTCGAGAAACGAATGAGTTTTCAAAACACCTTAGTAGGGCTATAAAACGAAACATCGTTTATTCAAAACCTTTTTTATTGATAATTTTTTTCTCTCCTTTAAGCCTTTGACAACTTATTTATAAGTAAATATTTATTGAGATTACAATGACTAAGGGCTCCTTGCCTCCGCTTGTTAGGCAATCACTTCTTTTTTCTTTTTTTAACTTTTTAAACTTTCTATTTGGCTTTGGCCTGTCATCTTAATAGGAACGTTTATTAAAAAAAAACTTTAAATAAACGATGCGTAGGAGTTAAGGCGGTAACACGTTTGGAATCAATTTGTCATGTATGTTTTCAATTTAGGATAAAAGTTTCTGTCAAATTTAACAGGAACTTTAATGGGTAATCGTTTTGTTACTGAAATTCCAAATAAAATTGAAGTTTCTTTAATGCTTTTGTATGTTTGTTGGTTGGTATGTCTTCCTACTAATATTATAAATGGAAATGTTTGTGCCTATATTATTTTAATACCTTTAAAGTGTGAGGGATCCTACAAGGTGGACCGACAACCTCGGGAAGCCGTTGGATGTGTGGGCAGTGCATGACCGGTCGTTGTAGAGATCCTTGGGGGAGGCTTATGTCCAGCAGTGGACGTCCATAAGCCGACATGATAATGATGAATGTGTACACTTACCTAAGTTTTTTAAGACAGATGCACAAGAAGTCGCCGGCAGCCTACAAGTAGTTATAATATCTAAGTACTTACCTAATTCAGTCAGCTAAATTGATAAACCTATCAAATCGAAAACAAAAGCTTGAAACTCGGAAATGAATCAAAATCGACCGCCAAACTGACGGAAAATCGTTAAGTAATCGATAAGACATAATCGATTTACGAAACTGGCCTTGCTCGCGAATTGATTCAATCAGATTGTAATGTCGTGACCCGGTATGCATTTAGTATCATCATTCTTCAATTTGTAAGTGATAAATGGCAGATATGTACTTGATTTAAGATGATTGTGTTACGATTAGATTCTTATCGATATAACATTGAATTTGTTGGTAATCGTAGGTAATAAATGTAGGTAAGTAACCTAATGATGCTTTGCCTAAAGTTCAGTGCGGTTAATTTGATTCAAATAGGAATGCTTGCTTGCAATATGAATATGATTGATAGATAATTGAATGCTCTTACAGTAAAAGGTGATGGAGAATGCATATCGATCTTTGGAAAGACGCAATCGGCGTATTTCGACTTCGTATAGCGATATGGTGTCGCATACACCATGACTTTTGTCTCGTCAGTCGTGATTAAACAATAATTGAAGTAAGTACTAAGTTCTAAATTCAAATTCTGATGAACGATTAACCTAATGAATAATTGATGTCAGTACATGGAAATTAACATTCGTTTGTATTTGGAAATGCGATAATCGCCCGTTACTGTAAGTAGGTAGGTATAACACGTCGGAAATATCTGCGGACCTCGCTGGAATGCGCTTTCCCCCGCGCTTCCCCCGTTTTCGCCTATCCAGTACCGTGACGAGTACGTACGAGTTGCATGACGTCATCAAGCCAGGTCCGCAGATATTTCCGATGTGTTATATACCTACTACGGCTATTGCCTTCGCGTTTAAGTAGGTATTATCAAAAATCATAAGAAGATGGAACGATCCTTAAAGATCATTAACGTTAACAGACGTTTCTGAAACAGTTAAGCATAAATGTTGGGAACAGCAACAGAATAGACAAGGTACAGTACGCGAAATAAACGACGATCAGCTGCGTGACTTGCACACGTGACTCCGGATTTGGGACGGTCGTCGTCGTGTACCCAAAGTTGAAGGGGTACAGTCAGCTGCGATTTAGATGTTAAGAAGAGGGTGTGATTATGTGAGGAGTTTTAATGTCAAATGTATTATAGGTTTTTGGATTATGATAGAAGTACGTAGTAATAAGTAGAAAAGTAGAAATAGGTAATTAATAATTATGTAAGTAGATGTACCTAATAATTTATGAAGTAGGGAAGTATGTTTTCATTAAACCTACGCGATATAATGATAGCGAAAGATTTTCATTAATTTAATAAACATCATTTAAAAGTAATCTCATTAAAGTTTAAAAGTAGATAGATATTTGTTTTTACCTATTTCTTCAACTTTGACTGGCCATGTTGAATATTCTAGGTTAGGTATGTCGCGTACGCCTATAAAACTTTTATTAGCAAATTATTATTGCAGTAAAATTTTGTAAGTTTTCGCCGTGAACTGTACCAACCTACTGTTTCAAATTTAGATTTAACTGTCACGGAATCAAAAGTGAAATGTGGAAAAGTCAAGCAAGTGCATGCTTTGATAACATTGGCAGGTGTTTTTGGTAGATTCGCGATAGTATAGTCACGAAAAGAGGAGTTTTGTTTTTTTTGACGACGAGTCATGAGAAGGGGCGTTTATGAAGCTTGATGCTTGTCCATAACAAGGAGTTTCGTTAAAATACTACTCTAGGCGTATACTGAACAAAATGGATTTATTGCGTGACTTCCATATCACGTTAGAAAATAACAAGATGTTCGTGATGTCTTCCGATGTCTCTTCTTGACCGATATCCTATGATATTCCAAACAGAATCCATCAAACATGACAGCATCTCAAATATAAAGGTGCCAAACTGACAACCAGAAACAAGCCAGTTCGGGCATTTTAGCAATAAAAAGTTTGCAAATAGTTTCATAATAGCCTACATAAACGTAATCTTAGATGTTCTCCGACATATTAAAGTTTCTGTTCGTTGATGTCTTTATTTTAGAGTCTTTTGCGTATAAGAGCGCTTACGCATTTGCGGTTACGGCGCGATTTGGCGTTTAACATTAGTATTAAGTACATTCATGTCTCTGGGCGACCAGTGTCACTATGCTCAGTAGAGACCAATTCTCAGTCCATACCTATCTTCTCTCTCATTCTTGTCTCTTATCTAATACAAGGTGTAACAGAAAAGGGGTACCTATAAAGTCGAAACACAGCAATAGTTCTCATGAAACTAAACAACTTTCCCCAAGGAACATGGGTCGTAACTCGAAACAAAATTTTGAATCGCCCATACTTACTACTCGATCAGCTGATCGGACATTTTGTATGGGGAGGCAATTTTATTTTCGAGGTACGACCCATGTTCCTTGGGTAAAGTTATTCAGATTCATGAGGACTATCGCTGTGTTTCGGCTTTATATCCCCTTTCTGTTACACCCAGTATAGTTTTGCGATAGCGTGATCAACTGTGCCTCACCGATCCACTGATCCCCAGTAGACCGTATTCAACCTTTGCGTATATCTAAGTACTTATATCATATTTGCAAGTTTTAAATCTTATAAATTTTGTTTCAGTCGGCAGTCAAGAGCACCACGCAGCGTGTACTCATACAGGAGTGCAGTGGCGCCCTCTGTAGCCTCTACACATCGCTCCAAAGTCTCTAGAAAGGTAACAAATAAAAAAATACTATTAATAATGTGGTAAAATACATCTACTTTGTAGGCCCAATAACATCTTTGTAAAGCTAATGGGCGAAGCTTAACAAGCTTTTTAAGTTAACAGCCACATAAAATAAACTACTTAGACTTTAGTTATAAACTATCTACGTCAGAATTAGCCTCTGATTATCGCCCTTTTACTTCTAATTAATATCACTTTTATAAGTTTTAAATCACTTTCGAAACAACGCTAGGTACCTACCTACTTTAAAGAAAAATGGCAACTACAGAGTGCTATATTGAGTGCTACAAGGATGTTTTAGCACGTGGCGGAAATCTGAACTAAAGATCAATGAAAATATCTTCTTGTAAATTCACTACTCACGCCCTCCTGACAATGTCACTGATGTACCAATAATAGATCCTTGTGGCAGTATACAATTTTTGATTCAGCCAATGTCAAGTGGTGGCTCACCGTTATACCGGGGCGTCTTCGCGAGGCAACAGGCGACCCGAGAGTTGGCTATTTTTCTAGCCCAACGGCTTAGTTTAGCAGTGCAAAGGGGGAATGTGGCAAGGGCGGATCCAGCTTTAGCGCCAGGGGGGGGTCACGTATAAAGAAATTTATTTTTTCAACTTAGAACTAAGAACTTTAGTCGTACCGATTCCGATTGAGGTTACGTCTTGCTAGGCGTTAAGGCTGAAACACATACCGTGTTGCGACGCCGCAACTGCGAGCGGCGTGAGCGAAGTAAAACCGCCGGCCGTAGGCCGGCGACCGAATTTTCATGCATTTTCGAGCAAATAAGGCCGTCGGGCCAGTGGCTATAGTTTGTTTAAATCGGCAGTGGCAGCAGTGGTGCGCAGGCGGCCCTTTTTTGAAGCTTAAATTTTGCGTTACGGCGGCATTGAGACGGTGCGATAAAGAGCGTTTTATTGTCGTATGTATCAGGGTAGCCAGTTCCTCGTGATTTTTCAATCCACCAACAGTCGCGAGTATCTGTCATTGTTTGTTGTTATCAAGGAGACATTATTCTGTTTATTTTAAACACGACTGCGCCGCTCGCCACGCCTTTGCCGCCACTGTCGATTCTTGCGTTGCGGCGGCGTTCTAACGCGGTTATATTATGTTTCGTCCCATGGTCGCGTCTGTAAGAGGCGTCTTAACAACGTATAAATAAAATTATTATTTTCATTAGTGGTTCATCTGAGTGCTAGACCCAGCTCAGGGGGGGGTCATGACCCCCATGACCCCCCCCCTGGATCCGCCGTTGGAATGTGGCCAGCATTTTGGGAACCATGTCTCGGGGAGCCTTAGACGATGTCTTCTTTTTGTGACATTTTTTGGGAGATAGGTACTTAGGGAGGGATGGAAGAAGCTCCACCGACAAGAGCTAAGCTCTTAAATAAGAAGAAGAAGAAGGTACCTACTTAGGTTTTAGGGATATTATAATATAGATAATGTTTTGTAAATAGTGAAGTAAAGTTTACTTTATCAAAACGTTTTCCAGGCTGGAGTCAAAGTAGACGCAATGGCGGCCCCCAACCCGTTCTGCCCCAACGTGAAGGGCATGTGCTGTCTGATGCTGCTTCTGAACCTCGGCCTCATCCTCGTGACCTTGGGCTTCGTTATCGTGCTGCAATTCTTCGAGCCCTTGTTTGTTTGGTAAGGTCCTTTTTTGGTTTTCTTTTATACAAGTTAAATATAACCCATTCCTTAGCCAAGGAAATCTTCAATTACTTAATTACAAAATGTTACTTAGATTGTTAACCTAACCTTTAATAAAAAAAAAGTATTAAAAAGAAATGAAGGTGTGAAAGTAACTCTTATTATAATCGTAGAGTTATTTTATTAGTTAATATTAAAGCGCCCATGAAGAGATGCTAATAAGTATGCAGATAAGTAGCTAAGTAGCATTCGAGCGTGCTTAGTTGCTCATGTGTTTGGTGCTTGCACAGATGTAATTTTTGACTAAACCTGGGAAAATAATGAGGAACTTTACATACTTAAACACACAGCGCACCTACTTAAGTAGATTTTTAAACTATTTAACTTTTGGACTTGCTCTACTTACAAAGAAAAATGCTACGAAAAGTAGGTTTAAGAAGACTCCACGTTTAAAATAAAACTCAATCTTATCCCAAATTACCGGAACCGTTATTCTTTTTTTAAATCCAAAGTGATTTTTAATGCGTTCCGTGAACAATAGTCTATGGTCTATGATTCAATTGTCGCGATTATTTGACAGTAGAACACTGTTCCATTTTCAAAGTCGATTAAATGTGTGGGAATGGCAGAATGAGGTGTTTGCCTTTTGTTATAGGATTTTGTTAGTATTTGTGATAATTTGGTGATAATGACCTGAGACTCAAGTCTAATTTAATATAGCCTCAGTTGTGTGTCGGCCTCGGCAGAGTGTCAATGGCATTTTTTGACACATTTTGGTATTCTGCTTTTCTGGTTATTTTGGTATTTTGCTTTCACTGATTGCGACCAAATGTGTCAAAAAATTTACATTGGCACTCTGCCGATATACAACTGTGAATATTGTAAGACTTGAGCCCCTGATGATATATCTTACTGTGGTCTTACTGTACCTGATTTTTACCAATGAGTTTCAATAAAAAGATAGTGTTTTAATACAACAATATGGGACAGAGCCAGATACAACATTCACAGAGCAAGAAAGTAGCAACAGGCGTCATGCTAGCAATACATCGTAACTGACAACCATAAATTCTTTCGTTAAAAAAACTTTGTCTTTTTTTCAGGATCCTGGGTATAGTCTTCCTGATATTCGGCTTCATAACTCTACTGGGCAGCCTCATTTACTGCGTGGTTCTTTGCCGAGAGAACCCTTACCCACGGTACCCTGACGATTTCTACTGGACCCACCATTGGTCGAAAACCATCGGCCCATCGGAAATACACTACAGCGCCAGTGAAAAACCTTACAGACAGAACGGTCATAGTGATAGATATAATAAGTATAATGGAAAATATTCCGACAGAGAAAGCGCCAAAGGTTACTCGGACAGGGAAAGCAAACTGAGTAGGTACTAAAAAATACCTTTTAAAAAGTATCCTTATGTAAACTTTTTGGTGCGTACTTTTTTTAAAAAGTTTTTCGAATGACGTTTAAAAGCGCGGGTATTTTTGTCTCTTTAGCTGGAATCTCAAGGATAAGTTTTTTTATGATTTTAATAGCGGGAAATGTAAAAATTAGTTGAAAATTCGACTTAGTTAATTCTTTACTACTTATTATGTAACTTTTGAAAAAAAAAAAAAAGATTTGAAAACAAAGTTCCCGCTGTAAGATACCTAAATGGTCCCAATCAAAACTTTAGTTTTTATTCTTGTGATTGACAAAACTTTGTCCCAGTAATTAATTACTTAAGGTCTATAATTTTCAATGTAAATAATACTTTATTAATAATTATTTCTTATACATAAATAAGTAACAATATTTTGTAATTAATCAACACTCTGAAATGCCATATTAATTTACCTGATATTTAATTAATTAGAGTGTTTTATTAGAATTTATTGTGACTAAGATGTTTTTGAAAAAGTTAATAATTTCGAATTATATTTTTATGGAATAATTATATGTAAAATGTTTGGATAACAGATATTATATTGAACAATAATAAATATTTTACCACTTTAATAAAATTGTTTACTTACCTATTAAATATATTAATACTTAATAAATTTTATTACATTTCAGTACCTACCATAAGAACCATAAAATAAAATCATTTAGAAATATATTTCTCAAAAGCGCACGCGTCACCATTGCAGCTCTCCAAGAATTAACCTTTGCAAATGTGGCATAGGATTATACTGTGACTTACCACTTTTATCCAAAATACCATCGACCCAATTGATTTTCTATGGGCATGTCAATCAACCGGCAAAAAAAAATACTTATCGTAACATAAATAAATAAAAAATAGTAAAAAGTTTGTCAGAAGTGGGATTCGAACCCACGCCCTCAGAGAGGACCAGAACGCCCAACCCGCTCTTCACGGGCAAGTTGCCTTGAGTCTGGCGCCTTAGACCGCTCGGCCATCCTGACATGTGCATGAGTGACGAAATTACGTATCACCTTCTACCTACTGTATTGTTTAAAAAAAATTAACAATAGCAGTGTGGGTATTACGTAATTTGAGATAAATAAAACAAATGTAAGCGAAGTTACGTACTAAATGTGTATGTTTACTTGATTAAACAGCTGGCAATTGAGTGAGGGCCGGCGGCGCACACCTGAACGAGCGCAGTGTAGAGCATTTTTAACTGTCATTATTATTATCGACATTGTTTTCATTAAAATAACATTCAAAATTAGTTGACATAATATTCGCATCTAGTCGCTTCGATACGCATTTGCGCCGGCCCCACGCCGGCCCTTACTGTATTGCTTTGCGCCTGCGCAAATAGTAGTCAAATATTTAAATTAGCTTTTATTTTTGTTAGATTTCATTTAAACATCACGCATGAATAAAAGTCGTTAATTCATGTAAACTTATCAGTTTATTTACAAATTCTATATTGTAGGCAATTAACAAATAATTATGATAATCATTAAAATTAAACATAAAAGATAAGACAAAGAATAGCTGTACCAAACGAATCAATTCATAAAATTGACAGAAATCATAAATTTCATAACAATAACGGAATGAGAGCAAAGAAATTACAAATTACTGTGATAATAATACTAGGTAATGTAACACGAGTTTCCTTGACGACCTATTTGAAAGATGTTTTATCCCTTTCACACTCTTGTGATATAAACTTGATGGAAAGAGACAAAACACTTTAATGTTTGTGCAAGTTGAAAATTAATCTTCTCATGAGACTATTGGCAAATTGCCAAAAAATATTTCATGCACATTGAATCATGATTCATGCATGGCATGCTTAATCATTATTTTTCGGCATATTTTGCCAAAGTAAAATACTTCATAAACCCAAGTTTTATTTTTAAGTAAAATAAGATATAGAAAATTAAAATGTTTAAAAGACGATCGTCTTTTGTTCATGTCAAGGTCGATAAAAAAATGGAAACGTGTCACATAACAATAAATAAAAATAGCTTAAAATAGTATTTAACAGAGTCCTAATTAAAATCTAAAAGCGAACAAGAACAGAAACATCCAAAACGCATTACCAATAAATTGTAATAAAAAGAAAATAATAGACTGTCAAGTAAATAAGATTGAAAATAGAATTAGAAAATTACTCAATATTTTATGTACAACAATTCAATTCAAAATGTTTTATTAGATTAGAAATTTTACTATTACAAAATTCACTGGTAATTTTTGAGCGAATGTAAAACGTACCAGTCATTATACTATTAACTATTTTAAATGACAATTTTATACTAAAGTCACGTTACTTAAAGTAATTGTGCCTAGATTATTACAAAACCAATCTTTTTCCATTATTTATTAAATTTAAAAAGATATTGGTGTATAGTAAAACTAAGAGATTTCACTCACTTTAAAAATCCGCTGTCGGCGCCTAGAAAATTGTATAAAAAATAAATTTCAAAAGATTGAAAGTTCCATACAAGATTCCACACAAAATTATAGAAAACCCGACGTAACAGCGTTTGCCTCAATTCGCTTATTCGCCGCCACTTTCAAATTTACACAGAACGTTATCTGAAAAGAGAAAAAAAAACTATAAATAAATAAATTATTTAATTCGACAAAAGAGGAACCAGATACAGTGCGAAAAGTAAGTGTACCGTGTGACTTTAAAATTAGTGTATAAAATGCTTTAGCTGGGTACTCATTAAAGAGTTGTAACTGTAAGACCCAGAACACACGGTGAAATGCAATTTCAGTTGCGTCGTGTGTGGTTTTCTAAGGAAGTCTATAGCAGAAACTGCGATGCAACTCAAAAGTAACTAGCAGTTTCAATTGCGTTGCAGTTGCGTTTCACAGTGTGTTTTGGCGCTAACCGTTGCGTACCAGTGTACAGTTACAGTTACCTGTAACCAAATAACATAGTGTGTACATGGTTCGCGAACATTTTGTTACGTACAGTGTAATAGCTTAATTCTCGTTTCATTTTCAATTTCGTAATGAATATAAACTATGGGTCTAACATCGCCAGCGTCAACGATAATAGGTTAACGCTGTCATAAAAATAATGTAAAATAATAAGTATTCATTGAGCGACTAGTTCGGCCAATCAAAAGATGTCCCTAAGAAATACTTAACTCGAAAGTAAATCAAGTTTCTTTTAGCGCACACTGTCTTGCGTTTTTTAAAGCATAATATGGGTGGGTCATACAGACATAAAAAACAAAAAATATCTCTGTTCCCGAAAGTTAAGGACCCTGGGAGCTAATTTCTCAACTTAATGCATATCCGCATAATCTGTGCCCGAGTAGTTCTAGTTTTGGCCTGTATAAACATTTTGAGGATTGGCTGCTCCAGTATCCTTAATCATCAGGAACAGGAAAAGCAATTTTGAACCTAATTCTGTGTATGACTCGGGTAGCATGGAATGTCATGCAAGTGCGCAATTGTGGAGAAATAAACGCATGCGGTATAGTCTATTAAATGTCATAGAACCTTACGGTAGAGTAAACGCATCGCGTCCATCAGCGCGGTAGGCCTTACAATAATGGTCGAAAACTGGATTTTCTTCTATACTAAACGCAGACTCGTGGCAGACGAGGCCATAAATCACTTTTGTAATAGAGTTGCGCACACGCTGACTTGCAGAAATGACGATAAATTTCAAACCGGGTGAGTCACCGCTGCACACACGTGTACAAATAAATCACCACATTTTTAATAATTATAACTTTTCTTTACTGCGAGATAATGATGTGCGCTGTTGCACTCACACGTAATATGACCGCGTCTGCCACGAGTCTGCGTTTAGTATAGTAAATATGGTAAACATCTCACCGTATATCCTCGCACTAATCGCTATCGGAGCCGTCACTGAATGTGTATTTCTTGGTTGGTTTAGCTCTAGCGTTGGCCCGCGGTGGCGGCGGCGACGCGCGGAAGTCTTCGTCTGATCCTTCGTCGCTCGACGTCTTCTTTTTAGCCTTCTTCTTTGGGTTCGCCTTCTTTTTGTCCTGTGAGGTTGAATTTGTTTATATTAAGTTTGTTTGTATGTAAGACAGTGAGGGAGAGAGAGAGAGATAGGGAGAAAGATAGAGAAAGAGAAGGGGGAAATAGAGCGAAAAGAAGAAAAAAAGAGGGATAGAAAGAGAAGAATATCAATTATAAAATATCAATTGAATAAAATACAAATTGATAAATATTCATGCCCAACAATTTAAAATATAAAATATTTTTATATTATATGCCTAACTGTAAAAGTTACTTTATTTACAGGCAACACAGTTTATACTGCCGACAGTAGAGTTTATAATGCCATTACGCTATAATTTTAAATATTACATTATAAACAACATGATTCACAACTATTCAACACTTGCTCAGTACGCTAAACTTCAAAACCTCTTTTCCCTTCACATTTTTAAGCTACTATATAATTGTACCAACCTTTTTACTATCAAATATGCTGTCATCCTCATCACTATCCAAACTTAGCACTTTAGCGGGCCTCTTTTTAGGTTTCTCTTTCTTCGCGTCTCCATTTTTGTCCACATTCATGAGTTTCCTCTTTGGAGCTGGTTTCTTCTTAGGGGAGGGTACAGGAGAGGGTACAGAGTTATCGTCGTCGCTTGAAATGTTGTGGGTATGAGAGGGAGGGATGATTGGAGCGTCGTCCTTCTTAGAATCTTCGATTAGGGAGTCGAATAGGCAGTCTGTAGATAAAAAAGCGTGTTAAAAAGTAATGTTTTTGTTTACAACGTGTCCGAAATATCTGCGAAGCTGTCTAGAATGCGCTTCCCACGTTTTCGCTTATCCCGCGACGAGTACGTACGAGTTGCATGACGTGACGTTACTAAGCCATGTGCCTGCCTATATTTCCGACGGGTTGTATAGCCGCACATTCTATCTATCCAATTCCTTGTGATGTGACACTCCATGTTTAAACCTTGGTTAGGTATCACGTCTACTCTTTAAAGATATATAAAATTCTCATTGATTTAGAATTAAGCTTCAATTTTAGGTTGAACTTATAACCTCCTCGATAGGTTTCTTAGAGCCGTTACGCACTACATCCGATCCGAGATTTTAAGTAGGTTATATCCGAGATAGGTTAGGTTATCTGAGAACTATTTCTATGATAATTTTCTGTGCGTAACCGCTCTTAATCCCAATCTTGCGAAGTTTAAGAGCAACCGCAGACATTTTTGCTCACAGACATTACCTATACCAAGTATTTAGCAACCTAATTAAACACAATCAAAAACGTACCAGAATCCATCTCAGCAGGTTTCTTCCCCGGCTTAGCTTTTACATTGAAATCTTCCTCGTCGCTTACAGACATCGCTCGCGGTCTCTCGCTATCTGAATCCAACTTGTTATCTAACAGTTCTACGTCTGAATTGGACTCTGACTCCTCGCCGTCTTTGTATTTTTGCACCTGAATTTTGAGAGTGGAATAAGTAATAACCGGCCAAGTGCGAGTTGGACTCGCGCGCGATTTGTAGCATATATAGCATTAACTAGGTTAACAATAGCCTAATAATAATGTCCACCAGTAGCCATTATTAATATCGAACAAAAAAGGCAAAAATATCATTGTTATATGGCCCCTTAAATATTTATTATTCGGTTTTTAGTATATTTTGTTGCCATATCGGCAACAGTAACGCATCATTTGTGAAAATTTCAACGTCCTATAGCTATAACAGTTAATGAGATACAGCCTGGTGACAGACGGACGGACAGCCGTGCCTTAGTAGTAGGGTCCTGTTTTCACCCTTTGGGTAAGGAACCCTAAAATGTAAGCCCATAATATATATGTAGTAGATATCCAAAAATGTTTACATACTTTAGTAGCAGCTCTCCGGACGGTAGTTCTCTCCCTCTGCGCCGGCGCAGCAGTAACTTCAACGTCGGAGTCCGACATCTCGCCCGAACTACTGCCGCTGAACGTCATCTTTTTCTGTCAAGTGTAATTTTAATGATAAGTATAATGCATTGTTTTGTAACGTTAGATAAAACAATATCATGTTTTCTGTAATGAATCCACGTGCACAATATTTTGTAAAAACAAATCGAGAATACTTGAAGGGCAATCCTTCTAATATTATAAATGTCAATGTTTGTTTGTTAGGGGATGTTTGTTACTCTTTAACGCAAAAACTACTGACCAAACTTTGATGAAACTTGGCAATATTGTAGCTTATACATCAGAATAACACATAGGCTCCATTACTTTAAGCTATTCTGTAATTTTTCGACTATAAGAGGATAAATGCGTATGAAGTTGCGTGCAGCCTCTAGCAAATAATAAAACTTCACAGACCGACTAACCATGGGGCCGTAACACCATTTACAGATAAAATGTATCTGGCAGATATTTTATACTACAGGTGGGCCGAGTACTCGGTTAATACTCGGTACTCGGCGTACTCGGCACTTTTTCACTACTCGTAATCGGCCGAATAACTCGGTTAAAATGCCGAGTACTCGGTGCAAATAAATCTACCTTGAGCACTTGGTAAATCATAGTCTAATTCCTTCATTGAGGCCTTCGCCCAGCTGAAGCAATGTAATAAGCTGCTAATATCGTAAGTATTTAGGAGAAAATTTCATAAAAAGTGCTTTTTTTAAAAAAAATGCCAATTAATGCTTGCGAATTATTGTTTTCATTACGAATAATTAGCGAGGTGCGGAGGGAGGGTCTTATTACCATTAACACCTCTCGCTCCCAAACTTATTCGCGTGCAATTCTACCTACTTCAAGTACACCGAGTAACTCGGCCGAGTACTCGGCTCGGTAAACTTTAAACCGAGTAATACTCGGTACTCGGTTACTCGGTAAAAGTGGTACTCGGCCCATCACTATTTATACCTATCACTGCCTAAAACGTCATATTTTATGAAATAGACATAGGTCTATCTGTCAGTTAAATTTTATCTGTAAGTGAAACAGGCCTTTAGAGTTAAACAAATCAATGATTTACCTTCTTAGGCTCCTTCTTAAACACTAGCTTAGTCTGCTTCAGCCCGTCTCCCTTCTCTTTGTCACCCTTCTCCGGTTTGTCTGCCTTCTCCGCTTTCTCCTTCTTCACTCTACCTTTGGGCTTCTTCTCTTGGCTGCCTGGACTTATGCCTACTGGGTCATCCTGTTTACAAATGTTTATATTTAAATTGACGTCATTTTAAAATGGAGATAGAGTGGCATAGGGTACTTTTTGTAGTGGGGAGACCCACTTGTCTAAAATGAGGGGTAGAGCTTTGTATGGAGCATAACCTAAAATCCGGATGTAATGCCTTTTACATCTCGACAGGCCTTTTAGCGTAGTAGGTAGAGCGTCTGCCTCATAAGCACGGGTCGCGGGTTCGATCCCCGCCGGTTAACGAACATTTATGTGATGAGCTTAAATGTTTGTTTCGTGTTATATATTTATCTATTTAAGTATGTATATTTATGAGTCCCTGATACCCATAGTACAGAATTTGCCCAAATATTTTTTCCCAAATAATTTTTTGTTTTTAACGTGAAGCTGCGGGCACAAGCAAGTCTTACTCATATTTTTAATGTCAATGTTCGTGCCGACAGGTTGGATGGTGTGATGATGTATGTTACACTTTCACGTAGAAACTGCCAGATTTTAATGAAACTTTACTATATTGTAGCTTACACATCAGAATAACACATAGGCAATATTATTTTGAGAATTCATGTAAATTTTCTAAGATATGACGATTAATGCCATAATTACGTTATAATTTGGTTTTTGTTTAAATCAATATTTGTAGTATTACAGTTACATGTGTATTTTAGATAATCATGTTATGGAATTAAACATAATTTTTAACTCTGCAGCATCCTAAATAAACCAAAATATGTAAATGGGCATAAAATTGCTAAAACTCACCGGATCATACTCTTTCTTGGTCTCTTTCTTGATCTTAGCCTTTTCAGCCGCTTGTATCCTCTTGATCAAGTCTTCGGATATCTTCGGCTCCACTCGGCGACCGTTGTCCGAAGGCGCGATCTCCATTAGGGACTTGCGGTTCTTTTTGTTCGCGGCCTAGGGGTGGACAATACTTTTTAAGTTATAAATAATTAGAGAAAAAACTCTACAATTCAAAATAATATTTGAAAAACTTTGCTTCCAAGGGCTGGCGCACACCTGACGGAGCGCAGCGTAGAGCATTTATGATTGTCATATTATTATAGACATTGTTCTCATTAGAATAACATTCAAAATCGGTTAACACAACATTCGCATGAAGTCGCTCCGTTGCTCATTTGTTGTGTCAACTGATTTTGAATACTATTCTAATGAGAACAATGTGCAGCGCTCCGTCAGGTGTGCGCCGGCCCTAAGACTTTATAAAACCAACACTAGACAGGGTAATACCACAAAAAAAAATACACCAACCTTTATCCTGTCCATCTTTGTAAAGCATTAACAAAAAAAATTGTACAATGTAAACAGTACTAGCTTGAAAATGAAAACCTGTATCTGATGGTGTAAGTAATCACATCTTACCATCGCTTTAGTAGTCTTCTTGTTGGTAGTGCTCTCTTCAAGACGTTCTGCCGCTTCAATGTCTTCAAGTTTCACCAGTAACGCGTCCAAGTCCTCGCGCCATAACATCGATGAGGTTTTAGCTCTGTGGAAGGTAGTTCATCGTCATCGTAAGTATGTATATAAAAAAGTAAATAAAGTTCGGTATTGCAAGCCACATCAGAGCCCACTACCCACAATAACAATCCTTCTTATACACATTTCTGGTTTCGCTGTCGCCCAATGGATATGAAATAACGTCTGGATCGGCGTGCCTCTTTCTGGCGCAAAATGGCTACTTTTCGTAGGGTTGTCACATCGTTTGACAGGACATCTACCAAGAAAACTATGAGAAAACTCGGCACAGCCTTGGCACGCTGTCATAAACTCATTGGTATATGAAAAAAATAATGGGGCCACTCCAGTCCCGTCGCCGGACACGGTGGGAAC
Source organism: Anarsia innoxiella (assembly GCA_947563765.1). Classification (NCBI taxonomy): domain Eukaryota; kingdom Metazoa; phylum Arthropoda; class Insecta; order Lepidoptera; family Gelechiidae; genus Anarsia; species Anarsia innoxiella. The sequence goes on along the minus strand of OX387404.1, from coordinate 2,252,181 downwards.
GACATTATGATGAAGAAGAAATTTGTATGTACTCACTTGAGAGCAGTCAACTCCTGCAGCTTATTATCCCTCTGTTTGAGCAGCTCATCCTTCTTTTCCTTGGTGAGCATCCACATCGACATACCCAGCAGATAGTTGAACTTCTTCACTTCTTTTAGTTGCTGGAATGCTTTGTCTAGAAGGAATTCAATTGAGATCATTTTAGGGATTTGTTCTTTAGCTTTCTGATGTTTTTACGTGGCCTTAGTCTGACTTAGGGCCGAAAATTTTGTTTTTAGAGATAAAGATTGGGGGAACTACTCCAAAACATCGCTCAAACATTAATTTTATCCAACTGCCCGCAACTTCGTACGCAATTATCGTCATATCTTGGAAATAAATGATGATATCGTAAAATAATACAGCCTATGTGTTATTCCGATGTGCAAGCTACAATATTGCCAAGTTTCATCAAAATCTGTTCAGTAGTTTTTGCGTGAAAGTGTAACAAGCTTCCATGATGAAGATTAATTTTTTAGGTTCGATATTGGCCGACACCGAAGCATCGACAAATCACTATTTTTGTCGACATAATTATTCTCTTAAAATTTGGCAAGTATATGGAATATTAGCAGGATAAAACGTTTGTCGGTATGAATTAAGACTTACCCGGATCAACCGGCTTCCCCTTAGTATCTTCAGGTTCCGGTTCATCTTCAGACTCTTCCTGTGCATCGTCTTCCAAAGCCGTTAAACCTTGGATCTTGGACGCTCGCTTCTTCCACTCCGCGATTGGGTCCGGGGCGTAGCCTGTTGGGAAGGAACAATTTGGTGTTAACGATAAAACTAGTAATAAGCAATACTTTTGATAAGACAAGAGAAAATATTTAGTTATCAGGGTGCTCGCCCATTCTAACTTGAACATTCATTCCTATAATTGGAATTATTAAGGGAGTGTACCGTCAGTCTTTTTTAATATAACATATACAATGTCATATCGAATAATGGAGACTGTCGCATCACTATTGGTGTGTGTGTGTGTGTGTGTTTGATGACAGTTTAAACTCTATAGAAACAAACAAGATACTCACCTCGCTTAATCAACTCTTCAACCATAGCCTTCCGTTTCTTGTTCTCAACAACGAGTCCTTTGTCACACTTCTCCAATATAAACCGAGCTTGGTTGGATAGTTTGTCGGCTTCTGCTTGTAACTGCCCTTCAAGGTACTCCTTCCTTCTAGCGTAGTACTTAAGACGGAGGTCGTAGAATGTACGGAGGATTTCTTCTACTTTGTCGTATCTGGAAATTATTTTTTAGTCAATTGATTTAAAGAACTGTTTTTAAATAGGTATAACTAACTAAAGTTGAAATAGTTAACTAGATCAAGCAGTGTTGAACTCGTTAACTAACTATACTACGCGAAAATACTCTGCAAATGCAAAGAGCATATCATTCTCGCTTGTACTGTTTATGAGTGACGTCAAGAATTATTTGTTTCGTAAGATTTCTTTACCATCACATGAAACACTTTTTTTTGTGCGAGATACTGCGAGAGACTGCGTGATAAAGATATCGGCTTTTCAATTATACATTTTATTTCTCTACCTGAGCGTTTACGCATAGTGAGAATTACAATTAAGTAAAAAGAAGTTCAGAATCTACATTTTTCCCTGTAAATACAACAAAAACAGTATCCAAAGCAATTACTAACTTGTTCAAACAGTTATTATGGTCGAACGCGTTCATGCAGGTCATTGATATAGTTGTTTGCAGTTTGAACACTTTGTGAATTCCTTCAGCTTCCACTTCCGCCAGTTTACCAGGTAAAAGGGACACTACGAAACGAACTGTTGTGTCGGTGTTGTATTCCTGGAGATAAAAAAAATTGTGTTCATATGTAGGGAAAACGTGTATTTATTTATTTAATACGTTTGCCAACAGGTTTACATCGATTTTAAAATAAAACAAAATATATAATAAATGTGGTTCGACGTCACGAAATTTCGACGTAGACCCAATGACAAGCAAACACAGCTTGCTCTATATTTATTAGGTTTTATTATTATTGCTTTAAGTCATACAAAAAAAAGAAACATTGCTGATGTGGTAAAGACAGTTGCCAGGCTAAAGTGTGATTGGGTCGGTCACGTCTGCTGAATGGCGAACGATCTCTCGGCAATCACAAGTAGCCAATGGCAATCAACCGCCAAAAGGCCTCGCGGCAGACCATGGATGCTATCTTTAAAAATTATATTTCCATTCTTATGATTGGAAAGAAAAATAAACGAACGAAAAAACATATTTGCATTTCAATATCGCTTCGGCCACTTTCGAAACCAAGATTCGAATTTTTTTTTTTCCTTCGAAACTAATCGAAACTGGTTTCGGTTTTCTTTTCTTGAAACCTGGTTTCGAAAGTGGCCGAAGCGTTCAATATGAAATGCATTTTGAGGGTAGGTTTAAAAAATAAACTTCATGCAATAAACTGAAAATGAAAATCCAACTCACCCTATACTCAGAAATAACTGGTTTTACTTTATCAGTCCCAAGCATAGGTTCTAGAACGTTCTCTTTATAATTCTGAGTCCAAGAGCCGACCGGAAGTTCCGTGATCTCAATCTTGTCGCCTGGCAAGATGGCCGCCTCGCCGGAAATGACGTATTTGTCGCCAAAGCCCTCGATGGTACCGCGGAAGTTTTTGTACCACGGATGCATTGGGACGGGCTCTTCGCCGTCTAACATGCGACTGGGGAGTAATACAATAATTAAATGTACATACATATCTGTCACGGCTCTTTCCCAAGGTAGGCAGAGACCACTTCCACAAATATTATATCTGCATTGAAGTTTATTGTAAAATGGAAGCTATCGCATTTATAATACAGTCTCTATTTAAGTAACTAATTTAGAAAGATTAGTAGACAAGACACAGGAATCACTATCTCTGTCTAAATAAAGTACGTAGACAGAGTCAACACGATAAAGAATAAAAATCAATGACTTATGACTTTTGTGAAAACAAACATAAGATTACATAGAAATTGTCATTACAATCAATGGCTAGGTACAAACTATGTCTTTGTTAGTACTAGAGGCGGCCCGCGACTCTGTACGCATTTATCGTCATATCTCAGGAAAAAAAAATATTTTATATTACTTATATTTATTTTTATATAAGTATTATAATATATATTTTAAACTAGCTGTCCCGGCGAACTTTGTCCCGCCTTAGAATGAACTTTATTGTGTAGGAATAAAGTTCAAATTGACTCTACATTTTAGTAAGAAAACATTTGTATGGGAAAAAGAAAAGGTCTGTTTTAGGGCTTTCCCGGCAATTATTCGAATTTATCTCACCGTAAAAACCATCCTTGGACTTCAATGAACATTAAAAAAAAACAGCTAAATCGGTCAAGCCGTTTTCATGTTATGTCGTGACAACGGAAAACGGGTTTCATTTTTATATATATAGATAGAAGATAGATTACTTAATACTAGCTTATGTGTTCAGTAGTTTTTGTGTGAAAGAGTAACAAGCATCCTCACATCCACCCATTGGCACTAACATTTGACATTTGTAATATTACTTTATATTTGAAACACTTACCGTATATTCTTAACAATATCCCTAGGATTGTAGTTAGGTATCTTAGTGGACCAGCCAGTGCCGATACCTTCGGCTCCATTCACAAGTACCATCGGTATGATGGGTAGGTAGTATACCGGCTCGATTTTCTGGTTGTCTTCGTATTCGTGCTGGAAATAAAATTATTGAGTTTTAATTGAAGTTGTGACGTATATGAAGATGTAAGCTAAAATATACCGCAAAACAAACATTTCTCGTATTTTTTTTTTACTTATTTGGGATAACAACAGCATATAAGTGATTGCATAAGATGGAGACAATAGGTAATTAATTTACAGTTTTAAGCCAATAACAGTTATCCAGTGAAAAAGAAGTACCTATACTGTGGGATTTTGGGGAATATCGACATTTTTGTGCCATAGAAATACAAAGCAACAAATCTTTCTGTTCTGATTCCGACCAAGTGGACGAGTAGCATTACGTTCGTAACACATTACCGCTGCGGTATCGAAACAGCGGTACCGCTATAATATTGTCATTTGTAGGAGAAGCGGTACACTAGCGAAACTGACTGTTTTAACCCATTTATCTGACTATATTCCATCTCTTTCTCAGGGCGGTTTCGCCCGCCTTCAGCTTCAGCTACATTACCGCTCTTATGCCGCTATTCAAACTACATTACAATCGCAGCGGAATTCATCTAGCGTTGCCGCTGTTACGGTACCGCAACGGTAGTGTGATACTGGCGTATGTCCTCGTGTTGACAGACAGATGGCAGAGGTGTTGACAAACCACTCAATTTCATTTACGAAAAGAGAAACTTTTTGCCATGATTTGACAAAACTGCGAACATAAAAAAATACTTAAAACTTACCACAAGCAAAGGATCATCGTGCGGGTGAAAGATCAACCTTGTTAGTGGCGACATAAGAGTGAATATATAACGGGGACTGGCCGAGTCTTTGCCGCCACACAGCCTCGTACCGAACTGACCGCGAGGCTCCAATAGATTAATGTTGTTTGAACCGACATAGTTTTGGGCCAAGTTCACTATTGTCATTGCTAGGGACTGTTCACCTGAAATTTAATGATTTTGTTAGTTTATGCTAATTACTATAAACTGCATGCAATTCCGAAATAACATAGCCTTATCGTCATATCTTCGAAAACTTAAGACCTATGGTTTATTCTTAAGCTACAATATTGCAAAGTTTCATCAAAATCTGAGAAGTAGTTTTTGCGGGAAAGAGTAATAAACATCCTTGCATATATCCTTCTTGTGTACAATACATCTGATAATACTAGGCAGGCATAGTGCTTTGCCAAAAGCATGTTTGCTACTTTCACCTAACTCAGCCTATTTGCGTAACATGGTATGAATGATTTCATTTGTAATAGGGTTATACAGTTACAATCAACCGAATTTGAGAAAATTAAACTATTACGTAAATATCAATATTTACCATGATGGTAAGCAGAATGCTCGGCAACTGAACCAGCCAGTTGCGCGACTTTGACCTCCCGTTTGTCATTCCTCTTTATGCAAGTGAAGATCACCTTACGCTGGCCAGGCTTCAAGCCGTCTATCATTGATGGGATTGACCTGAAAGGAAGAACATCTAAGTTATAGTGTCATCTTCTTCTAATTTATGACAAAGAAAGAGTTAGGGCCGGCGCAGATCTGATAAGAATCAAATAATATTCAAAATCAGTTGACACAACATTCGCATTTAGTCGCTTCGACGCTCATTTGTTGTGTCAACTGACTTTCAATTTAATTTGAATGAGAACTATGTCGATAATATGTCAATTAAAAATGCTCAGCGCTGCGCTGCGTCAGGTGTGCCCCGGTCCTTGTCTACATATTAAATGATTTCCGGTTTTTCTACAATGGCAGGTAAAAATATAATAACAGAATACTTACCGAACATTATCACCATTCGAAAACAGAACCAACTCCAAATTGACGAAATCCGAATAAGTCACAGCTTTTGTCTCTTTCGTGTACAGATATCTCTCAGGTAATCCTATCTCTTTCCTTCTCTTAACTTCATCCATGTGACTGGTTAGCCATTCTTTTCTTTGATCTGCGCCTTTCTTTGAAAATGCTAGTTCAATATGATGATCATCAGTAGGACCAGCATACTTGAATCTTATTCTATGACGTTCCATATTCTGGAAGTATTCTTTAGCCTCCTTAGATGTGGAGGTACCCAAACCTTTGTAGTATTTGATATTATACGTGTGATGGTTCTCCGTTTCCTTTTTCCATTCCTCAAATTCTGGCAGCGAATAGAAAGAAATTTCCTTATCTTTTTTTGAAGCTTTCACTATAGGGGTAATAAACTCTTCTAAAAATGGTAGTTTTAATAACTCAGGCCAATTGTGATGTATAAAATTAATAATCAAGCCTTTTATATGAGAACCGTCTTGATCCTGATCGGCCATAATCATTACTTTGCCGTATCGCAAAGATTTTAAATCATCAACCGTGTTGTATTTCTTCTTGTATTGAAGACCGACGATTTTGATCAAATTGTTTATTTCAACGTTCTCTAAGACTTGTTTGTGGGATGCGTCTCGGACGTTCAACGGTTTACCTTTGAGGGGGAACACTCCGTAATGATCTCTGCCTACTACACTAAGGCCAGACACAGCTAATGTTTTAGCCGAGTCTCCCTCAGTTAAGATCAACGTACACAAATGAGCATTCTTCGTACCAGCTTCATTAGCATCCTCTAGCTTTGGTATACCTTTAAGCTTACTCTGCTTCTTGCCTGAAGCTTTCACAAGCTCAGTCTGAGCTTTGAATTTGGCCCAAGTCAATACAGATTCAACTAATCCACATTTGCTCACTGCCGTTATGAATTTTTCCGAATAATTACATTTGGAACCAAAACTTTTTGCTTGTAATGTCATGTTTTCTTTTGTTTGCGAGTCAAAGGTTGGGTTTACAATCAAGCAGTTGATAAATAGCCACATGTGGTTTTTGACTTGGAACGGTTTAATATTCACGCCGCCTTTGTTTTTCTTCTTGATTACTTCTAGAACGTTCTTTACTACGCTGTCAGCGACTGTGTCTACATGTTTGCCTCCTTTTGTTGTTGCAATAGAATTTACAAATGAGACCTGTTGGAATCCTCTGTCAGATAGCGTTAGAGCTACTTCCCATCGGTCATTAACTTTCTCATAAACAACCTTCAAAGGTTGTCCGTTCTCGTCCTCTTTGCCTTTTATGTATAAATCTACATAATCCTTAAACTTGTTTATCTTCAGTCTTTCACCGTTCAAGTATACTTTAACTCCTTGCGAGGAGGCAGCCACGTCGTAAGCACGACGCGACATCAAAGCTACAATATCATCTTCGAGTTTGTCCATTTTAAATTTAGCCAAATCCGGGCTAAATGTCACTTTTGTAAAATCATCATCTTTGCCGGCTTCTTTAACCTTTGGTTCGGAAGCCTTTGTCATGTTTGAACCCCAAGTTTGCTTGAAGTGTTTCTTGTATTGTTTGGAAGCAGTTTCTACTGTGAATTTTGTTGAGAAAATGTTGCAAAGTTTGGCACCGTAACCGTTTCTGCCACCGGTAACTTTTTCTTCTTCGTCATTGTAATTTGAGGAGGTAAGTAGATGTCCAAAGATCATAGTAGGGACATACATTTTCTCTTCTTTATGCATCACAACAGGGATGCCACATCCATTATTGTATACCGATATTGTGTTTTGTTCTTGGTTGATTTCAATTCTTATGACGTCCATTTTGGGGTCCCTCTGCTTGTTGTCAGCTGCGTTCACTAATATTTCGTCATATATCTTGTAAAGACCTGTGAAAAGCAAAGAAACACAATTTTTAAGATTTTTCAAATGTATTTCAGTACTTAAAACTTTGCCATGCAGAAACCGATTTAGCAAAGTATTAATTACTTTTAAGAAAATCAGAGTATTCAGATAGGGGCTTCTATATAGCTTAAATTAATATTCCAATCTACTGTTACTTAGGGTCAGCGCAGACAGAACGGAGCGCAGCGGAGAGGATTTTATTACCGCACTTGAAAATAAACCTTAAAATTTTTACAATTAAGTGCATAAATGCTCGAACCGGCATCCCCGCGCATCCTCGAGGACGCGCGAGCATTTTTTGTCAGGTTCGAGCATTTATGCACTTAATGGTAAAAATTTTAAGGTTTATTTTCAAGTGCGGTAATAAAATCCTCTCCGCTGCGCTCCGTTCTGTCTGCGCTGACCCTTTGGAGTCAAGAAGTCAAAGCTCTGGTAGAGAATAGGCCCAAATGGCGAATGCTCTACCGAAAACGGTCTTACTCTTAAATGAAAAATAACTTTGTTATGTATTTTACATCTATTAAATAGATTTTTTTTTATTTTGTTAAAATGGCTGATACAAAGCAGAGCTCTAGCAATTTATTGCCATTTGTTACCTGGTACATAAGTAAGTTCCTTCTGCACCATACATTCCTTTTCTTTGTCAAACACCCACATAGTCTCTGTAGCTCTCTCAACTGACCCAATGTACGTGTCAGGACGGAGCAAAATATGCTCTAATTGGGATTTCTTCTGATATATCTTCTCGATGGTGGCTTTGGAGCCTTTGGCGGAGGCCTGGGGCGCCTGCGCCGCCTCCGCCGTGCCGTTCTGAGTGGCACTATTCATTTTGTTAAACATAGCCTGAAATTAAAAGGTGAATATCAGAGTAGATAATAATGTAGTTAGCTGATGATTTTTTAGTCAACCTGTGACTATGGTACGCTATGTTTTTATATTTTAATGGTACGTATTATTTTAAAGGACACAATTACAAGTTTATTATAGTGCAACTTGAAATCATGATATAATAGGTACTACAAACTATAATATTACCTATAATTATTCTGTTATTGAGTTTTGAGACATTATGTTGTTATGTGTTAAAATTCATAGAAAAAAATAGTAGGTAATAGACATTTTAGGAATTGAATAAGTAGGTATTTATAGTTTTTGCAGGTAGGTACCTAAATATTCAATTTTATTTTTGTAGAAGTAGGTACAATACAAATCCGTTAGTTCAAACTTGATCACCTGTATCAATAAATAATTCAACCTTCACACCAATAAAATAGGGAAAACAAGGACGACTGCATACTTGCAAAGATGATCGTGTTGAGACAAATAAATTACATGACAAAACATAGCTATAAAAAACATACATGTTACAAAAAAGTAGGTACGCTACGCAGATATTTAATATCTTATGAAATTCCATAGGTTTCAACAAGACATACAAATGAAAAATGCATTTGATAAATAGTAAAACAACAAACAATTTTTGACCGTTAGCAATCAAAATGCCGCCAAAGGGCCCGTTCCATGGACCTACCTTTATATCAGCCATCTTGACCGTGGTAGTCGTAAATCGCCTGCAATCTGCGCGCAGCACAGCTGCACCTCTCGAGAAAAGAGCAATCCGCAAGCTAATCACTCTGGCTTTTACAAAACGACATTTTTATCCAGAAAATTGCAATACAGGAGAGCGCTACGAAACTGAAGACGCCAACTGCAACCACAGACAAAAGTTTTTTTTTACTCTTCATGCCACCTAATTAAATGGCGTGCTAGACACATTTTTGAGCCATTTTAATATGAGTATCAAAATACAGAAAACTCAAAGAGGCGTTATCAATTTTAACAGAGAAATCGATTTTATTCACGTTTACCCAATGATATTAACGTTTACCCATGTATTTAATATATTTAGATGTATTTTATGGGATTTATAGAAAAAGTTATAAAGTAGTTTTTATATTCCAACCCGACCAATAAAAAAAAACTGTCTATGATATAAGTTGCTCCCTTGGTAGCTAGGCCAAAAGAAAAATACTGGCTGACAGTGATAGTTTATCAGCTGTTTAGAATTTGAGGTTATGTCCAATCTAGTGTCCAAAGAAATTGTGTTTTATTTGGTGAATTCTAAGATAATTTAATTGTAATGTCGTTTCTTTCGTTAGCTTCAAGGATTCTGCGTCAGAGCGCAACTATCCACTACCCACTGACATGTCGAAATTGTGTTAATGCCGTAAGAAATAACTCATCAAGTGTTGTCAAACCGAAGACCATTCACGATGTAAACACGAGAGTTGCAAAGGACGTTATTCTGTTTAAATATGAGAATCCAAAGTATTATCGGTATATGAACTTGTTTGCGATAGTCCAGTATGGATTTTGGGCGTACTTGGGTTTGTTTGCATTCAATTCGTTGAAGGATGCGCCCGTTGATAAATATAAGATCACAGACGATACTCCGTGGTTTAGAAAGATTAATCTTGGAGAAAATAAGTACAGAAACACTTTGGGAACTCTGGCCATCATTATTGGTAAGTATCAAGGTATTTACAACCTTCATTGCTTGTAAATATTAACCACATCTCATTCCCATTGGAGTAGACAGAGACCTTTGAGTATACAATATATAAGGAGGAGCCATATCGTCTGGATCTGCGTGCCTGGTCAGGCGCAAAATGGCTATCTTTTTGTATGGTACTTCTTATCAATTGACAGGTCACCTACCAAGAAAACTATGAGTAACTTGGGGTAATCTTGGCACGCTGTCATAAACTCATTTGTTACATATTCCTCGACTTGTTATGATACAAACATACTTAACCATTCTTGTAGCTTTTACTCTATTACTATCCTATCCTTCTACTAATATTATAAAAATCAATGTTTGTGCCAATCGATGTGAAGACAGATCTTTGTTACTCTTTTTTATGTAAAAACCGTTGAACGATCTGTAATATGCAAGTGTATTGGACAATATTGTAAGCTTACCTAAATGACACAAAATGCAATTACCTACAAAGACACAGCTGCAAATTCTTGATTTACTTGAAAATTCCTTTTATTTATGTGAAACTTGAAATTATTTGCTTGAAAATACTTACATCGCCTTTTCTTTTTCAGGTTCCGGATCTCTAGGCATGATTTGGATGTACACATTAAAATCAGTTCGATTTTTGATTCTAAACAAAGGAGGCAAGCATGTAACATTTGTCACATACACTCCTTTCGGAAAAAACCGTATGATGACCGTCCCAATAGAAAATGTATCAAGTAAAGAAAGTAGAATGAACGCAAAAGTACAGTTACCTATAAAAGTTAAAAATACATGGATGCATTATATGTTGGATATGAGAGGAGAGTTTAAAAACCCTATTTTGTTTGATTCCACTGCTGGGTTAGCGAGGAAATGGTGAAAATATTTTTTATGTAGAATCATTACAAATGTTGGACAAGAAATGTGTCATGAGATTGTGACTTGGATTATGTTGATGTGAAAAAGGTAAAATGCATTAAAACTGAATGATTGACAATATGGGTTTCATTTAAATTTTGTCTGTTATAAAAATTGGTGTGAGTGAGTAACTATTTATCTGTATCCTTTTAATTATCTGCGAAATTATTGTACTTACCCTTATCCAACTATGATTTAATAAGTGTAGGTACTAACGTAAAAATAAAAAACCTTTTTGAGATTTATCAGAAAAAAATCTTTATTAAATTGTTTATAATTAAAGTAACGGAAATTATTCGTCTCAACACAAATAAACAAGAAGTAAAATTTAACAAAAAATAAACTTTTCTATTTACACATTTTTGATTCAGTACACATTTTTATGTTGGACGCAAAATCTTACAAGTAACTACATTTTTCTTTATTTTGGACGACATACACTAAGCTCATAGTATCAATACCAACATTTCGACAATATACTGAATTGTCTAACTAACTTTACAAGCCAACACTGATTTAGTTACCTATATAACGTATTATTCAAACTACTCGACAAAATTAAAAATAACTCATACAAAATCACAGACCCATAGTGAAAACAATCTTCTGAACATGGTAAGATTATTGCGTCCATCATCAACGATGCTTTTCAAGTGAACAAGGCAAAACAGAACTTGGCGCCAGAAATCAACCAATCACAGAAGCGAGATTTTACTGCGCAAATTCCTGAACCCTGATTGGTCAGTACAGCACCAAGCCCCGCCCACTTAAACAGCACGTTCAAACGAAACAAGTCTTTACTAGAATACCGACAAGAGTGATTTTACAATCAACTTAATAACGTGTTACATTAAACGCTTATAACTACAATCTACTGACAATTTTTAAGTCTACAAATGCTTCATCTAGCTTGCTACAACAAGCTAAAAAGGCCGATGGTTTTTAAAAACTGAAATATGGTCATCACAATTTTGCAGTCTTCTTTCACTCTTGATATGTCAGTTTATCTGTTTGGGGGGATTGTGACAATAGAATTTTGGCAAGATTTAGGATTTCACAAACTGAAGTAATTTAAATATAGTTTTGTGTAGGTTATTAACATAATTAGCACATCTTATGAGCATGTTTGTGTTCTTTCCAATAAACTACATTTTTAATTACTTTAAATCAAGTTTGAGTCTTTTTAATAGTTAGCATTTTTTTAACGTGTTGGATGATTTAAAAAAATTCCTAAATATTGCTTGAAATTCTACTGACTGTAGTAAAGGGAACAACCATCGGCCCTAACTATTAAGTACAATTATTTCTTATTTACAATAAGTCATAAATATTTACTTTCTACCAATAAATTACAGTAAGGCTCTGTGTGGCCCGAAAGCAGTGCGGTGTTGCCAGCTTACGACACGCTATTTACCACCAGATACTATTTATTAGAAAAATAAAACTCAATATCGAAGACATATTTTTGTTATGGTGGCATTTGTGGAGCGAAATTTTAATATAAGTGAAAGGACAATTTAAAATAGGGCAGAATCGAAACGCATGTGTCAATGCAAAACTCAACATAAGAAATTCAACCATAAAGTCAATGTATTACTTAAATTTTCAAAACACTAGCGCATTGTTTGTTCTGCTTTATGCAATAAGGTTGCATTTGTTAAGTTTTGGATTGCCGTCTTAACTCTATTCTAGTTTAAACAGCATAAACCTTAACCCCCTTATTACAAAACGAGGTTTAAAGATAGTCCGACGTTAGTACGTTTAGTTTGACGTTTTGTCCATAGCTGAAACGTCAAAAGAAACGAACTTACGTCGGACTATCTTTAAACCTCGTTTTGTACTAAGGGGGTATATGTTTAATAATTAATTCTTAATCTCGAGAAAAAGAGAGAGAAAATCTACTATTTTGCTATTACCGGTCGAATGAATACAAAACATTGCAATTACCTACCTATTGTATTTTTTTTTACATTGAGCTACGTTTTTATGTAAGAGGCCACCACAACAAACAAGAACTTCTTATAAATATACTGCATTGATTACCTACTGCATTGCAGTTACGTGTAAATAATATACTATCAGATTTCACACTACAAAATAGATTTTTTTTTGTTTTAAATATATGTGGGAGTTTTACCTTATCTTGTACCTATCTTAGATTTTGAGACAGAGACCGAATGCGATAACTAGCAAAACAGCAATTTATTTTATTATTATTATGGTAGCATTAAAAATTGACATTGATTTAAAGTACCTACAACAAGAGAACAATCTGTCTGGCCAAACAGAGTAGAAACTAAAAAGTGGCAACACTATAATGTCATCACGTTTTTCTTAGATCGATTTGAAAGGGACGACGCTACAGTGTTGCCACTTGTTATTATCTACTCTTTTGGCACAATATAAACTTCATGCTAAATGAAGTGCTTGACATTTGTAGACACAACATTTTCTTTTCAAAAAATTACAATTAAATTTATTCCATAGGCTACCTACTTTTTTATTTTGCTATTGTCACGATATACCAAACAGGTAATTCCACATGCGTCTGCGCATCTTCGCATTGCTTTTTAAGTATGACCTGACTAAATAGCCAGGTTATAAAGTGTTAATTTTAACCATGAGGAATTGCAAAGCAGGTAACAGTTAAGGTAACAGTAAAACTCCCACACTGAATATATATTTTACATAAATACGACGTTCCATCTAAAATTATATTTCTTTAAATAGCAATTTTAATACATAAAAGTTGTACGTTGCAGACTGTGGGATATTTAGAAAAATATACATCATGTTAATATCGTTTGACATTTCGAATAATGACTAACTTACATATTACCTATTTTTTTAATAATTATTTATTTAAACTACAGAATTAGTCAAAAGCGATCCAAATAAACTTTTTAGAAAGTGATTTTTCGTTGTTGAGATAAAAATCGCCGCTAAAACAAGGGAGGTAAGAACTAATGGTCACATTTTTTTGTGTTTTTGATGTTTATATGGGTTATACAATTTTTTTCGTAGTTTGGTAGTGTAATATAGTTCTAACCCTGCGGTCACACACTGCATCGCGCACACAAGCATCCTGCTTAACGCGAAAATGTGCGCTTGCGCGTTTTATAGCCGCAGGGTGAAGTTAAGACAAATATAAAGATCGATTTTTTTTTTAATTAAATGAAGACTGTGTTATTAAAAAATAAAGATGTTAAGTGTGCCACCCGACCCGCCCTTCTTTCCAATAAATTCGCAATTAATGAAACATTGTCTATGTGCGAATTTTTATGCGAGTATTTATACATTTTGTTTCTAATTGAATGAAAATGTTTAAACAGGTGATTAGATTCATGATAAACAACTTTTACTATAGAACCTAATCAAATCTAAAAAAAAATCATCTTCGTTCTAATAAGATTAGAGTAACATATCGATCAGCTGATTAATTTTGCGTGGAGTATTTTTTTTTATTTCGATATAGGTTCCATACTAAAAGTTGTTAAGTCAAATCATCTGTTTGAGTATTTTCATCTAATTTGAAAACAGCTTTATGTAATTGTGATTGTAAGTACTAACTAAGGTTTTTCTGAAAAGATTTTGAAAAAAAAAACAAGTGTGAACATTAGCTCTTACGTGACATACTTAGATAGCACCCACACAAACGAAATATTTCAGTCTCACAAAACATTGTCAGTCCACAAAAAAAAACATAATTTAAACAGTCACAACGCAAATAAGTTTGTTCTTACGAGAAACAAAAAATATAATAGCATAATCTTTTAAGTAACAAAGTTTATATTTTACATCTTATCCACGTTTAACACCAATTTTTTTTTTAAGTTTCGCATGTTATTTTATCATGTCATTTATTTAGATTAGATAATTGTACATTTACATCAAAATAAATGCCTCCCGCCAGTTTCAATTGTTATTTTAATATTTTAATTGTTAACCGGTTTTTTATCAACACTATTTTTATACCGGTTATTAATTAAAATTTTAAAAGAATACTTTCTAATCAATATCGTCATTTTTTACTGTATTAATTAATTATTTTTAAAGATGCCATTGTCGTTTGAAAATTCCTTTGAGCTACCGTTTTAAGTTTTCCGAAATAAAGAATACAGTAAAAAAAAACAAGTCAAAATCATTGAAATCTTTCACTATTAAGTCTGAACTCCCATTTTGGCCAAAACTGAGCTTATGATTTTTCAGTTACAAATCAAGTTGGTAAATAAGTTATTGAACACTAGAAAATATTTTTTGAGAACCTAACTTTTTTGTTTTTTACTGCTGCGACGTTTTTAAATAAACCTTCTTTATGCAGCCGAGTTATTTTAATTTAAAGTATAATTTTTCTCATATTTTGATCTAATAAATAGTTCCTTTTTCAATTATCGTTCTTTTGTTTCGCTTGTCCTCAAAAACAAGCTTTTTTATTATAAGTACAATGTTTATTTTTCTGGCATATTAAAATAAAGCTCTTAAGCTCCGTAATCACACACGGTTTTACTCTCCTTCGAGTAAAACTATCGAATAATACCGTATGTAAGAACGGAGCTTTACATCCAAGTGCGAGTGAAAAAGAGGATCATTATATCTCACTCACACAAACTTCCATCTTATATTCTTGGCCGCCATTTTAAATCACCATTTCTAAGCCTTTGGCCACGTCAATAAGTTACGTTCCGCCTATATTTCTTTCTCTACATAATTTATATTTTGGCAACGCAACACAAAAAGCCGTGTCAAGTATATACTTATCCCATACATTTATTTGTTATATATCCTCTACGTGTCTCCTATCTATGCAATGTGACATTATTTCTTAAATCACTTTAACTTTACTAACACCGTTTCTTTATAAAGTACTATTTATTTGTTAGTACTTTTTCGGTATTATTACGGTCTTACTAAAAGTTCCATATCGGTTTCATTATGTCCCAAACACCGGTTTTCGTTTCGTTTATATTAAATAATGATACCAAATTAAACTAACGCATAGTTTTTGAACCGTTATTTAAATATTTTATTTGGTATCACCATTCGTTATCAACTTTAAACCGATGTCAGTAAAAATATGTTAAAAACCAGTTAACACCGATATTTCAGTGTCTGTCAACTCAAACTTAAAAAACCGGTTATTCAGTACCGGTTAAAAATAAATTGTTACATCCAAACGGTTTAACCCTTTTCCAAGACTTCATCAGTCGCTTATCCGACCATCCCTATAAAGTCTTAACAAAAAAAACCGTTTTGTTAAACCGGTTAAATTAAAATCCGGTGTTCTAATACCGGTTAGCGTTCAGCGTGTGTCGTCAATCAGCTAGATATCTGGTCCGGACGTCGTCTATGTCGTCTTCTCTTCCTGGACTTATGCTCTCAATCTCGTCTACCTCTTCCAGGTTCTTTGTGCTTGGATTGCATAGTCTGGAAATGTAAAGATAATTGTTATTTATGTTATGAAACTATTCAATATTTAAATGAAATCTAGATTTGCAATATTCTTATTATGTTGGTACAAGTCAAGAGTAGGTATTCTGAACCAACCACCTATGACTCGACTGATGAACGTTGATGAAGCGAAAGAAGTGTGTTTGGATCAAGTGGTCTCAGCCTACCCCGACGGGAGAAAGGCGTGACAGATATGTATGTATGTGCATTTTTTTTTTAACCTGGGACTCCTACGGACCCGGTACATTGGGAGGTGTGAATGGGGCCGAAGCCAACACGTAGAGGCCCATTTAAGAACTATTTATTCTAAAATTTGCGATAGCACACACCTATCGAGGTCTATCCACTAATGCACTATGGAAATGCATAGGGGGACAGTCATAATTATACTGGGTTTAAAAGAAAGGTCGTATAAAGCCGAAACACACTGATAGTCCTCATGAAACTGGACAACTTTCCCCAAGGAACATGGGTCGTAACTCGAAAAAAAAATTTGGATCGCCCATACTCACTCATCAGCTGATCGGGCATTTTGTATGGGGAGGCGAATTTTTTTTTTTCGATTTACGACCCATGTTCCTTGGGGAAAGTTGTTCAGTTTCATGAGGACTATCGCTGTGTTTCGGCTTTATACCCCCTTTCGTTACAGCCTGTATTTATATAAAAGTAAGAAAGTAATAACTATTGCATACCTGCACTTGCAACAAACGATGCATGGTGCAGCGAGCAGCAGGAGTGGACTAGCGACCAGCAGTAGCAGACCGAAGCCGGCGAAGATGCCTACCACCTGGAAATACAATAAAAAGTTAAATATCATTCATTCCATTCAGACTTTAACTTTTATAAACATATCTCTTTATCTTCATAGGTTTTGTATGGAGTAACCGATCGATCGAGAGAGGCCTTTGCCCAGCGGTGGGACACTAGATAAGGCTAGATAAGAACCTGATCGCATATGGTTGTCTATTTAATTTAAAATAAGAGACAAATCAACTACTTAGGTATAACAAAACGATATACAAGGTGACTTTAAATTAGTGAACGATAGAAAAGGATATGCATGTACTCGTAATAACAAACAACTTTTACTATGGGGTCAAGGACGAAAACACAAAAAAAAATTGTTCCCCCGTAGCTGGTGCATTTTGTATGGGGAGTTCAAATTTTTTTGAATGATATCGACCTTGGTCCCATAGTAAAAGTTGTTTGTTATCACGAGTACAAGCATATCCTTTTCTATCGTTCACTAATTTAAAGTCACCCTATATAAGAGCGTCGCTCATGTCGGTGAAGTCTTCGCCACTTTGTTCTATTCTCCGCCGTTTGAGCAACTGATACGACACTTACCTGAGCACGATGCCAAAGCACAGATGCGCGTGAGTGCCCCAATTTGTTCTTGCATGGACCTTTGTCGTAATGCCGCAGTAGAAAGTCGTCCTGTAACATAAATGTTACTTTTACCCACTTGATCTCACACTGTTTCGTTTATTTAAAGTAAAAGTTTAATTGTATTTTGGTATTTAAAGTTGTTAAGATTAATGTCATGCTGTATCACATTATTTTTGACACCAATATGTAAAAGTAGAATAAAAATAAACTGTAGCAATAAAACGAAAGTTTAATTTAAAACTCAATTTTTTATTTAAAAAAAAAAGAAACTACGAGTAACTATGTCAAAGAAACTTAATCCTGTGACATTTCTGACTTAATTTCTCAGAAATAAAAATTAATCTACGAATTTAGAACTATTGTTTTTCAGAGCTTTAAGCAAATCAATCATAATCCTGCTTCCTGCATATATTACAAATGTCAATGCTTGTGCCGAGATCGATGGATGGTTGGTAATGTTTGTTACTCTTTCACGCAAAAACTACTGAACAGATTTTGATGAAACTTGGCAATATTGTAGCTTGTACATCAGAATAGCACTTAGCCTGTATTATTTTGAGATATCATGACTTTTTTTCCAAGATTTGACAATAAATGCGCACAAATTCGCGGGCAGACTCTAGTTTCTTCATAAATACAGATCTTTTAACCCAGGAGATCCGAACATAACATTTCCTTTCTTTATCACACGACGAAAGCTATCATACCCTTGACAAAACTGACAATTATTTTTAAATACCATCGCCCTCGCATTTCACACCCTGAACCTACAATTGACATTTCAAGTAGTAGGTACATACATATCCGTGTACGAGCCTTTAAAGAAATTACATTAAAACAATTTCCATGAAATTAATTTAAATGCTATTAAAAAGTTTTTTTTAGTCAAGACCTTTATGAAGTACCTACCTACCTATGATGACTGTATAATTTTACAAAAGAATTATAAAGCACTAGCTGTCCCGGCGAACTTCGTCCCGCCTTAGAATGAACTTTATTTTGTAGGAATAAAGTTCAAATTGACTCTACATTTTAGTAAGAAAACATTTGTATGGGAAAAAGGAAAGGTCTGTTTTAGGGCTTTCCCGGCAATTATTCGAATTTTTCTCACCGTAAGAACCATCCTTGGACTTCAATGAACATTTAAAAAAAAGAATTAGCGAAATCGGTCCAGCCGTTCAGGCGTGATGCCGTGACAACGGAAAACGGGTTTCATTTTTATATATATAGAAGTGATATTAATGTAACTACAAGAGGCTGCCCGCAACTTCGTACGCATTTATCGTCATATCTTGAAAAATAATCATGATATCTCAAAATAATATAGCCTATGTGTTATTCTAATGTGCAAGCTATAATATTGCCAAGTTTCATTAAAATCTGTTCAGTAGTTTAGCGTGATGAAGTAACAAACATCCATTCATCGGCACAAACATTGACATTTATTAATATTTATAGAATTATGTATGAACTATATATAATATTGTAGTTTCACTCTAAAATATAAGTAAGTATTCTGTAGTTTTCGCATGACAGAGTAACAGACATTCTTACATCCATCCATTCTTCGGCACAATCTTTGGCATTTATATTCTTTGTAATACCTACATACATATCTGTCAGCTGTCACACCTACTTTCACATTCATCAGTCGCCTCATGCACACAAACATGCATTATTTGTTATAGTCTTTATATACTTTTAATAAAATATGAATCAAGCAAACACCACAATACGAAATAAATTTCCAATTGTATCAAACCCCAAAACTCATCGAAGCGAGTATCAAATATCACTCGTCTGTTTATATTTAATTACCAGTTAGTTACTTGCACAAACATTTGGCATCAATTTCAATTCGACGCACTCAATTAGCAGAAAATTGGAACTGTGACGTCATGGAAAGGGGCGGGGTTTATTTGCAACACATGACTTCAAAACTTAAATAAATTATTGAAACAAAATTGGTGAGCGAAACCACTTTTCTGGGCATTTCTGACACATACTCGTACATATTAGAATTTCCCTTCTTTTTGTATGCAGATTTCTTTCCAATACTTTTGTTAATCTCTTTTTGACCTCATTTCGGCTCGAAATTACCAGAGCAGTCTGAATACAGCGTTACAGTAGAGGCAAGAATATAAGAATTGTAAAACTTATTTAAAAAGAGCAACCCAACAGAGTTTCTTACTTGATTCTTCTCTGGAGTTGAACTGTTATCTAGCGAATTTAGCAGTAGCTTTATGACTTTTATTATTATTATCAATATAAAAAAATTAATAATTATTATCAACGTGTTCATGTGCAAAGATTTGCCTCTGAAATAAAGATATTTTCATTTAAATACTCACATCAAGCGACGCCAAGCAATACCAGCAGAAAACATGCTTGCACCGTTTGCACATCATCTGCGCGCATCCCTCATCCTTCTCGATTGGCACTCGGCACATCGGGCACAGTTTGATGAGCTCTGAGTCTGGGAGTAGGGGGGCACCTGCACCCCCCATTGATGATGACGCGGCGGCCGCTTCACAGGTTAAACCGCCGTGCCACTGGAATAAGGAGAAGAGATGTTAAAGAAGTTGGAATCAATAAAATGTGCTAATATCGTCACATTTGTGCGCCAATAACAGCGCTATAATATAGCCTATGTGTTACTCTGATGAACGAGTACGAGTAGCTACAATATTAAAAAGTTTCATTAAAATCAGTTCAGTGGTTTTCGCTTGAAAGGGTCACAAACATCCTACCATTCAACAAATGTTCATCCATCGGCACAAACTTTGACATTAAATAATATTATTAGGATTAAGAGCTATGTTTGAACTTTGACAAAATGTACTAAATAGAAAGTTTATTTTTAAACTGTTCATTTTGTGACAATATTATATTCCACATATTTATGTATGATATGTAAGTATGTATGTAGGTATAAAAACAAATGAGTAACTATGTCAATGCTCCTTCGGCCTCAATTCCCACAGCCTTGCGTTTGAACCTATTCTATTCAAATTGTGAACTCTTCGACGACAGACGTTTCTAAATAATTAAGCAATTCTATTAATGTGTCTTTCATTGTTTGATTGTTTTTTGACCTATTAGCGATTTGGAATACCTAATTATTAGGTAAAAAACCTAGATTCTCATGGCTCTTCCGTTTTCCGTAGTGAGTACTTAATCTGTGCATAGAAGCTAAAATTGTTGATGTAACTAAGTAGATAGAACCTTATTAATGCTGTTTCAGGTTTTATCTCACTGCTGAGCAATGGCTTCCCTCGCATCGTTCCATCTATCACTAAGTATCCCCAGAAGTTTCTGGCCAGGTTGACAAATATGAATCCAGATTGGCCCTTCACCTCCTTAGAGGTAGTAGCTATATGGACGTCTAACAACATTCAATACATGCATATCTGTCGTTTCTTTCCCATCGAGGTAAGCAGAGACCATTCCACTCGCTACGATCCAAACACACTTCTCTCGCTTCATTCACATTCATCAGTCGCCTCATATATGCACGTCGGTCTAAGGGAACGAGTAACAACTACAAAAATGTTACTTGTCCTACTAATATTATAATTGTCAATGTTTATGCCGATGGATGGATGGTTGTTACTCTTTCACGCAAAAACTACTGATCAGATTTTGATGAAACTTAGCAATATTGTAGCTTGCACAATAGAATAACACATAGGCTATATTATTTTACGATATCATAATTTTTTTCTAAGTTCTGACGATAAATGTGTACGGAGTCGCGGGAAGCCTCAAGTAAAAAATAAAAGTACTAAGCATCAGAATGGAATCGTAAATCCATTTTGTCGAGAGGTGCCGAAATGTCAAACGCATTAGGACACCCATAAAATAAAGAGCTGCTTAATTTTTAGGGTTCCGTACCTCAAAAGGAAAAAACGGAACCCTTATAGGATCACTTTGTTGTCCGTCTGTCCGTCCGTCCGTCCGTCTGTCAAGACCCTTTTTCTCAGGAACGCGTAGAGGTATGAAGCTGAAATTTATATCAATTACTCAGGTCTACTGTCCCTTGAAGCTGTGAAAAAATCAAACTTCTAAGCCAACGCAATCAAAAGATACAGCCATTTATGCCGCAAATTTTCGACACTTGCAAGGGAATCAAAACCTACAGGGTGCTTCCCGTGAACTCAGAATCTTGAAATTTGGTACGAAGCAACGTCTTATAGCATAGATAAAGGAAAAATTACGAAAACCATAAATTTTTAGTTACATCACAAAATATTTTTTTTTTTTAATAATCTTAAACTTACTACCCATTTCCTCATAAACGCGTAGAGGTATTAAATTGAAATTCATACCAAATACTCAGGTCTATAATACCTTTAAGCTGTAGCAAAATCAAACTTCTATGTCAACGCAATCAAAAGAAACAGCAATTTAAGCTGCATATTTTGAAACTCGCAAGTACTTGCAAGGGAATCAAAACCTAAAGGGTACTTCCAGTCGACCTTGAATCTTGAAATTTGGCATGAAGCAACGTTTTATACCACACATAAAGGAAAAATTCCGAAAACCTTAAATTTTTAGTTACATTACAAAATATATATTTTTTAATAAATATAAACTTATTACTTTTTCCATAGTTATGACTCGATTGTCGTAATGAACGAACTTTGTAAACCTTGCAGGTATATACGGAACCCTCGGTGCGCGAGTCTGACTCGCACTTGGCCGGTTTTTTTATGACATAAAATGATCGTAAAATCTTCAAACCTTTATTTTTATGGTAATTCCATAAGTATTCTCGTAAATTTTGATTTGTGAATAAAAATGACATGAAATATAAAAAATATGATTATTGTATATTTTTAAATTTCAAAATTAAGGTCAATTTCGTAAGATTTTTGAAACGTTAATAAAAATAATTATCTTTTATTGACCGATATACAAAAATGAATTGATTACTTACTTAAAATTAAAACTGGCCATGAAAAAATCAAATCACTTAAAAAAAAAATCTTATCTACTTATTGAAGCTTATTTACAAAATAAATTCAGCAGAAATGAGAACCACCACTTTTTTCTTTTGTTATTTGTTTTTTAGTCTGAAGTCAGTTAATAATAAAATATAATAAAACTTCTTGTACAGAAATAATTTAAATTCCGTGAACTGATCAGACTTCAATGAAACCATCTAGAAATACCTATAGTCCTTATCAAAGTTTCAAAAGCTTTCCAAATATATATCTTAAGAGCTATTAAATATAGATGATAGTAGAATGAGTTTAAAGGTGTTTGACACTTCCCACGTCAACCTACGCTTTGTCATTTGGAAAGGAGTTATCAGAATTTGAAAACAAGTCTAGACTTAAAAGAAGAATAACAAAAATTAAAGATTTCATCAAAACCTTACTGTTGCCCACGCACTTCTTGTCATGTAGGCATTGGAAAATTTAACTAATTATCTTAAAATAATAAAGCCTACATGTTATTTTGATATGCAAGCTACTTACTCTTACAATACATTACATGTGTAACTGTTTATAAGAATTGTAAAACTTTATTTGAAAAGAGCAACCTCACAGAGTTTCTTGCTAGGTTCTTCTCTGGGGGAAACTGCACCTTGCGAATCTAGCGTTAGCTTTAAAAAAAATTACCTTTATAATAATGTAACGGTTTCAAGAGCATTTTTTGTGCCTATGAAATAAATATATTTTTGACTTTGACTTTGACAATACCGAAAATTTTCTAAAAAATTGTTAGTGATTTTTGCGCGAAACTGTACCTAACTATAAAACATGCGCATACCCATCCATCCATCCATCAACACGATATGACATTTATAATATTAGTAGGAAGTACCTCCCCCCTTAGGATTTTTAGGAGTATCTTTAAAACTCGTTTATAATAAAGTGGGTTCAAGTTCAGAAATATAATCTTCAAGCAATATTAATTTATATTGTCTTTTTACTTTCATTGTCCGAATGACCCAAGTATTTATTATAATAGTATGGAGAATTCCCACAAGTCTTCCCTAAATGTGTTCAAGTCATCGCGCCATCGTTTCTTCGGGTGGGAAGCCGCCACCAGTAGAAATGTGTGGAGAAGCATGGGAGAGGCTTTTGTCCAGCAGTGAGACAACATAGGCAAAAAAAGGGGAATTCTGAAAACGATATTTGTGTTTTATACATGTATTTGCCTTTATACCACAAACCTATGAAATACCTGAGGGCAGTGAATTACGTAAAATCTTAACAAAAGCAAGTATTTGAGGCCACCAAACAATGGCTGACTCTATATAGTACCATTTTTATCACCATACTGTGAATTACGGATAATTTATTGTTGTTTAGGATACTCTTACACGGCACGATTTATTTTAAATTTTTTGATTAGCCATTAACTGCTGGGCAAAGGCCTCTCCCGCGACTTTCCTTTTAACACGGTCTCCGGTGGCGTCCCGCCATTCCCATGAAAATGCATCCAGATCGTCTCTCCATCTTTTTATTCTATTCTATTCTACCTCGACGTCTGTGACCGTCTATAGTGGCGCCCTTCGATTTATTTTATGTAAAAAAAGTCATGATATTCTATGATTAATAAGATAATAATCTTAAGGTAAATTGATATTTTTTTACATTTTAATTTAGATAAAGACATACGTTTTTAATCGCGTTAACCGCTTTCCTTACAGAGTAGGATGATTTTCATTTTACATCGTACTTACTAATATCATAAATGACAAAGTTTGTACCGATGGAATCACATCCATATCCTTACGGATGTTTATAGCTCTTTCACGCTAAAATCGCTGAATATATTTTAATGAAACTAAATGAAACAATATTATACTCGTAGCTTATATATCAGAATGACTAAGTTTCTATGCCCTATGTAAATGCCTGCCTTTATACTATCACTTCTCTCTCTGTGGGGTCTGCAGGAAGAAATTTCTTTTAGAATTATGCTGTACCTTTTGTATAACTGCTCTTTTTTTCTGTCTCTATGTACCATCATCTTACAATAAACTGTTAAATAAACAAATGTTTTCTATATCTATACTAATCCATACTAATATTATAAATGCGAAAGTAACTCTGTCTGTCTGTCTCGCTTTCACGCTAAAACGGCTGAACCGATTAAAACGAAATTTGGCACACAGATAGGCTATAGCCTGAGAAAGGACATAGGCTACTTTTGATTTCAATAGCGCAGGTTAAGCAAACGCGACGCGAGCGCCGCCAAACTCAGTATTCCACGCGGATGATGTCGCGGGTACAGCTATTATCTATATTTATATATTTCTAAGGTAAGTAATAATTTATTTACATATTTTTTTTATTGATGGTTAAACACAGCCTAAAACATAGCTTTTTAACAACAGCACTCCACAATCTAAATACTAATCTAATTAATATGTTTTTGTAAAAACCAAATTTCCCAATCACCCGCGCACACATGCCCTAAACAATAAAACGGCGGTATTCATTATTTACTCTATGATGTAACTGGCTACCTTGACTTTTAACAATTGCGTTTTTATCATCTTGCGTAATAAACTAATAACGAGAGATTTAACACGCTATTGCGTTTAGATTAAGTACTGTTTGAGAAGACAGGTGAGGGACAGAAGAGACTTGGCACGTGACACATGCACGAATATTGTTTAGATAAAGTTTCCCACGACTTTGCGATTTCTTTTTTTTACACGATCAACAACATATATTGATTGATTCAAATTGTAATCAAATATTTTTTACAATAAGTATATTTATTTAATAACTAACACAAAATACAAACACACACGTCCAATAACAATTATTTACGTACGTATCAAAGTTTGGAAGTAAATAGATTATAAATCCTCTAAGTATAATTAATTTCAATATTTGTTTACAGCTAGCGACCCAAATCCTTAAGCCCATTAACAAATTAATTACAAAAAGCCCCTACTACTTAAAAGTCGAAGTTGCGAGTTTTAATCGAGTTTGACATCGAAGTTTCGTGTTTGTTTAGACGACATTAAAAGTTGGGCGCCAGGATCGTAATTAAAATGTATTAGGTGGCTAATTTACATGAAATGGAAATAAAGGCCTCTCTTTTCATCGTCCACGCCTTAATTACCTACTTGAAATTTTATCTTCCAGCTTAAAAAGATAGGCAACAAAACAATGTATCCCATTCTTAATAACCTAAATGCACAGAGCCACCATGTCTGCACTCTATCTCTTAAAGTGCATGTGCAGTATGCAGTCTCGTTCATTGTGCTAAGAGCGCGACCTACATCCACGTCAGCAGGACTGAAAAACTCGATTCTTTACTGTTTCAACTCACTGGGTTCTCATTTTATTGTCTACTAAATCCCGAAACTATAGTAAGGGATTTGATATGTTTTGTTCTATTTTATTCATTAGTTATGAGCTAACATTTTGTTTGAAGATTAATCATTCTCTATTTACCTATATCTTATAATATCACCATTATTTTGACGTCATCTAGACCCAAAACATAAGGTGAAACGCAACTGAAACGGCTAGTTACTTTTGAGTTGCATCGCAGTTTCTGCTATAGACTTCCTTAGAAAACTACACACGACACAACTAGTAAAGTAACTAGCAGTTTTAGTTGCGTTGCATTTGCGTTTCAACGTGTGTTTTGGCGCTTACTCACCGTAAACTATTGTTCTGTTTTCATATTTATGTTTAAGAAAAACAAATGACTAACGAGATACTTTATTTCTTTTTATTGATGTTATTAATCAGTTGCCAGTCCTAATTTGCACATGTTTTTAACAGATCAGACTTTGACATCATCGCTTACGCAGCCACACTCGAAAAAGATTCGTTTCAAAAACACTTTTTCTCAAACTTCAATAAACATTTACAGTTTATGTAAAAACTAATCAAAACAGCATAAAATATGTCAAAAACCCGGCCAAGTGTGAGTCGGACTCGCGTACGAAGGGTTCGTACCATTATATTGAAAAAATCGCTTGTTTTATAGGGATCCCCCCTTCGTTATCACTATTTGGTTTTCAGTACTTATTGTTTTTATAGCGGCAACGGTAATACACATCTTTTGTGAAAATTTCAACGCTCTAGCTGTAAAGGTACATGAGATACAGCCTGGTGACAGACGGACGGACAGACAGACGGACAGCCGTTTTCACCGTTTGGGTACGGAACCCTAAAAACATCACACGCCTTTTAGTGGTGTTAAAATTAAAAGCAGAAAGTGATACACCAGATGGAGAATAACAAATAAATTATGTAGCTTCTTGAAAATAAGATTTCTTTTTGCAATACCTTTTTTGGATCCGCGAATGTGATGTCAACAACCTTTTATTTGGCTCATCGAAATCGAACGGTATAGTATGAAACATATTTATGACGGTTTCTTTGTTTTTCAAATATAAACAATCTTAAGTTAGACAAAGACCGTTGCACAGTGACAGTTTCGGTTATTTTTGATGTGTTTTTGTTTTAAGTGTTCTTTTTTTAAATGTATATTTTTTTAGTTTAGTATTTTATCTATCTCTAAGAAAGGTGTTAAAATGTTTGAAGGAGAATATTGTATGTGAGAAATTGTCTTTCAATAACTGCTTCGCTGAAAAGCTTTAAAGGGACGATAGAACATACATACTTACTTACATACATACATATCTGTCACGCCTCTTTCCCATTGGGGAAGTCAGGGACAACTTCCCTCCACTTGCTACGATACAAACACATTTCTTTCACCTCATCCACATTCTTCAGTCGCCTTATACCATACCTCGTTAAAATCAGCTTTTTATTTAAAAAAAACCCGACTGCGTTTAACCAGTGTCACTCTCACAGTAAATACGAATCTAACGACAACAGCTCTAGAGCTAAAATCCATCAAGCCGTTCAGGCTGTAGAGCGTGCCAAAGAATTATACGTACATACCCTCGAAAAACATAACCCTCCTTCTGGCGCAGGTAAAAATGTAAAGAAAGCTATATTAGATAACTTAATAACTTATATTGTCGGATAACCTAGTGACATACAATACGAATCTCTTAACCGTGATAAAGCAATATTCTTTATTAGATTCCTTTTCCAACAGTTTTCCTTATAATAAACTCATAACAAAGGCTCGTTGTGTACCGTGCGATATGATCCAAGTTGGCAGAACGGAGACATTCCTTGTGCCTTTACGAATTCCAATTACAATCCTACTAATATTATAAAAATCAATGTTTGTGCCGATGGACGGATGGACGGACGGACGGACGGATGGACGGATGGACGGATGGACGGATGGACGGATGGATGGATGGATGGACGGACGGACGGACGGACGGACGGACGGACGGACGGACGGACGGACGGACGGACGGACGGACGGACGGACGGACGGACGGACGGACGGACGGATGGATGGATGGATGGATGGATGGACGGATGGATGGATGGATGGATGTATGAATGTTTGTTTCACTTAACAATAACTTAGCAATATTGTAGCTTACACATCAAAATAACACTTAAGCTATATTATTTTGACATATTTTTTAAATTTTCCAAAATATAGTGATACATGTGTATGAAGTCAGGGGCAGCCTCTAGTATAATTTAGGTTGAATAGTACTTTCATAAGTCAAAAAATGTTTTAAAAAATTCCATAGGTTGTGGATTCGATTCCCAGTAGAAACAAACATTACTGTTATGTACAGAAAGTTGGTCTTATGTACATACATACATACATAAATACTAGTGGTGGGCCGAGTACCAGTTTTACCGAGTAACCGAGTACCGAGTATTACTCGGTTTAAAGTTTACCGAGCCGAGTACTCGGCCGAGTTACTCGGTATAGTTAAAGTGGTAGAATTTAGCGCGAAGAAGCTCGGGAGCGGCAGGTGATAATGGTGTTAGAACTGTCCCTCCGCACCCCCTTAATTATTCATAATGAAAACAATAAACCACAACCGTCAAGTAGCAATTTTTTTTTGAAAAAACACTGCTAATGAAATTTTCTTCTAAATAATTATGATAAGAGCAATTCATAACATTGCTCCAGCTGGGCAAAGGCCTAAATTTGTACCATTAGAAGGAATCAGACTATGATCTACCAAGCAGATCCAATGCGCAAGGTAGATTTATTTGTACCGAGTACTCGGCATTTTAACCGAGTTATTCGGCCGATTACGAGTAGTGAAAAAAGTGCCGAGTACGCCGAGTACCGGGTATTAACCGAGTACTCGGCCCACCTCTAATAAATACATACATATCCATCACGCCACTCTCCTATCGGGGTAAGCAGAGACAACTTCCCTCCACTTGCCACGATCTAAACACACTTCTTTGGCCTCATCCACATTCATCAATCGCCTCATACATGCACATCGGTTAAGCATACTCCTGACTTGGCCTTTCCGTAACAAGTCCGCGATTTGATCGAGATACGTTTGTATGTAAGTACTTAAAATAAACTGTATTATACAGGGTGACTTTTATTTAGTGAACGATATAAAAGGATATGCTTGTACTTGTGATAACAAACAACTTTTACTATGGGATCACGTGCAAAATCATAAAAAAAATATCTCATACATTTAACACTATCAGTGGGTGCATTTTGTGTAGGAAAAAATAATTGAAAATTTTTGATAGATTTTGAACTTAGTCGCCATAGTAAATGTCGTTTGTTATCACGAGTACATGCATATTCATTTCTATCGTTCACTAATTAAAAGTCACCCTACATTTTTAATTAGCTTTACTTTACTTGGCATTTAGAACCTTCTTTTTGGTTTCTCCGTAGTCGAGTAAAAATAGATCAAGAAATGAGGTAAAAAATAAACTGCTTTAGGTATGCAATGAATATGCATTCTAGAGTTCAATCTGCTATGTACTTTTCCCGAGCATCTTGAAATAAGACCGCAGCAGCAAAAGCTTTCTTTGTTCATATTGCTGCTTATAGAGATGGGATTATTTTTTGTAACAGGTATTTGTATCTGTTACTTTTTTTTTGTAACTACATATTTTTATTTGATTGAACGTATTTTTAATAAAATTTAATGTTGTTCAGAAAGCTGGTAAATTTCAAATTACTTCGTATAAAGACAAAATAAAATATTCAACACAGATTTGTCACGGTTACTGCGAACAATAGATAACTTAATGTAATTGTTTAATTTTATAATTAGTTCTTTATTAGTTGGTCATTGCGTAAATAATTCTTCAATGCGTTGTAGTCACGCACTTAGATGCTAATTTAAATACTATTAAACAAGTGAGTAAGGGCCTGTCACCATTTACAGACAAAATTCATCTGACAGATATTTTAATACCTGGCTTTATGAAATAGACATAGTTTTATCTGTGAGTTAAATTTTATCTGTAGGTAGGTGGTGAAACGTGCACTTAGAATCTTGATTATTGTATTTTAAAATAATGCAAGTTATAACAAGGAAATGTACCGAATTGAGAATCATCAGTTTTATTGGTTTAAGTTTAGTTTTGAAGTCGGTTATTCCGTTATTTTTGCAAAAAAGTTCTAGAATATCCTACAATCATGTTCGTAGGGAACATTGCTTTAAAAAACATACAACAAATAAGTAGGTATTATAAATTTACAAAAGTGCATAAAAACTGAGTAGTAAAAGATATCAGTTACAAAAAGTACAAAGTAACATACTTTACATATTTTTTTGTAACTGGTATAATATCACAACAAAAGAGCAACTCTACTGCCGTTAAAAATGAAACAAAGGTAGGTCGGGAAAGCCAGTCTTTTTCTTGTTGGACAATGGCCCCAGTGCGCTCCATTCGCACGGTTCATGCCTCGTCAAAGAATTGCGACGGTTTCTATACATTGCCATGTTGTTTTTCTACTGCAACTAACTTGTTGCGTTATTATTTTAATGTTTGAATAGGTTTTAACTTGTTTCTAACTGTAAAAGTGTGTTGATTTAAAAATATAATATATATTGGACATAACGTAGGGCCCTGTGCCGAAGGTTTCTAGCCGTTTCTTCCGCTCGGCTATACAGGTAGTGAACCGGCAGTAGTTTTAGATCAAAAAAGTGTAATGAATTTTGCTTATTTTTGAATAAAACAGTTTTCATTTTCATTTTAACTCTTTTACTACACCGAAATATATTCCATCATCATATCTAAGAGCCCATGCCAGTGGTGTATTCGCTAAGCCTTGGATCCGCCAAAGATTTGACTGTGTCAATCTTAATTTTTTAAGAGGATTGTGAGCCGATCGAGCGCCGCACGATTCTTCATATTTGTGATTAAAATATTGTTTCGGTCGATAACGTTTCCCAACCCCTTAAACTATCCTTAATTAGACAATCATTTGATTGATTATATCCTCCTAAAACAGATGTGGGCATGGGTATATTGGGTACCATTGCACTTATTGGAGTGTCTATTATTTCCTATCAATGATTTCATCAAGCAATATATCTGTAAATGTTTTCATTTCTAACAGCGTTTCGCCTGTCAGAGTATTTAGAACATTAAAACAAAACACATTTCTTCATACACAACCGCCACGATATATTTACCATTGGAATCCGCCAGAAGGCACTTTCACCGATACCGATCTACACACGAATCATGTCATATATCATATTATTTAGAGTTTAGAAATTCTCAATAGCAACGTTGTAAGTAGATGACCTTTAACCTGTATGAAATAATACTTAATTTTCTGAACCTTAAGGCCCAGAACACACGACGCAACTAGTTTGAAACGTTTCAGGTTAGTTGCATCGTGTGTGGTTTTCTAAAGGAGTCTATAGCAGAAACTTAGATGCAACTCAAAAGTAACTAGCAGTTGCAGTTGGGTTTTCCTGTGTGTTCTAGGCCTAACCTGTAAGTTAAATTATCAAAAGGAAACTTTCGTTAATACTGCAGGATTTGAATTTAATACAGATACATAAAGTTGGTGAGCGAGCGGTAGCCTAGTTGGTAGAACGCCCGCCGTCAATTTTCGAGACGCGGTTTTGATCCCTCTAAGATTTATTTCTCATGTACGGATTGAATATTCGATTACCACTCGCTAACGGTAAAGGAAAACATTGTGTGTATGTGTATGTTAAGATATAAAGTTCTTACCTCTTGATTACACTGCGAGCAGAAATCATGTCGGCAGGTGGGACAGTGGGCGGGACTAGCAGCTCGCACTTGTACCACCGTATCACAGCCCACTCGTGGGCAGAACGCGCGACCAGAATCCATCGCCACTTCTGTAACAAAAAAAGGAATATTACTCAAATATGTATAGAATAAGGTACTTAATTGAACCAGTCGAAATCTTCATCATTTTAGCTTATAGCAGCCCACAGCTGAGCATAGGCCTCTTAAATGATTCTCCAGCGCCACCTGCATCAAACGAGACCCCGCGGAGAAGGCAAAGAAAGCAGTGAAGGCATAAATTCGTTACTTTCCTTAACTAGATGGCTAACTGTGCAAAGCTTCTTAAATAGGCGACTGATGAATGTGGATAAAGCGAAAGAAGATTGGATCGTAGCAGGTGGAGGGAAGTGAACTGTGTCTACCCTGATGGGAAAGAAGCGTTACTCTTTCACGCAAAAACAACTGAACAGATTCTAATGAAACCTAACAATATTGTAGCTTACACATC
Organism: Anarsia innoxiella; assembly: GCA_947563765.1. Lineage (NCBI taxonomy): Eukaryota > Metazoa > Arthropoda > Insecta > Lepidoptera > Gelechiidae > Anarsia > Anarsia innoxiella. The sequence goes on along the minus strand of OX387404.1, from coordinate 2,219,898 downwards.
AGAATAACACATAGGGTATAATTATTTTAAAACCAGCTGTCCCGGCGAACTTTGTTCCACCGTATAGCAATAAAGTTCAAATTGACTACATTTAGTATGGGAAAAGTGCTGTTTTTGGGTTTTCCCGGCAATTATTCGAATTTTTTTCACCGTAAAAACCATCCTTAGACTTCAGTGAACATTTAAAAAAAGAATTGATAAAATTGGTCCACGCGTTGTGGCGTTATGCGCTTAGCAACACATTTTGCGATTCATTTTTATATTATAGATATTGTGCCAGTTTTCCAAGACATGACGATAAATGCGTACGAAATCGCAAGCGGCCTCTAATTAAAAATAGAATAACAATTTGTATTGAAAACTCCAATTACTGTTATCGTGTAAAGGTCATATTAATCTAAGAGAATTGACCAAAGGGTGGCCGGGTCAATAATAAATCTTTCTTATATGTCACACGTCATTGTAATTATTTTAATTAATAAGTTCACGTTTATTTTCAAGTTTTAAACTACTTACATAACACTAGAGGCTGCCCGCGTCTTCGTACGCATTAATCGTCATATCTTTATTTAAAAAATCATGATATCTTAAAATTGCATAGCCTGTGTTATTCTCATGTATAAACTACAATATTGCCAAGTTTCATCAGTATCTGTTCAGTAGTTTTTGCGTGAAAGAGTAACAAATATCTATCGGCACAAACATTGGCATTTATAATATTAATAGGATTAAGGACTTATACTTATCTCGAGTTGCATGAAATAAAGTTATTCATTAAACATCGTGCCGTCTTATTTTGATTTGCGACAATGACAGTGACAGCTATAATGTAACGTTAGATTATTTGATCTCCATTGCAACTGGCCCTTAATGTACTTTCTCATTAATGTACAAAAACATAGAAAATTTAACCACTTGAGTGCGTTAAGTGATTAACATTAACTATTAACCCAGAAAAGCACAATTAAAAAACCCATACAAACTGTTTAACGGTAAAAAAAGGTTTTAAATTAACCCTAATGCGGCATAAAAATAAATTAACATAACAATATGTAGATGAAATGGTCACGGATGACCATTGACTTCAAAGATGACCAAGTAGATACACGGTTTCCTGAGAAACATCATTGAAGGAAAGGTTGAGGGGAAGAGAAGGAGAGGAAGACCACGACGTACCTACTTTACTTAAGTGAAGGAGAAAGTTAACGTCATGTTGTATCAAGAAGTCAAAACACTGGCAGAAGATAGACCTAATTGTAGTCGCTTCGATATGCTCCGCTGCTCGTTTCGTGTGTTGCCTGATTTTGAATATTATTCTAATGAGAATATGACAATCAAAAATGCTCTGCGCTGCGCTCCGTCAGGTCTGAGCCGGCCCTAACTCTTTAATGGAATGATAATGATCTTTAATTGCAATTTCAAACTTAGCATTATCCTAATATGTCGTGGCACTGGCAGAGGATAGGCCTAAATGGCGAATGCTCCACCGACAAGAGTCTAACTCTTAAGTTAAATGAATAAAATGATCTATGTCGTGGCCGTATCGTAGATTTGCTTACTAAATAAAATGGTCGTATAGTTCATGACATGTTTGACTATCCATCGGCATCCATGGTTTCTATACATTTCTATGCATACTCTTTGCTTACAAACTGCATTGAAGAAAACTTGATTAGACCGAGCAAGCTCGTAAACTAAACAAGATTGGCATTTTATTGCACACAGGAACATTTTTATCGCTCCCAACACACTACTGTAGTGGTTACACTTATTTGTTTAGTTTTCAATACTTTGATAAGAAAAATATACTTAGTTTCAAATGTAAAGAGCTATATTCGATTTGATTTTATTCTATTATTGAAAAGAGCAAAATGTAATTAAAAAAAGAATATTTGGATCGTATTCTAAAGGATCATAAAGAATGGACTAAATGGAATTTATTTAATGCTATCGAATAGGAAGAATATAAACTAATATATTTCTGAAGTTTTAGTTAATTTAATTGAGAGTTTGAAAAAAAACTAGCACAACAAAAAAAATACGATACTATAAATGCATAAACACGTATAACGAATCATCACGAAGAGCCACAAACATATTTTGAGTTCTAAAAATAAACTCGAAATGAAACCAAAATGATCTCACTTTCAATCAATCACAAAAACTGGTTTCCGAACCGGAATTAGCTGTTTAATTCCACTGATAATAAACTGTAACTACTCTGTAAAATGCCAGTGTTTCAAAAAGTGTGTACCACATCACGTTGTAGTGTACAACTACAGTCTTTTATCAAAGTTGAACAGCTCTGTCAAAAGAGTACATGCTTTAATCGCGAAGCATTTTGCCAATGAACGACTGTGGCAATTTTCCGAACAATTCAAGAAGAAATCTCTCAGCTAGTTTTTAAAAAACCAGTTCCATAAAAAGATGCAAAGAAGACTAGACATTAAAAAAGCGTCACCCTTTTCATATCAATCTATGAAAAACGGGACGACACTACAATGTTGCCAGTTTTTAATCACTGCTCTTTTGACCAGACTTTAAGGGTGCCTTTCCGCCAGAAATAAGCTATGCTACGTTGCTATGCACCAATCATATTCAAAGGAACCCCTCATAATCAATGAATAGCCCTAGGACCAGTTTGTGACAAGGGGGTCATTTACCCAAAAAACTTTGAGAACCACAATCCAACCTTCAAATAACCTGTAAACGAGTTGTATCGGAAACGGAAGAGTTTTTGCGTCGGTCCGAGTCTCCATACGTTATTATCTGCGCCTGCGCGGAGTAAAGACAGGAAATTCAAAATGGCCTCCAACTTGAACTGCGATTTATTGCGATTTCAATGTCGACGGTTCAACCACTTATAAGGCTTCTGTACATGTCTGTTCGTATTGGATTTAATGCTTTACGTGAGTATAAAAGATTGAAGAAGACAAAAAATAGTGATTGCAACAAATGCATATCCATCTACGTGCATGTATGAGGGTGGTGAATGTGGATGATGCGAAAGAAGTATGTTTGGATGGTAGCAAGTTGAGAGAATTGGTCTCTGCCTACGTCGATGGGAAAGAGGCGTGACAGATATGTATGTACAAGAGATGTTACCAGCTAGCTTAGCATGGCACTCCGTGACAAGACGTTGGCATGCGTTTGTCACGCTTGCGTCTCTGTCTATTGTTTTAAATGTGATAAGGACAGCATACGTGAGATAATTGTCGCGGCACGCCATGCTAAGCCCCCTGGTCCGTAACTAAGGATTATTTTATATAAACCAACCTAGCTATTACTTGCAAGTATGGAGGAACGGTGTCCCCTAGTGCAGGCTTCACGCTTGAAAGAGGGTTCCAGTTCAAACTCATTTAATGTATCTTGTTTTATGGAAATAAATAATTTTGTTTGTTATTTTTTCTGAATAAGTAAAAAATGTATCAAAAGTTTTTCGGTATCATGGCAACTAACCTGTTATATTTGTATTTGATAAGAAAACTGTATAAAACAAGAAAAGTATAAAAGTCTCAAATTCACAATGTACAAAAGACTTTATTCACAGATCTTTAATTGGCAACACTTATGTACTTTGTTTTTTATTTATATTTTGACAAGATAATGGCTGAATGAATCATGTGCAAGTCAAAGAGTAAGGATAACGAGAGTTAAGTTGAGGAAGTTCACGCTTACTTGTATTTTTCAAGGTTAAGGATTTAAAGATGAATCTTATTTTCCTTACTGAATTTGGGTATCTTGATAATTGACAATAATTTGTAGTCTATAATAAGGATTAAGGTAGGTGTTACAGTATTGAATAATTACATAAATGGTAAGCGCTCTTTCCCTATATTCTATCTATCTCTGTTTTTGCCCGACTGGAGGCAGAAATAGTTATCTGTCTTAGAATTTTTCGACCTTATAAACCTACCACTGTCAAAAAATGTATGGAATTCTTCCGAAGGATAAATCAAGAGTGACAGCTACGTGACAGTTGAGTACCTACTGCCGATCTGGGATAGCTATCTGTCTTTGAACATTGGCTGTAAGTCGATTTTGGTAACGAAATTACACAGTACAAAGATTATTTAGTCCTCCATTTTTTTTTGACTTCTTGTCTCTCACATGTCCGTTAAAAAGTTTAAAATTAGAATAATTTTATAAATTCCCCATAAATTTTCGACGGTCGTGTACAAACAACGTCGATAAATAAATATACTGCATTAGGTCAGTGGGTCTGTTTTGTTTTTGTAAAGATGTTAATCGGCGCAATTGTAACTGTAAATGAACTTAACTCGTTTCACATTATGGAAAGTTTACGTAGTTAATATAAACTTTACCTTATTAAGTGCTCGTTTCACTATCTTCAGATAAAACTTAACTGCCAGATAAACCTATGTCCATTTCATAAAACATGACGTTTTAGACAGAGACAGGTATAGAATATATACAAACATACATACATATCAGTCACGACTCTCTCCCATTGGAGTAGGCAGAGACCACTTCCTTCCACTTCCTACGATCTAAACACACCTCTTTCGCTTCATCCACACTCATCAGTCGCCTCATATATGCCCGTCGGTTTAGGGTACCTACTCTCACCTCTCGCTCCCTCGATCAAATCGGGGACTTGCTCAAGAAAGGCCAAATTAAGAGAGAGAGATAATGTCTGTTAGATAATTTTTATCTGAAACAGCCCCTTAGGATATTAAGATCTCTCTGCTTAGGCAAAGGTTATTTTCTAAAAATGCGAGTTGGAAATAAAAAAAATTACGTATTCAAAATACATTTAGCAATTTTTTTTACAAACGTCCCTATTAAACGAAATAACAAAGATATCATGCACCCTACTACTGAAAATAGTGCTTAATATAGGGCACAAGAAATAGACTTAGGAAACTAGGCCAAACGCAATTTTCTATCACCTCAAGCTCAGAGCAAGTTCAATCAAGTCCTTATTCCATTGAGAAAGGGCCGAGAAAAATAAAATGGAGTAATAAAGGAAATTGCGTTGCGTAAAGTAAGAAGGATGGTAGGATCTTGGAAATGGTGATAGTTTTACTGAGACAAGGTAGTGTTTTATATTTAGGTGTATTTAACTAGAAAGAATGATACAGCCGATAGTACCATAGATTTTAATTTCAGAATTCGTAAAAGTAACGTTATTGTTGCACTAGAGTTCCGAGTTCCGAGTTCTTTTTATAATTATAAATTGTAAAATTAAATTTTAAGGTACAACTGGCTGTTTGGATTTATTAGTGTGAACGACATTTTCTTAAAATAGGTATTTACACAAATACTTGCTATTGCATGAATCGTCAAGAAATAAAGAGCAATATATGTATTTACGGTTTGTTCACAGCAGCACACTGTCTTGACAGCGAGCAAGTGTAGGACAATCGTCGTAAATGCACCACTGCCGCCGTGTTGGCGGTGTGAACCGAAGTATAGAAGGAGATGAAACACTGGTACATGCACACTATTGCACACGCTTGACAGCTGACTAGTGTTTATCTTTATTGCATCATGTAATTTTTTTCCAGCTTCCCAGTGTTTGTATAAATATCTAATAACTGAAGAATTAAAAGATAATTCATGTAATAAGTCGATATTAACTTACAATGGATTAAACTAACACTTCAATAAAACATTATTACATTGTTTTGTATCACTTTCAAAACAATAAAAGTGAAACAATTATGTTGTTATCGATTGCAAACACTTTAATTTCTTGACGCGATGTTTTTACAAAAACAAATCAACGGACAATAAAACAATCAAATAATAATCAAACAAAAGAATTAATATACAAATAAGTTTTATTCAAGTTGCTATTGCATAAGGCAGATACAGTTTTGTCTGTTGATAATTGTACATCATTGAATGTAAATCTCTCAATTTTTCGTTTTAGTCATCAATCCAAACTCACTCCTTTGAATAGTTACCTACATCTAACTAAGTCTATATGTGTATTTCTTTTAGAAATATGCTATACCTTTTGTATAACTTCTCTTTTTTTCTGACTCTATGTACTATCATCTTACAATAAACTGTTAAATAAATAAATAAAGTCTAACTAAAATACGAGTATATTTCCTCTTTAAAAATTCAAGTGTTTCGTTTATCAAGTGCACAACATTACATATGAGATGATTAAATAATAATTACTCGTATTTTCATCTCATAACCACGATGTTTTTGACCTAGTTTTTTTCTTTCCATTGAGATCCCAATTAGCACAATGACTATACTCGTAGACAAGATGAGAAAAATACGAGAAGTAATTGTTATCCGAATATATTTTTTGCTGTAATATGCAAAATGGATTTCAAATAAAAACATGACTGAACTTATAAAATTAAGACATAAATCATAACCGAAAAAAACATGTTCAGATAAAAGGTCTTAGAATAAGATAACAGATTATTTTATATTTCGTTTAACCTCTCCGAAAATATGCTGGTTATTTTTGAATATATTTTTTTACTTTTAAATTACAAAATAGACTATGATCTTGTCTGCTAGATGAAGATTTTTTAAAAATATAAAAATACGCTCAATTTATTTTGGATAACTGGCAATTTTTTCAAGTTTTGCAAGTAAATATACCTAATATCGGCACTCATTTTTGTGGGAATTTTTTTCAAAATTGGAACAATTGTTCATTAGACGTCCTTTAGCGTTATGATACTCCCACAATGCATGTTACAAAATGTTTGTTAACATTGTCAAACAATGTTTTAGTATACAAAAATGTTATAAAATGTTTACAAACATTTTTGTATACTAAAAGTTTTTTACAAAAAAAAAAAAACTGCAATGTGGGGGCTCTATTAAAAGCAGACTTCGAAACTGAATTATTATTATTAATCCAATAAAAATTAATACAACAACCGCAATCAATAACTTAAACAAAACACACAACAATGTAATCACTAGTTACGTTCTATCATCAAAATAAACGATAGAACGTAACAGAGCACGCGAGAACTTAATTTAGATCGAATTATTTATCAACCAACACCATCCGTTTTGAGCACAAAACAGCTTCTAAGGTTTTGCAACTATTTTATACACAATGGAATTTATGCGATAAACTGAAACTAGAGTTGCGTTTCACTAAATAGTTCCTATGCCGCCATATTGGCAGCATTGTAAATTTGTACTGCCACATTACCCTTGATGACGTTTCGCAGTACAAATTTTCAATGCTGCCAACATGGCGGCATAGGAACTATTCCATGAAACGAACTCTACCTCGCGTTGAGAATACTGTGTTACTTACTTTTAACAGTTTAACGTTTTAGTGCCTAGTAAAAAAAAGTAATATTAACTTGCAGTGCAAAAGAAAAATCCTAGGTATTAATATCATATCCTACTAATATTCTAAATTTCTATTTGTGGAAGTAATGGACGTTTGGACGGCCTATCTTACTAATATTATAATTGTCAATGTTTGTGCCTATGGGAGTGAGGATGTTTGTCACTCCTTCACACAAAAACTACTAAACAGATTGTAATGAAACTTTACAATACTGCAGTTTTGACATCAGAATAACAAATATTCCTAAATCATTCTTTGGGATAACTTATAAGTTATACAAAAATTTTAGAAAATTCAAATCACTTGTCACCACTATTCACACCGTAACGAACCTAGATACCTAGGTAAAACATAATACCTAGGTACATATTAGTACTAAGGTCTCTAGCAAACAGAGCGAAGCATGCAAATCACAACCAAACACATAAGTATGTACAACTAGCAAACACTAACTAGAAACCTCAAATGTTAAAGCGTACATAGTGAACAAGTCTCAAGTAAACTAATGCACCTAGTATTTCACAAGATACAAGTAGACACCTTATTTGTTAAAGCGTACGTAGAGTACAAGTGCCAAGTTTACTATTGCTGTAGTATATAGCGTTTAAGGTAATCAGAGCGTGTTATGGCAGCCATGTTATGATTTGTTAGGTTTGAGCGTTTGTTTGTTTGTTAGTATTGGATTTAGTCAGGATTTTATTAAACCAAGCCGAGTATAACCGTCCGTCTAATTAATAGGTAGGTACTCTATCTATTAACCGTGACTGCCTATAACACCCCTCTTTTGGCGTTGGGGGCTAAAAACGGCTAAATTGATTTTTATGAAATTAACAACATAGGCATAACATTTAAACATCTACCTATATAGTTTACCTACAGTTTGATTTAAAAATAAAAATATTTTTATACAAAAAGTGTTTCCACGTAGATTGTACCAAAGGTAGTTTTTGTTAATAATAAAATATAATAAACACTAGATACCTATTTATTTACTTTTAACCATTTGTTCCATTAAACATTGACCTTCAACATTTTAAATAAATAAATCATTTTTATAAGGTAATTATTATTATAAATTATCCGTAAACGATTCTTGTAAAATTACATTTATATTTATTCAACATAATCAACAAAATCTAAAATTAATTTTCCTCCTAATTAAACTCAAAGTAACTGAATGCTAAGAATCAAAATGGCTGTTTTCATTTAGCGTAGGTACATTGACCCCGACTTAAATAGGTATTTAGAAAATTATCGCAATTCAAAAGGCAGGAAATAAACGTCATTTAATGCGTTGTAATAAGGTGTTTATTCTTAGAACGAAATATCCTTTTGAAGATAATTCGAAGGAGGAGTTCAACGCACTTTTGCGGAATGTTTTTCCATAGGAAACGAAATGAGAAGTGAAGGTATAATTTCGCTTGGTAGATAACATGGAATACTCGTAATTTGGTTGTTATTTGCTTGTTTTCACGGTACAATAAATATAATAAAATAAAAGGACGAATGTTTTCTTTAAGTACCTACCGTACTATAAATGTGACGTCCATTTACATGTGACAGACAGATATAGAAGTTTCGTCTTATACAAGGTTTAATAGGCATGATGACTAAAACAATTTTTAGTCCATCACATAGATTATTTTTAAATATTCGACACGTATTTTTTCTTTTTTCTCTTAAACTAAAAATGACAAAGATACACTGGGTTAAAGTTGCTTGTGACGTCACGCTTCAGTACGATTTTAACCGAAGAGTGACGTCAATACCACCCACTCCGTAACTTTGATGCTCTGTATTTATTTATGTATTTGATCAGGTAAAAAATGTGTTTCAAATATTTTTTAATAGCCTAAAAGACGGACATTCCCATTGTAATTTATCTCTATGACAAAATACAAAGGACGTAATTTGCATATGAAACTGAAAGACTTTCCCCAAGAAACTGTCGTTAGTGTCATTACTAGTAACACAAACCGCCACTAATATTATGTAAGATTCAGTAAAACATTTATCGATGTCTTCAGTTAAAGTTAGATTCTGATTTTAGTAGGCTAAAAGTGGTTTTGACGAGGTTATGAGATTTGACTGTAACATGTTGTTGTTGTTAGCCAATATATGTCCCCACTGAGGGGCACGAGCCTACTCTCACACAGAGTGTGATTAGGCCGTAACCCACCACGCACGCTGGCCAAGTATACCAAAGAATTACTGTGAAAATTGTAGTGGTCTGTCTAATATCTTGAGTGGAATTGGGGCATCATCGATATTAGTGACATGAGTACTGACGGCAGAGAATAGTGCAGAGTGGCAAAGACTCCACAAAGGTTACTCTTAAAGATGATGATGAGTATACTGACCATGATTGAGCCTGAACTTGAGATGCTTCTCCATCACCACAGGGTCTACCAGCGTGGAGTAGAATTGCAGTATAATTGATACTAAAACTATGAGTATACTGGTGGCAGAGAACAGAGCAGAATGGCGAAGACTCCACAAAGGCTACTCTTAAAGATGATGATGAATATACTGACCATGATTGAGCCTGAACTTGAGATGCTTCTCCATCACCACAGGGTCCACCAGCATGGATATCTCATCCAGGGCCAAAGCCGCCCCGACTCGGCACCGCGCGTCAGGACATGACACTTCGTACGCTCCATTGCATACCTCAAACTCCACGTAGGCTTTCATGCACTGTAACAATGAGATATTTAGTATTTAGTATTTATTTACTGCAAAAAGTTACATTTTCGTACATTACAGTATAAAATAGTAACTACCTTGTAAAGGTATATTTGCTTGAGGGCTTATATAATATTAAACTAAGTAAGTAATTACATTTTACATAAGTTTTGTATCTTATTACAAAATCTATTAAATTATTTTAAGGTTATTATTAGATTATAAGAAGACTTGGGTGCATTTCACCCCTTACAAATAATATTTAACTGACAGATAAACCTGTTTATCCTGTATTTCATAAAACATGACGCTTTAAATAGTGACAGCTATTAAATATCAACAGTGATAGCTACGGGTGGCGCTGTAGTGGACTGTAGCTTTTTTAAATGAAACTATTTAAAATGCCTCGTAGCTCTATTTATTAATTCGACCAACCAACAACAAAAAACAAACCAGAAGCCCTAGCAAAACATTTGATAATAAAAAACGTCAAAAAAAAAACTAAAAGTCAAAATCATAGAAAAACATAGACAAAACGCGACGGAGGTCCCATCACCGCTGAGTTTCTAACAAACAGTCAGTTAAAATTTATCTGTAAGTGTTAAAACAGGCCCAAAATCCGACTAATATTATAAATGTCATTGTTTGTGGCGATGATGTTACTCTTTCAAGCAAAAACCACCTAACAGATTTAAATGAAACTTTGCAATATTGTAGCTTACACATCAGCATATCACATAGGCTATAGGTATTATAAGTATTTATAAGTTTAATAGAACCTTCGCGGTCACTAACCGTCGAAAATCTAAAAAGAAAGACGAAGCAATATCTATAATATCCAACTATATTCATCTATATCTCAGTTCTCAGACGTATTTAAGTCTACAATTTATCTCTTAATAAAATCTTTTTAAAGGAATTCCTTTACTATTTACTTTGAGCTCTGTTGATTTAATTCAAAGAGATGGAAATAGATCTTTAATGCTTCTATCTAAGTTCTATCTATATTAATTTCGTCTTTGCAAACTCAGTTGCGGTTCGAAATAAGAACCGTATTATTATAGAATTAATTTGATTTTATAAATATAAGCCAGGATCCTCCATTTAACTTCCAGTATCAATTTCTAATAGGATATGTACCATTTAATAACCAAAACACAGTTTTTCATGTTCCAATACTGGCGCCACTAGTCTATCTTTGACAGCGTATATCTCCGAAACGTGACGCTTTATCAATTTTTTTTTTCATTTATACTTTCGATTTGTATTGACCTGAACTATGGATTAATGAGGGTTTCATTGACCGCCGCCATTTTTGGAGAATTAAAAAAGAAAGTTGTAGGTAGGACACTCTCCTCCCCCCCGGTGGGTTCTCGCCTTGTAGTGGCGGGGGGGCTCAGTACCGGCGGACTCGTCATCTGCTGGGAAGCAAAGAGGAACCCGAGGAGGACCGCTCCCCGATGCCTTCCGGTCGGGCTTGGGTTGAGCGGTACTTTGTAGGTGGCGAACCTATTGGGTGGCGCTACTGAGGCGGACAGCCTGTGTTGTATGGGCGGCACAGGCTGTTGAGACGGTGCGTAGGCTGCGGGCCTTATGGGGGGTTCCGCAGCTGAGGCGGGTGGCTGGGCTGTATGGGCAGTCCAGCTGCTGAGAGGTGGAGGCCGCGGTGGGAGAGGACTGCCGGTATCACGGTGCGCCGCTTTCCCTACCTCCCGCGGCCTAAACGGGGTCGCCGCCGTTTTTTGATGGCGGACGCGGTGGGGTCGCAGGGGAAGAGGAGTGTCGGTATTCCGGAGGCCGCTCTCCCTATCCTCTGCGACCGTGTGGCATGTAGCGGGGCCACAAATCTGGCTCGCTGCGGGGAGACCGTGAGTGGCGGAATCGGAGAGTCCGTCACTCACCACTGGTTGGTCTTCGAGGAGGTGCGGCTGACGTGTGTGGTGTTTCGACACGTTAGCCGCGGAGAGAGGGTGGGCATTTGCCCGAGAGGGGTCTGCTTTGGCGGACACCGCCGACGGGGTTCGCGGATGTGTGCGGAAGCGTTCCCGTGTCCCCGTCACTTGGCGGCGAGAAGAAACACCGTGGGGTTTTAGCCGGTAGGAGTCCGGCATAACCCTTCGTCTTTCTCCGCGACGAAGGGTATCCACGATGGATTTCCCCACGTAAAAAAAAAACAAAAAAGGTAGGACACTCTCCATTCTAAAATCTTCAAACCCCTTTATATCTAGTTAATTAGGTAGGTACTCGTACCTAATATTAATTTTTTTTATAACAATACTAAAATTTCTTAAGGCATATTAAGAAACAATAAATTAACGAAGCATATGAAAAACCAACTACAATAGCCTGGCTAACCTTAAAATTAGTTCTCAGTTCAAATGAGCGTAAAATCTAGAAAATCACAGGCAATTTGAAGGCTGATTTACGTCTAGATTCTAGGTAACAATAAACTAACTACTGGCACTAAGCAGTAGTTAGGTATCACGTAGACGAGAGCACAAGCACATTAAGTTTTACACAGGAGCGACTTATTATACGCTGATTACTGAACACTGATTATTCGAATGATGAATGATCATTTGAATACGGCTTTAGGAATCATTCGAATAATTCGATTGTTAATTTTTGGAACAATCGCCCATCATCACTAAAGTACAATAAGTTTTAGACAGGAGCGACTTGTTTAATATCAGCGTAAGGGATGTGTCTGAAAGATTTTCGAAAGCTAGAAAGAAACATCCTACATACGCAATGTATTATGACGTCTGTTTCATAGAAATAGAACGATTAGCAGCACACTTGTCACATGCAACGTGGGAAAGCGTGTATAATGCATTGCGTACGTTGTGTACGTGCGATAAGTCTGTTTCTAGCTTAAAGGTAGATCTGGGGGCTTAGCACGGCATGCCGCGACAATTATCTCACGAATGCTGTCCTTATCATATTTAAAACTATAGACAGAGACGTAAGCGTGACAAACGCATGACAACGTCTTGTCACGGAGTGCCATGCTAAGCTAGCTGCTCTTGAATGTACGTCCGTCCTTGCCCTTTCGACGCTTACGTAAATTAACTTAGTATTTCTAATATAGGTTTTAAACAGAATCTAAAATGAATTATCTAGCAACCATAGACATTATTTTATGTAAACATAAAACAATATTTATAGTTAGTTAGGCGTCAGGATATCTTTTATATAAAGGCTTTTTAAAAATTTACAAAGTAACGATTGAATAAAAGAGCTACTATACTGTAGTTGACATTATAATTCTACTAATATTATCAAAAGACTAAAAGACATCGTGGCAGGCCACGAAAAAGGTGTCGAGATAAGCTGGACACCTTCTTGGATGTCTGGGGCTCTGGGCAGTGGCGGCCCCAGGATAGGGAGTCGTGGAAGAAGAGGAGAGAGGCCTTTGCCCAGCAGTGGGACACCAGTGGCTTGATAAGATAAGAATATTATAAATGTCGTATGCACCCGGATCGATGGGCCAAGATTTCTACCGGCTGGTTGCCGCTCGACGGCCGCAGAGGTAGAGGTCGGCCTTAGAGGAGATGGCGCGACGATCTGGATGCATACTTGGCAAACTGGCCAGAGGCGGCCGGAGATAGGGAGGCATGGAAGAATGCGGGGGAGGCCTTTGCCCAGCAGTGGGACACAATAGGCTACAGGCTACTACAAAAAAAATGTTTGTGTCGATAGATAGATGGATGGATGTGAGAACGTTTGTTACTCTTTCACGCAAAAACCACAGAAGAGCTTTTCATTTGACTTTATAATGTTGTAGCTTGATTCTATGATGTTGTATTTTTCCAAGATATGACGATAAATGCGTACGAAGCCGAAGGTAGTCTGTAGTAAACAAATAAAAACCAGTAATACCTAGTTTTCCGTTGAAAAAACATAATCGTAACATGTTAGTTTATAGTAGGAAACTCGGTGCAATCCCAATGCAATCATCCTGTGGGAAATTGTGAAACGAGCTATATTTAGATATGGAACTAGAGTACGCAATCAAAATGTATTTTTTAAGGTTCGGTTTTGTAAAGTTCATTTTGTAAAAAATATAATTGACATAGGCGACATGTGTTTGATAACTTGAAGGGGTTTTTTGCATTACCAAAGATAGTGCATTGGAGTAATATGGAATCCTATTTTCAATGGATGAAGAGAAAGACCAAGTCAAGAGAACTCCAAACTGACGAGCATTTTAAGGTGCACGTCAGTTTGGAGTTCTCTTCACAAGAGTGTTTTCTGTTTACCCCGATGGAAGAAACGCGTGACAGATAACGTATGTATTCAAAAGAATGCCTTTCTAGAAATATACATACTTTAGACCTCTTTTTTATAGACTACTAGCTGTACCCGCGACTTCGTCCGCGTGGAATACTGAGTTTGGCGGCGCTCGCGTCGCGTTTGCTTAACCTGCGCTATTAAAATCAAAAGTAGCCTATGTCCTTTCTCAGGCTATAGCCTATCTGTGTGCCAAATTTCGTTTTAATCGGTTCAGCCGTTTTAGCGTGAAAGCGAGACGGACAGACAGACAGAGTTACTTTCGCATTTATAATATTAGTATGGATTTTTGCATTTAACCCTCATTCGATATTACCTAAAGGCCTGAATACCTTAAGGTGCGTACAGACCATGTAACATAACATGTTATTTAACATTGTTATATAACATGTTTTACATAATGTGGACACTGAATGTTATAAAACATGGTATAGTAACATGTTATTGATATGTACAACAATGTTATATAACTTTGATCGCGTGGATTGTACCTACTGAAGAACGACAAACGACAATGGTTATATAACATTGTTATATTACATTGTTATTCTAATGTGTACAGTATTATTTTATGTTGCAATGTTGAATAACAAGGTTATATAGTGTGGACGTGTTATAAAACACAAGTTATATAACATGTTACATGGTCTGTACGCACCTTTACAAGTGTAGTTACAATTATTGTTATTTACTAACCAGAATACCTATAAAAGATGCACTTAGTACGTACGTCACATATCCTGGCTCTGATTATGCAAATACTGTCATCAACGGACGTCATACAACATGATATAATGCCTTATGTAAATAACGACAATTATAAATCCACGCAGTGTATGTTTTTTACTGTATTCTGCTGTTTTAGTTCTGATTGTTGGAATAATTTTACTTGGGTAATGATGACAGGTTAATCGTGTTGGTTATTGCTTGTATTATGGTGTCGTATGGTGTACATAGAAAGGTTTTTTCGGCTCGAGTGTTTTTTTTTTTTTAATTTTATTCATTTACTAGAGACTGCCCGCGACTTCGTAAGCATTTATTGTCATATCTTGGAATAAAGACATGATATCTGCAAATAATATAGCCTATGTGTTATTCTGATGTCCAAGTTAAGTTATTGTAAAATTTCATTAGAATCTGTTTCGAAGTTTTTCCGTGAAAGAGTAACAAACATCTTGATCTAGATGGATCCACTATATAAATCCATCCATCGGCACAAACATTGACATTTATAATATTAGTAGGAAAAGATGAATAATAACAGTCAAGTTCATGTATAGTAACAACATAAGTATAGCATAGTTAATGTCAATGCGCTAGTTAATGTTGTTTAGTGCTATTTCACTACTTACAGATAAAATTTAACTGACAGATAAACCTATGTCTATTTTACAAAATATGGCGTTTTAGAGACAGGTATAAAATATCTGTTATCAGTTAAATTTTGTCAGAAAATGGTTAAACGGACCTTTAATAGTTGATTTTTTAACGGACTAAAAAAGGAAGCGGTTCTCAATTAGGCAGGTTTTTTTCTGCAACGTGTCATTAAAATCTATAGCAAGGACGGTCGTCAAATAAACTAAGTGTCCATTTCATTATTTAATGAAGCCATTTAATGACGTGTTAACTTTATTATGACACTCTCTGAAACTGTTTGTTAACTCTATTTAGGCTTTAAGCTTTCACAGGATGATTAAATTATTAAACATATTATTATGTATAAAAGTAAAGCCATACATTACTAAGTAAGTATACAGGGTGTGTTAATTAATTTTGGTTATTATAAGCTAATACCCGCGTATCGCGTGCCGGGGCCGCCGCGTGGGTGTAATCACTGGTATTTTATTAGTTATTAGGGTAGCGGCTATTTTGGAATATCATGGTCACTGCCTTATTTTACGCATTTGTTTGAGTTAGGTACTGGTCACTATTTTCATTTAGAAATCGTATTTAGAACACTAGAAACTAGTTTCTGAATAAAAATCGGTGCTCACTGCAGAAAATAGCGGCAAAATAAATTATATAAACATTTCCATCTCACAAACCTTGACTTCACTTTTGCCTAAAGTTCACGTACCTACACTACCCCTAGAAACAAGCAGTACGTAACCAAACTAAACTGCACTTGTAACACGTACAATCGCGAGTAAATTAAACGCCCTGTATATAGATTCATCCTCGCTTTCTAGCACTATGCTAATTTTGATTTGCATTCGGAGTAGGGTCACCATGATGATTTTAAGTTTAGGATTTTTGAAGAAAAGTTGTCGTCACAGAGTTACACGATGTATCTTCGATCGAACGTACACGTTAAATACTTAATTAAATATCCGTCACGACTCTCCCAACATATGTAGATGTTCATGCCTACAAAATACTAGTTTAAAAACAAAAGCAAAAAGCACCCTTTGAACTGTGAATTTTAAAACCTTGCACTCAAATTTAGCAACAGCTGTAAAAGCAGCGTTAGTTATTATAATATTTCGTTTGAGATTTATATTGGTAACCCAGACAAACACATTCCTAAGACCAAATGAGAAACGTACCCTATCAAGAGTTTCCAACAAAGTATCAATAAAACGATGTGGTAATGACATTAATATTGAGGAAAATGGTCAATTTGTCAAATAAATTTAAACAAACACAAGAAGATTTTCCAAATTAATTACAAAAAGACCTAAGCTCTAGATATTTCAGAGTCACCCTACTTGCTTCGCACTTTGCATTAATACTAAAGTCTAAACTTG
Organism: Anarsia innoxiella; assembly: GCA_947563765.1. Classification (NCBI taxonomy): domain Eukaryota; kingdom Metazoa; phylum Arthropoda; class Insecta; order Lepidoptera; family Gelechiidae; genus Anarsia; species Anarsia innoxiella. Next base: position 2,202,861 of record OX387404.1, on the reverse strand, counting down.
TAGTTTAGCTTAGTGCTAGCATAATTCGACTTGTGCAAGTAAATATTATGCTTAAGTAATTGCTTAAGTTATGCACACAAAGCTAGAAGTCTAGAATCTAGATATTCGTTATGGTCTAGTCTAATATTAATCTTAGTAAAATAGTGAATAAAATTTGTATTATTTACTTTTTTTTAATAAATAATAATGTTAGTAGTTTTTAAAGATGTTTATTGGGCTATTTACCAATTGACTGAATGGACCTGACATTCTAAAATAACATCGACAACACACACAACATATAATAAAAACAAATCCATCACAATTTCAACTTTATCAAAAAATTAAAAAAACGCAAATTTAAGTATTCAACACCGACATCATAACTCTCCGAAGACGAATCGAGCAGCTAATCTTGAGATATGTCGGCGGATATTGCCAATATCTGACTGAATATTTATGTAGATCTGGCTTCATCCGATTGAAGGGGTACGGAATATCTTGTCATATTTTTATGCAGTATGAATTATAATAAAGTAGCTTTGAATGGAGAGGATTAGTTGGACGGAGAGGAAGAGTAATGAGGAGGTATTAAGTATGGTCGGCGAGAAGCGCTCCTTGTTGAGAACAATAGAAAATAGAAGAGGAAGGATGATAGGGCACTTGATACGACACGACGAATTTTTAAAGAACATCGTTAAAGGAAAGATTGAGGGAAAGAGAGGAAGAGGAAGACCAAGACGAACTTATTTCGCTCAAGTGAAGGAAAAAATTAACGTCGTGTCGTATCAGGAAGTCAAATTGTTGGCGGAAGAGAGACAAAGATGGCGATTACTCCACCGACAAGAGCCTGGCTCTTAAATAAATGATGATGATGAGCTTTGAAGGTAAGAAAATGTGTCTAAAGGTTAGAATACTGAAATAATTCAATTCGATACTATAATGGGGACCCCTCATTTTCACGCAGCCTTTGTTAGGGGTGAGAAAGAGCCCAGTGTGTCCTCCTAAGTCCATACTTAAATCGAATTTTCTCCTTCCTAATTAATATTTAATAATATTTGTTATCAACCAAAACACATAAATCAGTGTTATATAACACTCTGTAAGGATAAATGCAATACAAACCAGATTTAAGTTTCGTAACAGTACCTTATTTGAAATTCTACGCCTAAGACCTTTCTAATGCAAGTACCTAACTAGTTTGAGCTAGATATGGTTAGATCTAGATCCTTGAGGTCAGGGCGCCTTCAAATCTAGTGTTTTGATAGGTTGTCATGTTACTAAAAACTGGATTAACGGCCGTTCCCAATATTCAAAGACAGATAGCAATCTGAGACAGGCAGCACTTACTGTCACGTAGCTGTCCCTTCTGATCTATCATTCGGAAGAATCCCATTGATTTTTGAACAGCAGTAAGTTTATAGGGACGAAAAATTCTAAGATAGATAACTATTTTTGTCTCCAGTAAGGCAAATCCAGAAATAGATAGAATATTGGGAACGGCCGTACGTAGAGTTATAAAAGGACTTAAGTCTGCCCAGGGTTGGAGGAAAGAGAGGCCTTTGCCCAGGGGCTGGACATTCACGGCTAGATAAGAAGATAAGAAAAGTCTTCCCATTATTTTGTAGACATTCATCATCTTCGAAAACTTACACAAAATCTAAAATATAACCTATGTGTTTGTTATTCTGGTGTATAAATAATACGAGAGCAAACCTAGTTATTAAACTTTTAAAACGTAAATAAAGTGTTAACAAAATAATGTCTTCATCATTGTTAAAAACATTTAAAACAACATCATTCACACATATATATCCGTCACGTCTCTCTCCCGTCGGGGTAGGCAGGGACCACTTTCTTCCACTTGCTACAATCCAAACATACTGCTTTCGCTTCATCCACATACATCAATCGCCTCATACAAAAACAAACTAAACAAAGCCAATATACAAATCAAGAATACTATTCTCATTACATAACGTAGGGCCCTGTGCCGAAGGTTTCTTGCCGTGTTCTTCCTCTCGGCTATACAGGTAGTGAATCGAATTTGATCTAAAACTACTGCTTTAGATCAAAAAATTACATCAAAAAAGTGTAATGAATTTTGCCTATTTTTGAATAAAACACTTTTCATTTCTCTCAGCGAATTCGATCATTATAAACACCAGCACACATTACACAACTATTATCACGTTAACAACCAAAACATAGTGAGGTCTATTACAGAATTAAGTAAAAAAGGCACGTGCAACGGGACTTTCAAAGAAAAAAGAGATAATCGAGGTCACGAGCTTGCTTCTGTTGGTAATGGGGTTTAGGCTTACATAACGCAAGCTTTAGACTCACGCTGAAAAGCAGAGATTCTCAAACTAAATTGTACTGGCTGTGGGTGGGTGGTCCAGGAAGAAACACAGAAACACAATGTTACTAAATAGTTTTTCTAATGAATAAGTATGGGTCCAGTCAACAGTCAGTGTAGTCAACGAGAAGCGCTGCTTGTTGAGAACTATAGAAAATAGAAGAGGGAAGATGACTTGATGCGACATGACGGTTTCTTGAGAAACATCATTGAAGGAAAGCTTGAAGTGAAGAGAGGCAGAGGAAGACCGAGACGTACCTACTTCACTCAAGTGAAGGCGAAAGTTAACGTCATGTCATATCAAGAAGTCAAGGCACTGGCAGAGGATAGGCCTAAATGGCGAATACTCCACCGACAAGAGTCTAACTCTTAAATTAAATGATGATGATGAAGTATAGGTCCAAGTCGAATATGTCAAAATACTCGTACTTATGGGCTGTGTGTGAGCCAGGAAGAAACACAGAAACACGATACTACTAAATAACTTTTCACAATGGACGTGGGTCCAAGACGAAATATGACAAAAGCTAACTGCGACTGCATACTCTTTTATCGTCATATCTCGTTAAATTAACCATGTGTAATGGAATTATAGTAATAATTGAGTACTACTTAGTACTATGTGGAGGGAAGTGGTCTTTCTCTGCCTACCCCTATGTGAAAGATGTGTGACAGATATGTACGGGTATGTAGTAAGTATTGTGTGTATGGGTATGTCAGAGCACTAGGCAATTAGTCTATTAATAACAAGAGCAGAGTGGCGATTATGTTTTGTTCTACCAGAGCAGTGAAATTAGGTCATAATAGAGCATAAATAATGTCGTTATACCTAAATCACATTTCCGACGAACGGAATCCTTTCTTAAATCAAGTTAATTTGTGAAAATATGATTCCCGCTGTAATCTCAAACACATAACGATTTTATTGACCACTAATAACCCCCTGCAGTTCCATTTATTGCAACAGTTTGAGAAACATATCACTGAGAGAAACGCTAAGTCAGTAAAATATAAATAGTCACGCGATTCCGAATTGGAATAAAAGGCAGGTAAATTAACGTGACAGTTTGTTATGTTATGAACCGGGATTGAGAATTACTTTTGTTACTAGGTTTTTCTGTAGTTTCTGGTATATCACTACAAAAACTGGAATATTTCTGCACAAGAATAGCAGCTTATGAACAGTAGACTCAGAGGCTGTTTCACCACTGTCTAAAACGTCACGTTTTATGAAATACTAGAGGCTGCCCGCGACTTCGTACGCATTTTCCATCATATCTTAGAAAAAAAACATGATATCTCAAAAAAATATAGCCTATGTGTTATTCTGATATATAAGCTAAAATAGTGCCAAATTTCACCAAAATCTATTCAGTGGTTTTTACGTGATGAAGTAACAAACGTCCATCCATCCATCCATCCATCGGCACAAACTTTGACATTAATAATATTAATAGGATTCTGTTATTAGTGAAACGGGCCCTTAGTAGGGCTTGCATTCGAATATTCGAATATTCGAATACCAAAAATTTTCGAATATTTGCAAGCCCTAGCCCTTAGTAACAATTATAAGAGGTTAAAAAATCATATTTGAATTTGCAATTGGGAAACAAACCCTGTACTTTCCATGCAGGAATTTTCCATTTAAAATATTTCCCTGTTTCCTCAGTTATATAATTATAATTCTTTATATATTGTTATAATAAAAGGCATGACGACAAAAAAAATGTTTTAGGCCCATCACATACTTTATTTTTAAATATTCGACACGTATTTTTTCTTTTTTCTCTTAAACTAAAAATTACAAAAATACACTTGGTTAAAGTTGCTCGTGACGTCACGCTTACGTACGATTTTTACGTAGGAGTGACGTCAAAACCCCCCACTCCATAACTTTGATGCTCTGTATCTTTGTATTTATTTATGTATTTAATAAGGTAAAAATTGTGTTTCAAATATTTTTTAATAGCCTAAAAGACGGACTAATTATTTTTTGAATTTTTGAATGTAGTCGTCATCCCTAATCTAGGTAAAATACATGTTTATTTTTAGTTTTTTCCACTATTATTAAATTAATTACATAGCGACTAGATCTACGTATACGTACGTATAGTTCTACACGCAATGCAAAGGAAGTTTAGCAAGTCGTATCCTTTTGGTGTAACGTCTTCCTTCTTTACAACTTCCCCTTAGCAACATGAAAACAATATATACCTAGCGTGACTTTAAATTAGTGAACGATAGAAAAGAATATGTATGTACTCGTGATAACAAAACAACTTTAACTATGCGACCAAGTACGAAATCATAAAAAAAATGTTCCTCCGTAGTACTATCAGCTGATGTATTTTTTTTGGGGGTTCAAAATTTTGTGAATGATTTCAACCTTGGTCCCTTAGTAAAAGTTGTTTGTTATCACGTGTACATGCATATCCTTTTCTATCGTTCACTAATTTAAAGTCACCCTACATATTTATTTACGAAGTAATTAGATACAACGCTAGTTAAAATTTTAGACTAAAATGTACAGGAAATTCAATTATAGAACTGCAATGAAATAATCCCTGAATGAAAGGTCAAAGTGCATAAATGAGGCTGATAAATGTGGATTAAGTGAAGGAAGTGTATTTGGATCGTAGCAAGTGAAGGGATTTCCGATGGGAAAGTGGCGTGACAGATATGTTTTATATGTAAATATAATTACTAATTTATTTTTAACGATTTAAAAAGATGTCTATACGAGTAGGTATAAAGGAAAATGCTTGGTGAAAGTTCCTAAAGTATTTGAAAAGAAAATGGATCAAATTCGCCATGTTCGCAATTCACCGAACAAAATCCAGTTATTTGCAAACAATGCAAAGCATTCCAAACATCCTTTTGTATCCTTCGACGCTTGCAAAGTACCAGGCTCGCATAAGACAGACGGAGTTCGCAAACCCGTGGCATACCGGTTGCGATTTCGTGCGTACAGCGGCACTAGGCTTCCACTGCTACATATACGGCTAAATAAATACCTACGTGACGTAATTTTCAATGCTGCGCTCGATCGTGACCGGTCGCGCCGGTTGCCTCGAGTCGACTCGCTCCACCTCACCTCCTATCTGGTTATGCTACCCTGGTACTTGAAGCTCTTTTGCCCGTGATTGATTTTATTTTTAATTAAAAAAAAACAGTAACAAATTAATTAGTTTTCAGGAAATTTTAAGTTAGCTTTTTTGTTATATCGTTAATCTTTCAAGGTTCGTGAAATTCTGAAAAATACAAGTTTGTTTTTTGGGGGTCTGCTGGCTTAGAAATATTTATGGGATCTCGTAAATATGCAACGATATTAAAACTCTGAAGTATTTCACTTACAGAGACTGCGAACTGAAGTTAAAAACACAATTTAAAGTTGCGAGATGAGGATTAAAATACTTGCCTAATGGAACGATTCAATTTAAAAACAAGTTACCAGAACAAATTACTTTTTAATTTAAAAAACCGCAAAGTGTGTGTTTTTTAATTTACAGTAGGGGTCCGTAGATATTTATAGCTATAGAATGTGGGTCTAATCGATGCATACTCCAATCTACATCCGAGATTTCTGTATCAAGGTAAAAATGCAGTATAGCCATAAGAGGCAGTAAATTAATTGGTCGGCCGGAAGTGCAACAAAGTTATACAATGTGAACACTATAACATAATATCGTTAGAAATAATGAGGTAGGTGCAGTATTACTGTTTCTTAAAGACTTAATTCTTTCTAGACTATTCTACCTACTTTAATTGTCAAAATTGAAATTTCTGGGCCCTGTGACCTACTTTAATTGCACAAATAAGAAATGACAATTAAGCCGCTAAGAACAATTTGCTATGTTTCAGAAGGCACTGAACTAAAAAAATACCTCTGAAGACTTCTCTCAGCCTAACTAACTACAAAAGGATTATCTTAACTGAGTTGCGAAATTGTTTAACGTTTCAGTAAGCGTTCAAGAGACCGTTCAAGGACATTGAACATTGTGATTAAAAAGAAGATTTTCTTGTAATAGTAGCTGTATTTACTTGTAATTGAATTTAAGCTGAAAACAAACATTTAAAAAAGAGGTATAGGTTCTCGATTAGGCCGTTTTTTGCTGGTACCGACACCCATCAAAACATACTAAGCAGCCCGTTTTCGCTTATTCAGTACAGTGACAAGTACGTACGAGTTGCATGACGTCAGTAAGCTAGATGCGCAGATATTTCCGATGGACTATACCGTTTCAACTATGACTGAATAAGAATTAACAGTCATTCGCTATTTTCGAGAACCAAGACTTTACTTATCAAGAAAACGACGTAATTTCGGCAAACAAGCGAAGAGGTCTCCAAAATTGTTTGGACATTTGCCAACAAGAGTTTCCCTTACAAATTCGCTAGTTCCTCTATCGCCCAAACTTTCAACTAAGAAGGATCTAGACTTGCTAGACTACCTAGGCTACCTAGACAGCCGTTTACATAACCCAAACATCCTCTCAGTTAAAATAAAATAACAGCTTTCAAGTAAAACGCTCGTGATTGCGGCTAATTTGTTATCAAACAATTGCTACGAGATTACTGTTGTTGACTCGCTGTATCGCCACAATGTTTGTTATGACGTCAATTGCAGTGCTATGGAGTGATTGGCGACTGTTTCTAAGGGGTATTCGAAAAGTGAAGGTTGTAATATCATGGTGAATGTGGCAGGTTGGTCCAATTAGACGTAAATATTTAGAAAAAGGCATATGTGAATTATGAATCGTTACATAATGTACATAATCTCTACATCATCATCCTTTTAGCCCATAATGATTTTCCTCTTTTTTTTTGTCTATTGTAAAAAAGAGGTTTTGTTGCTTGGATATGGCATATTATGATATTATGATGCTCAGTGCTCTTTATAGTAAATTATATTTATATTTTAAATCATCATCACCAGCCTTTTGCACTGCTAAAGTGCTAAACATTGGCCTCTCTTTTTGCACGCCACTGATATCTATCTTCGGTTGCTCGCATCCAGCGCAAACCATCACTCCAAGTGGCCTGAGGACGTCCTACACTACTCCTGCCGAATCACAGTCTCCGTCTCAAAAGACTTCTTATGCCTCTGGAAGCACTAAAAAGGACTCGCGTAGGGTCGTTATCGTTGAGTGTGCGGCCACATCTGCGTAACGTACCACGCCGAACGTGCGATTCAATACGCTCGCAATGTGCTACAAGCCACCTATGACACATCAGTCGAAATTACATCGCATACATTTACTCCAGCCGCGGTCCGTTACGCAGGTGTGTCGCGACCCTAAGTTTCAAAAATCGAAAGCAACCTACCAATACTCAATCATTTATTGCACTCCACAGGTTTTTTACTGACCTAGCATAGAGTCAATTCCCTCAACCCACAATCAAGCAGGCCAATAAATACCATATCTACACCGACAGCTGTCACAAACATGAGTCAACCACAACGAGGTACTAATACGTTTAATTAAATGGCTATTTATAATACAAGATCTGAGTTACGTGCGGTTTGCGTTAGAATTACATGAAGATGGTTTAATTATGTATCTGCTGGCAATCTGTTTCTATGTGTAGGTGAATGTCTACTTTATACTGTTCTTCATCATCATCATGTCAGCTTATGGACGTCCACTGCTGGACAAAAGCCTCCCCAAGGATCTCCACAACGACCGGTCTTGCGCTGCCCACGTCCAACGGTTTCCAGCGACTTTAACCAAGTCGTCAGTCCACCTTGTTGGAGGCCTTCCCACACTGCGTCTTTCGGTACATGGTGCCATGCTGTTCTTACAAAGGGAAAATTTTGAGTAGCTTATTTTGTAAAGCGTTGGTTGATAATTCAATAATAATCTACAAAAGCGAGCAACGACCTACGCACATTTATCGAAGATTGGTGGGAAGCAGCCACTGACAGAAATTTGTAGAGAAGCATGGAAGAGGCTTTTGACCGGCAGTAGAACGATAATGGCTAAAAAAATCTACGAAAAGAAATACTTTTTCACTTTGAAATTAGTAGTAACCGCTGTAGGAATGAATTTTTAAGGTCAAGTCAAGAGTACCCTAAACCGAGTTGGATGAGGCGAGTGTTGAACGTAGATTAAGCGAAAAAGGTGTGTTTGGATCGAAGCAAGTGGGGGGAAGTGGTCTCTAACAAGAGTAAGAGACCACTTCCCTCCACTCCACTTCCCCCATCGGGGTTCTTACCCCGATGGGGAAAGTTTATTATACTACGAACGGAAAATACTTATTCAAATAATTTCAAAATGCAATAATTTTATCTAATCTTTACATATCGCTAAAATAATAAGTTCTTGGTTTATAAATGTAGGTACATAATGCTTGTTTGCTCGCAGCTGTATGCCAATAATGTAACAATGTGATTGTTATTGACCACTGTGGTCTATTGTGAACACAATGTTTGATAATACTATTCACAAGGTTTTGTATTTTCATATAATAATCACCAGTCGTGCCCATCAAGAAGTCAAATCTCTGTCAGTCCCTTATATTTTGCGAGGAATTAAAAAAAAATGCGAATCCAACTTTTTTGAGCCGCCGCAACAATAATTCTCTCTTTTACACCTTGGAAGTGACATGAAAACAGTTTTACTGTCACGTGACAAAAGTCGCCTGTGTCTAAGTTGTCTGTACGTATGTCGCCAGTGCGTAAGACCCAGAACACACGATGAAACGCAACTGCAACGCAACTGAAACTGTTACAACGAAGTTTCTGCTATAGACTCAAAAGTAACCAGCAGTTTCAGATGCGTTACAGTTGCGTTTCACCGTGTGTTCTGGGCCTAAGTCGCCTGTGTGTGCATTATAAAACATTGTCCGTACATGAAAGTGATTGAAAAAATGTCGACGAACCTAAAATTAAAATTTTTTGTTACGTTCTTATTTTGTTGAACATCCTTTTTTATCCTATATTAAGAATTGAATTATATTTTATGAATAGAATTTCAAAACTATGCCACGACCAAGAAATGGTAACCAATGGTAACATTTTACGTAAACCGTGACGAAGGTTTCACGTTTAAAACAATCTCATGTTACCACACGTGACCATTGTTATGTTTTACTTCATGCGATCTAACGTTAGTACAGATATGGACTTTCTAATCTGGCACCTTATAACTTGATTCTAAATCCTACTTCCTACTTATAAGTACTATAAATAAGTATCTAAGTAATCATTTATTCCCAGTTCAAAATCAATTTCAAAATAGACAAAAGATAAACACAATAAACAAAAACATAAGTACTGCCTTTTTACTTAGGCCCAGAACACACGATGAAACGCAACTGAAACGCAACTGAAACTGCTAGTTACTTTTGAGTTCCATCGAAGTTTCTGCTATAGACTTCTTTAGAAAACCACACCCGACGCAACTAGTTTGAAAGTTAATATTTGTTATATTGGTGGATAAATTGATGGATGGATGTGAGGATTCAAAAACCGTTGACAGATTTTAATGAAGCTTTACAACAGTGTTGCTTGCACATCAGAATAACACATAGGAAGGCTTTATAGTCATAGGTGGTAATGGTGGTATAGACATAGGTAGGCTATATCCATACTAATATTATACATGCGAAAGTAACTCTGTCTGTCTCGCTTTCACGCTAAAACGGCTGAACCGATTAAAACGAAACTTGGCACACAGATAGGCTATAGCCTAAGAAAGGACATAGGCTACTTTTGATTTCAATAGCGCAGGTTAAGCAAACGCGACGCGAGCGCCGCCAAACTCAGTATTCCACGCGGACGAAGTCGCGGGTACAGCTAGTAACATAATATTATTTAAAGATATTGTGTGAATATGTATACGACAAGCTGAGAAAATGAAACACATTTTCAAAGGGCATATAAAGGACAGCGGAAATACAATATATAGATATGTAAGTATATAAGTAAAGTAACCAACATTACCTATTTAGCGTTGGTGACGGTCACAAAATTATCACCTCTACGGCCCTCCATGTGGGTGATAACTAGACTGATAATGATGCAGTTATAGCGAGTGCCGTTTGTAAATATGTGGGTGATATAATGGTTCTGGAAACGTCATTACGTAGGTGGACGTTGTGCAGATGACTGCAGAATAATAATTCTGAATTTTTATATGCGTAGTCAAGTATTGAATTATTTTGTATGAAATAATTACTAATAATAAGTACTATTTACACATCACAATATGTTATAAGATGTTATGTTTTGTTGTCCTCGATCAAATCGGGGACTTGTTCAAGAAAGGCCAAGTCAAGAGTACCCTAAACCGACGGGCATGTATGAGGCGACTGATGAGTGTGGATGAAGGGAAAGAAGTGTGTTTAGATCGTAGCAAGTGGAAGAAGAAGAGAGAGGCGTGATGGATATGCATGTATGTGTTGTGTTTTCAAATGTGGTAAATGTTCATCGAAGGAATAGGGACAAATATATGTCTATTTATCAGTGTTTACACCTAAAATTTATTATTTTTTGAACGCATTGCCATATTCGGCACGATTGGTAATTCCTGACGTAGCAAATCGATAGGAGAGAGATGGTAACGCGTAGCTTAGTTCTCAATATCACCAAAAGATGATCTTTCATGAAGAAGTCCTCATGATACATTTCCAGATTGATGAAGTCATACATTTCATAAAATACATGAATATAATAGAATTTAAAACTAGATTGACAAACAATCAAAAAACCCTATCCGTCTCCACTCATAAATATTAACGAGTATTTCACAGACAACAATATAATAATTGTTAAACCACGACAAACGCATTGTCTTTTTTAAAACACTACCTAAAAATAAGTCAGTTCTTCAAGACCTTGAATAGAACAATCAGTTAGTTCAAAGTGAATGGTATAATAGTGTAACGATTGAAAAATTATATTCTCTTTGTTATTGATCGATGAGCATTAAGAGAAGCGAGGTTTTGTGTTGAAATAAAACAACTACGCCTTAAGCTATATACTTTGTTATGTAGTAAGTAAATATCTATTGAACTTTTGGAAAAGTTCAAATAAATAGGTTGTAAAGGGCGCGGTGGAAATTAGGGCAATTAGGTCACACACAGACTATGTTTACTGCCTAGGTCGTGATAAAATATCTATGTAAGTGTGGCCTATTTTAAAATAAGTAGGTTTTACTAAAGAAGAGTCTTAATGGTTGACATTTATAAGATCACTAGAGCCTGCCCGCGACTTCGTACGCATTTATCGTCATAACTTGATAAAATAACATGATATCTTAAAATAATATAGCCTACGTGTTATTCTGATGTGCAAGTTACAATATTGCCAAGTTTCATCAAAATCTGTTAAGTAGTTTTTGCGTGAAAGAGTAACAAACATCCATCCATCCATCGGCACAAACATTGACATTTATGATATAGGTAAGTAGGATGTTAATAAACCTGTTACCAAATAACTTCTTGTTCTTAAACCATTAAAAAAAATCATTTTCATATTTGCAGTAAAGAGTTTCAATGGCATTCTAAAGTTTAATTCAAAATATTTAAAAATAATTCGGTCAAGGCCAATTTTAATGACGAAGGTTAATTTAGAATTCCTCTCTAGACGCTATTTAATTTCATGCTATTTTAATTACAAAACGCCACATTTACTTCAGCTTAGCGTTGCGTTAATTTAATACCTACCGCATTACTAAATAATAGTTATTTAAATTCATCAATACTATTAGAAAGTTACATAAGAATGTACTAAAATAAAATGGTATAAGTAAAGAATGAATAGTACTTAATAAATTCGTATTGTCTCGCAAATAAAAAGTATAAATTTTCATATTTTGTAATAGCTATGTTTAGTAAATGCTTTGTAATAATATGTAGGTACTCAGGTAAATAGAAATGTTATTGTTATTACATAGAAACGGGGTATATTTCTATGTAATAATGTAAATGTAAAATACCGGGTAGTTACTAAATAAATACTGTATAGCAATGATTTATGTTATTTTATGCAAAAAGTACACACTATAATATAAATACTATTTATTTTATCATATCTGTTGCATTCAATTCAATCTTTATCCAGAATAAACATAGTTCCTTTTTCAAGCTACAAGACACTGCCATCGACCCGCTTTCATTTAAAAGCAGCTGCTTTAGCTCTAACCTAAATGCCTCATTTAGAGAAAGGACGTTCAACGTTCAGTTGCAGAAAATTCCATTAAAAAGACCATCTATTAAACATCTTTCCGTCTTCCTCTTATTCCTAACGATGAAAGAGCCAGTTATAACTTTAATGGAGCATTAATTTCTGCAACTAGTTGTCAGACTTGTTGTTGTTACCCTTAGGTTAACTTTCACGATAGATACACGGCTGTGCCACTTGTTGTATGTAATGGACCATGGTCATTTTGTCTCTGTGTTTTGCAATTCATAGTATAATGCCGCATTGGCCCAGTCGAGCCTACTCTCACACGAGAGTGACTAGGATGGTGGCCTAGTCCTTTGAGTTAGAATATATAAGGAGATGCCATACCATCTGCCATACATCTGCGTGCCTAGTCTGGCGTAAAATTGTTACCTTTTTGTATGGAATTTCCTATCGTTTGACAGGTCATCTACCAAGAAAACTATGAAAAATGCGCCCACCTTGGCACGCTGTCATAAACTCATTTGTATATGAAAAAAAAAAGTGGCACTTCCTTACATATTCTATACTCAAAGGCCTAGTCAATTTCGTGTGAGAGTAGGCTCGTCCCTGTAGTAGGAACGTTAAAGATTCGTGTGCTTCAGTTTTTGCTTTCGAAGTTAACTTAGCGGAATTAAAAAAGAAATCCTTTTGCAATCCGTAGTTTTATTCGGTGTGTAACGTAGGTGACGTCATACGAAAAAAATAAAACAATGACATAAACAAAAGTATAAATAAATTCTGTCAAAAACACCCTCCTTCTGGCGCAGTCGGTTAAAAAGCCTAAAACATAAATAGATCGAAAGTTAATTGTTATAAAAACGAGTATAAAAGTTCGAGCAAGTCTCCAAGTCAGAGCAAGTCCAGGTTATCTAGGCGCGAGCTAGTGACCTGATTTACGTGCGATGCACCGAACGCGACCCGCTCACTAGGTCACTCCCCGTGTCAATGTACAACTGTTGCACTACATATCTGATTATGCGGATGCTTCGAGGTTATATGACATATAATCCTACTAATATTAGGTATAAATGTCAATGTTTGTGCCGATGGATGGATGTTTGTTACTCTTTCACGCAAAAACTACTGAACAGATTTTGATGAAACTTAGCAATATTGTAGCTTGCACATCAGAATAACACATAGGCTACATTATTTTCAGACATCCTGATTATTTTCCAAGATATGACGATAAATGCGTACGAAGTCGCGGGCAGCCTCTATTATTTGCTAGTATTTAACATATACAGGGTGTAACAAACGGGTATATAAAGCCGAAACACAGCGATAGTCCTCATGAATCTCTCATTTCTCATTTCTCATCTCATCCCCATACAAAATGCCCGATCAGCTGATCTAGTAAGTATGGGCGATCCAAAATTTTTTTTCGAGTTACGACCCATATTCCCTGGGGAAAGTTGTTCAGTTTCATGAGGACTATCGCTGTGTTTCGGCTTTATATACCCTTTCTGTTACACCCTGTAGAATTGCACGCCACTGTGATCTATCTTCAGCTGCTCGCATCCAGCTACTGCCAGCCATCCTGCGCAAATCATCACTCCATTTGCCTGAGGAGGTCTCACACTACACTTGACACCGACACCGTCCTTAGAATAAATACCTAAAAACGAGTATAAACAAAAAACAAACATGGAAGATAAAAAACGCTTTCACGTAACGTGACACCAATAAATAAACAACCTGAACATGACGTGTAAAAATTACCTTTATCATATCCGACAGTCCTTTCCTTTATCAAAAACAAATATATATTTCGAAAACATAAGCTTTGTAGAAAGGTTTCATCCTACTAATATTTATAAATGTCAATGTTTGTGCCGATGGATGACTGGATGTTTGTTACTCTTTCACGCAAAAACTACTGAACAGATTTTAAAGAAACTTTGCAATATTGTAGCTTATACATCAGAACAACACATAGGCTATAGCTATTTTAAGGTATACTTATATTCTGTAAGTTTTCCAAGTTATATCGAATAGCCTACATTATTTTACGATAAGTTTTTTTCAAGATATGACGATAAATACTGATTAAAGACTGACTGAGAAGACTTATGGGCAAAAACAGCTACCCAATGGCTACCAACTACCAAACGGCGTCGCGGCACACCGCGGAAAAGGTGGCGGGACGAGCTGGATACCTTCTTGAGTACCTAGGCAGAGGAAGCTCGAGACAGAAAGTCATGGCGTATGAGGAGAGAGGCCTTTGCCCAGCAGTGGGACACGAGTGGCTAAATAAGAATAAGACGATAAATGCGTACTAAATTTAAACAGCCTCTATAACCCATAAAGGTTTTAAGCAAGTTACATAGATTTCAGAACGCACCTCGCCAGTGAACGAATGTATTATGCAAAAATGATGAATCGAGGTTTGCGAGCAGCCGTTTTGTTATTCATTGGTGTTTGGACTCGCGAACGACGTCATACATTATGAAGATGGGATGCGATGGTGGCACTGATTTATGGGATGCAAATAAAGTGGTTTTGCTTGGAATGTTACATTGAAATTGTTACAAAATGGTGTGGTATGGGTTTGGGTATCTTTGAATTTATGAAGAAGATAGAGATAGTTCAGGTATAGAGGTACAATAGGAATGATGACAAAAAAAAATTTTTTGGTCCATCACATAGTTTATTTTAAAATATTCGACACGTATTTCTTCTTTTATCTCTTAAACTAAAAATGACAAAGATACACTGGGTTAAAGTTGCTCGTGACGTCACGCCTAAGTAAGATTTTTACCTAGGAGTGACGTCAATACCACTCCGTAACTTTGATGCTCTGTATTTTTGTATTTATTTATGTATTTGATCAGGTAAAAAATGTGTTTCAAATATTTTTCAATAGCCTAAAAGACGGATTAATTATTTTTAGAATTTTTGAATGCCGTCATCATGCCTATTGTGCGTACACCCATCATTATGTATTCATGTATGTATGCTTATAGAATTATGTATATTATGTATGTATAGATAATGATGGGTGTACGCACAATAGGGATGATGACGGCATTCAAAAATTCTAAAAATAAATTAATCCGTCTTTTAGGCTATTGAAAAATATTTGAAACACATTTATGCTTATAGAAGACAAAAACCTTGGCAAATACTGCTGATATTTCTGTTATTGTGTTGCAAAATAAGGTCTTAATATTTCAAGACTTATACAGTCTGATATATTAAACACTTTCGACTACCTACTGACAAAAGATAACAAGTTGCACGAAAAGTACTTAATGCTAACGTTCTAAACCTATACCTGTCACTGTCTTTGCCAAATATTTGAAGATACCAGCACGATCTTTCATAGTATCTACAATAAAAAAGGGATTTTCTATATAAAAATGGACTCCCATTAAGAACATTAAGTCTTAATAAGTACTCACTTACTCCTTCAAGCAAAGAAAGTAACGACAATTCCAAGAGCACGTTTCACCACTTTTCAAAATTTTCTGGCAAATATTTGTCACTATCTAACTAAAGCATCATGTTCTATGAAATAGACATAGGTTTATCTGTCAGTTAAATTTTATCTGTAAATTTGTGAAACTGACCCAACGTATCTATAAAAATACATAACATTGTAACGCCGTGAACTAGTTTTCAACACTATGCAATATGCATGCACGGAGGGCGGCATTGAATAATTCAAACGAAGCGACGACGTTGCTTTGGCAGATCCAACCTTGTAAAATATGCTGGAAAGTAAGTGCATAGCTGCATAAGATCAACTAACTTATATGATATTTTCCCCGCGATTTGGGCCGTGTAGTTGAGAATTTATCCCATTGTTACAACTGGAAACCATGAACATATCGGTAATTTATACGATGGTTAATTATTCTGATCTCAGCCATTTTTTTTCTTTTCTTTCATCAGAACCTTTCCCCTGACAATTAATAAAAGAAAAAATTGAAACAGGTTCAGTTGCTCTCGAGATTTGCGCTTAGCAACATATTCAGCGGTAAATTATTATATTATGATTACCCTTTTTTTACGTGGGGAAATCCATTATGGATACTCTCCGTCGCGTAGAAGGATGGAGTGTTATGCCGGATCCCACCGGCTAAAATCCCACGGTGTTCCAACTGTCCACTTTTGACGAGAGCTCGGGAAAACTAAATTATGATTACCCTAGCTTCAGGAAAAGTAATTAAAGTGAACTCTTCATTTATACCTGAACCTTTCATTGTTAAAAGGCAGAAATAAGGCAGCGCGTTTTGAGTATAAAACCTTATCGGTAATTTCAGCTTTAACTGTATTTAATAATGAAACGCAAGCATTTGAAATAGGTTTATTAAAATTGTGAGTACGGGATGAAACGCCTCAACCACAACAAAACCAAATACCATTAAAATTCTTCAGTAAGCACCTAACCTTCAGTGTTACGAATTTACGAGTAACAACAATAAATTACGACGCAACGATTCCTACAACACAACTAGCATACATCTACAGTATATGCATACAAATATGTAATGCATTTACATGCAATGTGCATCTCTGAAATGGAACGCATTTAACATATTATGCAGTCGGTCTGAATCGTGCAATATATTGAAATGTGGCGGTTAGTAGAAGAGTTTATGTGTAAGGAGCATCTTTAAAATGGTTAATAAAAGCAAGAATATCATTTTTTTGAGTTTCCTTTGTAGATATTTTTAAGCGGTACAGGCTGCATTCAATAGTCTCAGGGTTTTTCGAACATAAAAGAAGTATTCTCCAAGTCAAATAACTATTGCCGGATCTCTTATTAATAACTAAGAAACAACTATGAAATTCAAAGATCAAAGTACATAATGCCCCTAACAAAACGGTTCATAGGGGCATCTTCAGTGCAAAGGTTTTGGCGTCGCGTTATTTTAGGTAAGTTATTAAAACATTTATTTTTTTCATGGAAACATTGACATTATCTTATCTTATCTAGCCATCGCTGTCCCACTGCTGGGCAAAGGTCTCTCTCCTCTTCTTTCATGATTCCCTATCCTGGGCCGCCTCTGCCCAGACATCCAAGAAGGCGTCCAGCTCATCTCGCCACCTTTTTCGTGGTCTGCCGCGAGGTCTTTGGGCATTATATCACGTAAAAATGGCCAAATCAAAGTTCATTAGTTCAGGAAAAAATGTTCGAGCATTTGATCCATTGACCTTCGTACAACAAGCAAATCACGACAGTAAATCGCGAAATAAGTAATTCGTGAAATTCCACACAAAAAAGGTAATAACGGTATTTATTTAAATCGTTGTTTACTACTCATAAATACCGTTTTCTCAGAACTAAACAATTACTCGAATGAATTTAGAATAAGGCTAGTAAATTCCTAAAATTATTTACTTAGAAATGTTTAAGGAAAACTCCATTGTTTCATTTAGTCGAAATCATATTTACATTTCGTATTTAAACTTCGCTATTTTGGTCGTAAAGGTGCAATTGTTTTGTGGGGCTACTGTTCTGTGGTTTGTCCTACATGTTGTGCTAAGTTCAAAATGTTTAGCGAACAAACAACAATGCCTTACTTTTCTGTTGTAGGATACATAGAGTATATTGTTTGTCTTGTAATTTCACACTCTACTTAGCTTCCGCTTGCGAATTCTTTCGTTTGGAATTCCCTTTTTTCGCGTTTGTAATTTTGATCTCGCTTCACTGTCAGAAGTAACAGAACCACCTTTGAATTTACAATATATGGCTATTGGATTTAATGATTGATTTGATTGGATTTTTTTTATTGGATTCCATTTTGTTTTATTTTATATAGGTAATTTGGTAGTGTCGATACTTTAAATAAATAGACACTACCACGACAAAACAAAAAAAAAAAAAAATTAAAGGCTTAAAGCCTCATTTACCAATTTACCGGAGATCGCAACAGATATATTGACCAAATAAGGGGAATCGGAGTTTTGTGGTATCAGTAATTAAACATATTTTAATGACGCAATCTTCACTGAAAAAATCAACGCTAACTTATGAATGAACAACGTTTCGAAAATTCCTAAAATGTAAACAGAAAAAATTCAAAATATACCAATTTATTTCTTTGACCCTTTTTGGCTATTGAAAACGTATACACATTTTTTTAAATCTAGCGCTAGATTTGCAATGTAGCAGTTTACTCCAGAGAAGAATCTAGCAAGAAACTCTGTTGGTTGGTTTCAAATCTCAATTCAAATAAAGATTTGCAATTTATTACAGAAAAAGCATTTTATCAGTCTAAACAATGAAACATCAATAGCAGACATCGTATTATGCCAAAGCATTGAACAAAACCCATACAGCCTACAATCTTTTATATAAACATAAGAGACTGCCATAAAGGTTATAACATTTCATTCATAACGCCCACGAAATATCTACAATGTGAGCTAATATTTTACTTCCATACAATTTCTTCGCTAGATTTTCTGCTGAGAATTTTCTTGTATAGATTCGCTCTAGATAGCTTTCGTAATTATATTCTGCTTGTACCTATAGAAGCAATGGATATTTTATTAGAGACTTGACTTTAACTAGATGATAATGATTTAAAAAACATTACCCTCCGATGTTTAACTGATAATTAACTTAAGGAGCCTTTTCTGCAATAGCGAGTTTGACTAATGTTATAACAACGCATTAACGTGGACTATTTAATACGTAGTTAAATATAAAACTTTATAATTGTAAACGGTAAACGGCAATCTATTTTAATTTAAGCCTTTTGTTAAGTCTTTAAACAAAACTAAAGAAAACTATGACTAGGTAGATTTTTGTGATTGATTATTCGCTTTAAAATGAAATTAATGTACCCTTTAAATGTTTACGTAACCCTAGTTTTAAATATATTATTTTTGTGCCGATGTGTATACTCCTGAGAATGTTTGGATGTTTCACGCAAAAGCCACTTAACTGATTTTAATGAAACTTAACATTATTGTAGTTTAGACATCAGACTAACGGCCGTTCCCAATATTCTACCTATCTCTGTTTTTGCCCTACTCGAGATGGAAATAGTTATCTATCTTAGAATTCCCTATAAGTCCCTATAAACCTTTTTTTTTTTTTATCATGGAGAAATCCGTTATCTCCGTCGTCTCGGAGAAAGACGAAGGGTTATGTCGGACTCGCACCGACTAAAACCCCATGGTGTTTCTTCTTATAGCGGTGTCAAAAAATGCATGGGATTCTTCTGAAGGATAGATCAGAAGTGACAGCTACGTTACAGTTAACTACTGCCGATCTCGGATAGCTATCTGTCTTTGAATATTGTCTTAACACATAAAGCTATAATATTTAAAGATATTGTTTAACTTTACTAAGGTATAACGATGAATGTGCACAAAGTCGTTAACTAGCATTTTCTAGAATATATTTAAACAGATTCTAGTTTTAGTTAAAAAAGCGTTAGGTTTCTTTAATGGACTTTTAATTGCCAACATTATTTCCTTTATCTTACAAAATTTTACTCGACACCTTGTTATTATAAACGCGTATAATTTGAAAATGTCTAGTTATCTCTTGTTGTTGTTACTACGTAATAAAGAATAGATGTTTAAACATGACATTTGACGTGTGACGCCATCTTTTATTTAATAATTTTGTTGCATGGCGCCTGCGCTTGAAAAAAAAAAAAACTTGCAATCTTAAAATGATGAAAGTTTACATTAACTTAGCTTGCACATTAGCAAGCTAAGTTAATGTAAACTTTCATCAAAATCTGTTCAGTGGTTTTTGCGTGAAAGAGTAACAAACATCCATCTATCCATCCATTCATTCATCAGCACAAACATTGACATTTATAATATTAGTAGAACTAGAGGCTGCCCGCGACTTCGTACACATGAATCTTCATATCTCGAAAAAAAAAAAAAAAAAAACACGTGAAGTTTTATAGCCTACCAGCTGTCCCGGCGAATTTTGTCCCGCCTTAGAATGAACTTTATTGTGTAAGAATAAAGTTCAAATTGACTCTACATTTTAGTAAGAAAACATTTGTATGGGAAAAAGAAAAGGTCTGTTTTAGGGCTTTCCCGGCAATTATTCGAATTTTTCTCACCGTAAGAACCATCCTTGGACTTCAATGAACATTTAAAAAAAAACAGCCAAATCGTCAAGCCGTTTTCATGTTATGTCGTGACAACGGAAAACGGGTTTCATTTTTATATATATAGATAGATGTGTTATTATGAATGCGAAAGCTACAATATTGTATAGTTTCATCAAAATCTATTCAGTAGTTTTTGTGTGAGAGTAACAAACATCCATCGGGCCAAACATTGTAATTCATAATATTAGTATGATTTTGTTGGCGCCTTGGCTTGTACTGAAGATAAGTTCAACATTACTTTGTTTTATAAATTTATTAAAATAATTGTTTTATCATTGTCTTAAAGGTATTTAATAACTTTAGTTGCAAGGGTATTGTTTCGTTACCGATCTTTAAACAAAACATATGTAATAGGTTGGGGAAAAAGTCTTTTCGCATATAGTATGTATGAACTTGTATTAAAATCTCTTTGGCTATACCATTTGTATCTGGCTGGTTTTGGTATCATTAAAAAGTTTTAATTTTAAAGAAGGCACTTCCAAATTCAAATTAGGAATTTGTGTGATTTTCATTTGTTATTGTTGTTGTTAAAATGAGTGAATCTAAAGAAGAAATTCGATACATTTTAAAATTTTACTATAAAAAAGGTAAAAATGCAACTCAAGCCGCGAAAAAAATTTGTGATGTTTATGGACCTAATGCAGTATCTGTGAGAGTAGCGCAAGTTTGGTTTAAGCGTTTCCAAGCCGGAAATTTTGATATCAAAGATGCATCTCGCTCTGGTCGCCCTGTTACGGACAAAATTTATGCCATTTTTGAAAAAGTGGAGCAAGATCGGCATATTAGTAGTTACGATGTAGCTGAAGAACTGGCAATTGACCACAAAACGGTTTTGACTCATTTGAATAAAGCTGGGTACACTAAAAAGCTCCATATTTGGGTGCCTCATGAGCTCACTGAAAGAAACCTAATGAACCGTGTACTCATTTGTGATTCTTTATTACGACGTAATGAAACCGAACCATTTTTGAAAAAGCTGATAACTGGTGATGAAAAGTGGATCACATACGACAAGAACGTGCGAAAAAGATCGTGGTCAAAGGCCGGTCAAGCTTCACAGACTGTGGCAAAACCCGGGTTAACTCGCAACAAGGTAATGCTGTGTGTATGGTGGGATTGGAAGGGCATCATTCATTATGAGCTGTTACCGCCAGGCAGGACCATCGATTCAGAACTGTATTGCGAACAATTGATGAGATTGAAGCAAAAAATTGAGAGAAAGCGGCCAGAATTGATCAACAGAAGGGGTGTGGTTTTTCACCATGTCAACGCTAGACCTCACACATCTTTAGCCACTCAGCAAAAATTACGAGAGTTTGGCTGGGAGGTATTAATGCATCCGCCGTATAGTCCTGACCTTGCACCTTCAGATTTTCATCTGTTTCGGTCTCTGCAGAATTCCTTAGGCAGTGTCAGGTTAACATCACGAGAGGACTGCCAAAACCACTTGTCGCAGTTTTTCGATCAGAAGCCTCAAAATTTTTACAGCAATGGGATCATGTCACTACCAACAAGATGGCAAAAAGTTATGGAACAAAATGGCACCTACATATTTTAGTCAAATGTAAATAAACTATAAAAAAAAACTTTTTGAATTTTCATATAAAATACGAAGAAACTTTTTCCCCAACCTAATATGTATTTTTTTATTAAAAACTTTCCAGAGTATGCGAGGCTGTAACCACAGGTAGTTGCAGAAACGCTGATTAAACTAATCACCCATTAAAAACGCGGCGCCATTAATTCCCGAAACTATAAGCTACTATTAGATTTAATAGGATGTTAACTTTTATTACCTTTTCGGCAACTAACTGCAAACATATTTTTTACTATCAATATTAGACTAAGGGCCTGTTTCAACATCTACAGATAAAATGTATCTGACAGATATTTTATACCTGTCGCTGTCTAAAATGTTTCATTATTTATTTTATTTTATTTATTTGGGAAAACAAACAGTTATACAATGTAGTGTGTATAGTAAAGTAATAAAATAAGAGTTACTTATCGTATAACCAGCACCGTTATCCACATATTACAAAATGTTTTAATTTTGTTCATAAATTATCACAAGCTTAGACAGTTAGGTATAGAAAGAAAGTAAGTAATTTAACAAGACAAATTATACAAAACATTACCTACTTGTTAAAAAGAGGAAGTTAACAAACAAAACCCAAAAAAAAATGATTGACAAATAAAAATTTGGCGGGTAAGTTCCTAAAACATAAAACATTATAAGGAAACAGTTATCTTTCTAACTTCTTTTTTGAAAGATGGTTTACTTAGAGCGAATAGGTCAATTGCGTTGCGTTGTGGTTTTGAAATGAAATGAAATGAAAATCATTTAATCCTGTAGGTTTTGACAACACTTAAGACGGGTCATTTTTTAAAGTTAATGCTAGATTCGCAAGAGTGCAGTTTCCCCAGAGAAGAACCTAGCAAGAAACTCTGTAGGGTTGCTCTTTTTAATTTAAGTTTTACAAATCTCAGGCATAAACACAGAAACATATAATCAAATTATTCATGAAATATTTTGTTCATGAAATAGACATAGATTTGTGTCAGTTAAAATTTATCAAAAGATGGTGAACAGGCCCTTAGGCTTTAAACTCCACTAACTATAAACCTAAAGTTGATAACTTGAAAGAAAAATCTCTTTTTTTTCTGTCTCTATGTACTATCATCTTACAATAAACTGTTAAAAAAAAAACTAGATTCCAGAATTGAATTATATTGTGACATTGCCTATAACTTATCTTATACAATTACATAAGAAAAACGCAGTTTATCTCGCATTCTTAGTAAATACCTGCATCTTAAAAATGTAACCTATAATTTATACAATAAAGACTATTCTATTCTATTCTATTCTATTCTATTCTTTTCTAGCACTTTAGCAATTGAAATGTTTAGCTTGTTATTCTGGTATTTATTAGCGCTGCAAATATGATGTTTATGGCTTATAAACATAACATAACAACATATTGCTGTCTTAGTCTGATATTTGACAGTGAGAGAGACAGCTGTAAGTTAAATGTCGATGTACATATATTTTTTAATTTTCATGATCTCCTTTTAGGAATAAGCCTTCGGAAACAGCGTCAGCGTTTTAAGTTGAGACTAATTTATAAATGTCTGTATAACTAGAACTACTCACGTGTCAACAAACAGAATAAACCTCCTTTCCTTATAATAATAATAATAATATAATTTATATATCATTTATAATATAATATTTTGGTAAAATCTACTTCTAATGTACATAATCTGTTGACTACCCACCCGTATATGAATAAATAAATAGTGCAACAAAAAAAAGCAATCATTCGTCTTCATATTTCTAATTTTTCCGCTATAAAACCACTTAGCAACAAATAAATTTATCCTTGTTAGTAAATCAATGGCTATGTTAAGATTAAGGCCTAGAACACACGGGGAAACGCAACGCAACCGCTAGTTACTTTTGAGTTGCATCTAAGTTTCTGCTATAGACTCCATTAGAAAACCACACACGACGCAACTAGTTTGAAACGTTTCAGATTAGTTTCATCGTGTGTGGTTTTCTAAAGGAGTTTATAGCAGAAACTTGGATGCAACTCAGAAGTAACTAGCAGGTTGCAGTTGCGTTTCATCGTGTGTTCTGGGTCTAAGGAAACGAAGGTAATTTACTATTAGATACATGTTATTACTGTATCTCTTAGTAAAACCGTATTTAAGACAATATTTATTGAGTTTATTGCTTGTTAATTACAGGGAAACTGAGACGTTTTGTTATTTATGTGATTTTATTCAGTTTGCATTCATATATTATCCTAATAATATTATAAATGCCAATGTTTGTGCAGATTGATGGATGTTTGTTTCATCACGTAAAAACTACAGAACAGATTTTAATGAAACTTTACAATAACTTAGCTTGGACATCAGAATAAGACATAGGCTATATAATTTGTAGATACTTCGTGTTTTTTCAAAGACATGATGATAAATGCGTACGAAGTCGCGGGCAGCCACTAGTATATTATATAATGTGCCTATATATGTATATTTTTATATATTTATATCATTCTTGTAAGTTAGAGTACGATTGTCCCCTGTAGTGGGGACATAAAAAGGGCTGATTATGATAATGATTGTAGTTTTCTTGCGTGTGTATCTTATTTTTTTGCTATTTTATCCTTTTTTATACAAATTATAATAACATATTCTATTTTATTTCGTTACATTATGAAGATTTTCTCCTAAACTAATTCGTAATTGATCTTCAGGAAATCTTTCATTTTTAGGAAAGCCAGTGTTACAACATAAAGACTTAATCAAAACTTTGAAAAATCACGAATTAAAAAAAAATGCCGATTTCAACTTAAGAACCTGATAAACTAGTAATGTGTGGATGAAAGTATCTAGACTATTTTATTATCTAGATAACAAAAAAAACAGTAAAACGACTGTATATAAATTTATTTTAGCTAATAAGGAAACAGGCGAATGAATGAATGGGCGCCACTAGATGGTCACAGACAAGGTATACCTCGAAAAAGATGGAGAGACGATCTGGATGCATTTTAA